>OY728164.1:885220729-890220729 GCA_963277665.1 Viscum album | reverse complement strand
GTTTACATAAACTAGTTTTTGGCCTGATAATGATGAAATTTTTATTATGGGAGTAAGATTTATTCGTGGGACATTATTGAAGATTTATATTATTCATCACATAGTGGTGATGGCGTTGTGTCAACCAAAATATTTTGTAGTTCATCACTATTATCCTATAAATTTTTTACTAGGTGGAGATGTATTTATAAAGAAATTTACCTAGGTTACAAAACCATTATCTTGGATTGAAAGGGAAATTAATTTTTAGGTATGTTACACATATTGATAAAAGTAAGATCATTGGAAAAGAGAATCATCAGTTAGCTGTTTTCTATTAGCTAACCTATATACGTGATGGTTTACATGTATCCCAACATTAGATGTGTTATCATAATGCTACACATGTTCTAAATATAAAATCTATTTATTTTTAACAAGATATTTTAGTACTCAAATGACTAATTATTGTTTTTAATTTTCACTTATGTATTAAATATTAAATGTATAATTTGTTAGTACAAAAGATATGACAGTATGCCATAAATTCATGGGGACATTGGAATGGTAATATTAGATTAAGTTGTATTGGTTGTATATTTTCTTTGATTAGACACAATTTTGTTGACTCTATAAAGACATAAATTTATAAGTGGAAGGATATTTTCCATGTCCAGATGAAACATTAATTTATTTGAAAAACATTTCTTGAACATGTTTTGTTTTCAACTATACAATGGTGATTTTGGGGGATTTTTTATGTTTTTAGTGTTTTTTGGGAATGACCAAAGTTATAGTACTGTTATTCGAAACAATGTGTAATTACATTGAAAAAATGAGAGTTATGGTGTTTTTGAAAGTTAAATTTCACATTTTTGGTGATATTTTGAATAAACCACATTACCATACAGTGTGACATTCCCCAGATGATATAAATAAATACATGGTGGGATTAATGTACATTAAACCAGCCATCTAAATAGAGAAATTAGAATTTAATTTTAATATACTACCCTTGATGGCATATAAGAAATTATCCACGTAAATATGCAACATGAACTCAAATGTGACTCCTCATACTCCATAGGAATCCAACTAAATACAAGACTCCAATGATGTTACAGTACAGAGAATATTCCCCCATCATCAGTAAAAAAGTGTTTAGTGAATTAATGTAAAATAAAGGTATAATTTGTGTGAAAATATTCTAAAGGCCTAAATCCCTGTGTATCCAGAGCTCGGTATAGGTCCTATGCTCTTAATATGTCATGATAAAATTAATATCCTTAGAATAACAAAAATAAAACCGAATCGAGAACATTACCCTGAATATGTACCCTAGTGAACTAGTGACGCGAATAGTGTGTGAGGTATAATAATTAGACCACCTACAATAGTGTACAAAGAAATACATCCTATGAATATAAATATTTATATTTTTCGGTATGATAGGTAAAGATATAAATGAATAAAAATAAACCAGCCGACTTAGGATCCTCAGGGATACTTGGTTGACAATTCCTTTCTAAACCTATGATGGAATATCTCAAATCATTGATAAACTATAAAAGTATACTATATGTGTATATATTTATATATATGCCCAAACACACACACACAAACATATATAATTTATAGGTGTATTCACATGGGAACATAACTAGGCCATCATAATGGCCAAATTCCAACATGGAAATAACGCAAGCATTTTCATTGTCATGCCAGACACATCTGTAATCATGATAAACAATAATTCCATAGATATTTAAACAAGGGTCACAAATATTCATAATAAAAATTCATCATTATCCAATTATATTTGATAAATTGAGTGGAATACCAATAATTTCACAAAGATCCCAATAGTTACCCTTTTCTATAAGAGATCGTCCATGAAAAATTGTAAATATGAATCCCAAGTGTCATTCTCAGTATGGTATGAATGTATAAAAATATGATTATGTCCCTTGTAAACCATACATTGGAAAATGTATCACTCATGGCAAGGTATATCAATATTTCCCACAAATATCATTTTAACTAAATAAATAGGGGTCTATGAATCACTGATTATTTCAAGATGTCATTCACCTGGTTATCCTATTCCATGCCTTTTATAAAACAAAAAATTTATCACTATTAGAATAATATAAATAATTTAACCTATGATCCCATCATTGGAATTCACTAAATAGAAAACCAATATATTATGCAATGTATATAAATTCTCTAACAGAATTTGATCCCATCAAAGGAATTTCATAAAATTGATCCTGAGTATTTATCAATGATTAATACAATTCATTGGTTAATAGAAATTGAAATAATAAGGATGGACATGTTTATAATCATGTCACATCATGAGTCCTACCTAACAAAAGTGGTCCACCCCTTGTGAAATTTATATTATAAAAGAAAATTCTATGTACATAAACATTCTATTTATCTTCTCAAACATCACTATTTTAGTTCCCCTTATCAGGAGAGGAAAAATATACCCTAGAAAGGATTTTTATTATAAAATATTTTGTGGTTGAAACTCTATTTCATTTAATAAAATTTAACTATCTCATACATGAGAATTAATCCCACACAGATCAATGGTAATAAAAGAAAAATTCATTAGGTATAAAAGAAACACCCCATAAGGATGGATCAAGTCATATTGAAAAAATTACTACAGTTTATTTAGTATATAACGGATACTTGAAATATATTATTAGGTTCTACACAATTAATTATTCATTTAATGTTAAATTCATGGTTAATTCAAAATTCGTCACAATGATGTATTTTATAATTTGATGAAAAATTTGAGGTATAGATATAGACCACCCACCTCATAATTAGGATATTTCACACAATTAATTTAATATTGATAGTTAAATTTTTATTAAATTGATCTTTTATGGAAAATGTGTGAAACAATCATGTTATAACAATAGAATAAAAAATTATAGAACACGACAGATTTGTTAAAAGACAAATTAAATCTATTAGAAGTGTCTTTACTATATAGTTTCTAGAAATGATATTTGTCCTTTTTATCAGGATTTTTTGTGATAGTATATTCAAATAGATAGATTACTTTTTCCAACACATGTATGAACTCTTCCACTGTAATCTTCATAGAATTGAAGCCTCTGGTCAGGATTAAATGGTGCTTGTCGATCCACGCACCCTGATCTTATATTATATCCACTTGAATTGGCCTTCCATTCATCCTTACACCGTCTTCATGAGAGGAATAAATAATTTGGGTCTTCTCTATCATCTCATCCTAATAGTGCATAAGAAGTATCCAAGTATTTTCTATGGTATTTGCATCAGAATACCATTAAAAGACAACTATATTAAAAAAATCATGGTCACCACCACTAGCCTCATTACCAAAAATCTCTTAATGATTAATGGGGGACCATAAAAAACAAATTGGACTTTCCTAGATCTGATACTATTCTTCAATAGAATAATCCTTCTTCTCTAAAGAAATATCATTAGGAGAACATCCTGCAAACATTTCGCTTCAACTCAACAAATTCAAGCAGACCTACTTCACTTATTCAATTTTGATGGCATGCATTCCATAATATTGTTTTTTCTTTATTTACCTTATTTTTTTTCAATATTTCTTGTAAGGTATGAGTAGCAATTGAAGCCTATGTATTTTTTCCTATCGGTCACAATGCAACTACTCATGTTACTATTTTCTTTTTGTCCCTTCATCCTCCTTGGAATGCGAAAACCTCTATTGGACCCTTCATTTACAGTTTCTTCCAAGAGATGGACATCACTACCCCCCTAAAATTCTAGCCCAAAACCATGAACCATTTGGATCTTAATCAATAGTACCATATTACAAACAAATTAAATGATTACTAATGTAAATTTGATATAGAAATGGTTTCTGATTTTTACTTCCCCCAATATTCATCCACTTCCCCAACCTGTTTAGTAAATCCCACATCAGAGAATTGTGGACCTAGTTGTCAGCTGCCCCTAGTCCATTCCTAATATGGACATCATCATCATAATATGAATTATTAGAAGTGAATTTCTAATCCAACAAAGGATTATAACCACTAGTGACCCATGATCCCATAAGATCCTACTCAGATGAATTATGCTCAGCCAAGTTGTTCCTAATCGTATTGAAAATTTCCACCACCTTTAGATTAGGAGTGAAGGATATTGCATCCTTCTCTAAGGGAATGACATGGAAATAAATGTTTTTATATTGATCCACATGGGGGGACACTAGAGCACTCCGGATCAAGATAATATCCAATATTGAGAAACAATTGTAGGTCCTTATGTCCCAACAGCATGAGAGGGGACAATGCCCTAAGAGGTTACAGACCTAGAAAAACATAGTCAATGATTCATAAACAACGTCATTTTTACATATGAATTCTAACCCAGTAGTGATTCTATGCCATTCCACTGGTGGTCTTGAAACATAACCTTCGATGAAAATGTTTGGTGAAATAATATGATATACAGAGTGAGTCCTATTATCAGCTCACAAATAGCATCATACCATGTTCCCAATCATGTGTAAAATGGATGGATTTGGAAAGGGAAATAGATGATTTGGAATCCTTACCCACAACTCCATCATGGGAGAATTAATATTCATGTTCAAATAATAAGGTCAACAAATGAGATAGAAGGGACACCAATTGAAAGATCTCAGGGCTTTGGACATGGCAAGAATTACGTTTTACTCTGAGCCTAAGTGGACCATAAAGTGATTTTTGTCATGATGACCCATAACTACACAATCCGGAAGGCCCCATAATACATATACGTACCCAGAAAAGGTCTCAACCGAGGTTATTATTCTTTTGAAATGATCCACTAAGGTAATATTAAGAAGAACTGAAGCCACTGAAATCTCTGAAGTCAAGTGTGTAGGTTGTGGAAAACCATTGTAATGATCTGGAACTTTTGGACTGAGAGGGAAAGCAAGAAAAGGAGGAAAGAAATATGGGATAGAGAATAAGAGAAAAGGAGCTAGATAGGTATTTATTTAAGGGTGATAAGTCATATCCCCCCACTCAAGAGGTGGAGGGGGGTGACAGATAGGCAGTCATCTTCCTAGGTCATCACGGAGTTGTGACACGAAAGATGTGACACGAAAACTAATTCGTTCACACATCTAATATCTATCTTGGATTCAATATAGTTAAATAGATATCAAGGAAATCTAAATCACATTGAAAAAGGATGAATTAACCTACACGATGATGAAACTAGATATGGGAAAATAAATTATTAAATGATGATAGAGGATCCATGATCTCACTAATATAAATTTATTGTGATAAATGACACATAAAATAGATTCTAGAAGGATTATATGTCACCATGGATGTAAAATATGATAAAGAGACTCATGGGGTGAATGTCGTATGAATAAGGGAGGAAACTTTAATGGGAGATGAATAAAAAGTAAGAGTGAAAATATATGAAAAGCATCATTTCTAAAGAGCCGCACAGTTTGTCTAATCATTCAGTAACTTTTACAGCTTCATTTCCCAAATTCATACCCATATATAATGTGGACTATGGTTGGAATACAATATATTAAAAATCACGATCCTTACCATGTGTATACACTAGTTTTCTGGCACTGAGTGAGTTGTTTTGGCGCATGGTTTGGGAAAACCGTGTGTATCCCATGCGAGTTTCCCTGGTACATTTTTACCATGTTTAATGGTTTCCCCAAATGGGTATCATGGTTTTAAAAAATAGTTATATATGAAATGTGTAAACATGGTTGACTAGAATAGTTAAAATTTCCATACACAAACCATGCACCTCATTATGTTTCTCTAAAACCTAGTGGCATAAGAGCCTATTTCTTTTGATAAATAATTGGACTCTAAGGAAACATCGTAGGAATTAATAATTATCTAAAAACAACACCTTTAATTTTTACAATTCTCTTAATTATATTTCAGATATTGGTATAGAGATTGGACCATCCTATGAAATGTATAATTCAATTTTTTATGATAAAATTACCTATTTTAAGAACACATGACACTAAAATCACACTACAATAACACTTATCATCATTGTGAAGCAATGGGGAACAAAAAAATCACTTGACCTACCTAGGGCATGAAGTTTCATCCAAATGGACTTCATGAATTACCAAATTCCCAATTCACTGCTGATAAGAAATTTAATTATATGGAATATATTCTTTTAAAACATGATCCAATGACTGTATTTCAAAAATGAAACCATGTGAATAATATTAGTCGAGTCTATCTAACACCAAAAAAAATCATAATAATTTTACATTTTCAATTCAACCTATGGAGATCCCCCCCCATAGGTTATAGCATTTAATAGCTAATTTCGAGTCAGAGTACCTCCATTTTAGAAATTCCCTATTTAATAATGCAAGTACTGTTTTAAAGACAGTCAAGGAATGATTCTAAGTATAATGATTAGTAAGCTCCCAATTGACCTTAATTTTATTTTTCTATCTGACATTTCATGAAGACACTCATAAATCATTCGCCATACTCTCCATATGCAAATGTCCTTAAATGTAGAGTTTACTCCATGACCGCATTTAACAAAATAATAGGGGAATAATTCGATCCACACCAATATGAAGCCCCTCAAAATTTGATGATTTTTCATTTAGTATATCCCTACCCACAATAAGATTATTTCGCATAGGCTGCCTTGTATTTACTTCGAAAATTTCCATCAAATATTTTATCTAACATCTAGTGACTTTTCTATTCAAGGAATTAATTTTTTGCATCATTAAATTTTATTAACATGGGTTTATATCTATTTTGGAAACATGGATATTTAGATTAAGACATGTAATCTAGGACTGTATGAAGAATTTTGTAAAATCATAATAGTAAAATATTATCTAAGAATATAATCCTAGTGATTCTATACCCTGAAGACTACATTTTATATTATTGTATATAGCTAGGATGTCCATACATCAAATCACAATGTGACCCAAATTACAATCATGTCAAAGAACTGGCCAGTGTCTGTGAGTCCATCCATGGAGATCCAACCTAGGAACTGATGTATCACTAAGGCGTAACAATTCCTCTATGAACATCCATTGTTCCATAGTAGAACATCCATGGACAATATAGTTTAAAAAAATAATTCTATTTTAATTTATGATAGAATATAAATAACACTTTCTATGTGTATACATGATGATATAATGATAGGGGATATGAAAATATCTCTAATTAGAGTGAACCAAGAGTATACCCTGAATTAACAATATTACCTAAGTAAAACCTATTAATTTCAAGACTATGTTCTCAATATGGTTTCAATACAACCATATATAATGACATGAAGGAATTATTTTATCAATGAGTAGCTAATTTCTTATAAAAGAGCTCAGCTAATCGTGTTGATGCATCATCATTAACCGAACATGATTATTTTTCCTCATGAAGTATTTGTTGGCTAAAAATAATTTATTATTTTTTCCCTCTCTAACCAATAGTGACTACAATGTTGGTATACGTATCCAAACATTTCATTTTTCTCTTCCTTGCATGCAATTACAAATTTCAAGACTCTCTTTCCTAGTGGGAGTTCAAAAGTAGTTCGTAACAATTCAAATTAATAGTTTTCAATTTTATCACTATACGATGAGGTACGAACCTTTTAAAAATGTCAAAATGATGATCACTCCCTTAAGAGTTTCATAGATATCATTTAGTAAATATAGAAATTTATTCCACAACACACACTCCATTGACCACTAATAGAGGGACATGAATGTGGCCATTACAGTTTTACTGAGTCAAAAAATGAAATGAGAAAAAAACTAATCATATAAAACTACACTCACTATACATTAACCATAGGAAAATGTGTGGAAGTCCTATGATCAAGGTTCATGTATGGAATTTTAATTTGGCATAAGGAAAAAACAAATCGACCAAATTTTTGACGTACCCCATCATTTTTGGAACATCATCCTCAAAATTTAAGAGATATTGTTTTTATTAAATCCCAATTAACTACACCATGTAGATTAAATTTGATCAAAAAAATATTAGCTCAAGTCTAAAAAATACCACTAAAATCATAACAATAATTTCACCTTCTTAATTTATTAATGACACCATGTGTACCGGCACATAGTACACAGTGATTTAATCTATAAAATAGAACAAATGTGATTCAATGTGTAGGATTATCAGGCCAATGTATACCATTATCTAGTGGTCCATAGAATAAAACTATCCTATAGTGATATTATTCTATCCGACTACAATTCTAGTTGATATCGTCCCATGTAGTGTGTCACAGTAGAAAACAATGACGGGTCACAGATCCCACAAAAGGGTGGACCATTCCCTATGATTTTATAACATAATCAAACAAGGAAATACATTATTCTCACCCCTTAACAAGGCTAAAATTATTGGGCCACCCATGTGTATTTTTGGAAACCAAGACTCTTACTATGGAAAAATGTCACCCGAACAACACCTTTCATCTAACATTTCTCCTAGGAATTTTATTTATACAAAAATGATAAGGGTGATACCTACAAATTGATATCCCCTCATTAATAGAGGAAGCATAAATCATAAAACTTGGGTCACACAATAAATGATCACTAGACACTACCAAATATATATATTGATTATAAGAAATTTACAGGAACCACTCCCATTACCTTCTAAGTGAATAATCAGGAATGATTAAAACAACCCTTCCTAAATTATTGAATCTAAGAACACCACATTAATGATTAAACATCAAGTACTTGGTATAAGGAAAAAATAATTTTCAATAGGTATTTAACTGATGTCTTAAGGCACATAAGAATGTTTTATCAAACCTCTATTCATGATATATTTATTTATATTAAACAATATTGTATTATGATGTTATGAAAAAGAACTCCATTTCAAAAGTGATTAACATATCGAGAAGGTTCTCATGGTTTGTTCGTCATTAATGAAAATATCAACTGAAATCTGACATGGAAGTCACCCTTTTGGTCCTAATTGGAATTTTAATTCACTAACACCTCATATAGGTATACCTCAAAAGAAGATAAAACAAATCTAACTAAATAAATAGGGGAAATTTAATGTAACATTCCACTAAATATTTATAAGTAAAACCATATAAAAAGCAATAAAAACTATAAAGAGCCATCCACAGAAAACATAAATAAAACCCCATGGGTGAAAAACTATGGAATAATGGATATGGAGACCAATGAGGGTCTTGCTATACTATTATGGGTTCATCTAAATATAATCAGAATCATTATATGTTAATAAAATTATTAAACATTTTTAATGTGTTCATTTATTAATAATTTGACATCATGATCAACCTACTCAAGTTGAGTCAAGTATATCCCACTATAATAACAAGTCAAGACCGAACTACTTGTGTCAAGTAATTAAATGGTCATTTTGAAACTAATTCAATTAAATTTATTTTTTAATGGATTTAATATTTTCATAGACATAGGTAATATTAAGCTCATATATGATGGCGATTATATAGGTTACCCTTTACCAATTTATAAAGCCCCTATAAGCTTTATAGATGGAAAAATAGACCCTATTTAATGACAAAAATTATATTTCATCCCATTAAATAAATGTTCCAGTGATAATATATTTCATTATTTTTTAGTTAAGGTGACACCATTATGATATCTAAAAAATTTATGGTTTTGTTGATATAGACACAATAATAATAAATTATATATAAAAATTATATAGAGGCATTATATTAGTAGTATAACATATAGTGAATCATGATAAATAATTACTTAATGACAGAGAGCATATAAACACGCAAAATAATCCAGAAAAGTTTCACTAGAATAAGAAAATTTTGTAAATGAAATCATGATAAATAAATAAAAAAAGTATGGCATAACAATAATGGTACATTTCAATTTATCATGTATTCAAGGAATAAATCATTAAAAGAATGGAATATGCATGGAATTTTAATTTCCATGTTCCAATATTGATGTGTTAATGCCACATTAATTCCATATTGGGTAATGGGTAATCTATGATAAATATTATAAATTAGTAAATGTGGAAAGTTATTCATTCAATAAAGTACAAATTACAATAAACCATAACAATAATTAGAAAAATAACATCTCATTCCTGGCCATGTGGACACTTCCCAATGACTGGGGTGATCCCTCCAAGATACATATATTTATTAAGAATAACCAAAATTCTATTCACTTGTTTAAAAATTACTAAAATAGTAAATTGAAGGGGGAAACCCCTTTAATACGACATTGTAGCATCCCATACCATGATCCACTGAAGAAATTCCCAGATCTGGAAGGTTTCATGTCCTCCAAAACACCGTTTTATCAAAATATTGATGTATATATATATATATATTTTATTAAATAATAAATATGTGGGGATTTTATGTTTAGAAACATTTAATTTAAATGCATAATAAATAACATAGTTCTAGAGGTATTAAACAAATACAATATTCAATCAATACAATTTACCCCAATAGTCTTGGATCTAATAGATATGATATGATGTGATAATATAAGTATTGTAAAATAGTTGTCTTCTAATTGAATAGAATGATTAGAGTAATTCAAATGAAAGAGATTCTACCATGCTGCATATAGAATCTATTAATATAATATGTATCAAAAGATTTGATATTTAAATAATTACAAATGGAATTAATTTGAAATGATAGAGGGAACAATAGAATTCCCTTTCTAATACAAACTGATGTGGAATGTAAAGGAATTCCAATTATTTTATACCAATGAGAAGGGTATCATTTTACCTAGGATAAAAGGTCTGTCTTACCCTCACCTTGGTAATCCATTGATGCAGTGATCAACCATCTCATCTTGCAATCCACTCAAGTCATCGATTTTATTTCTAATCAGTACCTCTCTCTATCAGACAATTGATAGCCCTCAATATGAAGATCGGTAGCACCATCTGCTTATCCTTGTCAGCCCTTAATCATTATCACCTGATTAATCTCACAAAGAAAAACAAATGAATTACTAAAATAATAAAGCTAAGAACGATCCTCCCACATTTTTTAATTCAAAGGATTTCTCCTGAAGCAAAAAAGGATTCACAGCATCCCTCTCTAGAACATGAAAGAAGAAAAAGTTAATCAAAATCCTTATCTCTGTATCAAATTACCACCAGTTTATAGGCCTCTAGTTTCAATGACCATACTTCCTCCAATGGTCATATTTCTCCGAACAAATTGGATGGACCTGGACACCTGTTTTTGTAACGGTAATATTGAAATAAAAGACATGACAACGTTTGGATTAGTTTATAAATAACTCCATGACATTACTTTGGATAAAAAATATCGGAATAAGATTACATGAGTCTGATTGATTTTCATTATGTGTTTTGATAAAAATAATAAAATCACACATGTGATAAAAGTAAAACATTACTATTATAAAAATTTAATAGTTAAATGTATTGATATGATCGAAAGTGTGTACGATGAACAATGTGCGTATAGTGAACATAGTCCGTACGACAAACAGTGTCAGTAAAATTTATAGAGTCAGTACGATTGATAGAGTCGGTTTGATTGATAGAGTCAGTGTGATAGACAGACTCAGTGTGACTGATAGAGCCAATATGATGGACAAATTCAGTACGATTTGCAGAGTCAATACGATTTACAGAAGACTATATCCCTTGTTAATACATTATATTATAAGTGTATTAAAATGATTTGTCATTTCCAAAAAAAGGATAAAATATTTAAAATAATACATTTTAATTAAGAATCTATCCCTTTTTCAAAAGCACAAAACACATAGTAAATAAGAAAAGAAATACTTGTCTCCCCCTAATTTATAGAAACTCTTAGGAATTATTAATTGAATACAAATAACTCCCCCTTAGATATAGGCTTTAAAAAATATTTTATTAATAGATATTCCTTGATTTAGGAGTATTATATATGAGTAAAACAGTTTGGAATACTCACCCTTAGTAAAAAATTCTTCCCATTTATAAAATATTCCCCCCTTTTATAACACATTATCTCCTTTGTGATTTTCAAAAAGTATTGGAAAATGTCAAGTTGTATGAAAATTTTAGGGAAAGAAAATATAATGAAATGGAAATGAAAACCTTCAATTAATTACACTATCAAAAGTTTAGATAAATTGAATGAATGACCATGAAAGAAAGGTACAACAATAATATCATTTGTTTTCACTATAGATTTCATTCTTGGTGAACTCATAAAGAATAACCATATTCTTTAGTTTCTATTTCTTTTCATCTAGGATATAATCTTCTTGAGATTATAGAATCTCTTGTCAGTCTACAAAAAGTTGATCTTGGTTTTTGATAGTGTCTTCTTGTACCCTTATCACTTCTCTATGAGTATTGATTCTGATGTGCGTATTCTAGTTTTATTCAGTAAAAAAGTGATTTTTTTCTTCAAAAAGAATATTTAATATTTGAATAATAAATCAATCAATAATTCACACTATAAATTAATCAACCTATCTTGAAATTCTATTACTGATTGAGCATCAACACAATACGATTTTGGAATCCAATTCAACCTATCGATTGTTTCCTTTTCATGATTATTGAAAGTAATATAAATAACATTTCAAAGTATCCCTAATTCATTAATTGATTTCTCATGTTCATTCACCGAGCTTCATATATTGTATGACCACTTATTCATCCTATTTCATTCCTTCTTATTAGTAATATAACTGTCACTTAGAACTTTTAAATCGGCTTCTACTGACATTGCTCTTTTTATGAGGTCTCTTATTGAACCGAATATCATCATTTTATTTTCATTAATAAAATCTTCTTTGCCTCCAATTCATTGAAAATAAATAATATTAATTTCAATTATTTTCCATATATGATCAATGAAATCTATTTTCATCAATGAAATTGGGTGTTCAGAATTAGTATCATCATCATATGATTCCATTTCATTTTTTCTACTAGGGTATTCATCAGTATATTTTACATTTCCTTTTTCTTATTTCTTTTTCCACCCATTTAGATCTTTTTCAATTCTATATTATTAAATAGTATCATTGATAATGAATAATTTCCCATCATGTAAACTTTTATCCCTTTTTAATACTGGAGATGGAATTCTTTCTGAATGGGTTTCTAATGATTGACCTAGTGCTTGATCAGTAAGAGATTTTTTTTTGTATTTCTTCACATCGATTTTAAAGACATGATTCTTCTCTAATATCTTCTAAACAATGAAGATATCCAAAAAAATAATCATTCTCTTATTCACCTTCTTGTTTTGAAGGAAATTGTAAATCTTCATGCACTATTTGACTCCCTTTTTCTTTCATTGGAAAAGTCTGTAAGATTGGTTCTTGTTGAACATCTTCTATCAGTTGGGTACTTGCTAACTCAAAATTTTTTATGATTTTTCAAACAACGAAATCATTAGCTTTTTATTTCAAAAGAAACTTCTATTTCTTTTATTCCTATAGAGTATCTTTAACCCTTATCTTTTTAGTTAGAGATTCAGTAGGATCAAGACAAAATTTCGGATCAAATTATTTTCATAGTTATTAAACATTTCTCTACTTGTATAGAACCTATTTAATGTAATTTATTTCTTTATTCGGACTTTTAGTAATTTGAGGATTTAACTTTAGAGAAGAAATTTTTTTTGGAGTTGATCCTATTAGCATTGGTGCTGATAAATTTGGTGAAGATTCTACTTCTAGATCATTGATAAATAGTTTTGATTTTTCATAAAAACAAACATAAAATATCATCAACAAATTATTACATATCCAATAAATCTTATCCTCTACCAATTCTCATTTTAGAGTAATATTAAAAAACATGAAACATTCAAGAATGAACTATGTGAGAATATAAGAATACATGATCAGATGAGACCTGATCACTCTTGAAATAACATTTTTTATAGTTTTGAAAATGTAACCCATGAGATATACCTTTTTCATATTTTCCAGACAATCTTGCATAAATATATTAGAAATTTTAATAGTTTCTCTATCCCATTTCCTTGGATTAAAAAAACATCCGTCCAATGAACAATAAACCAGCTTTTAAGAGATAAAGGAGTTAAATTCATTTTCTCATCATTTATAAGAAATAACATTTTTTTCTCCTTCCGTATTGAATGTACCATCATCCATAGGTAGTTTATGAGAATGAAAAATGGTTCAACTTCTATAATAACTCTGAGGAAACAAACTTCTTGGTTAAAAAACAGTGAAAATTTAGAATCATCCACAGAAAATTTGATAATCGCATTCTTATCAAATGTCACCATATAATAGAATTTTATATCCCCTTTCACACGAATTGGGTCTTGTGATACATGTTTCTCAACAAAAAGAAGATCCCATACATTGAATAAAATAATCATCATGATTGTTGAGTCATTACTACCAAAAAATCACAAGAAACTATCCTTTCTCCAATGAAATCCATTTCTGAGAATGTCATTGAAGACATTTCATCTGGAGTATTAGTAGAACATTGAGACATAAAAATGATTGAAAAAAAAGTATTGTATAGAGTCTTAAGGAAGGGGGCATAACTTCTTTGAGAAATCTAAAAAATGATGTGGATTTTAGGAGGTGTGTCCTCTATTTAAAAGAAAATTTTGATGAATGTTGTTCATATATAGTTCAGATTAAAATGTAAAGAATCCAATGGTGGAGAATAAAAAGGGACATTTAAAAAAATTAAAACTGGGAAATAATAACCAGAAATAAAATCAATACAAAAAGAGTAGTTAATGTATCTATCAGAGATTTCAAGTAGGTTATTGGTTTCATAGTATTATGAAATTAAATAAATAATACTATATTTAAAAGAAATTTTTTAAATAATGAAAAAAGAATACAATAAATCATCAGAACAAAGAAAAAAATTAAAAAAGATTTGTGGTCAGACTTATGGAAAAAAAACAATTTCATGCTGATGGAAAACAAACAAAGTCATGGTGACGGAAAACAATGTCATTAACATTGGTTGTCAAGCTATTGGAAATAAAATTTATCACAATAGTTTGTCAAACTAATTGAAAACAAATTCATTAGCATAGTTTTTCAGGCTAAAGGGAAACAATGGACTTTACCATAGGTTGTCAAGATGATGAAAAGACAAGTCATTTCCATGGGATGTCAAGATGATGGAAAATAATGTCATTTCAATAGGTTGTCAAGCTGGGGGAAATGACTCTATCAGACTGATTAATAGTATTTCAAAACAATAATAACAAAATAGAATGTCAAAATGATAAAAAAACAGAGTGTCAAAATGAAATTGACACTGAAAGACATAACTAAAGAAAACAATTAAAAAATATAACTAATAAAAAAAATTAAGATAAAATAAAATATAAAATATGAAACATAATACTATGAAATAGGTCAAACAAATAAAAAAAATATTTACCCCTATAAAAAATAAATATCTTGATATTAAAACATTACTGAGGAAAATAATATTTCTTATAACAATAATATTTTCTTAAGAATTGTCTACAAAGGTAACTTTTTCATCTTTTTTCAATAATATTTTCAAATAAATCATTGATTCCAGTAATGTGTTGTGAACAATTACTATCCTTGATCCAAATATTTTTTATACAGTTCTTGTTTCCCGTAAAAAGAAACAATTCGTTTCTTAGAACCCCAAACTTTTATGGATATGGAAATGTTATATAAAATAATATTGAGTATATAAATTTTTATTGAAAAATGATATTTATGAAAACCTAACAATTGAGTTCTATTTAGATCATAATTTATTTCCAAATTTCCACAACATTGACATTTAGTATTGAACATGGAAATTTGAGAAAAAAAATAGTTATTACAAAAAACCGGTTTAGAATGAGTATAACCAAATGCTAAATTAATCCATAAAGGGAGAATTTGAGGATAAATCTTGTCCAAGTTTTCTTTACCTAAGTAAAAAATTGACAGGCACTTCCATAAAGAAAATATTACTAAATTTAGTTTAATAAAAACGATTTAATCCTTAGAAGCATTAATTTTAGAACTAGTGTTAGCCTCTGAAATATTTTTCTCAGAAATTACATTTTCATGATCCTTATAATGTTTATTATTTTCAGAATTTACATCATCAATGTTTTTTTAATTACTTTTAAAATCAAGAGTTTTCTTATAAAAATATATTTAATGATATTATACATTTTTAAGAGAACAATTATTTTAGAATTTTCCTAATTATTATATTTCTAGAGATTGGAATTTTCATTATCAATAGTTTGGAAATTTGAGATACTTCACCAATTAAATGTTAATTTTAATCTGGTGTAGAATATTATTCATTCGAAGAGTAAAAATGTTTCTCATCAGGGTAGTTAGAATTTAAAGAAACATTTGTAATAGATTTATCATTGTGTACCTTATCTATAAAACAACAATTTTAAATAGGTACTCTGGCTATATGTCCAATATTCCATTGTCCGAAAGATTCATATTCTGAAGAATAATATGAGGAATTAGTAACACTAGCACTCCAATCGTCATATTCTTTCATGTAATTCATAGTCTTTGACTTGTAATACTTTTTCTTGTTCCTTTCAGAGTGTTTCTTATTCCCGTATTTTTTTTAAATAAAGGATCATCTGGCCGTATATGACATGATCTTTTGCAATGAAAAAAAATGACCTAAGAGTTTTCTATTCTTTTATATCATTTTGAATATATATTGAAAGTATTTATTTCCCATAATCATGATCCTCCTTTAAAAAATATTGGACAATTAATTATCATATTGATCATTATCACTTGATTCTGGTATCACAACAGCTTGCATTTCTTTGGATGTAGTCTCTATTTCTAGTGTCTTGGCTTTAGAAGTCTTACACTCCAATTACCATTATCCTTTTTATTGAATTTAGAAACTTTTTTCATTATAGTTTCCTGCTGAAAAATATTACCTAATAACTCATCAATAGTGAGTTGAGTATATTTTTTCATCAATAGCTATCCTTTTTTATTCCAATTCATTTCGAATTATATCAATTATGTTGTTGACAATTGATTCATCATCAAGTCCTTTCCGTCCCATAGATTATACTGTCCAAAATTGACAAAAACAATTGTTACACCTTTCCTAATGGCTCTTTATAAGCCAAAATAAAACAATGATATTCTTCTCAAAGAATTTATCATCTAATTACAATAACTTTAGATGTAAAAAAATGTGTGAATTACAATTTATGCCAGATAAAATTCACTACTTCACAAGAAGATATCTGACAGTATATATTCCTAGTAATATAACAAAATAATGTACTTTATACCTTGTAATTTAGTTGATATTCATGTTTCTATTGATAAGTTATTGTAGTTACATCTTTTTCAGAGTGTTTTTTAAACTCCAGTAAGAAATATAAAGTTTTCTACTCCAATACTAATAAAAAATGTCTTCATTCGATCTCTCCAGTACTCATAGTCACTCAAATCTAAAATAGTTGGTATAGTTGGATTTAGATTGTCAATTGATTAAATATTCATTCCTTCCATCTAATAAAACAATACTTTTCCACTCCACATGTTAGTTTTGTATGTAGTTATAAATATAAAAATTGTAAAATAAATGAAATTGTATTTCCATAGAAAATATAGATAGAATAAGAATCAGGGGATACCTTCTTTGATAAAAATATTTGGATCGTAATATAGATGTATATGTATATTAGATGACACAATACAAGAGGGAGAGTGAATTGTATGTTTAAAAAAATTATATTTAAAAATTTACAAATTAACATAGTTTAAGAGGTCTTAAATTAATACAATTAACAATAAATACAATTTACCACAATAGTCTTGGATCTAATAGATATGATATGATGTATTACTACATGTAATGTAAAAAAATGTATTCTTATTGAATATAGTGATAAGAGTAATGAAAATTAAAAAAATTCTACCATACAACATATAGAATATATTAATAAAATATTTATCAAAATAATTGTAATTTATATAATTACAAATGGAATTAATATGAAAATAAAATGGGAATAATACAATTTCCTTTCTAATAAAAACATCTACTAAAAGAAAAAGTATTACAATTATTTTATCCCAAAGATAAGTATTTTCATTCGCCTAGGTTAAAAGTTATTTCTAACCCCAACCTTGATAAGCCATCAATATGATGATCGGCACATCTGTTTATATATCTATGAAAGCCCTCATTATTATAGGTAATTGGTACCTCTATCTTTCAAAAACATGATATCCATTGATACGACGATCCATACCACTATCTTCCTATCCCCAACAGCACTTGATCATTATCTCCAGATCGGTCACACAATGAAAAACAATGAACTTACTAAAATACAACAGATAAGAACAAGTGATTGAAATTTTTTAATTATAAGGCTTCTCACTAAGAAAGAGAGAAGTAACAACATCTCACTCTAGAACATGATAGATGGAAAGGATGATCAAAAGTATCTTCAATATTTAAAATGACCATCTATATATATCCTCTCGTATCAACAATCATATTTTCTCCAAAGGTCATATTTCTCCAAAAAACTCAGAGGGACTTGGACACCTAGAATTGTAAGAGTCATATTGAAATATAAAACCCAACATCATTTTGAATAATTTTTAACAAATTCCATGATAACATTTTTATTGAAAACAAAAGATATTTGAAAAAAATAACATGAGTACAATTGATATAGAACAAGTGTTTTTAGAAAAATAATAAAATCATTCATGAGATAAATGTAAAAAATTATTATGATTAATATTAATTAGTGAAATATATTGTTATGATGAAAAGTGAGTACAATGAACAATGTTGTTATGATGAAAACAATTAGTTCGTTCGTCAAAATTATTACGATTGACAAAGACAATACAATTGACCTAGTAGGTAAGAATAATAGAGTTAGTAATATAGATAGAGTCCGTATGATTGCAAGAGTGAATTTGACAAACAGAGTCATTACGATTGAAAGAGTCAATACAATTGACAGAAAAATATATTTAATGTAAATCCTTTATTTGAGAAGATTTTTAAAAAGATGTGTGATTTCTAAAACAAAAAACATACAATTCAAAAGAAGTCGTTTGACATAACAAACCACACTAATTATTTCTGAAGATGGAAACATTCAGTAGGGTATCAAAATGTAGTACTGTGGGAAATCTATATTATGATGTTCGAATTAGAGCTTAATTGTACCAAATGTAAATCATAAGGTAAAAATATTAGTAATGATGAACCATGGAAATAGAAAATTTGAATTTTAGGGTATGATAATATAAATATCTAGTAAGTAAAATGTTTCAAATGAAAATTATAAAAACATGCGTACATGTCCATATGAGGCTAAAAAATCAACAGTAGTAAAAATACAAAAGGAGATAAAATATAGCACATGCCATTTATAATAACAATGAACAGTTTCTTAAAGGTATAACACCATGAGTATATTGAGAACTATCTCATTCATTTAATCCTAATCACTCATTTACAAATGAATTACCAAGACAGAATATTAGGAAAGAATAATCTATAACCTGACCCAATATATGTGAGGTTTTTTTTGGGTACCTAATTTTAATAAAAGTTCAAAAAGGTGTGAGATGTAACAAGTAAGCCACCAACACCATTGATAAAATCTATCTGATCCATGAATATAAATAAAACAGTGTAAAGGTATGATGGATAAATATGTTAATTATTAAAACTACACAACTTGGCTATGGTTTCTTTGGGACCAAAACCAATGATGTTCTTTGGAAGGGATTATTCCTCCTTATATCTAATAAATTAAACTTCCATGTATATTTAAACAAGGTGCCTTATGTTTATTAATAAATATTCATTGTGGTTCTATCCATGAAAATCCATAAAGAGGAATTCCAATAATCCCAACAAGAGAACTATAATTATCCATAATCGTAAAAGTTTGTACAAGGTGGTATATAAAGGGGAATCAAATTTATCAATATAAGCATGATATATAGGCGAAAACCAACAATTCTATCCATATTAAACAATATAGGGGGCCAGTTATCTCTCTTTTTAGTGTATATTTACATTTCCCAGTAAGACCATCCATGTTAAACTATTAGGGGGCCATATATTACACATGGGAATAAGTGTAAATCCACTTTGTGTGCCCATCCAAGAAATTCGATAAATGAAACTAGGAATCCCTCCCAACATAATATAATTATATTTATGTATGATATCATCCTTTTATTTCCTTGAATATAAAACTGATGTATTTATCATTGTATATATAATCTCTAATATCTTATCATCATATCTAATGAATTCTATAAAAAACCACTTGTTTGTCACTCAAGGTGTAATTAAATACATATGGTCATATATAAATTAAACCACAAGAATGGACATGTTTATAAGAATGAAACATCATTTTTGGAACATACATAAATAAGGCCACACCAAATTACAATTTATATAATAAAATAAAATTATACATAATTTATATTTCCTTTCATCTTCTCAAATGTCACAATTTAGTTTAGCTTTTTATTAGAGTAGAAATCACTCCTAAAATGTAGTTTTATTATAAAACAAGGAATATTGGGATTTCCATTTCATTTAATACAGTATTACAGTCCCATACAATAGAATTAATACAACACACATCAAAGTTAACAAACACATAAGTCGTGATTTATAAATGGAACACCCAATGGGGACTGTTCATGTTGATGAAAAAATCATGATTTAGTTGAATTAAAAAATGGATACATGAGATAATTATGTAGGTACCACCTAATTAATTCTTCACATGATACAAAATGCAAGGATAATCCATTATTTTACACCATACGATATTTATTGAATTTAGGAATGATTACCCGAATATCAATATTCCACAAAACTCTTAATTAGGATGTCCCACTTGAATAATATCAATCTTTTATTCAGTATAGTTTTAGATAAATCCAAGAAATATTATAAATACTTACAAAAATATGGTGATTTATCATTCACTGAGATTTTATTAGATATTGAAAATTAAATGAATAAATGAGGAAAGAGGAGAATTAAACACACCAATACAGCTCCAACAAGATTAACTTCACTTAAAATGGAGTCCAAATAGATGAGATGTCTCAATATAAATAGTATAGTACTAGGATACATAATGAAGGGATGTTGTGAGTGGATGAGAAGAGAATTTAGCGGTAATACATAAAAAATAAATAGGTTGAAGAACAAAAAACACCATCTTTAATGAGATTCACAGTTTGGTTGCATATTTATGCTAACTATGCCCCAACTGTGCAGGCTGAACTTCCCAAATAGTATCCGCTATAAAATAGAGTATAGAGTTTGGACCTAGTATTGAAAATTTAATTCACCCTATCATATGTATGAACTAGTTATGTGGAACTAAGGTTATAGGCTAGGAAGATGGTTTTTGGGAAAATCATGCACAACCTATGCAGTTTCCCCTTCACTCATACACTAGGTCCTATTATTACCCAAAAGGTGTTTTATGATCTAAACAGTACATGATCTTCATAAAATATTATTCATAGTTGAACCTCATGGATAACTAACCCAAAACCAACCACATACCTCACATTGATTCTCAAAAAATCCGGGCTTTTGGAGCACGTTGCTTTGGAAAACTCAATTTAACTCTTGGGAACATTTCTGGGGTGTAAATTGTAAATAAAAACAACACCTTTACATGTTCCAATTCTCAATTTTAGATTTTAATGATTGGTATAGGTAATTTTCCATCCACTAATTAGTAAAATCCAAACTCCTAGGGGAAATTCCAACTGCCAAATTATGGGACACTTCATTTATAATATGAAAATTAATTAAAAAACCTAATACAACTAATTTTTATTTTATTAAGAATTATATAAATATAGGTTTGTAATATTATCACTACACAAAGAGATTTGGGATATCTTAACTCACCAACAAATTTTTTTAGGAGTATTAGGGCGTTAGATCTATAATAATTGAAGCATGTAGTTATTCAATTTTATTATTCATAATTCTTCTAGATCCCTTTATTTTTATTGAATATAACCTTATCTTAGCTATAGTAAAGATTGATCTTATATTTTTAATTTATCTAATCAGAATTTTATTATGTTTATCACATGGAAGATAATAAAGATAATTTATCTTTTTTGGACATTGTTTTTTCTTAGGTAATTGAATCAAAAATAATTTTCCCATACATCTATTTATCTTTTCATCATTAAATCAGTTTTTATATTTATATGATTTGTTTTCTTGGGATCTTATATTCTTCATATAAGACATATTTCCACATAGATCATGGATTTTTTATGGTTATTTGTTATAAAATTCTATTATGGATTTTGTCATTGTAACAATCAATTTTTTATAAACCAATTTTTCATTTCCAATTTTAATATGGTTATCTAGATTATTCAATTCCATTTAAAATGATTCTGAAAATGTGATGTTTCGATATATTTTTAAAAAATTGTCTTCACATTTTTTATTGTTGAGAAAAATAGATTTTGAAAGAATTATTTATTTTTTATTGTGATAAGTTTATTATCTATGTGTGATATTATATTGAATATGATAAAAACCAAAAAATTGAAGCCTCCATCAGTAAGCCACATGTGAAATTGATATACTACAAATGTGGTCCTTCGCTTTTTGTAATTGGGTATACTTGTGAGGAAAATCTATTTTGATATCCACACAAGGATGGTTTGTAGATACCTAGAGGGGACAAACAGTAAAACTCTGTCTCATATATGTTGTGATGGGGGGTTTTAGTTAATAGGATTTTCTCTTATCCTTAATATGGTAATTAGAGTTTTGTTCAGATGTTGAAATATGGTCACTTATGTGTGAGTATCATAGGTAATGTGGACCCATCCTATATTGTCACTAATTTCCATGGTTCTATTTTTGGATTGGTTATAGGTAAATGCCTCTATAAATGAATTACATGGAAAATGTTTTCAAAATGGGTTGTTTATGAATGATTCATATGATATTCCAAATGATTGATTTCAATTATTTCATGAAATTATATAAATTTAGATTTTAATCCAATTTGTTCATTAAATGTTTAAATTTTATTTGTTTTACTAATACAATTAATTAAATAGTAGGAGTCATCAGACTGGGATTTGTTATCACTCCCTATAAACACCCATGGATTTTGTATTATAAGAACCCAGTTCTTATTCTTGATGTACGTGTTTTTCTTTTCCTTTTTCCCTAATGGTTTTTGAGAAAATAAGGAGAATGCGGAAAAATCAAAAATTCTGTGGCTACATGCCGTGTACTTTTCCACCAGCTCTGTACTTTTGTCATGTGGGATGAGTACGCGGGGCGTGTAGGCCTATCAGCAATGAAGGGTGTAAAATATGACTACACACTGTGTATATAGTATATACATGTCATGTAATCAGTCAAAAGGTCAACTGTAATGTGGTGGGAGTAGCTGCCAGTTGAACGATAGTACAAACAGTGTACTCAGAAATACATGTCATGTAATCATGTCAACAGATGAATAGTTAGGTTGTGGAATGTGGATTCCAGAGGAACAATTAAAAAATGGAAAGTACACACTGTGTACTTGAGATTACACGTTGTGTTTTCTTTTTTTGTTATAAATCGGCAATAGCCTCCTCATTAGACACAGGAAGCTTAAAACCCATTTGAAGCATGGGAGAGAGGGCCCGATCTTGGAGGAGCACCCGATCGTAAACTGGAACTCTAATTCCTTCGCTGATGATCATGTTAGGACCACGTAGGTACGTCCTTTCCTCTCTTTGTGTGTTTTTTCCAATTCTTTCTTGAGGTGATGTTATTTTTGTTTGAATTGGTGAAAGTTTTTTCCAGATCTACACTATTATCGGCTATTTCAGGAGGCATTGTTCGCATATATTGATCAGTGGAGATCGAGGTAGGTGGTATGATGTTTAATTCCAACTGTAAAGTTGTTTTTTGTACTGATGTGCTATGAGCCCATGTTTGGGGTGTCTTATGGCTGAGGACTTGATGAATTAAATACCTCGAATTGTATAGGTAATTTAAGGATAATTTTTAAACTACATTATGGGATCATTTCATTGATTCAGGGCCACCCCATGGTTTTTTTACCTTGTTAAGCTGTTTGTCCAGGATACCCAAGGGTATACCGTGATTATAGCATGCATTGAGTTTTCTTGAGATAAAATGTATATATGAATTTCCTACTTATGAGTTGGGATCATCCTGATTAATTTCATAGCATGAGGGCAGTGTATTGTCTAGTCTGAGGGAAGTGCTTTTCTTATGCCTGAGGACAATTGTTTTTTTAGCCGTAGGGAAATGTTTCATATGCCTAAGGGCAGCAGCTTCCGTTCATGAGGGAAATATCTCATACGCATGAGGAAAATATTCGTTATGCCTGAGGGTAATCACCTAAGGGTTTCAATTCTGATTACCTGAGTGTAAGATTATGCATGTCTGAGGACTCTATTTACTTCATATATTCATTGTGCGTATTTTACATGTTATACCTGCCAAGCTAAATCACATGCATGGTATTGTTTTAAATTCTACATGTTAGATAGCATGTTGTGTTTTTTCCTGTGGCACTGTATAGGTGATTGTCGACTAAGGCTGAGTCTCGGAAACATATAATTCAATTATATTGAATTTTTAAATAATAATAAAATTGAAAATGGAACTGTTATGAGTATCTTCCTTTGTGTACTTCAAGGTTTACAACATTTCATTATTACACACTACTGTTGCGCAAATTCAATGACAGTTGGGAACATGCCTTTGGTGGTTTCCTACTGGTATTTATTTCTCACACTATATATGTCTAATGTCTTCTTCCAAACATATTATATTGTTGTAGGTTGTCATAACCCATCCTCGGGGCCCGTGTCGTGACTACCGCAGTCCTGCCTCCCATAGGCCAGGGTCTAGCGACTAGCACCAGAAGGAGTAACCCTAAAAAGGGAAGGATTTTACTTTAAACCTGTAAAACACATAGTCTCACACAGAAGCAGCTGTAAGAAAATTACTGGTATAGGAAGAGTTAAGAAAGTAAAAGGGTTATTATACAAACCCAACTAAAGTACAAGCACATGTAAAAAATGGAAACCCAGCTCTTTGATCATCCACCAGGTAATCCTACCTAAAGGGTTGCTACAGATGTCGAACAACTCGTCCTGGAGGTACGTCCTATCTAGTACAGCTCCGAGCAGCCTCTCGTCTGTCTCCCTCAACTGTGATCACTACTGACCGTCGTCTGCACAAAACACAACAAGGTGCGGGCAAAGCCCGTGCAGGGGTGAGTATAACGATACTTAGTAGAGATCCCAGGACCCCCCAAAGGTCTCCCAGAATCCACCATTGATAAAAAAATATCTAGATACAAACACAGAGTATTAACCATCCCTACTTAGGTATATCTCATACATATACCTAATTTACCAATCACAACCGGCTCCAACCCTTGAGCAAAAGCTCATACCATTCCACAAACGAAGAAAGACAATCATCTTGATGATAACATTACGAATCCCAGACTCAACTCACACGGGTATACAACTCATGTATATGGGTAGATATTATTAGATGTAGCAACTAAATCATCTCCTCTGTTGAACCCACGTAGGATCCTGGAACAGTAATCATCGCTGTCGAACCCACGTAGTACCGAAGAACAGTAGTCGTCACTGTCGAACCCACATAGGATGTTGGAACAGTATTGTTCGCTCTCAAACCCACGTAGGATCCCGGAATAGTAGTCGTCACTTCCAAACCAACGTAGGATCCCAGAATAGTATCATCACTGTCGAAACCACGTAGGATCCCATCATCTCAAATCATCTAGCCATAGGGTTCCCGTAGAAAGCACGCTTGATTCCAGGAGGGTCCGCTCTGTAAGCCATGTTTTGATACATCAACAGGTACATAGTCCCCAGTTGATGTATCCCGTAGTTTTGGCTCATCATAAGGAACCCATCTCAACAGACGACACGTCCATCGGAAGCCCGGACTGAGATTTATTGGCATTTCCATTCCAAGGGCCCGGTTGGATTTAGGTTCAAACCAACCTAGCCATACTCCAAATGTGTCCTAACTTTGAGATAGGTATTTCATAATAACTATCTCGTTCCAAACGTTTCTTCGCCACATACGGTTCATCAATCGGACACCCATAACCCAAGATATGGGTCAATAAGTGAATTGGGTCAAACATAGGTAGGGGTCTGGTCCAACCCAGTCAGACCGACCCGGTTTGGTTCGACCTGACTGTGGTCCGAATCCAGACCGGGGTCTGACCCGACCCGTCGGAACTGGCCAGGCCCACTGGATCAGGCCCGGCCTACGGTGGGCAGACCGGTCTGCGTGGCGGCCTGGCCTGCACGGTGGCCCGAACCACAGGTGGCGCGACCCACGTGGCTGGGAGGTAGCCCACCAGCTGAAGACAGTGGGCGGTGGTGCCATGCGGGGCCCTCTCTAGCTGATCGAGGGGGGGGGGGTGGGTAAACACCCCCAGTCTCCCTGTAACAGAACCGGTGCGCGGAGCCTGTTTGTAACAGCCCGAGATTTTATGAAAAATATTCTTTTTTATTTCACTAATTTCTTGTGTTGTACGCTACACCAAAAAGAGTTTGCACAACACGCATCCTTGAATTGCCTTGAATTACACGCAATCGCGACCTTCCTCGATAGCATGTGTAATACGCAATACCGAGTTTCACTAAACAACGATATGCTATTAAAATATTATTAAAACTAGCCGTTATGAATAGTAATAACCACTTTTTAAAATTTTGTAAATCTTATTTTTCAAAATGAACATCATTTTTGGATTCGGACTATCGAATTTAGCATAAGGTGAAATTTTGGTACTTTTCGGATAACTTTCATATTCTGATGAATAGTAAAAATTACTAAATTTTAATTAAAAACAACTTTTTTAATCGAAATAATTAATATTGATAAATTATTAATTTGAGTGGTTTTAAAGTGTATTTAGAATATATTTTTACAATTTAATACAATGTTGGTTATTGGATGTAATTTCACATTTAAACCAGTTATAAACTAGTGTCAATCTTTTGATAGATATTGTTTCTTAAAAACACGCTATTTGTTTTAACAGCAGGATTTAATTATAAAATTAATTAATGCAACTTCTATGTTATGAATTTGGAAAAATAGACTTCATTTTTGAATTCGGAATATGAAATATAGCTTAGGATGAAATTTTGGCATTGTTCTGAAAAACATCAATTTTTGATGAATAGTGAAACTACTAAGTGGAAGTTAAAAAAACTGAATTTTTCATAAAACTTAATTTTACCGCTTCTGTGAATGGAATTTCAAAAATCCGAGAGACACGGTTGATGTCAGTAAGTAAAATGTGGTTCAATGAGATGAAAATAATTTTTGGTGAATTGTAACTTTTTACTTTTATTTACCACGGTTAAAAGTAAATAGGGTAATTAAGGGTAAGAATGATATTAATATTACCCTAACACATGTCCTAATTCTATTGTATAAATGTAATTCGACCAAAAACAACCTTATGAATAAAATATGACCATTTAGGCCCACTTGGATTATATTAGGACATTTATTATTATTTAATTCAATGAAGAGTTAAAAGAGTTAAAATCAAAGTTTATTTACTAAAACATTTTTAATATAGGGTTATACATAAGATAAATTAGATTGTAAATATTCCTTAGAAAGTTAAAAAGATTTCCTACATAATGGTATTTTATTTGTAATTTTTAGACATCATATAATTTAATTTATTTATGACACAAAGATGATGCAGTAATTATCTTATTAATGAAATATTGACATAATTGATGTTATAAACACCAAACTGAATGTAATTTGAGACTTTTTATGAATTACACTAATTTTCTAGGTTACTATGATATATTAATGTTGATTTATTAAACTTGGTTCGAACATATAATTCTGTTATGACTGTCACAAAAATCATATTTCAAATCGTGTCAAAATTGTCACAAAATAGTTTTTAAATGAAATATTATATTATTAATTTTTTTTTTTATTCCTAAAAATCTAAGGTTCGGCCAAATGACTTATATAAGGATATATATATTAATAATAAACAATTTGGGGTTCGTTTGGCATGTTATAGTATGTGTATTAACCATATAGTGAAAGAAAACAAAAAGAAATGGTAAAAGTTAAATTATTTAACTTAGAGTTAATTCTAATTGATAAGGTTAAAATAATACCCTAACTTGTCTAAATCTTATTGGTTGATAAGATTTCGACCCATCCCCACTTTAGCTTCGAAATAAGACCCTTTGGAACCATTATAAACCGATTTTGACTTTAATATAAAATAATATTTTGAGATATTCCTAAGGTGCCCCTCTCCTCCCTTATAAAAGGGTACCTCCTCCCCCTTCCTCCTCACACCAATTTGAGCACTCATGCTCGGACAACCTCTGCCAAAATCCCTTCTCCACTTCCCTAGAAACATCCTAGAGGTTCTGGTCTTCCTCAAAGACCAATTTTAGTGCCCTAAGAGGAGGTCTCAAAGAGGCGCTTCAAAGAAGAGGTAATTACCGTTACCAATTCTTTCATCTTTATTTCTTCTTCCACTTCTTCTTCTTAGGTTGTTTCATTATGAAGTAATAACATCAGTATCACTCATATACTGATATGTTATTATAAGTATGAAACAACCCTATTTCACCATCTATCCATCCTACGGGAAAAGAAATCACCGCGCGTGCGTACGTACGGAATACCGTCTCCACGCCGTGGTGTAATCTATTTTCCACCACCACCTTACATGGATGGGTATAATGGTGTAAAGAATAACGATACATAGTTATTAAAACATCATATTGATTCTGATATATTGTATAATCCACTCCAATTCAATTCAATATTTATGGAAATGATATCATCGCTCGTGCGTACGTACGGACTACCGTCTCCACGACGCGATGAGATTCATTCTCCATGTTAACTATTTAAGAATGATTATAAAGTATATATAAGAAATAATAATGAAATATATGACATTATAAAGCTACTGGATTTATGTATATATATATATATATATGTATGTCATCTACTTACTTCCATTCAAGACAATAATGAAAGGAAAACAGCGTTCATGCGTACGTACGGACTACCGTCTCCATGAACGGTGTTTTTCATTTCATTTATCTATCTATTATATATATATATACTGAATATATATGATATATAAATCATATTTTATATTCTGTAAGTAATTAAATCATGATATAAGTAATAATAATGTCAAGAACAACAGGTCAAAACACCTACGATAAATGAAACGATTTTACCCAAAACGCTTCTTTAACATGGAATTTACTAAAGAACGGGTAATATAAAGTCATAAGTGAACCATATATGATATCATAACAATGAATATGATTCTGTAATAAGTCAATGAAATTATTTAAATCATTATACAGGAGGTTCGGACACATACAAAGCAAATCGGACCTAAGGTAAGGGAAATATCGCAATCTCATTTTTATCCGAGATTGTTTGTACTTTGAAATTTACTGGGGTATATTTTATCATCCACATCCATGTTTCATCAATATGTAATGTTATTTACATCCACCTAAAATTGTTTAAATCCAATTTTACCCTTCGGTGAGTTTTTAGTAAAAGATATGAAAGGAATCTTTTGTCGTTTTTCGTACGAGGTACTTTTTGACTTTTCCGACAAAAGTACGAAGAATTTTTTTTAACTTATACGGCATGAATGGATTTTTAAGACATTATTTCCAAGAAGCTTCCTTTAAAAGTTTTCAAGTTTATTTTTAATCAAATTCTTTTATTTTAAAGTTGTATGACATGTTATGAAAGGAAAAATGTTTTTGAAGAAGAAAGGATATTTTCCTCAAGAATGGAGTTCAAGTGTTTTATCAAAATTATTTTCCATCTAAGATAATAAAGGGTTCTGTTTTTATCCCTATTATTACATGGATTTGATTATATTGTGATGGAAACATTTTTATGAATTCTTTTATCTAATATGAATTGTTTTATGATGTCATGTTGTTTAAGAATCCCATGTTTATTACATGGGTTATGCGATAATGTATGATTTATGATTATGTGGAACACATAAGAAAGGATTCATTATAATATGGGTGGGACCTATATCTCCCTCCAATGCATTGGGTAAAGATTTCATATCTCATGAGATAGACAGGGCTGGAACGGTAGGTTATACCGGTTCAGTGAAAGGGGACTGAAACGAGGGTTACTCGATTCAGAAAGGGACTTTGTCCACTAAGATAGTCTTGGCAATGAGTCTTGACTAACATGAAATTATTCTCTATGATTATGTGTGTATGCCACAAAGTTTAATGTTTTATGTTATGATTATTGGGATTTCATTTCACTACTATGATTTATCCCATGTTATGAAATTATACTCTCTTCTGTAGGTTAAAATTTCCAAAATGTTATGTTCTTATGAATATGATGTGATTGATTTTTCTTTTGTTTACCCTTACTGAGCATTTGAGCTCACCCTTTTATGTTTTCTTTTCCCTAGGATATAAAGAAAGTTTTTAGGTATAAAAAAGGGAAGATCTTTATGGGAGATATTGAAGATCTTTCACCACGATTAGAAGATTACGTTCCGAGTTTCCAAAGACACTAAACTATTACGATCCTTGTGTGTGTGTTTTTGTTATGTACTAAGTATTCCGCAAATGTAATGTAATGTCCATGTACGTCAAGATACGGGTCTTTACAGTTGGTATCAGAGGAAAGGTTTAGTCAACCTTTGGAAACTAGGATGCGAGAACTTTAGTGAGATCCCTAGATATATTTATAAGGTATGTCTAGGGATGTCCTTAAGGATAAGTATACGTATAGGATACAATCCTAGAACTACAGTAAAGATCATAGAATTTAACCTAAGATGATAGATATTGAGGATACTCCACATTTATTATGTTGTTTTCCCAAGCATTATTTTTTCCTCTCACACTATTCTTTTTGGGTTTTAGACGATGGGTGGAACCCGAAGGAACCGTGTTGATCAATGCAATGGACAATGCAATGATTGCCCTCCTGAACAAACAAATGTTATGTGAGATGGAGTGCAAAATCTTATTTCTATACTTACACAAGCTATGAATCATTCTGGACTTACAAATGAGCAGAGAAGGGAACAATATTCTATTGAGTCCTTCATGAGGCAACGTCCACCTTCTTTCAGTGGGACTTCCGATCCACTTGTTGATGAACAATGGATCAATACTACTGAAAAGTTCTTTTCAGTTCTTCAATGTTCTGAACATGATAAAGTCATCTTAGCAGTATATCGTTTGGAAGGTGAAGCTGATCAATGGTGGAATCTTATCAAGAATACGAGGCCAAGAGATGAAATTGAGTCCATGGAATGGGACGAGTTCAAGAACTTGTTTTTCAGTAAGTAGTTCCCTCGTATTCTTCGAACAAAGATGGAGAAAGAGTTTCTTGAACTAAAGCAAAAGGAATATGAATCTGTTGGTATATATGAAGCGAATTTTACAAGACTTGCAAGGTATGCATCTGACATTATCATCCAACCTGAAAGTAAAGTTGATCGATTTTTCAGTGGCTTAAAACCAAGTCTTCGAAGGGCATTAGCTATAATAGACTTCAGTAGCTATGAAGAAATTGTGCGTTGTGCTATCAAGGTAGAAATGGAAGTTGGTGTTACATATCCATCTCATGGTTTTGACAAAAAACAAAAGATGGAGTTCAAGGAGAAATCTCAGAATAATGGTGAAAAGAAGATGAATGTTTCCTTATGCACAAATTGTGGAAAGAAGCATGGTGGAGATTGTCTTAAAGGGACTAGAAAATGTTTTAAGTGTGGAAAAGAAGGTCATCGAGCAGCTGAGTGTCGAAGTAATTGAAAAAGGGTTTCTAATGATGTGAATAAAGAAAACACTGCAGAGAACGCACCACCAACACTTCAATGCTTCAAGTGCAAGGAAATGTGGCATTATGCTAATAAATGCCCTAATCCAAGGGTTAGTGATGATCAACATGAGCAACCACTGAAGGCAAAGGACAAAGGGAAGTCACATGCAATCACTATTGGCAATGTGGAATATGACAATGATGTGGTGGAATGATTAAGTGTTTATGTAATGGGATAATGTTGTATTATTGAGTATTGCAATATTTATTGATGTGGTATTCAAAGTGATTGATATATTTTGGATATAAGATGATATGAGCATAATGAAGGGAAAATGAGAAAATGAAATGTTTAATAGTATTCATGAGCTCATGATTGATATAAGGACTAAGTGATATCATGGTTTGAGTATATAGAATTTTGAGGATTTTGGTATGTGGAAAGTGTTAACTTTTAACTGCATTCATGTTTTCACTAAGTTATTCAAGAGAATACACGATTAAGGACTTTGAATGTTTGGAATGTGACCAACAAAACATATCTTATGATATATGGGGTTCGACGATGGTGTTAAATCTCTGGTAATCGTTTTCACTATGTTATGAGAGTGGACTGCAGTATTATGGATAAGCCTAAAGATTGGAATGGATTATGTTGGACATAAGTTAGTATTGTTTAAGGATAGAAGTTTTCTCGATATTATTGATGGGATGTTATAGTAATGTAGTTTTAGAAAAACGACAACCTGCAGGACGGGCGACAGCCCATCGCTTCGGACAAGGCTGTGGCAATCGAACCCACAACCGAAGTGCGACTGGCCTTTATCGCCTACCACTGGCCTACAGGAAGTCCATGTTTAGTAGAAACTAGTTTTATTTTATTAAGTGGTATGATATATGATGTATAAGTCCATTTTAGGAACCATATATGATTAATCTCACAATAGAATGACTTATGTATATTTAATAACATTTGCTAACCTTTTGTTTGAGACAGATGGAATGACCCGTCATTCTATCACATGATCTGATAACACTTCACGAATAACAAATTCAACTTCATTTATTTAAGAGATGAAGTGGAAATTGTTCAAGGCATGAACCACAGTGAGCAACAGTGAGATTGTACCAAAATAAAGAAAGTATTTATTCTAATTCAAATTTTCAACTTTAGGGAAATGATCTTGAAAACCAAAAATGTTGTCCTAGTGATCTTATACCTGATGAATCAGATGGTACCCTAGATCGTCACAAATTTATGGCTTTGTGATTGCTGGCTTTTCCATAGCCATGTTCTCTACCACTGTCCATCAAAACATGATGGCTAGATTTCTCTTCCATATCCATATTTTCACCTATGTGGAAACCTAGTGATTAGTTTATTTGGGTAACCGTTACGTTTCATACTTTTGTTTTTAAAGATAAGTTTTGGTATTCCTTTTTACAATGTGGGTTTCTATTAAAGAAACTTTCGAATAGTAAACCATTTATAACCCCGACGAATTTCGAGGGCGAAATTCATTTTAAGGGGGGTAGAATGTAACAGCCCGAGATTTTATGAAAAATATTCTTTTTTATTTCCCTAATGTCTTGTGTTGTACGCTACACCAAAAGGAGTTTGCACAACACGCATCCTTTACTTTCCTTTCATTACACGCAATCGCGACCTTCCTCGATAGCGTGTGTAATACGCAATACCGAGTTTCACTAAACAACGACATGCTATTAAAATATTATTAAAACTAGCCGTTATGAATAGTAATAACCACTTTTTAAAATTCTGTAAATCTTATTTTTCAAAATGAACTTCACTTTTGGATTCGGACTATCGAATTTAGCCTAAGGTGAAATTTTGGTACTTTTCGGATAACTTTCATATTCTGATGAATTGTAAAAATTACTAAATTTTAATTAAAAACAACTTTTTTAATCGAAATAATTAATATTGATAAATTATTAATTTGAGTGGTTTTAAAGTGTATTTAGAATATATTTTTACAATTTAATACAATGTTGGTCATTGGATGTAATTTCACATTTATTCCAGTTATAAACTAGTGTCAATCTTTTGATAGATATTGTTTCTTAAAAACACGCTATTTGTTTTAACAACGGGATTTAATTATAAAATTAATTAATTCAACTTCTATGTTATGAATTTGGAAAAATAGACTTCATTTTTGAATTCAGAATATGAAATATAGCTTAGGATGAAATTTTGGCATTGTTCTGAAAAACATCAATTTTTGATGAATAGTGAAACTACTAAGTGGTAGTTAAAAAAACTGAATTTTTCATAAAACTTAATCTTACCGCTTCTGTGAATGGAATTTCAAAAATCCGAGAGACACGGTTGATGTCAGTAAGTAAAATGTGGTTCAATGAGATGAAAATAATTTTTGGTGAATAGTAATTTTTTCTTTTATTTACCACGGTTAAAAGTAAATAGGGTAATTAAGGGTAAGAATGATATTAATATTACCCTAACACATGTCCTAATTCTATTGGATAAGTGTAATTCGACCAAAAACAACCTTATGAATAAAATATGACCATTTAGGCCCACTTGGATTATATTAGGACATTTATTATTATTTAATTCAAAGAAGAGTTAAAAGAGTTAAAATCAAAGTTTATTTACTAAAACATTTTTAATATAGGGTTATACATAAGATAAATTAGATTTTAAATATTAATTAGAAAGCTAAAAAGATTTCTTACATAATGGTATTTTATTTGTAATTTTTTGACATTAAATAATTTAATTTATTTATGACACAAAGATGATGCAGTAATTATCTTATTAAGGAAATATTGACATAATTGATGTTATAAACACCAAACTGAATATAATTTCAGACTTTTTATGAATTACACTAATTTTATAGGTTACTATGATATATTAATGTTGATTTAATAAACCTGGTTCGAACATATAATTCTGTTATGACTTTCACAAAAATCATATATCAAATAGTGTCAAAATTGACACAAAATAGTTTTTAAATCAAATATTTTATTATTAATTTTTATTTTATTCCTAAAAATCAAAGGTTCGGACAAATTACTTATATAAGGATATATATATTAATAATAAATAATTTGGGGTTCGTTTGGCATGTTATAGTAAGTGTATTAACCATATAGGGAAAGAAAACAAAAAGACATGGTAAAAGTTAAATTATTTAACTTAGAGTTAAATCAAATTGATAAGGTTAAAATAATACCCTAAACTTGTCTAAATCTTATTGGTTGATAGGATTTCGACCCATCCCCACTTTATCTTTGAAATAAGACTCTTTGGAACCATTATAAACCGATTTTGACTTTAATATAAAATAATATTTTGAGATATTCCTAAGGTGCCCCTCTCCTCCCTTATAAAAGGGTACCTCCTCCCCCTTCCTCCTCACACCAATTTGAGCACTCAAGCTCGGCCAAACTCTGCCAAAATCCCTTCTCCACTTCCCTAGAAACATCCTAGAGGTTCTGGTCTTCCTCAAAGAACAATTTTAGTGCCCTAAGAGGAGGTCTCAAAGAGGCGCTTCAAAGAAGAGGTAATTACCGTTACCAATTCTTTCATCTTTATTTCTTCTTCCACTTCTTCTTCTTAGGTTGTTTCATTATGATGTAATAACATCAGTATCACTCATATACTGATATGTTATTATAAGTATGAAACAACCCTATTTCACCATCTATCCATCCTACGGGAAAAGAAATCACCGCCCGTGCGTACGTACGGAATACCGTCTCCACGCCGTGGTGTAATCTATTTTCCACCACCACCTTACATGGATGGGTATAATGGTGTAAAGAATAACTATAAATAGTTATTACAACATCATATTGATTCTGATATATTGTATAATCCACTCCAATTCAATTCAATATTTATGGAAATGATATCATCGCTCGTGCGTACGTACGGACTACCGTCTCCACGACGCGATGAGATTCATTCTCCATGTTAACCATTTAAGAATGATTATAAAGTATATATAAGAAATAATAATGAAATATATGAAATTATAAATCTACTGGATTTATGTATATATATATATGTATGTCATCTACTTACTTCCATTCAAGACAATAAGGAAAGGAAAACAGCGTTCATGCGTACGTACGGACTACCGTCTCCATGAACGGTGTTTTTCATTTCATTTATCTATCTATTATATATATCTATATACTGAATATATATGATATATAAATCATATTTTATATTCTGGAAGTAAGTAAATCATGATATAAGTAATAATAATGTCAAGAACAACAAGTCAAAACACCTATGATAAATGAAACGATTTTACCCAAAACGCTTCTTTAACATGGAATTTACAAAAGAACAGGTAATATAAAGTCATAAGTGAACCATATATGATATCATAACAATGCATATGATTCTGTAATAAGTCAATGACATTATTTAAATCATTATACAGGAGTTTCTGATACATACAAAGCAAATCGGACCTAAGGTAAGGGAAATATCGCAATCTCATTTTTATCCGAGATTGTTTGTACTTTGAAATTTACTGGGGTATATTTTATCATCCACATCCATGTTTTCTCAATATGTAATGTTATTTACATCCACCTACAATTTTTTAAATCCAATTTTACCCTTCGGTGAGTTTTTAGTAAAAGATATGAAAGGAATCTTTTGTCGTTTTTCATACGAGGTACTTTTTGACTTTTCCGACAAAAGTACGAAGAATGTTTTTTTAACTTATACGGCATGAATGGATTTTTAAAGCATTATTTCCAAGAAGCTTCCTTTAAAAGTTTTCAAGTTTATTTTTAATCAAATTCTTTTATTTTAAAGTTGTATGACATGTTATGAAAGGAAAAATGTTTTTGAAGAAGAAAGGATATTTTCCTCAAGAATGGAGTTCAAGTGTTTTATCAAAATTATTTTCCATCTAAGATAATAAAGGCTTCTATTTTTATCCCTATTATTACATGGATTTTACTATGTTGTGATGGAAACATTTTTATGAATTCCTTTATCTAATATGAATTGTTTTATGATGTCATGTTGTTTAAGAATCCCATTTTTATTACATGGGTTATGCGATAATGTATGATTTATGATTATGTGGCACAAATAAGAAAGGATTCATTATAAGATGGGTGGGACCTATATCTCCCTCCAATGCATTGGGTAAATATTTCATATCTAATGAGATAGACAGGGCTGGAACGGTAGGTTATACCGGTTCAGTGAAACAGGACTGAAACGAGGGTTACTCGATTCAGAAAGGGACTTTGTCCACTAAGATAGTCTTGGCAATGAGTCTTGACTAACAAGAAATGATTCTCTATGATTATGTGTGTATTCCACAAAGTTTAATGTTTTATGTTAGGATTATTGGGATTTCATTTCACTACTATGATTTATCCCATGTTATGAAATTATACTCTCTTTTGCAGGTTAAAATTTCCAAAATGTTATGTTCTTATGAATATGATGTGATTGATTTTTCTTTTGTTTACCCTTACTGAGCATTTGATCTCACCCTTTTATGTTTTCTTTTCCCCAGGATATAAAGAAAGGTTTTAGGTATAAAAAAAAGGGAAGATCTTTATGGGAGATATTGAAGATCTTTCACCACGATTAGAAGATTACGTTCCGAGTTTCCAAAGACACTAAACTATTACGATCCTTCTGTGTGTGTTTTTGTTATGTACTAAGTATTCCACAAATGTAATGTAATGTCCATGTACGTCAAGATACGGGTCTTTACACTGTTTGTTCGCTGTAGGACCCCCAAGGTCCTTTCTGGTGCGCTCCCCTCCGGACGGCCGACACAACCGTCCGTCCCCTTCAGTCCGTCGCGGCCCTCCTGGCCGTGACATTGTGTGGTGCAACAGCACCGCGCCCCACCATCCGACCGCTGTGTCCCTCCTGGACGTGGCCCATCCACCTGCACAGTGAGACAACGCCATGCCCCTCAGGCAGCCGTCCGGCCTCCTTGCTCTGCTGTAGCCTGTGCTGGCTGCGACCCGGTCCTCCATGCGGTGCAATGGCGATGCGCTCCTCCGGTGACCCTTGAGCCATAGTTTCCATTCACATCCTACACTTCTCCCATCGTTGTTTCTCCTCCACCGTCATCAAGAAAATGAAGAAAATCATAGGGGGTCGGGCAGTGTTTGTTCAGCCCACACCCTCCCTGTTAGTGTGTTAACAATCGGCCTCAAAGAGCACAACTAATGACGGAGAAAAGAGGGATAAACTCAATAATAAAACAACACCAACCTCGTATTGTTGTTCTTTGATGATGTCATGGAAAGGCAGCCATCGGTGGCGTTCTTCAAGTTCAACACTTCCCCTTATTGTCATGGTTGAAAAAAGAAAGAGATTTTCCTCGTGCTTGTTTGGAAGATAATTCTCCAAGGGTTCTCCGAAGCCTCGTCTCCTCTACCAATTCTATTACAGCGATGGTTGCAGTTCTAAATTAATATAATTGAGTATATTAACATAACACATAAAGTTGTAAAATTAGTTATGATAGATTTGGTACAATTAATTATGTTGGAGTTGGCACAATCAATTTGGGAGGAGAGAAACCCAGTGTCGTCTCACGTTTAAGTGGGAGATCATGGTTTTAGAAGTCGGCTGGTCCCCGCCTCATTAATTTAAAAGATGTTGTGGGTGACAAAATACTTGAAGAGATGACAGAGAAGATAAGTCCCCATGCCCTACCCAATGAATCCATGACTGGGATCCCCCCCCCCCCATGCAAAGCGGCTGCTGCGAAGCAAAGGAGGCAGTATCTCTCCGCAAACTGGTTGACGTTCATGACCCACCACGAATAAACTGTAGCCCCCCTTCATGCCACGTGATCTCTGCTTAGCGGTGCCTCTTTCCTATAAATACCGAGCTCCCCCTGATCCCAAGAAGATAGACAATCTGACCTTTCGTCTTCAGAGCTTCTGAATCACGAAGCACCCTTTACTCTGTGAATCATGAGCTCCGCGATGTATTTTTGCTTCGCTAGAGGCCTTCTCCTTGTCTCGTTTTTATCCCCTCTTACGAGAGGGATGCCTTTTGCGAAGCCTAAGGAAATTTGAGGAGAAAGGGGATCCCTAAGGGGACTTGGGATGCTGTAGAGCATTTATGGTTTGCGAAACACCCATCCAGTACACGTGATCCATAGGCCAAGGAAAGGTCACTGTACTTTGCGAAACACACTGTTAGCGACGCTTTGATCCACAATGCACCTATGCTCCACAAGGAAGTGCTCTACGGACACCCTTCCACTTTGCGAATCACCTCCCATTCTCAACTCTTCCCCATGCTAAGGCCAAGGCACCCCACTTCATGAAGCACACCCACTCACAAGTTCCCTCCACTACATAGAGCAACTGAGCTCCGGAAGACCCTTGCTTTTGGACCCCTCTGCATGGCTATTCCTTCTCCAGTGAAACCCTCCAGGTTTTCACGATGTGACTTCAACGTCCCTTGGACGATACCACCAGTAGCGCTGCTTCGCCTAATGATTTTTTTCATTGGCACGCTAATGGATATTGCTTCTTTGCATAGCCACACTAATGTAGACCCCTCGATGGTTCACTCTACGACCCCCCTTTAGTACGGCATTGTCGATGCCTTACCTTCCCCATGGGGACGAGGGTATCTTTTATATATGTCATAGTGGTGCGGAGTAAACCCACATCGTCCAAGCTGCAGGATGATAAACTTCCATGAACCTTGTCCTCAACACACGACATTAAACTGTGAGATCGCCACGTGCCTCGCATGCAGGGTCCCTCAAGCTCAGGCATTCTTTACGCCCACTGTTCCCCATGTGGATGGGATCACCCCTCAAAGGGGATGATATCCTAATTCTGGGAGCGTCATTTTTCTACGGGGGAAGGGCGGCCATCTTCATGTAAGACCCTGGTCCTTCCGACAATTGGTAGCATATAACGCCATGACCCCAATTACCCAGAGTCGGTGCATTATTGCGTAACATCGACATAATCACAAAGATCATTTCTCAAAAGACCCACTAGTTTAGTAGCCTTGGAAAAACTCGATACATTCATAAATGTTTCATTAAATCAGAATGTGAAAAACTACAATAAAATAGTCTACATGGTCCACACTCATATCCTCTTCTGACCATCCCTGCAGGTCATTCAAAAAATATTTCTTCACATCCCGGAAAATATTGAAACATTGAAAGGGGTGAGCTCAGATGCTCCGAAAGGATAACAATACAGTTGAAGCCATCATAAATTAACATAAACATTTAAGGCAATGTATAACTAAAACAAAAGCCTTTTAAACTTGAACATCATCATAAAATGGAAAAAGTAAAATGAAATAATGCCATTAACTTATTCACATGGATATTATACTGGTCGAATAATCACATGAAATATCAATAAAATCTTTCATAATGATGGAATACATATTTACAGACTATCATAACCACGTAGCCAAGGCCTCGTGCCAAGACTACAAATAATATTTTGTCAAGGTCTCATGCCAAGACACTAGTTTGTCTCATGAGACATGTCGATGAATTTTTTTTGAAGATAATTACGTTTAAAATTTCTCAAATACACTCTAGTGTTTTTCTAAAAACATTATGCAAGCTTCTGGAAACAAAATAACTAATTCTGAGAATGGTCGACTAATTACAGGCCATCATGGGTCCACGCCCAATCCATTCCTGTCTACCACACTCGAGAGTAGGGTTTTCTAAAAACATTTTTATGCTTTCATTAAATAGGTATACATTTGAACTGGATTTTCATAAATTTTATAGAAATTTATCTTTTTTGAAATCATTTAAAAATAAAATAATTATAAAAGAAAACCTTTTGAAAAAAAGTAAATGTCAAAGGGGTTTATACACCGTATAAAAGAAAGTTGTGTATAAAACAAAATATGCATCAATGAAAGGATATTTGAGAAAAAGTCTCTTACAAATATAATTTTTTAAATAAAAAAGATCTATTATGTGTATTCACTATAAGTACACATAAATAAAGTACAAATACAATATTGGACATAATAATATCATGATATAATTTGAAAGTAGGAGATTAACCCAAAGAATAGAAATTGGGTTAAGAAGTTCCCTTACAAAGATAATTTTTTTTAAAATAAAATAAATCTATTATGTGTATTCACTATATGTACATATAAAGAAAGTAAAAATACAATATAGGACATAATAATATCATGACATATTTTGAAAGTAGGAGATTAACCCGAAGAATAGAAATTGGGTTAAGAAGTTCCCTAACCTCATGTCCAAATTGACTAGACTGCTCTTTGACCTCCTGAATAATTAAATATAGTTAATCTCTACATTCTTAAGAACCTTGTTCAATTTCATTAGCCCTTTTATATCACTTTTTACAATTTTACGAAAATTATGTTGTCATTAATGTTAATAACGGTCGTTTTGTCGATCTTTGGTACTAGAGTCAACAATAAACTTCTTGTAATTACAAGTTGTTTATGTGGTAGAATATCCATTTTCTCCAAAATTATATTCGTGATGTATATATCATATAAATCCTATATATCCAGTATATATATGCATTTATAATATTACATAACATTTAGAGGTAAGAAATGAAATGCACCGTTCATGGAGACGGTAAGCTGTACGTACGCAAGAACGCTACTTTCAATTATATTTCGTATTTAATTCAATGAAGTTGTAATTATATAAAAGTTAATATAATTCCAGTATAATATAATGTATAATACCATTTACTCTATCCACTATACATCCCACATATGGCATTAACGATTCAAATAACTTTGAGGGGGCGGTAGTCCGCATTTCCTGAAATGAAAATATCGTGTTTACCCATAATGGAAACCATAAAGGTATTCCATAAATGAAAAAAAAGATGCATAAGTAAAACATAAACATATTATATATCATATATAAATATAGTGACATCTTAATTTCCACCTTTTAAGGAGTTATATGAGTATTGAACAATCATCATTTCGTGAGGCAGAAATTTACAATCCACAGAAACAGTGTGTTCTTTAACTATTAGATGTAGGTGTGTGTATGTCTAGCACGAATCCTTTTTATAAAAACATCCTAGTATATTGAAGATACTGGTGTTGTTACAAAATAAATTAATAAAAAGAGTTTAGGGAGTTGGAGAATCAAAATAAAACAAAATAATATAATAGAAGTCATTACCTAAAAATCGGGTAAATCTTTTTTGATTTGAGCCAAAGGCTTCCTTGGGAAGACTTATGCCCAAAGTGAGGCTTCTATGAGTAATATAGTGATTCTTAGAGAGTATTTGGGCAGTGTTTGGCCGATCCAAGAGGCTTTTACGGTGTGAATAATGTGGTAGTGGTGGGGGCCTTTTATAATAGGAGAGGAGGGGCACTCTTGGAATGTAATGAAATGTTACTTTATTATATAATGAGTTTCAAATTTTGAAGGTCTCACACTTATATATTTCAAGGGTAAGGAGATAAGGGATAAAAATATACTCATCCAATAGGCTTTGGAGAAGTGTAATTCTATGATTTTACATTATCCTTCCATTTTATTAAAATCGTTAATTAATGAGGTAATCGCTGCATCATAATGTTGTCATTAAAAAATTAATTAATTTAAGGTCTAAAAATTATTAAAAAATTACCATGATGTAGGAAATAATTTTAGATTTCTAATGAATATTTATAGTAAAAAATATTACTTTTATAACCCCATTTAAAAATTATTTTAATAAAAAAACTCATGTTTGTGACATGTTTATTTTAACATTAAATAAAAAGTTTTTAAAGTCATTTTCCTACTAAAGTGGCACCATTGGGTCCCCAAGTTTACCCATGGATTGTCATGGTCGGCCATGAATCATCCAATAAGGGTAGGACTTGTGTAAAGGTATTTTCATATTTTTATAATATCATTTTTACCATAAATTTCTCAAATTACCTTTAATCTCGATTAATTAAACTTAAAAGTTACTATTCAGCAAAAATTATTTTAATCCCATTGAACCACATTTCACTTCCTAATGAAAACCATGTGTGTTGGATTTTTGAAAATAAAATCACAGAAGTGGTAATGTTTCATTTAATGGAAAAATCAGTATTTTAACTACAACTCAGTGGTTTTACTATTCTTCAAAAAATTGATGTTTTTCAGAACAATGCCAAAATTTCACCCCAAGCTATAATAGATATTCCGAATTCATAAATGAAGTCTATTTTAAAAAATTCCAATCATATACGTTTCATTAATTAATTTTATAATTAATTACCGCTGTCACAACAAATAGCGTGTTTTTAAGAAACAATATATATCAAAAGTTTGACAATTATTTATGTCCACTTTCAAAGTGAAATTAATTCTGATGACCACCATTGGATAAAATGGTAAAAATATATTCTAATTATAATTTAAAACCACTTAATTGTATAATTTATCACTATAAATTATTTTTATTAAAAAAGTTGTTTTTAATTATTTTTCACTATTCCTAAAAATTGGATGTTCTCAGAAAATTATGAAAAATTAAAAATAAGATAATTTCGATATTCCAAATCCATATATGAAGTCTATTTTGAAATATAAAATATATATAATTTCAAAAAGTGGGTAATACTATTCATAATGGCTATTTTGATTGGACTTTGTGTGTTAGAATCTCGAACGTGCGTACAATGCAAGCTATTGCATTATAGAAACTGAAGCGTATCGTGGAAGCTTGGGGTGTTACATTCTCCCCTCCATAAATAAATTGTGTCCACACAATTTGAAATTTTTATTTGAAAATAAAATGTTGAAAATATTAAATACCATTGTGGAAAACCCACATCGGAAATAAGGTTAATAAAAATATAACTTTAAAAGAAATAAAGAGAAGTACAAAGGTCACCCGAGATAGCCCATACTAGGATTCTATAAAAATATCGATATGGAGGAGAAACCAACCATCAAGGTCTGATGGAGAGTTATAGAAAATAGTATTTAGAGAAAGTTTACTACAAGAAAATCAGAAACCTGTGATTGGTTTAACGGTCATTGATTTCCTAATTGGAAAATTTAACCAACAACATTTTTGTTTTAAGTGACATTTCATAATGTTGATGAATTTATTTAGGATATTTACTAAGAATGTATGGAAATATACTTACTTGTCATAATTTTTTACCACAAACCCATCGTTCACTCCAAAAGGTAATAGAACTAAAAAATAATCTCTTTATCATTAATGTATAAGGTTCCAAATATTAACACATACCATTTAGATTAGGAAAAATATTTTGTAATAACTAGGGACTTCCTGTAGGCTAGTTGTAGGTAATAAAGGCATGTCGCACTATGGTTGTGGGTTCTATTCCTACAGCTTTGTCCGACGTAACGGGTTATCCCCCAACCTGCAGGTTTTCCTTTTCCTAAAAATATATTATTATAATATTCCAAAAATAATCTTCATAAATGTTTTATCCTTAAAAAATACTACCCCAAGTTCAACGTAATCCATTCCAACCTTTATAGTTTTCCCAAATACCTCTACCCAGACTTTCTCTAAAAGGTCTCTAAATTCCAAAATGAATTGTAACATCAGATTCCCAAATCAAAGTAAAGATTCTCTTATTGTCACATACTAATAATATGATTAACTTAATCATATTAAATCCTTAATGAAAACAACAAGTACTACAGTACAATCCTTTTATATATCACATTATTCTTATAACCTAAATATAATCCTTGAGTCCAAAAGCACCAATACATTAATTATTCCACTTCAAATGTAGTAACAGCATAAGCTTGGCCTAGATCCTATGGCCTTTTCTGAGATATGTTTCCCTGACGATTAGGACATTCATTTGAATAATGCCCCATTTCTCTACAATTGTAGCATTCAACATTGATAGCCTCTTTCTTTCCCTTGAAATCACGAGCCTTGTGACCTTTTTCTCCACATTTATAACAAAATCTCATTCCTATTAGGCAAGTACCAGGATGATTCCTCCCACAATTATCACTAAATGGAAAATCCTTTTTTCCCTATTTACATTTATCTATCTTTTGTTCCATCGTTCTTTTCCTCTCTTGCTTTACTTTATTGTCATAAGATGTAGAGAATTCCTTTTCTGTCTTGATAGCACACGAGACTATATCTTCGTATGTTGAGAAATATTGTGATACTAATTCTCGACGAAGAAATGGTTTTAACCCATTAAAGAAACGATCGATTTTACATCATGGGTTACATATATAATCTGCAGCATCCCTCACTAACTTTGTAAAGGTGGCCTCAAACTTTGAGACATTCTCATCCTCATTTTGTCTCAGACTCAGAAATTGTCTTTCCATATCTGCTCAATGGTCACGAGGATAGTATTTTTCTAGGAAAAGCTCTTTGAACTCCCGCTATTCCATATTTGATACTTCAACATCTTCCTTTGTGTTTGGAATCAATGAACACCATTGATCAGCATCTCCAGTTAGGTGGTAAACTGCCATGACAACCTTCTCCCTTTCACTACTCCCCAAGGCATGGAATATTTTTTCTAAGGAGTTTATCAATTTCTCAGCTACTAGTGGATTTGTAACCCCATTAAATGTTGGTGGTTGTTTCCTCATGAAGCGGTCTAACATTGATCCTCCACGTTGCAGATCATGGTGCTCCATACAAGTACGGTTATTATTCATAACCTGAGTGAGTTGTCCCCGTATGGTAATAAGTTGATCATCACGAGTTGTGTCTCCAACTACATAATAATTTTCTTGTGCAGGAGGGAAATCCCTACTCGGAGTTTTTGCATTGATACAGTTTCCATTCCTTCCACTATGCGCCATTTCTAAACAATGGCATAAGCTAGATTATTTTTTGAATCAAAATACATAATTCCATACTTGTAAAACACTTAACATTAATTGAACTATTTATAGATATAATCCATAATCCTAAAAATGTTTTCATTGAGGATGTATATACTCATAACTCTTTATAGAGGTTTGTTAAGAAAATGAGAATTATCCTAAGAATATCCCCCAAGAGTGTCGTAACCAAGAGTGCAGCAAGGCCCGTGGTCGTGCACCAGTTCCCATTAGAGTCTATGTAACAGCCCGAGATTTTATGAAAAATATTCTTTTTTATTTCACTAATGTCTTGTGTTGTACGCTACACCAAAAGGAGTTTGCACAACACGCATCCTTGACTTGCCTTGCATTACACGCAATCATGACCTTCCTCGATAGTGTGTGTAATACGCAATACTGAGTTTCACTAAACAACGATATGCTATTAAAATATTATTAAAGCTAGACGTTATGAATAGTAATAACCACTTTTTAAAATTCTGTAAATCTTATTTTTCAAAATAAACTTCATTTTTGGATTCGGACTATCGAATTTAGCCTAAGGTGAAATTTTGGTACCTTTCGGATAACTTTCATATTCTGATGAATAGTAAAAATTACTAAATTTTAATTAAAAACAACTTTTTTAATCAAAATAATTAATTTTGATAAATTATTAATTTGAGTGGTTTTAAAGTGTATTTAGAATATATTTTTACAATTTAATACAATGTTGGTCATTGGATGTAATTTCACATTTAAACCAGTTATAAACTAGTGTCAATCTTTTGATAGATATTGTTTCTTAAAAACACGCTATTTGTTTTAACAGCGGGATTTAATTATAAAATTAATTAATGAAACTTCTATGTTATGAATTTGGAAAAATAGACTTCATTTTTGAATTCGGAATATGAAATATAGCTTAGGATGAAATTTTGGCATTGTTCTGAAAAACATCAATTTTTTATGAATAGTGAAACTACTAAGTGGAAGTTAAAAAAACTGAATTTTTCATAAAACTTAATTTTACCGCTTCTGTGAATGGAATTTCAAAAATCCGAGAGACACGGTTGATGTCAGTAAGTAAAATTTGGTTCAATGAGATGAAAATAATTTTTGGTGAATAGTAACTTTTTACTTTTATTTACCACGGTTAAAAGTAAATAGGGTAATTAAGGGTAAGAATGATATTAATATTACCCTAACACATGTCCTAATTCTATCGGATAAGTGTAATTCGACAAAAAACAACCTTATGAATAAAATATGACCATTTAGGCCCACTTGGATTATATTAGGACATTTATTATTATTTAATTCAAAGAAGAGTTAAAAGAGTTAAAATCAAAGTTTATTTACTAAAACATTTATAATATAGGGATATACATAAGATAAATTAGATTGTAAATATTAATTAGAAATCTAAAAAGATTTCCTACATAATGGTATTTTATTTGTAATTTTTAGACATCAAATAATTTAATTTATTTATGACACAAAGATGATGCAGTAATTATCTTATTAATGAAATATTGACATAATTGATGTTATAAACACCAAACTGAATGTAATTTGAGACTTTTTATGAATTACACTAATTTTATAGGTTACTATGATATATTAATGTTGATTTAATAAATATGGTTCGAACATATAATTCTGTTATGAATTTCACAAAAATCATATATCAAATAGTGTCAAAATTGACACAAAATAGTTTTTAAATCAAATATTATATTATTAATTTTTATTTTATTCCTAAAAATCTAAGGTTCGGCCAAATTACTTAGATAAGGATATATATATTAATAATAAACAATTTGGGGTTCGTTTGTCATGTTATAGTAAGTGTATTAACCATATAGTGAAAGAAAACAAAAAGACATGGTAAAAGTTAAATTATTTAACTTAGAGTTAAATCTAATTGATAAGGTTACAATAATACCCTAAACTTGTCTAAATCTTATTGGTTGATAGGATTTAGACCCATCCCCACTTTAGCTTCGAAATAAGACCCTTTGGAACCATTATAAACCGATTTTGACTTTAATATAAAATAATATTTTGAGATATTCCTAAGGTGCCCCTCTCCTCCCTTATAAAAGGGTACCTCCTCCCCCTTCCTCCTCACACCAATTTTAGCACTCAAGCTCGGCCAACCTCTGCCAAAATCCCTTTTCCACTTCCCTAGAAACATCCTAGAGGTTCTGGTCTTCCTCAAAGACCAATTTTAGTGCCCTTAGAGGAGGTCTCAAAGAGGCGCTTCAAAGACTAGGTAATTACCGTTACCAATTCTTTCATCTTTATTTCTTCTTCCACTTCTTCTTCTTAGGTTATTTCATTATGAAGTAATAACATCAGTATCACTCATATACTGATATGTTTTTATAAGTATGAAACAACCCTATTTCACCATCTATCCATCCTACGGGAAAAGAAATCACCGTGCGTGCGTACGTACGGAATACCGTCTCCACGCTGTGGTGTAATCTATTTTCCACCACCACCTTTCATGGATGGGTATAATGGTGTAAAGAATAACTATAAATAGTTATTAGAACATCATATTGATTCTGATATATTGTATAATCCACTCCAATTCAATTCAATATTTATGGAAATGATATCATCGCTCGTGCGTACGTACGGACTACCGTCTCCACGACGTGATGAGATTCATTCTCCATGTTAACCATTTAAGCATGATTATAAAGTATATATAAGAAATAATAATGAAATATATTACATTATAAAGCTACTGGATTTATGTATATATATATATATATGTATTTCATCTACTTACTTCCATTCAAGACAATAAGGAAAGGAAAACATCGTTCATGCGTACGTACGGACTACCGTCTCCATGAACAGTGTTTTTCATTTCATTTATCTATCTATTATATATATATATATACTGAATATATATGATATATAAGTCATATTTTATATTCTGGAAGTAAGTAAATCATGATATAAGTAATAATAATGTCAAGAACAAAAAGTCAAAACACCTACGATAAATGAAACGATTTTACCCAAACCGCTTCTTTAACATGGAATTTACAAAAGAACGGGTAATATAAAGTCATAAGTGAACCATATATGATATCATAACAATGAATATGATTCTGTAATAAGTCAATGACATTATTTAAATCATTATACAGGAGGTTCGGACACATACAAAGCAAATCGGACCTAATTTAAGGGAAATATCGCAATCTCATTTTTATCCGAGATTGTTTGTACTTTGAAATTTACTGGGGTATATTTTATCATACACATCCATGTTTCCTCAATATGTAATCTTATTTACATCCACCTACAATTGTTTAAATCCAATTTTACCCTTCGGTGAGTTTTTAGTAAAAGATATGAAAGGAATCTTTTGTCGTTTTTCGTACGAGGTACTTTTTGACTTTTCTGACAAAAGTACGAAGAATGTTTTTTTAACTTATTCGGCATGAATGGATTTTTAAAACTTTATTTCCAAGAAGCCTCTTTAAAAGTTTTCAAGTTTATTTTTAATCAAATTCTTTTATTTTAAAGTTGTATGACATGTTATGAAAGGAAAAATGTTTTTGAAGAAGAAAGGATATTTTCCTCAAGAATGGAGTTCAAGTGTTTTATCAAAATTATTTTCCATCTAAGATAATAAAGGGTTCTGTTTTTATCCCTATTATTACATGGATTTGATTATTTTGTGATGGAAACATTTTTATGAATTCTTTTATCTAATATGAATTGTTTTATGATGTCATGTTGTTTAAGAATCCCATTTTTATTACATGGGTTATGCGATAATGTATGATTTATGATTATGTGGCACACATAAGAAAGGATTCATTATAAGATGGGTGGGACCTATATCTCCCTCCAATGCATTGGTTAAAGATTTCATATCTCATGAGATAGACAGGGATGGAACGGTAGGTTATACCGGTTTAGTGAAAGGGGACTGAAACGAGGGTTACTCAATTCAGAAAGGGACTTTGTCCACTAAGATAGTCTTGGAAATGAGTCTTGACTAACAAGAAATGATTCTCTATGATTATGTGTGTATGCCACAAAGTTTAATGTTTTATGTTATGATTATTGGGATTTCATTTCACTACTATGATTTATCCCATGTTATGAAATTATACTCTCTTTTTCAGGTTAAAATTTCCAAAATGTTATGTTCTTATGAATATGATGTGATTGATTTTTCTTTTGTTTACCCTTACTGAGCATTTGAGCTCACCCTTTTATGTTTTCTTTTCCCCAGGATATAAAGAAAGTTTTTAGGTATAAAAAAAGGGAAGATCTTTATGGGAGATATTGAAGATCTTTCACCACGATTAGAAGATTACGTTCCGAGTTTCCAAAGACACTAAACTATTACGATCCTTGTGTGTGTGTTTTTGTTATGTACTAAGTATTCCGCAAATGTAATGTAATGTCCATGTACGTCAAGATACGGGTCTTTACAGTTGGTATTAGAGGAAAGGTTTAGTCAACCTTTGGAAACTAGGATGCGAGAACTTTAGTGAGATCCCTAGATATATTTATAAGGTATGTATAGGGATGTCCTTAAGGATAAGTATACGTATAGGATACAGTCCTAGAACTACGGTAACGATCATAGAATTTAACCTAAGATGATAGATATTAAGGATACTCCACATTTATTATGTTGTTTTCCCAAGCATGATTTTTTCCACTCACACTATTCTTTTTGGGTTTTAGACGATGGCTGGAACCCGAAGGAACCGTGTTGATCCATGCAATGGACAATGCAATGATTGCCCTCCTGAACAAACAAATGTTATGGGAGATGGAGTGAAAAATCTTATTTCTATACTTACACAAGCTATGAATCATTCTGGACTTACAAATGAGCAGAGAAGGGAACAGTATTCTATTGAGTCCTTCATGAGGCAACATCCACCTTCTTTCAGTGGGACTTCCGATCCACTTGTTGCTGAACAATGGATCAATACTACTGAAAAGTTATTTTCAGTTCTTCAATGTTCTGAACATGATAAAGTCATCTTAGCAGTATATCGTTTGGAAGGTGAAGCTGATCAATGGTGGAATCTTATCAAGAATACGAGGCCAAGAGATGAAATTGAGTCTATGGAATGGGACGAGTTCAAGAACTTGTTTTTCAGTAAGTACTTCGCTCGTATTCTTCGAACAAAGATGGAGAAAGAGTTTCTTGAACTAAAGCAAAAGGATGATGAATCTGTTGGTATATATGAAGCGAATTTTACAAGACTTGCAAGGTATGCATCTGACATTATCATCCAACCTGAAAGTAAAGTTGATCGATTTTTCAGTGGCTTAAAACCAAGTCTTCGAAGGGCATTAGCTATAATAGACTTCAGTAGATATGAAGAAATTGTGCGTTGTGCTATCAAGGTAGAAATGGAAGTTGGTGTTACATATCCATCTCATGGTTTTGACAAAAAAATGAAAGATGGAGTTCAAGGAGAAATCTCAGAATAATGGTGAAAAGAAGATGAATGTTTCCTCATGCACAAATTGTGGAAAGAATCATGGTGGAGATTGTCTTAAAGGGACTAGAAAATGTTTTAAGTGTGGAAAATAAGGTCATCAAGCAGCTGAGTGTCGAAGTAATGGAAAAAGGGTTTCTAATGATGTGAATAAAGCAAACACTGTAGAGAACGCACCACCAACACTTCAATGCTTCAAGTGCAAGGAAATGGGGCATTATGCTAATAAATGCCCTAATCCAAGGGTTAGTGATGATCAACATGAGCAACTACTGAAGGCAAAGGACAAAGGGAAATCACATGCAATCACTATTGGCAATGTGGAATATGACAATGATGTGGTGGAATGATTAAGTGTTTAAGTAATGGGATAATGTTGTATTATTGAGTATTGAAATATTTATTGATGTGGTATTCAAAGTGATTGATATATTTTGGAAATAAGATTATATGAGCATAATGAAGGGAAAATGAGAAAATGAAATGTTTAATAGTATTCATGAGCTCATGATTGATATAAGGACTAAGTGATATCATGGTTTTAGTATATAGAATTTTGAGGATTTTGGTATGTGGAAAGTGTTAACTTTTAACTGCATTCATGTTTTCACTAAGGTATTCAAGAGAATACACGATTAGGGACTTTGAATGTTTCGAATGTGACCAACAAAACATATCTTATGATATATGGGGTTCGATGATGGTGTTAAATCTCTGGTAATCGTTTTCACTATGTTAGGAGAGTGGACTGCAGTATTATGGATAAGCCTAAAGATTGGAATGGATTATGTTGGACATAAGTTAGTATTGTTTAAGGATAGAAGTTTTCTCGATATTATTGATGGGATGTTATAGTAATGTAGTTTTAGAAAAATGACAACCTGCAGGATGGGCGAAAGCCCATCGCTTCGGACAAGGCTGTGGCAATCGAACCCACAACCAAAGTGCGACTGGCCTTTATCGCCTACCACTGGCCTACAGGAAGTCCATGTTTAGTAGAAACTAGTTTTATTTTATTAAGTGGTATGATATATGATGTATAAGTCCATTTTAGGAACCATATATGATTAATCTCACAATAGAATGACTTATGTATATTTTATAACATTTGCTAACCTTTTGTTTGAGACAGATGGAATGACCCGTCATTCTATCACATGATCTGATAACACTTCACGAATAACAAATTCAACTTCATTTATTTAAGAGATGAAGTGGAAATTGTTCAAGGCATGAACCACAGTGAGCAATAGTGAGATTGTACCAAAATAAAGAAAGTATTTATTCTAATTCAAATTTTCAACTTTAGGGAAATGATCTTGAAAACCAAAAATGTTGTCCTAGTGATCTTATACCTGATGAATCATATGGTACCCTAGATCGTCACAAATTTATGGCTTTGTGATTGCTGGCTTTTCCATAGCCATGTTCTCTACCACTCTCCATCAAAACATGATGGCTAGATTTCTCTTCCATATCCATATTTTCACCTATGTGGAAACCCAGTGATTAGTTTATTTGGGTAAACGTTACGTTTCATACTTTTGTTTTTAAAGATAAGTTTTGGTATTACTTTTTACAATGTGGGTTTCTATTAAAGAAACTTTCGAATAGTAAACCATTTATAACCCCGACGAATTTCGAGGGCGAAATTCATTTTAAGGGGGGTAGAATGTAACAGCCCGAGATTTTATGAAAAATATTCTTTTTTATTTCACTAATGTCTTGTGTTGTACGCTACACAAAAAGGAGTTTGCACAACACGCATCCTTGACTTTCCTTGCATTACACGCAATCGCGACCTTCCTCGATAGCGTGTGTAATACGCAATACCGAGTTTCACTAAACAACGATATGCTATTAAAATATTATTAAAACTAGCCGTTATGAATAGTAATAACCACTTTTTAAAATTCTGTAAATCTTATTTTTCAAAATGAACTTCACTTTTGGATTCGGACTATCGAATTTAGCCTAAGGTGAAATTTTGGTACTTTTCGGATAACTTTCATATTCTGATGAATTGTAAAAATTACTAAATTTTAATTAAAAACAACTTTTTTAATCGAAATAATTAATATTGATAAATTATTAATTTGAGTGGTTTTAAAGTGTATTTAGAATATATTTTTACAATTTAATACAATGTTGGTCATTGGATGTAATTTCACATTTAAACCAGTTATAAACTCGTGTCAATATTTTGATAGATATTGTTTCTTAAAAACACGCTATTTGTTTTAACAGCGGGATTTAATTATAAAATTAATTAATTCAACTTCTATGTTATGAATTTGGAAAAATAGACTTCATTTTTGAATTCAGAATATGAAATATAGCTTAGGATGAAATTTTGGCATTGTTCTGAAAAACATCAATTTTTGATGAATAGTGAAACTACTAAGTGGTAGTTAAAAAAACTGAATTTTTCATAAAACTTAATTTTACCGCTTCTGTGAATGGAATTTCAAAACTCCGAGAGACACGGTTGATGTCAGTAAGTAAAATGTGGTTCAATGTGATGAAAATAATTTTTGGTGAATAGTAACTTTTTGCTTTTATTTACCACGGTTAAAAGTAAATAGGGTAATTAAGGGTAAGAATGATATTAATATTACCCTAACACATGTCCTAATTCTATTGGATAAGTGTAATTCGACCAAAAACAACCTTATGAATAAAATATGACCATTTAGGCCCACTTGGATTATATTAGGACATTTATTATTATTTAATTCAAAGAAGAGTTAAAAGAGTTAAAATCAAAGTTTATTTACTAAAACATTTTTAATATAGGGTTATACATAAGATAAATTAGATTGTAAATATTCATTAGAAAGCTAAAAAGATTTCTTACATAATGGTATTTTATTTGTAATTTTTAGACATTAAATAATTTAATTTATTTATGACACAAAGATGATGGAGTAATTATCTTATTAAGGAAATATTGACATAATTGATGTTATAAACACCAAACTGAATGTAATTTGAGACTTTTTATGAATTAAACTAATTTTATAAGTTACTATGATATATTAATGTTGATTTTATAAACTTGGTTCGAACATATAATTCTGTTATGACTTTCACAAAAATCATATATCAAATAGTGTCAAAATTGACACAAAATAGTTTTTAAATAAAATATTATATTATTAATTTTTATTTTATACCTAAAAATCTAAGGTTCGGCTAAATTACTTATATAAGGATATATATATTAATAATAAATAATTTGGGGTTCTTTTGGCATGTTATAGTAAGTGTATTAACCATATAGTGAAAGAAAACAAAAAGACATGGTAAAAGTTAAATTATTTAACTTAGAGTTAAATCTAATTGATATGGTTAAAATAATACCCTAAACTTGTCTAAATCTTATTGGTTGATAGGATTTCGACCCATCCCCACTTTAGATTTGAAATAAGACCCTTTTGAACCATTATAAACCGATTTTGACTTTAATATAAAATAATATTTTGAGATATTCCTAAGGTGCCCCTCTCCTCCCTTATAAAAGGGTACCTCCTCCCCCTTCCTCCTCACACCAATGTGAGCACTCAAGCTCGGCCAAACTCTGAAAAAATCCCTTCTACACTTCCCTAGAAACATCCTAGAGGTTCTGTTCTTCCTCAAAGACCAATTTTAGTGCCCTAAGAGGAGGTCTCAAAGAGGCGCTTCAAAGAAGAGGTAATTACCGTTACCAATTCTTTCATCTTTATTTCTTCTTCCACTTCTTCTTCTTAGGTTGTTTCATTATGATGTAATAACATCAGTATCACTCATATACTGATATGTTATTATAAGTATGAAGCAACCCTATTTCACCATCTATCCATCCTACGGGAAAAGAAATCACCGCCCGTGCGTACGTACGGAATACCGTCTCCACGCCGTGGTGTAATCTATTTTCCACCACCACCTTACATGGATGGGTATAATGGTGTAAAGAATAACTATACATAGTTATTACAACATCATATTGATTCTGATATATTGTATAATCCACTCCAATTCAATTCAATATTTATGGAAATGATATCATCGCTCGTGCGTACGTACGGACTACCGTCTCCACGACGCGATGAGATTCATTCTCCATGTTAACCATTTAAGAATGATTATAAAGTATATATAAGAAATAATAATGAAATATATGACATTATAAAGCTACTGGATTTATGTATATATATATATGTATGTCATCTACTTACTTCCATTCAAGACAATAAGGAAAGGAAAACAGCGTTCAAGCGTACGTACGGACTACCGTCTCCATGAACGGTGTTTTTCATTTCATTTATCTATCTATTATATATATATATATATACTGAATATATATGATATATAAATCATATTTTATATTCTGGAAGTAAGTAAATTATGATATAAGTAATAATAATGTCAAGAACAACAAGTCAAAACACCTACGATAAATGAAACGAATTTACCCAAAACGCTTCTTTAACATGGAATTTACAAAAGAACGGGTAATATAAAGTCATAAGTGAACCATATATGATATCATAACAATGAATATGATTCTGTAATAAGTCAATGACATTATTTAAATCATTATACAGGAGGTTCTGACACATACAAAGCAAATCAGACCTAAGGTAAGGGAAATATCGCAATCTCATTTTTATCCGAGATTGTTTGTACTTTGAAATTTACTGGGGTATATTTTATCATCCACATCCATGTTTTCTCAATATTTAATGTTATTTACATCCACCTACAATTTTTTAAATCCAATTTTACCCTTCGGTGAGTTTTTAGTAAAAGATATGAAAGGAATCTTTTGTCGTTTTTCGTACGAGGTACTTTTTGACTTTTCCGACAAAAGTACGAAGAATGTTTTTTTAACTTATATGGCATGAATGGATATTTAAAACATTATTCCCAAGAAGCTTCCTTTAAAAGTTTTCAAGTTTATTTTTAATCAAATTCTTTTATTTTAAAGTTGTATGACATGTTATGGAAGGAAAAATGTTTTTGAAGAAGAAAGGATATTTTCCTCAAGAATGGAGTTCAAGTGTTTTATCAAAATTATTTTCCATCTAAGATAATAAAGGCTTCTGTTTTTATCCCTATTATTACATGGATTTTATTATGTTGTGATGGAAACATTTTTATGAATTCCTTTATCTAATATGAATTGTTTTATGATGTCATGTTGTTTAAGAATCCCATTTTTATTACATGGGTTATGCGATAATGTATGATTTATGATTATGTGGCACACATAAGAAAGGATTCATTATAAGATGGGTGGGACCTATATCTCCCTCAAATGCATTGGGTAAAGATTTCATATCTCATGAGATAGACAGGGCTGGAACGGTAGGTTATACCGGTTCAGTGAAACAGGACTGAAACGAGGGTTACTCGATTCATAAAGCGACTTTGTCCACTAAGATAGTCTTGGCAATGAGTCTTGACTAACAAGAAATGATTCTCTATGATTATGTGTGTATGCCACAAAGTTTAATGTTTTATTTTATGATTATTGGGATTTCATTTCACTACTATGATTTATCCCATGTTATGAAATTATACTCTCTTTTGCAGGTTAAAATTTCCAAAATGTTATGTTCTTATGAATATGATGTGATTGATTTTTATTTTGTTTACCCTTACTGAGCATTTGAGCTCACCCTTTTATGTTTTCTTTTCCCCAGGATATAAAGAAAGGTTTTAGGTATAAAAAAAAAGGGAATATCTTTATGGGAGATATTGAAGATCTTTCACCACGATTAGAAGATTACGTTCCGAGTTTCCAAAGACACTAAACTATTACGATCCTTGTGTGTGTGTTTTTGTTATGTACTAAGTATTCCACAAATGTAATGTAATGTCCATGTACGTCAAGATACGGGTCTTTACACTGTTTGTTCGCTGCAGGACCCCCAAGGTCCTTTCTGGTGCGCTCCCCTCCGGACGGCCGACACAACCGTCCGTCCCCTTCAGTCCGTCGCGGCCCTCCTGGCCGTGACATTGTGTGGTGCAACAGCACTGCGCCCCACCGTCCGACCGCTGTGTCCCTCCCGGATGTGGCCCATCCACCTGCACAGTGAGACAACGCCATGCCCCTCAGGCAGCCGTCCGGCCTCCTTGCTCTGCTGTAGCCTGTGCTGGCCGCGACCCGGTCCTCCATGCGGTGTAATGGCGATGCGCTCCTCCGGTGACCCTTGAGCCATAGTTTCCCTTCACATCCTACACTTCTCCCATCGTTGTTTCTCCTCCACCGTCATCAAGAAAATGAAGAAAATCATAGGGGGTCGGGCAGTGTTTGTTCAGCCCGCACCCTCCCTGTTAGTGTGTTAACAATCGGCCTCAAAGAGCACAACTAATGACAGAGAAAAGAGGGATAAACTCAATCATAAAACAACACCAACCTCGTATTGTTGTTCTTTGATGATGTCAGGGAAAGGCAGTCATCAGTGGCGTTCTTCAAGTTCAACGCTTCCCTTTATTGTCATGGTTGAAAAAAGAAAGAGATTTTACTCGTGCTTGTTTGGAAGATAATTCTCCAAGGGTTCTCCGAAGCCTCGTCTCCTCTACCAATTCTATTACAGCGATGGTTGCAGTTCCAAATTAATATAATTGAGTATATTAACATAACACATAATGTTGTAAAATTAGTTATGATAGATTTGGTACAATTAATTATGTTGGAGTTGGCACAATCAATTTGGGAGGAGAGAAACCCAGTGTCGTCTCACGTTTAAGTGGGAGATCAAGGTTTTAGAAGTCGGTTGTTCCCCGCCTCATTAATTGAAAAGATGTTGTGGGTGACAAAATACTTGAAGAGATGACAGAGAAGATAAGGCCCCATGCCCTACCCAATGAATCCATGATTGGGAGCCCCCCCCCCCATGCAAAGCGGCTGCCGCGAAGCAAAGGAGGCAGTATCTCTCCGCGAACCCGGTTGATGTTCATGACCCACCACGAATAAACTGTAGCCCCCCTTCATGCCACGTGATCTCTGCTTAGCGGTGCCTCTTTCCTATAAATACCGAGCTCCCCCTGATCCCAAGAAGATAGACAATCTGACCTTTCGGCTTCAGAGCTCCTGAATCACGAAGCACCCTTTACTCTGTGAATCATGAGCTCCACGATGTATTTTTGCTTCGCTAGAGGCCTTCTCCTTGTCTCGTTTTGATCCCCTCTTACGAGAGGGATGCCTTTTGCGAAGCCTAAGGGAATTTGAGAAGAAAGGGGATCCCTAAGGGGACTTGGGATGCTGTAGAGCATTTATGGTTTGCAAAACACCCATCCAGTACACGTGATCCATAGGCCAAGGAAAGGTCACTGTACTTTGCGAAACACACTGTTAGCGACGCTTTGATCCACAATGCACCTATGCTCCACAAGGAAGTGCTCTACGAACACCCTTCCACTTTTCGAATCACCTCCCATTCTCACCTCTTCCCCATACTAAGGCTAAGGCACCCCACATCATGAAGCACACCCACTCACAAGTGCCCTCCACTACGTAGAGCAACCGTGCTCCGGAAGACCCTTGCTTTTGGACCCCTCTGCATGGCTATTCCTTCTCCAGTGAAACCCTCCAGGTTTTCACGATGTGACTTCAACGTCCCTTGGATGATACCACCTGTAGCGCTGCTTCGACTAATGCTTTTTTTCATTGGCACGCTAATGGATATTGCTTCTTTGCATAGCCACACTAATGTAGACCCCTCGATGGTTCACTCTACGACCCCCCTTTAGTACGGCATTGTCGATGCCTTACCTTCCCCATGGGGAAGATGGTATCTTTTATATATGTCATAGTGGTGCGGAGTAAACCCACATCGTCCAAGCTGCAGGATGATAAACTGCCATGCACCTTGTCCTCAACACACGACATTAAACTGTGAGATCGCCACGTGCCTCGCATGCAGGGTCCCTCAAGCTCAGGCATTCTTTACGCCCACTGTTTCCAATGTGGATGGGATCACCCCTCAAAGGGGATGATATCCTAATTCTGGGAGCGTCATTTTTCTACGGGGGAAGGGCGGCCATCTTCGTGTAAGCCCCTGGTCCTTCCTACAATTGGTAGCATATAACGCCACGACCCCAATTACCCAGAGTCGGTGCATTATTGTGTAACATCGACATAATCACAAAGATCATTTCTCAAAAGACCCACTAGTTTAGTAGCCTTGGAAAAACTCGATACATTCATAAATGTTTCATTAAATCAGAATGTGAAAAACTACAATAAAATAGTCTACATAGTCCACACTCATATCCTCTTCTGACCATCCCTGCAGGTCATTCAAAAAATATTTCTTCACATCCCGGAAAATATTGAAACATTGAAAGGGGTGAGCTCAGATGCTCCGAAAGGATAACAATACAGTTGAAGCCATCATAAATTAACATAAACATTTAAGGCAATGTATAACTAAAACAAAAGCCTTTTAAACTTGAACATCATCATAAAATGGAAAAAGTAAAATGAAATAATGCCATTAACTTATTCACATGGATATTATACTGGTCGAATAATCACACAAAATATCAATAAAATCTTTCATAATGATGGAATACATATTTACAGACTATCATAACCACGTAGCCAAGGCCTCGTGCCAAGACTACAAATAATATTTTATCAAGGTCTCATGCCAAGACACTAGTTTGTCTCATGAGACATGTCGATGAAATTTTTTTGAAGATAATTACGTTTAAAATTGCTCAAATACACTCTAGTGTTTTTCTAAAAACATTATGCAAGCTTTTGGAAACAAAATAACTAATTCTGAGAATGGTCGACTAATTACAGGCCATCATGGGTCCACGCCCAATCCATTCCTGTCTACCACACTCGAGAGTAGGGTTTTCTAAAAACATTTTTATGCTTTCATTAAATAGGTATACATTTGAACTGGATTTTCATAAATTTTATAGAAATTTATCTTTTTTGAAATCATTTAAAAATAAAATAATTATAAAAGAAAACCTTTTGAAAAAAAGTAAATGTCAAAGGGGTTTATACACCGTATAAAAGAAAGTTGTGTATAAAACAAAATATGCATCAATGAAAGGATATTGGAGAAAAAGTCTCTTACAAATATAATTTTTTAAATAAAAAAGATCTATTATGTGTATTCACTATAAGTACACATAAATAAAGTACAAATACAATATTGGACATAATAATATCATGATATAATTTGAAAGTAGGAGATTAACCCAAAGAATAGAAATTGGGTTAAGAATTTCCCTTACAAATATAATTTTTTTTAAAATAAAATAAATCTATTATGTGTATTCACTATATGTACATATAAAGAAAGTAAAAATACAATATAGGACATAATAATATCATGACATATTTTGAAAGTAGGAGATTAACCCAAAGAATAGAAATTGGGTTAAGAAGTTCCCTAACCTCATGTCCAAATTGACTAGACTGCTCTTTGACCTCCTGAATAATTAAATATAGTTAATCTCTACATTCTTAAGATCCTTGTTCAATTTCATTAGCCCTTTTATATCACTTTTTACAATTTTATGAAAATTATGTTGTCATTAATGTTAATAACGGTCGTTTTGTCGATCTTTGGTACTGGAGTCAACAATAAACTTCATATAATTACAAGTTGTTTATGTGGTAGAATATCCATTTTCTCCAGAATTATATTCGTGATGTATATATCATATAAATCCTATATATCCAGTATATATATGCATTTATAATATTACATAACATTTAGAGGTAAGAAATGAAATGCACCGTTCATGGAGACGGTAAGCTGTACGTACGCAAGAACGCTACTTTCAATTCTATTTCGTATTTAATTAAATGAAGTTGTAATTATATAAAAGTTAATATAATTCCAGTATAATATAATTTATAATACCATTTACTCTATCCACTATACATCCCACATATGGCATTAACGATTCAAATAACTTTGAGGGGGCGGTAGTCCGCATTTCCTGAAATGAAAATATCGTGTTTACCCATAATGGAAACCATAAAGGTATTCCATAAATGAAAAAAAAGATGCATAAGTAAAACATAAACATATTATATATCATATATAAATATAGTGACATCTTAATTTCCACCTTTTAAGGAGTTATATGAGTATTGAACAATCATCATTTCGTGAGGCAGAAATTTACAATCCACAGAAACAGTGTGTTCTTTAACTATTAGATGTAGGTGTGTGTATGTCTAGCACGAATCCTTTTTATAAAAACATCCTAGTATATTGAAGATACTGGTGTTGTTACAAAATAAATTAATAAAAAGAGTTTAGGGAGTTGGAGAATCAAAATAAAACAAAATAATATAATAGAAGTCATTACCTAAAAATCGGGTAAATCTTTTTTGATTTGAGCCAAAGGCTTCCTTGGGAAGACTTATTCCCAAAGTGAGGCTTCTAAGAGTAATAGAGTGATTCTTAGAGAGTATTTGGGCAGTGTTTGGCCGAGCCAAGAGTCTTTTACGGTGTGAATAATGTGGTAGTGGTGGGGGCCTTTTATAATAGGAGAGGAGGGGCACTCTTGGAATGTAATGAAATGTTATTTTATTATATAATTAGTTTCATATTTTGAAGGTCTCACACTTATATATTTCAAGGGTAAGGAGATAAGGGATAAAAATATACTCATCCAATAGGCTTTGGAGAAGTGTAATTCTATGATTTTACATTATCCTTCCATTTTATTAAAATCGTTATTTAATGAGGTAATCGCTGCATCATAATGGTGTCATTAAAAAATTAATTTATTTAAGGTCTAAAAATTATTAAAAAATTACCATGATGTAGGAAATAATTTTAGATTTCTAATGAATATTTATAGTAAAACATATTACTTTTATAACCCCATTTAAAAATTATTTTAATAAAAAAACTCATGTTTGTGACATGTTTATTTTAACATTAAATAAAAAGTTTTTAAAGTCATTTTCCTACTAAAGTGGCACCATTGGGTCCCCAAGTTTACCCATGGATTGTCATGGTCGGCCATGACTCATCCAATAAGGGTAGGACTTGTGTAAAGGTATTTTCATATTTTTGTAATATCATTTTTACCATAAATTTCTCAAATTACCTTTAATCTCGATTAATTAAACTTAAAAGTTACTATTCAACAAAAATTATTTTAATCCCATTGAACCACATTTCACTTCCTAATGAAAACCATGTGTGTCGGATTTTTGAAAATCAAATCACAGAAGTGGTAATGTTTCATTTAATGGAAAAATCAGTATTTTAACTACAACTTAGTGGTTTCACTATTCATCAAAAAATTGATGTTTTTCAGAACAATGCCAAAATTTCACCCCAAGCTATAATAGATATTCCGAATTCATAAATGAAGTCTATTTTAAAAAATTCCAAGCATATACGTTTCATTAATTAATTTTATAATTAATTACCGCTGTCACAACAAATAGCGTGTTTTTAAGAAACAATATATATCAAAAGATTGACAATTATTTATGTCCACTTTCAAAGTGAAATTAATTCTGATGACCACCATTGGATAAAATGGTAAAAATATATTCTAATTATAATTTAAAACCACTTAATTGTATAATTTATCACTATAAATTATTTTTATTAAAAAAGTTGTTTTTAATAATTTTTCACTATTCCTAAAAATTGGATGTTCTCAGAAAATTATGAAAAATTAAAAATAAGCTAATTTCGATATTCCAAATCCATAGATGAAGTCTATTTTGAAATATAAAATATATATAATTTCAAAAAGTGGGTAATACTATTCATAATGGCTATTTTGATTGGACTTTGTGTGTTAGAATCTCGAACATGCGTACAATGCAAGCTATTGCATTATAGAAACTGAAGCGTATCGTGGAAGCTTGGGGTGTTACATTCTCCCCTCCATAAATAAATTGTGTCCACACAATTTGAAATTTTTATTTGAAAATAAAATGTTGAAAATATTAAATACCATTGTGGAAAACCCACATCGGAAATAAGGTTAATAAAAATATAACTTTAAAAGAAAGAAAGAGAAGTACAAAGGTCACCTGAGATAGCCCATACTAGGATTCTATAAAAATATCGATATGGAGGAGAAACCAACCATCAAGGTCTGATGGAGAGTTATAGAAAATAGTATTCAGAGAAAGTTTACTACAAGAAAATCAGAAACCTGTGATTGGTTTAACGGTCATTGATTTCCTAATTGGAAAATTTAACCAACAACATTTTTGTTTTAAGTGACATTTCATAATGTTGATGAATTTATTTAGGATATTTACTAAGAATGTATGGAAGTATACTTACTTGTCATAATTTTTTACCACAAACCCATCGTTCACTCCAAAAGGTAATAGAACTAAAAAATAATCTCTTTATCATTAATGTATAAGGTTCCAAATATTAACACATACCATTTAGATTAGGAAAACTATTTTGTAATAACTAGGGACTTCCTGTAGGCTAGTTGTAGGTAATAAAGGCATGTCGCACTATGGTTGTGGGTTCTATTCCTACAGCTTTGTCCGACGTAATGGGTTATCCCCCGACCTGCAGGTTTTCCTTTTCCTAAAAATATATTATTATAATATTCCAAAAATAATCTTCATAAATGTTTTATCCTTAAACAATACTACCCCAAGTTCAACGTAATCCATTCCAACCATTATAGTTTTCCAAAATACCTCTACCCAGACTTTCTCTAAAAGGTCTCTAAATTCCAAAATAAATTGTAACATCAGATTCCCAAATCAAAGTAAAGATTCTCTTATTGTCACATACTAATAATATGATTACCTTAATCATATTAAATCCTTAATGAAAACAACAAGTACTACAGTTCAATCCTTTTATATATCACATTATTCTTATAACCTAAATATAATCCTTGAGTCCAAAAGCACCAATACATTAATTATTCCACTTCAAATGTAGTAACAACATAATATTGGCCTAGATCCTATGGCCTTTTCTTAGATATGTTTCCCTGAAGATTAGGACATTCATTTGAATAATGCCCCATTTCTCTACAATTGTAGCATTCAACATTGATAGCCTCTTTCTTTCCCTTGAAATCACGAGCCTGGTGACCTTTTTCTCCACATTTATAACAAAATCTCATTCCTATTAGGCAAGTACCAGGATGATTCCTCCCACAATTATCACTAAATGGAAAAACCTTTTTTCCCTCTTTACATTTATCTATCTTTTGTTCCATCGTTCTTTTCCTCTCTTTCTTTACTTTATTGTCATAAGATGTAGAGAATTCCTTTTCTGTCTTGATAGCACACGAGACTATATCTTCGTATGTTGAGAAATATTGTGATACTAATTCTCGACGAAGAAATGGTTTTAACCCATTAAAGAAACGATCTATTTTACATCATGGGTTACATATATAATCTGCAGCATCCCTCACTAACTTTGTAAAGGTGGCCTCAAACTTTGCGACATTCTCATCCTCATTTTGTCTCAGACTCAGAAATTGTCTTTCCATATCTTCTCAATGGTCACGAGGATAGTATTTTTCTAGGAAAATCTCTTTGAACTCCCTCTATTCCATATTTGATACTTCAACATCTTCCTTTGTGTTTGGAATCAATGAACACCATTGATCAGCATCTCCAGTTAGGTGGTAAACTTCCATGAAAACCTTCTCCCTTTCACTACTCCCCAAGGCATGGAATATTTTTTCTAAGGAGTTTATCAATTTCTCAGCTACTAGTGGATTTGTACCCCCATTAAATGTTGGTGGTTGTTTCCTCATGAAGCGGTCTAACATTGATCCTCCACGTTGCAGATCATGGTGCTCCATACAAGTACGGTTATTATTCATAACCTGAGTGAGTTGTCCCCGTATGGTAATAAGTTGATCAGCACCGGTTGTGTCTCCAACTACATAATAATTTTCTTGTGCAGGAGGGAAATCCCTACTCGGAGTTTGTGCATTGATACAATTTCCATTCCTTCCACTATGCACCATTTCTAAACAATGGCATAAGCTAGATTAGTTTATGAATCAAAATACATAATTCCATACTTGTAAAACACTTAACATTAATTGAAATATTTATAGATATAATCCATAATCCTAAAAATGTTTTCATTGAGGATGTATATACTCATAACTCTTTATAGAGGTTTGTTAAGAAAATGAGAATTATCCTAAGAATATCCCCCAAGAGTGTCGTAACCAAGAGTGCAGCAAGGCCCGTGGTCGTGCACCAGTTCCCATTAGAGTCTATGTAACAGCCCGAGATTTTATGAAAAATATTCTTTTTTATTTCACTAATGTCTTGTGTTGTACGCTACACCAAAAAGAGTTTGCACAACACGCATCCTTGACTTGCCTTGCATTACACGCAATCACGACCTTCCTCGATAGCGTGTGTAATATGCAATACCGAGTTTCACTAAACAATGATATGCTATTAAAATATTATTAAAGCTAGACGTTAAGAATAGTAATAACCACTTTTTAAAATTCAGTAAATCTTATTTTTCAAAATGAACTTCATTTTTGGATTCGGACTATCGAATTTAGCCTAAGGTGAAATTTTGGTACCTTTCGGATAACTTTCATATTCTGATGAATAGTAAAAATTACTAAATTTTAATTAAAAACAACTTTTTTAATCAAAATAATTAATATTGATAAATTATTAATTTGAGTGGTTTTAAAGTGTATTTAGAATATATTTTTACAATTTAATACAATGTTGGTCATTGGATGTAATTTCACATTTAAACCAGTTATAAACTAGTGTCAATCTTTTGATAGATATTGTTTCTTAAAAACACGCTATTTGTTTTAACAGCGGGATTTAATTATAAAATTAATTAATGAAACTTCTATGTTATGAATTTGGAAAAATAGACTTCATTTGTGAATTCGGAATATGAAATATAGCTTAGGATGAAATTTTGGCATTGTTCTGAAAAACATCAATTTTTTATGAATAGTGAAACTACTAAGTGGTAGTTAAAAAAACTGAATTTTTCATAAAACTTAATTTTACCGCTTCTGTGAATGGAATTTCAAAAATCTGAGAGACACGGTTGATGTCAGTAAGTAAAATTTGGTTCAATGAGATGAAAATAATTTTTGGTGAATAGTAACGTTTTACTTTTATTTACCACGGTTAAAAGTAAATAGGGTAATTAAGGGTAAGAATGATATTAATATTACCCTAACACATGTCCTAATTCTATTGGATAAGTGTAATTCGACCAAAAACAACCTTATGAATAAAATATGACCATTTAGGCCCACTTGGATTATATTAGGACATTTATTATTATTTAATTCAAAGAAGAGTTAAAAGAGTTAAAATCAAAGTTTATTTACTAAAACATTTATAATATAGGGTTATACATAAGATAAATTAGATTGTAAATATTAATTAGAAATCTAAAAAGATTTCCTACATAATGGTATTTTATTTGTAATTTTTAGACATCAAATAATTTAATTTATTTATGACACAAAGATGATGCAGTAATTATCTTATTAATGAAATATTGACATAATTGATGTTATAAACACCAAACTGAATGTAATTTGAGACTTTTTATGAATTACACTAATTTTCTAGGTTACTATGATATATTAATGTTGATTTAATAAACATGGTTCGAACATATAATTCTGTTATGACTTTCACAAAAATCATATATCAAATAGTGTCAAAATTGACACAAAATAGTTTTTAAATCAAATATTATATTATTAATTTTTATTTTATTCCCAAAAATCTAAGGTTCGGCCAAATGACTTAGATAAGGATATATATATTAATAATAAACAATTTGGGGTTCGTTTGGCATGTTATAGTAAGTGTATTAACCATATAGTGAAAGAAAACAAAAAGACATGGTAAAAGTTAAATTATTTAACTTAGAGTTAAATCTAATTGATAAGGTTACAATAATACCCTAAACTTGTCTAAATCTTATTGGTTGATAGGATTTCGACCCATCCCCACATTAGCTTCGAAATAAGACCCTTTGGAACCATTATAAACCGATTTTGACTTTAATATAAAATAATATTTTGAGATATTCCTAAGGTGCCCCTCTCCTCCCTTATAAAAGGGTACCTCCTCCCCCTTCATCCTCACACCAATTTGAGCACTCAAGCTCGGCCAACCTCTGCCAAAATCCCATTTCCACTTCCCTATAAACATCCTAGAGGTTCTGGTCTTCCTCAAAGACCAGTTTTAGTGCCCTAAGAGGAGGTCTCAAAGAGGCGCTTCAAAGACTAGGTAATTACCGTTACCAATTCTTTCATCTTTATTTCTTCTTCCACTTCTTCTTCTTAGGTTGTTTCATTATGAAGTAATAACATCAGAATCACTCATATACTGATATGTTTTTATAAGTATGAAAGAACCCTATTTCACCATCTATCCATCCTACGGGAAAAGAAATCACCGCGCGTGCGTACGTACGGAATACCTTCTCCACGCCGTGGTGTAATCTATTTTCCACCACCACCTTTCATGGATGGGTATAATGGTGTAAAGAATAACTATACATAGTTATTACAACATCATATTGATTCTGATATATTGTATAATCCACTCCAATTCAATTCAATATTTATGGAAATGATATCATCGCTCATGCGTACGTACGGACTACCATCTCCACGACGTGATGAGATTCATTCTCCATGTTAACCATTTAAGAATGATTATAAAGTATATATAAGAAATAATAATGAAATATATGACATTATAAAGCTACTGTATTTATGTATATATATATATATATGTATGTCATCTACTTACTTCCATTCAAGACAATAAGGAAAGGAAAACATCATTCATGCGTACGTACGGACTACCGTCTCCATGAACAATGTTTTTCATTTCATTTATCTATCTATTATATATATATATATACTGAATATATATGATATATAAATCATATTTTATATTCTGGAAGTAAGTAAATCATGATATAAGTAATAATAATGTCAAGAACAAAAAGTCAAAACACCTACGATAAATGAAACGATTTTACCCAAACCGCTTCTTTAACATGGAATTTACAAAAGAACGGGTAATATAAAGTCATAAGTGAACCATATATGATATCATAACAATGAATATGATTCTGTAATAAGTCAATGACATTATTTAAATCATTATACAGGAGGTTCGGACACATACAAAGCAAATCGGACCTAAGGTAAGGGAAATATCGCAATCTCATTTTTATCCGAGATTGTTTGTACTTTGAAATTTACTGGGGTATATTTTATCGTCCACATCCATGTTTCCTCAATATGTAATGTTATTTAGATCCACCTAGAATTTTTTAAATCCAATTTTACCCTTCGGTGAGTTTTTAGTAAAAGATATGAAAGGAATCTTTTGTCGTTTTTCGTACGAGGTACTTTTTAACTTATCTGACAAAAGTACGAAGAATGTTTTTTTAACTTATACGGCATGAATGGATTTTTAAAACTTTATTTCCAAGAATCTTACTTTAAAAGTTTTCATGTTTATTTTTAATCAAATTCGTTTATTTTAAAGTTGTATGACATGTTATGAAAGGAAAAATGTTTTTGAAGAAGAAAGGATATTTTCCTCAAGAATGGAGTTCAAGTGTTTTATCAAAATTATTTTCCATCTAAGATAATAAAGGGTTCTGTTTTTATCCCTATTATTACATGGATTTGATTATGTTGTGATGGAAACATTTTTATGAATTCCTTTATCTAATATGAATTGTTTTATGATGTCATGTTGTTTAAGAATCCCATTTTTATTACATGGGTTATGTGATAACGTATGATTTATGATTATGTGGCACACATAAGAAAGGATTCATTATAAGATGGGTGGGACCTATATCTCCCTCCAATGCATTGGGTAAAGATTTCAAATCTCATGAGATAGACAGGTCTGGAATGGTAGGTTATACCGGTTCAGTGAAACAGGACTGAAATGAGGGTTACTCGATTCAGAAAGGGACTTTGTCCACTAAGATAGTCTTGGCAATGAGTCTTGACTAACAAGAAATGATTCTCTATGATTATGTGTGTATGCCACAAAGTTTAATGTTTTATGTTATGATTATTGGGATTTCATTTCACTACTATGATTTATCCCATGTTATGAAATTATACTCTCTTTTGCAGGTTAAAATTTCAAAATGTTATGTTCTTATGAATATGATGTGATTGATTTTTCTTTTGTTTACCCTTACTGAGCATTTGAGCTCACCCTTTTATGTTTTCTTTTCCCCAGGATATAAAGAAAGGTTTTAGGTATAAAAAAAAGGGAAGATCTTTATGGGAGATATTGAAGATCTTTCACCACGATTAGAAGATTACGTTCCGAGTTTCCAAAGACACTAAACTATTACGATCCTTGTGTGTGTGTTTTTTTTATGTACTAAGTATTCCGCAAATGTAATGTAATGTCCATGTACGTCAAGATACGGGTCTTTACAGTTGGTATCAGAGGAAAGGTTTAGTCAACCTTTGGAAACTAGGATGCGAGAACTTTAGTGAGATCCCTAGATATATTTATAAGGTATGTCTAGGGATGTCCTTAAGGATAAGTATACGTATAGGATACAGTCCTAGAACTACGTTAACGATCATAGAATTTAACCTAAGATGATAGATATTGAGGATACTCCACCTTTATTATGTTGTTTTTGTAGAGACCCGAAGCCTGACATACATAGACTTTACATTACTTTTGCGGAATACTTAGTACATAACAAAAACACACACACACAAGGATCGTAATAGTTTAGTGTCTTTGGAAACTCGGAACGTAATCTTCTAATCGTGGTGAAAGATCTTCAATATCTCCCATAAAGATCTTCCCCCTTTTTTTACCTACAACCTTTATTTATATCCTGGGGAAAAGAAAACATAAAAGGGTGAGCTCAAATGCTCAGTAAGGGTATACAAAAGAAAAATCAATCACATCATATTCATAAGAACATAACTTTTGGAAATCTTAACCTGCAAAAGAGATCATAATTTCATAACATGGGATAAATCATAGTAGTGAAATGAAGTCCCAATAAGCATAACTTAAAACATGAAACTTTGTGGCATACACACATAATCATAGAGAATCATTTCTTGTTAGTCATGACTCATTGCCAAGACTATCTTAGTGGACAAAGTCCCTTTCTGAATCGAGTCACCCTCGTTTCAGTCCTGTTTCACTGAACCGGTATAACCTACCATTCCAGCCATGTCTATCTCATGAGATATAAAATCTTTACTCAATGCATTGGAGGGAGATATAGGTCCCACCCATCTTATAATGAATCCTTTCTTATGTGTGCCACATAATCATAAACAATAAATCATAGCGTAACCCATGTAATAAAAATGGGAATCTTAAACAACATGACATCATAAAAAAATTCATATAAGATAAAGGAATTCCTAAAAATATTTCCATCACAACATAATCAAACCAATGTAATAATGGGGATAAAAACAGAACCCTTTTATTATCTTAGATGGAAAATAATTTTGATAAAATACTTGAACTCCATTCTTGAGGAAAATATCCTTTCTACTTTAAAAACATTTTTCCTTTCATAACATGTCATATGACTTAAAAATAAAAGAAGTTAATTAAAAATAATCTTGAAAACTTGTAAAGGAAGTTTCTTGGAAATAATGTTTTAAAAAATTCCATTCATGCCGTATAAGTTAAAAAAAACATTCTTCGTACTTTTGTCGGAAAAGTCAAAAAGTACCTCGTACGAAAAAAAACAACAAAATATTCCTTTCATATTCTTTACTAAAAATTCACCGAAGGGTAAAATTGGATTTAAAATATTGTATGTGGATGGAAACAATATTAAATATTGAGTAAACATGGATGTGGATGATAAAATACACCCCAGTAAATTTCAAAGTATAAACAATCTCGGATAAAAATGAGATTGTGATATTTCCCTTACCTTAGGTCCGATTTGCTTTGTACGTGTCCGAAGCTCCTCTTCTTTGAAGAGCCTTTTGGAGACCTCCTCTTAGGGAACTAAAATTGGTCTTTGAGGAAGACCAGAACCTCTAGGATGTTGCTAGGGAAGTGGAGAAGAGATTTTGGCAGGGGTTGGCCGAGCTTGAGTGCTCAAATTGGTGTGAGGAGGAGGGGGAGGAGGTGGCCTTTTATAAGGGAGGAGAGGGGCACCTTAGGAATACCTCAAAATATTATTTTATATTAATGTCAAAATCGGTTTATAATGGTTCCAAAGGGTCTTATTTAGAAGCTAAAGTGGGGATGGGTCGAAATCCTATCAACCAATAGGATTTAGACAAGTTTAGGGTATTATTTTATCCTTATCAATTAGATTTAACTCTAAGTTAAATAATTTAACTTTTACATGTGTCTTTTTGTTTTCTTTCACTATATGGTTAATACACTTACTATAACATGCCAAACGAACCCCAAATTGTTTATTATTAATATATATATCCTTATCTAAGTCATTTGGCTGAACCTTAGATTTTTAGGAATAAAATAACAATTAATAATATAATATTTGATTTAAAAACTATTTTGTGTCAATTTTGACACTATTTGATATATGATTTTTGTGAAAGTCATAACAGAATTATATGTTCGAACCAAGCTGATTAGATCAACAATAATATATCATAGCAACCTAGAAAATTAGTGGAATTCATAAAAATTCTCAAATTACATTCATTTGAGCATTTATAACATCAATTATGTTAATATTTCCTTAAAAGGGTAATTACTGCATCATCGTTATGTCATAAATAAATTAATTTATTTAAAGTATAAAAATTATAAATAAAATAACATTATGTAGGAAATATTTTTAGCTTTCTAATGAATATTTACAATCGAATTTATCTTATTTAAAACCCTATATAAAAAATGTTTTAGTAAATAAACTTTGATTTTAACTCTTTTAACTCTTCTTTGAATTAAATAATAATAAATGTCCTAATCTAATCCAAGTGAGCCTAAATGATAATATTTTACACTTAAGGTTGTTTTTGGTCGAAATAAACTTGTCCAATAGAATTAGGACATGTGTTAGGGTAATATTAATATTATTTTTACCCTTAATTACCCTATTTACTTTTAACCGTGGTAAATAAAAGTAAAAAGTTACTATTCAACAAAAATTATTTTCATCTCATTGAACCACATTTTACTTACTGACATCAACCGTGTCTCTCGGATTTTTGAAATTCCATTCACAGAAGCGGTAAAATTAAGTTTTATGAAAAATTCAGTTTTTTTAACTACCACTTAGTAGTTTCACTATTCATCAAAAATTGATGTTTTTCAGATTAATGCCAAAATTTCATCCTAAGCTATATTTCATATTCCGAATTCAAAAATGAAGTCTATTTTACCAAATTCATAACATAGAAGATTCATTAATTAATTTTATAATCAAATCCCGCTGTTAAAATAAATAGCATGTTTTTAGGAAACAATATATACCAAAAGATTGACACTTGATTATGTCTGGTTTAAATGTGAAATTACAACCAATGACCAACATTGTATTAAATTGTAAAAATATATTCTAAATATACTTTAAAACCACTCAAATTAATAATTTATCACTATTAATTATTTCGATTAAAAAAGTTGTTTTTAATTATAATTTAGTAATTTTCACTATTCATCATAATATGAAAGTTATCCGAAAAGTACCAAAATTTCACCTTAGGCTAAATTCGATACTCCGAATCCAAAAATGAAGTCCATTTTGAGAGCTAAAACTTCTAAAATTTTAAAATGTGGTTATTACTATTCATAACGGCTAGTTATAATAATATTTTAATAGCATATCGTTGTTTAGTGAAACTCGGTATTGCGTACTACACACGCTATCGAGGAAGTTGCGATTGCGTGTAACGCAAGGCAAGTCAAGGATGCGTGTTGTGCAAGCTCTTTTTGGTGTAGCGTACAACACAAGACATTAATAAAATTAAAAAGAATAAAATCTCGGGCTGTTACATTCTACCCCCCTTAAAACGAATTTCGCCCTCGAAATTCGTCAGGGTTATAAATAGTTTACTATTCGAAATTTTCTTTAATAGAAACCCACATCGTAAAAAGGAATACCAAAACATGGCTTAAAAAACTAACGTATGAAATGTAACGATTACCCAAATAAACTAATCACTGGGTTTCCACATAGGTGAAAATATGGATATGGAAGAGAAATCTAACCATCATGTTCTGATGGAGAGTGGTAGAGAACATGGCTATGGAAAAGGAAATAATCACAAAGCCATGAATTTGTGACGATCTAAGGTACCATCTGATTCATCAGGTATAAGATCACTAGGACAACATTTTTGGTTTTCAAGATCATTTCCCTAAAGTTGAAAATTTGAATTAGAATAATTACTTACTTTATTTTGGAACAATCTCACTGTTGTTCGTGCCTTGAACAATTTCCACTTCATCTCTTAAATAAATGAAGTTGAATTTGTTATTCGTGAAGTGTTAGCAGATTATGTGATAGAATGACGGGTCATTGCATCTGTCTCAAACAAAAGGTTATAAAAAGTTATTAAATATACATAAGTCATTCTATAGTGAGATTAATCATATATGGTTCCTAAAATGGACTTATACTTCATATATCATACTACTTAATATAATAAAACTAGTTTCTACTAAATTGGGACTTTTTGTAGGCCAGTGGTAGGCGATAAAGGCCAGTCGCACTTCGGTTGTGGGTTCGATTCCTGCAGCCTTGTCCGACGCGATGGGCTGTCGCCCGTCCTGCAGGTTGTCCTTTTTCTAAAACTATATTACTATAACATCCCATCAATAATATCGAAAAACTTCTATCCTTAAACAATACTAACTTATGTCCAACATAATCCATTCCAATCTTTAGGCTTATCCATAATACTGCTGTCCACTCTCATAACATAGTGAAAACGATTACCAGAGATTTAATACCATCGTTGATCCCCATATATCATAAGATATATCTTGTTGGTCACATTCCAAACATTCAAAGTCCTTAATCTTGTACTCTCTTGAATACCCATTGAACCTTATTGAAAACATGAATTCTATTAAAAGTTAACTCTTTCCACATACCAAAATCCTCAAAATTCTATATACTCAAACCATGATATCACTTAGTCCTTATATCAATCATGAGCTCATGAATACTATCAAACATATAATTTTCTCCTTATCCCTTCATTATGCGCATATCATCTACATTCCAAAAATATCTGAATAACCTCTCATGGATACTGGTAACATTAATCAGACAACAGTGTAACAATCCTTACATTTCTCTTTATTCTACAGTACCATGAGATTAATTATACAACATTACACATGATAAACATGTAATCATTCCACTACATTCTTAAACCATTGACCGAGCTTCAACAATTCTTTCATCTCACATATCATTTGTAGTCTCTTCATCATCATCCACATAAATACTTCCCATACGACCATACTGATTATCTTCATGAGACTTTCCCTTAGGGAATTGGTTTGCATAATGCCCGCACATTCCACATTTAAAACATTTAACAATTGTTGATGTCGTAGCAATACCATTATCCTCATCCATGTTTTTAAATGAACCTTTTCCTTTGAATTTACTTGCTTTGTGTCCTTATTTTCTACACCCAAAGTATCTTCCAGTTCCTTTGAAACATTCTCCTTGATGCCTCTTCCCACATGATTTACATAGGGGAAATTGAACTTTCTTTCCTCTAGGATCATCATGAAACACCATCTTTCTCTTATTAGCCGAGTCAGGAAACTTACCAAATTTTACTTTATTGATCATATTATGAGATTGCTGATTCGGCATAATAATGATGTTTGGACTTCCAAATCCCATTTCATTATGAAGAATATCATTCCATTGTCCATCATATCCTCCATTATCGTGAATCATCTTGTTTCCAGCCATTTTCTAAAACCCAAAAAAAGTGTGAGAGGCAAAAATCATGCTAGGGAAAACAACATAATAAAGGGGGAGTACCTTCAATATTTAACATCTTAGGTTTAGTTCTATTATCGTTAGCGTAGTTCTAGTACTATAACCTATACGTATACTTAACCTTAGGGTCATCCCTAGACATACCTTAGAAATATCTCTAGGGATCTCACTAAAGTTCTCACATCCTAGTTTCCAAAGGTTGACTAAACCTTTCCTCTGATACCAACTGTAGAGACCCGAAGCCTGACATACATAGACTTTACATTACTTTTGCGGAATACTTAGTACATAACAAAAACACACACACACACAAGGATCGTAATAGTTTAGTGTCTTTGGAAACTCGGAACGTAATCTTCTAATCGTGGTGAAAGATCTTCAATATCTCCCATAAACATCTTCCCCTTTTTTTTACCTACAACCATTCTTTATATCCTGGGGAAAAGAAAACATAAAAGGGTGAGCTCAAATGCTCAGTAAGGTATACAAAAGAAAAATCAATCACATCATATTCATAAGAACATAACTTTTGGAAATCTTAACCTGCAAAAGAGAGCATAATTTCATAACATGGGATAAATCATAGTAGTGAAATGAAATCCCAATAAGCATAACTTAAAACATTAATCTTTGTGGCATACACACATAATCATAGAGAATCATTTCTTGTTAGTCATGACTCATTGCCAAGACTATCTTAGTGGACAAAGTCCATTTCTGAATCGAGTCACCCTCGTTTCAGTCCTGTTTCACTGAACCGGTATAACCTACCATTCCATCCATGTCTATCTCATGAGATATAAAATCTTTACCCAATGCATTGGAGGGAGATATAGGTCCCACCCATCTTATAATGAATCCTTTCTTATGTGTGCCACATAATCATAAACCATACATCATAGCGTAACCCATGTAATAAAAATGGGATTCTTAAACAACGTGACATCATAAAAAAATTCATATAAGATAAAGGAATTCATAAAAATATTTCCATCACAAAATAATCAAACCAATGTAATAATGGGGATAAAAACAGAACCCTTTTATTATCTTAGATGGAAAATAATTTTGATAAAATACTTGAACTCCATTCTTGAGGAAAATATCCTTTCTACTTCAAAAACATTTTTCCTTTCATAACATGTCATATGACATAAAAATAAAAGAAGTTAATTAAAAATAAACTAGAAAACTTGTAAAGGAAGATTCTTGGAAATAATGTTTTAAAAAAATCCAATCATGCCGTATAAGTTAAAAAAAACATTCTTTGTACTTTTGTCGGAAAAGTCAAAAAGTACCTCGTACGAAAAAAAATGACAAAAGATTCCTTTCATATTCTTTACTAAAAATTCACCGAAAGGTAAAATTGGATTTAAAATATTGTAAGTGGATGGAAACAATATTACATATTGAGTAAACATGGATGTGGATGATAAAATACACCCCAGTAAATTTCAAAGTATAAACAATCTCGGATAAAAATGAGATTGTGATATTTCCCTTACCTTAGGTCCGATTTGCTTTGTACGTGTCCGAAGCTCCTCTTCTTTGAAGCGCCTTTTGGAGACCTCCTCTTAGGGAACTAAAAATGGTCTTTGAGGAAGACCAGAACCTCTAGGATGTTTCTAGGGAAGTGGAGAAGAGATTTTGGCAGGGGTTGGCCGAGCTTGAGTGCTCAAATTGGTGTGAGGAGGAGGTGGAGGAGGTGGCCTTTTATAAGGGAGGAGAGGGGCACCTTAGGAATACCTCAAAATATTATTTTATATTAATGTCAAAATCGGTTTATAATGGTTCGAAAGGGTCTTATTTCGAAGCTAAAGTGGGGATGGGTCGAAATCCTATCAACCAATAGGATTTAGACAAGTTTAGGGTATTATTTTATCCTTATCAATTAGATTTAAATCTAAGTTAAATAATTTAACTTTTACCGTGTCTTTTCGTTTTCTTTCACTATATGGTTAATACACTTACTATAACATGCCAAACGAACCCCAAATTGTTTATTATTAATATATATATCCTTATCTAAGTCATTTGGCTGAACCTTAGATTTTTAGGAATAAAATAACAATTAATAATATAATATTTGATTTAAAAACTATTTTGTGTCAATTTTGACACTATTTGATATATGATTTTTGTGAAAGTCATAACAGAATTATATGTTCGAACCAAGTTGATTAGATCAACAATAATATATCATAGTAACCTAGAAAATTAGTGGAATTCATAAAAAGTCTCAAATTACATTCATTTGAGCATTTATAACATCAATTATGATAATATTTCCTTAAAAGGGTAATTACTGCATCATCGTTATGTCATAAATAAATTAATTTATTTAAAGTCTAAAAATTATAAATAAAATACCATTATGTAAGAAATATATTTAGCTTTCTAATGAATATTTACAATCGAATTTATCTTATGTAAAACCCTATATAAAAAATGTTTTAGTAAATAAACTTTGATTATAACTCTTTTAACTCTTCTTTGAATTAAATAATAATAAATGTCCTAATTTAATCCAAGTGGGCCTAAATGATAATATTTTACACTTAAGGTTGTTTTTGGTCGAAATAAACTTGTCCAATAGAATTAGGACATGTGTTAGGGTAATATTAATATCATTTTTACCCTTAATTACCCTATTTACTTTTAACCGTGGTAAATAAAAGTAAAAAGTTACTATTCACCAAAAATTATTTTCATCTCATTGAACCGCATTTTAGTTACTGACATCAACCGTGTCTCTCGGATTTTTGAAATTCCATTCACAGAAGCGGTAAAATTAAGTTTTATGAAAAATTCAGTTTTTTTAACTACCACTTAGTAGTTTCACTATTCATCAAAAATTGATGTTTTTCAGATTAATGCCAAAATTTCATCCTAAGATATATTTCATATTCCGAATTCAAAAATGAAGTCTATTTTACCAAATTCATAACATAGAAGATTCATTAATTAATTTTATAATTAAATCCCGCTGTTAAAATAAATAGCGTGTTTTTAGGAAACAATATATACCAAAAGATTGACACTTGATTATGTCTGGTTTAAAAGTGAAATTACAACCAATGACCAACATTGTATTAAATTGTAAAAATATATTCTAAATATACTTTAAAACCACTCAAATTAATAATTTATCACTATTAATTATTTCGATTAAAAAAGTTGTTTTTAATTATAATTTAGTAATTTTCACTATTCATCATAATATGAAAGTTATCCGAAAAGTACCTAAATTTCACCTTAGGCTAAATTCGATACTCCGAATCCAAAAATGAAGTCCATTTTGAGAGCTAAAACTTCTAAAATTTTAAACGGTGGTTATTACTATTCATAACGGCTAGTTATAATAATATTATAATAGCATATCGTTGTTTAGTGAAACTCGGTATTGCGTACTACACACGCTATCGAGGAAGGTTGCGATTGCGTGTAATGCAAGGCAAGTCAAGGATGCGTGTTGTGCAAACTCTTTTTGGTGTAGCGTACAACACAAGACATTAATAAAATTAAAAAGAATAAAATCTCGGGCTGTTACAGTTTTCCCAAGCATGATTTTTTCCTCTCACACTATTCTTTTTGGGGTTTAGACGATGGCTGGAACCCGAAGGAACCGTGTTGATCAATGCAATGGACAATGCAATGATTGCCCTCCTGAACAAACAAATGTTATGGGAGATGGAGTGCAAAATCTTATTTCTATACTTACACAAGCTATGAATCATTCTAGACTTACAAATGAGCAGAGAAGGGAACAGTATTCTATTGAGTCCTTCATGAGGCAACGTCCACCTTCTTTCAGTGGAACTTCCGATCCACTTGTTGCTGAACAATGGATCAATACTACTGAAAAGATATTTTCAGTTCTTCAATGTTCTGAACATGATAAAGTCATCTTAGCAGTATATCGTTTGGAAGGTGAAGCTAATCAATGGTGGAATCTTATCAAGAATACGAGGCCAAGAGATGAAATTGAGTCCATGGAATGGGACGAGTTCAAGAACTTGTTTTTCAGTAAGTACTTCCCTCGTATTCTTCGAACAAAGATGGAGAAAAAGTTTCTTGAACTAAAGCAAAAGGATGATGAATCTGTTGGTATATATGATGCGAATTTTACAAGACTTGCATGGTATGCATCTGGCATTATCATCCAACCTGAAAGTAAAGTTGATCGATTTTTCAGTGGCTTAAAACCAAGTCTTCGAAGGGCATTAGCTATAAGAGACATCAGTAGCTATGAAGAAATTGTGCGTTGTGCTATCAAGGTAGAAATGGAAGTTGGTGTTACATATCCATCTCATGGTTTTGACAAAAAACGAAAGATGGCGTTGATGGAGAAATCTCAGAATAATGGTGAAAAGAAGATGAATGTTTCCTTATGCACAAAGTGTGGAAAGAAGCATGGTGGAGATTGTCTTAAAGGGACTAGAAAATGTTTTAAGTGTGGAAAAGAAGGTCATCGAGCAGCTGAGTGTCGAAGTAATGGAAAAAAGGGTTTCTAATGATGTGAATAAAGCAAACACTGCAGAGAACGCACCACCAACACTTCAATGCTTCAAGTGCAAGGAAATGGGGCATTATGCTAATAAATGCCCTAATCCAAGGGTTAGTGATGATTAACATGAGCAACCACTGAAGGCAAAGGAGAAAGGGAAGTCACATGCGATCACTATTGGCAATGTTGAATATGACAACGATGTGGTGGAATGATTAAGTGTTTATGTAATGGGATAATGTTGTATTATTGAGTATTGCAATATTTATTGATGTGGTATTCAAAGTGATTGATATATTTTGGAAATAAGATGATATGCGCATAATGAAGGGAAAATGAGAAAATTAAATGTTTAATAGTATTCATGAGCTCATGATTGATATAAGGACTAAGTGATATCATGGTTTGAGTATATAGAATTTTAAGGATTTTGGTATGTGGAAAGTGTTTACTTTTAACTGCATTCATGTTTTCACTAAGGTATTCAAGAGAATACACGATTAAGGACTTTGAATGTTTGGAATGTGACCAACAAAACATATCTTATGATATATGGGGTTCGACGATGGTGTTAAATCTCTGGTAACCGTTTTCACTATGTTATGAGAGTGGACTGCAGTATTATGGATAAGCCTAAAGATTGGAATGGATTATGTTGGACATAAGTTAGTATTGTTTAAGGATAGAAGTTTTATTGATATTATTGATGGGATGTTATAGTAATGTAGTTTTAGAAAAAGGACAACCTGCAGGACGGGCGACAGCCCATCGCTTCAGACAAGGCTGCGGAAATCGAACCCACAACCGAAGTGTGACTGGCCTTTATCGCCTACCACTGGCCTACAAGAAGTCCCTGTTTAGTGGAAACTAGTTTTATTTTATTAAGTGGTATGATATATGATGTATAAGTCCATTTTAGGAACCATATATGATTAATCTCACAATAGAATGACTTATGTATATTTAATAACTTTTGCTAACCTTTTGTTTGAGACAGATGGAATGACCCGTCATTCTATCACATGATCTGCTAACACTTCATGAATAACAAATTCAACTTCATTTATTTAAGAGATGAAGTGGAAATTGTTCAAGGCATGAACAACAGTGAGCAACAGTGAGATTGTACCAAAATAAAGAAAGTATTTATTCTAATTCAAATTTTCAACTTCAGGGAAATGATCTTGAAAACCAAAAATGTTGTCCTAGTGATCTTATACCTGATGAATCAGATGGTACCCTAGATCGTCACAAATTTATGGCTTTGTGATTGCTGGCTTTTCCATAGCCATGTTATCTACCACTCTCCATCAGAACATGATGGCTAGATTTCTCTTCCATATCCATATTTTCACCTATGTGGAAACCCAGTGATTAGTTTATTTGGGTAACCGTTACGTTTCATATTTTTTTTTAAAGATAAGTTTTGGTATTCCTTTTTACGATGTGGGTTGCTATTAAAGAAACTTTCGAATAGTAAACCATTTATAACCCCGACGAATTTCGAGGGCGAAATTCATTTTAAGGGGGGTGGAATGTAACAGCCCGAGATTTTATGAAAAATATTCTTTTTTATTTCACTAATGTCTTGTGTTGTACGCTACACCAAAAGGAGTTTGCACAACACACATCCTTGACTTGCCTTGCATTACACGCAATCACGACATTCTTCGATAGCGTGTGTAATTCGCAATACTGAGTTTCACTAAACAACGATATGCTATTAAAATATTATTAAAACTAGCAGTTATGAATAGTAATAACAACTTTTTAAAATTCTGTAAATCTTATTTTTCAAAATGAACTTCATTTTTGGATTCGGACTATCGAATTTAGCCAAATGTGAAATTTTGGTACTTTTCGGATAACTTTCATATTCTGATGAATAGTAGAAATTACTAAATTTTAATTAAAAACAACTTTTTTAATCGAAATAATTAATATTGATAAATTATTAATTTGAGTGGTTTTAAAGTGTATTTAGAATATATTTTTACAATTTAATACAATGTTGGTCATTGGATGTAATTTCACATTTAAACCAGTTATAAACTAGTGTCAATCTTTTGATAGATATTGTTTCTTAAAAACACGCTATTTGTTTTAACAGCGGGATTTAATTGTAAAATTAATTAATGCAACTACTATGTTATGAATTTGGAAAAATAGAATTCATTTTTGAATTCGGAATATGAAATATAGCTTAGGATGAAATTTTGGCATTGTTATGAAAAACATCAATTTTTGATGAATAGTGAAACTACTAAGTGGTAGTTAAAAAAACTGAATTTTTCAGAAAACTTAATTTTACCGCTTCTGTGAATGGAATTTCAAAAATCCGAGAGACACGGTTGATGTCAGTAAGTAAAATGTGGTTCAATGAGATGAAAATAATTTTTGGTGAATAGTAACTTTTTACTTTTATTTACCACGGTTAAAAGTAAATAGGGTAATTAAGGGTAAGAATGATATTAATATTACCCTAACACATGTCCTAATTCTATTGGATAAGTGTAATTCGACCAAAAACAAACTTATGAATAAAATATGACCATTTAGGCCCACTTGGATTATATTAGGACATTTATTATTATTTAATTCAAAGAAGAGTTAAAAGAGTTAAAATCAATGTTTATTTACTAAAACATTTTTAATATAGGGTTATTCATAAGATAAATTAGATTGTAAATATTCATTAGAAAGATAAAAAGCTTTCCTACATAATGGTATTTTATTTGTAATTTTTAGACATCATATAATTTAATTTATTTATGACACAAAGATGATGCAGTAATTATCTTATTAATGAAATATTGACATAATTGATGTTATAAACACCAAACTGAATGTAATTTGAGACTTTTTATGAATTACACTAATTTTATAGGTTACTATGATATATTAATGTTGATTTAATAAACTTGGTTCGAACATATAATTCTGTTATGACTTTCACAAAAATCATATATCAAATAGTGTCAAAATTGACACAAAATAGTTTTTAAATAAAATATTATATTATTAATTTTTATTTTATTCCTAAAAATCTAAGGTTCGGCTAAATGACTTAGATAAGGATATATATATTAATAATAAACAATTTGGGGTTCGTTTGGCATGTTATAGTAAGTGTATTAACCATATAGTGAAAGAAAACAAAAAGACATGGTAAAAGTTAAATTATTTAACTTAGAGTTAAATCTAATTGATAAGGTTAAAATAATACCCTAAACTTGTCTAAATCTTATTGGTTGATAGTATTTCGACCCATCCCCACTTTAGCTTCGAAATAAGACACTTTGGAACCATTATAAACAGATTTTGACTTTAATATAAAATAATATTTTGAGATATTCCTAAGGTGCCCCTCTCCTCCCTTATAAAAGGGTACCTCCTCCCCCTTCCTCCTCACACCACTTTGAGCACTCATGCTCGGCCATCCTCTGCCAAAATCCCTTCTCCACTTCACTATAAACATCCTAGAGGTTCTGGTCTTCCTCAAAGTCCAATTTTAGTGCCCTAAGAGGAGGTCTCAAAGAGGCGCTTCAAAGAAGAGGTAATTACCGTTACCAATTCTTTCATCTTTATTTCTTCTTCCACTTCTTCTTCTTAGGATGTTTCATTATGAAGTAATAACATCAGTATAACTCATATACGGATATGTTATTATTAGTATGAAACAACCCTATTTCACCATCTATCCATCCTACGGGAAAAGAAATCACCGCGCGTGCGTACGTACGGAATACCGTCTCCACGCCGTGGTGTAATCTATTTTCCACCACCACCTTACATGGATGGGTATAATGGTGTAAAGAATAACTATACATAGTTATTACAACATCATATTGATTCTGATATATTGTATAATCCACTCCAATTCAATTCAATATTTATGGAAATGATATCATCGCTCATGCGTACGTACGGACTACCATCTCCACGACGCGATGAGATTCATTCTCCATGTTAACCATTTAAGAATGATTATAAAGTATATATAAGAAATAATAATGATATATATGACATTATAAATCTACTGGATTTATTTATATATATATATGTATGTCATCTACTTACTTCCATTCAAGACAATAAGGAAAGGAAAACAGCGTTCATGCGTACGTACGGACTACCGTCTCCATGAACGGTGTTTTTCATTTCATTTATCTATCTATTATATATATATATATACTGAATATATATGATATATAAATCATATTTTATATTCTGGAATTAAGTAAATCATCATATAAGTAATAATAATGTCAAGAACAACAAGTCAAAACACCTACGATAAATGAAACGATTTTACCCAAAACGCTTCCTTAACATGGAATTTACAAAAGAACGGGTAATAAAAAGTCATAAGTGAACCATATATGATATCATAACAATGAATATGATTCTGTAATAAGTCAATGACATTATTTAAATCATTATACTGGAGGTTCGGACACATACAAAGCAAATCGGATCTAAGGTATGGGAAATATCGCAATCTCATTTTTATCCGAGATTGTTTGTACTTTGACATTTACTGGGGTATATTTTATCATCCACATCCATGTTTCCTCAATATGTAATGTTATTTACATCCACCTACAATTTTTTAAATCCAATTTTACCCTTCGGTGAGTTTTTAGTAAAAGATATAAAAGGAATCTTTTGTCGTTTTTCGTATGAGGTACTTTTTGACTTTTCCGACAAAAGTACGAAGAATGTTTTTTTAACTTATACGACATGAATGGATTTTTAAAACATTATTTCCAAGAAGCTTCCTTTAAAAGTTTTCATGTTTATTTTTAATCAAATTCTTTTATTTTAAAGTTGTATGACATGTTATGAAAGGAAAAATGTTTTTGAAGAAGAAAGGATATTTTCCTCAAGAATGGAGTTCAATTGTTTTATCAAAATTATTTTCCATCTAAGATAATAAAGGGTTCTGTTTTTATCCCTATTATCACATGGATTTGATTATGTTGTGATGGAAACATTTTTATGAATTCCTTTATCTAATATGAATTGTTTTATGATGTCATGTTGTTTAAGAATCCCATTTTTATTACATGGGTTATGCGATAACGTATGATTTATGATTATGTGGCACACATATGAAAGGATTAATTATAAGATGGGTGGGACCTATATCTCCCTCCAATGCATTGTGTAAAGATTTCATATCTCATGAGATAGACAGGGCTGGAACGGTAGGTTATACCGGTTTAGTGAAACAGGACTGAAACGAGGGTTACTCGATTCAGAAAGGGACTTTGTCCACTGAGATAGTCTTGGAAATGAGTTTTGACTAACAAGAAAGGATTCTCTATGATTATGTGTGTATGCCACAAAGTTTAATGTTTTATGTTATGATTATTGGGATTTCATTTCACTACTATGATTTATCCCATGTTATGAAATTATACTCTCTTTTGCAGGATAAAATTTCCAAAATGTTATGTTCTTATGAATATGATGTGATTGATTTTTCTTTTGTTTACCCTTAATGAGAATTTGATCTCACCCTTTTATGTTTTCTTTTCCCCAGGATATAAAGAAATGTTTTAGGTATAAAAAAAGGGAAGATCTTTATGGGTGATATTGAAGATCTTTCACCACGATTAGAAGATTACGTTCCGAGTTTCCAAAGACACTAAACTATTACGATCCTTGTGTGTGTGTTTTTGTTATGTACTAAGTATTCCGCAAATGTAATGTAATGTCCATGTACGTCAAGATACGGGTCTTTACAGTCTAGCTCAAAGAGGTGTTTTCGGGTTTTACCCCTAGGTACATCTGTGCCAGAGCCGTTTCTACCTGCTCATATCCAAACATGGATGTATTGCTTGGATAACTCACAAAATCACTATAATATAAAAATTCTAGGAAGTTATTCTATACTAATCCTTAAAGTCTATCTTAGGGATATGTTCTCTAATCAGAGTTTATCTAAATCTAGCTTCCAATGTTAGTACTAAACTGCCTCTGATACCAACTATAATGCCCTGACCCCAATTACCCAGAGTTGGTGCATTATTGTGTAACATCGGAATGATCACAAAGATCATGTCTCGAAAGACTGATTAGTTTAGTAGCCCTGGAAACACTAGATACATTCATAAATGTTACATTAAATCACAATGTGAAAAACTAAAATAACATAGTCTTCATAGTCCACACTCATATCATCTTCTTACTATCCCTGCAGGTCATTCATAAAATACATCTTCACATCCTGGAAAATATTAAAACATTGAAATGGTTGAGCTCAGATATTCATAAAGGATAACAATACAGTGGAAGATTTCATAAATTAACATAAACATTTAAGGCAATGTATAACTAAAACAAAAGACTTTTAAACATGAACTTTAGTATAAAATGGAAAAAGTAAAATGAAATAATGCCATTTACATATTCACATGGATATTCTACTGGTCGAATAATTTAATGCAATATCAATAACCACATTCATAATGATGGAATGCATAATGCCAGACTATAATAACCACGTAGCCAGGGCCTCGTGCAAAGACTACAAAAAAGATTTTGTCGAGGCCTCGTGCCAAGACACTAGTTTGTTTCATGAGACCTACCGATGCAATTTTTTAAAAGATACTTACGTTTAAAATTGCTCAAATACATTCCAGTGTTTTTCTAAAAACATTATGCTAGCTTTTGAAAACAAAATAATTAATTCTGAGACTGGTCGACTAATTACAGGACATGATGGGTCTACACCCAATCCCTTCCTGTCTACCACACTCGAGAGTTGGGTTTTATTAAAACATTTTTATGATTGCGTTAAATACGTATAAATTTTCACTGGATTTTCATATATTTTAGAGAAATATATCTTTTTCTAAATCATTTAAAAATAACAAAATTATAAAAGAAAACCTTTTGAATAAACTTAAAAGTCAAAGTGGTTTATACATCGTATAAACTATAGTTGTGTATAAAACAAAATATGCCTCAATGAAAGGAGATTTGAGATGAATTCCCTTACAAATATCATTTTTTAAATAAAATATATCTATTATGTGTATTCACTATAAGTACACATGAAGAAAGTAAAAATACAAGATTGGACATAATAATATCATGACATAATTTGAAAGTAGGAGATTAACCCAAAGAATAGAAATTGGGTTAAGAAGTTCCCTTACAAAGATAATTTTTTTAAAATAAAATAAATCTATTATGTGTATTCACTATCATTACACATAAATAATGTACAAATACAAGATAGGACATAATAATATCATGACATAATTTGAATGTAGGAGATTAACCCAAAGAATAGAAATTGGGTTTAGAAGTTCCCTTACCTAGTGTCCGAATTGACTAGACCGCTCTTTAACCTCCTGAATAATAAAATATAGTTGGTCTATACTTTCTTAAGTACCTTTTTCAACTTAATTATCCCTTTTAAATCACATATTACAATTTTATGAAAATTATGTAGTCATTTAAGGTAATAACGGTTGTTTTGTCGATCTTTGGTACTTGAGTCAACAATAAACTTCTTATAATTACAAGTTGTTTATGTGGTAGAATATCCATTATATCCAGAATTATATTCATGATGTAGATATCCTATATATTCTATATATCCTGTATATACATTCATTTATAATATTACATAACATTTGGAGGTAAGAAATGAAATTCACCGTTCATGGAGACGGTAAGCCGTATGTACGCATGAACGCTACTTTCAATTCTATTTGATATTTAATGGAATGAAGTTATAATTATTTAAAGGTTAATATAATTCCAGTATAATATAATGTATAATACCATTTAATCCATCTTTTATACATCCCACACATGGCATTAATGATTCAAATCACTTTGAGGGGGCGGTAGTCCGCACTTCCTAAAATGAAAATATCGTGTTTACCCAAAATGGAAACCATAATGGAATGCCATAAATGAAAAATACAGAAGCTTAAGTAAAACATAAACATATTATATATCATATATAAATATAGTGACATCTTAATTTCCACCTTTGAAGGTGTTATATGAGTGTTTAACAATCATCGTTTCGTGAGGCAGAAATTCACCATCCACAGAAACAATATGTTTTTTAACCATTAGATGTAGGTGTGTGTAAGTGTAACTTGAATCCATATTATAACAACATCCTAGAATATTGAGAATATTTGTGTTGTTACAAAAGAAAATAATAAAAAGAGTTTAGGGGGTTGGAGAATAAAAATAAGACAAAATAACATAAGAAAATAAATTTCCTAAAATTCGGGTAACTCTTTTTTGATTTGAGCCAAAGGCTTCCTTGGGAAGCATTCAGCCCAATGTGAGGCTTCTAGGAGTAATATAGGGATTTTGAGAGAGTATTTGGGAAGAGGTTGGCATAGCCAAAAGGCTTTGATGGTGTGAATAAGGTGGTAGTGGTGGGAGCCTTTTATAAGAGGAGAGGAGGGGCACTCGTGGAATGTAATGAAATGTTACTTTATTATATAATATGTTTCGGATTTTAAAGGTCCCACACTTATATATTTCTAGGATAATGTGATCAGGGTTCGAAATATACTCATCCCATAGGATTTGGACATGTGTAATTCTTATATTTTACATCATCTCTCTATTTTATTAAAATCTTTAATTAATGAGGTAATCGCTGCATCATCACGGTGTCATTAAAACTATAATTTATTTACTGTCTAAAAATTATAAAAAAATTACCATGATGTATGAAATCCTTTTAGATTTCTAATTAATATTTATAGTAATGTATATTACTCGTATAACCCCATTTAAAAATTGTTTTAGTAAAACAACTCATGTTTGTGTCATTTTTATTTTAACATTAAATAAAAAGTTTTTAATGTCATTTTCCTACCAAAGTGGCTCCATGGGGTACCCAAGTCGACCCATGGATTTTATTGGTCGGCCATGAATCATCCAATATGGGCAGTACAAGTGTAATGGTATTTTCATATTTTTATAATATCATTTTTACCTTAACTTTCACTAATTACCTTTAATCGCGATTAATTAAACTTAAAAGTTACTATTCACCCAAAATTATTTTAATCCCATTGAACCACATTTTACTTCCTAATAAAAAACATGTATTTTGGATTTTCTAAAATCAAATCACAGAAGTGGTAATGTTTCATTTAAACAAAAAATTAGTTTTTTAACTACAACTTAGTGGTTTCACTATTCATCAAAAAATTGATGTTTTTCAGAACAATGCCAAAATTTCACCCTAAGATATAATTGATATTTCGAATTCAAAAATTATTTCTATTTTAAAAAATTCCAAACATATAAGTTTCATTAATTAATTTTATAATTAATTCCCGCTGTCACAACAAATAGAGTGTTTTTAAGAAACAATATATATCAAAAGATTGACAATTGTTTATGTCCAATTTCAAAGTGAAATTAATTCTAATTACCACCATTGGATAAATTGTAAAAATATATTCTAATTATACTTTAAAACCACATAAAATTATAATTTATCACTATAAGTTATTTTTATTAAAAAAGTTGTTTTTACGTATTTTTCACTATTCATAAAAATTGGAAGTTCTCTGAAAAATACAAAAAATTCAACATAGGCTAATTTCGATATTCCGAATCCAAAAATGAAGTCCATTTTGAAATATAAAATATATATTATTTCATAACTTGGGTATTACTATTCATAATGGATATTTGGATTGGTCGTGGTGTGTTTGAATCTCGAACTTGCGTACAATGCAAGCTATTGCATTATTGAAAGAGGAGCGTATCATGGAAGCTCGGGGTGTTACATAGCACCCATGCAACTCCGTACATTCCTACCACCAGGTCCAGTGGAGGGAATGATAGGGAATGAGGAACCTCTATTCTTCGGTCCCAAATCCCTCTCCAACTGTGCTTTTTCACCCTCAAGCCTCCATCCTGGAGTATGTCTCAACACCACGGGCCACCTAACGCGCAATCCCCTCTTTTCTTCCCACGGATGCACCTGTAATGCCCCAACCCTAGTTACCCAAAGTCGGTGCATTATTACATAACATTGGCATGATCACAATAGATCAAGTCTCGAATGACCGATTAGTTTAGTAGTCTTAGAAACACTAGATATATTCATAAGTATTACACTACATCATAAAGTAAAAAAACCACAAAACATCTTATCTTCATATCCCCTCATACTACCCCTGTAGGTCATTCATAAATTACTTCATCACATCCAGGGAAAAATAAAACATTGAAAGGGGTGAGATCAAATGCTCAGTAAGGATAACAATATAGCAGACACTTTCATAGATAACCATAAACATTTAAGGCAATGTATAACTAAAACAAAAGCCTTTTTAACGTGAACTTCAGCATAATATGGCAAAGATAAAATGAAATAATTCTATTTACTTATTTACATTGATATTCTACTAGTCAAGTAACCACATGCAATATCAATAACCACTGTAACAACGATGGAATTCATAATTCCATACTATCATAACTACATATTCAAGAAATCGTTCCAAGACTACAAAAAAATATTTTTTCAAGGTGTTGTGTCAAGACACTAGTTTGTCTCATGAGACCTTCCAATTCATTGAGGTGCTATAGCGGGCTCCACCTGTCACAAACTAAGTCCAATGCATTTTTCATATGAAAAGTTTGAAACATAACTGTTGATGCTCCTTTTCGTCAAATAGTTTAAAAGAATGGAAAGGTAAATGACTTTGCACAAATTGATTCATCCTTTGAAGAAAACTTCAAAAATCGAAAAAGTAATGAAAAATGAGTCAAAGGACATTGGGTCGCGCAAGTTCCCTTACTGTCGCGCAAGTACACATGCGCGCCGACTAATGGTCATGCAAGTGACTTGCGTGACCTCTTTGAAAACCGCCCAGGGTCTTCTCCAGTATATAAATACCCCGGTGGGCCCCCCATTTTAGAGAGGATTTTTTTTCAGAATTAGGATACATAGGTCTGAATGCCCAAGTATCTTCTTCAAGTATTCAAAACATTTCTAAGGTAATTATTTACCTAGAATGTAAGGTATAAACAAGAGGAATAGGGTCGAAATTTTATAATTCACTAACACTTGCGCGCCTAAGTGTTTTTACCCTTAAGGGAAATAGACTCACTTGCGTGCCTCCCTACTCCTTCAACAGAACGTGGGTGCCATATTCTGAAAGTACCTTAGGATAATTCTAAAGGATTTGGTCAAGGATCGCCCAAGTATTACCCTTAGGGCTGACAATCGCACAGGTACCCATTTGCCGCGTAGGTATACATGCGTGCCCAGGACATGTGCGCCCACGCAGTACTTGCGCGCCTTCCAGGACTTGCACGCCCCTATATTTTTGGTTTCCTTTCTGGCCTATTTCACCTCTCTTATGTCATTCCACCTCACCTATTCAAGATTCAGTCTTCAAGATACTCATCAAATCCTTTTATGGAATGCATTCGTGATTGAATTCCTTATTTGAAAGGAATTCTGTTGAACATCTCTAAAAAAATAGTGACTTAAACATCATTAAATCACTAAAGATAGAGAGTTCATTCATTCAACTTCATCCTTTAATGATGTTATAATTCTCTTAACCTAGGTTTCCTTTTTAGGAGTAAGCCTCAATTTCAAATATGGGAATCCACTTTAGGAGTACGCCCCAAGTCCACATTAATTTGGGCATCCTCTTGAGGAGTAAGCCCCAAGTCCCCTAATATGGGCCTGTTTTTTTGGAGTAAGCCCCAACCATAATTTCTTTAACCTGGGCTTCCTATTTAAGAGTAATCCCCAGTCTCAAATATGGGCATCCTATTTAGGAGTAAGCCCCAAGTCCTCATTAATTTGGGAATCCTGCTCAGGTGTAATCACTATGACCCCTAATATGGGCCTCCTTTTCAAAGGCTTGGTATTATTTTACCTTCTACATGTTAGATTTCTTGTTGTGGTTTTTTCAGCAGCACTGTATAGGATATTGTTGGATGAGGGTGAGCCTCAGAAACATATAATTCAATTATATTGAATTGATAAATAATAATTAAATGGAAAATAGAACTATTAGGAGTATATTCTTTTATGTACTTCCAAGTTTACTGCATTTCATTATTTCACACTACTGTTACACAAAATCACTTATAATTGGGCATGGGCCATTGGTGGTTGCCTACTAGGATTTATTTCCCACACCCTATTTGGGTCATGTCTTGGGACCAAACAAATTATATTTCTGTAGGTGTTGATAAGGGAAAGAGTCCCTATACAGGCACTTGATTGTCATAGAGGAATATTAGAGCATGGGACCGATCTTAGGCTTGCGATGTTGCGGAGTTCCTTCTGCACTACGTTGATTAGTTTTCTATACTTGTACCTTGTACTATATTATTTTAGATTTTAGTGTATCCGGTTTCGGCTGCTTTCTTAGACTTTGGGTCATATTGCATCATTATATATATATATATATATCACTATTGGTCATTTATTTACTTCAGAACTATTTTCCATTTCATCTTTGTATTTTTTACTACTTCCACTATTGTATGTTTATATTTTTTTCCACTACACTACACTTTGACAAATTAGGGCATAGTTTCCCCACTATCAGACCTAGGCCCTCACTGCTAGTCAACAGCCTCTAGCATTTGGGGAAATGCGCTTGAGGTCATGTGACCAAATGTGATTGGGGAACCCATTGAGTGGCACACCATCCGGTATGGTACATGTATATATTGTATTAATGGGTACATGTTAATTAATGGAACCATATGGTGGTGATATGTGTCCATTATAGTAGGATGTGAGAATCTGGTGGTGATGTGGTGGGTTTTTTATGATCATATAATATGAATTTAGGATACATGTGTTGTTTATGTAATTTGGATTAACATTTTTTGTTTGAAACATTAATATTTCTTCTACTCTTTGATATGTATTTTCTAAAATAGTCATGGAATGATTAAATTCTTTTATTAATGCATTTTTCTGATACAAGTATCATATTTATTATGTAAAAATCTACCTAAAAGGGATTTTCAGTATACCTAGTCACCTATCACAAGACCGCGGTGATCTGGAACACCCTTTAGGGCTTTATATTGGTTGGCTTGTCTCTCTATTGTAGGGATGAACTCAATTGGCTTATGAAACATTTTATCCCTCTATATCATTCCGGAATTTATTAATATACTAAAATTATTAAAAAATTAATCAACCAATATCCTCTAATTGTGATCATATTATCATTAACAAAATATATACTTCACGATCTTGTAATTATTGTAAATTATGAATTTGTCATAGAGGTTATAATGGATCCACTATTTCATGTGTGAAAGAGATATTCTTAATGAATTTAAATTTTTTGGTAGTTATACCCACTATACCTGTAAATCCACAAAAATATTCCTCCACTTAACCCACTTATAGAGATAATATAACTAATTTAAAACTGTAATATTAAATATTTAATCATGAAAAACTTATTACATATATAATTTAAATCACTGAAATAGAGACCAACCACTTCAACTACAAAAATATTGAAATTGATAAATTATTCCTATAAAACACCCCTTATATAGTCAAATCCATCATCCACACTAAAATATAAGAGAAATAATTGAACAAATACTAATAATATCCAATGAGTTTAACAAATATGTATTTTTAAATATTCTCAAAAATTTCCACAATGAAATTTTTTGGCATTAAATATCACAAAAAAAACTATGTAACATAAATTAGAATCCATATTACCTATGAATTTATCCTCTTCGATAGAAAATTTACCACTAGAGATATTTTTATAAGGATGATATGCATGTAGTGTTCCAAAGAAAATATTTTAATTCATATAATTTTTTTCTTTTTTATGAGAGAATGTAATCATAATCATTTCATTAATCTATAAGAAAATAATTTCCTAGAACATAAATAATCCATATCATAATCTGAATACTATTGATGAATCTAATTTATTAGGTCAACCATTCAACTAGTACACATATTATAAATATTAATTTATGACCATGTGTCTCCCCTAAACTGAAAAAATATATCATATATTTTATAAAGTTTTAGTATTTCATTAATATATATTTTTTGATATCTAATAATCCTTAGATCTCAATATATGAGTTTACATCCTTGATAATAACACTTTAGTGCACCAAAATGTTAATATACTTATAATAAATTATTCTTACTCTATGTAAAATACCAACACCTTGAATTTACATTTATTGACTGAATGTTTAAATTAAGAATGGATCGATGTGAATATTATTTATAGTATTAAATTAGAAAAAATTCACTGACAATTAATGAGTTGAAACCTAATAAATCATTACAGAATGTATATTGATAATATTTATTAATTAGAAGAATTATTGATAAAACTAACTGATCGACTATGATAAGTACAACACCATGTATTTGGGGACAGATAACTTTTAATAATCATAGGATAGCTATAATTAAACTAGTCTATATGCCCCATTCATTGATGATTTCAAAATAATCACCATGTGGACAAAATAATTTAACTTATAAATTGATTCGATAAATTATACCTCATAAATGATTCAACTAATAAAATATAAATTTAAAATTTAATTGAGTCATTTCATGTCTTTAGAAGTATTATAAAAATCATCACTTAGTAACAACTACCTTGCATTTTTGAACTTTTTACCAACATTGATATAATTTTAATGAGGAATTATTAGGGGTTATCAAACCCCTATTCACTGTAATTTTTTACTCAAATCAATAAAAAATATATAAATAAAACAGTAAAAATGGGTAATTGGAAATGGACACCATCCCTTATCTCAGCCACTAATATAGTAACTCTTACAATATATATCCCCATTCTAAAAGTAATTGACAACATATTAATCAAATATTAATGACATAAATAATTATTATTCACATTTATATATGAAAATTTAGCACGAAATATTTATTTTCCTTGTTATATTATTCATTATAATCCTTAATCACTGTTTATTAAAATATTTCAGTTAATACCCTATTGTAACTATATAAGGACTAACCGGACCATATATAATAATTTCATGTTAGATAAATTCATCTTTATTCACAATTATTTGGAATCATCACAAACTAATTGTTTAATTTTCATATGAATTTATAATAAAAAATAATATTTACTTATCCATAAATTCAACTAAACATGGAAAATAATCTATACTAATAAATTTATCATAAATCCATTAACTCTATATGGGTATGGGAAACCCCACTACTATTGTTTCCCTTTTACTCACTCTATTTAAATATATCTCCATAAAATGACTTATGATTTCTATAAAAAACTATTATAATGAGTTTATGTATAAAATAACCCACATTATCTATGATAATCTATAGTTTCTTGATCACTAGCCCTAAACTCATCATCTGGCTAAATATCCCACCCATGAAACAATAATTTATTATAAACTAGGAGAAAATGATTAATACTTCATATATTTATCTCCTCCATGAACTGATTCAAAAATTAATAAAATTGGAAAACATTTTCGTATAGTTCATAACGAACTTATCAACATATTTGAGTTATAAATACTTATCTTCCCTCTTCCACATCAACACATTCCTTGAATAATCCATCCATCCATTACCCTAAAAAATATAATGGATACACCATGTTATGCTCAATTACATAAGGATATCTATCTATCAAAGAAATTCCTTATTCGGAATAATATATGTCAACTTGTAAAATCAAAAAATAGTTTCATTCCTTTTTCTAAATGTAAATATCACAGTTAACAAATTTTTTTATTTCTAAGATATGTATTTGGAAGAACCTAATTAACAAAAAAGATCCATGGATTTTCTATCAAATGGAGACAGTAATATGTGTTACAAATAAAATTTCAATGTATGATGAATTTAACACAACATATTACCATACTAGGGAAATAGTACATAAATAAAAATAGTAATTAAAAGAATATCACTGTGAAAAAATTATTCCAATCGGTGGTTTTATTAATGATTTATGATAGATCTTAATCATATATAACAAAAAAATAAATTATGAACTTAATAAATGCAAATATGGATTGATATGATTTAAATATTAAACTATTATATCTTCATCAATAGAATTCTAAAAAAAGTAGTTAACCAAAAAATAGTTTTGCTACTATTTTAAAGCAACTTAGCATGATAGTGGTCTAACATACCTAAAAGGATTTGCTATGTTTCCTCTTATATAACCCCTAATCGTGATTGTTTAAGTGCTCGATTAAAAGTATTCTATACATAGTATAATATCATTGATTGATATGAAAAATCAATAAATTATTTTAAATAATTCCATAAATTAATATTATTAAAGCATAAGAATAACCCTTGTGGAATCATGGTGTATAGAAGTCCTTATTTTTATTATAAATTAATTTAGGATTTATTACTAAATATTACAAATAATACAATCTATGTGATTGATATGTATTATTTATTTTGTAATTATTTTTATTAAATAACAATATTAATCATTGGATACAATAACATTATCCAAAACATCCAAGGAAATATCATATAATTCCATTGAACGTAAAATATCATTGGATAATTAGGGACAAACATATGAAATGAGAGATATTCAAGTCCTAGGTAGGGAATAAACATGAAAGAATATTTAAAAATTAAGTAATTTTAGACAGTAGACATTTAATTGATACTTATTATTTCTGAGAATCATAATCATGAACAATGAGGCATGATATACCGTGATAATCATTAAGGAAACATGAGAAATGTGGTAAAACATAAAACAATGCATCATAAACATATATTATTAATAACACATAAGAAATAAAGATATAAAATGTAATGTGGTGGATTATATTAACTCTATAATCCCATTAATGACATCTCTTAAGATTATAACCTCACCTATTCGTTGGAGTGCTATATAATTTTGAGCACTCCAGTCCCATTCATTTCATTATCATTGTTTAGTGTTCCACATAGATCATGAATCATGGAATCATTTATCATCTCATATTATTGAATGGTCATGGTTTTTAGAAAAGGATACTTGTATGAACCCAATAAAATTTGATTATGTTCATAATTTTTGACACCCTTAATAAGAAAGGGGTTTGGGTGATCACCACATAAATTGTTTTCATGGAAAATCGATGTGGAATTTTGGTAGAATAATGGGGGTGTATAAATGATAATGGGAGGGATTGGATATAGTAAAATTGGTCTCTAATAATTTATAGCTAAATTGGAATTTATTGGGGATATATAATAATATATACCAGCATCAATAAATGAAGATAAAATGCATAATGTAAAAATGATTCTTGAATAAAGGCAACAAAAGAGGATCCCATACCTTGATAATTTGATTCCAAATGTTTGGGAGGGGATTCGTGAGACCTTAGGGTGCACTGGGGGGGAAACAAGAGATGGTAAGTCAGAGTAAGGACATGATAAAACATTTGTTTTTTACCCAAAAATTCGACAATACACATAGTATATTTAAAAAATATTTGATTTTCACCAGGAAATTTGACTATCTCAGAAAATAATTAAAAATTCACCTTTTTAAAATTTAAATGTTATAATTCCAAATATAATATTAATTTTACCATTATAATTTTCAATATATATTAATTTAATCTTTTAAAATTACTATCATCAATTATTGTGGAATAGTTGGTTTATTGATTTTAATAGTTTTCAAACCCCTATAAAAATTACATTTGATATCATAAAATAGATACGACAATTTCTCTTTGATAGACATTATTAATAATAATTTTTAATAAAACTATTTTATATTTCATGAACCCATTAATACATCATAATAAATCCTTTATTTATTTAAAATATTACTAAAAAATACAATTTGTGTTTTATTTTATCAAAATACAAATTTTTTATAGAGTTAAAGTAAGAAGTATATATAACCATTATCATATTAAAAATACAATATATGTAGTCATAATATAATTTTTTGTATACATTTCCTATTAAAATACAAATAAATTCCCTTAATGTATGATTAGATAAATTAAGATTTTCATGCGGTGGTTCGGCATACATGGTTTCAGTTGTGATCTTGATGAGTTTGATTTTCTTCCATAAATGTGTTCAATCATGACTAATTTTTTAAGTATCATCTAGGAATTAGTCAAGGGAAATCCATACTGATCAATTATCCCTCATAAGATTTTAAAAATGGATTTTGTATGGTACAGTTCTATTGGTTGAGGAAATCACATCCATTTTCTATGTCAATTTGATTTATTAAATCCTCATCATTATTCTAATTTGGCTTTCACTATTCAATGGATATATTATTAATGGTTATTTTATATAATGGTTTTTTAAATAATATTAGATATTATGAATCCAAATAATTTCATTTTATTTCAATATCGAAAATTTATAATATATCACTTAATTAAATCTTAAGAGGAAATTTATTTATAAAATCTCAGGTCATTAAAATCATCCACCATTTAAATTTTATCCATTGGGATTTTAATTTAACAACCATAACTATAGGATGGTATATATGTTTTATCACATACTATAGTTCATATATTTCTTTTTGAGCTTTTGGTTTCTCTAATTAACTTTGACCAATATTATTATCTTATTCCATTATACCATTTCTTTTCAATCTAATATTTTCACCATCTACTACTCTTTTGAAATATATTTCTCTAATGGTACCAAAAATATATTTAAAAAATGTGAGGGGTCGGGTACGTATTTTCTCAAGAGTGATATATTGAACACATCATGTACTTCATATTTTTCAGGTACGAGTGTTAGTCGATTGACCATCGCTCTATGCGATCAAAGATCTCCAAGGGACCAATGAATCTTGGATTATTATTTATATTCCTACCAAATCTCATCACATTAATCCATGTAGATATGTGAAATAATACCTTATCTCTGACCTCAAATTCTAGGCCTTATAGATAATTATTTGGATAAATATATTTCATCTATGATTATAATTGATGTGTTATAAATGGATTTTAACCTTTCTACCATTTCCTTAACCATTTTATAACACCGTAGTTTAAGATCCAACAACTTATCCCAACAAGATGGTTATCTGAACATCTTCCCAAAATTTTATTAATATGAATCCACTTTATTCATGACATTTAATTTTTATTCTATAAGAACATTACTAGAGGAAGAGTTTTATCCCATCCTATTTGGATGAAAATTCACCATTCTCTCAAAATGTCATGGATTGTCAAGATAATTCACTCAGATTGGACATTAGATTAAGGATGATAAGTCATAATAATGGTCTAATTAGTATTTATAGCATGTTTAAGACTCTTCTAGAACATGGAGGTAATTCCCGAATCTTGATGAGATACTATAGATTGTGTTGTACCACTATGCCTCGCCACTACTCTAATGTAAATCCATACATGTTGATTGAGTGATATTTAATCTTGAATTATATTGAATTGAGAAAATTTTATATGATGATTCATGAAAACACATATATAATTACTCCCACTTGATCTATTTGGATGAATAGTGACAATATATATTGAAATGTTATAATATTTCCATGTGGTTATGTGTAATGGTTTCATCATCCCCATAGATTGTTTTCAATTCCTCCATCACTTACGAAGATATAAGACATATCAATGTATACACAATGATTTTATTCATTATATTATTCAACCAATATTGCTCCAATAAGTCTCAATATATTTTTATGCCTCCATGATTAATAGAGAAGGTAGTGCTATTTTCATCATCCATCATATCCTTCGTTAATCAAGGATTTGATGGAACACATATTCGTGACACAAATCCTGCCTGTACTTCATCAATAATAACGAAATCTAAGTAGTTACCCTCTCTTTTAGATTATTCTTTATTTTGAATTCCATCATCATTATTTTCACAATCATTTATCCTCTATACAATGGATGGATGAGTAATCATTTATGAAAGGATTGATGATTTTCTATCCGTTATGATTCCCTTGTCCATTCTTTTAAAATATAAAGAGATCATATTCTTGTCAATTCTCATCAATCATAAAATTTCAATATCATTTTAATATAGAGAATATTCTACAATATTTTCTTTACCATGTGGGTATTTTATTAATCGGTCATAATCCTAAATCAAATTTAACCATCTTCATTGGAGTTTATTTCACTATTTCTTTTTAAATATATACATGAGGATTTTTTGACCCTTATATATTTTATAAATCTTTGCAAATAGATAATTATTCTATAATTTCAAATTGAATTTCTATATATCTAACATTATATCATGCATTGGGTAGTCACTACTGGAAATACCCTTTTTCCGAACGCTTCTATACCATCGGTTTGTAAAACCGTTGTGAAAGCCCATTTTTTGGCCACCTATCCCAACGGTTTGGCCAAACCGTTGGGATAGGATGAATTTAGGGAGGTATATCCCAAAGGTTTGGCCAAACTGTCGAGATTGGTTACCCTTTCCCAACGGTTTGTCCAAACCACTGGGAAAGACCACACAAAATTCAACCTTCAACCGAGGCTCCCAAAATAATGCTACACCTATACCAACGGTTTTGAAAACCGTTGGTATAGATCGTTACCAACGGTTTTCAAAACCGTTGGTATAAGTCCTTCTATTTTTTTTGGAATCTTTCGACCGAGAACATTATATAAATCAAAATTTAAAGTAATTATAATAATATATATACATATTTATGAAATTATGTTAACAAAAGCCATGTTAGGTTAGTGGTTAAGTCATTCTATTATAAACAAGAGGTCCTGGGATCAAATCTGACCAGATGTTTTTTTTTTTTTGAAATATATATACCAACGGTTTTCAGAACCATTGGTATATATTTTCTTATTACTTATACCAATGGTTTGGAAAACCATTGGTATAGGTCTCTACCAACGGTTTTTCCAAAACCGTTGGTATAGACCTATTGTCACGGCTTACTTGCCAACGGTCCTCCAAACCGTTGGTATAGGCTATACCAACGGTTTGGGGACCTATACCAATGGTTTGGAACCATTGGAATAGGGTATATTTCCAGTAGTGAGTAATATTCAAGAGCTTTCAACTTCTTCAAAACATAAGCTATCACTTTTTCATTTTTCATTAACACCCAACCCAATCCATTTTCAAAACATTAATGAATACCATGAAAGGATCCCTAGTCATGGATATTTTGAAAACAAGTGTATTGATAAGAATCTTTTTAAACTCTATGAATCCCTATTATTTGTAAAAAGGCCAATCAAACATGACTCCCTTTTGAGTCATCTTGGTCAAGAGCGTTTTACAATCGTGAAATATTTTATAGATATTAGTGATAATACCTAGATAATGAAAGGAAACTATGAATTTCTATCACAGATGTTGTCCTCAATCAATCTTAAATTCATTATATCTATCTAAATACCTTGAATATACCATTACATATGATAATGTTCCCCAATAATGAAACTTGAATCAAATAAAACTCACATTTTATGTACTTTTAAAAAAGAATATTCTTCCATAAGTTATTTATCATTTTGTCAGATTCTTCACCTGATCCTACTGTTTTTACAGTATATTAGAATATAATCTATAAATATTACCATGATTATATTGATTAAATCTCCATAGATGCAATTAATCATATCAGTGAGGAGTTTTTTAGCATTACTGTGTCTTAATGTAATTACTATGAACTCATAGGAACCATAACTTATTTGGAAAGCACCCTTGGGGATATGCACCTTATACACTATTACATGATAACTTCTCAACTGAAGATCCACCATCGTTAATTATTTTTCTCAACATATATGATCAAAATATTAATCAATACCAGGTTGAGAATTATTTTTCATAATCATTATCTTATTGAGCTCATGATAACAAATCCAAAGGCGCAATGTGAAATGCTTTATGATGAAGAGGATGGGTGCGCCTCAATGTCATGTACATGAGCATATGGACCCTTTATCAAAATTATCATATTCCTATTTGGTTTTTCTTTTAAATCTTTACAAATTACATTTTATATGGACTCTTAAATAATGGAAACTCCCTAGGTATAAGATCGATTAAAAATTAAACCCCACAACTTAAAGGGAGACCAGAAAATAATTCAAGAAACACATTTGTGTATTCCATCACAATGGGAAAGACATTAAGGATAATATTATCCACAGATTCGATCATTTTAGTAAGATAAAATTTTTTATTAGGAAACAATATACTTTATTGAGATGATATTGCTCAATAATATTCATCATCTTACTTTCACTTATGCAGAACAAGGAATTGATTCATGATACAAAGAGTGATATCATTCACATTGTAATTTATTCTTTCCCTATATAGGTATATCCTATGAATACCCAAAATTTTATCAAATTCCACTAAAGGGTATATCATAATATTTATATGGAAATTAATATCAAAAATCATGAGTGGGGAAGTGTAATATACTCTGTATTAAATAAATTCTAAATTTTCCATTTTCCCCAATTTCACATCTTCAATGATCTGTGCTGGTGTTCAAATAGATCTAAAAAACATTAATGATATGAAGAAATTTGTAGAACTATAATAAACATGTTCATTCTCTATTATAGAACTAATAACTTGAGTACCTTATTCCATATGGTTGTTGGGATCCACCTCAGTGGTTGTGATGGGAAAATATCACCCTTATTACCTCGGTGGTTGTTGGTTGTCTATGAAAACCATAGACATGGTGCATTAGTTTTCAAAGTTCTATTGTTAAATGTAGTTGAAATAAATAAAATTGCTTTGAGGGTTGACCGGAATATTAATTTCCCATAACACATTAGTGGGGTTCCCCCATTAGAAGTTTCTATCTTTATGACCTTCTATCCCACACCAAATGAATTTCCTCATCCACCATAGAATATAAAATGGGGGGAGAGGTATTCATTGGAAAATTTTGATCGACAATAAGTTTAAATTTTTTAGAATAATTATATTTATCCATTGGAACACTAGAATTAAATTACTCTTCTCTCTACTTCTCCCTGCTAAAACCTTGATATTTATCAATATTCATCTAGAATTGGAGGGCACATCATACAATTTCATTATGTCTATTAATGACTCATATAGATAGGGAAATTCATTGACTATGTTTTATCCCACCAAAGAAGTGGTCCACATTGAATTTAGGGGTAACAAAAAATCCATATTTTTATAATGAATGTCTTGGGATGTTTTCCTGAGAGTCCCTAATATAGTCATCAAATTTTGAAATTGATGGAAAGGAAACACATTAAATTTTAATTCATATTGTGTGAGGAAAATGTTTATCAGAAAAATAATTTTTGAAATTCCATCGACTCCATCTCTTTTGTCTTATCCTCTATCATCATATTAAAAATGAGTGTCCACCACTAATAATCATCACCCTCTATATAAAAAAACAATAACATAGAACTTTTTTTTTTCAGAACATTGAATGATGGAGAATATATTATCAATAGAGTTGATTCACTATTACAGAATTAAGATATCATATGATACATTGACATTCAAGGGCCTTTATATCCCAAATATCTAAATTGTAGATTTTCATTGTTAGGGGGATTTAGATCCTCCTCCTGATCTAGGTTTCTATTCAAAACCCATGTCATTTGCGAGTGCATCATCATAATGAGTGTGATCCCAACACCCATTGGTTGGGGAAACTCATCTATGAAGTCATCATATTTACCTTCACATTTGATGTTTATATGATTCCCATCTTTTCCATAAATTGGATAGAATAAAGGAAAAATTAGGGATTATTATTTTCCAAATATTTAATACATAAATGGTAATACAATAAAATTAATTGGATGAGATATAAATAAAATTTGGTTCTTAACATATAAATTTCAAGGTTACAATCAATGTAATCTAAGTACTATTTTCAAAAGTATATTTATATGGTCAATTTATTTCCTTGAAAATTGTTTGAAATGAGATAGTGAATTTACAAAAGCATGTAACCCTAGGAGATTCAAACTAGGTGTATAACACGACCCATTTTCATGCACAAGTTAAATATAAGTCTATCCCAATGAGGTGTTTTTGGTTTTAACCCAATGTACATATGTGCAAGATCCACAAGAACTTATAGTATCCATACATTTATTTATATTCCTGATAAACCACATTCAAAATATTTTAGATAATTTTTGGGATGTTTTCTTATGAATATTCGTACCGATAAGGATTTCTATATTGTTTTCAAATCCTAATACCAATTTTTTTTAACTTTTCCTGTTATGTCATTGATGAGATCAATTTTATATATTAAAAAAGTAAGTCATGATTTAATTAATATTAGTACACATAATATAACATAGAAGATCAATATGTATAGTGACTTCGTGAATTTAGTACATTATATAAAAAAGTAATAACTTTAGATAAAATGAAATTATTGAAAACATCCTTAATAATATCATATTATTCCATAGTACTTGAAACTGCAAAAGCGAACCTGGGGACATTCATAAGAAATGGATTATCTATAATACCCATAATGGGAAGGGAAATGATATAAAATGGGAAAATTAATACATACTAGACTATAGTCATATGAATGAGACTTAAATGTGGTGATAATCATAAAACAACATTGATGAATGATATATCATCATGGAAAATCTAGAAAAAACCTAAAACACTACATCATATATAATGACCAAGGTAGACTACGAAGACATCATGAGGGAAAAAGTACTATGTTGAATTTGTTTTACAACCTATTCGTCTGCATGAAGTCCCATTAGACTAAAACATCACCCAATTCATTGGAGGACTATATAATTCTATGTACACCCTTCACATTCATTTCATTCTCATACTAATGTGAGCCACAGAGGTCGTAAAACATGAAATTAATTTTCCACACAATTTATTAAAAAAACCATGGATTTTGGAATACATAAAGCTATGTACCCGATCAATTATGTATAACTGTATAAAGGTGAACACCCTTGATATTCTATTTGTATGATTTTTCACTACCCGATTGTATTGAAAGGAAAACAACGATTGAATTTTAGAAACCTAACATGGTCATTTGAATGTTCATGGGAGCTATGGATGAGAGTGAAAGTGGTATATCATCATTTATAAGTAAAATGGACTCTAAAGAGTATATGTAATTGCATATCACAACATTATGAAATGAAGATAAAATAGATAATATAAGTAATATACATCAATAAAGAGGGAAAGAATGTGATCCCTTTAATAGATATGGTGATTCCAGAAGCTTATGAGGACCTTCATAAAAAAATCATGTCATTGTTGGAGGACTTTAGAGATGGAAGGCCAGATTAAAGATGTTAACCAATGTATTTTAATGATGATAAAAGGGGTATTTGGTATGTTTATATATGAAATGAGATTGAAATACTTTTTCATTTCTCAAATATATGTTTTGGAATATATACTATAAAATTACCAAAAAAACAAACATTTCATTGATTTTTGGCTTGGTTTCTTTCAATGAGGGGTGTTTTTTTATTTTATTTGGTTAGAAGGTGAAAATATTAAAATATTACCCTTACTAAAGTGTAAGTGATCAATTTGCTTTAAGTTTATTTTAAAATCTAAAAATATATTTTATGTTTTGGAGGATTAATGATGGATTTATAAAATTAATAAATAACCTCAAAATCATATTATTTAAAAGAAAAAACATATATTTGGTCATAGATACAATATATAGTATTTATTACAATTTTATTTCATCATAGTGACACAATAGAAACTATATATTTATACCATATTTTATTTTTATCCAAAAATTCAACTATCTTAGAAAAATTTGAAAAACTCAATGCTGGATAATTTGATCATTTTGATTCCAAAAATATTATGTATTTTATATGAATAATTTTATAAATATTTTAATTTTGACATTAAAAATAAGAACATACATTTAGTTCAAAATGATTTTTTTGTAGACAATAACTATTTTCAAACCCTTATGAATAATACATTTCAACTTTAGAAATATTATATGATCAATTATATTCATTAAAAATTGTTTAATTATAATATTTTATTCAAATTCTATATATTTAAAAATTAATTTAATCCATAAAAATAAATTCCTTAATTTAATTATAATATTACTCAACATTACAATTTGTTTTTTACTATCTCAAACTTAATATCATTTATATATTAAAAATAATAAGAAAATATAACCTTTATTATATTGAAAATTAAATATATAAAATCATATTATTATATACATGATACATAACCCTTTATCAAACTAGAAATAACACTAAGGGTATGGTTCAGAGTGGTGATATATTCATGGGGTGGTTGGGGGTATAAATTTTTGGTTTTGATCTCGACGATTTTAAAATTATCCCATAAATGGTTTCAGTATTACTTTAGTTATTGGATATCATATTGGGCTTTGTAAAGTGAAAATCAAAACAGTTTTATATCCCTCAGAATCCTTAATAAATGGGATTTATATAGTACAATACTAGCTTTTGAGGCTAAAACAACCATTGTCTGTGTCAAATGGATTTTTTAAAACCCTATATTTATACTAATCATGTGATCAGTATCCAATGGATATATTTCTAATGGTAATGATTCAAAAAGAGATTTTAAATACGATTTTGTATAATGAAACCAAATAACTGCATGTGTTTTATAAATCCATAATATATAATAATTCATTTAATTAAATCACATGGGGAAATTTATTTACAAAATATTATGTCGTTACATTGTGTACGTCTAATCCAAACACACAAATATATAATTAATTAACATAAAATCATAGAATGAAATATAATTTCAATAATCCATCCATAAATTTTTTACCGTGGTATATACATGTATAGTATAAAATAAATAGAAATAAAATAATTTTTTTTATCAAAATACATAGTTCATATATAGTTCTATGTCCTCACCAACCATCTTAAAGATAGTAACTTACTAAATCATACAATATCAAGACCCATTCTATACCCAAATTTAGATATATTTTTTTCACATATATCTAATTATAAAATTAGAGTGTCCGTATTAACCTCTATAAGACATAGACAATAAGAAGAAAACATTTTCACAAATTTATACTAGTTCGTGTAAGAGGATAGAATAATGTAACAACATCTAAGATAATATCTAATAATCAATTCGATTTCTAAAATAATGAGATTTAAAAAAAATCCCCAAATACCATCCATTGTTTTTTATCCATTTTACGTTTATGATTTTTGTATAATATGTTTAATATCATATCAAGTTTACATGTGATTTAAGGAATGAAATTTTCAACCCTCGTATTGTTAAATTTTGAGATATGACTATTTTTTGATCATTACAAAATATATTGGGAGAAAAAAAATCTTCAATTATACCACATCATCTCACTAAAAAGCCATAACACATGTGACTCAAGGTGTCACATATCATTCATTCAAATTATTATACATGAAAAAATATTTTAGGCCCTTAGTTTTGTCATATGTGTCATGGTATAACATTTTATAACCATTATATTACTAATTTTCGTATAATTCGGATATAACATTAATGTATGTGATAAAAAAATATTCATTTAAAAATATTATCTCATTAAAATTCATAAATATATTTAAATATAAAATAAATCTAAATTATATCCCACTAATCCCTAATTCTATATAACAATGCATCAAAAAATTTCAGTTAAAAATTTAAATTCATAAAAATAAATAAGATTATTAACAAATAATGAATCACTAAAATCACATAATTAATCCTCATTTATATCCATATTCGATATCCTCTTAAATATTTCACAAAACACATTTACATTTTATAAAATGACCCAAATCTAACATTATTTACATGTTAATTTATTATTTATTTGATATAGAAGATATCACTTGACCATCCATTTCTCTATTTAATACCTATAAAAAATAATAATCCATTTCATAGTTGATTTGTAATTTCCCCAACCACTAGGTGATCATAGAAAATCATCAAATATAAAAAAAAGTAAAATTTTTAAATCTACCATGACCAAACACCATTATATGTTTATTCAAAAAATATTTATCTTAGGCGTAATAAGATGATTGTACACAAAGCTACCCACAACTAAATTTTACCATGGATAAATTCAATGCATGTTTATATAGTCAATATAATATCTTAAAAAATAATACGTTATATGAACCACCATTTCTATCCTTATTAACCAAATAATAATTCTTATTACACATTTATATTTTATAATATCTTTAAATCGACACAATATGGATTTTATCATGTAATATATTATCTATAAGATATTATATCACTACCACAAAACTGGGCAAGGCCAGTGCCACCCCTTTATTAGCGCTAATGAAAAAGCGCTGATAAAGGGGGTACCATTATCAGCGCTAAAAAAACTGCTGATAAAGGGTTCCTTTATCAGCGCTAAAAAAGCGATGATAAACATACCCCTTTATCAGCACTATTTTCTAGCCCTGATAAAGGGACCCCCTTTAACAGCAATTTTTTAAGCGCTGTTAAAGGGTACCCCTTTATCAGCGCTTTTTTATTAGCGGTGATAATGAGGGGGGGGGGGCTTTATCAGCGCTTTTAAATAAAGCACTGATAAATGGTTTGACTTCAAAAAAAAATTACAAATAATATATTCATATATAAATATTACAATATAGTTATATTGATATAAATATAATGTATGATTTTTAAATATATTTTAGATAGGTATAAATATACATTTACACTTAATATACCAAATATATAAGATATTAATGAAAATGGATTATAAAAAAATTAAAAAAATATTTTTAATTAATAATTTGATAATTATTATGGAGTAATAGTCATTTAATAACAATTTTAAGAAAAAAAATAAAAAAAAATATCAAAAATATGTTGAAAACGCAACTCGAACCTCAAAAGGCCATAACTTTTGATTCGGGTGTCCGTTTGAGCTCTACCACATATCAAATCGAATCCTACGTTGAGATATATGTCTCTGTGACCATGGGGAACCCAATTAAGGTATTTTCGAGGCCAAAAAAGGCCCAAAATGCATCCAAAACTTAGTTTTTCGTCGGGGTACCCCGATTTTTTATCATTTTGTGGATTTTTTGCTTCGTTTAATGGGGTATTACTCTCTCTATTTGGTGGGGACTGAATTTATTACTAGTTATTACATTTATATTGATATTATGTCTTTGAAATTTTATCATTTTTTATAATGCACTTCTATTAATAATCAAATATATAACTATATGTACATATTTTTTATATATTCACAACTAAGAATTAAAATTTTAAAATAAATAATTTAGCATATTTACATATAAAATATATTTTCTTTATCTATATAATAACTAATATCCCATTTATTTAAAATACCAATATATAAATATTTATATAACTAAAATATATTAATATAACTATATATATATATATTAATATAAATATATATATATATATTAATATAAATCCACATATATATATTAATATAACTATATATATTAATATAAAAAATATATTACTATATAAATAAATATAACTAAATATATATATATATATAAATAAATATACATATCATGAAGAAGAGAACAAATCAATATAGGGGAGTGTGAAAGACATTAGGTGCGTCGGTGGAGATCTTGAGATCAAATCTTTGTGGAGGCATGGGCGCGCGGATAAGGGTGATTTAGAGGTCTAGCGCTGATAAAGGGCTTAGGAGGTGCGGGTGGGCGCTGGAGGAGCAAGAAAGTGCTGATAAAGGGGGGCTCAAGTGCTGTAAAAATCCCCCCCGAGATTAGAAGAATTTTTTTTATTTTGTTTATTTTGTTTATCTTTATTATATTTTTTAAAAATTTTATCAGCACTAAAAAAAGCACTAATAAAAGGGGTCTTTGTCAGAACTTTTTGGAGCGTTGATAAAGGGGACCCCCATTTATCTTCTACAGAATTAATGGGTCATTTTCTAGCACTGTTAAAGGCCACTTTTAGCGCTGATAAAAGCCTTATTTGTAGTAGTGTATTGTTTAATTTTAATATAACATAAATATTACCATTGGGTAACATCAAATAAAATAAAATTATATATTGAGGAATTTTTTTATAATTTTCAAAAATAAATGATGGAAACTAAAACTGAAATCTTCCTAGACCATCCCTTTTTGAGGGATTGCCCTTTAGAAATTTTAATTAGGATTCCATTATTTAAAAAATAAATTTGAAGATAAGTTGGGTAGAGTGACATTGGTTAATCAACTACACCAAATATAATAGCAAACATATAGTATAATAATTATTCATTTTTTACATAGAAAATATATCAATAAATTAATTGGTTGAAAATATTTACTTATATAAAACCATAAATATATCTTTAGAATAAATAATTTTTTAGCACTAATAATTGTATATATATTTGGTTAGATTAATCATGCATATTGGGAAAAGATCAATTTTAGTTTTCATAGTTATTTTTTAAAAAAATATGATAACTTCATTTTTATTACTCTATAAATTAACACTAATATGACAAAAAAATTAAGAAATTAATGAGGAATAGATGTCATTGTTCCAAAATAACCACACCAAAATGATCTATAAAGTATATATTTTAAAACACCGACCTTAAAAAAAATCTAATATCTACAAATTTGACTTGAAAACTATTTGAAATGATCCCAAATTATCCCAAGGTAATTATAGATTTTTCATCAACCACACACTTCATTTAAATAATTTTTATCCCCTCAGAGCATGTAATTTAAACAAATAATGTAAAATTACAAAACAAAACATTTTAAAATAAATTAAAAAATATATATTTCCATATAACCACATAAGGGTGAGTACATTATATTTTTAGAGAAATATATGATATTTTATTTTTATTATAATAGACAACAATGTTTGTTTTTAGGAAAATACAACTGTTGATTTGTCTTTTAATGTTGATGATCATATGTTAGAATCATATTTGTTTTATTTATTGGTGGAAATTTAGTTTCAGGGATTTATAATAATAAAAATTCTACTATATAGTGAAAAAATGTGGTATAGTTCATTTTTTAGTAATATTAAACAAATACATGATATTGATAAATATTGAAACTTTTCACATTAAAGTTGAATTGAAAATTTCACTAGATAATGGATTTTATAATATAATCACTACAAACTAATATAAAAATATAACTCAAAATTAAAGGTCAAAAAACAACCTCACCAAATATTAGTTTTAAAAAATATTAAATTATGATATAATATATTTGTATAATAGTAAAAATAATGTAAATTATAATAAATTCATCATTAAATATATAATTTTTAGAACATAAGGTTTATATTAGGAGTGTATCCTCAATAAAAAGACATATAAGCATTTTAATTTTTATATTACTCTCATAATTTCATATTATACTATGTAAAAATTTAAAAAATAATTTACAAATATATATAAAATATATAATCAATAATTTGACACCCCTTGATAAAATTGTAAAAATAGGGGAGAAATATAAAAATGATGGAAAAATGCATGATTAGGGATGGAGAGTAACTTAACATGATCAAAAAATAAGAAAAATAAATAATTTATAATTATTTATATGTAATTATATGTAGTAAGTTTTTTAAAATTTTAATATGGATATTAAATGGATAATTTTAGTGATTTAGTGAATTATTTAGAAAATTGAATTTAGATATTCCATAAGTACATTATACATATAACCAATGGAATTATATCTCTCAAAAAACTATAATATGATTTGGTATTGGATGATGAACCAATAAAAAGAAATTTTCCTATAAACATGATAAGAATAATATATTTTATTTGTTCCTGACCAGGAATTTATTATATAAATAATTTAGAGTGGCATGTACTAAATATTTATCCTCAAAATAAAATGCCATAATTGAAAAATATGTGATAATATGTTTTAATATCATTCGATATTGATCAATATTTTATTAAAAGAAAACATCATTAAAAATATGAAAATATAATGGCATAGAGATAAAAAGTATTTTCTTAATCCTGTATGAGTAGTCCAGATGTATATTGAATTCCATTACCAAGAAAACCCTTATACAGTGATGATAATTGTAGAAGTAGTCTAATGTTCTCCATTTAGATGAAAAATAAAAATTATTATTATTATAACTAATTCATGGTTATTTATTTAATGAAAATAAATATCAAACTATATTCAATGATAAATTGGATCATATCATACAAGAAATAACTATCCATTTTAGAAGATATTATCGATGAAAAAAACATCACAATGGTAAATGAAAAAAAAATTAATTTTAAGACATATTTATAATTTAAATTATATAGAACAAAAAATATTTTTATGAAATGTTCGAGATAAAGACATCATTTTAATAATATTATAAATAATTTGTCATAATAGAATATTTTGAATAAAATTACATCATAGTTTTGGATTCCAATAATTAGTGAATTTTAATATCTTTTAAAATATTATAATATTTGAGAAAATAAATATAATTAATAAATTTTCATTATGTGTAATTTTTTATCATGGGAATTTATAAATATTAGACATGAAAAACCAAAACATAATTGTGTACATTTACTGGTGTTACGAAATAAATATAGAAAGAGAAAAAAAAAATATTTATATTATTGTACTATGATGAAAATATAGAGGATAAATTTCTATCATGAAAAGAGATTATTATATATAATTTAGAAAGCAAATCATATTATATTAGTGTATTGTCCATAGAAGAATTAGAAAAGATTATGCCTATTTTAAATAATATGTTTTCATTTAATTATTATATTGACAATATTATTTATTAATTATTTAAATTTTACATTTTTATGGGATGTAGAATTATGAGTAAGTGATATTATTTAAAGGATTGAAGTCCACTCCGATGGTACATAAATTTTAACATATGTATGTAGGTAGTTCCATTTGAAAAATATTTTTACTAATATTATTACAATGTTTAAAAACCTAAATCAAGTTGAAAATTTTATAAAAGTATTTATATGCAACTTTTACATTAATTATTTATTCATATGAAATTGATTAATATAAAATATCAATTTTTTACCCAATAAATTTTTTATTTATTTTAATGAATGATTTTTTATATAACTAAGTAATCCTTTCTAATAAGTCCTCAATACTAATGAAATATATATATTTCTAAGATGGAGTCATTTTTTATACCTCCCGTGAGCCTATCATCATTTAATCAATATTTAAAAAAGAAATATAAATTTAGGAGAATAATGTTAGAGACACTATCACATATTTAATTTGTTTTGGAATTTTAGAATGGATTATGTAACACCAAATATTATTTTATATATCTCTATAAATATTCTAGAACAAGATCTCTAGATATATATATGGTAATAAAATAAAATATTAAATATTTGGATCTTTCTCTTGGTACATAGTTTTTTAAACATGTATGTAATGTTTACATGTTTGGGGTCATTGAAATGTAATTTTATATTCATGGTTTTAACATTTCATCATAAAATATAATGATAAACTTTAAAAATAAAATTTAGTGGGGGTAATTAAGTATTTTTTGTGAAATTAATATTGGATTTCATCCCATATTTTTTCAATTTAATGGGAAATTGGGAGGACTCTTTCTTAATCTCCCTCTCACCCTCCACAACTCCATGGGTCTCCTCTCTTGATTTTAAGTTATTTTATTAGCATAAACAATCATTTTCTCTTTATAATTCTACATATATAATATCTATCTCAATTTCCCCAGTGTTTTATTTTAACTCAAGAAACCTAACTTCCATAGTTACTGAGCCTAGTTTTTTCAATTATCGTGTAATTAGTGTTTTCATATTTTTAAGAGGTTTAATATCTCAATGGTTATAATTTTTTCCATCATATATGAATCATAATAAAATAATGAGAAATTTGATAGAATTCATGTTATTTAATACATCATGTCGTCAAATTAAAGCGTTTTTTAATTCATTTCAAATTAAATTATCTATTGGAAATTCATGGTATAGGGTTTTTAATGATTATTCATTATTAAGTAGTTGTAATAAAATCTTATTGATAATTTTTTATTTCATAGGTTATAAAATAAATTCAATGTTACTTATAAGATTTAATTTATAAACCAAATGATAAATCAAAATAAATATTAAATAGAAATTATTTATAATATATATTTTTTTATTTTCAAAATTTTGCTTTTCATTATTAGAAGGTTTTTTATAAAAGGTGTGGTTTGATAAAATTTAATTTGGAAAATATTAAAATCTCATCTCAAATGAATTGTTTAAATGAAGAGGTGTTTATTTTCTAAATCGATTAAAAGTAAGGATTTAGTACTTCAAAAAATGGGGTATGTCTTATTACATATTTTTGAAATTATTTATTGGTTTTATAGTTATTTAGTGAGGATGCATTTTTAATAAATTTTTAAATGATGGAAATAATTACATTGAATAATTATTATTTTTAATGTCTCTTTTTCCACTATACAAAAATTATTTAATTAATATTGTGTTTCATTTAAATTTTACCCTTCAATTAGGTTATTATTTTGATATGTTTCTTCCATATTATGGGGGTAATTTAATTATTATATTGTTCTTGAGTTGATTTGAACATGTAATCTTGCAATAAGATTTTTATAGTTGAGATGATGTTTATCTATTTTGATTTATTATGGATAAACATATTTTCCCTGTGTTTATTCTATGAACAATATGTCATTTATTTATGGTTTTATTATTGTATAGTGTATGTCAAGAAATTATATTTTATTGTTTTTATTTTTCACAAACTTGTTTCCACTATTAAAATTATATGTCATGATGAGGGAAATTCACTTGATCAGACAAGTGTGGTTAAGTGAAGTGGTTTTGTGTTTAAGAATTTAATATCAGATGAAAGTTGAATTAGTTTAGTTTTTTTGAAGTACCATCACACATTAAGAACTAATTCATTTATTTTTAATCATTGTTAACGGATTGATCAATGGAGGGGATCTTGTTATCACACATTATTTTATCTTTATTTTATTTTATTTAAGTGGAACCATTGTATGGATATGGTCCATTTAATATTTTAATATTTATTAATATTATTGTTCCCTTTTGTATAGTATTTAATTCGTTGTAAATTTATGAAATTGGGATTTTAAGATATTATTAAAAAGAATAATGTTAGTGGAATGCTGAAATTTTTATTTTTTAAATTATTTTTTTTGAAAAGATTTGATATAAAGAAAATATAGTGTATGTTTTTTTGATGATTTTAAAATCTTACCCTTCAAATATTCAAATAAATAATTATTTCCATATCAATTTAATTATATATATAGTTTAAGAAATTAGTGGATGATTTATAAAATGTGTCATGTTATGATCATTTTCAATTTCTTATTATGGAAAATATATATTCATTGTCATGTTGAAAATATAATTTATGATTTGTTCCATAACCAAAATATCATAGTATCATGTTTTACATAAATCATTACCAGGTTTCATGGGTGTTTGGAAAATCATTTTGAGAGTGCTAGAGTCCAAATTGCCTATTTGGAAACTGCATGTCAGGGAACAATGTTTAATCTAATCTGTAAGGTCCCTTCCATGTTACCATGTGGATTGTTTTGAATTTTTTTCATGAATTTTATAAACTATGAGAGTGAATCACACAACTATATGGCCACCTCAGCATTTTTTATGGATGGATAAAACACATTTTTCACACTATTTGGAAAACATTGTGGGTTATCTATGTGGAGAAAACACTATGTGGTAGTGGTAGCCTCAAGGTTTGGTAAACTGTTCTGGTAACCCATGATGCCTCAAGAAGGTGTTTTTTATTTTATTCTTCTTTCCTATTATTTCCTTTCATTCTCTGACTTCTCTCTTTTCACACACCCATCAGGGGGAGACATCAATTTTTATTCCATTGGTTTTACTCCCTTATCCTCATACATGTTCTAATATCATATCCATTAGAGGCTATAAAATAATAGATGTATAGATAAACTCACACATTCTTCTTTTATTATATTTGTTCACTATGCATATTACTAAATATGATTGATCTGATTCATCATATGTTTAAGGTTTTTGACAAAATACCAGATCTAGGAAAGTCGACTTCGAATTAGATCATGATATCTGAAGTTCCTATGTCAATGACAATAAGTTAGGTGGTTAAAATATTGTAATTCAATTTTTTTTGATGTCTGGGTGGTGCAGATTTTTTTGGGATTTAGGTTATTTTGAATGAAACCCAATTATACCTGTTTCTTCATATCAATACAACAATATGACCTTGTGGAACATTGTTTGTTATGAACTAACCCTCATTCATGATCGAGGCCTAGATAGAGGTCATATATCCTTGTGTTAGATTGGGTGGGGGTGCCAAACAATTTTAAATTTAATTATTTTTATTGAATTGCTTTATATAATCTAATATGAGGCATTCAAGACCTATTAATTGAAATATTATGATTGTTTGATATAAAATTACATGTTTTTAAATTTATTTATTGTATTTATGGTTTGTTTATTACTAGTTCATTATGTTAAATTAGATTACATTTTTATAAATTAATGTATTTATATATAATTTCTTGAGATAAATTATAATAACCTAGGGGTTGAAACGGGATTGGACCTAGAGTGAGGAAGCTAGTATATCTGTATTGTGGTGATATTGGTCATATGGTTTGTCTCTTCTTGATATTCTAGATTTTTATTGACCCCCAGATTGGGAATCATGGACATTGGATATAGGTAATGTGGTATACTATTGGGAATGTACAATGATATTGGGTTGGAAAGAACATAGGATTTTTGAGACATGTTTTCAAGGGAATGAAGTGCTAGTGATGGTTGGGATTATGTTATTTATTTTTTGATTTTCTCTCACTCGTGATTTCTAGTGCACCAAATTGATTCATGTAAATAATGGTTGACTCTATGATGAGGTGGTTTAGACCACTCATGTGGGAAAATACCCTAGTAGTGTGTATTAAGAAATATGATTGGGATTTCATTATGTAGAATGAATAATAGATGGTTAGGATCCTTCAGATGTTAGTGTTTAGGTTGATGATTGTAGGGTAAGGTTTGTCGTGATTATGGTTGTGTGCTTGGATTCATTTTGAGTACACACGTCATTGTTCATCAGGTTTTCTGTATATGAGACGATTAATTCAAATTACTGGGGGTCTGTGGGATTAGGTTACCAATGCCTTGGGTGTTCTTTCAAGAGATCAGTAAATATAGAGTCATGAGTTGTGAGGAGGCATAAAATGTTGGGTTACATGATTTGAGGTGGAACCCAAGGGTACCCTGGGATTTTGATATTAGATGTACCTTAGGCTCTAGGCCCAGGAACATATCTTATTCTAAGATACTATTGTTGGAAAATTATGGTGACACTTTTTAATGGCTATTTAGCATGAGAGATGTTTGTTTGTCTCATTTAAAATTCAATGACATTCATATTTAATTAATATATAACTAATGGTTAAAAACAATTTCCTAGAATGAAACATTGGGTGTTACCCTACTAAGATTCATCCCACACCCTACATGGGTCCTTTGGGATTCATTTAGACATTATAAATTTATGTTCATGTAAATAATCAGCCTTAGGAGCAAGAGATTTGTAGTTTTTTTCATGAGATGGAGGCATAGTCCATGAGGTCGTTCTTAGGTGGAGATCTATTTTTCATTTTCCATTTTATTTTCCTCATGTTTTATATATATGACTAGTTTTTTCGACCATTGGTGGAAATATTTTGTATATTTACTTCTAAGACCTAATAGAAATGCATGATTTCAGGCTAGTTTTAGTAGTTATATAAGTTGTGTTGAAATTGTTATCTATTTATTTATCATTCATTTCAATTTTTTATGTATTACTGCCAATATTTCTTGTAATTGATTGTTCTTCTTCATTGTGGGTCTGGTACAAGTATTCTAAGTCTTATTTATTCTATGACATTATATATATATATATACATAGACTAGTATATTATCATTTTTAGATGGCATATCCTCTCTAATATATAGGTTTACACCCTCAATACTAGTCAGTATCATTTATAATTTTGGGATGTGTTCCTAAGGCCAGTAGAACATATCCCAATAGAATTTTTTTTTGTTAATTATGTTGGGGATTATACAAGTGGTATTATATACATTCTTGACTAGGATTTATTACCATATTATTACTCTCTACTAATTAGATAATGATGGATTTTTATTTGTTAAACTTTTTCATAGTCTTACTAATTGGGAAATGATAGGATAGGGGTTATGTTATGTCATAACTGGGTTTCTGTCTTGTTCTTGGGTTCCCATAGCACTATGTTTGAGAGGAATACCATGTTACCTGGGGTGGAGAATGAAGTTATTTTTTTCATTTTAATATTTATATGTTTTCTACATGGGGTAGTTGATTTCAAATGTGATGGTTATTGATATTACAATTGAACATGTCCTAGTATATAATGGAATGATTATTTAATCCATGGACTGTGGAGGCATGGTTTTTTTGATTGGATTTTAATATTCAAAATTTAGGGTATTTTATTTTTATAAATTCACATATTCATTGTATAGAATTTATACAATGTGTTAAATATGAATGTCCTTGATATATGTTAATTTCATTTTATATATATAATGTGATATACCACAATTAATATATTGGAAATTTTTTATACTATGTAAATTGGGACTTGATGTTATAGGAGAAGGACGGTTCTATGGTTGAAGTGATTTTAATCACTAGGATTGGGCGGTAAGGTTTTCATCTTATGGAAACGATTGTTTTCAGGATAGGGATGTCTGAGGGTACTATATATTATTGGATCTACTGAGGGAAGGTAAGGAGGCCATGATTCTAGGATGCAATGAAGAAAGTTTGATATAGGGGATCATAATGGTTGTGAGGTGACCTTTCTTTTTTACTAATATCCCTATCTATGAATATATGTATTTATGTATATATATATATGCGATATATGATGATTTGATGGTATTTAGCATGTTTCAACCTTAACATCTCACAGGAAGTACTTGGAAGGTATGGAAAGGGTATCAGTAGAGAATGAGTAGGTTAAGTCCTCTAAAGGCCAGACAAAGCATGAGCCATAGGTTCAGGCTCATGTTTATGATCTGTTGTATGCAAGAAAGCTGCTAGATTTCACAATTTCCGGGTTGTGTCTTGTTGAGTAGCTCTGAAAAAGTCTAGTACATGCATTATTTGGTAACAAATGGGGTTCTAGAGGAGAATATCCATATATCACTTAATATATGTTGGAGTTACAGTCAGTGTACAAACTTCTTTTTCATGGAGAGGGTGGCACATAGGCTACTGATAATTTTATTGAGAAAATACTGAAGATCATTAACAACTTTATATACCTCCAATGTGGAAGGTTAATCTAGAGATGTGAATTCCTAGAGGGATTGTAACGTAATGGTGGGATGTAATGTTTCAGGAAAGTATTCATGAGGGGTTTCTCTAGAAATATTTTGTGTCCAGGTTCTTTTAGAATTTCATTCAGGAGACACTCTGAGAGGAATAGATTAGGAGTTCCTAATAAATTAGTAGGGTGACATAGCCATCATGGACTATAACGTGATATTCACCTTATTTTATCACTTTTAACCAAATATTGTTAGCGATGAAATTTAGACTCTTCCAATATGTATTGTGGAAAATCATTCAAGGGGTAGATTAATATCCTTATATTGGACTAATTCTTCAAGGAAGTGAACTAAGAACATTAATAAAGGGAACCGTAATAGGTACATCATACCCAAGTTGAGAAATAACATCAAATGATTTTAGTGGTGATGGTTCAGATTTCATGAAGGGAGGTAGATATGAGTTCTAGTCCGGTATCCAGGCTACGGAATCAGGTAGAACACCATAGGGTTGATATTTTATGGATTACATCTAGTGTGGTAATACATTACATGTCCTAATTCAGTGTCTGTAGCCTCCAAAGGATTTTTGGGCATGTTGATAGATTGATCATCCATAAAAGTTATATAAGAGGCCTTAACATTCAATTTGTGGCACAGTTTTGTGTTATAAATATGCCTATGAGGTATGTTCAAGATCGGTTCTAGGAAATAGTAGATGAGGGCCAGCTTCATTAGGAGGTCATGGTGGAGATAATGGAATCCAACACTACAGTCATAGTCCAATGGCTAGTTCACCAACTAAGAATCTCAGGATTCAGTCTACAGTGCTTCATGGGATGTGAACAACGTGGACCATATAGGGGTTGAGCGGGCTAGTGGTCTAATGACATTTAGTTGTACACGACATGCATGGTCGGGATTTTATACAAGATTTCATTTTGAAGGGCCTATTTACTATGGGTATTTTGGGTGCACACGGTTAATGGGTAGTATTTAGAGGAACCAGATGCTATTAAATAGGTTGGAACTATCCCAGGATCATGATATATACACATATATGTATATATATGTTAGGTGAGAAGTACTATGTCTTATTACTGGGCATCATTGGATGCAATATCTTGATGTGATATTCCATTGGGGAATCGAGGATGTGAGTTTCTTTTGTTTCAAGGCATTTGGTCACCATGAAGGTGTGGTTCTAGAATAAGGCGGGAGGCATCATGATTGATTTGAGCATCTATAGATATGTGGGACCTTGATTTTTCCATGGGATTCATGGGCTCGAGGTGGGCACTGATTCACTGAAGGACATAAATGAGTGTTTATATGGCACGATGGAACCTGGTGAGGCGAGAGGGTGATGGTGTTTCATGAGAGGACTTAGCATATAGACATATGTCGATGGACCATTGTGTGATTTGTGTTTTCATCAGGATGGACCAAGGTAGGTCATTCCTAAGGTGGGAGCCCCCTAGAAGATCTATTTATGATCCCTTGAGACCAGGGTAGTCTAGGTCATTTTTTTCTAGGATGGTAATGTTTGATACCATCTATATGAGCTTTTTTAAATCATAGGGATGAGCTATGTTATGTTAGGGATATTTTAACGTCTTTGGTTTTGAAGCATGCTGAAAATCACTCCCTTTTTAATTTTTTTAATTTTATGGGGGTTCTATCTTATATTCCAATGATCATATCTAAAATAAAAAAGTTCCGCTAGATTTATATCATGTTTTAACATGAGTGTCATTCATTATCTAAAGCCTCATGTGTCTAAAAGTATTTTTGGGAGTGCTGGGGGCCGAATGGACTATTTGGAAATTGCATGTCAATGCTCATAGTTAAGGTTAAACTATATATCCCCTTTGAGTTAATCGTGACACTCATTTTAAACCATCACATGATTTGGTTATAACTTATGATTGATGACATGATATATTGGCCACCTCAACATTTTTCAAAGTGGGCTATCACATAGTTTGTGAATGTTTTTGAAAACCATGAATCTTAGCCATGTAGTCCAGGATATTTTGGGTAGTGACAGTCGCATGATTGCAGCAATGAATTGGTAAACCATGTTGGTAAACTATGGGGCAAGTAGATTGTGTTTTTTTATTTATTTCATTTTTTATTTCTTTTTATTTTTGTTCCCTTTCTTCTCTATTTCCATAAAGATATTTTGAGAAGAAATTTATTTCTCCTCCTAATTTAGTTTTAATCATGTCTATTTATATGCTGTATGATTCCATATTCATAGGTGGATATGGATGTGTAGAGGTAATTCTAACCTCAGACTTGATTCGTTCCTCATTTCCCCCCTCACAGAGTGAAAAATATGTTCGATACATTATGTCCAATTTTCAGGGGGTTTGATGGAAATTATATCTATGCCAATATGCTTCGAATTGGAGCTCTATATCTGATGTACCAACATCTATGAATTTATGTAATATAGGAAATATCTTTTTTATCAATTTTTAAGACATTTGGGTAGTCTATATTTTAGCACACATTTATTTACTTTTATTGGGACCCAATAATTCATATTTCTACATATAAAAATGATTATATGACCCCTCGAGATAGTGTTTGGATGCCCTGACCTTTTTTCACATGGGCGATGACGGGTTTGAGGGTGTCGCTCCTTGGGGTGGTTTGGTTGTGGGTGCGGAAACCGTTTTTTTTTATTTTAATTGAATTGTGTTAGTTAATCTGATCTAAGGCATTTATGTCCTATAAATTGAATTGTATTGTTTGTACATTATAGAATTCAATGGTTTTAAATTATAATGTTTTGGTTATAGTGAGTAAGATATTGGGTTATCAAATGCAATTCATGTACAATGAATTTGTAATTTTCATAATATTAATAATTTATATATAATCACTTGTGATAAATACTGAGACACAAGGGGTCATGAAGGTATTGGTCTAGGATTTATGTTGTTAAGCCAATAAGATTGAGGCGATGTTGATTATCTAGTTAGGATCAGACCAGATTCCATTAGTGGTATTGACCAGTTGATCGGGTGTCGTGGACATCATTATGATGAGGCATGGACATTAGGATGGGCATGGTAACTGATATTGTGAATGAAAATCCATCAAATTTGAGATACATTTTCATTGAGGTATTAGGAACCATAGGTGGCGTGTCTTAAATGTTTTATTTTTTGATTGATGGTTACCCAGGATTTCTAATGAATTAGATTGAGATGTGTTCACATCAGTTGACTCCATGATGAGGTGGCATTGACAACTCTTTTGGGTAAAGGCCCCTAGTATTGTTTAAGAAGAAATATGATTGGGGGAGATTGTTGTATAAATCCATGTGGATGGTGATAAGCCATTATATGTCAGCATTAAGGCTCATTGTTAGGGGATGAGGCTAACCACGATTGAGGAAATGTGACTGTATTCATTTTGTTTATAGATATCATTCTTCTTTTGGTTTTCAAAATTAGAGAAAATTGACGGTTTTGAGAAGCCATTTGCCGGACCAGGTTACCATATTCAAGGGAATTACCTCAAGAGGATGGTAAATTTTATGACAAGAGGTGTTAGTGGGAACATGGTGCTGGGTTACTTGATTTGAGGTTCAGCCTTAGGGTTCATGTAGGTTGTGATCTTAGAGGTACATTAGCCTATGCGCCATGGACCTTCACCTATTCAATGATACTGGTTTTGGCCAATGTATGTGACACATCATGGTGATTGTCGATAAGAAAATATGTTTTTTATATCATTTCATATTTATTGATCTAATTTTATTTTTTGTTTTATTGCTCAAATTGAAGCACTAATGCATAGTACAAACCATTTGGTGGTACCCTACTGAGATTCATCTCAAACCCTACACAGGTCCTTCAGGACACATGTATGCTTTATGAATTTATGTCCAGTTAATGTGTTAGCCTCAACATCTAGATATCAATAGCTTTTTTTCATCAGATTTTAGCATTGACCTTGAGGTCACACCTTGATTTAGTTATTTATTAATTTTCCTTTTCTGTTTTCGTATGCTTTATTTTTAAGAAATGTACTGGTTAGCTATTTGAGACCGTCCTTTTTATATTGACATATAATATATGATATGGATTCATGCTTGGAATGTTTTTTACTAGTGCTACAAGTGGTGAAATTATGATGATCTATTTATTTATCTTCCTCTAGAGGTGTTTATTATTTAATTCCACAATTGCTTGTTATTAATTGTGCTTCAACATTGCGGGTCTCATTCAAGTCTACTAAGTCTTATTTATTCCCCTACATGATATTTATATAATTACTCATACAATTATATTATCATTTTTAGAGGGTATATCTTACTACAATAAATATTTACACTCACACTACTAGTCAGTAGACTTTTGCGTGTGGGGAGGTGTGCTTAAGGCCAGTGGATCCAGGCCTGATAACAATATTTAAGTGGATAAATGGGTTAAGGATACAACATTACATTACTATGAAAATTGAGGAAGTATGTTATGAGTAGTTTTTTCAGCCAATAATTTATTAGGAAAACTATATTACTATGATAAATTTTAATTTGAGCCTTTAATTTGACATTATTTTAGGAATCTTTTCAATGTTCTTAGATATAAATTATAGTTTATTATTGATTATTTGTATTTTAAATTCATTTTCATTGTTAATCATATTTTAGGTGTAATTTATAATGAGAATAATTGATTATTGGTTTTACTATTTGATCTAGAAACCATATTTGTCAGAGAAACTACATTTTGGGAATTTAAATGATGTTCTTCTATTTTTTGTACAAACCTATAAACATAGTTTCAAATCCATGAACAATCATGTATTCCACATAGAATAATATTTTTAGCCTCTATTAATTTCTTATTTGTACATATTTGTTTTCCAATTGTTAAATACATATCAAAAAGGTGTTAGATGATGTTTTTTGGATATTGGAATGGACTATAACTAATAGTTCATGTTATATATGTTTTATATTGGCGACATATGGGTTTTAAAAAAAATATAATTTCATGATGTATATTTATTTTATAAAAATTTGTGGTGGATTTTTTGGAATGTGAATTCTTGATATTTTGAGTTTTAATAGTAGATTATATATTATACTTGTAATGGTATGTCACTATTTCTAAATTGTTATAAAAATGGTTGATTATATTATAAAATTTTTCATATGTCTCACAAATCCAAATGGATATTTATAATATTTTATTATTTACCTGGTAAGGAATTGTGATTTCAATTCATGGGAAATTGGAGAAATGATTTATTTTATCATTTTAAATATTTTATTTTGGTTGTCTAAATAGTTGTAGTATTTTGAGAATATATTAATTATCAAGGTGTGTATGCCTTTGATTATTGTTTTTTTGAAAATCATTATCAAAAATTAGTAAAATTTAAGGAAAACACATATATGTTTTATTTGGAGATCTTATGCATTAGTGGTTTTTTTCTCAAAATAAATTGATTAAGTTATGTAGAATGAATAATTTGACGTAATGATTCATGTTATTTAGGGAATCCTTACAAGAATAATCTATATAAATAGTGGAAAACTATTTTTCGGAAATCATCCTTAGGTGGATTTTTCTAATTTTAAATTGATAACTCCTCCAATTAATTATTATTACTGGGATCTAAACTGAGTGGTACATATTGAACCATATATGATCTTAGAAATATAGAATTATTTCTAGTTTAATTTCTATGTGGATCAGGTTTCATATAATGTGATATATGTGATAGGGAGTATTTATAAACTGTTTAATTATCATGAAACCCATAATTCCATGTATTTAATTTCCATTTGTGTATTATTTTACGGATATGGTATTCTATCACACTGGGCTAGTCTCTCAAGAATTTTTAATTGATCTATTCATTAAAAAAATTTAACAACACTGTGAATAATTTTTTTAAACATTCCTTTCTTCATATAATGAAATATTTATATGGGATATTTTAGTGATTTTTAATAAGGAATGAAAATTTGACCTATCTATAAGAAATTTATATATCGAAGATCATTATTATCCAAACATGTCTGTATATCCTAAGAAGAATATATCTCTTCCATATTAAATTTGATTTTCATTATAATATCCATATTATCCTAATCTATAAATTCATTAACATTAACGGCCTTAAAATGTCTTTCGTGTGATTTAGACATCAATAATAATTGTAATTATTATTTGGGGATTCATGATTGACTAATTTATAAGGGATTTGATATTTTGGGTCATTTTTTAGTTCTTTCATTGGGAATATAATTTATCATTTAATAAAGAGAATTGGTATTTTTGGTTATTATCATACCTCTATGGCTAGATTTTAATTGAGGTGTTCTTATGATTATTCATAGGTTATGAGAAATTGTTTTTGATGATTTGTTAATATGGAAATTTGGATGTATTATTATATAACTATGATGTGTTCCACACTAGTTTAGGTTATACACTATGCAGTTCTAATCATGTATATATTTTTCCATCATTGGTTAATGTTTTATCAGATACATCTTAAATTACCCCCTCAATATTTTCATTTCAAAAGGATATAAATCATTTTATTATATTCCATGAATGTTTTTATATTATTTACTTTTCATTTTTTAGACAGGACTAGGAAAAATCGTACGACCTTATCTGTTTATCTTTTGGACTCTATTTTTTGTTTGAATCTAGTTACAACATCATAGTTTTCACACAATTAGTTAAAATGTGTGGTTATACCACAAAGCATGTTCAAATGGGGTTTTTGTTTTCATTCTAGAGATTTTTATTAGAGGTTCATCGTCTTTCTTCACCAACATAAAATTACTTATCCAGTTGTATTCTTGTTTATGTTTCCTTTCAACCTCTACTACAACATCGATCTCCAGCCACGATTTTTAGGTGTTTTATTAATAAAAGATTGTTTTTTTCTATTCACACTTCTTAATATCTCCTAAAATTATCATATTCATATATTTTATTCCATCTTTTATGAACCAAAATTTATGTAGAACAAGAAACATTTTTTCAGATTAATTAATCCCATAATATTTCATTTCATGTTTTTGTAAGATCTAGTTCACTCAATTATTTTTTCCCTTCATTAATGGAGTATTATTTCTGAAAAACAGGTCATTCATTATATTCATGTTCCTTTATTATAGATTTCATGCAATTAGTAAAATATATTAATTAATTTTTACTCAAATTTATTTATATGGGAATCCCATGATGGTTAGCTAAAATAATACAGTTTTAACACATTAGATAAATGTTTTTCTAGGAATTTATATTTTGAGGATTCTAAAACCAATTTCATAACACATTCCATCTATTTTGTATATTGGTTCATAATTATTTTAAAATGACCATGAAAAATCAAATATATGTGTTACTCTTATTTGACATTAAATACATTGGTTCATTTTTTAAAAGTGCTATTTTAAATTAAATGACATTTTATACTCAATTATATATCAAAAAATAAAGAATAAATACTAAAGGTATTATAAAAAAATAAACAGGTGTTTCTTTCTTAATTTCATTTGAGTGAAATAAAATATTTCTCTAAAAATGATATGTGGTGATTATAAAATTTTACGAATGTGTTTTTTTATAATTGAAAATTTATCGGTTTATTTATGGTTGAATATTTAGAATTATGGAATAATTACTTCTAAATATCACGTTGTTTTATAGGCTCATTGTTCACTATAAAAATTATTTTTATATATCACTTATCATCCTTTATTATTGTACCATATTCTATGTGTTATTATATTTTTCTGAATATTCCCTATGTTGAGTGTATTTGAATTGTAATGCATCACTTATACAGTTGGGAAAGGATTAGTTTTTTCTATGGTGTTGTAGGGGATATGTGGTTTATATATTTTGAAATATTTTTAATATACATACTGATTGGATAATATGAATTAATAAAAAACCTAAAATATTATATTGTATTTTTTTTACAATATTACATGATACTTTTTTGTATCACAATGATGCATGTTTGATTGATGATTAATGAAATTATTAACAATATGTAATTAAAGTTTACCAATGTGATGATATCATACATGAGAGATTGGTTGATCCCAATATAGATGAGAAGGTGAGTTGTTGAAGACAATATATCCATGATGGAATTGTTAAATATTGGTGATTATTCATGTGTACGATGTCTAGAAATAATTTTCAAGTGAATCACCATTAATTTTATTTCATAAGAGTGAAATATGAATATGATAGTAAGGAAAAACCAGTAAAATTGGTCATGGTACAGTGTAGTAGGACCAAAAAGTATAAATATTCTATAGTTAGTGGACATTGTGAAGAAGGAGAATAGATGTGTGTCCCGGCCCAATACATTGGTCATTTTGGGAAAATAATTCTTAAAATAGGAAACCAATAATGTGTCCAAATCTTAATGGTCCATATAGTGTACATTTAGTTCCTTTATGAGAAAAATTAAATCCAAATAGATCATAGAGAAAACTGTGGGGAAGAATCTATTCTAAATCAATGAACTATATTTCAAATGATAATAACATTGGATAAAACACACCTTTGGGGTAGGTGTGATGGTGAGAGTAGATCCATGTGGAAAACAAAAAATTTCCAAAAATACATATTGGTATTAATAGAATATTGGGTCATTATATAGATTTTTATCAAAAAATGTAAAGAACAATAGGTTAGAACCGGTGGAGTTTCATGCTTTTTATGGAAATAACCATGTATTATGCACTCGGTCCTAGTGCTAGTCATGTAGAAAAAATAAATGCCATTTTTTGTAGATATATATTGTGGAATGAATGAAGAGGATGTGGAATGATTCATCCAACATGTTTCATTGTTTTAGATAGTGATCTAAGCTCTGAATGATTGTGTTTATATGTAGTGATTATCATGGATTAATTATAGAATTAATCAACACTTCAAGTGGATATAGAATTCCATGAGGTTATCAATTTGTTGATTGATAATATTAGACATGAAGGGAGAGTTATTGATAATTTTTACACTATAATGATGTTGAAATGTGTTCAGATGACTGGGATCATGTCCTCCACATTTTATCAACAGATAATGACTAAAAGTTATTGTTGAACATTTTCCATAGTGAAAAATAAAATTTTTATAGGACATATTGAAGAGTATGAGGTGAGGGGATTAAATGATACATCATCTGAAATTCTAAAATTCATTGTACTAAATATTTTAATATGTATATCTAAATTCATGTTATTTTATTCAATAATTACTGTGGAATATGATGGTTAAATTAAAAAAGTGACTTTAGATGTTTTGATGGACAATCATAGTGGAATAATAACATATCACTTATCTGTTTTAGAATATATATTCAATGATGTTATAAAGTGTCTTACATGACCACAAACTATTTTTTGATACATCCAAAATTCCTGATACAATGAGGATAAATAATTTCTAGTTATCCATGAGAATGTATCAGGTGATATTGATTGAATCAAAAACATTGTATGGTAGTGATCATATGTTTTGATTGTCCCAACCAAAATCATTGTGAATGAAGAAACCCCTATGATAATATGTGAATCACAACTGGGAAATGGTACATAGAAAATAATATTTTCATGCTCATAGGCTATAAACTAGTGATGGTAAGCCATATAATTTTTTTGTCCCTTTTTTTATTCTGAATTCTCACCACAACTAGTCCTTCAACCTAATGTATATCCATGAATAGAATATAATATGTGACCCACAAGACCGAGAGATCAATAATTTGAGAGGGAAAGATAGTAATTGAATGAAAAAGTGTTTTAAAATCGATATTATCAGAATACATTTATTAACTATAAACACATAATTTAATATTATACTATTGCCATATAGAATTTATAAAATGTGGTATCAAAGGGACTGCTATTTTTATTTTTTTTCCTACTCTATATTCAACCAAATATATTTTAAGAATAATATAAACCAAACTGTGTGATCCTATCCTTTATGTTTTTTATTTCAAATCATGGAAAATAGAATTCATGGTTTCATGTAATATTCTCGTGGAGTTACATGATATATTGTTGAATGTTTTATTGTTATATTATTCTATCCCCTACTTACCTTCTAGATGTGTTAATGAAATATTACAATTTATTCCATATTCAATGAAAAGTTAATGGATTTTCATTATAAGTAAATAAAAAATATAAATAATTTAATATTCATTATTGAAATTTGGATAAACATGAATGATATTTTTACAATGAATAATGTCCAAGGAGAAATTTACTTGTGTATTAATGTAAATAGAGGAAAAAAATAGGAATGTAACCTAAAATTTGTTTTCCTACTGAGCTAAAATATGAGAATAATATTATTTTTAATTCTATCACACTTGTGTAGAAAGGATGTGTACTTTTAAACTCTCTCTTCAAGGTTACAAAGTTATTTTATTCTCAATTTAATGTGTAAATTTCATCAAGTTACTGTTCCAATGAATACTCATTTAGTTAAAAAAGATGGATGAAGTTTAATTAATTGAGTGTAAAATTTAGTTATTAGAAAAAATTTTCCTATAAATAAGAAGTCATAGAATATATAAGTTTACATAAAATTCATAAGTAAATTAATAATATTGATAATGAATTATTAAAGTGATACAATTAAACTTCATTACTGGGTGTCTTAAAACAATTTATAGTGTAGAGGAAATTAATGAAAGATTTTGTTTAATTAAGAAAACAATCTAAATAAAGAAAATTGGATTGAAAATAATATTATTATATTTGATAGTTTTGGATAAAATATTTGATGAAATATATAATAATTTTAGACGCATAAAAAATCATGATGTGCAGTTCTAGGAAAGAAGTAATAACATTTAATCTTCTATCGTGTAATAATTGAGAAAATAATGTATATATGATTCGAATCCAACTTTCCAAATGATTTTATAAGAATTCCAATAAATAAAACATATAAATAATGAATACGACAAGTGTGGTTTTATTATCATGGATAATGGTATGTTTTTTCTATTTTTATCACATGTAATTGTGTTTCAATTGGTGGAATCGATGGAAGGGTAATATAAATATAAAGAGGAACTTCAATTCAATGACTTACAAGGAGAATTCTTTTCCCGGGAAAATTATATTTTACTAGAGAATATTTTTAATGTATTAGAGAATAAAAATGATCCTAAAAGTTGTTTTTCAAGAAACATGATTATTATTTATAAAAACACCGATTTTACTAGAGAATGAAAAAATTGAAGAAAAATATGACTATGATCTAGAAATAGGATTTTTATAATAAATAGTGATGCAGATTCTAGAAAATAAGGATTATTATTCAATGAGGTATCACTATGAAATCAAAAAAGGATTCATCCAAATTGGAGAAGAGATAAACCATTAAAATTATAATTGTGTTAATGAAATTGATATGACACTTTAATGTGATATCAACTTATTATAAAATATGAGAAGTTACTTTTTATTGTTTGATTGATTCAAATAATGAGGATAATTCCAACATAGTGAATGAGATAATTTGTTAAACCCATTAATAGAGTATTGAAAATGGTACTATGCAAGATAATAATTTTGGATGTATTTTATTCTATTTTTTAATATGTTATGTTTATGAATATGAAGATATGCTATAATTTGATTCATTATGTTTGTAAAAGGTAAATGTAAAGATAGAATGTGATGTGATGGTTCTTCTTGATTTTTCCAATTACTTAATAAGAGTATCCATGAGTTATTCCTATCATTTTATAATTTATTAATTACATATCCCCAAAAATATTTTCACAATTAAAGGGGACATAAAATCAATTAGGTTAATAATATAGAAATGAATATGTTATGTAGTTGAAAAATATCTATCAGAATCACCAATTTTAGCTAAATAATGCTGGGATAAGTGCCAATGAAATATGTTGAGATGTTATGTACATTAATGGATATTTAAAATTATGAAATGTTTTTAAATACTATCTATAAAAAACTAAATATAATTTTTGTAGGATCCTATTATTAAATTTAATTGATAAATACATAATTGTTATCAAAGTTCGACTAAGTGGTATAAATTACATCATCCAGTGGTTTGATCCTCAAAACCAAATGATTTATTATTATCATATAATTTTTTTTCAATAGTAATAGTGATAAATATTCATTATTTATAATTATAAATTCCAATTAATCTTTTGGATTTATAGAATTCAGGATTCAACTCTACATAATTTCTTTCTCCATAATTACCCATTTTTCCTACATTGTTCACAGGATCTTTTGACATAAAAGATTTATTTACATCTCCAATGAAATGTGGTATGTCCACTCAATGAATATATTGAGAATATGAAGTAAAATACACTGTTTGGGTAAATGTATATGAGAAGATATAATAAATCAATCTTTGAGGGTATATAAAAAATTGTAAATGAACATTCAAGGATTTTGATTATATATTATGCGGTGATTTATTAAAAAATTCCCCCACAAATAGAATTTGAAAAAATATATTACGATGAAATAATTCCCACTAATAAGGTTTAAAATGATTAAAGGTACATCCATATATATTAAAGAGGATATTGGAAACCGAATTTGTTTTCTATTTATAATAATGTTATAAGATACATTGTTTGTTACATTTTTTATTTTCAATAAATTCCAAAATGGGGAGATTTTTAGAAATCTTAAAGTACTGTGTTGGATTAATTAACAATATGACAAGATGTAATTCATCAACTCAAAGAATGAAATTGGGAATTTTGATAATATCATTTTACAAAATGCAATTTTTAAAATGATCAATATTATCTTTTAATTCGTGGGAAATTTAATAACCTCAATTATGTGGACATAGGGAGTTGTTGAAAAAAATATATTCGTATTGGAAGAATTGAATAAATTTTATTTCATTTGGGGTAAAAATCTAGAAGAAATTCTAATTATAATAACCAGAAAATGTCTTGGACAATAGAACAACAGTGATAATATAGTAAGATTGTGAACATGGAAGATGGTGTGTTGATGAGAACTATGACCAACATATGAATTAAATTTCCCTAGTTAGATTTAAGGGTGAATATATAGAATCAGTGCATGAATAAACCCTTTTATTTATGATGTGTTGAGAATAAAATTCCAAAAATATAAAATAGGAAAAAGGAAAATGTTGCAGTGTTCCATTTGGTGGAGTTCTAGTGCACATTAAATAAATTTCTAAGGGAAACACCTCTATAGAAATGGTTATGTGAATGCATTTTATTTTTTAGATCGTAAACCTACACATCAATAGTGGCTGACATGGGATGGATGACATCATTGAGGTAAGCATGGTAGATCAATCAGAACAATATGATGAATGAGGATGTCCCAAATCGACATATTATTGTTCGAAGAAGCAATGGACAATATGTGGTTCTTCATGATAATGTGGATAGTATATGATGACCACACCCATGTTTTTTAATGTTTTATAGTAAATAAAATACTTAATCACTAAGACATGTTTCAAGGCATGTCATCAAGTGAATATTTTAATTTTAGTTAAATATATTAGTCTATCCAAGATATTGATGCATAATTGTTCATATATCATGAATTTTTGTTTTACATCAAAAACCAATATAAGAACAGTGGTGGTTAAAAGAAATTATGATGAATGAATTATTCTATGATTATTCAAGAGGAAAGTGGAGATAGATTTCAATGTTTTGGTTATTTTAGTAACATCTAATATTGGGGATCCTGGAATCATATTTGGGGAGTTATGGATACATTAGGTTATATTTTATTACCCAAAAATTTGGATGACTTATGTCCCGGTGATTGGGAACATGGACTCACTATTTGATGATAGTTATTAAGTCTAAAAAGGGATGAATATGGTGTATAGATTTATATCAAAATATAATATGATAAATAATGGAATTCTAGGTGAAAAGTTGGAATCATGAATAATTAGTAACCTTTGAAGATGTAACCAATTAATGTATTGTTTTTGTGCATTCAAAAAAGAGTAGGTCCTTTTATACCTACTATAGTAAGATTAAGGTGGTCTTAAAAGAGTGTTTTCACATAATATAATGTAGAATACTTGAGGAACTACAATGGATTATGTATCAATATTTTATGATTCATTCAATAATAATATGAAGGTATTTTCTTACCCATGCACTATTTCCAAATACCTCTCAAATTAATGAAAAATGTTGAGGAAAAAGATGAAATGAGTGATCATTGATCATTATCCAAAATTGTGTCAACCTAAAAATTTATAGGGTAGCGATCATAGGCATTTAGTGACGTAGACTAATCCATTGTTATGGGGTGACATGTATAATGATAATAGTGGTCATTATTGATTTTTTGAATGTGCATCACTGATCAAAGCGGCATGGCTGAAGCCTAATTGGGGTAAACCTGATAAATTTTTAAGTACCTATTTACTTTTTTCATGCACACTATATGATTTCTTCAATTCTAATGTATAACTATAAAAATAGAAAAAGTACCTTTATGGGTTTTTGGTAAAGATAATATATGGAAACTATGAAATTAATAGAATACATGTTTTAATTTGGTCATGAAATGAATACCCGAATTCACCTCCCCTATTATGGTAATCCCAAACTAAGACCTCATAAATATTCAAACATGACTACTCTATCACATTCACATGATTTATTTCATGGGAACAATAGTCTATGATAGAGATATATATTTTCGGTACAGTAATTTATATTATATACTAATTAGGTAAACTTAGTTTTATAATACTCCCTTAGAAAGGGATTTCCCCTAATGAGACAAATGAGAGATAGAATTTTGGTTATAATTTTATGAACTTGACATAGTCAATAAAATGATTCATTTTGTTATCATATATAACCATATTATTTTAGGACCTCATATGTTTTCTCATTATGAGTTATCTTTTTTTTATAATTACAAATAAATTATTTCTATAATATACATTATTTCATCCCCATATTTTTATAATTACTATAAAACATTTAATTTTTGGTGTTTGTTTTTATTTTTATTCTTCATTTATTATATGGATCCGTATTTTATTTTCACACACTATTTGTATTTTGTATCATTTTTAAAATACTTTTCATGTGATTATTAAAAAAATATTTAATTTTAGTGGGAAAATCCTATTTTATGTGTGGGACATTGTAACATGTTTTAAAATATAGAAAAAACATGATACATGTTCATGAATATAACATTTTTCCATTCTAATGATTAAATAATAATTCATCAATGTAGTTTAATTGAAAATGTTTTTCATAATAAGTATGTTTACTTTATATAATGTATGAAATAATGATATTTTTTTAATTCATCATATAGAAAATCTATTATCAAAATTATGATCAAAATATCGTTTTTGAAATGTTTTATAAAATCAATTTTGTAGACTCCGTCATGGAATCGTACTATGAATGTTTACCTCAAACCCTTTATACACACACATGAATGTGTTTGTCTGATTATATAATTAATGTTTTTATAAAGGTTACATGGGTTGATATCAATTTATGTTATATTTATATTGGCATGTTCAAGTGTGTCTGGTTTTTTGAGGGACTTTGGGTTCCATAGATTTGGTTGAATTCAATTTTGGATTCTGGTTGATTTGGAAAATATATATATGTTATTATTTAACAATTTGAAATTGGTAACATTCCGCCCCACCGTAGTGACTTGATAAGGTAGAAGGAAATTTTTCGGCCCTAAGAAACATTCCCATGATGTCAAAGACTATCATAATTTTCAAATGTCTGAAATTAAAATTTAGGAATTTATTTTTAATTGGAAATAAAACTACCAACAATAAATGATGTAACTAAATACACCACTAAATGTTAGATGAAACAAATGAAAGACAATTCAATGAAAATCTATTTATTTAAAAACATTCTACAAAATAGTGCGACGTCAGAAGTATATAAGGCCAAAGTGAAAACCATAAGACAAAACCAATAAAAAACACTCTATAACAAATTACAACCTTTAACTATCAACATGATCCACCCTAATAAATCATACCATGTATCAAAAAGCAATTCTATAGAAATGTTATACTTTTAATTTTCACATGTCTCATTAAACAACATCTTAAGAAGCACAAAAGTGACAATGTAGTGGTTGAGTAATGAAACTCAGTATATTTTATGAAATTATTTCCATACTCATGACACATGGATAGAATATGTAATCACATTTATATTAAACAATTTATAAAAAATAAATAAATTATATCAATATATAAAGAAGTGACACAACCAATATGTTTTCACAAAAAAATATCAAGTTTCAAGGAATTAAATAAAACAATTCCTTAAAATCATTTCAAAAATTCCATTTTGGCATAAAAATTCAATTACACATATCCAAACAATTATCCATGAAAACAACATAGTTCTCCACATTATCATGAGTGGTGTGTCATTCTTTTTATTTTTCATCACTTAATGAACCATGATGAGGGTTGAGACAGTTGATCCATATATATCCCACTAATAATGGGAGGGGGTACTTCATACCCTTATCTACATTTAATTCACATGAACGCACACAACCCTTATGCCAAAAACCAATGCTAAAATTACCATTTGAATGATTTAAATAAAACTATTTATTTATTGAAAAAATAACAGAAAACCCATTAAAATAAACCATTATAATTAATTTCAATAATTATTAATTTTATTGAAATAATACCAAACTAAAAAATTTAACACATTTCAAGAAAATCATCTTTTACAATATCTAAATTTTAAAATAATGAAATGAAAGAACATCACAACCAATTTCTACTAAACCAAAATATCCACAAAAGATTACTAATGATGGTTTTAAAAAATAAAATCCCAAAAATTAAAATCAAGAACATAAATTTTAAAATAATCATTCATATTTTTAATATAATATTTTAGGGTGAAGCCAACTACCATGGAAAACATAGAGAAAATGGAGAACATTAAATCATCTATGAAAATGGGTCAAAACCTAAAAACCCAAATATAGATCTCATTCCATATTATCAAAAAAGAAATATATCATCATATGTGTCATTAAATGCATTATATATATCCATAATAGGTGTAGATCAAAGAAACCGATAGAGAGGGAGATGTAGATCTAAGGAAAAACAAATTGAACTACAATGAATGATGAGTTACATTGATAATAATCTACTTCAACGCACCAAGATAAGCCTTGGGATCACCTCTTGATCAATGGGATAATATTATACTACCATAGGGAGGATATAATATTGAGTTAGTGTTCTCTTGGAAAAATAGGGTTTTAAATACAAAAGAAACCAATATAAACTCCTTGGGGATCTTGTTTTTGAACTACACCTGGTTAGTCGCATGTTTAGGAAAATAGTGCGATGACCATGCACCAGATTCCTCTTATATTAAGAACCTCACATAGTTGGATTTCATATTTTCCAAACCATGTACCATCCATTCCTAATCCCTTTTTCTCAAGATTCATTGTTTCTCATAGGTTGTCTTATGGTTTGGAAAAACTGTGCTTCACCTATGAGCCTTCCCCTAAGCCACTATATCACTATACTAGGTTTTATGTATGTGTTTCATTGTTTCCCTGAACCACACCCCAACTTTGAACCCTTAGAAAATCCAAAAAACCATGATCAAAATGCCATAAAGTTGCTCTTTTCAAAAATGTTTGAATATGTTAATGTCACGAACCAGCCCGGGTCGACCCTGAACCGGTCACCCGAGCCGGTCCGCCTCAAGTCCCGAGGGGTGTTCCCAATCCCCCCGGGATGGTAACAAGTTCCAGGCATTAAAAATTTCAATCGTTGGGAACGATTTCATCCCAAACTAAAAATAGGATCAAAATAACTAATAAAAAAACAAACAGACGAACACTAAAGACATAAACAAAACTACACCATGACATACCTCCACGTGACCTCACGGGTCACCACCCAACTACAACCAACGTCGCTCCCTCACTGAGCGACTCTAGCCAGGAAAACCTGAACACAAGGAACCTGCAACTGAAATGGTAAAAGATAGGTGTGAGAACAAAAGTGCTTAGTAGGTGAGACCCACAACAAATCCCAAAGGACTGCTAGTAAATAAAGGATCTACATATTCCAGGTTTGAACTAAAATGTATAAAAGTAAGCTTTCAGAATGCCTTACTTTAAAATTAACACACGAGACATTTCCCTCATTATTTTTCGACATTTGGTTCCCTTTAATTAGTTTTAAATTCATTCTAAAAAGAAAAGTGTTAAATTTTCAAATCTTACACAAAGAAAATAAAGTATTTTCATTTGAAAACCATTTTCCCAAAGTCTGACAGTATAGGCTGTGAAGGATGACTGAAAGTAAACAAGCAGGGAAAAAAGTGCAAGTAAAGATAAACAAGAAAGTAAAAATAAACCAGAAGTTATCAGCAATAACCATGGGTGATCCAAAAAATCCCTAGAAAACCCCTGGACGTACTCGGGTTCAGACTACCTGCCGGCATAGTATTCCATAGTCAATAACCAACTGGCCGCCCTAATAGCCAACCAGTGGCACATCCCTCCTGGCCTGTCCACAACTCCAGGGGGTACTAACTCGTCTAATCAGGGTTAGCAAGCAACCGTCACCTAATAATCTACAAGACGCCCAGGAACCCATGGTGGTTTTAGTAACACTGCGTAAGTAGGAGACCATCGCACGCATGACTCATCTCACTGCACTTTCCAACCCCTTACACGGACATCGCTACATGACAACCCTCGAAGGGAAGTCCCCTTGTAGAGATGCTCTCATAAGTACGTATATGTATATATATATATATAATCACATCACATTTAATATAGTGCCAACTGGGCCGTCATATCATTTACATTTTGAACATTTAACACTAAAACATTTCCAAAGGGATATGACACACGCCATTCCATTGAAAACCAGAAACACACTTACAACATTATTTAAGAAACTCAAATCATCATATTAGACCTGAAACACACTGGTTCCACAAGTAGAATCATTTTCCAATATTCAAACGCACCCCACTTTTGTCAAGAGCCAAACGGGCCTTTAATCATTTTTTTGAAGGAACACCATTTCTCAAATGAAATCTCATCTTTTGTTCACGCGACAAAGGAAAACATTTTTCGTCAACCAAGAACCACACTTTAGGTTTTCAAAATCAAGTTTAAGGGTCATACGGTCATTTTCTCTAATCCAGGTTCTAAGAAACACCTTTTTCCATTAACATTACATCTACAAATTTACACACACCAAAAACATTTCAAAACCCAATTCAACATGTCTTTCATTATTCAGGAAGAACCATCTAGAAACACTACCATAGAAGCACACAATTAAATCCAAGAAAACACTTTCAATGAAAATCTAGAATTAAAACAGCTTTAATCATCAGCAGATCACCACATTATAAACTACTACTTAATAATACTTTTAAATTTACTGAAACCCAACAAAAGACAAGAAATAAATAAATTCTAAATTTAAAGGCGAATGCAATGGGAGACCTACCTCAAGACGCAGCTTGGATATGACGACACAATACACATCGCACTGGCGCACAAGCATTCACAAGCCGATGCTCGCGGTGTCATTGGGTTACCTCTCCAACACGCTGGAACGAACGCATGATCACTAAGAACACACAACCACTGACTCAGAACAAACCAAATGAACAACCAATGCAAAGGAAGCTGCTCTACACTTTTTTCAAAACATAACCCGCATTATCCGTACTGTTTAAAAAGACCATTTTAAATTTTATAAAATAATTTACAAATAGTAACCCCCGTATTATACAACTAATAGCATGATAAAACGGTGTTCAATGCCCTTGCGGACTAACCGCGCATGCTGAACAGTGAATAAAGGAGACTTCATCCAACCCGTGATAGAATAAGGATTTATCTAATATTAAATAAAAACACCGAGATGGGATAAAGAGAAAAATAAATAAACAAATAAGCAATAAATACAATAATAAATAAATAATCAAAAGAGTAAAATAATAAACAAATGAATAAACAAAGAGATAAATAACAAAAATAATACATAATTGAAGAAATAAATAAGTAAAAAAGTAATTAAATATATAAATTAATAAATGAAAGAAAGAATGAATAAGTAAATAATTAAAAAAATTAATTAATTAATATATACATAAATGAATAAATAAATAAATAGATAATTAATTAATCAATCAATTAATAAAAAAATAAGTAAATAACTAAATAATTGATTAATTAACAAACACTTAAAATAAAAAAAAAATAAAAAAATATACCGGAGGCTGGGGGTTCACACGGGGGAGATGCGAAGGGCGCAGGGGTTGTTCGCCGAAACGGAGGGGGGTCACCGCTAGAGGGGGAGCGTGCCGGATCAGGGAGAGTCGGGAGGTCGCGACGGTGATGGGAGCCGGGCACCGGTTGCGGGAGTGAGGTCGGGAGCCAGGGTCCGGGGGTGCGGCGCGAGGGAACGACGCCGGAGGGAGGGTAGGCTGGTGGCCGGAACAGGGCGAGGTTGGAACGGCGAGCCGCGGCGGTGTAGGGCGTAGGAGAAGCCGGCGACAGGGTGCTGGTCACGCGGGGGAGCCGGGACGTCGGGAAGCTGGGAAGGCTGGGTGCGACTCTATGGCAGGGGGTGCGTAGGGCGGAGTAGTGACGGGAGGCCGGCAGGGGGGGGGGGGGGGGTTCGGCAGCAACGACGGGAAGAAGAGGGTGTCGCGCAGGGCGGTTGAGCCGGAGGACAGGGGAGCGCCGGGCGCGGTAGTTGGGTGAGGCGGAGGGGCGCCGATGGGAGGTTGTCGAGGTGGTGAGGGGCAGAAAGAAAACGGGGCGCTGGAGGCGGCGCGGGAGTAGGGTTAGGGTAGGGTTCTTATACATATATATATATATGTATGATAATAATAATAAAAATTAAAATAATTATAATAATCATAATTAAAATAAAGCTTTATAATAATAATAAACATAATAAAAGTATAATAATAATAATATAACCTTATAATAATAATAATAATAATAAAAGGTTATAATAATAGTAATATTAAAACTTTATAGTAGTAATGATAATAATAATAGAATAAAAAGTAGTTAATTATGATAATAATTATTATGACCAAAATATACATATATGTACTTATATATATACATATTTATACACTATAAATAACTACAATAATAATAACACAACTTTAATGGTATTAATAATGAAATATCAACATAAAAATTATAATATTTAAAATGCCGGGTGAACACACTGTCACCCGGGTTGAACGCACAGTCACCGCTAACGATGTGGTGACCGCGCACCGGCCCGACTCCACCAACACAATTAATCTTCGAAAAAAATTTAAACAGTGATCAAGAAAGGAGAAAAATTACGGACATCCGTGGTTGGGGTGTGACAATTCTCCCCACCACAGACACTTTCTACCCCCAGAATCTCACCAGGCCAAACGTCGATCAAGATTCAGGTCCATGCCCCAATGGGACTAAAGTAACCGAAGAGAACTGAGAATCCTGGGATGACCTTACTCTACAGAGGTCACACCCGACCGATCCAAGAGAAAGATGAAGCCCGAGGTTGAGGGGAGAACACGAAGGGGTTCTCCCCACCACAAGAATTTAACTGGTTCTAAAATTTAACACCCAAAATATACTACGACAAGAAGGCGGGTCCATGGAGGGATCTCATAACCGATCCAAACCGACTCCTATAACACGATCAAAACAACACCTTCATTGAACGTTGAACCCTCGACAAGAGTCAAAAACTTCAACACCAAGGAGAACCCACAGAAGAATATTTAACCCACATCAAATTGGAGACATGGTCCATTGATGTCCACAAATCATAACCACATCAGCAACATAACTAAATAAAGGTCAATCCACACGAGGGTCAAACACACTTTTAGGAAGGACACCCGATTCTGAATATTACATTCACATGACAAGTCCGCTTAGATTATCATAGAGCAAGTCCATCGTCACTTTAAAGAAAAACAACACATTTACAACGTTGTTGGAACTTTAATAGCAGGAAAACAAATATGAAAAGCTTTTTTTTAACTGTTCCACCATCAATACGGAAAAACAAACCTAGACCAAGGCTTCAAAACCTTGGGAACTCCTGACTATGCGCGAGCTTCACCCCAAGACCTGTGGTTGGGGCTCAAATGGCTGAAGCATCTTCTGCCTCACAGTCAGGTACTGACATTCTCCCATCACAGTGTCCTCTTCAAGCGACGCTTCCTGCAAAACTTCTCCAGATGACCCAGACAACCGCAACGATGACACATCTTCGGAGGGTTGTCATAAGAGGGGTTTAAATGCCCGAAACGACCACACTGATAGCATACCATTGAACGATATGAAGAACTGGAAGCTGGGACCAAAGGGGATAACCCCTTAGGAACAGGTATCTCTGGCGCCTTTTCCTCACCGGAGGGGGAACTCTTACGAACAACTGGGGATGTTGAAGTATTAACCACCCGCACACCGGAAACCAACTCAGCCAAGAAAGCTTTCTCCACCAACTTCTCGAAACAAAGGTCTTCAGAAGGGAGGACTCACTCCTTGATCTCTAGACGAAGACCCCCAGTGAAAAGGGAGATCTTCATGAGCTCATCTGACTCTACCTCTGGAGAAAAGGAAATCAGTTCTTTGAAATGGTCAACATATTCCTTCATCGTCCATTGGCCTTGGTGAATATGCACAAGCTCTCTCTTTCTCTCCAACTTCACTTCCTCAGGTACGAACCGTTGGATGAAAATGATTCTAAAGAAATCCCACGTCATTTCAACTTGCGTTGATGATGGGGTAACCCTCTTCCATTGATCCAGGGATGGACCCTCAAACAACTCCATAATTGCACGAACCTTAACATTATCGGGAGTTCCCAACATTCTAAAGACACGCTCCACATCCTCGAGCCATTCCACTGCCTCTAGCGGACCCTGATCACCATGGAGAATTGGCAAAGTCTGAGGAGGATCAAAAACTGGGCATGACCTATTAGAGTCCTTAGAGACCTTTCTGGGCGGCATTCCCTGAGCGACATATAAAACACAAAGCCAAAACCAATATCAAACTGAAGAAACTTCAAAAAAAGCACCTTCATCAAAAATAGTCAGAACAAGGACCAAACAAACACGAACGCAACCCAAAATAAAAATCTCTCTCTTTTTTTAATTCCCTTTTTATTTTAGATTATAAACCATCCTTTTTCAAGACTACATTCCAAAACCAATCCACTTTCAAACCAAAAACATTCCAAAACCGTTTCCCCTTTTAAACCAATTTAAAAATAAGATCAAGCCTTTAATTTTAAATACACACCCAGGTAATCTCACGAACCGTTGCACATGTCTTCATCCACTGTCCAACATTAATTGCACCAACACGCATTTTTTTCCCTTTCATTCTCACACATGTGCAAACGTTCATGAAGAGGACCTAGGGTTTCATCCCAAATCATTATTAACCAATTCCAAGAAAACAAAAGATATCTAAATCTAGAGATTTCAGTTTTAAAACCCATTTCATACATTTAAGGTCCTTCAAAAGAAACCAATACAATTTTTTTCAAAACCCTTTTTCATTTCCAACAACGTACTTACGCAGACCAAAACAAAAGCAGCATCCAAATTTTCATCAACCACTGGAGTGAGGGACTAGCAGTCACGCTCAACCTGGTCACATTGTAGTGGGCCATGTCCCAAGTCAACGTCGACCACTAGGATTAATTCAAACCGTGTACTCAGACCCCACATGGGTCACTACTTCATGTGAAATCACGACGTAACGTCGGTTTGACTCCGTTGTCATCTCTCAATCCAAAACAAACCAGAAAGAGATAAAGACACAATTCCCGGACTACCCCTGGAGACTCGAGGTGCGGGACGGCTGAGGGTTCATGACTTCCTTCCCGTACCTACCTCTCGAGTCCCAACATTCCTAATCTCCACATACCAGACAACCCAAATAACAAGAACCACCTTTGATAACATTTTGTCACGAACCAGCCCGGGTCGACCCTGAACCGGTCACCCGAGCCTGTCCGCAGAAAGTCCCGAGGGGCGTTCCCGATCCCCCCCGGGATGGCAACAAGTGTCAGGCATTAAAAATTTCAATCGTTGGGAACGATTTCAGCCCAAACTAAAAACAGGATCAAAAGAACGAATATAAACCAAACAAACAGACGAACACTAAAGACATAAACAAAACTACACCACGACATACCTCCACGTGACCTCGCGGGTCACCACCCAACTACAGCCAACGTCACTCCCTAACTGAGTGACTCAATCCAGGAAATCCTAAACACAAGGAACCTGCAACTGAAATGGTAAAATATAGGTGTGAGCACAAAAGAGCTCAGTAGGTGAGCCCCACAACAAATCCCAAAGCACTGCCAGTAAATAAAGGATCTACATATTCCAGGTTTGAACTACAATGAATAAAAGTAAGCTTTCAGAATGCTTTAATTGAAAATCAACACACGAGACATTCACCTAATTCTTCTTCGAAAGTTGGTTCCCTTTCATTAGTTTTAAACTCATTCTAAAAAGAAAAGTGTTAAATTTTCAAATCTTACACAAAGAAAATAAAGTATTTTCATTTGAAAACCATTTTCCCAAAGTCTGACAGTATAGGCTGTGAAGGATGACTGAAAGTAAACAAGCATGGAAAACAAGTGCAAGTAATGATAAACAAGCAAGTAAAAATAAACTAGAAGTTATCAGCAATAACCATGGGTGATCTTAATCATCCCTAGAAAACCCCTGGACGTACTCGGGTTCAGACTACCTGTCGGCATGGTGTTCCATAGTCAATAACCAACTGGCCGCCCTAATAGCCAACCAGTGGAACATCCCTCCTCGCCTGTCCACAACTCCAGGGGGTAGTAACCCGTCTAATCAGGGTTAGAAAGCAACCGTCACTCGATAATCTACAAGACGCCCAGGAACCCATGGTGGTTTTAGTAACACTGTGTAAGTGGGAGACCCTCGCACGCGTGACTCATCTCACCGCACTTGCCAACCCCTTAAACGGAAATCGCCACACGACAACCCTCGAAGGGAAGTCCCCCTGTAGAGATGCCCTAATAAGTACGTATATATATATAATCACTTCACATTTAATAAAGTGCCAACCGGGCCGTCATATCATTTACATTTTGAACATTTAACACTAAAACATTTCCAATGGGATATGACACACGCCATTCCTTTGAAAACCAGAAACACACATAGAACATTATTTAAGAAACTCAAATCATCATATTAGACCTGAAACACACTGGTTCCACAATTAGAATCATTTTCCAATATCCAAACGCACCCCACTTTTATCAAGAGCCAAACGGTCCTATAATCATTTTTTGAAGGAACACCATTTCTCAAATGAAATCCCAACTTTTGTTCACGCGACAAAGGAAAACATTTCTCGTCAACCAAGAACCACACTTTAGGTTTCCAAAATCAAGTTTAAGGGTCATACGGTCATTTTATCTAATCCAGGTTCTAAGAAACACCTTTTCCATTAAAAATACATCTACTAATTTACACACGCCAAAAACATTTCAAAACCCAATTCAACATGTCTTTCATTATTCAGGAAGAACCATCTAGCAACACTACAATGGAAGCACACAATTAAATCCAAGAAAATGCTTTCAATGAAACGCTACAATTAAAACAGCATTAATCATCAGCAGATAACCACATTAAAAATTACTACATAATAATACTTGTAAATTTACTGAAACCCAATAAAAGACAAGAAATAAATAAATTCTAAATTTAAAGGCGAATGCAATGGGAGACCTACCTCAAGACGCAGCTCGGATATGACGACACAATACACCTCACACTGGCACACAAGCATTCGCAAGCCGATGTTCGTGGTGTCGTAGGGTTACCTCGCCAACACGCAGAAACGAATGCATGACCACTATGAACACACAACCACTAACTCAGAACAAAACAAACGAACAACCAATGCAAAGGAACCGGCTCGACACTTTTTTCAAAACACAACCCGCATTATCCGTACTGTTTAAAAAGACCATTTTAAATTTTATAAAACAATTTACAAATAGTAACCCCCCGTCTTATACAACTAATAGCATGATAAGACGGTGTTCAAAGCCCTTGCGGACTAACCGTGCACGCTGAACAGTGAATAAAGGAGACTTCATCCAACCAGCGATAGAATAAAGATTTATCTAATATTAAATAAAAACCCTGAGATGGGATAAAGAGAAAAATAAATAAACAAATAAGCAAAAAATACAATAATAAATAAATAATCAATAGAGTAAAATAATAAACAAATGAATAAACAAATAGATAATAACAAAAACAATACATAATTGAAAAATAAATATGTAAACAAGTAATTAAATAGATAAATTAATAAATGAAAGAAAGAATGAATAAGTAAATAATTAAAAAAATTAATTAATTTACAAATACTTAAATGAATAAATAAATAAATAGATAATTTATTAATCAATCAATTAATAAAAAAATAAGTAAATAACTAAATAATTGATTAATTAACAAACACTTAAAATAAAAAAATATATATATACCGGAGGCTGGGGGTTCCCACGGGGGAGATGCAGAGGGCGCCGGGGTTGTTTGCCGGAACGGAGGGGGGGTCTCTGCTGGAGGGGGAGCGTGCCGGATTGGGGTGAGTCGAGAGGTCGGGACGGCGGCGGGAGCCGAGCGCCGGTTGCGGGAGTGAGGTCGGGAGCCGGGGTCCGAGGGTGCTGCGCGAGGGAACGACGCTGGAGGGAGGGTTGGCGGGCGGCCGGAACGGGGCGAGGTCGGAACGGAAAGCCGCGGCGGTGGAGGGCGTAGGAGGAGCAGGCGACAGGGTGCTGGTCACGCGGGGGAGCCGGGACGCCGGGAAGCTGGGAAGGAAGGGTGCGGCTCAACGGCAGGGGGTGCGTAGGGTGGAGCAGCGACGGGAGGCCGGCAGGGTGGGGGGGGGGGGGGTTTGGCGGCAACGATGAGAAGAAGAGGGGGTCGCGCAGAGCGATTGCGCCGGAGGACAGGGGAGCGCCGGGTGCGGCGGCTGGGTGAGGCGGAGGGGCGCCGCTGGGAGGTTGCCGAGGTGGTGAGGGGCAGAAGGAAAACAGGGCGCTGGAGGTGGCGTAGGAGTTGGGTTAGGGTAGGGTTCTGATACATATATATATATGTATGATAAAAATAATATTAATAATAATATTTATAATAATAATTATTAAAAGAAAGCTTTATAATAATAATAAAAATAATAAAAGTATAATAATAATAAAGCCTTATAATATTAATAATAATAATAAAACTTTATAATAATAGTAATATTAAAACATTATAATAGCAATGATAATAATAATAGAATAAAAATTAGTAAATAATAATAATAATTATTATGACCAAAATACACATATATGGACTTATATATATACATATTTATACACTATAAATAACTACAATAATAATAACACAACTTTAATGGTATTAATAATTAAATATCAACATAAAAATTATAATATTTAAAATGCCAGGTGAACACACTATCACCAGGGCTGAACGAACGGTCACCGCTAACGATGCGGTGACCGTGCACCGGCACGACACCGCCAGCGCAATTAATCTTTGAAAAAAAATTTAAACCGGGACCAAGAAAGGAGAAAAATTACGAACATCCGTGGTCGGGGTGTGACAGTTAATGATTCATTTTTTAAATCATAGTTTTCATTGATCGATGTGATAGAATTTTAAACCATGAGTTTATAGTCTAAAATAAGGATTTGAGAGTGATTCCTTATACATAAAATATGGATAAAATATAAAATGTCCTGAAAAAGTCATCAGAAATATGATAAATCTCATAAATTTTTTTAATGACTTCCCCTATTACCAACAAAAAAATATCAACATATTTGGAATAAAATACCTCAAATATATCCATATAGGACATGGATCTATGGAATTGAGTGATAGGGATAACTAGGTCTACCGGAAACTAAGAAAAACTACTATAAAAAATGACATACCAAGACAATCATTCATCAACACAACAAGAGTAGCCATAAAATTATATCTGGATAGATGGTCAAATCCAATACTATATTGGGGAGGAGAAAATATTGAGTTAGGGCCATTTTTTGGAAGAAATGTGTGTTTAAAATAGAAAAATGACCTAGATCCACTTTTTGTGGATCTTGGATTTAAGCCATGCATGGTTAGTCACGCTATTTGAAAAATCACGTGCTTACTACATACTGCTTCAAAATCAAGAAAGATCCTCACATATTTGGTTCACATAGTTTCCAAACCACACACTCCACATATCCAATATCCATTGTCTCATGTTTCATAGATTCTCTAAGACATATGCTTAGTTTTGACAAATTATGTGCCACCTGTACACCCTCCCCTAATTTTATGTCTTAGTGTACATGGTTTCTTGTTGGAGTTTCATGGTTTTCCCAATCCAAGAACCTACAATACAAAATATAAAAATCCCATAAAAACCTTCAAAATTCATTCAAAAGATCCCATGCATCACCCAAACTTATTATATATATATAATACATAAAATAAGTTTTACTTATATTAAACTAGAGGTCCTACATAATTCTATTTTTTCATTACTGTTGGATTTGATGTGATGTATTTTTAATTTATTTATCTATATTAGAAATGGATATATTTATATTATATATCTAATATTTAATATTTTCATTTTTCTTTATTATTTTTTGTTCTTATTATTTATTTTTTTTGAATTACATATTCATGATTTATTGAAGTAAAATGTATAGACATATCATAAGATATATTGGGGGGGATATGGTACTTATTTTTTATTATTTTGGAGTAAAATACTTTCCAATTTATTTACATTGGATTCCCTAGTTCTTGTATCATGAACATGCATATCAATAATGAATTTCGGGTCATAATCTTTATCAGGAAGCATGTCATGCCTAGTAAACCCTATTAGGTTCATGATAGTTGTAACATAATTTTATCTCATCCCTAAAAAATTCATCTAAAAAATGCTTGTATAGTAATAAACCAATATAGTATTTTTGCTACAACAAACCAAATACTACCATTAATAATGTATCATTGATTGGTAATATAGTAAAACCAATGGTAAGAATCAATATTTGTCTTTAAAATATAAAATAACTTATAAAATTATACATTTCTAAGTATCCCCATTATCCTATCACACAAAAAATAATCTTAACACTATTATAACATATATTTTTATCCTCATAAAACATAAATTTTCATTATACTCTACATAACATAAAAAATTATTTGATTTATCTGTGGTATATTTCCAAGAATATTTAATATTTTGGAAAAATAGAAATTTTCTTTTCTGATTTTATTTTATTTTCCACCAATATTGACGATAAAATATTAGTTTATTATTTTCATTCATATTAGAATTGTTGAAAAACATAATGAAACAAAATGGTTTTACATTCCTCTAATTCTAATTGTTTTTTTACTTTTCAGGTATGTTGATGTTATTTCAACATCATACAAGGAATATGCATACATGCCTCTAAATTTACCATTGGATAAATGTTTTGGTCTTTTTTGTTGGGTGGTGGCATTTATATTTACCACAAATGAAATGCTCATTTTCACTCAATAGTAACATGTATTTAATAAAGATAATATAATCGAATGGGCATGTCAAAAAACCTGCGTTTTTTAAAATAAAAATAATCTTTATTACGAAAAGTCTAATACTTTTTCCAAATGGAAATCACATCTAAAAAGATGAAGATTAAATACATAAAAAATCAACCCTGATAACATTATATATGTTATGTTGCTTTGGAATCATCGACACATAAAAAATGTTCATGAATGATCGATATCATAACCCACAATGTTAATCATAAATAAAACCTTTATTAGAATTACAACCCATGGTAAATTTCATAACAACAAGGGGAAATGAAAAAATAATAAAGGGTGAGATTAAATGTATAGTAAGTGAAAATTAATGAAATATCAATGATTATAAAATCATAACATGAGAATAAGGGTTAAATAACATGATCTTAAAAATTTAAACCCTTACCATATATATCAATGAATATCATTCACAACATTATATATTTAAATTTCAATAAGGATGAAGTCAATATGGGTGTTAAGGATGTCCAATGTAACAGAGACGGTCTGAATCCACTTATCCAAATAATCACCATCAATGGGAAGGTAATTTAAGCCATGAAGGAATGTGAATGGCCTATCTTGATGGAACTTCGAGGATTGTAAATACATCACATTGTTCCCCTCTTGGTTTGTTAGAAGTAGTTCCATCAGTTCGATGATGAGACATCTTCATTTGTGTATGATGTTGGAAACATTACACGGTGTGGGGTAAGCTTCCCACATGGAGTCATCAATGATGTTGGAGTTGGTCCACTATAGTAAGATAAATGTTTTTCTTTCAATAGAAGAAGAAACATGTCACCATCACCCTTGCTTCAGCATGTAGGTAGTAATCATTTATGAAGAAGGTGGTGAAGGAAATAATAACATTACAACTTATATCACGAGCAATGCAATCACCCATTATAATACATGGAATTATAGATCCATCAGTATTATTATTGTATCCCATGTTGTGTGGATACCATCAAATACACCTTTGTTATATGCATTATAATTGAGGAGGTAAGAAAACTTTTATCCAGCATTGTTCGAAGGGAGGGGCATTAGTAAAATTCTTTAAGTGTCAATAGAGGTAAAGTAGTAAACTATTAATGAGAAAAACAAGATCCATAATTGAGGAGATAATAAAATCATGTCAGGTTTTGTTTCAATATGTTTAGATACATTAAAAACTATTGTAATTTTAATTGTTTTGGCCATTCACACATAGTTGTTATTCTATGCACCATGAAACCTATGGTGCATGAATGAAGTGTTGGAGAACATATGCTCATGAAAGCCAATGAAATTTAATAATACATTAAATATTGTGAGTTACCATTACCAATTGAAAAATATGTTATGATAACTTTCTTATAATTTATTAATTTAGAAACTACACCAAGAATAAATATTGATGCATGAGAACTTGATTTGATCATCAGTGGGAACAAAATTATTTATAATATATCATATAAGGATTTTTATTGTTGAAGGGATACCCATAAACAAGATAATATTTTCTTAATTATCCATCTCAGTGGAGGTTGACACTGTAGATCAATAATACTTCTTAGAGAAATCAGTGGACGCCATGAAAAAAAAGATACACTAAAATGTATCTAAATTCAACTCAATAAGGTCAAAAATAGTACACAGAACCTCGTCTAAGACAACCACTTTGTATCCTAGGTATAATTCATCATGCAAAAAATTCATGTTTAGAATAAGGAATCTAGGGATTTACCTGGTCTAACTAGCCCTATTTTCATTCAATATGTTTATATGACCACTTCCCACTATGCAATGAGTATTGGGTAGAAGAAAATAGATATGTAATTAGATTAGAATCCATAAAGGAGATATAATCCAATTTTATGAAGACATTAATTTTTATAATTTAAGATAGATGAGTCATCCTCAAATATTTCATCCCTTTAACAAATCCCATTCCATTTTTTGGAGACTATGTATTTCTTTACAGAAAAACATTATGTTGATACCCCCTCATTAGGTGGTTTTTCCATTATATCTTAAGACCCCTTACTATGTTTCCCACATGAGTGTGTGTCCCAAATAAATGATAACCAAATCATCTCAATTCTACTATTAATTGTTTTAATCTCCTTTATGTTAGATACCATGTGAATGTGTATCAAGTTAAGAACAAAGATTACCAAATAGAATCTACCAAATAAGGATAAAAGTTGATTTTTTCCAGTTATTAATACGTATGGTTATTTTTACTACCACCTTATTTAAATGATTAATTTGGAGTCAGTTCCATGAGAAACTAACTCCCAAATATTCTATTATGAGTGATCATCAGTGGATTCCATGTTATTTTTCAATTATATTGATATGTCTATATGAGAACTGAATGGAAATATACATGGTATTTTTCTCTTGGTTTATGATTTTCATACTGAAGTTTCTATATTCCTCCTAGACATTACTAATTCCATGGAAAGATCACATAATACCATTAAGAGAAATTTTCATGTCATCTGCAAATATAAAATGTGATTTTCATCATTATTGATGATTTTTTTGATAGGGTGTAATTCTAATATTATGATATATTTTTGTTGATACGAATATTATGAGTGTCTTATCTAAGAATAAGAAAACATGAAGATAATTGATCTCCCTATCTAAGCCCACTTACTAATTTGAAGAAACATTAAATTTTCCCCATGAATGAGATAGAGAGACATGATGAAATAAACATACATATTTTTGATAAATTATCAAAATATAGTCATCATTTTTGAAATCAATAAAAAAAGTTGGTTTCATAAATATCATCTTTTAATCTTGGCCTAACCCATGGAAATGTAATGAATTTCATTCAAAAAAATTCATCATAAATATAATATATATAAAGTAAAAATAATCATGGTATACATGAATATTATCCTCATTAAAGATTAGTATATATAAAGGTAGTTCATCTTTGATTAAAAGATATACCATTAAAAAATCCTGAAATGATGAAAATAACCTTTCCATTTTTGAATCACATCATTAAAAAACTACATGATTATAATTATAATTTTTTTTCAAAATAACTATGTAAACCTATTAATGAATATTTAAAAAATATATCTATAGTTGCAGGAAAATCACTTAACGTCGTATTATATAGAAAAGCATTCCTTCCATATTTTTCAAAGATGTAAAAAAGTACACCTTTTGAAATAAATAAAAAATATTACTTTAAAAATATTTTTTAAAAATGAAAATAAGTATTAATAAATTTAAAAAATCATACTATAATATTAATTTTTTAAATATAAGAAAAATGGATATTTAAAAAATGGATAAAGAGAGAAATAAAGTTAACATTCCTATAAAACAAATTTTTATTTATATTATAACAGAAGAGAAACAAAATGAAAGGAAAAAATAATTTTAATTTATAACCAATAGAGAATAAAATAAATTTATTTTATTGAGTGATAGATCATATAATTTTATCATTTTACCTTAACCATAAATAATCATTAAAAATTATATTGTAACAAAAAACACTTAATGTTTTGGTATCATATGAATCACACACTTAATATAATAAATAAAAATATATCGATTCATAAATACTCATAAAAATTAATATATGAATGATAATATAATTTCATGATTAGTATATTCACCAAATCATAGAAATAACTCATGAATATGGAATATATCTTACTGACTTAACACTATGATTAAAGTCACATACCTTGAGTTCTACATGGATCCAATGTACTCTTACCAACTGTATAATAAATTTTAAATTTTCATTATTATATAAAATATCCATTTTAATACTTATAATTTCGTACATTATCTGAAAATACATTTAAAAACCCTTTTAATTAATAATTCATTAATAAAATCGTCTTTTACCACTTTTAACTATTCTGTTTAACATAATTATTTCAATTTAGTGCTTTTGATACTTATAAATTTATCTATTTTAAATCATCTCCATAAGATTTATCCGCATATAAATAAAATTTATATAGTTTTATCTATAAAATTTAGTTACCAAAAATGAATTACACTATTCATAGATATCGTAGGTTGTATGTATTAATGAACGATGTTTTCATTTTTTAATGGATGCAAGGAAAGAAAGGTATTATTAATTAACCATTAAAAAATCAATACAATATAATATAAATCATATATATTCATAAATTTAATCCTTATTACCAATCATATAAATTGTAAATGAAAATAAAAACACATAATTTCATAGATATTATAGTAAACACGTACAGACGAGTGACATTATTATTTCCAAAATGATTAGATTATAATATCTAAGAAGAATATTATGATTATAAAAGTTTTGTTTTGTCATAAAATTCATATATAAAAATTAAAACCATCATAATACCCATCAATAAATAATGTTTTGAAAAAAATGAATTTTATCATTACATATAGATTGTTAGTCATACGTACACATGAGTGAAATATTAACATCTAATTTTATAGGAAAGAGTTTTTTTATTGGTGTATTCCTAATTAAAACAATATTTAATAATTTATAAGATTAAATATATATTATTTAATCATAAATACCAGAAATTTAGAGGAGGAAAAGAAAATAAATTTGGAAATAGGTTGGGTAAGTCAATTAACTCTTCATTGAGAAGCTCAATTTTTTCATAAAGCATAATCATTGAATAAATTGTTTTTTAGATTGAAAAAAATATTATTTTATTGGATAAAGAAATCTAATAATGAATTATATTTTTGATTTTATTATCTATAAGGGTCAATCTGGTTTAAAGAAGTGAGTGTGGAGGCACCGATTTACAGTTGAGGTGAGGGGAAACATTTGAATATCTTAATGATTAAATTATAATAAATTAAATCTCTAGGTAAAAGTTATAAATATGGTAGTTATTTGATCCAAGGATATTATAGTTTTTTTAAATACAGTAATAAAATGTAATTTTTATTGGTATAATTTATATTTTAATACTTTTCTTTTAGTATAACCCCAAAATTAAAAAATTTTAATAATAAAAGTGGTAGTGTTTATTCTATATTAGAGGTTTATAATTTTAAATGTAAAATTAAAATTGGAACATATATGATATTTTAGAATCTATAATATCTGAATTTTCAACTATAAATATTTTAATAAATTTTAAAAATTTTAATAAATTATTTATTTCATAAAATAACATTAAAGGTAATTTTTCATATTTCATTCAATTTGACATTCAATACATCAAGAGGATGGTTTATTTAAAATAAAAATGTTAATTTTATCTCCTTTTTTCTATTTATATATTAATTAGTTTATATTATATAATTCTTATTATTTTAAAAGTTATATTTTTTATTCATTGAATAAAAGATGGGTACGCATTGTTGATGTATTAAATGTATTTTTACAATTCCTCAAATTTATAATTAAATTTATATTTTCAAAATGAGTTAACTATTCTAAAAATAAACCCAATTTTTCATTTAATATTTATTTTAACATATATCATTGTCCTGAAAACTTAATTAATATGATATTTTTAATTTTCTGACTTTGATAATGCATTTCCCAAGAATTCAATAATAAACAAGTTATATAACAAATATAATATTTGATAAGAATAAAAATATTATATTATACTTAATATTTAATAAAAAATTTATCAATTTCTTATTCTATCTCAAATACTATCATTATGGTAGAGTATTTTCATTTTCCTGTGCTTCACAAGCTCTGTGTCGACATTGAAATTGATATTAATATTAATCAAATATTAAATTCTAATTAATATAATCATGATTAATTATGATGTTTTTTTGTGATATTTAATAATAATTTATTCATTCTACAATTTTAAAAAAATATATATTATTTTTATTTATTACCGATATCATAAAATAAAATGTATTTTTTAAAAGTATAATTTTTACTATTCACTAAAAAAATATATCATCATCATAAAATGTTTAAAATTATCCAAATAATAATTTTACATTAGAAAACCAAAACTAAATTCTATATCATAAAATTCTATTCCAATAATTTATATATTTGTACATTAAAATAAAAACCTAAAACAAAAAAAATCATATATTAAAAAAATTATTTTATGTATAATTTTTTTTCTATAAAAAATTCAATAGTAAAATTGAAACTAATGAACATAATTATATTATTAATAATAGTATAGAAATAATTTTCCTTTAAAATAATTTTAAAATTAATGATATTATTTTTAAATGATTAAAAAATCAATTTTTAATAAAATTAAAAAAATTAACAATTTTATGGAAATTCAATATTTTTAAAAATAAAAAGAAACAAATCATACTAAATTAATTTTGATATGATTATATGAGAAATTATATTATAATTATTAAATAAATTTTCTAAAAGTTATAAAAATTAATGATAATATTTTCTCACCAAAATCAATAAAATATTTTTTAAAGAAGATGTTTTTCTGAAGCATAAAACTACATAACTAAAAACTGAGTGATGGTTTTCTAATAATTTATCTTAACATTTATATTGAGAAGTAAATTAATATAAATTTACTAATTTATTTATTCATATTAATACACATAATTTTAATAACTAAATTATAATTTTCACACAATATAATATTATTTTAATAGTGTAATGTGGTTTATTTAAACAGGGAGTTTTCTATAATGTATGATTCCAAAGAAGTAAAATTATTTAAATTGAAATATTTTATAAAATCATAGTAAGTTACATTATCTTACAATAAAAAATTCAATCCCCTCAGTTTTAAATTTTGTTCAACAATCAATTGCATGACATTTGGGAAAAACAATTTCACAAAAACCAACTTCATAAAAATGGTTAATAAAGATTCCACTAAGAAATTGGAAAGGGAATCAATTATGTCACCTAAAAACTATGATTAAAAATTTGAGAACATAAATGGGATGTGAAAATATTTACATGGTAGATAAAACTAACACCCATGTAATAATTGAAATCAATAGATAAAAGTGTCAAGAGAATGTTAACAACAACAACACCATGAATCAATGTGGGCTTAAAAGACTATAAATTAAGAAAAATTGAAAGATATATGAGATAATTTTTTATTTTGATTTTTGTATCAGGTTTAGGAATTAAATTACCATCTCAAATATGAACATAATAAAATATACTTACCTTAAATTTAAAATTTTATCCTTTAATCAATATCCACCACAATCTCCACAATTTCTACAAAAAAGTATTATTCATCATGAATGTTGTAATGTCTAAATCACTAAAATAAACATATAACACATTTATATAGTATATAAAAATATTCCTCCTATCATTATGCGTTAACAAAAACCAATAAATGATCAGAATAATATAAACAAAAAATTTAATTTACATTGATATAATACAATATACAATATAATTTCCATGAAAAAAACATCAATTGAATCATGTAAATAAATAACTCAATATACCAAATTACTTTAAGAACCTATATATTAAATAACTATTTAACCTTGATGGATATTTCATAACCTTCAACATTCTTTGTTGAAAATTTATTTATATTCTTAAAAAATATTTTTCATGTTAAACCACTAGCTAATACTGGGGTTAGATATACCTATACCTAATGGAAGAACTATAAATATATTTAATAATTAAGTTAAATAACTATATAATATTTTAATGTAGTCAACATGAATAATATATCATGGACTGAATTTTGATTATAACCTGATCGGTGTTCCTGTGATGGAATATAAATTTATCTGAGTTTATCACATTGTAAATGATTCAATTTTCAACCATCAATATTATACATATCATATAAAATAGTGTTCTATAATTAAGATATCATAGAATAATATACCATCCCAAAGAGTTATTTGAACTTCAATAGATTTTTCTTCCTTGTAACACCATAAATTTTATTGCAATAATTTTTTTGAATCAATTATTTTTCATTTATAGATCATTTTACATAAAATACCATGTTATGTTTTCACTAAAAACATGTTGTCATATATTTTTTACACATAACATGAATTTATTCTTGATCTACATGAAACACTGGTATAACTTGGGTTACACACAATAATATTTTTTATGTTACCCATGATATAATATTAATATAGTTATTTAAACATGATTTTCATCATATATCCATAAACATTTGAATATTTATAGTAATAAATTGTTATAAAATATTAATTATAATTTATTAACATAGTTTAATCATATTGATAAATATCATAATTAATTTTTGATAAAATCTGTATATTAGTTGAATAAAATATTTTTTCAGTATTATTTATTTTTGTGAACATTAATGAAATTAATTTTTCACACTTTTATAATGTTAATTAGTTAAAATAAACTAAAATTTTGAAATAATCATTTCAAAATTACAATGGGGGGAATTTTTGGGATTTTTATTTAATGTTTCAAATTTTGATTAATAATGAGAAATAATAAATTTTAATAGAAAAAATCATTTTAATTTAATTTTTTTAAAATGATAAATTATATTTGTAATTGGTTTTAAAATAAAATTTTTTAAAATCATCATCAATAAATATAATTTAGTTTATTGGAATCAATTTCTTAAATAATTTTAATATAAAAAAATTGAAATCTTTTGAACATTTTTTCTTGAAACCCCTCTATCTCGTCGCATATACACGGTTAATTCTAAATTAATAATTTCCAGTTTATTGTATAAAATATGAAAAAATTTACCTCCATTACTTTAAATCCTGATATAATATATTTCCTAATATTGTTAATTTTATTTTGTTTCATTAAATTATATTAAAAACCAAAAAAAATATTTAATGCGATTACGGTAAAAATGTGTTTGGGGGGGGGGGAGGTGACCAAACTAGTGGGGAAAAAATACCCCCAAAACATTCACAGTGTCCATTTTTTAGACATATGACATTATTAAATATTAAATTAGGTAAAATTATAAATTATTCTCCATTTTGAATAAAAAATGTCAACAGAATTATTTGTTTCAAAACATTACAGGTGTTCCACATTCCTCGCTTATAAATGGCCATCACCTATCCTCTCTTCTTCACACATGAATCCATTTTTTTCATCCAATTCCATAACGAATATCTACCCAAATTCTAACATCTCATTATATATGTCTTATTTTTCTGAAAAATCCAAACTTGGATGGATTTTGGTTCAATCCTAAGAAGGTTATCCAAAGAAGAGGTAGCATTCATCAACAAGTTTTTTTATTTCTTCCTCCTCTCCTACAATTATTATTATAAAATGTTGGATGATTTGCATAAGTATATTTAAATAAATTATATTTTATATATTATATTTTTATCATTCCATTAAAAAATATATAACTTGACGTCTTTTGACAATGATAATTGAAAAATGAAATACTTACACATGCATTTGTACGATCTACCATATACATGATCGTAACATTTATTATTTATGAAAACCGTGATTTTGGAATGGTCCAAAAATTTTAATTGATGTAAAAAAATTATAATTATGTAATTATCATTTTTATAGAGATTATAGAAACATGGTAAATGTAATAGGATCAAAATTAACAAATAAAAATAATTAAGAACAAAAAAGTTGTTATTGTCCAAAATGTGAATTTATCATTGAAGTTATCATTAATAGATTATAAAAGGACGTAGAAAAAAAATGGATTTATATATATATATATATATAATTATGATATGGTAATAAAAATAAAATAATATTATTTTTATTATATTGGAGGATGGAATGTGTTTGTAGGAGGTCAAGACATATGATAAGTAATTTATAGTCAATATTTTATATCTAAAAGAAAAACAAAAATATACAAAAATATATTTTCTTATTGTGTAAATACTTAACCATTGAAATTTTATATCTAAAATATCTTTATTTTAATTAGAGGTTATGTTTCAATCAATTTTATTCTTTTTCAATGATTACATTTCAAAAGATTACTAAATTGGTAGGGGATTCCTCTCTCAATTCTTACTTACGTGAGACATATTCCATATTTTGCACATATTAACTTTATATGGTGAATATAATTCCCAAAAATGTATTATATGATGAATATAATGAAAATTTTTGGGAATTAAAAATATATTTTGGGATTTTTTTTTCATCAGGGTTTGTAGTTCAAATGTTACCAAGGTGGTAAGGGATTTTTGTCACAATTTGACTTCTAGGAGATATATCATTATTTTCTGCACCCAAATTATTTTAAAAAGTGTATATACATCTCCTTATTTATGTAATATAATCAATTTTTTCATACTCATGATATTTTATATTTCATTTTAGGATTTTCCTCGATTGGTATTATGTTTTAGAGTTACCAATGTGGTAAATATTTAATGATACAATATCATTGTTTATCGGGATTGGGTGTGATTATATTTCAAATTATAATAGAATATTAGGTATCTCTCATGAAACTAATTAATCTTTATATCCTATTTTTATTCATGATATTTTCATGTAATATCACAACATTTCACTCATTTTCAAATTATATAATTGCGAACAAAATTTTTATAAAATTCTAAATTATTTCACTCCGTTGAAATATATTTTTTCTTATAAAGATATTTTTCTAAAAATTTGTTCAAAATATAATAATTTTTTTAAAAATAATTTATTAACACAATTTTTACTCCTTATGAATTCTAAAAAAAGAAGGATTTTTCACATCTTTTTGTAAATTTTTTTATTATTTTAATGAACATGTGAAAAAAATTATTTTCTATATGAATTCCATAAACAATATTTTTAACTCTCATGAATACTCAATAATTTAATCATGATATTACATGTTTTGAAATTAAATTTTAAATAAAGATATTCCTTAATATTTGGAAAAATTTTATATTTAATTTAATTTATTTCAATGTGTAATGTATATCAAATGTATTTTAGGTTTTAGAAATCATTTTTAAAGTAGAATGTATATTTCTTTAATGAAAGGATATAAATTAATTTTAAAGATAGAATTTTAAATTTTCATGTTGATTTTTAAATTATTGTTTTTAATTTTTTTTTTCATTTTACAAAATTATTTTCGACGAAAATTTATCTTCCTCATGAAAAAATAAATTTGATTTATATTTAAAATTAATTTTTTCTCCTAGATGATATAATTTAATGTAACTTATGCTTTACATGGGATATAAACCAAGGATATAATTCATATTCATCCTATTAATGTTTTATGATGAAAATGTTTATATTAAACACATTTCTCTTCCATGAGTTTTACAATGATAAAACAGTTATGAACCCCACTTCTTTTCCCTAATATAGTCTATTATTTAATGATGAAATGATTTGGAATGCTATAAATTTTCATCAATTTATGATATAATGAAATGCTTATGAATCATGTTTCACATCATTGGTTATAGTAAGTGGGATGTGTTATGGTATTTTATAATACAAAAATATTGTTTCCATCATTATATGTGTGGGACCTATATCTCCAACCAATACATTGCGTAATTTTGTATATCTCATGAGATGTTTAGGACTATAACATGAATTGAACCCAATTTAGTAACGTAATTATTCAATTATTATGGTATTGGGAGTTAATTTTGAAAACTAAAAGGTTTTGGGGAGTGAAACCATTCAATAATGATATCAACAGAAATAATACATTACTATTATGGACATTAATTTTAATTCTTATGAGTATTCCAAAATAGTAAGTCTTATGTCAATATTTTTCTGTCATGGATCATTCTATTTTATTCCCTTATGATTCATGACATATGAACTATCAATAATTAATCAATGTTGTAATATTATATCATTTCACATTAATTATATGGCTTTAAATTCCATGATCATGTTCTCATACCCTTGTATTAATGTTATGTTTGTGTATCCCCCTTGTTTACCCTTATTGAGAAACTGAGTTCAGTCTTTCTTAACTTCCTCTCCACTAGGTATAAGGATTGTGTGGTATATACGATTACTAAAGGTTATGATATTTTTTGGAGACATTGATGATATTTCATTAATTAAGATGGTTTTGTTCCCGTTATTCACAAAAACTAAACTATTATGGCCTAAAGGAATGAGATTGTGAAATTAATTTAATATATTTCTAAAAAGATGTAATATTCATGTACCAAAATACTATGAATTTATATTTTGTATCAAATGAATGTAATAACTGTACTTTAGAAAAAAATTGAATTTTATTCCTAGATCTCTAAATATTTTTTTAGCTATATGACTATTAAATTCATAAAGGAGAAGTCTAGGGATTTTTCATAGTATAGTAAAATGTCTTGTAATTTTTGTAAAGGAAAGTGCAAGTTTAGTCTAAGAATTTATATCCATATCTAGGTATACAAGTGTATGTGGATCTAAAATTGAATTATATTGATTTAATAACTCTTAATAGGGTCCATTAAGAAGGATGTGATCATTACCTAGTGCATGAAAATAGTACTTATTATACACTTGGTTTGAATCTCTCACAGGATATTCTTTAGAAATTCACAAACTCTTGATATACCATGACGAAGTATTTAAATAGACGACGAATATAAATGACTAATGATAAACCAATGGTATCATAAATTAAAAATTAGGTGTCATTATTTATAAATCCAATAAATAGTTTTTCATGATTTAGTGGTGATCTAATATGATATTTTTTATCTCACATCACGCTCTTTGGTTTTAATCGATGTTTGGAACTAAAAGGAATCATGTTTAAATTTAATTTGATAGAAAATTAGAGATTATGTGTAACCAAACTCGATAAATAATGGAGAGATTGATATTTAGATTTTTATTTATCTTATATTATGGAAAATTACTAACAACTTATGCTTCTGGTGAGATCACTAAAGTGTAAAAAGGTAGGAATATAAATATTTTGGAATGTATTTATTGTTATAAACATTGATGAATTATGATTCATATTCCTACATGTGAATATGGTAGGAAGAGGAAGCTAGAAAAATATCTCAAATTGGAGAGAATATATCATTTATGTTGAAAATAATGACATAGAGAGAATATCTTCCATGGAGATAAATGAATTATATTTTTGTAACATGGTCATTATCTAAAAAAATTCCATACAACAATAATTTACTTTTAAACCAATGATGTACCTATTTTATTTCAAATGTTTAAGTTGAATTATCTAAGTATTTATATATTTATATTAATGGATTTTGATTCAGATGTGTTTTCCCTTTTGTCATTTCATTGTAAGAGTCATGAACCATCTAACGATTATGTTATTATTAAATCATATATATTATTATGTGACATTTAAATTAGAGTAATGGATTCAATCGTGGGTATAAATATTTGAAGTTTATTTTTAGTTTAATGTATTAGACACTCTTCATGAGGTTTTACATGATGAGATATTGTCAATATTATGGATGTTTGAGGATAAATTTATTGAAATAGGAAAAAATTGGTATTGAGGAGGAATTTCCTTCTAGGAATAAATGAGTAATGATATATGTAACCTTTAGAGCTTAACTAATCATAAATGAAAATGTAAGATTCATTTTGTGAAATGTTAGAATATTTTACTGATATTGTTTCGAAAAAAGGATAACATGAAAGCTTGGTGTCAAATTGTCGAATCTCGAAAGACTCCCGGGCTTGAACCCCCAAATAATAGTTAATATGGTTATAACTCCAACCATAGGATAGTATGAAATTTTACTTCTCCTAAGAAAATTAAAAGGGAGATATTTCTGATTTTGTAACTTGATGCTTAATAAGTTATCAAATAAAATCTTTGATTAAAGTGTATGAATGTATACTATATTCATTATTCATACTAGAAAAAAATACATTGCTAAGGGTTTTATATTCAGAGACCCAAATATAAGAAAATGGTATAATTATTAATATTTGGTATTCAATCATCAAATGAAAAGTTCAATCTCTATCTATAAAATGTAATATTTAAGTTAGGATAAGTTTCAAAATATATACACTAAAAAAGTTGTATGGTCATATGCAGTACCAAATTCAATTTATTGGATTAGGATTTGATGTTTAACTCAATGTTTTGAAAGTGTATTCAACATGCTCCTGACATGGAATTGAATTTCTGCACAATGAATCATTCTCATAAAGATCATCAGAATAATAAACCAATTCAAACCCTTGAAGATATGCTCTGATATTTTTCATTTGATTTCCACGATTATTGGGATGAAAATGATCCTATAGATTACTTTACATATAAAAATATCATTCACTCAAGCCTTTAGATAGATCTTTATGAATCCCAATATATGTAATATTATGAATTCGTATAAATAAATATTTTTAGACCTGGGTTATATGATGATATGGTAGTGAATAATATATCTTTTTAGAATCTCTAAAGGAATGAAAAATTTAAATATAAATATTATAATAATAATATAGAAATTATCAAGTTTATTTTACATATAATAATATATTTCACTCAAGCATTTATGTAGATATTTATGAATCCCATTATATGTAATGTCATAAATTTGTAGAATGAAATCTATTTGGACCTGGGCAATATGATGAAATTTTAGTTTGGAATATATATATATTTAGAATCATTTAAGGAATGGAAAATGTAAATATAAATTTTATAATGATAATAGTGGTCATGATCTTGAAATTTATTATAATATGAATTTTTAAAGTATAAAGTATTTTTAATCATGATCTATATGATACCTCTGCCATCTTATTAAAAAATTGTCCCTTCAATCACAAATAAAATAAAATTTCTTTATTCCAATATATCATACTAAAATAATTACTTAGGAAAAAATACTTCCTAGGAAGCCTTTGGCGAAAACCATAGGTGGATACCTGATGAAAAGTTAACGTTTTTCATTGAGCATTTTTACCTCCACATACATAAGTTATTATTTTACAATTATAATATTAAAAAATTCATATCATAAAGATAATTATATTTTATTATGTTAAAGTAATTACCAAAACCCATCTATACATTCATCTAATGGGCTGTGGAATCATCATTCCTATGTATAACAAACTACAGCCTTGCAAACCAAGGCCATTTTTTTAATATAAACTCCTCTCAAGGCTAGGTATAGTAATGGATATAAATTATATATAAATATATATTAATAAAATTATTCATCCAATAGAGTTATTATATTAGATTTAAATTTTTAAATTCTATTCCTTATCTAATACGACAACGTCATTTGTGCGTGTAGTGGACTAGTGAATCATGAAGCTTTGTCATTCCTTTTCAATAAAACATTACATTTCAAATAACAAGGATAATATAAAACAATATGTATGAATTAAGTGAAATTATTATGATATTAAAGAGATATTTATTATTAATTGAAGATATTATATTATTCTCTATCTTTACTTTTTAGTCTCTCTAATATTATGACATTGTTTATAAATATGTGGACTACCACCTTCACTAATCCATGTGAGAATCCCATTTTATCCCCACACAAAATTAATAATATGTATATGAATATCTAAAGTAACAATATTTTATTCATGATATTATTATAATTCAATAATGTTAAAATATTACATACCTCCATTCTTTAATGATTCTTGAAAAATAGAAACATTACTAATGCACATGTAGAGCATACCATATCTGTGATTGTAACACACTGAATTTTTAAAAACTATCATTTATTGTTGGCCATAAAAGTATAATTGATATAAAAAATTGATTAGAATGTCATGATTTTTTTTATATATATTATATAACCATGAAAAAAATTATTTGGACATAAAATAAACTATCAAAACATATAAAAAAAGAAAGTAGTTAATACCATAATCCTGACATTATCATGAATTAATAATAAATATTTCATAAAATGACAATAGTAAATCATAACTGTTATGATATATATAAGTATTGTTATTTTATAGATTTATAATAATGTAATATTTATTTTAAATTAGTTCTTAATGTTTCTAAAGGATGTTGAGACATACAGTAATGGATTTCTATTCTCTCTTTTATTTCTGGGAGATATATGAAAAATTAAAACTTCTATATTTTTTTGTTGTGCTATATACTGAATCATTGAAATTTATATCATCAATATATAATTAGTAATTATATTTAATGTTTTATGTAATATAATTATTTGTTGGGGATATTGATTCAAAATATGGTTAAGGGGTAAGGGATTCCCATCTCACATTTTACTTCTTGTGATTCACATGATATATTAACCATGAATTTCATTTATGAGGGGTATATACTACCCATGAGTTTGTGTTACTATTAATATTTTGAAAATGATTTGGACTTTTATATCTATTTGAATATACATCTATCATGGGGTTAATATTTCAAAAGTTAATGAAGCGGTAATGTATTTTTATCTCAGTTTTCTTTTTTTGATACATATATAATGTTATAAATGTATCTTCTTTTACAAGATTTATATACTTCCCCTTATAAATGAAATATTATAAATTTATTTATACCAATGATTTTTATTTATCTTTTAATTATATTCATTCATGGTTATCACTTTTTAATGTTACCAAAGTGGTAATGATTTTATGTTAGAATATCATCATCATTTGGATTATTTATGATTATGATTTTGAGGATATAGTATTATGATCCATATATCTAGAAAACCAGAAATATTATTCATCATTACTTATTCAGGATATTTTCAAGTAATATACCTTTTCACTATCTTTAGTTATTAAAATAATTGAGTTTTTTTAAAAAATGATATAATTTATCTCTATTAGAAAAACATTTCTTACAAAATAATGTTTTCTAAAAAAATTCAATAAACATTATAAAATAATTTAAATAATGAATTAATAATGAATTTTTTACCTTTCTTATAATTTTTACAAAATAATTTGAATTAAATCTATATGTTGTTTTCTAAAAAAGTCTTGTTTATCAATTACTATAAATAGAGAATGTTTTTTTTTCAAAATAATATATCGCATTAATAGTAATTATTGTATTCATGACCTCTCATTGATTGAAATAATATTTTAAATGCAATAATTTTTTTAAGAAAATTTAATCCATAATGTTTGAGATTTTATTATATTTAAAATAAAATTATTTCAAAGTGAAATGGAAAATTAATGTGTTTTATGTATCGAAAAGAGTTTTTGAAACATGAATGTATATTTTCTTGAATGAGGGATTTTAAATATTTTAAATGAGTCTTGTATAAGTAATAAAAATTATAATAAAATAATTTAGAATGAGTTTTCAGTTTCAAAAAATTATTTTCAAAGGATATTTATATTCATCATCAAATGGTCCATGTGATTTATCATTCAAAATCATTTTTCATCACAGATGACGTCATATGATATAAAATATAATTTAATAGGATTATAAACCAAGGATATTATTCTTATTCATTCAATTAATGGTTTTTGATGAATATATTTATATAAAAACTATTACTCTTTCATGGGTAATACCATGATAAAAATATTATGAAACCTCATTCTTTTTTAACAGGTAAGTCTAGGACCAAATAATGAAATGATTACACAACCTGCCTTTTATCAAAAGGTTATGAAACAATTAAATTGTTATAAAACCAATTTTATTTCAGGTTTTATGATATGATGGATGTTTTATGATGATTTGGAATACAAAAATATGGGTTTTATAATGATATGGGTGGAAGAAATATACCCCTCAAATGAAATGTGAAAATATTTAGACCTCCTGATATATACAGGACAGCAATGGGGGTGTCCACATGGTTCAATAAAGGTTTTATTATATAATGATAGTATTGGGAATGAATCATGACCAATATGATAGATTATGGAGTGAATCCATTAAAAATGATATCATAAGAAATGTGCCATGAAATATATGAAAATAATGTTATATACCTATGTGTGTTCCATAATACTATTTATTCTCACAATTTTATAATCATATGGTTCATGTTATTTGATTCAATTAGGATTCTTGTCATATTATGTTCCAATAATTATTCCATGAATCATTTTTTTCGTATTTCATTTGTAGGGTATGGTTTTCAAATGATATGATCATATTCTAACAACCTTATGATCTTGTTAAACTATGTATCTTGGTTATTTACCTTTATTCAGCATTAAAGATAACCCTTTATTATGTTTCATTATCCCATGTTATGAATAATGAATTTTAAAATGAATTACTAAATGGGAAGATCATTGTGGGAGGAATTTATGATCTTTCATTAATTAAGATGATTATGTTCTATTTCCCAAAAACAGAATAAAATTATATAGTCCACAAGAATGAGTTTGTGCAATGTATTGAATGTTAATATAAAAATATGTAATATTCATTAATGATATTCCGATCATGGTATATTTTTAATTCCTTAAAAATTATTCAAATCATATCCATTCCCAATAACATAATACAATAAAAGGGGGTGTTGATTACATAGATCTTATAATTAAATTTAAATATCTAAACCCATTATGTGGTCATTAACTATTTATAAAATCGCATATGAAAACAAATATTACTACAAAATTAACATAATGTTTATTCATTGAATATGTTTATAAATAGTGAATATGTTATATAATTATAAAAATATAATAAAATACATAAAAGTTGATCAAAAAAACTTTTTATTAAATCAAAATACAATTGCATGGTTTTAAATTACATCAATATAAATAATATCATTATCCAAAATAAGCACTATTAACTCAAAATTAGACACATATTAATTATTATCTTTCCCTTAAACATGTGTTATCAAAAAATATCACTTTTCAACATAATCACTTTTCATGGTTATTAGTACCAGTATAATTTTTTATTCTATTTAATAAAAAATAATTAAAAATGATCCTTATATGTTTTATGATACATATATAACAAGAATATCATTAGAATAAAACTTATAAAAGATAATTTTTGAATATTAAGACATCAAAAAATCTTTCAACTCACTTCATTCTAGAACCATTATCTAAGATTGATCATTTTATTCTCTAATACTTATTTCATACATTAGAAAATATGAATTATGTCTTAAAATTATTCAACATAAATTTATTCATGGTTTATTACTTTTAACATAAGAATTAAAATTAAATAGACCGTAATATTCCAACATCATTTATTGACTATTCTTCATCATTGGGAATATCATTACACATACAACCTTTCCAATTCTATTCTTGAGCATTCCTACTATGATGTCTATTTTCATAATTTCCTCACATACTAAATTTAAAAAATTAATATATTGAGGATACCTTTTGAATACCATTACTCTAGTCCATTTTATTATCCAAACTTTTCATTTTCTATAAAAATTAAATTTTCTATGTCCTCATTTTCCAAACTCTTAAATTTTTTAAAATTCTTAGAGACATTCATTTGATTAATTCTTCCAACAATATAGATGTATTAGAAGCTACAAATTATTTCATATTTGGTCGTTATGAATCATTATATTTATAATATTATGTATTTTAATATACAAACCATAGTTGAGATTTTTAATGATATAATGAGATATCTTATTATTCATAATCAACAGGATTCATATTTAAAATATAATTTCATATGGTTTACCATGATTATATTCATTCCATTGACTATAACATTCAATAGTGACATGATTTCTTATAGTTTCATCCATTAACATAATGAAAATATCATTATTTTAGAAATAATAATCATATTGGGAAAGAATATAATCATGAAAATTTATTTAAAATATGTCTAAATCATGACACATTAGTTTATGAAATTATTAGTTTAACATAGGTAATTCATGACTATTACCAAAATAATTGGATTTTATCTTATAAGTAGACATTTCACTAAGGTTCTCACTATTCTTATATGATACTAGTTTCTAATGGTTTACCAAAAAAATCGTCTATAGAAACTACAATGTCCCAAACCAATCCCAATTAGATATAATATATTAATAAATTTACACTCAATATAAAAAATAACAATACAATTGATACTGTTATTGGTTTAATTCATTTGGGACCATGAAAACATAAAAAATGGTTCATTAATTATATATATTATTTCTCACTAAGTTATTCATAACTAGGACCCTTCATATAAATTCCATTCTTAATTCGATTCATAATTACATTGGGAAATGAAAACTAATATATGGTAGGATCAGAATCTTAGTAGCGGTAAAAAAAATTAAAATACCAATGATTACAAAACTAAAACATCATTATCATAATTTTATAATAATATGATCATAGAATTTGAAAAACAGACCATTTATATATAATATCATAATTATTTTTCATGGAATAGATCATAGATGTTTAGAAAACATCCCTGATAATGGAATCAAAGACCATAAACCTTGATAGTTTAACATAGGCATAAGACATTGATTTTTTCAATACACATAAACATAAAAAATAATTTCCTTATTATTTCAGGCTCATTTTCATGTCCATTATAATGGATTTAGTTCACTCCCCAAAACATTTAGGTATTGAATATTCAATCCGAATATAATCATAGTATACAAACTCCATTACTAAAGTAGTTTCACCCCAAATTCTATTCCGATTTTTCTTCATAGATATCATTATTTAAACTATTCATTTTGTGGATCAATAAGTCCCACCTATAAAATTAGACGAATATATATATATATATATATGTTACAAAAAATTATAAAACAGTAATCATATCAAAACCCAGGAATATAAATGGGTTTTATAAACATTTCATCATTTACATATAAAAACATGAGGAAAAGGAATGGATTACATAAAAATTATTTCATCATATACAATAACAATAAATATATTGAATATGGATGGAATACATGGATCATATATTTAATAAATCATATGTTAATTAAATGGTTGTTGTATTTTAAGTATAGAAATTCATTTAAAACACCATTGATCGTGATAGGGAATAATATAATTAACTTAATTATATTACATCATTTATATAAAATAAAAACATATAAAAGAAAATATTTTCAATGAAGAAAACTACTTAAATATATAATGTAATAATCAATAATACTATTACTCAGGATAGACTATAAATCTGTTCATATTGTATATATATTACAACATTTCTTGAATATTTTTTTAAAAAAATATTAAAGTACCTTCTTTGGAAAATGATAAAAATATTCTATTCTATTTTTTTTAAAAATATTTGAACATGGTTAAAAATGGATTATAAAATAGTAATATAAAATTAAAAAACATGATTTAAATATTCTAATAAATACAGATATGGAAGAAAGATTTTATCTATGGAAGAGATTAGTAATGTTGATTTTCAATGAAAATATATTTTCATAATATTTAGAAAACATATTGAAGATATTATATGGAAAAAAGTTATTTTAAAGAAAAGAACATGGATAATAAAAATAATTAGTCTTATTTATTTTTAGATAAGTATATTTCATCAGCAAAACTGTGTAATAAAAAATATTGAAAAATAATGAAATTGTAATATAAAAACCCTTTAATGCTTCATAACATTTGAATCATAGCCCCCATGAAATATATAACCATATATGTATTTTAAAATCCATATTAATTTCATAATAATTTACATTAAATTCATTCATGTTCAGTATATACGCCACATAAAATAAACTGGTGGTGAATATTGAATTTATCTCACTAAAGTAAAAGTGGGATGAAAATAATTATGTCATGTTAATCTGCCATTGAAACCAATCTAACATAATGTATAAAAAATAATATTTAATATAATTATATACCATATAATTTTCATACTTATATTATCATATTTTATCCCATTTTTATATTTTAAATCCCCAATTGTTTATAATTATTTTCTAAAATATTTATTTTTGTGCGTTAACTATTTCAATTATCATGACTATTTTGGTCGAGTTGTTCCCATTCCATAAATTTATGTTCTACCCCTCATATATAGAACATTATTCATGATATAATTATCAGGTACACTTATTATTTACATATTTTTATTAATCCATAATATATAGAGATAGAAAAGTTAATTTTAACGTTCATAAAGATGATAGGTTGTATGTATGCATGAATGATGTTTTAATTTTTCAGTAGATATAAAGAAAGAAATGAACATATTAAGTAAAATTTATAATATAATTATTATGTCATATATATATATATATAATATTAGAAAATCATTTCTTATTACAAATCATTTTTAAAAACAACTGAAAAATGAATCACATTGCTTCATGGTTGAGTTACTCGATACATACGAACAAGCGTTGTTACCCTTTCTCAATTGATTAGTTAGTAAAATGGTAGAAAAAAATTATCATTTCATAATTATAATTATTTAAAAAATTTAATTTTTAATTACAGTACATATCAAAATACCCATCCATAAATGATAGTGATAATGAATTAATTGTATCACTATGTGGAGACAGAAAGTTTTACCTTTTCATGACTGATACAATCTCTTCTCATTAGTTGGGAAAGTGGGTATATAATGTTGTTTTCAAAATTATTATAATATTTAATTGTACGTATAATACTGATGATATTATTTCTTGATAAATACCATATGTTTATAAGAGGTAAATGACAAAATTGAATGATTTTAGGTTAAGAGATTACCTCATTGTAGAGAAACCTTTTTACACTTGCACCTTAATCCTTGAAGGGATGATAATTTGGAAAGACGGAAATATATAGGATGTGTTTTAGAAATATAGTAAGTGATTAAATAATTTATTGGTATTGTTATATGGCATAATGCGGTGCGACAATCTGGGGGAGCATGTTCCATTTTATAATCTAGGTTAAGGGATCTTTTGGAATTTCATAAAAAATAAAACTATAATAAATTAATTATGTTTCAAAAAAGATTCCAAATTAATTGGTATTAACATCTATTGTGGTTTAGGGATATAATCCCATAAATAAAAACAATTTGGATTGGAATCCTGGAAATTAATACTGTATCATTTGGTTTTAACGCTTAATTAACATAATTAAACCTTTACAGTGGTAAAGTATATTTTTCAGTTAAGAGGGTTTTAATTTTACAAATAAGGTAAAAATGTTCTCTAAAATGAAATTTTAGGAGAAAACAATTATCCTAAATATTCACTTTAATATTTCTCATAATCTAAAACATATTCAATAAAATAATAATTTCATTAAAAATCATAAATTTCAATATTAAAACTATTATATTAATATGTAATGTAAAACATCATCACAAATAATGTTTTTGATTTTATTCTGTTATAAAATCTGTAAAAAGACATTTTGATCTATAAAATTAATGGGATTCTATAATTATTTAATATTATATTATTTTTATTATTCTTAATATTATTTATTTTATATTTATATTAATTAAATATATGTGGAGTAGACATTGTGTCAGAATTTAAAAATTTTATATAATTAAAATGAAATTATAAATAAATTAATATATTTATAATATAGTGTCTATACTCAAAATATAATTTTATATTCTTCAAACAAGTAATTTAAATCATATCAATATTTGGATAACATATTTAAAATTTTATTTTCACTTTCCTATTCATAGACAAGCTTACAAAACCGTTTGGATATTCTATTTATTATATAAATATAAATTTTTACTCTTAGAGTAAAAATAAACTATATTACAAAATATTTAATAAAAAAATAAATAAAAAACTTATTCAATATTAAAAATTTTGTTCAGGGTACCAATATTGGCCTTTTGAGAGTTATTATAAATCTCCATCGACGAATGTAAAAAAATTCAATATTTATCTGAAAAAAAAACAAATTTATATATTTTTTAATAAATTTGGTATTATATTTTTAATATTTAATCATATTTTATTCCCTAAATAATATTAATAAACTCTTATTTTATGTTTACTTCTTAGAGATATCATAAAATATATTCTATTTTCTATATAAAATAATTTTTTACTATTTCGAAAATCATTTAATTATTCAATTTTTTTAAAAATATAATCCTAGAATAAATTTTACATTATTAATAAAAAATAAATTATATTTCATAAAATTATATTTATATTGGAGGGTAAATTAATGATAATAAAATTTAATAAGATATAATGAAATTCAGATTTTAGAAAAATGCATTTCTATGTGTTAAACATTTTTATACCAAATTCCACCAAAATATTTATCATAATAAACATAATTTGATATAAAATAATATTATAAAACACATATTAATTATAAAACACATTAAAAAGATTTTTATTATTTTTAAACATTGGAAATAATAATAATAATTCGAATAAAATTCATTATTTATCACCATTCATTGAAGAAATCAATTTTTTTAAGAAAAGTACATAAAATTTACCCTAAGATAATTTTGACATTATATTAAAAAGAATTATATTTTTTAATATGATTTTCTTAATCATTATATAAATTAATTAAAATATTATTATACAAAAAGAAAATAATCAATATTGAGGAAGATATATTATTGAATCATAAAATAACAATACTAAAAATTAATTAATTATATAATAACAATTTTGACATAAAATTATACCTAGATATTCTTTTATATATATTTGATAAATCTTCTAATCACATGCATAACTACTAATTTAGGAAAGGGTATATAACAATCACATTATATAACAATATTTTAAATGTTTATCATAGTTTTTTAAACTCGTTTTTGTTTATAACTAAAATTATCAATGATATTAAATTATTTATGGAGAAATATTTTAAAAAAATCCATGGACATATAGTTTAATTATATTCTTGTTTTTCATTTATATGGATTTTTGAATGATATATTTCCATCTTTTTACTTAATAAGATTCATTGAATCATTTTTTAATTACTGCATTTTAATATGGAATTTAAATATAGATATTTTTTTGAATTTTTTCAATGTAAAAAAAGACATGAAAATAATGTAATCATAATATTTTTTGAAAAAATAATATGATTGTAAGAGTATGTTATATGGATATAAATCAAATAGGCATGAATATTACATTTAAAACCTTAAACATACCAAAATCAAAACCGCTTAATGTAAATTTATTGGGCATAGACTCGGACTGAAGTTCCGAATATGGAAAAAGAATCATAGTTAATATGATTAAATAAAATAATGTCTATAGTATTTACAAAAGCAGTGATAAAAAAATAATATAGAGATCTATTAAGAAATTATAATTTTTGTAAAATCTAAAATGGAATTAGAAACTTGTAAATATAAATAAACAATATTGAGGAACAATAAGAATGGAAAATAAGCTATATGGAAAGGATATAACTAATTTATTCTTAAGAGTATGTTCATAACCAACCATGAAAAATTGTATCCCTAAATTTATAAATACAATAATGTATGTATTTCATTACCAAGAAATCTATCAATACTATAATCTAATTAAGATATATCTGTCAATCATCAAAATCCCTCGATATGATGATTGTAGTTAATCTTCATTTCCTCATAGGCCCTCGATACAATGGTTAATATTTACCATATTCATATCCTCAGATTCCCTTGATCATAAAAATGATCAGAACTAATTAAATGAACAAACCTGTTCTAAAAGAAAAAACACGTTCAATGATTTCATAGAAGTGAAGGTCTCTATATATTAAAAAAGAGATTAGAATGAGATTATCACATAGATAAAATATTATATACATTGGAATTTGAACAAAATTACATCAAAACTATTAAAAGGACAATATATTAATATGAAAATATCTAATGGATAAATATCTAGTTTTATATAATTTCCTTAGATTTCCAGCTCATTGACATCTCACAATTCATTGTAATAATCGAATGTATAATGTCGTTTTGTTTTAGCAACATTATAATTATAATGTATTCCTTGCAATAGAAAAAATAATTTTGAAATTATTATTTTAAACATTAGCGAGTCTGATGAACTTTCTTATTGTTTATCAATATATCGATCTTAATGATGATTTGTCTAGTATATCGGTTCCAAGGTTAGTCTGATGCTCATTTCTTCTGTAATATAGGTAGAAAAGAAATAAGTCTAACTACTAGTATGAAAATTCTTTATTTCAATTGATCAGATGCACCTACTGTTCAGTAATCTTATTGAGTAATTTAAATTTTATACGTGTTACACTTTAGAAATTTTTAATGTATTGTAGAAAATAATGTTTTCTAAAAAATCTAAAATAATTGGGATATAAAAAATGATTAAATAAATTAATAGACTATTTATTATTTCCAAAACTAAATGAATGGAAAATTTTGGTGTAATACATCTAACTCAACAATGTCACATAATATAGAAATCAATAATAGAAAAAAATAAATGATAACAAAACATAAAACACTTACATCCCATTTTTATTTTAATAACCTCAAAGTTTCTCTTTACAACATAACACCCCTTGAATTTGTAACACTTTTGAGTATAATGAGGAGTACTAGAAAAATTCATCCTGAAAGAATAATTCTTTCAGTTATAAAATATTCATCCCCTGACGATAATATCTTTCATTTTAAAAGAAATTATCCCATTAATAAAATATTTTCCCCGTTTTTTATTTTATAAAGGATGGTGGAAAATTTTGATGTTTCCAAAAATGATAGAAAATAAAACATAAAAGAAATAAATTGAACTATCTAATCATCCAAATATAATATAAAAGAACATATGACCAATAGGAATTGGAAAAAAAAATCTAACATATAGTATTTAATGAATATTAATTAATATTAAATATTGATTCCAATTTTTAATAAAATATTATGTGTTAAAATAAAAAAATAATTCTATTTTATTTAGGTTATTTACAAAGGAATTTTTATTTCTTGAAATCATGCAAATGTTTCTCTATCAATGCGATCTTTTATTGAAACAATCCTACTTAAAAACATCAGTCATTATCCTTTTAATTCATCCTTTATAAGGATACAATCCTCTTCAAAATTCATCAAAATTATATTCTACAATTCAAAATTATTTACCTTATATTTTGAAATATTAATTTATCATATATAATAATTCATTTAATCTATTAATTATTTTAAAATATTAACTATGTTTTCCATATTTAAAGAGAACAAGTTGATGTATTAAAATATTTCTAACAATATTTTCTTTACATGTACAAATTTCTCATCATTATAATGAATATCATTATCCACTATATTGGACAGCTCAAACATCTAAATAAATAATATTATTTTTAATTTGAAATTTTTGATGAAATGAATTAAACTCTTTTTAAAGAATAATCATTGATTCTATTTAAACCATTAATGAACTGATTTTTTCCTTAAACCATTTTGAATGAGTTGGAATATTGCTCCATGGTTAGTAAAGTATGAAAATGTGGCTTTTAATCTCTTTGAGGATTTACATATATAGTAAATAACATTTTGGGAAATTTTTTCATCAAAATATGATGAGTTGGAAGATGGCTTAAAATATTTTATCCAACATGTTCCAACCAAAACATCATTGCCCTTCTTCTCATCTTTGATAGAAACATTCTTATCATCTGATACTACAATAATTCCAACATATTTATTAGTTTTATCATTTTCAAATAAGTTGGTTTGATAATATTTCTCTTGTTCTTCCTTTGATGATTATATTTTTCATATTTTTTTGATGATAGTTCTTTTGTCGAACTTTTATATTTTTCCCCCTTATCAGAGTTAGAGGGTAGATCTAATAATGTTGATGATGATTCTAATGATTTCCTAATTGACTGAGTTTCTAACCAATTTCCACAGCGTTGTCTCCTTGTTCCTTATTTTATTCTTATATATCTATTTATTCATAAACATTTACATCTTCATAATTTTTATCATATCCATCTTTATCATTCTTATCATATTCATTATCAACATCTTCTTAAAACTATGTTGTTATACTCAAAATTTTGTTCTTTCTAATATAGGTTTTGATTGTTTCTGAGGTAAATTTTTAATCAATTGTTTAAAAAAATTATATTCTTTTAGATTATTATTAAAATAAGGAACCTCTAATGATTTCTAAAAAACTAATACATCTTATGGAAGTAATTGATGAGTTTTTCTTCTTAGAAGGAGGGTATTTTTAGAAGCCTTGTCAACATATTTCAATAGGATTTCCCTAATCATGGATTCCAGAAACAAATTATTTTTCTACTATCATTTCTTTTTAAAATAATTATATTCTGAATCCCATATCACAAATTCATTAACCTATACCTGATCAACACCAATTTCTAGATCCTTGAGATTCTTTTTAGCGTTATGTTTCATAATATTCTCAAAACATCATCCAATAATTTTCTTAGTATTTTTTTAACATGAAATGATGCCACATGCTATATTTTCATCATCATGTTATATTTATATTTTCATGATACTTTTGTGTGGGAAGAATCCCCTTATGATTTTTTTAAAAAAAATTATGGACATTGATTCAAATACAAAATTCATCCTCAATATCATATCATCAGATATAAATGAAATATTTTCCCTAAGTGGATGCAAATTAAAATCTAATATGAAAATATCCATACATTTGAAAATAATTTTGATGATAAATCATGGAAACATAATTATCATCCACTTGATAGAAAATATTTTTATATTATCCACTATAATGAAGATGAACTATACCGCGTAAATATTTCTCATATTTAAAAGATAATCAAGAAAAAAACCTCGAAAATATTCAAGGTATATGTATCACATCTCCTTGTGATAAGATATATTTTAATCCATAAATAAATTACTCTGTTATCTATATTTAGGTGAGGAAATTTTATAACCTTGACACAGATTGAAAATAAATATTCGTAAGGTATATTTTTGTCAAAAGGAACAAGGTTTTTGGGCACATTTGGATAGGGTAACTAGTCTACTCCATTGGATAGAACTCCAACCAAGTATGATACTCTTTTATAATAATTCCTTTACCTTTTCCTAAACATGGTAAACTAAAACATATACATACTATATTCATTATAAAATTTAATAGAATCATAGAACTCTATAACCACCATTAGTTAGTAGAGGTCAAAATCCATATCATGGTTTTCAACACAAATTGACCACCAAACATGATATGTTATAAAACTTTCGACAGTATTTTAAACATTATAGAACCACAAAAATTTTCTAGGTATTCCTATCAATACAATAAAAATTTCATTATCCTCATTCATTTAAATTGGAACTAGACTTCATACTAGTGAATGGATGTGAAGGAAAATTACCATACTGACATCTTTGAGGTGTGAAAATACCAGTAGTTAAACTTTTGAAGAAATTTTTTGTTAAAACCAATTGACCCACGAAAATATAAGTGATGTGGTAATGATTCATCTTCTATAATGAATGAAATTGTTAGGATTGAATCCCTTCTAATATGACAACTAAAATTCAGCCGAATAATGTTTTAAATAGTTTATTTGAACTCTTAAAATTTAAAAAATTCAACCAGAGTAAGGATCATTTTGATAAAAAAACATTTAATTTTTTTAAATAAATATATTTTTTTATATTAAAAAAATTATAACCATGAAAAATAATATAAAAAATGTAATGAAATAGTGACAAAACTAAAATAATGGAAGAGTACCTTTCAAATAAGAAATACTCTTTAGTGTGAATAATCTATTCATCATAGGTTTTTATATAAAACTAATTACTATTGATTTAAAAAATTCCACATATTATAATTTTAATTTTTTGAAAAGTTATTATGAATATTTTATTAATATAATATGATTACAATGGGTTTTATTTTATGAAGACTTATTATGATAAGTTTATAAAAACTGATAATGATATTTCATAAATAATATGTAATCATATTTTGATTTTTTTCTAAAAAAATGTGAATATGATAGTTTTTAATTTTATATAATGTAAAAATTTTCCAAACTAAATGATTTAATAAGAACTAAATGTTTTTAAAAAACATATTTACAACCTATGAAAAGGAGTGTATTAATGTAAGGATATGGTTCAATAAAAGTATATATTAATGATTATTTATCATTGATCATTCTTAGATTCTTATTAATATATAAAAATTTATCAGAGATATGGTTTTTATTAAAAATATTAGCATCCTGATCATGAGTTTAGATGATTTGTTAAATTATATCTCTTTTACGTATGTGATAAAAAATATTGGGTGTCTTTCACCTTTTTTATTATAACATGAGTGATGTGATGGGTTTTTAAATAATTCATTAGAACTTGTATTTACACAAATTATTTGATATTTAATAAATCGCATGCCATAGTTAATGAATGTGTGTTACATCCAGAAAACATGTGCATAATAACATCTTGCTACCACATATTTGGCATCAACAGTGGAAGGTATTAATGATATTTTTTCCTGACATGACCATCAAACTAAAAACACTCATACATAATGACATTTTATGATCTATTTCAAATAAACTTTTAGAATAATTGAAAATACCTAAATCCATTATTCCCAAAAGATTACAAAAAATCATTTTATAAATTTGATACAGTTTATTGTGTGTGTGATTTTTATATTTCACCTAATCATACATATGAAATTACATTTTCTCAACTAATAGTTATGTATAGTAATTATCCAATCATACATCTAAATTTTTTCTAATCTAGTAGTTTTATGGCTTCCTCAAGATCTAACTTCTTAAAGGTAGCTATGGGAGTGATACTACTTTTAGTGTTTTTATAAAAAAATTCATAAGACGTTATTTCATATACTAATATTGATATATGAGAGTTCCTTCTAATATTTTTGAAATTTAAAAACTAGGAAAATATGTTAACTCCCCCAAAATAGCTATTTTAAACGCACACATCATATGGTCCACTATGGAATGTGTAAAATATTATTGAGTTGACCAAGATATAATGTCATAAACATAAAATTCTAAAATCATAGTATTTTTGTTCAATTAATTTTAAAAAATAGTTCGATCCATAGTTCCCTTAAAAAAATTGATTTGTAACAAAAAATCTAGTTAATCTATCATACCCACCTATTTGGGAATTTTTATGTCCATAATGTTATTTTGTATATCCAAAAATATGATCTTGAAGTTTTTTTATTTTTTATAACTGAGTATTGTTCAATATAAGATTCCTCTTAAAAATATTCATTTGGAAAATCACACTACACATGAATTTGAAAACTCTTAAAATTAAATAATTCATTAAAGGAAAGAATTATTTGAATATATTCATGTCTTAATTCCAGAGAATAAGTCACATTATTTCTATTCCCTCCAATTAGTTATATAACATAGAATCAAATTTATATTTATGTTCCATTATTATTCCATTTTCATATCATTTGTTTTAAAAAAATGGATTTAACTCCAATTATAGATGTTTAATCTGTCATTCAACTAACATACATACTTTTTCCTTTTAAACTCATTGAGTTAATTAGGAATTTCTATAATCCAACCATTAACACATAAAGCCCCGCAATGATTATTATGTTCTAATTGGGATAAGAACCAGGATGTTCAATATAATTTTTTAAGAAACATATAGTATTATCTAGTTGATCTGCATCACCAATGATACTTTAAGTATGATGATTTATAAGAAATACTGATCTTATGCGGCTTTCAAAAGTATGTACCTCAATAATTTTTTGAACATATTCTTGAGGAATAAGTTTATTAAATAAATTGTATATTTTTTCCAAATGACAATAACATTCGAACAAAGGATGAAAATCATTTTTAGAAATAATATCTGACGATGTTGGTTGAGGGTGTTTGAAAAAAAATAATTAGTTCAATCAAACATAAATAGTATTTTTTTCTCAATAAAACAAGAAATTTTATTAAAATCAATATAATCCATAGAAGTAGTGGATGGCCCAAAGAATATTCCTTCGTCATATATTTATATTTTATTGAGTATTTTTTATGAATACTTTGCATCCAAATATATTTATTTAAGAAACATTTGGTTTTATTCCTCTCCACAAATAAAGAAGAGATATATTATGAAATTTTCAAATTAAAAATCAATTTCTAGTATAGCCGTTAGTACTAATTTCTCCATCTGAAAAATATTTTTTAATTAAGTGTTCACTTGAAATAGTTCTAGTAATCTCCATAATAATTGTATATCTTTATTTAACTATAATATTACTTTTAGGAGATCTTTTTGCAGAAATGTAATGTTCAATACATTATTTACTAAAAAATTCGAAATAATTATATTCTAATTCTCTACAATAATCATTGTGAATAGTTATCGAGGATAGGTTTTTGAAATTCTTTACTCTGGATACACAAAATTTAAATCAACTAATTTATTCAGATTTCAATGTATAGTAATAAACCATGGTTTATCTAGTGTAATCATAATCAAAGACATATACATATGATTTTCCATCAATATATCCAATTTTTAAAGGACCAAATAAATATATGTGCACTGAATGTAAAGAATCATAATTTGATACTTCCCTAATAGATTTTAATCTCTAAATATGTTTCTTACTATTTTGATAATGGTTATAGACATTTAAAATATCAAACATGTATTTTATTATATCCTTAAAAAGTTATCTAATAGTTAATTTAGATTAGTTTTTCTGGTTAAAATGTCATATCCTTCTATTAAATTACCAAGATTTATCATTCATTACACTAAAGCTAGTTTAGTCTTGGCTCCGAAGGACTTCTAGGTTATATAAGTCAAAATTATCATTCCAATTGAGAGATGAATAAATTCACCCTAGGAACTATTTTAAATACATTTATCATTCCAATAATTCCCATGTTATCCTATATAAAATATTTAATTATGATTTTAAAGATGTGATTATGTTGTACAATAAATAAAATATTTGAAATAATATATTTTCAAAAAAGTTCCATGTTACCAATTCTAATAATATCTTAAAAAACATTATTTATAAACATCAGTTTTCCACTCCCATTCATGATCCTAGAATATCCACTATCCATGTAACAAATATTTTTTTAGTTGGTACTATCCGATTTTTCCATAAAGAATATGATTTGTCTTTTTGTAACCCAAACAATATTATATCTAGTAATGTATGAAAAGAAATCATCTAACTAAATTTGTCTATGTTTTATTCTTTGGAAAAATGTAATTTCTTTAGAATGTATGCCTTCTGAAATAATAGATAATTTACATTATTCAAATAACAATTTTTTCTTCTTGTTCCCACCCTAATTACACTATGTGAAATAAAGTAAACATTTAAGGACAATGTAATTGTTACTAAAATAGGGTTTTTTTGTTAAAAAACATTCTGGTAATGTCATTATAAAGATAAATACTCATATACATTTTATTAAATAGTTCATTAATAGTAGAAAACTATAAAAAAATTGTATTTAAGATTGAAATTTATTATTTCAGTTTTTCACCAAAATTCGTATCCAAATTTGTAATAATATTAGAAGTAATTTTATTATATATATATTGTAAACAATTTATCTCAGAGAAATTTTTTTGAAAATAATTTAAAATAAATTCTTTTTCATAATTTGTTTTAACAAGATCATTAGAAATATAGTATATTTCAATTTTCAAAAAGGTTATTCTCTAATCTAGATTAGAATGTTTATCTTTATCATTATTATATTTCTATCAAATCCTAAAATTTTTATTCTATAATAGTTTTGAAATGCTGTAAGAATCTTTATAACTATGTAAAGTACTATCATTTACTAAGAAAGATTCTACATCAGATGATGCATAATTATTCCCATTATAATAATTATTATTTAATAGAAGATTTTTAATAAAATCATCTTTATGTACCTTTTTAATTAGAAATTAATGTAATATGGGTAAATTAGAAAAATTTATAGTTTTCCTATGTCCAAAACATTCATTATAAGATGTTTTTTATGAAAAATATCTATAGCTGGAATTGTATGGGTCCAAAGATTACAATACCTTATTTCTATTAGACTTATTATATTTCTTTTAATTTCTATTTGAATTCATTACATTCTATTTTTCTTATTATCTATGGAAAATGAGGTAATATATGTCCAAATTTCTTACATTCATAACTTTTTACATTAGAATCCATAAATTCAACTTGTCACTTATAACCATTTTTTACAGCATTATTAAAAATATTTAGATCCAACTGTCTTTTTCATCCTTCAAGATCGATTATCTATCTCATTATTATAATGTTCTAATTTACAAGAATCTGATTTAACAAAATTAATATTCCTATAATATTTTAAAAAATTCACTTCAAATTGAATGTTATATAGTATAGTAGGAGTTGGAGAAAAATAAAATCCACCATTTTTTGTGTAGCCTTAATAATATCCCTTTTAATTCCTCCTTCGTACTAAATTAGAGTACCAATCAAATAACGATGAGTAAAGATTGTAATAATTATTTTATCATACTTAATTATTATTTTTCATTACCACTCATTGCGAATTATGTAAATAAATTTTTCAACAATAATTTCATCATGAAGACTTTTTCCACCAAGTGACTCTAAACTATTAATAATTTTCATGAAAAATTTGTCCATATTTGTAAATTACCCTCCTAGAAGAAAATCAATGTCTTTGTAACCATCTCTATGCATATCTCTTCTTGTTTCAATATCTTGTAATGAACCAAAATGTTCTACTTCCAATTAATTCCAAATAGTATAGAAAAATTCAATGAATGATAACTAAATATAGATATTACTCTTCATAGAACTAAATAATAAATTTTAACATTTTACTTCAATTCATATTCTATCTTCTATGCATTTATAATAGTCAAAACATATTATTAGTTGTCTTATATTTTCTAGTAACAAAAAAGAAATTATCAACTCTAGTATTGATCGAAAATGTTTTCATTATGTATCTTCATTTCATATAGTCATTCCCATCAAATATATGAGGTTGAATATGATTTAGATTATCAAGAGATCTAACATTCATACCTGCCATCTTAATATAATTGATTCTCTCTTCTAAAAATACAAGTTACATTAACAATGTTTTATAAAAAATATTATATCATAAGTTAAACTACATATAGTGTGTAAAGAAATTAGAAAACACATCATTTAAATAATATATTGAAACATGATATGATTACAATTAAATTATTCTATGTGTATATTAGAATGATATTTTCACAATATGTGATGAATTTTAGTTTAAAATAAATTAAGCATACTGAAAAGAAAACCACTTAATGTACATTTATCAGACTCAGCCTCAATCTAATGATCAGGTAAAAGAATTTTAAGTATGGTTTATCCTATAAAATCATTTTTTTATTCATATGAAAATATAAAAAATTAAATAAATATATAGATGGATAATGATTTTGGATATCATTATATTACATCCACATCAGAATAAAGAACACATATAAATGAAAAATATTAATGTTACTAATATTAAGAATGAATTAAAAGCTATGTTATAAATATTTTATTCTTCTAAACAAAATATTAAGGTATTAAATAAACCTTATTAAAATTATCCACTATTTTATAATTATTGTAGAGTCTATATTTCATTACCATGAAAGGACATAATATGATGATAGAAACATGATATGACTTACTATCATTAAAAACCATCGATATGTTGATCATAATTTTTCCTCCAAGCCCTATAATCCACCATTATGATGGACCGAATTTACCATCTACTAATCCCTAGAAGCCCTTGATCATAATTATGATCAGAAACAATTAAAAATGAAAATGTGTTCTAAATGAAGTGATTGTAATACAGATTCCTTAGAACTACATCTCTGTAGAGTTTTACAAAGACACTGGAACTAGATTCTCATGTAGAGAAAACCTTAGATATATAGATATTCAGATGAAATAGGCTCAAAAAAACATTAAATGACTGGATATTTTTAGTTGAACCTCCAAAATTAATATTTTTTAGTTTTTTCCAACTCTCTTTAACAGTTGGATCATTTAAAAATCGTAATTCTATTTTCTATATGAATATTAAACATTGTATTTCATCACCATTAAAATGATAAATTTATTCTTTTTAATATAAAAATTAATATGTTCTTCCAATTATAAACATTAGTCAAACTGATAGACCCCATTAAAAATTATCAGCTCGATGAACTGAATCAGTATTCATTTGGTATATCTTTACCTTGTTCAATTTGATGGTAGTAACTATTTTTATTCAGATAGATAACAAATAAGACTAATTGTTCTCCTAAAGTTAGTTCATTCTGATTGAACAGATGCCCACATATTCTGATTAAAATATTGCATAATTAAACATACACATTCATAATATATTATAACATTTCTATGTAATGTAGAAAGTATTGTTTTCTATTAAAAATACTAAAATACATGCGATGTAAAAGTTATTAATACAATTAAGATTGTGTTTTTGATTTCTAAAACTATAGGAATATAAAAGTAAGAAGTATTACATCAGACTCATTAATAAGATTTTCTATATTTGATAATTTAGCCACCAAATTAGTATACTAATTTTAGGTCAAGATATTTTCATTTTATTTAATTGAATAGATGAATTCATTTCAAAACATGTGTATAAAATTCATTATTTGATACCTAGTATACAATAAATTTTATTTTTTATATATTTTGCATAAAATTGTGAGTAATCAATTTTGATTTTATTGTTTAATGTTCATTATGTTTCTAACACATTCAAATAACTATATTGTATAATAATTTTTTTTATAACATGTATTATGATTATTGAAAATTTATATTTTTTGAATAATTTTTTACATTATTTAGGTTTGGTTATATTAGGATCCAATATTAGGATTATTATCAATTTTACATTTTTATTATATTCCAAGAAGACATAAACGTATTGAGAAATGAATATAATGATCATTGGGATTTATATTTAGTATTTTATGGTGTGTAATTCGTAAAATAAAAGATAAATAAAAAATATGATAAATAATTGTATATATTTAGGGTTATTATGTGAGTATCTGAGTAAGGAATGATGTATGAAATAGTTTCTAAGAATTATTGTATCATTATTTTGTTTCAATAGAAAATTGTGAATCCAAAAAAAGATAACATTGAGATACACCGTGTCATTTCATACAAACTAGACCTATTACATATTATAAAAAACATATAATTTATTTAATTATTTATGTTCTTCATTTATTTATTATTTATACAGTATCATTATTCTAATTCATATTTTAGGGTAATACCCTAGTTATCATGTACATTATCACTTACTATCACTATTAATATAGTTAATTTGTTTTAAGAATGAATTAATATTTTAAATTTTTATAATTTTATAATAAATAATAATATAATTTATATCAAGGAAATATCAACTATTCCATGAAATGTCCATTAAATATATATTAATAAATACATAGAATTATTATAATTAAAATTGAATAATAACCCCATCATAATCATTTGGATGAGAATTTCTTTACTGAGTTCATTATAAGTTCTTAAATTATTTTTTCACTAAAAAATTATAGAAAATCAAAACAATTACACTCCAACATCAAAAATAATATCTATAAAATTTCAAAAACATATAAGGAGATACTCCATTTTAGAATTATTTTAAATGTGGTTTGGCCATAAGGAGTCTTTCATACACTATATAGGAATTCAATATTAAATTATACCGTAAATAAGTAAGTCTTTTCTTATAAGATTCATTATAAATATGTGTTTATATAGTTTAACTAACAAAATATATCATCTACATAACATTATTTAGAAAAAAAATTTATATTTTATTTTATTAAAAAATTCCCACTAATAATTAATAAAGCTATAATGGTTTAATAAAATTTTCCAATATGAAAAGTGTTACATTCAATTAAAAAAAATTATCCACCCCTTATCGAGAAATTCAAGAATCTATTATAAGACTTGCAAATAAATTATTCCATTTCATTTCAACATTGATATAACACCTCTATCTCTACATATTCAACATATCACCAGAATACAGTTAAAACAATTTGAAACTATAAACTCCCTATAAAATTATAAAAAAACCCACTACCTATCATCAAAACAACCAAAATGATATTTAGCCATCTATATCACCATGAATTGAACAGGTTCTCATATTGATATTTATTTAGAAATGATAAAAATCTTATGAAGATATTTAAATGACCAAATTAATTTTATTTTACCTCAGACTAATATAGGGTTATATTTTTTCTTCATAGAGTTCAAGTGCATCTAATTTTTAGGAATTCTATATATAAATTTAATGTCCACTTTTAATGATCATTAGTGAATTATGTGGATATATTTATTACATATAAAAAAACACCATGAATTATATAACCCCATTATAGTACCATGTATAGATAAATTATATAATATTTGTTTATTTTCAAAGAAAATTAAGTGATGGTTTATCGATATTTCACCAAATTTATGAGTTGCATCCAACATATAATTATTTCAAATGAAGATAAAATCAATATATTATGGAATTTTTAATGACTTTTTGATAAGAAAATATATATATTAATGAACAAAATTTCCATAAATTTTCATATAAAATATATATATTTTTCAAAAAAATAATTCAAAAATATATAATATAGAAACTAAATATTATGTATGATAAATTATTTTCTGACATTATCATCATTATCAAAAAAGTCAAATATAATGCACCTTTAAAAATATAATCTTAAATGTTCAAATAAATTATAATATTTGAAATAAATATTCTTTGAAGACAGGGAAAAACATATATTATTTTGTATATATCATTTTATATAAAATTTATATATCATATGGAATGATATAATTAATCATGGAATATCATATATATGTTTAAATACATATTATTAAATATTGATATACTAATATCAATCAATTTATAGAGTAATCATAATGTATGGTTGACCTATATTGTATATTCGTTAATCTTATTGTATGCCTCATATTACAACATAAAAATCATATGTGTAGATAGATATCCATAATTATTAAATAATAATATTATACTCAAATATCACCCATCAATAAAAAATTCTCAAGGTTATTCTTTTGTGAGTAGTACTGACTATATGATACAAGAGTTTTGAAAACATTTCAATAACATGTATGTTACTAATTTATATATAAATTATCATAAGAAGTCTCACATGTATCCCAACATCAATCTTGAGATAAAAGATTATTAATATTTTGTTTCCTATTCTTAGTTTATCCCCAACAAATTCATCCCCTCCCTTAAAACCCTCTCCATTATCCTTCTTTAACTTTTTAGAGTTACTAAAATATAATTTATATGAGTTAGATCCCAGTAAATCATTGGGTTATTAAATATATCCATTGATACACCCTGGAGATCTGTTTCATATTGTTTTTCTTTAATGGTCTTTATCAAGAATATACTTGAATAAAATTTCAAATTCTTATTATTCATTGTTATACGTTTATTATTATATATATTTGTGTGTGTGTATGTCTATGTCTTTTTTTGTTTCCATGAAAGCTAATATAGAAAATATGGTATATAATTTTATCTATTACTTTAAAATGATTCATTTTATCCATAAAAACCAATCGTTGGTATCAATGCTTCCCCGTGTTATTAATTCACAAAATAATGAAGTAAATGAAAATGAATATCATATCTTTTTTGTTTTAAATTTTATATCCTTAATATCAATATAATATTTTATCAATGACTATTTATATAATATTTTATATTATAAAAAATGATTTTTATATTCTTTACAATATTTGATATCATATGGGGTGAAAATGTAAATAAAAATTAATTTATTAATATATTGTATTTCACAAGATATTATATGATAGTTAAAAGTTACATCATTTTAATATAATGTATTCTAGAAAAACCAAATTTCAATTCACCTATAGGATAAAAGGGATATAATTACATATGACTCTCATGTCAATTATATTTTTATCACAAATTAAGTAAATATGTGAAAAAATAGATAGATAATTTGGAATTCCATGTTCAACAATATCACCTATATCATAAATATTATATCCTGAAATTTTGTATTTTTATAAATTTTTTATTATACATAGATTTATGTAATATATTTTTTTTAATAAACTATATAATAACATATTTTAGAATATATTTTGGAAATTTTAATATTTTTTAAAATAATTTATTTTTGAAATTGATTCAAATTTATTTAATAATTTTATAAAAACATTTAATAAAAAAAATTCATAATATAAAACATTACCATTAAATTAACTTTTAATGATATATGTATTTAATAAAAAATTTACGTAATATTATATTTGGAAGATAAAATCATAATTTAAAAATTTATTACAAAACACAAAATAATTATTAAAATATTTTTTAATATTATGAATTATTGATAATATTATATATGTAATATAAAAAGTAAAATTAAAAATTGGTATATTGTTTGATTATTATATAAAAATAATAAAAGGTTTTTATATTTCCTTTAATATAATCTATATACTTAAAGATTTAAAAATAATAAAATTAAAGAGTTCATGTTAATTTTATTATAGAATTCAAATTTTTAATGATATAATTTTCAATAGTGTATCATAAAATTATATAGGAGTCACAAATAAATGTTTATCACATGCAAAAAATGATTATATATTAATTTATACTCACTATTCTAATATTTTTAACGAATAGAAATTTAATATTATGATAATTTATGTATATAATGTTTTAAATATTTAATTGGATATATAAATTTTAAAATATTTAGATAATTTGTTAAAAATGTGGCATATTAATTTAATTAGTTTTTTATTACATAGAGTTTATTTCTAGTGGGTAATGTTATTGATTGTAATGGTTGATTACTTTTATTACTTTCTGAGTGTCAAAATTCTTGTATAATTGAGGTAGCTCTAATTTAATATTCCATGGGTAGTGGAAAATTTCATGGGACTGCAAATTATAATGAATTATGATGCCATATAATGAAAAATGATTGTTGAATAACTATATGTCAATTATTACAACGGAAAATATATTAAATTTCATTGGATAATAATTTTGAAACAATTTTTGTCATTAGTATGTTAAAATTTTAACTTGGACTGTATTTTTTGAAGCTCTATATGATTCTGGGAGTTTGAGATTAATAATATAGAGTTGTTGGTGATACGTGATAGAGAAATAGTTTTTGGAAGTTTTCAGTTTTAAAAATGTGGTGACCATTAGATATTTCGTTGTTGGTTCCTTTGTCGATTTTTATGGTTTGACCATAGTTTACCTACTCATGTGAGTCATCATGAAAATTGTATGTGATGTTGGTCTTGGTTCACCATTTATCAAATGGATTGAGCACATTTTGTATAATCATTCATATATTCATTTGAGACCATTGACCACAGTTTCCATGGATTATATTCTAGAGAACTATTAGCACATCTTTTATATGACAATGCAACCTAGTTGTCAAACACAAAAAAAATCATTTAATAGAAAATTACTATGTTTTCTTCACTTAATTTAAAACCTAATTTGTTTATAATTTTTCATTATACTAAAATTTATTATGATTGATACACTAAAAGGTTCTCACTATGGTCCCATAGTGAATCTCGATCAATTAACATGGATATCATTGAGTCATTTTTGTTTTTCTTGATTGTTATATTCTGCTCATTACTAATATACCTCCAATATCTTACATTATTCGTGAACTAAAATACTATAGAGGATATGAGGACTATATTTATAGTTTATGTGTTTACTTGATGTTATTTTCTTTGTATCATTATTTTTTAATACCAAATATCTTTTTTTCCCATCATATAATTTTAACGTGTTGATGATTCCTCATTTAATAAAGTTTGTGTCTCTATCATTTAGTCAATCAGGAAGTATGATTTTATTATTCTGATGTTCTCCATTGGTTTATATTTTAGAAACTGAATGTTTTACATTATTTCCATGATCATTTGTGTCAATGAATAGTTTATTCAAAATGGATTTTTGTTTAACCGAATTTTTTTTTCACCTTACATGTTTTGTTCATTTCAAAGAAGATTGTTTTGTATTATATTTGTATTTTCAAGAATAAATGTTATGTGGCATCTCAATAATATTTTTTATGTAATGTGAATTTTTTTAATTGAAGATAATGTTGTTATATAGGATATTTTGATGCTGTGGGGCATGGTAAAAAATTAAATCAATTTAAATTATAGTGAAGTGTTCTATCAATAGTGTAAGTCCTCTTGATTCAATTTCTAATAGTGGGAAGCCATACCATGGGATTGAGGTTTCAAATCACTTGTAATAACCTATATCTACTAGTATTCATATGTTTTTCATATTTTTGTACACACATAGATAATTAATTTACTATTGATGATTTTTAAACATATCACATTCTAATTTATAAGGTTTAAATATTTTCTATGTGAAAATGATAATTATTCAATTAAATTCAGATTATTAATCTTATTATAACCTATGGATATATTTTATTTCATATGTATTTTCATAGTAAAATGTAACCTGTTTTAAAAAGAAATCCTAAAGATGACATTATATATTAAAATGATTAATTTGGTATTCTTTTGTAATTTTTTACACAAGGACAAATGGATGCATCTAGATAATTATTATATATATTATTTGGGGTAATAGTATTATGATTTAGATCTCACTTTTAGCCTTTACAGTTTATGGTCTGTAGTAATTCATTTATTGGATAAAAGTAAAGGGAATAGAGTTATATGGCATGTAATCTTCAATTAATTTATTTCGCCTTCATAGTTGGTGTGGTATAATGATAGCTGAAGATAAAATTGAGACATGTCTTGGGATTTGGTTAGATTTCAAAAATGGATTATTTTTTACTTTTTTATGTATGTATCATGGATATATAATTTTTATTTCAATTTTTTATCTGATTGTTTTTTTCTTTTATTATACATGAGACATATAATGTAGTATTTAAATATGAAACTATTTCCAAGGATCTAATTTTTGGTACCACAGATATTATCATTAACACAATGTGATCAGGGTCATTCATATGGTCTTTTAGTAATCCATGTTTGGTGGGATGTCAGGTAAACATCGAATGGTTCCACACAAAATGGAATTGAAGGATTACATTATATATAGAGAAGTTTCACTACGTAATTTTGGTTTGGGGCCTTGTAGAGTATATCTAGGCATTTTCTACGTTATATTGGTGAATTTAGACTGGGTACCTTATCACTAAATTTCTTGACACCACTTCAGTTACTAGTTGTTCCATATATTTGATTACTGGGTTGTTCTATATTTTGGTTGTTATCAGAATTATGTTTCATGTTATGTTGTAGACATAGAGGACCTAAAAACCATAAAACAATCCAAAACATGATCTTGGAAATGATATGATAGGTATGGAATTAATGTAAGATAACCTTCAAATAGGTGTCTTGGATTATCATGATGTAACATACAATTAATTAGGATTTTATAACCCATTATTCATTGATTAATTGAGTTAAAATAATTAATTTGAAAGTAATCACAGTTGTTCATGGAATATATTTATATAACTAATTATTTTTTGTTGATAGTTATGACATGGTTCTATTTTTTCACGTCTAGTATAACCAATTTATGTGTTAAAAATTGATTTCATAGAAAATGATTTTAGATTGAAAATATATTTTTTAATGATTTCCTATAAAATTATGATGGGTTCCTATCTCACATGTTTGGCAATGAATTTTTAATCCTTAAATCGTATATAACTATATTGGTTTCAAACATGGTTAATGATCTATATATATGATGTTTATAAATATATACCATGTTTTTAGTAAGGAATAAATATTTTAAAAGAAATAGTTGTTTACGATAATGTTGTAATTACATTGTTTTTTTATAGAATATACCATGGTTATTTCAAACATATAATAATTAAGTGACTTTTTAATTAGAATGATACATCTGATAAAGACATTGATATTTTAAAAAGTTATCTTATAAATTCAGTTGTTTAATAATTATTTAGGGTATTATAATTTTTTTTATTAATGGAATTTCTGACATGGATAATAAAATTCTAGATGAATATAAAAACACTTTAATGAGTTTGGAATGAATGGTATGGGGTGTGATCTTGAAATTGTAGAGTTTTGATGCACTTATATTCTATATTTTTTTATCATGTAATGAATGATGTTTATATATTAAATTAGTTGTATATATATGAGCATTTCTATATGACTATTTATTTTTTGAAAATGATAAGTTTTTAATGATTTTATTCTATTTTAGTGTGTTTATATTACAAAATATCTGAATATATTTGCATTAATTTTTCAATTTTAGGTTTGTACTAACCCATTAACATGTTTAGAGGTTATCTGATGTAATTTATTGGATATGACTATATGGAACTATTCTATAGAGTATCATGAGAAAGTCCCTAATATATTCCACAAGTTCTATGTTAGAAACATTACACAATAGTGGTGATTAGCCACTCAAAGAGGCTAATATTTATTATTTTTATTATAATATTAATCAATTTTATTATCCATAAAACCTTTTTTAGTCCATATACATTTTGAATATTATTTTATATTATAATTGTAATTTCTTCTTAAAATACACTTCTACATGGCACAAGTTCTGAACACCATATAAAATACCCAGTGATATTGATTTTATTTTCATATTTCATTTGTTGGTTCCTTAAAACAATTTGAAAAGTTAATACTTTTGGGGTATATGAAGATCCACATGGGAAGACCATCAAAATGGGCATTCATGGCAACCTATTCTAGGTGATGTAAATTGCACAATAACCCAATAATGTGACTATAATAGCCAAGATCCAAGCCGAATTATTCTAAAAAAATTAAAATTAGATAGAGGACATCATGGGGAATATATTTCATCCAAATGTGACAATAGATAATTAGGAATTTTTAATGGAGTTCCATATAGCCCAAGTTGGAGATAAAATTCAAGAGCAGATTCTATGGACTAGAAAACATCCAACCATTTCGCCCATATCATGATCTAAATAACCCATTTGGGATGAAACATTACCAAAAGTTATGGGAAATACATAGCATAATATTCTTTTCCAATTTCCTACTACAACATGGACATCTATGAGCTCATTTAGAAACATCTTTTTTTTGTGGATGCAAGCAAGATGTCATTTCAGGTCAAGGGTGGAAAAGTCCAAATTCCACAAACATTACAATACTCAAGGCCTACCATACACAAGTGGGAATAATTTAAATATTTATGGATTAACCCAAGACTCATGAAATAATTATTTAATTTAGTGGTAGTGGATAATATTTTCATCATTGGTTCATCGTTTTTGTGATGCGTCTTTGTGATTTTAATCACACTTCATTCTCATGTATGCGGTTCAATTAACCTTAGTTCCTCAATAATATTTCTTTATTTAAATTTATTCTATTATTCTCCATATCATGTTGATATTTTTTCCTTATGCTGTGAATTTATTCACACCATACCATGTAAAATTTATCACACATTTGTGGAGTGATCCTTATTTTGATGTTTTTCCTTCTTCAATTCCACCCTCAGAAGTCTACATGCGACTTCCATTGAGAACATGTCATCAATGGATGGATAAATATTTTATTTGTCGACCAAAAGGATTCGAAATCATCCGGATTTAATTTTTATTCACTCTCTCAAAATGTTTACTAATTTCTTTAATTGGAGTTTATTTTACCCAATGATTTTGTCTTTTCCACTACCATATTGAATTTATTTTCACAACTTTTAGGTGATAATAAGGTATTTTACCTTAGAGTCCTTATAGAAATTTCCCTACAAGTGTATACGTGATTATCATGTATTTGTGAAGGTGTTTTACTAGTATGTGACTTGGGTAGTTTGAATTCATTGAATGAATCCTTCTCATTTTAATGAAATTGAAATCGATAAAAATGAATTTCATACAATTCACCCTGAGCGACAACCTATGCTAAAATCACTACCATAATTTGAATTAACTTATATATATTAGTGATCCTTTAATTCTATCTATAATCAACCCAATGTTAGAGTATTAGTATACAGAAACAATCTATAGAATTTACATGTCTATAAGTTACATCATTGGTCATTGATGATTTGAAAACCCAGGCTACACTACAAGTGACCGATAAATCCTAAAATCTTGGTTAAATTTAGAAGAGTCCTAATTTTGGCATCGTTACTGGGGACCCGATAATGTCATCTCAACACTCATTCTATCTATTCCATTTAAATTTTAACACAAAAAATTCCCTTACCCTTATTCCATTTCATTAATTATTTTTTTCTTTGGTCACATGTATTCCTTCACCTACGATAACTAAATAGATTCATTAGGGTGGAATGTATTTGGGGTGGGGAATCAAGTAAAACAAGGGAAATATTTTTTTATAAACTAATTGTGTAAATACTCTAGAGTTAAAAATAGAACCCATTTTAATGGAAGGTCTTCAATGAATTCTACTCAGAAACCCAGGTGGGAACCAAAATAGAAATCCCAATGCGGTAGCCCCAAACATGGGGAATGCAGTTGATCAAACCATAAATGGATAAATCACACCTTCCAATAAAAATACACCCTCTTTCATTAGGCATTATTCCAAAGGAAAAAAAACCACTATGTGTTAAATCCTATTGTCCTAATCCACCTTTCAACCTTCCATGGGATGGAGTCAGAAATGACATACCATAATGTCAAAGAGTTCAACGACATTGTTGAAACCATTTGCCCATCACATCAACCTAAGTTAGCTAAGATGAGGCTCTTACCTTTAGCACTTAAGGATCAAGAAAATAATGGGTTAAAAAATATGACATCTACATCAATCAACTATAGGGTCCAATTTCTAATAAAATTCAAATAAAAATACTTCCCCCATCAAAAAACTATTTATCATAAAAATATCAACCAATTTTTTTTGAAAAATAGTTGGAGTACATTTATGAATGATGGGAAATGTTCCAGGACAAAAAAAACAAGGTACCAAAAAATAAATTATAAATCCCAGAAAAGGATCAAGTCTTTTACATAGGGTTGGGTCCATGAACCAAACAATTCATTGACAAGATGTTTATTAGAACCTTCAAAAACAAAGCACCAAATGATGCTTACAAGTATCTAAAAGGATTGGACGAACAATACAAAACATGGGGAACATCACCTTATCATCAGAAGCCACACTACTCTGGTGGAATTCAAACAATTAGGGTGGATGAAAATTGTAGGGAGAATATAGTTTCAGTCATGAGGATAGTATAGAACATTGATCATAGGAAGGTCCATGAAATTCAAACCATTGACCATGTTTGCACAATTTGTAACAAACATTTCCACAGGACGGAAAACATACCAACCATACCTTCCCTTAAATATGTTCTTCTATGTGGACTACCAAAAGAGGTTAATGATCTGAACTTTTAGAATGAAATATACCAAAAAAATCCAATCCATGTTACAATGACCATTTTGGATTCCCTTGGAAAGATAACCAATATCCCAACCCACAATCATGTCATCCACAAAGAAAAAACACTACACTCAACAGAATATTCCAAACCATAACGAATTCCAACCATAACCATTCCAATACGAAAACACTCATATCTAATACTAGAAACCCATCTGTAAACTCATGCAACAACCAATATACCAACCAAATAATAATCCTAGGATAAAACAATCAGCACAAGGCCCTACATAATCTATCCCTCTTCCAATCCTTGAGCAGTTGTGTAAAAAAATTGATAAAATGAACTCAAAATTCATATCCCTTAAACATTAACTAGAAACCATTAAACCCATGAAGGAACCCATGTATACTAGAGTAGTCTCATCCCCAATATTAAGGGGGGAATACAGTTACAAACAAACCTCTCATGAAAAACTCAATGAAGTGATTATTTTAAGATGTTAGAAATCAATTGTGAAAATTGAAAATTCCAATCTAAAACCATTAAAAGTTTCAAAATGAATAAAAATTATAATTAAACACCCAAAAATTATGAAAATATAAATGATAATGTGAAGGTACTGCAACCACACCAAACAATCAAATAACATACTCACTTATCTCAATGCATTAGAAGAAAATATAAACCAGAAATGAATTAAACATTGAGGTAAATATTCTCCCAGTTTTTTTTAATATTCTACTTATCATGAAAATATAAATGATTCTTGTCTACCCCAAGTTCTTTAAAAGTATTTTTCCCTTATATAGGTAAATTTTCACATAAAAACAAAGTCTTTTTGGATATTAATGTTAGTACCACCCTTCAAGGGACCATTCCTTCCAAGCTAAAAGATCTAGGATGCCCATAAATCAATGTTGTGTTAATAGACAAAATAGTTTTCAATTATCTTTGTGATATGGGATACAGTGTGAACCTCATTCCTTATGCCATGTATTGTTAGTCAGGGTTTGAAGAACTCCAACCAACATTTTTAATTCATCAACATGACGATCATTGTGTTCAAATTCCTGAGGGGTTCAGATTGTATGATTTGGTGAATGATAAAAATTTCTTTTACACATATGACCACATTGTCCTTGACAATCACTCAATAATATGTCCAATGGAGAAAACCCATATCATCTATGGTCATCCCTTCCTTGCCACAATTAAATCTATTAACCGTGTTTGAAGTGGGAAAATGACCATCACCTATAGAAACATGAGTCTGCAGTAGAAAATCTACAATGAGAACTCTAAAAATGGGGATAATGAACAGATCCATGAGGTTAATTGAATTGGTAGTGTGGATAGTGAACTCATGGAACATCAAGGGATTATTTAAGGATGTTTAAGTTAGGAGGAGATAGATATTATTAGTTTACATGAGGGAAATTTGTATCCTTGGCCTGAATCTCATTCAGATAGCTATATTGATTATTTTCTCAAATAAAAGATAAATGAAACAAATAGTGAAATCAATAACATTAATTCCATACCCATTCATTACATTAATCTGACCAATTTAGTGGCTGAAATTTTTTTTCACCAAGAACAGATTCTTTTAAAAAATCTGAACAATAAAACTGAGTTCAAAACAATTTTTCATCCCTTCTTGGAATGTGATAACCAATTTGACCCTTAAATTAAGGTCCTACCTCAATTACTCGTGTATTCATTATTAGGGGACTATCAGGACATCCCTATTCACATTTTTTCTTTTCTTTATGCCAATAAAGAGATGATGCTTCTAGATGTCCTATGAATAGATAAGAAAGAAATAGGACAGACCCTTTTGATATTATCCAGATTATCCCAGTCACTGGAACTCAAAGGATTGTTCTTGAATCAGAATTCAAACCATGTTGACAACCTCAGCAAAGAATAAATCTAAATCTTATAGAAGTGGTGTGGAATGAACACCGTACAATGTATATTGTAGGTATCATCTACACTATTGCGAGAGAGCATGAGTAAGCATAATTCACATTATCCCAATGAATCTGGAATCACTATTATCACCAATGAGGATGGTAAATTTCTCCCCACAAGGGACATTTTTGGATGGGGATTTGGTATAGATTATAAGAATCTCAAATATTTTTCTAAGAAAGGACATTTTATATTTCACTTAATTGGCTAAGTCCTCGATTGAGTGGTGGGTCATCAATTATATTGATTCCAAGATGGATTATCATGGTATAATAAAATTGGGGTCTCCTTTGAGGATCAAGCAATAATAAACATCACTTTTCAATTAACCAATTTTTCCTTCAAGTGCATGCCCTTTGGGTTATGTAATTCCCTAGGCACCATCCAGTGGTTCCGGATGGCAATCTTCATGGACATGGTGGGGGATTGTATAGAGGTCTTCATGGAAGAATTATCCCTATTTAGGGATTCTTTTATGGAATGGCTTCAGAATGGTGAAAGGGTTTTTTCAAGATTCGAGGATAAAAATATAATCTTAAATTTAGGGAAAATTCAATTTCATAGAAAATAAAAGACTTTTATTTGAATTATGGTATCTAGTAGTGGGATTTAAGTTGATAAGGCTATGTTTGATATGATTTTTCACAATTACTCTCCTAAAATTGATTAGGAAGTATGGTCCTTAATAATATATGATGGTTTCTATTGAATGTAATTCATGAATTTCTCCTCTATTTCTTGACCACTTAGTTCTATATTGGTGATGGATTCTCTATTATTATTGACAAAAAGCTGTGAGGAATAATTTTCAACACTAAAGTCAGATCTTATCTCTCCACCTATCATGAAATCTCCATATTGGAATCATCCTTTTGAGCTCATTTGTGACACGAGTGACTTCACTGTAAAAGGATTTTTCGGACAACAATGCCAGAAATCTCCATGTGCCATTTCATTTGAATTAAAATCATTAATTTATGCACAAATAAAGTACCCCACTACTGCAATAGAATTTATTTCTGTAGTCATCATCTTATAGAAATTCGGGTACAATCTATTTGGATCACCCATCATTGACTTCACTGACCATTCCACACTGAAATACATTTTCCAAAAACAAGAATCCATGGTTAGATTAGTTATGTGGGTCCTTCTTCATCATGAGTTTTATTTAAACAATAAGGATAATATGGGTTTTGAAAAAATTTTAGCTGATCACATCACTAGGATGGAATTGAAAGACAAATCACATCACGTTTCGGTGTCAGATTTGTTTCTATATGAGCACCAATATGTTTTGAGTGAATACTTATGGTATGATGGCATAATGAACCATTTGGTGATAGGTGACATTACAAAATTCATAGGGACCCATGCTAAGATGAAATTCCATTCTAATTTCAAACACTATATATTTGATGATCCTTACCTCTTCAAGTTATGTCCTGATATAATCATTAATAGATGTCTTCCAGAGTCTGCAAAAGAGTCCAATCTAATTTTTTCATGGGGAGGAATGTAGAGGTCACTTAACTTCAATGAAAACCACTACAAACGTACCCCAATGTTTTTTCTACTAGCCTATCCTCACAATGGATTCCTTCCAATTCGGGAAATGTTGTCCCCAATGTCAATATTTGGTATCTATTTCCAAAAGGAATCAAATTCCCCTCACTCACATTCTGGTAATTTAAATCTTTTCTTTTCGGGGAATTGATTTCATTGGTCCCTTCTAAAACTCTAGGGGATACCTCTATATCCTCTTACCACTTTATTATGTCTCAAAATCAGTTGAGTCCTTCTCACTGTGTCTAATGACCATCATGTTGTGATCTGATTTCTGAAAGTGCAGAAATTTACTCAATTTGGAACTCCTTGGGCTATAATTTTTGATTAAGGAACCCATTCCTACTACTGCCCATTATTTTCACTCATGTCTATGAATGTGATTTCACCAAAATTTTCTACTATGTACCATCCTCAAACCAATGGTCATGTTGACTTAGTGAATTTTGATATTAAATAAATTATTTAAAAAACTGTAAATCCATATATGAAATATTGGCCTGAGAAACCCATGGATGATCTATGGGGAAATTGTACATCATTAATAGCCATTATAGTCGTGTCACAGTATTTATTGGTTTATGGGAAATCATTTCATTTACTTATTGAAATCGATCATATGAAATTTTTGGCAATCAAAAAAATAAATTTCAACATTTCATTGGCCGAAGAGAAGAAGAAATTAGATCTTCATGAATATGAAAAACATAAGATAGAGGCTTATGAAAATTGAATGGTAAATAATTATATATTTCAAGCCAACAAATATCAAAATCTCAATCATAAAAACTTTTAACATTCATTTTTTTTTTATCTTTTATAGTTCTAAAAATAATTTGGTCTCAAGAATGTTATGGTCTAGATGGTCAGGTCCTTTCCTAGTGAATTTTGTGTATCCCCATGGGGAACTAATTATTCTAGATCCCACTTGTTGAAACATATTCATGGTTAATGGTCATTGGTTAAAACCATTCAATTAATTTATTAATAAATAAGAATAAAAGGTTGAGTTAACTTATAAATACTATGAACAAAGATAATGTTAATAGATTTAGGATCCCTGTTAGGAAAACCATGTTAATGAAATGTGTTGAATGAGAGGAAACCAGTGGGTATAGTGATTCCAATCAATATAAATCATTTTATTTTGTCAATAGGATTAATGATAAATTTTGATATTTTATTTAATTTTTTTCTTGATGAGTCATATATGAATATGATAGTACCATTGACTATTTACATGTTCTTGTATTAAGAGTATGTACTGATATGAAATTGGAGCATCATATTCATCCATTTCCCGTGGTGTGATCCATAAGAAATACTTCACCCAGAAATTTAAAAAGAGGACATTGTATCATCTTTTTATTTTATTTTATTTTTATGTGTTTAAATGATAAAATAAAAATAATAATTAATAATAAAAATTTATTTAAAAACAATAAAATTACACATTGTAGTTCATGGGGATACCCTGTCACAACTAGTGTCGACGCCAGGACTCGACCCTAGGATAAAAGGGAGAGAGGGGAGTGCGCCTACCACTAACCAACAACTTATAGTGTTTCTTTCTTGTATTTTATTTATATATATTGTTATTTTTTTTATTTATATATCAATATATATATATATATATAACTCTAATTTTATATTGTTTCTATTATCGTAATTTGGTATTCATAAATAAAAAGTGGAGTCTTTTCCTTTCATTTTGTTTTTGTTTATGTAAAGGGACCTCAAGGTGTTTCCATTGTGTTTTAATTGTATGGGTTCTTGAGATTCAAGGGATGTTGATATGATGGATGTTTTTAGACAAATCATTGATATATAAACACTACAATCATCATTAACAAGGTTTCTCTAAGTGACCTAAAGTCAATGGACTAAAAGGGAGCATCAAGAACATCAACGTCAACCACCATGTGACTTCATTAAATGATATTAATTTTCAATTCCCATTTTGAACTCCATTTCTTGGCCCATACCCCCTTACAAGTATTATTTTCATCAAACACTAGATAATGTGTTACATTATGATGGGGGGAGACGAAAAAAACCTATTTTATTGGAAAAAATGATTTGAAAAAAAGTCCTCCTAAATGGATGGAAATTATACTTTCACCTTGATCTTGATAATACACATTGAAAATTTTTAAATTTAATATAAAATAATTTATCATGTCTTGACTATGATTTTAATACATGTTTAAGTTCATGTTCATAGAGTTTGGAATGTGAGGATGTCCTATGTGATTTTTCACCATTTATATTTTCATCCATTTAATAAATAAACACAATACACATCTTCTTGATTTTGGGGTATATGTTTGTGTTCATGGGGTACCTTAAATAAATTTCATAGGTTTGATGATCATTATTGATAGAATATGAGTATTCAAAAAAATAAAAATATAACAACAAATCTGTGCATAGAGAAGTGAAACATCCTAATGCATGGCTTTCGGAACTCAAGGATCGTGACTCTATAGTTTTCTATCCCATAGTTAGTAATTCAAGATCTATTTGTGGTAATTTGACTTCGTTTTCAACTAAGTTAACATGAGATGATGCCCATGTATTTAGGCCTCACATCATTCCCTATGTTCTATGAGTGTGGGAGTAATCAGCAATGACTTGAAAAATGAGTTTACTCTGTTGAGTGCAATTTCAATTACGATGGAAAAATTGGAAAAAAGTAAATTCACATCATAATATTGAATTGTTATTCCACCTAGTGCTTCCATAATATCCCCCTTGAATAATGATGAACCCCGTATATATTGTGATGCACACCACATCATCATGCTTAATTGATGTTAGAGGAAATATTATGATGAATTTGAACAATGTAATGGGCCTGGGATTAGGTTATTCTTAGGAAACTATCCTATTTTAAATTATTTTTATGGGTTTCATAGTTGTTTTATATAAGGGTTTTTGGTGATCATTTTTTATTAAATAATCTATAGGAAAAGGGAATTCAAATATTATATTTTAGTGATATATTTTTCTCAGGACTAGAAAAAATAAATTTGGGGGAGCTATTATCAACTGAAAGATGCTAATATTCAATGTTTATATTATAATATTCTTGTTCGTTGTTAATCATAAACACAATTTTCAGTGCATTTTAAAAATTGAAATTTATTTTATATTATAATAGTAATTCCTTCCTAAAATTTTGTATTACATTATATCTTTTTTGAATACCATATAAAATACCAAATGATCTCAATATTATATTCCAATTAAATTATCATTATTCCAATTAAATTGGTAAAAATTAATAATATGTAGTACTCAATGAATCATAATAGAAGACCACAAAATGGGAATTCATGGAATCAAATTATTGGAAAAGTAAATTGGAATGATTCCAGTTAAAGTGAATATAGAGGCCAAGATCTGAGCCCAATTATTCTAAATATTTATCATTAGATGGAGTGAATTATATGGAACATTTCATCCAACATTGAAAATTACTAATTCAAATGTTTTAATGGTGTTACTGGCATCCCATGTTGGATATATAAGTCTGGACTAGATCCTGTGGACAGGAAAAATAGTCCACCATTTAGAGTGTATCCCAAAAATATATATTCCATTTGAGATGAAACATTACTGACAATTTGAGGAAATCCATATAGTCATTTCATTCCACTATTTTCCTCTCCATTTTGGATATCTGGATAGTCATTTAGGCTCTTTGGTTATTGAATACTAGCTGGATTTCATTTTGAGTCAAGGGTGGAAAAGTCTAAATTACACAAACCTTCCACCACCCTAGGCCTAACATACTTATGTGTGAAGACATAGAAAATAGGGGGACTAACCATGCCTCTTCAAATTACTTTTTAAGCATGTCGTGGTGGAAAATTTTATCATATTTGGTGCATGGTTTCATTGTAGTGTTATGCTGCCGCTTTGTGATTGAATTTACATTTCTTTATCAAGTAAGTTGTTCAATTCCCTATATTTTCATATTAAAAGTTAATCATTTACTCTTATTATGTTCATATAAATATCACATCAATACCATTGCCTCATGGTGTGAATTTATTCACACCATAACTTGTAAAATTTATCACACAACGGTAATATGATCTTTGTTTTGTTGTTTTTTTCTTCTGCAATTCCACCCTCATAAGTCTACTTCCCCATTTTGTTCAGAACATGTCATCAATTGAAAGATAAATACATTGTGGTTTGATCCAAGGGAGTATAAATGATATGGATTGGATGTTATTTTTCACACTATAAATTTTTTATTATTTCCTTTTATTTGAGTTCCATTTATCCAATGATTTCCTATTTTCCTCTTCCATATTGAATTGATCTCCCCACTTTTATGTAATAATAGGATCCTTTACCATGTAGTTCTCATGAAAATTATCCTACAAGTGTATATGATATTATTTTGTGTCTGTGAATGTTTTCAACTATTACATGATGATTTTATTTTTAATTCCTTGAAGGAATCCTTCTCGAGTTAACAAAATTAAAATTATTAAAAAAGGAATTCATATAATCCACCCTAAGAGATAACCTAAGATCAATATAATTTATTTATTTGATTTAAAATAGATCTATTATAGATCCTTTTTACACATTAAAAATAATCCCAATTTTTTCAACATCATATCAAAACCCAATTCATATATTGTACATGTTTGTAGGTTACTTCTTAGGTCTCAGAGGATTCGACAACCAAAGCTAAAATACAAGCGATCACTTAACCCTAAAATCATGGGTTAATTTGGGAGAGACTATGTGGCCTATTCTTCATACCATTATCATATCCCTATACCAAAATGGTTTGGCGTGTTTTCATTTCTCTTTAGTCTAATGTGATATAATGACTTGAGTTTAATCAAGGTGATGTTTCTTTATGACCTTGATCAAAGACCATATATTTTGGGGAGGATAATTTGGTTTATAAGGATCTATTCACTTGGTTTTCAATGTTCATCATGAATAATGGAATTATAGAAAAATTTTATGATTGGGTAATATTCTCTACAAATTAGTCTTCAATTGTTTTTGTGTGCTTATTTTTTGAGAAATCCTTACCTTATGCACCATTTGGAAGATATTCCTTCGAAACAACCATGGAGACTGATGGATATATTGAGAATACCCATGAATCATTGTGTTTTTTCCAAATTAGTACCTTCATGTTTGGGATATACTTACAGAAAAACATGGTTGGTAGGTTTTTATATGTTCTCCAAACATGGTGAAAATTTGGTGTGTTCATTGGAAATAATATTTAGCTTCAATATCAGTTTAGTTGGGTGTTTCATTAGATATATGTTTTTATATATTTTATAGTAGGTAACCCCCATAGAGAGTTATATAATATTTATTTACTATTGATATTATTTCTAAGCATGATACTATATAAATGATTGACCTAGTTGAGTTGTGATTCTATTTAATATATCTGTTGGTTATGTGTGAATTGTTGGATATAGTGTATTTCATAGCTATCATGGGTGATTACTCTAGATATTAAACATAATGAACTCTGGATCATTCATAGGGATGCTTCCTTAATTATAGGGTTGATGTAGTACAATATTTTTACATTTAGTGGGAAAATATTTCCCCAATTTACATAAAACAATCTTAGGGAATTTCTAATTTTGGTCTGCGAATCCCTTTTATCTGTGGTAATTAACTATTGTATCAATGTAGCTATATGTTTTAACACAATTTAAAATTAAATCTATATATTGTATAGACTTATGTTCATTCAACATTATTTTACATCATCTTGTAATAATATTTCAAACCATATACTCCTTTGTAAGGCATGAAGTGATATAAAATTTTCACCAATTTTGAAAAATGATCAGTAGTGTTAAATATGATAGAGTTTAAAATTAATCCAATCAAATGGGGTTGGGATGTCTCTTGATGTAGTGAAAATGATTAATTTAATAAGGTATTACCTCAATAGTTCCCCGTAAATGGAATTAATATCATCATGACCTTTTGTTGATAAATTTTATTTATATTCAAAAACATTGAAACACTATATCTATAGATAGTTTTTTACAATATATTTATTTTAAAAATATTGGAATTATTATTTATGAATGGGGAATTTGATCCAAAAATTGTGTCACCATGTTATGTGACATCAATTATTTGTTTTATAGATTTTTTTTGCTCATGGGAAAAGGGTAAGGGCTTAAAGATTCATTGAATAGGAAATTACTAACTCATATTTCTAATATATTTATGGAAGAGGTATCCTGGTTAAATTTTTTGATGTAATTAACTGAGTTATGGTTTAGTTAACAATGTCTATGAATTCTCATAATTCGAGTAATATAATTCATCCTTGTACAACTAGATTTATATCTATAAGTTTGAAAAATATAGTTGAAAATATTTTAATGAAAAATTTTATGGCGATTATACCTCATCATTCCAATTTGGGAATTTTGTTAGGGATTTAGGTCATCTAGGATTATTTTTTATTTTAATCAGTTTGAGTTAGTGGTAGATGGATTCATAACAAAAATCCAATGTTCTATGTAAAATGTGATTACTATGTTATTTCATGATTTCATACATCAATTTTAGTGGCCTAGGATGATCCATTTGAATTTTAAAATTATATAATTATACCATAAATTCTAGAATAAAAGATACGTGGAACACAATAGATCAATGTTGTTTTTATAGCCGTTTTCAATGCATTATAAAGGTTGAATGATGGACCCATGGATCTCTAAAATATAAAAACACAAAATTTTATTAGTATATATTTGACAAGGGTGATTATTGACCAAATCATGAAATAATTAAATTTCTTACCAATTAAAAAGTCCAAAAAAGATGAGGATGCTGGTAATAGGTATTTATATAATTTTTTCAGACTTCACGGTGTTCCATCGACTATTATTTTTGACAGATTCCCTTTTTCCACATCATGATTATAAAGTTTATTTTTAGTACATATGGGTTATTATTTGATATAAAGAACAAAATCTCATCCCCATATGAGAGGCGAGAATGATAGATCCATACATATTCTTAAATACACTATACAAAAATGTGTGCTTGGAATAAGTGGATCATCGGGGAAATAATTACCCTTAGTGGATTTTTTATTTTAAAATATTTATCAAGTATATATCATGGTTGTACCAGTTTTTGTATTTAATGAGCTTATTTCATGATTTCCTCTTTTTTTTAAAAAATTTATAGAATGGTCCATTGTAAGAGACGAAAATGCTCAGTAGGACATGAATATTTTGTAATTTTAATAGATAATATTTGAAATATATTAGAGTCATCATAAATAATATTTCAATTATTTTAATTTTCTAATTATTTTGAGGTAGGTGAATAGGTTTTCATTAGATATTGAGCATGGTTGATACATTTCCATTTGGGGAGGTAGGATAATATATAATGTTAGCATGATGACTGGTTTTAGATTGTATAGAGAATCAAGATTGTGGATTATCAATTAAAATAACCTATTTTTTGGCATATATTGAAAATGTGTTTCATGTTTCGCAAAAACCTTTACCATCAAGATCACCCCCTATATTCGGTGGGAGATTTTTCAAACATAACCAGACACCTCAGTGATTCGAAGTCAAGTTAAGATTACACACATACATGAATAGGTGTTATATAGAAATAACAACCCATTGGTTGAAGTTATATATCTATATGTATGGTAATTAAATTATATGTTGGATAAAGTGTCCATGATAATGAAACTATATCATTTTGAATTTATTTTTTCCAGAGACAAATTATTTATAGGGATATATAGTTTCAATGTGTGTAGAATTTTGAATCCATCTAGGTTTTATATATTTTGATGTTTGATCATAACAGTTCTCTATTGAGGATCATGTGTATTTTAGGGAGTCATGGAATGAAAATTTATTATTTCAGTAAAAATTGAATAGGATCATATGTTAGGTTCATGGTATGTATTAACTATATGGTAATTGTGTGATATCTCTCTCTTGGTTTCAATGGTGATTTCGTCTATTTAAACATAGTTTGGATAACCATATGAGTAACTAAAAAATGTGTGAAATATAATGGGATATGTTTTTAGGGTTTATCATTTATTGATCATTGTTTTATTCATTATTTAGTTATTAATAGTAAATTTTTTGTCCTATTTTTTATGGATAGTAACAAATGAATTATTAGTGAAAATTTAATCGAACTATTATTCTATACAACCAAACCCAAGTCAAACATAAAAAAATAGAAAATTAACATGATAAACTCACTATATATTAACTACAATTCAGTCCTAATTGTTCATTAAACTAATGTAGCCTCGCATTTATATTTAAGGGGTCCTCCATATGAACCCATAGTGAACCTTTGTCAATCTATAACGACCTCATTAATGTATCAGTGTTTTTTAAACTATTATCATTATCTCATTTCAGATATACCTATAATATCTCATTTTATTATTTACATGATACCTAATTTGTTGAATTATGTATAATTTTATGTTATTCATGTATAATAGATGTTGTTTCCCATAGTTATTGTAATGTTAGGACCAGATATATTTATTTATAACCACTGAATTTGATGGTGTTAATGTTTCCTTTGATATAGAGGTATAAAATTTTTTCCAATGGTTTATCTATTGGGACTCATATGTTATTTTTGATTAACTCGTTTAGTTTTGATTTATTAAAATTAATATTTAATATTCATGAGTTGTGACCATGATCTATTGAGTAAATGACAGGTTTTTTAAATAAATTTCATTAAAATCTAATGTTGTTGCAGAAGATGTGTTTTGATAAATCCAAAAAATAGGGATTTTAATTTGAAAATTTTTCCATGAATGGAAGCAGTGTAACACCACTATATAAAATGTTTTAGAGAGTTTTTAATTTATGTTACAGAAATGTAGTAGTGTTATATAGCATATATAGAGACATTGATTAATATTGAATACTTAAACATTTTTGAACCTTCATTGAGTAATATATAATTGTAGTAGCCTCATTAGAAGCGATGTATTATAATATATGTAGAAATCAGGGTATAGAGGATCCCAAACATTTAGATTCACATATGTTAGCTAGTGTAACCTTTTTTATATGTGTTCAATAAAAATTATGGTCGTGAATTTCCATTTTGTTCATTATAGATATATTACCCGCCTATTTAAATGTTATTCTTATTTTAACACATGATTTGGATATTGATCCTTGGAAACAACTTTTATTCATCACATTATACCCCATGGATATATATTATTTCAAATTACATTTATTATTATAATATGGCAGGTTATTTAACATAAATACAAAGATAACTTTTTAGGTAAAAAAATTTTATACATGGAAATTTTTAAAAATAAGTTTTACACATAATGCAACAGATATATATGGATATATATTTTATATATTCCAAGTTGGTATCATACTGATCATTATTTCTCATAAACTACATTTTCAATTTTTTATTTTATATCATTTATTTATAAGGTACTAATAATTTGAAAAGTGTAATATTTTTTTGATGCTTCTCATGGTTTATATCTACATTATAGTTGGTTCAAAATAGTTGTGAAAGGAGACCACATAAATACATAGATTTTGTTATTTTTTTCTTCCTCTGTGGTTTTCAGTTTTTTATGGCTTTTTATGCCCCATGGATCTGCATTTTTTATTCATTTTTTCACTCTTATTTTTTTCATAATATTATTTTTGATGATATATGCTACATCTTCCTTTGGGATGAAAATATACCCTTCGGTTTGTTATTGATACATTGGTTCTTTTCACCAATCCATAGAGATTAGGAATGATCTTTGGGGATTTTTTCTTTCTTCCATAGTGATGTGCAAGGTTTACCAGAATTGGATTTTTATACCAAAAAATTAAATGAATGAATTTCATATATTATATTTATGTGATGGAAATAGGTATATATGAAATATGAATATTTTAATTTATATTAGTAAAATAGGCACTAAGTTGTTTAAAAAGATACATATCAATATGTCCTGAAAATATTTATTTGGTTAGAAGAATATGTAGTCCATACTATATAATTAAAACTATGAATTAATTTAATTGGAATACCTAAGATTAAATGAATATATTGAATTCCAATTATAGTACTTTGTGTTATATTCATTCTCAAAAGAACTACTTTGATGAACATGATCATCAAATTGGTTTAGTTACAAGAATGTTATGTATTACTGGATTATCTTTGGTAAAAAAGAATGTAATGGGTAAAAATTATGTGATAAATTTCCCATTTAAGGTAAATTCATTGTCTTGTTAAATTATGTGATTAACCTAAAATGATTAGGATACTGATGGGATTGAGTGGTTTTTATCAACTTGATAGATTTGGCAATTATTTTTACCTTCAGAAGTGATTCGAATAATGTGCTACATTAAATGTAATTTGACATGGAAAATATAAATCGAACAAATTATTTTTGAAATATATATAATAGTTTGCTAATTATTATGGAATATTTTAAAAAGGGTTTTATTATAGTGGATGAAAATTTTATTAATTTATTCAATAGAGGTCTAAATAACACAATACCAATCTAATGAAATATTTATTTTTAGATATTGAAATATTGTTATTTGACATTACATTATGATCATTAATATTCAAATGAGGGAAAAAATCTAAGAAATAATTATTAAATTTATGGGAACTTTATATTTGTTCTAAAAAAATTAGTAAAAATAGATAGTGTAAATGAAAATAATCTATTGTAATTTATATTGAATTAGTTTGATAACAGGCTCTAGATTACTAAAAGAAGTAAAGATAGGTTCAATTATATGACTGATGTGATATTAGTCTAAAATCATATAATCAACAAAATTTAGTTTACCAATTAATTAGAGAGATTGATGGTATAAAATAACTAATTTTTAATGATTGGAATTCATTTTGAAGCTATTTTTGTAAATGTTATGATAATGAGAATGTGTTTAATATATATTTTTAGTACACTTGAATACTAATTCTGAAAGATGTAATGATCCTGAGATGTTTACATTATTGGCATTATATTTTTAGAATAAGTGGATAAAAGTTCAAAATAGTATAATAAATATTTATTATAATTTTAATAATGATTATTTGAATATTCAGTCAATGTTTTCGAAATCTAGAGATAATATTATGATTAATATAAATTATTTTCATTTGATGGAATTTTTCGGAATACATAAAATGATTTTTGAAATAAAATGTATAATACATTTTCAATATTATCATTATAGAAATTAATTACTCAATTTTAAAGGGTATGTATTAGGAAATATATATTTTATTAATGTTGAAAATATTAAAAATATCAATAAATATGAATGAATTATGTAATATTCATATTTTATGAAAATAAAGAAACATATAGTTATTGAATAAATATTTTAATAAAAATAAAATTTTCAACAAAAAATAGTTAAAATATGTTATGTGATTTCCTAATATTTCCGTTATAAGATAAGTGATGTTGTTTGATTGATAAAAAGTTTTTTTGAATAAAAAAATTTTTTTATTACATATGCATTATGATAATTTAAATTCAAAAAAATATAGAAGAAAATATGATTAAAATAATTCATCTAAAATATGTGTTTATTAAGAAATTAATTAAAATATGAGGAATGTGACATTTTTATTATTCAAATATTATTTTAATAACATCAACCAAAATATATAGAATATTATTTTAGATAAAAATACACTGTTTTATTTTCTAGATATTAAAATATAAATGAAATGGATTTATTTCATGATAAATAAACATTTGGGTATCTTAAAATTATATTCTAATAAGAATATATTTTCTCAGAGTCCTATGGGTGCATATTTTGCACACATATGAAGTTAGATCAAACTTGGAAAATATTTTCCTTAATAGAATTTGAGTTGAATGCCAAATAATTTCCTAAAAGTATTAGGTTATATTTTTAATAGGACAGTATAATAGATACATTATAAATATACTCATATATTTCAACTACGTTAAAACTTTCATTGGAAATAATTTTAATGATTTTCAATTTTTATATTTTTTTAGGTGATGTACCGAGTGGTATATTAATGGTTTGTTCGAATTAGAAACATTTAAGTGGGTGAAAAATTATTACATGGTTTGAGATAAATGTGAGGTTCATCAATATATTTTTTGGACAATATTATTAAGGTATAGTAGATGGATCATAGTGGTCTCACATGTAAATAATGGTGTGTGAAATTTCCATGGAATCCATGTACATTTGATGAGAAAAAAAATTATTGTAAAATCATGGTTTAGAAAAAAATGTGCTTTCATTTAAGAAGAAATCGCATTGATAATGTTTGTGCATGGTTTGATAGATATTTTAGATAAATGATGCACCAAAAATTAATTTAAAAAATTTGGATTTTAACATTAAACCAATGTAAACCTTTCAATTTTCATATTAAACATATAGTTACCAAACTTTTATACTTTCTTATATTGTCTTCGGTATTATTCTACTTTTGAAATATTATATTTTGTTGACATAGAGTTATTATACCCTAATAATTCAATTAAATATTAAATTCATATTACTTTATCATTATTTCATCAATATAACTAATACTCTTCTTGAAAATAATCATTTATCTATGATTTCAGGGAAAGATCAATGAATTAAATTTCAATATAATTACAGATTCTTGATTTATCTATGTATAGGTGTCTAGATCTTGTAAATTGACATCTTGACTTGTATGGATCTACATCTAACATTAATGAAATATTTCCCTGGTTTTGTTAGTATATCCACATTCTCATGTTATATTCATTTTCCTAACACTTGATTTTAGTATCCCCCATGAAATGTAATTGGGAATAGTTATATTAATTTTTTTAATGGAATCTTGGTAAGGGTGGTGATTATTATATTTGGGAATTCATACTCCAAAGGTAATAATTTCAATCCATTTTATTTATTTTCAATAGTAAATATATGTTACTACATCATTATATATGTTTTCATTGTTATGAGACCCTCTAATTATATGATTAATACATTATATCAAACCATCCCATATTATATAATCAATCATAACCCATGTTATTCTGTAAAATATCTTATTCTGTGTTCTTAATCTCAGTGTACTTGAAATAGGTACATAGAAATCGAATGACTACATTTTTGAAGGATTTGTCATCACGTGAACTGTAAAAAAGATAACCAAAATAAAATGTATTGTAGTTTGCCTATAAAAAATCAATACTAAAGTGATATTATTTTTAAAAAATATTGATATAATGAAAAAAGTTATCTAATGTATATGTTCCATAAAAAACCCAAACCCATGTAATGTATACGCAGTTCCTGACACTATCAACCTCTTAATAAATCACATGTTTCATTCCAACAATTCCTTTTTGTTACCGGAGTTTTAAAGAATGGGATATACATCCACCAAATTGTGTAGTTAGGGTTATATTAAATCATCAAAAGTCACACCCTAATAAGTATTTAATAAGAATAAATTAAAAAATAAACAAATATTTATTTGGTAAACAATGATAAGAAATAAGGTACATTTTTTTAAAATCCAATACGATAGAAGAAAAATTACCCCTTCAAAGATTATAAAACATTCCTATAACATGATTTATAATTCATTTACATAAGTAATTAAAGATAAAATTTTAAAGATAAAATCCTGTTAAATATTACCATAGACTAACATTGATTCAATATCAAAGAGGTTCCTCGTACAAATTCATATGTTCGGTATGCCATCTATGGTGCACACTATCCTCACCAAATATCTCTTGGGTTAAGAGTTCACATTAAAGACATTTTCTATTCCACTACATTGAAAACTTGCCCCTTTTACTTCTCAATTAAAACATGCTTATTGGGAACTATTTTATCCCAATGTTGTCTCTCTACATCATTACTAATCAGAGTTTGGTTCACCACATCATAATTATTAAAACGGATTTGTATAATGGAATTGATGTAAATCATACATTGTAATAATTCACATTAACCACACTGTGGGATAAAACAATTATCATAATTTTGTACCTAAAACCACTATATTTCAAAATGCCTTCCAAAAAAATTATTTAAAAATCTTTTTTTAATATAAATTATAGAAATATTTATTCCACCTATTTAGAAATTAATTTTAGGGAGAAATAAATGTTTGTAATATAACACAAATTTATGAACAGAATTACATTGGAACACTTATAATATATTTATATCCATAAATCATTAATTAAATAGTAAATTTGGATCATTTGAATCATATATGAATCGTAAACCATGATTTTCAATAATGTATTTTGGAATCATCATATTCATGAATGTATGAAGATAGGGGAATTATAAACCACCATAATTCCATAATAAAATTACAAGGAGATTGGAAATCAAGAAAAGAATAGTTTTTTCATTAATATATATAATATTTATACAATTATACAATTGGATTTAAAAAATCAATACATTTTTATTTTTTGATAAATATGATGAAAAATAGGTATATGAAGAAGAGGATTTGTGATATAAATAGAGATAAATATTTTATGAGAGAACAATGACTTTTCCTAACAAATAAATTTTCCATATAAATGGATTAGTAGAGTGAAAAGTTTCCCATAATATAATTTGTGCTTGAATTATTTTATTTATGATTTTGGGTGGAGGATTAAGTATATAAATGGAGCTTAAGTGGAAGAAATCAAGGTGAAAACCTTAATTTCCCAGCAAAAATTAGCATCACCGCCAAAAAGCTAGCCTATACTATAAATATTATAATCAACTAACTATCCAGTTCACACATCCCGAATCTCAACACTATATCAATCCTATCTTTGGGTTGGTGGTAACTGAAAAACTAAGACACATCCAACTATATAGTGATATAAACTCAACCAATACCAACCTGCTAGATGATGGCTCTCACCAACCAATCGTTTGACTACCTACTACATTAGTGGATCTATGATCAGTTCCACATAATGAAAAATAATATTTACCCAACCACACAAAATTTAAAAAAAAATAAAAAAATAAAAAAATATTTAGGGATTATTAATATAATATAGCGAAAAAAATATGAAATTGGTAGTACTTGAAAAAATAGGCAGGTTATGGAAACATTAATGGCCATTTATCTTTACAATCTGTGAATCTATTATAAATAATGACATTAAAAAATAGTTTAGGACCCTAAACCCTCATCATAGTCTTCTTCTCCCTTGTATCATGGGTGTCTGAACCATTAGGCCAAAAAATCTGAACTAGCATAATTTTCCTTAATCATATAACCTTCACATGGGAATTAGAAACATGATGTGGTTTCATAGTCAGATACATAAATTACTTCTATATTATTTCCTTCTGAATTTATATTTTGAGAATGGTCAGAATGATACCTCTTGAGTTTGCAGAAATGTTATATATTATTCATAAAATTCATTTGTGATTTTAAATAAAAAATATAATCCACCATATCATGATTTTCAATGAACTCAAATGGTTTAACATACCTAGTGGAGTTATTCCATTATATTACAATACATTGGTGACTGTAATTATAAGTAATCGGCCTTAAACATTTCATAATCATGAATTCTCAGTGAGGATCTTTTTAGGTATAATGTTTTAGAGAATTAGGCCAAAACAATTACAAAACAACTTGAATATTACCTGTAGACACTACTAAAAATTATCAATTTTTTCATAAAATAAAAACTCTTAAAAAGAAACATGTCTACTTCAATGTTTTAGACAACATGACTTTTCCTTGACCACATCCTTGATACTATTCATATTTATTTCCAATGGAAATAATTTCAAAAACATGGGATGTGCATAAAAATCTTAGTAAGGGTTATAAATTAAGGAAGGGAAACACTATCTCATCAATAAATATGAATCAATGAAACAATACTATTCAATCATAGCATACATTACGAAATCATAAGATTTATGAATAACACACAAAAATCATAAATCATAAAGTTAACTTATGTAATTCAGAACATACTTTCATTTTAGGTATCCGAGCTACATTGGGATTCACATTTGGAATACCCAACCCAGTATATTCTGTAAATATCTTAGGATAAACATTAACATTTACCTCAAACACATTACCCAATGCATTTTAGGGATATCTTAATCCCACCCTCCCTAGATTTGTCACAGAACCACCCATATACGTAAACAATGCCCAATAACCATATCATAATCATAACATATAACACATGTATAATGGAAATATTACATTTTTACATTCATATATATCAAATTTAGATATTGAAATAAACAATGATTTATAAAACCATATTCAAAACCATTTAAAACTTTTAATAAATAGATATTTGAATCAATGTTTACCATACCACTTGGAATATTTAAAAGGAATGAATGTTTTAAAACATTAATATCCATATAAATAAATACTAAAAACGATTTTGAAAACATTTACATTAATGAGAATGATTTTGAAGAATATATCATTAATAAAATATTTTACTTAATGAGTTATTAACCAAATCAGATATGCTTGAATAAAAACAATTGAGGAATAAAATTAAATCCAAACATTATAATATGATGATAATAATGGGATTCATGATATAATATTCCAACAGACAGTATATACAGCGTATAAAAGTGATTTTTTCGTAATGACAATGAGGTATCAATGATATGTAAATTGAGATGAAATCCTTAATAAAAAATGTATCCATAGATTAAGGGTAAATAAATTAAATAATAATGTGTAAAAAATATAAATACACTGGATATGATTGGATATTCAGTGTAAATCAATCATTGGAAATTCACATATGATCTTTTTAGTACCAAACTAATGACATGGATGTTTAACTCAATGAATAGAAATTGTGTTAAAATTAATCTTATCACATTCATATCGATGACTTGAGAATTTAGCAATGGAGTGATTATGTATATCATAGGAATATCCACAAAAATTGGAGTTAAAAATTACAACATAATTAAATAAATAGTGATTCCTAAATAATAATAGCATGCTATAATTAATAATTATAAGATCAACCCAATGAATGGAAATTGGGTTTAAAGGTTCCCTTACCAATTTGGTAACATACGAAAAAAGAACCTCTAAAAGAAGAATCCTAAAATGAAGATATAAATACCCATAAATGAATGTATATTAGACAATGAATACAATAATGGGTAGTACGTAAATAACACAAAAGGAAATAGTGGAAAATATAGCATGAATCTCACATGAATAAAAAGTGAGATGAAAATCCCTTACCATGTGGTAATCAATCGAGTCGTATGACCATAAGTTAATAACAACCAAATTATTCATAGAATAGCGTGAATATAAATAGGATCATGATAATATATATCAAATGTAAGTACAAAATAAAATATATGCAATAAATTAGTGATGAATAATGGAAATCTCATGGAATTAAAAGTGAGATTAGATACCCATTACCTCATGTCCGATTTGACTTGTTTGTTCTTTGCTCATCATGAATAATAAACATAAGTTAATTTATAATTGATTAAGAACCCTTTATCATGTTTATTATTCCTTTTATATAACTTATTACTATTTTATAACCATTATGTAATCATTTATGTTTATAATGGCCGTTTTGTCGATATTTGGTACATGTATAAAAAATGAACACCTTATAATCACAAGTTGTCCATTTGGTCAAGATTACATTATCAAAATAATGATATTAGTTATTTAGATATCATAAATATCATATATATCTAGTATATATGTCTTTATTTATAACAGTACATAATATTTCAAGATAAGAAATAAAATGCACCGTTCATGGAGACTGTAAGTCGTACGTACGCATGAACGCTACTTTCGTTTCTATATTTTATTTTAATTGAATGAAAACCTCATGGATAAATTGTTATATTAGAATTAAAGTATAATATCATATATATTATCAATAACTCTATCTGTTATATATCCCAAGTATGGAATGAACAAGTCAAATCACTTTGAGGGGGTGGTAGTCCACACTTCCTCAAATGAAATTATCGCATTTATACGTATTGGAAGCCATAAAGGTATAAAATAAATTAATAATACATATGTATAAATATAAAATAAACATAATAAATATCATATATAAATATATTTCCTTCATAATTTCCATCATAAGAGGTGGAAGGAGATAATTGAACAATCATCGTTTCGTTAAGGAGTTAGTTTTCAATCCATGAAAACTGTATTTGTTTTACCCATTAGATGGAGGTGTGTGTAAGTGTAGTTATAATCTTTATCATAACAACAACCTAGTTTATATTTGATAATTTTTTTGTTATAAAAAAGGAATAGAAAGAGTTCAGGGGGTTGGAGATGTAAAATAAACACAAGGACTTAAAAGAAGACGTAACCTTTAAATTGGGTATCTCCCATTGGTTTGAACCAGAAGGATTACATGATGTGCCTGCTGCCAAAGGTAAGGCTTATAATAGGAATATAGGGATCTTGGGAGATTATTTGGGAAGGTTTTGGATGAGCCAGGGGGATTGAGACGTGTGAGGAATGAGTTATAAGTGAGGGATTTTTATAATGGGGAGGAGGGTCTCTTTAGGAAATTGTGAAAATATTATTTTATTATATAATGGTTTTCATTTTTAAAGGTCCAAAATTAATTAATGCCGAAGATAAGATGACTCATGGTTGAAATAAAATCATTCAATAATAATTGGAATGTTTTGGAAATTGTTTTTTGTTTTTATAATCTTATTTATTTAAATCATTTATTAATGAGTTAAACATTTTATCATTATTGTGTCATAAATAATTTTTTTTACCATATGTCTACAAAATATAATAAAAACCATGATGTATGAAATATTTTTATCTTTCCAAAAAAAATTATTGTTAAAATTATAACTTATATAAGGCTATGTAAAAATTCATTAACTAAAATATATTGTTTCTGTCAATTTTGTCTTTACTTGCAATTAATTAATATAAAGTGTCATTATAACTCCTATTTGGCTCTATTGGGTCCCTAAATCGACCCAAGGATTCCCATGGTAGTATAAGTATCAACCAATAGAATTAGGACTCATTTTATGTTATGTTTATTTTATAATAATAATATTTTTTTACCCTTATTTACCAGATTTACCCTTTAACTATGATAAATAAAATATTTAAGGAAATAAAAATTAGTAATGTCTAAAAATAAAAGTTACTTATTTACACAATTAAGAACTAATAATTCCAAATATGGAATCCATTTTTCTATATTCAGTACATATAAGTGGTCAAAATAAATTTAAAATCAATTCCCTTTGTCAATACAAAAAACGTGTTCTTAAGAAATAATAATTAGCAAAAGATTGACACGTGTTTATATCCAATTTTAAAGTAAAATTACATTAAATGACCAACTTTGTAATAACTAGTAAAAACATAATATAATTATACTTTAAAACCAAATAAAAAGAATATCTATCCATATAAATAAATTAGATTAAATGTCTTTTTTGAACTAAAATACAGTATTTTTCACTTTTAATTATAATTTGATTTTTAGCAGAAAAATACAAATAATTTACCCAAAGTAAATTGTGATGTCCAGAATCTAAAGAATAATTTAATTTGTCCAATAAAACATATAAAAGTGTCTAAGACTACATTTAATGAATGGGTTTTCATCAAAAGGGGGTAATTCAACCTTTTAATGTAAATAATCCATAAAAAAGATTCTTTCTTATATTAAGCCTCTAAAGTTTATTGGGTAAATATAAATACTTTTAACAAACTTCTATATTCATATTGTAGTTAGTAATATCCATTCCATCCAATTCCACATATAGGCATTAATTACAATTAAAAATTATATTATATTATAATTTTTTAGTATGACTCAACATTGTCTGCAACATAAGATTTCAATGGAATCCGTTGTTGCGTATCAGGTACTCAATCAGACATATCATCTACATTAATGTAAAATTAATATTTAATTAAAAATTTTATTAAATAATAAAATGTTATATACTTTATTTACCCAGGATGTTACATACTTTACCCTTTTGGGAATTGTATTCTCGTAGTTTTAATATTGGGTTTGGAAATATCATTGAAATTCACACATCCAAAAAAAGAATAAATAAAACTATCACATAAAATGAAAACAAATAAGAAAAAAGGTTACGTGAAAAAACACATACTATGATTATATAAAAACATTGATATAGAGGAGATAATAAACCATCATGTTGTGATGAAGAATGATTGAAAACATGATTAGGAAAAAGTTAACCACCAGAAAATCACAATCTTTTGATGGGATAAATGGTCTTTGATTCCCCAGTAATAAAAGCTAACAGAAAATGTTTTTGTTTTAAGTTAATTTTAATAATGTTGAGTAATTTATTTAAGATCATAAATAAGAACCTAAGGAAACATACTTTCTTTTCATGTAAACTTTCATCCTTCACTAGGTTTATACCACAAACTCATCTTTTCTCTAAATGATGAGTACTCAAGAGGAATTGATCACATTTAAAGAACTATAATCATCAACTATAGAATCACATAATACAAAAAAGATAAAAAATATTTTTCCCTAGTCTTTATAAATTAATCAACACCAAAATGGATAGTACAAGATCCGATAATCCCCAAAATGAAAATCCTTTATAAAAAATATTCTTAATCTCCAATATTAGTCAAACAAAAACCATAGTTCAACTAATACCATTCAATAAAAAATTATCCTTAGAATTTGTCAAAGTAATCCAATCTAATATTGAAAGCTAAGTATCAGAAGGATTTATGCACATAGTCTTCCAGGATTAATCTTAACTTTTATCCCCAAATAAAACCGACTACTCATAAAATATCATACTAAAGTGTAATTAAACAAATAAAATATTCCCAATGATAGGTTAATCATTACCATAAATAAACAAAATCACCATATATCCAAAATATATACATAGATTATTCCTATATAAAATTCCACCATTACAAAAATAAATATTCCATGAATAACATTTTCATATATCAAACATCATGGTTACACATAGTATAAAAAGTATTCCGAAGTAATCACATCCTCAAACGATTTTTAATACCATTAAGAATTTCATCATCATAAAATCTACCATAACTCTTGAATCCCTTATATGTTGTCTTCTTACTCATTCAACATTCTTATTGATCCATTAACTATTAATTACCAACTAATTCTAAAATACGTTATTCCAACATATATAATCAGGAGTCAAATCCTATGATTCAATATTATCAAAACATATGATAAGAAATAATACATACCTTTCATTGGACATTGTTAGATTGATCATCCTCAATCAGAATGTCATTTGGTATTGGTAATCATATATTTGTACGATCCTGGTGATCTCATTCTTGAAACTTCATCACATGACATCTATTTGTATAATGAACAAGCACAACACATTTAAAACATTCAATTGATCTATCAAAAAGAACTTATTTCCATATTCTAGAGTCAACTGGTTGCTTAATTTATTCATTGATGGTTCTTTCTTTATGAAATTCATTTCCACATCTATACCATCTTTCCACATTTGTGAAATTTTTTCCTATGAGTTTGTTTCCAGATCATTGGCACATTGGTTTTGGAACATAATTACCTTTATTTTTATTACATTAACTTCTGAATGGATTTGTTTCTCACATATATGATGCCTTATAAAAATTTATATGGTTAATGTTTTAAACCATGAGTCATGATAGTTGGTTGAGAATAAATACAAGAGTTATCCTTGAAGCACACATTTTATTCAGTTCATCATTCAGTAAACCGTAACAATTTTCATCGCATCCACTATTACCTTGGTGCCTGCTAGATTCACCCATTTACTAAAACCAAAAAGGTCAGCGTGATTATATCATTAAAATCATCATATACTATCTTATGAGGAAGGTAAATTCTAATAATAACTTAATCATGTAATCTTAAACTCATTTAATTTATCTAAAATAACAATTACTATTTCTAAAATCCTAAACATTATAGTTATTTCACTTATTCTCAAAGAACACCCTATCCTATAAAGTAACTTAACCAACCACTGATACCAAATTTAAGGAAATGACATTAAACATTACATAATATTGAATTATGTAAATAATTAACATTGATGATCTTTTAAGGGTTTAGAGTTTTAGAGAATCAGGACATAACTATTACAAAAAACATGAATATTAGATGTAGACACTACTAATCAATATTTATTTTTTCATAACATAATAACTCTAAATAATATTCATATCTAGTTCCAAGTTTTATACATAATGACTTTTACATGATCCCATAAATGACCCTATTAATCTTTAAGTCCTATGTAAAACATTTCAAAAACATTGGATGAGCATAAAAATTTTGACAATGGTTATAAATAAGGAAGTAAAACATTATCCCAGCAATAAATATGAATCAATGAAACCATACTTTTCAATCATAAAATACCTTACGAAATCATAAGATTTATGAAAACCACAAACAAATCGTAAATCATATAAAAAAATTATGGCATTTATAAAATATTTACATTTTATCTATCAGAGCTACATTGGGAGTCACATTTCAAATACCCATCATAGTATATTACCTAAATCATTGATGAGAACCATTAACGTCTACCTCTATGATGTTACCCAATTCATTGGAGAGTTATCTCGGGCTCAAGAACCCTAGTCTTATCATGAAACCACCCATATATGTAAACAATGACCAATATCCATAATATAATAATAACACATAACATATGTATAAATTAAAGATAACATTTCCCAATTCCAATATATCAAATCATTATATATAAATAAACAATTCTTTATCAAACCATTTTCAAAACCATTTAAAAACATTCAATAAATAGATTTTTGAATCAACGTGTCCTATACCACTTTTAAGATTTTAAAATAATTAAAATTAGGAAACATTAATGTCCATATAAAAAAATTACTAAAACCCATTTTGAAAACATAGAACTTCATGAGAATGATTTATATGAAAAAATCTTTAAAACAATATTTTAGTTAAAGAATTCTTATCCAATTGAGAAATGATTGAATAAAAATAATTTAGGAATAAATTTTAATCAAAACATTATAATATCATGAGAATAAAGGGATTTATGAAATAATATACCAAAGGATAGTATATAACCCTTATAAAAGAAAATTAGTGTATAACGACAATGAAGTCTCAATGAAATGTAAATTGAGATGGAATCCCTTATAAAAAATGTATCCTTAGATTATGGTTAAATCAATTACATAATAATGTGTGAAAAAATTAAATACCCTCAATATGATTGGATATTTATTTTAAATAAATAATACTAAATTCACACATGTTATATTTTAGACAAAACCAATGGCTTGAATGTTTAACTCAATGAAGGGTAATCGAGTTAAAATTACTCTTATCAAGTTCATATCAATGACTTGAGAATTTATTAATGGAGTGATTATATGTATAAAAAGTCTATCCAAACAAAGGGGAGTGAAATTTACAACATAAATAAATATTTATTTATTCCACACATAAATATAACATGACATAATTAAGAATTAGAAGATTAACCCAAGGAATAGAAATTGGTTTAAAATGATCCCTTACTGATTTGGTAACATAAGAAACATAAAACCCATGATACAAGGATACTAAAATGAATATTTAAATACCCATAAATTTAATTATATTACAAAATATATACAATTATGGGTAGTTCATACACCACAAAAAAGTAAATAGTCGGAAATATTGCATGAATCTCATGGGAATAAAATGTGAAAATAAAATCCCTTACCACGTTGTAATTAATCGAGTTGTATGACCAAAAGTTATTAACCAGAAAATGATTCCCAAAATAGCATGAATATAAAGATTATAATAATAATATATATGAAATTGGAGTATACAATATTCAACATTAAATAAAGTAGTGGCAAACAATGGAAATATCAGGGAATTAAAAAAGAGATAAGAAACATGTTACCACGTGTCCGACGTGACTTGTTTTTTCCTTGTTCTTCCTGAATAATAAAATTAAGATAATTAATACTTGATTAAGAACCCTTTATAAATATTATTATTCATTTAATATCACTTATAACCATGTTATAAACATTATGTAATCATTATTGTTAATAATGGTCGTTTAGTCGATATTTGGTGCATGAGTCAAAAATGATGACCTTATAATTAAAAGTTGTCCATGTGGTCAAGATTAAATTATATCTAGAATTATATTCATGATTTAGATATCATATATATTACATATATCTGTTATATATATGTATTTAAAATATTAAAAAACATTGAAGATGAGAAATGAAAGGCACTGTTCATGGAGACAGTTAGTCGTACGTACGCATGAACACAAGTTTTATTTCTATTTCATAATTTAATTGAATGAAAACTCAAAGATAAATATTTATATTATAATTAATGTATAATATAATAAATAATTTCAATAAATCCATCCTTTATAAATATAACTTATGGTATGAACAAGTCATATCACTTTAAGGGGGCGGTAGTCCGAACATTCTCAAATGAAATTATCGTGTTTACTCATAATAGAAACCATAAAGGTATGCTATTAATTAAAAATACATATGTATAAAGAAAAAATAATTAATATAAATATCATATATATATATATATATGTTTCCATCATAATTTCTTTCATAAGAGGCGGTAGGAGTTAATTGAACAATCATCGTTTCGTGAGGCGTTAGTTTGTCATCCATAGTAACAGTATGCTCTTTACCCTTTAGATAGATGTGTGTGTAAGTGTAGTTAGAATAAAATTAATAACAACAACCTATTGTATTAAATATACTGGTTTTATTATTATATAAAAAAATATAAATAGTTTAGGTGGTTGAAGATGTAAAATAATACAAATGGACTTAAAGAAGATGTTACCTTTAAATTGTGTATCTCAGTTTGGATTGAACAAAAAGGTTTACTTGTAGTCCCTTCTACCTATAGTAAGGATTGTAAGAGGAATATAGGGACATTAAGAGATTATTTTATTAGGGTTTGGATGAGATAAGGTTCTTGAGAGGTGCGAGGAATGGGTTTTATGTAACGACCCGAAATTTTGAATAAATCTTATTTCCTAATTTTATGTGTCATTTTATTTTATTTTTTATACTCAACAAAATTTTAAATTTGAAAACATGATTATAATTAAAATGTGATCATTGGGTTTTTACTATTATATTACCATTGGTCAATATGACCGCTGGAAACTAAATGTTTCGATTATTGTATCTAAATACATGTAATCTTGGTTAATTGTTATAGAATGAAGATTTGATGGCCTCACCCAGTAGTCTTGGACTGATCAAAGCCCATCTAACAGAACTTGGGAAAGAGGTAGCACCACTGGGCTTTGGTTAGGACCAAACCCAAGCCAAACTTCAGCGTGTGAAACTAGAACAGAGTCTCCTTTGCGAGAAGTTCAAACTAATAGAAATTACTACTCGTGCGATGTTGGCCGAGCCTCCCTCAGATTCTCTCACCTTAGCACACCTTACACTTAGATCCTATGTTGGTGTGATAAGGGGCTATGTAAGGAGACCATAACTGCCATGTGTAATCCTTTATTTTAAATGAAAAATTGGGATTTCTTCTTATGAAGTTTATGAATTTTCAAATGTTCGGATAAATATAGTATGCATATTTTTGGTGAATTTTAGAGAAAGGATATTTTAAAAAAAAAATTATGTAAACCTTAAATAATTAAAAATGTGTAATGATTTTCAAAAAATGGTCTTCTACAATTATGTTCAGTACGAAATTTAGAGTCTAATAAGATCAACTTGATTTTTGATGAATAGAAAATTATGAATAGTGATTTTACGCTTAGGATTAGTAATGTGACCAAATTGATTAGTAATCTCACTTAAATAAAGTTTTAAAATAATCTAGGCACCTTGATTAAGTAATGTGATTCAATAAAATGGTTAAATAACTGTTTCATAAATTATTATTCAAGTATTAGTTTTTTGGGGTGAATAGTGTTTTTTAATTAAAAATAAAAATAAAAATATTTAGAAAATTATTTTTATAAAATGGATTTAATTTTTGAACTCAGGGCATTGATATTATATTAAGGTAATATTTGGTGTTTTTTCTGGAAAAAAATGAATTTTCGGTGAATAGTGTATTTATTTAAAAATAAAATTAAAAATATTTAGAAAATTATTTTTATAAAATGGAGTTCATTTTTGAAATCAAAGCATAGATATTTGGTTAATGTGAAATTTTGGGATTTTTTTGGGAAACATGAATTTTCAGTGAATAGTAAAAAAACAGTTTTAGGGTTTCGGTATGTTTAGTGACATCACAACTGTGTCATGGTGATGTCATAAGATATTTTAAGGGTTGGCCGACCTAAGGTGATGGATATTTGTATTGGGGGCCCCATGTGGCCAAACTTAATGGGAAATATCATGGGAGAGCAAATGGTTTTGAGAAAAGCACATGTGAGGTGTCCTTTGGCCATTAATGCCTTGTCCCCACACTTTCCCTATAAATACCAAGCCCTCCTCTCATCCTTTCGACTCCAAAACCATCCTCAACGAAGTTTTGGTCACCTTACTTCCCAAGGAGTCCTCCCAAGGTGCCCCCAAGCCCTCACGGTCAAAACCTTGAGTTTTAAGGGTTACGTTTTAAGGTAAGGGATCTGATCTCTCTCTTTCTTTTCAAGAAATCTCTTTTATGTAATTTCTTTAATGCTCCATGTTCTTATGTTAATGGGTGTTATTTTATACTCCCTTTACTTCCCTTTTCATTTTCACATGATGAGAGATCCCCTCTTACTATCATTATTTCGTTTTATGATGTATTAAGTGGCGTCATTAGGCTGCCGAAATATTTGTAACGGATTGTTTCTCCTTTCTCATTGGTCAAGATCTATTTTCATGTAAAGTATTTCAAGTTCCTTTTTATTATTTTGGGGTATGATCTCTAAATTTATCATACTGATATTTTATGACCATATGATGAGAGACCCCATTTGATCTCATCAATTTAGTATTTTGATGTTTTAAGTGGCGCCGTTAGGCTGCTGAATGTTTAAGGGATTCTTTCACTTTCTCATTTTCAAGTTCTATTTTCTTGTCAAGTATTTCAAGTTACATTATATTTGGGTATGATCTCTATATCTATCATACTGATATTGTATTTTAATATGATGAGAGACCCCATTTGATATCTTCAATTCAGTATTTTGAAGTTTTAGGTTGCGCCGTTAGGCTGCTGAATGTTTAAGGGATTCTTTCTCCCTTCTCATTTTCAAGTTCTATTTTCTTGTCAAGTCCTTCAAGTTACATTATATTGGGGTATGATCTCTATATATATCATACTGATATTGTATTTCCATATGATTATATACCCTATTTGATCTCATCAATCCATTATTGGATGTTTTAAGTGACGACGTTATGCTGCCGAATTCTCATAAGAGAAATATTATTTTTTGTCTTCCTTTCAAGTTCTTCGTTTCATATGGTATATCATTAAAATTTCATTACCATGTTCTAAAATAATATATATTCTGTTCCCCTAATTTTCTATGTATCATTTTTGAGTGGGTGACCCATGTCCGCTATCTTTTCAATGTTTTCTAAAACCATGTATCGTAGACGTTATGCTGCATAGTTTTCGTCTAAAAATGCCTCCCTCTTTATCTCAAAATTATTTTATGTTATTAAGTGAATACTCAAAGCTCTTATTTCTACAGGGGTATTCACATATATATAAAAATGTTCTATTTTATGTTCTTGTATTTACATATATTAAACCCTCTTTCCCTTTTTCGTGGGATTAATGTGACATAAAGATCATGTCCTTAAAGTAGTTTTTAAATCGTTTTGATTATGAAATGAAACCCATTTATTTTATGCAATATGGGTTGTTTATGAAATGATTGAAGATGATATATGTGGCTCACATGGTAATAAATACATGTCAAGGGTGCGCCCAGATAGCACTCCAATGCATTGGGTAAAGACTTAATCTCTAGAGATGACTTTTTAGACTGATACCTTGGTGAATAACCTTGGTAATTTTTAACGACACCTTGGGGATGGACCTTGGGGAAACAAAATGATTGTCAATATTAAATGTTGTAGCCACATCTTCATGTTATGAAAAATGATATTTTAATTATGATGTATCTCATTATTTTTTTCTCATGCCTTAATGTCCTTTTCATTTCCTTTTTAAGTATCTCAAGTTCACATGTAAAATATTTCTCTTGTTTACCTTACTGGGCCTTCTGCTCACCCTTTATTTTGTTGTATGTCCCCAGGATATTATATGCAGTATTGAACCTAGGATGAACATGAGGAGAAGCCTTTCAAGTGTCTAAGAATAATGTTTTATGTTTTCATGTTTTAAGTTCCCGGTTTCCATGACACTAAACTTAAAGATCCACAGTTTGGTAAAATGTAATGAAATTTTATGTTATAAAAAGACGGGATGCTATAGTTGGTATCAAAGGATGGTTTAGTTATTTATGGAAATTAGGATATGAAAACTCTAGGAATAATCCTATAGAAAAGTGTATATATAGGAAATATTCCAAGTATTTTGGTGAGTATTGAGTAATGGGTTGCCAAGAAAATACATCCCCGTCTGGATACGAGCAGGTAGAGGTGGCTCTGGCATAGATGTACATAGGGGTAAAACCCGAAAACACCGCTTTGAGCTAGACTCGAACGGGAACTGGTACCTGATAACGGGCCTTGCTTCACTCTTGGGTACGACACTCCCAAGGGATATGCTTTGGTAAATTCATAAGCTTAGTATGAACCATTATTAAAGGAACAAAGATAAAATAAAATAAAGATTCACATAAGAATATATGATCATGGATAACCTAGATGGGAACCTAGGGGATCACAAGTTAAGGTATACTTTCCTTCTAAAAGTTTATCCTTCTATGCTTAATGTTTCCTTTTAATGATTATTGGCTAAGTATTCAAGCCCCTAATTGTACTTTCTTTTCGTAGTTAATGGCGGGAAATGGAAGAACATTTCCAAACAACCAATGTGATAGGAAATGCGACTATTGCCGTATTAATATGACAGAGATGATTAGGGGATTAAAAGTTGATTATTATTTTGGAAGACGTTCACTATTTTGGGGACCCTATATGATCAAGGTAAATAGATTACTATGGTATTTTCATTGAGGAGTAAGGTTGACTTATAGAATTGATGAATTTAAGGTGGACTTATAGTAATTTAGGTTAATTATGGAAATGATTAACCTATCTTGGGTAAAATATGTTTAGGTTAGATAATTTTATTATAAGATGTTAGGAGTGGTTGGTGTGTTTTGGAGATGAATAATGAAATTTATTTTGGAAGAATATGTTATTAAATTCTTATTGTATTTGGGATTCAATCTTAGTTTGGTTTATTTTGAGGAATTTTAAGAACAGTTATTTATGGAATGGTCTATGATGATCTTTGGGTAGTACCATGGAACATTGAAGATTTAAAAGTAGTTTCCCTTCCTATGGGATTTTTTTGAAGAGTTCTTTTACCTTACCCTTTCTGATTTTGGGAATAATGTTTAAAGATAGATGAAATAGATAGTTAATATTTTGTGGATTATGTGATTCTCTAGAAGATGATTTTTGTGTCTTGATGAGACCAAGTAGTTTTGAATGCTCATCATTTGGAGAAAAGATTAGTTTGGGTAGAAACATATTAAAGGATGAATCTTTACATGAAGGTAGGTATATTTTCTTATGTTTGGTTCTATGTAGTAAATGAATTCCTTAAAATTATGAAAAGGAACGTAAAACAAAAATGTTTTTGGTTTATGTTTCCTACTAGGTTATCAAATACCATTTACACACATCATAAGTTTGGGATTTTCTTATGGTTAACATTCTCCTAATCATGTTTTCTATCACTCTCCCCCAGAACATGACCCTTTGTTTTTTCTTCCATGTCCATGTTTTCCTACATGGAATCCTAGTATGGGTTAACTCGGGTGACCTTTTTACTTCCCTTTATTTATTTTAAAGTAATAGTTTTACTGAGTCCTTTTTCAGTGTGGGACATTCAATGAAATTTCAAAACCCACTTTTAAAAATTGCGAGGACGCAATTTCTTAAGGAGGGAAGATTGTGACGACCCGAAATTTTGAATAAATCTTATTTTCTAATTTTATGTGTCATTTTATTTTATTTTTTATACTCAACAAAAATGTTTCATTTGATAACTTGATTATAATTAAAATGAGACCGTTGGATTTTGACTGTTATATGACCATTGGTCAATATGACCACTGGAAACTAAATGATTTGATTATTGTCTCTAAATACAAGTAATCATGGTTAATTGTTATAGAAAGTAGATTTGATGGCCTCACTGAGTAGTCTTGGACCGATCGAAGCCCATCTAACAGAACTTGGGAAAGAGGTAGCACCACTGGGCTTTGCTCTGGACCAAACCCAAGCTGAACTTCATTGTGTGAAACTAGAACGGAGTCGCCTTTGTGAGAAGTTCAAACTAATAGAAATTACTACTCGTGTGATGTTGGCCGAGCCTCCCTCAGATTCTCTCACCATAGCACACCTTACACTTAGGTCCTATGCTGGTGTGATAAGGGGCTATGTAAGGATACCATAACTACATTGTGTAATCCTTTGTTTTAAATGAAAAATTGGGATTTCATCTTATGAAATTTATGAATTTTCAAATGTCCGGATAAATATAGTATGCATATTTTTGGTGAATTTTAGAGAAAGGATATTTTAAAAAAATGATTATATAGACCTTAAATAATTAAAAATGTGTAATGATTTTCAAAAAGTGGTCTTCTACAATTATGTTCAGTACGACATTTAGAGTCTAATAAGATCAACTTGATTTTTGATGAACAATAAATTATGAATAGTGATTTTATGCTTAGGATTAGTAATGTGACCAAATGGATTATTAATCTCACTTAAAGAATGTTTTATAATAATCTAGGCACCTTGATTAAGTAATGTGATTCAATAAAATGGTTAAATAACGGTTTCATAAATTATTATTCAAGTATTAGTTTTTTTGGGTGAATAGTGTTGTTTAATTAAAAATTAAATTAAAAATATTTGGAAAATTATTTTTATAAAATGGATTTCATTTTTTAACTCAGGGCATCAATATTATATTAAGGTAATTTTTGGGGTTTTTTCTGAAAAAAATGATTTTTTGGTGAATAGTGTATTTATTTAAAAATAAAATTAAAAATATTTAGAAAATTATTTTTTTAAAATGGAGTTCATTTTTGAAATCAGAGCATTGATATTTGGTTAATGTGAAATTTTGGGATTTTTCTGAGAAAGATGAATTTTTAGTGAATAGTAAAAATACAGTTTTAGGGTTTCAGTATGTTTAGTGACATCACAACTGTGTCATGGTGATGTAATGAGATAATTTAAAGGGTTTTCTGACCTAAGGTTATGGATATTTGTATTGGTGGCCCCATGTGGCCAAACTTAATGGGAAATATCATGGGAGAGCACATGGTTTTGAGAAAAGCACATGTGAGGTGTCCCTTGGCCATTAATGCCTTATCCCCTCACTTTCCCTATAAATACCAAGCCCTCCTCTCATCCTTTAGACTCCAAAACCATACTCAATGATTTTATGGTCTTCTTACCTCCCAATGAGTCCTCCCAAGGTTCCCCCAAGCCCTCAAGATCCAAACCATTGAGTTTTAAGAGTTATGTTTTAAGGTAAGGGATCTGATCTCTCTTTTTTTTTCAAGAAATCTCTTTTATGTAATTTCTTTTATGCTTCATGTACTTATGTTAAAGGGTTTTCTTTTATACTACTCTTACTTCCCTTTTAATTTCAACATGATGAGAGATCCCCTCTTACTCTCATTATTTCTTTTTATAAAATTTTAAGTGGCGTCGTTAGGCTGCCGAAATATTTGTAACAGATTCTTTCTCCCTTCTCATTGTTCAAGATCTATTTTCATGTAATGTATTTCAAGTTCCTTTTTATTATGTTGGGGTATGATCTATAAATTTATCATACTGATCTTCAATTACCATATGATGAGAGACCCCATTTGATCTCTTCAATTTAGTATTTTGAAGTCTTAAGTGGCGTTGTTAAGTAGCTGAATGTTTAAGGGATTCTTTCACCCTTCACATTTTCAAGTTCTATTTTCTTGTCAAGTATTTCAAGTTACATTATATTAGGGTATGATCTCTATATCTATCATACTGATATTTTATTTTCATATGATGAGAGAACCCATTTGATTTCTTCAATTTAGTATTTTGATGTTTTAAGTGGCCCGTTAGGCTGCTGAATGTTTAAGGGATTCTTTCACCCTTCTCATTTTCAAGTACTATTTTCTTGTCAAGTCTTTCAAGTTACATTATATTGGTTTATGATCTCTATATATATCATACTGATATTGTATTTCCATATGATTAGATACCCTATTTTATCTCATCAATCCATTTTTGGAAGTTTTAAGTGACGGCATTAGGCTGCCGAATTCTCATAAGAGAAATCTTATTTTTTGTCTTCCTTTCAAGTTCTTTGTTTCTTATGGTATATCATTAAAATTTCATTACCATGTTCTTAAATATTATATATTCTGTTCCCCTAAATTTTTATGTATCATTTTTGAGTGGGTGACCCATGCACCCTCTCTTTTTAATGTTTTCTAAAACCATGTATCGTAGATGTTATGCTGCATAGTTTTCATCTCAAAATGCCTCCCTCTTTATCAAAAAATTATTTTATGTTATTAAGTGAATACTCAAAGCTCTTATTTCTACAGGGGTGTTCACATATATATCAAAATGGTATATTTTATGTTCTGGGATTTACATACATGAAACCCACTTTCCCTTTTTCTTGGGATTAAAGTGACATAAAGATAATGTCCTTAAAGCAGTTTTTAAAACATTATGATTATAAAATGAAACCCATTTCTTTTATGCTATATGTGTTGTTTATGAAATGATTGATGATGATATATGTTGATCACATGATAATAAAGACATGTCAAGGGTGCGCCCAGATAGAGCTCGAATGCATTGGGTAAAGACCTAATCTCTAGAGATGACTTTTTAGACTGATACCTTGGTGAATAACCTTGGTAATTTTTAAAGACACCTTGGGGATGGAACATGGTGAAACGAAATGATTGTTAATATTAAATGTTGCAGCCACATCTTCAAGTTATGAAAAATTTTATTTTTATTATGATATATCTCATTATTCCTTTCTCATGCCTTAAAGTTTGTTTCATGTCCTTATTTAATTATCTCAAGTTCACATGTAAAATGTTTCTCTTGTTTCCCTTACTGGGCCTTCGGCTCACCATTTCTTTTGATGTATGTCCCCAGGTTATGATATGCAGTATTGAACCAAGGATGAAAATGAGGAGAAGCCTTTCATGTGAATAAGAAGAATTTTTTATGTTTTCATGTTTTATGTTCCCGGTTTCCAAGACACTAAACCTTAATGATTCTCAGTTTCGTAAAATGTAATGAAATTTTATGTTATAAAATACTGGATTCTATATTTTAAGTGAGGGGTTTTTATAAGGGGGAAGGGCTCCTCATGAAAGTGTGAAAATATTATTTTATTATATAATAATTATTGATTTCTAGAGGTCCAAAACTAATTAAGGTCAAATATAAGATGACTCATTGTCGAAATAAAGTCATCTAATAATAATTGAATAGTTTTGGATTTTTTTTGTTTTTATAGTCTTATTTATTTAAATCATTTATTAATGATGTAAACATTGCATCATTATTGCGTCACAAATAATTTTATTTACTTGGGTCTAAAAATTATAATCCAAATAAACATGATGTAGGAAATAATTTTATGATTGCAATTAATATTTATAGTCGAAATTATAATTTATATTACCCTGTGTAAAATTTAATTTACTAAATGATATATGTTTATGTAATTTTTATCTTTACTTTAAATTAATTAATAAAAAGTGTCATTATCACTCCCAAGGGGCTCTATGGGGTCCCAAAATCGACCCAAGGATTCCCAAGATTGGATATGTTTCATACAATAGGATTAGGGAACATGTTAGGGTAATTATATATTATTATTATAATATTTGTTTACCCTTATTTACAATATTTACCCATTGACCAAGGTAAGTAAAATATTTACTAAAGTAAATATTCATAATTTATAAAAATAAAAGACATATATTTGAGAAATTTGGACCAAATTTTTCAAATAATGGAACCCATTTTTCCAAATTGAAAAAATAAGAGTGGAAGAAATTAATTTAAAAATAATTCCCACAGTAAAAAAAACTAGTTTTTAAGAAATAATAACTATCAAAAGATTGACACTTGTTTTTGTCCAGTTTAAAAGTGAAAATATATTAAATGAATGAAATTTTATTAAAAAATTTATAATATAATATCACATTAAAAACAATTAAACTATTAATATAAAAATATAAATAAATTTGAGTAAATGGCAGTTTTTATTTAAAATAAAATACTTTTCACTTTTCATTAAAAAATGAATTTTATCATAAAAATACCAAAAATTTAACCAAATTATGTTTGGATGTCCCAATTATAAATAAGAATTTCATTTGGTCAAATAGAACATATAAATGTGACCATGAGTGGATTTAATGACATTTTTCCATCAAAAGGTGGTAAATCAACCTTTTAATGTAAATTATGCATTAAACCATTATCTTTCTTATTTTAAGCCTCTAAAAAATTATTGGGTAAATGTAAAAAATTTTATCAAACATGTATATTAATATTTTAGTTTGTTTTATTCATTCCTACTAATACACCGGCTAGGCGTTAACAACCATTTAAAATATTATTATTTTATTATTTTTCTGTATGACTCAGCATTGTGTGAAACATTAGATTTCAAAGAAACCCGTTGTTTCCTATCATGTACGCCATCAAACATATCATCCCATTTGATGTAAAATTAATATTTAATTCACAAATTTTAATAAACATGAAAATGTTTTTATTCTTTGTTTAACTTGTATGTTACATTAAAATTGGAAAACATTAATGAACATATGACTATTGATTGAAAAATAAATAAATTATAATGATTAAGATACACATAAACAAGTAATATCTTTGTACCCTAACTAATGAGTGAAAAATGGACTAGATATCCCCCATTATTATCAGAACATGGACTATTTCAATTTTAGAATATAAAAAAAAAATCAGTTCAATAGATGGGTTAGGTATATATTCATCCATAGTAATCCTTAAATGGATCTTTCTTGGTGAATTATTTGTTACTGATACTTTATGAAAATTAATCCAACTCCAAGAGTATATATCAAGAAATACTAAAATCCATAGTATCATCACAAGTCGTATCATTTAGAATTTGATTATAACATTAAATCATATATTCTATATGAGGATCAAATTTTATTTTAAAAAATTGAGTTCAATTATAATTTCCATCTAGAGTCCCACCAAAAAATATATGTTAAATTGAGTGCCTTTTTCTGAGACAATTGTCACCATAATCTTTGGAATAAACTATAAGATGAATGTAAAACATCCACAAATATTAAACTTTTGTGTTATCATGTATCTGTATGAAATATTCAGACATGTTCAAAAGATCAATCAACTCCAAAATGTCATTATAACCATAAATTGTTTGGGGAAAACAACTAATCAAAAACATTAAACTTTTATTCCATATAGATTTTTCATCGATATAGTATGAAGCACAACTAAAATATTATAATGTTAAGCCATAGTAATTGGGAATGGGTAACCTCAAGATGAGATATTATATTTGTGTAGTTTAATACCTAGATTTCATAATGGGAGCTTCATGCCATCAACAAACTATATTGTGTCTGGGTGTAAACCCAAAAATAATGATGAAAATCCCCTAACATGACCTTCCTCTGAGTTGTAAAAATATCATATTGGTTACTAAGATATAGAATACATTTTTAGGGGTGATACTAATCATGGATGGTCACCACACCATATAATGAAGCTATGATATCTAATAACTATATATAATTTCTTTACTCATGGATAATTATATCATGGATAGTGGAAGGTAAATGAACACTATCCATAACATTATCAAACACTCTAATTCTCGTAATTTTATATAAGTAAACATTCAAATCATGTTCCATTCACCAATTTATTATTTACATAATGAGAATTCACTATCATGTAATAATAATTAGAAACCATATTACTTAAACATGGGGTGTATGAAATTCCATAGTAAAAATATTGAATATATTACACCAAAAAATCTATAATAGAGTTTCAAATCACTTTTTAGAGGGATGTAACTCTATTTTTTGACATATTGAATTAAAAACACTCCCCAAAAAGATAGTGTATCATAATTTTAATATAATGAAAAATCGATCTGATTTTTAAATCATGTGGGGGATAATTACTCTAGTGTGCTGAAAAAATACATGATACATTAAAAACAACATGATTCCCATTCAATAAATGCAACTAAAAACTCCATTTATCCATGTCCAAACTCTAGTAGAGTCTGAATCGGTTATGGGGGAAAACATATTTAACTCATAATAGTAATCTTGACACTTAAAATACCATTATAAATTCACCATATTAAACATGTTAGTGGTTAGAGGTGATGAAAGATTCGATAAATCATATATTATGAATTTATAATATCCTACAAAAATCTGTACACAATGAAACATAAATTGATTCTACTATTCTTTCAAATACAATAAGACCATATCTATTTCACTAATATCCAAGATTCCATGTTTTTATATAATTGTTCCAAATAATGTAACATCATAGATCCATAATTGGAATTTTGGAAATATTTTATAAAAGTGGAAATTTCAAAACATCGACAAAATGGGCCATAAATGAATCACACGATCTTATTTAATATAAGAATATATAAGTAAATTAATCAAAAATAACTTGATAAATGTATCATCATATTGAAATAAAATATGATTCATATGATCAATGAAGTCTTCAAGAGAACTAGTTTTGATAAAATGCATAATGAGGTACCCAAAACGATCATTCCTACTGTGGAATGTAATCTTCTCACTATCTAACTCTTTAATTATAATTTTCTGATAACCAAAATGATGATGAATTTTAATATATATATATATATAACCTTTAAAAAAACCTACCAATTCATTGATTTGGGGAAAGAGAACATTATTTTTTGTTATTACTATATTATGATTTTGATAATCAATGCATTAGTGGAGAATTCCATTAGTTTTCGGGGAAAAAGTATATGAGCTACTCAAGTTTACATACTTGATCTTATAAATCCATTGGATCTAAAATCATCCAACTATATTTTTATTTCATTTAACACATTTATTTTCTTACGATATGATGAAATTAATATATAATATGTTCTAGACTCAAATTAATAGTGAACTATACTACCCTCTACATAGGTATACCTAAAAATTCATCAGGAAACAATTCAAGAATATCATTTAGAAATTACGAAAGATCGCCACTAAATGATTCATGTCCCATTTCAGGAACATATAAATACATCCTATTCCCATAAATTTTTTTGAGTCCATCCAAACTAGGCCTCAAGAACCATTCACTGTGAAATACCAAGTAGCTACCATCATTAATATTAAAGGAAATCCACCATTGAAAAATTACATTCATTATTTATGAGAAATTAACCAATCCAGTATAATAATAACATCAAAGATGTCTATGTTGAGAAACATAAAATAGCATTCTAACTCTAAATGGCCCAAAAAAAAATTAAGGGTATTAGAAACGAATCTCGTTATTCATTCCTACGGGTATTGGTAATTTCATAACCAATGGACAGAGTTATGTTCAACGATTTAAAAGATAAACCATATGGATTGGATAAAATTAGTGAGAGTAAAAGTATTTTAAATAACATTATAAATAGGGTAGAAACAAGATAAATTATATATATCATAGTAACAAGACATGAATCAAATTATATGAGAGAATATTACAATATGTGTAAGTTCATTATTCAATAGGCCTATGAATAGAACCCTATATTTCATCAAACATCATATTATTATATTAATAACCCTTTTTCTGATGATACCAAACTTATTTTCAGAGAAGAAAAATCCTATTATAAATACTTCAACAAAAAATGTTTTCTAAATGATGTGTAGGTCTTTAGAGTAACATTAATAAAAATGAATCATTTTTCCCATATGGAAACATTTGTTAAAGGATTAGGAACTAACCACTACGGTATGTTAAATAAATTTCTTATGAGACACACCTAAATTGTTTCCTCTATGAAACATAAATCATTTACTCATTCAATTAAATGATATATTAGATTAACGAATGAAGGTAGGAGATACTTCAATCAGACCAGATTTACCAACTTGGATAATCTCTACCATAAACACCAAATTGACAACCTAATCATAGGAATTCAGATTTAAATTCACCAATTGAGACTAAATATAAAGTTAATGCCCTACCAAAATATTCTTATTCTCCATCCTCTCACTTGATTCAGCATGAGGTGAGAAAAATGTTAGATTGGTGATGTAATTTACATATTCCATCACTATCATATTCTATAAATCAATGATTAATAATTACCATTATTTATCCAAAGTCACAGACTTTTAGGATAATTTATCTATTAATATGGTATCATTTTCCATCGATAATGACATTGTGATTCATTATAACAATAATTATGTCCCACTACATATTTATGGGACATTAAATCATGTAAACCATACACATCACATGTATAGAATCATGGGTTTATATAAATTTAATAATCATGTCAATAATTCTAATAAAGTGAAAAACCTTCTATGGGACATTAATTTATTATTAATATAATGGGATCTTAGAACAAAAAACATTGGATAGATTCCTATACGAATCTAATCTATGATATTCCTCTCTAAACTGAACAAGGGTTGGTGAAACCAATTTTTCCAAAGCTCAGATCTAGTTCACAACATATTTTATAATAATTTAATCAAGATTAAACTTTTCCTACTGATGTTCAATAGAAATCGCATTCCGGGAATTTGATGGATGTTTTATTGGGAGATGTTACTAAACATAATCCAAAAAAAGAGTCTTAAAAATGTATAATACATGAAATAATTTTATTTTAAAATTAAATAATGTAAAAATTTAGGTTTTTGTTATAAAAATACTAAATCCCAAAATTCATTGTTCCCAATCACCGATAAATTCTTTTGGATCTCAATCATTCGATATAGTTAGCAACTTAATAATAACATAACCATTTTGTACACCAAATTCTAATCACCATTGTACTAGGATATCTGAAAATGCAAAAGGAAGATAGAAAAATTAAACCACTACTTGAAACCAATTTATATGGAACCTCCGTGGATTACATAACCATCTAAAACATCAATGAGTCTGAAATAATAAATATAGATAATTTCTAATTCCCTTGTTCTTGTGAAATATTCATGGGCATCCAATAACTACATTTTTGAATGAATTTTTTTTCAATGGGAACTAAAAAATGAATAAATATAATCAATGTTGTGTTGGTATATCAAATATAGGTAAAAAAACATAGAAAAGTAAGGAAAAACATGATCTGAATCAACCAAAACTATAAAAACTCTTAAGTACATCAAAAACACATCTACATTTGACATATAAAAATATACACTCTAAAAATATTCTTATAAACAATATTACAACAATCTGAGGATCCTTGACAATTCCCAAATTAGACAATACATGGTCTATAATAAATAAAAGGTATATAAACAGTGTGAAAAGAATAATCCTACTGGGATCCCACTATTTTTTTAAAATATAGAGTTTGTAATATAATCCAATATTACACAGTTAAAAAAATTATGTAATGAAGTAAAATTATACATAGAATCATAAAAAACATAGAAAATATACCATTTTCACTTATTAAATTTTATACCAAATACCTTGTTTCTAAACCATTTTTATATTCATTCCTAGTGAAAATTTAAAATATATCAACTGTTAAAAACAACAATTTGGTTAAAATTAATTTAGGCTGGGTGAGTATCCATTTATTAATCCATATAATCAATATTCTACATGGTGTTCACATTACCCAAAATGAATTGTTCTTTGGTGTACAATTTCATTTATAGGAGTGGATCCTTCCACAACATATGGAAATGTTTCTCATATTACCCTAGAAGAACATATTAAGGTGGTAAGATTTCATCGACTAGTATGGATACCTACCTCCTCATTGATCCATGTATATATTAACACACAAAAACATTCAATGTTATTTTAATCTCTGAATCCATATAAATATACATTTTATACAATTTCAAGTAACAACACTAAAATAGGCATATATAGATATAAAGAACTATAGAAAACCACCATATATCAAAATTTATTTATTATACCCTACTAAAAATATATTTTCAATATAATGACATTAAACATGTTTTCTAACCATTTTGAAATCAATTCGAAAAAAAATCATGAAATTTTTGTATGATAAATCCAATTCATGGATCCACCAACGTTGAAGAAATTGGAATATTGACAAATTCACGAATCTACAATCCAAAATTACCCATGGATCCTAATAAATATGGAAGGATCATTAAAATATATTCCCCTTAATGAATTTTGAAATCAATACTCTCTAGAATGAGGGAAGATAATTTAATTAATTTCCAACCCAATTCCTAAACAATACTATAATGAGATTCGAGATCCAGACAAAAATGATCAATAAGAAAATGAGCCAATAAGTAATAAAATTAGACACTCAAATATAATAAAATTTCATCATTTTCCAAACTGATCCCATGTATTTAATATTCTTTATATGAATATGAAATATATCTATTATCAAAATAAATATAAAATTATCATGTGATCACCATGAATTTAATCATCACATTGATCAACTATGTAACTAAATTAGTAGATCCAATAGATAACAAATAAATAATGATTAAATTAAGGGTTTAGATAGATGGATTGATATGTTAAAATATTGTTCTTATTTTATCAAAATATGATTACATAATTATATTCATGGTTTGTATGATGGGCATCGACAATGTACTAGTCTCCACTTGAAGGCTAGTAGTGACAAGGTGGATGGCTAGTGGTTGAAGAAAGAATTCATCCAATCGATTTCCCCCCATGTGGGTAGTGGATCTCATCCTGAATCTATTATACCACATGTATCATTATTATCAATTGGATCATGTCACCTATCATCAGTACCATTAAAAATGACCCTATATTACAATATGTGTAAGTTCATTATTCTATAGGCCTATGGATAGAACCCTATATTTCATCAAACATCATATTATTATATTAATCACCCTTTTTCTGATGATACCAAACTTATTTTTAGAGAAGAAAAATCCTATTATAAATACTTCAACAAAAAATGTTTTCTAAATGATGTGTAGGTCTTTAGAGTAACATTAATAAAAATGATTCATTTTGCCCATATGGAAACATTTGTTAAAGGATTAGGAACTAACCACTAGGGTATGTTAAATAAATTTCTTATGAGACACATCTAAATTGTTTCTTCTATGAAACATTCATCATTTACTCATTCAATTAAATGATATATTAGATTAATGAAAGAAGGTAGGAGATACTTCAATCAGACCTGATTTGCCAACTTGGATAATCTCTACCATAAACACCAAATTGACAACCTAATCATAGGAATTCAGATTTAAATTCACCAATTGAGACTAAATATCAAGTTAATGCCCTACCAAAATATTCTTATTCTCCATCCTCTCACTTGATTCCGCATGAGGTGAGAAAAATGTTAGATTGGTGATGTAATTTACATATTCAATCACTATCGGATTATATAAATCAATGATTAATAATTACCATTATTTATCCAAAGTCATAGACTTTTAGGATAATTTATCTAGTAATATGGTATCATTTTCCATCGATAATGACATTGTGATTCATTATAACAAAAATTATGTCCCACTACATTTTTCTGGGACATTAAATCATGTAAACCATACACATCACATGTATAGAATCATGGGTTTATATAAATTTAATAATCATGTCAATAATTCTAATAAAGTGAAAAACCTTCTATGGGTCATTAATTTATTATTAAAATAAAGGGTTCTTGGAACAAAAAACATTGGATAGATTCCTATACGAATCTAATATATGATATTCCTCTCTAAACTAAACAAGGGTTGGTGAAACCAATTTTTCCAAAGCTCAGATCAAGTTCACAACATATTTTATAATAATTTAATCAAGATTAAACTTTTCCTACTGATGTTCAATAGAAATTTCATTCCGGGAATTTGATGGATGTTTTAATGGGAGATGTTACTAAACATAATCCAAAAAAAGAGTCTTAAAAATGTATAATACATGAAATAATTTTATTTTAAAATTAAAAAATGTAAAAATTTAGGTTTTTGTTATCAAAATACTAAATCCCAAAATTCATTGTTCCAAAGCACCCATAAATTCTTTTCGATCTCAATCATTCGATATAGTTAGCAAATTACTAATAACATAACCATTTTGTACACCAAATTCTAATCACCATTGTACTAGGATATCTGAAAATGCAAAAGGCCAATAAAAAAATTAAACCTATACTTGAAACCAATTTATATGGAACTTCCGTGGATTACATAACCATCTGAAACATCAATGAGTCTGAAGTAATAAATATAGATAATTTCTAATTCCCATGTTCTTGTGAAATATTCATGGGCATCTAATAACTACATTTTTGAATGAATTTTTGTTCAGTGGGAACACAAAAATGAAGATATATAATCAATGTTGTGTTGGTATACCAAATATAGGTAAAAAAACATAGAAAAGTAAGGAAAACATGATCTGAATCAACCAAAACTATAAAAACTTTTAAGTACATCAAAAACACATCTACATTTGACATAAAAAAATATACACTCTCAAAATCTGCTTATAAACAATATTACAACAATCTGAGGTTCCTTGACAATTCCCAAATTAGACAATACATGGTCTATAATAAATAAAAGGTATTTAAACAGTGTGAAAAGAATAATCCCACTGGGATCCCACAATTTTTCGAAAATATAGAATTTGTAATATAATCCTATATTAAACAGTTAAAAAAATTATGTAATGAAGTAAAATTATACATAGAATCATAAAAAGCATGGAAAATATACCATTTTCACATATTAAATTTTATACCAAATACCTAGTTTCCAAACCATTTTTATATTCATTCCTAGTGAAAATTTAAAATATATCAACTGTTAAAAACAACAATTTGGTTAAAATTAATTTAGGCTGGGTGATTATCCATTTATTAATCCATATAATCAATATTCCACATGGTGTTCACATTACCCAAAATGAATTGTTCTTTGGTGTACAATTTCATTTATAGGAGTGGATCCTTCCACAACATATGGAAATGTTTCTCATATTACCCTAGAAGAACATATTAAGGTGGTAAGATTTCATCGACTAGTATGGATACCTACCTCCTCATTGATCCATGTATATATTAACACACAAAAACATTCAATGTTATTTTAATCTCTGAATCCATATTAATATACATTTTAAACAATTTCTAGTTACAAAACTAAAATAGGCATATATAGATATAAAGAACTATAGAAAACCACCCTATATCAAAATTTATTTATTATACCCTATTTAAAATATATTTTCAATATAATGTCATTAAACATGTTTTCTAACCATTTTAAATTCAATTCGAAAAAAAATCATGAAATTTTCGTATGATAAATCCAATTCATCGATCTACCAACATTGAAGAATTTGGAATATTGACAAATTCACGAATCTACAATCCAAAATTACCCATGGATCCTAAGAAATATGGAAGGATCATTAAAATATATTCCCAATCATGAATTTTGAAATCAATACTCTCTAGAATGAGGGAAGCTAATTTAATTAATTTTCAACCCAATTCCTAAACAATACAATAATGAGATTCACGATCCAGAAAAAAATGATCAATAAAAAAATGAGCCAATAAGTAATAAAATTAGACACTCAAATATAATAGAATTTCATCATTTTCCAAATTGATCCCATGTATTTAATATGCTTTATATGAATATGAATTATATCTATTATCAAAATAAATATAAAATTATCATGTGATCGCCATGAATTTAATCATCACATTGATCAACTATGTAACTCAATTAGTAGATCCAATAGATAACAAACAAATAATGATTAAATTAAGGGTTTAGATAGATGGATTGATATGTTAAAATATAGTTCTTATTTTATCAAAATATGATTACATAATTATATTCATGGTTTTTATGATGGGCATCGACAATGTACTAGTCTCCACTTGAAGGCTAGTAGTGACAAGGTGGATGGCTAGTGGTTGAAGAAGGAATTCATCCAATCGATTTCCCCCCATGTGGGTAGTGGATCTCATCCTGAATCTATTATACCACATGTATCATTAATATCAATTGGTTCATGTCCACCTATCATCAGTACCATTAAAAATGACCCCAAAACATTTAGGAAGTCTCTATACCTGAAAAGTCATGTATATTTTACTAAAATATGAAAGTAAATAAAATAATAAACTGGTAGTACATAAAAAATAAGTGATATGTGATACACATGGGTTTTTAAGTATCACAGGATACCCTCGATCATACAGAAATGTATTTTAGAGTTTTTGAGGCATGTGGGGACCTTTCTAATAGTGATATGCATGAGGTTATTTGTGTGGATAATGACATTATTCTTCTAATTAAATTTATATTAATTGATATATTATATTTTATTATGTACAAATGTATGGTTCTTATATGATTTTCTATATGGTTCCAGGTTTGACTAACTTGGCTAGTCAATCCCTTGGGGGGTGAGTGCAACTATTGTGATTAAAATATATCAATCTTCCCTTTTTTGGTGACAATGGTATCTTGCTTTACCCAAAAGTAATATTGGGAGACATATTTTAATAATTTCTTACCCTAGTGGTTGATATTTGGTCGAAATTAAGTATTATGGATTTTCTTAAATCCATGATTTTTATAGACATGTATACATCATTATGTGACCTTAATAGTAAGTGGGAATTTATTAAATAATAATGGGATGTATAACATGGATTGAAGGCTATGTCCATCAAATTTATATGTGAAAATTTCAAACATATATTAATCATTCAAGTATAAATTTTTATATTTCTTATCACTTTGTCACTATGTCGGTAGTTCTAGGGTTCATATATGTATTGCTAATGAATGATTACTTAGTACATGATTTTTTTAATTCAAAATTAAATTTTTTATAGATTGAACATTTATAGAATGATAGATGATTATTATGGATGCCTTTATTATGTTATATGATTATTATAATTATAACATGCACAATCATCTACTGTATATACAGAATCCATTTTCAAGGACCCCTTCACTCAAAGTTGACACGTGAAAGGGAGAATAGCAGGTGGTGGTTGAGTGGTATATGTGATATATGGATTGTGTTTTTACTATTGTATATCATTTAATTTATATTCCATAGTTATCATTCATTATTTTTCAGAAAACATTGGGGATATTTTTATTTTTGTTTTAACTATTGGATTTCTATTACTATTAAATTGTTATTTTATTTTATTTTTAATTATGTTATTCCTAAAATTTTATTGAAGGAGAAAAAATGATTCTTCATTATTGATGTAACACCCATACCTTAGTCAATGGGTCCAAGACAATGTTCTACATAACCTCATGTTTTCTAACCCTTACATAAAAGGTTATAGTCTAGTGAATAGGATTGAGTGTAATGTTGATGGACTATAAGCTCTATAATCATAGCCATATTAGGATAATACATTCTAATGAAAATAAAAATAAGGATCACAAAAAAAATATTTCAAATAATTTCTATAGATAATGTTATGACATGTCATAGTAGTATATAAAATTAATCCGTATTTTGGAAGAATAGTAAATAGATATTTAAGGAATAAATGAGTAAATAAAATTACATGCATATTCACACACATTTATTTTTGGTACCACAATCATCTCTTTTCTGTAATATCTTCTGAAACCTGTTGTAGGGCCCTCCCCATTAATTGGGTCCCTAGTTATGAAGTCTACATAATAAATATGCTTCTCATGAGGTGTGTGTGTATAAACTCAGTATAGAATGACCAATTCTTATTTAACATAAGTTCAAATGTATTTATAATTGTATGAAATGATATATTATTAAATTATCACCCGTATATTAAAGAATTCATTTACTGAGAGGTCATTTGCGAAACAAGATTCCTTGAACACCAATTATAACTTTTTAGGCACTATAAATAATGAATATCAAATTTAGTTTTCTATATATCATAGATCATTCGATGTAACTCTATTTCCCATTAAATGTGATTACAATTACATAATAATGGATCAAATACATTCCGACATTTATGTGAATTATCAAGCCATATATCATTATTAAATTCTCACATTGGATAGTATGCACACATGAAATTCCAAAACATTTGTCTCTATTTCATAGGAAAGTATATTCTCATTGATAGAACATACCAAAATGTAATTACTCTCTTCTGATGGTGTGTGGAGTTACTATGGGATAAAACAAATTATTTAAAATTACTAAACATCCTATGAATATCCAAAAGAAATGATTTATGTCACCTTGAATCCCCCATATAAAATTTGGCGAAATCCTAAAGGGTTATCAGTCCACATGAACACATAAATAGAAATTTCACTTACTATTCCAAAATAAACATTTACATCCCTACAAAGAAAGGAACGATTTATTAAAATAAGTAATATATAGGCTATGGATGTAGTAATTTTATGTTACCACATAACATGTAATTATCATGTTTTATACATCATTAAATTGATATCAAATATTACCAAAATAATACAAAAGATAATAAAACTAAAATGGTATCCAAACTAGGGTATCACATTTCAAGACATAAAATTTTATAAATGAAATTCACTTTTTACTAAATAAATTCATTACTAATTAGTGAAGTAATATTAAGAATATACACTTGATTTATTATATTAGAACCATAGAATATAATGATGGTAATATATTCAAGACTATTAAGGTTTATTTTATTGGATAATATTGTTTTTGTATAGTTACCATTAAGATAATTTTATATTATGGTTTTGATAAAGTCTAACTAATAGAGATGGATGAATTGATGACCCAAACTAGTAGGCTTGTTCCCAATGAAGCCCAATTATTTGTGATTTTGAGTAAGTTGTCATCACAATGATTCCCCCTTAACCAAGTCTAATATGAAACTCTACAACTAAAAAATTTATGAAACCATTTATAGTGGATGATCTAGATTATTGATATCATGACCCATTCAATGGTCGCTAAAGCACCCTAAAAGGGTTCTACAATAAAATACCATACCCTTTTTTCATAAAACGGTTTAATAAGGGTTCTTGTTTCTAGACCCTAGTAGTATGAAATTTTATGTATTTGTGGTAATAAAATAATGATTATGTTAATCATTTTTCAGTATTAATTTATATAAAAAACTATATTTGAATTATTTTTTATATAATGAAGTTAATGATTTATTTGATAAATTATATGATTTTAACAATGCTTTTGAAAAATAATTTTTTGGAAATCTTAAATATATTGGAATAATATTATAATAAAATAATATTTAAATAAATATAATAATATATTTTATTTATTCCAAATATAATCCTTATAAAGGTATGATGTTGATAAAAACATGTATTTGGCAGTAAAAAATTATATTTATACAAAATTTAAAAATATCATATTGATAAAACTCGTTAAAAATAAAGATTATTTTTGAGATCAATATGTCAAAATTACTCAATAGTGAATGATTCATTTTTCTGAAATAGTCTAATTTTTTAGGAAAACCGAATATGGTACAAATAAATATTTTATATAATAAAATCCAAATATCCAAAACATTATCTGATAAATAATTTAACAGGATTCCACAAAAGAAATATTTAAAATAATTTATTTTGAGGGTAGTTGATTATTTTTATAAAATCATAATGAATCCTTCAAAAACATTATTGTAATTTAACAATATTAAATTTTATCTGTATTACCAATAATCACATCCACATCACTAATGATTTTATTCTAAAATGTTATGATCTTGTACATAAAAACATAGGTAGCCACTCCATTATAAATGAAACTATGGGAAACATCCTTGTGAGGTTTTTTTATTTTGATTATATTTTCATAAATATTCTAAAACAAAAAATTAGAAAATAATAAATAAAACTTGTATATTTTTTTAAACAACCCCAAACCATACACTCTTATATACTAAAAAACCTTTAACCCAGAAGTATATTTCCCACTTCTTTTAAATTTCCATTGAAATTATTTATCAATATCTTCATATTAGTTTCCCACTATTTAGGAAGCACCCAATAATGGTTATGGATTCTCTCATCCCCTTATTTATTTAAGAACATTCATTATATTATTACATTATATTTCAAATTTTCCATGATTAATTGTGCATTATAACATCCATTTTAATGTATTCAATATGTATAATTAATATGATACCACCATTAAATATTATTATAACCATCCATCAATCGTTATGTCCACCTTTTAGGTCACTATTATTATCTTTCTATTTATAAATTCCTAAATTTGTTGTATTGATTACCCATCAAAATTACACTAATGGAAATTAATCTAGATGAGACTATAATCCATCTATTTGGGACTTACATGTATATAATTATAAAATCCATAATTTCGGGATTAAAATTGTTGTAAGGTATTCTTCTGTTTTCTAATCTTGGTGAAAAATAATACATGTACATGATATGAATGTGATGGGTGGGCTGAGAATTATATATACATCCAATAGACTAAAAAAATTAAATCATGAGATAATATATATACTTCATGGGAGGTTATCAATAGAACATTATTTTATGAAATCATACAAAATATCATTAATTTATGATTATGACATCATGTGTTGTGTTGTGTGGTTGACATAATAATATGTTTCCATGAGGTTATCGTAATATATCATGATCAGATGTTTATGTCTGTGATGACCCCACCATTATGAAATCTTGATATTAAAATTTATTCACCATTATTTATTTCATTGTGTTACTCTTACATTATTCCCGAACTATGATATAGAGCACTCCCATTTCATATTTACTTCCCCATTTTACCCCAGGCAATTTTAGGAGAGTGGAGGAATATTAAAAACATGTCAAGGAGTTTTAAATAATGATATTTTATCACTATATGAAGATATTATATTTTATATATAATTACCCAAAAACTCTTGTCAATTAAATCTTTTGGGATTTTATTATATGAATACTTATGTAATAAATCATAAAATAAAAATTAATAAATATATATGTTGTCATGGTTTGTATTAGGTAAAGTTATATTAATTTTTTTGGATTAGTATAAAAACATTATAAAAATACATAGTTATAAAAATAAAAATAGGATAAAATTTATAAGCTATAACAATATATAGAGTATGTGGTTTCTAGGAATCAAAATCACTATCTGGATAAACAATTATATGTAGAAATTAAACTTTTTTAACTAGGGGTAGTAACCATGAAATGGTAATATTATTTATTAATGTTATTGTATGATATTTTCTACATGTGGAGACACATACTATTTTAAATTTTCGATAAACATACTTTATTGGATAATGAGTTTTTTATTTTGTGTATTGGGAGATTTAGGGGTATCTAAGGGGTTCATAGATTTATAAGAGATGAAAATAGGTCAAATGGTGTGTTTTTCATGGTTGGAACATTATTTTTACTAACCATGTTTATTTCTTGGGCCTCCTCTCAGATCAAGGATTTCTAATATGCACCACATGATTTTCAAGACTCTGTAGGTTCTCCCATGAGATTGTGTTACCTTTCCCTATTCTATATAGGAATCTTAATGTTGGGAACATGGATTGGTCAATCAAGTGGGAAAACATTCCATACCTTAAGAAGTATAAAATTCTCATTTTCCCTCTCTGTATTAAAATTTTCTTCCTCAAATTATATCCCATTCAACCCCATCTATCTAGCATGATTAACCAGCTTCCCATTCTTCATCTATGAGTTTTCTCTCTCGATTCAAAGTCATTTATAGTGAAATTTAGTGTGAATTGAAGTTACAATAAGTCCAAGAAATTATTTCTTTCTTTTAATATTAGAGATTCTGTATTTAGTTCCATATCTATCCTATGATCTAAACTCATATTTTCAAGGTTTTTCTTTATAATGTTGTTTGAGTCCATTTTTTCTAATCAATGGATTCTTTTAGACAATAAATGTTCTAAAATCATGATGTAGGTGGTGTAAATGTTTTTCCAAAAATATTGATGTTTTATATGTATAAGTATTTTTCCTAATTTGGTACCATGTTCTTTGTTAATGTATTTTTCTTGTTTAGGTAATTTGATTCATAGATTGAGGTGTGATTCCTTTCATGGGCCTTTTTCTGTTTATTGATTATTATGAGATTAAACCTACGGATACATGTGGGGTATGTTGAACCACTGAAAATGGTAAAATGAATTGATAAACGTCAGGTAATGTTAATTAAAAACTTGTGTCGGTAGAGAATACTAAATTTTAATGTGGGATTAATTCAAGGGATGATTGAATTGGTGAATTTTTGTTTGAAATGCCTATGAGGCTTTAGAAATGGTTTAAATGGCGTGCTTTCAATTTTGAAACAATTCCTATTCAAATTGAATAATTTTATTTATAAAATATGTGAATGTTTTTAAAAGGTGGAATTTTCATCAATGTGATTTAAAATTTATCAATTTTTATAGATTTCAAATTAATATTTTGATGTGAGGGCATGGTTCACATTTTGGGGAAATTTGTTAATTATTATATTGAATGGTTTTTAATGGAAGTGTGATCGTCAATAATGTTATTGGTTTTAGTAGTAAGGACATATTTTTAGAGAGTAGATTCAAGATAATTTAACATAGGTATTCCGGATTGTGTGTTATCATTTTTTCTTAATTGAATTTGTAGTTTATTATTTTCATTTTGTTAATATTTCTTAAAAGAGCATTTTAAACAATTTTATTTTTTAATGAGTTATTGTTTCTAAAGGATATATATTTTAATGGGGGTTATTTCATATAAATGGTATATTAGAGAAATGGTTAAAAAACATTCACGTTTTGGGTGGTACGAAGGGTATTCCAATTTAGGTTCCAATACCATGGTCAGGTTTAGAATAAAGATCAAAACCCCACCCCCTATAATGCTAGAGATAGGGATTCAGACTGAGGACCTATGCCCTCAATGAATTCAATAGATATGAATACATGTACTACTCCTCTAGGGTATGTGTTGTATATTATTGATTATGTATGTCATACTAGGGCTCTAATATCCTAACATATAGACTGAGGATCCCAATAGGGTTTGGATAGACTGGTGTTCTAGTTAGATTGACATGTTTCTTATTTTTGTATGTCAAACTAAGGATTTTTTCTTACCAAAATTTGGACATGGCATGGTTTGGGATGTCAGATAGAGGATATTTTCTTTACACATATATTTAAATGTAATTGTTGTTTCACTGATACCATGAAGTATGTTTATGAATGGTTTGGTGAGTAAATTCCCATTGTGAATGAATGTCTAAAACCTCTTCTGTTATGGAATAGGATCCAAGTGTCACTATATCTTGATTAGTAGTTTGGTTCACCCTAGAATACATGATGGACCAAATAAATATTTTATCAGTGATAAACTATAAGAAATGTATCCAGTATTTTATGTCTGTTTATTCAACTATGTTTACCCTCATAATCTAATTTTTAGACTAGTCGTTGATTAAGAAACCATTGGTCGGGGATTAATAATTATTATTCACACCCTACTTGATCATCCATGAAACTTGGTTCTTTCATTAGATTCTACTTCTTTTCTACATAGTATTAAAATAAGAACCCGGTGCTTCGTTTTTTGTGTAATGATTGGGTTTGGACATGAAAGGTTATGATCTGATTGGAGATTGGGTTTGTGTCCAACATATTTTGATTGTTTTTGTTTTGGAATTAATTTGTATTAATTCTTTACATGTAGTATATTCTACATAATGTTATAGAATGTGATACATGTTTACTTATCATCTTTTGGTGTATATTGTGAATTTTTTGTTCCAAATTAGTTTATTTATCTATGTATATTAATTCCATTATGTTATTACTCGGATACAATGGTATTGTATCCCAAATGTATCTCTACATAATGGAGTTAACAATTAATAGCATCGAGGGTATGAGGATTCATGTTTTAGGTTAATTGAAAACTTGTCTTGGGACACAAGATAAAGTGACTACCTATCCATGGACTTTAAGAAGTTGTATCAGAGACATGTCATTTGTCTTATTATTTGTATAATAATTGATATGAGAGTATTATCTCTTTTGGACATGGTAACAATCTTATGCATGAGTTCATATAGACCCATGATGAGGGAAAATCTCAAATTTCTACTATTAGGAATTAATGTTCTACATTTGTGAGTTTATGGTTGGATTCTACTTTCTCCTCGAGTGGTTCAAAAGGATCTTATGTTATTTAATAATTAGATTTTATTATTTCCACCATTATTATAAGAGAGGGTCTGTGAGTCCATGAATCAAGAAAGTCTCAAAGAATTGTTATTTTATTTTTATATTTCATGAGATTTATAATTTCATGGGATTTCTATTCCAGTAGTGTACTCTTTTGCATGTCGACTATTACTGAACATATTTTTGAAAGTTATTATATTGAAATTTTATTGAAAGGTGACTCTTGAAAAGATGGGTTCTTTTGATATGTGGTTTAAAAACTGGTTTTTGGAAAACTAATTATTTTTCTTTTTCAAATTGTATATTTTAAAATGAAAATTCATTGGCTTTTAAATAATAAATTTGATTAATATAGAATATGAAATGATGGAATGTGTAGGGACATTGTAATTTGGTATCCCTAGACGTGTGTTTTGACCCCAGGGTTGGGTTGTTTTTGTAGTGTGAGTGACCAAGTCTAAGACCTCATTTTTGGGAAGATAGGATCTATTGAGTTTTTATGTATTTTAAAATACATGTTCGTGTGTTCCATCAATAGGTTTGTGATCATGGATTATTAAATGATTTATGGTAATATGGGTGTATTATACCTTGAGATTTTTGACCATGCATGTTTTTTTTGGAACCTAGAGTGGTTGTTTTTCTCAAAGTGTCTATGTATGTTGGTGGGTATCATTTTTGTGAAATCAGGAATAAAGTTTTTCTTGGGTACGTTAGATGTTGTGTCTTGAAAAGGGGTAATGATTGAATCTGATGAGCATAGAGATATAGTGGTTTTATGTGATTGTTTTAGATGTAATTTTCATTAAAATTTATATATGTGACTCCACATTTGGGATTTAGAATCGATGATATTTGAGGATGACCATTGAAAGAGGTTGTTTGGGTCAATAATGTTATTGTTTGCGTGATGTAGATGTGAAGTTTTTGGAATTTCCTCTAGTGACAAGGAGAAAGTGTTTTCTAAGATGAGTGTGGCCGAGATGTATATATGGAAATCAAAAGGGTTTTAGAGAAGGGACCTGAGTTGTGGTTATTATATATTGGTTTTTGGAATTCATGGTTGACCAAGGGTGAGGTCAACCCCTTGATGCATGTTTCGTGGAACATGATACACGAGTGGGTGATTGGGATGTGTGATCAAGTGTGGTGGGGGCCATTAAGTGTTGGGTAAAATTTCATGGTTTGGATTTGGTTCCTTCCTCAGGGTGGCACCTGAGTTCCTATGGTTGGCTTGAATGGATTTGATTGTTAGAGTACCAAACCTGATAGGATTTATCATGATTAATGAAGGAATCAGGATGAGTTGATAAGATGAAATACGAATTACCAAATTATATATGGATGTTATTAATGCAAAAGTGACACCTAGGGTGGGAGTTTTACATGTGGTTGGGATAATTTTTTCCAATGCTTTGGTTGTTAGAAGGGAACATTGAGAATTCCTAGATTCGAATTAGAATGAAAGACCATGAAGCATGGTAAGTTTTATAATTGGTTTTTGGTTCATGAGTAGATTATGTATGTATTTTGTGATCTAGATTTATGGTCAGTGAGTGGTTATTGGAAATTGGGAAACTTTTTGATTTTTAATGAGTTCCAGCATTGGGGACATGTTTAGATGAAACAATGTTGTTTGAGATGGGAGGATATGTGGATCTGGATAAGTGCCAATAGTTTTTATATGAAACCTAATTGGGATGTGTTGTTATGGTAGAGACTATTGGTTTTATCTGAGTGTGGTGGTCATTGTGTTTCCTTGTGAATGGATAGGGACATTTTAATGATATCATGTGGGGTGACAGAACTTGTTCCAATGAGAATGTTCAGTCATAAATTTTTGTTAGAGGTTCGTGAAGGGGTGGTGAGTTTTGGTTGGAAATTACATTGTATTTGTGGAGATTTAGTTCTGGTTAGATATTGGAAATAAGGGATCCCTATGATTTTGATCATGATAAGTAGTTATGCGGTGGGATGTGAAATCAGTTATAGAGATTTGTGTTGGTGTCATCGATGAATCCTAATCATAATTTTATCTCGTGGTGATCATTACCAATATATTATCATCTTCCAATGTATGTTATGATAGCTATAGATTTGTGACTATCTACATAAATGTGTTTTTCTGTATATGGGTCCTCTTGGAGATCATGCTCATGGTTTGGTATTTGTGGAGTTAGATAGTGGGATGTCAACCTTAAAAATTTACAGTTGAGTCCCTTGGGTTGTGCTCAATGTTAACAATATTTGTGGGTTCCATTATCAAATGCTTCGAACATTTACTGGTTGATAATTTTTTTCGTAATGGGGAAGGATGGATGGCCACATTCATGTTTTTGGGGAACAACATGTGATTGTATTTTGGGGAAAGGTGGTAGGAATTGAGTGAGGAAACTAATGATAATGACATTCATAATTTGGGGAGTGGTATTTAGTCATGGATGTGTAGATTAGTCTATGTCTTGGATGTGGTTTCATTATAGTGCTGATGAGAAAATTGTGATTGAAACATTTCTGTTTCTTTAGGTAGGCCATGTGGGCAATGGATGTAGTTATTGATCTTGCCAAGAATTGGCTTTGTGATCAAAGGGGTTCTAAAAAAATCAAAGAATTCTCTGTCATATTCATTGATTCTAATGATAATCCATAAAAATAGAGGATGGAAATGGTGGTTAGGTGTAAGAACCTCATTTTAAATCACACATAGACTATGATAAAGGTGTTTGAATATGATTAAATGACCCGTGTAATTTATTACATAATTATGACTATTATAACCCATAAATTAAACAAGAGGGTATTCATAGAGTTATCCAAATGATGAAATATATATATAGTGTCTCTAATAAATAAATGTTTATCGATATATTATTTTTAAATAATCTCTCAATTTTTTCGGTAAATTAATTTTATAAAATAAAATATAATTTCCTCAGGAATTGTTTTATTTTGGATTTGGTAATTATGATAAATGTATACCACTTTTTGAAATTTTATTTTATAAAAATAATATCATTCTTCTATTCAAATATAAGAAATATCTGAAGGTGAAATTTTTATATTTTTCCAAAAATGTTGATTTTATAGTTAATATTTAAAAATATAGCTTTTTGTAAATTTTTCATTTCTATTTTGTAAAATAAGAAAATTTAGAGACTCGTTATGATTTTTATTTAATTAAAAAAAATTACTTAGATTTTTATAATATTTAATGCATTTGAATTCTCTTTATACCTAATTTGCGTATAAGTTTATTTGTACGCTGATGAACACATTTTTCTATAAATTTTTTTTAAAAGCATAATTTTTATTTGAATTAAATAATAATAACCACAAAAAAACATAAATATTTAATTGGAATTTATATATTATAATTATTAAAATATTAAATAATTTTACCATAACCATCATTAAAATTTATACAATTAATATTCTATCATCTTATTATAGTTATATTGTGTTTCGACATGAATTAAAGGTTTATTATAAAATTAAATTATTCCATATAAGTTAATTGAATGTTAAAAGAATTTAATAGATTATTGTAATTATAATAATTAATATTATATAATAATTTAAACTTAAAAATCTTTCGTAATAATTCATAAATGCATTAAAAATTAATTTTTGTGTTTTAGGTTAAAATAATGTTTTCTACGTTGCATGAGTCTATTTTAATATTAATAATTTACAAATATATAATTTTTTATCAAATACTATTTTATATTTACAATAATTTCCCCCAATTATTCATTAATTATCATTTTATTATAGTATTAATTGATTAATTACCCTAGTAAATGGAATGTTTCTAGTTACAATGGTAAAAACTAAAATGGTTAATGTACGAAAACATAGATGTTAATGAAAAATTTGATAAAATATACTTTTAAGTGTATTTAATGTGTGTATAATACATATAATTCCTTAAATATATTAATTACAATTTTTGAGGTAGTTATATTGATAGTGACCTCCCATTATTCAATTTTTTTTGGGTCTTTACAAGAATTTCACTCATCCCCATTAGTAAACTAGCACTCCATCCCCTCAATTCTTCAAACATCAAGAGTAATTTTTATCAATCAAAAGCTATGATAATTCCTCCAAAAAACCATTTTCAACATTATGGATCTTACATTCTACCAAAAATTCCATCACTAGGGTCCTTAATGATATATATAATGAAGATTGATCTAAGAGAGTGTAATTATCATAAAAAATATCATTATTTTTCTTGATTATTTAAGACATTCATTTAATTCATAAGACATACAAGATAATAAAACAATTTTCTCCCATATATTTAAATGTTATTATGTTTATATAATAAAATTTATCCATTTCCTCTAATAACAAATTTTAAACAAAATGATCGCTCGTGCGTATAGATAACTAACGCCATATGAACAGAATTAATTTGATTTCTTCAATGACTCACATGGATAGTAATAATGATTTTTAATGTATATATAGAGATAATTGTAATTATATAATTATACTTTTTGAATTATAAAATCGCTTTTTTCATTATAATTTCCATTCTATTCAAAATATGATAATGTTGCTGGTGTGTACGGTGAACCACTATCTCATGACCAAATGTGATTCGTATTTCACATAAGAAATAAATAAAATGGTAAAAGGATAACCATAAAGATAATATATGATATATATGACATAATAATATTTTTTAAAAACTTAATATACATCCACTTCAGAACAAATTTCTAGTAAATGAAATGTGGTCGTCCATCTTGCAAACGTACGGTCCACTACTCTAGAAAGCGAAGTTATTTTTTCCACAAAAATCATTAATGAATTTCTCATAAAATGTATCTAATCAGAAAATATGATATTTGAATTATTAATATAATTATTTAAATTATGTATATATATATTTTATTTAAATGAAATTTTACTTTTGTGGAAAATCATGCTTGAGAAAATAACACATTTATCAAATGATATAAGGGAAAAATGAAATAATATTAAAAAATGGGTGATAATATGTTATAAAAAGATAATATATGATATTTAAAAAAATATGTTTCAATAATAAATTATTAACTTGTTAAAATTAATGATACGAAATTTATAAACATATTAACTTTAAGGGATTTTAATTATTAGGTACATATCTTAATTTTTATCTAGTAAAATATATTGTAATGTTATGCCTCTAACTTATTCTATATGGTGTGTGTACATCCAATTTTACAAGTAATATAATAAATAATTCATAATGAATGGTATTTTTTGTTTCAATTTTAATTATTTCATCCAAATATATTTCACTAGAATTTTTCCAAGTGGAAATAAGTTTCCAAACTAAAATTCTATTTTTGTAGGTTATATTACTTCTCCAATGTATATACAATATATGATTATGTGTTTAATGATATTTTAGATATCAAAATATTATTTAATTTTTTTTTTATTTAAATTTTACAAAAATAAATAGTTCAATTATAAATTCTCACATTAAAAATATATGTTCTTTTGAAGATTTTATTTCATAATATAATTTTATTCATGATTATTTATGCTTGAGTTTCCTTTAAATGAAATTATTTTATAATTTTCTGATAATCATAATTCATTTGATTCTAATCTAGTAATTAATGATGTTTTCAAATAATTTCACCATTTCTTCAATTTCATACATAATATTATTATAAAATATTTTTATTAAAATATGACATCATATTTCTCTTTAGTGAAAAATTTATACCATCCCAATAAATAAATTATAAAATATTATTTGAATTTTTTTTACTAATATTGTTTTAAAATAATTTTTACCCATAGGTTTTGTTTTTTTAATAAAATATTTTGAATGGAATCATTCTGCCTTTTCCAGGGAAAGACACTTTCTAATTTTTTTAAAAATGTTGATGTAATATTTTTTTTAACATACATAGAATGAAATTAATCTTACACCATCATTAAAACTAATTTCAGTTTTTTAATTTAAAAAATTAAATAATTATTATTATTGAATGTGTTATTCCTAATATTATCTATATTTTATGTTTTTCAAAAATTTATTTTCAATGTTAAATTATTATTTTATTTAAAAATGTTATTCATGATATTATCATGGTATTTTTATTCAGGAATGACAAATAAATATTATTTTATATATACAACCATGGGGATATATATTAATGATACCATCCTTATTCTTCATCTAGATTCTTTGTTATTAGTTTGAAAAGGGAAATATTTATATACATATGGTGCTTTACATTATATATTATTTGACTAACGGGGGAAATAGTTATATTATTTATTCATTATTCAATACAAAACAATTATTGAGAAGGCAAGTTGTTCATGAATTAAATTGACCATGTGATATGTGAGGAATGTTTTGTAAATTAAATTTAACTAATGTCCTAATTATCGATAGCTACTCAAAGAATTAGTATTATCATGAGTTGAATTTATTGGTTAGACATTATTAATTGGGTTTTTGTGTACACCTACCCATTAATTTTAATTATTCATCTGAAATGTCATGATGGTGTAGGAATCATGTTTTGTTAGATCATGTTGTCTAATAATTAATAATTTCTTTCATTAATAGTTTTTAATTAATATTATTTATGATATTATTTCATTGATATTATATGTGGATTTATTCCATTATCAATTTATTGGTTAAATGTTATGTGTTTTTAGATATTTTCATAGTTAAATTGATGATTCCTTATCTAATAATGTCTAAAACGTTATTGATTAAATTTAATGTGTTTTAAGATATTTTCAAATTAATAATATATTTACCTTACTGATTACACATTAATTTTTTATTATAGCTTCCACTTCACATAACATTAAAGGGGCATATGAGATCACCCTTATTTTGGTTCTTTTCCCCATGATGTAAAGATGGAATATTTTAATGTGTTCAATGATGTTGATTTTCTAAAAAAAATATATGTATTTCTATTTATTTTTTCAAATAAAATTTTATGTTAATGTTTGTATCCATTTGACAAACAAAAATATATTATTAGGTCTATTGGCATATGATGACATTTATCTTATACCAATTTAATAAATTAACATACGAATTTGGTCTATCAAACTCAAGGTATTTAATTTTTGCAAGATAGAATGTTTAGTAAAAATAATGGAATCTATATTTATAAAAACATATATTAAGGAACATAAACATATCATATAATTTTAATTTAAGAACATAAGTGAATCCTAATGATTTTTTGAGGAAGAGATTACATGGATTTACTAGAAATACTTTTGTATCCTGATACACTAAGTGGAAATCGTTCTCACAAAGTTGTAACATGTTGTAACAATCCCAAAAAGGGAACATTGGAATTTTATTTGATCTTTAGATGGAGCATGAAAATGGGTTTTAATATGCCCATTTTTTGACCCTCAATAGGGATATTCTTAGGATATTTTTCATTTTCATTGTGAATCATTATAATAGATAATAAAAAGTTGTCAAAATGGATATGATTGGATAATCATAATTGTCTTATTGGTTTTTCATAAGGTTTATCTAATTTTTAAATTAAAATGTACCTTCTTTTAAAAATAATAATTGGTATATAACATGATTAAATAAATTTTCAGGAAACATTGATGGGATTACAACCCTTTGGTTTTATAAATTTTTAGAGAAAATATTATATAATAAATGTTTTAACAATACTTTATAGTCAAATATTTAATGTTATTGATAACTTTTATGGTTAATACGATCATTGTTGTCAATGTAATTATTTTAAATTATGATTTTTTGAGATAAGTTAAAATTAAAACTCTTGATAAATTAAAAATGTTTTTTAGGGACTAAGGTTATTTTTTAAGATTTTAATTAATGTTATTTGTAAAATTATAAAAATGATATTAATATGGTTTTATAATATGGAATTCTCTTAATAAAACTATAATCCTATCTAATCCATAAAATTAATTGGGATTTAACCAATGATTAATGGGTGACACTATTGCTGTGGTAACAACAAGACTAGCTAATGTAGCTGTAGGTAAGAATTATTTTACATAAACGGTTTAAATTTTTAAATATATGTTTAATTTTCGAAAATTTTTATGGGATAAAATACGTTTAATTGTGATATAACTGTTAAAATTTCAAGAGACAAATTATTGGTTTGAGTTATATATGAAAAATATATTTAATGTAATAAATTATTTTAGAAAAATGAAATTATATTTTGATGATTTAAATTTAAAAGGTAGGAGATCAGCTTTTCAATGAAAAAATTCACTGATATTGAGAATATTATGTTGAATTTAAATATATATTTATTTATTTTTTTAATACACTCGGATGAATCATCCTCAAAATTTTATGTAAAAATTATAAGTTCTCCTTATTTTTTATACAATTTCATTAATATATTAACTTAATGTAGTAATTTATGTTTTTTGGTAATTTGTAATGACAATAATAATTTATTACTATTATTTTATAGATCCTAAAATACATAAAATGATAATTTTAGTTATATAAGGATAAACAAATTCATCTCCGATATTCATTGCATTGATTAATAAATGATGATGAAATTGAAAAAAGAATAAGTTAAATTTGAAATTATACATAATAATATCTGGAATATTTTATGGTGGTCCATATCTTAAAAATAAATGAATCCTTATACTCTAATATAATGATCAAGAAAAATAATAATAATTAAACTACCTTCACACTTGATTAATCAATAAACATTTAACTCAGCACCCATTTATTGATTTGTTGTTTTTGAGTTTCTATTAACTATTCAAATTCTTCTGGACAGTGACCTCTATAACTATCAATAAATATTTATTCTTTTCATCCAGTGCATAATTTTAAATCCCACTAATGTTACCGTACATGAAAACATAATTTTGGTTTATTCTAGAGTCCATTCAATTTACAATTTCTTTTTATACAAAGGATTATTTATTAAATATTTTTTTATGATGCGAGTTCTCTAAAATTGTATTTTTAAATATCCAACCATTAATTTCCAAGTGTATGTTCAAATTGGAAGGATATAATTTACTGAGGATTGGGAGAATATATCACTATGATATTTTAATTTATATAAACTATATTTAATCTCTTTGACAACATCTATTATATGGAACCCCGTGATATTAAAAGAAGAACATTATTTTTTATAACAAATACAACATGTGACACTATAATTAAATTAATCTTCAAATATATTATTAAAATATAACCATTATAATATTATAATTGAATTAGCAGGAATAAAGAGTGTTAAATGAATTAATATATACATATATATATATATATTAATATATATGTACTAAAAAATAATATTCTATTAATAAATTCATAGTACTAATATCACTATTTTTAAGTTAATCCATTTTTTACTTCAAAGTAATGTTTCCTTAAAAATGGTTTTACATCCTATTAGTAATTATTATTAAATTATAAAACCATAATTATATATAATTTATAAAGATAATATCATTTTTTGAAACATTATATCAAAATTATTATTAGGTAATTTTTTTTACTTTTTCTGGAAATTTTACTTTCAATGAATAGAAACGAGTAATGCTTTTTATAAAACTTTCATTTTATTTCCAAAAATCATATAATTAAAATGAAGAATAAGTATTTGATTATGATTTAAATTTTAAAAATAAATTATTTACATTGATTTAAAATATATAATTACATATTACAAATAGTTGTTTCTAATTTGGTATAAGGTCATTTTTTGGTATAAAACACATTTTTATAAAAAAAAATTAAAATCATACTTGTAATGAATTTAATTAATTTACTTAAAAATTAATAAATAACTATATAATAGTAATTATTTTATTATATATATAACTACATGAATTTTTTGTCGATAATGATAATTAAAAGTAATGAAGTTAATATAAGGTCATATTATTCATGAATAATACATTTCTTAAAAACAGTTTTTCATCATGAATTAAGTGTTTATTAAAAATTAATATTTTACAACATTTATGAATTTAATTTATATTAAATTGATTTGATATTTGTAAAAAAATAAATTAATATTATATAATAATTTAAAACTACATTTTCTTCATATTGATTACTAAAAAATAAAAAAAATTACACCAAATCAGTTTACAATGAGGTTATTCATGTCTCATGTGCCTGTATTAAAAAAACTATTTGATCGATATATAAATATTATTTAAAAAATTTAATTTAATTTTTATAAAATTGTTGTATAATTATCTAAAAACTTTCATTTTATTCAAGTATTAAATTAATCATTTCCTAGGTAAATAACAGGATACATGTTACTGTATTTTATACTAAAATGGTAAAATTGAGGAAACATAGATTTTTAAGGATAAAAATTTAAAAACTGTATAATTTTTGGTTTCAGGTGTTCCTTGAACATATATTCCTTCGAATACCATGATTATAAATTATTTAGGCACATGTCGTGAGTGTCACATCCCATTATAAAATATATTTTGGTATTTAGAAGAATTTAATTCTTCCTCAATTATAAATGAGTAGTCACTCCCCTATCTTTATCACTCTCTCAAGTAAATTGTATTTAAAAAATCCTAAAAACACCATGAAATACATAAATATAAATATATATATAGTTTTCATTCAAAATGATAAATCATATGGTTTTTTAGTAAGACGCCCAAAGGATATTTCTCTATGAGAATGTAATCGTCGTAACGAAGCTCTATCATTTTCATTCATCATTTGAAAAAATCATTTTTTTTATGAAAAATTACAATATAATGACCCCATAATCTCTCATATACAAATATATTATTATTTTTAGGTAATAATATCTATGAATATCCTCCTAAATCAAATAGAAATCAAATCCATAACTTCTGTTTATGGAGGAATACCACCTCGTGAACATATGTAATTTTTTCTCATAACCAACTCCCATGGATAATAATAATGGTGGATTAAATGTATATATATAATATTAATGATAGATTTATTCTTAAGTAATTATAATATCACATATAATTTCGTAAATTATATAATGTTTAAAATATGAGAATGTCACTCATGTGTATGGAAGAGAACCTCCTCACAAAGTGATGTGGTTATGTCTTTAAATGTGTTATATATGGATGGTAAAAAGGATTAGTCTTATGAAGATATTTGATATGTATATATCATGATATTAATTATTTAAATTTAATTAGTCACTAAATTCAATAAAAAAATTCTATTATGAGAATTATATCATCTCTTGTGCGTATATATAGTTTATTATCTCAACCAAATGATATGATTTATTTTTCTTATAAAATAATATAGTATTTTTATTAAAATGTATATAATTAAAAAATATGAAATTTAAAAAATTAAAATAATTAATTATATGGAATATATATATCCTACACAAAAAATTATTAACATACCCAACAAAACATACTTGATAAAACAAGGAAATTAACATAATAAACAAGTGTAGAAATGAAATACTATTAATGAACTGGTGATAATATGTTACAAAAGGATCATTTATAATTTTATACATATTAATATAGTTTTTAAGATGTTATTAACTTGTTTAAAATCACTATATAAGAGATTAAATAACTATCAATTAATGTTATGTGTTATGTACGTGACTTTATCTCAATTTCCATTAGTTATTGTATATTGAAATTTTATGCACCAAGCATATTTTATATAGTATATGTATGGACCCATTAATAATTAATTCCTTTAATAGTTTATACATAATGGTGTTTTAATTATAAATTTTAATTATTTCAACTAAGGTGATTTTGTAACAATGTTACTAACTGGTAAGTTTATAACTCAACATATTTTCATTTGGTTATACCTCTCCTTGAATGTCTAGGAAAATATATGATTATATGTGTAAGGAAATTGTATTTTTTTAATTTTTTATTTCCACTTTCTATTCTTATTTACATTTGAATCACATCAACACATCATTGAAAAATTCTCACTTTAATGTATAATAATATTTGTGAGGTTTTATATAAAAATATCATTTTAATTAAGATTGTTTAATAATGAATTTATATGGATAGTAATTATTTTATTATTTTATAATTAACCTATTACATTTTCTTCTCATTTGGTTATTCATAATGTTTTCTTATAAATGTTCCATTTTCCTGTATGTGGTACTTAATATTATTGAGGGAATTGTTTTTAATAAAATTTGAAATAAGTTGTATATTATATTGAATATACATTTATCCCAAATACATATATTGTAATAAAATTTTCTACTATATTTTAAAATGATATCTTAAAGTAATTTTTAACTATAATTAGTTGTTTTTTTAAACATTTTTACCTAATAACACTGTCAAATTCTGAAAATGTAATTTTTAACTTCTCTAAAAAATTCTTTTAAAATGAATCATTATTTCTAATGTACTAGTAATGAAAAAGACCTTTTTCCACCATGTCAACTCACTTAGTTGAATATTCCATTCCTAGTTTAATTGAGTTTTAAAAATAGAATTCTTTTTGTATTCTTCTAGATATTTTTTAAGTAATTTTCAAAGTGAAAAAAATTATTTTACATAAAAATAAAATGATATTTTCATGGTATAATAATTCATCAAGGAAACCATATCATTATTTTATATATGATATAATATGGATATATTGTAATGATTCCACCCTTATTCATCAGCTATTTAGGTTAGGAACAATTTAATGAGGGAAATAATTGAAATTATCTTTCTTGGTTAACTTTTGTAATCATTAAATTTCCCTTTGAAATATTAACTTTTTGTTATCATTCGATATAAAAAACATCCACGTATACATATTATTTTTCAATGATATGATTATTTCACAAAACTAACATAATTATAGATATGGTGATTTACTTTGAATGTAATTTTATTAACTAGAAAAATATTGATTTATGGTTTACTTTACTCAATGCATAAGATTCTTGATACGTTATATATTTCATAAGTTAAGTTGTTCATATAAAATAAGAGAAATGTTTTGGCCACAAAATTATGTATTTTCCCTGATTGTAGATAGGCCATTGATTAATCAGTCGAATCATGTGATGAAATAGTTTGATATAATTAATTAAATGGTTTAAAATTATATACCTACCCATAATTTATAATACATCTTGGGAACGGTCTCAAGGGTATAGGTTTCAGGATTCCTTATTGGATGAATGTCATTAATTAAGATTTTTAATCATTGATAATTTAGTTATTATTATTATATTATTTATTTTTTCACATTGATATTATCTCGGGATGAATTTGATACTCATTTTATTGATAAAATAGCATGATTTTTGATTTACCTTTTAATTTTGAGTATGCATAATCTAACCACATGTTTAATGTTTTTGTATAAGTACAATTTGAAATTAGATAAACTACTTGTATATAGGGTTTTATCATGGTTGGTGAATAGTTTGTCTATCTATTAAAGCCAATCATGTGAGGGGTATTAGGATTCATTTCATAATGCATGGTTTTTACACTTTATTCCTGATTGTGAACCCTACCTATATTATGTAAAAAATGATCAAGATTTTTTGGATCAATTTTTTATTATACATTACAACTATCATTCTACCATAAAAAACCATAAAATTATCGACTATTTTCCCTAGGCTATGTATACCCTTACATATCATCTCGGAGTGAACCATTGGTGAATCATATTTTATTAGATTCCAGATTCCATTTTAATTTAATATTCATAGTATTTATGTAACGTCCCGAACTTGGAAGACACTAAACCGGTGCTCCGAGCTAGGTGGTTACATGACATTAAGCGCGCCTCCCCGTACGCCAAAGGCTACCGACATGCAGCGTGGGTCTATGGGGTCAAGTGGGGATTCTTTTCCCCCTTTTTATCAGAGTAAGACACAACAGAATAACCAGATAGAGGAAACAATAACAAATAAAAAGGAACATGTATAGCAAACATTTCCAAAAATAAATATGTCATGTCATACTACAGTAAAAGAGTAAACAAAAGCACAAAAATAAATACAACGACCCAGATCCCAAATAGTTTTGAATCCAAGTCCGGATCCTCCACCAAGTGCTACCCATGTCCACTCAGCTAACTAGCAAGTACCCTTGCCTTTGTACTGACCTGCAAACATGAAGTCTGCTCGGGTACCCAACGGTGGCCCGAGTAGGGTGTCAGTACAACTCAGTAGGACACCACCAATGGGGTCTACAAAATATCCAGTATGAATATTTGTGCATGCAAAAGGAAAATGAATGTTAAATTCCAAGTAATTCTTTAAGATACCATCAACCACTTTGGAGCCAAAGCTATGGTCATTCCATTACCATCCATTTATTACCATTTACAATCACTTACCCTTACATCGCATCTCCATAAGATAACTAAATACCTTATGTTACACGGGTCTAAGGCCATCAATCACATGCAAGAGGTTAAACACATCGTTATCCTATCTCACATGGACTAACTCTCTCAAAGAAAACAAATCCTCACCTCGAAGCCTCAGTCTGGGTGGATGAAATCATTAGAGAATAGACCCTCAGTCCACTTTCCAAACCTGTGCATTTAGGGTGGATTTTAGAGCATCAATCTTCTCTCGAACAATGGGCATCGATCCTCAAGCCATTCCACACTCTACCAAGCCATGTGCACATGCTTATATACAAGTAACCATCAATCTTCCAACCATTTCCCTTCAGAAAACATTATTCACAACAACCAACATATGAAACCAAATCATTCCTTAACCCATTTACACATTACCATTTAACATCATTTAACCATTCACCCAATTTCCATGTGTTATGCCTATCTCACTAAGTATTCCATCCTAGACCCATAATCTATCCCATTATGGTCTTTAATCAATTTACCCATTTAACTCGTTCATCATTTCCATGAATCAACATTCATTCCATTTCAAATACCCCTTTTATTATTACCAAGTCTAGGTGCATTACCTAACTTCTATTCCACGTTCAACAAATCATGCCAACGATTTGATCAAGGGCCCTACCATTTACCAGAACAAGATCACTTGTTTAATAACAATCCCTAAACCCGGAAAAAGCCGACACATCCCATGGATGGCCCTAATTTATGTCAAGTCAATCCGAACAAATCCTATAGGTATCATGAGGGTCCCCATTTACCAATTTAAACACCTTTTTTCTAAAACAAGCCAAGGCTAATCCAAAATAACCAAGGAAAAGTAAGAACAAAATATAACATGCACAAAAACCCTCAATAACCATGAGATATAACTATTAGACCACCTACCTCGAATCCACAGTTGAATGCACCCTCAACTGAGTACTTAGACATAGATTCGACCAACCCTTGGATCTTCAACCTAGAACTCACCGAAAAGATAGGGTTTAAGGGTTTCTGAACAAGAAGGATAGACGACACAACCCTAAACCAAGAAAAAAAACAAAGGAGGAGATTAGCCTTACCCGGAGCTTTATTCTGCAACCAAAGACACAAAAAACGCCATAGAAACGAGGGATATCGATCTCATGACGCTCTTGGGCGAATTGGTTCGTTCCTATGGTAAAGTGGGAGGAAATGGAGGAAAATCCCGCGTTGTGTTAATAAATCTCAGAGTGGAAATTTTGTAAATTTTCCAACATTAAGTGGCTAGATGGTTTAGCCGCACGATTTGGAAGACCGTGTGCAAACCGTGTGCACTCCACTACCTAGAGCAGGGAGAGTCGCACAATTTAGATGCACAGTTTGGAAACCCTTTCTCAAACTGTGCAATCACATCTGTCCAGAGGTGGGAGGGTCGCACGACATAGTCTGGAAGGCCGCACGGTTTGGCAGACCATGCGCAGGCCGTGCACCATGGTCTTCTTTTCCCAAACATCCCTTCTTCCATGCCCCGAGCCACCTGGAACACCCCCAAGGCCTCTCACACTTCCAAGAAACCTTTTAAATCCCCAAAAACAAAGACTTCAACCCAAAACACAACAAAACATACATTTCCAAAAATCGGGATCTTACCAGTTATCCTTAGTTTTCTTCTTCCCTACATTGAAATATTTAATCCAATCTATTGGGAAATATATTCATTTTTTTTGTTGAAAATAAGGATGATATGTGATTTTTTATTTACAGGGAACAATATATAAGGATATATTACTTAGTTTCAAGACAGTTTGTTGATGATTTTTTGTTGACCTAATTTCCTCCACAATTGTGAGGGATGTGGCTTCACTCTTGACTCTTCTTAGATATAACACAATGGTTTCATTTCAAATTGATTAAATTTCATGAATTTAATTATAAAATTTAAAAAAAATGCTTTATGTGAACCCTCTTTAGTGATGGATTCATAAATTGTGAAAATTGGTTGTTTGTGGAATGTGAAATTTGTTACACGGTTTTAAAATTATGATTTTAAATATTTATGTTGGTTTCGATTAGCAGAAAAATATTTGTAGAATTTTTTTCAATAAAATTGATTTTAATGGAATAATTTTAGCACAATAGTTTTGGCATGGTATTTTGGAAAAATGGTTGGAAGGTTTTAATTTTAAGAAATGTGACCCAGCGGATGGGAGAGTTATATTATAGAACTTGGTATATGTTTACCTTGTGAAAACATATTATATCATTGAGAGACCACTCACGAGTACTGAACAGTCACCTAGGCATGCATGTTTCAATGTGTGTAATGTATTGGGTTATTCTAAATGGATTTGTAAGAAGAATTTTAATGGCTTGTTAGGATTCTTTCCTTGAAATTTTTTTTGGTTTAAACATTCATTTCGTCGGAAATCTATGTTTTCCTTGATATAAATATGTTTAAATTTTTAACCTATTTTATATAAATGGTATCAATTTCACTATCCCTATTACATGTATTGGGAAGACAATATAGAAATTTTATATATTTTTATACTCACCCCCTTGTTAGGGAACATTGGGGAATTTTATAATATTTCATATCGACACACATATAAAGGAAATATATCCCAGTGTTTTAGTGATTCATTATTATAACTTGGTTATTGATTTTCGAGAAGGAGCATGGTAAAAAAATGGACGTTTCTATTATATTTCATGATTTTATTTGATTTTTTTGGTTTTGATTTATTCATTGAACACTCATACAGTCAATGGTTGAATATTGGTGTTTTTTAATGTAGGTATATTGTGTGTTATGTTACATTTTATCAATGAATCATAATGGAGTTTTTTGGATATGGTTATATTGGATTGATTGTTTTATTTTTAAATGGAAAATCATATCCCAGTAGTTTGTGAATCCCGTCTTAATTATTTGTTGTGTTTGGTGTCTTGAAGATGCCACATAAGACCAATTAGCACCAACCGCCTCTTTTGAATCCAATGGGTGAGGGCTGGGATGTTTTACACATTTTATGATATAAATAACTTCATATTCGTATTGTAAAGTGGTTTATACATTTAAAAAATGTAGTACTTAATCCGCTACATTAACAACGTAATCCAATGTAAAGGGGTGGAGTTATCAAGGAACTATAGGAAGAAATTAGAGAAGGCTAAACATGTAGTTATAAATTCTACTACTCATCACATCTCCATGAGTTAACTACATACCTCATGTTACATGCGTCTAAGGCCATCAATAACATGGAAGAGGTTAAACACATCGTAATCCTATCTCACTAGGACTAAATCCCTCAAGGAAAACATATCCTCACCTCGAAGCCTCAGTCTGGGTGGATGTAACCATTAGGATAATAGACCCTCAGTCCCCTTTCCTCACCCATGCATTTAGGGTGGATTTTAGAGCATCTATCTTCGCTCAACCCATGGGCGTATATCCTCAAGTCATACCACACTCTACAAAGACATGTTCTCATGCTTATATACAAGTTACCATCAACCTCTCAACCATTTCCCATCGGCAAAAATCATTAACAACAACCCACATGGTAAACCACATTATGCCTTAACCCATTAACACATTACCATTTCACATCATTTTACCATTCAACAAATTCCCATGTGTTATTCCTATCTCACTATGCATTCCATCCTAGACCCATAATCTATCCTATTATGATGTTTAATAAATTTACACATTATCCAATTTAACTCGTTCATCATTTCCATGAATCATCATCCCTTCCATTTCAAATAACTATTTGATCATTACCAAGTCTAGGTGAATCACCTAACTTCTATTACACGTTCATCCAATCATGCCAACGTCTTTGTCAAAGGCTCTACCATTTATCAAAACAATATCACTTGATTAATAACAATCCCTAAACCTGAGAAAAGCTGACACATCCCATGGATGGCCCTAATTTAGGTCAAGTTAATCCCAACACATCCCACGAGGATTGCGAGGGTTCCCATTTACCATTTTAAACACCTTTCATCCCAAACATGCCCAGCTTAATCCAACATAACCAAGGAAAAGCTAGAACACAATTTAACATGCACAAAAACCCTAAATAACCATGGGATATAACGTGTAGACCACCTACCTCGATTCTACGTTTGAATACACCTTCAATCGAGTCTTTTGACCTTGATTAGACCAACCCTTGGAGCATCAACCTTGAACTCACCCAAAAGATAGGGCTTTAGGGTTTCAGAACAAGAGGTAGAACAGACACAACCCTAAACCCAAAAAAGAACCAAGGAGGAGATTAGACTTACCCGGAGCTTCAATCAGCTACCAACGCCACCAAAAACACCTTATAAATGAGGGAGGTCGATCTCATGGAGTTATTGGGTGAATCAGTTCGTTCATAGGGTGAAGAGGGAGGTAATGGATGAAAATCCTGAGTTGGGGTTATATAGCCCGAAGTGGAAATTTTGTAAATTTTCCAACATTAAGTGGTCGCACGATTTATCCGCATGGTTTCGAAAACCATGCACAAACCGAGCGCACGCCACTTCCCGGAGGAGGGGGAGTCCTACAATTTAGCCACACATTTTGGAAAATCGTGCGCAAACTGTGCGGTCGCTTCTATCCAAAGGATGGAGGGTCACACGGCTTAGTCTGGGCAGGCCGCACTGTTTGCCTGACCGTGCCTAGGCCTTGCTCCTTGGTTTGCTTTGCCAAGACATCCCTTCTTCCGTGCCCCGAGCCCCCCGGAACACCCCCAAGGCCTCTCACACTTCCAAGAAACCTTTCAAAGCCCCAAAAATAATGGGATAACCCCTAAACAAAACAAAACATACCTTTCCAAAAGCAGGATCTTACAACCTCCCAACCTTAAAACGGCTCTTCCTCGAGCTGAGCTTCCAAGCCTCATTGCTCCACCAAAGAGAATAGATCGGGCCACTGAGCACTCATATCTGATTCCCGCTCACAAGTTTCTTCTTGAACATTCCCATGCTTCCGTTGTACTCACACTAATGGCAAAACCTTTCCTTGAAAGACTATTTCACTATGATCCACCACATGAAATAGATGATCCTCAACGGACGCATCAACCTCAAGCTCCACATACTCAACATCAACAACCTGAGATTGGTCAGGGTGATACTGTCGAAGGTGCGACACATAAAACACACCATGCGTCTCCCCCATACCGCAGTGGAAGAGCCAGTCGGTAAGCCCCTGGTCTGATCCTCTCCACAATCTCAAATGATCCCACATACCTGGGCACCAAGTTACCCTGCTTCAAAATTTGACGGTGAACCATCCTTGGCAACCCCTGAAGGAATACTTTATCACCCACCCAAAACTCAAGGGTTCTATGCCTCTGATATGCATACGACTTGTGCCTACTTTGAGCCGTAGCCATCCGCTTCCTAATCAACTTGACTCTCTCCGAAGTCTCCTGCACGAGGGTTGTCCCCAACAACTCAGATTCACCAGCCCCTATCCAACACAACGGAGATCTACATGGTCTCCATTATAGCGCCTCAAATGGTTCCATCTGAATTGTAGCCTGAAAACTGTTGTTGTATGAAATCTCAACCAGCGATAGGTGCCTCTCCCAAGAACCACCAATGTCCAAGACACAAGCTCTCAACATGTCTTCCAACACTTGGATAGTATGCTCCGACTGCCTGTCCGTCTGCAGGTGGAAAGCCGTACTCAAAAACACATGTGTACCAAGCGCCTTCTGCAACCCTTTCTAGAAACGCAAAGTGAAATGTGGATCTCGGTCCGAAACAATGGTCTTTGGCACCCCATGAAACTTCACTATCTCTCGAAGATACATCTCACCAAACTGGTCGACTGTATAGGTCTCCTAAATCGGTAATAAATGATCCACTTTCGTTAACTGATCCACAACCACCCCAATTGTATCATTATTCCGTGGCGTCCTCATAAGACCCACAAAACTCTTATTCTTACATCATACTGCTTCCATTCCAGATTGGGAAATGGATGGAACATACCACCTGGGCGTTGATGCTCGGCCTTCACCTGCTGACATGTACGGGACCGTTCCACAAAGCCCGCAACATCCTTCTTCATTCCAGGACACCAAAACTACCTTCGGAGATCACGGTAGATCTTGGTCAAATAAGGATGCACTGCCCACTTTGATGCATGGAACATACACACCAACTCGTCCCGAACACACCATGGCACAATCACACGATCACGAACGCAAACAACACCTTCAGCGTCGACGGACCAACCAGAAGGTAGCTCCCCACCTTTATGCTTTTCCTTCATGGCGAAGCACTTCAGATCATCAAGATGACCATCCTTAACTTGACTCAGAAGAGTCTACTCCATCATTAATGAAGCAAGAGTGACCTGACCATTCTCCTCCTGCACCTCCATGTGCATCTCTACAGACAATTCCATCACCTTTCACTCGGTGCTGGACACATGAACTGCCTGATTCTGAACCTTCTTGCTCAGAGTGTCATCAAATCTATTTCCCTTTCCCGGCAAGTACACCAAATCAAAGTCAATAGACTGAAGATATTAAACCCATCTTTTCTGCCGAAGATTCAGATCCCACTGCGAGAAGATGTACATCAAAATCTTATGGTCCATAAACACAGTAAACATTTCCCCCAACAGATAGTTCCTCCATTAAATCACGGCCTACACCACTGTAGCTAACTCAAGGACATGAGTGGGATAGTTCCACTCATGGGGTCTCAACTGCATTGACCCATAAGCCACAACTCTCTCATCCTGTATCAACACAGCCCCAAGTCCAATATCGGATGCATCACAAAACCTGACAATCTTCTTACCCGGCTCAGGTAATATCGTGATAGGTGTGGTCGTCAACCGCTTATTCATATCATAGAAGGAATCTTTACAAGCCCCCCAAAAACTCGAACCTGATTCCCTTCTTGGTTAGGCCAGAGAGTTGTGCTGCCAAGCGAGAGAAATCATAAATGAACCTTCGGTAATACCCGGCCAAACCCAAAAAACACTGAACATCAGAATCACTCTTGGGATGCTCCCAAGATACAACTGAATGAACTTTCTCTAGATCAACTGACACTCCTGTCTCCTAGATGATGTGACACATAAAATGCACATCACTTATCCAGAATTGACACTTTGATAGCTTGGCATATGGCTGATCAAACAGGTCATCAATTCTAGGAAGAGGGTACCGATTTTTCACCGTCATCTGATTCAACTTTTGATATTCAACACACAGCCTCAACGACCCATCAACTGTCTTTGAAAAAATCACAAGAGATACCTGAGGAGACTTACTAGGACAGATAAACCACTAATTCTCTAAATCCTCAAGCTGAACCTTTAGTTTCTGGATTTCTGTTTATTCCATTCGGTATGGCGGAATAGAAACTGGCTCCGCTCCCGACAGCAGCTCGATCGTGAACTCAACATCCCACTCAGGTGGTAACCTCAAGAAATTATCAGGAAAAACATCTTTAAATCGATCCATCACGGGAGGAAAATTAGGTAGTTACCCTCCCTCGCCATCATCATGCATGATACATGTCATGAGAGTCGTGATTCCACTCATCTGTTGACAAAACGGCCCCGCATGCCCTGCTCGGATATCCCATTCGCCACGGTGGACATAAATGTCACCCTCAAGAGACATGAACGATACTATACATCGATAGCAGTCTCTGTGCACCAGATACGACACCAAACTATCCATTCCCATGATTAGTTCAAACCCTGACATCTCGAGAACGAACAAATTCAATAGAAAGTGATACCCACCAACTTCCAAGGAACATCCCTTGCACTGCTTGATATCCTCAACCCATACGTCCAACAGAGTGTCAAATGACATAACTCCAAACACCCTCTCAACCAGTAAACCCAGCACCACCACAATTTGAGTAGAGATAAAGGAGAGTGTGGTACCTATGTCAAACAACACACCAGAAAATATAGAAGCTACAAGGATCGTACCTCGAATCGTCGACGGTCCGGCTTAGCCAACACCCGACACATACTGAACTGCCTGAAGCTGACTTGCCCCTCTACTATGGGATCCATCTTTTACACCATGAACTGAACTACTCTGCTGGTGTGAGCGATCTTTCCCTGGAGTTCCTCATCCCCCGCCCTTACAAGTACAGCCCGTGGAGCTCCAACTACCTGCCAGATACGGGGAAACTTATCCCCTTCCCGTATCTGGTACCTGCCTCCCACCATCATGCTCACTTGCCTACCGAGGATTCCTGTAGAACCTCTGCAAATGTCAAATCCTTCCGCTTGAATGACACTCAACTGGAGGTCGACGACAATGAACATGCATATGCCCCGACCTACCACATAGATAAGATAACACATGATCCCCACTCTGAGAGGCAGAACCTCTCTTCCAGTAGCTTTGCACACTTTCTCCAGGATGTGAGCCCTCATGGCATCGCTTTCGACCCATGGTAGCTGAACTACTGTTCTACCCCACTGGAACCACAAGCCCACTACCCAAATATAACATTAGGTTTCCTTCTGAGATCAATGCCTGATCTACTACCTCTGCGAACCTCTTCATGCGGATGATATTTACTTGAGACGTGATCTCATGCATCATCCCATCCTGGAAACATCTTGCTACCAATGCCTCATTCCCTGCTAACACTAGGAAAAAGCGTCTCAAATCAGTGAAGCGAATAGTGTAGTCCATCACCGATAGCGATCCCCGAGTCAGGCTCATATACTCTATAGCCCACTCTTGCCTCAATGTATCTGGGTAGAAATGCTCCAAAAAATTTTCCTGAAATGCTTTCCACGACATTCCCGTCACCTGCTCGATTTGGGCCTGAATGTCCCACCAATGCCTAGCTTGGCACCGTAACATATAAGCGGCCTGTTTTACTCGCTTCTCAACAGGGGTCTCCAGATGATTCAATATCGTCTAGGCAGACTCTAACCAGAACTCCACTGCATCTGGCTCACCCTCTCTGCTGAAGGTCGGAGGGTGATATAGTAGGAACTCCCTGGTCAGCTCAAACATACTCAGTGCAACCCACCCTGGGTCCCGATCCTTCATTGGTATAAGGCGACCCATATTCGCTCAGATCTGATCTTCTCTACCTTCATTGATCACCATGTTTTCTTGCTCCTCTATGGGAGGAGTGTTCTCATCAACATCCTCTCATTTCCCAACTGGTAATCGACGTCGTGGGGGAATCTCTCTACAATTCCAAGCCCGTGATTTAGAACGCGTACCATAAAACATCACAACTGCAAAAAAATCTCATCACATTCTACAACCACCCCAACCATCCCTACTGCGGTCGTGCTCCATATGGGGTAAACAACGATGAATTACCACCAACTCACACAACGTTTTACACAACATTTTCCACTTCATTTTAAACCCTTATATTTCTTTTTGTCATTTTTTCTTTGTTTCATGAAATACATGATGCACCCTACCTTCCTGCCTCACACACCCATCCCATTCTTGTGTCTAACACAATGCATGTCACCTATCTCCCTAGGTGCTTACAATGATGCATGAGTTCTAACCCTCATGCCATTAAGGCCACGAGCCAAATATCATAAAACAATCACATCAAACCACATGTGCATCACCCAATAGTGAAATATCATCAATTATAACAACACCCAACCAAGAAAAATATTTCCCACCCAAGGTGACATGGATTCCCCCCCCCCCCCGTAACAGGGTTAACTACTCCCAAGCACGAGATCATTTCCAAGGACTGACATATCCTAACCCATGGCTATCAATCCCAAATAACAAGACCTCAGAGAAGGAGACGAAATACCTCATCTAATACCACTTTTTAACGTCCCCAACCCGGAAGCCACTAAACCGGTGCTCCGAGCCCAGTTGTTACATGACCTTAAGCGGACCTCCCCATATGCCATAGGCTACCGACTAGCTGCGGTGGTCTATGGGGTCATGTGGGGAGACTATAACCCCTTTTTATTAGAGTAATCCACCACAGAATAACCAGATAGCAGAAATAATAAAAAATAAACATGGTACATGTATATAAACCATTTCCAAAAATAAATATGTCATGTCATACTAGAGTAAAAGTGTGAAAAAATCCCAAAAATAATGACAACAGCCAAAATCCCAAATGTTCATGACTCTATGTCCAGATCCTCCACCAAGTGATACCCATGTCCACTCAGCTAACTAAATAGGCCCTTGCCCTTGTCCTGACCTACAAACATGAAGACTGCTCAGGTACCCCACGGCGGCCCGAGTAGGGTGTGAGTACAACTCAGTAGGCCACCACCAATGATGTTTACAAAATATCCAGTATAAACAGTTGTGCATGAAAAAGGAAAATGAATGATAAATTGCAAGTAATTATTTAAGGTTCCATTAACCAGTTTGGAGCCAAATCCATGGCCATTCCATTACCATCCATTTGTTACCATTTACCATCACTTACCGATTCATCGCATCTCCATGAGTAAACTACATACCTTATGTTAGATGGGTCTAAGGCCATCAATCACATGAAATATTTTAAACACATCGTTATCCTATCTCAGTAGGACTAACTCCCTCATAGCAACCATATCCTCACCTCAAAGCCTCAGTCCGGGTGGATGCAACCGTTAGGAGAATTGTCCCTTAGTCCCCTTTCCTAACCCATGCATTTAGGGTGATGGTTAGAGAATCAATCTTCGCTCGACCCATGGGCATAGATCCTCATGTCATACCCCACTATACTAAGCAATGTTCACATGCTTATATACAAGTAACCATCAATCTTCCAACTATTTCCCATCTGCAAACATCATTCAAAACAACCCACATGGGAAACCACATCATGCCGTAACCCATTAACACATTACTATTTTTCATAAATTAACCATTCACCCAATTCCCATGTGTTATGCCTATCTCACTAGGTATTCCATCCTAGACCCATAATCTATCCCATTATGGTTTTAATAAATTAACACCTTAACCCATTTAACCCGTTCATCATTTCCATGAATCAACCATTCATTCCATATCAAATACCCCATTGATTATTACCAAGTCTAGGTGCATCACCTAATTTCTATTCCATGTTCAACCAATCATGCCAACATTTTCATCAAGGTCTCTACCATTTACCACAACAAGATCACTTGTTTAACAACAATCCCCAAACTTGGGAAAAGACGGCACAACCCATGGATGTCCCTAATTTAAGTCATGTCAATCCCAAAAAATCCCACAGGGATCGTGAGGGTTCCTATTTACAACTTTGAAAACATTTTTTCTCAAACATGCATATTCTAATCAGACATAACCAAGGAAAAGCATGAACACAATTTAACATGCACAAAAACCCTAAATTACCATGGGATAAAACTTGTAGACCACCTACCTCGAATCCGCAGTTGAACGCACCCTCAATCGAGTCCTTAGACCTCGATTTGACTAACCCATGGAGCTTCATTCGAAAACTCACCCAAATGATAGGGTTTTATGGTTTCAGAACAAGGGGAGAGACGACACAACCCTAAACCATGAAAAGAACCAAGGAGGAGATTAGACTTACCTGGAGCTTAATTCTACAACCAATGACACCAAAAACTCCATATAAATGAGGGGGATCGATCTCATGGTGCTCTTGGGTGAATTGGTTCGTTCCTATGGTGAAGAGGGAGGAAATTGAGGAAAATCCCGCGTTTTGGTAATAAAGCACGTAGTGGTAATTTTCTAAATTTTCCAACTTTAAGTTGCCGCACGGTTTAGCCGCACTGTTTTGAAAACCGTGTGGAACCCGTGCGCATGCCACTGCCCAGAGCCCCCAAGGCCTCTCACGGTTCCATGAAACCCTTTAAATCCCCAAAAGCAAAGGGTTTAAGCCAAAACTGAACAAAACATACCATTCCAAAAACCGGGATCTTACAAGTTATCCTTAGTTTTCTTCTTCCATACATTGAAATATTCAATCCAATCTATTGGGTGATATGTTCATTTTTTTGTTGACAAAAATGATGATATGTAATTTTTTTAATTATAGGGAACAATATATACGAATGTCTTATGTAGTTTCAAGTGTGTTTGTTGAAGATTTTTTGTTGACCTTTTTTACTCCACAGTTGTGAGGGATGTGGCATCACACTTGACTCGTCTTAGATATAACACAAAGGTTTCGTTTCAAATTTATTAAATTTAATGAATTTAATTATAAAATTTAAGAGAAATGCTTTATGTAAACCCTCTTTAGTGACGGATTCATAAATTCGAAAAACTAAGGGTTTGTGGAATGTGAAATTTGTTACATGGTTTTAACATGAAGATTTTAAAATTTTATATTGGTTTCCATTAGTAGAAAAATATTTGTAGAATTTTCTTCAATAAAATTGATATTAATGGAATTATTTTAGCACAATGGGTTTGGTATTTTATTTTGAATTAATGGTTGGAAGAAGTTAATTTTAATAAATGTGACCTAGTGGATGGGGGAGTTCTATTACAGAACATGGTATATGTTTAGCTTGTGAAAACACAGTAGATCATTGAGAGACCACTCCAGAGTGCATAACTATCACCTAGGCATGCATGTCTCAATGTTTTTAATGTATTTGGTTATTCCAAATGGATTTTGAAAAATATTTTTAATGGATTTTTTGGATACATTCCATGAAATTTTGTTTGGTTTAAACATTCCCTTTATCGGAAAACTATGTTTTCTTATATATAAATATGATTAAATTTTTAAACTATTTTATATAAATGGTATCCATTTGACTATACATGTTACATGTGTTGGGAAGTCAATATCTAAATTTTACATATTTTTATACTCACCCCCTTGTTAGGGAACATTGTGGAATTTTATAATATTTCATATCGACACACAAGTAAAGGAAATGTATCCCAGTGTTTTAGTGATTCATTATTATAACTTGGTTGTTGATTTTTTAGAAGGATCATTGAAAAAAATGGGAGTTTCTGTTAGATTTCATGATTTTATTTGATTTTTTCAGTTTTGATTTCTTCATTGAACACTCATACAGTCAATGGTTGAAGATTAGTTTTGTTTTAATGTAGGAATATTATGGTTTATATTACATTTTATCAATGAATCATAATAGAGTTGTTTGGATATGGTTATATTGGATTGATTATTTTATTTTTAAATGAATAATCATATCCCAATTGTTTATGAATCCCTTCATAATTATTTTCTCTGTTTGGTGTCATGAAGATGTCACATGAGTCCAATTAGCACCCACCGCCTCTTTTGAATCCAATGGGTGAGGGGTGGGATGTTATAAAAATTTTATGATAGGAATAACTTCATATTCGTATTATAATGTTATTTATAAATTTATAAAATTCAGTACTTACTCCCCAACATTAACAACGTAATCCAATGTATGGTGGTGGAGTTCTCAAGGAATTATAGGAAGACATTAGATAAGGCTAAACATGTAGTTATAACTATTACTACTCAAATAATTTATTTTAAATAACTTATGTGAAAATATTATAAATTGTATACTTTAAAAAAATTTAATCAAGAGTATCATAACAACAAAAATAATTTTAATTTATGAAATTGTACATAATTTTAATTTTATTTGACCTGGAATTTTGTTTGATTATATTTTAATTGAAATAAAACATTGTCTTTCACATTAAATTTTAAATGGTTTTATAAAAAAAAATATTATTTTTTATATAATAATTTAGGTATAACATTTTGTTACAAGCATAGGTGGAAACATGAGTATAATAATTCAGTTATTATTAATGTATAATGAATATTCATTCTTACTATTCTAGATCACACAATATTATCTATGTAAAATAGATATTTTAAATGATGACTTTCTATTAGTATAATCTCTAGAATAGTTAATATTTGAGTATTCGTGAATGTTCATTTAAAAACATTAAAAAACCTTTAATAAAATTATTTTCATATAATATACAAAATTATTCATTTAACATCCAACACATGTTATTCTATTGGATCTCATTGACGTCACGTAGATAATATAACATAATAAACAATTTATATAATTGAATATGTAAGATATATAAAATGTCTTATCATGTTTTGATAGACTATTTGATTCAACCTTTTACTATCCTCAACCTTACACAACTTCACACCACCAGAGATTGATGTAGAAAAATCCCCATATTTATCCAATCCATATTTCTATAACAACTACCTATTATAATTTTCTGATAATAATAATTTATGGAATTTATTTGGATGATGTATTATTCCAAGAAGAAAAGTTAAATCTCTTCAAATTTATATTTAAAATATTTTGATTATTTTTTCAAAAAATTGTCACAAATATTATCCCTATCATCTACAAAAATATACCATCAATATAAATAACGAAATTAAGGGTTCCCACTCTCATTTAATTCAAATACATGTTTCTATAAACATTTCCATTTTAAAAAATTCATTTACCTTAAGAAACCATAAATTTATGACTACCACACGAGAGAATTATGATTCAACCCATAAATATTTTTCTATATCATACCTACCATTGTTTTAATATACCATGTATGAAACTACTAAGTTGATTAATATTAGAGTTTTCATTAATTTCTATATTTAAGATATCTATCTTAACAATCGTTAGGTAAACATTATATCAATGATGTGTACCATATAACAAGAATATTATAATAGTTTCAAGTTTCATAATAGGTGAAAAGGTTTATTCGTCAAAAACACTTTTAACATATGAGTAAACATTTCAATCATGTTTTCATTATATCTTATGATTTCTATAATATGATAAGATTATTCCTTAACATTGATTATTTCCTATTGAATTCCTTTCTATTGGTCATGATATACGATCTCAAGTTCTATTCTTCTGAACAATAAATGAATCTTCATTTGACAAATTTATCTACCCCTTAGGTTCAACTACCTCTAAGAATAATTGCGGTTATACCATTTAGATAATATATATCGGATTTTCTAACCTCAGTTTTATTTTCATCTATACAACAATTGTTGGATTTTTAATGATGTTATCAGAATATTTCTACCTTTAAAATATTTGAATGTTTATCTAAATCATATTTTACATGGTATGAATAATATTTATCCTCCCATTCATTTTCCTCATTATAATCCTCCACTCAATATTAGATGGAATATTAAAAAGATTTTTATGAGTATATTGGATTCTAAATATCTCTATAATCAAATAAATTACCTAATTTATGATTTTTTTCCAAAAAAATCACTTCTTCCATATGGTGAGTGACCCAAGATATTTATTTTCTCGCAATTCTCAAAAAGGTTTATATGATCTACAATTTTTTAAAATTCATATAAAAAGACACCAAAACAATTGGTTTATTTTAATGACATATTTTATCAAATAAAAAATTTAATAGGGATCAATATTATAATATAGTTATAGAATATATATTTTCACATAAACAGTAGTACACATTATATCTCTCTTGAAACATTATAAGGATCCTATTCATAGATAATGCTTCTTCCCATTTATATTAAATGTATTAATTTCTTTTAAAATAACCCATTTTTTAGATGTTTTGGGAGAAAATTATCGTTGATTTATTATAAGTTATATTTTTTTGGTTTTGATAATTTTTATTATTTACTCTTTTCAATTTTCTGTTTTCAACATCATTATATAAACACACATTCCTATTTTAAATCTCCTATTAAAACATATATTCAAATTATCACCCTATAATTTATGTTTCATGAAATATATATTGGTTATATGAGAGGAATAAATAAAATAGTTTAATAGAGTAAAAATCATATTTTTTATTGATGTTTGACAGCTTGAAAATATCAAAATGAATGATTTCATGTGCTCTGGTGAATTGGATTTCAAGATTCGTTTGTATTCTACCAACCATATTCCTTTTCTAACATGTCTTAAATACAATATATTCATTGTTATTCTAATTAGTTAATATTCAAATATAATCCACCATATAATGTGTGATCATGATTTTATATCCAATATTCATAAGTCTTCGATGCCAATAATTATTTCGTTCCCCATAACATAAGATACATGAGTGTCCTCGATCCCCAATATGAATGATATTTCTATTGGTTTCTTCCCCTTTAATAAGAGATTTTTTTGGTGAAATTCTAATGATACATGAATATTTTTTGAATTAGAATTTAAATAGAAAATAAATTTTTTCATAAAACAAGTTCCATTGTGTTCGATCCCATTAGTATATAAAACATCATTTTATTTCTATTTCTGATTATCAATCATAATGGATACAAATCCTTGTATTTTTTAGGATCAATCAACTTCAAAGGTAACTAATATTCTATAGAACCTGAGGATTTTAAAATAAAAAAATTATGTTCAATAAAATATTTGACACATGACACTATGATTTATAAGAATGTAACACCATGATCCTTTTAAATATATTTTTTTAAATAAATTTGATATCATAAATAGTTTTTAAAACACAAAACCCGAGTTTAATTGGGCAGTAATGTAGTATATTTTTTTTAACCCATCAGTTAAAGTTTAATGCATGAATAGTAATAAATTTATTTTGAAAATATTTTTTGGAAATATATAAAAAATTCAATAGTTAACTTTTGATTTGGAATAAAATAAAATTAATTCATTAAAAAATAAATGTTTTCTGGAAATAAATATTTTCCCCTAAAATATTATTTTGTCATGGTATGCATATTAAATTTAAAATTAATTTATAAAACTTTCAAATTTTTTCTTCAAAAAAAAAAGAAAATAATTTTTGATATAAAAATATAAAAATTATTTAATATTGATTTTTTCTGAAAAGTTTTATTTTTTATGAAAAAAGAAAATATTGTTTTTAATTGGAAATTTCCTTATAGATTAATTAATTTACAATGATAAATTATATGTTAAATTGTATTTAAGGAGTAATTGGTTAAATTATAATACAATTTTACTAAATCTATTCATTTTATTTAATTTCATATTGAAATTTGATATTGAAATCTATGAACATAAGTAATTTTTTCATCATAATCCATGTTTTACTCACAAATGCGGGTGTAATATTAAATTTTTTTATAAAACACTACGATTAGAATTTTGAAAAAGAGATTCCATATTTTTAATATTCATATTTTATTTTATATAATAATTTCAACTTAATTTTTTACCAATATGAATTTCAAATGATGTAAAATATTAATTACTAATATTAAAGTAAAAACTAATTTGTTGGGTGAATAATCATAAAATAAAAAATATAAATTACCAATAATATTGTCCATAATTCAGTTTATTTTAATATTTCTCCATTTTAACCAATCTGTTTCAACAATAATCCATTTTTTCATGCATTATTCATTATAAAAAAATGGTTTTAATTAATTATTTTCAAATATTCCATGTATGTCATATCCCCAACAAATAAAAGGCCTCCCCTCTACTTTACTATTCACTCTTCCAAATCCATTTTGATCACCCAATACCTTTAACAATAAATTAATTACTCCCCTTATGGAATCTTATGTCCCCTTTATTAATCAAATACCCACCCAATGAAGGATTTGATGCAAAGATAGATATGTTGTTCGATGTAGAAGAAATGTTATTAAAGGAACATTTTTATATTGTTTATTCATTCACCTACTTAAAATAATATTTATCTCGGACTGTTAAAAATAAATATCTTAAATATAATTATATTTTATTATGAAATTTTTAATACATATATAGATATACTATTTCATAAAATGGGAAACAGAACTATTGATCGTATATATAGTGGACGACCACCTCACGAACCGATTTAAATCATTTTCAGTAAAGAATAAATAGATTGTCATGAATGATGTATTTAATATATATATATATATATATATATATTATTTATGACTATATTTTACTTATTTAATTTTATTATCATTTATACCTTATTTGGTTACATTCCTTTACAACTATGATATGTCAATCGTGTGTATGGAGGACTACCACCTTACGAAGCGATATGATTAATGTCTCATATACACATTACAAGGATGATAATATGGATTAATTTTTTTAATATATGTGATATATATGATGATATATTGATTCTATAAAATTAATATATCGAAAGAAATTTAACCCATCACACATTTTTGAAATTAAAATTTTGATCCGAGGTATATATGGCCTACCATATCAATGTTTTTATTTGATCAATGATCTATGTTCAAAATTCAATAATTATTATAAATAATTATATAATTAAATAACTATAGTTATTAAATCAAAATTATTTGGGTGATTATGGATTTATATCCTATAAAAAATTAATTGTAACATTCATGACACAACATGTATGAGAAAATATGTCAACTAACTCCCAAACCATTAAAAATAATAATGGTCAAAATAAACGAGAGATAAGATGTTTTATAAAGATAATACATCTTTCTATAAATTTGAATATATATAAATAAGAAATTAATATAATGTTTAAAACCTTTATTCATGATGTCAAAACATGTTCAGCCAAAAAGACTATGAGGTAAGGGAATTCATCTCAATTTCCCTACATTTAAAAATGTTCAAATGTTGTGAACCTAATTTTATTTATATGGTGTATATATTGTTCCTTTAAAATATAATATCCTGATTCTATAAAATATCATGGTTTTCAAAGTTTCATGTTAAATTATTTCATCCTAGGGGATTTTACATTAAAATTACAATGTGTTAAATAATTTAATAACTCAATTTCTATTTGTTCGGTTATATTATTGGTTCATTGTATTTTATTTTATATGATTAATGACTTCAGACTGTATTTTGATTTATTTACAATATTTATATATTTATTTACTTTTTATTCACCTAATAATTAAATTAATTTGTTCTCACTTAAACATTATTATTATTTTATGGGTTTATTTAACAATTATATTTTAAATGGGATTGTATATTATTGAATTTTGGAAGAAGAAATTTTTTTGGTCATTAAATAATAAATATAATTGATTTTAACACTTCTTGATATTCATGTTTTTTTAATGTAATAGTACCATTATTTCTCTCTTAGGTTATTAAAATTAAAGAACATGAAATTTTATGAAAATCTTATATCATTTATCACATCAGAAAAAATTACTTACTCTTTGAAAATAAGGTTGTCTAAAAATGTTATCACAAATGATTTTAGCAGCCTCCATAGAATATTTTAAAGATAATTTAATTGATATTTTAATTTTATTATAGAATTTATTTAATGGATTATTCATGTGATTTTTCACCCAAAATAAGATAAGAATGTTTTTTAACCTTAATGGACTGAACACAATTTTCCACCATCTGAAACTAAATATATTTATTCATATATTTTTGGTTTCAAATATTATTTAAAAACAAAATTATTTTTAATATTTTTTGTGAACATTTAGTTTTAACAGTTTATATTTAAAATTGAAAATATCTTTTTCTCATGAATGTTATTAAATATTGTTTAATGGTATTTATAATCATAAACAACAAAAAAACATCTATTTTTATTATAAATTCCTTGTAATATGTTATGGCAATAAAATAATAATAATAATTATGCATGGTTTGTGATCATTGTGACCATGTAATGTAATGAAATTCCCATTATTGATTTATTTTTTTATTAAGAAATGTTCCATTGAAATATTCAACTTCCCGTAATCATTTGAAATTAAATTTAACAAATATATATATATTATTTATCACAGATCTATTTATTTATTAAACCATATTACATTTTTATAATCAATTTTTTCTATTAAATATTAAATTATTTTCTAGGGAAATGTTGATAAATCTACATATGTTACTCAATAAGGATATTTGATGATAAGGCATGTATTACACGTGTTGTAAAATTATTTGATATATGAGGAATTATTTAAAAAATGAAATATGTTTGGGGCCCAGTTATAGATAGCCCATCGGTGAATTGGTAGTCTAATGAGATTAATTACTTTTATGGAAATTGATTAATTGGTTTCTTGTGTATACAACCCAACATTTGTTATATTCTTTTTTAATTATCTTGATATTATAGGTATCATGTTTCTTAAGATCATGACATCCAACAATTAAAAATTTACATTTATAATAATTATTTTATTATTATCCATGATATTGTTCCAATTATGTATTATCTAGATTAATTTTTATTTATATTTGAATAATTAAATAGAATTGGTGTCAGTTATTTACCTTTCCATGTTTATAATTCCTTATATAATCATGATAGTCATGATATTGATTAAATGACATGTGTGTTTATATATTTACCATTATATATTTTATATGTATTTTATAAGGATGATACAGAAGTTATTTTTTAAATGGAATGTGTGTTCAAATATTTAGGTTTTCATATTAATTATTCCTTTAATATTTTAGATAAAAATGTTATTTAAATGGAATGTTTGTAAAAAATTTTAACATTTTAAGTTGATGATGTATATTGATTAATGATTTATTTTTATTAACATAACTCTTACTGATCATATGATATCACCATTATTTTTTTCCATTTCCTAAGAATCTTAGAGGTGAAATTTGAATTATTATAATATATATTATAGTTAGAATAATGATATTCACGAAAAAAATAACTTATATTTCTTATTTTAGAATGAAATATGCTAATTATTGTTGTATCTGGTTTACCATTACTACAAAACTATTTTTCCATTAAGATGAAATTATTTTTAATTTCTGACAATGTAATTATATAGAAACCAACAATAGGATTCCAGGGTTAATCTCTCTACCAGTGATATAAGAGAAATTTAGTAGATACCTTGGGACCTAGATAATGGAAAACTTATATTACGGACCAAAACCCCTGATATAAAATGGCAATATGTATAGAATAACACCCTAATGATTTGGAATGATACAGATTATGTGGATTTTTCATGAAATAAATAACTATGATAATACTAAAGGTGTAATTTGATATGGAACTTGTGTATTATAGGTAAATAATCCAAAATAAAATAGTTGGACTTGACCCAATCATTATATTGTACCAAAAATGAGCATTAGAACACCCATATTATTCATTCCATTGGGTTATACATTGGATAACTCAAATTGTCATTATATAAAATTATAGCAAATATTACTATATAATGAAAATTAATATCCAATGATAAAATTAAAATATATTAGTTGAAAAGAGGGTGTCATGATTTAGTCTTCATATAAATTCTTATACGGTTATCCCACTATGGTTTTTTTTCTCACACTACGATCTTGATTTATAGTAAATGGACGGAACCTAATTGATTTTTTTTACATTAATATTAATGAAATATGCGGTGACTATGAGAAGACAAAATTTATGATAATAGGAATGAATTATATCATAATTATTTCTCTTTTATCATCCTTAAATATGATTAACAACATACACCTTGACTAAAACATCTTCTCACCAATGACGATAAGGATGTAGTTATCTACGATATTAGAAAGGTGGAAACCATGGATATTTGAATGTTAGAATTCATTTATGTTATAAATGTTGTGTGAAACACTGAATATATTTTATAAAATTAATCTTAAATTGTTTTATGTGTGAAAATTGGGGACTCAGGTAAATAATTTCATAGTATAAAAATAATGTTTAGGATACATGAAAATAAATATACTTTTATGGATCTATTTATAGTTCATTGACTTAATTGTAGGGAACGTGGGTCCAATAAAAGTAAATTAACTCTTTTACAGGATAATCCAAAGATCAACTAATATCCTATTTTGTTATAAAATGGTTAAAGTATTTATGAATTGGGATTATTGGCATGAATTATAGAATTATACATTTCACCAATGGTATTTTGGTTTAATGAATCATGAAACATCTATAGATTGTGTAATATTATTGAAGGATTATATTTTCATTAACATAAGTGTTATGGATACCATTATTGTTTGAGCGTGTAAAATAGATAATAATATCAAAATATTAAACAACCCTTTTGTAAATTTGTATGGTAATGATATAAAAGAAAATAAATTATTTTTTGAAAACATTTATTGGAATATAATATATTAGTTTAATATATGAATGGTTTAAATGAATAAAAATATAGTTAAAATTTTTATGAAATAATATTCAATCTATTAGAAACCATTGGTGTTTATCTTTTTATTGAATTTGAAGTAAATATGGGTTCCTATAATTTTTTAAAATTATTGGAATTGAAATATTATGGTCTTCAAATATGGGCATGTCACATACTAAGTGAAAACCCTTTTCATTTGGAAATAACTATTGGGATTAAACCCATGATAGATGGAAAATAATAGACTAGGAACTACCACTATATTACTTCATGTCTAAATTAATATGCAATTTGATAGTAATAATTTTTTATGGAAAAATATTAGTTTTGATCTTGTTGTGTTACTATTGGGGTATTGATGTTAATGTATTATATTGCTAAACTATTTCATAGAATTTGGTTTTAAAATATATTTATCAATGGGTGGAAAGACTCTTCACTCTTATATAGTTCTGATGCTATGTTGAAAATTAATATTATGGATTCCCCAAAAATGGTTCATTTTGGTAATTCACTTCCCAAAGTTAGATATGAAGTGGAAATTGGTCAAAGAAAATAACAAATAATAAAATAATATTTCTAAAATTGAATGATATCATGTAAGAATATTTCCTTATATTTATCGATAGTAAAATGATTCAATAGATTTTAGAAAAGTGTCATAAAACAAAAAATTTATCCTACTACATTCATAACAGATGAATGAAACGTAACAACCTGAAATTAAAATTAACATCATATTATATAGTGTTCCTGATATGAATCACCATGAAATTAATGGGATATAATATCTAGAGTATTTAGGAGAAAAATTATTTTTTAAATAATTTTAACACATTTTAAAGATTTTAGTTCTTAGAAAAAGGTGTATATCTTATATTAATCACAACAATGAGATTCTTCAATATATTTCGATACACACATGACCCTATTTTTCTAAAAAACAATATATTATTAATATAAATATTTCATATGATATTTATCTCCTAGTTGTTGGAATGGACTCGTTGAATAAGATTAGAAAATTTATTAAAATATATTTTTTAGACACATTTAATTGTAACCTATTTATCATAAACAACAATAATAATCATTTAAAAGAAAAAAGATTTTTTTAGAAAAAAAATATTTCTATAAAAGATTTATTATTAAAAATTTAGATATTTTATTTAAAAATATGTTTCCCCTTTATTTTGAATTTTTTGAAAAAATAAAAAAAAAATTTTAAATCAGAATGAAAAATAATATTAGAGGGTACGTTCTGTCTTTTTATAAAAAATAATATATTTTAATTCAAAATTGCTGTTTTATTTAAAAAATTTAAAATGAAATAAATACTGTTAATTGATTTTAAAATAAATTTTATAAAATATTAGATAAATTAATAAAATATTATTCATTGGTATCACTGTATTTCTTTATATAAATATAAGAATATTGAAATCTTCTAAACATTTTCACTTTAAAACCCCACTTTATCATTACGTCTATGGGTTTAATATTAAATTATATTTTCCATTTTTTGTGAATATAATGGTTTAAAAAGGATTACATATTTGTAATAATAAAACTTTGTAATTACTAATATTAATAACATAATTTTTTACCAATGTTATTAGTGAAAACTGTTAAAATTAATTAGGGCGATTAAGGTAAAACTGATATTACTAAGAAAGTAAACATTAAATGCAACGGAAAAAAAATACCTCCAAATATGTCCACCACCCATTATGTGGATATATATTTAACATTAATATTATTAAATATATAATAGAATATTATTTGGTCTTATTTATATTAATATAATGTAGGTGGAATTCACTCTTTAAAAAAGCACAAGTGTGCCACTCACCTCACTTATAAATTCCCCCTACCCACAGTCCCTTCACACCTTCAATACATATTGGATCAACCAAAACCTAAAAAAATAACTTCAAAAATTCCCTACAAACATCATATAAATATTCTATTCATCATAAATTCATAATATTATGGATTTTGTCTAATCAAATGTGGGATACCTGAAGAATAGGTAATGTTCTTTAATGATCAACATTATTTTACTTCGTTATCCGCCAACATAAATTTATTTTAAACCATAATTTTGTAATATCCATGTTATATTATGTATATGGTGATATTATTATAATATTTTGATGTCCTAAAACCATATTTAAATCCATAAAATGTATAATTAAATCATCATTCATGTCTTTTGTAGACTATGAGCTTGTGAACTGATGTCATTCCTTTTTTCAGGTTAGCCTCTCATGGTTTGGTTTGATTATGGATATAAACTCTATATATATATATATATATAATATTTTTAATATATTATTTAATATATAATCTATATATATTTTATATGTTTTTCCATCTATATTGAAAATTATATGATAATGTCGCTCGTGTATATGGATGACTACAGCCTCGCGAAGTGATGTGATTTGCCTTTCACAGACACTTCAAACAGACAGTTCTAAACAAAAATAAAATAATTAAATATTATATAAATGAATTAATTATTATATTAACAACATAGTTCTCACCAAATAATGATAAAAGATATCATTTTTATTTCATTTTGATTTACATAAATATGACAACATCAATTGTGTATGTGTAGACTACCGCCAAAACGAAGTGATATGACTCTCGATTTTTTCCAACACCACAATGAAGATAAATTTAAAAATATAATATGTTATATGGTATATTATTAGGTATATTAAATGTTATTATATATGTTACCACCTTTCCATAATGATCATTGAAAAATGGAGATGTTACTCTTATGTACTAATAACTTACCATCTTCGGGATCGTAACATATTTAATTTTTTATAATTTTCAATCGTGATGGATATTAAAAGTATTATTTATGTATAAATATAACAATTTGGTCTTGAATATATATAGAGTTGATATTATTATATAATAAGTGATATAATAAGATTTTTCACAACAAAACATGCACGAAAAAAAGGCAATTAACACTATGTATAATTTAAAACATAAAATATTATTGAAGAATGAGAGATAATACCTTAAAAAATGATTGTATATTATATTATAAATATTAATACAGTTCACTATAAGTAAATAACATATTTAAAATCACTTTATAGAAGTTTAATGCATGTTCAATTAAAGGAAGTGTGTGGTATGTGATTTTATCTCCATTTTCATTCCTTTGAGACTCACTTCTTTCAATTTATGAGTTATCTTTTATGTGGGTTATATACATCATATTTTACATGAGATATCATTATTGATTTACAATGAATTGAATTTTATGATTCAATTATAATTATTTTATCCAAGGGGGACATACTTGAAATTTACCAAAAGGAAAATTTTATTGTGTATTCTAAAATTCTTTTGTAATTATTAACTTTTTATTTATCAAAGAAAATTATCATAACAATTTTTAAATCTAAATTAAAATTATATTAAATATCCATTGTATTGTACACTAGATATGTATATTTATTAATATTTATAAAATTTATATACATGATGTTTACTTGGAATGTTATTTTCTTAACTAGTATATGTTGATACATCTATATCCTTTAGTCAATAAAAATATGTGATAAGGCTCATTATTTATGAAATAATGTTGGTTATTTGATAAACGAAAAATTATTTGGACATTCATGTCATATTTTGGGGACCATATATTTAAATTCTCTAGATTCATCATATGTCTCATGAGACAAATCACACATTCCAAATTGGATGGGTTTTTATATAGAATGTTTAAAACCCTTATGTGAAAGTCTTAATGGTGATGACGTCATGCACATGAGAAAAATGGATTCAATTAATTAATAGTTTACAACATATATAATATATATTTCTTTTCCTGCTATTTTTTCTTTGAAAATATATATTGATGAATTTTATTCTCATTTTATTGAATAAATGAGATGTGATAGAGTTATTTATATCTCCATATTCATTCTTACTTATATCACATTGGTAGTAAAATAATTTAAATGGAATGTGTGTTATGTTTTCTACCTTTACATGTTTATTACTGTTATTTATACATCATAGAATCCACTATAAATTAGCCTTATTGAGAATTTTATCTAACAATTATTATTTTTTTCACTTTTCCCAAATTAAGAAGATGAATCCTTTGAATGAGTTTTCAAGGGTGATGGGAAATTTTTTTTGTTATGTATTATGTTTTATTTTCTTTTACAAATGTAAAATCAGTGTCCTATAGATATCTAGTTTTCAATAAACAAATTAGTCTAATCCTGATTTTTTTATTTTAAATCATGTATCTATGCTAATGTAATGACGTAGGATTCTGGCTTTGAGCATTAGGGAAATGCTTCTGTATAGTTGGTGTTAGAGATTGTTTCATAAAATCCTTGGGAACAAGATTTTGGAAAACATTGATTAAGTCACAATACCTTAAGAAATAATTTTATGATATGTATATATGAACATCCTAATGAATTTATAAGGCATTGTTTATGTTATTATTTCAATCAATATACCCCTGACTAGATACTGTAAATTGAAATTGTTCTAGCATAGGGTTACATTGGGATAATAACTCTAAAAAAGTAATTAATTCATGAAATGAGAATTATTTTTTACTTGAGAACACCCCTTAATGCACATCTAGTTTGACAAACTCAGGGGATATGATAAGGGAAATTCATGTTTTCCCTAAAAACAATTATGAAGGATTTTAAAACAAATATATTCCCAAAGTAATTATGTTTTGGAATCTGAGATAAAAATGAATAAATATTAATTTATGCTAAGTATTACACCTAATCTGAAATGATAAAATGTTATTTAAAATTAATAATATTATGAGCTAATCTATTATATTTTATATTTTAGAAAGGGGACCTAGATGGAAGAATGGATTCAATGCTGATAGAAAATGTAGAGATTGACTGATTGTGGAATCCAAAATAGAAGGTATTGGACATGAGAAATTTATGGCTATATTAGAATAGTTGATCCCGGTCATGAAAAATATCATACATAATATGGAGAAACCTATTCCATGATGTGATTTTAATATATTAGATCACTTTATGAGATATATTCCCATATCATTTAGTGGTACTAAAAATCCAACTGATGATGAAAAAGGATTAAGTCTATAGAAAAAGAAATTTATGGAAAAAGGATATGGAGTATAGGAAAAGGATACACTTACAGTGAATTGTATTATAGGTTATTCTGATCAATTGTGGCCATTGATCGAGAAAACATGGTAGGGAGAGTAAATAGAAATAATGTAATGAAAAGATTTTATGGATAAATTCTTCAAAAAATATTACCCTTGATAGGAAAACACTAAGATGAAGATAAAGATACATATAATAAATAGAATAGAAGAATAAATTTTTATGGATTATGAATGTGTGTTTACAATTTTATCTAGGTATGTTACTAAGTACAAATGAAATAAAGAGTTTATGATTGACCACTTATAAGAATATATTATCCCAAAACTCAGAAGGGCACTGATATCCCAAAAAATATCACCATATGATGAAATTGGTTCTTGTTATATAAATATAGTAAAATAAATATCCACATATTATAGAATCAAAGGATATAAATTGAAAAGGTGGAAGATAGAGAATAAATAGATAAATAAGATAATTGAAATAATGATTTTCCTAGATGTGATAACTAGGGACAGTATCACCCAAAAAAATATTGAAGGTATTGAGAGTGTTTTATAAGTGTTGATAAATGGGTCTGAAAAATATATAATGAAAGGGGATGAAAAAACACAAAGTTATTCAGTGTTTTAGCTATAAGGTTGTGGGGTATAATGCAAACAAAACCACATATTTCAAGGGAATATACCACATATGAGGTTAAGGGTTGGTGGTTATCCTTATTCTGTTGATACATCTAAAGTGGAATAATTACAATTAATGTGTTCTTGGATCCAATATTTATCTTATGAGTATATTATTTATAATATAATAAAATATATAATAATTTTACTATAGTATTATTTTATTAATTATCTGATAAATTTTTTGATTGATATTGATGACCACTAAATATTATTATATGGGACATTGAACAACTTGGATGGAATATCATTGAGGGAAATATAACACTTAATATGCTTCGTATTTTGAGATAATGAAGTTAGTATTATGAGATGACAAATTTTGATGAAATAAATTTTATTGTTATGACTACATTGAAACTAATTAATGATTTATGTGTAATTTTATTTATTATATCATTTAATGAGTCTAAAATATTTTTTGATTTAATAATATATCAAATAATATTTGTTTATTGTTTAATAAGGAATAAATTTTATTTTCAATAGTTTTTTTTGGTAATTCACATTATTAACATATTTTATTAAAATAAATGATGATGGTATTCAGATGTTTGGTTTTTTAATATTAGAAGATACTTCCGTTTGATCGAAGATTATTTGTAAGGCTGTTTTTTAATTTTCATGGCCTTATATATAATTTTTTAGATAATAATATTTTTTATGTTTTATAAGGTTAAATATACATGGAAACTGTTTGGTTATTATAAAAAATTGGGATCACTTACCATTCTATAATCCATATTACTATATATAGAAAATAAATTTTAGTGCGTCAATCATAAATGTTTTTTTGTATATTCATTTCTATGATTATGGGATGAATTTAATAACAAAAAAATGATTAAATTATGGTTATAAAATATAAATAATCTTATAAATATATATATATTTTTATATTCATAAAATATTAAATAAATCATATAATTTATTAATAATAAACTTTAAAATATTATTTTTACATATCAATATTATTTGGGATGATATTAATAACCCTTTTCACATGAATTTGTTTTAAAATTTTATGGTTGTTAACCTTCTCCAGATCACCCACTTTCTTATGATAAAAGTTCTTATGTCCCTCTCCATTAGTGTTTCAGCATTATTTTTTCTATTTTATTTAAAAAAAATTCATTTCTGGCCTAGGATATTTAATTTAGAACCCAAATTAAGTGTTTATTCATGATGAGCTTGGTACTTCAAATTCTCTATTGTTAGGATGATGATTTATTAATCAATTTTTAATGTTGGTTTTCATAAATTGTATTTTCAAATGTTAAACCACATAATATAATGATCTTGTTTATATTTTTATGATGCATTTATTTTGTGGGGATAGTGTAACACATAATGTTTTTAATAGACATCAGATTCTATAGTGTCTATGACACATAATTCACAGCGTCAAAGGGAACATTGAATCTTAATACTTTACCATATATTAAAAAATTTAAATAAAATAAATATATTCTATAACTTTTCAATCAAACATAAATAAGTTTATTTTCAATAACATGAGACAATAATTTACATTTATATCTTTGGTTACATACATGTTTTACCAAAAAATATTATATTATTATTATAAATATTTTATGTGATAGTTATGACCTAGATGATGCAAAGTGGGAATTAATATAATTAACTAAATTATGAAAATATCTATATTTACCAAAATATATTATTTATCCATGAATTATAAATACTATAAAAACCCATTTTTATGAAAATAAAATTCTTTTAGAAAAAACAATATTTTTCTAAAATGCATAATAGTTTCAATCTACACATATAGTATAATATTAAATTTTACAATGTTTATAAAATATATTTAATAGAATGAAAATTGTTTTTGAAATTGGAATAATAAATATTATCAAAATCTAATTGTTTTAATTTTTTATTGAGGTTTAATTCTTTGAATAGTAGTAAAAATAAAAAAATATAATTAAAAACTACATTTTTGATTAAATTATTTATACTGTTATATTATAGTTTTAATTTGTTTTAATGTAAAATTAGATAAATTTAATAAAAAATAATCCATTTTAATTAATTTTAATTATTTAATTATTTAATATATATATAACATCACTGTAAAATTTTCATCATTTTCAATTTAAAAACTATTTCTTATCACAGTTGTGGGAATAATTTGATATTAAACTTTTCAACTTATGTGAATTTAATGTAAATAAATGGAATGTTTATTAATAATAAACAAAATATATAATATATTACATGTCCAAATTAATTTTTAACCAATGTGATCAGTGATAATAGATAAAATTAATTACAGTGATTAGTGTAAAAAAGATTTTATCACGGGAATAAACATTATTATTTATGGGCTAAATGATAAATGAACATGCCCAAAACCCATTTTATGGCCACATATAGACATAATACATTATTTAATATATAATTAACATATTTTTTGTCTGTTACAAGAAAATAAATATTTATTATATTCACTCCCCAGGAAATTTCAAGTGTTCGACAAACCCCACTTATAAAAGGCCATTTCCTATCCTCCTCTCTTTACACCATAAAACCCAATTGATTCAGATAATCCATGAAAAAATATATTTGAAAAATTCCTACCATATTCCTAGAAGAGTTATTTTTGTAATTAATCCAGTATATGAAGGATTTAATTAAACCTATGGGGGATTTCTTAAGAAGAGGTAATGTTTATCAATGAGTAGATTGATTTTACATCATTCTCCACCTTATTGATTTTTTATTAAAAAAATTTATTTAACAAAAAAAGTATCATAAATATATTGGGTGTTCATTATAATAATATTTGGACCTAAATAACTATACAATTCAAACAAATTGATTATAAAATCATGTTTTGTATGTACTATGGTCTATGATCTCATGAACCGACATTGCTGAATTATCTGTTTCTAACTATCTATGATGGTTGTGATGATGGATATAAAGAATATATATGATTTCTATAATATATTTATACATATTTAGTCACAATATAATATATTAATTATTATAATCCATTCAATAAATTATATTATAATGTCACCTAGATGTATAGTGGACTATTGTCTCACGAAGAACTGTGATTCGTCTTTGACTAATGATTCCATTGGAAGTGATAAAGATAATATAAATTATTATATATGATATATATGATATAATTATGATATAATTAAATATTTACTATTATATAATGATAATATATATAATTTTCTTTTCCCATTTACGACACGTGAATATGATAACATTGTTCGTGTACGTGTGGACTACTACCTTCACATAGCGATGTGACTCTATATTTTCACCAAACCACATAGATGATATATATATATATATATGTATATAACATGGAATATATGAAATTATTTCAATTCTTTTTTGGTATTAATATATTTCTTACCACCATTCAATAATGATCATTGAAAAATGGAGATGTTACTCATGTGTACGTGTGGTCTACCGTCTTCATGGTCGTAAAATATTTATTTTTTTATAACCTTCATACATGATTGATATTTAATGTATAATTTATGTTTATATATGATTATATTTTCATTATTATTATTATAAATATTATGGGGCTACATAATACGTTCTCTAACAAAATCATTCATAATGAAACATGAATGAGGAAAAAAGATAATTGACACCGAAAATAATAAAAACATTAAAATATTATTAACCAAACGAGGGTAAAATGTTTAAAAATGTTCATATATTATATTATTATTAATAATAGTTTTATTTGACAACATAATAACATGTTTAATAACACTAGAATAGAGTTTAACACATATTTAACCAAAATGAAGTGGGAGGTAAGAGTTTTCATCTCAATTTTCATTCCACTGAGACTTATATGTTATTATGAACCAATTTAATTTTATGTAATTTATATAAATCTATGTTTAAATTAAATATCATTATAAATTCATAAATCATTGTATTTTATGTTTTAATTTTATTTATTTCATCCACATATATTTGACATGAGAATTACTAAATAGTAAAATTTGTTGTGACATCTCACTTACATTTGTGATTCTTGAATTTATATTAAAGTAATAAATTTAATATAATAAATTTTTATTTAAAATTATATTTCTATTAAATATAAATACTCTAGAGTAATGTTAATTTTTTCTATCTAAACATTATGAATTTTTTACATGTAATATTTACTCTAAAATTTATTTGATTTCCATTGGAAATATTGGTAAATATATATAATTTAATCTATAAATAAATTTGATATGGAAAATTTCTTATTAATAAAATGATTTGATTGATGTATGAAGAATTATTTAACCATGTATGACATTGTATGGGGATCATTTATTGATATCAGCTTGATGCATCAATATTATCAAGAGATGAATTAGTTGGCTAATTTTTATGGGGTTCTAAGCAGTATGTTTTAAAATATTTTAGTGAAAGGACATGATGGTAAAGGTATCACTTAACTAAGAATCATAGATTCCAATTACATAGAATTTAATCCATTTAGAATTTAATTAATATTGTTACCCATGATTTTATTTCTATGACATTATTTATTTATTCATTTCATTATAATTTTGTTGATTTAATGGATTGTGTTTTAGTTATTTACCTTCCTAGAATGACTCTTCCTTATATAACCGTGTGTTTTAACCCTTAATGAGCATTTTATATTACAATTATTTAGTTTCCATTCCCCTGGATAATAATATAAATACATCGAAATAGTATTCAAGGATTTTGAGCTTTTTTGATTGTTATGTATTATGTTTTATTTTATTATTCCAATGTAAAATGGGTATCATATATGTTTGTAGATTTGAAAAACATATAAACTGGTCAATAATTATGAATTTGGAATCATCTATCTATGCTAATGTAATAAATTATGATAACAAATCCGAGATTTTGGGATCAGTTTCGATACCTGAAATGGTCATTTTATCATAATAAAATATGGTTTTGAGTCATTTATCATTTCATTGATCATTCACATTATTCTGATCAATGATCTTCATCACTCTCTATAATTATATTTTCTTTTCTAACATGTAAATATCTTAACATCCCATCTATTTTCTAATATATGGAATCCTAGTTGTGTATTATACCACAAGACTATTTTATTTACAATTCCATATTTTAAGGAGGATTTTTTATTAAAACTTTTATGATGCTGATTATTTAAAAAATTTATTTCCATATTTTATGAAATTGATTACAAAGGATGAGTTTAAATTATGGGGATAGACTTTTGGAAGGCAGATAATATGTGAAACCCAAATATTTAAAAATAATAATAAAATTAGTCTGAATTGAATATATTCTATAAAACAATAATCATATTTAAAAATATAAACCATCATACTATATGATATATTTATTTAAATTTTTTTTGATATCTCTGATATCTTATAAAAGACACAACATCAAGTTTAATGAAATTGCAATATAGTATTTTGTAATAAATTATTTTTTAAACATGATGGTATTAATAGTAGTAACAAAATTATGATTTTTTAACATATTTATAAAAAAATACATTTCTCATGTAACGCCCCGACCCCAGTTACCCAGAGTCGGTGCATTATTACAAAACATTGGCATGATCACAAGAAAGATCAAATCTCGAAAGACCAATTGGTTTAGTAGCCTTGGAAACACTAGATATATTCATAAGTTTTACATTACATCATAAAATGAAAAACTACTACAACAACATAATGTCTCCATAATCCACACTCATATCCCCACATAATAACTCTGCAGGTCATTCATAATTTACTTCTTCACTTCCTGGGAAAAATAAAACATAGAAAAGGGGTGAGCTCAAATGTCCAGTAAGGATAACAATATAGCGGAAACTTTCATAAATACGAATAAAAATTTAAGGCAATGTATAACTAAAACAAAAGCCTTTCAAAAATTAACTTTCAACATGGTACGACATAAATAAAATGAAATAATGCCATTTACTTATTCACATGGATATTCTACTAATCGTATAATCACAGGCAAAAATCAATAACCACTTTCATAATGTTGGAATGCATAATGCCAGACTATCATAACCACATAGTCAAGGCCTCGTGCTATGACTAAAAATATGATTTTGTCAAGGCCTCGTGCCAAGACACTAGTTTGCCTCATGAGACCTACCGATGCATCGAGGAGCTATAGCGGGCTCCACCCGTCACTTACTAAGTCCAATGCATTCCCATATGAAAAGGTTTAAACATAACATAAACATTCGTATTAAAACTAGCATACGAAATGTAAATAATTTCACCATAAACTATGAATGGTATAAAAATAGCACATCCACAGTCAAACATATCACAAAACCTTCAATACAATATATAAGTTTTGTATCATAATAAATCAACTTCAAATAATCTTAAAATCCATCAAAGGATGTTGACATAGATGAAATCAATATTCTTTTTAAAGAAATATCTCCTTTTATTTTGAAATCATTTAAGATCCATATAAATAAAACATTTTCTTTGAAAATATTCTTATAATATTGTAAGGGAAGCTTTGAAGATTTTTTAACGGCAGAAAATAGCCGCACCCGCCGTATAAGTTAAAAAAACATTCTTACCTTAATTCTGTCAAAAAGGTTAAAAAGGACCTTGTTTTGAAAACGACCGAAAGATTCCTTTATAAACCACTTATAAAAGTCAAAAAGGGTATAAATGACTTTAACCCATATTCTAGTAAATAGTAAAAATGTTTTGAAATACATTTTTATGAAACACGGATGTGGATGATAAAGAGATCCCAGTAGATTATTACGTATAAACAACCTCGGATAATGAAGAGATTGTGAAATAACCCATACCTTGTACTTTTCCTTGGTTGGGGTAGGTTAACCTCCTGTATAATGGTGAAATAATTGTTATTAAATTATACAATAATCATATACATTAATCTGATATCATATATGATCTTTTAATATTGATTTGATAATAATATCTTAGTGTTATCGTTGTTTCGGGTGTTAACTTACTTGTTTTCTTTTATATGTTTTGTTACATAAGACATGTTTGTAAAGGATAGGTTTTATATTATTCATATCCAGAATGATATAAAGTCCTTAAAAATCATTTTTTAAATCATCAAATGATAATTATACTTGAATGGATACGATGGAAAATGAATCTCATCGCGTTTGTGGAGACGGTAGTCCGTACGTACGCACGAGCGACAATATCATTCTTTTGATATTAAAATAATACATAAAAGGATGGTATATCATATATACAGAATCCTTAACATGTTATATTTATTATTTACATGAGTTACACATCATTATTATACCCATCCAAATAATATTATATTGAATAACAATTACACCACGACATGGAGACGGTAAGCCGTATGTACGCACGTATGGTGACATGTTATTCAAAGGGTGGATAGAATACTGAATATGGTTGTACCATATTTATAATAACAACACAGTATATATATGATACTGGATTTATTATTTGATAATGGTAACAACAAAGGAAGAAGATGTGGAAGAAGAAATGAACTTAGAAAAGGGTGGTGAAATCATTACCTCTTCTTCGGGTTCTTCCTTTTGATTTGATCAAAAGGGATCCTTAGGATGGCTTTCGAATCAAAATAAGGCCCCTAGGTTGTAGTGAGGGAAGTTTGGAGAGTATTTGGGCAGATTTTGGCCGAACCAAAAGGCTTTTAAGGTGTGAAGAAATGATAATGAGGAGTGCCCTTTTATAAGAGGTGTGAGGGGCACCTTTGGAAAAGCTAGAAATATTAATTTATAATAAATTCATATTCGGTTTCTAATGGATCAAAAGTTGATTATTCAAAATTTAAGGTGGTTATGGGACGAAAACAACTCAAACAATAGAATTTAGACAAGTTTGGATACTTATATTAACCTTATCCTTATGTATTAACTCTATGTTAATTAGTTTCACTTTTACAATGTCTCTTTCTATTTTTATATAATATGGTTAATATAATTACTACATACATCCAAGCGACCCCTAAGTGGTCCATTGATGATGAACTTATCATGATATAAGTCTCTTGTCCGAACCTTAGATTTTTAGGAATTTAATATCAATTAATAATATAATATTTGTTTTAATAATTCTTTTATGTCAATTTTGACACTATTCAATAGTTGATTTTTTTGAAACTCATAACAGATTGATTACTTCTAAAAAAGTCAATTAAATCACTCCTAACATATCATATTATCCTATAAAATTAGTTTAATTCATTAAAAGTTTCATATTATATTTATTTGGGTATTTATAATATCAATTATTTTAATTTTTCACTATTATAGTAATTACTGCATCATCATTGTGTCATAAATAAAATAACTTATTTAATGTCTAAAAATTATAAATAAAATATCATTATGTAGGAAATCTATCTATCTTTCTTATGAATATTTATAATCTAATATCCAACATATATAACCCTATGTAACAATTGTTTTTCTAAAAGATATATGATTGTGTCATTTTTGTATCCATTTTAACTTAATTAAAATGAATTGTCATTATCACTTACAAGTGGATCCATGGGGTCCCAAAATCGACCCAAAGATGCCCATGGTCTACCATGTATCAAAAAATAGGGTTAAGACACGTTTTAGGGTAATTTAGTATTATTATAATATTATTTTTTAACCCTTATTTACCAGATTTACCCTTAACTATGGTAAATAAAATATTTACCGCAGTAATTATTCAAAATGTCTAAAAATAAAAGTTACCTATTTACAAAATTTGAACATCCTGATTCCAAATATGGAATCCATTTTCATAAATTCAAAACACAGAAGTGGCAGAAATTAATTTAAAATTAATTTCCACTGTCAAAACAAAAAGCGTGTTTTTAAGAGATAATAACTATCAAAAGATTGACACTTGTTTATGTTCGGTTTAATTGTAAAATTATTTCCAATGACCAACATTATATTAAATGGTCAAAATATATTCTAAATATACTTTAAAACTACTAAAATTCATAATTTATCACTATTAATTATTTTTATTAAAAAAGTTTTTTTTAATTAAAATTTAGTAATTTTCACTATTCATCAAAATATGAAAGTTATCCAAAAAGTACCAAAATTTCACCTTAGGCTAAATTGGATATTCCGAATCCAAAAATGAAGTCTATTTTGAAATATAAAATATATATAATTTTAAAAAGTAGGTATTACTATTCATAACGGCTAGTTTGATTGGTTGTTAGAACTCGGTGTTGCGTACAACACACGCTATCGCATTATTCAAAGAGAAGCATACCGTAGAAGCTTGGGGTGTTACATTCTCCCCTCCTTCAAATAATTTCTTCCTCGAAATTTCTAGAATGCTATCACATGAAAAGACTCGGGTGGTTCTTCATCATAAGTTCCTCGGGTTCCCACGTTGCCTCTTCCATCTTATGATTTCCCCACAAAAATTTTACCAGACGCGTCATCCGGTTTCTCAGTACTTGTTCTCTTGTATCAAGAATCCTGACAGGCTCTTCACAATAGGACAGATCGGGTTCCAGTTCTAATTCCTCATAGGTGAGTACATGCGTTGGGTCAGGCATGTATTTTCTCAACAGAGATATGTGGAACACATCGTGAACTTTGGAGAGACTTGGCGGCATTGCCAATCGATAAGTTACAACCTCAATTCGTTCTAGAATTTCGAAGGGTCCGATGTACCTGAGACTCAATTTACCTTTCTTACCAAAACGTATGACTCCCTTACATGGAGATACCTTCTGGAAAACATGATCACCGACTTGAAATTACAAATCCTTCCTTCGATTATCGGCATAGCTCTTCTGCCTACTTTGAGCTGCTTTGATGTGATTTTGGATTAACTTCACCTTTTCCACCGTTTCCTCCACCAGTTCTGGGCCTACAAGTTTTCATTCACCAACCTCATCCCAACAGGTTGGTGTACGACATCTCTTTCCGTATAACGCTTCATATGGTGTCATCTGAATACTCGAATGGAAGCTATTGTTATAGGAAAATTCTACCAGTGGTAAATATTGATCCCACATACCCTGAAAGTCAAGTGAGCAAGATCTCAACATGTCTTCTAGGGTTTGAATAGTCCGTTCTGATTGTCCATCTATCTAAGGGTGGTAAGCAGTTCTCAAATGAAGTTCAGTATCCAGAGATTTCTGAAGACTTTTCCAAAATCTTGAAGTAAAACGGGGATCACGATCAGAAACAATTGATAGGGGTACTCCATGAAGTCTCACAACTTCATTAATGTATAGTCTTGCTAGACGTTCCAGGGGTAGATCTTCTCTTATAGCAAGAAAATGTGCTGACTTGGTAAGACGATCAACAATAACCCATATTGCATTGTTCCTTCTAGGAGTCTTTGGTAGCCCAATGACAAAGTCCATCGTAATGTTGTCCCATTTCCACTCCGGTATGGGAAGAGGTTGCATGACTCCTCCAGGCTATTGCCTTCCAGCTTTCACTTGTTGACAAACCATACATCTTGACACAAAATCAGCAATCTCCCTCTTCATGTTGTCCCACCAAAAATGTTCCTTCAAATCTCTATACATTTTGGTGCTCCCAGGGAGTATAGAGAAATTGGAACTATGAGCATCATCCAGCAATTCCCTTTTCAGATCAGGTAAATCGGGAACACAAAGTCTCTTCCCGAATTTCAAAATTCCATCTTCATACACAAAGTCTCTCAATCTCCCATCATTCACAGCTTTAATCTTCTTATGGAATTCTTCATCATCGGTCTGAGAACTCTTAATCCTTTCTAGTAAAGATGGTTTGGCAACCATTTGAAAAAGCATTGATGTTTCACCTTCCCTGGTTATTCCCATGTCCATCTTCACTAGATCCATGAAAATTGGATCCCTTTCAATTCTCATATTGTTCAAAACTCCATGGTCTTTTCTACTCAAAGCATCTGCCACCTTGTTTGCCTTCCCCGGGTGGTAGTGTATCGTACAATCATAATCCTTGAGTAATTCAAGCCATCTCCTTTGCCTCATGTTGAGTTCTTTTTGTGAGAAAATATACTTCAAACTCTTGTGATCATTATAAATCTCACATTTTTCACCATAGAGGTAGTGCCTCCATATCTTCAAAGTAAAGATCACAGCTGCTAACTCGAGATCATGAGTAGGATAGTTTTGTTCATGAATTTTCCACTGTCGTGATGCATAGGCAAAAACTCTATCATTCTGCATAAGGACACAACCAAGTCCTTTCTTTGATGCATCACTATAAATAACGAACCCATCATTCCCCGATGGTAGAGTCAATATAGGAGCATTGACTAATCTTTTCTTCAGTTCTTCAAAACATTCTTCACACTCTTTTTTCCAAACAAATTTAACCCCTTTACGTGTGAGCTTCGTTAATGGGTTAGCCAATCGGGCAAAATTCTGGACGAAACGTCGATAATAACCTTCCAAACCAATAAAACTGCGTACCTCAGTTATACTCGTAGGTGCTGGCCATTCATGGATTGCCTTGGTCTTAGAAGGATCAAAAGAGATTCCATCTTTAGAGACAATATGGCCAAGAAAAGAAATCTCATGAAGCCAGAATTCACACTTGCTAAACTTCCCATATAATTCATGCCTCCTCATAGTCTTCAAGATAATGCGCAAGTGATTTTCATGATCTTCGTAGGTTTTGGAGTATACCAAGATATCATCAATAAATACCACCAAAAATTCATCGAGATACTCCTTGAAAACTCTATTCATCATATCCATGAATACAGAGGGTGTATTAGTCAATCCAAACGGCATTACAGTAAACTCGTAATGCCCGTACCTGGTTCGAAATGCTGTCTTCGAAATGTCTTCCTTCTTCACACACAACTGATGGTATCCAGATCGAATGTCAATATTTGAAAAGTATTGAGCTCCATGCAGTTGGTCAAATAAATCATCAATACGAGGTAGGGGATACTTGTTCTTTATCGTTATAGCATTGATCTCCCTGTAGTCGATACAAAACCTCATAGATCCATCTTTCTTTTTAACAAAAAGAACAGGGGATCCCCATGGGGAAACACTAGGGCGAATAAATCCCTTATTACTCAATTCCTCTAGTTGTTTCTTTAGTTCGACTAACTCTACAGTGGCCATTCTATAAGGGGTCTTTGATATAGGCCTTGATCCCGGAATCAAATCAATGGAAAAATCAACTTCTCGTTCTGGAGGATGTCCAGGTAAATCTTCCGGAAATACATCTACAAATTCTTTCACAACAGGTACATCATCTATTTGAACATTCCTTTCCTCACCGACAGTTATTTCATTCTCTTCCACCCCAATAATTGAATTAAGTTGAGCTACTGGGGGTGGATCTAAATAAGAATTAGGTGGTGACGATTCTGCTCTAAAGATAAGGTGTTCCTTATCAATATCATCAAGAATCTTAACCTCTTTCTTCTTACAATAAATCTTTGCATCATAGTCCGAAAGCCAGTCCATACCGAGGATTATATCAATCTAAATCATAGGTATGACGATGAGATCAGCAGATAAAAAAAATTTATGAGCTCTAATGGGGACTGATTCACAAAACTTTGTGGCAATGATACTTTCCTTAGTAGTTTTAACTGACAACTCCCTTATTAAATCAAATTGGAAATATCTAATTTTCTTAGCAAACTGGGAAGATATGAAACAATGCGACGATCCAGAGTCAAATAATGCATTTTCTAAACTTGAGGAAACCATTAAATTACCTGCCCCCACGTCTTTCAGAGCTTCTACCTCAGTAGTAGTGATAGCATAAGCTTGGCCTTGATCCCTTGGCCTTTTCTGAGGTAATTTCTCCTGACGCTTAGGACATTAATTCGCATAATGTCCCATCTCCCGGCAATTGTAGCACTGAATGTTGGTGGCTTCCTTCTTCTTTTGGCAATCACGAGCTTGGTGGCCTTTTTCACCACACTTGTAACAGACTCCCATTCCCTTCAAGAAAGCACCGTGGTGTTTCTTCTCACATTTACCACAGGATGGATATTCAACCTTTCCTTTCTTCCCCTTATTTCCATTCCCAGATTGATCAGCAGTCCTCTTCTTCTCTTGCTTTGCTTTAAAGTCATAAGACTTAGAGAATTCCTTTTCGGTCTTGATAGCACATGAGACAATGTCTTCGTACGACGAAAAAGATTGTGAGACTAATGATCGACGGAGAAATAGTTTTAACCCATCAAAGAAACGATCAATCTTATTTCTTTGGTTACGTATATAATCACCAGCATACCTTGCTAACCTTGTAAAGTTAGCCTCATACTTTGTGACATTCTCATCCTCCTTCTGTCTCAGCCATAGAAATTGCCTTTCCATATCTGCTTGATGGTCGCGAGGAAAGTATTTTTCTAAAAACAGATCTTTGAACTCCCTCCATTCCATATTTGATACTTCATCATCTTCCTTCGTATTTTGAATCAATGACCACCATTGATTAGCATCTCCAGTGAGGTGGTAAACTGCCATGATAACTTTTTCCCTTTCACTGCTCCCCAAAGCCTGAAATATTTTCTCTAGGGAAAATATCCATTGCTCAGCTACTAAGGGATTTGTACTCCCATTGAACGTTGGTGGTTTTTGCCTCCTGAATCGATCTAACATTGATCCTCCACGCTGCGGATCAGGGTGCTCCATACGGGTAAGGTTATTATTCATAATCTGAGTAAGTTGTCCCAGTATGGTGATTAGCTGATCGGATCCAGTTTCATCACCAGCTCCACTATAATTATCTTGAGCAGGAGGGAAATCCCTACATGGAGTGCATGCATTGAAATGGTTTCCATTTCTTCCACTAGGCGCCATTTCTAAACAATGGCATAAACTAGATCAGTTTATGAATCAAAATACATAATCCCATACTTATAAAACACTTAACATAAATTGAACTATTTATGGATATAATCCATAATCATAAAAATGTCTCCTTTGAGGATGTATATACTCATAAACCCTTCATAATGGTTTGTAAAGAAAATGAGAATTATCCTAAGCATATCCCCCGGGAGTGTCGTAACCAAGAGTGCAGCAAGGCCCGTTGTCGTGCACCAGTTCCCGTTCGAGTCTAGCTCAAAGCGATGTTTTCGGGTTTTACCCCTAGTTACATCTGTGCCAGAGCCGCCTCTACCTGCTCGTATCCAGACAGGGATGTATTGCTCGGAAAACTCACAAAATCTCTACAATACCAAAATTCTAGGATGTTCTTCTACACTAATCCTCAAAGTTCATCTTAGGTCTACGTGCTCTAATCAGAGTTTATCTAAATCTAGTTTCCATGGTTTGTACTAAACTTCTTCTGATACCAACTGTAGTGCCCCGACCCTAGTTACCCAGAGTCGGTGCATTATTACATAACATTGGCATGATCAAAAGAAAGATCAAATCTCGAAAGACCGATTGGTTTAGTAGCCTTGGAAACACTAGATATATTCATAAGTTTTACATTACATCATAAAATGAAAAACTACTACAACAACATAATGTCTCCATAATCCACACTCATATCCCCACATAATATCCCTACAGGTCATTCATAATTTACTTCTTCACTTCCTGGGAAAAATAAAACATAGAAAAGGGGTGAGCTCAAATGCCCAGTAAGGAAAACAATATAGCGGAAACATTCATAAATAAGAATAAACATTTAAGGCAATGTATAACTAAAACAAAAGCCTTTCAAACATGAACTTTCAACATGGTACGGCATAAATAAAATGAAATAATGCCATTTACTTAATCACATGGATATTCTAATAATCGAATAATCACATGCAAAAATCAATAACCACTTTCATAATGTTGGAATGCATAATGCCAGACTATCATAACCACATAGTCAAGGCCTCGTGCCAAGACTACAAATAAGATTTTGTCAAGGCCTTGTGCCAAGACACTAGTTTGTCTCATGAGACCTACCGATGCATCGAGGAGCTATAGCGGGCTCCACCCGTCACTTACTAAGTCCAATGCATTCCCATATGAAAAGGTTTAAACATAACATAAACATTCGTATTAAAACTAGCATACGAAATGTAAATAATTTCACCATAAACTATGAATGGTATAAAAATAGCACATCCACAGTCAAACATATCACAAAACCTTCAATACAATATAGAAGTTTTGTATCATAATAAATCAACTTCAAATAATCTTAAAATCCATCAAAGAATGTTGACATAGATGAAATCAATATTCTTTTTAAAGAAATATCTCCTTTTAATTTGAAATCATTTAAGATCCATATAAAATAAAACATTTTCTTTGAAAATATTCTTATATTCTTGTAAGGTAAGCTTTGAAGATTTTATAACGGCGGAAAATAGCCGCACCCTCCGTATAAGTTAAAAAAACATTCTTACCTTAATTCTGTCAAAAAGGTTAAAAAGGACCTTGTTTTGAAAACGACCAAAAGATTCCTTTATAAACCACTTATAAAAGTCGAAAAGGGTATAAATGACTTTAACTCATATTATAGTAAATAGTATAAATGTTTTGAAATACATTTTTATGAAACATGGATGTGGATGATAAAGAGATCCCAGTAGATTATTACGTATAAACAACCTCGGATAATGAAGAGATTGTGAAATAACCCTTACCTTGTACTTTTCCTTGGTTGGGGTAGGTTAACCTCCTGTATAATGGTGAAATAATTGTTATTAAATTATACAATAATCATATACATTAATATGATATCATATATGATCTTTTAATATTGATTTGATAATAATATCTTAGTATTATCATTGTTTCGTGTGTTAACTTACTTGTTTTCTTTTATATGTTTTGTTAAGTAAGACATGTTTGTAAAGGATAGGATTTATATTATTCATATCTAGAATGATATCAAGTCCTTAAACATTATTTTTTAAATCATCAAATGATAATTATACTTGAATGGATACGATGGAGAATGAATCTCAACGCGTTCGTGGAGACGGTAGTCCGTACGTACGCACGAGCGACAATATCATTCTTTTGATATTAAAATAATATATAAATGGATGGTATATCATATATACAGAATCCTTAACATGTTATATTTATTATTTACATGAGTTACACATCATTATTATACCCATCCAAATAATATTTAATTGAATAACAATTACACCACGACGTGGAGACGGTAAGCCGTACGTACGCACGTATGGTGACATGTTATTCAAAGGGTGTATAGAATACTGAATATGGTTGTACCATATTTATAATAACATCACAGTATATATATGATTCTGGATTTATTATTTTATAATGGTAACAACAAAGGAATAAGAAGTGGAAGAAGAAATGAACCTAGAAAAGGGTGGTGAAATCATTACCTCTTCTTCGGGTTCTTCCTTTTGATTTGATCAAAAGGGCTCCATAGGTTGGCTTTCTGATCAAAATAAGGCCCCTATGTTGTAGTGATGGAAGTTGGGAGAGTATTTGGGCAGAGTTTGGCCAAACCAAAAGGCTTTGAAGGTGTGAAGAAATGAGAAGGAGGAGTTCCCTTTTATAAGAGGGGTGAGGGGCACCTTTGGAAAAGCTAGAAATATTAATTTATAATAAATTCATATTCGGTTTCTAATGGATCCAAAGTTTATTATTCAAACGTTAAGGTGATGATGGGTCGAAAACAACTCAACCAATAGAATTTAGACTGGTTTGGGTACTTATATTAACCTTATCTTTAAGTATTAACTCTAAGTTAATTAGTTTCACTTTTACAATGTCTCTTTGTATTTTTATATAATATGGTTAATAAACATACTACATACATCCAAGAGACCCCCAAGTGGTCCATTAATGATGAACCTATCATGATATAAGTCTCTTGGCCGAACCTTAGATTTTTATAAATTTAATATCAATTAATAATATAATATTTGTTTTAATAATTCTTTTAAGTCAATTTTGACACTATTCAATAGTTGATTTTTGTGAAACTTATAACAGATTGATTACTTCAAAAAAAGTCCTTTAAATCAATACTAACATATCATATTATCCTAGAAAATTATTTTAATTCATTAAAAGTTTCATATTATATTTATTTGGGAATTTATAATATCAATTATTTTAATTTTTCACTATTATAGTAATTGCTACATCATCATTGTGTCATAAATAAAATAACCTATTTAATGTCTAAAAATTATAAATAAAATATCATTATGTAGGAAATCTTTTTATATTTCCAATGAATATTTATAATCTAAAATCCAAAATATATAACCCTATTTAAAAATTGTTTTTCTATAAGATATATGCTTGTGTCATTTTTGTATCCATTTTAACTTAGTTAAAATAAATTGTCATTATCACTTACAAGTGGATCCATGGGGTCCCAAAATAGACCCAAAGATTCCCATGGTCGACCATGTATCAAACAATAGGGTTAAAACACGTTTTAGGGTAATTTAGTATTATTATAATATTATTGTTTAACCCTTATTTACCGGATTTACCCTTAACTATGGTAAATAAAATATTTACCGCAGTAATTATTCAAAATGTATAAAAATAAAAGTTACCTATTTACACAATTTGAACATCCTGATTCCAAATATGGAATCCATTTTCCTAAATTCAAAACACAGAAGTGGTAGAAATTAATTTAAAATTAATTCCCGCTGTGAAAACAAAAAGCGTGTTTTTAAGAGATAATAACTATCAAAAGATTGACACTTGTTTATGTTCGGTTTAATTGTAAAATTATGTCCAATGACCAAAATTATATTAAATGGTAAAAATATATTCTAAATATACTTTAAAACTACTAAAATTATTAATTTATCACTATTAATTATTTTGATTAAAGAAGTTGTTTTTAATAAAAATTTAGTAATTTTCACTATTCATCAAAATATGAAAGTTATCTGAAAAGTACCAAAATTTCACCTTAGGCTAAATTAGATATTCTGAATCCAAAAATGAATTCTATTTTGAAATATAAAATATATATAATTTTAAAAAGTAGGTATTACTATTCATAACGGCTAATTTGATTGGTTGTTAGAACTCGGTGTTGCGTACAATACACGCTATCACATTATTCAAAGAGAAGCATACCGTAGAAGCTTGGGGTGTTACATCTCATCTGTTTATCATAAAACAAATAATAATCATTTGATGGAAAAAAATGTCATTTATTTCCAAAATATCATTTTTTTCTAAATGTTGTTTAGTTAAACATCTCGAAAAAAATGATATTAAATTTTTCCTATTTTAGATAAATTAATTTTTAAAATGAAACTAATTTTTGAAATTGGATTTTCAAAATTATCATAAGGTGATTTCATGGGATTTTTCTGAAAAGGTTAATTTTTCAATGAATAGTTAATATATTGATTTTGAGTGAAAACTTTATTTTCCTATATATAATTTATAAGGATAATTATTTCTTAAATGGTTATTAAATTAAAATTTAGTATAATATAATATAATATTACTAATTTAGGTCATTGGAATAAATTTGAAATTCAGTATTTATAATAAAACAATCTATATTTAAGAGAATTTTTTTATTTAGAAGAAATATTTTTCTTTGTGTATGTTGATATAATTAAATGTTGAATTCTACCTCTAATATTAAATGAATTTTGAAAAAAGATCTCATAATATATATATTTAAAATTAATTTTATCTAAAAATATCTGGTTACTTATTTTACATTATTGATTGTAAAATTAGAAAATTAATTATTGTGGTTAAGGTAAAAACTGATTTACAAAGGGTCAATCTAAAAAAGATATGTGTTAAAAAGAAATACCATGTTTTAAAAAATACACTGAATTTCCATATGTAGAGAATATAAACTATTTGGTTATATAATTAATTATTTTTGAGTCTTTTTCAAGATAATAACACTGGTGTTATTAATTCTTTTAAATAATTCGTTGTTTGTCCCTTCCTAAAAATATAATAGGTCACCCCTCTATTCCCTGCTTAACACATCAAATGAAAATTCGGTCATCCAAACCCTATCTAAATAACTCATAAGTCCCTTTGAAACATCATTGACACATTTTTTTTATCATAAATCCATCTTAGGAAGGTATTTTGTGCAAAACCTAAAAAACTAGTCCGAATAAGAGGAAACATTCTTAAATGGGAATTCATTACATTGTTTCTTTTTTAACATCATTAAATTATTATTAAGACATGATTATAAATTAAAATAAATATATTCCATACACTAATGTGGTATTATATTAAGGTAAACACAAAAATATTTCTCCACTTCCATCAAATGGTAAATAAATATTGTCTGTTATGTATACATCAGGATATGGCTTCATGAACTTATGTAGCTTTTTTTCTATTAATACGTATTATGATTTTTTATAATCGTAGATTTAATGATTATTTAGAATGTTTTTATATAATTACACTTAAATAATCATAAATCACATATAAATTGTTACATTCCATTTGGATATATCATTGGTCTATTTTAGAATTCATTTGTCCATGTACTTGCATTATAAGAAACCACTTGTAAGGAAATAATGGGAATAAACTCTGATAACATCACACATTTGTATAGAATACTACCTTCATATAGAGCGATGTGATTTATTTTTAAATAATTATTTATTTTTATGGATATGATTATAACATATGTGAATATATATTATATATATGAAATTATATTTAACATTTAAAATCAATATATCACTCGGTTCATTAATCATTAACACAGTAAAAAAATGATAGCATCAATTGTGCATACATATAAACAAGTGTCTCCACAAAGTGATGTGATCCATTATGCATGTTCAAAATAAAAAAAATATTAAAAAAAGAATCTAATGAAAAAAATATCCATAAAATTAATATATATCTTTATATGATGGATATATATTCTATACAGAATAAACAATTCTTTAAATATAAAACATGAATGGTAAAACAATGCAATTAACACATTAAAAGATGAAAATAATGGAGGATCATTAACATACATGTGTTAAGATGTTATAAAATGAACATATATAATTTTTTTAAAAATAATATAGTTCAATAAAAAATTATTAACATTCATAAAACCATTATATATAAGGATTAATCATGTTTAACCAAAAGTATGTGTTGGGTGAGTGACTTAGCCTCTATTTATGTCCATTAAAAAGAAATGGTAATGTTATGAACCTAATATTTTATATGGTCTATAGGCTATCACATTAACAATTAGTATCAGGATTAAATAATAATTTATTGTATTTTAGGTTTCAATTTGAAATGTTTCATCCAATGGTATTTTACTTGAAAATTACCAAGTGGTAAAAAATTTCATTACTCACTTATTTTTTGTTAGGTTATATTACTTAATCATTGTATTTAGAATAATTGAATTATATTTATAAATAAATTATTTTATATTATTATCTATTCCCAGTAATTTTATGTTTCATTAAATTTGATAAAAATAATCTATTCATTTACTAATTATAACATCACCATTATGATCATTGTAAGGGTCTATTTCACTGTCACATTTCAATTGGAATTATTTATGCTATAATTTATATAGAAGGACTTTATTAGATCATCTCACAACAAAAAACCTTTCATTTTAAAATTATATGGTTATTAATTTAGTTTTAATGTAATTTCACCCTCTTCTAACTGTTTGGAAATTATAATGTTAGAAAACGTTTTTTTAATAAAATCCAACATCATTTCTGTCTTCTATATAGAATCAGTTCTATTCAAGAACAATGTTTTATAAAAATGTTTTCCAAAAAAATTTATATTATATAAAAGATTTAATAAATGTGTTTTTACCACGTATGATATTTTTTTCTAAAAAAATATATTCATGTAATTTTTTAAGTAATGCATGTTTGGAATTTATAAATAAAGTGACAAGTATATTTATTCTATCATTTACAACATAAATTAAATTTAGCAATTTCATAACCATTAGTTTAATAAAATATTCTATTATAATAAAAAATGGTAATTTTTAAAATAAAAATATTCTCAAAAGATTTGAAATATTTTTAAAGTTCATTTTCAAATTTAAAATGTAATTATTCTTAAAAATGTTTTTTATACAAAATTTTATATTATTTTTATTTGTCAATTACCACAACCATTTTTATTCATATACTATACTAGTGATTTTTTGTATTGATAAAAAAATGAAACATTTTTTTGTTTTATTATTATAATATAGACCATGTAATGCATTGAAATTCTCTATCATGATTCATTTTTGTAGAATATAACTTTCCCTTGATATTTTCACTTTTCTATAATCATATGACATTAAATTTCCCCAAAATATCATTATTATTTGATAGGGATATGATTATTTTTCAATCCATATATCCATTCTACAGATAGTTTTTACATTGTTTGTTATTTTATTAAACTAAAAAAATTATTAAATATGTATCTAATACAAAATGTTGATATTTTATGATAAAGAATATTTTTCATGAATTAATTTGATTATTTTATATATGAGAAATACTATTGAAATTTAGAAAAAGTATAACCAGATTATATATAGAATAATGATGAATCAGTAGTCTCTTAAGGTGAGTTAGTTGGAGAGCCTTAGATATATTGTTTTTTTGGGTATTCATACGCACAATTTAAAAATGTATTATGAACGGTCTTAAGAGTAGAGGTATCATGATGCAATAGATCATGATGTTATAAATTTAATAATTTATTTCATTAAGAATTCATTTATCATTATACATGATTTTTTGATAATGATATTATATTTAGATTTTTTTTCATAGTTTATAGATTAAATGGTATTTGATTTTAGTTATTTTCCTTTTCATATTGATTAGGCCTTATCTAATCATGATGGGATAGTTATTGATTAAATGGAATGACTATTAATATATATTCCCTTCCATATTGATTATTTAAAATCTTATAATGATAGTCAAATTATTTCAATATAACATGTGTTGATTTATTTACCGATCCATGCTAATTATGCTTATTGGTTCATGATATGTTATTCTATACTTAAATCATACTGAGAATTTGAACATACCATTATTTCTTTTACCTCTCCCAATAATACATGTAGTGTGAATCATATTATCTGAACATGTATTTTAGTTGAAATGATTTTTATTTATGAATACACTCTATTGTAATATGTGATTAAAAAATTAATATAGGAATAATGTATGTTTCTAGTTCACAAATACTACTAAACAATTAAATACTTTAATATGTGAGTCCTTATATTTTATACAACTGCAATAATTTAAAAAATGGTTCCATGCTACTATAGTTTGATTCATTACAACCCCTTTTAAACATGTCATTGTATGTCATCATCTTTAAATCAAATGTCATATCTGTGGAATAAAAAATTTAAATAATAAAAAAATTTAGATTCTAATATATTTTAGATTTATCTCAACAATACGAAATATTTCTTCCAAATTATTATTTTAGAAAATGGTTATTTTAAGAATAAGATATTTTTCATAGAATCATATTGTATGGTGTTTTTTTAAAAACAATATCTTAATTGGTAAAAAACAAGATACCTTAGAGTATATTAAATGAATAATTTCCAAGGTAACTAGATTTTTACTATATAATATATTTTTAAAACAAAAAAATTACACTATAATTAAAAATATTTCTATGATGAACCTAAAACTATCCTCTATTTAATCCAATTAAATTTATAAGACAATTATAATATTATTTAAAATTAAATAATTTAATTTAATGAATGAGTGGTTTTATGAAATAATTTTTATTTAACAATATGTTTTCATAATATAATGTATCATTAATTAATAATTAAAAGATTGGTTCTATATTTATATATATATTTTAATAGTATATTAATTTTATTATAAAAAATAAATAAATATTATATATTAGGTAAGGCTTATACAATATTAATAAAATAATCTAAAGAAAATAATGTTTTAATTGATTTGATAGTAGTAAACATTAATCATAGTAATATTATATTATTTTGAACAAATTATATGTAACATGCTAGATTATATAAATACGAAGATAAGTCAAATAAATTTTCCATTACACTTAATTTCTATATGTGATGAAGCATATTTTTTTATTAAAGAGAACCAAAATAGTTTTTTATAGTAAGAAATACATTATCTTAAAAAATATTATTACTATTTTTAGAAAATTAATCATATATTTGTTACATTATTTATATTAATATATAAATATGAAATTTTATAAATTTATTTCTTATAACATTTATGTAGATCTTGTAAAGTGGTAATATTATAAATGTGATGATATTAACGATATCCATAATTTTTAGTAATAAAAAATAATATACTTTAAAATATTTTTAAAATTTTCATTAATCTAATATTTCCATGAAGAATTAATAGATTCATATTATTTAAACTATTTTTATTTATAAGATAATAAAATTTCCACAAATTGAAATTAGAAAATAGAAAAAAATTATTTTTTATATAAAAAAGTACAATTTTAAAAGTCTTTTGTCAAAAAAATATATTTCACAAAAATTTTAAAAAATATATTTATTTATAATTGATAATATTAGCTATTTCAATAATCCTATAAATATGTTTAATTAAATTTTTAAAGGAGAAATGAAAACTTTCTTTTAAAAAATTTTCTTTTAGAGGGATCATCTTTAGAATAATATCCAAAATAATAATAGTAAAATGTATTTATTTTAATTTATTATTATTAATATTTTTTACTAATGATTATATTCATCATAAAATTTAAAAATTCCATGGTTTATATTAGTTGGTTGTTATGATGGATCAACCTCACTAGACCATTAATTTTGGAATATGACCCCACTAGACTCCAGTAATTCATTGGTTGCATTTTATTATCTACACACCATATTAGCCAATTGGGTAACATATCAGACTAATGATTATCCCAATAAGATAAAAAAAGTTCTTTTATATTCATTTTCCCCACTCACACTCACATTATGAGCCTTCCAAAGAAGTCACCCATCATGACAGTACTATAATAAAATCACACTTAATTGAGGAGTTCAAATCAAGTTGTCTTGAAAAAATAATGGCTCACTATATTGACATGGGTTCTATTATTTAGACTATTCTGTCTCAATTTTTATATGTGGTTTCATTAAACCTCTCTTTAATTCACAACATTATGATTTTTACCCTAATCAAAAAAACTCATGAAGTTCCATTCAACTTTAAATTGGATAATTATGTTAATTCTATTTTACATGACATGAAATTCCTACGAAACTCATAGATCCATCTGACCATAAGGGTCTCATTTAAAACAATTTTTTCTTCCCTATAAATCCGTAAAATATGACCCAAAAGGAACACATATCATAAAACTAATTTTCCCTATAGGCTTACACAATTTCATAAATTTATCTATGTCCAAAATAAAAAACCCCTGTGAGAATTCATGAGTGGTCACACTTCATGACACTTCTTGAAGACAATCATACATGAATATAGAGTTATAATCAGGTTTTATTCTAAAAAACATGTTTTTTTATACATGAGTTGAATCATTTATTATTTTAGGTGTCACATTAAAATGGTTGTTACATCTGTCTATTTAGTTTAGTGTTTCATGAGATAAAATATATGGATAATAGTATCATTTTAAATTATAACAAATATCTAATAGTCAAATTCAACTCCTAAAAAAATTCTTTACAGTTTTAAATTACAACACACTGATTAGAATTTGTGAGGGTATTCCTAAAATGTTTTTCATTCATAATAAAATATGTTATATAAAATATATCTTACTCCATTATGTTATATCTGGTCAACTATCATTCCTCAAAATATATTATTCCTTAATAAATTCATTTTCTTCATTATTTATATACCATTATCATACATTCTCTAAAAATTTACATTCTAAAAAAATATGATTCATCAAGGAATTGATCCATATCCAAAACATATATAACACTAGAAACGAACACTATATTTAAAAATTAAATTTAATTAACCAATAAGTTATAAAATCAACAATTTTCAAGTAAATAACACAACCCAAAAAATGATATGAACATCATCAAAAAATAACATGAATCTATTACCAATCCAAGGGTTACCAATATTCTCTATCATATTTATTCAAAATAATAAAAAAAATATTATATATAAATAAATTGAATATTAAACATAAGAGTTATTAAAAAATAAGTAGTGTTTTCCGGAATATTTATCCAAAAAAATATAAAAAATTCATTAAATAACATTTAATTTTTATTAATTTCAATTAACATATGTTTTCGAAATAAAAGTTCCAAACTATAGATAAAAAATGTTTGATGTTTAATACAATTCTAATAACAATTATATAGTTAATGAATATGATCAATAAATATTAATTAATAGTAAAACTATATAAAACTATTAATATTTAATTTTAGTTAATATATTAACATAAACAATTTATAATAGTATACTCCCCTTTTCTTATAGAAAATCCAAATACTATGATTTTTAACCCTTTATGAATGATTCTATATTTTATTATATGTTATTGATTTTTATCATTACATTACATCCATTGATTAATTTTATTGATCATGTTTCAATCAAATATTAAAACCCAAAATAGTTATAAAAAATTCATATGAAAATAATCATATGGATTTGAAAACAAAGTCATATGATTTCTAATATAATGATAAATTCATTTAATACTTATATTTATTTAGTTAAATATAAATTTATTTAAGATATTTTTTCTTATCCATCCCAAACAACCTAGAAGAATAATTTTCCAAAAAATTACCAAGAACACTCTTTTAATATTCCAAATATGAAAATAAATGAAATATATTTATGATATAAAGGATTCTAGAACCATTTGGAAGGTGGGTGGCTGAATAGGTTTATGGTTTTTACAATTATAATTATCATTAAATTATTAAATGTTATAATGATGTGTTTTTACCCTTACCAAATTTATTATAAAATCCCCTGTGAATGAAATAATAAAAATATATATTATGTCACAGAATAATTTCAATGTTCACAATCATTTTGGGTAGCTACATCAATTCCATGGTTATTACCATCAATCCATGAGAATACACTTTAATTAAGTGAATTTTATGAGAAAACTCTCATTTTAGACATTAACTCTCCTAATATGTGAAATTTTATAGACACCAATCAGATGCATTATTTTTAACCAATCATGAACAAAATAATAAACATATCTATAGAGATATGTGAATGTTAATTTGGTAAAATCTTTTTCTGATTATTCTATATCGTACCTCTATCCATTGAGCCTTATCACCTTTTATAGTATTCTATGTCTAGTGAAACACACATAAAACACCTTTTTTGTGCTTTGTCTTGTGAATTTAAACAATTGGCTCCCATAATATGTCAAGAATCTATGTATTTTATAATATAAATTTGATATTTTTTAATGAAAACCTAATCCAATTTATTCTTATCTATATATATTTTTCGTTCTTCATATTGAAGCCTCATTTTTATTAAGATGATGGGTATTCTATCTTCTTTAACCAAATAGGATGGAAGCTCAAACTACTCAAAATACATTTCACTATCATCTCTATATAATCATTATTAGTTATTATATAAGATGCACTTATTTAACATTTTTTAGTGATCTTGTAAGAGATATATGTGGAACTTACAATGAATTTTTACCAAAATGAATTCTCCAATATCATATCTCAAAATTAATTGATTTTTTGTGAATTATTTTGAACCCATCTAGAACCACATGGTTGATTTATAAAAACATCCCATATCTATATCCTACTTTGAAATTAATTAACAACAATGTCAAGGAACATCACTAAAAAATAGTAATCAAAGATATATTATAAAATTTGAAATATCTACTCAAAATCCACATTAATTATATGATTTTGAGTGATTATTTAAATTTTATTAAAACTCTATTTAGTATCAGGTTTTTCTAATGTATTTAATGGAAACATTTTATTCAATAATGATTATCTATGCTGTGAATATATTAAATTTATATATCTATTGATATACCATGTTCGAGTCCCCTATTTCAAACTATATTTTCCCAATTTATTACTCCCTATAAAGTCCGCACCTTATTTTGTGATTCTCTTCTTCTGATTCCTCTGATCATCAAAAATTATATATATATAATTAAAGTAATTTTTTTACTATGTCTTAATGACTGTACCAAATAATTTTACCTCACCTAAGTCACCCCAAAAATATTATTTTCTAAAACTAAATATGATATATTTTTACAAAATTTTCAATCTGACATAATTATGAATGTTAATATTATGTCATTATAACTAATGATATTTTCAATGATATGTACGAATAGGCCTTCTACAAAACAAATCTTGTTGGAAATTTGGTTGATGAACTATAATTGATGAAAATTCATCTAATAGACTCATTTTGATGACTTTTTTTGACAACATCATATTTTTTACATCCCTTATATATAGTCATCAAAGATTACAATATCTGGTAAACTCGATCGACAGAATTTTTGAAAACATGGTGGAAATTTCAATATAATTCTAATACAATTGATATATATTTTATGTAAAATTGATATGATTTATTATCTATTAACATTTTACTAGTTTAAATATACATGATTCATCCAGTATATCATCATCAAGTTTTTACAAAGTGTATATCCCATATAATAATGTTGTGAAACATTATAAGTCACTATATTTTTCTTATAATCATTTTCTAGTTATATTTTCCAGTAACATTGATTGGTTCTCTTGATATTAATATTTTAATTCTCATATCTTATAAATAAATATAAAACACTAGTTTGGATCAAGGGAATCATTGTGATGTTAGGAACGGGGATAACATCACAAAATCTTATACCTTAAATAATATTTAAAAACACTATCATGGAAACATCTTCCATGTCCTCCTGAGCAACAAAAGATTAATATTCATAACCAAATATAAAAAATATTCATTACAACAAATGTAGAAAAAAAAATATAAATTTTACTATAACATCCCAAAGGATCTTCAATTCCCCTTTTAGATATATTGTTAACGTTCTCATCTATATTTAATTTCAGTATTTAAAAATATCATATCTAAAAAAATTTTAAAACCATATCGATTCTGTTATAAAATTTAATGAAACAACAATGCTTGATAAAAAAATATATTATTTTATTAAATCCGTGGGTGATAAATAATAGCAATTATAAGACAACCCCCACCCGAATTTCAACTTTTTCACCTCATATGATAACAACTGATTCAGATTCCTAATAGAAAGAGTTTTTCAACTTCATATATTGTTGCACTTATTCTCACCCTAAAAAATCATACACTAAAATAATGCTGGGGAGTTATAAAGAACTTTGGGATGTTTTTGGTTGTGGTCAAACAAGTAATTTAGTCCCAAATTCATCACCTCTATTTCTAGACAATAATTTTTTTGGGGAAATAGAAAATTTTATACCTTTTTGAAATATACTATAGTATGAATTCTCAACTAGAAATTTAAAGACCCATAAATTTCAAGGAATTTTTTTTCATAAAGTCGTTAGGATTTTACGAGTACGCATTTTCTGACGGCACCTGATTCTGAGGCCCGTTGTCCCAGGAATCAATTTCTGAAACTTTGCCCAGGTACGTTCAGTGAACGAATGAGGGGCGTTTTTCTATCTTCTAAACCGATGCTCGGATTTGAAATCCGAGGGCACCGATGGAACCGCAACATTGGTAATTGCTTAAAAGGACCTTTACTGAAGATGTGTTTGCTTTGGAGGAGTTTTTAAAAAATGTGGATTAAATAAGAAGGGTGAATTGAATTTGTGGTACAAATTTTATTCTTTATTCTAAGTGGTTATATCCTATATATTGGAGTTGGGGTAGGACTTACTAGTTATTAACTACCCATGAGAGGATTAAAGTGAATTGTGGCCCACACAAGCCCCAACTCTTCACATTCCCTAACTCCCTAACTCCCACCCCCTTTATTTGAGTAACTCGCAATTAAACCCCCTTGTATTTAATTAATTGACTTATCCACTTCCAATTTTAATAATTCCATCACACATTATTTTAATTAATTGAACCTCTTTAATTAATTGAATTATGTGTTTGAATTTTGGAAATTTGAATGCATGTCTTGATGTAATTAAATTAGATGAGTCTTATTTTATTTTGGGGATAGCTTGATGTGTTATGATTTTGGGAGAGCTCTTTTCCCTTTTAAGAACATCATCTCTATTGTTGAAGAACGCCAAGACTTGAATGAAGAATGTTGACATGGAAGTCCTGGTTTTCTCTATCCTCTTCCTCCTCCGCAAAAAGGGAGGAGACACCGACAACAACAGAAACGACGCCATCATTCGTGGCGCTTGACAACTGCGAACTTCCTTCTAGGTAGGGGTTATCTTCGTTCAAGTTTAATTTAACGTTCTTCGTTGATTATATTGGATGCTTGTTATTGGCAAAATCAAGGAGATCAGACCTCACAGACATGGATGATCCTCCTCCCCTATTATTTTTTGATCCTCATTGAAACATTCTGCAAAGGGGGCACAGTGCCATTGCACCGCGTGGGAATGAAGAGGACTGCGGCTGGAGCGGGCCATGGTGGTGGTGTGCGGCGCTGTCGCGCCGCGCCGGTGAGGTTGATAGAGGCTGCGACCAGGAGCAGGCCGCGGTGGAGGGGTGTTGCGCCGTCGTGCCATGTCATGACTTCCAGGGGGCCAGGGGGGGTGTGGGCCGTGGTGGAGGGGTGCGGCGGAGGGGTGCGGTGCCATCGCGATGCGCTGGTCAGACAGGAGCCGCGAGGGTCACCCGCAAGGGCGGCCGGACTCGGCCGGCCGCCGGCACTCCGGGAGGCGGGACCCCCACGGGACACGCTGCAGCTCACACCGGCCGGCCATTATGGAAAGTTGTTTCCATAGAAACACGAGGGTGTAACCCCCCGGATATTCCTAGGGTGGACCCTACCGGGAGGGGGCCATTATTTCTGAGACAAAGTTGGTCGCGCCCCCTTCGCACTCCGCTCACCCTCGAGTTGAGCCGCGACCGGCCTCCGGTCCGGGCCACCGGCTGTGCCCCGCCGTGGGCCTGGCTGCACCCCGCGGGGCCGGGCCACACCCAAATGGGCCGGACCTAGACCTATGTCAGGTCAACCCAGTTCAGCTGACCCTTGGGGTATTGGGTCGGGTCGAACTGGGTCCAAACCCCCTATTTTCGGACCAGGTTCATTCAGATGCCAATATCATGGGCTACGGACCACTGATCGATGCACCGTCTATTGCGTTGGGATCCTAGTATCGATAAAATCATTTCATTATATTAAAATCATGATTTAGTAAAAGTTTGTGTACGGATGGGTTGGTTAGAACCCGAAACCAATCGGGACCTTGGAGCGGAAACACTTATAATATAACGATTGGACGTCTGAATGACGTGACGACGATCACATTGAATTCCTCTTAGTGAGATGGTTCTTTTTTCTTAATCTTCTAGAGGTTTGGATGTAGGTGGAGTATGGTCAGGTTGGTTTAGCTTAAAACCCTACTAGGCCCCTGGGACGGAAAATCCAATAACTCACAGACTGGGCGTCCGTTTGACGCGTCGTCTGTCGGGTTGAGTTTTTATTGACGAGACGGAACATTATGATACATCAACTCTGTACTTCCTAATAGCTGATCTATCTACCCCTTGGATCATGGAGCGGACCCTCCCGGAATCAAGCGTGTTGTGTGAGGGAACCCTAGAACTGGCTGCGACGGCGACGATGATGACGACTGTACTTGGATCCTATGTGGGTTCGACAGCGAGGACGACTGGACTTGTATCCTATGTGGGTTTGGAAGCAAGGATGACTATACATGGATCTTACATGGGATCAGCAATGATGGTTACTATACTTGGATCCTACGTGGGTTCAGCATCAACGACTTCTGTACTTGGATCCTATGTGGGTTCGGCAGAGGAGAAGATATAGAGGCTACATCTATTCATCTCCACCCCTCTTCATGAGTTGTATACCTCTATGAGTATAGTCTTCACTTTCAATCATTATCTTCGATATGATTGACTTTCTGTTCTTTTGTGGGCTGAGTTATACTATTCTGTGTGGACTAGGTTGAAAATGGGCTTGGGAGTTGGAGTCGATCTGGAATTGATGACTTAGGTATATGTATGATCATAAAACTAAGTAGTGTTGGTTGATACTTTGTATTTGTATCTTTCCTTTGTGGATATCCTTTGTGGATTCTTGGAGGCCTTTGGGGGTCTCGGGGTCCATACAGAGTATCGTATACTCACCCCTGCATGGGCTATGCCCGCACTACATTATGTTCGTTGCAGACGCACACATCATTGATCATGGTTGAGGCCTGAGGAGCGGGATTGTATCCAGAGGTGGAAAATCATGCAGTACATACACGGTGCGGAAGGACGGATTCGAGGAGAAGAGGATACCATCTGTACCCACCATTCAATTGGGGTTTCTTGAGGATGACTTGGTGGTTGCTGCTTTACTTTTCAACTGTTGTACTTTCTTTTCTCAGTTGTACTGTAATTTTAGTTGGGTTTGTATACTGGCATATTTACATTCCCGCACTTACTTTTGTACTCAGTTTACTTAGTGTTTACTTCAGCATTCATACTTTCTTGTTTTTGTTTCCTTATATAAAGGCAATGCCTTTCCTTTTATCAGGATTTGTTCCTTTTGTGCTAGTCGCCAGCCCCTGGCCTATAGTAGGCGGGCTTGTGGTAGTCATAACATGGGCCCCGAGGAGGAGTAATGACAAATTGGTATCTGTGGAGTCGGTTTTACTGCAGAACTCAGGAATCTGATAATTTCTTCTATTTGAAGCAATAGTGTTAAGGGTATTGAGTGTGGTTATTAGTCCAGGGAGTCCAATGTTGGTGTGGCAGCTGACATATCCATACACCAGGACCCTGACTTCTGATTTCCGAATCAGTGCACGAAAACATTCATTGCATGTGTGTTTCAAAAGTTCTATTTGTGATTACTTTGTGTCAGCTCACCAGGTATACTGTATTAACCATGGCTCACCTGTTCCATTTTAGGATGGCCCCACGATGATAGCAAGCTAGGGTTCTGAGCTTTGTGCAAGATGGCAGCCCAACCCGCAACGAGGCCTCTGTGCAAGGCCCAATTACATAGGAGGCACCGCTGATACCTCTACCCGTCGAGCCACTGATGCCACCAGCCCCAGTAGCTGAGAGTGCACGTCTCCTGAGTGTACTGCACGAGTTTCAGCATCATAGACTACCCAGGTTCCATGGGGAGACAGACCCTAAGGTAGCCGAGAATTGGCTAGAGGCTATTGTTTGAGTATTCAGATTGGTAGGGACTCCAGTAGATCTTATGGTGATCCTTATGGTGAGTCTCATATACGCGGAAGTAGGTAGATGGTGGAGCCAGATGCTCCTGGTGCACAAAGAGGAATCTCTTCTTTGGATGGACTTTGAGAGCATCTTCTGCTCAAAGTTTGTTCCAGCCATCCTCCGTACGGTGCACATCCAGGAGTTACTATAGCTACGGCAGGGCAGTATGATAGTAGCCCAGTACTCGACGAGATTTACCGACCTCTTGCGGTACTCCATGGACATGGTACAGGGCCCATTCTTCTAGGGTCGTACCTTCGAACAGGGACTGAGGCATGAAATAAGGGCTTCGATGATCTCCCTCAGCATTCCGACGCAGGCAGGAGTACTAGAGCGATCCCTTCAGGTGGAGAGCATTCTTGCTGAGCCTACACCAGCCGCTAGACCTACCGCAGGGTGGCACATAGTATATTCTTTTGCTACCGGTAGTCGACAGATGTCGCAAAGGTCCAAGGGGACTAGACCATCAGGTGGGAGATCTCAGGATTCTGGTTCGGAGGTTTGAGGCACACTCAGCTTATCTAGTTATAAGAGAGGCAGACAGTGCTATGTGTGCGGCGGGTAGCGCCACATGGATCGTGACTGCCTGACCCTCCATGCAGAGGAGAAGCAGATAGTTGAGGGACCACCCAGGCAGAGGTAGAGGTTCGATCGTGGCAGTCCGTAGGGAGAAGGTGGACGAGGTAGAGGAGCTGGCCGAGGAGCAGGTGGTGGATGACGCATTGGGGCTCTACCACCACCACCAGGAGGTCCACCCCCGACCACAGAGAGCTGGCGGGCAGAGGCAGGATCAACTTTAGGCAGTGGTGGCCTATGACCATGATGCACCTGATATGATTCAATTTACTATTTTTGTCTACTCTACCCTTATTGTATTTCTTACAGACATAGGAGTGAGTCATTCTTTCATTACCGCTGCACTTGTTCGGTGCTCAGATATTCCAACGGAGCCGTTGGTTCGATCATTACAGCTAGAGAATCCTACGGGAGCAGACTCGATGATTACGCACTAGTGCCAGTAGTGTGAGCTTACTCTAGGAGGTGAGAGCTTTGGCGAGGTTCTTCATGTAGCGGCATCGAGGCCTCACGATTTCATCTTGGGCATGGATTGGTTATCTACGATCCATGCTCAGATCGACTATATTTGGTGCAATGTGCGGTGTGTCAGCACAGATGGGAGCAGGTTCGCCATCACCAGCGAGAAGAGAGCCTTTGTAGCATAGGATAGACTCACATAGAGGAGAAGACATCTGATCACTCATCAGTTGGATAGTCTCATCCTAGTATCATTTGATGTCCGGCGTACGAGTTTTCCTATTGTGGTGGATTTGTATGCGGACGTTTTTCCGGACGACGTTCTAGGACTACCTCCTCACAGAGAGGTATAAATCTATATTGACCTATACCCTGGGAAAGCACCGATATCTACTCCAGCATATCGGATGGCTCCCACTGAGCTTCGAGAGCTACGAGTATAGCTGGAGGACTTGAAGATCCAGGGATTCATTTGACCCATGGTTTCACCCTAGGCTTCCCCAGTTTTGTTTGCCAAGAAGGCAGACAGAAGCTTGCGACTGTGTGTCGACTACCGATGCCTGAATCAGATGACTTTGAAGAACAAGTATCTACATTTGAGGATTGACGACCTCTTCGATCAGCTCAAGGTATCATGATGGTTCTTGAAGATAGACCTTAGGTTAGGCTATCATCAACTCAATGTTCGAGATGAGGATGTGCATAAGATGGCCTTCAGGTGTCAGTATGGCCAGTATGAGTTCATTATTAAGCCTTTCGGCATAACAAATGCTCCAGCAGTGTTCATAAGTCTCATGAACATGATCTTCTAGCCTTACCTCGATCGATTTGTCACTGTCTTCATCAACGACATATATATTTACTCGACTACTGAGGAGGAACACGCCTACCACTTGCGGGTTGTACTGAATACACTCCAAGAGCATCATATTTATGGTATGCTCTTGAAGCGCCAGTTCTGGATTCGAGAGGTCCACTTCTTGGGGAACGTCATCTCTGAGGCAGGAGTTGTGGTGGATCTTGTGAAGATCGAGGCCGTGCTAGCTTGGGAGACACCCAGGAGCGTGACAGGGGTGCGGAGTTTCCTATGTCTGGATGGGCACTATTGGAGATTTGTTCCAGACTTCTCTAGCTTTTCAGCACCATGATCAGCTTTGACGAAGAAATGGAAACCCTTCATGTGTTCTGATAAATTTCAGCAGAGCTTCCAGGAGCTGAGACAGAGATTGACCAGTGCACCCATCTTGTGGCCACCAGAGGAGGGAGTGGGGTACATAGTTTTCTGTGATGCATCATGGACCAGACTCGGGTGTGTCCTGATGCAGGATCAGGTAGTGATTGCCTATGGATCATGCCAGTTGAGGCAGTATGACCAGAACTACTCTACCCATGACATGGAGTTTGCAGTAGTTCTCTTCGCCTTGAAGATGTGGTGGCACTATCTGATGGGTGAGCGTTTTACAGTCTACTCTGACCACCAGAGTCTCAGGTACATCTTCTCGTAGTAGGACCTGAAACTGAGACAGCTGTGATGGCTCGAGTTCCTCCAGAACTATGACTTTGAGATAGTATATACTCCTGGGAAGGAGAACATAGTAGTTGATGCTCTCAGTAGGAGGTCAGGCATTCAGCTACTTAGAGAGGCAACGGAGTAGCTAGCCGTGTTGGAGATAACCTTCCTGGATAGAGATGGCAAAGCCTTTCTACAGTCACTCAAAGTCACTCCACCACTACTCCAGTGGGTCAGAGAGGCACATCATGAGGACGTTGACTGGGAGATGAGATGTGAATAGATATCCACAGGACATACACCTGATGTATTTTCAATACGAGGAGAGCATGTCATCCTTTTCAGAGGACGTACCGTGGTACTAGTTTCATTACAGGAAGAGGTTTTGAGAGAGTTTCACACTTCCCCATTGGCGGTACATCCAAGTGTAGCAATAACGTACTAGGATTTCAGATGACAACACTGGTGGTGAGGTATGAAGAAGGCTGTAACAGAGTTTGTTTCACGATGCCTCACCTACCATAAGGTGAATACGGAGCACCAGGTACCAGTAGGATTCATACAGCCCTTAGTGGTCCTGGGGTGGAAGTGGGAAGGGATATCTATGGATTTCGTGACAGGGCTTCCACATATTTCCAGAGGACACCACTCTTTCTGGGGGATCGTAGACAGACCCACCATGTCGTCCCACTTCTTATCTATCAGATAGCAGGGCTCAATAGAGAGCATGGGACGCCTCTATGTTCAGGAAATCATACGACTTCATGTTGTACCATCTTCTATCATCTTCAATCGAGATGCTCGCATTATTTCCTGGCTTTGGAAGGGGTTTCATGAGGCATTTGGGACACAGCTACGCCTGAGCACCACCTTTCACCTTCAGACGGATGGCAAGATAGAGAGGACCATTCATACTCTCGAGGACATGCTCCGTGCATGTGTCCTTGAATTTGGACACAACTAGGAGGATCACCTACCTTTGGAGGAATTTGCGTACAACAACAGATACAACTCCACCATTGGGATGACACCATACGAGGCATTGTACGACCAACCTTGCATGTCACCTCTGTGTGGGACAGACCCAGGGGAGTCAACACTTGTAGGACCAAAGATGGTCAAGGCCACGACGAAGAAGATACAGATCATCCAGGAGCTGATGATAACTGTTCAGAGCCGATAGAAGTCCTATGAAGACTGGATATGGAGACGACTGGATTTCGAGGATGGTGACCATGTTTTCTTACATTTCACACCTTGATGTGGATTATGAAGATTTGGTTAGGGTGGTAAGTTATCTCTGTGGTTCATTGGACCATTCCAGGTTCTCAGTAGGATAGGAGTGGTGTCTTATTGCATGGATATTCAACCTTTGTTTCACCAGTTTCACGACATATTCCACGTATCTCGGCTTAAGTGATACGTGCACTACACGACACATATCATTGATCACGAGGAGCTAGACATTGGTGAAGGGGCAACATTTTCGGAGGTCCTGGTGGAGATCGAGGATCGACAGGAGCGAGTACTACGTGGACGGTCGATTCCCCTAGTATGCATCAGGTGGAAGCATAGGAACTTCCAGGAGAGCACATGGGAGTGGGAGGCCTAGATGCATGCACAATACCCTCATTTGTATCCGTAGTTTATGATGTATCATTATGGGTAAGTAAATCCCAGAGGTGGGAGTAATGTAAAGATGCATAAATTTCAATGAAATTTTTTTCCGTAAATTCTTTGGGATTTTACGAGTACACAGTTTCTGACGGCAGCTGATTCTGAGGTCCGGTGTGCCTGGAATAATTTTCTGATGTTTAGCTCGGGTACGTTCACTAAACAAACGAGCAAGTTTTTCTATCTTTTGAAATGGTGCTAAGATTATTAATCTAAGGACATAGATGGAACCGCAACATCGATAAATTCTTAAGAGGACCTTTACCGATGATGCCTTTTCTTTGTAGTAGTTGTTAAAAAATGTGGATTAAATAAAAAGGGTGAATAAAAGTTGTGGAAAAAAATTTATTCTTTATTCTAAGTGGTTATATCCATGGTATGGGAGTACGTGTGGGACCCACTAGTTACTAACATCCCATGAGAGGATAATAGTGAGGTGGGGCCCACACGATCCCCAACTCTTCACATTCCCTAACTCCCTAACTCCCACCATTATTTGAGTAACCCCCATTAAACCCCCTTTTATTTAATTATGGGACTTATCCTCTTCCAATTTTAATAATTCCAACACACATTAATTTAATTAATTAAACCTCATTAATTAATTGAATTATGTGTTTGAATTTTTGAAATTTGAATGCCTGGATTGAAGTAATAAAATAAGATGAGTCTTATTTTATTTTGGGGTTAGCTTGTAGTGTTAAGATTTTGGGAGAGCTCTTTTCCCATTGAAGAACATCATCTCCTTTGTTGAAGAACGCCAAGACCCTGACGAAGAACGTTGACTTGGCAGTCTCGGTTTTCCCTATCCTTTTCCTCCTCCTCGACAAGGGCGGAGACACCGATGACAACGAGAACGATGCCATCATCTGCGGCGCTTGACAACCGCAAACTTCCATCGATGTGGGGGTTATCTTCATTCATGTTTAATTTAACATTCTTTGTTGATTATATTGGCTACCTTTTATTGACATAACGGGAGGAGATCAGAAAGCACAAACACGACCGATCCTCCTCCCCTTTTTTTGATCCTTGTTGAACTTTGCGGAAAAGGTGGCGTGGTGTCGTTGCATTGCGAAGGAACAAAGAGGACCGCGGCTGGAGCAGGCCGCGGTGGTGGTGCAAGGCGCTGTCACGCCGCGCCGGTGACGTCAAAAGAGGCCGCGACAAGAAGCGGGCCGCGACCGAGGGGTGTAGCGCCATCACGCCACGCTGGGACTTCACAGGGGCCGCGACCGGGCTAAGCCACGGTGGAGTGGTACGACATTGGAAAACCGCGCCAGTCGAATGGGAACCGTGGCCTAAGGCCACGGTGGTCACCAGTAAGGGCGGCCGGACTCGTCCGGCCGCCGACGCTCTAGGAGGTGGGACCCCCATGAGTCCCGCGGTAGGTCACACCGGCTAGCCATTATGGCCTGCCGTTTCCATAGAAACAGGGTGGCATAACCCCCCAGACTTGCCTAGGGCGGACCGCACTTGTAGGGGGGCCCCGTTTCCGAAACAAAGGGGGCCACGCCCCCTTCGCACTCCGATCGGCCGTGAGTCGAGCCGCGGCTAGCCTCCGAGCTAGGCCACAGGCTGCGCCCTGCTGGGCCGGGCCACGCCCAACTGGTCCAGACCCAGGTTGGGTCGACCGGGGTCGGCCGACCCAGGGGGTATTGGGTCGGGTCAGACCGGGCCCAAACCCCCTTGTTTCGGACCAGGTTTGTTCAAACGCCCATATCAGGGGCTACCGACCTTCAATCGATGAACCTTAAGTTGTGTTGGGATCCTTGTATTGAGTTGGTCGTTTTGTTATATTACACTCAAGATTTCGGTAAAATTTGGTTACGGCCGGGTTGGTTCGAACCCAAAACCTATCGTTCCCTTGGAGCGGAAACACTTATAACTTAACGACCAGATGTCCGAATGACATGCCGATGATCACGTAGAATTACTATTAGTGAGACGATTCTTTTGGATTACTCCACTTGAGGTTTGAATGTAGCTAGAGTATGGTTGGGTTGGTTTATCTTAAAAACCAACCGAGCCCCTATGACGGAAAAGCCAATAACTCAAAGACCGGGTGTCCGATTGATGCGCCGTCTGTCCCCTTGAGTTCAAATTGACGAGACAAAACATTGTGATACATAAACACTATACTTCGTGATAGTTTATGTATGGACCCCTTGGCTCGTGGAGCAGACCCTTCCAGAATCGAGCGTGCCGTGTGCCGGAACCCTAGAACCGGTTGCGACTGTGATGATGATGACAACTGTAATAAGATCCTTTGTGGTTTCGGCAGCGAGGATGAATGTAATTGGATCCTACATGGGTTCGGCATCACGGAAGACTATACATGGATCCTACGTGGGTTTGGTATCGATGGTTACTGTACTTAGATCCTATGTGGGTTCGGCAGCGAAAACTTATGTACTTGGATCCTACGTGGGTTCGGTAGAGGAGATGATTCAGAGGCTACATCTAATCATCTCCACCACTCATCGTGAGTTGTATACCTATGTGAGATGAGTAATGACTTTTAATCATTATTTTTGATATTAATGACTTTCTTTTCCTGTGTGGACCAAGGTGTTCTATCCTGTGTGGAATGGGTTGAACTTGGGCTCAAGAGTTGGAACCGATCTGGAATTGATGTCTTAGGTATATGTATGGTCATATACCTAAGTAGTGTTGGTAGATACTTTGTATTTGTATCATTCCTTTGTGCTTATCCATTGTGTATTCTGGGAGGCCTTCGGGGGTCTCGGGGTCCCTACTGAGTATCATATACTCAACCATGCACGGGATATGCCCACACTACGTTGTGTTGGTTACAGACGACGAACATCACTAATCGTGGTTGAGGCCTAAGGGGCGGGATGGTATCTAGAGGTGGACCATCAGGCAGGAAATACACGGTGCGGACGGACGGATTCAGGGAGTAGAGGAGACCATCTATACCCACCCTTCAGGTGGGGTTTTTGGAGGACGACTTGGTGGTTGCTGCTTTACTTTTTATCTGTTTTACTTTCTATTCTCAGTTGTACTATATTTTAGTTGGGTTTGTATACTGGCCCATTTACATTCCAGCACAAACTTCTGAACTCAGTTTACTTAGTGTTTACTTCAGCTTGCGTACTATGTTGTTTTTGTTTCCTTATATAAAGCAAATTCCTTCCCTTTTATCGGGATTTACGCCTTTGGTGCTAGTCGCCATCCCCTGGCCTGTGGAAGGAGGGCTTGAGGTAGTCACGACAGAGGCCCCAAGGACGGGTCGTGACAAGAAAAATTATATTTTACGAAATGTTACTTGATATAAATGTTCTAAGATCTCTAATTATAATTTTATTTTTCTTAATAATAAAAACCACCTTGATTATGATACATAATATTCAATTGATTTCTAACATTCACTTTAAAATATTCATGTTCAACATTCATCATTTTCATCTGTGAACATGTTTAGGTGTAGAAAGCATATTCTTCTTAAGATGTAGAGAATATAAAAGAACATTTTTCATGCTATTACATACCACATGAAATTATCCTATGGAAACTGTTTTTCCTCAAGGTGAATATCTACGATTTCAATCCATAAAATGATTAGAAATAATGTATCCAAATATGATCATATCACAAAATACTTTACACAACATTCTATAATATGACATTACTTTAACATAACTAAAAATTTATTTGGATTAAATCATTTATTTTTTCTAAGGATGAAATTTATAGATTACACATATTATAAAATAATAAAAAATTAATGACTTTTATGATTATATATAGAGAGAAAATTGATATTAAATTCCTTTGGTCTTTCAGATTCACACTATTGACAGCATTATATTTACTCACCATCATCCCTACCCAAATTTAAGAATGAACCTCCTTTTATTATCTCATTACAAACACATATAACTACTAGTTCACATAATTTTCTTATGTTGGAATTATAACTTTATTTTCTTTTATTGATCATTCTAGAAAATATAAAAACATAAATTTATGATAATTAACATTCCATTTTTTTCTTCAATTTTAAATTAATCCATTAGCATTAATTATCTTTTCACCTGTAAAAGTTATATATTCTATGTTAATAATTAAAATAATGTTACCCGAGATCATTTACATTATATACTTTTTGATTTCAAAAATTTATTTAAAATCTTTCAACCACTTCATGAAGCTATCATGTTTAGAGTACCCGGCATGGGGAGCCTATTTCTACACATAACAATATTGCTTCACCTTAACCAACATGGTGAAATATTTATCATATAAAACCCCATTATAATTCCAAATATAAAACTCTTAATTATTCTATCTATTTATGAAATAAATCTGAATATCCATCTAATAAATGTTTTTATCAATAATGTGTAGAAACTAGAGATAACATTAGTATTGTTTCCAATACCGCGACATGAGAAAAATATTATTCAAAATAAATACCTTCTGTAGGTGAGTAACCATTGTAGCCAAGCCATTATTTGTTTATGGATATTTATTTATTTTAATTGAGATTATTTCTGAATACCAATTTTTTCCTATAACTTTCATAATTGCTAATGATATAACAATATCACGTTATTCATTTTTCTTAAAATGGTCTAACTCTTTATTCTTAACATGTATCCACAATTATATTAAAATAACTCTAAAAATTATTATTGATTCACTTGTGATAATATTGATGCATTAATTTATATGGATAGTTATCTTCTAGCCCGTAGTAGAGAATTGTTATTTCTTATGAAGTTGTAATATTCCACATATTTGTAAAGTGTGATCATTTATTTATTTTCTTCCAATATCACTTTTTTCTATAAAAATGTTGATATGAATTATTTTTTACTTATTTTATCTCATACTTATTTTCCTTTTTAATATATTCATTATAAATAATAACCATATAATTTGTAATATATAAACAAAATTGTTTCAAGGACAATGGATTCTCATAAAAATTCACATTATATAAATCAATAAATTTATAAAGTAGTTAATTTTAACATTTATATATTCATATATCAAGTGAGTAACCCGTGAAAATTACTTCCTTTTTCTTCTAATCATGCTTACATGATATATTTTATTCATTATTTGTCAAGGAACCCTAAAATATAAATTTTTTTACTGATGTTATTTTCATAAACCTTGTTCCATATGAATACAATTTAGAATCTTATCATATAAAACATTGGTTTTTCACATGAACAGTTACATAGGAATATTAACTGTAGAAAAGTAAATATTTTTTATTCCATATGCATTAGTCATCCAATATAAAATTAAATTTTATATTTCATTTCAAGTAATCTATTTTTCTTATTAGTCTATAGATAACTATATTGGATTTTGATTACATGTTTCTTCAGATATGGTTTAAAATAATTTATTTCTTACTTTCTTTCATTATTAGTTCTTGATATAATTTTGTAATAAATCATATCTCTTCATACTCCTATTAAGAATAATTAAAAAATCTATATAGACTATGATTTATGTACATAAACATAATACTGGTTATTTGATTGAAATCACATATCAATGTAATAAATTCAATATCACATTTTTATGATTGACATCTAATTGACCTACCAATATTAAAGTAAATTATCATAAGATGTCTGGGGTATTATATATTGAATTTATTTATGAGTTACAAAGATATCCAAAAAGGAAAGTATGTCTTATAGTTCATTAACCCTCAGGGAAAACATTCCATCTATAATGACTTTAATGGTAATATAATCATTTATAAATTAAGCATTCCTTCAATCTTTACAATTTTTTAAAAGAAGGCATGTTTCATTTAGTCCTATCAATAAAAAAACATCATTTGAAATCATTTTCATTGTTTCAATCGTTACATTTTACATTACTCAATTTTTTAAGGAACTATCATTTCAAAATGGAACATCCTCAGTTTTGTTCATAAATATCATTCATGATTATCATGACCGGTCTTCCGAGGCCCATTCCATGACATATCCCAAGACCGCCTTCTGAAGTCTAGGTGTTTGCGACTTGTGTTGAAGGCGTCAACCTGCATGAGTGAGGAATTAGCTTGGATACATGTACACACATGCACTCAAAAAACCAAATCCACAATTCTTTAAGGTGAAAACATTATAATTAGAAACTAATGTACAACTAAAATTAAATCATAGATTGGTAAAACTGGGCTAGTATACAATCCTAAATAAAGCACTAAAAATATCTAGGTACAAAGGGAGCATTGATGGACATATGTGGAAAAAATCCCACATGATCATGGGAGTAGTAAATATACTAGAAGACAATGTATTATGTCATGTACACCTAGTCCTACTTGACCCCGCCTGGTCCTAGGCTACTAATTACATAGTCATAATGTTTGTCGGTCCCATCTTGCAGAGTGCCTCTATCGAAAGATCAAACATCTGCACTACTCAAAAAATGAGTGGATGAAGCCCGTGATGTGGTGAGTAACTGAGTACTTAGTAGGGTACCCCAAGACCCTTGACGGTCTCTTAGAAATACAAAAATAAAAACCCTTCAAAACAAATTTGAAGTAAACAATAAAGACACAACAAAAAATCCAAAACCACAATGTAAATCACAAAGACTAAACCATGATGTAAAACATGAATCCAAAACCACAATGTAAACAAAAAATACAAAAAACATGATGAATTCCAAATCCCAAAACCACGAATTAAACCACAAAGATTATTCATAGTCTTCTCTACTCCGATACATTCCCATACATATACCTAGGTCGTCCGGAAATTCTCATCTCAGCCACAACGAATCATAAGGCTCCGACCTCAAGGCAATTACTTAGATTCTTAAAGATGGATCAAAGCGCAACACAATGATCAGTAGTACCTACTCCATTAGCTAAACGTACCTATGGAACCTTTCTGAGAGATGTACTTCATCAGGTAGAAATCAATCATTCGAAATGGTACGTCCACAAGGACATGATCTATCAGAAAATTTCTGCTAGAACTCCCTCTTATGCCTGATATTAGAAGTATCACAGTCAAAATCTAGTGCATGAGGCAAGAGCAAGGGAAACCATGTTAAGAGGCCCTCTCCTCAACACTTTTTTCAGTTGGGGGAGCACTAATATAGTCTAAACCATGATATCTCAGTCACTCTAGTAAAAAGTCTCATTCCAGTTAGTCCATGTAGGTTTCACTAACTTCTACATTGGTATAACTTACATCAACTGGAGGGTCCCGCTCATTGTAAATGTGTCCTACGGTCGAGGGATATCTAACTCCCTTGTAGTACCCACTCCATTTCACTACTCGGAGATGGGGAATTACTAATCCATAAGTGGGGACCTCCACCCCACCTAATAGGGATGTACAACATTGGTAGTTTGTTCATTTGGGGGGGATGCCCTAGTACGTTAGGGGCGTATTGACCCCAGGCTGGAAGACCCGCACCCTAACATGGTAGGGGAGTACCGAATCTATTAGAATAAGTTTTAAAGAGGACCTACAAATTGAATTGATATGTGAGTACAAATTGGTGAGTAGAGGACCCATTACCTTTTAATGTAGGGGCGTAAACGACTATTCTGTAGAACAGCTTAAAGCGGAACCGCACCCTCGTCAGACCGTGGAGTACCTACTATTTATATATAGGACCCACACCCTAACTGATAGAGGTGTACCAGACCCTATATGAGTTATTTATCAAGGACCCACACCCAATTCCAATAGGGGAGTACTGATTCCAAATATAAAAGAACCTTATGAACACTCATCCATGATGTGGGGAGTCATGTCTCTACCAGAGTAGAAGATTAAGTAATACCCGCGCATTGAGTCATCAAGGTAGTTGCCTTCCGAACACTCACCACCAGAAACACCGTAGTTCTTCTCCCCATGATATTTTTCATACCTCAACATCCATGTTATTTTAACAAAAATAGAGTCAAAGGACTACCATGTCATAAAAAATCCAACATGACATATGGCATGTCAATCAAACACTTGTTTAGTATGTTATAAAAAATTTAGTAACAAATTCCCAGTGGGATTTGTGCATGATCCAACCTGGATATAAATAAAATTTCCAAAAAACTAATGCGGAGTATCTCAAAAGGTATGCCGCATTCAAATTATTCCATCCCCACAGACGGTTTTTCATAGTGACATCTGGTTTATGAGGTAAGGCCCTTACAGCGTAACTAGGATGAAAATGGTCTTGGTCTGGTACAACCCGGTTGGACTGACCCTACCCATTCTGGGTCGACCCGATCCAGTTCAAACATTGGTCTAGTATTCTGGGGTCGTCCCACCATTGTGTGATGACCCACTTAATCCCTAAATAACATTTTTGCATCCAACACCTTCTCACATGTCTAGGCCCAGTAGTTGTGTCCCCCACATCAACCTGCGTGGCGAGATGTCTCCTTTCCATGTAACCACATTGGTGCCACAGGACACTAGTGTCGCATCCCCGTCATTTCCACCGATGGGCGCCTCCACATATGGCCCCCATTTGTGATAACATCCTTCTCTTCTCTGTTGAGAATGTGGTCGGTGCCGCTGCTTTCCATTGCAATCGCTAGCGCATGCCGCCGCAGGCTCACCTGCCACCAGACGCATTCTGGTGTCATGTTTTTCACATCGTTGGCGTATGTGGCCTCTAAGATATTTCCTGCTCATTTTTATGGATCTGGATCATTCTATCTTTGGTTTTCAAATAGCCGATAATAATGAATGAACAAGCAGAGGGGCTTGGGACGTGTTCGTGTCAGCCCACACCCTCTGCGTTAGAGTATAATAACCATGGTGTTTTTTGGGGAGTGTTGTGAAATCCAAAATAAATCAATCACAATGTTGAACCCCCAAATATACCCTCCAACAATAATGAGTGACTTGTGGATCAACCTGTTCATGTGTTGACCGACATCCATCGTTTTAAAATGAACCAATAATATGGAATATCTTTAACAAACAAACCCCAAACTCTTATGGAATCTGATGTTGTAACATTCATAATCAAGGGATTAAATAATTAGACATCACATTTGTATCTTATCATCGAAGGACATTGATTATGAAGATGTCCTGCTGATGTTTTTCGTTCGGCGCTAGCGTGGAATTCTGTCATAGGATCACCTGAGAATCCTCCAAATTTTTAATCCATATTTCCCTAGTACATTGAACTATAAATTGTATCATGTCACACCATTCCCATTATGATGCAATGTTGGGTTGTTACACTCTTTTAATAAAGAAACATCATGGTGGTTACACATCATTAATGAATTGTAACATTGCATGTTGAATGAGCCATTAATGAGAGTCAATAATATGAATTGTTGTTTCCTTTTTTTGTACCCTGTATTGTCACCATCTACCGCCCAAAATAGAGAAATAAAATAAAATAATTATCTTAAATTATTTTATTATTTTTATTGAAAATTCAGAGAAAAAACATTCCTGCTAGCCCCTTTCCTACTGAAGTTAAATCTTTTCAAGTTGAATCCTAGTGTTCTGCATTCATCGGTGTCCTCATATTTTCGATCAAAGAAACGATTCAATAGAAATAAAATCACATTTGCACATTTACTTAATGTTCCTTAAAAAGGATCAAAATTACATTCTGGGCTCTCTGGACTTCAAAATTACAGGCCATTGAATTCCACTATCTCGATAATAAATAATATCTATTTTTTAAAAAAAATACATGTAATTATGGGATATTAAATCCTCCCCAACTTTAGAATTTAATGTCACAAAAAATCCAAAACATAATCTATTGGGATAAAATTGTCTCAAAAATGTTTACTATGCTAATTTTAATCATGAACTATAAAGAAACATTGAGATCAACCACTCTCATGACCATCTATTGATAGGTCAATATCTTGACGCGACATGAATATTTTTCATTGGTTGCGACAAGATGTAAAATAACTAATTATTATGATTCATATCCAGTCTTGGGGATTAGTGGATCACCTCCACACTAACCTGACATAGATCACAGAAAGGACCCCACAGTCCACATTTGTCCAGGGATGCACTGTGCTAAACCTCTCTTGGTCATTATGCTTTCAACGATGGTGCTAACATGCGGGAGTAATTACTTACAAAACCGGGATTCCCACAAGAGAACGCAGGGTCTTATTTGGCCCTCTTCCCAAAACCTCCAACAACCATGCCAAATGATGAATAATGAACCCGACCACTCCCACTTATAGCATCTCTACTATATAGGGATGGTTAGGACCCTTTCTACACTGTGAAAACATATTTTGTTCTAACAACACCACCATATAACGACTCAAGTGGGACTCATTATGAGAGTCCAAACTGTGCTGCCTAGGATTCCCTTTTTCAGCTATGGAAATCCCTTCTCCACCATGTGGATAAACCGTATCTCTTTCCAAATATCATCATTATGAGAATGAATAGTTGTATTCAATACTCAAAATGATGACATATGGTAACAACGCCAGACTAAGAGATCAAAACTATAACTATAACATCCAAGAGACAACATACATTATCAATGTCTATGTTTGATCTCCGTGTATCCTCTAATAGGGATCCTTAAATGTGAGGGTCATGTCCAAGGTCCAACCAAAAACCTCAAAGTCTCGAACTGGACCCGGGGGAAAATGACGATCTAGTACTTGTCTCTATTTAGAAAAGAAGGAAAATAGAATTCATAGGTCATATCTTGAACATCTCCTGGATATTCTTTTTCATGAACCACTACTACATGAAGCAATTCTCGCCCACATCATCCAGCTCGCTAGGCATGGTGGGACCACCCCTTGTTGCTCATCCAACTCCTCTATTTTGCCAGCAGACTAGATGAACTCCATGCTCAATGAAATGTATCTATTAATAAAGTTTTTCTTCTAACTCCCTCTCAGCATTATAGTGTTTTGTAAAATATCTAGTGAGATTACCCTAGCTGTTACCAGCATAACACCTCTTTTTATGTGGTTAATCAGCTCCTCGGTGCTGCTGCTTTTCCACAGACTCATATTCTTGTGTCTGAGCATGGGTATGACTCTTACCTTAAAATCCCATCACCCCTTATCTTCTAGCTCCATTCTAAAGCTCTACCAACTGAACTCTTTCGTATGTCACTTAAACCTCATCCTCTGCCAGTAAGCCCTCAACCACCATGGCTCGTTCTGGAGCACTAGCATGCGTCGTAATACTGAGAGGTATCATTGATGTTCTGATTTCCCAGTGAAATCTCCGCTCGAAGGTATAGGAACTAAATTAATATTATCACACCATATATGTGGCATAGTCTGAACGACTTGTGAATCTTGCTGAGTACTCTGCTACTATCATGATTCCCCACCAAAGGTGCTACAGCTCCTATATGCGTACATTGAACAATGTAGTCAGAATGAACTCATATTTGAAGAGGCTCTCAAAGTATGTCCTAGTGATGGACACCTCAACATTAGTCTATATCTTCAGGATCAACCCTCTTCCCACTGATCCCTGAAGAAGTCTAATAGAAAATACTACCTTCTGGTCATGTATTATCCTCACTAGGCGGAAGATACACGTAACTACCTCATGCTAATCCTCAGCTACCTGAGGATATATCTCACCATAGAAAATGAGAGGTCTCTGTCTCTTAATCCTGTATAGCGTGATCAACCTGCATGCATGCTCACCCTGAACTGCTAGTGGATACTGTTGCTCGACAGGTGGTGGCTTCACTAGTGCACCACGCAACGGTAATGCCCATGTATCAATTCCCCGCACCAAAGCCTCTACATAGGGAAGATCATAATTTCAATCCTAATTTGGAATCTTACTTGGCTTTTTGTGGAGGCATCCTTAAATGAGTAAAGATGAACAAAGTATATGATTATATCTTGATATCTAACTCAATAAATAAACTAAAATAAGAATCATTTCTACAAGTTTCTTAATCCGATCATTTCCCCAGAAAAAATGTTTCCAGGTTCCATGTTGGGTAACCTGTGTCTATAATCCTGGTGTATAGATATTCCAACCACAACACCATCACTAGAGTCCTAGGCCTGAAATACAAACTCAAAACACTTAACATTGTCTCCCAAATAAAAAAAATAGACCCCTGGTCATTGAGGTAGAACCAACTACCTCTCATTCCATTATGTCATGACCCGTCCCCCGGGGCCCATACCTTGACATACCCTAATAATTCCTCCCAAATGCCAGGGGGTGGGGACTAGCGCCAATGGAATCAACCTACAAGTGGGAATCAATTTCATAGATACTTGTACACTATTGCACTCACAAAAAAATCCAAAAAGCATAAAGGTAAACACTTATTAATTCGAAACTACAGTACATCAGAAAGTAAATAAATGAATGTTAAAACAAGTCTACTACCCAATCCAAAAAAATTAAATAGAAATGGAAAGGTAAAAAGAGAGAACCGATGGACATCTATGAAAAAAATCCCACCTGATCGCTAGAGTAGTGAAGCTACTAGAAGCCGAAGTAGTATGTTCAATTTGCCATGTTATACAAGGCCCTACATGGTCCTAGGCCACAAATTCCATCATTTTAACTTTTGTAGGTCCCGTCTTCCAAATCACCTCTATCGAGACATCAAAAGTCTACACCAGCCACAAAACATGTAGACGAAGCTTATGTAGGGTTGAGTAAATTAGTACTCCATAAGGGACCCCAAGACCCTTGATGGTCTCTCAAAAATCCACAATGGAATAAACCCCAAAACAACAATGAAGTAATCCCTAAATCCAAAACCACAAATTAAACCACAAATAAAAAAAATAAACAAAAATACCAAAAACACAAAGTAAACCTCAAATACAGAAACAAAAATTAATCCACAATGTGAAAACCATGATGTAAACCACAATGACAAAAAAAAAGTAAACCACAATGATTATGAAAAGTAATCAATACTCATGTACATTCCCATACTTATACACAGTTCATCTAGATATACTCATCTTATCCACAAAGAAACATAGAGATCTGACTTGAAATCTAGTACACTGATTTTTAAAGAAGGCTCAATGCATAACTCAAGGATCAAATGTACACTCTCTATGAGCCGGACATCCTGGATAGAACATGATTGAGGGATGTACTCTATCAAGTACAACTCAAACATCCAAAATGGTATGTCCTAAAAGGACATTCTAAATCAGGATATTTTATCAAGAACTGCCTCAAATGCCCGAAACTAGAGGTCTCTCTATCATTGACTTCCACTAGAGGCAGGCCCACAGTAAACAATGTAAAGAAGCCAAATCCTTGACACTGTATTTTATTGGGGGATCACTTATGTGGTCTAACCCCTGATATCTTAGTTCCTCTAGTAAGAAGTGGGACAAACCTTAGTCCACCGAGTGAGCACTAACTTCTACGATGGTATCGATTACATTATGTGGTGGGGCCCACTCCTCGTAATTGTGTCATGCAATAAAGGGAGATCCAACTCCCATGAAGGACCCTCTATTCATTGCTACATGGAGATAGAAGATTACTACTCCATAAGTGATGACCTTCACCCTACCCAGTTTGGTAGTAAAACTCGGGTAGATTGTTCACGTTGGTGAGAACCGCACCTTAGTACGTCAGGGGAGTACTGACCCAAGTCTAGATGACCCACACCCTGCCACGACAAGAGAGTGCTGACTCTTCTAGAACAACATGTTATGTGGAACTAGACCCTGAATCTTCCAGGGATTACAACTCAGTGACTATAGGACCCACGCCCATGTAATGTACGAGAGTAACCTACACTTCAACATCACTGTGTAAGGAGGACATGAACCCTATGTCGACTGAGGATTACCTACTCCTAACATAGTGAACCCGCACCCAAAACAATAGTGGAGTACTTGAGACTATGTGAGTTGAGTATGGAGGACTAACAGCTGTTATTAATAGGGATATACTAACTCCAATGTTAGAAGAACCTTCATAAAGGAAAACGAACATGCTCTCATGATGTGTGGAGTCTCATCTCTACTGGAGCAGAGGAGTAAATAATACCCATGCCTTATGTCTTCAAGGGAGTAGTCGTCCTAACTCTCACCACAAGAAACTCCCTAGTTCAGCTCTTTAGGCTATCAGTCATACCTCAACTTCAATGAACATTCACAAAGATGTTATATAATGGACTGATATATCATAAGGGCTCTAATGTGACATATGGTGCATCACTTAGATTCTCGGTCTGTATGTTATATGCAGATTTGTACTGAGGGCCCTATTGAATTCATGCTCGATCCAACCCGACATTACATCAAATTTCACGAAAACTGATGTGTATTATCTCAAAAGGACCACCTCATCCAATGGATTTCAGCGCTGTAGATGTTTTTTCAAATACATGTCTAGTTTAGGAGATAAGGCCCTTTAAGCATAACTGGGGTGGGCCTCCTCCTCCGGCCTCCGTCTAGGCCGACATCCCATCTCTTTACTACCATGCATTCAGTCAGTGCCTCCATGTTCTAGCACACCGACCATAGCCTCATTGGGAAATAGGGTTCACTCTGTTGGACCTTTTTTCAAACTGTTGGTACCTGCGCTCTCCAGGGTATGACCTCTTCATTGTGATGGATCCAGATCCACGTCACCATTAATTGAAAAAATATTATCACAATGAATGAACATGTAGAGGTGATTGAGCCTTGTTCATGTTGGCCCACGCCCTCTACGACATATGGAAAAAATAGAGGAGGATTCGAAGAGTTTATTATAATCCAAAATAAATCAATCCCAATATTGAACCCCAAATGATACCCTCCCGCATAAACGAGTGAATTTCGGATCAACCTATTCATGGGTTGATCCGGATCCGTCGTTTTTAAAAGAGTTGAGAATGGGTAAGATCATTAACAATGAATCCCCTACCTCTTAGGGTGTCAAATTCCATTTTTTACATCCTCACAGGATTCCAGGCTTTGACATCGCTTCCCAGCTGCGATCTTCCAAAGGCAATGAAGATAAACATGTATCATCTGTGTCTATCGTTATTCTCTATGGTAGAAACCTTTCAAAGGTTATCCATAGAATCATCTAAACTATTAATCTATATTTTCCTCACACGTCGATCCATCAATATGAGCACATCACAGCATTCCCATTATGTCGCGGCGTCACATTTTTACACTATTTTAATTACGAAACAACATAAATGTTACAGGTCATTAATGTTTCATTACACTGTGAATTTAATGCGCCATTAATGAACCTCATTGATGGAATTATCACAACCCTATTTCTTTCCGGTAGCGTCATTGTACGCCCTCTAAAAGAGAGAAATAACATAAAATAATTTTTTTATATATTTTTTATTTTACTCAAAAAGTATGAACAAATAATGTTTCCACTTAGCCCTTGACAACTAAAGGTAAGTCACTTCTAGGTGAATCCCAATATTATGAATTCAATGGTATCCTCAAATTTTTTATCTGGGAAATGCTTCAAAATATAGAAAATGCCATTCACATGTTTACTGAACGTACCTTAAAAAAGATCAAAATTTCATTATCTGCTATCTGTTCCTTAGAATCACATGCGATCAAGTTTCACGGTATCCAATAAAGTCACATTTAACTTTTTTTAAAATTATAATGGAATTCCGAGACATTACAATGATCATTAGATCCCATATAATATTTGAGAAAGATGAACTATCATGAATCTATGTTTTTTTCATTTTACATTATTTTATAGCTATTGTAAAAATGAAATCACTTTCTTCAACATTCTCCTTTTGAGCTTCTTTTAATTTTTTGAATAAGAGGCTTTTTCAGAAATAGAGATCTTACAATATTTAAATAATTACAAATTTTAGTTCATAATTACTCATATTTCCATTATAAAACAAATGAAATCATTAAAAACATGTTCTTATATGATAATATTGTTTTCTATTTCAACTAAAATATTTAAAATGTCATGTTATTTTCAAACACTATTGGTCCTTAATATTCTATAAATATTCCTATGGAGAGAAATTTTGTACATATATTTATATTCCATATTAACATATAATACATTTCACCAAAATTGTTCACATAATATTGATATTTTATAAAATATTGGACTTTCCCAACATAATGTTTGTTGGGGTTGAACCAACTTTACAACACTTGTTTCCCTTGGCATGACAATGCCATCTTGGGGAGGTTGTTTCCGTATTTTATTAATGTGATGGTTTCTCTCATACCCCATCAATATATAGTTTTCAAAAAAAATATTATAACACTTTTATTTTATTTATAATTAGATTAAATTTTATATTTAGTGAGTATAAATTTCAACTTACTAAGAGAATGTTTTATTCAAAAAACAATTATAATGTTTTAACATTTAACTCTATATTAATTTTCCAATTGTCACATGTATTATTTAATTTACATTCAATCTAAGTAAATATTGATTCATTTTAAAAAAAATCATCATCTTTGGAAACATATTTTTTATAAATATATCTGACCATATTTCCTTATTTTTTAATGTACAATGTGTCGTTATTAATATATTAAATGAAAAAATCATCATTATTATAATGATATTGTATAATATTATTATTTTTATATCATTATTTCTTCATTATTCTAATTAACTTATTACTTTTTTTGATCTTATCATACCATTATATATGTTATAATCACATATTTTATCATCTATATATTTGTTCATATTATTCATCATAATTATTTGAAGAATATTTTGTCCTCTGAACATTTATAACAAATTATTTGTAAATATATAGATTTCCATCTTCCGAATAACTCTTATTTGTATAGTTTTATTGGCGTTTTTACCTAATATTTTTAAGAGAACATTTTCTAAACTCAAATTTCATTAATGTCGCCTAGGTATGTTTTTAACAACTTCAACCACTATGGGTATACATTTGAAATATATTCATATTAAATAACATTCTTCTTTGGAATATTCCTATAAAATGGATGAATTCATCTACTCTCAAAACATTTATTTCATATTTTTTTGAAATATTTTCTACTATCGCACCACCAATTCTTTATGATAAAGACTCTAAAGATAATTTCATTTCATCAACTTCTGTTTCATTCAAATCACTAAGGCATAATATGTTATGATTGACAATTGGATATATATCTTTTTCATAGAATGAAAATAAATTCCATACTAGAGGTTATTTTTTAAATTTTGATATTTTTTATCACATATGAAATAACATGATTATGTAATTCATGAAGAGATTATTCATTATTATCTTATAAGGTATACATATTCAAATAAAAATTATGAGAAACTTTTATTATCAGTTTCTAATCATTGTTAAAATATTCCATATAATATATGAACTATATGACGTCCAAAAAATTCATTTACTCTTTTGAAGTTAAAAATAAATTGTTTTCTCATATTCCATTTTGTTATCGTCAAAAAATCATAGTCTGATTTTCATATTTTCATCCATTACATTGATATTTCAACTATTGATACCTTAGAGTTTTTTCGATGATTCCTTAGTCATATTGTAACCTATCATCTTCACAAAAACATTGTTTGTTAATTACATAACAATAAAATTTCGATATTTACCATCAACATAAACATTCATTTTGCTGAAAAATGTTATCATAGTATCTTTCTCAATGAATGGGAAAAAAACTATTTTGGAATCAATTGCATCTAGTTAATGAAATAGTAGATTCTATATCATTATGTTCTTCCATAACTGATATTTGTTCTTTCAAAAGTAGTAATAACTAAGTGTTAATCTTAGTTAATATTATCCATGATAATGATATGACTCAAGATTCTACCCGTAATAACACTTAGAGTTAATTTACAGTATTTGAACCAACAAAATGGGGGATAAAATTAGTGTTTATTTTTCAGAATTTTATTTTTCTTGATATTAACCCCTTAACATGTGGGGTTTTTTGTCTGTATCAACGTTATATAACATATTCTCAAGTATCATGTATATGCTCTAAGCCTGCAATACCAGATATAGAATTAAAAAAATCATTACATTATTAGAATTTCTACAATAAATGTTACTTAATATTAATCATTCTAGAAAAATAAAATCATTAAAAGATATTATAAAATAAACAGTGAGAGAAAAAATTTCAGTGCTTTTTTAAGAATATTTTGAAAAAAATATTTCAATATGGACATTTATTCACAAAAAATATTCTTTATAAATACATGTTTCCTTATCTCATGGTAACATTCATTACTAGAACTTGTTCAATGTTAATTTTTCTTTTAATCTATAAGAACTATGAAAAATCATGTAAAAATATAGAATTATAAAAATAATAGCTCAGTGAGGGGAAAATAGAAAATGGTATGAAACTGAGTAGTCAATTTGAAATCTACGAGGTTATATGTTTGACTATTACCATTAACATGATAATATATTATCTCACACTTTTATTTATGTACACTGGAAATCATTTTATATATAAATATTGTGTTATAAATCATTTATTAAGAAACTATAAATGAAAAAACAATACCATGATGTTTTTGTTAAACCATATCAAATCTTGAAAAATTTCTCCATAAAACAAGGATTTTAACACTAAAAAAATATTAATTCCATTAAATAAAATAATTTCCATTTTATTTAAAATAAAAAATTTACCCTAAGAACACATTAGAAATAATATATAATACCTGTAGGTTACTTATGGTATAAATTTAATATAACCCTTTTGAAGAAACATTATAATTACAATTATAATTGGATTAACCATTTCAATTGAAATATAACATAATTATATGAAGATTATAATTATTACCCAATGCATTCGAGATATAAAATAGGATCACCTAACCATAAATATTTTTGATGGGACATAAAATTTACAAAACACATTGATGTATATATTTACATAAAGAAATCATAAAAATAAACATTTGAACCCATATAAATAACATATTAATATATTGGTACATTACGTTCCTTTAAAAAAATTTAAATATATAATTAGATGAACAAATCGAATGTGTGTTTTTTAATGAATATAATATGTTTTCATTTAATGGAATCCCGATAAAATATAATGGCTGTAGAGGGAACAAATATATCAATTCTATATATGTTAAAAAAGAACATTCCATTGCTTTTTTGTAAATAAACAAAAATCATTTTGTACAAAATATTGAAATAGAATCCTTTTGAAAACCATTGAAAAAATGTAAATATTAATATAAAATTTCATCTTTTATTCAATTATATCAATAAAAATATGTAAATAAATGATTTATATGAATATGTACATGTAAGTAAAATATTATGAATATTAATTTTTAAAACATTTAGATGGACGATTTTATTGTAATATGAACCATACCTTGATTAGACTCATCATGATCATCCATTATAATATTGAATAATAAACATAGGTTCATTATTAACATGATTAATATATTTTTTCACATTTATTATTCCTTTCAATATTTTTATTATAAATTTATAATTAATTATTCTATCAATTATGTTGGGATCTTTTATAGTGATTTGGATCATATGTCCAAAATGATATTGATAGGTTGGATATTTTCAAAGAGGACATTATCACATAATCTCGAAAAAAACATGAAATATTTATAATTTTAATATATCAATTGTTATATTTTGTCCAAGAATGATTGATAGTTATGTAAAATTAAATATATTAAAATAATTGAGAAAGGATGTCCTATGTACACATAAGTAAGGTTTACATTTTCAATGATCATGATGAGAAGATTGAAAGTATTATATTAACATTATAGACATATTATTATAAAATAAATATCTTATTATATCATTAAATTCACTTATATATATAATACATGTGATTTATTAGGGTAAATTAAATCAAATCACTTCATAGTGGTGGTAACCCACTAATACACATGGATAAAATTATCATTTATTAATAAAATGAATAATAATAAAATAAATTTTACATTTATTTTATATAAGTACCCATATTCTATTAATATAATATATATATATATATATTAAATTCATAATCACATCCATCATTGAATGGGTTTGAAGAACAAAATATATTGGTTTGTGAGACAGTAGTTTGTCATACATAAAAATAAAGGTTATATTTCCCATTTATTGGAATAATGAGACTCTTATAAGATATAAATATTGAAATAATTAAATCTACTTAAATTTAACATACTATTTTTATTATATCACAATGGTTGGTGGTGATTTTAGGATGTTGAATAATTTATTAAATGAAAACAATTGGTTAACAGGTTTTCCTCTCATTTAAAATTTTTTTATTTTCATTATTCTATAATCCCCTTATGGTTCATACTATTCCTAAAATAATTACTCAATAATATTTATATGGATGTTAGAAAGGGATTTTTTTAAAATGTGGCACTTGAAGGTTGAAGATTAGTGGATTGGGGTCCTTTTTTATACGTGAGGGGAGGGATATAGTTGGAATTACCAAACACATTAAATTAATATAAATTAATATTCATTTCCATGTGGATCCTCATTAAAGTAATTATAATATAGGATTATTATGTTTAAATATTATATCATAGAATAAAATTTCATGTTTAGCTGATTTGGTTTCCCATATATATTTAGTCCCCCCCCGTTAAACATTTGGACATTTCAGTGATATAATTCTTTTTTACTCTTTGGAAACAAATGTTACTATAAATTAAAAAGTAACAGATACCTGGGCCATAGTTGATATTTAAATTATATAAGATTCACTAGTTTTATTATATAATTTTATTTAATTTTATATAATTTTATAAGCTATTTTTTCATAAAATATCATTAATTCCATTTTTTTGTAAATCCAATAGATATTATAAAATAATATCTGTCAAAATAGTGTAAAATATTTCCAAAATGACCTAACTTCATATATAATAATTATATGGTCTTAATATAATAATTTTTTTATTTATATAGGTTTATATATCATATTAATCATTATATTCTGTCGTAACCCCATCGTAATCCAATTTTTACATATCCTTGGTAATAATTTGTCAATATTTAAAGGTATATAATTTAACTAATATAGTGAAAATTGAATAGTAAATGGAAAAAGGATGTAATTTTAGACCTAATATCATATTATTTAAATTTTTAAATATAGTTTTTATTTTGTAAAAATTTATTGAAATTATGTTTCACAAAAAAATATCATTATTGGAATTTTTGACACTATTCATTATGTTTGGTTTTAAGGGAAATAAGGTGGATACAGATATAAAATATAAAAATTTCACAAATATTGTAAATTTTTATACGGTTTTTAATTCATTAGACACTATAACTCCCAAAAAATTATTACATTTATACGTTTTAAAATAATTCACTTGATTTTTCTATTTCATAAAAAACACTATGTTGGGATTGTGTAATAATTTTAGAGAATTATTTAATCAATAAAAATATAAAAATAAATTAAAAATATATGAAAATAATTTACATTTATGAAAACCTTAGGGAATAAAAAAAATTAATCAATTTCATAAACTATTATAAATATTAAATTAAAGAATGTCTCTTTTTAGAATAATATATAAATGAAAATATCAAAGGCGAATTGAAACATAATTTCCTATTTTTGGTGTTTCGATGATTAGTTTCAAAATATAATCATTAGATGAAATTAATGAATTTTTTTAATGAATTTTATGCCTTCTGAAATTATGTTTAACCCAAATTAACTCATTTTACCTTTACCATGGTAAGAGATAACTAATATAGTGATAATTCATATTGACCAAAAATCAATATGACAATAATACCTAATATTAATTATTATAATTTAAAATTAGGAATCTATTTAACCAAATTAAATTCAAATAATAATCAGAATTATCTTTAAAATTAATCTTGAAAAATCTAATGTAAATTAATTTTCAGGAAAATGCATTTTTGTGTATAAAAACGATTCTATACCCAAATCAATAATAATGTTTATTTAAATAAAATTTATTGGATACTATTTTATAATAGTGAATTAATTAAAATATAAATCTAATATAATATGTAATGTGAAATTCTCATTAATTAAATCGAAAATATATATTTAAAGAAATCTTTATTTTCACTATTCGTTAAAAATTCGATCATTTCCAATAATCTTCAAAAAATTACTAAGATAATTTTAAAATGTTGAATTTTAGAAGGATATAATTTTTATGAAATTATTTTCATAAAATTTATTGAAATTAATTTTATTACACTTATATTTAAATTGATCACAACAATTTTTGAAGAAAACATATTTTTTTGAAGCATAAATTGACTTTTTTGAAAAATGATTTTTTATTTCATAAATATTAATTAATACAGTTTTATTGAGTATGAAATATATATATATATACACACACACAATATAAAACATTTAATATAATTCATACATAAAAATTTAATGGATATGATATATGGAAAGCTTTTATATATAAATATTTAATGTTACATTTATGATCATTATTTTGTGTTGGGTACTTTATTGGACATAATGTTATTTTAATATAATAGAATATTAAAATTTATCAAAATTAATATTGATTTTCATCATAATATGAACATTGATAATAAAAAAATGTCCTAAATATCTAGTATTCCTTGGTTTAAAACCCAAAAAATACATTTTTTTAATAATTATTCATATTGAAAAGAAAAATTATGAAATACAAAGGCCTTATGGAATAATAAATAACTATTTTTCTAAATAGGATAAAAATAGGGGGAAGTGAACAAATGGATATGGGAAAAATAACATCTAAATAATGACATGTTGTGATATTTAACATCGATCACATAAAAGTGAATGATCAATAGAATGTCAGTGAACAGAAAACTAATTCAATGTGGTGGAAAAAATATTATTTTCTAATAAAAAAATTCATTTAATTTGATAACATTTAACTTTTCAAGATACATTTCCATGAGTTGAGGAAGGACTTTACCATAATTAATATTAATATAAGGATATATATAAACATTATATGTATAATTTCACCCATTAATAAATTTCCTCAACAAATTCATATTTAATAAAAATGATGAGTATTTAAGATGAATTTATCATGACTTATAACTAAAATCAAATTATGATTAACAATAATTTATATAAAATAATAGAAATATATTTTTCCAATCATTAGACATTAACCAAAACCAATATGTCTCGTAACTCATATTATATTACTAAAATTTATTCAACGGTAATATGAAGAAATAATTCGTTAATCTAAAAATTAAATAGTATGGCCCAAACATCAACATAAATCATTCCTAAAAAAAGTATCCCAAAATAACATGAAAATTTAATTGAATATGTTAGAATATGAAATTATAGAATGATTTGATCACATAATCTTCAATGATATACATAATATTTATCTCACACTATCATAAAAATATCTTAATGTAATATATTATAATTGTGTATTCTTTTGAAATATACTCTCTAAAGTATACTAATCATTTCCAAAAAAATGAAAAAATAAAATTTTATAATCATCGAAAATATAAATCATATTTCATTGGAAAAATTAAAAACCCATCTTAAAAAATAGTATTTAACTTCTCCTTAATTAAATAACATAAAAACAAAATAACTTCTCCAAAAATAACATTAGTCACATAATCCATATATCAAATTTTAATCCCATGGTTATATATATGATAAATGATATGTTTCCAACATATAATAACAATTTTATTTAAATTAACCATAATTAACTCATCATTTAAGATCATATTAAAACTAATGGGTTTCAATAACATTAATTTTACATCTATAAATTATTATTCCTCAAATAACCATTTGACTAAAGCACATAGTAAACCCAAGGGTAATCTTAAGAATATTTTTCCTCAAAATATCCTTAATCATATTAAACTCCGATCATACCAAATATAAAAAGTGTTATATACTCCATTAATATTATGGTGAGCATTGAATTATTATCCAATGTTGGTATTCATTAGTATTAATTTAACACCAAATTAAAACAACTTTTAGTGCATAAGAGTTGCAATTGTTTTCAATATGGATTTAAGGGTATAAGAATAGAATTAGTTGTCAAAAAAAGTCAATACGATAATAAAAGGTATTCAGAAAAAATTTGGTGAATCCATGGAGAATTGTTGACAATTCAATGAATTGCATGCTAAACATGATCAATTCTCTAAGAGGAAAACTCTGACGATTTCTGAAATGGTCTAAAGTTCCAAGACTTGTATCAAGCTGATATAATGTTACAACACTTGAATAAGTACATGCAATACTCAATTGCATATGTAAAGTTGTGACATCCATCAATAGTCACTAAGTGGATGAAGTGTTGAAGGCCATGAATTACGTTTTAGTACATGAAAAATTATGACATGATACATGAATCATCCATGATTGGAGTAAAAGAATGTATTGAAGATATTAGAGTTGTTATTTGAAAAATAAAATAATGGATAATGTTTGAAGATGAAGAATTGCATTTTAATGAACAACTATGTATTGGATTTTTAAAGAGATATTAATACATGGTTACTTAGTTTTTATTATAAGTAGTTACTATTACTTTACACAAATAGAAGCAATCCATGGAGGCCAATAGAGGACCTAACCTCATGTACTTGCGGGACCTGAGGCTTAACTACACTCAAAGGAAGCCTTCTAGGCCAGACTCCCATGAAGAATGACTGCGGGCCATGTATAAGCCTGTGGGTGCCACATGAAAATGAACCATTTCAGCATGGGTGCTAGGTGCGAGCGTTCCTGGGGGACCATAGTGGGCGCTTGAGAGCACTCGTAGGAGAACCGGTGCGGGGAGGAACCAGAGGGGGGGGAGAGGAGTAATCTGGTGTCAAGGCGGTGAGAGTTTTTTGTTTAACCGTGAGAAAACCGTCGCTCGTTTCGATGGGTTACTACATTTTAATGATGGGTAACTAATCATGTCCATCCATCTTATCATGACCCCAATCACAGCCACACGATCCAACCTGTGACCCACGTTATAATCACCGCCATCCGGGATGAATCTGAGGGGATCCAATGGCCGAGGAGAGAAACCGAGATTTTCTTCAACCTCTGGCCACCTCTGCTGCACCCACGAACTAGGAGCTCCAGCCAGACACCCAACTCATCTCTCTGGCCACCACTCGAGCTCAGGTCAATCCCATAGAGATCTTCTGGATGAACCGAATAAATGCCTACATTAAAATTTTTATGCATGCATTGTGACGAAATATTCGATGGAAACCGAGTCAAACGTAGTTTCCGAGGGAGCACTTTTCATTCGTTGTACAACGTAACACCCCAATATTTCATAGTACGTTATTTCTTTAAAGTAATTCAATAACTTTCACTACAAGCAACACTGAGATCTAGTGAACCATGAATTACCAAACAAGCCGTTCAAAAGTGGTTATGAATAGTATTAATAGAATTTTGAACTTTATATAATCATTATAATTTTAGAATCCATGTTGTGAGTTTCATAGACATAATGAAAGAACAAATACATTTTTTCAGATGAAAGAAGTATTTTTCAAAAAATAAAATTTTACCGAATTTTAATGGATAATCCTTTTTAAATCAAATATTTGAAACAATTATAAATTCAATTTGACAAAATAAAATTCTTTTTTAGAATCAGGACATAAGAATTTAGTTTCAATAATGAATTGTTGTTTTTTCTGATAACTTTCATATTTGGTTGAATAGTGAAAAATACTATATTTTTTACTGAAAACAACTTTTTAATCAAAATAATTTATATTGTTAAATTATACATTTTAATGGTATGGAAGTATAAATAGATTTAATTTTTACCAGTTAATCTAATGATGGTCATTTTAAGTAATTTCACATTAAAATTGGACATAAACAAGTGTCAAAATTTTGATAGTTATTATTTCTTAAAAATACACCTTTGGTTTTAATAGGAGGAATTTATTTTAAATGAATAAATGAAACATTTATGTTTTTAATTTTGTAAAATATAATTCATTTTTGGATTCGTAATGTCAAAATTATCCTAGGGTGATGTTTTGGTATTTTTCTGAAAACATTCAATTTTTAATGAATAGTGAAAAAACTCTGAGTTATAGTTTAAAACTGAATTTTTTTAAAATAATTATTTATTTTATTTTTATTTCCATTAGGTAAAAATAGATACATAATACCTATATAATTTCAATGTAATTCAATGGAGTCAGTTTAGAATAATTTTTGATATATAAAAATTTTATTTTACTTTTCACCGTCTTTTACGCACCTCCTAGGACAATTTGGAAATTCACATATAACATAATTTTACCTCTTATGTGAGTGGAATTTTGTAAAACCCAGAGAAACGATTAATATCAAAGAGTAAATTGTGGTTAAATAAGATAAAATTAATTTTTGGTGAATAGTGACTTTTTAATTTTATTTGGCACGGTTAAAAGTAAATAGGGTAATTAAGGGTAAAAAAGATATTAATATTACCCTAACACATGTACAAATTCTAATGTTCAAGTGTATATCAAAAAAAAACCTTAGGAAGAAAATATTATCATTTTGGTCTACTTGAATTAGATTAGGACATTTATTATTATTTAAATCAAAGAAGAGTTAAAAGAGTTAAAATCAAAGTATATTAACTAAAACATTTTTAATAAAGGGTTATACATAAGATATATTCTATTATAAATATTAATTATAAATATAAATAAAATTCCTACATAATGGTTATTTATTTATAATTTTTAGACATTTAATAATTAAATTTATTTATGACACAATAATGATGCAGTATTTTCCTTATTAATTTAAGAATCAAATAATAGGTATTATAAATGTTAAAATAAATATAATTTTAAAGTTTTGATGACATACATGAATTTTATTGGTCAGTATGTCATTATAGGATTGATTAAATTGAATTTTTTTAATTAAAAATGTTTTTATGTCTTTAACAAAAATCAATTATTAAATAGTGTCAAAATTGACACAAAAGAGTTTTTTAAACCAATATTATATTATTAATTCATATTTTATTCATAAAAATATTAGGTATGGTCAAATAACTTATATAATGATAGTTTTATCATTAATGGAACACTTGGAGGTCGCTTTGAAGTATATAGTATGTTTATTTACTATATAATATAAAAATACAAAGTGACATGGTAAGTGTCAAACTAATTAAATAAGAGATAAAACACAAATATAAGGTTAATAAAGTTAACAAAACATGTCTAAACCCAATTGATTAAGTTTTTTTCAACATATACCCACCTTAGACTTTAAATAAAAAACTTTTGAGCCATTAGAAACCGAATAAGATTTTATTATAAAATAATACTTTATGTTTTTCCTGAAGTTCCCCTCCTCCCCCTTATAAAATGACACCACTTCTATCCAATTCCTCAAACCTCTCAAGCCTTTTTTCTCGACCAATATCTGCCCAATTAATCTCTATACATCCCTATACTTCTCATAGAAGTCTTACCTAAGGCAGAAGGCACTTCAAGAGTCCTTTTTGGTTCAAACCAATGGGAGTTACGCATATTAAAGGTAACGATTTCTCTTAGCTTCTTTTCATTTATTTAACTTCTCCAAACCCTAAACACTTCTTATTATTTTCTATTGTAACAAAACCTGTATCCAAAATATACTAGGATATTGTTATGATATGTAATCAATCAACACTTACACACCCCTCCATCTAATGGGTGAAGAACATAATGTTACTCTGGATGGACACCAAACGCCTCACGAAACGATGATTGGTCAATTATCTCCTACCACCTCTCATGGTGGCCATTATGATGGAACTGTAATTAAATATGATATTAATGATATTTATTTTATATATATTCTTCTGTAATTATATTTTATATCATACCATTATTCCATTCATGTTGTATATATATATGATAATATCATTTGAGGAAGTGCGGACTACCGCCCCCTCAAAGTGATATAACTCATTCATACCATACATGGAATGTATAAAGGATGGTTTTATCGAACATAAGTAACATATATAAGATATTATATTATACTTTAATAATAATATACCTATGTATCAATTGGTTTTGATTCTTTTTAAAATGACAAACGAAATTGAAGTTGCATTTGTGCGTACGTACGGATTGTTGTCTCCACGAATGCGATTAGATTCATTTCCCCAGCATATCCATTCAAGAATAATTCACATTTGATGAGTAAAAGTAATTTTTAAGGACATTATATCATTCTAGATACGAATAAGATACAAACTATCCCTAACAAACATGACTTACGTAATAAAGCATATAATGGAAAACGAATAGGTTAACACTTGGAACGATGATAATACTAAAATATTATTAACAAAAAAATATTAAAAGATCATATATGATATCATATTTATATATATGATTCTTGAATAATTTAATAACAATAATTTAACTATCATAAATGGGGTTATCCTACCCCCGACCAAGTAAAAGTACAAGGTATGGGTTTATTTCACAATCTCTTCATTATCAGAGTTTGTTTATACGTAATTATCTACTAGGTCCTCTTTATCATCCACATCCATGTTTCTTAAAAATGTATTTCAAATCATTATTACTATTTTATATGGACATGAATATTTTTAAATGATATTTATTTTAAAATGTTTCAAATTGGAATGGGACACTTTGATTCAAAAATCTCATTTAAATTACTTATTTTATAAATGTGTGACCTTTAAATGATTTAAAAAAAGAGACATTTCTCACAAATAGGTTTGATTTCCTCTATTTGAACATCCTTTGATTGATTTTAATATTATTTTATGATGATTTATTATGATTCAAAACATACATATTGTATTGAAGTTTTTGTGATATGTCTGACTGAGGATGTGTTATTTTTATACCATTCATGGTTTATGGAGAAGGTATTTACATTTCATATGCTAGTTATAATATGAATTTTTATGTTATGTTTAATCTTGTTCATATGAGGAATGCATTGGACATAATATGTGACGGGTGGAGCCTTCTATAGCTTCTTGAGGCATCAGTAGGTATCATGAGACAAACTAGTGTTTTGGCACAAGGCCTTGACAAAATATTATTTGTATTCTTGGCACAAGGCCTTGACTATGTGGTTATGATAGTCTGGTATTATGAATTCCATCATTTTGAATGTGGTTATTGATATTTCATGTGATTATTTGATTAGTAGAATATCCATGTGAATAAGTAAATGGAATTATTTCATTTTCTTTTTGCCATATTATGCTGAAGTTCAAGTTTAAAAGGCTTTTTTTAGTTCTGCATTGCCTTAAATATTAATGCCTATTTATGAAAGTTTCTTATCTATTGTTATCCTTACTGGGATATAAGCTCACCCCTTTCTTTGTTTTATTTTTGCTAGGATTTGAAGAAGTATTTTATGAATGACTTGTAGGGATAGTATAAGGGGATATGAGTGTGGAGACAAGATGTTGTTGTAGATTTCATTTTATAATGTAATATAATCTTTATGAATGTATCTAGTGATTTCTAGCATACTAAACTAATCGGTCTTTAGAGACTTGATCTTTTGTGATCATGCCAATGTTATGTAATAATGCACCGACTCTGGGTAACAGGGGTCAGGGCATTACAGTTGGTATCAAAGTAAGTTTAGTACAAACCTTTGGAGATAGATTTTGATAAACTCTGATTAGAGCAAATATACATAAGATGTGCATTGAGGTTTAGTATAGAATAACTTCCTAGAAATTTGGTATTGTAAATATTTTGTGAGTTTTCTGAGCAATACATCCATGTCTGGATACGAGTAGGTAGATGCTGCTCTTGAATAAACGTACATTGGTGTTAAACCTGAAAATAACACTTTGAGCTAGACTCGAACGGGAACTGGTGCATGACAGCAGGCCTTGCTGCAATATTAGTTACGACACTCCCAGGGGATATGCTTAGGATAATTATAAATTTCATTACAAACCATTATGAAGGGTTTATGAGTATTTACTTCAGCAATGAAAACATTTTTATGATTATGGATTATATCCCTAAACTATTCCATTTACGTTAGGTATTTTACATGTTTGGAATTATTCATTTCAATTCACAAACTGACCAGGTTTATACTATTGTATAGAAATGGTGACTATTAGAAGGAATGTGAACTCCAACAATATGTATGATCCAAAGAGTAAGAAGGATCATATCATTCATGGTATTAAGCCAACATTTAGATAGGAAATAGTCTCCCATGTATTCTCAACATATAAAGAAATAGTATTAAGTGTTAATAAGATATGTAAAGAATTTTCCAAGTCCTATGGCTTTGAAGGGAAGCAAGAGAAGAAAAGTATGTAAGAGAGAATGATAGATAAAGGGAAGAGGGAAAAGAAGAATTTTCCAACATGGGATAACTGTTGGACGAAACACCCTGGAACTTACCTGAACAGAATGGGAGTTTGTTATAAGTGTGGAGAAAAATGACACCATTACGTGACTACAAGGGTATGAAAAATGTTTCAAATGTACTATGCTTCATCTACAAGGAGTTGGGACACTACGCGAACCAAAGTCCAAATAATCAGAGTATGCTCCAAATGATTATATTGGAAAATAATCTAGTTATGATACTACCACAGATGAGGAGGAATGATTAGAGTTCTTATGTTTTTATTAGAGAATTATGTCATTTGAGTGTGGTACCAAAAATGTACTGGTTATAATAATTATGTAGTATATAAGGATTGTATTGTAGTACTATTTCATTAAGGACTTGAGATTGTGTGGAACTAATAAAAGTGACTCAATAGCAGGTTAAACATTTGGATAATATATTGTTGAGAGAAAGATAATGTAACGTCCTGGTTCCAAGATCCACCCAGGGGCACCACATGCCCGGTTGGTCACATGACCTCAAGCGCATTTCCCCAAACATCAGAGGCTGTCGACTAGCAGTGAGGGCCTTGGGTGTGACAGTGGGGAAACTTTTCCCTTATTGGCACAGTACATAGCGGAAGAAAACAATTAGACAATAGCAGAAAACGTAACCATCCATACATGAGTAAATAATAAACAGCGAAAGACTAACAGTAATCAACTGGAGCAAACACACATGTATATAAAATGGTGCATGATACATAGGTCTAGGAAATCATCCAAAAAAGTCACAATGATGATTACAATACAAAACCAATGTGCAAAGACAACTGGTAAACTCCTAAGCATCGCTAGCCATAGCTTGGTTCCATTCTCTCCAGCTCCACAACAATTCAAGTACATGAAGTAGATTGGTGCTTGCCCTTATCTGTACCTACAACAATATAATCTGTTTGTGCCCAAAAGCATGACCTAAATAGTGTGTGAGACAAAGTTCCAATAGGCAACCACCGAATGATCTGTGCCTAACAGTCTGTGAATATATGGCATGTAAAGTACAGTAACCGATAAACAGTAAGCAGTAAACAGGATAATACAAAGCATTAACAATCCATAGTTTTTAGCATATAATCTACAAACAAGAAACAAACACTCAAGCAAGTAGAACAAAAAGGTATCATCTGGGTAGTTCTCGCAGTCTAACCCCTAAGGTTTAACATACCAGTACTAGCAACCCTCTGGGAAGCGCACATAGTCTCACCCCTCTGGTTCAGCTAAGAATAGACTCTCTAAGGAAGCAGTCACCGTTAATTCCCCCAATAGTCTCGTATTGTACTAAAGGCTCTCTGGGTAAGCACTCAACGTCTCATTTCCCCTGTGGTCCGTGTCGATGAAATATAACTCTCTAAGGAAGCACTCAACGTCAATTCCCCATGTGGTCTCCCATCATAAATTAAAGACACCCTGGAGAATCCCTTACGTCCATTCTCCCTATGGTCCAATACACTTGGTTCTCACATCCCTGTGTAAAAAAAACATGCATAGTGCACGTATCGGCCCATTTAAACCTCAAGAAATACTTGGATATCATTCTAAGGCACAACAGCGTAACAGTACAACAGTTCCACTATCCTACAATAAGGCATGGCAACTAGAAAAACACCTAACTGGAAAAAATGCATGGAAAAAAATCTAGAGTACAGTACAATTTACCCTATTCACAATAAATGACTTCTACATAGGCATATCATCAAAGCAAGCAAACAACAAGGGCCAAACATGAAACACACAACACCCTGTTCAGGGGTATTGGTGTAATTTTCACAAAATATTCACAGAAATCCTACAGAAAGGCACAAACCACCTACCTCGATGCTAGGAGATCGTTATATGTGAACCACGATGATTGATTCTCCTTAGATCGTCGAAGATCTGAGAAAATGTCAAAAACGCTCAACCAACAATATCATGAGAAAGATGAGGAATAGAAAAATGAAGCTCTAGGAGAAGGAAGAACTCACTGTTGTGGTTCCAATGAAATCGACGGAAGCTGAAATGGAGATCTGATGGAGACACGGGGGCTCAGAGAAGAAACGCGACCATACATGTTTCTCTCAGATGAACAACAGGGAGAAGGAGTGTGTTCTATCCATCAGGTGCCACCCCGGTCCGTTTAATGAAAAAAATACATGGCGTGTACTTCTAGGGTACACTACATGTACTCTGTTTTTCCGTACTCCACTTTAAGCGGCCTCCACATCACCCCTACACACCGTGTGTGTGGTCTAGACACATCCAGCACACAGCCTGGCATGGGAAGGGAGTACACGATGTGTACTCAGAAAGTACAGGTCATGTACACAGAAAGTAAACGATGTGTACTTCAGAAATTTTCAGAAACCTCCCTTTTCTCAAAAACTCCAGGAAAATAATGGCATACCTGAAAACAAAGATCCGAGTTCTTACAAACTTCCCCCCTTAAAGAAATTTATCCTTGAATTTCCCTAAAGAGGCAGAGAAGAAGAAAACTCGAACAGCTTTGGCCACTACGATCATAAATCAGCCTCCCAGTCCATGGTCTCATCCTGTACTCACCCATGCTGCCATAGCACCCGTACTAGAGGAACAGACCGCCCACAAAGAACCGTCGCACTGCAATCGACAATCCGAATCGGATGCTCCTAAAAAGATGCATCCTCTTCAAGCACATCCACCTCAGGCTGAAACACATGAGACTAGTCTGAAAATTAACATAGGATCTGAGAGACATGGAAGACATCGTGCATGGCCCGGTACCTATGAGTTAACTGCAGCTGATAAGAAACCGGACCAACTCTCTCTAACACCTCAAACAGCCTGACATTCCGTGGTGAATGTTTACCCTATATCCAAATCCTCTTGTCTCCCAACCTCAGTGGGACATGCAGGAAAACATGATCCCCGACCTCGAACTCCAGAGGTCATCTCCACTGATTAGCAAAAGACTTTTTTCGAGACTGTGCTGTAACCATCCTCTTCTAAATCAACTCTATCTGTTCTGAGGTCTCTTAAACTAGATGATGTCCCAACCAAGATGCATCTCTTGCCTTTATCCAGTATAAGGGTGATCGGCATCGCCTACGGTACAAAGCCTCTTAAGGTGCCATCTAAATAGTCGCCTGAAAGCTATTGTTGGAGGCGATCTCCATCAGAGTGATATTCTTCTGCCAAGAACCTCCAATGTCTAGAATCCATTCTCCGAGAATATCCTCAAGCAACTAGATCGTAAGCTCGGACTGGCCATCTTTCTGGGGATGATATGTTGTACTCAAGGGTACCTATGTTCCCAAAGACCTCTGAAGCCCTTTCCAGAACTGAGAATTAATGCATGCATCCCTGTCTAAAACAATGGAGTGCGGAACTCCATGCAGATGTACAATATCTCATATGTAATGTCATCCCAGATCATCAACACCAAATGTCTCCTTGATCGGTATGAAGTGAGAAACTTTCATAAGCCTGTCAATAAAAACCCCAACATCATAGTTCCCTCGAGGCAACCTTAGCAATCCGATCACGAATTCCATCGCGACATCGTTCCACTTCTACTCCAAAATGGGGAACTGCTATAAAAGGCCTAATGGTTGCTGATGTTCTTCCTTCACCTACTGACAAGTGAAACACCTCAAGACAAAACCAACAACAACTCTCTTCATACCTGGCCACCATTATTGGAGATGAAGATCTTGATACATCTTGGTGACGCCAGGATGAACTGCCCAATATGAAGAATAAAAAACTAGCATCAGTTCCTCGGGTATGTCTGTTTGCACCATTATGCATCCCTAGAAACACAAGATCTCATCCTCACCCACTATCCAACAAGGAAGAGGGTACTCTCTTGACACACTTTATCATAGAACTAAGCCTTCTGAGTCTGATAGCTGCCTCATTCGTACAAGATCAAGTAGTGTAGAGGTAACAACTACAGAATATAGGGATGTTTGTCCCAGTCTATCATGCACGTCTTGATGCATCTTAGAGAATAGAGCCATATGCTGTCACGCACTATTGGCCTCCTGAACATCCTGAATCTGAGTTCTCCTACTCAACACATCAGCCACTACGTTTCCCTTTCCCGGCGTGTAGGGAATCTAAAAATCACAAGACTTGAGATACTCAACCCACATGCGCTGTCTTAGATTTAGATCACGCTGAGTGAAGATGTAATTGAGACTGTTGTTATCGGTGAAACCCACAAAGTGCTCCCCCAGGTGGTAATGTCTCCAACAACGTAAGTCATGAACAATAGCTGCTAACTCCAGATCGTGCATCAGGTAGTTCCTTTCATGGGGCCTCAACTGCCAGGACCCGTACGCAACGACTCCACCTCCCTACATAAGCATAGCACCCAGCCCGTTACCTAAAGCATCACAATAAATAGTATAGATCTTTCCTGGCTCTGTAAAGAATAGTATCGATGCTGATGTCAACCTCTCCTTCAGCTCCTGAAAGGATAAGTGACAAGAATCTGACCATAAGAACATCTCCCCCTTCTTGGTCAGACCTGTCAATGGTGCAGGTATGAGTGAAAAGTCCTGAATGAAGTGTCTGTAGTATCCATCTAGCCCTAAGAAACTCCATACCTAAAAAACATTCTTCGGCTACTCACAGGAAACTTGAGCTCCCACTTTCTATGGGCCCATAGATACTCCAGCCTCTGAGATGACGTAACCCAATAAGTGAATCTGATCCATCCAAAAGTGGCACTTTGAGAGTTTAACATAAAGATGATGCTCTCTCAGTGTACTCAGAGCGATCTCAAGATAGGTAGAATGGTCGTGTCGAGTGTGAGAGTACACCAAGATATCGTCCGCGAAGACCCCGACGAAGAATCCAAGAAAGGATGGAACACATGGTTCATCAGTGCCATGAAAACTGCAGGCGCGTTCGTGAGACCGAACGGCTTAACCATATACTCGTAGAGACCATACCATCTCCTGAAGGGTGTCAGAGTTATATCGTATGGTCTAACGTGCAACTGACGATAAAAGTACCTCATATAGATCTTAGAGAACACGTGGGATCCTCGAAGCTCATCGAAGAGATCATCAATCCTTGGAAAGGGATATCGGTTCTTCACCATTAACTGGTTCAGCATCTGATAATCCACATAGATCCTAAGGGTACTGTATGCCTTCTTCGCAAACAAGACAGGCGAACCCCAAGGAGAAGTACGGGGGCAGATGAAACTCTTTGCCTGTAACTCCTTCAACTACTTATTGAGCTCCTGCAACTTATGTGTAGTCATCCTATAAGGAGTAATGGACACCGGTACCTCTCTTCGAACGAGATCAATAGAGAATTACACCTCATGCTCTGGAGGAAAACATGAAAATTCCTCTGGAAATACATCCCTGAAATGATCCATCACAAGAGGAATGTCTATCTATGAATTCCCCTTTTCATCCAAATAAAGACTAGCAATCTAGGATGTAACCTTTCCCAGCCCATGATGCTCGAGTCCTGCTCAACTCGCCTAATCATCTCATTTGCCTTTATGAAGAAAATATTCACCCTTTGGTGAAATGAAACTCACCCGGCTGGGATAATAGTCGATGACTTCCTGGAAGGGAACCAACCGGTCCATCCCGAGAATGACATCATCGCCTGTCATCTCTAGGATATAGATATCCCATAATAAACGATACCATGCAACCTCGAGAGGGAACTCTCTACACTGACGTAAAATTGGAGGACATCATGGAGGCATAACTATAAAAGATATAAATCATAACATAGATCAGGAAAAAAATAAGGACAGAGAACAAGGACTATAAAACAAAAACTAGAAAAGGAAACACTCATGTTATTACAAACATTAAGACACGGTGTGTATAAAATCTATACGGCGTGTACTTAACTCTATTCCCCTTCTTGTTTCTCCTTTCACGGCTAACCCACATGGTCTTACTAAACCGAGACTACACGATGTGTTCCGAGTGGATACGGCGTGTAGTAGACAAGGTTTCGTGACCCGTGTTGTTAGTTACATGGCCATCTACATGGCTGATACTACACGGCGTGATCCAAACAAACACAACATGTAGTTGAATATTTTCCCAACCTATGTTGTTGGTAACATGACCGAGTACATGGCGTGTTACGAACAAACACATCGTTTATAAGAGGAGAAAACATAGTCCCGTGTGGTCTATGACACAACCGGGTACTAAGAACAAGGTTACACAGCGTGTATGTCACAAACTTCCCCAACCCGTGTTGTTAGTGACACAGCCGGGTACACAGCTCCCTACTACACGGCGTGTAACTACCATACACGGTGTGTTTCTGGAGATTATTCACAACTCGTGTTTCCGCTCACATAGTCAGTGACATGGTTTAAAAACTACACGGCGTGTATATAAAAATTACACACCGTGTATTCTATGTTTTTCCAGTCAGTAGCTTAGAAACTGCACCGAAGCCCAGAAAACACTGAAAAATGAACATGTAGGTGCCAAATTCCGATTCATGAGGGCCCATCCTATCCACAAATCCACGCTTGGCATCCAATACTGTCATATATAAGGATGAACATGTCAACTTTTAAAAAAATTTTGATCCAAGAGGGTCCATAACACTTCAAGAACCAAAAATTGAAGTTCTTTTAAGAAAGGTACAAAACAAACAACCTTTCTATCAAACTTCTGATATTCTATCAAGCCTCTATCACAGCAGCATTCAAAATCTACACAAATTCTATCATCGCAACATGCAATTTCAAATGCACCCTAGATGGCATTGAAAGATGCATGGCATGTGATTTATAACAAGTGCATATATGATTCATTAGATGGCATACCCTCATCTCATCGGGTTTTGATAGAAATTGAACTATAATAGCAACAACAGTAACATCAAAAAACATGTGAATCACTCTAGGTGAAATCATATCAACCATAAAATCTCAAAACCAGAAAACTGCAATAATCTAGGTAGTATGGATTTTCCCTGTACACGGGTTTACTACTCCTGGGAACACCGTATTACCAAGTACTGAATCCACCCTATCCCTATCTAAATGCTTTAAACAATAAATCCTGATAAAAGAACTCCTCTGATACCACTTTGTAATGTCCCGGTTCCGAAAGCCACCCAAGGGCGCCCCGTTCCTGGTTGGTCACATGGCCTCAACCAAATTTCCCTATACGCAAGAGGCTGCCGACTAACAGCGAGGGCGTTGGGTGTGATAGTGGGGAAACAATACCCTCATTGGCAGAGTACATAGTGGAAGAAAAAAATTACACAACATTAGAAAATGTATCCATTCATACAAGAGAAAATAATAAATTGTGGAAGACTAAAAGTAAACAAATGGAGCAGACACACATGTATATAAAATGAAGCATGATACATAGGTCTTGAAAAGTAGCCAAACAATTCACAATTCTGAATACAATACTAAACCTATGTGCCAATAAAAGAGGTAAACTACTAAGAATCACAAGCCATAGCTTGGTCCCATGCTCAACAGCCCCATAGCATGTAATGTACCTGAAGTAGAGGGCACTTTCCCTTATCTACACATGCAACAATATAATCTATTTGGGCACCAAAGCGTGACCCAAAAGGGTGTGATACAAAGTCCCAATAGGCAACCACCCAATGATCTAAGATTAACAGTCAGTGAATATATGGAAGGTAAAGTACAGTAAGTAGTAAACAGTAAGAAGTAAACAAGATAATACCCAGTAGTAACAGTCTATTGTTTCTAGAGTATAGTATACAAACAAAAAATATCCAATAAAGCTAGTAGAATAAGAAGGTAACCTCTGGGTAGTTCTCGTAGTCTAACCCCGAAGGTTCAACCTACAAGTACTAGAAACCCTTTGAGAAGAAGACATAGTCTCACCCCTCTGGTTCAACTATGAATAGACTCTCTGAGGAATCACTCACCATCAATTCCCCCTATAGTCTCGTATCTTACTAAAAGCTCTCTAGGGAAGCACTCCACGTCTCATTCCCCCTGTGGCCCGCGTCGAGGAACTAAAAACTCTTTGAGGAAGCACTCAAAATCAATTCCCCTTGTGGTCTCACATCGTAAATTAAATACACTCTAGAGAAGATCTTACGTCCATTATCCTTATAGTCCACTATAACAGGTTCTCACATACCTAGGTAAAACAAACATACATAGCGCGCGTATCGGCCCAAGTAAATCTGAAGAACTACTTGGCTATCATTCTAAGGCACTATAGCATAATAGTACAATAGTTATACTATCCTAAAACAATGCATGACAACTAAAAAAATGCCTATCAGGAAGAACATGGATGGAAAAACATCTAGAGTACAGTACAGTTTACCCTATTCACTAGCAATGACCTATACACATGCATATTAGCAAAGCAAGAAAACAATAAGGGAAAAACAGGAAACACTCAATACCCCATTCATGGGTATTGGTGGAATTTGAACAAAATACTCAAATAATTCTAATGGAAAGACCCAAACCACCTTCCTCGATGATAGGAGATCGATATACGTTAACATATATGATTGATTCTCCATAGAATGTCGAATATTTGAGAAAACGTTAAAAATGCTCAAAAAAAATATCTTGAGAATGGGGAGGAAATGGAAAACAAAGATCTTGGAGAAGGAAGAACACACCGATGTGGTTCCAATGAAATCTACCTTAGCTGAAATGGTGATCAGACGAAGGCAAAAGGGCTCAAAGAAGAACACAGTCATACGGGTTGCTCTCTGACAATGAACCTGGAGAAGGAGTGTGTTCTGTCCGTCAGGCACAACCCCGGTCAGTTTAATGAAAAAATTACACAACATGTACATCTGGGGTACATGGTCTGTACTTTTTATTTTCGTACTCCGCTTTATGTGACCTCCACTTCACCCCTACACACTGTGTGTCTAGCCCAGACACATCCAGCACACGACATATCACGGCAATGGAGTAAACGACGTGTACATAGAAAGTACACAGCGTGTACTTCAAAAATTTCCATAAACCTCTCTTTCCTCAAAAACTACGAGAAACGATAGGCATACCTAAAAACAAAGATCTGGGTTCTTACAGATAAACCATTATATTGTTCTGATACTGAGGTAGTGATTTTGGAATAATACATGATTGATTTGGATAAATTATATTGGATATTTTTAACTACATTGAAACTGATTAATGATTTGTATATTCCATCATTGTTAGTGTTTACAAGATTTCAGGATTGAGGGAGTATATCAAGTATTCAATATGTATTACGAGATCATTAATGTAATCAATAAGGTTTTATGGTATTTCAGGATGTTGTAGTGTTTCAACAGAATACATGATGAAGGTGTTCACATACTATTACGTGGAAAAAAGGATCTTCATTGTGTTTACCTACCTTATAAATTTTGGAATGTGAGTTTGGAAAGAAGTATTTTGGATAATTATAGTTTGAGAATATTTTTATATTTCTATAAAAAGGATAACCCGGAGGTCGGGCGGTAACATGTCGCGTCCGGCAAGGCCGCGAGACTTGAACCCACAACCATAGGGAGACAAGGGTGTATCACCTACCAATGACCCACGTGATGTCCTGGATTGAATAATTTTTTTAATGGTTCTTCTAGATGAATTAAAAATTCATTTTTTAACCCTATATGAATAGGATAAATAGAATATTATTTTGAAGTTCTATTATCTTTTAGAGTGAAAGATGCATTCGTGGTAGAACTTAGTTAAAGGCTGGGACTCTAATTGTCAAGTATATATTTTTCTTCTTCTCTTATTAAATGAAGAAATTAATTCATATACATTAGTGAAGGGATATTACAACAAAAAATGTGTTATCCTAATACCATATGTTTTTTTTGAACCGATGGTATTTTAAATTATCATAGATTGATGAATTTAAGGCCTTCAATTTTACACATGTTTGTGATTTATAACCTCAATCACTATCTATAAATATTTATGTTTTTCGACCAATTATATGTCTCTAATTTCCACTAATGTTCTCCTAATTGAGATCATAATTTCGTGGTGACCCTTTCATTTCCCTTTTCCTCTTATTAAGGAAACATTTTATTAACCTAATGTCCGATGTGGGTTTCCCAAAAGTATTTTCTGTTTTCAACCATTTATTTTCGAAAAATAATTTTAAATTATGGGGACACAATTTATTGAAGTAGGGAAGAATGTTACTCCACAAAATTTCATAGTACATTATTTCAACAAATTAATTCAATAAATTTCACTACACGAAACACCGAGTTCTAGCGCACTATGACTTACCAAACAAGCCGTTGAAAAGCAGTTATTAATATTATTAACTGAATTTGGATATTTATAAAATACTTATAATTATAGAATTCATATTATTATTTTCTTAGACATAATGTATGAACAAATACATTTTTTTAGATAAATGAAGTAGTTTTAAAAAATTGCAATTTTACCACCTTTTAATGGCGAAGACTTTTTAAATCCAATATTTGAAACTTTTATATATTAAATATGAAAAAATACTTATTTATAATAGGGACATAAGAATTTATTATCAATAATTCTTTGGTTTTTTCTGATAACTATCTCATTTTGGTGAATAGTGAAAAATAATATATTTTAACTGAAAACAACATTTTTAATCCAAATAATTTATAATGTTAAATTATAAATTTTAATGAAATGGATGTTCAAATAGATTTTATTTTTACTATATTATTCAATGATGGTCATTGTAAGTAATTTTACTTTGAAATTGGACATAAACAAGTGTCAAACTTTTGATAGTTATTATTTCTTAAAAATACGCTTTTGGTTTTAATTGTGGGAATTAATTTTAAATTAATAAATGAATCTTTTATGTTTTGAATTTTGTAAAATAGACTTCAATTTAGGATTCTGAATATCAAAATTAGCCTATGGTGAATGCTTGGTATTTTTCTGAAAACTTTCAATTTATGATGAATAGTGAAAAAACATTGACTTATAGTTTAAAACCGAATTTTTATTTAAATAATTATTTATTTTATTTAAATTTATTTTAGGTCAAAATATATATATAATACCTATATATGTTCAATGTAATTCATTGGAGTTAGTTTAGAATAAATTTATATATATAAATATTTTATATAACATTTCACCATCTTTTACCCACCTCCTAGGAGAATTTGGATATTCACAAAATACATAATTTTACCAATTCTGTGAGTGGAATTTTGAACATCTAAGAGACACTGTTAATATCAAGGAGTAAAATGTGGTACAATAAGATTAAACTAATTTTTGGTGAATAGTAACTTTTAACTTTTATTTAACACGGTTAAAAGTAAATAGTGTAATTATGGGTAAAAATGATATTAATATTACCCTACCACATGTCCAAATTCTATTGGAAAAGCGTATCTCGACCAAAAACAACCTTAGGAATAAACTATTATCATTTAGGTCCAATTTTATTAGATGAGGACATTTATTATTATTTAATTCAATGAAGAGTTAAAAGACTTAAAATCAATGTTTATTAACTAAAACATTTCTAATATACAGTTATACATTTGATAAGTTTGATTATAAATATTCATTATATAGCTAAAAAATTTCATATATAATGATATTTTATTTATAATTTTTAGACCCTGAATAATTAAATCTATTTATGACACAATAATGATGTAGTATTTTTATAATTAATGCAGGAATCAAATAATTGGTATTATAAATTTTAAAATAAATATAATTTGAACTTTTTGATGAAATACATGAAATTTATTGATTAATATGACATTATAGGTTTTATTAAATGTTTTTGGTTAGAATTAATAAATATATTAAGTTTTTAACAAAAATCAATTATTAAATAGTTTCAAAATTGACAAAAAAGAGTTTTTAAAACAAATATTATATTATTAATTCATATTCTATTCATAAAAATCTACGGTTCAGCCAGAGGACTTATTTAATGATAGGTATATCATTAATGGACCACTTGGGGGTCTCATGGAAGTATATAGTATTATTATTTACTATATAATATAAAAATACAATGTGACATGGTAAGTGTCCATCTAATTAACTAAGGGTTAAAACAAAAAGATAAGGTTAATAAAGTGACCCAAACCTATATAAAATCTATTGGTTAAGTTTTTTTCGACCTATCCTCAACTTATAATTTTAATAATCCACTTTTGTGACATTAGAAACCGAATATGATTTTATTATAATACAATACTTTATGTTTTTCAAAAAGAGCCCCTCCTCCCATTTATTATAGGAGACCACTTCTAACAAATTCCTCACACCTCTCAAGCATTTTGATTCGTCCAAACTCTACCCAATTAAGCCCCCTACATCTCTCTCCTCATCCTAGAAACCTTACATTTGGAAGAAGGCACATTAAGAGACTTTTTTTGGTTCAAACCAAAGGGAGTTACCCAAATTAAATGTAAAACATTCTCTTAGCTTATTTTCTTCTATTTTACTTCTCCAACCCCTAAAATCATATTATTCATTTCATTTGTTACAAAAATAGTATCCAAAAAATACTAGGATATTGTTATTAGATGTATTCAAACTACATTTACACACACCTCCATCTAATTGGTGAAGAACATAATGGTTCAGTGGATGGCAACCAAACGCCTCACGAAACGATGATTGTTCAATTATCACTTACCACCTCTCATGGTGACCATTATGATGGAACTGTAATTAAATATTATATTAATGATATCTATTTTATATATAAGTTTATTTAATTCCATTTTATATCATACAATTATTCGTTTCATGTTGTATATATACACGATAATTTCATTTGAGAAAATGCGGACTTCCACCCCCTCAAAGTGATATGACTCGTTCATACAATACATGGAACGTATAAAGGATGGTGTTAATGAACATAAGAAACATATATAAGATATTATATTATACTGGAATAAAAATATACCTCAGTATAATTTGTTTATGATTCTTTTTAAAATGAAAAATGAAATGGAAGTAGCGTTTCTGTGTACGTACGGATTACCGTCTCCACGAACACGATGAGAATCATTTCCCCGTCATATCCATTCATGACTAATTCTCATTAGATGATTAAATGTAATGATTACAGACTTTATATCATTCTGGATATTAATACGATGCAACCTATCCATAGAAAACATGGCTTACGTAACAAATCATATAATGGGAAACGAATCGGTTAACACCCCAAACGATGATAATAGTAAAAAATTATTAACAAAACAATATTAAAAAATAAAATATGATATCATATTTATATAGATGATTATTTTATAATTTAATAACAATTATTTAACTATTATACATTATGTTTACAAACCCTCAACCAAGATAAATCACATGTTAAGGTTTTATTTCACAATCTCTTCATTATCTGAGGTTTTTTATACGTAATTATCTACTGGGACCTCTTTATCATCCACATCCGTGGTTCTTAAAAATGTATTTCAAATCAGTCTTAATATTTTATAGACTATGGCTTTTGTTAAATTATACAATTTTTGACTGTTTAAAAGATTCTTATTAAGTAATCTTTCCGTCTTCTTCCAATCAAGGTCCTTTTTAAACATTTCAACATAATTATGGTAATAATGTATTTTTTTAACTTATATAGCTGGTGCAACTATTTTCTGTCGTTATAAAATTTTTGAAGCTTCCCTTACAATATTATACGAATATTTTGAATGTAAATGTTTTATTTTATAATTATGTGACTTTTAAATGATTTCAAAATGAATATTTTATGAATTTTGGAAGGGTACTCTTTATCAAGATTAGAATTTTAAATGGTTTAATAATTTATCATTCTAAATATTTTTAATTAATGTCAATGTTTTCAAAATTATTTTAATGATTTATTTATATGTACATGAATGGTTTGAAATGATATTTATTTTCAAAAGTTTCAATGTGTTATGGGACACTTTGATTCAAAAATCTATTTTAAATTACTTCCTTTATAAATGTGTGACTTTTCAATGATTGAAAAAAAGAGTTATTTCTCTCAAATAGTTTTTATTTCATCTATGTTAACATCAATTGATGGATTTTAAGATTATTTGATGTTGATTCATTATGATACAAAACTTCCATATTTTATTGAAGGTTTTGTGATATGTTTGACTATGGATGGGTTATTTTTACACCATTCATGGTTTATGGTGAAACAATTATCATTTCATATGCTTGTTTTAAAATGAATGTTTATGTTATGTTTAAACCTGTTCATATGAGGAATGCATTCGACATAATATGTGATGGGTGTAGCCTGTTATAGCTTCTTGATGCATCAATAGGTCTCATGAGAAAAACTAGTGTCTTGGATCAAGGCCTTAACACAATCTTATTGGTAGTCTTGGAACAAGGCCCTAACTATGTGGTTATAATAGTCTGGCATTATGAATTCCATCATTATGAAATTTTTTATTGATATTTCATGAGATTATTCAATTAGTAGAATATCCATGTGAATATGTAAATGGAATTATTTCATTTTATTTCTTCCATATTATGCTAAAGTTCATGTTCAAAAGTCATTTGTTTTATTTATGCATTTCTTTAAATGATTACGCATATTTATGAAAGTTTCCACTATATTTTTATCCATACTAGGCATCTAAGCTCACCCCTTTCTGTGTTTCATTTTTCATAGGATGTGATGATGTATTTTATGAATGACCATTAGGGATAGTATAAAGGGATATGAGTGTAGAGACAAGATCTTGTTGTAGTTTTAATTTTATGATGTAATATATTCATTATGAATGTATCTAGTGCATCCAAGGATACATAAATAGTCGGTATTTTGAGACTTGATCCATTGTTATCATACTAATTTTATATAATAATGCACTGAATCTGTGTAACTAGGGTCGGGGCATTACAGTTGGTATCAGAGGAAGGTTAGTACAAACATTAGGAGCTAGATTTATATAAACACTGATTAGAGCACATAGACCTAAGATGGACATTGAGGGTTAGTATATAAGAAATTCTTAGAATTTTGGTATTGTAAAGATTTTGTGAGTTTTCCGAGCAATAAATCCCCCTCTGGATATGAGCAGGTAGAGGCGGCTCTGGCACAAATGAACTTAGGAGTAAAACCTGAAAACACTACTTTGATCTAGACTCAAATGGGAACTAGTGCACGATAACAGGCCTTACTGCACTCTTGGATATGACACACCCAAGGGATTGGCTTAAGATAATTATAATTTTCTTTAAAAACCCATTATGAAGGGTTTATAAGTATATACTTCCTCCAGTAAAACATTTTAATGATTATTGATTATATCCATAAACTATTCCAATTACGTTAGGTATATTACATGTTTGGAATTATTCATTTCAATTCTTAAAGTGACCTGGTTTATGCTATTGTGTAGAAATGGCACCCAGTAGAAGGAATGTGAACTCCAGCAATATGTATGATCCAAAGAGTAAGATGGATCATAACTTTCATGGTATTAAGCCAACATATAGAAGGGAAATAGTCTCCCATGTATTCTCAACATATGAAGAAATATTATCATTTGTTAATAAGATAAGTAAAGAATTCTATGAGTACTATGGCTTTGAAGGGATGAAAGAGAAGAAAAGGATGGAAGAGAGAAAGGTGGATAAAGGGAAGAGGGAAAAGAATAATTTTCCCATATGTGATAACTGTGGGAAGAAACACCCTGGAACTTTCCTGAAAAGAATGGGAGTTTGTTATAAATGTGGAGAAAAATGACACCATGTACGTGACTGTAAGGGTTAGAAAATGGTTTCAAATGTACAATGCTTCATCTGTAAGGATTTGGGACACTACGTGAACCAATTTCCAAATCATCAGAGTATGCCCCAAATGATGTTATTAGATAATAATCAAGTTGTGATACTATCACAGATGAGGAGGAATGATTAGAGTTCTAATGTTGTTATTATAGAATTATGTCATTTGAGTGTTGTATCAACAATGTACTGGTTATAATAATTGTGGAGCATATAAGGATTGTATTACATTACTATTTCATTAAGGTCTTGAGATTGTGTGGAACAAAGAAAAGTTACACAATAGCAGGTTACATTTTTGGAAAATATATGGTTGAGAGAAAGATAAACCATAATATGGTTCTGATATCAATGTACTGATTTTGTAATAATACATGATTGATTTGGATAAATTATATTGGATATTCTTTACTACCTTGAAACTGATTAACGGTTTGTATAATCCATCATTATTGGAGTTTACAACCTTTTTAGATAGAAGGAGTATATCCAGTATTCTATATGTAATAAGGGATCACGAATGTAATTAATAAGGTTTTATGGTATTTTAGGATGTTATAGTGTTTTAAAAGAATACACGATGAAGGTTATCACAAGCTATTACGCGGAAAACAGGATCTTCATTATGATTACCTACCTTATAAATTTCAGAATATGAGTTTGGACAGAATTATTTTGGATAAGTCTAGTTTGAGATTATTTTTGGATTTCTATAAAAAGGACAACACGGAGGTCGGGTGGCAACCCGTCACGTCTGGCAATGCCGCGAGACTTGAACACACAACCGAAGGGCGACATGGGTGTATCACCTACCATTGACCCAAGTGATGTCCTGGATTGAATAATGTATTTTTTTAATGGTTTAGATATATGAATTATAAATTCATTTTTTACCCCTATACGAATAGGATAAATATAATATTATTTTTAAGTTCTATTATCTTTGAGAGTGAGAGATGGGTTTGTGGTAGAACTTAGTTAAAGGATGGGACTTTAATTTCCAAGTATATATTTTTCTTCGGATCTTATTCAGTGAAGAAATTAATTCTTATACTTTAGTGAAGGGATATTAAAACAAAAAATGTGTTATCCTAATACCATATGTTTTGTTGATCCAATGGTATTTTAAATCATCATAGATAGATGAATTTAAGGCCCTCGGATTTTCACTTGTTTGTGATTGATGACCTCAATCACTAACAATAAATATATACATTTTCCTCCAATTATATGTCTCTAATTTCCACCAATGTTCTCCTAATCGAGATCATAATTTGGTGGTGACCCTTTAATTTCCCTTTTCCTCTTATTGAGAATAAATTTTATAAACCTAATGTCCGATGTGGGTTTTTCCGAAGGTATTTTCTATTTTCAACCATTTATTTTTGAAAAATAATTTAAAATTATGGGGACACAATTTATTTAAGGAGGGAATATTGTAACACCCCATGATTTCATAGTACGTTATTTCTTCAAAGTAATTCAATAACCATCACTACATGCAACACCGAGTTCTAGCGCACCCTGACTTACCAAACAAGCCATTCAAAAATAGTTATGAATAGTATTAACTGAATTTTGAACTATATATAATCCTTATAATTTTAGAATCCATATTATGAGTTTTTTATAAATAATATATGAACAAATACATTTTTTCCAAAAAAAGAAGTATTTTTAATAAAATTCAATTTTACCACCTTTTAATGGAGAAGCCTTTTTTAATCCAATTTTTGAAATTTTTATATATTCAATTTGACAATATAAACATCTTCTTTAGAATAGGGACATAAGAATTTAGTTTCAATAATGTTTTGGTGTTTTTTTGATAACTTTTACATTTAGGTGAATAGTGAAAAATACTATTTTATAATTGAAAAAAATATTTTTATCAAAATAATTTATATTTTTAATTTATACATTTTAATGTTATGGCAGTATAAATAGATTATATTTTTACCATTTAATCAAATTATGGTAATTTTAAGTAATTTCACTTTGAAATTGGACATAAACAAATGTCAATATTTTGATAGTTATTATTTCTTAATAATACGCCTTTGGTTTTAAATGTGAGAATTAATTTAAAATTAATAAATTCAAATTTAATGTTTTGAATTTGGTAAAATTGTCTTCATTTTTGTATTTGTAATATCAAAATTATCCTAGGGTGAATTTTTGGTATTTTTTGGAAAACATTCAATTTTTTATGAATTGTGAAAAAACACTGAGTTATAGTTTAAAACCAATTTTTTTAAATAATTATTTATTTTATTTAAATTTATTTTAGTTAAAAATAGATACATAATACTTATATAAGTTCAATGCAATTCATTGGAATTATTTTAGAATAATTTTAGATATATAAAAATTTTATTGAACTTTTCACCGTCTTTTACCTACCTCCTAGGAGAATTTGGAAATTAAAATAAACCATAATTTTACCGCTTCTGTGAGTGGAGTTTTGAAAATCGAAGATACACGGTTAATATTAAGGTGCAAAATGTGGTTTAATAAGATAAAAATATTTTTTCATGAATAGCATCTTTTTACTTTTATTTACCACGGTTAAAAGTAAATAGAGTAATTAATGGTAAAAATGATAATAATATTACTATAACACATGTTCAAATTCGATTATACAAGTTTATCTCTGCCAAGAACAACCTTAGGAATAAACTATTATCATATAGGTCCACTTGGATTAGATTCGGACATTTATTATTATTTAATTCAATGAAGAGTTTAAGGAGTTAAAATCATATTTTATTAACTAAAACATTTTTTATATAGGGTTATACATAAGATAAATTCGGTTATAAATATTCATTATAAATATAAAAATATTTCATACATAATTGTATTTTATTTATAATTTTTTGAAATTTAATAATTCAATTAATTTATGACATAATAATGATGCAGTATTTTCCTTATTAATTCAGGAATGAAATAATTGGTATTATAAATATAAAAATAAATATAATTTGAATGTTTTGATGACATCCATGAATTTTATTGGTTATTATGACAAGATATGATTTATTAAATGGATTATTTCGAATTGATAATGATTTTAATACTTTAACAAAAACAAAATATTAAGTAGTGTAAAAATTGACACAAAATAGTTTGTAAAACAAATATTATATTATTAATTCATATTCTATTCCTAAAAGTCTATGTTTCAGCCAAAGGACTTATATAATTATAGTTTTATCATTAATGGACCACTTGGGGGTCACTTTAAAGTATATAGTATGTTTATATACAATTTAATATAAAAATAAAATGTGACATGGTAAGTGTCAAACTAATTAACTAAGAGTTAAAACAAAAAATAAAAGGTTAATTAAGTGACCCAAACCTGTCTAAAACCTACTGGATAAGTTTTTTTGACCTATCCCAACCATATAATTTATATAATCTACTTTGTATCCATTAGAAACCGAATATGATTTTATTATAAAAAAATACTTTAAGTTTTTCCTAAAGTGCCCCTCCCCCCCCTTACAAAAGGACACCACATCTAACCAATTCCTCAGACCTCTTAAGCTTTTGGGATTGTCCAAACTCTGCCCAATTAAGCTTCTTAAATACCTCCCCTCCTCTTAGAAGACTTACCTTAGGCGTAAGGCACTTCAAGAATCCTTTTTTGTTCAATCCAAAGGGAGTTACACAAATTAATGGTAACAATTTCTCTTAGCTTCTTTTCTATTATTTTACTTCTCCAACCCCAAAACTCTTCTCATTATTTTATTTTGTAACAAAAACAGTATAAAAATTATAATAGGATATTGTTATAAAAATTATTCTAAATACACTTACACACACCTCCATCTAATGGGTGAAGAACATAATGTATCTGTGGATGGAAAACAAACGCCTCACGAATCGATGATTGTTCAATTATCTCCTACCCCCTCTTATGGTGACCATTATGATGGAAAAGTTATTAAATATGATATTTAGGATATTTATCTTATATATAATCTTCTTTAATTCCATTTTATATCATATCATTATTCATTTCATGTTGTATATATATACGATAATTTCATTTGAGAAAGTGCGGACTACCGCCCCCTCAATGTGGCATGACTGGTTCATACCATACATGGAACGTATAAAGGATGGTGTAAATGAACTTAAGTAACATATATAAGATATTATATAATACTGGAATAATAATATATCTATGTATCATTTCTTTTTATTCCTTTTAAAATGAAAAATGAAATGGAAGTAGCGTTTATGCATACGTACGGATTACCTTCTCCATGAACGAGAGGAGATTCATTTCCCCATCATATTCATTCAAGAATAAATCTCATTTGATGATAAAAAGTAATTTTTAAGGACATTATATCATTATAGATATGAATAAGATGCATCCTATCCATAACAAACATGGCTTACGTAACAAATCATATAATGGAAAACGAATCGATTAACCCCTGAAACGACAATAATACTAAAATATTATTATCAAAACAATATTAAAAGATAATATATGATATCATATTTATATATATCATTATTATATAATTTAATAAAAATTATTTAACTAATATATAAGAGGTTAAACAACCCTCGACCAAAGAAAAGTACTAGGAAAGAGTTTATTTCACAATCTCTTCATTATCCGAGGCTGTTTATACGTAATTATCTACTGCGACCTCTTTATCATCCACATACATGTATCTTAAAAATGTATTTCAAATCATTCTTACTATTTTATAGACTATGTGTTAAATTCATTTAAACCATTGTGGACTTTTTATAATATTTTTATAAGGGAATCTTTCCACTGTTTTCCAAACAGGTTCCTTTTTAACCTTTTCGACAAAATTATGGTAAGAATGTCTTTTTTTAACTTATACGAAAGGTGCGGCAATTTTTTGCTGTAATAAAATTTTTGAAGCTTACCTTACAATATTATACGAATATTTTGAAATTAAATTTTTTATTTTATAATTATGTGACTTTTAAATGATTTCAAAATGAATATTTTAAGAATTTGTGAAAGGTACTCTTTATCAAGATCATAATTTTAAATGGTTTAAAGATTTATCATTCTAAATATTTTTAATTAATTTCCTTGTTTTAAAAATGATTTTAAAAATTTATTTATATGGACATGAATGTTTTGAAATGATATTTATTTTGAAAATATTCAAAGTGGTATGGGACACTTTACTTCAAAAATATATTTTAAATTACTTCCTTTATAAATTTGTGACTTTTCAAGGATTTCAAAAATAAAGGGATATTTCTCTCAAATAGTTCTGATTTAATCTATGTCAATATCCATTGATATATTTAATGTTTATTTTAAGTTTATTTATTATGATACAAAATATCAATAATGTATTGAAGGTTTTGTGATATGTTTGAATGTGGATGTGTAATTTTTATAAAATTCATGGTTTATAGAGAAAGTATTGACATTTCGTATACTATTTTTAATAAGAACGTTTATGTTATGTTTAAACATCTTCATATGAGGAATGCATTTGACTTATTAAGTGACTGGTGGAGTCCACTATAGCTCCTCGATGCTTCGGAAGGTCTAATGAGACAAACTAATGTCTTGGCACAAGGCCTTGACAAAATCTAATTTGTATTATTGGCACAAGGACATGACTATGTGGTTATGATAGTCTAGCATTATGCATTCTATCATTATGAAAGTGGTTATTGATATATCATGTGATTATACAATTCGTCGAATATCCATGTGAATAAGTTAATGGAATTAGTTCATTATATTTCTGCCATATTATGCTCAAGTTCATGTATAAAAGTCTTTTGTTTTTGTTATGCTTTACCTTATATGTTTATGCTTATTTATGAAAGATTCCACTATATTTTTATCCTTACCGGGCATCTGAGATCACCCCATTCTATGTTTTATTTTCTCCAAGATGTGGAGAAGTATTTTATGAATGACTTGCAGGGATAATATAAGCGGATATGAGTGTAGAGACAAGATGTTGTGGTAGTTTTCATTTTATGATGTAATATAAACTTTATGAATGTATCTAGATATTCCAAGGCTACTAAACTAATCGGTCTTTCGAGACTTGATCTTTTGGGATCATGCCAATGTTATGTAATAATGCACCGACTCTGGGAAGCTGGGGTCGAGGCGTTACATACAAAGAGAATATTTGTATGCATTCGAAATACACATGCACGCGAGGATTGACACATGAAATTAAGAATTATGGTTGAGCTAAAAGAAACAGAGATATGCAGTGTATCTCATATCCACATTTGAAATACTCAAACCAAAGATAATAGATATTCAATGATTTGAATACTGCAGAATCTTGCATGGATTTTGTACGTGCTCCTCACATATAAAAGTGGGATCCCAAGCTGAGAAGAGGATGCTACCATTCTTGAATAATGTATATCCTATTTCTCCAAATAAATAGAGAAACCATGAACCCCTTTGGTTCGCAAAAGGTAGAGGTTTTGGCGCAACCTTGCTACATGAAGAAGAGGCGCCCTGTGCATCCCTTGCGTGAAGGAGTCCCCCGTTGGTCTTGCATGGAGGAGAAGGGTGAACCCTTTGGTTCGCGAAAGAATTTGTGCATCCCTTGTGCAAAGAGAATATCTACGAACCCCCTGGTTCACGAAAGAAATCACACCCCCTGTGTGAAGTTCCCTCAAGATTGTGAATGGTTCTTTGAACCCTCGTTGTGCCTTTGTGAGGAGTAGCCCATGGGAAATACAACCGGTGTATTTTCACCCTTGTATTTCTCTTGCGAAGATAGAACCACAAACCTCTCAGGTTCTATGAAGAAGATATTATCACACTTGAAGCGCGAAGGAGGAGAACTCATGCCCTCTGGTTTTGCACAAACATGAGAATAAAAACCCACACAAACACTATTCCCACACTCATTCGGGTTGTGTGTGAGAGAAGAAGAAAAAGGTGGGTGCCTTCATGGTGGAGTTCATATTCATGAGTTGAGACACTGAAGTTTCCAAGAACAAGGTGAACTGTGGGGAACACTAATTTGGGCATAAAGAAGACCCATGCATAAACACATAAAATTTAATGAATTAAATGAGGCAATTGTGTGAATGCTAAGACCCAAAATAAGAAGATAAAGAAGAATAGATAGAGAGAAGGTGTAAAATGTTACAACCATTGGGGTTCTCACACAAGAAAGTAGTGCAGAATTGTGCATGCATGAATGCATGCACATGCACTCATAAAAGAGAGGATTAATAGTGTGTGTGTGCGTGTGTATTGAGAGAAGAAGAGAAGACAGTGCATGTTCATAAGTAAGAGACCCATGCATGAAATCATTCAAAATCACATGAACGTGTATGAATTAAGATGATCCCAAGTGAGATAATCTTCTGTTTTAGAATAATCACATTGGTAGATGTGAATCTTTCTAAGAAAAAAATTAGAAGGTTTAGTGCATTTAGACGCTTAACTAAGGAAGAAGAATTTGAGACACCCATGCAATCCATGCATGATGTGATAGATAATTAAGACTAAAGACATAATTATTTAAATAAAATATTTTGTCTGAGTGTTCAATAATTGATAATCCTAGAAGAAAGACAGTTCTGATATTGTGAAAGATCATTCTTTCATATTATATTCTTGAAGAAGTTGTGTGCACCATTAGAACACATCTCGGTGAGGCCAGGTCATCATCAGAAGAAGATAGAATATCCTGAGCATTGTTGAGATGAGCACTGATCAACTGATGTGATCAAAGTTGTTGAGCATGGAAAATAGACCTTATCAGAGGTTGTTGAAGATCCTTGAAGAGATTCACATGCATGTTTGATTCAAAAATACTATGTGAAGAGACAAGAATATCATATATAGTGAATCAATGATAAATTTAAAGAAAGAAGTTGTTCATGTGACTCGAGAGCTAGAAGAACCATGTGAGATTCAGGAAGGAGAAGAAGTCATTAGTGAGACTCTGGAGCAGGCCAGTGAGACTCTAGTAATAATGTGTAAAGCAGTATAATGAACTTATGTGGGACTCAGGAGAGATATAATGTGACTCTGTATGAACAATTGTAATTACTAAGTGAATTATAGTGTAGAATCTGTGTTTAGGAGAATAACCAATACAACAAGGACTAGGTATTTGAACCGAACCATGTAAATTCTTGTGTTCAGTGCCTTTACATTTACAACATCGTTTGAGGTAACGATGAGAGACACAAGAAGAGTGGATCGAGGCTTTAACTATCTATATAGTTTTAATTGAAAATAATCAATTGGAAAAGATATCAATGGTATCATTTATTCACCCCCTCCCCCTCTCAGTGATTGACACTGATCTGGGCACTTCATTTGGTATCAATGGAAGGTTCCCTCTAAAAGATACGAGGAAGTTTATATGAACTGCATATTTGAGGAGATTAATGAACAACATCAAATGGAGATAGATTCTAAGACTCAAAAGAACATAACAAAGAAACAAGGAATGATGATGAAGAAAATTCTTACTACTTATAGGGAGACACCTTCTAATGATGGTAATATGAAAGGTATAACATGTGATAATACATATTATTATTCTAATGAATCCTTCTCTATCCATGATGATGATAGATCAATTATTTATCTTCAGACTGCACTCAATGATCTTCTAAAGAAAGTCCCCAGAGAAGTGGCAAGACACATTGCTGCAAGCATTGGTGCTCTTCAAGATGAAAAATTATTACAGGAAGAATAATCTAATTCCATTGAAGAATCATTGGCTAAAAGGGTTGGCATGTCTAACACTCTCAAACAACTAGTGAAGGAAAAAGAAGAAACAATTTCTCTATGCAATGAATGATATTCCCATGTTGTTGAAGAATTAAGGGGAAGTCTTTGTGAGAATGAATTCTTTGAGATTTTATTTGTGGAAGCTTTCCATGCATTTGAAAAGCTGCACAAAGTTTCTATGGTTGTCATTACTGGTCAACTAGAATAAAAATCCAAAAAGATAAAAGAGAATGACATCTCTTTGCAAAAATTCTAAAATGTACATGAAGAACAAATAACAATTCAGAAGGAGAATTGTGGAATTAAGATGAGATAAGTCTAGGATGAGAAAAACACTCTCAACATGAAATGATTAGAATTGGAGGTGTGATTAAAAATTCATAAATAACCCAAAGATTAAACTTTTCAATTAGATGAAAGAAGAGATGTTTCCACCCTTGTTTTCATTGAGGAATATAATTCCAAAATAAACATCAGATCATCCACTAATCCATGGGAAACATTCTCCAAGAAGAATGTATCCCATAACTCAATTACTTCTTTTTCTACTAATATAGTTACATATGAAAGTATAGGTTCACAACCAAAATCTGGTATGATGTTTATTGATAAAAATGAAGATACATCCATCAAAATATCATGGGTGGGTACTGGAATGATTAAGAATTGAAACACCCACACGGATGCTCCAAATAAAGAAAGAAAATTCAAAAAACAAAAATGTAAAAAATATAGCTAGACTGGTACTACAAGTAAAATAATGAAATTTTATGGCTATTGTTGGTGTTGTTGGAAGTTTGGGCATAAGGATAATGATTATTGGAATAATATGTCAGCATATGAAAATTATGAAAGGCCTACATTCCAGGAATATAGATGTAAAGAATTGAAGCTACATGCAAAGAAAAAGCAATAATCACAAATAATGATGAATCTATCTTTAAAGAAAACTTTTGATTATCATAAAGACTTCTGTGATAATTGCAACAGAAGTGGTAACATTTTGGATGTGTTCTAGTTTAGTCCTACCATGCCTCAGGCCTATGTTTATCAGAATTATAAACCACAAAAAAGGCTGGAGAAAGAAAAAGGAGATTAAAAGTATTCCATTGGGAATATAAAAAACAAAGAATTCAAGAAAATAGTGGAATAAATTATTCTCAGGAATAAGTTAAAATTGGATATGAAGAATGTCATCTCAACCAAAAAAAAGATTTTTCCACTGTGGAATGAAAGTTCATACCATGGATCACTACAAACAAGCCGTGGAACTAAATGTAAGTAATATGAAATTAAAAAGAGAATTAATCCATATGAAATATGGATTGGATGAATACATTCATGAAGATAATCTTAATAATTTGCTTATGAAAGGTATCCTAAAGGCAATGAAGATGCCATGTGGATGCTCCAAATCAGAAAATGGAAAGAACTGTCTTGTTATCTGGACTAATCATTTGCAAATTTCTAGAGAACTTCAAAGAGATGAAGATGAAATACTTGCTAATGTTATGGCAATGGGAAAACAGGCCACTCTACATGAATGATAATTCAAATTTCATGAGAGGTTGTCAACACATTATAAACCAAGTGTCTCAAAACTATAGTGTGGAAGGTGCCAGAAGAATGGACATCATGAAAATCAAATGTTTTACTATTTCACCAGGACAAGTGGAGATAATTGAATAGCAAGCATAAATGATACTTCACTACTAACAGAAGTTCTGAAAAACAATCCACAAAAGTTGAATGTTAATGGAAATAAATAATCCCTGATGAAAATAAAAAATAAAAATTCCAAATGGAGAGGAGACATTAGCATGAAAATAACTAGAAACTTTAGAGCTTCAAGGAAGTTAGTTCTTAGGTTAAGAGAAAATTCTCAACCCCAGTGCTTCGATTAAGAAGCTCACAAGTGTTTCATATTACTCCCTTATACATTTTTTCTTTATGTGTGCATAAATTTAAGGTAATTTAAGAGGAAGGTCATTCTTAAAATGACAGTTGAATGAGAAAAGATGAGAACTACAATTTGAACTCATTATTAATGATTTGGTAATTTCTTTAAGTGATTCAAGGTGGATGATTATCAAAATTCATATCGTTAATATTATTTGATGATATTCTATGCCAAGTAAATTCATATAGATTTTACCCCTTGAGGGGGATAAAATATGTAAGATATGATATGAAGGATTATGTCTTGACAAATCATCAAATTCATATCATCTCTGGAGGCTAAAACTAAAGTATTTAAATAACACTTTCATCCATTGGTCTTAATTGAATTTATCATACCAATTAAGGTAAGTGCATGATTGATCAATAGATGGGATGAAAGGGGTAGATTTATCTTTGTACTTGAACTTTTTAATATGTTTGGTGATTTATTTTTAGGATTTAGCATTTTACTGACAAATCTGATCATCTCTAATCCCCTTGTCAATAATTGAACCATTATGAGAATGATTTCACATGTATGGTTGTTTATGGACAACACTGAAAACCTTGGTCATATCTCTATGGTTTTGTACACCGGGTTAGCCCAAGTGGACATAGAGTTGATTAACTAAATGATATTTTCCAAATGAACCACATGACATCATCCCTCTCTCAGAAACATTCCAAAAGACATTATTCAAAGGGAGGAGGATGTGTGTTTGAAGATACTCCACCAATACCATTGCATTAGAATCTAATAAGGGGGGAATCTTTTGGCACACATATTGACCCATACAAAGTGTGCTTAAGTGATATTGTCAACAAAATACAAAGGGGGAGATTGAAGTGCCTAAGAGTTGCATTTGTTGTCAATATGAATGGAAGTGCATAAGAGTTGCATTTTTTTCAACCAGAAGTCAATATGTGAATGAAAGGTATTGAGAAAGAAGTTGGTGAAGCCTTGGATAATTATTTTTGATTCAAATCGTTGCATTCTACACTTGATCAATTCTTTAAGAAGATTACTCCAATTATAGCTGAATTGGACTTAATATCCATGACTTGTATCAAGGTGATACATTGTTACAACACTTGAAGAAGTACATGAAATACTCAATTGCATAAGGAATGTAGTGACATCAATCAAAAGTCACTAAGTCGATGAAGTTTTGAAGTCCATGAATTATGTTTTAGTACATGAGGAATGAAGAAATGATATGTGCATCATCCATGATTGGATTAAAAGAATTTATTGAAGAACTTAGAGTTGTTATTTCCAAAAGTAAGGTAGGGATGATGTTTGAAGATGAAGAATGGGGTTTTAATGAAGAAGTATGGATGGGATCATTAAAGAGAAATTAATACATAGTTACTTAGTTTTCATACTAAGAACTTACTATTCATTTAAATAAGTAAAAGCCATCTAAGTCAGCAAGCCAAGGACCTCACCTCAAGCACCTGCAAGACTTGAGTGTCAACCATGCTCGAAGGAAGCCTTCTAGGCTAGCCTCCCTGGAGTCATGAGTGTGGTCCGTGTGTAAGCCTGTGGGTACCGTATGGAAATGAACCCGTGAAGCATGGGCTCTAGGTGCGAGCACACCTGGGGGAGAATAACGGGCACTTGAGCACGCCTGCAAGAGAATCGGTGCAGGGCAGTACTAGAGGGGTGAGAGGAGTAATATGGTGTCAAGGTGGTAAGTTTTGTTTGTTAAACCATGAGAAAATGACTGCTAATTTTGATGTGGGGTGAAATTTTAAATATGTGGAACTAATCTTGGTCGTCCATCTAATCCCTCTCCATATTACAGATGCACGATCCATCCCGCAACCCACGTTATCATCACCATCTTCTGTGATTAATCTAATATGATCCATTTGCCGAGGAGATAAACCATGATTTTCTTAAACCTCTAGCCACCTCTGATGCAGCCACGAACTAGGAGCTCCATCCGGACACCCAACTCGTCACTATGGCCACCATTAGAGCTCCGGTCAAGCCAATAAAGATCTTCCAGACAAACCTAATTCATGCATGCATTAAAATTTTTATGCATGCATCGTGATAAAAAATTCGAAGGAACCCAAGACAAATGAAGTTTTCAAGGGATCACTTGTTGTTCAATGTAAAAATAGAAGATTTTCATGCATTCTAAAAATGCATGAACATGAGAATTGTCACATGAAATGTTGAATTTTATTTGAACAAAAATAAATTGATATATACGGCGTATCTCATATCCACGTTTGAAATACTCAAAATGATGATAACTTATATTCAAATATTTTAATACCGCAGAATCTCACATGGATTTTGTATGATCTCTTTGCCTATAAAAGGAGGATCCCAAGATAAGAAGATGCTGCAACCATTCATGAAGAAAGGAGTTCTTGTTTCTCCAAAGAAACTGAGCAACTGCAAAAATCTCTAGTTTTCGAAAGGTAGAGGTTTCCATGCAGCCTTGCTATCAGAAGAAGAGGTGTCTCGTGCATCCCATGCATGAAAGAGTCCCATGTAGGTCTTGCGCAGATTTGAAGGGTGAACCCATTGGATTGTGAAAGAAGATGTGCATCCCTTGCGCGAAGGTGTCCTGCGCATCCCTTCGGCGGAGGAGATGATAGAACCCTTTTTGTTCGTGAAAGAAGCTGTGAATCCCTTGCGCAAAGAGAAGAACTGTGAACCCCTTAGTTCGCGGAAGAACTCGCACCCCCTATGAGATGTTCCCTCAAGCACGTGATATGTTCAATCAACCCTTGTTGTCCCTTTGGGAGGAGTATCCCATAGGAAAAAAAATCGGTGTATTTGCACCCTTGTCTTTATCTTGTGAAGACAGAACCACGAAACTCTCGGGTTATGTGAAGCAGATTTTATCACACTCAAAGCTCGAAGGAGGAGAAATTGTGCCATCCTATTTTTCATAAACATGTGGTGAAAAACTCACACATACACCATTCCAACACCCATTTGAGTTGTGTGTTAATGAAGAAGGAAAAGGAGGGTGCAAGCATTATGGAGTTCATATGAATGAGTTGAGACACCCAAGTGTCGTTGAACAAGGTGAACCATGGGCAACATGAATTTTGGTTTAATGAAGACCCATGTATAAAAACATAAAATTGTATGAATTAAATAAGGCTAGTGTGTGGGTGGTAAGACCCCAAATAAGAAGGGAATGAAGAAGAGAAAGATAGAATGTGCAAAGTGTTACACCCATTGGAGTTCTCACGCAATAAATCTAAGAAGAATTTTTCATGAAATCATGCATGCATAGGCACACATAAAATAAAGGATTAAAAGTGTGTGTGGATATTGAGAAAAGAAGAGAAGATAGTTCTTGTTCAAAATTAAGAATATCATTCATGAAATCATGCATAATCACATCCACGTGTATAAATTCTGATGATTCCAAGAGAGATGATCTTCTGTATTTGAATAATTACATTGGTGTTTGTAATTTTTTCCTAGAAAATAATTAGAAGTTTTAGTTCATTCAGATACTACAATAAGGAATAAGAATTTTAGATACCCATGAAATCCATGCATGAAGTGATTTAGAACTAAGACTGATGCCATACTGAATTAAGGAAGCTCTTTTGCATAAGTGTTCTGTAATTGAGAATCCTAGAAGAGATACAGTGCTGATATTGTGCAAGGTCATTCTTTTATATTATATTCCAGGAGATGTTGTGTGCACTATTGGCACACATCTCAGTGAGGCCTGGACTTCATCATCAGAAGGAGGACTTGCATGAGAATTGTTGAATTGAGCACTGATCAACCTAACTAATCTGAGTTGTTTAGCACGACCAACAGACCTTATCAAAGGTTGTTGAAGTTCCTTGAAGTGATTCACAGGCATGTGTGATTCAGCAAGCCTATGTGAAGATATCATAAGTTCATACACATTGAATCAACGATAAACTTAAAGAAATAATCTTCTCATGTGAATCGATATATAGAAGAACCCTATGAGATTCATGTAAGAGAAGAAGATTTCAGTGAGAATCTAGAGCAGGCTCGTGAGACTCTGGTAACACTGTGTGATGTAGTATAAAGAATCTTCTTTGGAACTCAAGAGAGAGATAGTGTGACTCTGTATTGACTATTGAAATTACAATTATAATTATAGTGTAGAATCTGTGTTGGGGAGTACATCCAACACAACAAGGTGTCGATCTTTGCACCGAACCTTGTAAATTCTTTTCTTCGGTGCCTTTACATTTATAGAATCATTCGAGGTAAAGCTGAGAGACACAAGAAGAGTGGATCGAGCCTTTAACCATCCATAGTGGTTTAATTGAAATGAATCAATTTATAAAAGATGTAAAATGGATCACTGATTCACCCCTCCCCTTCTCAGTGATTCACACTGATCTGGTAACTTCATAATCAATGATCCAATATTTTTTAAACCCTACTCTAATACTAACATTAACAATGCCGAAACATCAATCATTGATCTAATGCTAAAAATAATCCACATATTTTCTATTAAGATCTTCATTAGTGTGTCCCAATATTAGGTATTCCAAACATATAATAGATAATGAAAATATTTGAATATTTACATAACAAAGAACCATTTGGGTTTATATTTTTTAGTTACAAGACATAATCTATCATTGTGTTCATTTCAAGACAAAACTTGTTCTCTATAATTTCAATCAATCATCAATAGGGTAACATCAATATCATGAACTATTACTTTTTTATAATTCCAACCCACCATTATGCCCTGTAAAATTTTATTTAAAACTATGGAATCACAAAAAACCACAATAATCGATATATAGAATAGGGAGGAAACACCACAGCTCAATTTCAAACCATGAGTTTATAATAGATATTTTTTCTATTCAAATAAAAACATTGATCTAAAATAATTTTTTACATACACATGAAATAAATATTACTACAAAAAATTCATAAAACCTATTTTTGGAAATATTAATTGTAAAATGACGATTATTATGATTTTTTTGAAAACATAGGAAACCTTGTACAAACTTTAATGAAAAAAAATCAATTACAACCCAATTGGGAATAATTATTCTTGAAAAATTAATGTTAGAAAATTTTTCAAAAATTAGATCAAAATTATTAAAATTTATAGAAAATTCATGTGCGTGCCTATATAAAGCATCTTCATTGAACCCTTATAATTATAAAAACCATTATAGTCAATATTCAACATTATTATCCGTATAACAAAATATTTACCCAATGCATTGCTTATAAATCTGGAGAACTAGAAAATAAAAATTAAAATAGAATAGATAATTTAGTAAACATATATAATAAAATTTTTATATCATCAAACAAATTAAATTACACTTCTAACCCATACTACGTTTTTTCAGATATTTTTTTCTTTATTTCATTTGAATGAAAAAACAAAATATCACTTAATATAGGGAGGGATATTATTTCGTTGAATAGAACATGAATAGTTATACAAGAATATGAATATAAAATAGCAATTTTTAAATGGTAAAATATGTCAATGTTGTATATGATAAAATATAAAATTTCCTTTTATATTTGTAATGATTGTAAAATAATGCCATATAATGTAATTTAAAATATTTCATTTTAAATGATTTTATTGAATGTAAAAAATGATATATAAAATATACTTTATTATTCATTAATTTCAAAATAAATGCACATGAAAATAATTATTAAGAATATGTTAATTAAATAGAATTATTTAAAAAATAATACTTAAAATATTTAAAGTGGTTTTTAAAATTCAAGTTTACCTCACTTCAATTATGGATCATCGCATATCATATTTATTTTTTTAAGTATTAATCAAATTTTAATTATATTATTTTGGATTAAAAAAAATTAAATTTTTAATTCAATTTAATTATTATTACAATTTTATATTTAATTACTTAATCAATAAAATTCCCATCAGATGCTTTAATGATATTTTGATCATATGTCCATAATAAAAGTGGTGGGATTATCATGGTAAAATAGATCATTATTAAATCATCTATAGATTATTAATTTTGAAATTAAAATCATTTTTGTTAAATCAATTATTATTTTATAACCAACCATGATTGATTTTTTTCTAAAATGAACTAAATTACAGTCATGGAGATGGTAGGTCATATGTACGTAGGAGTAACATTTAAATTTTTCAATGACTATGATTGAAATAACGAAAGTGTTATTTTACCATCATAGATTTATTACTATGTAATAAAAATAAAATTATTTCATTAAATACATATATATATATATATATGTAATACACTAAATGTGGTGACAGAAAACGAATCACTCTGCTTTGTGTATATTGTAATATACATGTACAAACCAATGATGTTATAATTTTTAATTAGATGGAATGGTAATAAAGTTGAATATATATTATCTTTAAAAAATTATATAATTTTTTGTTTTTATTATATATTTCAATTTAATATATCATTATAACATTATATGGGAAGCGATGATAAAAAATTAATTGCATTGGTTCATGAGGCAGTAGTCTACCCTGTACACAAATGATGGTTTAATTTTCAAATTCTTTGATAAAAGTTATGGATAATGGTTATTAAATTTAAATAATAACATATCATTATATTTAACCTACTTTTTTTACATGTAATCATGGTTGAATAATATTTCTATATTGTTGAAGTAAAAAAAATGAAAACATATTTCTAGAAGATTTTCCTCTTCATAAAAACTCCTTTACTACATGACTTAATCCCTCGATTGTTGGTATTATCTGAAAAATAGAACCTAAACAAAAATGAGAGGAATTAATAATGTTTTTTTTCATTATAATATTCTTATCCAAAAATTTAATGAATTGTGTGGATGTTAGGAGTGGTGGTTCCCTTTTATAAGCTACGGGAGGGACAATCATAGAATGTCATAATATAATAAATTAATATAAATTAATTTATTAAATCACATGGATAAAAATTTATTTATTTTGAATTTATCATCATTATGATTATAAATAATCCAAAAAAATAATATTTATACAATTTTTTTTGATTTTTTCACAATTTTCTATTTTATTGAACCAAAAATTAACCCTCTTGACAATTACTCTGATATATATGTTTTTACTCATTATGTGTCATGAATGACACTATAAAAGGAAGAGTGGCTCATTGTTGGTAAATTATTGAAATATTAAATCCTATCCCATTAGCAGGGATTAATATAGTATTTTTATTAATTTTAAATCATTTAATTAAAAAAATTATTATCAAATATCATTAATTGATTTTTAAGAAATACAAGAAATATTTTAATATAATACATTTCTACAACCTATAAAATAGATCCAAAATGACATGGATTTTAAAATAATCTGTATATAGTCTTTATATAATTGAAATAATCATATTTAGAATATTTTATATACAATTTTAAACCATATCATTACTTTTAACCCTATGTTAACCATTTCTATCCTTGTCCAAGATATTGAATTTTTGAATATTAATGAATTATTATTTTACTTATACATGTATATTTTTTATTAAAAATTAACATGGAATTAAATTCTAAACAATTTATAATCTAAATTTTCTTATTTTTTGTTTTTTATGATTTTCAAAAAATTTAATATAAATTTATTTAACAAAAAATATCCTTAACTTCATTTTTGACACAATACAATTAGTTTGACATTGATGAAAAGAATATAAAAATTTATTTCGAATATAACCCATTCAAAAATAACTAATATGATTAATATTCCAAAAAAATCATCTCAAACTACAATTCACATATAAAATAGTACAATTAATTTTTTTAACAACATTTCCTTTATTTTTTTTCTACTTGCAGTAGTATCGTCTCAACTTTGCATAAGCACTTGATGTACTTATTTTGTCACTATAAATTAGAAAGAAATTTTTCTAATAAAAATTGATGTATATATCAAATAATAATTTATACGAAAAAAATTATTTTTTATCCATTTCTCACAATATTATAAATAATTAAACTGATTATGTTACTTTTTTGTAAATATTATAATAGGAAAATTGATGTTAAATAGAATAAAATGGCCATATTTATTTATATTGGATTGTTATGGATGAACTAAACAGATAGTATAAAATTAATATATGTTTTTAAATGAATTTTATTTCTTATTAAATTTTTGATAATCATTATTCATCCATTATTACTTTACCATAGTAACAAATATTTTCTTTGGTTAATTTTCATTTAAATGAAAACATATGTTGACCTTATTACATAATATCTATTTTTATGAATCCAAAATCTTGAATCCTTTTTAACAAATTAAATTCATATAATATGAAAGTTTTAATTGAAATTTGAACTACCAAAACACAATGAATATCAATATTCCAGAAAAATTAATTTTTAAGAATAATGTTTTCTAAAAAATTCATGTATAGTATTGAATAATACAAAAAATTTTTAGGATTATTAATAAAATGAAAATTAGATAAATTAGGAACTAATAAAAAATATAATTTTTACATGTATGTACTTGAAATTAAAAATAATTTTTTAATAAAAATCCTAATTTTCCACAATTCTTTGAAAAATCAAAAATATTAAAAAGTAATAAAATATTAATACTAAGATAATTTTCAAATTATGGATTAAGAAGGTGATATCCATTTTATAAAATAAAAAATTACAATATTTCTTAAAATTCATTATAATACTATCTTAAAAAATTTGTAAAAACATTTTTAAGAATACAAATATTTTAAAAGCATTAAACGACTACACTAAAAAATTTAGTAAATATTTCTTAATAAGTAATAAATATATTTATATTATGCATAAATATTATATATATTTTATAATGTGGTAAATATTACTAATACAGTATAATTTAAAAGCTATGTTAAAACTATAAATTTTGAATATTAATATTTAGTGGTTTGGTCAAGCTCTGTGTTGTGTTTTGTATATAATATAAAATATATTGTTAACTTTTAGCCATTAGTTAGTTCAAATATCTAGATAATAATGTAAATAATGTAATGTGGTATTTACATTGTTCACCCTTTGTGTGGGTAATTACATTCATTCCATGGAGACTCCAAGAAGTGCATTAATGTTCCCAATAATAGACAGTTGAATATAATTAGACAACACAAGAAATATTGATTAAATGTTCAAATGGATAATATTATACTAACACTTATCGCTTATATAGTTTCCATTAAAATAAATACCCATCAAGTAATGAATCATTTCTACAGACCTTAATAAATATTCATCTATAATAATTTTTTCTCGAAGCTTAGTCTAGTATCATTATCTAGTGAACTGTTGAATTTGTCTAGTATATTATGTCAGGTGAACCTTAAAAAATGCAAATGTTTTCTTTTCTTTGTCCAATAAATAAAAAATAAATCTTTATGATCTATTATAAATCATTATCTAATAAATCAACTTTATAATAAAAACATTTTCATGATTTTCATATTAACACCTTTGTCTAATGAATTTGAAATGTCCATACCTATGGTGCCTTTGATCAAAGTCTATATTTTATTACACTACCCTGAATTCATGCATCTTGAAAAACTAATTATGGAATCTCATACTATAGGGAATTATAAACATATAAGATCATTTTTGTGGTTTAATAGTGATAACACTTGTTTTACCTGCATACAATTTTAAAGTATAGATTACAATATGTAGGTTGTAAATAAAATTAATTTTCTCGATCAATGAATACTCATATTATAAGAGTCTTTCACTAGTACGCATATATATCATGACGAAAAATTAATACACTATAATTCCTTATTTTATACTAATTAATTAAAAACCCCAATATTTTTTTTAAATGTATTTTTATCTTTTATTACATGCCATACTGAGATTAAACAAAACATGACATAGTATTAAAATATTTATATGATAGTTATCCACATGTCATTCAAATGATAGGTATGAATAAGATTAACTAAATTATGAGAATATATATTCGGTTATTGATAGTAAAATTAAATTAAATTAACACATGAAACCCATAGGCCAAAAAAGATGTCCAAATCCGCCCCTAAAGGGATATCTGGGCCATCAAGCTTTTATTATTCAGTACATGGATTGATGTTTGAGTGGGAAATAAGACCACTACATGTCCCAGAACCCCACTAACTATCCAGATTTCCCAATGTAGTATCATGCTCATATAATAATGCCTATATCACGAGGCTTGCATCGGGCCTACATCACCACCTAATAATTGTATGTGTCCTGTCGGCATCAATGCCTATCATCATAATTGTCTGCTATAGAACTATAATAATACCTGTTAAAATTCTCTCACACTCGAATTTACTCCAAATTCTGATATAGGCTTAAGGGAAGTCATTACCACTCGGTTAATCCGCTAAAAACATATAAAAATATATTATTTCACATATTTATATAAAAAAAATTTTGTGTGGAAATTAATTAAAAATTAATATATAAAAAATTTAAAATAAATAAAATATTTTTCAAAAAAAAAACATCTTTATACAAAAGAACATATTTTACTATAATAAATTATACAAATAAAATATGGTAAAATGTTATAATGATATATATATATATATATTATCTTAATGAAAATATATAACAATAATTGTTAGTGATTTTTAGAAAATGGATAAAAATAGATCCAAGTTCATGTTTAGAGGACTTTATTTTTAAAATAATGCATATTTGTTTTTTTCAATCTAATTATATAATTAATTTTGATAATATTTGAAAATTTAATTGATAAAATAAAATTCACTTTTTTATATCATAAAATTATAGTTATATGGGGCTAAATTTTTCAGAATATTTTGAAAATATTATTTTTATTAAAAATAGTACAAATTATATAATATTATTTGAAAACTACATTTTTGATTAAATTATTAATCAAGATAAATTATATTTTAAATTTATTTAAAATAAAAATTAGATCATATATATATATATTAATCCTATTTGTTTCATTTGAATAAATTACATATTTAAATGGGTATAAAAGACATTTTAAAATCTGGAACATTTTCTCCTTGAAAACATGATTTCACATCAGTCAATGGGGTTAATTTTTAATTAGAAATATTTAACTTGTTTTAATTGAATCTTTGAATAATGTTTTTTATATTTTTAATAATAATAATTTATATTATATAAAATGGTAAAAATAATTTGTGACCAAAATGATTAGTGAAAACATTAAAAACTAACTACCCCGGTTAATGAAAAATTAGTTTTACTGGGTGGTTATGTTAAAAAAGGGTTAAGATGACAAAGTATATTATAAAATAACAATTGTATGAAAATATTTATACCCCTTAATTTATAATAATTAATAATACTAAATTTTTGAGCATTTTGTAATTGAATATTTTGGGTACCTTTTTCATTTAGTACAATACAAGTTTTCCACTAACCTTAATTGTAAAATTTCACCACATACCCTCTATTTGTAACACACTGAAACCCATATTTCATCTAATACCTTAAATAATATCTTCTAAACATCCATCCTCTCATAATAAAAATTTTATTTTGGGTATAAATTTGACTTAGGATGGCATTTGGGGCAAACATAATGAGTATTTGTGAATAAATGGTCACTTTATTTGAAAATGATTTTGGTTTTATTTCTTCCTCCACTTTCAAAAATGTTTATTAAGTAATTATGATATATTAAATTTAGTATATTTTATATAACTAGATGTTATTATCTTATTTTTATGACCTACACCCATTTCTTCTTCAATCAAATGTGCTACTAAATCGTCATTCTTTTGTATGGCTGCTTACCGCCTCAAGAACCATTGTAATTGGTTCTTCCAATACCATCTCTCACTGTTTGGTATGATTATAGATATAATGTTCATATATGATAAATATTACATATTTATACCTATTGAATTATTATATCATATATACCTTCTAACATTCCATTCCTTAAGGGATGTGAAAACATTGGTTGGGTGTCTGGAGGAATACCACAAAATGGATTGATTTCAATCATTTTTACAAATGCATTACATGGAAGATAATGACAATATTGTTAATGAGTATCTGTTATATACATGAAATAATTATTCATTAAGCATTTATAATTTATTAAAAAGATGGTGTATCTTTTTCATTCTTACCTTTTCACTCATTGAAGGATGAAATTGTCATCTATCAATATGTAGACTATTGCCATCATGAAGTGACTTGAATCTCATTTAATTACCACAAAACAGAGGATAAGTATATGTATATTTTAAGATATTATAAGTTATTTTTTATATTATTCTAATTTTTTAATTAAAAATATTACATATATCTTTTTCAAATGTTCATCGAAAAATTGAAATGTCATACAAGCATACACATGACCTACAATCTCAATGATCTAAGGGTTCCTCGTTTAAAAAAACATATTTCGTGATTTGTATTAAAATTATAATTTATTCTTAAATATTATAATTAAATTAGTATTATTATTCTAGAAATTTTGGATCCATTCTCAAAGTAATTGAACCCAAAACTAATTAAAAAAAGTATATAAGAAAACCAATGTGCGTATTACCCACATCAAGTTTTAATAATGAATCATTTATAAAATCCTAATCAAGAGTAATAACTAAATAAAATATAGTATGATATATAAAATTATTTTAATATAATATATATATAATAATAATATATTTATTACATAGGAGTCCTGGTAGAATGATGTCGATACTTAAGGTATGTGATTTATAGTCCCTCTTTTATTTAATTGATACATATAACAAGTAAATACAAATTTCTTTTGTGTGGTATATATGTTTCTGTATTTAAATTTTAGGTACTGAATACTATTATTTTAATTATGTTTAAATTTTCATTTTTTTCTTTATTGTGTTATATGATTATAAATATTACAAATATAGTAAGGGAATTTTTTATAAATTTTACTTCTTTGAGAATTTCATTATTTAATCGGGTGCATATTTATCCTATTTGATAAGTAATATCATGAATTAATTTATTATCATGATGTTATATATTTTAAATGTTATATTTTTGTGGGTCGTGTGATTAAATTTTACAGTAGTGTTATTGCTTTTAGGTTACAATCTCTTCTAATATCAGTATTTCTCAATATTTTTTTCCAGTGATGAAATTCTATGATCTACATGTCAAAAAACTTATTTATTTTATTCTCATATATTTCTCTCATAAGAGTAAACATTTTACCATCATTTTTTACAGATTTTGTAATAAATAGTTGATAATTAATGTTTTCAATAAAAATAATCCTTTTTTTAAATAACAATTTTTTTTTTCAAAACCATGTTTTCTAAGAATTATTTCCAAAATGTTTTTCACATTATTCTAATTCAAATTTTATTGATATTTTAACCCATTTTTACATTTAACAAAATATCTTAAAATAAATTTTCATATCATTTTCCAAACAATTCATGTTTGGGTTTATTTAAAATTTCAATAGGAGCTATATTTTTCTGTGTAATTATTAAATGAAACATCCCATCATTATTAGCATTATTTTTTATGGTTCCCTTATAATTTTTCAACTCTATTTTCCCAAAAACTATTTGGAATTTAAAATATTTTTTTTCAATTAAGAAATATTACATTCCACAAGAAATGTTTTAAATGGGTTTTAAAATATTCATTTACATTATTTCAATGTTATTTTCAATGATATGGAATAATAAAATCTGTTTTTAAAATTTTATTTTTATAATGTGGTTTTAGAACAAAATTTATCAAGCTCAAGAAATAATACATGTGATTTATCATTAAAAATAATTATCTATCTAACTAGACATCCTTTATTGGATTTTATAATTTTATATTGATATAAACAATTTCTAACATTATTATTATTCATTTGGTTGGGTTATGAAGAATTTTTTTTATAAAACTTATTTTTATTCCATGTTTTATACGAGGATAAAATTATTATGATACTTAATTTGTTCTCCATAGATTATGAAATGATGAAATTATTATGAAACATATCAATTTCTTATATGTTATGACATGATTAAATATTTTTGAATTCCATTTTATTTAATTTTTTATGATATCTTTAATGTTTCATGATCTTGTGAAACATAAATTTATCATTGTCATTATTTGATGGGTGATAATTATACCTCCATTTATAGTATTTGGTATATATTTATATCTCATTATATAGACATTAGATGAATGGGGAATGAAGCTCGTTATGTAAGGGATGTTGTTTGCAATGATGGTCGTGCGATTGAACTGTTACTACCATGATTGTTTTGGGAGTGAACCCATAAAACAATGATATCCACGATAGTGAGCCTAGACTAATGTGGAAATTATTTTATTTGATTATTTGTATGAAAAAAATATCGTGTAATATTCCATTAATATTCTCTCACGGTAGAGGTTCTTGGATTTTAATAAGATTCATGTATTATGAACATCTAATCATTATGTCAAGCCTTGTGGTTCTAATCATTTGTGGGAAGGGTATGGTTTTCATATCATTTTTAATGCTATTATACCATTATGTTAATTTTATTCTTACATATCTCCCTTGACTACACTTTTCGGGCATATATCTCACCATTTCTTATGTTTCCTTTCACAATGTTATTTAGAAAAAGTTAAAGTATTTATTATTTAAAAGGGAACTAAAAGGTAATATATTTATGGGAGATGTTGAAGATAATTCATGAATTCAGAATATTGTCATCCAGGATTCAAAAGGCACTATAATATTGTGGCCCACAGGTGTGTTTTCAAGTAATGTAATGAATATTAGATAAAAAGATGTAATATCCATGTATGATATGCATGGGTATCTATATATGGCATTATATGAATGGTTCTGTTTGTATTTGGATATATGATGAGAAAACAGTAGTGGGAAATTTTGGTATATTTCTAAGCATATATCAATGTATTTAGGATAAGTTAATGGATGAGTGAAAATATAAAAAAATTTCGTGAAATTTTGGTACATCTTACAAAAATTTGTTTATAATACCAGTGGATGTTGATATGGCACAGACATAAGTGGGGAAAATAAATCAAAATGGGAGCATTGATCTGGACTATATTTTAATCTAGATCATGATAATAGTCCTTTTTTCACAGCTATAATAACATTATTGGGGGATATTTGTTGGAAATTTAAAAACTCATTACAACCATCACTATAGATTTGACTAAAACGATAACTATGAATGTGTTAGTACAAACCCAAGGTTTCATATATTTTATATTATTTTTTCATGAAATATATATATTATAATTGTTTTTTGTGATTATTTGGTCCCCCAATGTGATTATTATTTCTCAAACTAGGTTTTATACTTTAATTCAATAGTAGGAACAAGAAGGACCTTGTTTAAAATTTAATGTGGTGGGAAAATTTGTTATGAGTATCTAAATGATATTGGTAAAGGAAAGAATGATATTGTGATTATCCCTATTAAACAATAATAATGCATGATAAAAATTATGAAACATATCCAACTCTCTAACTAAATGAATAAGATAAAGATATAGATCATTGATATTTAAGGTAGTGTATATCATCATGGAAATAAGATTTGGATTCCTATATATTTAGAATGTTGGAATAATCACTCATGGTACTGTCTTAAAGGGATGAGAATATGTTTTGTTTATGAAAAATATGGGCACTATGAAATTAATTTTAAAATATGATTTTTTTTGTTAACATAATTGATGAGCATAATGATATGCCTATGGATTCATCAAATTTGGAACTTTTTTAAATTTTTAATCTATAGGAATTAAAAAATAGATTTATTAAGGGGAAAACACGTTAACTTAATCCGGAAGGATGAACAAGTTATAATTTTTTAATGATTAAGAATTGAATAGAAATGAAAAATGACTGGAAATTATAATTATGGAATAAGATGATCAAGACTTGTTTATATTTTGTGAATTGTGATGAATGGAGTATTTATGTATTAGAATTCAGGTATTATGTTATATGAATCATGATATAAGTATAAATATGTATTTTTTCAGATAAGTATTATTTTATGTATTTTCACAAATATACTAAATGTCACTAATATAAAAGAAAAGTGATTTTTGGTTAAGGTGATATCTGGGTTATGTGAAGACAAACATTAATATATTTGTTACTTGGAGATAATTATTTTGGGATAAATAAATGTTTTATTTGAATAAGTTAATTGGATATTACATATTCCCTTTGAACTAATCATTTATTTTTTTGCTATATTGTTTATCCTATCATTGATAAATTTTATAGTCATTTTATATTTAATGAATATATCCAAAAATCATTATTTTTTGTAAGGAATGTGGAAGACATAATTTTTGGAATAATATTTTATGGTAATTTCTATTCTACCATGTTTCAATTGAATACATGACAAAAGGTATTCACATGATTGGTTTGAGATTATAAGGAAAAAAATATAATATATTTCCGATCAATGTTCAGATTAGTTTGAATAATATAATGAACATAATAATAAATATTTTATTCTAGAAGTATTATACTGTTTAAAATTTAGCTAATGGTTTATGTTCAACTGTATATGTCGATCCAAAGGATAATATATTAGATCAACATATGAATATTCGTCCATATTGGATAACAAGTGTTACCCCTTTTTTACATGAGATATAAACAATGAAAATTAATTATATTATAGATATTATTTAGTGGTTCATAAATGAAATAAATCATATCTCAGAATGATAGATAAAATATAAACTGATCAAAGAACAACCAAAGGATGAAATTGTGCTTATGAAATAAAACAAATATCAAGTAATAAAACATTCATTTGTTGATAGTATAGGTGAAAAAATAATTCCCCAAAATTAGAAAAGGGATAAAAAAAATATAATTGTTTCCTTTAATAATCATTTTTAATGATATTGAAGCCTATTTTCAAATCAAATTGTTTTATATATTTCGATTCATTACGTTATTCTTGTCCATGTTCACTATAATTCGATATCAGTTTTTTGTGTTATTTTTCTCTCCTATGACTACATATTAATTTCCCTACTATTTTTCCCCATTTAGGAACCTAGTATATATTATTGTAGATTTGTTTTGAACATCACTATCTCTATTTTGAGTGAATTATTTATTAACCCATTTAATTATGCCTTTTTTATGAAAAAATTTTTAAACGAAAATAATTTAATGATTGAGATGAATTTTGTGGTAAAAATCCTTATAAGGTGTTTTGAATGTTATAAATAGATATTTTGGGATATATTTTTTAATTTTATGCTACATGTAGCATAGATTTTACCTTATGTAACACACAATACCTTGTTTATCGGGTGTTACATGAAACACTGAGTTTAAACAAAATGTGATATAATACTAAAATATTATAATGATATTTAATAAATAGCCATTTTAATAGTGGGACTGAAGAAAAATATTATCATTATGAATATATATGTTTTACACAGGAATTTAAAATTAATTAATTAATTCCAATTAATAAAAATTTACGTAAAGTCTTTTTGAAAATAAAGGAAATCTTTTTATGGAAATAAAATTTAGGAAAAAATACATGGGTTAAAATAAATAAATAAATAAATATTTGTAAATGATTTTAAATAAAATTTAAATTATAAATTAAATTAACTATTCATAATTTCTGAAATGTTATTTATAAACATGATATAAGAATAAAACTTTGGATATGTAGAAAAATTTATTTAAAAAAAAGTCTTGTTTCATCTTTGTGAACATGTTTTAGAACAAAATTATTAAAATTTTAAAAAATGTAATTTATAAAATAGAATTTACATTAGAATATTTCATATCAAAATTTCCTTTCTTTTGATTTTTGATATTTTTATAATAATGATAATTTTTATGATTGGTTGTGAAGATTAAGGAATTTTTATAGAAAATCACATTACAAATTAAATTTTTTATAAAGATAAATTATATTTAAAATTTATATTAAATTAAATTTAGTTAAATTATATATATATTAATAATATAAATTACATTTTAATATATTTATTTTTGAAATTACATATACAAAATTTGTAATCATTGGACTATATTTTTATTTGAAATTATTTTTTCTCATTGCATTTGCAGGATAAATTTTCAAATTATATTTATCTAATTTTGTAAATTTAATATGAATTTTTTTTTAAATATTTTGAAACATCACAATTAATGTTAGATAAAATTTTCAAATTATCTTTTTCACAAAATTAATAGTGAAAAAAATAAAAAAAATACCATGGTAAATGTAATAAAGGATTTAGAGGTTGTCAATCTAAAAAAATTAGGGTCAAAATGACCAATGAATGTGTAAAAAATATATTTTATGGAAACATTAATAGTATATCATGTATAATTATCAATATTGACCAATTTTTAGAATTTTTTAATAAGAAAACAATGGGTACACATATTTTATTCTAAATATTACAAGTGTCTCACTCACCTCACTTGTAATTGCAAAACGCCTCGCCTCAATTAATAACACCTTAAAACCCTTTTGGATCAACCAATAATTGCCAAAATCACATTACAAATTTTATATTATAATTATTTAATCCTTTTTTTGTGCTGGACATTAATCCTAAAAATTATTTTGTGAAATCCTAAGGAGGATTGCTGAAGAATATGGGATGTTCTTCAATGAGCATTTTTATATTTTTTATTCCTCCACCTCATTGAATTATTATTAAACTGTGATTATATTATAACCAAATTATCTTAAATATAATATTTTTTAATGATTATTTTATGACCTTCAACCATCTATACTTCCATCAAATTGGTTATTAAATAATCATTCATGTGTATGGAAAACCAACACCTCAAAAATTGATGTCATTCATTTTTTCATTACCACCTCTAACAATTGGGAATGATGATGGATATAAATTATATATATTGAAAATATAATAAAAAAATATCTATAAATTAATTAAATCATATTTTTTTACTTTCCATTTTTAGGAGATATGATATAATCTCTTGTATGTTTGATGTCCTATGACATCACAAAGTGATGTGATTCATTTCCACTAACACATTACATGGATAAAAATATGGATAAAAGGAATAAATTTATAGTATATATAGGGAATAATTATTCATGAAATATTTATAATTTAGAAAAAATATAATATAACATTTTATTTCATACCTTTTCACTCATTAAAAGATTATAACATCTTTCGTATACATGTGGACAACCACTTTCACAAAGGGATGTGACTCACTTTTAATCACCACACCACATGGATGATATGTATAATTGAATTTAATGATGAAATATTTTATAAAATTAAATTTTTATAATTATTTAACGATAATATATTACTTACCTTTTTCGTAAGGATAATGAAAAATTTTAAATATTACTCTTGCATGTGTGTGGCCTACCATCTCTATGATCGTACCATACATCATTTATCAAAGAATAATTAATGGTTAGTTTAAAAGTAAACATTATTTATAAATATTATAATTATTTCGTGATTTTAATTCCACATATTATGTTACCATGAATATTGTAATAGGAAAACAAATAAAAAATCAAAACATTTATGGAAACAAAGCGGTTGTTGACAGAAAAGTGATATTAATAAGGTATCATTAATAAACATGTAATATATGGTCATAAGTAAATCGTATATAAAATATAATATATATATATATATATATCTGGTTACATAATAAATCTAAAACAAACATGTATTTATTTTACTAGTGGTTTGAATTTGTATGAAGGAAGTTCAGACTGGTGTTAATAAATTTTTAGTCTCCTTTTATTTCATGGAAATAAGAAGTTTAGAAACTCATTTCTCTATATAGTGTATATAAATTTCCTATGTCATTTTATATGATTAATTATACTAATTTGAGGACATTTAATATTTCATTTCTTGTTATGATTTATCTGTGACTATTATTCTAAAAATTACTTCAACACTAAGGGGTATCTGTTTAAATTTTCTTTCCTTGGTTCTTTTATCATGTTATGAATTTATATTCACTAATGAGGTATATATAAATCCTATTTTACATATAAAATAAGATATTAATTTATTTTCATGATTTTATATTTTTCATTTAATTTAATTCCTTCATGGGGCTTACGATTAACATTTAATAAACTGGTAAGGGTTCTATATTAAAATATCTTTATTTGTTTGGATTTTATAGGATTACACTTCCAATGATGAAATATTATGATATTCCACTAAATATAATCCGGAATTTTAATATCTATTGTTTCATAATTTGGAAAAAAAATTAGAGTCTTTTCATTGTTTATTTACTCATGAGTATAGAAAGAATATTTTTAATAAAAATTACATTTTTAGTCAAAATCCCTTTCTTTTATAAATTTTTTTTCCCAAAATTTCATAAAAAATGTTTTTTGATTTTTTTAAAATTGAATTTTTAAATAAATTTTAAACTGTGTAATTATTTTTTCAATAACTAATTTTAAATGAATCTTCCTGTTGTTTTCCCAACAATGATTTTTTGGATTTAACTAAAAATGGGAAAATAACCAGTTTTTTATTTACAGCATGAATGAAACATACCATAATTATGAACATTATTTTCATTGAATATATATTTATATTACTTAAATACTATTTTGAAATAAAATCATTTTCAAAAAAAATTTGTTTTTAATATTATTTACTAGTGATATACACAAAGGATAAAATTCATATTCATTAATTGAATGCTTTTTTATGAATACACATTAATGAAACCTAATAATATTACATGGTTTATACCATGATAAAATTATTATAATTCCCTTTTCATTCTCTACAGCTTATGCAATGATGAAATGATTATGAATCCTACCTCTTTTCCATAGGTCATGATATGATAAAATGTTTATAAATACCACATCACCTCATTGGTTATGATATAGTGAATGTTTTATGATCTTTAGTTACACCTATGTATGATTTCTTTTGATTGATATCTACGAACTATTCCACACTCTAATGCATTGTGTAATTATTTATATCTGATGACACATATCTTTCATGAATGGGGAGTGGATGAAGATTAGTAAGGGACTCTATGCGCTATGATGGTACTGAGAGTGATCTTTAACAACTATGATGTTTTTTTTGAGTGAATCATTAGAATAACTATAACCTAGGAATTTATTCTTTACTACTTTGTAAATGGTTTTCTATTCGTATTTTCATGAAAAAATACTATGTTTTTTTTCCAATATCCTGTTCTCATGAAACACATTCTTTGATTTCACCTTGATTCATGTATTATGAACATTCAATCATTATGCCATGACTGAAGAATATAATATTTTACATGAGGGGTATGATTTTAATATATTAATCATTCTTTATAAAACCCTGTGTTTCATGTTATTTTTACATATTTCCCTCTTTTTCCATTAATGAGCTTCTAAGCTCACCCTATCTTATGTTTACATTACCCACATCAGGAAAAAATGTATTATATAGGGTATGTTTGTGAATAATTTAAAAGGGAGCATATTTTGAAGATATTTTGAATATATTTATCGATTTAAGAATATTTTTCTCCATATTTAGAATGGTAAAAAATTTATTATGGAAATCAAGAAAGTTATCATGTAATGTAATAAATAATATTTTAAAAATATATAATATCCTTGTATAGGAATTTTTGTTAGATATAATGAAGGTGATATAATTTTAACCATCCAAAAAATATACCATAAAATGGAAAAAATATATCCTACATTCTCAATGACCATTAAGTTTAGGAGTTTTAGATAATTAGGAAAATATCATACATAGACTAGACCAATGTATTTAAATGAGAAGATATATCAATTAACAAAACATTTCTTATTTCACATTCTATCATCATTATCATCCAAATGAAACACCATTGGAAATTACACATTCATTATAATTATTAGTAACTTGGGAGAAAGATAACATAATAACAGAGAAATAAAATTCACTCTAAGGGTAAATGTAGGCTTTAACAACTGAATGACATCTACAAGAATAATATGATTATAAGGGTATTGGGGTTTTCCTTGTTAATTTATATCAATATTTTTTAATTGTTAATTAATTTTTTATGGTGTTATACTATAACAAAGATGTTATAGTCACTATATGTCTAATATTAGACCATCGCTACTAGTTGGTAGCCTCTGAAAAACAAGAAGACATACTTGAGAAAATGTGACTGACTGGATCAAGGAACCAGTGTGTGACACCCATGCCATGATTTTAAAAAATAGTGTTAGAGGCCTTTTTTCTTAGGGAGTGATTGATGTTATTTATATTTATTGTTGAATTTAATTTCACAGTTTGTGACAAACTTGTGGTGTGATGAGATTATTTTTGTTAATATTATTTATGTTTTGACTCATGTACAGTTATGTCATGTGAGTTAAGTCTACATTCATCACATTAAACACTCAGGATTATTTTGTGACATGCATCATTTTAGGAATTCATGAAAATCTTTTATGGTAAATTTTTTAACATGAAATATTTAAATTCTTTTGAAACTGAATTGAAAATGTGCATAATATGAAATTAATTGTGAAAAGATGAAAATGTGAATAATAGAGTATATAAATGAGAAACAAGAATGATGAGAAGGTTCATAATCTTTTCTTAACATGATCTATATTATAAGGACCCATCCTTAAACAATACTGAATCTGGGGTTATTTAATGAATTAACACTAAGGATCTATTCAGGTTTAGAGTTTTAGAGAATTAGATCATAAATCATGCATTACATTCAACATTTAATCAATGTGGTCACATCAAAGACAATATTCTTTTTTTCAACCAAAGGAAACATATTTAAAATAAAACATAGTTTATTTCTTAATACTTCCCTGACACTATCATCATATCATGTACTCTTCCCTCGACATGTGAAAAACATTTCAAAAACATGGAATGATCATAAAAAGCTCAGTAAAGGATATAAAAATACGGAATGAAAACATTAGTCCATGTATACATAAGAATAAATAAAATCATACATTACTCATAAAATAGAATAAATTTAACATACCTCATTAAATCATAATATTTATGAATAATTCATAGAGATCATAAGACATAAAGGTTAATTGAGGCATTCATAACATTTTTACGTAGGGTGTAACCCTCATGGTTACGTTTGGAAAACCCATCACAGTATATTCCCTAAATCTCTTCGGAGAAACCTTAGAATTTAACTCCTTCACGTTACCCAATGAATTGGAGAGCTATCTTTGGCTCACCCACCCTTAGATTATCACAGAACCACCAGATTTCATAAACTATTCCCCCGAACCATAACATATTCATAACACTTAAAACATTCATAAAGGAAAAATAACAATTTCCACATTCTAATAATATGATATAAATACAACACATTATTATAATAAAAAAAATATAAAATCCATTTTCAATACCAAAATAAATTAAATCTAATGTAATGTATTTATATTTCATCTAAAAATTTTAATTTCTTGTAGATGAAGCCAAAACTCAAATAATGTTCATGGCAGTAGAGAAGTCGTTGTCACTACATATGTAAGACAAAAACATTCACTTTTTCCATATAGTAAAATGATTTGTGTAAAAAGATTCCTTTTGAAAGAAATTAAAATTAAAAAGGGTTTATTATACAACTAGTAAAAAAGGTCATATATAAATTGATGAATGCCTCAAAGAAAAGAGATTGAGGCGAAGTCCCTTACTTCAAGTCTGACTTTTTCTGGTTCATTATTTATATTCCTAAATAATAAAAATAGGTCAATTTATAATTTCATAAGTACTTACTTTTATGTTTATTATTCAATTCATATCTCATATTATCATGTTATAATAATTAGTTAATTATGTGAGTTCATATCATACGTTTTTCGATGTTCGGTACATGAGTCAAAATTGAACATGTTTGAAAAGAATAGCCCAGGTAGTATCAAGTTAATCATCTCTAGAATGGTATTAATGATTTAAATATCATATATATACAGTATATATTCATTTTATACTATTCCATATCATTTAGTGAAAAAATAAATGAAATTTTCGGTTCATGGAGACGGTAGGCCATACGTACGGATGAACACTACTTTCATTTCATTGTCATATTAAATGAATTAAAAATAAATGGTACATATATATTATAATTCCATTATAATATATAGGTTATATAGGTTTCATAATTTCATTAATTACATTCTTTACAAATTCCATGTTTGGCATGAATGAGTCACGTCACTTGAGGGGGTGGTAGTCCACACTTCATCAGATGAAATTATCGCAGTTCCACAACATGAAAAGCATAATGATGTGATTTAAAAATAAAATTAAGAAGAATATAGAAAAAATAAATCCCTATATATCATATATTAATATAGTTACATCATAATGGCCACCATGAAATGTGTTAAAAGAATATTGAACAATCATCATTTCATGAGGTAGTAATTCACCACCCACAGAAACAGTGTGTTCTTTAACCATTAGACGGAGGTGTGTGTAAGTGTAGGTAGAATCCTTATCATAAAAACATAATAGTATATTGAGGATACTGGTGTTATTATGGGATCAAATAATAAGAATATAGTGATGGGTGAAGAAGAAAAATAAAAGAATGAAACTCGAGAGAATACACTACCTCTAAATCAGGTAACAATTTTTGATTTGAGCCAATGGCATCGTTGGAAGGACTTATTCCCAAATAGAGGCTTCTACGAGTAAGATAGGGATGTGGATAGCTAATATGATCAGAGTTTGGTCGAGCCAAGGGCTAGAGAGGTGTGGGTAATGGGGTAAATGTGATGGACTTTTATAAGATAAAGGAGGGTCACTTTTGGAATGTCATGAAATGTTCTTTTATTATAAAATAGTTTTTGGATTTTAAAGTTCCCACGATGATATATTTCGAGGATAAGGTAATAAGGGTCCAATATCCACCCATTTAATAGGTTTTTCGTATGTGTATGTCTTATATTTTACCTTATCATTTCATTTTATTTAAATCATTCATTAATGAGGTAATCAATGCATCATCATGGTGTCATAAATAAATTAATTAATTTGGTGTCTAATTATTATAAAAAACTACCACGATGTAGGAAGTATTTTAATATTTCCATTTAATATTTATTTTCTAATATATCATTTATGTAAACAAAAATAAAATTGTTTTAATTAGGTGTTACATAGTTTGGTTATATTTTCCTTTCATAAAAAAATAATATGATTAAAGGTCACTATCACAAAAAAGTGACTCCATGGGGTCCCCAAGTTGGCACAAGGCATTTCATGGTCGGAAATGACACAACCAATAGGATTTGGACACATTTTGGGGGCATTTTATATTATTAAGATATTTTTTTATTACCCTTAACTACCCGATTACTAATTAATCACGATAATTAAAGATAATTTCTGTCGTTACTATTCACAAAGTCTAAAAACCAATGTGTCTTAATTAAATAATTTGGAACATCTGAATCCAAATATAGAATCAATTTTACCAAATTCCAAACACAAAAATTGACGTAATTAATTTAAAAATAATTCTCGTTGTTAAAACAAATAGCGTGTTTTTAAGAAACAATATCTATCAAATGATTGGCGATTGTTTATGTCTAATTTCAAAGTGAAATTAATTATAATGACTACCACTGAATTAAGTGGTAAAAATATAATTTAATTACACTTTAAAACGTATTTAAAAAAAATAATCTAGCCGTATAATTAAATTAGATGAAAAAGTTGTATTGAATTAAAATGCAGTATTTTTCACTATTCATTACAAAAAAATGAACATTGTCAGAAAAATACCCAAAAGTAATCCAAAGTAAATTTCAATGTCCCAATTCTAAAGAAATTTTTTATTTCGACAAATAGAGCTTTTGAAATTGTCAAATGTTAGATTTAAAAATGATTTTCCATAAAAAAGGCGGTAAAACACCCTATTAAAAATATTAGAGTATTCTATGCCTAAGATTGGATTTATTCTCATTTTAAGTCTCTAAAACACTATCTAATTCATAAATAGACATTGATATGAAAATATATTATTCTTTACTTACTTGGGATGTTTCATAATTCCCCCCTTTAATAAATTGCATCCCCACAATTTATTTACTTATCGAATAAGTTGGGGTATTTATCCCTCATTGCATTTTCCGATTCCCATGTTGCTTCTTCAATTTTTGGTTTTTCCAAAAAAACAATTACATGATGAATCACCTTACTCTGCAAAACTTTCTCCCTATGGTCCAGAATTTGGACCAGTTTTCCCTCATAAGATAGATTCTCTTCCAGCTGAACTACCTCTGGACTAAAAACATGAGATGGATTTGGGATTTACTTCCTTAACATTGAAACTTGAAAAATGTTATGTACCTGAGTTAAAATCGGGGGTAAAGCAACTCAGTATTCAATTGATCCAACTCTATCAAGAATTTCATATGGTCCAATGAACATTGGACTCAGCTTTCCTTTCTTACCAAATCGCATCACACTTTCCCATGGTGAAACATTGAGGAAGAGAAGATCACCTACCTCAAAAGAGAGATCATTCCTCCTGTTGTCCGCATAACTTTTCTACCTACTCTAAGCTGTTCTCATGTGTTTCATTATCAGCTGAACTATTTAGGCCAACTCTTCAACCAATTATGGTCCCATCAACTTCCTTTCACCCACTTCATCCCAAAAAGATGGAGTCTGACAACTCTTCCCATATAATGCCTCAAATGGTGCCATCTGTATACTGAAATGAAAACTATTATTATTGGAAAACTCAACCAATAAATGATGTTAGTCCCAACTTCCCTGATAATCCATCGAACAAGAATGTATCATATCCTACAATGACTGAATTGTTCATTCTGACTGCCCATCCGATTGAGGATGAAAAGCTCTACTAAAATTTAATTCAGTACCCAACAACTTTTGAAGGCCTTTCCAAAAGATTAAAGTGATCCTGGGATCACGATCAGATACAATGGAGAGGGTAACTCCTTATAACCTAACTATTTCTTTACGATACAATTGAGAATGATGATCTAGTGAAAAGGTATCTTGTATTGAATAGAAATGAGAATATTTATTCAAGCGATCAACAATAGCCCAGATTGCAATATTACCTCGAGGTGTCTTCAGTAATCCCACAACGAAGTCCAGGAATATATTCTCCCATTTCCATTGTGGTACTATTAATGGCTGAATCATCCCTTTCGGTAGCTACCACTCTGATTTAACCAGTTTACAAGTCAAACACTTCCCAGTTAAATCAGCAATATCAATTTTCATTCCATCCCACCAGTAATACTCTTGAATATCTCTATACATCTTAGTACTGCCTAGATGAACTGAAAATGGAGAACTCTGAGGTTCACCTGACAACTCTCTCTTAAATTGTGAATCACAAGGAACACAAAATATCTTCCCAAATCTCAAAACACAATCATTATCAATGTTGAATTTATGTAACATATGCTTCTCAACCTGCTCTATCTTTTTCTGCAACTCACATTCTTGCTTATGTGCATTCGTAATTCTGTTTGATAGAGAATATTACACTGATACCTGTTACAAACCAAAATAATTTCATACACCAGCATCTTCCAAGCCAAAATTCCTCAAATCCTTAACCAAAGGATCACGTTCCAAATGTAACATGTTTAATGAAGCATTACATTTTTGACTGAAATAATCTACCACTTTATTTGCTTTTCCCGAATGGTAATGAATAATACAAGCATAATCCTTTATTAACTCTAGACATATCCTCTATCTCATGTTCAATTCATTCTGAGTGAATATATACATTTATCTTTTGTGATTAGTATATATTTCACACTTTACACCATAAAAATGAATCCTCTAAAATTTTAAATCCAAACCAACAACATCAAATTCAAAATCATTTGTATGGTAATTTATCTCATCAGTATTCAACTGGCATGAAGCATAAGCAATTACCTGATCATTTTTCATTAGGACGCAACCATTTCCATTCAATAAAGCATCGCTATAGATAAAAAAATCACTATTTCTGGAAGGTAGTGCCAAAACTGGAGCATTCACCAATCTTCCTTTCAATTCCTGAAAACAATCATCACATTCTTTTGTCCATATAAACTTAACTCCCTTCTGAGTTAGCTTAGTCAAGGGTCTAGACAACCATGCAAAATTTTTAACAAACCATAGGTAATATCCTACCGAACCAAGAGAACTATGAATCTCGATTAAATTTGTGGGTCTTTTCCATTCTTCAACAACATTTGTTTTTTAAGGAAAATCAATAATTCCATCTTTAGAAACAATGTTTCCATGGAAAAAAATTTGTTGCAACCAAAACTCAGACTTTCTGAATTTCCCATACAATTTCTTTTTTTAGGGTTTGAAAGATAACCCTTAAATGACTTTCATTCTCCTCTTTAATTTTAGAAAACACCAAAATATCATCAAGGAAAACAACCACAAAATTATCCAAGAAGTCATGGAAAATTCTATTCATATGGTCCATGAATACAACAGGTGCATTGGTTAACCCAAAAGTTATAACTACAAATTCATAATAGCCATATCTTGTACAAAATGCGGTCTTCAAAATATCTACTTCCTTTACCTTCAACTGATGGTACCCCGATCTCAGGTAAATCTTTGAAAAATACTGAGCTCCTTAGTGCTAATCAAAAAAATCCTCGATATGAGGCAAAGGACATTTGTTCTTAATAGTGATGTTATTCAGGTCTCTATTATCAATAAAAATTCTCATTGAACCATCCTTCATTTTAAAAAATAAGACAGCAGCACCACATGGTTCTGTTCTTGGTCGAATGAAACCTTTCTCTAATAAATCATTCAATTTCTCCTTCAACTCTAAAAGTACAATTTGAGCTATTAGATAAGGGGTTTAGAAATTGGATTAGCATCAAGAACTAATTCAACAATAAATTCAACTTCTCGATCTGGTATTATTCCAGGAAACTCATCAGAAAAACATCAGGATACTCATTTACTATTGGCATATCATTAATCTTAATGGTTCCTTTATTTTCAATAATATGTTCTAGGTAAAATTCATTTCCGTGTTTTACAAGATTCTCTACCTCTTGAAATGTAATCAACGGTATGTGTTCATTCTTGTACCCAAACTGAAAGTCTTTCTGAAAAGAAACTTCTTTATCTTAACAGCCAATATTATCATGGTAAATAGAGAACCAATCCATACCCAGGATATCACCAAACACTAGAATAGGTAAACCAATAAGGTCTTAAAATAGGTTATTTACAAGGATATGTATAGGAAGATTCTTATAAATTATGTATACCTAAAAATTTACACCAGGTGTTTTTACTACAAGTTCAGGAATCATTTCTTGAGATAAAATTCACAATTTAGTAGATACTTTTTCAGGGATGAAATAATGTATAGACCCTGAATCGAACAACACATTGGCATAATCTGAAAAAACCAACAAAGTACCTAATACCACTTCATTTGATGGCCCAACATCTGCTGAAGTAGTTGCAAATGATTTCACAACACCTTTATGCTTGTTGTTTGACTGCTTCACATCATTCGAGCACTTTTTCGGACACTCGATTTCATAATGACCCATCTCATTGCACATGAAACATTTCACTAACTATAAATAAAATTTGGTCATACCATTACCTTGATTTTTTCCAGTGAAATAATGAGCCTTATGTCACTTATTACCAAATAAGATGCACTTTCCAGAATCCAAAAGTCATTCCCTAGCATGATTTTCACAACATTTATCACAAACTGGAAACATAGTTTTCTTACCACCAATCCTTTTTGAAGGATTCTTCTCTTTCTCTTTCCACCTCAGTCTCCTCTTCTGTTGTTTGTCATATAACACTTGATCATCAGAAAACTCCATTTCCACTTTCCCAGCAGACCTAAAAATCATTTCATAAATTTTGATCTGACGAGAAGCTAATCTCCTTTGATATTTTGGATTTAATCCTGAGTAAAAATGACTATTATTATTATCAAGGTCTCGGATAAAATTTGGAGCACTCCTTTCCAATAGAGTGAACTTTTCTTCATACGCAGCCACTGAGTCATCCTCTTGCCTCAATTATAAGAATTCTTTTTCAATCCTAAGTCGAACAGCCTTTGGAAAATATTTATAGAGAAACATATCTTTGAAATCATCCTAGTGAAGAACATCAATCTCATCAGCGTCAATGATATTTATAACCATCGAACAGCACAGATCTGCATCACCCTCCAAATAATAAACAACCAGACTAACCTTTTGGTTGTATGAACACCCCATGCCATCGAATATTTTATCCAATGCTTTAATCCAACCTTCATCTTGAACAGGGTCAGATGATGCCTTAAATGATGGGGGATGTTGCCTCATAAAATGTTCCAACAATTCCATTTTCCTCATCACTTGATATGGATGATCTCGAGCATGGATACCGCCACCATTTATCACTTGAGTAAACTATTCTATTACTACAACAAACAGTTCAGTTCCAATTCCGACCATCTCAGAATACTGATTTGGAAGGTCATTGACTTCTGTATGCCTTCTTAGCACTAGTTCCTTGTTTCCACTTCCGAAAACCATTCTGAAAAAAACATGTCTTAGATGAAGCAACATGGTAATATTCAAATGCTATACCATTTCAATTTGACAATAATGTACAAAAAATTATTTTGGAATAATAATTTAATAGAATTCTAACTCCTAAAGTAATCTAAACTGACCTCTGATTCTAACTATAGGGCCCCAAACTTAAACATTACTTAATCTTGTGTTATTTCAAGAATTTTCATTGAGGATATTTTCAGGTTTAGAGTTTTAGAGAATTAGATCATAAATCATGCATTACATTCTACATTTAAATAAGGTGGTTACATCATAGAAATTTTTTTTTTCCACCAATGGAAACATATTTAAAATAAAACAAGGTTTCTTTCTTGAAACTTCCTTGGCACTATCATCACATCATGTAGATTTCCATTAACCCGTGAAAAACATTTAAAAAACAGGGGATGAGAATAAAAAGATCAATAAGGTATATAAAAATACATAATGAAAATATTAGTCCATGTATACATAAGAATCAATAAAATCATACTTTACTCATAAAACATAAGTACTTTAACATACCTCATGAAATCATAAGATTTATGAATAACTCATAGAAATTAAAAGACATAAATGTAACATGAGGAATTCATAACATTCTTACGTGGGGAGTAACCCTCATGGCTACGTTTGCAATACTCATCATAGTGTATTCCCAAAATCTCCTCAGAGAAAACTTAGAGATTAACTCTTTCATGTTACCCAATGCGCTGGAGAGCTATCTTGGGCTCCCCTGCCCTTATTTTATCATGGAACCATCCGATTTCATAAACTATTCCCAAGAACCATCACATATTCATAACACATAACACATTCATAAAAGAAGAATAAAATTTTCCACATTCCAATCACAGGATATCAATACAATACATTTTTATAAAAAAAATATCAAAACCATTTTCAATACAAAAATAAATGAAAATTAATGTATGGTATTTGTTTCGTTTAAAAAAATTTATGTCTTGTATAGGAATCCGGAACTCAAATAATGGTCACGGCAGCGGAGACGTCATGGTCACCGAATAGGTAAGACAAAAACATTTCCTATCGTTGTTTAGAAAAAAACTTCCTATAAAAAGATTCCTTTTGAATGAAATTAAATTTCAAAATGGTTTATTATACAACTAATAATAAAAGGTCGTATATAAATTGGATTATGCCTCAAGGAAAGGAGATTGAGACGAAGTCCCTTACCTCAAGTCCGAATTATTCTAGTTCGTTCTTTATATTCCTAAATAATTGAATTAGGTAAATTTATAATTTCTTATGGAATTACATTAAATATTATTATTCATTTAATAACACATATTAACATGTTATATTAATTAGTTAATTATGTGAGTTCATATCATACATTTTTTCGATGTTCGGTACATGAGTCAAAAATGAATTTGTTAAAAAATAATTCCACAGATAGTTATAATTAAATCATCTCCAGAATGGTATTAATTATTTAAATATCACATATATCAAGTATATATTCATTTTATACTACTTCATAACATTTTGAGATAAAAAAATGAAATGCACCGTTCATGGAGACGGTAGGTCGTAAATACGCATGAATGCTACTTTCATTTCTTTGACATATTACAGAAATAAAAACTAAATGAGACATATATATATAATAATTCCAGTATAATATTTATGTTATATAGGTTAAATAAGTTAATTAATTATCGTATTTATAAATTCATTTTTTGGTATTAACGAGTCACATCACGTGAGGGTGCGGTAGTCCACACATCCTCAGATAAAATTATAGTAGTTCCGCAACATGAAAAGCATAACGATGAGATTTAAAAATAAAATTCCAAAGTATATAGACAAAATAAATACCATATATATCATATATAAATATAGTGAAATCATAATGGCCCCCATGAAAGGTGTTAAAATATGATTGAACAATCATCATTTCGTGAGGTAGTAATTCACCACCCACAGAAATAGTATGTTCTTTAACCATTAGAAGGAGGTGTGTGTAAGTGTAGATAGAATCAGTATAATAATAACATATTATTATATTGAAAATAATTTTCTAATTATGGGATCAAATAATAGTAAGATATTGGTGAGTGAAGAAGGAAAATAAAAGAAAAAACTCAAGAAAAGACACTACCTCTAAATCAGGTAACTCTTATTATGTGAGCCAAAGGCTTCCTTGGAAAGGCATCGGCCCAAATTAAGGCTTATAAGGTTAAGAGAGGGATGTGGAGAGATATTATGAGCAGAGTTTGGATGATCCATGTGCATTAGAGTTGTGGGTAACGAGGTATATGTGGGTCCTTTTATAAGAGGGTGGATGGTCACTATTGGAATGTCATGAAATGTTACTTTATTATAAAATTGTTTTCAGATATTAAAGGTCCCAAGAATGATATATTTCAATGATAAGGTGATAAGGGATTGGAATAATCCTATAAAATTGGTTTTATAAAAGTTGATGTCTTATATTTTACTTTATATTTTCATTTTATTTAAATCATTAATTAATGAGGTAATAACTGCATCATCATGGTGTCATAAATACATTTATTTATTTAATGTCAAAAAATTATTAAAAAAATACCATGATGCAGGAAATATTTTTATCTCTCCAATTAATATTTATAGACTAAGATATCAATTATTAATCAATATTAAAATTGTTTTACTTAGGTATTATATAGATTGGTTATATTTTCCTTTCTTAAAAACAGAATATGATAAAAGGTCACTATCACACAAAATTTATTTCATGGGGTCCCCAAGTCGGCACAAGGAATCCCTTGGATTTCCATGACACATTGTAGTGGATTTGAAAACATGTTGGGGTAATTTTATATTATTATGATATTATTTTATTACCCTTAACAACCGGATTACTAATTAATCACGATAATAAAAGATAATTACCATCGGTACTATTCATAATGTCCAAAAACAAAAGAGCATTAATTAAATAATTTGGACATTATGATTCCAAATATGGAATCAAATTTTCCAAATTAGAAATAGATAAATTGCAGTGATTAGTTTAAAAATAATTCCCATTGTCAAAACAAATAGCATGTTTTTAAGAAAAAATATCTATAAAAAGATTCACAATAGTTTATGTCGAATTTCAAAGTAAAATTAATTATAATTACCATAATTGAATTAAATTGTAAAATTATATTCTAATTACACATTAAAACCAATTAAAAATATAATTTAACCATATAATCAAAATAGATGAACAATCAATTTTGAAGTAAAATGCAGTATTTTTCACTATTCATAAAAAATGAACATTGTCAGAGAAATACCATAAATTAATCCAAAGTAAAATTAAATGTCCCAATTGTTTTTGAAATTTTTTATTTTGACAAATAGAGCTTATAAAATTATCAAATGTTAGATTTAAAAATGGTTTTCCATAAAAAAGTCGGTAAAACGATCTTTTAAAAATATTTGAGTATTTTATGCCTAAGATTAGGTTTATTCTCATTTTAAGCCTCTAAAAAACTAACTAATTCATAAATAGACATAGATATGAAATTATATTATTCTTTACTTAATTGTTATGTTACATATATATAGCATGGTTAGTGGGTGTTATAGTTCCTATGTTTTGACCGTGTGGCTTGGTTAGAGGGAAAACTGGCACCCGGGGTGAGGGGTGTTCACTTGGATAGGATTATTATGAGAAAGGATGGTTTTCATCAGCGATAATATTATAATACTTCAAAACATGTGATTTTAATTACCTCTATATTAACAACGTAGTAGGTATACCGAGAGATCATTGGTTGTACACCAAGCTACTTAAGTATCATGGATTTTTGGGATTAAAAATGGTATTCTTGTGGGTTTCAACTTCATATAATGTTAAAGGTGATGTTGTGTAGTGGGTGGTCAGCTAATAGACATACCTGATTAATGGTCATAAGGAATTAGTTTTTCTATAAATGATAAGGGATCAATTCATGTGATACCGAAATGAGAGGCATTTTGTGTTTTGATTTTTGTTCTACATTGAGAATAAGATGACCATGACAACTAATTATGATCTGTAGGGGATGGGGTGTGAGATGTTGTAGTTTATAATTATTTTAAGAAATTGGTGAATACAACTCACATAATGTGACGAGTGAATAATTTATAATAGTTTAATCCTTTGATTTGTATATTATATGTGTGTTGGATTACAATGAGAACGAATTATGAGGAATCATTATGTTGATAGGTTGTGTGTTGTAGAAACATGGATATGTTCTGGTGGAAACCTGGAGAGATATCCTGATGTGAGTGCACAGTGTCCCAATATTTTTGACTTGGGTTCAAATAGAGGGTGGGGTATACATCTTGTGGATGGGTTATTATAATGTGGGTAGATTGAAAGATCCCAACAATTTCTAGAGTTTTCCCAAGATTGTATATGGGTAAAATTATATATAGTTATGTGTAATACAAGATTGGTAAAATTATTCGGGTTTTTTGGGTTGAATTTATAGAATTTAGGAAGAAATAAGGGAGGTTTAACGTTGGTTAATTGTTTTCCCAAATAGTGACACATATCTCAGCTAACTATGAGATCCTAGGAAGAGGGGACTCGTTTTGATGGAGTTGGGTTTGGAAAACCATCAACCATAAAAAAAAATTTGTACCCCCACCCCAGAAAAGGATGACAGTTAATTCATATAGTTAAGGGAAATTATGATCCCCAAGCAATAAATAGTGTTCATGTTTTTAATTAACCTAAAAATAAGTTTTTAAAATACTTGAGGCACTATATCAATTCCAAATGAAACAAAACTTTTCCTATAATTCTACCTCTCAATATTGTAGGCTCCCTCAAGGTCTACAAGGGCTCCTGACCTCCTTTATAGATGATTTAAACCTAGATTGATGATCTACACCCCACCTAGTTAAAGGATCTCATCCTGAATGGCTTCCCATCACTTTTCCATCCATTTACCATTCATTAATGGGTTGCTTTCCCATTTTGGAATTAGATCATAATCTATTTTAAAAGGATCATTTATTGTTTCATCTTTGATTTAGGATTTGATTCATGATCTCGATATTCGATGCAATTTGGTTTCTTCGATAGAAATTTAAGATACTGATTGGATATAATTCTTCATCAATATTGTGGTAGGTAGTTTATAATTTAAATCTCATTGTATTTATTTAAAATAATTGTATTTTATTAAATAATTTATATTAAATGTTTTGAAATGGTTTTTTGAGTAGGATTAGATATGTTTGGGAATTAATTAATTGAGAATATGTGAAATTTTTAATTTAAAGTTTATCAATATAGATATATAACTGTTGAATTAATTATTAGATTTTTAGAGAAATGATTTGAGATAATAAATTATATAAATAATTTTATGATATGGAGGTTGTTAATTTAGATAATTAATTGATTGATTAATTATATTATATTTATTATATTATATGAGATAATAAATTTTTGATATAATTTTAAAATTTGGGTTGGGTATATTGAATTAAAAAAATAAGGAATTAATTAATGGTATGAGAATATACAATTAATTATTGAAATAATTAGTGATATTTGATTGATTAACTAATTTCTAAATTAGGAATGAAATTATTATGGTTAGTTAATTGTTGAGTTGATGAATAGAATTGATGTAATTAATAAATTATCAAGTTAATTAATATTATTGTTTGAATTAATTGATTGTTTAATCAATTAATGTTAGTGAAGTAGTTAGCTAAATGATGAATTAAATAATGGAATAATGGTTTTAAATAATTTTATAATTAGTTATTTAATTTATTCATATGATTAATTTTAGAATAATTTTTTTGTTGATGAGTGGGAACATTGTTTTTTGACTATGATTTTATAGATGGTAACATAGTCATTAAGTTATATAATGATGAATGGGAACATGTTCAATCTAATGTTTGAATATGAATGGAAACATGGTAATTAATGTATGAATAAAATAATCGGAACATGGTCATACTATTGTTTGAAGTTTGAATTGTAATATCAGTTTTTAAGTATGTGTTACTAAATTAGGACATGGTCATTAAATTGTCGGATGTGTGAATGGTAACACATGAATTTAAATATGAATTAAATATTTCTTATGATGGGATTTTTAGTTATGATTTCACCTAGAAATAGTTTCGGCTTAGGAATGATCCAATGTTGGCACTGTGATATTATATCACCTAGGAATTCATCGTCCAACAACATGAGTTAATGTTGTTATTGAGGTATTAGTATCTATGGAATCCCAGGGGGTCTATGTGGATAAATAAAATTTAAATGATAATGTGATTACTATTTACTTATTACTTATAAGTATTTCTTTATACAACTATATATAATATTAAATGACTAGATACTTTTTTAAAGACCATTGTTAGTGGCTAAATGAGTTGTACTCACACCCAACTCAGGTATCCTGAATAGTACCCGAATAGATTTAATGGTTTCTAGATAGGATAAGGGAATATGTCTTACGTTTGGTGTCCATGTCAGAATAAATCATGGATGAGGGACCCTTATGTGATTGAAAACCCATTTGGGAGTAGTCAGTGTCTTAATTTTGAGCATTCTCTTTGACACTAGGAAGGGACTCTATCATAACATATTTATTTTTCAATTTGATGTCGTATCTCTAATTTTGGCCATCATATGATATTGGTATTTTTCATACTATTTCATATCATTATTTGGTTATTTTTTATTTATTTCCTCTGGTTGTCTACTTTGAAAAATTGGGTATAGACTCCCCATGAATGATATTAGACACTCACTATTAGTTGGTAGCCTTTGGCATACGAGGAGGTGCAGCTGAGGTTATGTGACCGACTAGATCTGGTAAATAGTTTGTGTAACCCAGTCTAGGAAATTATAGTCCATGAATATAACATAAAAATATCCATACCGATAAATACCTACATAATAAAATATGTTATCATAGAATAATAATTTTACAAAAGAATTATTCATTAGAATCAATAGTCACAAGCAATATAATAGAAATATTTATCTTAAGAATAATTATAAACCCATAAAATTTATAGAAAAAATGTTTTCATATCATGGAAAAAACATTATTATATCACTATTAAAAATTGAATAGAAATTATGGGCTACTTAAATATCTATAGTATGTAATGCAATGGAGAAATAAATTGGACCCACCTACACTTGGATTATCACGGAACAACCTCCCTCCGTTAATAACGTATCCACTTTCCATTATTTTGAAATGTAATAATCCATTTTTTTAATGAAAACTCTAATAATTATAAAAAGTTTATAACAAATTTTTGATGAATAATGTATATAAAAGAAATATTCCATATATAGTCATTGAAACAACTTTAATTCTACAGAAAACTTGTTTAAACAATGCAAAGGGAACATGTACTGTTAAAAATATCATTGAAACACTATTAACACTTGTAAATGATATGGATTAAATATTAATAAAATTGAATCATGATTAAAAAAAATAAATTGGGATATAGAAAGATCCCTTTCAATCAAAATAATACCATGGAAAATAAATTGGTTCTATAAAAATATATTTGAAAACTATAATTCCTTCTAGGGAAATAGAAACACCGCAAGAATTAGAAATATTTTCATTTTATAATAATTTTCCCTAGAATGCATTAAATTAAATAACATGGAATGATTATGTTATAAATTACATAAATTTTAACTTTCTCATTACATGATAATGAAGTTATCATACCATAAACAGAAGACTAAGTTTATTGATATCTTGCGTATCACACAAGACCAAGTTTTACCAAATAATAATATATTATGAAAATTATTATTATATAGTATAAAAAGATATAAAATATACTTTAGATTGATCATTATTCATATTAATAAAACAATTATGAAAATATATAGGTGAATTAATTATTTATATTTTAAAATTAAATGAATATAGATTACAAATGAATATAAAGAGAATGATTTTTGTAAAGAATTATTTCTATTTGAAAATGTTTATTTATATTAATAAGCTAAAATAATTTTTTTTACTGAATGATATTAATTAAATTTAAATGAAACTTATTATGTAAAATATTTTTTACATTCATCTAATATGATTTATTGGTATAATACATGAAAAACCCAAATTCTAAACATAAAAACCCAAAATTTTAAAAAGAATGTTTTACCACATTTTTAATGAAATACCAATTTTAAATCGGAATTTTTTTAACTTTTATGAATTTTATAAGTAAAAAATAACTAAATATTTGAAATATAAACATCAAAACTACTTCACAGGGAATTTTTGGTATATTTAGGCAATGTTTAGTTTTTTGATGAATAATGAAAAATAGTGATTTTTAATTCGAAACACTTTTTTTTCTAATTTATTGGTAATTTTAAATAATATTTTTATGGGTTTTAATTTTTAATAAAATTAAATTTATATAAATTAATACAATATATGGACATAAAAATTTAACAAACATTTAAACATTTTTATCTGAAAAACATCTTTATCATCCCTTATAAGAGTTTTAATTTATTTTTTGTATTCTACAAATTATGTTATTGAAGTTGAGAAAATGTATTCCATGTTAGTAATAATAATAATATATCATTTCAAACATGTTAAGATGACATTTTTAACGAAAATATTAATAGATGTGATAAAAATTAAATACAACTATTAAGAGAAAAATTAGAATAACAAATGACTAAACTAAAAGTATATGTTTTGAAACGGCCTTTTAAATTTTTCTTAAAATCATTCATGTACATAATTTGATCCAATAATCACTTTTCTCAAATTCAGTTCATTGTTAGAGCCAATTTTAGTGGGAAAATTGTGGGCAGAATTCCCTTTCAAAAAATTTACATGAATAACACTACTCCTCCACATCAAAATGAATATAATCCCTACTATTTTTTCACACCTCTCAAGCCCCTTGGATCCCCAAAACTATGATTAAATAATCTTCCAAAATCACTCCCCTCATCATAGAATCTATTTTTTGGTAATAAATCTATCCATGGATGCCCTGTGTTTCAAACCAATAGGAGGTCCCCAAAGAAGAGGTATTATACATTCTCAAGATCGATTGTTTTATTTTCATTCTCCACACACTAAAATATTCTTATTACAAGATAAAATAATATCCTTAGAATGGTAAATATACATATATTTTTTATATTAAGGTTTATACCTAAAAATACCCACACATACATCAAATTTGTAATATATTTACCATTCATGTATAGTGAAATACCTCTTTGTGAAACGACCATTGACCATTTTTCTTGTACCGTAAATGATAGTGGGTATTAATATTTAATCCCTATTTAAATATTATATATGTGAAATTTATAATAAATTTATGATTCTATAATTTATATATAACACATATCATTATACACTACATTATTTGGAATACAAGAACATCAATTCTTGACAGGGGGACAACCGCCTTCTCAAAGAGGAGCGATAACTTGACACATTACATGGAATGTATTATGGATAGTTATAATTAAATGTCTATGAAATAAATGAAATTAAAATTTTATCAATTAAATAATTAAATTTGTGTAAATGTAATATAGCATTTTCTTCATTTCCCATGGACACAATGAATTGGGGATAATGTCGTTCATGGACGTGTTGACAACCACATATTCAACACGATGTAATTACTTTTACATCACAAGAGTTATATATATAGGATTTATTAAAATTTTATTTATGATATGACTATAATTTTTAGATATAAAAAGTTACATACCTTATTATAATATAGATCATTAAAACATATAATGAAACTCATGCATACGTATGGATTACCACCTCTATGATTATAAAGTTTGTTCATTTTTAATAACAATATTCACGGATTAGTTTTAAAATTATAATTGATTTAAAAATATGATAATTATTTAAAGATTATTAATCTTTATATTTAAATATAATCTCCCCTTTAATCATAATCAATCTACAGAAGTCATTTTAAACACAAGAAGTGGATTTGGTCAAAACTCCCGATGTGAAATTAATTGTTTAAGTAGTAGTATAAATAATTTTACATGGTGAAGTGAAAGTAATAATAAAATTTAAAATCATTAGGAATAATTTTAACAATTAACTTAAATATATTATTTAGGAAGATAAAGACACATGTGTCCAGTCGAACTCAATATAAAGGATTTTCATCTAACTTTTATCATCTATGAGATAAATTAAATATTCGTCACATAATTCTTTTATGTGGTGTATCTATTTTCCATTTGGATATATTATATCCTGAATACATTCATCATCATGGTATTGAAAAAATTATTTTAATTTTATTTCTTTATTGGGTTTATGATTCATATATACTAAACAAGTTTGGGACATGTTAGAATTTCGAATGATTACATTTTCCAAGAATGTGTTTAATGGCTAACTTTGCAATATAACATTATTTTGATATTTTTAAATCTCTATTGAAACAATAACATCAATGTGATCATTTTTTTGGTACATTACATTTTCCATAAATATCCATATTATCATGTAATGGATATTATTATTATTTCAAAACCCAAATAACATTTTCCATATGATGTTCAAATTGTCATTTATTAGATTAACATTAAGATTATTGATATATCAATTTCTTTTAGATAATATAAATATTTGATAAGGAACATTGTTTTTATACTAACTCAATTTCTCTACATGTGAGGAATTCATTGGGAATGTATGAAATATGAGGTTCTTGATTATAGATATCCCCTTGACGCATCAGTAGCATCATGTGATGAATCAATTTTCCAAATTAAATGGGTATTATCCTAGAATACTCAACTATAATGTGAATGGTGTCGAAGATTAATTTAAAATTTACCAAAAACAATTGAATCCACTAATTAAAAATTTCTCTTATATAGAATTATATATTATTTATCTATGATAACCTTTTCATGAATATATCAATAAATTCATTCAATTCTCAGTATATTTATCAATTTTCTTGTGATTTAATTTCTATCCTTTCCATACTGATTATTCATTATCCACTTATTTGAATGGAATGTGTTATCGGTTATTTAAAATGGCATGTTTGTTATGATTCTAGATTCATTATTTATTTCTCTTTAATAACCCTTACTAATAAATTTAGCTAACACTTTTTATGTTCCCATTCCACACATTATGAAGATGAAATAATTTGATAATATTTAAAGGGTCAAGATTATTTATTTTTATTATGAATCATGATTTATTTTCTATTTCCCAATATAATATGGGTACCTTTTAAGTAATATATTATTCCAAAATAGCTAAATTGATTGGCCTATTGGGATTTTATTCATTGTAACAATGATAATGTAATAAAATAAAGCACCAGCTCTGCGCTTCTGGGGTCGGGGCGTTATATTTGGCATCAAAAGTAGTTTAGTATAAACCTTGTAAACTATATTTTTATAACGACTATTTGGTAACATAACCTTACGATATATATTGCGGATATATATATATATATATAATAAAATCCTTGAATGTTGGTAAGATGGATATTATGTGGGTCTTCCTAATTATACATCTCTATTTGGATAATACCAATGAACATTGATCTCGAATAGAAGTATCTAATGGTAAAAAACCTGAAAATGTGTGTCGATCTAGACACATATTAACCTAGTACAAGGAAATGGGAAATTCTAAACCCGAATTGTGACACACTGGTGGGATATTTTTAGGATAATTCTACTGTTTTTTTAATTATTTAGGATCTTAAAGTAGAAATGTCCCAAAAAACCGTGTTTATGATTTTTATATTAGCTACCAAAAATTATTTTGAGTTATGTTAATTATTTTTTTATTACTAGGATTATATATTATGTTTAATAATTATATGAAATAATTTTATGTATTTTTCCTTTTAGAAATGTTTAATGGCCAATGAATAAGTTTCTCACCAGTGTACAAGATCCAAAGACAGTGGAAGATCTTATCATTTATGTCATATAATAATATTCATTTGGAATGGTTAAATAATTATACTATTCACATAGTGCCAATAGAATTTATAAAAATAATAGAATCACAGTTTAAAAGATATATAATATAAAGGAGGGAAAATGTATTTTCTATCATGTGATGATTATTGATATAAAAACCACGATACGTTAATAATAAAATTGATTTTACATAAGTGTGAAGAAATAGGCCCAAATTTATTTTATTTTATGGGAGATAATTAATATTTCAATCTACAATGCTTCCACTATAAAGGCATTTTATACTATGGAAATCAATGCCTCATGCATAGAAAAAATATACACCAAAAGAGTACAATATATCATGGTCAATATTATGATACGACAATAAAGGAAGAGTGTTGAATAATTTTATTATTTATGGATTCAAATGTTTGGTAATTTGAGTATTTTAACATTTTTGTATTGTTTATTTGAATTGTGGAAGATATTAGGATAGTATTGTAGTACAATCTCATTAAGGGTATGAGGTCACATATTGAATGGCACTATGAAAAGTGAAAAGGTATATAGTTGATATTTTTTGGAAAACATATTGTTTTAGGTATGATAAAAATTAATAGGATCCTAATTTTTAGGTAATGAAATTTGGATAAAGATTTGAATCTTTTGGATATCATAAATTCGATAAGTGCTAACTACCATAGAATTTATTAATTATTTTTGGACATAGTGGTTTACTCATTAATTTATGATGTTTAAAAAACTTTTGGATTTTTTAAATATATCCAACAACATGAGTTTTAATTAATTAATAAGGAAAAATTCATGTTTCCCATAATGTTTTACGGTAACTCAGGATATTAAATCATTTTAATAGAATAAAGGATGTATGAATTAAAATGAATTGAATTTGAAAAAAAAGATTTTATTCAAGTTATATAAATATTAATGAATAGGTCATTTTGGAAACACCATGACCTTATTTCTAAATAGTTAGATCATAATCATGGAAAATATTTCCATTTATTATATGGATTATGTTGAAGATTGAATTTGGTTTTAAATGTTAATATATTACATCACAAAGTGAATCATCTTATGATATGAAATGAAGTAGAAATAGTTCAATATACAACCAAAGATTAATATTATGTTTATGTAGTGTAAACATATTTTTAGTATATTCTTATAGAGTTAAATAATTCCTCAAATATAGAAAAAATGCCTTTAAACAATAAAATTTCACTACTATCATCAATTATTGTGATATCAAGGTCCTTTTTCATAACATGTTTTTAGAGCGTTGTGGTCATCAACTTCTAGAAGAACATGTTATCTATCACTCTCTATCAGAACAAGACTGTCATATTTTTTCAGTGTCAATGTTTACATTTATTAAATATGTTCTCTTATATGGGAACCTAGTTACATGAATATTTTAATTAACATTATATATTATTAAGATGATGTGTTATTAGACTTATTCATGATGTTGATTTTCATTAAACTTTTATTTCAAAATTTCTGCCCCTTGTTTACCAAGATCAATTTACAATTACATGTACATAATTTGTTTAATGCATTGATAATGTAACAACCTAAGACCTTAAAATATTTTCCTTTTTGAATAAATTTATTTTCTTCCTAGAATACATAATTTTAGGATTATGTTATATGGAATATAATTCTTTTCTTTTACTGCATGGAAATGTGAGTTTGGATTATATTACATAGAAGAAAAACTTTCCTAGATGGCATGCATAACACATAAGACTACGTTTTATTGAAGAATAAGATATTTTTAAAAATATTACTATATAATATAACAAGATATAAGATAGTTGTTATAGTTGTGGTTATTGATAGGATAATGTATATTTTGAAAATATATGGATTAATTCATTGGTTAGATACTAAATTTAAATGAATATTGAAACCAAATGAATTTAAATGGTGTCACAAACCAACCCAGGTACCCTAGAAACCCAATAACCAAGACGATCCTAAAATTCCTCAAAGGGTGTTCCTGATCCCCATGGTTCGGTGACTAGCACCAAGCATCATACAAACAGAATGTGGGAATGAATTTTCCACCAACAATGTAGAATGAAAATAATACAAGACATTATAAATATCAAAGGAAATCCCCAATGGGTGTAAATTACTTGAATTTAAACCAGAACAACCACTAAAGTAAAACAAACAAAGTACAAGAAGGGGAAAACTGCCCAACTTCAATAAATAAACAACTCACTACGACCAATGTTCAGTAGTATGATCAACATCCAATAGAAATAATTCCTTTGATTGAACCACGAAGGAGAAAATCAAAAAACACATAAAATAAAAAGTATGGTGTCAGCCAAAACCCAATATTATTTCACCCAACAATTCTTTAACAGATTCTAATATCAATTTAACCAAAATGTAATTTTAATTTTTTTAAAAAAAATTGGTTTTTCATTAACAACTAAGATTTACATAAATAATACTCTATATTTTTTTTAAATATGGAAACACCATTAGAAAATCATTCTATACATTTCAAATGGTGGAAAAACATTTCAAAATATTGAATTTTCCTTTAATCAAAAGATACTTTGCATAAACACCAATTCTCACAAATGGATTAAAAAACCTTTATATTAGTCTTTTATATAACATCTCAAGGCATGTAATACAGTTCATAATAATGGAATATATATGCATTCAAAAATAAAAACAAGCGAGAAACACGTTCATGTTGCAAATATGTATGATAGTTCAAGTCTATAGGGATCCAAAATAATGAATACATAAAAGTATGTATATACATCCCTTTAGGACTTATGTAAAGGGATCTCATCGCCATTACTTGAGGAATTGGAGGTGATGATATAATGTTTTAGAACATTGTAGGATGACCACGTGACCCCAAAAATGAGTCTTGACTATCTAAATATTGCATATTCTCATGTAACGAAAAGATTATGGGAAATTCAAACAATAAAAATAATGAATTTAACCACACTCATCATTTAAAATATTCTGATTATCACCTAAAAACCAGTAATAAGTTTTTAATAAAAAAATGATTTTTCACCAAGACGAGATCCTAAGGTTTCCATAATAATATTTGAGTCCATTTTTTTACAAAACATGGATTTGAAACCAAAATATGAAATTTCAAAATCCATTTAACATTCGAATTCAATAATTTAATTTATAATCAAATCAATCATTTTCGTCCCAAACCACCAAATCACTTGAATCATCGATTTCCACAAATAGTCCATCAATTAAATTATTCGTCAATTAAAATCAGCATTTTAATTGATTAAATTACCATCAAAACAAAAATTAAATTAAAAATTTTAAATCTCACCAAATTACAATTCCAAGTGAAAGATTCATTTTCCTCAAAAACCAGAATTCATCATATTTCCATTTTTTGAAATAAATCAGTGGAATTTTTTTATTCAAAAACCAAACACTTGGAATTTATCCATTCATTTTAAATTTAATCAAAAAAATTAAGTTTAATAAAAATTTAGAATTGTGATGGAACCACTTAAAAATTTCAACAGCTCATGCAACGCCAAATCCTAATCCCAATTTTTTCAAGAAGAATAATTATCACACATATAGGAATAGAAAGTAGGTATAAGATCCCAAAAAAATGAGATATATAATTAAATTCCAATAAATATATAACTCTAAGTAGAAAGAGGGAGGAATTTTAGAGGAAGATAACATGAGGAGGAAACAAACCTGATTGAGATCAAAGGTAACTACTAAAGATTTATATCACATATGGGTTGGGTTTGAGGCACCGAAAACGACCCTTGGGATCTCTGAGGATGTGAGAAATTGATTTGGGTTGAAGGAAGTCTATCTATGACAAAAAATGGTGGTCAATAATTTTAATAAATAATATAGATCAATAAAAACCCATCCACATGTTTTCTTAGAAAACAACACATAGTTTTGGAAAACCATGCACATACTGTGCAGAGCCCACTATCTAAACCATGGAACTAGAGAATGGTTTTTCAAATCTATGTACATGGCATGTGAAAATAGTTCCCTTGAAATGAACCCTAAAAAACCTTAAGTGTTAAACCAAAAAAAACATCAATCAAAACCCTACCAATTCTCAAAAAAATATCTGTTTAAGAATACCTAAAAATAGTAATGGGATTTTCAACCTCCCAAACATAGAAACTATATTTCCTCAGAAATCCAAAAAAGAGGCCTTGTGATAAAAAAGATAACACCACTTTTTCCTCATCAGTTCCTCCCTCCCCCATGTTTAGTGAGAATCAAGACTGTGCTACCATATTACCCGAACCATATGTATTGTTCTCCCATGAAGAACCCTGTTATCATAATCAGTTATCATAACTAGAAGTTCAGTCACAAAAAATCATGTTTGTGATCAAGATCATTCCTACTCAAGACATGATATAGATCAGATAAATACATTCGAAGATAATATACATGAAATATTTTATGTATTGACATCAGTTGGTTTGGTAGTGATAAATACTATGCAACTTCCCCCACATAAAAAACAACCTTAAACAGTCCAAAAAATGAGAAGCAAGATTCCCTCACATCCCAAGTTGTAGATCAATGAACCATATTGAATCTTTTAACATCAATTGATCAAAAACTGAGAATTTCAATGATCTACGATGAAAATCATGATAAAACTTGTATCATCCTTCAGATTTCAACATTCTGTGATGACTCCACTGATTATTTCAGTCTTCTCTCTGACCAAGCTCAATCCAACCAAGGAACTCTTTCCAATATCCATAAAAAATAATTCATATTTCAAGGGTGGGACATACAAGGCCATAAAAGGGTCCATTATGATCGTAAACTGGTAATTATTTTTATAAATAAACACAACTTGAACCAAATGTTCATACCATGATCCACCGAAGTCAATATCACAATCGTGGAGCATATTTTACAGAATCATTATAACTCTTTCTATCTGGCCTTCCAAATACAAATTATATGTCATTCTCAAACGTATATCAGATCCTCTCACCTGAAAAATGATTCCCAAAGAGAGAAAAGTAAATTGATAATCTCTATTAGAGAATATAGTAGATGGAGCTTTGTGAAACTGAACAATCCCTTTCATATAGAGACTTCAAAATTCCTAAACATTGTTCTTATCATGAATAGGTATAAAGAGAGCCAATTCTATCAGCCAATAGAACACCAACAAAATCAAATTCTTCTTCCTTCGGGTGCATGGAATCCTGTCCAGAATGTCCATATAGATATCATCCCTCTTTCATGTAGGGACTGGAAGTGGATGAAGCAACCCCAATGTTTTATGGTGCACACCATTCACCTACAGGCATGTATAGAAATGAGATACAAACTCATTAATCCTTCACCTCATACATGGACACCCTAATTTCCCTCAAATTTTATATAACATATTTTTGTTTCATGGATTCACAACTCACAGATAGATATGGAAATCCACCATCACATATTTCCTTACTAAATATAGTACTACAGAACTATTCTGATAGAATAGAATTACCTATTTATAAGAATGAAAGATATTCAACTATCTCCACACCATTATGAGCATATCTAATACTACCAATTTCTTTATAGATCTATTGAACCTGATAAATCATTTCAAGGATAGAGGATTTCAAATGAAAATTTTCCTAGGAATCCTCGCCCATGACTCCAAAAGTACAATATGAAACTTTACAAAGAGAGATAACATGTTCCATTATTCAAATTATTCTCTCACTTATTGGGTTGTAATATTCCTCATCAAATCATTTTCAAATAAATTCCATTACTGTGGGATATTGGAGTGTCTAAAGTCAATAGAAAGTAGTTATTCCACCCTATGCCTTTGGCGGAGATTCAAATCATTTTGAGAGATGATATAAGTCAATATTATGGGGTCAGAGAACATAGTAATCCTCTCACCATAAAGGTAATGACACCAACTCTTGAGAGTTAACACCACAAATTCCTATTCAAGTTCATGTTCCAAATAATTATTTTCATAAGGCTTAATCTGAAAAGATCCATAGGCCAAAAAATAACCCCCTACATAATAACCTATCCCAATAATGAATCTGATGCCTCTTAAAAAATCACATAGCCCTAATTGGGCTCTGGAAGTGTTAAAACACACAGAGTAGTAAAAATTCATTTCAACTCAGAAAAGGAACTTTGGCATTTCACACTCCAGAAAAGCATTACTCGCTTTGGAGTAAAAGAAATCATATGAGAATCCCACTTTTGGATTTCCTTTTCAAACTGGTAGTAATATCTATCAACAACCATGAATCTTCGAATCACAATGACACTTCCTGGTTGTTAACATTTAATAATCACATTACCCATTTCAAGGACAAAAAACATCCCTAGTTTCGAACCATGATGTAATAAAAACATGACTTCCCAAATATAGAATTCGATGTTTGAATGCTTGGTACCGAGTCATTTATTTCTAAGTAAACTCATCACCATTCTCGGATGATGCTCATGATCCTCCACAGATTTAGAGTACACAAGGATATCAACCACCAAGAAAACAACAATAGTATAGAGAAACTCCTGTAAAATCATTTTCACTAAAGCAATGAATACTTATTGATCATTGGGTAGAACAATGCGTGAGAAATGGGACCCATAATGTTCAAGCCTACTCTTAATAGATATTTTCTGAATGTCTGCTTCTTTTATACTCAACTAATGGTAACCTGAGAAAAGATTAGTCTTTGAGAATAACTTTTCCCCCATCAATTGATAAAACATATAATCAATAGGTGGCCATGTATACTGGTTATTTACCATCTATAAATTAATAATTCATTAATTAATGAAAAGGTGGAGTGAACAATCACACTTCTGGGAAAATAGAACTCGCACTACCTATGGTGACACTCTCGGGCATATAAAGCCTTTATCAAAAAGATCATCCAACTATGGCTTTAGTTCTTTCAATTTAGTTGGTTTTATGTCATAATAGGGAATAAATACTAGTTTGGTATACGTAATTAATTAAATATAAAACCCATCCACACTTAGTTGTGAAAACTGGAGAAGTAGGAAACCCATCATGAAATGCATCAATGACTGGATAGAGATCCCCACTCAAATATTTCCACACTAAGTCAATGTCAACGAATGATATTACATTCCCTATATCTGGATAAGAATATTCATCCTTAATTGTCCTTAGTTCCCATTCTCTTCAAAAAATGAGTGATACACCACAATGTGTAGTGAAGGGACCCATAGAAGATAGAAATCTAGATTGGATTTATTGTAAATGATCCAATCCACCCTGAAGAGGATGTGTAAATAATTCATATCAACAACCAGAAAGGTCCATGTTAACTCAACATCTGATAAATTGAAAACACATGAGTTACTACGAAGACTCTTCTCTCTCTTCGTACATATGGGTGTAGTATTATCCATTTTACAAGACAAAACCGCCTTAGAAAGAATAACCAAATTAAAAATTCTCGTTCAAATAAAAAAATGAGATGCAACAGAATCAAATAATGAAATCACTAATGATGAAGCTATACTGATGGTACTTGTCACCATTGCTGGACCTGTTTCTGCTTCCTTTAGAGACTCTTCTGCTATTTGGAGAATTATTTTCCTAATTTCTATCCCTAAAACCCATTTTATCATGAATTATCTAATTTAAATATAGTTTTAGTAGGAGATGATAATCTTCTCCCACATCACATAGTGGAACTAATATGGAATAACCACAACAAGTTCCATGAATTCCCATAGAAGCTACAATTCAATGTTGCTTCAGTTAAAGCCTTATAAGAATTACTTTCCTTTACACACTAGTATCAAACCAAAGGAACTATAACTTTTAATAGATTTGGTTCAGAAAAACCATGTCATATTTAAATTCCATGAGAATCATCATGCATCCCTTTTCCCAAGAATAAACCTACACTACCACTAAGTGAAAATCAAACTCCTAAAAATTCTAACATATCATCCATCTCCACATCATTTATCAGTTCTAAATATAGTAAAACATAATATGAAGAAAAATATTGCAATAAAACCTGAGAACAGATATCCAAACAATGTATCAATGCAAACCATCGAGCCTTTATACTCCCATTCAACACTCTCTTAGGTGTGATGTGAAAAGATCAATAAAACGGTTTTCATACAATGTCACAGACCAGTAAACCTACTCCTATATTAAAGAATAAAAATACTTGTAAAACAACATTAAATATATGAATATCTAATCGGTAAAAATAACTTTAATTCTTTCCACTCTAATTCCTCAAGATTAATCTCTATCACCATTGTATCCCACCATCTTCTACTCATTCCATTCAGCATGAAATTGGAACACTATAGATTGATCTCATTGGGTGTGTCTAAAAAACCGAATAAGTGTTAAAAAATGATTAAGCCCTCCTAGACCTCTTGAAGGGAATTTGATCCATTAATGGTTTTCTGTTTCTATTGGAAGAAATATTGAGAACTAATCATTGGGAGGTCCCTATAAGGTTCTATAATGGGAGCCTAAATGGGAACCCGAGGTGGTTCCTGTCCAAGAGCATTGAATGTGTCTAATAACCCCTCAATCATATTTGGTTCCACAATATGATTCACTCAATAATGTTTAGGTGAAATTTATTCTTTGGCCAAATTTTCAATTCTTCATAGACTCATGTTGCTACAAAACACCAGCAAAACAACAAAGAAGACATTATGAAATGCTAAAAATGATCAATGAGGGAAATTAATCCCAACAAATAGGATGTACATGATTTTTATTATACATCATCCATACAAAAATATGAAAAATACTAGAAATATACCACAACTCATTTTTCCCTAACCACCCCTGGAGGCATATGTTTCATTGTGGTGAGATCTGGCCAAATAATCAATCAAAACTACCTTATAATCCCCAAAAATATTTCACAATCTATATTGACTTCATGAATGAAGCTATAAACCTATACATATTGATACCACTTTGTGACGAACCAACTCAAGTACCCTTGAAAGACAATAACTAGGTCGGTCATAACATTCCCCAAAAGACATTCTTGATCCTCATGGGTCTGTGAATAACACTAAGAATACAAAAAAATGAATGTGGGAATTATTTTTCAACAAATAATGTAGAATGAAAATAAGAAAATACAATATTCATATCAATGGAAAATTCTACTATGATTAAAGAACTGGAAGTTAATCATGAAAAACTGCCAATGTACGATAACTGAAGTACCAAAATATGAAAAAAATCCAAAATTCCTGAAGGACACAACACAATGGGGATAAATTTTAGAAGAAAGACCCCCCACCAAGAGATCCATTTCCATTGTTCGGACCTAGAAGGTGAAAATCAAGAAACACCTGATAGAACATGTAGGGTGTGGGAAAATCCTAGTAGGATTTCACGCAATGATTCCATAATGTATTCCAAAATTAATTTAACAAAAATGTGCATTTTATTTTAAAACAAATAGGTTTTACATTAAAATTGAATATTTTTTAAAACTAATTCACTATATTTTAAAATATTTAAATACCATTAGCAAATAAATCAATTCATTTCATGTAGAGGAAAAAAATTCTAAATATGTAGATTTAATTTAGTTAAAGGATACATTCCATAAACATCAATTATAAAAAATTTCTTAAATTGACCTTTTTATATATAGTTTATATAAATTCGTAAGGCTGTATAGTAGTTTATAATAATTGAATTTATACACATTCAAAATGAGAACAAAGAGACAAACATGGTCATGTTCCAAATAGATATTATAGTTCTTGAGGTATAGGGATCACACACTTTGAATAACAATAAGTATGTACATATGATTCTTTAAGCTTGTTTTAATGGGATATCATCACCATCTCATAAGGAATGAGATGTGCTGATATGATTGTTTATAACATCATAGGATGATCAAGTGGCACCCAAAATATATTACCAACTATCAATGGTTTGTATTTGCCCATGTAGGAAATCCATTTTATGTAATTGATCTTATAAAAAATACATCATACATCCAATTTATCATTTCAAATATTCTATTTTTATCATTAAAACCCATTTTTGTTTTCTAATAAAAACATGCATTTTCACCAAAATTAGACATTGAAGTTCCATAAAAAAAATTCAGCCATTTTTTCGAAAAAATAAGATTTAAAACCAAATTCAGAAATTTGGAAATCTATTTCACATTTTAATTCAACAATTACATTTCTATTCAATTCTGTTATTTTTATCCCAACCCCCCAAATCATTTGAATCGTGGTTTCTCAAAAACAATCCATCAAATTATTCACTTCAATTAAAATAAACGTTTCAATAGATTAAATTAAAAACAAAAACAATATTTAAATTAATCTATTTAAATATCACCAATTTCAAATTCCAAGACAAAATCACTTTATTCCTCAAAAACCCCAATTCATCATAATTTGTTTTCCCTACAAAATATATCGATAACCATTTTTTTCAAAAACAAAAAAGTTAAAATTTATTCAAACAACTGAAATTTAATCAAATAATTTAGGTTTAATTAAAATTGAGCATCGTGATGGAACCACGTAGAAAAATTAGGAGATATTAGAATGCAAAACCCTAATCTGGATTTTTCCATAAATAATAAAGATCCCACAAATAGGAATCTAACATAATTTTAATATCCCAAAAAAATGGTATTAGATCCTAAAATAAATACCAATATCTATGGAACTCTAAAAAGATTGTGGCAGAACTTTTGGGGAAGAAAATGTGAGCAGAAAAATAAAATAATTGAGATTGAAGGACATTCTTCAAGCATTATATTGCATCTGGTATGGGTTCAATGAACCAAAAATCTCTCATAAGAACTCCAAATAAGGGACAAATGGATTAGGTTCGAGGGAGCTCCATCCAATATTAAAAAGGGGGGACAGGAAAATTTTGATAAAAATGTCAAATATAGAAAAATATGCCTGAATGGTTTCATAGGAATGTGCACATGGTTAGGAAAAAGTTTGTGTAGATTGTGCTATATCCACTATTAAAAACATGGAACTGGAGAATGGTTTTCCCTAACCATGGGTAGGCCTTATATAAACTATTCCCCAAGCTAGAATCCTCAATAATTTTAAGATAAACACACACAAAACTCCAAACAAAACCCAAACATGGCTGAATCAAAAGAGGGGTTTATGAATAATTGAAAACACTCATGAGATTTTACAAAGGGAATGATTATATAAAATATTTTTTATGGTAAAAATTAGATTTATCCTAATAATTTAAAATATTTAATTTTTCTAAATTTTATTAACTAAATTATTATATTATATATCCAATAAATTATTTTTACATTAATACAATATTCATTATAGGAATAAGATAAGAACAAACCCAATTTTACACATAAAAACCTATATATTTATAAAAGTTTTTTTTCATCCTTTTAGTGGGTTTCCTACAATAAATATTAATGTTTTAAATTTTATACTTTTTTATGTTAAAAAAACCTCATTATTTAAATAGAAACAATAAAATTAGTTTAAGTTGAATTTTTTGGAATTTGACTATGAAGATTTGCTTTATGAAGAATAGTTAAAAATTATAAATTTTAATTGAAAACAAATTTTCTGTCCCATATATTTGTAATTTAAAAATATTTTTTTAGTATTCTTAATGATTAATTAAATAAATTTTAGTTCATTAAATCCAAATCATTAATTGTAATTAATTTCACATTGAAATTAAGCATTAAAAGAGAGAAAATTTATGAATATTTTTACATTAATAACCCACTTTGTCGAATCCTCTACGTGAAAATATTTGAACTAATTTATAATAATTATGAGTTTAATATTTGGTAAAATGAATTCTGTATTTAAAAAGAGAATAATTAAAAATTTATAATAATGTAAATATATTTTCAAAAAATTCAATGTGATTAAAAATAATTATAATGATTAAGGAAACAATTATCATTCTAAAGGAGTAAACCATAATAGTCAGCGACCAAAAGACTTATACGCATTTCCAAAATCCATTTCATGTCAATATTTCACACTTATAATCACTATGATTGAATTTAGTCCATTATTTTATCCACTAGATATGTGAAAAACATGCATTGATTTCCTTTTATAGATGTTGCAATAATACCACTCCTCCTCCACTATAAAAATGAATTGTCCCCTCCCATTTATTCACATATCATAAGCCATTTTTCACAAAAAATCTATACTACAACAATATCATCTCACCCATACCCATATCATATGTTCCTTCATTATGGTATAATATGAAGGACCCCGGGACACCCTAAGAGGGGAGGGGTGAATTAGGGTGGCCACTTTTTCTTTTATTGTGACGGATCTTGTTCCCACGTTGGCAGGAACTTGATGAACCTGTATGATGATTATGATCAGAAAGAAAACATTCAAATGCATAGAGAAGACACAGCCCTTTTTACTTGGTTCACCACTAAGGGTTACGTCCAAGGAGCATACGCCGACAGGTTGTCGGTCGTACCAAAATCTACTATGCTTCACTAGAGGTAGATTACCAATGTTCGGGTACAGTTACTCTATCCCAGGATCACTGCCTTTACAACGTTTCAGGGATAGCCCACTGCTCCCCTCGGGTCACTCCCGTTGACTCCCCCTGGCTCACTGCCGTCGGTGAAGTCCCACTCAGTTTATAGACATGAAGGTCTCTTCATCATTTTCATGAGAATGCATCTTCTCTTGTATGTAGATTCTCTATTAAAGTATGATTCTCACCAGAAGTAGAATATCACTTTTCCTCGAATGTATCAGGTAGTCTCCTGGCTTTCGTGTAGCTCCAAATAGGACGGCAGGCTTCAGCAAAACCTAGAGCGCTTCTTTAAGCCGGACGTGCAAGTCCCAATATGTCGCGCAAGTCCAAACTGGCGCGCAAGTGTCACCAACGCACCTACACGACGCTTCCTTCCTCGACAAAAAACTTGCGCGGTTCACTTCCTTTCACTCCCAAACCACCTTGGACACACAACAGACAACCAGCGCCCAAGCTCTACTTGCGCGACCAAACTACCACCTACGCGACTCAACCACCTGCGTGACGAGATCTCGAACAATCTCCCAGTCTTAAAGTCCGTTATAAATGGGGAGGGTTGGTCCATTATTTATAATCAAACTAGACCCCCTACGCGGAGGCGCGCAAGTCCATCATTGGCGCGCAAGTCTCTTTTCCCACAACCTCTGTCGCGCAACTCACTTGCGTGACCCAACCAATACTTTCGCAACCTTCTTTCCTTAGCCAAATTTTGATGTTCTGATCCTCAAAAACATATGGCACGCATGTCTTTTATCCTCCAAGACCTCGGCGCAGAAGTAAATTTTCCAAAAACACTTTAATTTAATGGCCGATTATCAGGCCCAAAAATTAGGCAAACACTAGGAAACGACGCCACCTTCACTACTGTTTTCTGCTTGAACGGTACAATCTCGTTGGTGGTACACATCCTGAACGTCCACTGAGGATTGACAAAAAATGCAAAACATACGCCAAATCATGCTTTGAAGACCCTGGTTCCAACAATCTCCCCCTTTGGGTTTGTTGTCAATCAGAATAAATTCAATAGATCTCCAACCATGAGCAAACCCAAAACACAAGAATCAACTCAGCCAACACTCTAAGTCTACGTGAACAATGCTTGGTGTTGAAAACAAGATAGGAAGCTTGAATTGGGTTTCAGTGTTTTGAAATTCTCCATGACACCCGATGTTATCCTTCTTATACTTCTCATCGCAATCTTATACTTCTCAGGTGTTTTGAAATTCTCCATGATGCCCGATGTTATCCTTCTTATACTTCTCATCGCAATCTTATACTTCTCATCACAGAAGAATTTAATGACTTGAATTTATTCCTTTCTCCCGCATTGATAATAAAACCAAAGACCGATAAGATGTTCAACGTTCAGCTCAATCCATACTCCCCCTGAATAGTATCTCCCCCATAATCCTGCATCACTTCCATAAGTAGATAAAAACAGTTAAAAAAATGGGGAGAGGGGATTTCCGGAGCCTCCTTATGCAGTAAGAGGTGGTTGAATACCGAGGTTCAACCGATGCTTCTCTAACACAGCCGCAGACAATGGCTTGGTCAGGATATCAGCCACTTGCTAATTAGTTCCAACATGATCCATTTTAATCACGCCTTGTTCAACCCTTTCTTTGATAAAATGATATCGTATTTCAATATGTTTTGTACAAGAATTCTAAACCAGAGTCATCGTCAGATCAATTGCACTTTTGTTATCACAATAAATCACCATTGGTTGTTGCACCTTATCACCAATATCTATTAGCTGCTGCTTTATCCAAAGAAGTTGAGTGCATGATTTTGTGGCAGAGATATACTCAGCTTCAGTCGTACTAAGAGAAGTACTTTCTTGTTTCTTGCTCAACCAGCCAACACATTTCTTCCCAATATAGAAAGCTCCACCACTAGTGGACTTTCTGTCTACTACATCACCAGCCCAGTCAGCATCAGAAAACACTGATAATTCACTGTCCCTACCTGCAGCAAAAAATAACCCAAAGTTATGTGTACCTTGAATGTACCTCATGATTCTTTTTACTGCTGCCATATGTTCCTCCTTTGGATTACTCTGAAAGCGGGCTGCAAGGCATGTTGCAAAGACAATATCTGGCCTTGTTGCTGTCAGGTACAGTTGGCTTCCAATGATCCTCCTATACATGGTGGGATCAACAGAGTTCTCGTCCTCATGCTTTCCATGTTTAGTTCCATCTACAATTGGAGTTGACATTGGTTTGGAGTCTTGCATATTGAACTTCTTCAGCGGCTCTCTTGCATATTTTTCCTAAGAAATGAATGTGTATTCCTTCTTTTGAATCACTTGCAGCCCCAAGAAATATGTGAGCTCTCCAATCATAAACATTTCAAATTCTGATTTCATGTGGTTGGAAAATTCATCCACTATTTTATGCCTATTTCCTCCAAATATGATATCATCAACATAGACAAGAACCATGAATTGATCTTTTGGAGAATTCTTCACATAGAGATTGTGATCAACTCCCCCTCTTTTGAATTCCAACTTCTTGAGATAAGAATCCAGCCGTGAGTACCATGCCCGTGGTGCCTGCTTCAAACCATAAAGAGCTTTCTTCAGTTTTCAGACCTTTGATTCATCAGTATCCAAAACAAAGCCCATTGGCTATTCAATATAGACTTCCTCTTCGAGTACACCATTCAAGAATGCTGTCTTGACATCCATTTGATATACTTTATATCCTCTTTGGAGTGCCATGGCAAGGAAAAGCCTGATTGACTCCAGTCTATCTACTGGAGCAAAGGTTTCTTCAACATCAATCCCTTCAATCTGGGAGTATCCTTTACAAACCAGTCTTGCCTTGTTTCTGATGACACTTCCATGCTCATCAAACTTGTTTTTGAAGATCCATTTGGTACCAATCACATTGTGACCTTCGGGTCTCTAGACATGATCCCATGTCCGATTCTTGTCAATCTGATCTAACTTTTCATTCATGGCTTTTACCCAAGATTCATCCTTTGCAGCTTCTTTAAATGAGGATGGATCCACAACAGAAAGAAATGCATATTGCATGTTATTCCTCATCCTCATTATTTGAGTGGGTGCACTCATGTCTCCAATTATGTTGGATGGATCAATCTCAGCTCTTCAATCTCTCCTGCGAGGTTCAGTAGCATTTTATTCATCCATAGTTTCTTCTTCAGATTCTTCTTCTGAGTCAACATCAGGATGTGACTGCTGAGTGTTTTGAACAACTTCATCTATTTCTTCACTTGTATTTTTTTCACGTTCACATTCTTCCGGACTTTCTATCACATCAGCATATGACGTCCTCGAAGCATTTATGGTTTTCTCTTCAATTATCTTAACATCACTGCTTTCCACAATTCTTCCCAAACGCTTGTTGAAACATTTGTAGGCTTTGCTGTTCATTGAGTAACCAAGGAAAATTCCTTCATATGCATTGTCGCCATATTTCCATTGATTTCCTTCTTTGTTCCTGATGAAGCATTTACTTCCAAAGACACGAAAATATTTTAGAGAAGGCTTCTGTCCATGCCACAATTCGTACGGTGTCTTCGTCTCACCCATATAATGTCCTGTTGGATTCTGAATGTACACTGCAGCTTGAACAGCCTCTTTCCAGTAATGTCGTGGAATATGACTCTCAATCAGCATAGTTTGTGCCATGTTGTTCACCTGTCGATTCCTACGTTCAACAACTCCATTTTGATGTGGAGTTCTCACCGCAGCTACCTCATGCTGTATCCCATGCTTCTCTAGATAATTCTCGAATTCAATAGACGTGTATTATCCTCTATTGTCAGATCTCTACACTATGATTGTTCGTCCAGTATTATTCTCGGTGATTCGCCGATATGTTTTCATGCAGTCAAGGACTTGTCGTTTCCTGTGAATGACCATTACACATGCCATTCTACTGTAATCATCTATAAAAAGGACAAAGTTACTTTTCCCCATGTGTTCCGGCAACATTTATTAGACCACAAACATCTGTATGAATCAGATCAAGAATGTGAGATGCCCTTTTCTTCTTTGGCCGATATGAACTGCGGACCAGCTTCGCACGAATACAAGCATCACAAGAATTTTCAAGCTCATGCTTCTGGTTGGGAATGTCCATGACAATTCTCAATTTTGGTATTTTCTCCATGTCTTGTGGATTGATGTGTCCCAGTCTCCGATGCCAAAAATTGTTTTCTTCTTCAACAGTCATGTAACATACATTTTCTTCACTATCAACCTGATACAAGTTACCTTCTGTTCTGCATCCCTTCATAAGTGAATTGCCAGTCATTCCCTTGATAGTGCAGCCTTTCTGATTAAATGTGACTATAAGTCCTGAGTCACAGAGTTGACTCACACTGAGGAGATTATGACGTAGGCCGTCTACGTAAAGGACTTCAGTCTTCTTTAGTTCTCCGTTATCTAATTCGGTACTTCCACTCCCTTTGATTTTCAGAACCCCATAATTACCAAATCTTACTATACCATCGACATTCAATATGATATTCATTAGTAGGCCGACATTACCTATCATATGAGATGAACAAGCGCTATCTAGAATCCAGGTACTATTGTTCTTTGTATCATTGAGGGCTACCTCTGCATGGTTCGATTTCTCAATATTCTTCCTTTCCTTCCATGAGAGATTAGATTGAGTATATATAACTGATGTCCTTTCCACTATCTCTTCCGCATACCCAGGTTCCTCAAGGTCAAAGTCTTCTTTGAGAGGTGAGAACCTGTTTGGAAGAGCAACACAGTCTTGCTGATGAGACTTGACCTGTCTTGAACTTCGGTATGAGGTGTCTATGTCCCTTCTCTGCCTGCAATTAACAGCCTTATGACCAAAGTTAGAACAACGAAAACAATATCCATAGAAATTATTTCTTCTATAAGAATTAGGATATGTAATTGTTCTCCTTTTTTGAGAATATATATCTTCTCCATTCAGATAGCTTCTTGCCTCTTCACAATAAGACATGGTATGGCCCAGATAGCCACAGAACTGACACTTCATGAGAGGAAATGACTTCTCACTTGAATTTCTCCATATACCTTCTTCCTTGGGAGAATAGTAAGACTATCTGTCATTTTTTAATGTTTGAGGATAATTTTCGGGTCTCCTTTTAGTGTGGATTGAGGTTTACTTTTTCAGCAATCTAGGTAACATTTCATCATGTTCAACTTTCATCTTGTCTTTCTTTTGGATCTTTTCACTTCCAGCAGTTGATGACTCAGCCTCACATCCAATTCCACTCTTTCCCATGCAAGCGGGTCTTTGATCACTCAAGATTTTTCCAACCCCATCTGAACCACACTTGGCTCTTGCAAGTAATTCTGCATCTAAGAATATTCCGAACTGTATTTTCTTCCTCGATTCTTTTGGAACTGATTCAGTCTCCAGTTTACTCCTTAGAGTAACTACTTCCTCTTCAAGACCCTCAGCAGTCTTGGATTTTTCATCTAGTCTGGAAGTGAGGTCATTGATGACCTTTTCCTGCTCTTCAATTCTCAGCTTCAGATCAACTACATCATCATTGATTTCAATTATTTTAGACTATACCTTCACAAATTCTTCAAGTCATTCAATTTCAGCTTCATGTTGATCATCATATTTAGTGGATTCTTCTACAATTGATTTCCACTTATTACAGCTATTACATTTAATCTTAAGCATACTAACTGCATCCTTAAGTTGTACCTCAGGCTATACACAAGTTCTAAGTTGTTTTTCTCCATCAGTATCTTCTGACTTTTCAACAGTGGCCATCATTGAAGCATGGTTCCCAGTTTTGAATTCTGGTTCTTCTTCATCACATAATTCATTGTCATCGTCTTCTTCACAGACAAAACTCTTCATTGGCATTTTCTTTCTAGATTTGAAGTCTCCCTTTTTGAAGAACCTTCTCTGAGGCTTCTTGAAGTTTTCATCTTCACAGTCATCATTATTGATATTATTCATGCACTGAGAGGCAATATGCCCAACTTCTCCACAACAGAAACATGCGAGAGGTAACTTCCCTTTAAATTTCCCTTTCCCCTTCTGGAACTTCATTGCAATGAGAGAAAGAATTTATTTCTCTTTGTCATCATCACCACGACTATCCTTTGAGATTTTCAATTTATCCACGGCCTTGAATGCCATTTCCTTGCTCACCCGAGTCGTAGCATCTTCTGGTTTGACTCTCATTTCATATGCTACCAAGCTCCTCAGTAAGTCATCTAGAGAAAGTTTGGAAAGATCTATTTCCTCAAGGGATGACACCTTCGCATTATACAGAGGTGGAAGACTTCTTAATATTTTCTTTACAATATCAATGTCTTTGATTTCTTCGCCTAGACCCCGAATTTCTCCAACCACTTCAGTAATTCGATTGAAGAATGGTTCTGCATTCTCGCCTGGATGCATCTTCCGATCATCAAACCGATTGTGTAGCACTTATAGTTTCGCATCCTTCACTTTTCTATCTCCTTCATAAATATTCTCAAGTTTATCCCAAATTGATTTTGCTGAGGTGCAATTCATCACCTTCAGGTAGATATGATCAGAAAGGGCTGCAGTGAGAGCATTCTGTGCTTTAGCATCTGCATCAAGAAGTTTCTTTTCTGTTTCAGTCATAGCCATACCTGTTGGATCAGTGTCTTATAATCCTTGTACAGTAGAAAAAAGAAATTTCATTCCAAGAGATCTTAGACGAGATCTCATTCTGTTCTTCCAGATCTGGAAATTGCTTCCATCGAAGTGATGGACTCCCCTGACATTGACCGCGTTTTCCATGACGAAGAAGGTCAGATTCAACACCAGCAACCTTTATCCTCTGATACAACTTGAAGGACCCCGGGACACCCTGAGAGGGGAGGGGTGAATCAGGGTGAACACTTTTTCTTTTAATGTGATGGATCTTGTTCCCACGTTGGCAGGAACTGGTTGAACCTGTATGATGATTATGATCAGAAAGCAAACATTCACATACATAGAGAAGACACAACCCTTTTTACTTGATTCACCACTAAGGACTACATCCAAGGAGCATACGCCGACAGGTTGTCGGTCGTACCAAAATCCACTATGCTTCACTAGTGGTAGATTACAAAAGTTCGGGTACAGTTACTCTGTCCCAGGCTCACAGCCTTTACAAAGTTTCAGGGATAGCCCACCGCTCCCCTCGAGTCACTCCCGTTGACTCCCCCTAGCTCACTGCCGTTGGTGAAGTCCCACTCAGTTTATAGACGTGAAGGACTCTTCATTATTTTCATGAGAATGCATCTTCTCTTGTATGTAGATGCTCAATTGAAGTCCGATTCTCACCAGAAGCAGAATAGAACATTTCCTCGAATGTATCAAGTAGTCTCCTGGATTTCGTGCAGCTCCAAACAGGCCGGCGGGCTTTAGCCAATCCTGGCGCGCTTCTTTAAGCCAGACGCGCAACTCCCAATACGGCGCGCAAGTCCAAACTGGCGCGCATGTGTCACCAACGCACCTGCGCGATGCTTCCTTCCTCGACAACAAACTTGCGCGGTTCACTTCCTTTCACTCCCATACCTCCTTGGACACACAACAGACAACTGGCGTGCATGCTCTACTTGCGCAACCAAACTACCACCTGCGCGACTCAACCACCTGCGCTATGAGAGCTCGAACAATCTCCCAGTCTTGAAGTCCGTTCAAAATGAGGAGGGGTGGTCCAGTATTTATAGGCAAACTAGACCCCCTGTGCGGAGGCACGCAAGTCTATCATTGGCGCACAAGTCTCTTTTCCCACAACCTCTGTCGCGCAACTCACTTGCACGACCCAACCAATACTTACACGACCATATTTCCTTAGCCAAATTTAGAAGTTCTGATCCTCAAAAACATATGGCGCGAAAGTCTTTTATCCTCCAAGACCTTGGCGCGCAAGTTACTTTGCCAAAAAAACTTTACTTTAATGGCCGATTTTCAGGCCCAAAAATTTGGCAAACACTGTGAAACGGCGCCACCTTCACTACTGTTTTCTGCTTGAACCATATGATCTCTTCGGTGGTACACATCCTGAACGTCCACTAAGGATTGATAAAAAACACAAACCATATGCCAAATCATGATTTGAAGACCCTGGTTCAAACATAATACAATCATAGAAACCCCTTTAATGAAAACCAAAAAGTGTTACCCATTGATGAGGTTACATCCTTCTCCAATATCTTTTGTTTTATTTTTATTCTACTCCAACTAAAATATTCATATTACTTGACAATATAATAACCAAAGTATCCTAAATATTATTATATGATTTTATATTGTGGTTTTTATATACAATTACATAAATAATGATCAAATTGTTGATGAACATATTTGTTACGACCCATCTCTCGGTGCCCATGTTGTGACTACCCCAAGCCCGCCATCCATAGGCCAGTGGCTGGCGACTAGCACCGGAGGCGTAAATCCCTAAAATTGGGATGGCATTGAGTTTATAACCTGAAAACGCACACAATATAGTACAAGTTGAAAGGAAAACACTAAGTAAAACAAAATAAGAAAAGTGTTCTAAACAGTAAAAGGGGCCAGAAATACAAGACCAATTGTAAAGTACATGATAATGGAAAAAGGAATAACAACTATTGAATCATCCACCAGAAAATCCTACCTGAAGGGTAGGTACATATAGCCTCCACAACAATCCACATATGTCTGTCTACTCCATGTACCGTCATGTCATGTGGTCCGCCTCTAGGTACCGTCTAGTCTTGGTACACTCAGCCTCAGTCAGCGCACTTCATCGTCTACATCCAACACACTGAGGTATGGGAAAATCCCATGTAGTGGTGAGTATAACTACACTCATTGGGGACCCCAAGACCCTCATGGTCTCACAAAATCTAACAATGATAAACCACAAGGTATGAAATCAATAGAAAACCCCTCTTATGTATATCCACGTACATATACCTATGTTTTCAAGTAATCTATCACAATCATGAGGAAAAAAATCAAAGGTTACAGACTCAGCTCACATAGGTATACATATTATGTAGAGAGATTGAGATGATCAGATGTAGCCACTGAATCATTTCTTCTTTCGAACCCACATGGGATCTAGGAATAGTTGTAAGAGCTATCGAACCCACAAAGGATCAAGGAATTGAAGTTAGAGCTATAAAACCAACACATGATCAAGGAATAGTAGTCAGAACTGTCAAACCCCACAGGATCTAGGAACAGTAATCAGAGCTGTCAAACCCACATAGGATCCAAGAACAGTTGTTAAAGCTGTCGAACCCAGACAGGATACATGAACAATAGTCAGAGCTGTCGCACCCACACAGGATCCAGGAACAGTAGTCAGAGCTGTCGAACCCACATAGGATCAAGGAACAGTAGTCAGGTCTGTCAATCCCATATAGGATCTAGAAACATTAGTCAGAGTTGTTGAACCCACACAGAATCCATGAATTGTATTCAGATCTCTCAAACCCACACCAGATCTAGGAACAGTAGTCAGAGCTGTCGAACCCACACAAGATCCAGGAACAGTAGTCAGAGCTGTCAAACCAACACAAGATCCAGGAATAGTAGTCAATGATGTCAAACCCACATAGGATCTAGGAATAGTAGTTAGAGAGCAGCCATCCACAGGGTTTCCATACAAAGCATGCTAGATTCTTGGAGGGTCATATCCTGAAGCCAAGATTCGATACATCAACTACCACGAGATCCTAATAAGGAGTATCCCAATGTTATTCCATGACATAGAGGGAATAACCAAAAAATTTGTGTCCAATAAATTAAGGACGAGATGACCAAGCCATTTACCAAAAAGTACATGTTGTGTTGGAATAAAGTACACGTCATGTAGTCATGCCTTGGGTACTTCCTGTGTGCAACAACCCATGTCGAATGGCTGGTTGTATAGAAAAGTATGTACATGGCGTGTGGTATGGTTACATGTCGTGTCCATGAAACCAGGGTCAACTCATTATATGTGTCCATGTTCCCGTACATGGCCTCAAATCGTTTTTCTCCAACCCGTGTAACTGGTAAAAAGGGTATCTCGTGTCACTGGACTTGCCTGGATGTGTGGTGGAGTACATGCCTGTGTACTTCATCCCATGTCCGTGTATCCCCATGATACATGTTGAGTCTCCCGTAGGAACCTCTTCCAAGTTGTGTGAAGAGTACAAGTCGTGTGACAAGGGGTCACACGCCATGTGATGAATATCAGATGCTCATAACCCTAACTACAGTACACCCATACTACACAATGTGTTTTTAGGAAGTACACTATGTGTATTCTGGATTATCTAGAAACAATGCTTCTGGCCAGTGGGCCTCCTGTGATTCTCGTTATTCATTCTGACGGTCCGATCGCCATAAAACTGCAGACCATTGGTTGGCATGATGTTCCAAAATCATTTCCAGCATTTTCGGGCCTCTAATTGGCACCAAAAACACGTTATGATTCACCCCTTCGATGAACGGTCAAAGAATGGTCTTATCGGTCTAGTCCGATCTATCGCCAGCTATCGTTGTTGCACCTGCTCTAGGTTGTTGTGATGTTGGGACTCCAAATTGGGATCATTACGTCGCACAATGAACCTGGAACGTTCTATTGTTCATCACCCAATAATAACGAGATGAACATACCACAGGAATTATATTGGAGAAACCTGTCCATGTTATTTTGGCCCAGTCCCTCCCCATTAGTATGATAGAAAGAGGTTTAAGGGGAAAAACAACATATGAGAAACTAGAACAACGTTAAAAAAATGACACACTCCCCTAACTTTGTTCGTTGATCGTCGACATCAGTGCGAGAAGGAGGACATCGATTCATTGTAGATGAACATGTCCTACATCAATAGAGGTTCCGAAGAAGGAAGGCGATGATGATCCTTGCCGGTGTTCTTCATTGGAAGAGCATGTTCTTCATTCTTTATTGGTGAGAGATTTCCTCCCTAAGCTCTCTCTCCACTCCCAAGTTCCACTAAAATACAAATGCTAACCCAAAATAATAGATAATGTTTATCTATTATTTAATCATTTGAGAAAAATTTCAAATTAGTTATTTATTTAATAGATGGTTTTGGGTCAATTAATTAATGAGGAAGATTTGGCACATTAACTGTTAGGGAAGTTGAAGCGGTTGCCCTACACTTAATGGAATGTTGAGGGGTTCTCCCCATTAATGGAGAGTTTAAGGGGGTTTAAAACCCGTGTAGTCCCCAAAAAAATAATGATGAAGAGGAGGTTAGGTTTGGGTGGGCCCCAGCACCAACTTCCACAAAGAGGATTTAACCATAAAAATAAAAATGATGCTACACAACATTATTTTTATTTAATTCTTTCACTAAAAACACAATTACTATATTTCACCCTCATCTAACTGTCGTCGAGGTGATAGTATTCTTAAGAAAATATCGATGTTGTGAGTTCAACGGTACCCTCTGATTTCAATTCCAATCTCCAGTTCAAAATTTATAAAAACCTGCTCGTACATTTACTAAATGTACCAGAAAAACAAATCATAAATTGATTCTGAGCACACCAGGCCTCGGAATCATGCGCCGTCAATTTTTGCGGACTCATAAAAATCCCATTTAATAATAAAAAAATTTACATGTAAATTTAGTTTTTTTATGTTATCCCCACCTCAGGGATTTAAGTCCCGGTAAGCTACAACTCAAACTAAGGGAACATGTGGGGCTATTGAGCATGCATCTGAGCCTCCCACTCCCATGTGCTCTCCTGTAGGATCCCAAGCTACCAGCGAACGTGCACTAGAGGTATCGAACGTCCATGAAGGACTCGCCCTAATCGATCCTCAATCTCAACTGGAACCTCTGTGAAATTCCCTCCATCGTCATGATCCATCTCTCCATTGTCGATGATGTGAGTAGGATCATACATTTATCTCCTCAGCTGGGATACGTGAAAAACGCCATGCATTCGGTGCAACTGAGCTGGAGGTTCCAGGCGGTAAGCCACCTCACCTACTCTGTGGAGGACCTAGAATGGTCTATATAATCTTGAAGATAACTTTTTATCTCATTCAAATCACCATAGTCCTTGTCGATGTGAGACTCGTTGAAAGTCGTGGTCGCCATCCTTGAACTCCAAAAGCTTGTCTCACCTGTCAGCATATGACTTATGCCTACTTGGTGTAGTCTTCATCCACTCTTGGATGATCTACACCTTCTTTGTGGTAGCCCGTACCATCTTTGGTCCTAATAGTGCGGACTCCACTGGGTCAGTCCAACACAAGTGTGATATACAAGGTAGCCTGTATAATGCCTCAAAAGTAGTAATCACAATGGTGAGTGATAGCTGATGTTGTTTATAAACTCCACCAAAGGTATGTGATTCTCGCAGCTGCAATTGAATTCAAGGAAAGAATCACGCAGCATGTCTTCGAGGGTCTGAATGGTCCACTCATTCGGACCATCCGTCTGAGGATGGATGGCAGTGCTTAATAGAAGCTGCATCCCAAAAGCCTCTTGCAACCCCTTCAACAGCCGGGAAGTAAACTGTGCATCATGATCAGAGACAATAGAATAAGGTACTCTATGTAGCTGAAAAATATCATGTGCATAGGGTTGTCCCAGTCTCTCTACTAACCCCTGCTCTCAGATCGGTAGGAAGTTGGCCGAAATGGTGAGTCGGTCAAAGATCCGCAAAATCGAGTCGTGACCCCTGGATGTATGTGGATGTCCTGTCACAAAGTCCGTGGATATCCCATCCCAAATCCACTCTAGGACCTATAATGGCTGAACCAAGTCTACTAGTACCTGGTTTCTACCTTCATCTGCTGACAAGTGAGGCACCGAGAGACAAACTCTTCAACTGCCTTCTTCATCCCCGACCAGTTGTGCTGTCTCCAGAGATCCCAGTACATATTCACCACTCCTGGATGTACCACTAGAGGGGATTTGTGGAGCTCCCTAAACACCTCTTCTTGAAGTGACAATAACACCATATTATGTCCTCTGATGAGAGTGACATGGTCCCCACCTTTAGAAAATACATTAGGTGCGTTCCCTGTGGATATCTGAGTACATCGTGTCTCACATTCAGCATACCCACATTACGTCTCCCTGACTTATTGAAGGAGTGGGGGTGTGACTGTGAAAGACTGTAGGAAATATTCTTTATCACTATCCACAAAGTATATTGACAAAGAGGCTAGTTTCTCTATCTCTTCTCCTCATAGTTGTATACCAGACCTCATACTGAGTGCATGTACAATAATGTTCCCCTTCCTAGGATTATATAATATCTCGAAGTCATAGTCCTAGAGAAACTCAATCCAATGTCGTTGTCTCAAGATTAGGTCCTTCTGAGAAAAGATATACCTAAGACTCTTGTGATCAGATTACTTGGTAAAACACTCACCAATCAGATAGTTTTACCACATCTTCGAGGTGAATACCACTACTGCTAACTCCAGGTCAGGGGTAGCATAGTTCTCCTTGTGTTATATCAGTTGTAGAGAACCATATGTGATCACTTCTCACTCATGCATCAGGACACACCCATGTATGGTCCCTGATGCGACATAGTAGACTGTGTACTTTATGCCTTCCTTTGGAAGCTGCAAGATGGGGGCACTAGTCAGCATCTTCCTCTGCTCTTGAAAGCTAGGATATCATCTCTTTGACCACACGAAGGGCTTCCCTTCATCATCAAGGCTGATATTTTTTCTACAACTCCGGAGAATTCCAGAACGAATCATATGCAATAACCATCTAATCCAAGGAAACTTTGTACCTCTGGCACACTCCCGGGTGGCTCCAAAGCATGTACCTCCTCAATATTCACTAGATCCACTACAACTCCAGCCTCTGAGATGACATGTCCCAAAAAGTGAACCTCTCATATCCAAAACTGGAACTTCAAGAGCGTACCATAAATCTTGTGTTCTCGGAGTGTGTCCAGTACTACCTTTAAATGGTACCCATGCTCCTCCTCAGTAGTCGAGTTGATCAAAATGTTGTTGATAAAGACTAATACAATGTGATCAAGGTATGGATAGAAAATCGTATTCATGGGTCCCATGAACATAGCTGGAATGTTGGTTATGCCGAATGGCATAACAAAGAACTTGTAGTGGCAGTACAGACATCTAAATATTGTCTCCTTCACATCCTCATCTCTAAATGTGAGCTGGTGATAACCTGATCTAGGGTCTATCATTGAGAACCACCGTCCTCCATTCAGTTGATCAAAGAGGTCATCTATAACACACAAAGATTTGATGAGAAATTTTCTTCTTAATTTCTTTGATGTATTGTGTTGTACGCTTCACCAAGATTATCTTGCGGTATACACAACATCATATTATCTTGTAGTATACGCAACACTATTCTTGGCTTGTTTTGCACACATTTTCAAGTTCTTTCAAATATTATTAATTTTTACAAAACACCAAGTATATATTTTGATCAATTAATAAATGAAATTTCTTTTTATTATGTTATACACAACACCAAAGGAAGCTTGCACTAAACATAACCCTAACCTGGCTTTCATTACGCAATAGCGACCTTCCTCGATAGTGTGTGTTGTACGCAATACAGTGTTTCACAAAAATAGTGATACATAATAATATTATTATGAACTAGACGTTATGAATAGTATTAATTGCAATTTTTATTTTATAACATTAAAATTCATCTTACACATTTTCTAGATCATGGAATGTGAACAAAATAATTTTTTTTGGGTAAAATAAGAATTTTTCATGTAATTGCAGTTTTGCCTCCTTTTAATAGTACAACTATTTTAAATATAATTTTTTACTTGTTTATATATTAAATTTGACATAATAAAATTCTTATTTGGAATCAGGATATAAAATTTTTATTTCGATAAAATTTTGATATTTTTCTGATAAGTTTCTAATTTTGATGAATAGTAAAAATTCGCAAAATTTTAATCAAAAAAAAATTTCATCGAGATAATTAATATTGTTAAATTATAATATATAATGGTTTTAATTTATAAATAGTATAGATTTTTACCATTTAATATAATTTAAGTCATTAGCCTTAATTTTACCTTGAATTCATAGGTAAAACATTTCAATCTTTTGTAACGTTTTAACTTTTAAAACCCATATTCTCAACATCGGGATTGATTTTAAATTAAATACCTCCACTTATGTGTTTTGAATTTGGAAAAATGGATTCTATATTTACAATCAGTACATACAAATTATTCTAAAAGGCTATTTTTTAATTTTAGACCTTATGAATAGTAACTATGGTATATTTTATTTACTATTGTTAAAGGTAAATCCATAAATTAAGGGTAAAAAAAAGATTATAAATTTACCCTAACACCTGTAAAAATTAAATTGGATGAATAAAAGAAGACTTATATCACCGAAGGGTATGAATAGATTCAATTCTTGGACTTTTCATCATGAAAAGTTTTTAATTATTATTAAAACTAAAGAATGTGACAACATGTCACTCTACTATATCTTATAAGTGTAATAATTTTAATTTAGTGTTAAACATCGAACAAAATCTAACATAAATAGTCACCAGAAAGATAAAAAAATTATATAGATCATGTAAATTTATTTATAATTATTAGGGAATAAATTATTATCATTAATGGTGACACAATAGTGATGTAGAAATTATTTTATTGATTGAAATATAAAATAAATGGTTTTAAAAAAATTAAAATAAATATTAAATAAAAAATCAATGTACTCCATGAACTTTTTTGAGGACTATGGCATGATAGTAATATATTAAATATTTTGGTTTGAATATATCTTATGTGTGTATTTTATTAAACATCAAAAAAATTAATTGTGTCAAAATTGTTACTTTTAATATTTTATAAAAATAACATATTATTAAATTGTTTAAAAATCACAAAATTATTTAAAAATTGTAAAATAAAATTTATAAGGAAGAAAATATCATAAAGTATCTAATTATGGAAGATTCGGAACACATAATAAAGTATTTATAACAATTTTGAATTTACAATCTTATTACCACAATGATAAATAAAATTGATTAAATAAGGACAAATCAAAATGATAAAGTTTAAAATAAATTCCCAACATGTAAAAATTTGATTGGTTGATGATATTAAAAACCTATTATACCTCATATCCGAATTTGAGTCACATTGGATGTTTTTATATTGGGTTTTAGTTTATTATAAATTTATATTTTGGAGGATTCCAAAAGTTCCCCTCTCATCTCTTACAAAAGGGCACCTCCTACCTCTCTTCTTCACAATATTTGGAGCCTTCATGCTCAGCTAAAAACTGTCCATTTCCCTTCTCCACTCCCCTATAAACATACTAGATGACCTGGTCTTCTTCAAAGATCAAATTTAGTGCCCTATGGGGAGGTTTATATGACTCACGTCAAATAAGAGGAGGTTCAGATACATACAAAGCATATCAGACATAAGGTAAGGGATTACGTCGTCTCACTTTTATATCTATGTGACATATGCCTTAACCACCAACTATTTAATTTTTATGGTTTTTATGATTACAATTAAGGTTTTAATATTTTTATTATAAAGAATATTATATTTACATATTTAAGTCATTTTCTTTATTTTATGAAATGTATGATTCCACTGATTATAATTTGTAGGGATAATTATTCCAATCTAATTCTTAACCGAGATTTTTTATTCTTACATATTTACTAGGGGTATATTTATCCTCAATTTACATGTTTTCTAAAAATGTTTTCATGTATGTTTGATGTCATTTTTACCTATTTTTGACTTTCACTACATGGTATGTAAGGAATCATTCATTTGTTTACCATACGAGGCACTTTTTTACTATACTGGGAAAAGTATGAGGAAAATGTTTTTCTAAATTATATGGAATGAATATATTTTTATAGTTTCATAACAACTTATTTCCACGAAGCTTCCTCAACATTATTTCATGTTTAATTTCAAAAAAATAATTTTCTTTTAAAATTGCATGGCATTTTGTGAAAAGAAAATGATTTTGATGAAGAAAGTATATTTTCATGAATAATTAATTTCATGTGTTTTATCAAAAACATTTTCCATCTAAGATGACCTTATTTAATATGTATATGTTTCAAGTATAATGCCTCTATTATTTACATGGTTTCATTTTCATATGATGAAATGATTTACATTTATTCTATATGGATTATGGTATGATGATATGATGTTTATGAAACCCATTTTATTAGTTGGGTTATGATGAATGATTTATGGTTATTTTTTGGCACACAAAAGAATGATTTCATTATGATATGGGTGGGACCTATATCTCCCTACAATTAATTGGGTAATGATTTATATCTCCTAAGATAGAAATGGCTGGAATGGAAATTGAATCTGATTTATTAATACAGGGCTGTAACGGCATGTAAACATGGTTCTGTAATGGACATTGTCCAATATGACGGTCTTTTAAGTAATGGCTAGTCTACTATGGAAATCATAACCTTTGCTTAATGGTTGGCACAATTACATGTTTTATTCCCATGCTATTTTATCATGATTGAAGTTCCACTATGATCTATGCCTTACATAATTCTATGTTTTATGTCATTTCCAAATATTTTGATGTTTAGATTTTATGTTCATGTTTTTATGATCAAATGTTTATGGATTGTTTCATGATCTCCATGTTTACCCTTACTTAACATTTGAGCTCACCCTTTCTAAGTTTTATTTTCCACATGATATAAACAATTGTTTTAGGTATGGAAACAAAAGTGGAAGATCTTTATGGGATATGTTGAAGATCTTTCCCCATGATATGAAAATCATGTTCGGATTTTCCAAAGACACTAAACAATTACAGTCCTTAGGAGTCTATTTTTGTTATATGTTATGTATACTGCAAAATTAATATAATGTCCATGTACGTCAAGCTTTGGGTATCTACAGTTGGTATCATAGGAAATATTTAGTTAATCGTTGGAAACTAGGATGCAAAAACATCAGGGAGATCCCAAGAGATATTTCTATGGTGTGTATAGGGATGTCCCTAAGGATAAGTCTAAGAAGAGTTTACAGTCCCAGAATTATGAAAATGATCTTAGAATTAAACCTATGATGTTAGATATTGAAGGTACTCCACCTTTATTATGTTGTTTTCCAAGAATGATTTTTTCCTCTCACACAATTCTTTATGGGTTTTAGAAAATGGCTGGAAAGAGGATGTTTCATGTTAATGGAGAATATGATGGACAATGGAATGATATTCTTCATTCGCAACCAAATAAAACTGTATTTGGAAGGCAAAACATCGTTATCATGCCTAATCATAAATATCATGATATGATCTATAATATCAACTTTGGAAAGATTCCTGACAGATCTAATTAGTGAAAGATGGAGTTTCTTGATAATCGTAGAGGAAAGACAGTTCAATTTCCCTCATGTAAATCATGTTTGAAAAGGCATCAGGGAGAATGATTCAAATGAACTGGAAGATTATGTGGGTGTGGAAATGAAAGACACAAAGCCAATAATTTCAAAGGAAAAGGTTCTGTTAACAAAATGGACAAGGATACTGGTATATCTAAGACATCAACAATGGTTAAATGTTTAAAATGTAGAATATACGGGCATTATGAAAACCAATGCCCTACGGTAAAATCTCATGAAGAGAATCAGTATGGTTGTATGGGTAGTATTTATTTTTTTGATGATGAAGATATGGAAAACGATATATGAGTTGAAAAAAGTGATGGGGAATAAAATGACGAAGCTCGGTCAAAGGTTTATGAAGGTAGTGGAATGATAACACTTTTATTCGGAGTAATGTTGTATATGTAATTTCATGGTACTATGGAATAAATAAAAATCTAAGTATCATTACACTATTGTTTTTCCTTTTGTCTTTGAAATTATATGTTGAATGGTACTCGTAACCATGAATGGTTATTTAGATATTTTTGTAGAGAACCTAATATTCACATAATAGAGGGATTAGGAGATAAGGAAATGTTTGATTGTATTAATGATCTCTTTAATGATACAAAGTGATATCATGGTTTGAGTATATTGAAATTTTGGGATTATGGTATGTGGAAAGAGTTATCTTTTGACAGCATTCATGTCTTCACAAAGATTCTATGATTCAAGAGAATACATTATTAGTTTATTCACATGTTTGGAAAGTGACCGACAAGATATATCTTATCATATGTGGGGTATAAATGATGGTAATAATATGCTTTGTATATGACCACTCTTGTAATATTTTTTTTATACTATGAGATTGGAAAGAAGTATTTTGGGCAAGTCTAATGATTGGAATGGATTATGTATGACATCAAATAGTGTGGTTCATGGATAGAACTTTTTTATATTATTTCTGAAATGAAATAATAGTATAGTTTTAGAAAAAGGACAACCTTTAGGATGGTTGAAAACCCGTCTCCTCTGACAAGGTTCCATGAATCGATCCCACAATCGAAGAGAGACATGACTTTATTTCCTACCACTGGCCTACGGGAAGTCCACGGTTTGTAGAAATTAGTTTTATTTTATTAAGAGGTATAATAGATGAAGTATAAGTCCATTATTTAATCATATATGAATAATCTCACCTTAGATGGAGTTATGTATATTTAATATCTTATGCTAACCTTTTTTCTGATTGAGACAGATGGAATGACCTATTATTCTATCATATGATCTTTTAAAACATCATGAATAAAAAATTCAACTTCATTTATTTAAATAAGAGATGAATTATAAATTGTTCATTTAATGACCAATGATGATTATACACTGAAATCAAGTAAGTATTTATCCTTATGCAGTAATTTCCTAAAATTTATTGGAATAATGATGAAAACCAAAAATATTTTCCTAATGCCCTCATATCTGATTAATTAGATAATACCTTAGATAATCACAAATTTATGGCTTTGTGATTGTTGGCTTTTTCAATGCCATGTTCTCTAACAAACTTCATCAGAACATGTTGGTTTGATTTCTCTTCCATATCCATATTTTCACCTATATTCTCTTATATAGAAACATAGTGATGAGTTAATTCGGGTAAACATTATGTTTCATACATTACATTTTATAATTAAGTTTTAGTATTCCATTTTATGATGTGGGTTTCTATGAATGAAACTATCAATTAGTAAACAATTTATTACCACAACAAATTTAGAGGGAGAAATTCATTTTAAGGGTGGTAGAATGTAACAACCCTTGATTTTATGAGGAATATTCATTTTAATTAATTTTATGTCTAGTGTTGTATGCTTCATCATGATTAGCTTGCACTATACACAACATTGTATCAGCTTTTAGTATACGTAACACTTTTCTTGGCTTCTGTTGCACACAATTTCAAATTCATTCGAATATAATTCATTTTTACACAACACCAATTATAGATTTTGATCAATGTATAAATTAAATATATTTCGATTATTTTATACACAACAGTAAATGATGCTTTCACTATACACAACCCGGACAGGGTTTTCATTACACGCAATAACGACCTACCTCGATTGTGTGTGTAGTACGCAATACAGTGTTTCACTAAACAATGATATATTATAATATTATTATGAAATAAGAGTTATGAATAGTATTAACCACATTTTTAATTTTATAACATTATAATTCATCTTATACATTTTCTATATCATGTTTTGAGTACAAAATAAATATTTCGGGTAAAGAAAATAATTAAAAAAATTATATTTTTTGTCACCTTTTAATGGTTCACCCATTATAAATCAATATTTTGACATTTTTATAAGTTCTGTTTTAAAAAATAATTTTTATTTCAATCCGGATATAAAAATTTACTTTAAATAAAATTTTGAGATTTTTTTGATAAGTTTCTAATTTTGGTGACTAGTAAAAATACACTAAATTTTAATTAAAAACAACTTTTTTATCAAGATAATTTATATAGTTAAGTTATAGTATTGGATGGTTTTAAATAATAAATTCAATATATTTTTACCATTTAATATAATGTATGTCATTATCATTAATTTTACCTTGAATTCATAGGTAAAAACAATTCAATATTTTGTGACGTTTTAACTTTTAAAACTCGTTTTCTCAATAGTGGGATTAATTTTAAATTAAATACTGCCACTTCACTGTTTTGAATTTGAAAAAATAGATTAAATATTTATAATTAGTAGTTATAAATTATTCTAATAGTATACTTTTTATTTTTAGACATTATGAATAGTAAATACGGTAAATTTTATTTACTACAGTTTAAGGTAAATTGGGAAATTAAGGGTTAAAATAAGATTATAAAATTACCCTAACAACTGCCAAGATTTTATTGGATGATTAAAAGATGATCCATATCACCTAAGGGACGGAATAGATTCATTTAATGGACTATTAAACATAAAAAGGATGTAATTATTATTAAAACCAAAGAAAGTGGCAGCATGTCGCTCTCTTATATTTTATATGTGTAATAATTTTTATTTAGTGTTAAAAATCATAAAAAATCAAAAATAAATAGTCACCAGAGAGATAATAATAATATCTATATCATGTGAATTTATTTGGGATTTTTAGGGGTTACATAAATATCATTAATAGTGACACAATAGTGATGTAGAAATTATTTTATTGATTGAAATATAAAATAAATGGTTTAAAAATATTAAAATAAATATTGTATGAAAAAATTAAAGTGCTCAAGGAATATTTTTGATGACTATGAAATGCTATAAATCAATTAATTTTTTTTCTAATATATCTTCTTTGTGGATTTTATTTAAATTCAAATAAATTATTAGTTTCAAAATTGACCCTATTGATATTTTATAAAAATAAAATATTATTAAATTGATTAAAAATCACAAACATATTTAAAAACTATAATTTGAAAATTATATGGTGAAAAATGTTATAAATTATCCAATTATACCCAATTCACAACACATATGTATGTATTTATAACAATTTAGAATTTATAGTCTTATTACGAGAAAAAATTAAATATATTAAATAAGGATAAAAAAAATTGATAAATTTTAAAATAAATTCCCAATATGTCAAAATTTGATTGGTTGATGAGATTACAACCCTATCTATCCTCATATCCTAATTTGAGTCCCTTTTTGAAGTTTTTAAGTGGGTTTTGAGTTTATTATAAATTAACATTTTGGATGTTTTCAAAAGTGCCCCAATCCTCTCTTATACAAGGGAACCTCCTCCCTCTCTTCTTCACAACATTTTGAGCCTTCAAGATTGGCCAAACTGTGTCAATTTCTCTTCACCACTTCCCTATAAACATAATATAGGTCCTATTCTTCTTCAAAGAATAACTTTAGTGCCCTATAAAGGGTTTTAGAATAGGCAAGTCAATGAAGAGTACGATCAGATACATACGAATGATATCAAAGCTATGGTAAGGGATTACTTTGTCTCTACTTTATATATGTGATACATATTCCTTAATCACCAACTATTTATTTTTTATGGTTTGTATGATTACCATGCATGTTTTAATATTTTTATTATGATGAATATTATATTCACAAATTTATGTCATTTTCATTATATTATGACTTGTATGGTGTTTATGTCATTTTCATTATTTTATGACTTGTATGTTACCATTGAATTATATGTTACCATTGATGATCTATTTTCATGTTTTCTAAAATCATGTATGTTTAAATTCCTTTTTATCAATTTTTGACATTCACTATATGGTATGTAAGGAATCTTTCTTTTGTTTACCATACGAGGAACTTTTTTGACTTTTTGGGAAAAACAACGAGAATAATGTTTTTTATTTAATAAAGAACGAAAGGATTTTTAAGATTTTATAACTAATTACTTACATGTGGCATTGTATATAGGATTTTAATGATTATTTTAAACAAAATACTTATCTTTTAAAATTTCATGGAATTTGGAGAAATGAAAATGGTTTTGAAAAAGAAAGGATATTTTCCCCAAGAATTCATTTCATGTGTTTTATCAAAACCATTTTCCATCTATGATTAAATTATTTAATATGTTTATGTTACAAGTATAATGTATCTATAATATATGTGTATTCATTTTTTTTATAATTAAATGATATCCATTTATTCTATAAGGATTGTGTTTTGATGGGATGATATTTATGAAACCCATTTTATTCATTCAGGTATGATGAATAATTTATGTTTATTTTGTGGAATACGAAAGAATAATTTCATTATGAGATGGGTGGGACCTTTATCTCCCTCTGATGCATTGGGTAATGTTTTATATCTCCTTAGATAGACATGGCTAGAATGACAAGAAAATCTTATTTAGTAATACAGTGCTGGAATGGAATGTAAACTCGGTTCAGTAATGAAATTTTTACACTATGATGGTCTTGGGAGAAATGCCTTGGATACTATAGAAATCATAAAATGTGCTTAATGGTTTCCACAACTACATGTTTTATTCCCATTCTATTTTATCATTATTGATGTTCCACTAAGATCTATGACTTATGTTCTGCCATGTTTTATGCCATTTCCCAAGATATTGATGTTTAGATTTTATGTTCATGTAATTACATTCAAATTTTTATGGATTGTTTTATATTCTCCATGTTTACCCTTAATGAGAATTTGAGCTCACCCTTTTTATGTTTCATTTTCCCATGGATATAAAGAATGTTTTTAGGTAAGAAAAAAAGGGGATGATCTTTATGGGAGACGTTGAAGATAATTCACCATGATTAGAAGATTATGTTCTGAGTTTCCAAAGACACTAAAATATGATGGTACAAGGGTGTCTGTTTTGGTTATGTATTAAGTATTGTGTATAAGTAATGTAATTTCCACGTACATCAAGATTTGGGTATCTACAATTGGTATTAGAGGAATGGATTAGTTAATCATGGGAAACTAGGATGTGAAAACATTAGTGAGATCCCTAGAGGTATTTCTAATGTATGACTAGGGATGTCTATAAGGTTCAGTCAAAGTATTGGTTATAGTCCTAGAGTTATGGTAATGATCATAGAATTAAACCTAACATGTTATATATTGAAGGTACTCTCCCTTTATTATGTCATTTTCCTAGCATGATTTTGGCCTCTCACATTATTCTTTTTGGGTTTTATAAAATTTATGGAAAGAGGAAGTTTCATGTTAATAGAGAATATGATGGACAATGGAATGATATTCTTTATGAGCAAACAACTGAAACGGTATTTGGAAGGTGAAACATTGTTATTATGCCTAATCAGTAATCTCTTAATATGATCAATAATCACAACCTTGGTAAGTTTCCTAACTCATCTAGTTAGAGAATGATTGAGTTTCATGATGATCATAGAGGAAAGATAGTTCAATTTCTCTCATGAAAATCATGATGGAAGAGGCATCATGTATAACGTTACAGAGGAACTGGAAGATTCTTTGGGTGTGGAAAAGAATGAAAAAAATCCAGTAATTGAAAATGAAAAGGTTTAGTTTACAAAATGGACATGGATAATGGTATTTCTAAGATATCAACAATGGTTAAATATTTTAAATGTATAATGTATGGGAATTATTCAAACCAATGAACTAAGGTAAAATCTCATGAAGAGAATCAACATGGTCATATGGGTAGTATTTATGTTTATGATGATGAGGAGACCACAAATTATATATGAGATGAAAAAAGTGTTGAGGAATAAAATGATGAAACTCGTTCAATGGTTTAAGACGGTAGTGCAATGATTTTCTGTTTATCATGAGTAATGTTTTATAAGAAATTTCATGGTAGTATGTAATAATGAAACAACTTAGGATCATTATACTAATGTTTTTATGTAATGGCCCAATGTTTTTTCAATGGAAATTCACTTCTTATAATTATGTGTTTCGGGGTTTTGGTCGAGAAACACCCAACGGCTCCATATCCGATGATGGACGAACCTGCTTTCCAAAGGCAGGCATTCTCATGATGGTCTGACCAGCGACACTTAAAAACACACATTGGTAGAGAGGATGGGATGTTGGGCTAATCGCACCATTATTGGGGGGGGGATTATTGTCGGTTCCAGGACTCTCTTATAGATTTAAGACGTATTCATATCTTCATGAATCATTGATTTATACCCAAACATAGTATCCATGGATTCAACCCTGGTGGGAAATGGTGAACTAGACGCAGGGGTTTTGAATCATTTACGCACGAGGTTTACCATCCCTCGTTGGATTAATAACCCTGAAGATTCAGAACTCGCTTGAGGCAGTACTAGAAGTGGCGCGGTGAACCAACGTGAAGAATAGTCAGATTGACTGGTTGTTGGGCTTGGACCTCTTGGAGGCTTCCTACGTACCTCGTCTAGGTGGCAGGGATCAAAGTACACGTAGTTTTTGTATATAGTTTAACATCATTCTGGATGAGGGTGGAACTCTCCATGAAGAAATGACCAAGTGGTGGTCTTGAACCTCATGGAGATTTCCTACGTACCATGCCTCAACAAGGATCCAAGTCCCTGTAGTTTTCTCAGTGGGGATTACACTCTCAGGAGGCCTAGTAGTGATAGATTGGGGCTTAAACTCTGAGGAGGCCCATAAGAGGATGTCATGGTCGATGCTTACTCTAAGCCCATGTGAGTGATGCTCACTGTGAGAAACAAGAGTTAGCAAGAACTAGACGATCACGTCGTGAAAGTTTCATCCATGAGGAATGGAGTGGGGCTTACGCATGGAGCGGCTCATAAGGTCCGGGCTTACTCCTTGGTGGATTCCCACGGTGTGATGGATTGAGGCTTACACTCTGAGGAGGCCCATGCATCAAAGCACAGCAGGAGAGGCAAAGGGGGTGCTCCTGTGCCCGTATCATCTCTTGCAGCGCATGAGGGCTTCCTTTTGATGGTTATTTTGACACCCCTAAGGAGCGCTGAACATGTGGAGGGGAAGAAAGGGGATTCCCTAACTCAGACTCCACATTACCGTGGGAATGTGAACCTAGGAATGATTTGGGAATCTCCTCAAGGGTCTGGGAAACCCCTTCACCTATACTTACCATGAGTTTGTGAACTCAAAATGGCGCATCGATGTGCCTGAGGATTACACCACGTGGATTTGGTGGCTCTGGTGGAGGACTCGGCTCGGGGCCGATGAGTAGTCCAATGAGGGAGTCGCAGAGGATCGGGTCGGATTGGAAGGATTTTACATGGCTCGGGTGATGGTAACTCCGAAGGCTCTGAGGGGACACACGTATGAAGGAGTGGTGGCTCCCTTCGAGTAGGAAAGTGCTACGCAGCTAGAGGAGCCATCCGCGAAATAGGGTGGTCCGCAGACTGAGGGGATTCCAGCGAACCAGGGTGGTTCATGGTCTAGTGAGCATCCCGTGAACCAAGGTGGTTCACGGCTTCCGGTTCGGCCAGCATACCGGGTGATATGCATAGGGGTCCACCCGAGCGAAGGCGGCTAAGGAAGGTGCGGTTCGGGGGTTCGTGGGTCGAGTCTTCGCCCATGTAGAAGGATGATACGTGGTGCGGCGGATCAGAAAAGATGCATAATCTCCCTGCTCCGCGGGGAGTGCATCCTCGAAGGGGCCATGGATCACGGTTTCCTTTTTTTGTTATTTTAGGTACGCGGTTCACCAAATTATTATGCTTTTTCAATTCTGTATTAGTTCATTAACAAGTTTATACCTGCTCTGGTTCGTGAACTAGAACTTCGTTGTTGCGAAATCCTTTTCCTTCCTTCAAAATCCTTCCTCCGGCTTTGAATCGTCTGAATTAGAATCCCTTCAAATATCATTGTCCTCCTCTTTACATCTCCCCTCGATCCCCTTTTATAGAGTGGGTAAAGAGATATATTTGCGGCCACGTGGCACCTTTTATAGAGACCCATGAACGAAAACCTGGTTTACGGCTGACTTGGTTAATTCGTGATTTGCGGTGGGTATTGAGAACTTCTCCCCCCTCGCGGACCGAACTCAGGGAGTGCTTCACGGCCGAGGAGGGTTCCAACTCCATCCCGCGAATGACAGCGGATGTGGCTCGAACTGGTGGCCGCGGTCCGCAGTTGTGGTGGTTCATGATGGTATACCGGCTCGGAGCCCACCCTACCTCACGACCGCGAAGGATCTCCGCCTCCATTCCATGAACGATGATGGTTCGTGGAGGGGGGGTGCTTCGCGGAGGGGGCGCTTCACATTTTAATGGGACCAGTCCGCAGACCGGTTCTGCATGTTTCCTTTCTTTGGATTTTCTCCATACTTCTCCCCAATTATTTTGGGGGCCTTGGGTAGAATCTCCTTTGTGGATTTTTTAGGACCCAACAAATGCCCCAATCAGAATGGGGTCCAATCAAAATGAAGAGGAGGCCATTCCGATGTAGAGTGGTCCTGAAAATCGATGAGTAACTGGACAATGCTCTAAATTTTTCTTGAGCCAAGGGACTCAGCAAGCATAGTTCGACTTTTTCTATGGTTTTATTGAAAACCCCAACAAACTTTTTGTCTTTCCCTTTAATACCCTGATTTTCCTGGGTCCATCTGGTGCGGACCCAGCGGGTATGGCCTGGCTTTTTCTTAGGTCTCCCTTTTCGGGTTTTCGGCCGAACGGGATTGGGGCCACTTTCTTATGTGAGTGGTTTAATGTCTCATCGACAAGAATATCATTACTGCTGTTTTAGGTCGAATAGTATTGACCAAATATGGTCGGACGAGGGTCCCAATGTGGTTTGATTGACTAAATGAGGTCTCAATACCCTTCAGACGTAAGTGGGGGAAATGTATTTAAATTTGAGCCACATGCAGGGCATGTGTCAAGATATGTGGGACGGGTTGGCGTAAACTGGTAGGAAGTGTGTTGCTTAAGGAAGACTTTCCTTTGGTAGATGGGCCAGTGGCGATCAATATGCAGAGCCGTTGAGGGCATGGTATGAACTGTCATGCAAAGGTGTCCTTAGGTCAATGAATGTCCATTTCTAATGTCTTTGTTACTTCAAGGAAGTCTGGCTTATGAAATGCACCATGGGTGGCCTAAACAATTATGAAAACCACCAGGGGTGGCTCAGAAGTGGAATGTTACATCTAAAAGAATTTTTGGAAAATTAGTACAAATCAGGTGCGTGGATAGGAGACCACTTCCCTACGAATTTAGATATCATAAGGGATAGTTTAGGCGTGTTGCAGTTTAAATTCATGAAGTTGGGACATCATCCAAAATGGAATGACTTCTCCTCGTTCTCAGTAATCTCATCAATGTTGTTCCCCCACATTCAGGTAGGATTATGAAAGAGGTTCGTAAATTGTTCCTCAAAGGTTTTTTGAATCCCATGATAAGAATGGGGGCTGAGAGGCCCGGAGGCATACAGAGGGAAGCATTTCCTAAGGAAAACTTTACTTTGGTAGACAGGCCAGGGGCAATCAATATGTAGAGCCGCAAAGGGCATGGTTTGCATAGTCATACAAAGGAATCCTTAGGTCAGTGATTGTATTCCATCGATAGCCAGGAAACATCAGGGAAGTTGAGATTTGTTACCACCATGGGTGGCATATGAGGGTTCGACTTCTTTCTAGTTATAGAGTATGGCTTATGAGGAGAGGGTTCCTGAATACGGGGGAACTACCTGACTAAACATCCCGATAATGGATGAAGTAATTCCTTTTCACACTGGCGTGAGGCGGTGGTTCGTGCAGTTCTGACCCATGCACTGATGGACAGAGAAAAGCCTCTGTTCCTCACTGAACCCATGACGAGTTTGACCGTGTAGTTTATCATCATGTGGTTGGGACATATTCCATGCAGTTTAGCATCATGCGGTAAGGAAGAGGGGAATTATTTAAAGGTTTCTATTTTTTTTAATGTCATGTAGTGAGGACGGATTCCGTGAAGTTTAATATCATGCGGTAAATACGGGGTATCATTAAAGGTTGTGGTGTAGTTTAACATCATCCAGTTAGGACTAGGGGCATATTTGTGGAGGCTTCTCTTCATAAAAATCTAACTGGGATTGAATACCTCAATGTGCTCCTGACGTGGAGGGGGGTTGATTGGTCCAAATCATGGTTCCGGAGCTTCTTGGATCATGAGATATGATATGGGGGCTCTGAGGCTGGTAAGCGTACGGAGCTATGAAGAGTACCGCCAGTGTCAATCTTTCCTTTGGTGGATGATCCAGGGGCTATCAATATGCAGAGCCGCTGACGAGAATGGTATTCATAGTCATGGAAAGATGTCCATAGGTCAATAACTTTCCACTTCAAAAGGCCGTCAATTATTATGAGGATCCGGGATTGTCCGGGCCACGAAGTTTGTCAGCTGGTGAGGAGATATCTAGGCATGTCTGTGATATTCACCCCTGGTTGCTGTTAAATCTTAGAAATCTCCCAATGCTAATTTATATTTCATGAAGGGGTGCGCCTTTACTCCATGCAGTTTAATGTCATGCGTTAAGGATGAAGTACTCCTTGTTTATCGGTCATAGTGCTCGGATCATTGGGTGACTATTACTGCAGTCACTTGAAGGATAACGGGGTCAACATGCTCTAATATGTTTGGAACAAGGTGTGGGATGAAGGTTGTAAACAATATTTTCGAGTTTTCCCAGATCAGGAGGTGTGGTGTGGGGTCTCTGAGGCTGGTAAGAGTACGGATCTAGGAAGAGTGTCGCCCGAGGAAATATTGACATTGGTAGACGAGCCAGGGGCTATCATTATGTAGAGCCGATGAGGGCATGGTATGTATAGTCGTACAACGGTGTCCCCAGGTCAACAACATTTCACTTCCTATGGCCATGAACGATCATGAAAATCCAAGATCACTCACAGTGTAGAGTTTGACACGTGAGGATAATGGTGTACGAGTATATGAGAAACATCTTTACTTCAATTGTCCATTGAGTCAAAGTAGCCTAGTCCCGGCTTGATGTTTGTTGATGCAGGTCTCTATGTAATCCACTGACAGACACATAGGATAGCCAGATAGGGATACACTGGCAACACTTGGATGTGAAAAGGGGAATTAACTTGTAAACCACATCGCCTTAATATTCTGTATCATTAGGTATGGTATGGGGGCTCTGAGGCTGGTAAGCATACGGAGCTAAGAAAAGTGTCGCCTATGGAAATCTTTCCTTGGCAAGATGAGCCAGGGGCTATCATTATGCTGAGCCGCTGAGGGCATGGTATTCATAGTCATGAAAAGGTGTCCACGGGTTGATGACTTTCCATTTCTGATGTCCATGAGTGTTTATGAAGATCCATAATTATCTGGGTCGTGGTGTCTGATGTTTGGAGAGCACACATCCAAATGTGCAAGGAGAATCTCCATCTCGTATCGCCATGAGTCTTGGGTGGGTCGCGACAAAGTCCATGATGTTTGACGTCATGTGGTGAGGACGAAGTCCGTGCTGTTTATCGTCATGCGGTTAGGACGATATCTGTGCAGTTTATCGTCATGCGGTAAGGTCGAAGTCCGTGCAATTTATCGTCATGCGGTAAGGACGACTTCCGTGCAGTTTGACGTCATGCGGTGAGGACGAAGAGTACACCTCGTGCCGGTCTGGTCTGTACATAGGGAGAAAGGGAATTTTTATCTTCCGTTCAGGGGGCTGGGCTAGGACATGGAACCCTGGAATCACTACATATCCAACGAGGGCATGAATCAAGCCGCACGTAGTTCGAGGAAACAGTGATACACCCCGTGCAGGTCTAGTCCATACACGGGGGAAGGGGGCATTTTAAACAACATTTTCTGTGCATTTTGACGTCGTGAGGTAAGGACTAGAAGTACACCTCATGAAGGTCTGGTCCGTACACAGGGGTAAGAAGGCATTTCTTTCTATTCAGGGGTCTGGGCCAAGACTGGGGATCCTGGCATCGCAACGTATCCTGCGAGGCCAGGAATCAAGATGCATGTAGTTCTGTGAAATATGTATTATTTAAATTCATGTGGTTATAATGAAGGTATTATTAGATTCAGTGAAGTTTAGCGTCATGCGGTGAGGACGTGATACTCTTAGTTTAAGGTCATAGTGCTTGGACCATTGGGTGCTTGACAGTTTAATGTCATGCAGTTCAGACGATGAATACACCACGTGCAGGTCTGGCCCGTACATGGGGGGAAGGGTACATTCTTGACTCTTATTATCTGTGTATTTTAGCATCATGCAGCAAGGAAGGATTCCATGAAATTTAACGTCATGCGGTGAGGACATGATTACATCCCATGCAAGTCTCATCCATACAAGGGGGAATGGGAAATTTTGTTTTTTTTGCTGTGGGTGGGCCAGGGTGTGGAATTCTGGAATCCCTAAGAATCCTGCGAGGGCAAGAATCATGCTTCACATAGTTCTCTGAAAGACGATACACCCCGTGGAGGTCTATTCCGTACACGGAGCAGAGTGGCATTCATAACTCTTGTTATCCGTGCAGTTTAACGTTGTGTGGTAAGGACGAAGTACACATAGTTTACGGTCAAAGAGTTCGGACCATTGGGTGCTTGGCAGTTAAACGTCATGCAGCTCAGATGAAGAGTACACCTCGTTTTTTTTCTTACCAGTGCATTTTACCATTGTGTAGGTAGGACGATGATAACTTGGTCTCTATGTGAAATACATCTTCATGAATCTTGCATTGGTAGGAGCCGTGGTGAATTGCCTGTCTATGGAGATCAGGGCATATGCTCGGTTGGAGTAGACCTTTTGTATAATATATGTTCCCTCCCACTTGGGCTCCAGCTTTGGAGGCTTCTTTCAGGGTATCATTGGGGTCCGGATGACCAACACTAATTCTCCTTCCATGAAAGACCGGAGGAGAACCTTTTTCTTGAAGGCTCGTGCGATCTGGTTCTGGTACACTTCCAGGGGGTGCAGAGTGTGCAGCCGCATTCCGTCTAGCTGTTCCAATTCACCTAGCTACATTTTTGACTGCTCATCATCGGATAATTGATCACTGATGGCAACACGGAGTGAGGGAAGTTGGAGCTCAATGGGCAGGACCACCTCTATGTCGTACACCAATGAGTATTGGGTAGACTGAGTACCGGTGTAGATTGTGGTTCTATAAGCCCACAATGAATGGAGGAGTCTATCCGGCCATGACTTTTTGTCTTTTTCCACCATTTTTTGTAGGATGTTGGATAGGGTATAGTTGAAAGCTTTTATCTGCCCATTAGCCGCCTCATGGTAGCGGGATGAGTGGTTACCCATGATACCATACTCCTGGTATTGATTTTCCCCTTCAGCAGAGCAGAAGATGGTGTTGTTGTCCGTCAGTATGGTATGAGGGACACCAAATCTAGGGATGATATTGGTCTTCACAAAGTTGACAATATTTCTTGCCCCGACATCCTTGAGGGGTATGGCTTCTGCCCATTTGGAAAAGAAGTCGGTTGCCGTGAGGATATACATCAGCTTTTTGGCTGTGGCGGGAGGGTATGGTCCAACGATGTCCATTCCCCAGACGACAAATGGCCAGGAGTACTTAGCTTGATGAAGTAACTCTTTGGGTTAGTGTATGAAGTTGGCATGGATCTGGCAAGAGTGGAATTTTGCGGTAAAACACTCATATTATCGTTCCACTGTAGGCCAGTAGTACCCAATCCTTTGAAACTGATGGGAGAGCTTGGTCCCTGGTTGATGTGCTCCACATGCTCTGGAATGTACTTCATTCAATATGGCAGCAGTTTCGTTTCCATCAATGCATCTGAGAAGCACTCCATCGAGGCCTCATTTATAGAGCACCTCATACTGACCCGCACCTCCTTATAGGACAAAATTTAATACCCTTATCCGTATTTTCTCTCGTTCATCCCTGTCTGATGGAAGCTATCCCCGTTGAAGGTAGTTTGCGATTGGGATCATCCAGTCGGTGGCAGGAGCATATGGATCAGGGACAAGATTGACTTCGTGAATCTCATCCTTCTTGGCTTGAACAAATGGCAATACCATTCGGTGGTGAGAAATACTGATGACTGTTTCATCCCAGTCTGGGTCAACTAAGGTTGTGGCCACGTTGGCCAATGCATCAACCTGAGCATTCTAAGACTGGGGAATATAAGTCAATGTCGGTTCTATGGAGAACTCATCCATTAACCCTCATACATGGTCAAACAAGGGGATCAACTCCTCCTTTTTAATTACACAGTCTTAATTGACTTGCATGATGACCAGCTCCGAGTCACCTTTTACCTTAAGGTGTTGTACTTGTGACAACAGTGCGAGCTCCAGGCTTACAATGAGAGATTGATATTCCGAATCATAGTTTGTACATCCCTCTGATAGGAGGAAAGTGTATGGAAAGACTTCCTTTTCTAGGGACATGAGTATTATCCCCAGACCCACTTTGTTGAATCTAGGATCCTCCATCCTCTTCCTGGTCGGGCTTCATGACGCGTCGTCGAAATACATTTCCCATGCTGGGAACTCCTCTTGAACAGAGAAGACGTCTTCATCAGGTAGCTCTGTGTCTGGTGCTATGGTCCCTATCAAAGGATACTCTGCCAGAAAGTCTGCTAATTCTTGGCCCTTGATGGCTCTATGAGGCATGAACCACATGTCGAACTATTGCAGGATGAAGACCCATCAGGATAGGCGTCCGGTTAGCATAGGCCAGCTAAGGATTTACATGGGAGGGTTACTCCGTGAGATCAAATGGACTTCATGATGCTGCAGATAATGTCGAAGCTATTGAACTGAGAAGACCAAGGCCAGACAGCTCTTCTCGATATTTGAGTATCGAGTCTCAGCATCAATCATGGTTTGACTGAGGTAAGAGAGAATGTTTTCGCTACCGGCGTCGTTCCTTTGGGCGAGGAAGGCATCCAGCGACCACTCTAAGGCTTTCACATATAGAAGGAGAGGTCTTCCTTCAAACGGGGGCATGAGCACTGCTGGGCTTAGGAGGTGCTTCATCAATTTGTCCAATTCCTCTTGGCAGTCATCAGTCCATTGGTACATGACCCCATTTTTCATCATCCGGGTTAAGGGAAAACATTTCCCTACTAGGTTGGCTATGAGCCGCCTAATATAGGCCAGGTGTCCTTGTAATCCCCTTAACTCGATGAGATTTCGGGGAGGTGGTAGGCTCAGGATATCCTTCATCATCTCCAGGTCAACTTCGATGCCACGATGGCGTACGATGAAGCCAACAAATTTCCCTGAGGTAACCCCGAAGGCGCATTTCAATGGGTTCATCATTAAGCTATGTTGTCAAAGCTTGTTGAAGATGGTCTCAAGGTGTGAGAGGTGATCTGTGAACTCTCTGGACTTGGCCACAAGGTCATCCATGTAACATTCAACGAATTTCCCTAGGAATGGATTAAAGATCCAATGCATGGCACGCTGATACGTGGTGCCAGCATTCTTGAGACCAAAAAGCATGACCATGTAACAAAATACCCCTTGAGGGGCCCTGAAGGCAGTGAATTGTTCATCTTCTTGGGCCATCCTGATTTGGATATAGCCGGAATTGCCGTCAATGAAGGACAGAGCCTCATACCAGACCGTTGCATCGATTAACTACTCGGTGATTGGGACTGAGATGTCATCTTTCAGGAAATGCTGATGGAGATCTCTGAAATCGATGCAGACGAGGATTTTCCCGTTATTTTTCTTGAAGGGGACGATATTTTCCAACCAGACGGGGTTTTAGACCTCCATGATGAAGCCTGATTTAATGAGCTTATCAACTTCAGCCTCTATATTGGCAGCATGTGAAGGGTGTGTCCTTCAAGCGGCCTGTTTGTAGCCTCAATGGTCTTCTAGAAGACCCAGGTGATGTGTCGCTACCTTGGGATCGAGTCCTGAAATTTCTGTGTAATTCCAGACAAAGAAATCCTGGTGTTGCATTAGGAAGGAGGTGTATACATCATGTTCCTCGGGTGACATGGCGGTACTATTGAGATTGGGCCTCGGATCTTCCTCGGTACCCAAGTTTATTTCCCGGAGCTCGTCCACCGTGGTGGAGATAGCTCCCTCAAATGCGGGAGGTGCATCCTTGAGATCTTCCCCCTATTCTTCTCCCAAATCCTCATCTTATTGGTCTGACGAGGAAAGGGCTCTTGACACGAGTTCTTGGAAGTACGAAGGTGAGGCGTCATGGGCATCATTACTCGAGTTTTCTTCCCCAGGTTGAGGGTCGGTGTATGCTCCCACATTTTCACACTCGGCCTTTATGGCTGATGTTATGAGGACATCTGAGTGCATGTCCGGTCATGAGCCCCTAATCTCGACATGGTTGATGGGTAGGACATAATCTCCACCTAGAATCATGAAGGGGTCATTTGGGACCATTTCCAGGTCATTTAGAGTGGGGATCCAGTCAACGTCATCGACCAAAGGCTTCTTTTTCTTTTTCTCATAAAACCCGGCATTGATGTAATGTGACTCGGAGAGCTCGAAAGTGGCCTTGTCAGCGTGCAACGCCCCACTTTGTCCATTGATGAAGTACTTGAGACACTGGTGATTGGATTAAGGAACGACCATGTACTTATGGAGCCACAACCTTCCCTGCAGGGCATTGAATTTTGTGCTCTGTTGGACAACCAGGAATTTTGTGTAGGCTACAAGGTCACCGAAATGGGTCATTAGCTTAATTTGTCCCATTGTCTTCTTCTCATTCGTGTCGTAACCCAACAGAGTTGTGGCTGAGGGAATTAGATCATCCTCAATGTAGCCCAAATTGTGGAGTTTTCAAAGGGGAAGGAGAATAACTCCAGAGAAATTGTCTGTAATGATTTTCCAGATCTCAATACCATTCAGTGTGCCAGACACATAGACCGGTCTGATGTGTCCTTGCATGATGGAGTCTTCATCATGATTGGTGACCGGAATCACCGCGTTGCATTTAGACGGGCGAGCCTCCATCCAAAAACTTTTGGCTGTACCTACCTCAGCTTGAAATTTTGGGGGGCTGATCAATGCTTGGATAAGTGACTCCCTATGGTCGGCTGACAGACCTAGGGAATCCAGGATTGACAACTTGGCTCGTACTGACACGAGCTGCTTAAGGATGTCGTATTTTTTCTCCAGTGGATGACGCTTTTCCACTTGTGGGATAGATCTAGCAGGCGGCTTGGGGGCTAGAGCATTTGACGAGGTGGGGCCGGCCGCAGGGTCGAATGTTGTTGGTGATCTAGAATTCTAGGGACTCAGCCCAGCTGGTCTGTTTTTGTGTGATAGGTGGCAAGACACTTGTTACTCCTCTGGTGGGTATCGTAGGACAACAAGGCCAAAGTGGCTACTCGTGGAGGTAGAGGAGCACTCTTTCTCCTGCTGAGTCTGTTGAAGGGCTCTCCCACGGGTTTCTACAATATTTCCGGTTTGGGCCGAGGTTCAGACGTAGGGTGGGTTTTGGAAGTGGTTGCGCCTCCCATGGTATCCTCTGACTATGTGATTCCTCCTCTTGGCTCCTCCTGTTGGGAGCTCGGGTTCTTAACCATACCCTTCATCTGGGAATGATTCCATAAGATGGATGACATTAATTGAACCAAAGAATGACTCTTCATCCTCTGACAGGTCAACCTGTTCGGTTTTCACTAATAGTGCATTTTGGTGGGTCGGTGCCTGTGGCACCAAATTCGAGGGCATATAATCTGCCATGTTCAGGGATAACATTGTCCCTGTTGCGGACTGCTCCTCTGGAGATTGTTTCTTCCTTCTATTCCACCCGGATGACCGGCATGTAGAGGATTGCGAGGCCGATGCTGTCAGCTGTGCGACATCAAGGGATGTTGGCGGAAACACTGGATTTCGTAGCTGAGCTCGGAGTATGCCTTGGGCTCGGTTGATAGTATTCCGACTCATCCATTCATCGAACTTCTGCCCATGATTTCTGGCGACTTTCTGCCACCCCTCCTCTTTGATGGAGTCGGAGGTAAAGATACACGCCACATGAGCTGGGGGTAGTCCCATCTCGACCTGTCTAAAGTCTAACATCCTCTGCAGGAGTTCGTTGAAGAAGAATAATTCTCGGATATTGTACCCCAACATTAAATGGTAGGGGCAGTAATCTATCCTGTCCTCGCGGCCGGTTTCTTCAGGTTTCCTCGGCTCCAGGAGGCAGAGCAGGTTGCAATTCTTGGCGGCAATGATGTAGCCGTAGAAATGATTATCTCAGAATGAGTATATTTTTTGTCTTCGTTCTTCAAACTGGTTCCTCTTCGGTCCACTATGACCATCCCATTTTGGCGGAGGTGGCCACTGATATGCAGGGGTCCCTTGACGATTTGGTGGAGGGCTGAGCGGTGAAGTGGGAATAGGGGCCGGCTTGAGTGTGATAGTGGACGCTTCAGCTCTAGGGGCTCTTTTTTCATGATCCTGCGAGGCTATTTGGGAGTTCGAATTATTCCTCTACAGGGAGTCCTCAATTATCTGGGCAATGGTCGAGAGATGGTGTAAGCCAGTGTTGCACTCCACTGGTATGAGCGTTGTTCCCTGCTCTTCTCAGAGATTATCGATGCATATGGATAACATCTCATCCTAAGGCATTGGATTGTTCAGGGAATAGGTCAGGCCTTTCCATCTAGAAATGAAATTTGAGACCCTCTCGTTCTCCCTCTACTTGCAGTTCATGAGATTGCTGACCGTTGTCTTAGGCAACGTTGAGCTGAAGTGGAAGAGGAACTAATGCCATAGGTCTTCCTAGCACATTATGGACTGGGCTGGTAGACTCATGTACCAGATGAAGGTGGATCATTACAGGGTCCATACGAAGCATCTGAGTTTCACTTCTTCTTCTTGTTCTGGAGTTCCCATCACTGGGTCGCAATATGATGCATACTGCATCAAATGATGCTCTGGATCACATGACCCATAGAAAATGGGGAATAGAGGGCTCCCAAAATTTGGTGGAGGCGGTGTGTTGGTCACCCAATCTAGGTAGGGTTACCGCTCTGGCTGTATCAGAGTGCTCCGTCCTTCCATCGCTTCTAATCGAGCTATTAGTGCCTAGATGGTGTTGGTGAGTCCCTGGTTTACATCCTGTTGGGGCCGGTCCTGGGCAGGCATAGACCGAGGCATTGAATGAGGATATGGATCGACCGACAAAAATGGTTCATATTCCGTTCGGGGTACCCTCATAGGGTTCGGGCGTACATGCTTCAGTTGCCTCCTATGTGGAGGGAAATCCAAGTATTCATCATCCACGTTTAAGTAGCTGGACGAACCAGGCACCTCATTGGGCAGGATCCCTAATCGTGCTTTGTTTGATAGGCCAAGCCTTATCCTTTAATGTGCATTTTCTGGGAATGCATGATGTGGCTCTTCTTGAGACATAATTTCAATAAGGCGGTTCCCTTGGAGCAGCTCAATGTTAAGCATCCTTAATTCTTTCATCTCTTCTTCCTGCCGAGCGAATCTCTATTTGAGCGTGAGTGGCTCATTTTATCGAGAGGGGACCGGTTAAGGGTAACCGTTCCATTTTTACTATATTTATTGGAAGCTCTCTAGGTAGGCAGAGGTGGGTTGGCTGGAAGGACACCCATATTTAGGGTGACCCTCTGATTCCAGGTGTGCACCCCTGGTGGTTCGTTGGGAGTCACAACCTGACCGGAACCGTCGTCTCCCGATCCATCTGTATTTTCATTTTCCCTGGTGTCATCTATGGGGTTAGCCTCTATGGAATTGATGAATTCATATCATAGGGTGGAGGGGACGTCATCTTCCAAATAGTAAGAGGATCTCCCGTGTCTTCTGTTGTCCTTCCCTTTCCTGACTTGGGATCGCCTCCGGACTTCTTGACGAAGGGTGATGCGGAGAGTTCTTTGATGTGACCATACGGTACGCCTTCCTCTTAGAGGGGATGATGCTTCAAATGATGGGATAGGACGTGAACCTCCTCTTGTGACGGTCCTCCCTAGATGAGATAATACCGATTATCATGGGGGAGGTTGTTGTTGAGGGGGTAATAATGCCCCCAGCCCTAAGGGCTGGGGCTGGCTCCGTTCCTGGGACGTTGAGTTTCCTCCCATTTTCATTGGACTTATGGGGAATTTGTTGTTAAAAATGAACCCATCCCTACAAGCTGGTGTTGACCCTGGATGGCAGTAGTGGATGCTGCTATTGCGACCTGCCTAATCTCGTGTGCCCCCAACAGGGGGTAAACCAGATTTGGTGCCGAATTCACCTATGGATATGTCCCTTCTGGGGAGGCAGGTAAAGATCATTTATTGGCCTCTCCTAGGTGAGAGGCTTGTTGTATGATCTCGGTGGCCTGATTCATGAGTTCTTGGATGGCTCGTTCCCGCCGGGCCCGATGCTTCTGGGACTTACTCAGGTCCCGACTCTGTTGGGTGTGTCACCTATCCTGAACAAGGGGACAACTTGATTTCCGTCTTGATGTGATGACGTTGCAAGACACTACGCCGAAGGGGTTATTCTATTCGGGGAGAAAAGTGAAATGCAGAGCTCCGTGTTCCCCCCATCCCCTAATATGGACTCCTGCTAGAGCGTTGCCAATGAGGCGGCACAATTGGTGTAGTCCACAGAGGTAGGCTATATCCATGTTTCCTTTATGTATCTCGGGGCGCTGTCGTCGTGCCGTAGAAAGGGCCTCTAGGATGATGTGATGCAGGAGGTCTCCTATCATCTTGACATGGTCTGCATACCCTTCATATGATAGGAAGCTTGATTTCAGCCGACGGAGGGTCGTCCAAATATTATGGCAGATGCCGTGCTTGTGCACTTTCGATAAATCTTTGGGTATGTTGAAGAGAGAGGTGGCTGTTGGGCAAAACATAACTAGTATATCATCCCTGGCCAGTCGTTTCCTAGGGCGCAACTTATCAGCATACTCCTCTGCTAGTGACTCCTCTACCTAGTCGGCCCATCTGAGACGCTCGCCGCCAACGCAGTCGGAGGCAGTGGGATCGGTAGGTGTTGAGTCATTATGCGGGTGATTCTGAGGTGGTTCAGAGGATGAACACAGCCTTGGAAAATATTCTGATCGAATAATGGTTTATTTGGTGACACGATGGTAATCTGACATGCTCGATCTCGTCCTTCTGAGTGCCTTGGCATACCAGGGCTTTTCAGTGCTTGATTCAGAAGGGGGAGGGCCTTCATGTCGATATGATACGACATCGTGTGGAGGAACTTCGCAATGGAAGCCGTAATGGTGAGGACTACCATTAATGCTTGATGCTTCACTACATAGATAACTTTTGTAGTGCACGACCTGGGGAGGACCTCCAAGGCGTGCCACAGCAAGGGGAGGACATTCTGGCTGCGTAGCATCATTACGTGGAGGGCCTCTACAACAAGTTCGATGATGGAGGGGATGACCATCAGGGATTGAAATTCGATGTGTATCCTGGGGAGGACCTTCCGGACACACTGCGACATGGGGAGGAGTTTCTTGTCGCTCGGAGCCATTGCGGGGAGGACCTTCGCGATGGAGGTCGTGGTGGCGAGAACTACCATCACAGCTGCGTCAATGGCAAGGACTACCATTACTACATGATGCTTCACTGCGTATAGGACTTTTACAATGCACACCCTGGGGAGGACCTCCATGGTGTGTCGTAGCTAGGGGAGGACCTTCTGGCTGCGTAGCATCGTTATGGGGAGGGCCTCCGCAACTACATCCATCATGGTGAGGATTTCTATCATGGATTGACGTTCGATATTCATCCTGGGGATGACCTTGAGGACACACCATGACAAGGGGAGGACCTTCTTGTTGCTTGGGGCCAATACGGGGAGGACCTTCTCAATGGCGGCCGTGGTGGCGAGGACTACCATCACAGCTGTGGCAATAGCGAGGAATACCATTAATGCTACCGCAGGGAGAATATATGTTGGATACACCTCGGGGAGGGCCCCCGGAATGTACCTCAATGAGGGGAGGGCCTTCTCGTTGCTTGATGTCTCTATGGGGAGGACCTCCATTATCAGGGTGGCGAGGACTACCACCATGATCTGATGCCCGGCTGCGCGGACTGTCATTACAACATAACCCCTGGGGAGGACCTTCAGGGCAGGCCACGACAAGGGGATTACCTTCTTGTCGTGATGAGACGTCACTATGGGGAGGGCCTCCATAGTTGTGATTATTATAGCGAGGACTACTATCACAATTTGTGGTCCCACTACATGGAGTGTTTTTGCAGCGTATACCCCAGGGATGACCTTCAGGGTGGACCGCATCAAGTGGAACACCTTCTTGCTGCTCGATCTTCTGGTCACGTGGAGGGTTTCCGTGACTCGCATCAAAAGAGGATCTCTCACGATCGATCATTATATGCCCGCCGGGGAGGCCCCCAATGGTGCTCTGGGTAGTACCTTTAGATCTACTGGTAGCAACATCGCGAGGAGGACCTTTGCAACTTCTACTGCCACTCCCATAATATAGTAATGTGTGGGAAGTGTTCTGAGACTTCGATGTATGCTTAGCGGCATTGGGAACCCCAGCTTTCAGCTGCGCAGTGTCATGAACCTGCTCCTTATTTTCCGGTAGCCTTCGGTGCGTTTTGGGTTCTTTCTTATGGGTAGCTGGGACCTTCTGTTGTTGATAGCAGCCTTAACCTTAGGTTCCCTTTCTAATTGGGTCCCGTAATGCCTTTGGGATATGCCAACAAACATATTGACTTTTAGCAGGGGTATATTCCTACTCTAGAGTATCCACCATGATGGACGGGTGTCCCCCAGTTGGAAAGACTGAAGATGCTCGATCTGGTTGCCCTTGCATCGCGGAATATGGCCTGCGACCCTCCTGGGAAGAAGCAGGGATGTAGAACTACACTGAGGCGGCTATCTCATCTCTTTGATGAGTCGCCTCAATTGGGGAGACGGGCTCGCGGGCCCATGTCCTTGCTATTGCCACCGATGAAATTACATTATGGAAAGTCTGCAAGATATGATCTGGGATCGATACCTACTCCTCCATAATTTCCAGGATATGTAGAGAGACATATTGGGATGGAATGGGTATGATGGCCCATTCCATTATTGGAGTAGGAATATCCTTCTCCGGTCCTCAAGTGGTAAGTGGGTACTGACAATTCTCCTGTGTCGGGGCAGGTGAACGAATCTGCCCCTGTACCAGGATACGCCGGTTTAACTCTCCGTTTGCCACCACATCGGGGTAGTGGACATTAATTGCATCCCTAGGGAGATGGCCCTGTATATATTGTTTTCCCACCCTATCGTGTTGGTGGCCTTTTTTGGTGGGGAGACGTCCCCGCCTATGTGTTGCCGCCACATTTGGGTGGTGGGATTGGTTGATCGCTACCACGCCGTCATGGCGGGCGTCTGAAGCATCTGCCAGGAGCTGGTCCTTCAGGCGCTGGGTCTCCACCGCATCAAGCTTGTGGGCTTCACGACCCTATGTAGGGAGAGGTTCCTGCTGGGTAAGTGTCCGCCTGCGTGAACGATGGGCTTGATGGATCTCAGTGGGGATGCGTGCTGGCTCATATGATGCCTCCATGTCTGGATGGCGGGCTCGAAAGGAGCGAACAGACGTAGGTTCCTGTTTTTGGTACATCTCTGTGGCTGGGCAACAGACCTCCTCCTCACGGACCAGGGTGATGACCGGTCTCTGATTGTATGTCTGCCGCCCTCGTCGGGTGGTTCGAGGGGCCGGAGCTCAGATAGCGTGGGCCTGAATCCTCAAGGAGACATCCTCCTCGGAGAATGGATGTCGAGTCATGACGTGACCTTGATGACACCTTCCGGCGGAGGCCTTGGAGAAGAACCCTAGTTCGGCAGGGATGAAGTCCTCAACGTCAACATCGTCCACCTCTCTAAGATAAAGGAGGTATTCATTATCCCTCTCTAGGGAGAGACTCCCGAAAAGGATTTATATAGTGACGGGGGCCATCTGGATCTGCCTTTGCGATCGATTTTGGGCATGCGACCGACGAGTTTTGGAAGACCGGAGGGCATGCATGGCCTCCTCCACCATTGGGAGAGTACCATTCACGTGGTAGTCTCGGATCTGCGTGTCTGAAAACCAGCACTAAAGACACTATGTGGGTGACGGGGTCCTCTGTAGGTGAGGATTTCCGGTCCTTGCGTTGTTGGAAGCACGCGCTTGTGAGTTCCATTGTGACGCCATTGGATCGAAGGGAGTTCTAAAGGTACCTGTAAAACATTTTAACAAATACAAACAGTAAACCTGTCAAAGTAGCATCTCATGATCCCCTGCTTAATTAAAGACCTTTCTTGGCCCTCCCTGAGAGTACAAGGGGGCACCGGGTGAGAAAACATTAAATCTGTCATGTTTGGTTAAATATTAACATCGAGTTCACCATTTTTGTTTCGGGTTTTCGGTCTTGAAATGCCCAACGGCTCCATATCCGATGATGGACAGACCTGCTTTCCAAAGGCAGGCATTCGCCAGATGGTCTGACCAGCAACACATAAGAACTGACATTGGTCAAGAGGATGGGATGTCGTGTTCATCACAACACTTTTTGGAGGGAATTATTTCTTGTTCTAGGACTCTCTTGTCGATTTAAGACGTATTCATATGTTCGTGAATATTCGGATTATACCCAAACATAGAATCCACAGATTCAACCCTGGTGGGAAATGGTCAACTGGACGTAGGGGTTCAGAATCATTTATGCATAAGGATTACCATACCTCATTGGATTAAGTACCCCGAAGAGTCAGAACTAGCTTGAGGTGGTACTTGAAGTGGCGCGGTGAACCGACGTGAAGAATAGTAAGATCGACTGGTTGTTGGGCTTGGGCCTCTTGGAGGCTTCCTACATACCCTATCTAGGATTTAAGGATCAAAATCCACGTAGTTCGTGTATACAGTTTAACGTCATGCTGGACCTGGGTGGAACTCACCGTGAATAAATGATCGAGTGGAGGGCTTGAACATCGTGGAGGCTTCCTAGGTACCACGCCTCGACATGGATCAAAGTCCCCATAGCTCTCTCAGTGGGACTTACACTCTTAGGAGGCCCAGTAGTGATGGATTGGGGCTTACACTATGAGGAGGCCCATAAGAGGATTTCATGGTCGATGCTTACTCTAAGCCCACTTGAGTCATGCTCGGTGTGAGAAAAAAGAGCCACCAAGAACCAGACGATCACATCACGAAAGGTGCATCTGTGAGGAATGGAGTGTGGATTATGCATGGAGCGTCCGATAAGGTCGGGGATTACTCCTAGGTGGATTCCCATGGTGTGATGGATTGGTGCTTACAATCGTAGGAGGCCCATGCATCAAAGAGCTGCGGGAGAGGGAAAGGGGGAGCTCCTTTGCCTGTCTCCTCTCTTGCAGTGAATGTTGTCTTCGTTCTGATGGGTATTTTGACACCCCTGAGGACCCCTGAACAAGTGGAGGGGCAGAAAGGGGATTCCCGAGCTCAGACTCCACATTACCGTGGGAATGTGAAACCATGAATGCTTTGGGAATCTGCTCAAGGGTCAGGGAAGCCCCTTCCCCTCTACTTACCATGGGTATGCAAACTCAATATGGAGTGCTGATGCACATGAGGATTATACCACGCGGATTCGGTGGCTCTGGTGGAGTCCTATACTCAGAGCCGATGAGTAGGCCAATGATGGTGTCGAGGAGGATCGGGTCGGATTAGAAGGATTTTACGTGGATGTGGGGGATGGGAACTCCGAAAGCTCTGAGGGGCCACACATATGAAGGAGTGGTGGCGCCCTTCGCATATGAAAGAACTAAGCAGCTGGAAGAGCCGTCTGGAATCAAGGGTGGTCCGTGGACTAAAGGGCTTCCTGCGAACCAGGGTGGTTTGCTGTCTAGAGATCATCTCGCGAACCACGGTGGTTCGCATCTTCAGGTTCCACCCGCATACCAGGGGGTACGCTGAGGGGTCCACGCGAGCAGCGGAAGCCAATGGCAGTGCTGGTCAGGGGTTTGTCGGTCGAGGCTTTGCCCGTGTAGGAGGATGCTACGCAGTGCTGCTGATCGGAAAAGAGGCATAATCTCACTGCTCCATGGGGAGTGCATCCGCGAAGGGGCCATGGTTCGACGTTTCCTATTATTTGTTATTTTAGGTTCGCGATTCACCATATTATTATGCGTTTACAGTTCCTTATTAGTTTGTTCACAGGTTTATACCTAGACTAGTTCGTGAACTGGAACTTTGCTGTTGCAAAATCCTTAGCCTTCCATCGAAATCCTTCCCTTGTCTTTGATTCATTTGAATCTGAATCCCATCAAATCTCCATGTCCTCCTCTTTACTTCTCCCCTCGTTCCCCTTTTATATAATGGCGAAAGAGATGTCTCTACGGCCACGTGACACCTTTTGCGGAGTCCCATGTCCAAAAACCTGGTTTACGGCTGGCTTGGTCAATCCGGGATTCACGGTGGGTATTGAGCGCTTCTCCCCCCATCGCAGACCGAACACAAGGAGTGCTTCACAGCCACGGAGGGTACCTCCTCCATCCCGCAAACGACAGTGGATGCGGCTCGAACCGGTTGACACAGTCTGTGGTTGCGGCGGTTCATGATGGGAAGCTGGGTCGGTGCCCACCATGCCTTGTGACCACAGAGGATCTCCACCTCCATTCCGCGAACGACGATGGTTCGCGGATGGGGGGTGCTTCACAGAGGGGGCGCTTCGCGTTTTCGTGGGATCGGTCCGCGGACCAATTCTGCCGGTGTCCATTCTTTGGATTTTCTCCATACATCTCCCCAATTATTTTGGGGACCTTGGGTAGAATCTCCTTTGCGGATTTTCAGGACCCTACATTGTGTCATATAGTCACCTGAAAACACAACATAATGAACTAGTAAGTGATAAGTGACCTTTAAACATAATTTTTTCACTTCTGTGTTTGTAATTATGAAAATCTAACATACACAGTTGTGTTCAAGATGTTTTTTGGAGTCTAATAAAAAAAATTTTTTTTGGTGAATAGTAACCTATCCTACTGAATATTAACATAACCTTATGAATAGTGATATACCCTAATGAATAGTAATATCCTCTATGGTGGTATAAAAATAATATTCATGTTGGAAGTACAATATCTATATTTTATAATAAGTTAATTAATGTTTCAAAACTTGTTTTGATAATAAATAATAATTTTAATTAAATATTAAAATAATCATATATAGAAAATTATTTTTGAAATATAGACTTTATTTTTTAATTATACACATCGAAAGATGGTTATAGGGAATATTTGGGATACTAGAAGTTTTGATGAATAGTAGAATATGATAATTGAAAATAAATGCTAAAAAATGGATTAATTGAGTAATCGAAGATGTTCTGCTGATGTAAGACCACTTGGTTCATTATTACATGATAAAATAACTATTCATGGTCATGGAGTACTTATTATTCCTTGTCATTGGATGAAATAATAAATTAATGATTATAATATTATGAATTCCCTCCTATCCTCCACTATAAAACCCCCCTTCACTTCCTCTTCTCTCCACTCCTGTCAAAACTTTTGCCTCACCATTATTCAGCCAAAATCTATCCCCAAGGTCCCCCCCACGTCCAAAAGCTCTAAACCTCCTCAGAATACCAAAACCTCTTCCCTTAAGTGGTACTCAATGGAGGAAGTTTCAAGAGGTAAATTCTTCTTCCCAATTTCATGTTTTCTATTAAGTTGTTTTCTATTTTATTTCATTCCTCACCACCCTTAACCATAATAGTATTGTAAATCTAGTAACATACATGTACTGGAATGTCTTAATTCTAGTGATATATTTCATTATCTTCTCTCCTTTATCCATCCTTTTATTTGAATTAAATGAAAGCACTGTTTGAGATGTGCTAATTTGGTACATTCAAGGAAAACAATTTATCAATTTATATTATTATCCTTAATTATAGTCATGAATCCATTTGAATTATGGTTGAACCAGATTATTATATATGTAATATATCTCTATATATCCTATTTTAGGTTCTATAATACTTTTGTACAAATTGAATTATGTTATAAAGAAAAACACATTCTTTGTAATCAAATCCACCGATTAACAAAAACGCTTATCACAATGGTTATATATATAATAATTTGACTTCACTCTAAGTATCCTAATTAAAATTAATAAAATTTAATAAAATGGTTTTGAAATAAAGAATATAACTTCAATTCTAGAAATCCACTTTCATCTTTCATAAAATCCAAACATGAATATAAGTGAACCGATCTTTTAAAGCCTAGTAAACAAACGAGCCCGAACAATGAAATTGAACCTTGTAAATACTCCAAAATAATTTGAATTAAAAAAAGGGTAATAATAAATAAATTGAATATAGAAGAGGTTCCGGACTTATTAATTAATACACCTAATTTTTTTTCAGTTTATTAATAACAAGTAGAGAACACCCACCGATTTAATGCAATGGATCCTCCCCTTTCAACTCTTGATCATGATTGTTCGATATGATATTACTTTTTGTGTAATACAAAGTGATGGGGTATGTTTATACACTTAACCCAAACTTCCATAATGTTTTATAAGTGATGAGTAACCCCTTAACTCTCTCATCAAGCCCTATTAGTTAGAATCGATACCATGCCGATAAACCATAATGGATTCTACCCGAACATCCTTTATTCCTTCGGGCTACTCTATCATTCTTTTTACCGAAATATAGTTGTCATTTCTTTTTATGTAGATCTAAAAAATTCTTTTTATACCCTCAAAAATCATGTTATAAGATCCACATCTCATTCTCTTTCAGGGATATACATGCTTTGAAGTGTAGCTGTCCTCGACAATTCCCAATAAGCACACTCGTTTTAAAGAAACCTGTCACACTTTAACCCAATTTCTAGTGCACTATATCTTCTATTTTAAGACAGCATAGTCTTTGTAAATTCAGTAGTTTTATTCTGAAAACCATCATATTTCAATTATGTTATTATATAAAATAATGTAATTTGTACTATTTTAAAATCTCTATGGTGTTTTCCATAAAAAAGCACAAAATTATTTTAATGCTAATGCCTCTCAAATACATTTCTTATGTGACGTCACTTCTATTTTTAACCACCTACCATGTTATATGCCTATAATACCTTATGAACGTCCATGTATGTTTTAATCATTTTCTTTCTTTAATAAATTCATGATACACCCATTGGTTAAGATTTATGTCATGGTTGTGGTACCCAATTCTCTCCAAGGTTACCCTTATGTTTACCAACAATTGATTATGTATGATTACTCATGTGGAAATAATGTTTAGTAGTTAAGAATAATTTTGTGGCTATAATATTCCTGAAAATATTGAGATGGGTGCCCCCAGATAGCGCCCCAATGCATTGGGTATGGTTAAGTCTCATGAGATGCGATTTGAAACGGGATTGGTGGTTAGCCTTGACCCGAACTAAAGATATGAATTATGATTCTGCCACATTTATAGGATTCCATGTTTTTATGATCCCATGATTATATTAAATGATTTTATAAGTTTAATTCTTCTAATATCATTATGTCATGCCTCCTAACTCATGTGTTTGTGATGTATCCTTATGTTCATTCTCTTAATAGGCTTTTTAGCTCATCCCTTTGTTCATGTGTTCCCAAGGGTACCCTATGCAGATGTAAGGGCTCAAAGAAAGTTAGAGGCACTTTATGAACATTAAATAAACATGTTTTTTTGCCTCATGTTTTATTTTATATGTACCAATTATTCCATGACACTAGACTTAACGATCCTTGGCTTGTACTCCGAAGATTAATTATGCTTAAAATCATGAAATGTTTTATGTAAAAAGATCAGGTCACTATAGTTGGTATCAAAGGATGGCCTAGTTATTTTTGTAGATTAGGAATAGGGAACCTTAGTGAGAACAATAATAATGAGACTATGTAAAAGAAAACATTGATAACTTTTGGTGAGTATAGAGTAAGTGGTATATCAAGAAAATACATCAATGTCTGGATATGAGTAGGTAGAGATGGCTCTGGTAGAGATGTATCTAGGGGTAAAACCTGAAAACACCGCTTTGAGCTAGACTCGAACGAGAACTGGTGCACGATAACTAGCCTTTCCGCTCTCTTGTTTATGACACACCCATGGGATATTCTTCGGTATATTCACGAGCGCAGTAAACACCATTATTAAGGGACACAATGAAGCTGGTAAAAATATAAGATATGAAATTGATCCAGGATAACCAAGATATGAAACCAAGGAATCACAAGTGAGGATATACTTCTTATTTATATGTTTATACTTTTATGTTCAATGTTTCTTTTTATGCTCAATAGCAATGTATTCAAGTCCTCTGGTTATTCTTTCTTTTTCTTAGTTAATGCTAGGAAATAGAAGAACACGTTCCAAAAACCATTGTGATATGTAATGTGATGATTGACCTAATGACATGACTGATGTGTTGTATGTTTGTGATCAAAACCTCATGGAATTACATGCTCAACTTTGATCGAGTTATGAATAATAACTTGAATCAGGTGGAACGTCCTCTACCTCGAAGGAAAAAGCATGGTGCCATAGAATCCTTCATACGTCAAAGCCCTCCCATGTTTAGAAGGTCTTATGATCCCCTCCTCACAGAACAATGGATTAACTCCAATGAAGTCATTTTCTCCATTCTCCATTGCTCGGATGAAGAGAAATTTTTACTGGCCAGCTAAAATATTCATGGGGAAGTTGATCAGTGGTGGAAACTAATCGAGAATACAATCTCCTAAGAGAAAATTGATTCCATAGATTGGGAGGAATTCAAGAGGATGTTTTTCAATAAATATTTTCCTCGAACCCTCTATCTCAAGATGGAAAGAGAGTTCCTTGGACTCAAGAAGAAGGAAGATGTGTCCATCGGTGCGTATAAAGAGAACATTACAAGGATTCCATGGTACACCTCTGGCTTTGTCACGAACACCGAAATAAAGGTGGATCAATTCTTTAAAGGACTAAAGCAATGTCTATGAAATGTGTTGGCGATTCAAGACTTTGACATCTATAAAGAGATTGCCCGTTGTGCCCTCAAGGTTGAAATGGAGATTGGAGACTCTCAGTGGTCTCATGTGCCTATTGGAAAGAGGCGGAAAATGGTGAAAAACATGGGTGGTTCATTGAACAAATCCCATGATGGAAAGCAACCTCACTTTAACCTTTGCAAAAATTGTGGGAAGAAGAATCTTGGTGACAATATCAAGGGAACCAAGAATTTCTTAAAATGTGGAATGTTTGGACATCTGACAAGAACTACCGAAGGGATATGAAAAATCCCACAAATGTTGCTGAAAAAAGATGGTTCAGGTCAAAACTCAACCTGCAGTGCAGTGTTTTAACTGCAAGGAGCTTGGGCATTTTGTGAACAATTTCCCTAAGCCTAGGGTTGTCGGATGTAGTCAACAACAACCTCCAAGGAAACAAGGAAGGTCTTATGCTATCAATATTGCTGAGGTGGATCTATACAATTATGTGGTGATAGGTACGCATGTTATTTATTCAAGAATAGATAATGTACTATTTGATTCTAGTTCTCCGCATTCATTCATATCTTTCATGATTAGTAGAAATATTAAAAAACAACCTCGAAATTTGGTGGAAATGTTATCTATGAGAACAAAAAATGGGGAAATTATTTCATCCATGGCATGTAACTCCTCCCAAATAAATGTTTGTGGACAGAACCCCCCAGAAAATCTTGTCATATATCATTTGGTGTAGTTCGACGATATATTGGGAATGGATTGTCTATCTTTGTACAAGGACAAAATCAATTGTCGATAAAGGGAGATCAGTATTCCTATCGCAAATCATCCTCTTATTCCTTACGATTGTAAGGACGAAGAAGAGTCTCCTTTAGAATTGTCACCTCAAGTTTGGATATTTCTTCCTTGTGAGATAGAATATCTAGATCAAATGATTGGGTCAAGGGATAGAATAATTCTTGAAGACATTCCCATCATGAGGGATTACACTGATGTATTTCCCGAAGAGTTTATTGGTCTTCCTACTGAGCGAAAGGTTGAGTTCTCAATTTATCATCTCCCTGGATCTATGACTATCTCAAAGACACCTTACAGAATGGCTGCCATAGAGATAGAAGAGTTGATGAAGCAATTACAGGAGAATATGGAGAAGGGTTTTTTATACCTAAGAGCATCACCGTGGGGTGATCTTGTCCTCTTCGTCAGGAAGAATGATGGATCAATGTGCCTCTGCATTTATTAACTTGAGCTCAAGAAAATCACTATAATAAACAAGTTTCCCCTTACAAAGATAGATGACTTGTTCGATCTGCTTCGTGGGGCCAGTTATTTCTCTAAGGTGGACCTTCAGTCGGGATATCTCCAACTAAAGGTGAGGAAGGATGATATTTCCAAGACTGCCTTTAGAACGAGGTATGGACACCATGAGTTCATAGTGAATCCTTTCAGACTCACTAATGCTCTAGCAATTTTCATGGACATACTGAATAGAGTCTTTACAGAGTACCTTGACAAATTTGTGGTGGTGTATATTGAAGATATTCCGATATAATCCAAGAGCAAGGAGGAACCTAAGGAGAATTATGAAACCGTGTTAAAGACTTTGCCTTGGAAGAAGTTGTAGAAATGTATAGTATATGTGAGTTCCGGATGGAGGAAGTATCATTCATTTGTCATGTTATCACCGGGAAAGAGATATCTGTGGACCCTTCCAAGACGAAGGCAATTAAAGAGTGGTCGAGGCCAACATCTGTAATGGAGATCCTTATCTTTTTAGCTCTAGATGGGTATTAACGATGATTTGTGAAGAAATTTTCACAATTTTCAAACCAAATGACCAAGATTACACGGAAGGGGGTCATGTTCGTCTAGATACAATAATTTTAAGACTATTTCAAGGAATTGAAAATAAGGCTTATCACTACATTGGTACTCACACTCCCATCAAGTGGAGAACACTTTGTGGTGAATAGTGATGCTTCAAAGAAAGGACTAGGATGTGTTCTAATGAAAAATGATACAGTGATAGACTATGCCTCAAGTCAGCTGAAAATCAATGAGAAAAACTATCCCACACTTGATCTGGAGATGGCAGCTGTGATCTTTGTGTTGAAAATATGGCGGCATTATATCTATGGGAAAAATGTTAGATATATACTGACCACAGGAGTCTCAAATATATATTCACATAGAAAGAAAATAATATGAGCAGTCAAATATGGATAGAGCTCATCAAGGATTATGACTGCTCAATCCACTACCATTGTGGTAAGGCAAACAAGGTGGCAGATGCGCTATGTAGAAAGGATCCTGCATCTTTATAAATGTTGAGAATTGAAAAGGATCCAATCTTCTAAGATTTGAAAACGATGGACATTGGAATCATTAAGGGAGGAACATCATCAATCCTTTCCCAAATGATTTCTCAACCATCCCACTTTGTAAAAATAAAGGACGCTCAAAGAAATGTTGTGGAAATTTTGATAAGGGTGGAAGGTGCTAAAAATGGGAAATCCTCCGATTTCAAAATTGATGAGGAAGGAGTTATGAGATTTGGGACACGATTATGTGTACCATATGATCTAGAGATAAAGAAGGATATATTTAATGATGCACATAGCTCGAACTTCTAGATCCACCGAGGGAGTACAAAAATGTAATGTGATCTCCGAGAACACTTCTGGTGGGATAACATGAAGAAGGAGATTGCAGAATATATATCATGCTTCTTGGTATGTCTGTAAGTTAAAGTTGAGTGACCAAAGTCCAATGGTATGATGAAATCATTTCCTATAACCATGTGTAAATAAGAAAATGTTACTATGTAATTTTTCACGGGTCTCCCGACGATGTCGAAGGGAAATAATGCAATATGGGTTGTGGTTGACCGACTCAGAAAGACATCCCATTTAATTACTATTCAGGAAGATCTATCACTTGAACAAATTTTAATGATATATGTGAAGGAAGTGGGGAGACTACATGATGTTCCAAAGTCAATTGTCTCTGACTATGATCCAAGGATCACATCTATATTCTAGAGGAGCCTTCAAAATTCATTGAGTGCTGAATTAAATTTCAGCACGACCTATCACCCCCAAACTGAATGCCAGTCTAAACAAACTATTCAGATGCTTGAAGATATTATTTGAGCCTACTATACAGAATTAAATGGTGGATGGGATCTGAATATCCCATTGGATAAGTTCTTATACAACAATAGCTTCAAATCGAGTATTCAGATGGATCCATATAAAGATCTATATGGAATGTGATGTAGAAGTCCGACATGTTGGGATGAAGTCAGAGAAAGAAAGATAACTAGACCCGATCTTTTTCAAGAGATGACAGAGAAGGTTCATGTCATTCAGAAACAAATCAAATTTTCTCAAATCCGGAAAAAGTGCTATGCTGACAACCGTCGAAGGGAATTGGAGTTCAACATTGGAGATAAAGTCTTCCTTTGAATATGTCCATGGAAGAGAGTCTTGTGATCTGGGAAAAAGGAAAGCTAAGCCCATGGTATATTGGCCCCTTTGAGATCCTTGACTGCATAGGAGCTATGGCCTATCAGCTTTCACTTCCACCGAATATGGCTCGAGTTCATCATGTTTTTCATGAATCACTCATTGGAAAGTAATACCTGATCTCTAACATGTACTAAACTCCGAGGTGGTGCAGCTTGGTGATGATCTCTCCCCTGAGGAGTAGCCAGTAATGATTATAGATTAGAGGGATAAGGTTCTATGCAACAAGGAAACCCATCTTGTCAAAGTCATGTGGAGGAACCATAATTTTGAGAAATCAATTTTGGAACCAGAAGAGGCAATGAAGGAGAAACACCCTCACTTGTTATTGTAAAATCAATTTTCTGGGGCGAAATTTCATAAGGGGGGAAGAATGTAATGAACCAATGTTTTTCAATGGAAATTACCTTCTTATAATTATATAATAAAATTTCATTAAAACACAACTTATTGATCTACTAATTGATAAGTGACCTTTAATAATAAGTTTTTCACTTCTGTGTTTGGAATTTTGAAAATCTATCATCTACGGTTGTGTTCAAGATGTTTTTTTGGAGTCGAAAAAAACAAAAAATATTTTTTGGTGAATTGTAACCTACGATAACGAATAGTAACATACCCTTATGAATAGTGATATACCATAATGAATATTAACCTCACTTATGGTGGTTTATAAATAATATTCCAGTTTGAAGTATGATATACCTATATTTTAAAATAAGTGAATGAATGTTTTAAAACTGTTTTTATAATAAATAATTATTTTAGTTAAACAGTAAAATAATCCTATTTAGAAAAGTAATTTTAAATAATAGACTTTGTTTTTGGATTCTACACATCAAAAAAAAGTTTTGGTGAATATTTTTGATACTTGTATGTTTGACGAATAGTAGAATTCAATAATTCACAATAAATGCTAACTAATGGATTAATTGTGTCATCGATGATGTTATACTGATGTAAGACCACTTTTTTGGGATAAAATGATTATATAACTATTATTGTACATGTAATACTTACTATTCATTGTCTTGGTAAGAAATAATAAATTATTGATTATAATATTATGAAATCCCTCCTCTTATCCCCTATTAAAACCCCCCTTCACCCCCTCTTCACTTCACTCCTCTCAAGCCTTGTTCCATGCCATTATTCTGACAAAATATCATCCAAAGGTCCTCCCCCACATCTAAAAGATCTCAGACTCCTCAACATACTGAAACCTCTTCCCTTAATAGGTTCTCAAATGAGGAAGTCTCAAGAGGTAGACCCCACATCAAAATTTCTTCTTTTATTTTAAGTTCTTTTATTTTTAATTTCTTTCCTCACCTCCCTTCAACATAATATTACGGTAAATAAAGTAACATACATGTACTATAATGTCTTCATTATAGTGGTATATTTCGTTATCTTTTCACCTTTACCAACCCTTTTATTTGAACGAAATGAAAGCACCGTTTGAGATGTGCCGATTTAGCACATGCAAGGACAACAGTTTATCAATTTCTATTGTTGTCTTTAATTCTGGTCTTGAAACTATTTGTGTTATGGTTGGACCAGATTATTATATATGTAATATATATCCTATTTTTGGTTATTTAATACTTTTTTACAAATGGAATTATGTTATAATGAAAAACACATTCTCTATAATCAAATCCACCGATTAACAAAAATTGTTATCACTATGGTTATATATATAATAATTCGACTACACTCTAGGTAACATAATTAAAATTAAAAACATGTAATCTCCTACATATGAACTAAAGAATATTACCTAAATATTGAAAAAAAACTTTCATCTTTCATATAATCCAAACATGAATATAATTTAAAAGATCTTTCAAAGCCAAGTAAACAAACGAGCCCGAACAGTCAATTTGATCGTTGTACCTAATCAAAAAGAGATTGAATGAATAAAAAATGGTTATAATAGATAAATTTAATATAGAAGAGGTTATGGAAATATTAATTAATATGCCTATTTTTTTATTCCAGTCATTAATTACATGTGGAGAACACCAACGGATTGAATGTAATGGATCATGCCCTTTCCACTCTTAATCAAGATTGTTCTATATGCTATGACTTTTATTGTAATAAATAGATATGGGGTATGTTTATATGCATTACCCATACTTCCCTAATATTTTATAATTGATTTGAAACCCCTTATATATCTCATCAATCACTCATAGTTACACTCGATACCATCCCGATAAACCGTAATAGATTCTACCCGAACTTCCTATATTCCTTCGGGTTGCTCTATCATTCATTTTACCAAAATATAGTTGTCATTAATTTTTATGTAGAACATCAAAATTATTTTTTTATGCTCAAAACTCATGTTCTATCATTCATATATCTTTCACTTTCAGGGATATACATTCTTTTATGTGAAACACTCCTCAATACATCCCAATAAGAACACTCGTTTTAAAGGAACATCCCAATATTTTACCCAATTTCAAGTGCACTCTATCTCTTATTTCGAGACACCATTGTCTTTTTAAATTCAGTATTTTTATTTTGAAAACCGTCATAGTTCAATTATTGTTTTATATAAATGAATTTATTCTTTAATATTTTAAAATCTCTATAGTGTTTTCCGTAAAAACCTCAAAAAATTGTTTTAATGCTATAATCTCTCAAATAAATTTCTTATGTGATGTCACTTATATTTATTACCACCTACCATATTGAATTACTATAATACCTTATGAAAGTCAACGTATGATTTTATAATTTTCTTTCATGAACACTTTCATGATACGACCATTGGTTATGATTTATGTCATGGTTGTGGTACCCAATTATCTCCATGGGTACACTGTTGTTTATGAACAACTGATTATGTATGATTAATCATGTGGAAAGCATGTTTTAGCAGTTAGAATATATATGTGGAAAGAATATTCATGAAAATGTGGATATGGGTGTGCCCAGATAGCACTCCAAAGAATTGGATAATGTTAAGCCTCATGAGATGTGATGTGAAACGAGATTTGCATTTAGCCTTGACCCATACTAAAATGGGAAATAGGATTTGATGTTAGCCTAGACCCGTACTAATGATATGATTTATGATTTTACCACATTTATAGGATTCCGTGTTTTTATGATCCCATGATTTTATTAAATGATTTTATATGTTTCATTCTTTATATATCATTATGTCAAGCCTCCTAACTCAGGTGCTTGTGATGTACCCATATGTTTAGTCTCATACTGGGCTTTTTAGCTCATCCATTTGTTCATGTGTTTCCTAGGGTACCCTATGAAGATGTAAGGGCTCAAAGGAAGTTAGAAGCTATTTATGGAGAATAAATAATGATTTTTTAGCCCCATGTTTTATGTTATATGTACCTAGTCTTCCAAGACACTAGACTTAATGATCCTTGGCTTGTACTCTGATGATTAATTATGCTTAAAACCATGAATTGTTTCATGTAAAAGGCTCGGGTCGCTATATTTTCCTTATTTTTTTTAATGCATATGTTGAATGGTACTGGTAACCATGTATGGTTATTTAGATATTTTTGGAATGCACCTAATTTGCCTATAATGGAGGGATAAAGAGATAATGAAATGTTTGATAGTATTAATGAGATCATGAATGATACAAGGAAAAATTGATATCATGGTTTGAGTATATTGAAATTTTAGGATTTTGGTATGTTGATATTGTTAACTTTTGAAAGCATTCATGTTTTCAAAAAGATTCTATGTTTTAAGAGAATACATGATTAAGGTATTCACATGTTTGGAATGTGACCAACAAGATATATCTTATGATATAAAGGGGATAAATAATGATAATCCCATGATTTTTATATGACCTATATAGTAATCTGTTTCATTATACGATGAGATTGGACATAATAATTTTGGACATGCCTAAATATTGGAGTGGATAAATTTAGACATCAGACAGTATTTTTTAAGAAAAAAAAATTTTGATATTATTTCTGAAATGTTATAATAGTGTAGTTTTAGAATAAGTACAACCCATAGGAAGGGTGAAAACTCGTCGCGTCGGACAAGGTTGTGTGAATATAACCCACAACCGAAGTGTGATAGGCCTTTATCACATACCACTGGCCTATAGGAAGTCCTTGGCAAGTAGAAATAAGTTATATTTTATTAAGCGGTATAATAGATGAAGTGTAAGTCCATTTTTTGAATCATATACTATTAACCTCACCATAGATAGACATATGTATATTTAATATCTTATGATAACCTTTTTTCAGATAGAGACAGATGGATTGAACTATCATTCTATTGCATGATCTGCAAATAATTCAAGAATGAAAAATTCAACTTCATTTCATTAAATAAGAGATGAATTAAAAATTGTTCATGGAATGACCAACGATGATTTTACACTGAAATCAGGTATGTATTTATCCTTATGAAAAAATTTCACCAAAATTAGGGAAATGATCTTGAAAACAATAAAAATTCCTAGTACTCTCATATCTGATGAATTAGATGGTAGCATCGATTATCAAAAATTTATGGCATTATGATTGTTTTCTTTTTCATAGCCATGTTCTCTCCCACTCTTCATTAGAATGTCAAACGGCGCAAAAGCCTTCAAATTTTTAATTTAAAATAAAAAACAATTTTAATAGAAGAAGGGGGGAAACATAAATAGACATCAATGCCTTTAAAAAAATCACGACTTGAAGGTCAAGTGATTCAAACCAAACTAACAACATGGAGCTACCCCTCCCCAGAAATTGATCGATAAAGAGCCCTCCATCAGTGCAAGGATGAATGACATGCAAGTGTCCTGTGTCAAAGAACATGCCCAATCCAATGACAAATGTCATACCCTATCAAATATCCAAATCCATAAAGCTCAACAACGATGAATAACTAGCTCTGGATCCACCTCTGGGGCATGATATGCGTGGTCGAGTCTGGGTGCATCACCGTACCACCAGTGTACACAAATCCTTTCACCATTCCGAGAATCCAAATGAACTCCAACAAACATTCGTCCTGGACTAACACGACATTCTCCCTAGACACCCCCACCACTGCAACCACAGATGCCCAGAAGGCTGTCCAAAGAACACGGGTTCCAGACATCATCACCTAGGACTGGACGGCCCAACCCCGCATCGAGGGACCGCCACCAATGAGGGAATATGGGTTATCCTGAAACCAAAACACCACTCTTGGCATGGATCTACTCCAATCCGAACCGAAAATGCAACCTCCCAAGGTTCCATCACACCTCACGATGAAAATAATGAGAAGGATAATCACATTGAACCAGGAGATCCAAAACCAGATCCAACTAAAAGAACAAATTCACAACATCATCAGATCCAACTAGAAAAAAAATTCACACCATCACCAGATAAAGGACTGCAAAAACTCACAGAATCAAGAACATAAGCCCCCCCTCTGTAGCACTGTGGATCCACCATGAGCTTCCCCAGACATTCGATGGAGTCAAACATGGATACACTGAATGAGCCAATCAGCCCGAACTAGCAGATCATGGCCACCCCATGTCTCAATGACATCGGAGGAGGAATAACATGCAGGTCTGACCACCGATGCACCTCCAAGAAGAAGAGGCGATGAACCTCCCAAGTAGAAAACTGTGCCTAGCTGATCACCGGGGCTCCTCCAAGGCGAACCCCCAGCCGCCGCAAGAAACTCCCGCCGAAGCACCTCCAAGAATAGGGGGTCCCGAACCTCACTGTCGAGAAAACTACGCCAAGCCAATCACCAGAGCTCCTCCGAGAACAACGCCGCTGCACAAGAAACACCACCGACACCAAGATGAAACCACAACCACTGCAGGAAAATCCTAGACCGAAGGGGGGAAGGTGGAAAAAACTAGGAGAAACCCTAGGTTCTGTGAGAAGGGGAAGAACCATGCCGCTCTGAGGCCAAATACTCTTCTTCAGAACATGATGGTTAGATTTCTCTTCCATATCCATATTTTCACCTATATTCTCCAATGTGGAAACCCAGTGATGAGATAATTTGGGTAAACATTATGTTTCTTACTTTACTTTTTAAAATTAAGATTTAGTATTCCTTTTTACGATCAGGGTTTCTATGAATGAAAATTTCAAGTAGTAAATGATTTATAACCCCGACAAACATCGAGGGAGAAATTCATTTTAAGGGGAATAGAATGTAACACCCTGAGATTTTATGAGAAATTTTATTTTAAATTTATTTGATGTCTTCTGTTGTATTCTTCCCTAATATTAGCTTGCGCTATAGGCAACACCTTATTATCTTGTAGTATACGCAACAATATTCATGGCTTGTGTTGCACACAATTTCTATTTATATTGAATAAAATTCATATTTAAAGAACACCATGTACATATTTTGATCAATGTATAAATGAAATATAATTTTATTATGATTTACGCAACTCCAAAGGAACCTATCACTAAACTCAACCCTGACCTGACTTGCATTACATGCAATAGTGACCTTCCTCGATAGTGTGTGTTGTACGCAATAAAATCTTTCACTAAACAATAATATATTATAATATTATTATAAATTAGAATTTATGAAGATTACTAACCACATTTTTAATTTTATAACATTATAATTCGTCTTACACATTTTCTAGATCATGGTATGAGAACAAAATAATTTTTTCGGGTAAAATATGTGTTTTTCCAAAAATTGTAGTTTTGATGCCTTTTGATGGGACACCCATATTAAATATATTATTGAGATGTTTGTAAGTTTAATTTGACAAAATAAAATTCTTCTTTGGAATCAAGATATAAAAATTTACTTTGGATAAATTTTGGATATTTTTCTGATAAATTTCTTATTTTGATGAATAGTAAAAATATGCTAAATTTTAATTAAATACAACTTTTTTCATCGAGATAATTTATATTTTTAAATTATAATATTTAAGGGTTTTATGTTTAAATAGAATAATTTTTTACCATTTAATATAATATATGTCATTATCATTAATTTTACCCTAATTTCATACGTAAAAACATTTCAATCTTTTGCAACATTTTAACTTTTAAAAAGAGTTTTCTCAACAGCAGGATTAATTTTAAATTAATTAATACCACTTATGTGTTTGGAATTTGTAAAAATGGATTCCATAATTGAAATCAATATTTCAAAATTATTCTAATAGGATTCTTTTTATATTTAGACATTATGAATAGTTACTACGGTAAATTATATTTACTAAAGACAAAGGTAAATATGAAAAATATGGGTAAAAATAAGATTATAAAATTACCCTAACAAATAAAAAAATCATATTCGATGAATAAAACTCGACCAATATCACATAAGTGTCATCATAGATTCATTTTCTGGAAATTTGACCATGAAAAGGATGTAAATATTATTAAAACCAAAGAAAGTGACACCATGTTACTCTCAAATATCTTATAAGTGTAATAATTTTAATTTAGTGATAAACTATATAAAACATAAAATATAAATATTCCACAGAAATCTAAAATAATTATCTACATAATGTGAATTTATATATAATTTTTAGGTATTAAATAACTATCATTAATGGTGACACAATAGTGATGTAGAAATTATTTTATTGATTGAAATATCAAATAACAGGTATTTAAAAATATTACAATAAATATGATATGAACAAATTAATGTGCTCCATGAATTTTTTTATGATTATGACATTTCAGGAATCTATTGAATATTTTGGTTCGAATATATCTTTTGTGTGGATTTTATTTAAATTCAAATAAATTAATAGTGTCAAAATATAAACTATTGATATTGTTTAAAAATAACATATTATTAAATTATTATAAAATCAAAAAAATATATTTAAAATTTAAAATTTAAATTTAAATGGTCAAAAATTTCATTAAGTATCCAATTATGGAAAATTCACAACATATAATTAATTAATTATTACAATTTAGAATTTACAATCTTATTACCACAAATAAAATAGAATAGATTAAATAAGGATAAAAAATGATAATGTTTTAAATAAATTACCAACATGTCAAAATTTTATTGGTTGATGAGATTACAACACTAAAATAACTCATAACCGAATTTGAGTCAATTTGGAAATTTTTAAGTGGGGTTTGAGTAAATTATAAATTAATATTTTGGAAGTTTCTATTATTTCCCCTCACCTGTCTTATAAAACGTCACATCCTCCCTCTATTCATCAAAGCATTTAGAGCCTTCATGCTCAGCCAAACCCTACCCATTTCTCTTCTACACTTCCCTGTAAACATACTAGAGGTCCTGGTCTTCTTTAAAGACCAACTTCAGTGCCGTTAGTAGAGGTCTAGAAGATGCACGTAAAATAAGATTTGGTTCGGATACATATGAAGCATATCCAACCGAAGGTAAGGGGTTACTTCGTCTCAATTTTATTTTTATGAGACATATGAATTAATCATAAAATATTTATTTTGTATGGTGTTTATGATTACCATGCATGTGTTAATATTTTTATTATGAATAATATTATATTAACATATTTATGTCATTTTCTTCATTTTTAGACAATTATGATTCCACTGATTATAACTGGTAAGGGATTATTATTCAAATATTGTTCTTAATCGAGATTGTATATTCGTAATTATTTACTTGGGGTGTATTTATCATCCATCTACAAGTTTTCTAAAAAAATTCATGTATGTTTAATGTCCATTTTAACAATTGTTGACGTTCACTACTTGTTATGTATGAAATGTTTCTTTTGTTTACCATATGAAAAACATTTTTACTTTTCCGACAAAAGTATGAGGAGATTGTATTTTTAGCTTATACGACATGAACAAATTTTTTATGTTTCATAACTTCTTTTTTCAATGAAACTTCCTCTACATGATTTCATGATTATTTTCAACAAAATACTTTTATTTTAAAATTTCATTGCATTTTGAGAAAAAAATGATTTTTAAATGAAAGGATATTTTTCACAAGAATTCATTTCAAGTGTTTTATCCAAACCATTTCCCATCTAAGATGAAATTATTTAATATGTTTCGGTTTAAAGTATAATGTCTTTATTATTAAAATGGAATCATTTTTCTTATGATGAAATGATATCCATTAATTCTATATGGATTACGTTATGAGGGGATGATGTTTATGAAACCCATTTTATTCGATGGGTTATGATGAATGGTTTATGTATATTTTGTGGCACATGAAATAATGATTTTATTATGAGATTATTGGGACCTATATTTCCCTCATAGGCATTGGTTAATGATTTATATATCATTAGATAGACATGTCTGGTTCAGAAAGTAAATTGGGTTCAGTAATACTGGGCTGGAAAGGGATGTAAACTCAGTTTAGTAAAGGAAATTTTACACAATGATGGTCTTGGAAGAAATAACATATATAATATGGAAATACAAACATGTTCTTAATGGTTTCCACAATTACATGTTTTATTCCCATTCTATTTTATCATGATTGATGTTCCTCAATGATCTATGACTTAAGTACTGCCATGTTTTATTTCATTTTCCAATATTTTGATATTTATATTTTATGTTCATGTTTTTACGTTCAAACTTTTATGGATTGTTTTATGTCTTTTACACTTATTGTGCATTTTAGCTCACCCTTTTTATGTTTTACTATCCCTAGGATATAAATAATTGTTTTAGGTAAGGAATCAAAAGGGGAAGATCTTTATGGGAGGTGTTAAATATCTTTTACCATGATTAAAATATTATGTTCTGAGTTTCCAAAGGCACTAAACAATTACGGTCCTTGGGTGCCTGTTTTTTTAGGTATTACGTATTCCCAAAAAATAATGTAATGTCCATGTACTTCAAGCTTTGGGTCTCTACATCATCAACCCTTGGGAGTGGGTACTTGTTCTTCACGGTCACCTGGTTTAGGTGACAATTGTCAACACAAAGCCTCAATCTCCTATTTGCCTTCTTGGTGAACAGAATTGGTGCTGCCTAGGGAGAAATAGTAGGTCATATGAAACCATTCTCATTCAAGTATTCTAGCTATACACACATCTCTTGAAGCTCTGCGGGAGCCATCCGATACACTGGTGTAGATATCGGTGTCGTCACAGCATACAAGTCAATGTTAAAGTCCACCTCTCTGTGAGGAGGTAGACCTGGGACATCATCTGGGAAAATATCTGCATACTAGTCCACCACTATAGGATAATTCATACTCTCTACATCAAAAAATCCGAGAATAAGGCAAGATAATTGATGAGTGATTTCCTGCACCCTCCTACGGGAAAGTCCACCCACCGCTGCAAAGGCTCATTTCTCTCAGGTGATGGGGAACCTGATCCAATCCGTGTAGACACACCACACTTTGTGCCTAATACAGTCGATCTGATCATGTTCTGTAGATAACTGATCCATACCCAAGATGAAATCATAAGGCCTCAATGCCACTAGTTGGAGATCTCAGTCGAAGCTCTTGCCTCTTAGAATAAGCTCACACTGCCGGAACCAGTGCATAATCGTCGAATCTGCTCCAGTAGAAGTCTCTTTCCATAATGATCGAGACAACGACTCAATCGGAATCTCCAAGATCTGAATAAGGTCGATGGTAATGAAAGAGTGACTAGAACCTATGTTTTTAAGAACTACTTCTAAGGTGGAGTAGACACAGATCATAACTCGATTCATCTCGAGAGTGCCATGATCATAAGCCTCAACTCCCTGGAGCGGATCTCTTTCTTGTCCTCCCACTACCTACAGTCGGGGTGGACCTCTTGGTGGTGGTGGTGGTAACACCTCGTATCTTCGTCCACCAACAGATACATGACCTGCTCCTCTTCCACATCTGCTTAATCCTTGCGGATTACCTCAATCAAATCATTGTATCTTCCTGGGTGGTTATTTGATCATATGCTGATCATCCGAATGACGGGTCGGACAGTCACAAGCCATGTGACCCTGCCCACCACTTGAGGAACAATACCTGCTCTTTGTATGACTGGCTCTGTCTCATGTGTCTCGGACAGCCGAACCCATGTCTTGAGGTCATCCACCAAATGGTCTAGTCCGCTTAGATCATTGCGACATTTGTCTACTGCCAGCCGCAGAAGACTCCGCTACATGACGGCCAGTGGTGGGTCTCGCTGCTGGTGACTGCTCAGCAAGAAAACTATCCCCTAAGAGGGCGCTCACTAGACCCCCCGCCTGGTCAGGATGCTGAGTGAGATCATTGAAGCTCTGATCTCCCTCATGAGCCCCTATGTGAATGTCTATCCCCTAAAGAAATGGTTCCCTCACCATATCTATGGAGTAGCGCTAGAGGTCGGTGATCCTCACTGATTATTGTACCACCATCATGATACCACGATGCAGATGATGTAGCACCTGTATCCTCACTACACGTACAGTTCCATGGAAAACTCTGCCTAAAACAGGCTCTCATTGTCTGCCCAGTGTATGGTCGCCTAGTATGCACTTGGAGCCTCAGGCACCACCATATGCCTCCTGCTGCCTAAAGGAGAATTGCGGTAAGGATCACCATAAGGTCGGCTGGTGTCCCTACGAGTCCGAAGACTCTCACCACAGCCTCATGCTAATCCTCAGCTACTTGCAGGTCCATCTTCCTCCTGAACCTGGGCGGCCTCTGGTACTGGAACTCGTGCAACACGCTCAGGTAGTGTGCACTTTCTGTTCCTCAGGTAGGTGGAATTGGTGGCCCATCGGGTTGTGGTACCACTACTGACTCCACTATGATAGGGCCCTACACCAAGGCCTCATCTCTCGGTGGGCTTCCATCAAGTACAAATCCTGGAACAGATGCAGGCTGTCTGCGTTGGGCCATCCTGAAATGAAAAAGTTGTGCCATGGTCAAAAATTTATACCTAGTGATCTAATTCAAATATTTCTCAATGAAGACTCTTGAAAACACACATGAAATCAGTGTTTTCATGTAATGAGTCAGATATCAGAAGTCACAGTCCTGGTGAATGGATACGTCAACTACCGCACCAGCACTGGAAACCATGAACTGAAAATCAACCTCACTATAGTTAACACTATTTCTTCACAAATAAGATCAGAGTCATATTTTCTACGGTATAACCAACTCCATAGATAATAATTTGTCACGACCCGTCCCCCGGGGCCCATTTCAGGACTACCCTAAGCCCACCTTCGATAGGCCTGGGGCTGACAACTAGCATGGAAGGCTAAAATCCATAAAACTGTTAAGGAATTGCCTTTATAACATGAAAACACACAGAACAGAGTACAAGTTGAAAGAAAAACACAAAGTAAAACCATATAACAAAATAGTTCTGAAATGTAAAATGGGCCGGAAATACAAGCCCAACTGTAACGTACAAGAAACTGGAAAAAGGGAAAATAGCTCATGGATAGTCCACCAGAAAATCCTACCTGAAGGGTAGGTACAGATAGCCTCCACAGTACTCCACGTCCGTCTGTCTCCGCCGTGTACCGTCACGTCGTGTGGTCCACCTTCGGGTACCATCCAGTCCGGGTACACTCAGCCTCGATCATCATTTTCTTTTGTCTGCATCCAATACAATGATATGCGGGAAAAGCCCGTGCAGGGGTGAGTATAACGATACTCACTAGAGACCCCAATACCCTTAAGGACTCACAAAATCCGACAAGGATAAACTATAAGGTATGAAATCAACAGAAAACCCCACTTAGGTATATGCCCATACATATACCTATGTTTTCAAGTAATCTATATCAATCATGAGAAAAAAACACAATGTTTATTGGATCATCTCACACAGGTATACATCTTATGTAGAGAGATAGAGATGATTGGATGTAGACACTAAATCATATATTCTGTCGAACCCACATTGGATCCAGGAACAGTTGTCAGAGCTATCGAATCCACACAGGATCCAGGAACAGTTGTCCGAGCTGTCGAAACCACAAATTATCCAAGATTGTAGATAGAGCAGTCGAACCCACATAGGATACAGGAACAGTAGTCAGAGCTATTGAACCCACATAGGAACCAGGAACAATAGTCAGAGCTGTCTAACCCACACAAGATCCCAGAATAGTAGTCAGAGAAGTTGAACCCACACAAGATCCAGGTAGAGTAGTCAGAGCTATCAATAACACATAGGATCCAGAAACAGTAGTCAGAGATGTCGAACCCACAATGGATCGAAGAAAAGTAGTCAGACCAGTCAAACCCACACATGATACAAAAATAGTAGTAAGAGCTGTCAAACCCACAGAGGATCCAGGAATAGTAGAAAGAGCTGTCGAACCCACTCATGATCCAATAAAAGTAGTCAGAGCTTTCAAACCAACACAAGATCCGGGATCAGTAGTCAAAGCCTTCAACCCCACACAGTATCCCGGAATAGTTGTTAGAGCTGTCGAACCCACACAGGATCCCAGAATAGTTTTCAGAGCTGTCGAACCCATAAAGGATCCAGGAACAGTAGTCAGAGCTGTCGAACCCATAGAAGATCAAGGAATAATAGTCAAAGAGAATCATACTACAAGGTTTCCGCACAATTCTTGCTTGATTCTAGGAGGGTCTTCTCATCCCGCCAAGATTCGATACATCAACAGCCATGAAATCCCAAGAAGGAGTATCCCAAAGGTCTTCCATGTCATAGAGGTAAAAACCCAACAATTCATGTCCAAGACACAGAGGAGGAGATGAACAAACCAATTACCAAAAAGTACATGACATGTTGGAATAAGGTACACACAGTGTAGTCAGACCTCGGGTACTGCCCGTGTGCAATGGCCCGTGTCGAAAGGCTGGTCAGGTAGAAAAGAAAGTACACGACCTGTGGTATGGTTACACATAGTGTCCATGAAACAAGGGTCAACTACATTTATACTGGCCATGTTCCTATACATGGCCTCAACCAATGTTCTCCAACCCTTGTAACTGGTACATGAGGTAGCCTATGTCACTGGCCTTGTCTGGCTGTGTGGTGGAGTACATGCCCGTGTACTTCACCTCGTGTCTGTGTATCCCTGGGATACACGCTGAGTCTCGTGTATACACCTTTCCCAAGCTATGTTAAGAGTACACACCATGTGAGAGGGGTCACACACCGTGTGATGTGCATCTGACACCCGTAACCCTAACCGCAGTCTGCCCGTAATACATGGTGTGTTCTTCAGAAGTTCACCCTGTGAATTCTGGAATTTAAAAAAAATGATGATTCTGGCTTGCGCACCTCCCGTGATTCTTGTTTTTCATTCTGACAGTCCAATTTCCCTGAATCTATAGACTGTAGGTCACCCCAATGTTCTGAAATCATTACTTGTGATTTCAGCACTCTAATTGGCTCCAAAAACATGTAATGATTCACCCGCTCAAAGAACGGTCGAAGAACGTTCTTCCCCATCCAGTTCGATCTGCCGCCCGCTATAAGGACCCGACCATAAAATATTACATTATATTGAATTAAACTAATAATTCTCATTGATGATATTTTCAGATTTATAGTTTTAAAGAATTAGGACATAACTATTACATCTCAAAATAATACAAAGTAGACACTTCTACTCAGTTTCCATTTTTTTCATAACTTAAAAGCTCTTGAGAAAAGGTGTCAAGTCTAGTTCCATATTTTAGATACCATGACTTTTCCTTGATCCCATCCATGACCCTATTCATCCTTAAGTCCTGTGAAAAACATTTCAAAACATGGGATGAGCATAAAAAGCTCTGTAAGGGTTATAAAACAAATATTGAAAACATTAGTTCATTTATATATACCAAACATAATCTCCTTTACTTACCTCCTAAAATCATCTGATTTTTGAATAACACAATGAAATCCTAAATCATGAAGGTTACTTGTGGCATTCATAACATACATACATTGTAGCTATCATAGCTACATATGGAGTTACATTAGAACACTCATCACAGTATATTAACAAAATCTCTTAGGAGAAACATCTATGTTTACCTCCGTCACATTACCCAATGCATTGGAGAGAAATCTTGGGCTCACACTCCCAGGGATTATCACTCATCCACCTATCTATGTAAAAAATAACCATGAACCATAACATGATAATAACACATTACAAAATCATAATGGAATGAAAACATTTCCACATTGCAATAACAATATAACAATTATAATATATTACCATATCAAAACTATTATCTAAACCATTTTCAATACCAAAAATACATAAAATAGTATATGGTATTTATTTTCCTTTTAAAAACATTACGACATGTTAAGGAAGGCAAAGATAAAAAAATACTCACGGTGGTGGGAAGGTTGTTGTCACTGCTTACGTTAAGAAGAAACATTTGTTTTTTTCCATTTAGTAAAATGCTTCGTAGAAAAATATTCCCTTTTAATGAAAATGAAAGTCAAAGGTGTTTATATAGCACATAAAAGAAAGTCATTTATTAAATTAAAATAAGCCTCAATAAATGTACATTGAAACGAAGTACATAACCTCGTGTCTGACTTGACTCGATCGCACTTTAATCTCATGAATAATAAACTAAAGTGAATTTAAACTTTCTTAAGAATATATTTCAGGTTTATTATTCCTTTTATATCACTTATTACCATGTTATAAACATTATGTAATCATTTATGTTAGTAATGTTCGTTTTGTTGATATTTGGTAGTTGAGTAAAAAATGAACACCTTATATTTACAAGTTTTCCATGTGGTCAACAGTTCAATATATCTAGAATTATATTAATTATTTATAAATCATATATATAATATATTTCATTTATATCTAGAATATATATATATAACCATTAATATCATTAAAAGGTATGATATGAAATGCCACATTCATGGAGACAATAAGTCGTACGTACGCATGAACACTACTTTCATTTCAATTTCTTATTTTAATGGAATAAAAACATAATTATACATATATATATATATTATAATATGGATATAATATAATATCTATAATATCATTAACTCCATCATTTATACATCCCACATATGGCATTAACGAGTCATATCACTTTGAGGGGGTGGTAGTTCGCACTTTCTGAAATTAAATTATCGTGTTTAAACTTAATAGAAAAAATAAACGTATTCTATAAAAAATACAGATGAATAAATAAACAGAAAATATATATAACATATTAAAATATTGTGTCATCTTAATGGCCACCATGGTAGACGGAAGGTGATAATCGAACAATCATCGTTTTGTGAGGCGTTAGTTTTCCATCAAAAGAAACAGTATGTTATTCACCCATTAGATGGAGGTGTGTGTAAGTGTAGTTAAAATACTTCTAATAAATACATACTAGTATATTGAGGATACTGGTGTTGTTATAAAATAGTGGAATAAATAGTTTTTATGTGTTGGAGATTTAAAATAAAAGAAAAGAAGTTTAGAGAAACGTTTAGCTTTAATTTGGGTAACTTCCTTTGGTTTGAACCAAAATGACATCTCGAAGTGCCTTATACCTATTATAAGGATTCTAGGAGGAGGAGAGGGATGTAGGGATCTTAATTGGGTAGAGTTTGGATGAGAAATTGTTTTTATAGTTGTGAGTAATTGGTTAGATGTGAGCGCTTTTCATAAGGGAGAGGAGGGGCTCTTTAGGAAAGTGTGATAATATTATTTTATTATATAATGATTTTTGGTTTCTAAAGGTCCAAAACTACATACAGTGGAAGATAATATGACTCATGGTCGAAATAAAACCATCCAATAATAATCGGACAGGTTTTTTATATATTTTTAATGTTTAAAATATTATTTATTTAAATCTTTTATTAATGAGGGAAATACTGCACCATTATTGTGTCATTAATAATATAATTTATTTAATGTATAAAAATGATAAAAATATACCAAGATGTAGTATATCGTTTAATCTTTTCAATTAATATTTATAGTATAAAAGATAAATTATATAACCTCGTGAATAAATTATGTTACTAAAAGATATTTGTTTTCCTCATTTTGGCCTTTACTTTATGTTAATTAATCAAAAGCATCATTATCATTCCAAAATGGATCAATAGGGTCCCAAAATATACGTAAAGATTCACATGGTCGTAAATGAAACAACCAATGAGGTTTGTACATGTGTTAGGGAAATTTTGAATAATTATGATATTCTTTTTATGTTGAATTACCTTATTTACCTTTAACTGTTGAAAATAAGTCAAAAGATACTATTCACCAAAAAAATTCATATTATTGGACCATATTTTATTTACTAACAACAACCATGTATTTCAGATTTTTTAAATTCAATTCACAAAATTTTTAAAATTTACTTTAAAAGAAAAATTCAGTTTTTAACTGTTACAAAGTTGTTTCACTATTCATCAAAAATTGATGTTTTTAAGAAAAATTCAAAAAAATCAGTATAAGATATATTTGATATTTAAAATTCAAAAAGGATGTCTATTTTTCCAAATTCAAAATATAGAAGTGTCATTAATTAATTTAAAATTAATTCCTATTGTAAAAACAAAATGAGGGTTTTTAAGAAAGAATAATTATAAAAATAATGACAGTTGATTATGTCCAATTTCAAAATGAGATTAATTAAAATGACCAACATTGGATTAAATTGTAAAAATATATTCTAATTAAACTTTAAAACAAATTATAAATATAATATAACCATATAAATAAATTAATTAAATCACAGTTTTGAATTAAAATACAATATTTTTCACTATTTATTAAAAATGACCTTTACCAGAAAAATTCCAAAAATTTACACAAAGTAAATTTTAATGTCCCCATTATAAAGAAGGATATTATTGGGTCAAATAGATAATATAAAATGGAAATGAACTATATTTAAATAGGGTTCACCATTAAAATGTGGTAAATCGACCTTTTAATGTAAATTATTCTTTAAATAAGATTCATTCACATTTTAAGACTATATATTTTATTGTATAAATGTAAATACATTTAATAAACATGTATAATAATATTTTTGTTATTTTTGTTCATTCTCGCCAATATAATGGCCATGAGTTAACTACCATTTAAAATAATAATATTATTTTATTAGAGTGCAAATTAAGATTTCAAAGAAACCAGTTATTGCGCATCAGGTAAACTATCGAACATAGAGACCCCTTTAAAGTAAAATAAATATTTAATTCAAAAATTTAAATAAATATGAAATATGTCTTATTCATTATTTACCCGGGATGTAACATCCTTTAACCCTTTTGGAAATTGTGTCCTCGCAATTTTACATATCAAAATAAGTCGGGGTATTTATCCCTCATTGCATTTTTAGATTCCCATGTTGCCTCTTTAACCATATTGCTTTTCCACAAATCCTTTACCTGATGAATTTCCTTATTCCACAACACTTTCTCTCTACGGTAAAGAATATGGACCGGTTGTTCTTCATAAGAGGGATTCACTTCCAACTGAACTACTTCTGGGCTTAAAACATGATATGGATATGGTATATACATTCTTAACATCGAATTATGAAAAACATTGTGTACCTAGGATAAATATAGAGGTAAATCCACTCTGTACGCAACTAATCCAACTTTTTCCAGGATTTCATAAGGCCCAATGAACCTCATACTCAACATTCCCTTCTTACCAAAACGAATCAAACTTTTCCATGGAAAATAATTGAGAAAGACATGATCACCTACCTAAAAAGAATGATCCTTCCTCCAGTTATCCACATAACATTTATGTCTCTTCTTAGCTATTCTCATGTGCTTCTAAATCAACCGAACAATATATGCCATCTCCTCTACTAATTATGGTCCCATCAACTTCCTTTCAACTACTTCATCCCAAAAAGCTGGAGTACAATAACACTTTCCATATAATGACTCAAATGGAGCCATCTATATAGTGACAAAAACTATTATTATACCAAAATTTAACCAAAGAACGATTTTGGTCCTAACTTTCCTGATAATCCATTGAGCTAGCATGTAACATATCATCCAATGTTTGAATTCTATGTTCTACTTTCCCATTTGATTGAGGATGAAAAACTGTACTAAAATTTAATTCAGTACCCAACGAATTCTGAAGGCCTTTCCAAAATATATAAGTAAACCTGAGATCATGATTAGATACAATGGAGAAGGGAACTCCATGCAACCTGACTATCTCTTTAATATAATATAGAGAAATCTGATCTAGAGAAAATTTATCTTGAATAAGAAGAAGATATGAATATTTAGTCAATCGATCAACAATAACCCCAATTGGATTATTACCACAATATGTCTTCGGTAATCCCACAACGAAGTCCATGGATATATTTTCCCATTTCCACTCTGGCACCTATAAAGACTGAGGCATCCCTTTCAGTAACTGCTGCCCTACATTAACATGCTGACAGGTCAAACACTTGACAATAAAATCAACAATATCTCTTTTCATTCCATCCCACCAGTAATACTCCTAAGTATCTATATACATCTTATTACTTCTAGGATAAACTGAAAACAGGGAACTATCAACTCCACATAACAACACATTCTTTAACTGTGAATCCCAAAGCACACATAATATCTTTCCAAATCTCAAAACACCATCATTATCAATTTTAAATTTAGGCAACATACCTTTCTAAACCAACTATACCTTTCTCTGTAACTCACTCTCTTCCTTCTGTTCTTGCTTATTTTTTTTGATAGAGATGATCTCACTTACACCTGATAAATATCAGAAAAAGTTTCTATTCCAAAAACATCTATACGAAAGTTTATCAAATCAAAAACCAAAGGATCTTCTTCCAAACATAACATGTTTAATGAAACATTACTTTTTTGACTCAAAGAATCATCCAGTTTATTTTCTTTTCCCAGATGGTAATGGATTGTGCAATCATAATCCTTGATTAATTTGAACAATCTCCTTTGTCTCATGTTCAATTATTTTTGGGTTAATATATACATTAAACTCTTGTGATCAATATATATTTAACATTTTACTCCATAAAAATGATGACTCCAAATTATTATAGAAAAAACAACAACAACTAATTCCAAATCATGTATACGGTAATTTAACTCATGTGGTTTCAACTGACATGGATCATAAGCAATTACCTGATCATTCTTCATGAGTAAAAAACCAAGTCCTTTCTACGAAGCATCATTGTAGATAACAATTGAACCATTTCTGGATGGTAGTTCCAAAACGGGACCATTACCTAATCTTCTTTTCAATTCCAAAAAATAATAATCACATTCTTCTGTCCAGATGAATATAGCACCTTTTAGAGTTAACATAGTCATTGGACTAGATAACCATGAAAAAGTTTCAACAAAACTCTAGTAATAATCTGCCAACCCACGAAAACTACGGATCTCGGTTATATTTGTAGGTCTTGGCCATTCTTCAACAAATTTTTTTGTAGGATCAACTGTTTTTCCATTTTTTTTACACAATGTGACCAAGGAATGAATTTTGTTGCAACCAAAACTCACACTTTCAGAATTTATCTAATAGTATATTTTCTTTTAAGGTTTGAGAGACAACCCTTAAATTAATTTCACATTCCTTTTTAATTTTGGAATAAACCCATATATCATCATTGAAAACAACCATAAACTTATCCCAGAACTCACAGAAAATTCAATTCATAAGATCTATGAATGAAGCAGGTGCATTGGTTAATCCAAAATTCATAACTACAAATACATAATGGCCATATCTAGTATGAAATGCGGTCGTTGGAATTTCTGCATCATTTACTTTCAACTGATGGTACCCTGACCTAAAATTAATATTTAAAAAATACTAAGCTCCCTGGAGCTAATCAAACAAATCATTGATACAAGGCAAATGATACTTGTTCAAAATAGTGATGTTATTCAATGCTCTATAATCAATGAAAAGTCTAATTGAACCATGTTTTTTTTACCCAAAAAGACAAGAGTACCACATGGTGATGTTTGAGGTCGAATGATACCTTTATCTAATAACTCCTGTAATTTCTTCTTTAACTATAAAATTTCAATTTCATCCATTGCATAAGTGGATTTTGAAATTGGCTTAGCATAAAGAACTAAGTAAACAGTAAATTCAACATCCTAATGAAGTATAATACTAGGAAACTCATCCGGAAAAACATCAAGGTACTCATTTACCACTAGCACATTATTAATCTCAACACTTACATTATTTTCAACAATATGAGCATGGTAACATTAATTTACATATTTTACTAGTTCCTCAACTTCCTCATATGTTATCAAAATCAAGGGTCCATTATTTTACACAAACTGAAAATCATTTTGAAAAGTAACTTCGTTAGCTAGGTATTCAATCATAGCCTGATAAACAGAAAGCCAATCCATACCCAAAATAACATCAAACTCTACTAGAGGCAAAACAATAAGTTTTTTAGGTAGATTATTTCCACACGCAGGAACAAGAATTTTCTTTTTTTTCTTTTGGTCTCAACATTTCCTCCAGGTGATTTAACCGTATGTTCTGTATTCATATCTTGGGATTGAATTCCCAAATTACTAGAAAACTTCTCAGAAATGAATAAGTGTGTCGAACTTGAATCAAAGAATACATTGGTATAATCAGAACAAACAAACAATTTATTTATTACTAATTTAATTGATGACCCAACATCTTCAGAAGTAGTTGCAAAGGATTTCCCTACCCCCTTCTACTTGTAGTCTACCTGCAATCCCTCAATTGAGTGCCTTGTTGGACACTAATTTGCATTATGACCCATTTCATTTCCCATAAAACATATCACTGACTGTAAATCATATATTCTCTTACCATTACCCTGATCTTTTTCATTGAAATTATGAGCATAATGTCCCATTTTACCACATCGGTAGAACAGACCATAATTCAAAAAACATTCCATAACATGCTTTTTACAAAAATTTTCACAAATTTAATTTAATGTTTCTTACCATCATACTTTTTAGAAGAGTTCATCCCTTTACCCTGCCACCTTGACCTCTTATTCTGTTGTTTTTTAAAGAACACCTAATCATCAGCAAACTCCCTTTCCACCTTCTCTTCACAATGAACAAGTTTTTCATAACTTTTGAACTCATGAGAAGCTAAATCCATTTGATGCTTTGTATTTAATCATGAGTAAAAACTAATGATTTTACTATCAAGATCTTTTATAAAATTTGGAGGATACAATGCTAGATGAGTCAATTTTCCTTGATAAGTAGCCACTGATTCATCCTCTTTCCTCAATTCCAGGAATTATTTTTCCATTATAAGACGAACCACCTTGGGAAAATATTTCTCAAGAAACATACCTTTTAATTAATCCCAATAAAGAGCATCTATCTCTTCACTATCCTTGATATATTTCACCATCAACCACCACTGATCAGCTTCACCATCCAAACAGTAAACAAAGAGACTAACCTTTTGATGTTCTGAAAAAACAATGACATTAGAAATATTTTCTAGTGTTTAATTCAAATTTATGCTAGCAACAGGTCAAGTGATCCACTGAATGATGGGGGATGATGCCTCATGAAATGCTCCACTACTGACAAGTTCCTATGTGGTTGATCTGGATGATCTCATATATAGATTCTTCCACCGTTTATACCCTGAGTCAACTGTGCCATCACTGCAACAAACTAATCAGTTCTGATTCCGACCACCTCAGGTAGCTAATTTAGAAGGTTGTCTTGCTCCTGATGTTTCCCAACATAGCTTCCATGTTTCCACTGTGGAAAACCACTATGAAAAAAGAAATATCTTAGGCTAAGAACTATGGTAATCTGTAAATGCTATATGATTTCAATATTATCATAAATTACTTTATGGATATTAAATTAACAATTCCCTAACTCCTAATGTTTATCTAAACCGACCTCTGATACCAACTATAAGGACCCAACCATGAAACGTTTCGTAATATTGTATTAAACGAATAATTCACATTGAGGATCCTTTCGGGTTTAGAGTTTTAGAGAATTAGGACATAAATATTTCATCTCAAAAGAATACAAACAATTTACTTATACTTAGTTTCCATTTTTTCAAAAAATAAAAAATCTTGAAAAAAAGAGTCATGTCTAGTTCCATGTTTTAGACAGCATGAATTTTCCTTGATCCCATCCTTGACACTATTCATCATTAAGTCTTGTGAAAAACATTTCAATACAAGGGATGAGCATAAGAATCTCAGTAAGGGTTATATAACAAAAAAATTAAAACATTAGTTCATAAATACATATAAAAATAATCTCTTTTACATACCTTATAATATCATAAGATTTATGAATAACACGTAGAAATCATTATCCATAAAGGTAACTTTTGGATTCCATAACATGCTTAAAGTGTGGATATCACAACTACATAGGGAGTTACATTAGAATACCAATCACAATATATTCCCTAAATCTGTTAGAAGAAACATCCACGTTTACCTCTGTCATGTTACCCAATGCATTAAAGAGCTATCTCAGGCTCACCCGCCCTACATATATCACGGAACCGTTTGTATACGTTAATAATTCCCATGAACCATAACATTATCATAACACATAACACAAGCTTAAAGGACAAATAACATTTCTATATTGCAATAATAATATAACATGTCAAATATATTAACGTATCAAAAGTATTATGAAAACCATTTTCAATACCAAAAATCTATAAAATATTTTATGGTATTTAATTTCCTTGTAAAAAACATTATGGCTTGTTATGGAATCCAAGGATCAAATAATACTCGCGGCGGCAGAATGGTCATTGTCACCACTTACATTAAAATGAAACAATAGTTATTCTCATTTCATAAAATGATTTGTAGAAAATTATTCCCTTTTAAAGAAATAAAAAATCAAATGTGTTTATATATTTTATAAAAGAATGTTGTGTATTAAAACCAAATATGTCTCAATGAATAGAGATTGAGATGAAGTCCCTTACCTCGTGTCTGACTTGACTTGATCGCTGTTTAATCTCCTGAATAATAATATAAAGTTAATTTCTACTTACTTAAGAACCTTTATAATGTTTATTTATCCATTTATATCACTTATTACTAATTTATAAACATTATATAATCATATAAGTTAATAACGTTCGTTTTGACGATACTTGGTACTTCAGTCAAATATGAACACCTTATATTTACAAGTTGTCCATTTTTTCAATAGTCCATTATATCCATAATGATATTCATTATTTATATATCATATATACCATATATATAACATATATCTTATATATATATATATATATAAAATAGTTCATATCATTTAGAGGTAATCAATGAAATGCACCGTTCATGGAGACGATAAGCCGTATGTACGCATGAACACTAATTTCATTTCGATTTCTTATTTTATTTGAATTAAAACATAAATATACATTGTTATATTATTAATCCAGTATAATATCATATATAATATCAATAAATCCATCCTTTATACATCCCACATTTTCCATTAATGAGTCATATCACATTGAGAGGGCGGTAGTCCGCACATCCTCAAATGAAATTATCATGTTTATCCATAATTGAAACCATAATGGTATTCTATAGAAAATACAGAAGAATAAAGGAAATGAAAACATATTATATATCATATATAAATATAGTGTCATCCTAATGGCCACCATGATAGGCAGTAGGAGATAATCAAACAATCATAATTTCGTGCGGCGTCAGATTTCCATCCACAGAAACATTATGTTATTCACCCATTAGATGGAGTTGTGTGTAAGTGTAGTTAAAATACCTTTCATTACAATATCCAAGTATATTTATGATATAGGTGTTGTTATTAAATAATGGAATAAAAATATTTTAGCGGTTGGAGAAGTAAAATAAATGAAAAGATGTTAGGAGAAACGGTTACCTTTAATTTGGGTAGCTTCCTTTGGTTTGAACCAAAAGGACTTATTGAAGTCCCTTATGACTATGTAAGGCTTCTAGGAGGAGGATATAGATTTAGTGAGATTAATTGGGTAGAGTTTGGACGGTCCAAAAGGCATGAGAGGTGTGGGGAATTGGTTAGAAATAAAAGTTGTTTATAAGGTGGAGGATGGACTCTTTAGGAAAGTGTGATAATATTATTTTATTATATAATGATATTTGGTTTCTAAGGGTCCGAAACTAATTAATGTCAAAGATAAATGACTCATGGTCGAAATAAAATCATCCAATAAGAATTTGATAGGTTTTGGATATTGTTTTAATATTTATAATCTTATTTATTTAAATCCTTTATTAATGATGTAAATATTGCATCATTATTGTGTGATAAATAATTTAATTTATTTGATGTCTACAAATTATAAAAAAATATCATGATATAGGATATATTTTTTTCTTTCCAATAAATATTCATAGTCTAATAAATAATATAAATAACCCCTTGTAAAAACTTATTTACTAAAAGATATTTTTTTTGTCATTACTTTAAGTTAATTAATCTAAAGTTTCATTATCACTCCCAAGTGGCTAAATGTGGTCCCAAAATAGACCCAATGATACCCATGGTGGTAAATGACTCAACTAATAAGTTTCAGTCGAATTTTTAGTTAGTTTGGAATAATTATAATATTATTTTTTCCTTGAATTACCATATTTATCTTTAACAGTGGTAAATAAATGCCAAAACTTACTATTCACCAAAAAATATTTTTCATCTTATTGAACCAAATTATACATACTAATAACAACCATTTATGATGGAGTTTCAAAATTTAATTCACAGAAGTTGTGAAATTTCATTTTAATGAAAAATACAGTTTTTAACTAGTACTAAGTTGTTTAACTATTCATCAAAAATTGATGTTTTTCAGATAAATCCCAAAAATTTAGCAAAATATAAAATTGATATTCTGAATTAAAAAATGATATCTATTTTTCCAAATTCAAAAAATATGTGTGGAATTAATTAATTTAATATTAATTCTCATTGTAAAAACAAATAGCATATTTTTAAGAAATAATAACTATCAAAATATTGACACTTGTTTATGTCCAATCTCAAAGTGAAAATAATTCAAATGACCAACAATGGATTAAATTGTAAAAATATATTCTAATTAAATATTAAAACAAATTAAAATGATAATATAACAATATAAATAAATTATTTTAAAACACAGTTTTGTATTTAAATACAATATTTTTCACTATATATTAATAAATGAACTTTATCGGAAAAATTATAAAAATTTACACAATGTAAATTTAGATTCCCCCATTCTAAAGATGATTTGATTTGGTCTAATATAATTATAAATACCCATCCCCTAGGGCCCGTATCATAACTAACCCAAGCCAGCCTTCCATAGGCCTGGGGCTGCCAACTAGCACCAAAGGCGTAAATCCATAAATTGGGAAGGCACTGACTTTATAACCGAAAAAAAACAACAGAGGACACAACTAGAAGTAAAGAACTACCAAAAACTGTATACAAAAGAATGTTCTGAAAGTAAGGGTGGTGGAATACAATCCCAACAGTAAATTACAATACTAGTGAAATGCTAGTACAATTGATGAAAAGAAATAAAGAAGCTACAGGGTCATCCTCCGGGATTCCCACCTGAAAAGTGTGTATAGATTTCTTCCATAGCACCCCAAGTCCATCTGTCTGCTCCGTGTACGTCTCACCAAGTGGTCCACCTCCAGGTACCGTCCTGTTCATCTACACTCTGCCCCCATCAGCATTGTTTGTTGTCTGCAACCAAAAATACGAGGTGTGGGCATAGCCCGTGCAATGGTGAGTATAATGATAATCAGTAGGGACCCCGAGACCCCCGTAGATCTCCTAGAGTCCACTATGGATAAACCACAGTATTAAGATACAATCACAAATTATCAAACATATTTACATAGGTATATTCCCATATATATACCTAAGTTACCAATCACAAACTAGATGCAACTCTTGATCCCAACCACATTCCATTCCAGAAGTGTAGAAACACTCCAAAAAGAAATTGCAACACATGGTGTACCCCATAGGTACAGCTCATAGAAGAAAGCCATGTGGCTTCCCCACAACACATCCACGAAGAAACATCCACGATGAAACATCCACCCTTACTTAGGTATATTCCCATAAATATACCTAAGTCATCCAGAGTATACTTCTCATACATGAGGTATGAACGAAGTTAATGACTCAGCTCACACCAAGATTTCAGTGAAGTATAGACGTTCATATGATTAGTCCCAAAGCTAGATCATCTTATTATTTCTAGAGGCTCTTCTTTTGACTATACAGAGTCTTACCCACACAAGATCGATAGGCAATAACCCCCACAATGACCCTCACAAGATCTGACCCACATATGATCGGTATGCGCTGACCCGCACATGATCGTTGAATGCGGATCCAAACAGGATCTAACCCACATAGCATCAGTATGTGCTGACCCACATAGGATTGATGAGTGATGACCTCTGTATGATCTGTCTCCAACCTCCTCCACACTATCAGTCACTGGATCATCTTTCAATGTCGAACGACAGATATCTGTAGAAACCTAAAAGAGATGTTTGTCGAAGTTGTCGATCCTACTTGGGATCTCGGTACAAAATTCGTTGATGAAAAACACATGGAGGATCCAAGCCCAGTCTCTTTGATGTCAAACCCACAGAGGATCTCGGTACAGTAGTAGGTCCACGTAGGATCCTATCATCACAGTCACAACCAGACATAGGGTTCACACACACAGCACACTCGATTCCGAGAGAGTCCGCTCCTTGAGACAAGCATCAATACATCAACTAAGTGGATGTTTTGAGTTAATGTATCCGATAGTTCCGTCTCATTCGAAGGAATCCAACATGATAGACTGCACGTCAATCGGATGCCCGGTCTGTGAGTTATTGGTGTTTCCGCTCTAATGGGCATTGTTGGATTTCAGTTCAATCCGACCTGGACATACCCCAAATGCATCCAAACCTCAAGTGGGATATTTGAAAGGAACCGCCTCATTCCAATATTTCTATTGGCGTAGACTGTTCATCAATCAGACACCCGTAGCCCATGAAATGGTCAAAAAGGTGAATCGGGTTAGAACTGGGTTCGAGTCCGGATCCGTACGGGGGTCCGAAAAAGTCTGCGAGTCTGACAAGGACCGCCGGAACCGGCTTAGCCCAGCGGCTGAAGCCCTGCCGATGGCGGCCCTGTCAAAGGCCGCCCGACTGGCGGGCGGCCCGGCGGGGCCGGTTGGCTGGCCGGCTAGCCACGCATGGGGGGGTTACACCCCCCCTGACTTCTGAAATGGCAGGGGTATGGCGTCGGCCTGGTCACCGCGGGGCCTGAAGGGTCCCACCGTATCCCACACCAGGGGCCAGAGCAGTAGGCCACCCTCCTCTGACCATCGTGGCCTTTGCCATTGGCTCTCATCTCCATCGCGGGGCGACAGCGCCGCACCCATCTCGTCCTACCGCCACTGCCACAAGGTTGTGACTCTTTCTTCCAGAGTAGTGCGATGACACCGCGCCCCTCCAGCACCACTACGGACCACCTTGCCATGAATCTCTTCTCTGCACAGCGTGACGGTGATGCGCCCCTCTAGCTACCCGGTGGCCCTTGCTCCTCTAGCTTCTTATGTGGCCGGCTTATTTCCGGTCAAGTTGCTTTGCTGTGATTCTTCCTTCTAGCGGCATCGTTGCACCGTCAACGTAATCAACAAATATGATCAATCAATGGGGAGGGTCATGCCATATTCGTATGGTCTAATCCCTCCTCGTTATGGTTATATCATATAGAAATTCTCAAACCATAAAAATGAACAACGAAGAACAGAAATAAATTCAACTCAAAACCCCTACCTCTCTTTTGGATCGATGATGGTGGTAGGTGAGGAATGGTGGACGTCGATTCATTGACGTCGGGAAGTATCCGACGAGGAAGTGTCATTGGGATTCTTCGCAGTCGGCTCCATCTCTTTTGGTTCGGACAAAGATCGATGAAGATGTTCATCGTTCTTCGGTGGTTTGTGGAATACTTCATTGGATGGATGGTGTTCTCCACCCAATGCTCTGCCAAAAGATTTTTCAGCCCAATAATAATAGACTATCTATTATTTTTATAGTTGGAAATAATTCAAAATAATTAAAAAGGCTGCCAATTAATTAAATAAGTTCAATTAATTAATGTTGCGTTTTGGCAGAAAAATTAATTGGGGAAGGCGGAGAGTTGACATCCCACATAAATGGGGAGTTAAAGGGGTTTAAAAGCTCGTGTGGGCCCCAAAAAAGATATCCTCCCAAGGGAGGTTATGTGCAGGTGGGACCCACCACCATAACCTCCCATGGGAGGTTAGGGTGTCATGGCCCCCACCTCCAACCTCCCCTTGGAGGATTAAACTGCCGCAAAAAAAGACAACACTTTATTTTTTTAAATTTATTTATAAACTCCAAAAACTAACATCCATTATCGACAAAACGCAACTACGGTGAAGGTCTCACTAATAAATCACTAATGTTGTGAGTTAAACCGTGCCATAAGATATCAATTACATGCAACAGTTCGATATTTATAAAATCACAATCGTACATTTATTGAACGTACACAAACAAAACTTTAGAAATTGATTCAGGGCACACCGGGCCTCGAAATCAAGTGCCTTCAAAAACTGTAGACTCTTAAAATTCCCATGTATTTTTTAAAAAAATTCCACGGAAATTCCAGGTCTTTACAAGAAAATATATGAGTGACCAAAACTATATTTAAAGAGGGATCACCATTAAAATGTGGTAAATCGACCTTTTAATGTAAATTATGATTAAAATTAGATTCATTCAAATTTTAAGCCTCAAACTTTTATTGGATAACTGTAAATACATATAACAAACCTGTATAATCATATTGTAGTTCTTTTTGTTCATTCCCACCAATACACTAGCTAGGAGTAAACTAACAATTAAAATAATAATATTATATTATTAGTGTGCAAAGTAAGATTTCAATGAAATTCATTCTAGTGTATCGGGTACGCTATTGAACATATAAACCCCTTTAAATAAAATTTATTATTTAATTCACAAATTTCAAAAAAAATATGAACTATGTCCTATTATTTATTTATATGGGATGATACACCCGCTATCTTCATCTCACCTCAGCTAGTTTGTCATGATGTTGGGTCCTCAAATTGGGATCGTTGCATCGCACCATTAACACGCAATGTTCTGTTGTTCATCACCGAAGTAGAATGGGAAGAATGCACCACAAGAATTACGGTGGTGAAATCGGGCCATGTTAGTTTGTCCTGATCCCTCTGCATTACTTTGATAGAAAGTGGTTCATGGGAATACGAAAACATATGAGAAATAAGAACAATGTTGTTAAAATCAAGCACTACCCTACCTTTGTTCGTTGATCGTCGACGTTGGCGCGAGAAGGTAGATGTCGATTTTTTGTAGACGAACACATCCTACGTCGAAGGTGGATTCGAATAAGGAAGTCGAAGATGATCCTCGCTAGCATTCATCGTTGGAAGAACATGTTCTTCGTTCTTCATTGGATAGAGCTTTTCTCTGTAAGCTCTCTCCCCTATATGATGTTACACAAAAAGAAAAATGGTAACGAAAAATAATAGATTATGTTTATCTATTGTTTTATTATTGGCACAAAATTTCAAATGGGTTAATTAATTAATTCAAAGAGTTGGCTCAATTAATTAATGAGGAGGATTTTAACACATTAAGTGGTAGGGAAGTTAATGAGGCTCCCCCACACTTAATAGAATCTTTAGCATTTCTCCCCATTAATAGGGAGTTTCAATGGGGTTTAATAACCGGGGCGTCCCCACCACAATTAACTTGATGAGGAGGTTAGGTTCAGGTGGGCCCCACCACCAACATCCACATGGAGGATTTAACCAACAGAAGAAAAATAAAGCTACACAACATTATTTTTAATTAATTCATTCACTAAAAAACTGAAAAACTAACTTTCACCCTCGACCAACTGTCATCGAGGTGAATGTCTTCTTAAGAGAATATCGGCATTGCAAGTTCACCGGTACCCTCAGATTCAAATTTCGAGCATTGGTTCAAAAGTTATAAAAATCCGCTCATACGTTTACTAAATGTACCATAACAAAACTTCTAAAATTGATTCTGGGTACACCGGGCCTCAGAATCTTGCGTCGTCATTTTTCACGGACTCCTAAAATTCTCATTTACTTACAAAAAATTTACATGTAAATTATGGCACCTTGAAATATCATTCATGTACGATGAACTGATGCATCACAAAATTATTATTGTTCATTGTTTTCTTACCACATGAAATAGTGGAAATTTTGAAGGAAATCAATTTTTAATATGATATATTTATTATTTATAATGTATTTTTTATTATGAAATTTTTATATTGCACATACATTTCTGAACTCCATTTGTGGGAAAATGATTACATGGTTTCTGGATGTGTGGACTAGAGCCTCCTCAAAGGGATGTGATATGTTAAAAAATTAACTGTAATGAATTAATCATGGGTTTATGTAAACTTATTTGAAAAAATGACTTATATATGTTATTAATTAAATAATTAAATTTTCTACAATATTATATATCATTTTCTTTATTACCCTTTTCCCACCCTCAAAATGTGATAACATCATTTTTGGCGTGTGGACTACCACATCCTCGATGCAGTGTAATTAATTTTACATCATGATAGTTATACATATATGTATGTATTGTTATATAGAATGGTATTTATGATATAAGGGTTATTTTAAAAAAAATAATGTTACTTAGCATATTTAAATAGATATAATTAAAATATTTGAACATTACTCATGCGTTTATAATACCTACCATCTCTACGATATTATCATTGGTTCATTTTTTTCATAATAAAATTTCATGATTAGTTTTAAAATTATATTATATATATAAATATGGAAATTTTGCCATTATATTTATAGTTAATTTATTTATAAAATAACCCCTTTGATAACAATTGACTTACCAAAGTTGTTTCTTACACTTAAACCAAATTTCATCAAAACATGCGATATTAAAATAATTTGTTAATAAGTTTTATAAAAAAATTAATTAGTGAATTAAATGTAATAGTGATATTTAAAATGGTTATGATGAGATTAAATAATAAACATAACTTTATTATTCATGAAGATAATGACACACATTTTTAGTTTGACAGAATGTAAGGTATTTTTATCACACTTTTTACTTGTGTAAGATAAATTTAATGTTCACCAATAACTTCTATTGGGAGTTGTATCTACTACCAATTCTTATATATTATATCATAAATCATTTTATTATCAAGGTATTAAAAATATTCATTTTTTGTTATTTATTAATGGGGATTATGATTCAAATGTTTCAATGTTGTATGAGATGCTTTGGAATGTTTCAAGATTATTTTCCTCAGAATTTGGTTTAATGATTACAATTATAATAACATATTTTTTTTGTTAATATGAACATTGTATTGAAATAATAAATTACTTATGATATCTTTTATGCTACATTACCTATTTATTAAATATCTATATTCCCATAAAAGGATATTATTATTATTTCATAAATTTTATACCATTTTATATAATATGTTCAACATAACCAATATTTTGTTTCCTTGGGAATTATAGATAAATCTGAGCCATTTATACAATACATACGTTCGATATGTCACATTGTTCCTAATATAATACAATTACTCTTTTTATAATAAATTTTTTGAACATTTACGACATGGGTGGAGCCCTGTTATAGATTGCCCCATGAAATGAATGTAGGGTAATGTGAAGAATAAGTTAGTTAAATTTATTTGGTTTCCCCAATATGTTAACCCTTCTTATGAATGGTATTGACAGTAAAGTTGTCATGTACCTAATAAAAATGGAATCCAATAATTAATCATTTTCCTTATTTTGATTCGATTATTTTGTATCATTTAGTTTATTTCTTTTACATATATATGGATGAATTCTATTGAACGTATATTTATTAAATGTAATATGTTTTAGTTTCATACCTTTCCTTATTGATTATTTTTTATCTAGACATTTTAATGGAGGGTGGTAGTAGTTATATACATTTTTTTGTTAATTATTATCATCAATTGATTATTTATTAACCTATACTTACCCATACCAGGGAGTTCAGATCACCCTTATTATGTTTCATTTTCCCTTGTTATGAAGATGAAATCATTGAATAAGACTTCAATGATTATTTTTATATCATTTTATTAGTTATCATGTTTTATTTTATATTTCCATTTTTAATATGGGTATCTTGTATGTAATATAACTTTTAAAACGTCTATACAAATCAGTACATTGGGATTTGATTGCTTATAATCATTTTAACGTAATAAAATGATGTATTGATATCAGGCTTATAGGGTGAGGGAATTACAAAATGAAATATGATGGTATAATTAAAAATCATCCCAATTATATCATAGGCAACAATATGTTCCATTAATTTTTTTTGTATATAAATACTACTAAAAGAATATATTATTCTTTTTGAGGAAAATAATTTTGTTGTATTAGATTAAAAACCTAAAAATATATTCAAAATTTGTGAATATTATTTTAATTGGAAAAAACTAAGGAAACCTAAATATTAAATATAAAGTAAAATAATAGAAAATAATGTAATAAATCACATACATGTTATTGATGATAAAAATTTCATTTCAAAACATTTTTCAAAAGATTTTAAATGTGACCTATTTAGAGTTGGTTGGGAAATTATATTTTATACCATTTTAAAATAATTATAAAAATCATAAAAAATTGATACATGAATTAAAATATTTTTAATAATGAATTTTTTATTACATTATTTAGAATACATTGATATCGGAGAGAAAGTGCCCATATAATATTGAAAATTCAACATCTGTATCACATATAAATAACGTTATTATTATTTATTTAATCAATAAGGGTGTAAATGGAAATAAAAAAAATCCAACCACATTCATAAAAAGAAGATATTAGAATATTTTTAGTTCGAAAAAATAATATCATAATATTCCCTCCAAAATAACACTGAACCAAAATAATCCAGAAATAAAGTAAATTTTATCAAAGTGTCTTTTCCACTTTGTAACTCATCTATTAGAATACACATGAAATAATAACTTAAAATAAAACATAAAATACCAATAATTTAAATATTTTCATGATATTACATTCCCATGGGTTTTATATACACCTAATAATTAGTATTGTTTCATATCATATATAAATGTTAGAGTGGAAGATAATTTGAGGTAAATAACTTTTTTTAAATAATACCATTGTATTTGAGATTTAATTAAAGAATATAGTATGTGTATAAAATATAAAAACACATAAAAGATTTTAAAAATCATATAATATAATAATAATATATTATACACAAAATCATCACATAATAATGTAATTTATGATATATTATTATATAATGAAAAGAATCTATGTTAATAAACTCTTTCCCAGTGGGTAAATTTCATGCCAATTCCACTTGAATAAAATAATTCATATAAAACATAAAATACCATAATAAATTATGGATTATTTTTAAAAAAAGTAAAGGGTTAGTATATACATGACACAATTAAAATAACTGGTGTATATGAAATATGTCTCCCTGAAATAAAATCGAGGTAATAAAATGACCCTACCTCGAGTCCAGACATTCCAAGTATATCATTTAAATCCTCTATATTTATACTATATCGGTTATATTGTTTTATAATGAATTTTTATAGGTTTAATATCTTATTAATAAATGATTTCATTCATTTCATTCCAATTACATATTCAAATTTTTAATAAGTTAAGCCTATGTTAGTTGTTTTGAGGATATTTGATTCATTGTTTCATAATAGATTTGATGTGTTAAATGTGGTCAAATAAGTCATTATTTTAACATAATAATAAAAATAATAATTCAATAATTATAATATCTTTTTCATGAATTATACATTCAAAACCAAAAATGAAAAATGGATATGAAAAATGAACGAGGTTATAATCTTAGAGACAGTTTCCCAAACGTAGACATCATTAACAATTGTATTTTTCTATGATCATTATGCAAATAAGGTATTTATTAATTTACCTTTAAATAATTCGAATAATATATTAAATAAAATATTATTTCATTAAAAATACTTATATATATCATTCTAATGACATGGTGATCAAATAAAAGTGTTACATCGCATGGTGGAGGTGGTTATCCACATGTACACGAACAAATGCTATCATTTTTAAGTTAATGAAAATAACATATAATAATAATATTATAATTATAATTATATCATTAATATATTTAATATTTCATTTATATCACTTTTATTTATTAACATTTTCATTATTAACTTCATGAAAAGAATTATTGAAAAATGAATCACGTCACTTCACAGGGAAAAATTCTACCATATACAAGAGAAACGATATTGTATAACACTATTAATTTAAATTGATAATGTATATGTGATATAATAACTCATAAATTATAAATATGTTATATATATAATATGTATACTATAAATACCTAATTATATCTATCGATAAGATATGATGACAGAAAATGAATGATATTAGTTCGTGATATGGTAGTTTGTTGTACACACGAATGATGTTTCTTCATAAAAGATGATGGAAGTAGAGATATATTTATATTATTAAATTAACAAAATCATGTAAAATTATATATAATATAATTTTTTACGATATTGAATATTTGACGATTATTTTATAGATGTAGAATAGTAATTAAATAAAATTCATTGTTAGGAATTTTACCTCCTCTTGGATATAATATTTAGAGTTATACCTAATTTATTCATAGAAATATATTCTACCCAATACATTGAATATAATATTATGTGATGGAAGTTGGGGAATTACTTTCATAGTCCTTGGAAGATATAATTTTTTTTCTGTTGTGATGAAGAGAAACGTATACCCATATTTTTTCACTTTCCAAGGGCATCCAAAATAATCTATGAACAAGACAAAGACATGATATGGTAGAATTATTTCCATAAAATAGTTTTTACTTATTTTAATGGTTATTCTAAACATTTTTATTTTTACACCCCCATAGTAATCCTATTTCAACCATAACCACAGTAATTAATTTTTTACTTATTTAATTATTAATTAAGGTAAACAATTTAGTTTTCCGTTTTATAGAATATAAATTATGTTAATTACAAATATGGAATACATTTTGATAAATAAAATTAAAAAATATTAAAATTAAATTTAAATCAAAACCCACAGGAGCTCTGAAAATGTAGGTCTTCAAGAAGTGTATTTTACATGAAAAATATGTTTTTATATTAAATATTTGACTAATAATTATTATTGTATAAATTTAAAGTAATATTTATTGATATATAATAAATTAGTTTAATTTTAATCATTCTACAGTAGATGTTATTTAATTAATTAAAAATGAGAAACATTATTCACATTAAAATAGTTTTCAGAAAGCTGCATTTTTTAATCCCAAAAAATTATTATATTAAATTTTTTTATGAAATTGTTTAAAAATAAATTATGTTGATTTAATATATCATTATAATAATTATTATGCATTAAATAACAGGAAGAACACAATTGTTCTTTAATCCAATTAATTTAATTATAATAAATGACAATTAAAAAAATTATTTTTAACTATTCAGTAAACATCTTATATTTTCCCAAAAATCCATAAAATTTATAACAAAATATTTATGATAATATTATTTAATAAATGAGGTAATTTTATCCGAATAAATTCACCAATTCTACCAAAAATTAATTAAAAAATTTCTAGGAAAAGAAATATAAATCTTTTTTAAATATATTTTTGATGAATACAATTACTTTACTAAAAATTCATTTGAATGGTTAATAAAAATTTATAAATATTTTATATATAATAGGATATATATATAAATCATAATTATGTAAACACGTTTCAAACCCGCCAATTTTATATATAGGAACAGTTGATTATAATTTTCTTATTTACACTACTCATTTTGTTAAAAAAATTTGTTGAACTTATTAAAAAATTGAATTTATAATTATTAAATTATGGATTCCATTTTAACAGATCGAACTCAAATAAATTTAAAATTTTAATATGATTTAAAACACATAGTTCTAATGAAAAGGGGGTTTTCCTAAAGTGCATTCATAAAGGAAAATTTGATTATATTATAACTATATAACTAAAAGTAATTATTGATGAATATAAATTAATATTTATTGGTCAATTATATATTCATTTAATTTCTTTTATATTATTCCTCAATAGTAGTTTCTTAGTTACATAATAAATATATACATTAAGCACATTAAATTTTTTTTCAAAGAAATCTATTTTTAAACCCCAAAACAATCTTATACTAAATCCCAATAAAAAGTTTATTAAATATAAATTATGTGGATTAAAAATAAATAAGTGTCGGGGTGTAATTTATAGGTGATATTTGTAGTAATTTATTTTACTTTATTAGTCATTGTAGCATGCAATTTTCGGTGTTTTAGCAATCCGAACTATATGTTTGATTTCAGATTTTAAAAATCGGTTTGGAAGTATAATCTATTGTTCATCATGCAACAATTTTACTTTGGGGCATATGTCCATTGGGAAAACTAATAACTTCAAGACATGGAAATTTAATACATATGACTTTGAATGATTCTTGATAGATCACATAGGAGAAATCCACAAAAGAGTATTCATAGCAAGTACTTGGTACCAATGAAGAGCTAACAAGATTTGAAGGATGGGAGGGTAAGAAAATTTCAATTTGTTGAAGGACCCATATGCATCAGAATGAGTAAATCCTATTGTATAATCCATTTTAGGTTGGTATCTATGTCCCTTCAATGATTTAGATGCTTGGTAGGGACAATTCTTATATTGATAGGTATTGGGACATTATGTCATAAATTATACATTATGGTTATTAGCATTCGTATCATGTATATAGCCTTTTTCTAATGAGACTATGGGTTATGTAAGGGTTCCCCAATAATGCATAAAATGGGGATTATAAAAAATAAATAAAAATAACAAAGGCCTCTGGGTCTTGATTCCCATTGAATGAAATTTTTACTAAAAGAAGTATTTTATCTATTCAATGATAAATCAAAATTTTACGAAAAATAAAAATATTTACCCTTAATAAATTTATATATTAGAATTTGAAAATAAAACTATATTTTATAAATAAAATTTTATAACAAATAAAAAAATTAATTCTAATTTTATTTCCATGAAATGATATATAAATAAATTTTTAAAAGAAAACATCAGTTTGATGGAAATAATTACATATTTTATAATTGACTGATTATTTACTAAAATTATAAACATTTAATATTAATATGGAATATATATATATATATATATCATAATTTAGTTAATACAATTCATACCTACTAATTTATCAGCTATGTTATAATGTTAACATATATCAATTGTTGTTAAATTCATGTTGTTGTTTTTTGAATAATCTATTAAAATATATTTATATTAAAAATATCAGGGTGTTAGAAAAATATTAAAAATCCCAATAACATAATTTTCATTTAATACATCTAATGAATTATAAAGTCATATTTATGATTTTTCAAACATCTGACATCCGCAACATTATTAAAAATTTCTTAACTACTTTTTTGAGGAACTTATTCAATAATTTGTAATCATGGATAGAAAATAAAAATTTAAGGACAATCTCAACATCTTAATTTATTATTGGATTATAAAATTTTATATAGCTATTTATCCAACAACATTTTGTGGAATTTTATTCGAATTTATTTAAAATTACCATTCAGCTGGTTCATTATTTCTCAATCAGGTGAACATCTATTATATTCCAAACAATCTTTAAAAAATTGACTATAATAGATGAAGACTATTTCACATAGAACATGGTATTAAAATGACTCCTTTTATCAATTGAATCAATATATTATCATCTGACATGAATTGATTCATGATCCATGATGAGTATGTTTGATAATTATACCTCAGATCAAACATCATTAAAATATTTTATTTTCAATCTCAATATTATATATCATCATATATTCATTTTTATGATGATCTCATTAATGTTTTTCTGATGTTCATCCATCTGGTGATATAATTAATGTTGTTTATGTACACCCATTCAAAAAAATATTACTAATCGAACATCAGATGATGAACTCCAAATGATGAAACATAGTTTGATGGAACTATTTTATTTTCTTCATACATTATCATTATATTTTTGTATCTAGTCTATTCTAACTCATCTTGTTCCTGTTTATTGTTTTCTTGATATGTTGACAGCCCGATAACATTGTTGAAACCTCTAATGACTTATGTCAAAAAATAATTATCTTCATGTTTACATTTAATATAATATATATATTTCACTATTTCAGGTTACCAACCGCATTATTCATCTACTAATTAATATTTAACATTTTACATACTTTATTATTGTTATACTTGTGTTATGTGTCGTCATACTATATCATCATTTTCTTGATACACTCAGTCTAGTAATATGTGTTTGGTAAAATTGATCTATCTATGATATGGAACTATTATTATTCTCTCTACTTGTATAAAGGTCGAAAACTTTATCATGGAAAATTAGAATCCTCATGATATTATTAAAATATAAAATATTATAGAATCATCTAGATGGAGGAATTTTTCCTATAATTGTTAATGAAATTTCATCCACATCCACCATAAAATCATATGAAGAACATTAATATGTCGAAAAATAAAAACATTTATAATAATATTTGATATTAAAAAATATCAAACATGTTATAGATAACCAAATGGATCATCACATATAATCTCATTATTTTTCAACACCTATTCCATAAAATAAAATGTCCATAAATTCTTAAATTTATTCATAAACAACCATATAGTAATCTATGTTTTAAATATTCATTCCCCATTAGGTTCACTAACATAAATGATTTAAAATAAATCATAAAGTCTTTTAATGTGAATGTAAATTAACTAAAACATATACCATATGATTTTTTAGATAGGTGTACAATATTTTGGAAATTTATCAACTTCTAGAATAATGATTCAGTTGATACTTAGATAGACTTCAGGGAGTCATTACTGTTAGGTAATTATTTTCCACAACCACGTTCACTTTCAGGAAACATAAAAGGGTTGTATTTTTAAAGAGAACCATATATTTTCAACTTTAAAAATTCATCAATATGTAATTTCAGACTTAGACTAATGCATATATTTATCACTAAATCTATCATATTTTAATTTTGATTATTAATAATCTATTCCTCATAAATATCTAATACCTCCTTTGATTCTAAAAATTTCTACCCAAGTAAACATGTCATCATTTTATTTCATTTTAGTAAGGTAAATATTTCATCCCACATTTAATCACACAATCTAAATATTAGAAAGATTGGTGTCATTATGGACTATATATGTAACGACCCAATGTTTTTCAATGGAAATTCCCTTATTATAATAATTCCATAAAATAACATGAAAACACAACATAATAAACTAATATTTAAAAAGTGACCATTAAACATACGTTCGTCACTTTTGGGTTTGGAATTTTGAAAATATGACATACGTGATTGTGTTCAAGAGGATTTTTGGAGACTGATAAATCAAAGATAATTTTTGGTGAATAGTGGAATACACATATATATAGTAACATACCCTTATGAATAGTAATATTTACCTTATTAATGGTAAATCATTAAATATAAGAGTTTCTTTACACATGAATAATTAATTAAAGTGACAATTTGACTATAGTAAACATTATGGTATTTTGTAAGTCATAAATAATTATTTATAATTAAATAATTAATTTAAAAGACAAATTATTTTCTTAACATGTGTTCATTAATTATCAAATCAAGGTTTTAATGTTTTTATACAATTTTATAAGACCCTTCATAATTTTTTAATGCACTATAAAAGCAGTTTTAATTTTAAAAACTGTTTTTTAGTAAATGATGATTTTAATTAAATATTAAATTAATAAAATTTAGAAAATTATTTTTGAAAAATGGACTTCATTTTTGGACTCTAATAATCGATAAATGGTAGGGTAATGTTTTTGGGATTATTCTAAGGCACTTGAATTTTTGATGAATCGTGAAATACCGTAATTTACAAAAATAAGCTAAATAAGCTAATTATAGAGTCATGTGTGATGTTTGTAAGATGTAATCCCACTTGGTTCGAGATCACATGATAAAATTACTCTTCTTGGTCACTCAATACTCACTATTCCTTGTCTTATGGGAAATTAATAAACTAATGAATTTTATATTAAGGAAACCCCTCTCCACACCACTATAAAAACCACCCTTTACACCCTCATTTCCTCACACCTATCTAGCTCCAATCCATCTCTAAACTCTACCCAAAAATCCTCCCTAGCCCCTCTCCCACGTCCAAGAGCTTATGTTCTCCTCAAAATACCAATCCTAGCTTCCTTAAGTAGGATCTCATGATGATGATTTAAGAGGTAATTTCTCTTCCTTTTCACCCATAATTTCCTTTCAAGTTCAAGTTAATTTCTTGATATCTCCCCACCTATCCTCACCAAAATGGAATTTTAAGTCTAGTATTATACATTTACGGAATTTTTATAATTTTAATGGGATATTATATCATCCATCCTTTTTCCCGCATCATTTTATGTTATTACAGAGAACATTGTTCGTGAGGTGTTTATTTATCGCCGTCAAGGACGATTATTATTCTTCATCCATTTCTACCTTCAGATCTGGTCATGAAAACATTTTTATGGTTGAAACAGAACAATTTATATGTATTGTTTCCTAGGTAATGTTCAGGAAATATCTAATGTCCATATTACTAGTGATAAAATAAAACAAGTTCATTATCATCGAAAAACCGTTCAAATTAACCCAAACAATCAACATTTAATTATTATCTAATGATTCATCCAAATGGATATAATATTATTAATTATAAGATCAATAAAACTATTTTAATATCATTATTGATAAGTAATATCATTTTTTTATTTTTACCGATGTTCTACCCGAACATCAATTTAAGAATATAAGTGAACCAGTCATGAAAACCATAAAAACAAACATTATCGAACAATGTTTGAAAATTATACAACTCGTATAAAGGGAAGGAAAATAAGTCAATGAACCCATAATGAACCATATTAATTTACACAGGGTTCTGGATTTCTAATTAATGAATATAATGTCATTATACTGGAAATTAAAGAGACGGAAGCATTCGGGTACAAGCATAGAGGAAATACTCAAACCCAACCTTAATCCTTCATGTTATCCATCTATCACACCATTATGGATATGGTCACTCCTATAAAATCATTTATTCATCATTTTCATTACGTTTCTGGGATATAAATGTCTTCCACTATTGTTTATATCAAACAAAATGTTTTCCAAATTAACTCTTCTTTTAACCACACCTTTTCCTTCTCACTCAAAGTGGATGGTTCTTGTAAAATGTATTTTGTTACCACTTTCACTTGGGGACCCAATGTTTATTAATGTGCTCTTATGAGATGGAAACCATTCCTTTCCATGGGTTATTTATGTTCATTTTCGACATGTGTTCTATGTGGAATGCATGATAATGATAATGTTATTATGTGAAGGGTGCGCCTGGAATTTTATAGCGCAATATGAATGTTTCAAAGTGACAGGTGCGCCCTGAATGATATAGTGCTCCAATGCATTGGGTAATGTTATGAATCTAATGAGTAAATGAGAAATGATTTGTGAACAAGATTCTAGTTTGGTTCAATATTATGTGTTGTAGATAACTACTAATACATGATGATTCATTTTTTTGCATTTACACATTTCAAGTCTTTTATTTATGCTCCCCCTTATGTTCATGAAATTTTTCCCATGATATGATTATGATCACCCCATTCTATATTATTCTTATCTATCCTCTTAATTGGCTTCTATCTCACTGCTTTTGATGTTTATCTTCAGGTGGCTACATGTACTAAGGGGAGGAAAATTGCCAATAAGAAGCTAGAGAAGAATAAATTAAATAAATGTTTATGCTTGATGTTGTAATTACTAGTTATGGTCCTAATTTTCCCGAAACACTAAACCTTTGGATCCTATATTTGTAATACTACTATGTTGTTTATCCTAAAATAATATAATAGTAATGTAGGAAAAGGAAGGGTCGCTATAGTTGGGATCACAAGAAAGGTATAGTTAATTTGGGAATTAAGATTAGTGAACACTGGAGAAAACCTCTAACACGAGATTATATACAAATTTCACACAATATGATTTACATAGGGATACCATATGTAATGATTTTAGTATAAATTGTGCAAATAAATAAGTTATTTATTCATAAATTTTTGACTTTTGTTTTTTAGTAACCTTATCTATTTTAGAAAATGTTGGGAACCAGGAGAAACCAGGACACCAACTAATGTGAGGGCCTAAGCAATGATTTCCTGAACGACATCCCCAATTATTTGGGTGGTTGAGTTCAAAACATCATGGTGATTTTTTACCCAATTATCTCAGGCTATGAAAAAAACCATAATAATGTGGAACATCCTACATCACTAAAGAGGGAAAAACTGGATATCGAATGTTTTATGTGGCAACGACCACCGACGTTTTATGGGTCATCTGATCCACTAGTTGCGGAACAGTGGGTAAACTCCATGGAGAAGATCTTTTCTGTGCTTTACTGTTCTGAGACAGAGAAGCTGACTCTAGCTGTTTAACATCTAGTTGGAGAATCCGATTAATGGTGGGTTTTGATTCAGAACACCAAGCCTAGAGGGGAAATTGAAGAGATGAAATGGGAAGAATTTCATATAATGTTTCTTAATAAGTATTTCCCACAAACTCTTCGTACAAATATGGAGAGAGAATTTATAATGGTCAAACAAAAATAAGGTGAATCTGTCACATCCAATGAAGAAAATTTCACAAGGCTTGCAAGGAACTCTTCGGGTATTGTTATCAACAATGATAACAAAAGTGATTGATTCTTTAGTGGATTTAAACCACACATTTGAATGGATATTTCAATTCGAGACTTTGGGAGTTTTGAAGTAGGTGTTCGATGTGCCCTCAAAATGGAGATGGAGTTTGTAGAATGGTCGCATGGCAATATGGATAAGAAACAAATGTTGGAGTTTCACGCTAGAGGATCTAATGAAAAATGTGGGAAGAAAACTCAACGACCAACATGCCAAAAATGTGGAATGTTTCACCATGGGAACTGCCTTAAGGGAATGGGGAAATTCTACATGTGTGGGAAAGAAGGACATCATGCTAAAGAATGTCGAATAGACTCGAAAAGGAATGATAATATAGCCAATGAAAATTGAAAACCACTCATGATTAAATGCTAAAACATTAGGGATATTGGGAACTATGAAAACTAATACACTAAACCATGATTTCTTGAAGGTAATCAACATCACCGGCCACAAAAGCCAAAGGAACAAGGGATGGCTTATGCGATCACTACTGCGGAGGTGGATCATGATTATTAAGACTTACAAGGTACACTTTCTGTTCACTCAATAATGGGAAAAGAATTATTAGAATCGGGTTCTAGGCATTCTTTAGATCTTGCTAGTTTTCTAGAACTATAGAATCGAAGCCTTGAAACTTTGAAGTAGATATATCTGTAAAAACACCAAGTGGTGAAATCATTGCAACCCATGTGTTTGACTCCTCTCATGTTCGCGTATGTGGGAAGATTCTTCCATCGAATCTTGTAATACTTTCTTAGGTGGAATTCGATGCTATAATGCGAATGGATTGGGTCTCTTTATACAGTGCACGTATCAACTACCGAGAAAAAGAAATATCATTTCATATTATGAACCGTCACATGCTCCTATAAAAATGAAAGGAAGATCACAAATCACCTTTGAAAAATCCTTCGATGGTGTGGGTGTTGATTCCCTATGAAGAAGCATACCTCTCCAAAATGGTTGAGTTGAAGGAAAGTTCCAACCTTGAGGAAAATCCCATCGTGAGGGAATACAATTATGTATTTCCTAAAGAGTTAACCATAATTCCATCGGATTGGGAGGTAGAGTTCTCAATTAAACTCATACACAGATCTACTCCAATCTCAAAGTGTCTTTATAGGATGGCTCCTATTGAACTGGAGGAGTTATAGAAGCTGCTTCAAGAGCATCTGGTCAAAATTTTTATATGTCCTAGTGCATCACATTGGGGTGTGCCCGTGGTCTTTGTGAAGAATAATGGTGGAAAAATGCGGTTGTGTATCCATTATTGGGAACTCAACATGATCACCATAAAATAACAATTATCCTCTCCCAAGGATTGGTGAATTGTTCAAACAACTAATAGGAGCTCAATACTTCTCAAATGTGGATCTTCATTCTGGATATCATCATGTAAAGGTGAAGAAGGAGGATATTCAGATGACTGCCATCCGTACAAGGTATGGGAACTATAAGTTTTTGGTGATGCCCTTTGGTCTTAATAATACCCCTAAAATATTCATGGATTTGATGAATTGAGTATTTAAACATTACCTCAACAAATTTGTGGTAGTGTTTATCGATGATATTCTCATCTACTCCAAGATGAAGGAGGAAGATGAAGAACATTTAAGACTTGTGTTGGCGACATTATGAAATGAGAAGTTGTATTCCATGTTCAAAAAGTGAGACTTTTGGATGAAGAAATTCACGTTCTTGGGTCATGTGATCATAAGTGAGGGAATTTCTGTGGATCCACCAAAGACAAAGGTGATTGAAGAATGGACCAGGCCCTCTAGTGTCACAGAAATCTGTAGTTTTCATGGATTAGTTGGGTACTACAGACATTTTTTGAAAAACCTTTCACGATGGTCAAGCCCGATAAATAAGATAACAAGGAAAGTGGTAAAGTATGTCTGGACAGAAGAATCTGAAGGAAGCTTAAATGAGCTAATGTGAAGGCTGATAACTACACCTGCACTCACACTACCGAAAAGTTGAGAATGTTTTGTGATATACAGTGATGACTCATTGAATGGCTTGGGTTGCGTACTCATGAAAAATTATAATTTGATAGCCTACGCGTCACGACAGTTGATGATCCATGAGCAGAACTACCCGAATCATGATCTAGAACTGGCAGTTATGATTTTTCATTGATAATCTGGCAGCAGTACCTTTATAGAGAAAAGTGTGACATATACAATGACTACAAGAGCCTAAAGTATATATTCACACAAAAGGAGATCAACATGCATCAAAGGAGATGGTTAGAGATAATAAAGGAATACTATTTCACTATTCACTATCATCCCAGAAAGGCAAACAAGGTAGTTGATGCTCTAAGAAGAAATTAACCGGCTACTCTATCCATGCTACATATTGAGAAAGACCATATTTTCATGGATATGAAAAAATGGATTTCGAAATCATAAGGGCATGGGATGCTTCCTACTTTTCCCAAATGATTGCACAACCATACATCCAAGAGAAGATTAAGGAAGCACGAATGGATGATGTGGAGTTACATAGAGGGTAAATTTCATAAAGGAAGGGAAGCTGCAAGAATTGTATATCGATGATGATAGTGTGATTCGGTTTGGAACGTATCTTTGTGTACCTCCATCAGCCGGGATAAAGAAGGGGTTATTGGAAAATGAACATAGCTCAAATTTCTCTATCCATCCTTGGAGTACCCAGATGTACTATGATCTCGAAGAACACTTCTAGTGGGATAACATGAAGTAAGGGATTTGAAAAATATATATCATGGTGCTTGGTGTGATAGCAAGTTAAAGCTGAGCAACAAAAGTACAAAAGTTATGATGCATTAATTGTCTATACCCATGTGGGAATTGGAAAATATTATTATGGACATTATCATGGGTCTCCCGAAGACGTTGAAGGGAAATAATGTGATATGGGTTATGGTTGACCGACTCACCTATACTACCCATTTTATCATTACTCGAGAAGTTCTTTTTCTTGAAAAGAAGAAAAGATATATGTGATGGAATTGGTGAGACAGCATGGCGTTCAACTCTCAATTATCTCTGACCGTGATCCAAGGTTCACATCTAAATTCTGGATGATCCTTCAACATGCTTTGAGTATTGAATTAAATTTTAGCATGACCTATCACCCCAAAACTAATTGTCAATCTGGAAAAACTATTTAGACGCTTGAAGATATACTAAGATCTTTCTCTCTAGAATTCAATGGTTGATGGTATCAGCATCTCCCATTGGTTGAGTTCTCATAAAACAATATCTTCAACTCAAGTATTCAGATGGCTCCATATGAATCTCTCTATGGAAAGTGATGTAGTACTCGAAATTGTTATGATAAATTGGATGAAAGAAAGCTACTTCGACCTGATCTTGTGCAAGAGATGACAGAGAAGGTTCAAGTCATCTGGAAACACATCAAAGCAACTCAAAGTCGGAAAAAGATCTATGATGGAAACCATCGAAGGGACTTAGAGTTTGATGTTGGAGACAAAGTCTTCCTTCGAATATCTCCATGGAAGAGAGTCTTGTGATTCGGGAAGAAAGGGAAGCTAATACCAAGGTATATTGGCCCCTTCGAGATCCTTGACCGCATAGGAGTCGAGGCCTATCGTCTTGAACTTCCACCGAATATTGCTCAAGTTCATGATGTGTTTCATGTATCACTACTGAGGAAGTACATACCAGACCCCTCACATATACTAAACTCAGAGGTGGTGGAGATGAATGATGATCTCTCTTATGAGGAGCATTTAATAAAGATAATAGATTGGAGAGATAAGGTTCCACACAACAAGACAACCCATCTTGTCAAAGTGTTGTGGAGGAACAATATGTTTGAGGAAGCAGCTTGGGAACCAGAAGTGGCAATGAAGTAGAATTAACCTCACCTATTTGTGAAAAGTGAAATTTTGTGGGCAAAATTTCTTAAGGGGGGAAGAATGTAACGACCCATTGTTTTTAAATGGAAATTAACTTCTTTTAATTATATCATAAAATAATATGAAAACACATCATAATGAACTAATAAGTGATTAGTGACCTTTAAACATAAGTTTGTCACTTCGGTGTTTGGAATTTTGAAAATCTGACATACATGATTGTGTTCAAGATGATTTTTGGAGTCTAATAAAACAATTTTTTTGGTGAATAGTGACCTAACCTTTTGAATAGTAACACACCGTTATGAATAGTAATATGACCCTTATTAATAGTATGTCATACAACATAAGAGTATCATTACCCAAACAATCCTCATTTAATTAATATCTAATGATTCATCCACATGGATATAATATTATTAATTATAAGATCATTAAAACGCATGTAATATCATTAATGACATTTAATATCATTTCTGGTTGTTTACCCATGTTCTACCCGAACATCAATTTAGGAATACAAGTGAACCACTCTAGAAAACCATAAAAACAAACATTCTCAAACAATGTTTTTAAATTCTATAACTCATCCAATGAGACATAAAATCACATAATGAAACCATAATGAACCATATTATTGTAAATAAATTTCTGGATTTCTGATTAATTAAAATAATTTCATTATACAGGACCTTGAAGAGAAGGATGCATTCGGGTACAAGGTAAGGGGAAATTCTCAAACCCAACCTTCTTCCTTCGGGTTCTCCTTCTCTCACTCCATTTTTGATATGGTTACTCCTATAAAATCATTTGTAAATCATTGTGTTTCCTTTTCTAGGATATAAAAATTTTCCACTATTGTTTACGTCAAACTCAATATTTTCCAAAAGAGCTCTTCTTTTGACCACAACTTTTACTTCTCACTCAAAGTGGATAGTTCTTGTAACATGTATGCTATTATCTCTTTCACTTGGGAACCCAACATTTATGAATGTGTTCTTATGAGATGAAACCAATTTTTTTACATGGGTTAGTTATTTTCATTTTTTATATGATTTCTATGTGGAAAGAATGATAATGATATTGTTATGATATGACGGGTGCACCCAGAATTATATTGCGCAATACGAATATTTCAAAGTGACAGGTGCGCCCGAAATTATACAGTGCTCCAATGCATTGGGAAAAGTGAGGAATCTCATGATTAAATGTGAAATGATATGTAAAAAAGATTCTACCTTAGTTCACAAGTATGTTTGGTAGTTAACTACTAAGACATGATGTTTCATTTTATTGCATTACCACATTTCAAATTATTTATTTATGCTTCCTCTCATGGTCAAGATCACGTTCCCATGTTTTGATTATGATCAACCCATGCTATATTGTTCTTATCGATCCTATTTTTGGGCTTCTAGATCACCCCTTTTGATGTATATCCCCATGTGGATACATGTACTAAGGGGAGGACATATTCCAATAAGAATCTAGCGAAGAAGAAATTAAATAAATGTTTATGAATGATGTTGTAATTTCTATGTATGGTCCTAGTTTGCCCAATACACTAAACCATTGGATCTTCTATTTTTAATACTTATATTTTGTTTATCCTAAAGTAGTTTAATATTAATGTAGGAAAAGGAAAGATCTCTATTATATATATATATATAAGAATCTTCTTTTTAAAAACCCTTGTGAATATCTCTACATTATAGATCATAACTATAATACACTCCATAATTCGTTAATGTTATAATCATATTTATATCCTACAGAAATTTGGAAATAGGTGAACTCAGATGCTCAGTAATGGAAAAAATATGTGACAGTAATCAAATATTCAGAGTGACCATAATATTTGAGCATGGGTGTAATCAAGAAGAATGCATATGTTATACCATAAATAGAAAAGTACATAAAACAATGAATAAGTAATTGAAATAAAATAAATGTCTAATATAATAAAAAATAATCCAAAACATTAAATAGAATATAACAAAATATCAAATTATATATAGAATGGTGAAAAAATAAAATTTATATGAAGGAATGTAATAAAACTCATTATTCATATACATATGTGAAAAAACCATTATATCCACACCTAAAAGTTTTCGAAAACACACTATACTAATGTTTATGTTAATTAACACATTATATCCATATTTGAATATATCATGAGATATCATCTTAAAATAATTAATTTTAAGGTGTTATATGATCACACCCATTATCTTCTATACATTTTTCTACTATTTAAACTGATTCATTGACTTCATAAAAAAGTACCATTTTAATCGAAGTGGGATTCATATAATATTTGAAGGGATTAACTTAAGGAAAATTTTAATAAGTATTTAAATAATAATAACATGAAAATCCCAGGGAATATAAATGGGTACAAACATATTTTAATTAATATTGTCGATAAATACCTATCAATAATGATAATAGAGAAATAGATATTTATACTATATTGATAAAAAGTATATAATTATTTAAATAATTTCCTCAGTTAATATATATATGAAACCTTGTTTGAAACCCTCAAACTAGTAGAAATTTTTATACAGTGTTCATGGAAGAAATATATTAACAAAAATAATAATAAATATAAAATATCTATCCCAAGAAAGAAGTTGTATGATGTAATTTCAATAATATATTTAATCAAGAATAAGATATGTTAATGGACAAAGACATAGAGGAAAAATATTTTTAAGGATACTAAAAAATACATTGTATATAAGAAATAACATATATATTTTGAAATCGATTTTCTTTAAATATTTTATAAATCCAATTGAATAATACTCAATTTTAAAAAATTAAAAAAAATGGTTTTATGACTAACAGAAAAAGGAAAAAAACAATGAAAAGATGTGTACACATGGAAGTTGATATGATGAAATGATTATCATACTTTGATGAAGATGATCCAAAAAGAAAACATTAAAATGTAAAAGATTCACTTAATTAATTAATTTTTGTAGATATTAAATTAATAAATTTTTGAAATGTTTAGATATAAATTCCAAAATGAATCCACCAAATATGGTTACTAAATATATGTATCTCAAAAAAAAGTGTAGTTCTATTTCCTTATTATGGGTAAATATTGATCAGATCAGGTAATGAAATTTTTATTAAAATTCTTATACTAGGAATTAATATAAGAGAATTAATCTATAGTGTTTATAGAGATATATTATAAAAATACCACATATGGATTATCTTTTAATGAAGATATTTATTTAAAAATAAGACTATAGAGATTACCATTACAATATTTGTAATTTAAGAATAAAAATCACATAAAAGATAGAATATTTAATAGAAACTAAATTGTAATGAAATTTAATATACTTTCAATATATAAAATATATTTTCTTATGAATAAATAATAAAAAATAAAACATGGTGCACCATTTCAAACATGTCTAATGGATTTTAAAATAAGATTATGAAACCCCAATATGTTATATAATATTTGAGGTAAGAATAATTTGATTTTGTGTCTATTAGGATGACTTGTAGAACCATATAAAAAAGGGCGAAATAAAATACAACATATAATATAAATAAAATAATTAAAACCTATAATAATAATGTTCTGTTATATTATTTCAAAATCAAAGGAAGAAAAATTTGTTGGCATAAACCCTTACAAATTTTGATACTTTTGTGTAATAATCCCATAATAAAATTATATTGGAATAGAACATTTAATTTTCTAATATATATAATAATAAAAATATGAAATGAGATGGTGTTAATAATAACACCCTTCAAATTAAAAGATGGTTTGTGGAAAAACATGTCACAATAATATCATATTTTAGAAGAAGAACCATTACAACTATGAAAACACTCAATTCAAGAAATTTTGAGGTAAATGACTAAAAATAAATTATTAAATATCTTAAATTAAGATATTTTCATGATATAAAAATATTCAATGTTCGTCAGATATACTTTATCAAAGTAAACATTTTGTATAATAAGAAATATACACCATAAAATGATATTTGATGTAATAAAATCATACCTAGTTTCTCTACATAGATGAATACCCTCTAAACTCATGTAAACAAATTTCCATCATTATAATATATTTATTAAAATTAATCCAAAATATTATCATTTTTTAATTTCATTTTTAATCATTTATTATGAATATATTTTTTAGTTATAGAAATTTGTTAACAGCAGTTATTCGTAGCTTCAATTTATTTATGAAAGCTTTCTTATATTTCTTCAGATACAAATTATATGATACAAATTTTATAATTAAATGAATTATCTTTGGTACTAGAAAAGATAAATTATAATTATTTATTAAAAAAACAACACATTAAAAAATATTTTAGTTTTATTTTTTGAAAATGGAATCTATATTGAATATTTTTTTTGTAACTATACTAGTCGTAGATGATATAATAATTATATATAAAATAGAAAAATCAATCTTTTCTGACCCATAAACATAATATTTATTATTATTAAATTTTATTAATTCAAAATTTTATCTTTTCATTTTAATCAATTAAAGGTTCTTATAAAATTTTTAATGTAAGTAGTTTAAAATACACAAATATAATCCAAACTTTATTTAAGAATTATTATTTTTATGAAATCTATTTATTTTGTAATAATATCATTTATATGTAATTATAATGTTATAATTTAGATATTTTTAATCTATAGAATCGTGTTTAGAATAATATTTATTAAATAATATTGAAACTATATGAAAGATGTGTTATGGTACTTCATATTTGTAGTAGTCTGCAAAAAACAAGATTAACATCTTTATTTCCCAGTAAATAAGAAAAAAATAATTAATATAATATTATTTAGCTTGTTAATTAAAATAATAATATATATGACACATAAATGCTCTGGTGACATCCTTATAACCAATAAAGCGAGGTATTGAATAAATAAAGAAGTTCCTGCTTCATGGGGCTAGTATTACAAAAACAAATACATTATTTAAGTTGTTTTTTATGTGAATGGGATGGTATAAAATGTATGTTCCATTTATATATAACATTGATATTCTAGATGCAATTTGGTTTTATTTGTTAAAACAATGGATGTTTGGTGACCACAAAATATTTTTTAAAAATACAATGAATCTATTCAAGGTTTAATGTCTTAAAATGTATGAAATAATGTATTATAAGGTGGGATAAAGAATATAGATTATATCTCACTCATTTTCAAATATATTTTCACCATTTTTCAATTCAGTTACCATTAGATTTTTTTTATCATTTTACTTTTTATCTTCGTAACTTGTTTTTAACAATGTAATATAATTTTTAAAAAATAATAAAATAATCTATTTAAAAATTTATGGTGTTCTGAATATAAATTTATCCAATAATTAATTACATTCATTTCGTAAATAAGTTTATGTTTACTTTTATCGTAAAACAATTAATACAAAGATTGGTTTCTTTTTCCATAAAAAATATGTTTTATACATTAATTGTTATTATTCATATATAACATGAATTTAAATTTAATTGAGACATAATAAATTTCATATATATTTTTAAAATAATATATATATATATATATCTAATAAATTTAACTTAATATATAATAATTATACCAAAGTAATAAAATAATTGTTCAAAAATAGTAGTTTAACCATTCATACATCAATTAAATTTAATATTTTTCTTTTTATCAATTACTCTATTTTGTACAAGAGTCCTTACCACTAACCCTTTATTCCTTATTTCATGATATTCGATGTTCTCTATAAATGTTTTTGTTATTTACTATATACCAAAATCAATATGAAACATTCTTTATTTGAATATTATAATTTTCATTGACAATGTATAATAATGGTTGATTCATTGAATCACATTGTATTGGAGAGAAATGGGTATGATATGTTCCATCCTACATTAATCACGAATGAGTAATATAAAATACCAATTTTCATCAAGGTATTTTTGTTTTATAAACCCTCACACATCCACATGAACAAAATTGGAAAAGCTTCTTGACTATGATGATGTTTGATTATTTCTCCTTTGAACAATCATTATTTTTTTTCGAATTTAGAACACTTATATGTGAGATATTATTATAGTGTAGTGAGATATATATCTTATCCAATTATTAACCAAAATCAATCAAGGATCATTGGCTCAAATTTTTTTTCCTCATATGTCGCAATAACTTTTATTCCACCATCGAATGTAATGATGTATCATCATCTATATTTATAGTTTACAGTTTTAAAACTATCTATACTAGAATATTTATTATACAGTATTTTTTATAAAGTATTCATTTTCTTAACATGATTCCATATCTCGAGTTATATAATTTATACACAGATTACATTGTAACCATATCTTTTCATTAACCAGGAATTTATTTCTATCATATCCATTATAATATTACTGGCCTTCCATGTAGAAATGATCACTAAACCATTATTAGTAACATAACATGTTAATATATCCTAATAATATATTTTCTAAATTAAGATGTCATTGTTTCTTATTATGTGGGATGAGGATCTTATATCTAGAACCACTTTTTATTAATATTTGTTATCTGAAAATAATTTCAGAAACATTATGATTTCTAACCTTTCACTTTTTGATATATGTTTGTTGATCTTTTTTATAAGGTAATTAAGTTTGATCCACCTAATTCTCTATTGATTCTATATCATCTTGCAAATGACTATATAAGTTGTCAGTTTTCATCCTATCCTGCTGCATGAATTTTCATACAATTATAATTTTCCTATTTGAATATCGTTTTAAATATCACTACATACCATTGATGGAAAATACATGTATTTATTATTATTACCACTCTAACAAAAATTATGTTCTATTTAATAAATATAATAAATGGGAAATTATTCTCATGTGGTTTTCTATATCATTAACCTTAAGTATCATCTTTTCTGTAGGACACATATATTTTGTGTAATATAATTAACAATATTATTGATGAAAATTAGGTGTATTTTTTATAACAACGTACATATTTAAAGGATGATTAATATTATTGGATGAATCAATATTGGATTCGGATTAGAGAGATTTATTAATTTACTTTCTAGATTTGAATTATATTTACTAAAACATTTGATTAATATTTTTTTGGATATTGTTTGAATCCCATGTAGTGTATTGATAATTCATTCTTATGTATGAGAAGGTTTTTTGTTCCCTCAACTAATTGATTTATTTTAATTGTACTCTCAAGTCAAGTCACAACCCATTTTTCATGCCATGATGGGGTTTTAGTGATGGGGGATTTCTCCACTAAAGCACAATTGTAATAACATGATAGAAATAATGTAAAATCATTCATAGATAGAGGAGAGGTTGTTCTATTAAGGGTTTGTTACTCTTGGGTGGTTTACCAGGGGTGTAATGCCCAATAAACCATTGTGGTCTCTGTATGATTATGTATGGATGTGGGTAGGACCTTTCACATAGAATTGTCACATAAATACTATATTTGGAACACAATGAGTAGATTATTGTTATACATTTTTTGAGAAAGGAGGTATATTCTTGAGCATCTAAATCAGGAAACCCCAATTCATTTTATATTATAGATCACGTGGATGTGGGTGACTTGTTCACCTTATTTCTACCAAGTAGTCTATCCATTAATCAAGTATATTTGATATGGGAATTACATGTATATTTTAGTTAGGTTATGTCCACATTCCATCATTTTTCACTCTTGTTCTTATCTACTAATTTTGAGTTCATTGACTAGAGTTTCATGGAGATGAATCCCTAAAGTATGGATAAATCATACCAATTTATGGGTATTTTATGTGAAGTTCATATAGGATGTCCAAAGAGTACATATTTAATCCATTTTTCAATTTTTAGTAATATTTTTATAGATGAGTATTTTGTGGTTTTTAGAAATTTTATTGAAATTCATCATCAATTAATTAAATCAATTTCAATAATTTTTATGCCCCTTTATTAGGTGATCCATGAGAGTGGATCATACCTTTTTTATAATGTTTTTGGTTACATGAGTTTACATAGTGTGGTTATCAGTTGTTATTCAAATTTCAGTTGTTTGTCTTAATTGGTATGTTTAACTATTATTATTTTTTATTGATGATATAGTTATCTTGTGGACACATAGGTGGTCAATATAATCATAGTATTTTTTATTTATTATTGATTAAAATAAGCATCTTTTATTTTAATTGAGCCTTTTATGATAAGAAAAATTTAACTTATGTCCATTAGATTTAAATGATCTGATCCTGCATTATCATATTCAATGAATCATATATAGTGTTGTTGTATTACTGAAATTGGATCCAAAATTAATAATTCTAGAAATCGGATCTCACTATATTGTATTTAAGAAATGTTTCCCATAATAATATTATTCAATAAATCCGATCCTATGTCATTGATTTGAGATAATTGTATCTACATCCTTTCATTTAGTAAATAAGATATAGAGTCCGTCATCATTGTATTATGCAAAAATATAATCCATCCAAATCAAACCAAAGAATCAGACTGAGAAATTTTAGAGTTGATTAAAAAAACAATTATTCATTTGTTTGGTTCAATTTTTTGTTATTATGAATCATTTAAAACTGATTGTTGTTATTATAAAAATTATTAGTGGTATATAGACGGTGTCTTATGAGAGTTGGCACAAGTTTAATTCACTTCTTCTTAATAGTGGATTACCATAGACCAATAAGAGTGTCAATATTAAGGATGTGTGTTCTCACACCAAGGACTAACCTTTTAAATCTCATTTGATTTTGTAGACTCATAATTTATTATGCATGATTATTTACTAAATGATTATAAGAAACTAAACCCTAATTGGTTTTCGAGGTTACGTTTCTATAATAATTGAAACATATAAAAATTGAACAACTGATTAATCCCCCACCGAAAATCAGTTATTATTTAATCCTTACGAACATAAACTAGAATAAGATATAATGTTTACTACTTGAATTCATATCATTGTCAAATCAATTCATTCACTAGTAGAGGAATTCATACATTTAATAGGAAAATATTTTATAGATGAAAAAATCGGATGATTACTTATCTCATATCTCTTGGAATATAATCTTTTGATGTTGTTTCTATTGGGTTTCAACCTATTTAGAATGATTCTACATTGATGTTTTTAAAAATAAATATATAGAAGTTGATGGAATGGATAAAAATAAATAAATCAGAAAGTGATCAATCTCAAAGCATAAAAATGTATGTCGGATAAGCTGGAATGTGTTTTCGAAGGTAATACTAAAATCTCGGAACAATGTTAAAAAATATGGCATATCATGTATGTAGACATAAGAATTATAACTGAAGAAACAATTTCTGAACACTTAAGAAGAGTAAATTAATTTTTTACTACATTAAATGATTTAGAGAATTTTTTGATAACTCTATAAGTTTGAAGAAATTTATAAGATATATTCCAGAGTTGTTCGATTCTAAAATTTATTATTCAGAAGAAAAATATGATTTATCAATTTGGGAATCACATAATAATTTTTTACACTATGAAATGAAAAAATTTATACTATTCAAAAATAAGAGGATAGTTGAAATAGATTTTCATTCCATGAGAATGTTGAAAATACATGATTTGGATGATGACGATTCTTGTGTGTCTGATGGAAACAATGATGAGAAGATAAGGGAAAAATTATGTCCCTCATATCCGTGAACTATCTAATAAGAATATAAATATATAGAGGAAAACTTACACTCATCTTTTTTGAGTGTAGTGTAATAGAATCCCTTGTGAGAAATAACCCCAAAAATAATTTTGACAAATATCAATATTATTATTATGGAAGACCTCTATGGAAGAAGTGGACTAAAATGATAAAGATGTAATGTCTTCCAACTGATACAAGAAGAAGTATATTGGACGAAAAACAAGTATTCTAATTAAGTAATTTGAATCAGAATCAATTGACAACAATTCTTTGGATGGTGAATGTTAATAAAAATTTTATAAATTTATTGAAAATATTGTGGAAACAAAATTTTTCTCCGTCGGTGAAGATTATTTTGAGGTATAATTTTTAGTTTATCAACTCAACTCATAACTTGTTTCTTGTCTTTTTAGAAATTAAACTGTCACAAAATAAATTAGTTTTATTGGAAAAATTTAAAGAAGATATCGACCGAAGAAAAAGAGTTATCAAACATGAATAAAAATACATCTAGTATATATTAGGTTACAATATTAGAATTTATGAACATGGAATGATGATGGAAGATCATAGTAACATGTTGGAAATTAAGGAATAATATGTAAATAAGTTTTCATAGAAAAACATGGAGTCTTTGAAATCACCTGATTATGATTAATGAAAACATTAACAATGCTTCAGATGTAAAATTTTAGAGTTATATTATTTTTGAGAAGTCTCAATTTTAGAATCAATAGAAATAATCTCTTACTGAAAATATTATTTCATCTTATTTTTTAAGCAATTCAGGTTCTGGAAAAAGTATTGGGAAGGATTTCGTGGTGAAAGGATGTAGAAAACCTATAAAATCTACAAATTCAAAAAACACACTCAACAGAAAATATGGTCTACATATTAAGTATGTTTGAGGTGAAAGATGTTACTAACCTCAACAAATTTAGTATAGTGAGAGATCATTTTTTAATAAAAAATCATTAATAAAAAGTAATTTCTAGTGTTGTGGAATTGATTGGGATGGAGAAATAAATTTTTTCTCACACCTAATATCAACTCTGATGAAGGGTTGAGAAAATGTTAATAAAGAGTGAATAATGAGTTTGAAACTATCCTAACCCATAGAATGTTGGAAAACAAAATTATCAAGATGTTAAAAACATTCCATCAAATTATAAATTTGAATGTCTGAAAGTATTTTATGGGAGAAGTGATCAATTTGGTCATCATTACAAAATATATTTGACTCTCCTTCCAAGCCATGTTTCTTATGATATAAAAGAATAGAAAGATAAAAATAAGAACGATTAGGAAGAAACTTTTTTTTGAGATAGATTTGAATGAATTTATGAGGAATAACAATAGATACTTGGCATTAGTTTTTCTTCATCTTTTATATGTGATATAATAATCCTAAAACATTTAGAAAATGATAATGGAGTAGAAATTAATTTTATCAATGATAGTTTTATAAAAATCATAGGAATATCAACGACAAAGTTGGCCATTGAAAAATTGAAATCAAAATAAAATATTACCAGCTGATGGGATAAATGATAACATAAATAGTGTTTATTAGCATTGTGATGATGTTAAATTTTTAATCATTAGATATGATTCAAGTGTCATAAAAAGTGATAATGATGGAAAATTCTTTACCAAGGGGGAAAATAACTTGTGGGGATTTATTTAAAATAGAAAAAATTGAAAACCCATTTTACTTGAGTACATAAAATGAATACATTTTGTTTCAAAAATGTCTTGGAATCCTTGGGTAAAAACATAAATAAGCCATCTAAAGTCGATTTTTCTGCAAATTTATAGGTTTGAAAATAATAGATGACTATATTTTTATTACATTCTAGAAAGAAATGATAACTAAACAAATTCATTAGAGAGTAGAGATTCAATCTACAAAAACACTTAGCTTATTCATTAAAATTGATGTGGATCATTGAGAAATCAATAAAAAATAAGAGGCATATATATTATCTATTTTATTGATTATTTTACTCGGTTGAAAAAAATCATTTCCATGATTTAAAATTTAGTGGCTATTAAAATATTCAATGTCATCAGAAAAGATTTCATGAATAAATTATGGGTTTCCCTAAAGAATATAAGAACAAATAATAGTGATGAATTTTCAATCAAACCCATTGACAATTATATAAGAATTTCATGGTATCTAATATATGTATTGTTATCCTTAAGCTACATAATAAAATGAAGTAGTATATATAAGGAATTGAATCCCCGTGAAAATGGGATGAAGTATGTTAAAAGAATAAAAACATTAGAAATTATTTCAAGGATAAGTCTTTAGTATTTATGTTAATGTTAGAAATAGATGCTTTTTGTGACCATAAACCATCACAAATCCTTATGAAATGTGGTATAACTAGAAACCGTTATTTAAATTCATCCAGGTTTATTGAATTCCATGATTTCTAAAAAAAATCGATATTTGAGAATGTTTTATGAGAAATATAAGGAACGAAGTTTCATTGGTAATTCACCAAATGGGAAAAATAACGACTCTTGGAAAAAATGAATATAAATTTTTTTCAACACATATCATATGAAGCTAAATAAATATCAATGATCATAAAAAAATATTTTATGAATACTGAGGATAATGTATTAGATAATTCCAGTAATACTAAATGTTATCCAAAACATCCCCACCACGATTCAGATGAGTCATGTGGTGAGGAAAGCAATGATGGGGATAAACCATGATACTTCATACCTTATAAAAACATTTTAAATCTGGAAACATTATTCAGTATTTGAATGTTCTAGTTTAGACTAGAAACAATATTAAAGTATAAAATCATATTTCACTTAACTCAAATGATGAACCAAGTATGTTTTAGATGCTATTAAACATAAATAATTAGTGGATTCTATAATTGAAGAGATGAATCAGATTGATAAGAATGAAAGATGGAAACTTATTCCAATACAAAAATAATAATAATGTTATCAAAACTATTTGGGTTTATAGAAATGGATATAGTGGACATAGATATGTTTCAAGAAACAAAGAATGACCTGTTTATAAAATTTAGTCACTGGAAGAATGTCATCATTTTGATGAATCTGTTCCCCTAAATTGCAAGGATAGAACTATTTGAATGTTTGATGTAGTGTCTACTCATCGAAACTATGATTTTTATCTGATTTATTTGAAATTATATTTCTTAAATGATAAGATTAAAGAATATTTTCACATTGGGAAACATTGTAGGATTCTACTTGATGAGGAAGAAAAATGGATTCCAATTTCATGGAATCTTTATTGGGAAAAAACAATATCCATGTTCTTGGTATTCAAAACATGAAAATTGATTGATAATAATGACATTTTTCCGGGGAATCCTTTATAGAATATTGTATGTTAAAGAAGTTGATTCCAGAACATTAATTTTAATTTGTTCTTTGGATGATATAATTTTTTTGTTAAGAATAAAATCATTCTGATGAATTTTCAAAATAAATGAAAAATAATTTTGAAATGTCAATGTTAGGATAAATAACAATCATCCTTATTTTAAAGCAAAATTAAAATTATATATTATATTATCTCAAAAAAATTATACTATAGAAAATCTAATGATATTTGTGAGGTCATAATTCTAAAAATATTATACTCTTATTTTAGTGTGAATAATGTAAAGTAACGATGAATCTATGTTAAGTGTTAATCAGATGGACATTTCAAAGTAGATAAGAAGACATTTTTACCTTATAGATTAAAGGACATATATTTTTTATATTGTGGGATTATGTTCCATGTACACAAGTAATCCAAAATATTCATATATAATGGAATAAAATAAGATTATAATATATTTCAAAGGAACAATATCACATGGGTAATTATACAAAAGAAATAGTGATATGATGTTTCATTTTTATACTGATGCTGATTAGGATGGTTTTTTTATTGATAAAAAATTAGCCACATGAGGAAATTTTTTATTAGGTGAATGTCATGTATGTTGTAATAGTAACAAAACTACTATGAAAAATTGAGAATTTATGATTATGAATATCATCCAGAAACTCAAGATTGTAATAAAATGTTGTCGATAAAATTTTAACTGGATGATGAAAATGTAAAAGTTACTAAACCATATAAGATACATTGTGATAATCAGAATGTAATTGATCATTCTAATAATATTTTTCTACGTTCATGATCATTACAAATTGATAAAAACATTACTTTTATAAAAGATAATGTCTCTACTAGAGATTATTTTCTATAGTACATATCAAAAATATTTCATAATTCTAATAACATTTCAAAATCAATGATGGAGGAATAACATGTTTAATTAAGGAAAAAACATCATGTTTAGTCTCCTACCCTATCTTCCTAAATTACATAAGGATTTTCTCCAAACATTCATTGAATTATGCTTATTGTGGGGGAGACTAAGTAAATAACATTTTACAATCTATGATTTCATTACATATCATTATTTTAGGAATATGTAGATGTGATTATCTTTTTATGGGGAGAGAAAAATAATATAAGAAAATATTAGTGAGAATATTTTATCTTTATATGGATAAACATTTTCCATCGAGGGATAAAATTACTTCAAAAATAATACATTATTTGTTACTGTGGTGTCATGATATTTTTTTTAGAAAGGCTATGTTCTGATGAAATTTAAATAAATCATGAGTTGTTTTCAGAAGATGAGTTGTAAAAAATTTTGAGTGTTTGAAAATTTGTTAATAAAGGTTTTCAAAATATCCATAGTCTCTTATTAATGAACCATTGTGGTGTTTTGTTTTTACAATGTCTTGTTATTGTTGACAGCTATCTCTCTTTGTAAGAGAATGTTTTATTTTCTAAGAATCATATAAAAATTCATCATAATGTGTTTATTGTAAATAATGATGAATGTTTGTATCGGAACAAAAATGGAGAAAAAGCTATTTCCCAGGTTCAGAGTAACAATTCATTGGTCCATCAAATTCATATAATCAAATCTAGTGATATCACATTCAGTGAATCTGATCAACATTATCATAATCAAGAAATCAGATAACGAATTATCTTATTTTAGAATTTTGATACAACATTATCGTATTCCTGAAATCATATATAAAATTACTATATTTAGGAAATCTAATGCCTCATTATTGTTTTGAGATAATCAGATCCATTATAATTGTTTTGAGAGAATTAGTTCTAGTGCCATTGTATTGAGAAAATCGAATCCAAAATTCAGTATCATTGTATTTAGTAAAAATTAGATCTATACCAATGAGACCGAGGATTCAAACTGTGAAATTCTGTTGAAGATTTAAAAAATTAATTATTATTTTTATTGGCATAATTATTATAAGAAAACATTTTAAAATGACCGGTGTTAGTATAATTATTCCTTTCGGTAGATAGAAGTTATCTAATGGGATTTGGAATGGGTTTTTTTCACTTCTTCTTAATAGTGGGTTTCTATAGACCCACGTTTGCAGCTATAGAATGAATGTTGGTTCTCATAAATAGCCCAAACCGTTTAAATATATTGTGATTTAATATTGTTCCTTCTTTTTAATGCATTACTAATTTCTAAATGATGATAAGAAAAAAAATTAAATAGGCTGTAGGGGTTACATTTCTTAAAAATGTGAAACCTATAAAAATTAATAGTTTATTCAACCCCCATTTATATGTTTTATAAAATAATTTCAAACTTCACGAGTTATAATCTAATCCAAATGGTTCTCCACATCAATGAAATAAAACTAATTAGATTAATATATTCAAAAAAATTAAAATTTAAATGGGATATGGCGATATAAAATGTCCTGGTATAATTCAATAATTATTATTGTGTTTATATTAATTACTCATATGTATTACCTATGCATTAACCCAAAAAATTATGGTGGATGAGGTTTATATGAAATAAATCACCACATGATTCTTTTTCATTTGTACATGAGTAGGAATCAAGAATGTTGACCCCCAAAACCAGGTAATACTAACCCATCCCCATGAATTTTTATTTAAAAGTATCGAGATTGGGGAGGGTAATATTTGTAGTGGTGATCCTTATAATCCATTATGATTTCCTCTTATAGTTTTTTAGAATGTCTTTTATCTTGTCACTTTCATCAAAAAAATATACTTATGATCTTTTTCTTCATAAATAAACACATATTTGAAGGTTCCTTCTTCAATCCCAAATTCTATATAATTCTTTATCATGTGTTTCTTCAATATCCATATCTATATTTTTAATATATGACTTTCATTCATCAATATATTCATAAGTATTGTAATGTGTTCATTATTAAAATTCAATAAAATTGGATAAAATATTATTTATGGTTATAATATCTACCTATTTTTTATATGCATGAATCTCATTCGAAATGACCTAGGACTCTTGGAATCGGGATTTCCTAGATAAAGGTAGGTTGTCAATAAAATCCATCAATTTTTTAAATTCTTTTTCTATAGTATTATTCTCTTCGATTCCCATATAATGTTAAAAATGAACTATTTTTAGGGATTAATATAGGAAATTGTATTTGAATTAATGTTTTCATATTATTTAGAATACATAAAAAATAATTGTGACCACAAAAAAATCAATCCTATATAATATCGTCATGAAATTACACACATATAACATAATATACATTATCTTCCTTGTGTTGAGTATTTTCTAACTGTTTTTAATTTTTTTGGTAGTTAGGTGGAAATTTAGAATAAATGGATGAAAATGGGGCTACATAGATTTGGCGCATAGTTAGAGCAAACAATGATCCCCAACCTAGGAAACTCTTCAACCCTATACAGTGTGGGTTCTCATGGATGGTACATAGTTTGTTAAACTATATTACTTTAAAAGAGAAACTATGATCCCCAAAAATAATGGCCACATGAAAGAATCACTATTTGGGAAAACCACACACCCTTTCTTAGGAAACCATGTTTGATATTTTAAATAACCCAAATTTTTTTTATAATCAACATGAACCGTCAATACATTCCCCCTTAGAACCATACTCAGAAAAAATATGTTACTGATGATTTATGTGTATTCTAAAGGGATTCTATATCCATCAATCCAATGGTCTTTATAATTTAAATCTTGAGTTAATGATATGTATCCCTCTTTGTAGGTAGATCTTGCCACATTTATTTTCTATTCATCCTTCTTTGTTCTCTCATTCATTTTTGGTAGTAATATTATGTTTTATGTAGTTATAAATCTATATTTTAGGAATATATATCTATTATAATTGATCTACATCTATATTTAATTTATCATGAATTTATTAATCATCATTTAGTGTTATAGATCCAGATTCCATTCTTTGTTGTTGTGCTATCCAATTTTGGAGGGACTTTAGTTCGGTGATTATTCATCAAGAAATTGAGGTGGGTTGTATAATATTCAGGTAACATAGTTTTGATTTTGATTAGGTGTATGAAAATTATATAATATCTAGGGTTATTTAGATAATGATGCTCTCAATTAAATTAATTAATTTCAATAATTAAATTACTAACATAATTGTGAATTTTTGGGATTAAGAATAATTAATCGGTGAATTAATTATGTGATATTGAGATACTAATTTGGGATATTTATTGATTAATTAATTATGAGATATTTGGATTCAAAATTATATAATAAATCAGGGAATTTTTTTTGAGATATTGTAATTACTCTATTTGATTTTATTAAATTTGGAATTAATTAATAGAATGGATCTAGTTAATTAATTTTTGAATTAGTTAATTTTAGGCTTGTAATTATTTTATTTTATGATTAATTGATTAAAATTATTTTAATAATATTAATATTCTTGATAAATCTTGATTGATATGACAGTGTGATTTTTGTGATATTTATGTGTGCTATAAATGTGAAACATTGATAAACAAATGTGACACATGGTCTGATATTTCCAAAGGCCATGTGAATGGGATAAGGTATAATTTCTCTAAATCCATTTGTGATAAAGAGTTTTATGAAATAAAAAGGGATACAATAAGATGTTTCTAAATACCATGAGTGGAAGAAAGAGTTGTTTTTTTAATCCATTAGTGATAAACCAGTGGGTTACATGGTCTACAATATTTGAAGCCCATAGGGTCATCGAAATGAAGCCCTAAACCGAAATATTTTTCAACAGACTATGTTTCCGATTATCTGTTTTAATAAGATTAATATAAATGGATAATGAAATAACAATAGTTTAGAAAATTGGTATTTGATAATGTTACATGATATAGACTCTATAAGTGTATGATACACGTATTAAAGTATGGGTGTTCATAAGATATCGAGGGGATCAAGTGGTTAAATAAATAAAATTTGATAATGTAATAAATTTTAAAATAATTATTGTACTTATTTCATTATAAAAATTCACATACAATTTTAGAATGGATTTGTTTTAGGAATTTTGTGTTCTATCCTACTATTCTGTACTCACACTCAACAAGGGCTACCTGATCGTTACCTGAATATACTTTATTTTTGAATGAAATGTTATGGTCCAAGGCCCTTGGTTAGAATACTAATTTTGGAATGGTTCTGGAATTATGTAATTATAAATTCTCTGGTACCCTCTTGGTATTCATAGGTGCCTTATTTCTAGGTTCTCAATTTATACTCATGACACTTACATTTGCATGTAATGTTTTCTGTTTCAGATGGATATTATTTTTCATGCATTGTTTGTCTTGATATATTTCTACTTTTATGATTATATAATTTTATTATTTTGTCAATTTATTTCCACTGGAAGATTACTCTGATAAATGAGGTTATAGTCTCCCCTTGATGTACAAACAAAACCTGCACTACTATTCAGAATCCAATATCATATACAGATGCACCCTTGAGGTTATGTGACACACTACCTTGGTGAACCAATGTGTGGCACCTATTGTGGGATGTAACAAAGTTGTATGTTAGGTAGTTTTATTTTCATTTTATTTTTTATTATTATTTGGGAATGGTAGCCATGTGTTTTTGAAAATCCAGGAAGTGGTTTTGTTCTCATTAATGGAAGTAGGTAACCCATGTTTTGGGGATAACCCATGTACATAGGGTGAGAATTGTTGTTATCACTGTTTTCAGTTACTGTGGAATATTAATTCACATTGGGTGGAATATATGTGGTGTGATGTTATTTTTACTTAAATGGTTTTTTGAGAATGGACTCATGGAACTGAATGTAATGAGTGTTGAGTTTACATGAATCATTCTAGGCAGTCATGTTTATTGTGACATACATTGTATTGGGCATTCTTGGAAAATGGGTTAAGGATATGTTGCTAAAGATGAATTGTTTTCCATTCCTGAAAAATTAATTTGAAAATGGTTCATTGTATGATTTTGATAATGGTTAAATAATGATGAAAATGCGAATAAATAGGATTAAATTTAAATTTCAATACCGATAACATGTTTAAACATGTTAAACAAGACCAGGGTGCAGGATGGATAAGGGTAGTGATAGAACCTCCATTTTGACCATGTGGGGTGAATTGGAGGGAAGACTTATTGTGACTCATTTTGATTTTTTGATCTCTTAAATTAGTTTATTTTTTAAAATTTTACTTAAGGTGTGTGTTTGTAATTTTAGATTTACGCCTCCATGATGACAATTCTTGAGAGGAAAATTGGAGGAAATGGTGGTGAATGATCCTCTAATAGTTGAAACTGACGAAATAGATGTTTTCCTGTGAGGATTTAGTGGATAATTTCCAAGATAAATACTGATCAATTCATTCAATTCATATAAATATGCCTAGTGTGGGTTATGATGATCATGTTTGACAAGAAGAGGTAGTTAATGATGTCGTACACTCATTATTTTACTAGGTATGGTGGACATGAGAGAGTTGAGATCTTGGTCAAGTCCACTATGATAATACTTGGCCTCTTATTGAATCATACTGAGAATTGGTTCAATATAGACACTATTATTCCATGATGATCTGTGAAACAATATTGGGACATTCATGTGTTGACAGAAATGTCTACGGGTACGTTATAGAAAAACTTTTTAGAGATGTTCATGGATCAATTAAACCCAAAGTCATCGATACATGGAGAGACTAGCAAATTTCATGATATTATTTCCTGGGAGAATGTCTATTACGGACTTTGTTGGACAATTCACATATTTTAAAATCATTCCTCCAGCATTGGCATAAGAAGATACAACTACATTGAGATGGTTTTAGAATGGACCTAAGTGAGATATTTAGTCCAAATATTACATTTTTTTGAATAAATAATATTTTATGTAGGTGGATTGGGATCTCATTATTTACAATAACCTGAGGGAGGAAGCTTGTGTGGGACAGGTGGTGACTTTGGGAAGGTAGGTGGGTTAGAATTTTGATAGAAGGAATCATTTTTATGAAAAAATTATCTAAATTAGTGGGAGAAAAAATACATAGAAAGTGTGATCAGTTTCATAAGGCCTTACTCATGTGTTTTTACACGAGTGTCGTAGGATGGGATATTCTGGAATCATTTTCATTAGTCACAAGTGGAATTCTGAGGTTGTGTCATGATAAGACATCTATAGAGGATCCGTATGAACCTAGATAAGATAGTTAGTGAAGGATAAGCTAGAAATAATCAAGATGTGGAAATGTAATCATATGCAACATATTAGTCTTAAAGTTAGAGATTTACTAGATGATGATGTAGAGTTAGTGTACATGGTGCTTCCGTGAATGAGTTCCCATAGTAGCTAATTGGTCCAACTCAAGGGAGTCAGATGACATCATAGGAAATAGGGATAGTATAATAGCTTTCAGTGAAGTATACACTTGTGGATATTGATGTTGGAGATTTTATAATGAGATTTTCTATTCTATTAGATTCTACAATATATATTTCCTTATCTTATACTGATATCTCTCATTCCTTTGTATCTTCATCAATTCTTATTAATTTTAAATTAGAGGTGGAGTTTTTGAATGGTGTTATGACTATAGATACAATGTTGGAAGCATGATCTAGCGACATATTTATGTTCAAGGAAAGTTATCTTGTTAATGAGAAGTATATATTTCTCTGTGAAATCTATATTCTAGAAATGTCAGGTTTTGGCCTAATCTTGGGTATAGAATATATAATCTCATACTAGTTCCACAATGATTATTACAAGAAGAGTATGAATTTTACATCATCTATGGGTGAAAAAAATATTCACCGTAAAGAGTGGAATATTAATGTCGGCCGAGTAAGTCCAATTACTCAGCAACTAGGGGAGCTCACAGTCCAATTTTCAAGACTATTACTTGATGGAGAATGTCTTTTAAAATATTTCCTTCTACAAGTAATGTAACTATTTAAATATGTATTTTTGGAATAATTTTCAAGGGTTCCCTCTTGAAGTGATGTGAAACTATATATTGAGATAATTTTAGGAGATAAACCAATATATATTTCAATGTAGTGAAATTCATATATAGAGCATCGAGCGATCAAAACCCAGTTGGATAAGATGGAGAATAAGGGAGTTATCTATCTATGTACATCACGCTCGGGTTCACCTTGGTTGTTTAAAAATAAGGTAGAGAGAATTTTTTACTTGTGTGTCAATTAAAATAATTTGAAAAAGATTTAAGGGATGAACCAGTGTCATATTTTCTGTATCAATGATCCATTTCACCAGTTAAAGGGATATTGTGTGTTCGTGAAGATAGATTTGAGATTGAGGTATCATTTTCTGAGAGTTCAAACTCTTGACATTCAGAGGACCTCTTTCAAAAGTAGGTGTTCCCTATTTGAATTTTTAGTAGTGACCTTTGGGTTTGATGAATTCCCTGATAATGTTTATGGGCATGATAAAAATGATCGTTCATCTATAGCTGGATTAGTTTGTGGGGGGTTTTTATGACATCTCCATGTACTCTAAGACATATGATGATCCTTCCCAACATATTGAAATAATCTTGATTACTCTAAAAGGGAATTAAATACACACAAATATATCTATGTTTTAGTTATAGATCGATTAGGTTCACTATTTTGGACATTCCATTTCAGAGGAAGGTGTGTCAGTAGACCTAGAAAATGTTGATGTAGTTCTGTCTTGGTTTTATCCCAAAAGTGTTTTTGATATATACAAATTTCTAGTGTTATATGGATATTATCGTATATTAATCCAATAATTTTATAGTGTGGAAGTGCCAATTTATATTTTGACAGAAAAGGAGATAAATATTTATTAGTCTCGAGCATGTGATAAAGACTTCTCAGGGTTGAGGTATCATTTTACGTCAACAAAGATCTTGATCCTACATAGGTTATTTTAGGATTATACGGTGTATTATGACGCTTCCGGTATTAGACATGGTGTTGTGTTGTTGAAAATAGATTGAATTATGATGTATTAGTATAAAAGGTTGAGGCCAGATGATAGAACTACCCTACTCATGATCTTCTGTTAGCAACAATGGCTTACACTATGATGTGTTGGGGGGAATTGTCCTTTGGGTGAAAAGTTTAAAATGTATATGCATTACAAGTGTTCTAGGAATATCTTTTCACAATGATATTTAAATCTCTGACAACATAGATGGTATAATATATATATTCATTCTTTTTTGAACAAGCATATATTCCCAGAAAGGGGAACAATGTATTTGATGCTTTTAGTAGGAAAACTCAATCATAGGTAAGTCAGGAGTCTAGTGTGGAGTTTTGGATGATGGCTTTGCTCACTGTGATGAACATTGTGGTTTAAGAGAGTTATGAGATGATGACTCCCAATTAAGTTTCAGTGTAGTATAAACTTTTAAGATTTTTCTAGGATAGGTATTATGAGGATGCATAGATTTTTACTTTGATGGAATGCCTTGATGGTAGGGAGACACCATCAAATTGGAGCATATATAAGGATTAGATCACATATGTCAAGAATCATCATAATGTGCATACGAGAATGTGAAATGAGATAATGATGGAATTTTATGCCTCAAAGTGGGTTGTACATCTATTTATGACCAAAATTTATCCTCAAATATGAGGATAGTTATGGTGGTTAGGCATGAAAAAGAAGATAACAAGGTTCGTGAAATGATGTTACACTTATCAGAAGGTGATGGTAGAGCACCAATGACCGGGTGGTTTGCTAAAAATGTTACCTCGTATATAGTGGAAGTGGGATGAACGGATAATATATTTTTTTTGCGATAATCCTATATACAAAAATTAATAATTGATCTATTGATGATATTATTGTTTGATAAAATAAATTGTCACATTTTTTACCAAAACAAGAGACTTCATTACTAGAGAATCAAAGAGATTTATATGTACATGAGATATTTCATCCATATGAGGTGCCACAGACTATAATTTAGTATCATTAATAACAATTCACTTCATTATTATAAAATATATTATAGAAGGTTCTCGGTATGCAATAATTATTCACTATGCCATTTTAACCATAGAACAACATGCAGTCATTGACTACTATAAAATTTCATGAGGTTATATTTTGGGTTTGTGTTATTTACAATGATGGGTATTTGGAGAATAACATGGACGAAGTAGAGTGTTCGTAAAAAATAGTTCTAAAAAACTATATAAATGGAACTATATGATGCACGTTTTCAAAGTCTATATAGGTTGCAACTATGTTGGATAGAGGCTAGTGGGTCGGAGTTTTTGGGACTGAGTCTTGTGAAATAGGTGTCAGAGCATGTGCATTTTATTAATAAAAAATTGTATATTGCTCAAATTATTCATAATTCATAGGATTATAGATAATTAAACCACTAAGAGATTATAGAAGACAATCATGTTTTCCGTTTAGTGTCACCTAGGATGGGTCATTGTGGGATATAGAGACAAATAAAGTTAGCACCTAGGTTTATCAACCCATTTTGCGTTGTAGAGAGAATGGGGATAATGGAGTACAGATTAGATCATCCATAAAAATAAAGGACTATGAGTGGAATTTTTCTTTTTTCAAAACTATAGTATTATCACCCTTACCCTAGTAATGTGATTGATGTGGATGACCTTGATATTGACATAGATGCGTCCTTTGAGGGACATCTGATATGTGTGTTTGATCGCAAAGATAAATTGTTTTGTGGAATGATCATGCTAATAGGACTTGTATTGAGGCAACATGGGCATGTGAAAGGGGAGACATGGGAAAGGGCAGTTGATATGAGGTCTCAATGGACTGATATTGTTCAATCAGAATCAGGGAGAATCTTGGATGTGAATCTAGAGGATGATAGGCAATAAGGTGGACAAATTGTAATCTTTTGTCCTTTTCAAGAGTAGGATTGGATGATATATCTGTTTTTCCTTATGTGGTGTAATTATCATTTTGATTTAATTTTGGTTGTGGTTCGGTATAAATAAAGAAAAAGTAGAAAAGAAAATGGTTGATGGAGGTTGGTACAAGGCTCAAGAAAACTATGCACCCAAGTTGAGGAAACCATGGAACCCTTAACAATGGGGGTTCACACAGTCGACACACTATTTTTAAAAGCATTACCCCTAAAATAAAAACATTGAAACCCGAAATTAATGGGGGAATAGTTGGAACACTTTTAAGGAATAGCTTCTTCCCCTTCCCAGGAAACTATGTTTGATAGTTTAAATGGCCCAATATTTTGTTTTTAATCAGACTGAACCCCTAAAAACATCCCCCATTTGACTAAAACTAAAAACTATGTTAATGATGAATTCAGTTCATTTTGGAGGGATTGAGGTCCATCTCACCCATATTATTCACAATTCAAATCCAGGATCAAAGATCAACATCCCTCTCGGTAGGTGTATCTTTCCACACTACTTTCCCAATCACCATATTTTGTTCTCTCTTTAATTTATTTGTAGTAGTATTATGCTTTCACAAGGTCTGGATATAGATCTAATGAACCTAAATCTAGTTTTATGGATCTACATCTTTATCAAAAATATATTCATATTTTTAATCATGATTTATTCTTATAGATCCATATCTTATCCTACATCATCATGCCACTCAATTTTTGGGATTTTTGTGGGGGTAATTATTCATCAAAAAATTGATGTATGTGGTCAAATATTCAAATACGATAGTGGTGATTTTGATTATAGATATGAAAATTTTAGATTTTATAAGTTTTTTAATAAATTTTAGTTTATTATTAAATTAATTAATTTACATAAATTAATTATTAAGAACATTTTGAACTTGAGGACTTTGGAGAAAATTTATTGGTGAATTAATAATAGGATATTGAGTTACTTATTTAGGATAATCAATCAGTGAATTAATAATGTCATATTCATTTTTATGAATTTAATTATGAATTTATGAATTAATTATTTGATATTTATTTTTTAATTTTAATAATTAATTAGTTGATTACTTATAAGAAAATAAGGTTGAGAATTTGGAAATTAATTATGGTATTATTTATGAGATATTCTAATTTCTAGACTGGATCTTTTTAATTATTGATTTAATTAATATAATTGATGTGATTAATGAATTATATAAAAAACTAATTGTATGAGTGAGATTAATTTTTTGTTAGTTTAATTAATGAGAGTTACTATAATAAAGGTCTTTATGTTCAATAATATTTATTTATATGATTTTGTGATATTGCTTATATATATGTTTATTATATATATCAATATTTGATAAATGAGAGTGGTGTATGGTTAATTGTTTCCAAATACCGTGTTATCAAGAAATATTATTCTATTTATGAAGCCTATAGTGATAAATTGTTTGCTGAATGAGAGTGGAACATGGTCCGTTGTTTCCAAAGACCATGAGAGAAAGATATAATATGTTGTTTCTGAATCGTAAAGTGATAATCCTATGTGGGACATGGTCTTCTATTTCTGAAGAATTAGGGTTCTATCCAATATTTCATAGACCCAAATTATTAGAAATGTATTCTATTTATAATTAAACAATTTAGTATATTTAATGAAATGGATAATGAAATCCCATTAGTTTATTAAATTATTATATGGAAATGTGACATGATTCAAACCCCATCATTGTCCAAAGAAGGTATTGAAGTACGAGTGCTCTTAGAAACCTATGGGTTTATGTAGTTAGATAATGAATATTAAATAATTTGATAACTTTTTAATTAAAAATTATACTTAATTCAATATATTAATACGTACTAATTTTTAGTATTGTTTTTTTCGACACCATTTGTGGTGGCCTACAAAGTTTTATTCACTGCCTACTCTGGATTCATGATCAGTAATCAAATAGAAATTACTTTTGTAGGACATGTTAAGGGAAAAGGACCAGGGTCATATTGATTATTTGGGAATGGATAATTGATAAGGGAACCTGACATGGTTAAGGACATGTTTGGTAGTCGTTAGTGTCTTTTTTTAGTATTCATTTTGTAAATATGATGCTTACATTAGCATATAATTTTTTTTGTTTCAGTTAGATATAGTATCTCATACATCTTATCTTGACAAATTCATGTTGATATGATTATATAATTCTCTGATATTTTTTATTTAGTTCCACTATTTAAAGACTCTTATAAAATAGGCTATATTATCTCCATTAACTTCTTAATAGACCCAGACTTCAATTCGACCACTTATTGCATATATAGAGGCTCACTTGAGGTCATGTGACCTTCGATCATGGGGAACTGGTGTGCGGAACCCAGGTCAGGATGTTACAAATATTTAATGATTTCATTATGAGATTTTATTTTATAACTAACATTGGAAAAAATCATTTTTCCAATATCTATTGAATATAATTATTGGATTATTCAATCGTACTGTTATTTTCTCACCTTGTATCTATAATAAACTATTTTTTCTATATAAAAACTGTAAAATTAGATTATTAATTTTTTTAAAAATATTATCTTAAGTTTGTATCCTATGGTCACCCCCTAATGATACAAAGATCATTTAATGAGAAAAAATCCTTAGAAGAAATTAGATTTGAGAAATTTGGGTTTGGTTTTTTGTTGGAAAACAACAACTGAAGAAAATGATATTAAAATGACCATTACTATATAGAAAAATCATGACCAACCTAGATAAGTTATACATAATTATCAATAGTCATTACTCTCATTTGATAGTAGATTTTTTATAGAATAAATAGCTTATACGATGATAATGACAACATATTTTGAGACATTCTTCTTGAATACCTTTTTTGAATTGATTGGAAAAATATTGTAATATAACAAAAAAGTTTAAGGATCAATTGATTTGAATCTATTTTCCTAATTTATGAAAGTAAAGGAAACACATGATACAATATACAAGTTATACAGACTTGTTTCATCCTTTGAAATACTCCCAAAATAAAACAAGAACTGTCATTAATTGTACCATATAAATTTAATCAACCAATACAACATTGAAGAGCTCTCCCATGAAATAATGTTCCAATGAAGAAAAAACAATATAAAATCATAAATTTTTTACAATAAACATAATAATTATTATTGGTTTCCTTTTAATTATAATTTTTCAATAATAGTATCATTTACGAAAAAAAAATAAATTATGATATAAATAAATCTACCTATATCTTATATTATTATCTCAATGAATACATACAAAAATATCTTTATTACATCAAGATTAATCCCATTTATCAATGAAAATGGGTTTAATATATAACACCCTAATTTGTCAAAATTTATTCATAATTTTATTTCAAAAATATTAAATTTATTTTATAGCTTTTGTTATATAAAAAACTGATTTTATCAGGCATAATATGAAATAACAAGTTTTTCCAAATAGAAATATTTTATTAATATTTTTATTTAAATATGACGGTTATAACGTAGTCATTAAAATTATGAATATTAATTGTAATAAATAAAATTTAAATATTATATATAATTGTTTTATATTTAAAAAACATTTATAAAAACGACATAATGTTATGAAAACAGTTCATATGTTTTGAAAATACTATTTTTTCAATATGAAATTATTTTTTTATAAACAACAATAAAATTAATTCTGTAAAAATTTAAAAAATTAAGTTTGAAATAAAAATAATTTTAGATGTTATGAATTTAAATTTTTTTTAGGTTTATTTTTTATACTTTTTTTTAAAATATTAATTTTCTTTATGAATATTAAAAATACTAGTTTTTATTACTATCATACATTTTATTTAAAGAATTTATGATTTTTTTAAATTTGTTATAAATTTCTAATTACAAATATTTTATTAAAATTAATTCAATTTATATAATTTTTATCTTTTATATATTGAAATTTGATATAAAAACATTTTCAACTATTGATCATTTTCTCTTTAAAAAATGGATTTCTTTCGTGTGTGTGGGATTAATTTTAAATTAAAAATTTTAAAAAACGTGAATTTCACATGGAAAATGGATAAAATATTTTTAATCATATTAATTTTTGTTATCTAATATTTTCAAATTATGTTTTTCAATATAATTAATTATAAAAGCATTTAAAATCTTTTACAATGAGAAAAGTAAAAATGGGGTTATAAGTGTTTAAATTAAAATGATAGGTGTTGAAAATAATCCAAAACATGTTCAGAGACTAAATTCCAGATATATTTATAAAATATATCTTCTTTTATCATTAAAATATTATATGGGAACATTTTATCTTGAAAAAAATGTATGTACATTTTTTATTTTCAAAAAATAACAAATGTGTCACACACCTCACATATATAAGGACACCCATTATCCTCCCCACATCTTACATCCAAAAACTTTTAGTTCAACCAATCCATACTAAAAGTACATCATTACTTCCCTTTTAAAATACAATACCCCAAACTCATGTGGAGGTACACCCTTCTTTATATTTTGGTTGTCAATCAATTTTTTTGGAAAATTATGTGGTTCATAGTTGTATTGGATGTTTTAGGGTTTTTATTTGGGGTTTGGTGCACACAAGGAGAAGGAAAGAGGTCACACAGTGTGTAGCACATATTTGGTGCCCAGTTGGTACTAATTGTGCTCCTATCCATGAAAACCATACATCTTGACCTCACTTTAAACAAAGGTTAGTGCAGCATAACCACATGGTTTTTGATACTGTACGGGTGCTCCTAGTATACTATTTGGAATTTAGTCACTTACAGTGTGGGAGCCACATGGTTTGAACACAAATTATCCAAATGTTTATTCTTTATGTAGTGGTTATTTCTTGTTTTTCCCACTCAGTCTTAAATTATTTTCTCTCTAGTTTCTCCCCCACACGACCCCTCCAGCTTTGGTGAAAAACTAGTAGTCCCATCTTCCTCCCACATGATAGATTTTCCTTTGATTATTTGGTGTTTGGAGGGTCATTTAGTGTGAATCATAACACTAGTTATATCTTTGACTCTTTTTATCTATGATTTTCTAGAATTTGTTTGTTTTAAGGTTTCCTCCCTCAGGGAAGATATAAACCTCTTTTTGGATTCTTCTTTATCTTGGTGATTGAGACTATATTATCTTGAATTACGGGTCATGTTCATATGACTAGTTATCGAAGATCATGAGGTATTTTTTCCTAATGATTAATATTATTGTATTAATTTTTTAGATGTGTATGAAGTTGTACCATTATTCTTAATTGTTGTGTTTTTATTTTCTCTAACTAGAAAACATGAATTGGGCCTTAGATAGAGGTTGCAAACCCAGGAATGTCCATGTTGGGTTCATTGATGATCTGTGACAGGAATTTGGAATGCCCTTTGGGTAAGCCAATACCATGAAAATGGTGAAATTAATTGTTAAATGTTCAGATATGTTAATTATAAAAATGACTGGGTTGTGAATAGTAAATTGGTATCAAGTCTTTGTTAAAAGATAAATGGAATTGATTATATTTTGTATTGTTCAAAATTTCTAATGGGATATTAATGTTGTTTAAATAGTGGATTTTGGATCATGATCTTGTTATTGTTTTAAATGAAGAATATGAATTTTTTTGATGTTTGGAATGTTTTAAAAGGAGGAAGTGGCCTAAATATGAATATGAATGTTCTTTTATTTAATGATTTCAAATGATGAGTTTAAATTATTGTGTATTTCCTATTTTTGTAAAAATTCCTGAATGATTATATTAATTTATGGAAATGGGTATGAATACCATATAGAAACTTTTTTCAAATAGGAAGACTAGTGTTTAAATGGATGTCGTCAAGATGATTATAAAAGAGTATTTTGATTTGTGTGTTATCATGTATTGTGAAATAAATTGGATGTTAATTAAAATATAGTTTCTAATATGGATAAAGGGTTTTGTTTGGTATAATGGTATATATGTTTAAGGATTTATTGTTTCCAAATGGTATATGTGCTGAAATGAACTAAGTCATGTAAATGGAGAATATGTAGAATAGTTGAATAACCTTCTGCACATAGATTAGTGTTAGGTAAATTGAGTAATGATATAATAATTAGGCTCTATAATCTAAACATATGAACTAAGGATACTTATTTAGGATGGATCATATTGATGTTTTAGAACCCACTAATTCATTTTTTTAGTTTGAATGTGGGACTGAGGCTCTATACCCCAAACTCCTCGACTGATTATAAATGCTTCAGTAGGAATAGAATAATTTTATATTCTTATTAGAGTGGTTATTTTTTTATATTACGGAGTGAGTATCCATGATTCCTAGCATTTTGGAATGGAAATGTTCTTGATGTCAAACATAGGCTTTATGTCAACCAAATTTATGGTCATGAATTTATTACTAGACCAAGGATCCAAGTTATGTTTATCAACTGATTTTTTATTAAAGTCATTATTTTTATTACAATTATGCGACACATTTAATTCTATATATTAGGCCCCTTTTATTCCCATATTCCTTTTTTATTGGTTTTTGTTAAGGGACTTAAATTAATAAACGGTTAGATGGTAATAATTTAAATGAGAATCAAGTTACTTTTATCACCATATTTTTTTATTTTACTTTTATTTCATACATAAAATGTTATATAGACCAGTTATTTTTGATACAAAATTTTTGATGGCATGTTGATTTTTACTCGCACATTTCTCAGGCCACCATGACACCAAGGAACCCATAATGCTGTAACAGGTTTTTTGGAACATGTTTTGTAAAAGGACCTTGTGTTAGGTTTTGGAATGGGATGATGGTCTGGATATTGGGTGGTCTGGATAAGTTTCTGATTTAGGTCTGTGTGCCTGATATTTTAGAAATTTGTTTTTTGGAATTAAATTATATTATTTCATGAGATGTAGTGTATTCATCCTATTATTACAGCATGGTCTATTTTGTTATCGATCACACTTGTCGTATGTTGTTCTTTTATTGTACCAATTAGATATTTCAAATTTCTATTTTATGATTATTTTGTATATTCTCTAATAGTCTGGTAATGTCTCCAATATTTTAATTACCCCAATGCTACTAGTTGGTAGTCAAGTGTATGGGGAGGCATGCTTGAGGTCATGTGGTGACCCAGCTCGGGTCACCTGTTATAGTGCCTACTAAAAAAGGAATGCTAAAAATTCATATTATAGGTTTTTTATTTTATATTAATATTTAGTAATGGTTGAATTAAAACAAGGATATTGTTGGGACTTGGTAATGAACTCATGTTTGTGTGGCTACATCCCCACATACAAGGGGAAACCATGTTACTATGGGTGGGAATGGATGTTCTGTTTTTTTATATTGTATTGGATTTGTATTTCCACCTATAGTTTGGAACCATGATGTGTTTTTAATACATCATGTGTTATTATATATTATCCGTGTTTGAATAGAGAGGTTTTTTGTTTCTTTAATCATTCATTCCATTTAATAATTATAGGTCATCTACATTATTTCTTCTGATTGAGTTGTGATATTGGAAACAAGAATTAGAATTTTAAAAAGTGCATTAAATAAATGTTTTAATGAAAATTTCTTGATGTGTAAATTTTATTAAATAAATTATTTTTAAAGTGATAGGGTTTTGAAATTTTAAATCCTTTTTTTAAAAACATTAATGGGTTTTAAATGTAAATCATTGGTCTTTAAAATGATAAATTTGATATAACATGGAAGTTGGGAAAAGATGGAACATATTGGGACACGTGGAATTAGTATCCTTATTATTGTCGTCATAACCTATGTGTGAGTAAATTGGGATGTGAGAGTTCACTAGTTTTGACCTTGGTAGTGTTTTTTAGGGAATTTTTGTGGGTTAATATGTGTTAAAAGGGATTTTCTTTTTGTTCACTCTATATTGTTTTGGATTTGGGTGATGATATTTTATACAATAATGGAGGTTTTTTAACCATGTAGGTTGTGATCATTTGAGTCGTGTTATAGACCCTATATTGGAATTTTGTCTTATAGTGATGATGTTTGTGTATGGGTATCTGTGGTTTGAATCCTAATATAAGTGACTGATGTGGTGTGTTAGTTTTTGTGGGTTTTGGATTGGGTTATTGTGTCCTTCTAGTACCTAAATGTTGTCTGGCATTTGATGTATAGGGATTATAGAGATATCCAATGAGATATTCATTATGTGACTATTGTTTAGGAAATTTGAATCATATTAATCTTGAGTTGAAATGTGAGAGACGTTGGTGGGGGATATTGTTTCCATTGGTTGCATATGTCATAGTTATATGTTTTGGACTTCAACAGTAGAACTAAAATGGTATTTCTAGTGCTAGTTTTTCTTTGCGGGATAAGTAAAAATAATAATTTTAGAGATATAACCCATGTTGTGTATATAATTTGATGGTCTGGGGAAATCATTTTTATCATTAGGGGAAGATAGCCCTGTGTTGTAGGTTCCTTGGAATGCGAATCATGGGTGGTTACTTCATAAGGGGGATTGATGAACAATTGGTTCCATCGATTTTTTTGTTAAAATTTCATGTTCATGCATTGATTTCCTTATTCGGAAGGAACTTATGTTCTTGTAGTTGATTGAAAGGTTTTTTTTTGAAAGGGTGAATCCTTTGTGTGTCTGACTCTTCAGAAGTGATAATGAATAATGGAGGCCTCTATTAAAATTTTGGGGGAACAATATAGGAGTGAACATACCTTGGAATGATGAATTTGTTTTTGAGGTAGTATCTAGGATAGGGGGTCACATAGTTGGAATTATTTATACTAATGGTTGGGTAATTAGATGAACATTTTGGTAATTAATTGATTTTAATGAGGCTAACCTCCCAAGTTGCATGGATAGATGAGTGTGTGCGTGTTTTGGCATAACATTATGGATGTATGACTTGAGGATTCAAAATCTGGAATTTGTGTGTGTCCACAGGAAAGTGAGAGACATCGGGGGCTCTAATGAGGTACAAATTTGGGAATTTTCTGGGAATGCATGATGATATTATGTATATGTGAATGGGTGGATCAGGAAATGTGTCTTTTATTTTTTTCATGATCATAGGGGAAAAAGAAGGGTTTTCACGAGATAGTTGAGCAGGGTATTAGTGTTGTGGTAATTGTATTTTCAAGTATATCACGATAGTTGTGGGAGCCTTGATATGAAAATATTTCAGAAGGAGTTGTATCAAGACATTAAATAATGATATACATAGAAAAACTAATATTTAAAACCCCTAAACCATATAACATCACATCATTGAGATGTTCTCCAAATCATCATAGAGGATATTGCTGAATAATGTATAACCTTTTGACAGTGTATCTAAATTCCTCTCTCATGTCTCCTATTATAGACAAAAATGTGGCCATTATGATCACACAAAGATGTACAATATTCGCGTAATGATTTTCCCACTACATTACATGAAACATGTCATTTATCCACAAAGGAAGCATCAATATCTGTCTCCACACCCAAAATTCATATCATTCGAGTGGGGGTGGGGTTAGGATGATATCTTTATATTTTTTAAATGTGAAACATAACATTCATGATTTTATAGAAATCCAAATGGGATAATTTATAATTTATCAAAATTATATATGTATTATTTTTCAAATTTAATTGGATTCAGTTCAAGACGAGGTGTTGAGATGGAATATGTTTATGAGGTATAGTGTTCCCTAAAAAATTGTTTAAAAAATAAAAATATTCAATAGCATGTGTCGGAATATTTTTTAAAAAATTTGAATAAATCTGACATGGGTTCCCAAAAAAAATTCTAAAGGCACTGTTGATCTCATTATGGAAGCGTTAACTTAGGCGCGACATGTCTTTATCCACTATGAGTTGTTCCTGAAAATGGTGTCGTGGGACGTAACAAGAATAATAAAATTTAATAAAAAATTGTCTTTTTTATGCAATGAATTTTATTAATAATAATAATTTATTAAAAATTAATATTTATCTTCAAAACCCAATAATTTCTCTAGAGACATGGAGAAATAATCGCTAGAGATTCATTCGGTAGATGATGAATGATTGATCGAAAGATTCTCCTCAGATTTGATGAACTGTTGCAATGAAAACTACATTACTTCTATCATTTTCAAAGATACAACCAAATCATGGTGGGTTATATTGATTTTTTCCCACTCAATATTTCTATGATGATTGGGGACCAATCAACAAATTGATTTCCCCATGGATTGATCAGTGATGTTGGATGGTATATTATCTGCCAGATTATTGGGAGGCTAATCATTATTACTGGTCATTTATCATTCTAACAGAAATGGATTAAGACATACATGAGCAAAGAAAATGATAAATTATTTAGGTTTGTTCTTTATGATTTTATCCCCCCCATTTATTACGTACTTCACCGTTGGATCCTCATGGTCACATCTGGACCTTTCTAAGAGGCTCTAAACATCATCAGACCCCCAAATTTGAGGTAAATCAATAGAAGATGTCGAATCTGTGTAGATCATGACCCAAGGAAATCGAATCACTAACCATTCTGTTTTATGGATTTAAAGGAGGCCTAATGGTTTGCAGAAGGGGCTACTTACATGATACTGACAACCATTGATGACAGAGGTGGCGAACTGTAGAGAATTTGAGGGAAATAGTGATGAAAATCATGGTTGTGGGAGATGTAGAGAGTGTCTCCAAGGTTGAGCACTGCATGAAATGGTGGGAGGATGCATGTGGTGGTCAAAGTACCCAGTGGGAGGCTGTGTAGAGAAGACACTCTTTGGGCTCAGGTGGGTCGGAAGACATGGGATATGCCCTGGTGGAGCGTGTTGAGCACATGCAATTAGAGCCGGGTCGAGTGGGCTTGGCATGGTGGGATGGGGCCAGGAGGGCTAGGGGGTCTGACTCTGTGTGACTAGTATAGATCTGGAAAAATGTCGACTATGGTGGTCGACCGTGATCTAAGGTTACTCTATGAACCATGTTCTTGTGGTAGCTAGTGGGCAACCGATCATGGAGGTTGATAAGGTAGCCTGCTGTAGGTGGACTGATTGTGATAGTCAGTCCACAAGCAGTCAGTCTGATTATTCAAACACAGCGGTCAGTAGTCTAACTGAGCGATCAGTTGACGAGCCAAGTGAAACACTTTAACACTTTAAACTACAATAACTTGTAAATTGAACATCCAATCGATTAGTCATCTAAGGCATTAAGACACTAACATTGATACTGTTATATTTATTCATGTACCGGTTATTTGGTTTGGACCATTATAGGATGAGAGTGTTCCCCTAGTCCTATCCTCGAGGGTTCAGTATGACATTATGTCCACATCACTGAATTGTAACCCCCCATAGAGTCTGAATCCCCAAAAAATTATGGTATCCCTATGTGGGACTAGTGTGTGATCCTCTATCACCCCATGTATTGTATTATGGAATCGATATAACCACAAAGAGTATGAATTTGGTCCACCAACTGGTGGGCAGTATAGTCAGTGGTATTTACTAATGTGTCTGGAAAGGTTCCTCAATGTTGTGAGTTCATCAAGATCATGTATGTGGGATTCCCTATTGTGTATAGGGGTATCCCCTCTATATATATCATACGCTACCATGACTTATCCGTTCTCTTTGGGTGTGGTCCAAATGATCTTGAGATCTTCATGAGTTTCTCTAAAGTTATCATGGCTTGAGGAACGAGTTCTCCTTGAATGGGCATGATTTAAGTAAAATCCTATGGCATGAATTCGGTTATGGGATACAACTTGAATTTGTGTCATGGATTGGATATTTCTGGATAGTATTAATATACATGTTATAGAAATATAACAATGCAGCGATAATTGTACATTCTATTTTCTTATTTCATTATGGTATTCCTTTATGGTTTCAAGGTATCCTATAGAGTAATTTTATACTCACCCCTAAAGGGATACTTCCACAAGTGTTTTGTTTTATGTAGAAAATCAACCTTCGGTAGGTGTCATAGGTTGACGTAGACAAGACAGTTCTCTATGAGACTGGAGAGACCAAGGTGTGTTCCTATGACCTTTCAGACAGCAGTCAGAATACAATGTTTCTTATAGGTTGGACATGTGGTTACAAAAAATTTAGGTGGGCTAGTTTTGGCCATTTTTACTTTCTAGTACATTTACTATTGTACTCTAGTTGTGGTATATAGTGGATTCATTTCATTGTTTAGTTCATGTTTTAACAATTAATCATTTTTGGATTAATGATGTGTGTGTGCAAAATATCATTAGGATAATGCCTCCATTTTATTTCCAGATATCCCTATATTGTGGTATTGACCATCCCCTAACCTATTGGAGGAGAGATTGGGGTAGTCACTATATAGGCCTCTCTCAGATGGGTTCTGATAGTGTGGTATCATAGATGGTCAGTTCTACATTAGGACTGGGAGTCTGTGATATTTGTTTAGGGTAACAATATTAAGTGTATAGATTTTGGATTTCTAGATAATGAATCTATTGTTGGGGGCGGTGGTTGAAATATCAATACACCTGGACTCAAATCACCTAATTTTATACTTGATTCAATAAAACACTTGTTCTAGGAAAATAATTGTACATGAATCATATTTGAATGTATTTTATATTCATATCCTTATTGAGTTAGCTTTCTATATATACTCAATTGAACATTGTAAATATTTTTTTTATTTTAGAATGCCTCTACACAGTTAGATAGCTAGTATTCCACCACATGATAATGAGGATGATCTTATTAGTGCCGAGACATCAGTATGTGTTATTGTTCTAGAGGTATCATCTCTAGGTGGTTTACCAACTATACCACCACACATCGAGTAGAAGCTATTACTAGCACTTGTAGTTGAGGATGCACATAGTATGAGTGTGTTTCATTAGTTTAAGATGAACTGACCTCCCAGGATCTTAGTTGAACCAGACCCCTAGTTGGCAGAGGATTGGCTAGAGGCAGACACCGGGTTATTTATTCTAGTGAGGAGCCCTACCGATCAAATTATAGTCCTTGCCATGTGTCTTATTTATGGAAATTTGGCGTGGTGGTAGAGCTTAATAACTCAGAAACATGAAGATATATGCTCTCCTAGAAATAAATAGAGCATCTATGCATAAAAGAGTTCTATCTGGCCACATTATAATCAGTTCCCAAAAAGGATCATATGAATCTATAGTAGGGAAGTTTGATCATGATGGATTATTCTACAAATTTTACTAGTATTTTATGATAATCCTTCAATATGGTACGAGACATGTTCTTATGGGCTCAGACCATCGAACCTGTCCTACATGTGGACAATAGGGATTCTATGGTATCAATTAGAATTCTAACCTATACTAGGAAACATGATCAATCCCGACTAGTCGAGATATTTCTTACTGTGAAGACACATGTATTGGTAGTTATAAGTGGGAACAGAGTACCTGAAACCCTGGAATCATGTAACCCATAAAAATTTCATTTGTTAAATAATGTTAGCCACTTTAAGAGGTTATACCAAGAGTCATGGTCTGTTGTGCATGGCTCCCAAGGTGGATCAAATCATCTAAGCGATTGATGGTATTACTCATACGGTATTTGGGGATATCTGACATGAGATTTTCCAACACGTTTTATAGCTGATTGGGAGACATCCAAGGGGCTGCCGAGGTGGTGGTAGGGATTGGTTCTGGGTGGTCGGTATAGCAGCATATGTGGTAGAGGACAAATCAGGGTAGTAGGAGGTGGTCTGAGTTTTGACCTATTACCACCACCACCATATGGTGGTCCTCACTGGGATCACAAATCTATTGGATAGGGAAAATGATAGTTTCAAGCAATGAAGGATTAATATTATAAATCTCTAGGAATTATTCAAAGTATGCTATTTTTATTTTATATCGTACGTATAGTTTTGATAGACATTGGTTCTTGTCATTCATTTCATTACATTAATATTTTTCCATAATCAGAGATTCTAGATGAACCATTGACATGATCCTTACGATTAAAGACTACTATAATTGGATATCCACTAATCACACACTGGTTTTGACATTGTGGCATTACTCTTGTATATATGATTTTTTTTTGGAATTTTTTGGTAGCAACATCGAGGCCATATGACAACATTCCTGGTATTGACTAGTTATCCACAAATCATGCTCATCTTTATTGTTTTAGGCATAGAGAATGATATGTCTGTAGTGTCGGTAGATGGGTGTTCTTTTGATGGTGAAAAGGAAACATGTATAGCATTGTACAGACTCACACATTAGAGGGTCCATCCAACCACTCATCATTTGGCTAGCCTGGACATTGTTGTAGTTGGTTATATTAGTCCTCAGTTTCTTTTAGTGGTGATGGATTATAAAGACCTCATTCCAGAAGATGTTCTTATTTTTCCACCCCATAGATATAAATACGTTTCCATTGATATATACTCCAATATGGAACCAATATTTACACCTACATATCATATGGCCCTCATAGAGTTTCATGAGTTGAGGGTATAAATGCAGGACTTGAAAATGAATGGTTTTGTGAGACCCAATGTTTCACCATGTGCATCCCTTATTGTTTCCTATGAATAGAGATGAGAGATTGACGTTATTTTATAATTAACAGAACATGAACTAGTTGACCCTGAAATTTATGCATCCACTACCGAGGATCAGTGGCTTATTTAATGAGATAAATGTGGTGTAGTAGTTCATGAAGATTGACATCAAATCCGACTATAACTAGATATGACTATTGGATGAGGATATAACAACTATGGCCTTATGATTTTTTTACATACACTATATGTACCTGGTGATACTATTTGGCAAGAAACATTCCTTTCAGTATTCCTAAGACTCATACCACAGATCAGTTAGACTAACATTGACCAGTTCATGGTTGTCTTCATTGATGGCATCCCAGTGTTGTCAGTTTCTGAGGTGGAGAACATGAGAAACGAGGGGATGGATCTAGACACACATTGAGAGAACCAACAATATAAGAATATATTGAATATTCAGTTCTAGATTTGAGAGCTTCATATTCTAGGACATGAAATTTAAATATTGGAGTTGTTCTGGTCATATGAATATTGAGGGAGCTCATTCATGGGTGACACCCAAGAGTGTTTTTGAGGTTTGGAGTTTCCTTGGTTTGGTAGGATACTATCAGAGGTTTGTACCATACAACTCTATGTTGGAAGCATACTTGATATATTTTACATGAAAGGATAATCCTTTCCTCTATTCAAAAACGTTCTAGGATTGTTTCCAATAGTGTAGGTAGATATTGATGAGAGCTGCCATCTTGAGGTATCCAATGAAATAATAGTGTACAAGGCATTCTGAAATGCATTAGGAATCAGTCTTGGTTGTTTCCTCATGAAGTGGAATGCAGTGATTTACTATGGCTTGTTCCATTTTATACCACATGAGAGGAAATACATTACCCTAGATCTTTTGGTATTAGCAGTAGTTTTCACATTGATGATGTGGAAACACTACCTGATAGTAAAGTGTTTTATCGTCTATTCCGATCACAAGTGCATACTATATGTATTATCTAAAATTGATCTGAACTTTATACAGAGGTGATGGCTAGTGTTCCTCAAGGAATATAAATTGGAGATTGTCTATAAACCGTAGAAGGGGAACATGGTGGTAGAGGCTATCAAAAGGAGATCCATATCAATGTTGATGAATGATGCATCAAAGTAGATTTCCTCATTGTAGTTATACATTATCGGCGAATATGGGTGAGCTTACCTCTAGTTAATGGTTTTCACCCCTCCAAACATATATCATGTTAGAGAGGAACATCTTTAGGATACTAACTGTGAGACATTATTTTCTCATATTTCCACAGGGTATGCCCCTTGATGTTATTTGTAAGGGGGGAGAACATTGTTATTTTCACATGACATATAGTAGTAGCTGTGGGGTTGTGGGGGGGGGGGTGTTCATATAGAGTTTAACAAATCCACTTTAGTACTTCATCCAAACATGGAATGGATGTACCATGAGTTAAAATTTCTGTTTTGGTTTCTAGGAATGAAGAAGGGAGTTGTAGTTTTTTTTCACTTGATGGCTTACAGGTCAACAATTGAAGGTTATGCACCGGTTTCTAGCGGGTTTGTCTCATCCCCTCGAGGTTCCAAAATTGACATGGGAAGGGATATTGATGGAAATCATGATTATTTTACAATTTTCTTATATGTAACATGATTTTATATGGTTTATTTTTGAATGAAACCGAAATTCATACCACATTATGGATATCCGAGAAAAGATTTCAGTAGAGAGATTGTGATGCCACTACATGGAAGATATTGTTTAATGTAATGGAGTTACTTCGATGATAGTTTCAGATCATGATTATAGATTTATATCCCTATTATGGAAGTGATTCCATTTGGAATTTTGAACCCAGTTATTCCTGAGAACAATGTTCCACCCACAGAAGGATGATCAGAATGAGCAGACAATTAAGGTTCTTGAGTACATGTTGTGAGAAGGCATGTTAGACATTGGATGTAGTTGGGAGGATCACCTACCACTAGTGGAAAATTTATACAAAAACATCTATCATTTGACCATTATTATGGAACCATTCTAGGACTTGTATGGTAAACCCTATAGGGTACCATAATGTTTCACTAAGCTAGGAGAGTCATCAATCCTGATCCAATAGTTGGTGTGAGATACTAATGAGAAGGGCCAAGTCATCATGGAGTGGATGAGGACAACAATGATCAATAATAATTCTTTTTGCTAACAAGTGTTGAAGTCCTTTGGGGTTCGTGGAAGGAGACCATTTATTCCTTTAGGTTTAAACTCAACATGGGTTATAGAGATTTGGATAGGGAATAAAGCTATATCTGAGGATCAACGACCCATTCAAAAAACTATGTAGATTTGGTGAGGAGGTTTACCTCTTTGCTCTACTTCTACAGTTAGAGTGAGTACAATATGTCCTCCACATGTTGCATATCATGAAATATGTTAGTGACCCATCTCACATATTTGAGTTTGGAGAGCTAGTCATGAAGGTAGGGGTGAATTTTTGTATGTACCCGGTGAAGATCGAGGGTCGATAGGAGATGATACTTATTGATCTCTTAATTAATCTTTTGCCTGTCTGGTGTTAGTATGGTAATCTCTTGGAGAGCACATGGGAGATATAAATTCTTATTCGTGATCAGTACCGTCATTGAATTGAGTGTCCATTTTCTTGTATTTTTGTTCATTAACTAGCCACATTAGGGAGAATGTGACATATGGAATGTTTTTGTGTGCTATTTTAAGAAGTTATATGGGTTGATTTCATTACTTGGGGCTAATACAACTTGTGATTTTGAGGCCCGATGATCCTGTAAAAATTATTTTAAAACATTAAACTTTTAATATCATGTTCACAAAATATTCCTAAAAAATATAAATAACCCATAAATGGGGGTTCAAATCAAATATCTGACGGAAACCAAAATCATATAAGGGAAGATTTAAACTAGGTGTGACATATCTTTATTTAGCACTAGTCATTTTTAAAAAAGTTCTCACAGGACGTAACACGAATAAAATAATTTATTTTAAAAAAATTTGATGGGGCATCAATTTTTTTATTAAGTCTTTGTCAGACATTTAGGGTTAGAATCATTACCATGTAATTTCTATAGAAACATAAAGACAAAACCTCTGGAGAAAATGGTGTCTCATAAAAATAGATTGATCAAAAAAGCACCTCAGATTCCATAAACATGTCCCAGAAAAAATACCACCCTTCAATCTTCATTAGTGATCAAATTGAATCGAGGCTGTACGTGTTGTTTTGAGATTTTTTCCAATTCATTAATTTTACAATTAATGTGGACAAATCAACAAAAATATTGGCTAACAGATCAATCATTTAAGGAGTATGGGATATTATCTGTGTGATTATTGAGAGATAGAACATTTTTCCTACTTGTGTCTCATTCTAATGGAAAAATATTGAGGCTGACATGAAAAAATAGTTGACGTTCATTCCTTAGGGTTTTTCATTCTTCCTTTCTCTACCCCCTTGTTCTTTGTGTTCTTCATCATTGTTTCCCCATAGTCATGGATCGGCCATACCAGGTGGCTCTTAATGTGATCTGACCCCCGAATTGGAAAAAAATTCAAAAGATTATGGATCTGGTTAGATCATTAACTGATGACCTCAGATCTACAACATTTGGATTTTTTAGGCATTGGAGGTGGCTCATGGGTTTTTGGATGGTACAACTAGTGTGGCACTAGCGACGATGATGGCACAAGATGGTAGAGTTGCATGAAAAAATGCATCCAGTGGTTGCTGTATGAGATGAAGATGTGGAGGAGGCAGTGGAGGGCTACGAGATGCTATAGGTGGCCATGTGCATGGTCCAGGAGACGCATCGAGCAATAGCAGGACACGATAGTCTACCACATAGTGTGGACGTTTTCTATGCCCAGATAGGTAGGTGGATATGGTCTCGGCCCAAAAGGAGTAGTTCAGGCCCAGTTGAAGTGGGTTGGAAAAAGTGGATAGGGTCTAGGTGGTCCAGGTCAGGTAGGTCAAAACGAATGATAGTCAGCCGGAGCCGAGCCATGTTATACCATGATGGCTGATCATGAGCCACAATATCTCCGTCTATCACACGACCATGGTAGCATGGGTGGTCGACCAAAGTTGTTGGTCCACGGGAGGCTGGTCCTGGCAGTCGACTGTGACAGTCGATGGACCAACCTTTTGGTCAGCCTACAGGCCCAATAACCCACCTTTTAAAACATCAAATGAACATTAATTCTAAATGAAGAATCCAAATATGACCAGTCTAAGATGTTGAGACCCTGACATTGAGAAAAAAATTTAGATAAGTGTTTATTTTTTAGTTTTTACTAGAATAGATTCAGAGTGTTACCTTTGACCATTCCTTTAGGTTTTAGTAAGACATTTCATCATAATCACTAAATTATAATCCCCGTAAAGTGGATAAATCCATGATAGAGTATGATATCCTTCTATGGGACTAGATTTTGATCGTCTATCACCATAGTGATTTTATTCGAATTGACGTGTCCTCTGAGCGTAGGGATTTGTTACTCCATCTAGCTAAATACATTAGTAGGGTTAGTTGTATTCCCATATGAGTCTAGGAAGGATACATTGTTTTTCATGGTGATCCATATTCAGTATGTGGTATTAATTAGTGTGTCTGGGAAAAATATAATCTCTTTGTATCATAGTCATCCTTGAAAAATGTGTTTCCTTTGGTTGAGGCCCTAATGATCTAGACCTCTTTGTGTGTGTCTCTGAAGATATCATGTCTAGAAGAGTACGTTCTCATATAATGAGCATGATTTAATGAAAAATGCTATTGTTTTTATTTGGTTGTGGCATACATATTGACTTTTTGTATTGGATTGAGTATATATGGATATTCTTAATATATATGTCTTAGAAAAATAAATGAGTATATGTATTGGTACATTATGTTGTGGTATTTCACTGTTTGATTACACTATGGGTTTTGGGTGTCCTTCTATGTATTTTTATATTCAACAATGTATAGACTTTTTCAATATCTGTCATCTCTTCTGCCTATGAATGGCCATTAGATGGAGTACTAGGTAGACCAGGACCCGTTGGTTCTTTGTGAGACAAGATGGGCTGACGGGTGTTCATATGGTTGTTTAGATAATAGTCCAAACACCTATTTTCATATAGTTTAGACATGTGGCTATAGGCTCGTTTTTGTGGTATTTTTTTAGACATATTTATATTCCATTACATAAAGTATTGTAAAATGGTTGTGGGTTATAGTGGTTTTCATTCCTTTTTTACTATGTGTTTTTACATTTCATCATATGTGGCTTAGATATTTGTGCATATATTAAATTTTGTTACTATAATACCTCCGATATTTAGGATATTCTTACTCGGTGAAAGTCACTACCCCATGTCCAATTGGATGCGGTCTTGGGAGAGGCATGATAGAGGCACCTTTTAGATACGATGTGATATAAATGGAGGACATCTAGCCAAAACCTTTTGAATATCATTAACAGCATGATAGAAGAGGATATAGCTTAACATTCTTCATGATACAAAATTTCCCCAGCATGGGCGACAAGTAAAGGGATTTGTGATTTCAAAAATCAAGATTAAGAGGTCATATCTGATGGTTTGTATAGGATTTATTCTAGCTATATATGTTCGCCAACATCATTATGAATAGCTGATCCTGGTCTCACCTCTCATACACAACACTACATCCAATATTTTTACTTAACTCTCATTCATATAAAAAAGAAAGTGGTGTATAAAATTTTCTTTAATTAAAATAATTTAATTGGCGCATGTGGACTAATTCATGAAATATATTGTCGTAATAAATCTACACATGTTATTAATGAGTGTCCCAAAAACTGAAGGTGTTTATTACATGGCCTCATAACATTTCCTCTAGAATCAAAATAATCTTTTCTAATTGACTACAACTCTATGGATGTATTGTAATACTCACAAGTACCTTTGATCCCATATCTTTTAAAAGGACATTCCATAATTGATATGTGCAATGAGGATGTTGATTTGAATCAATACTCATTTGAACACTATGATGACCAATTATTTCACACATGTATAGACTACCCAAAACACTGACACTAATGACCTCCCTAAATAGTAAGAAATGGGATTACTTAATTATTCAATCCATGATCACCCATACTAAATCAATATTATGAGGTTTCATCAGTAATAATGTCGTCAAATATATAGTAACATCACACCCGCTTCAATTTCACAATGTTTAGAGGCTACAACAACCCATCAATATATTTATTCTAATCCTTCACATTTTAACATGTGAATCATATTTTCACATTGCCTTGTCTCTCATTTTTCATCCATGGACACTATTATTATCAACATATATCATGAATACTCTTTTTTAGACCCATATGAACCAACCATATAATATAATGATAATCGCTTATATGATCCTCATAAGAACCCATCGTAACTTATAAACCCCCATGAAAATGTAGAAAATCTCTACAACCAAGATACTATCTTGATGGTTGCTCACCACTATATAAATATTCCCACATATCTAAAAAATTCCTATTAAATAACTTCTATATCATTACCCAATATTGAATCGGGGTTATAACATATGTCAAATTTATAGATACTCATCCCTAGGAATTCAAGATATCAAGATACATGTCTAAAAAGTGTTGTATATGTCGATATTATCACAAGGCTCCCTCACATACATCATCTATCGATGCCTTATAGATCAAGGAATATGAAAAAAGGTTCTTTTTTTCATTTTTAAGCTAGATCGATGTACAAAACGTTAAATACAAGTTTCAACCCCTCTACCAAATTTCATGCTTTCATTGAAAAAATATGTTCTTGAGGCTCTAATGGTCTTTGTACACCACATCCCTAATACTAAACAACATTGTGTCATCAGCATCTCATGTGACAAACCAACATATCTAATTCTAAATCATGGGATGGGTATTTCATCTAATGTGGTCATATCTATCCACAACCAAGACAAACAAAATTCTGATAATTGATAAGACACAATATATTATGATCCTCCTATATCAATAAAAATATATATTTTATAGTTGATAATAAAATAATAAAACCTTTGAAGGTAGAATGACTAACATTTAAACTATGTTGAGTGAATTGTATAAAATGAGACTATCTTTCCCCATTTCATAAGGCTCATGTTTTCCTCCAATATACAATTATCTCTGGTTATTATTGTCAATAATTTGATGGGTTAACACACCCAAAACATTTACTTGAATATTATATGAAACTCTAGCTACCTATTAGATTAGGGTTAATTGAGTCACATCTAAATTACAGAGCCTATCCTGGTCCCCATCCAATAATATGTTACTATGAAAACATACACAACTTATAAAATTACACAACCTACTGCAAAATTGTTATTCAATAATTGCGTTATCATATTGAGGGGTTATTTGGAAACAATTTCCACAATAATACTAATATAATATGAATATATATTGTGGTAGAAGATAACATCCTTATATTCACCCCCATTGTTTTCATTGTGGTAACCATAATTTTAGTGATTTATGACACCATAAAGAGACCCTCATGATAACCCTATTGAAACAACATATCAAATACCCATGGATTATCTTAGATTACCTTCTGTGATGAGATCCTAGTTTATCATGTATAAAAATCTACTAAGTTGAAAAACATTAAGCTAATAACTTATTTCATAGTTGAGTCAATATTGTAAATATCCCCCCTATAAACCTGATCGACAACCAATGATGGAAAAAATTAATGTTTTTTAGTAAAAAGTTCATTATTGTTCAACATAGAAATACATTCTAATGAAAAGTGCATTAACTTGAGAGGCCACTCATCACCTATGGTCCCTAGATCGATGTATCTCATGACCAAAACCATAAATTCATTTTATATTAGTTCATCTTACTGATCAGTTTAGTCCAAAACAACCCATTATTGCGTGGATGGTCCTCATAACATGTAATCAGAAAAATTCACCATCTTATATGACTGTTTTTTTGTGATTATTATATATTTTCTTCATCACCTCAGTCAAGAACTCAACTTCTCTTGGGCCTCCAACCGTAGTCAATATAGAAAAATGTTACAACCAGAACACTCTCATCCACTCAACCATCAATTTTACAGTTTGAAAAGTCTTTCATTCCCTGGATTACATGACCCTTAATAAAACTATCAAAAATACAATCATCTATCTTATTCTAATAATATGATGTAGATTTTGGATCATTCTTATTTGTAGTGTGATGATTTATACTCTCATAATGCTATTTCCAAAGATTATGGTTGGGAATATTATTGTACAATGCTAAAAAAACCATTGACCATTGGTTACACAAAAGAATCAACCACAATATGTAAAAAAAATAGAGAATCATTGGCTTAATATTCCTCTTCCCTAGATTAACATTTGATGTGGAATAACTATAACAATTTATTTCACATCTTCCCTTAGATATATTAATGGATTTCTTTTCATCTTTTATATGGGTTGATATATCACATGAAACATATATTCCCAAATCATAAAAAATACTTGTCTATATATTTTACAATGTGACTACCATGAAGCATTAATACTCATATCATTCCATTATATAACATGAGTAAAATCTCAATAAATAGTAATATCATACAACAATGTAATCACCCATGTATAAGTAATATACATAATGTAACAATTGAACAACATGTGCAAAAATCTCAACCCATGCCACTCAATTTTCCCCCACACATGTGCCAGATACTCCAATAAAAAATCTCGTTAACAATTCCTGAATTATATTATTATATTTTCTAACATTAATATATTCTAAATTAATAGAAATGAAACATGCAGCCTAAAACTGCTTTGTAACTTCTCCCACCACGTTCCTATTCACATGAATGGATTGGGTGGGTTACTTGAGATTCAATGTGTTTCCCCATTCACTTGAGGCTTCTGACTAGTTGTGTGGGTGTGAGGAATATAGTAGGGATACTATAACCGAGGGTATAATGTATAAAAAACAATAGAAACATTAATATAGTAGTGGACAATTACCCCAATAATATAAATAGTCATCAAGAAATCATATAATAATAAAAGACATCACAACTGCTCTAATAATAATTGTAACCATTTATTGTCATTTGGAATTTATATAAGTTATATGTTTAATGGCATAAAAATAAGTCTAACAAGCTTTGTTAATGCCATTATGTCCAAATTACCTAACCCCATGTTGATCTCGTCTGCAATATGTCACCCATCTACTGATCAATCAAACAATGCAAGAAAAACTTCCATTCTCAGCCCATGCATCCATGAAATCATCCCAGGTACCTAATATAATCCCATTATTGGTGTGAGTAAAACTCAGTTTTCCACCACCAATGATGTCTATAAACATACAATTTGAGTATATTGTACATAATGTGAATCGATAAAAAAATGTTTGAATATATGTTAATAATATTGCAACTAAAATCAATCCATTATCCCATGAGGTATAATATTCCACAAAAGTATAGCCAATCCTTCATCAGTATGATTCCAAAATTGTTTTCAATCAATGCTAATCATTCCCAAATACCCTCTAGTTTTATCCCTCATATTAATATTTGAGAACTAGGATGATCACATTACACAATATAATATGTAATGATCAGTTCCTTGGTCTATGAAATTAGAGATATAATGCAAAATATTTTCATATAAGAATTTAAACCTTACTAAGAACAACCCCTTTATATGGTCATTTGACTATAATCTGGAACATTCCCTTTTTATATAAATTTTGGTATCACAAGTTATATACCAATAATATAATAATTACAGTATATATAGTCACATGAACATTATATAAAAATTAATATATCAATTAGTTGAATACATTTATATATTAATTTCAATATAACCAGACATAAACCCTTTATATAAGTATTTCATCATATAAAACATTTCCACACATCGACATTAGTAAACCATTTAAATATTACATTTCTATCTCTTATTTCATTATACCAAAAACAATGATCACCATAAATTTTGTAAACCATATTAATATAGTGTGGTCCATATTTACAAATATTATCCATTTACAATTTCACAAAAAAACACAAATCACATTCCAATGTCTCATATGGTTATGACAAGTTCACATTATCAGAGAGTCATGTTGGTCACAGTAGGATGCTCAGGGAGGCTAAATTGAGTATCTATAAAAATTTCTATTCAAAACGATATTTCAAAAAGGGATCACCAATAAAATTAAACAAGCCCAAATAATCAAATTAATATTGTTATGCGTGTTTGACTAATTAAATAATTTCTTAGAATATTGAATAATTCATATTAATATTAATATTAGTAATTATTATTACTTTTTCTATTATTATAATAATGAAAAACAGTTATAAATTCATTCCAAGATTAACTATCAATGTAAATTTAGTGATTCATTAATTAGATAGTAAAATAGAGAAAGACTATATTGAGTAAAACAAAGGAAATAAAACAAGTCATTCAGTCTCAATACAAGACCAAATCCACTCCACTTGGTGATCACCATCCACCAAGATATTTATGTAAATATAGTTTATTGACACCCTACATTGGGGTAACAACAGTACACAAGACTATCCAGGTAATACGACCTCTTCTATAGTTCTTTGTGGGTACAAGATACTAGGCCATAGATGGACCTCTTCCATACTTATCTTTAGGTATACACATGTGTAAACAGATTGTTGGGAAAGGATATCATCTATACTTTAGTTTAATGAAGGAGACAAAGTGTGTTAGTTCAATATATACACACAATGGTCAAAATTTAATAAAATGAAACATAAAAAAGGAGAAATATAGAGATAGGTTTAGAAGTGCTCTGACTGTTAGTCGTTGCATCTTTGGACTTCTGAGATGAAGAAGATGTAGGAATCAAGTCTTTGTGTGAAAAAAAGAGTATCACAAGTCTACTAGATCTGGCATGTGTTCTTCGTGGTGTTCATTGTGATAAGATTATCTCGATTCGGGGATTCATGTATTCCTCATGTGTTGTTCAACATCCAATTCCATGAGTCAAATCCCTCTTCAAAAATCTCTATGTGCTATTTTTTCATGCACACACACTTAATTCGCGTTTTTTCATATATTTGGTATGTCCTTTTGGATATTACATCTCTTTTTTTCATTGAGTTCATGTGTTTGAGTAGAAATTTTGCATGTATTCTGCACCTCGTACCTCGTAATGTTAGGTGAATTGTCGAAAAACAATCTTAAATTATGTCAGTGCATTTAAAATATTCAAATATGACTGTTAGATATAAAATTTAAAAAACCACATAACAGATTAAGAAACGGTTTCACAATATGTCCTGGAATGGTTTCTCCATGAACCAGTCTCTTCTTGAATCAGTGTCTGATTGTTCATAATGTTTGATTGTTCATGGTGTCTCATGGTCATGGTGTTTGATTGTTCATGGGGTATCCTGGTCTCAATGTCTGATTGTTCATAGTGACTAATTTTTCACAGTGTCTGATTATTCATAGTGTGTCATAGTCACCATGTCTAATTGTTCAGGGTGTCTGATAGTTCACAATGTCTAGATGTCATGGTGTCTGATTCTTCACGGTGTCTCATGGTCACGATGTCTGATTCTTCATGGTGTCTTAGTGTCACGGTGTCTCAGACATAGCCAAATATCAATATTCAGACATAAGTACTAATATTAATAGAATTAATTAGACATAATTATTTATAAGGGAAAATAACTATAAAGTAATGTAAATATAGTGTACAATAGTCAATCATGTTGTATAACATCTATGCTCTTGGATAGATTTACATAAAGAAAAAAAGATACTAATCATCTGTACAAATGATTTATGACAGTTTACACAGGAATACAAGTTTGAATAGGATTTGTGATCATTGAAACAAGATTAACACATGAGGAGTCCTAAAAGTCCAAAAGAATATTTTTATACAAGTTTGGGATCTCCTATAAGGTTTCCACATGGTTGGTGTTAATGCTAATGGACCTAACATGGTCTATTGGAGGTCTAACAATAAATTCTAATTTACAATTGTATTATCCATTAAACTGATATAATTCAGTGAAATACAACATGATCATATTTATTTCACATACTATAATAATTTAATACATACATTAGTGTATTTTTCAATAAAATCCACCTCAAAACCTATTCACGGAACACCAAATCTGATGAAACATTTTTTTGATTTTGCGATTATTCTTTGTGTTTTTGTATAGGATGCATGGATCATGACATATTTTTTCATAGGAGGTTGTGGATGAATCTAATTAAAATGATAATTAGAATCCATATAAATTCTCTCATGGGGGCCTAAATTTTTGTTTGAATATCTTGGAGGGGGAATGTGTTAGAAGGGTTAATTGTATTTATAAAAGATTGTGCAAAAGTAGACACTGACAAAAACACCAAAATAGCACTGCAGAACATGTTGACATGGGTAGGGCTACAAAATAACACACGAGACCATATCATATCATGCATGATCAAACCAAATTCAAATAAAACCATTCCACCCATGGTATACATCATATATAAGGGGAGAGGTACCAAAGAGAATACTAATCCACCATGACACATAACATAGTAAAATGAGAAGTTGTCTATGGAACATCCAAATACCAGGTAGTAGGGTTACCAAATTTTGATGAACCAGCTAAATTCACCACTAGGCCCCCACACCACTTCTACTATCCTTATTCCAATGAGTTTTGACAACCTACACCACAACCTAACTTTGTTGGTTTTCCATGAAAAAATGTCAGTGGCTATAATTTCCCCCCATCGAGTATCCAACATGATAGATGGTCTCTTGACACTATAAAGACCAACCATACAGTTCATCTCAATGCTCCACAATGCAAAATCATTAATAATTGAACTCCATAATTCCAGATTCCTCCTAGAACATAAAAATATAGACTAATTCTTGAAAACCTTGGTTTATAACCAAAATAACATGCTCAAATAGGTTTATAAAAACATTAATGAGTGACATACCAATAAAAATATGGGAACATAAAAATCACCCCATGATTTGTTATGGAAGAATATATTTATATGATGATTGGTTTATATTCACTCAATTCTTTTTCTATAAATATTGAATTATTTTTTACCCTCCATTTTAGCCTAATCTAGTAATGAGATAATTAATATATATTATAATGGTATTTGATCTCATTTTTCATTCATTGTGATATGATTAAAATTATGAATATAATTTATTGTATATGATATATATATAATTTTTTTTGACATATTTTATCAAAAAAATAATTCAATATTTTTTAATTATTTATTCCACATGATCTTTCGTTAAATGTAATTTGATTCAAATGATCATGAATTTGTAAGGATTTCATTAAAATTTCCTTTTTAAATTGATATTATCATTGAAGAATTTTCAATTTAGGGAAATTATATTATATATATATACACATTTTATTTGTCATCATATTGTAATTTATGAGGATTATATGTCTCTATTAAATTTCACCACACATTGGATCACAATTCAATCTAAAGGATTTATTTAAGAGGATCTATCATTATACCTTTTTCGGATAATAATATTTAACCCTTTTATTAATATTTATAATAGGAGAATATGAATTTCATAATACCTATTTCATTGATTTATAAAATCAATTTTGTAATGATTTTATATTTATTTATATATGTGTAAAAATAATACTTTTTTAATTTTATACTCCAAATTTATCCTAACATTTTTATCATCCTTATATAAGAATATAAATTTCTATATATTCAAGGTTTTTTAAATTAAATTCTACTCACATTCAAAATATTCATATTAATTTTTATTTTTATTTTTTAACATATTCTTTTAATAAATTATTTTAAAAAAAATAATATTTTTACATATATTTCAATGATCTTTTTAAATGACCATATAATGTACTTTTCTAATTTGTGTAAAATGTATATGGTTACTTATACATGTCTAAGGGGATTCTATAATAATATCATCCTCATTTTTTTTAAATTGGCTATGATCATTTCATGTTGAAATTTCCATGACCCTTACTATATTCTAACATGGTAGTTTTTCATAATTGGAATTATTTGTGTGGTTATGTTCACGTGGCACAAATATGTATAACGTATTATTATGTTATGGGTGGGTATGATATATCCATTAATTTCAGGGGGTAATAATTTATATCACATAATATAATGATATTATTTATATACATGATTATAGTTAGCTATTTAAAAAATAGCTTATACATAAATAAAGTTGTATATGTATAAAATATTGTGAATGGACCTCAATAATGTTATAAATTTTCAAAACTTCATTTGTGGACATTATTTCAGAAATCTATTGTCAAATATTTGGGTAGAGAATCTTATATAATTATTTATCTTCAAAATATAATGCCTGTACATGATTTCAGTTATTGAGGATAAAAATGTTGTGTATGCACATAATTATAGTTAACTATATTAATTATATATTTTGTGGGAATGATTAAAATTGGTTATTATGATAATGTTGTGAGTGGGAACGATTTAAAGTTCATATGTTAAAAGTATAGGGTATAACATTTCAAGTATGTATTCCACATCTTGATGATATTCTCCATGGATTATGATTATTAAATCATCATTACAAACTCCTACGTCTTATATTCTTTTTCATTCCAAAAGCCTTATGTCATGACTCATGGTACATGATAAATACTTTATTTTCTATTATATTATTTTCATGTTGATATTACTGTTTTCATTCCCACATGTTCATATTATGACCACATATTCATTTCAATTAATATCTTTTATGTTTACCCATTTTGAGCATATTGTGTAAAAATTTACACTATTTCAGATATATGGTTTGTTATAATGAGTAATATATATGATCTATGTAAAAAGGTATCATTGAACGAGAATATTTTTGAGGGATAATGAATTTTATTAATAAAAAGTAGTTATCTACTAATTTCAAAAAATATCTAAACCCATCTATTTTAAGGTGTGATTTATACTGATATTCAATGTCTATTGATGTGAAATGACTAAATATATATGCATGTAATAATTATGGACTCTCCATTTTTATAAAATATAGTATTAGATATTTTTTAGTGATTTTTTTATTTTCATTTATGGTAAAACATATTGAATCTTACCTCAAAATGAAAGTATATTAGTTGATCCAATTATGTTTTTGTTTATTCAATAATCTCATAGATTTAAATAAAGTTATTACATGATAATAAACCATTTGATTTATATTTAATATACTTTTATGTAATAATTTTATGCTATCAGATATTATATTGATTCTAAATAATAATTTTTTTAGAATTCTGTTTAATATAGGATCCGCAAAATGATGACGTGGAAGGTAAGTCTCCCGAAACATGTATTTGTTTCCATAAATCGATGTACATAATATGGTATGAATCACTGTTAAAAATAGAAAAAAAGGGAAATGTACGAATTATGACAAATAAATTAGTTTATTTGTAAAAAAATATTCTGGTGTATAGTTCACATAGAAAAAATATCATTGGTCATGTATATCATAAGAATATTTCCAAATATTTTCATTATAATGAGTAATAAAAATTGTTATAATGAAAATTATTGAGGGGGTAGATTTTGACACTTATATATTTAGGAAAAAAATTATTTCATTAATCTATATTTGATAAATTAATAAATAGGTTTGTGTGTTCATTTAAATGAACTCATAATTAGTGGAAAATAAGTCAAATAATATATGAATAGAAATAATATCTCTTTATTCAATCATAGATGATGATTACAATAATCCAAAATTAAACTAATTTTTAAAATTAATGAATTATTTATAATATAGACACATATTAAATGATAATAAATTAAAATGTTTCAATTAATTGATATGAATTATATCATTCCAACTAAAAACTCCACCTAGTGACCTTTAAAATTATAAATTGATGTGTAATGGCGTGTATGGATGAAATCCAACCGTTTGAATGTTTGTGAATACTATAGAGATCATGAGAGGATTATTGCAGGTTTGGTGGTGTTTGGATGCTAAAATATTGAATATGGAATAATTTATGTTGTAACAAGGTCGGTTTAATGTATGTATGTTTTGTATTTTATGTATGGGTTATTACTATAGGGGTTTTAGTAGTTGTGTTGGGAAATTTATTTAATAGATATATATATTACACCATCATTATTTACATAAAAAATTTGTTGATCCTTTAACCTATAGAATATGGTCAGGACAAACTCACATCTTAAATATGAAATTTTTCATGAAAATTAAATGTTTCTTGTGCATTTTAAGATTATGTGTTCTTTAGAAGAATATAAAATGTGGGCCATTAATGATTTAAATGTCCTATTCATGTTATAGAACTTCACATGGATGCCCATTTATTATATTTTAGCATACACTTCTTTATCTAGCATAGTGGCCTTTCTTCTAATTTTGTAGGAGGCCAACAACATTACACAGTAGTTTTTGTGATCACTTATAAAGGGATCCATTCATGACTTTATATATTTAATTGATGAATATACAGTGATAGTTATCCCTTACTCTCATTTGGTCCCTTGATCTTGTTCCTCACAATTATTTTTCATTGATTTTATTGTTTAACATTGTTTTATGATGCCGTTTCGTTGTTCATTGCAGAGCTGTGGTATGGAATCATTAGAGGGGTGTAGACTTCTTGTGGGACTGGTGATTGGGATCTACAGAAATGATCTAATATTGTGCAATGAACATTGATTCCAATCATATAGTGAATTCATTTTTATCATATTAATTTACATTCAACTATAAAAATATTAGGTTCTAAGGAAATTTATGGAAATTTAATTAACCTATTAATGATATAACATGACTAAAGATAATGTTGGTTTATTCATAGTGGTCATGTGTGGTTTCTTTCCTTCATGATATAATTTTTGAATCTTGATTTTCTAGATAGTCTACTATTTATTCTATGTATACATAACATGTTGTTAATATATGGTTAACGTTTATATTTTCAGGGAAAATTATAATGAATTTAAATTCATAATATAATTGCTAATTGACTTAAGAATTAATGAAGTATCATGTGTATAATTATGCATTTTTTATAATATGGATATTTTTTATGGTTATTCGTTTGTTTTTTTGTAGTCAAAACATTGTAATAATAAATATTTTAATTCATATAGGATTTAAACTATATTTTTATATATATAAATCAATATGGAAAATATTTGATGTTTTTTATAAAGGTTTAATTCTTTGGTTGTGTGTTATGATAACCAATTTTTATATGAAGGATGAATTCTTGTTTTTGGATATAATTATGATTTTATTATTATTATTTTCTTGTTACGTTTTGTATTTCTTTACATGAGATCATTTACATGTTATGTGACATTATCCTTTGAGGGATAATTAGATGTAAGTGGGGAGGACCAGATGATGTGGTAGTAGTTGATGGATGTGATGGTGAGATACATTGGTACATGCATATGGGAGATGGGTATGCCACCAATGATTATGGAATAAGATGAATTTGGGCTTTTCCTTTTACGTGATAAAGCATAATTCATTCTTGATGTGAATGTATTTAATAACTGATTGTTGAGTTTCTAGTTTATCTATATTCCATTCCACAATGATTTAGAAAAAATTATGTTATTGGATTCTTGTCTCATCTTCCTTGTAAATTAGGAAGGTTTTTCTAGAGTACCATCATAATGGGAATATGGTTATAATTTTTAAATACTGCATTAACATATGAGGTTGGTTTTTCCAGAATTAAATTGATATGGTACTCAAGATAAAATATGGGCTCGGATTGGATTATGTATAATTAACATATGCTTCGATTTATGGAAAATAATGTTTTATGTAAAATGATGTTGATCTTTAATTAATCGATAATGAATTAATCATTTAAATGTGAATTTTAATGTTAAAATGGAATTTTAATATAGCTTTTTTAAAATGGTTGTGTTCTTATAAGATTTATAATCATCATAGTGGAAGCCAACTCACTAGTAAAATTAGATGTACTGGAGTCTAAGGCATGGTTATGTACATAGTTTAGTTGTGTGGTATATTATATCCTATATATTATTTGATTTTATACACTAACTCACCCTTGTTGGTTAGGGTGATTACCTCCCAGTGGACTCACAAATTGGGTTTTACCCAACATCTCAATGGGGGGATGAATGGAAAACTCCCCCCTATAACCCAACTCTTTTTTCTCTGTATTACATCTGCAGGTATGAGCAAGTGCCAGTTTCCCTATATTTCTGTTCTTATTGGTTCTCTTCTGTATTTTAGTTATTGAACACACATGCATCTCAAGTTATATAATGAAAATTTATTATTTCATTTATGATTTGTATAGGTTGTGATTTCATGATATTCCTTACTCGGTGTGTGGGTTGTGAGTGAATTAGGTACAATTCATGATGTATTATTAACATCGTAAGAGTTTTTGTGGATATAAGAAAGTACCACATTACTATATGATTATGGGATATGGTATGGTGTGATCATGAGAAGAACAAGGTGGATTTTGAGATACTTCTCCATGATGCCTCCCCAATATCATACATTTGGAGAGAGATAGATGAGGTCCTGAAATAATAGGGAGATAGGTATGTAAGTAGGGATGTATTAGTGGTGCTGCATTGATGTCTTATTATTATAATAGATGATATATTTCACGAGATACATCATGAGTTATATCAATTTTGCGGATACAAAAATAGTATACATGTTTATGTTATGAGTTAATTTTAATGTCGTTCACTATAATATGGCTTGAGTTAATCTAATTTTTCATGAGAACATCCACATAGGATTCTCCTGAGTATACTATTATTCTTACCCCACATATATATAATTTTTTTGACATCATTAGAAACAAGTTTGATATCATTCATAGATATTACAAGATTGGTGTTTTGTTGGAGTTGTTTGGGATTTGTTGTGCTATAAAATTTACCTTTTTTGGAACATGTAGTTTTCAAATAAGTTGTTTTATTAATTTATTAAATTATATTTATTCACTTGAGATTCATTTATATATGTCAGAGTAGGTTTTGACTGGTGTAAATATTTTATAAAACTCTTCGATGTGGTCTCTCAGAGTGTAATACCCCTCATTGTATGTTTATTATACTTTCAATAATATTCCCCAACCCATGGCCTAATGGATGAGGGAATAAATAATTCAACATCTTTTTTATATCATTTTTGGAAAATTAGTGGTACTATTTTGGGTGATAGGTTTTTCAAACAATGGCATTGAATGTTTAGGTTGAAGGATCTCATGTATTTACAGTAAAAAAGAAGTGGGATTACATGGGTAGTTAGTGAAACCGTGTCAACTAATATTGGTAAGAGATGTAATCCTGGGAGAGTATATGAAACACATTTTAATATTTACCCCTATGATCTGATGAAAATACCTATATGTATTTCTTGGATTCAAAATATAGTTATACTGATAATAAGGATGGGACCATTGAAAGGATCATGCATCATTATTATTTGTTCATATTTATAAAATGTGTAGATCTGGGTATTGGTTATCAAATTAAATAGATAACAATAGAAATCATTAATTAATGTTACAATTCTCATATTATAGGTTTATGAGTCATTTATTTTTTTTCTTCTTGTATGTATGGATCATGGTCCACGTACTCATTAGGTTTGAGCTCAAGATGTTCAGTATGATGTTATAGCAGAACACTCAATATTATATGTTGATAATGATGAAATTTAAAAGTGGATACTCAGAATGTTTCTAGATAGATTCTTCATAAGTGTGATGGATTCATTTTAGACATAATTATAGAATACTGGTAGGAAGAGGTTGAGAAATATTTTAGTTCGATCCATTCATGGAATGAGAACTTAGTTTCATTGTATGTGATGGTGCTTCAGGGGGAAGATAGGATTTAGTGAAAAATATTCTATAGGGAATAAGAATAGTCAACGATATCATGGAAAATTTTCAGGTACTAATTTTTAAAATATTTTCAATTTTCAGCCACGAAGGTGGACAAATGTCAAGAGCATATTACACTTCAACACTAGAGTTAAAGTGTGTGAGAGTATGAGATACATTTCAATAACATTTGATGATATGATTTAATTTTTTGTCCATATTAGGAGGCCTTGGAAAGGCATTTAGTGGAAGATTTTCATCCATATATCCATCACTATGTCTCCTCTTTCATGTTTCCAACATATCCCAAGGTGATAAAAAATTCGAAGGTTGTATTAACCAGAACCATTTTGTTATTAGGGGGTATTCATGATGATTACGAACAATGAAAAAGTATGTAATTGGTGTCCTAGATTCCTAGATATAATATATTTTGGTCTGAAAAGGGCTGGTCACATCACTCATCTTCTTGTTTCTCCTGTAGTGGGTACTATATAAAATTTTACAAGGCATCAAACATATATTTTTCTTATACAGGTGTTAAAAATAAATTGTGGGAGTTAATAGAAATTATATGAAGTTAGCATGTTCCATGTGTTCTAATTTATGATTCACTATTAACATAGTTTCAGTAGAGATTTTAGTGGTAGAGTGTTCTAATTTAAGATTAGAAGATAGTAGATAATGTAGAAATACAACAGCCCTGAGATGCTCCTCACACATACAAATTAGACCAAGTCGAGAAAGTAGGCCATGATCAGCTTTAGTATTTATATTTACCTATATCAGAAGATCCAATTTTCATATGAGGTTCCATTTTCATATTTTCTATATGGGTGTGTTCTTTATTTATTTGATAGTTAAACAGTCATATATTGTAGCTTCCCATGTCAATTTATTGTGATATGAGGTAGGGAGACTTATAATTCCCTTAGTATTTACTATTCCAATTATATTTTGATCTGTATTTTATAAAGTGTGTAGAGATAGTGAGCTAGTGATGAGGAAACACCGATATTTTCGAAATTTCCATTGTCATACTGGATATAATAAGAGGTTCAAAAATGATTCCTATTAGTTTTTAAGTCTACTGACAGCCTTGACAAGGTAGGATGTGACATTTATTTTTATTATTCAGTAATATGAAGCATTCAATTGCCTGAAGATGATGTTGTTATATTCTTATTCTCTTTTTTTCAGAAGGAATAGTTCAGTTTGAGGTTTTTTGTGATCCTTTGTGTCGTGGTTTGGGTTGTGTTTGGATGAAGCAGAGTTCAATAGTATCATATGGCTATTATACATTTCATTCTTATGAGCATAGCAATCCCATCCATGATCTCATGTTAGAAAAAAAAAATTTATTCCCCTCGATGTTATAGAAACGTTACCTCATCAGTGAGCATTATTTAGTATTCACATTAAATAAAATCTTGAGATGTGTCTTCACCCATAGTGACATGATCATTAAAAATTGATGGTGGATTAAATTATAGTAACTAAATGACATCATGATTTATTATAATCTAAGAAGGGTAAATTTTCTAATTTATTAATTGGGAAAGATGTAACATGTTGATTTCAGGAATGACTTTGTGGATTTTGAGAGTGTTATGAAATAACATTATATGGTGCAAGTAGATAGGTTAGTGGTCAGAGGAAGAGTTTTTCTTTTCGCTATGAAAGTAAATTCTTTTTGCTAATGTAGGTTGAGGATTCCCAGTGTTGGGATTCCCTAGATGATGTTTTAAGGGACCGATTTTTTTGTAGTGATTCACTTGATGGTTTTTATGAGTATGATTAGTATAGGGTTTAGTTTAGGGGATGGGTATTCATCCTTCTAGTTATGTGTGAGGTGGTTCTCAGATACTTCCATGGATCATAGATAATAGTACATCTAGGTGTGAAAAAAAATTAGTGAAAATTGATAGGGTATTTATGTTGGTCTAGGATGGGTATTGATGTTTAAACATTTTATTTAAATTTAATGGTCTTCAAGAATGTGAGTTTTTAGAACCATATTCACTATGGTTTTCTCCGTCCATTAGATGATCCATAGTGGATATTTGAGGTCATATATTTTGAAGTTATTTCTATTCTAACTCAATATTAGTGGGGGTATGATATTATATGGTTGATAATGGATCATATAATGAAATTATCTAACATCATATAAAATAGAGAGTTTACATCCTTAGACTTCTATTAAGTTGTGTCTAAGGGAGGTTGTTAGACTCCACAATGTCCCGAGGATGATCATCTATGATCAAGATCTGTGTTTTTCCTCCATGGTTTTGATATGTCTCCAACATTATTTTTTCACTCATTTAAGAGTTTGAGATATATTTATATGTATATATATGTTCAGATTGGGTAGAACATTCATAAACATGATGGTATCTTGTGTAATTATATCCTAATGTTTTGAGTGTTTTGGATGTGTCATCATTTGTGGGTTTCATTTTTATATACTAATAATGTTTACTCCCATATCATAATAGTTTTGATTGAAGATTCCTATGGACATCCATATTTTTCTATGGTGTGCTCAACTAAAGTCATAGAGGAAGAAATTTTTTAGGTGAGAGCTAGTACAAGATACAATAATGTGTAATTAGGTCATTTGAGAGATGATGAAAGTTGTGCATTATCGTAATAAATTAATTTTCCATTAATGGAATTGGCCTATAGGGTTAGAAATTGGATATCATGTTTTTACAAGTTACTCTTCATCATGGGTAGTGATGTTTTGGTCATTAGGGTATGTTTTATCCTTGCTTTGTTTGTCCTTTCATGGTTTCGGGACATGTTGGATCCATAGAGTATCAGATAGATGTTCTCCCATATAAAATTTAGATACACGAATATTTTCATTTTTTCTCAGATGCACTATTACCTTTATAAAGACTCTCACATAATAAATATGGGATATAATTATTTTGATGATGATGCTTCCATCGAGGAGATGCATGTGTATATTCACGACCAATAGAAGAAAGTTTTACACATAAGTGTTATTCCATTGGTTCATGTCATGTGGTCAAATAGTGGTGAAGAAGGGAGTACATTAGAGCGTGAGTTGCAGAAATGTATTTCATACCCTGATCATTTTTTTATTTATATATTTTCATTTTTAATACCTATTGATGAATATTCAACTTTATTTGTATAATGATTTAGTTTTCTATTTATTTCTTGTTGTGGTCTTTCTCTCATTTAAGAGGTTTATCCCCTTAGTGTGTTATAGATCATGTTATTGTTATTGTTGGGAATACCACTTAATCTATCTAATTATGTGATTAAGCTCTTATAATATAAATATTCTTATGAGGTATTTATAGGGTTGTTTTTTGAATTTCCCCATTTATATATATTTTTTGTTTTTTAGGATTTTCAAAGATGAGAAATGATTGAATTGTATCTGATTTAAGGGCCTAGAGCTTTGCAGTCACACCCAATGCATGATTAAAATGTTTTTGGATCTTGGAAAAAGATTAGTGGAGGCATAGTGGTTTTTACATCTTAAAAAAATGAGGTAGGTAAAAAATTTGAAATAAAAAGTGGTTTAATATGTAATCATTTTTTTGAGTAAGTTTACAATATGGAAAAAAGGATCTTATGTCAAGTTTAGAGTGATTTGAGGAATGTTAATCTATGATGTATGTTTAATATTTACATTTTATATATACCGAAACATTCACCCTAAAAATCTATCCTAAAATACTCAGAATTCAAATATGAAATTTATGAAATGACTTAAGTACTGGTAGTGTGGTTTTAGGGGACTTGTTTTTTTTTAAACAGAAAACATCACTCATTTTTGATGTAATGGAATCATTCATATTTTTAACCTATACATATATATGAATTATAAAACATTTAGTTACTTCAATATTTCCCCACCATAAATAATATTCTCCCAATGTTCGAGGTGGCAAGATACATTATTCAAGGGGTTCAGGATCCCTTCTAAGGGGATTGATTCCATGATTTCGATGTTGGATCCTAAATGAATCTAGGTTATTTTCCACATTCCCTTATGGTATTATAATATTATTCCTTCCATTTAATTTTTCATTTGATGGATATTCATCCACATTTAATAATGGTGTTTTTTAGTAGTGTTTTTGGAGCAGTGTGATTTTATTGATGCACTCTTCCTATGGGACTGGTAACTAAGATTAACGATGTTGATCTATTTTCATATGAAGAATTATGATTCCACTGAGGTTGGGTATTTAGTTATTCTACTATTTATTTACAAGAAATCTTAATGTTATCTTGTTTTAACCAATTTATAAAAATTAAAATAAAATTTATAATGATATAAGCCGATTAAAGATGAAATGGGTTTATGCTTAATGATCACATGTGGTTTTTTTCTACATGGATAATAAGTTACCTCTTGATTTTATAGATTGATTTATATCTATTTTATGATAGTTTTTAGTGTTTTTATTATACATTTAACATGTTTAATTTCATGTAAAATGGAAATGAAGAAAATCAATAATTAATTGATTGATAACATTAATAATTAATGACGATGCATGTTTATAATCTTTTTTGTGTTGTATTTTGATATCTTTTTATATATGATGTATTATATTTATCTTAGTTGGATCATATGAATAAATTATAGTTTTAATCAATATATACTAAAAAATGTTTTATTTAATATGAATCATTGGGTCCAGGAGATATCATTTTTTATGAAGGACCAATACTTATGGTAGGGGGTGTGGGAGACCATTTGCAGGTAAAGGGAAATTGCATTATTTTTATAGCTTGTATTTTACTATATATTTTTGATATATTTTTATAGCCTTCTGATGTTCTCATAATTTTATATTTTCTATTTGATATGATATGATCCGTGGATGGTGGATCCTATGAAGGCTGATGAGATGTCGGTGGGGAGGCTTCGATAATGTGGAAGTAGTTTATGCATAGGATGGTGAGATGCTTTTGAAAATTATGTTGGGTGTTATATATGGAACAATAGATTACAAAACGTTTTTCACCTTGAATTAACCATTTATATTACAAAATTTGTTTCTTTATTGATACGAATATATTTATGGGTCTATAGACATGTTTCTTGTTTATTTTCATTCTATTTTTCACTAATTGAGGTAGCATAATGTGGTTGTTTTAATGTTTCTACTTATTGGTATTTTATGATATTTCTTCAAGAGTACTGGAATTATTGAATTATTTCAATAATGTTTAATAAATTATTTATCCCATTGGGTTAAGTTTTTTTGGATTTCAAATCAGTTGATAATCTTGAGATACTTAGACATGTTTTGAATTAAGCCTATAAGGAATGGAGTTAGCTTCATATATAATAATTTTAATGTGTAATAATGTTAATGGTTACATAAAACAAAATGAATCAATTAATAAATTTATTATTTCAATTAAAAAAATAATATTTAATGAATCTTGTTAATATTATTGTGTTCATACAGGATATCTGGTCTTAGTAGTGGTAGTCATGAGTCTTTTTGATGTTAGCTAAAGTTGATTCTAAAACTATGTTATGCCTACTGTGATGTTGTGAATAGTGCTATATAATATATAATTTTTAATTTCATATGCTACCCCATCCATGTCTATTTAGGAAACTAAAATACACTGGGCAATCAGAGTGTGTATTCCCAAATATCTTAGAGTGATAGATTGCAGACTACCCCTCTGCTCCCAATGACATTTATTTATAGTACATGAATTGACATGAATTGAGGGAAACCACATCAGTTTGGATATTGGGATTGATATTACATGCCCGGGGATTTTGATGAGATATTCGGTATTGTTGGTCGTTTTCATGTTTACCTTTGTGGTACTTGTCGTTTTCAATTTAGTTTTTTTACTATATGTCATAACATAAATGCAAATGGGAATGTTTTATATATATTTGTGTTGTTTTTTATTGGTATTTTTATCTTAGCTGTATCTTGAAAATGTTCTCTTGTTGGGTAAGGCCTCCACTTGTATGTTTATTATACCCTTGATGGTAGAAGCCAACCAAGGTTCTATATGTGGTAGGACATGGTCAGTCACCATCTCCCTTCTTTTCGTTCTGTCCCTGGAGTGGTAGTCTGTGGTTAGGAGGATTCATGAAATTATTTAATTGAAAAATATAAAGAGAAATTAAGTCTAAAATCTTAATTCCTATTGTAAATTATTATATAAAAAATTAAATGATTGAGTTTTATGGTGTGTGATGTTATAATGGAGAGAATAAATAAAATCTAAATAGGGAAATATATCAAGTATTTTACTATTAAAAATTCAATATAGTCATTAGATGTAATAATAGTCAATATATTATGAGTTTGGAATTATTGGTTTGTAGTAAATATAGTTAAAAAAATTAAATGTTAAAATATAAAAAATTTTCCGTGTGATTATTTTATTTTAAATTAAAAAATGGAATAAAAACATACTAATTCAATTTGTAATATGTGATTTATTTTTAGGAAACTCTTTTCATTAATTTTATGAATATTTAATATTTATATCAATAATTTTTATTAATAAAATTCAATGAATTTGTATAAATGTTAAGAATTTAACTAATTATGTAACTAAAAAGAGTACTAATTTAAAAAATCATTGAATAGCTATAATGGTTCATTTCAAAGTATTTTTATTATAAATTTTTTTCCTTATTCAAATTTTAAATTAATCATATACAGTGTATAAAATTTTTTAAATTTATTATTTATTTGAAAAAATGATTTAATTTTCATCAATTGATTATTTATAAAATTGTAATAAATATATATTCATTTACTAATAAAAATATATGTTTATCCATAATTTTTTTATGTCTGTTATCTATTTCTTCTATATAAAATAAATTAACTAATACTAAAAGAATGTTTTAATGAAATTCATAAATAATATACACAATAAGATAAATTAAAAATAAAATTATGATTATAAATTTGAAACATACTAATCTATTAGTCAATGTAACACATTCCATCTAATGTAAATTAAATGGATTGGAATAATATAAAATTATTTATTATGCTTAAATTTTAAATTTTTATATATTAAATTACATTATATATTTTAAATTATATGTAAATTAATTATTATTTCTTTTATTTACTGAATCTAATAAAATTATTTTTATTTTTTTGATTTTTATATCCAATTTCAGTAATAATTTTAACGTCATATTTTGGAATAAAAATAATTTATCAATGTAAAAATTGTGTTTTTACTATAAATTTAATATGATGATACAATTTTTTACTATAATAGTGCTACCTAATATGGTAAATTTATTAAGGGTAATGGTGAATCATGGAAATATAAACTAATTATAAAACCATTCCATATGACATTTTACTTTTATTTAATGGGAACACATATCTATTTCTCAATGTCAATATCAAGTAATAATACAAAAAACAGAGGTAGAAAATATCTCTAAATAATTCAATGAAACAGTGATAAAATAAAGAGCATTAAAAACAATGTGCTAATACAACTGAAATATTATTCTCACTACCATCTATTTTGTGATTTTGAGTATTATCACTAACCTTTGGTTTTAAATCATCATCCAAATCAAAATATCATTACTCTTCGATGCATAGATGTCACACTACTCCATTATGTTAAACTATTTGGTCATCAAGAATATAGAGAATTACTAGACAAGTAGTGGTTTATAGATTAGCTGTTGTTTCTCAAAATAATGAATAGCCTGATCATATAGTGATATTAACACCTAGAAGTTCTCTTCATCCACATTTAAGAACATACTTGTATTCACTAATCTATTCTACCCAATGTATAAAATCACAAGTACCACCCATATCTAGTAATAACATGTAATATATGTCTATCATATTATAACCTATAGTCATGTGGTATAAATTATAATATATATAATTTTATATTTTTTCATTGGAAACATACAAGAGGAATACTACCACATTTTAAGGTAAAAACCCCAATGTCAGTGAACTGATCTTCTATAAAATTAATCATAAGAAATAATTTTCAACATAATATTTTATAAAATCATTTATTGAAAAAAACTATATTACTTATAGTTTTAAAATTCATGATGTAGTACATGTTCAAGCATATAGCCCCAAAAATATTTAAAAATTTGGAGTATAAATCACTTCAAAGTCACAAAATTACCCCCTCTAAAGTCATCATTATTTTATCTAAATAAAGATAGTGAAATCCTTAATTATATTTTACCATAAATAAATATTAAATTTCATATATTTTACCTATCATTTACCAAACTAATAATATTATAATTTACCTTACACTCTTTCAAACATTTCATATAAATTTCTACTACTTGAAATGTGATTCACTCTTTAACTATTCTATGAGGATTCTAATATTCTGATCTGGTGACACTAACAGACTATGGTTCTTCAAGAAATAACACATACTATATTATATGGTGACACATATATACTCCACTGGTGATCCATATGTGTAACTATATACATTACAATGGTTCATATATAAATCAACTTTCTTAGAAATAAATTGATTTTATTGATCTTTTTCTATAAATTATTTCTATGTATTTATGGAATCCCTTTCATGAAACTGCTTCATATTATCACTAACTTCAAAAATGGTTCATTCACATACAATGAAATTTTTCTACCATTACTTTTTTTATCTTATAATCAATTTACTCATAATTAATAAATTATTGGCACATTCAAATCAGATAGCATTTATAAAATATTCTTGTCCACCCTTATTTGTGAAAGAATGAACCAAAAAATTTCATATCATTAAAAATATAAAAATTAAGAAATGACTATCAAGAAACATAATTTTAGGTACATTATCATTTATCTTCATTCTCCTCTCATCAATGTCAAGACCCTCTATTTGGGTGTTCCCGTTATGTACAATTCATGCCTTGTTTCGAATCAATATGTCATCCTCATTCATATTTCATTGAATGATCTATTTTTTACAGATTATATTCTTATTTGTTTGCCTCAAAAAACTCTCCCATGAATGATTCATCTTATTTTGTTCATGATATTCATTTATAACTTGAACCCAATTCTCAATTTCAGTTTCTTCATCACAAAATTTAGGCTCTACCTGTCATAAGTACGATGCATGTTGTTGTGTCTTTGTCCCAAATGTCTAAAATGGCCATGTTGGATCACTAATTATGTTCTATATATCAATTTCATCTCTTCTAATTAGTCTTTGTGTTGATACTGAATTATGGATGTACTTTTCATTATTTGAATATTATTATGAATCAGCATATGAAATAAGAAAATAACATGATATACTTATATATTCATCAAAATCCACCTAATACACATCATGTATTTACTGATGACTCTTCTCAATCTCTACAATAGTTACATAATTACTTTCAAGTTCCTTTTTCATCCACTTATTGATGAATTTATACTCATTTTTATTCTTTTAGTAGCCAAAAAATATCCCTTTACCTCCATGCGATTCAATATTCATATGTTTCTTCTAAATGATAATGATACACTTATTTTTGAATAATGAAAAATACATCAACATTGGATTCATTCTATACCAATGATCACCTGGAGTTTTTTCACCTTTTGGACATAATAGAGCTCTATTTGATCGATGTCATCACTGCTTCTTTCCAAAAATTCTTTAAAAGGTATTTCTCAATTTTCATTTTTCTATCCATGTTTTGACTACCATATTTATTCTCTTAGTTACTCCATTATATAATAAAGTACATATAGTTGAATATTGGTTATTTATACCATTTTTAACAAGATAATCCTCAACATATCAATTTCTGAATGTTGTTGCATTATCTATTCAGATATTCCATATTGTTTGACCCAAATTATTCTCAAAATCAATTTGATATGTTTTATTCAACTTAACACCTTAGATTGGTGTTTCATGATTAAAACCCATGAATTATTCTAAAATCATTATTAAAGTGAACATAATATCTTATTTGATCAATTGTTATTAGGGAAATTGGTATGCACAAATTAATATTAAAAAATTCCAGATATCATGGTGACCTTTTTTCTTTTTTCCTTATATCCATTTATAATGATCTTACCTTCTTGAAAAGTATCACATGAATGAGTATGAACACAAGATAACTTTTGGAGTTCTCAAGTAGCATCATATTTCACCATATCTTCCAATGATTTTTGGATCACGTGTCTATGATTTTTATTCCATAACATATTCTCTTCTTATATGTGAATGGACCACATGTCTTCTTCCCCATATAAAATGTAATGATTTATATTTATAATCATTCCCAATAAAACAACTACATCGTATTTTCTGTATTGATACATGAATTCATTGAAAAACATATAGAATGTCCCTGGTCACATAGTTGACTGAAACATAGTAATTTCTTGATATGACATTCAATAACCAAGACATCATCCCATCTCAAGACTTTTTCCCCAATCATATATTTCCCCAAGACAATACTCTTCAGGCCATCATCATTAAAAAATATTATGATAACTTCTTTATCTTACATGATTTATGTTACGAGATACTCATTTCCACTAATATGATATGTGCATTCATGGTCAACAATCCATATTATAGTGTGATCTGATACGTTAAATTAAATATCTACAATTGTTGTATTCTCAAAACTTTTCTTCTTGAACAAATTTATTGATCTCTTACTCATTATGGAAGGATAATATTTATTTTCCTTGGTGTATGCTGGACCAGATTTATCCTACAATACTAAAAAACGGTATTTCATAATCATTTTTCTTGATGGTATAATGATTTTTTGCTTATGACTGATTTTCATTTTCTATGACACAATCTTCCGTAATGATTATGAATAGTATCGGTCCATGTGTCAAATTCTTCCACATAAAAAGTCATGACCCTAGAAAGATATTATAGATTTTTTCACCTTTTTAACTCTAATTTTTGTTATTGTTCCCTTTTTTATATTGTGGAAATGGATGATACATTTAGTTAGTGTCGCATCATTCCACTACAATAACACCTTCTTTAATGAAAATTACTATGTGTCCCTTATGCACCACTAGTTGTCCCTAGTGTTCATTGAATATATTAATAATTCATTACACCCAAATAAATATTTAATCTAAGAGCATGTTCTAGATGTTAAACTTCAACCATTAATAATTTTTATTTTTAATGAATCTCTATAATAGATTTATCATTTATATATTTTTGTTTATTATGTTCTATTAGAGCTTTATGCTCCCCCAAAACATTTTAATTTTCTGAATGATATTCTTTCATGATTTTCTATCGATAGTCCACACTTTGTCTTCATTCATAAAATATCATCACATATAGAGGACCCCTTCTATATTTTGTTCTTTATGTTTTATTTTATCTTTTCTAGTTTGGGTAAAAAAAAAATTTCTTCATTCTGCTCAAACATCTCTTCTTACATATACTACATATAGAGTCTGTAATCATGAAGCATATTATTGTATTATTTTATTTTCTCTCCTCAAACTTACATTTTTTTAATAACGACTTATAATATGAATTTTTGGTGGATTCTGCTTTCTACTTCTTCTTCCTCATCCTCTCTCTATACCCCTATTTGGTAATTTCCCAAACATCCACCATTGAATTCACTTCATCATTGTTGCAGTATTCCATCTCTTATACCTAATATTCTATTGAATTGTCATCTTATTTGGAAAATAAACTCTTTTTTATTAATAAATGTTTCTTATAATTATTCATTCCTTTCACATAGGTTCAGGTGCACTTTATAGAAATTTCAAATTAATCTTCTTGGAACATCATGGGGGTTCCGTGCTACAAGATATCCATCCTTACCGAATAGAAATCATGTAATAGGTAGTTTCCCTTTGAATGATCCTTTCACCCTTCAGAGATTTTTAGACAAGAATGAAATCACCTCATTCATCACTTTATATTCATTACCATATTCAATGGTTGTCTTTTTTATGGACTTGAATACCACTTTTTTAGACATTCATATTTCCACATTCATGTTCTCATAAATTCTCATTTCATTCTCAACATGATTACTATGGATGTTATCCAGTGTCCTATCCTTCATATCATTATATTCCAAAACAAAATCTTTTGTATTAAAAAGAAATGGTAGGTTTCTTAACATGTTATTAAAAACCATTACTATTTCATTTATTTATCTAAGAGAATGTATTATTACAATAAAAATATTTACCCGATCAAATAATGTACCAAAAATTTCCTTTGGGTGATTTAGAGTTCGTAACATTTGTTCCATAGAACCTACAAATTTCCTTCTATGAATTTTGTATCTCCTTTATTTATATTCTATAGAGATTCCCACATAGAATTTGAGGTTATACATGACATCAACTTCTTATAAAATTTATTTAATATGGATCCCCCATTATAATTAATTCATTCAGCATCAGCAATCAAATCTCTTCGTTCAATTGTGGATAAAGCACCACTATCAATATTGTCCCAAATTACATTCATAACTTCTGTAAAGACAACCATTTTTAGATATAATATGTAGTGTTTCATCTTATTCATAAATAAATTAAAATTATTAACATTGAGGTTCATAATCCCATTGTGATTGAGAACCGCCATTGAAACCCTTGAGAGAGAAAAACTCAAATTGGAATTTTCTTATGATTCCAATTCTTATTTTGTCCAAGTAAAATACCCAGAGTGGGAGGTGAATCAATGTAAGATAGATTAAAACTAATTCCCCTTTGTGTATATTTTCATTTATAAAAAAACACTCTCCCATTCTCCCATAATTATGTTAGAATTGAAATTATATATTACCCAGGACATAATAAATTTTATTGGTTCACCCTTACAGGGCCATGTCAAATGACCATAAAATGATGATGTATTGATATACCAAATATACTATAGATCAATTATTATTAAAAGTTTTTTCATAGATCCCTTGTAATTCTAGGATCATTCCTTTTACAAGATTTTGGTTTTTCTAACTACATTCTCGAGGGTCATTCCCTATGTCTCTTTCTCTAGATCACTGTCAATGGAATGGATCATCATTATCCTCTTCGTTTTCTCACTACTATTTAAAGGGATGCACTCAATATTTATGAACATTTAGGTCCCTTCATTATATCTAACAGATACATCCTCAGTAATAGATAGATTCACTATTGATTTTCCACTTTCTTCCACTGATGAATACCAATTTACAATAGATTTGATGGAAAATTCATTTTGAACCACATTCATGGTGGTCACTACTTTAAAAAATCTCCTATTTTACAATTCTAAAATAGAATTTGTGAGGATCCTCATTCATGGAGATAAAATAGTTGTCACAAAGTTCCATCATTTTTTGATTCTCAATTATCTATAGCAAAGCATACCTCTTTTGTTATAACCAACTTTCCTTTAGGAAGCACGTTTCTATTACAAAGCATACATTTCCATCAAAAAATTTCATATATTCATGATTCATAGAATATTTGGATGTATTTCATAACCTTATCATATTTCCTCATATGAAAATCTATTACGAACCCCCTTCACGTGCCACATTCACAATTACAGAGGTTTCATATTTTTTTATCTATCGATTGTTTTCTAACTGGGGGTATAAGCCTAGTTATAAGAGCTTCCACATATTCGAGAACCCTCTAAGAATTTCATCACCATTTCATGATGATCCCACTTTTCCCCAATAATTATCCATTTTTCATGATTCTCCATGGTAATTTTCCATTCTATAAGACTATTGTAATCAAGGATCTTACCATCAAAACCTTCATTTCATCACAAAGGTCCACTCGTGATGCTCCTCACCTTCATTGTTTGTGATGCTCATTTCTATCTTGTAGATAACCATTATCATTCTTTGATACTTTGTGAAAACACCCTTCGTAAATAACATCATCTTGAAAATCATGGCATTCCATATTTAACAATGGATTTAAAAGAAATCCTATTTTCTTGAAGATATCCAAACATTGGGAAACAACGCCTCTTTTAGGTTGTTATATTTTGTACCACTTTTTATGGATCAATTCCAATATCATTAATAACAATTTATATATTGCATCAACAATCTATCCAGACACCACAACCTACCTTAGAAACCCACATTTTCAATAAACACAGTCATCAAAAAAATTCTACCATGTTACTTTGAGAGATTTTGACACAATAATTATCTTCTTTCATTTTATTAAACATGATAAATAAATATTAAATTATATAATTAATAAAATTATAATATTCCTATAGTTAACTCCTGATGGTTTTATTATTTAGAATTTAGATAAGGAATGATATTTATCAGGCACATGTGATGATAATGGTACAGTTCCAAGTACATATGACTCCACATCGGATTTAGAATCATCCTTTTTCAAATATTATACTTAGTATAAGTCATTTTATTATCAAATAATTACATTCTTTCATATTCGGATTATTGAAATTTCTCACTACATTGGTATTAATTCTCAACATAATATTATTTATGAGATTCATTCTCATTTCTATTTTTGGTTTTCATATCTATAATATTCTTTGAATCTCATAAAAATATTAGTCGTTCAACCTCATTAGTTGGAAAAGCATTATCTACATGAGTATAGAATTTTGGTTCTTATCTTTGTCTAGGTCATTTGACAAGGGCCTCATTTTATTTTTATGACTGTTCTTCAAGACATTTATAATCATCTCTCACATAATTCATATCAGATACATCATACCAAAGTCTTTCGCTTTTTTATTTCAGAAACATTCACTATTCATCAATCTCCATCATCTTTAAAAATATATATTGAACCAGTAGATTTTAAATTGTTATGCTCCCCTAAAGAATTGGCACCAGAATGTTATTAGCCATTAGCACCAGTATGTAGCATCTTTCATTTTATTTTACTTTAAAATAATCAAAATATTCATAATGTTCGATCATTAAGAATATTACTCTGGTGAAACCTAATGATTATTTGGATATATAAAATCTTTTGTTTTTAAAAAAAATATATATAAATAATCCTTCATCGTTGATAAAAATACATCCTCTCCTATTTTTAACATAAATATTACAAAAATCACAAAATATATCTATAGAGACTGAACATGAAATCACTAACCAAAACACTTTATATAAATATATGGATAGAGAATTTTCTCAAACATAGACACTATTAGAAGTATTTCAGACTAAATTAATTTTTCTAGCACATTCTCGTCAGTATTATGATCATTTACAAACATCTTCATAACCTACTTTGTGACAAAAATGAAAAAAAAAACATAATATATTCATATTACTATTATCTATCTCTGATAGAGCACTGATCAATGTGAAGAATCCATTAAAGGGGACATATAAAAAAATTCTTCCTCTATATAAGAACTAGAAATTTCTATATCATTTACCACTTATGCTTCCCTCAGTGTCACCAAAACTAAACATGGAAATTTTATTGGACTCTTTCACTTATCTATTGAAAACATACTCAGTATTTTTTCCATCAAAAATTAATTCTAATCAATGAAATGCAAGATATTTATCCAATAGTATATTCATCTAAACTTTCTACTTGAAATCAGTAGCTTTCCCTTAGAAAAGTTTTCCATCAACTTTGGTAGTGCATTGACACTTTTATTCATTCTTTCATCATTCATCATTCCTCTTGGTTATTATCTCTTATTAAAATATGATGGTTTGAGGTTATGATTATTGGATTTTGAAAGAAAAAAATGAAAACATTGGATGTCAAAAGGGTGTAAATCTAAGTGTAAGTGTGTGGGAGTGAGTGATAGATTGTTTTTATTACTAGATGTCAGCATGGTTTCTTGAGACAAATAATCAAAGTAATAATTATTTATTTTTATTTTAAAAATAATCCCTAAAAATAGTAATAAATCAACAATTTATTAAAATTTTAAAAAATAATCTATATTAATGAAAAAATAATAAAATAATTAACTCAAAATTGAATAAAACGATTAATACATATTTATTTGAAATTATATATTCCTAACTACATATTATTAAAATAAAAACTAGTAGTAGAATGTGATTTAGGGGAAATTTTGAAAATTTGATATTCAGTATTTACATATTCTAAAAATAAATACTTTTTTAGAATCACATCTAGTAGAAAATGATGTCTAATATCAAATTATTTGTTCTAGAGTGAGTTATAGGATTTTCAAAATATTGAATGCACTTGTATTGTCGAATAAAATTAAAATATTCTATATATTATTTCCAATATCACAACTATGTGTTTCATACCCAAAACATGTTCATTGAAACTTCTAGTAGATATATATTCTTCCTCAGTTGGTGATAGAGTAACTGAATGTCTTTTCATGCTAGATAATAAATCTAATGAGTTCATCAAAAAGTTATAAGTTCCTAATTTATATTATCCATATAATCTAAAGTCATTAAAATAAAAATATAAATATGATATTAAATAAAAAATTTATGTTTTTTACGAAATGTAATGTTTTATAAATAATTCCTTTTAAATATATAATTTTTTTAAATGGATATAAAATGGGATTCTTTTATATTTAATTGAAATATTTCTCATTAACAAATAAAAACTATAATTTATGGTCTAGTGGAAGTAGGATATAGTGAAATTCCAATCATACATTTATTTACCATATTTTTATCTCCTTTTCCAGCTTCTCCAAAATCAGGTTTTATATTTGTACACAATGTAGTTTCAGAAGTCATACTATTTTCAAGTCCAAATTTTTTAAATAAATGTATAATATATATTCTTCTCCTATAAACATGTAAAAAAATCTGATATACATAAAATCATTGAATCAAATTTAATTAACCCATTATATTTAGTTAAAATTTCTTTTGAAAATATTTGAAAAACATTACAAATATTTTTATTTTCTGAAAAAAATAATATCAAATGTGTAAATATGTTCTAGTAATATATTAGAACAAAATATTTATTTAAGAGATTAGGATCTAATAACCCTACATAATATCGAATATTCAATATAAAATAGATAAATATTACATATAGAGAATTATGTGTGTTTTTATGGTTATTTTTGTGATTTAGTAAATTTGAAAATTGAATTTGGTAGACTGGGATTTTTAAAACCTTGTGGTTGTTCAATATAAACATCCTCATTTAAAAATTAATTAAAAATCTAATTTTACTTCCATATGATGTAATTATAAATTCATATTATTATCATAATCTATAAGGCTTATAATTTCATATAATCTAGAAAAAGTGAATAATATTCCTCATAATCTGTCCTTTCATCCTGATTTTATCGATTGTATACTAATATGTCTTTATTTTTAGTAATATTTCCTTGATCATCATTTTTATATAGAGAAAATCATGTTTTATTTATATTATAGGAGAATTAGATGGTCTGTCAACTAATCTAAAAAAAATTTCCCTACCAAATTTATTATTTTTTTATTTCATAGTTATTTTCCAATTTCATTTTTTAATGCTTACACTATTTTTTTGGTTTTAATTGAGATATAAAAGAAGAAAATTAAACTAAGATTTTTACATTCCCTATAGTTATTAAACCTTTATCATGATAAAAAATAACGTATATAAAGGCAAATCCTTTAATTCTATAATTTTTCTAGAAAATATACTTTTATGACCATCAGTTTCATGTTCTTCTAAAATAGACATCATTTCATCTGGTATATTTTCAAAATCATTATCATGTGATTCATGTATTGTGTTGTCTGTGTATTCTTAAAAATCACATTTTTTATTATTTGTTTGATCAAAATGGTCACTTTCATCAATCCTCATAGGAACATATTTTTCTTGAACATGTTATTTTTTATTATACACTCTATAATCATATGAGGTAACCGAATATCCTGCATAAATTGCTTCATAAGCCTTTTGATCAATTTTTCCTTGGATTTCATTAGTATTCAAGATATATACCTTCCATATAAAAAATTTAAAGTATATAACTTTATGTTTTTTTATTCAATAATAAATAGGGTTTCTATTTAAGAGGTGTTCCTATAAAAACACTACTCAAGATATGTTAAATTTTTTATATATTCTTCCAATAATTAGTATTTCAGGGTATAGTAATTTAACATTTTTCGTATTACTTTATAAATAGTCTTATTTAATCTTAATACAATTTCACATTTGGAGTTGTTCTTGGAATATGTAAATGGTGTTTAATACTTATATATGAGTCAAAATATTTAAAATCATTATTCATAAATTATCCCACATGATCACTTAATAATGAACTTATTGTAAAATAATTTTTATTTTAAACAATTTTAAAAAATATTTACAAAACATAGAAAATATGAAATTTATGCTTTTGGAAATAAACCTATCTAAATCATGAAAATTCATAAACAATAAAAAATATACAATCTTCCTACAAAGAATTCTACGTAAGATAGTCTAAAAAAATCAATGTATATAAGTTCTAGTGAATTGGATGCGGCTCCTTTATTAATTGATTTGAATGATGAATTGTATTACATTTCAATTTCACATGCATCATAGAATTTATATTTATCCAATTTATTACTATGAATATTTGAAACATTTTTTATATTAGATAATGTAAATAACATAAATAAATTACAATGGCCAAGTCTCTGATTCAAGATACAATATTTATTTGTATTAGTTATTAAAAAAACAATTTCTTTTTTACATATGGAATTAAGATCCAAGGTATAAACATTTTTAGTTCTGGGTAGTCTAAATTTAATAAAATTATATTTAAAAATAGAGCATGGTCTGTTATATATATCAACATTAAACCCTACATCTGAATGATTAGAGGTACTTATCGAATCATGTTTCGACACTTGAACATATAACACATTGTTTATAGAAATTGATTTTGAATATCCAACTAATCTGACTCTAAATTTTATTCATTTTTCATTTTTAGAATAGGTATCTAGCCCCCCATTTATTTTCTCTAATTTATGAATGTTGGAAGGGTCTCTACTCTTGTATCTTGAGAATCCTTTATCAATATATCATACAGATTTTTTGTGTCACCTTTTTCCTATGAATTATTTAAATATTATTTTATTTTCATTACCATGTTTTCTTGGATTCAACAATGTCAACAACAAAAATTATGGGTCACCATATTTTATTTAATTTAAAAAATTGTACAAGTCTCTGAAAAAAATTGAAATAAATTCTTTTGAAATAACACTATTCTATGGATATTTAAAATAACACTCATTATGTCAATATCCTTTTATTTTAAAACAAAAACGAGAGAATCATGATATGTTTTTATAACATTGAAAAAAATAATTTCATTATAATTGATATTTTTCATAATTTTTTAATATTCAATTTTCCATTTCGATAATATTTATCCCAATAACCTAATTTAGTGATACTTCCCCTAAAGTGAATATGCATGTTTCCGATTTGATTTAGTCTACTTCATCTTTTAATTGTTATTTTTTCATAAAAAACATAGTTTGTAGTGGATTTGTTAAATTGTTCTTTTAGTTATTGATGCTTTTTTTAAGAATATCATTTTTTATTAAAATATAATTATGAATATTTCAATCTGATTTATGCTTTAGGACTATATATTCATATCTTCCATAAATCATGGGGTACTAAGTAGAAATTTTTTTTGTTACATTACCTTTCAGAATTAGAAGTATAAGATTAATAGGTTTCAACATCGTATACTTCCAAATCCACAAATAAAATTTTTTCAACTAGATTTATTGCCACTTTTTATCTGTATGATTTAAGATAACTGTTCGAATATTCAAAAACACTTAATTTAGTTTTCATATTGTTCTCTTCTTTTCACCCGTAATCAATTCTCATATCATTTTTCCTATCATTATTCACTATATTTCCAGTTACATTAATTGTTTGAAATCAGGGTTGATATGACCCATAGTTCTACATCAATTGTGTCGAATTTATTTAGATCCTTACACATCATTCATAACAGTCTTCACAAAGCCTCTATCCTGATCCAATTTTGTTAATCTTATAGGTAGTTGATAGAGTTCCATTTCATAATATAGACAGATTGAATAATTAGATAATATATAATTATAATTTTATTTCATTTAATGACTATGAACGATAACATTAAGGGGGTATTTTACATTTTATCATTTTATGATCTTCAAATTCAACTTGAATTTATAATTCATACCTCATTATAGTTCTGATCAATTATTTCACTACAAAATTTTTAACTATAGTTGATTTTCTCATAGAACCCTATATTCCAATCCCCAAAGAGTGTAAGACTAAAAGTACTTTTAATGAATGGTCTGATTGTGAAATTAGAAAAATTAATGAGAAAAAACCATTGACTAAAGCATTCGATATTTCATTTATCTTAGTTTGTCATTGAATATCGTACATTTTGAAAGTATCTATTTTTATCTCTGTAATTTTTAGCCATAATTGAATGAAATATTCAGCTCCATCATAAGAAACAAAAATAGTTTTCCATATCTCATAGGAATTAGATCATTGAGATAATCTATTGTAAAAATCTGGAAAATTTCAACATTTAATAGAATTCATTTTTATTTAATTGATATCATACTGATCTTGTTTGGTGGAATCCCATTTTTTTTATTTTTCGGGCTTTCATATGGAGGGATAATATTTATATACACATTGAAATAATACTTTTTTACACATATAATCATTTAATATTTCTAGAATACAAAATTTTCACCACTAAAGCAGTGAGAACTGATCATTAATATAATTTTCATTATTTCTATACTTGAAATATGTTGTTGTATAGTCTAATTATATGAGATTTCTAGAGATAATATATGTTCCTCAAATATAAATCAACAGATAAAATGTTTTACTTTATAATGATACAAAGATACACAATAGGGGGTTGTGTCTTTTCAAAAATAAAGATATATTAAAAATACTCTATATTAATTATTTATGCAGATATTAAGTGTTCTCTTCTTTAAGTAAATTATGTAGGAAAAAAAGGAACGTGAAAATATTACTTGTGGTTCTGTGCACAAATATCCCTAGTCCACACCACAAACATTCTCTTAATGGTCCTGTTGACTTTCACTAGACATGTCCTCTAATAACAAGAACATAACAACTGAGTGAAGATAATTGAAATCTATACAATTATGCTTTTATAGTTCCTTTTGATTATTTTATAGGTAACTAATAATATCCAGTGATTCGTCTATGAAATTGATACACCACAAAAACAAATTATGTACAACCAAAACTCCAATAAATCAATAAGAATTGATTTGATTGAAGAAAAATATATTTTTATTCACAATTGTAATAAAAAACATAAAATATATCTTTTACTTCATTTTTAAAATTATTCATGGAAGACTAGTGTTAATGTGATCCTCTTAATAAATTCACTTCAATAAAAATAACAACATTAATGTTTTATAAATAAAAGTTAATCATCATTTTACACTGAATGAGATTAAATAATATATGTCTCTAAAGTCCATCTCTTTCCTAATATCATAGGCGTTCATTATTTTTCATTCATAAGTACATATGTATTGATAAAAATGTCACATATCGTTTTATTAAATGAAATCACTCGTGGTATTTATCAATAGTAGCATAGATTTATTTCATTTTGAAGAGATCTAATAATATTGCCTAACAAATAATGGATATATAAATTTTAGAAACACGAAATAAATTTATAACATTTCATTAAAATAATAATGGATTAATCCATTGAATAAAACCATTTGAATTAGTTTTAAAATAGCATAAAATGGATATTTTATTCAATCTATATCACTATAGAAAACTCATAAAATATATTGAATTTAGTACTATTTCACTCACTAAGTGAAACATAGGGTTTCCCATGTAGCAATAAAATCTAAATGTATGGATGAAAGTTTATTTTAAATTACAAAAGTAGGGTTAATGAGCCATGCTTTTTTATTCAAACATAATGTATCTTTTAAATTTATGGTTGTTGATCTATTCTTTTCTAACATCATTGTGTTTAGGAACCATACTTTTTATTCCAATCATAGGGTTCCCACCCAATACGTTCCACTTACCAATATAGGGTATGAACTATGTTTTCACAATACCTAAAACTGGTCTGGAACCATTTAGAAAAAAACATTAAACACTAAATAAAATAAATTTCTCCATAAATGATGTCCAAAAAATGAAAAATATTATTTATTAATAATGTCAAACTAAGATATTTTTGAGTTCCAAAATGAACCAGATTCATAAAGTACTGTTGAGATAATACATCCCCAACATTGGTAACAGATAGTAGTACATATTTTAAATGTTCTATTTTTGGGATTCGACCATAATGTCAGGTTGTGGGTCAGTTCGTTTATTTATAAGAAGGGTAGGGGAGGGTTTTCGGTTGTTTGTAGGCTAATTACAAGTCGTGTAATTATAAAACATGATGTGTATTGATTTCACAATTTTTAGTGAGTTGGGAAGACTATTTCATGTCATGTATAATTGTTTTCTAGCATGATGGACCGCGAGATTTACATTATGTGTAAGGAATTTAATCATTGTGAAAATTCCCATATATTTTTTTTATTAGGAGGTAGTGCCTCCATTTTTTTCAAATAGATCCACACCACCTCCCCCTTTCAAGAAGGATGAACCCATTATCACCTATGTTAGGTTCTTCCATCATTCATTCATACAGAATACAATTTCTTTTCTATTTGTATCATTAAAAGCACGTTTTTATGATCTTGATTAATTTTGAGTCATTCATAATTATTCTTTATGATGAATTTATTTTATATGTAGGAACATACGCCCCTTTATTAATGGAAGTTATCCATTCATCAGATCTACTCCAATCATAGATGATGTAAATGCTAATACAGGACATGGAGAGTTGTATGAGCCTATTGTTGGTGGTTTATAACACATTTGTCAATTTTTTTTTAAAATTTTAATTTTCTCATGGAACATTTATCAAGTAACATTTTCGAAATTAATAGTTATTGCTTATAGTCATTGGGACCAAATTTAATAACCTTTTTATATATTTAATACATATTTTTTGGTTATGTCCACAACATCAACCACCCCTAGGTCGGTGAGTTTCCATATTTGGGTTTCTATTGTTTTGAATCCTTTGAGCCATTATTTGGTTGTGTTTTCTCATGACCAATCTAATGATATGCCTCATTATATAAAATTTTTATTTATTTGATCAATGTCTCATAATATGATCTCATTCCACTTCACCCACCTTAAATAAGATTGTTAATCTAGATTAGTAAATATTAATTGTAATAAAAATGTTTTTTGTATATATATGACTTTAAATTATGAAATTTAATTGATATGTGACGGTTTCAAGTTGTGGAACCCCATTCCACTCATGGTGGAAGGTATTAGAATGAACCAAATTAGATGAGCCAAGAATAAAAAAATTAATGATATGGTTTGATACCCCCTGTCCATATCACACTGATGAAAGGAAAAGCTTTAACCTAATGACATTAAAATAATGATTATGACATAAAAATATGGAAAACAGTTTCACGTATTGAAATTCCTTATCACATGTACGAAAGGAATGTAATGAACCTTATGGAATTTTAATTGGAATTATTACAATATGGCCCAATAAATTAATTGAATTGAATATATGGTGATATGTTTTCTTAAGGGATGCGACAACATTACTTATGCAGGTGGTCAGACTTAGGTTAGTTATTCGATTATTAATTAAATTCATTGAGAACTCAAGGATTACATTATTATTTAAGGATTGGTGTTTCCTTGGTAGCAAGCCACTATGGAGCCTGATCCTCATCTACTAGTGGATGCCTGGTATGACACCATCTGATCCCTTAATTAATATTATATTAATAATTTGATACACTCCGCGGATCTAACATAGATCCTATGGACAAGTTGTTCCTTGGTAATTTTTTTAGTTTTTTTCCATAGATTATCATGTTTTACCTTGAATGTGTTCCTTGGAATCAGTTAGATCATTTTAGAGAGGAATTTTTTTGATGATGATTTTTAGATTTCCCACATACCCTTAGAAATGATACAACTACTATTAATTTGGAAAACCTGAGGTCTTAGTTTCCTTGAAAATTACATTGGAACACTTATTATTATTATTATTGTCATGGATTCATTGGTACATCATGGAACCCTTACGTGTACTATCCAAAGGTAATTTTAGTGAAGGATATTCCTTAGTTAACCTATTTATATATGAAAATGAACTATTTATTAATAATTTGGAAACATGTTCAGAAATTAGCCAAGGGATCATGCAGGTACATGGGTATTTACAATATAATACTACTTTACATATATAATGTACTCTTGTATACTGGTTCAAATTATATTACATGAATATAATATTATAGAAACCATTGGTTTTGTCCTACTAAGATTTATCTAGAATCATATCTGAGCATCATTGGAAGCTAGGAAGAATACATGTATACTTGTTTTGTTAAAGGGAAGTAATTAGATTCAATCACCTGATTCCTTGATTACATATGTTGGAGTTGATAGTTGATGACCATGTTGGATCTCAAGATGCCTGGGATACTTATTGGTTTATATTTTATACCTTTTTATAGAATGATTTTATGTTTCATTCTATACCTATTTTCTATATTTCTAGTGACATGAAATATGTAATTATTTGGTTTTGTATATTTTGTCTTGTTGTTTTAGATATTTTAGTAATTTATTATTAGTCGTGTCTTCTTCCTCTATATATTATGTTTACATATATTTCTTCATTTATTTATCTCATTTTATTATATGTTATCTTCTATGATTCACTCTAGTAATGAGGTAATTATATCTCCAGATATACCATCAAGTCCCTGGCTTCTAGTTGGCTGCTTCTGGCATTCAAGGAGATGCACTTGAGTTCATGTGTCAAATTGGGAGAAGGGAACATCTAACTATCATCCGAGTCTAGGGAATCATGAAGTTGTATCATATCGGTTCTATTATTTCATTAATAATTTGACATTATAGATTGAATATTTTGAATTCATGTAAATTTATCATATGTCATACTTGGGTGTTGCAAACCCATGTTCAGAGTAAAGTCCATGTTTCATGAATTATATTTTCTCATTAGTTTTTTCATATTACTGTAGATATCATTTTACTATTGGGTGGTGTATATGTTATGTGGTGTTGTTTATTATTATGTTGATTGAGATTACATTTAATCATTAGTCTGATAGTATGATGGAAACAATCATTTTTTCATTCAAAATAAAAGGAACCTAGAATTATCATTTCCTCTGCATCCCCATAAAATATATGTTTATTTATGAGTTTTTCATTTCATGATATTATTATGATTGTTGAGTGATGTTATGGTTGTTATAGTATGTCTGTGATTTTACTTGTCTACAATTGCCTTATTAATCATTTATATCAATGAGATGTTAATGGAATCGATGGATATGGATTAAAATTTAACCGAGTTGATTCATTCGATTAAAATCAAATGGTTTTCATTTTTAATGACAAGTTTTATGGGACCTGATTTATTGGGTAATACATATCATTTTAAATGAACCCATATATATGTAAATAATAAAATGAATGTTTCTTGTGAAAATTGACATTTTAAAAGAAATAGTTGCATGACTGTATCATGGCTTGTAATGTTTATGAAATGTAAAGGAGTGATCCTAGAAATAAAATATAAAATGAATAGAAATGGTTTCTAGTAAATGATAAGGCATGGTTCTAATGAAGCTTCAACTAATAGAACCCCTGTAACTTATACTTGATAATCTATCGATAACAGGCCTTCTTAGAAGGTAGTTGGAGTATTATAAAATGGGTGGAAATCCCTTTTCATTGACTTGGCTTCTAATTTGGTTGATATGAATCGACATTATTATGGTTCTGAAGAGATTTTGTGTCATTAGTAGACCAATGCTACCATGATGTCCTCGTTTCATGCCCAAGGATGGTGGTGAAGTCCACACTACATAAATGGTGGAACCTGAGCTTCTAGTTTTACAAATGAGAGTACCACATGAGGCCCCACATCATGTAACTAATTTGGGAATTAAAACTGATAATTGGGATATATTTCTAATCCTGATGTAGAAAATGCATGGTTCTCCAGGAGCTACCATTATGATGGATAATCTAACATGTGAGTTCCAACTACCACATTCTCCAACTATCATGGGATATAGAAGTGCACAGGATACTGAGTCATACCTAGAGACCTCCTCGAATATTTTTTAGAATCATTGGATTGGTGGAGGGACCACATTAATTTAAAATCTATTCATGGTGGATGAAGGATTATTTCATTCCAGTATGCCACTAGTTGTAGATCATTAAAGGGATGTATTTCCATATAAATTATCAAGCTATACTTTTGAGATAGATATTTATTTTAAGATCGATATTGATCCAATATCATCTATATTTTAAATTCCTTCATAATGGATGGAACATACTAAACCACATGGGCTCAAGATCTTATTGGAGGATTTGGAGGTCAATGGTTTTACATAATGTATCACTTCCTCATTGGGTGAGACATTGATTTTCACGAAGAAGGAGGTTGAGGCCCTTCATATATGTATAGAGTAGATATGTTTGAACTAGATTACAATTTATAATTGGGATCCACTAACTCATATTGATGCTATCATTGACCCAATCTAAGTATATAGGGACTTCTATATGATCGAGCAGTGATCATGCTTTTATCAGGTTTGAGTCTGGCCATTATACGTACCTAGTATAGCTTTCTATAATGTGTATGGTATTTATGAGTACATTGTTATTCATTTTAGCCTTTTGAATTACTCTCAAATTTTTATGGATCTTATGAATAGGGTTTCCCATCCCGATCTAGATTAATTTTTTGTATTATTTTTGTATAAAATCATTCAGTATTCTCAAACACATAGGGAAAATTCTCTGAACATTGAGATAATTATGATTACACAAAGTGAGAATAATCTTTATTCCAATCATTCAATGAACCAATTTTTTATCATCAATGTTTTCTTATTAAGATATATTGTTTTAGAATCCAGAGTCTTTATTGACATAGAAAAGGTTAGTGTTGTAGTTACTTGGGATCATCCCATGAACATGTTTAATACAAGGAATTTCTTTGGGATGGCTTGATATTGTAGTCATTTTAATAAAATACATCATATACATTTCTTCACCAGTAACTTTTCTTAAAATGTAAGGAGTAAATTACATATGTTCAGAAGCATGTGAGAAATCCATTCATTACATGAAAGGGAGGCTTATCTCAGCAATCATGTTATCTTTTCTATAGTATAGAATGGATTTTCCGTCCATTATGATGAATCAAGAATTTTCCTAGGATTAATGATGGTGTTGGAGGAACGAGTCATTGTGCATAGATCACAGATGTTAAGGAATCATGAGATATGTTTCTTGACACATGATTCTAATCTAGTAGTAGATTTCCATTCCTAATGTTTCTGGAGACATTATCTTTTGTCTGATAACTTTGTGGTGTAATCTAACCACAATAGCCCCAAATATATATTTACATAGCAATACATGAATCAAAGACAACGAATATGGATCAAATATCTATAGTAATATAATTTTGATCTTTCATATTTTCCTATACTGGGAAATGTAATTACTGATGCACTGAGTTTAGAAACTTAGGCACATGCCATATGGGAAGCCAATGATGAATGGAAATTAATGGTCCTATTTTCCGAGATGCGTCATGATTTTTGAGACAATCCAAAGTAGTTTTTATCTAATCAATGACAATTACCTCTTCCCTCTTTGATAAGGTGAAGAGATGTTAATTTTTTTAATGGTTGTATTCTAATTACACAAAGTGTAATTGGAATTGATGACATATATCTATTAAATAACATGTAATGGGTTAGGAGGAAACATTCATGTTCTGTGGAGGGTTTTCCTTGAGGGACGAACCCTGATAATTACATGAATGGTACAGAATCAACATGATCTATAAATTTACAATTATTTTTTTCCAAATAAGAGGTTGGCCCTCCCTTTTCCCAGAAAGAACCACATATCATCCCTTAGTCAAGAAGGAATCACACATACATCACTATTCTTGGTTCTTCGATCGTTCCTATGTCGGGACTCTAATTTCATATCTATTTCTCTCATTGTATGTGCATTAGTAAGACCTCGATTTTTATTTATCCATTCTTCATTATTCTTTCTATCAGTGATTTTTTTAGATTCTAGACTCATATTCCCCAATTTAAAATAATTGAAATATTCTTTACATCTACTCTAGCCAAGGCTGTAACACACCGATATTTTATGAGAAGTATTCTTTTTAATTTATTTTTTGTCTTCTATTATACACTACACCATGATTAGATTGTACTATATACAACACCATATTATCTTGCAGTATACGCAACACTATTCTTGGCTCATGTTACAGACAATTTCATGTTCATTTTGTGGAAATTATTCTATGCAACATTAAATATATATTTTTTTAATGTATAAATGAAATAAGTTTCGATTATGTTATAAACAACACCAAACAGAGCTTTCAGTACACGCGTCCCTGACTTGGCTTGTATTATATGAAATCAAGACATTCTTCGATAGCGTGTGTAGTACGCAATACCAAGTTTCACTAAACAAGATATTATAGTAATATTATTATGAACTAGCCATTATGAATAGTAATACCAACTTTTTGAAATTTTATAAATTTTATCTTTTAAAATGGAAATCATTTTTGGATTTGGAATATCGAAATTAGAATAGGGTGAATTTTAGGTAATTTTTGAAAACATTCCATTTTTTATGAATAGTGAAAACACTAGGTTACTATTTTAAAACCAACTTCTTATTTACATAATTATTTATTTATATAAATTTATTTTAGGTCAAAATTGATACATAATGCCTATATAAGTTCAATGTAATTCCTTTGACTCATTTAATAATAATTTTAAATATATAAAAATTTTATTTGTCTTTTCACTGTCTTTTACCCACCTCCTCAAGGAATTTGAAAATTTACATAGAACATAATTTTACAGCATCTGTTAGTGGAATTTCAAAAATCCTTGAGACACGGTTAATATCAAGGAGTAAAATTTTGTTCAATAAGATAAATATAATTTTTGATGAATAGTATCTTTTTACTTGTATTTACCACGGTTAAAAATAAATAGGGTAATTAATGGTACAAATGAAATTATTATTACCCTAATACATGTCCTAATTCTATTGGATAAGTGTAATTAGACCAAAAACAACCTTAGGAATAAAATATTACCCTTTAGGACCACTTGGATTAGATTAGGACACTTATTATAATTTTATTTAAAGAAGAGTTAAAATAGATAAAATCAACGTTTAACAACTAAAACATTTTTAACAAATAGATATACATAAGATAAATTCAACAACAAATATTCATTAGAAATCTAAAAATATTTTCTACTTAATAGTATTTTATTTATAATTTTTATCCATTAAATAATTTAATTTATATATGACACACTGATGATGTACTAATTACCTTATAAATGAAATATTAACATAATTAATGTTATAAATACCCAAATAAATGTAATTTGAGACTTTTTATTAATTAAGCTAATTTTATATGTTAATATGACATGTTATTATTGATTCAATTAACTATTTGAGAACTAATCATTTTGTTATGATTTTCACAAAAATCAATTACCAAATAGTGTCAAAACTGACATAAAATAGTTTTTAAAACAAATATTATATTATTAATTGTTATTATATTTTTAAAAATATAAGGATCTGAAAAACTACTTAGATAATGTTATAAATATTAATAATAAACCACTTGGGGTTCTTTTGGCTTGTTATAGTATGATTATTAACCATATAGTGTAAGAAAACAAGAGGACATGGTAAAAGATCAATTATTCAACTGAGAGTAAAATCGTATTGATAAGGTTAAAATAGTAGAGTAAACTTGTATAAAACCTTTTAGTTGAAAGGCTTTCGTCCCATACCCACATTATCATCTAAATAAATCAATTTTGATCTATTATAAACCGAATATGACTTTATTATTAAATAATATTTTAGGTTTTTCCAAAGGTGCCCGACTCCTCCCTTATAAAAATCGCACCCCTTCCCTCTTCTCTTCACACCATTTTGATCCTTGAAGCTGGACAACCAGATCCAATTACTCATCTAATCTTCTCTAGTAATATCATATAGGTTCTAGTTTCCTCAAAAAACCAACTCTAGTTCCATAAGAAGAATTTTAAAGGTGGTGTGTCGAGGAAGTGGAAATCTCACTAATGGAAAGATGATCATTCCCAATAGTTCTATACCAACGGTTTGTAAAAACCATTGTTATAGGTACCATTTCCCAACAGTTTGGCCAAACCATTGGGAAAGCCATAGATTTCCCCACCATTCCCAACGGTTTGGAAAACCGTTGGGAAAGGGTCACTCTTTCCCAACGGTTTATGCTAAAGTGTTGGGAAATGGTGTGTTTTGATCCTCTTTCACAATGGTTCACCAAAACCATTGTTAAAAACCACCCAAAATCCAACATTCGGCCTAAAAAATTCAACCCACCCGTAACCCATCCCAACGGTTTTCAAAACAGTTAGGATAGGTTCTTTGATTTTTTTCCAGATCTACTAACCGAGAACATTATATAAATCCAAATTTTAAATAAATATTATAATACATATATATATTTATAAAATTATGTTTACAAAAGTGATGTTAGCTAAGTGGTTCAGTCGTTCGATTATAAACAGGGGGTTCTGGGATCAAATCCCACCGAATGTTTTTTTTTGAAATACTTATACCAACGGTTTTATTACTGTTGGTATAGATATTCATATTACTTATAAAAACAGTTTTCAAAACCGTTGGGACAGGTCTATACCAACGGTTTTGGGAAAACCGCTGGTATAGACCTATTTTCACGGCTTACTTGCCAACGGTCCTCCAAACCATTGGTATAGCCTATACCAATGGTTTGGGGGCCTATACCAATGGTTCCAAACCGTTGGTATAGGGTATTTTTCTAGTAGTGTCTCTTCTACCGACTATTTCATGTTTCTTTCATTCTTCTACTTCCACTTCTTTAGATGTTCCATTATAAAGTAATAACATCAATATTAATTATATATAGATATTTTATTATAAATATTAAACAACCCTATTTAACCTTCAATCCATCCTACGGAAAACGAAATCACAGCGCGTGCGTACGTACGAAATACTGTCTCCACACCGTGGTGTAATCAGTTTTTCCACCACCACCTTACATGGATGGGTATAATGGTGTAAAGAATAACAATATATGATTATTATAACATCATACTGAATATAAGATATTATATCATTCACTCCAATTCCATTCAATTAATAAGGGAATGATATTATTTCTTGTGCATACGTACGGATTACTGTCTCCACGACGCAATGAGATTCATCTTCCATGTTTAGAATTCAAGAATTATTATAAATTTTTTATAATAAGTAATCATGAAATATATGAAATAATAATGCTTCTGGATTTATGTATATATATATTAATTTCATCTACATAATTCCATTCAATTCAATAAGGAAACAAAAATAGCATTCATGCGTACGTACGACCTACCGTCTCCATGAACGGTGTATTTCATTCAATTTATCGATCTATTAAATATATGTATATTCTGAATATATATTTTATATAAATAATATTTTATATTATGTAATTATTTAATCATGATCTATGTAATGATATTAAATATTACAAGTCAAAACACTGATGATAAATGAAATGATTTTACCAAAAACGCTGCTTTAACATGGAATTGACAAATGAACGGAATAATATAATGTCAAAAGGGAATCATATATGATATCATAAATATTATTATGGTTCTGTTACAAGTTAATAATATGTTTAAACCCACTATATCGGAGTCTCGGATACATATAGTATAGATTGGAGATAAGGTAAGGGATAATAATTCCAATCTCACTCTTATCCAAGATTGATTATTTGTATGTATTTACTGGGGTTATGTTTATCATCCATGTCCATATGTTCTCAAAATGTTTTCATAAAATTTTTAATTTTCTTCCATGTATGTTTAAAGTCATTTTTACATTTTTTTTACTTTTACCACATCATATGGATGGAATCATTCTTTTGTTTACCATATAAGGTACTTTTTGATATTTCTAAAAAAAGTACGAGAAGAATGTTTTTTTAACTGATACGGCATGAACGGATTTTAACAGTTTCATAAAGCAATATTTTAATGAAGTTTTATCTACAATATTTCATGATTATTTTCAAAAAAATCATTTTATTTTAAAATTTCATTGAATTTTGTAAATAGAAAAGAATTTTAAGAAGAAAGGATATTTTTCTCAAGAATTCATTTCAGGTGTTTTATCAAAACTATTTTCCATCTAAGATGAAATTATTTACCATGTTTATATTTAAGTATAATGTCTCTTGGATTTACTGGGTTTTAATTTTCTTATTATAAAATTATATCCATTTGTTTTATATGGATTATGTTATGATGGGATGAGGTTTATGAACCCCATTTTATTCGTTGGGTTGTTATGAATTATGTACGTTTATTTTGTGGAACATAAAAGAATGTTTTAATTATGAGATTGGTGGGACCAATATCTCCCTCCAATTCATTGTGTAATGATTTATATCTCATGAGATAGACATGTTAGGAACAGTATGTTAATCCTGTTCAGTGATACAGGACTGGAAGGAGGAGTGAACTCGATTCAGAAAGAGAATTTTTCCACTAAGATGGATTTGGTAGCAATGCCTGGGCTACTATGGAAATAATAACATGTTTTTAATGCTTTTCCACAATTACATGTTTTTTCCCATGGAATTTTATCATGATTGATGATCCATCATGATCTATTCCTTACGTACTGCCATGTTTTATGTCATTGCTCAATATTTTGATGTTTAAATAATATGTTCAAGTTTGAAGTTCAAATGTATATGGTTTGTTTTATTTTCTCCATGCTTAACATTAATAAACATTTGAGCTCACCCATTATATTTTTTCTTTTCCTAAGGATATATTGAAAGGTTTTATGTATTAAAAAAGGAAGATTTTTAAGGGAGATGTTGAAGATCTTTCACCAAGATTAGAAGATTATATTTCGAGTTTTCAAAGACACTAAACTATTTCGGTCCTTTGGTGTCTATTTTTGTTATAAATTGGATATTCCAAAAAATTAATGTAATGTCTATGTATGGAATGTATTGGGTCACTACAGTTGGTATCAGAGGAAAGGTTTAGTTAACCTTTGGAAACTAGGACGCGAAAACTATAGTGAGATCCCTAGAGATATTTTTAATGTATGTATAGGAATGTACCTAAGGTTATGTATAAGTATAGGTTATATTCCTTGAATTACGGTAAAAATATTAGAATTAAGCATATGATGTTAGATATTAAAGGTACCCCTCCTTGATTATGATTTTTTCTTCTCAGGCTATTTTTTTTGGGTTTTAGAAAATGGGTGGAAATAGGACGATTCACGATAATGGAGGATATGATGGACAATGGAATGATATTATTCATGGGAAACCAAATGAAATGGGATTTGGATGTCCAAACATCATTATTATGCCTAATCTAAAATCTCATAATAGGATCAATAATCTCAACTTTGGTATGTATCCCCACTCAGCTAATAAGAGAAAGATGGAGTATCATGTTGATCATAGAGGAATGAATCTTCAATTTCCATCATGTAAATCATGTGGTAAGAGGAATCAGGGAGAATTTTTCAAAGGAACTGGAAGATGCTTTGGGTGTGGAAACGAAGGACACAAAACCAGTAATTGTAAAAGAAAATGTTTAGTTAACTCCATGGACAAGGATAATGGTATTTCTATGACATCTACAACGGTTAAATTTTTTAAATGTGGAATGTACGGGCATTAGGCATACCAATTCTCTAAGGGAAAATTTTATGAAGAGAATAATCATGGCCGTATGGGTAGTATTTATGCTGATGATGATAAAGATACTAAAAATGATATATGAGATGAAATAAATAGTGAAGCTCATCCATTTGTTTAAGAAGGTAGATGAATGATTGTATGTTTATCAAGAATAATACATGGTACTATGGAATAATGAAAAATCTAAGGATTTTTACACTTTTGTATTTCCTTGAGTTTTTGAATGTATATGATGAATGGTACCGGTAACCATGAAAGGTTATTAAAATATTTTTGAAATGTAGATGATATGTGCATAATGAATGGATAAGTTGACAAGGAGATGTTTGATAGTATTAATGATCTCATGACTGGTATAAGGACAATGTGATATCATGGTTTGAGTATACAAATTTTTGGGATTTTGGTGTGTGGAAAGAGTTAACTTTTTACAACATTCATGTTTTCACTAAGGTTCTATGGTAAATCATGTTTCAAAAGAATACATGATTAAGGTATTCACATGTTTGGAATGTGATCAACTAGATATATCTTATGATATATGGGGGTTAAATGAAGGTATTCATGTCCTTGTTATGTGACCTTTCTAGTAATTGTTTTCCTTATACAATGATATTGGATAGATGTTTTTTGGATAAGCCTAAAGATTGGAATGGATTATGTTGTACATCAGATAGTATTATTTAAGGATAGAACTTGTTTTTCGATATTATTTCTGGAATGTTATAATAGTATAGTTTTAGAAAGAGGAAAACCCATAGGACGAGTGAAAACCCATCGCGTCAGAAAAGGGTGTGGGAATCGAACCCACAACTGAAGTGCGACATGCGTTCATTTCCTACCAATGTCATACAGGAATTCCTTGGTTAGTTAAAACTAGTTTTATTTTATTAGGCGGTATGATAGATGAAGTATAAGTCCATTTTAGGAACCATATACGATTAATATCACCATAGATGGACTTATGTATATAACATTTTCTAACCTTATGTTTGAGACAGATGGAATGACCTATCATTTATCGCATGATCTGCTAACAATTCACGGAAGACAAATTAAAAATCATTTCTTTATGAGATGAAGTGGAAATTGTTCAAGGAACAAACAACAGTGAGATTGTACCAAAATGATGTAAGTATTTCTTCTATTTCAAATATTTTAACATTAGAGAAATGATACTGAAAACCAAAAATGTAATCCTAGTGCTCTAATATCTGATGAATCAGATGGTACCTTAGATCATTGCAAATTTATGGCTATGTGATATTTGGCTTTTTCATATCTATGACATCAACCACTCTTCATCAAAAGTTTATGGTTATATTTCTCTTCCATATCGATATTTTCACTTCTGTTCTCTTGTTTGGAACCCTAGTTTTGAGTTAATTTGGGTTACCGTTACGTTTCATACTTCACTTTTTAAAATTATGTTTTAGTGTTCCTTTTTACGATGTGGGTTTCTATGAAAGAAACTCTCAAGTAGTAAACCATTTATAACCCCGACGAATTTCGAGGGCGAAATTCATTCTAATGGGGGTAGAATGTAACACCCAGAGATTTTATGAGAAGAATTTTTTTTAATTTATTTGATGTATTCTATTATACACTACACCAATATTAGCTTGTAATATACGCAACACCGCATTATCTTGTAGTATACGAAACACTATTTTTGGATCATGTTACACACAATTTCACCTTCGTTTTGTGGAAATTATTCAATGCATCATTAAGTATAGATTTTTTTTAATGTATAAATGAAATAATTTATGATTATTATACACGCAACACGAAACAGAGCATTCAATAGATGCAGCCCTGACTTTTCTTGAATTACATGCAATCAAGACCTTCATCGATAGTTTGTGTAGTACGTAATACCATGTTTCAATAAATGATATATTATTATAATATTATTTTGAACTAGCCGTTATTAATAGTAATACCCACTTTTTGAAATTTAATAAATTTATTATTCAAAATGGACTTCATTGTTGAATTTAGAATATCAATATTAGCCTAGGGTGAGTTTTTGGTATTTTTCTGAAAACTTTCAATTTTGGATGAATAGTGAAAACACTGGGTTACTATTTAAAAATCGACTTTTTATTTAAATAATTATTTATTTTATATAAATTTATTTTAGGTTCAAATTGATACATAATACCTATATAAGTTCAATTTAATTCATTTGAGTCATTTAATAGAAATTTTAGATATATAAAAAATTTGTTGAACTTTTCACCGTCATTTACGCAACATCTATTAGAATTTGAAAATTTACATATAACATAATTTTACTGCTTCTGTGAGTGGAATTTTGAAAATACAAGAGACATGGTTAATATCAAGGTGTAAAATATGGTTCAACAAGATAAAAATAATTTTGGTGAATAGTATCATTTTACTTTTATTTACCACGATTAAAAGTAAATAGGGTAATTTTGGGTAAAAATTATATTATTATTACCCTAACACATATCCTAAATCTATTGGGTAAGTTTAATTAGACATAAAACCACCATAGGAATAAAATATTACCATTTTGGTACACATGGACCAGATTAGGACACTTATTATTATTTTATTTAAAGAAGAGTTAAAATAGCTATAATCAAAGTTTAATAACTAAAACATTTTTAATATAGGGATATACATATGATAAAAACGACTATAAATATACATTAGAAATATAAAAATATTTCCTACATAATAGTATTTTATTTATAATTTTTAGATATTAAATAATTTAATTTATTAATGATACAATGATTATGCAGTAATTACCTTATTAATGAAATATTAACATATTGATGTTATAAATACCCAAATAAATGTAATTTGAGACATTTTATTAATAAAACTAATTTTCAAGGTTAATATAACATGTTAGTATTGATTCAATTTACTTTTTTCCAAATAATCATGTTGTTATGATTTTCACAAATATCAATTACCAAATAGTGTCAAAATTGACATAAAATAGTTTTTAAAACACATATTATATTATTAATTGTTATTATATTCCTAAAAAATCTAAGGTTCTTCTAAATGACTTACATAAGGTTATATATATGTTAATAATGAACCAATTGGGGTTATTTTGGCTTGTTATATTATGTTTATTAACCATATAGTGTATGAAAACAAGAAGACATGGTAAAAGTTAAATTATTTATCTTAGAGTTAAACCTAAATGATAAGGTTCAAATAGTAACCTAAACTTGTCTAAAACCTGTTGGTTGAGAGGATTTAAACCCATCCCAAATTTATCTTCGAAATTAATCATTTTGGAGCTATTATAAAAAGTATATGACTATATTATAAAATAATATTTTATGTTATTCAAAAGGTGCCCCACTCCTCCCTTATAAAAAGGGCACCTCTTCCCTCTTCTCTTCACATCCTTTTGAGCCTTGATGCTCGCCCAACCCCTTCCAATTCCTCTTATAAACCAATCTAGTTATATCAAAGAAGTTTTTGTCTTCTCAAAAGACAAACTCTAGTGCCCTAAGAAGAAGTTTAAAGGAGGTGCGTCGAGGAAGAGGTAATCTCTTCTACCGACTATTTCAAGATTATTTCTTCTTCTACTTATACTTATTTAGATGTTTTAGTATATAGAAATAACATCAGTATTAATTATATACTAATATTTTATTATAAATACGAAACAACCCTATTTCACCTTATATCCATCCTACGGTAACTGAAATCACCGTGCGTGCATACATACGTAGTACCGTCTCGACGCCGTGGTGTAATAAAGTATTCCACCACCACATTACTTGGATAGGGATAATGGTGTAAAGAATAACTATATATGATTATTATAACATAATAATGATTTTAAGACATTATATCATCCACCTAAATTCCATTCAATAAAAATGGGAATGATATCATCGCTGGGGCGTACATATGGATTACGTCTCCACGACGCGATGAGATTTGGTTTCAATGTTAACAATTCAAGAATGATTATGAATTTTATATAATATGTAATCATGAAATATATGAAATAATAGTGCTTCTAGATTTATGTATATATATATATGTATATAATATATTTAATTCCATTCAATTCAATAAGGAAACAAAAAACAGAGTTCATGTGTACGTACGACCTACCGTCTCTATGAACGGTATATTTTCTTCCATTTATCGATCTATTATTTATATATATAAATTATGAATATATATTATATGTAAATCATGTTTTGTATTCTGTAATTAATTAATCATGGTCTAAGTAATCATATTAATAATTACAAGTCAAAATATAGACGATATATGAAACGATTTTACCCAAAACACTTCTTTAACCTTGAATTGACAAATGAACGGATAATATAAAGCCACAAGGGAATCATATATGATATAATAAATATTATTATGGTTTTGTTACAGGTTAATAATATGTCTAAAATCACTATACAGGAGTATTAGACACATATAGAAGAAATTGGACATAACGTCGGATCTAATAATTCCAATCTCAATCTTATCTGAGATTGTTTATTCGTAAGTATTTACTAGTGTTATGTTAAGCATGCATGTCCATATGTTCTCAAAATGTTTTAATAAAATGTTTACTTTTCCTCCATGTTTGTTTAAAGTCATTTTTACAGTTTTTTTACTTTTACCACATTGTATGGATGGAACCTTTCTTTTGTTTAACATACGAGGTACTTTTTGACTTTTCTGAAAAATGTAAGAGATTTGTTTTTAAATTATACCGCATGAACAGATTTTTACGGTTTCATAAAGCCTTATTTTCAAGAAGTTTACTCTACAATATTTCATGTTTATATTCAACAAAATTATTTTCTTTTAAAATTTTATTGTATTTTGTAAAAAGAAAATGATTTGGAAGAAGAAAGGATACTTTCTTCAAGAATTCATTTCAAGTGTTTTTTCAAAACTATTTTCAATATATGATGACATTATTTAGAATCTTTATGTTTCATGTATAATGTCTCTATGATTTACATGGATTCACTCTTCTTATGATGAAATAATATCAATGTGTTTTATATGGATTAGGTTTTGATGGGATGATGTTTATGAAACCCATTTTATTTGATGGGTTATTATGAATGAGGTATGTTTATATTGTGGCACACGAAATAATGAATTAATTATGAGATGGGTGAGACCTATATCTCCCTCCAATGCATTGGGTAAGGATTTATATCTCATGAGATGGAAATGGCTGGAATGGTAAGTTAATCTGGTGCAGTGATACAGGACTGGAACGAAGAGTGAACTCGATTCAGAATCTTTTTCGACTAAGATGGTCTTGGCAGCAATGCCTTGGCTATTATGGAAATAATATCATGAGCTTAATGGTTTTCCACAATTACATGTTTTCTTCCCATGCTATTTTATCATGATTGAGGATCCATTATGATCTATGACTTACGTACTACCATTTATTATGTCATTGCTCAAGATTCTGATGTTTAAATACTATGTTCATGTTTTGAAGGTAAAATGTATATGGTTTGTTTTATTTTCTCCTTGATTACCCTTACTAAGCATTTGAGATCACCCATTATCTGTTTTCTTTTCCCCTGGATATATAGAAAAGTTTTAAGTAAGAAAAAAAGGAAGATATTTATGGGAGATGTTGAAGATCTTTCACCAAGATTGGAAGATTATGTTACGAGTTTCCAAAGACACTAAACCATTACGGTCCTTTGGTGTCTATTTTTGTTATGTATTAGATATTACGCAAAATTAATGTAATTTATATGCATATCAATATTTGGGTCTCTAAAAATTCCAAACTAAAGGATAATATCAGATGAGGACAGTCTTATGAGCCTAATGTAGGTTTTCTATAACTCCTTTATCAATTTCAGTTTTATTGGAAATTGATGGGTCATCGAACCAATTTCATTGTGCATCTGTTGTTGAATTAATATGTCATTAATATAGTAAATTAGATTAAATTCAATGACCCTTGATATATTTGTAATTCTTAAGGGGTGGTTACATCTACAACATTAACCACCCCATGTAGGGTGGGTTTACATATTTAGATTTTTACTATTTTCATACCTTTGTTCCACCATTTGGACGTTTTTTATAATGAATAATCTAATGGAATTTCTCCTTATATTAAATGGATATTGATTTAACCAATGGAAGTTAAAATTACCCCTTTAACATTGAACCACCAACCATATGTTTTTAAATAATTATTAATCATCCTTAATGAGAATTTGTATGTATGTTTTATATATATGACTTGTCCTTTTAAATGTAACTGAGATGTATTGGTTACATTTCGTATAACCCCTTGCCACTCATGTCATAATGTATTGGAAAGAACCATGATATATGACCATTGAATAAAATATTTAATGAGATAATAATTTTACATCTGTCCTTATCACAATAATGAATGGAAATGATTGTACCCAATGGAATTAATCATGTTTTGATGACATAAATAACTTGAATAAATTGTTTTGTGTCATAAAATTCCTTGTCACATGAATGAAAGGAACTGAATTAACCATATGGAATATTATTTGGATTCCTTACTATATGTCGCATGAAATTAAATGAATTGAATGTAATGTTACATACTTTCTTAAGGACCAAAAAGATACCAATAAAAGGAGTGGTCGTACCCAATTTAGTTCTTGGATTCCCAATTAAAAACCATTATCACTCATGGATGGAATTCGAATTCATCGATGTTGGTTGCCTTTGTTTAGATTCTCCATGAATCCTAATACTTGTATATCATTCGATTCCTGGTATGACACTATATGATCTCTTCTATACTATTATCGGATGCATGGGTTACCCTTCATGGATAATGTAAGGATTCTATAGGCATGATGTGCCTTTATTATAAACATGGGCCTAGACATAGATTATTCATTTTTCCTTGAATTTATTCTATCGACTCGATTAGATCATGCTATTGTGGTATTCCATTGAATATTTTCTTTGTATTACATTCTTACCCTTAGCATGACTACAGTTACTACTGAGTAGGACAACCTGGAGGTCTTGGTTTCTGTGGCCATTTTGTAGAAACCCTTATTATTATTATTTATATTATATTCATGGTTTCCTTATTACATAGGGGACCCATAGTAGAATAATTATCTCATGATATAAGTGATGGATATTACTCATGTGACCTATTTATATATAAACTGGAACTATAAATCAATGAACTAGTTAAATTTTTAGACACCATTCGAGAGATAAATTATGTACTTGGGTATTTACATTATTTTAATTATTTTCTTTTATATATGAATGGTTTTACACTGGTTTAGTTTATTTTACATACATTAAATGTTATAGACACTGTTTGTGTTGGACTTATGATATTTATCACACACCCAATCCTGGTTCTGTTAGAACCATAGAATACTACATGTATGTATGTTTCGATAAAGGGATGAATGTATCATTGGACCTTTAATTGACAGATTCATTAAGACAGAGATGGTAGTAGATGGCCGATCTAAAGCATGGGATGCAAGGGATAAGTTTTGGTTTCTTTTTTCATCATTTTTATATCATGTCTGTATACATTAATGTATACCAATTTTCCAAAATTATTGCTACATGTTAAATATAATCAACATCTGTTGTATATTTTTAACATTTAATATATTTGTTTTAGTTATTTCTTATTTGTCATGTCCTCTTATTTATATCTTCGATATACTAATATTTTTTTACTACTAATCTTCAGTTATTATTGGTTATCTATTGTGATGTACTCTGGTAATGAGGGAATAGTATTCCCACATACACACAATAGTACCTCACTACTGGTCGATATAAAATGGATTTTGAAGATTTTCAAATAAACCCAAGTGGAAACTGGTCTCAGGAAATTTTTATGCGGCATCAGGGTTCAAAAGACGACAAATTAGAATCCAAATAAATTTAAATTTAAATTTAAAATATAAAATATCAAATTCATTTCATTTTTTCAAAAAACAAAATTACATTTCAAAATTACATTATATTTGAATTGTTGTATAGATTTTTAATTAAATTAAAAAAATTAACTTTTCATTTGAAAATAATTAATCATTAAATTATTTAATTGAGCTTATATTTCCAAAAGTAAAAAAAACTGTTATTCTAGGTATTTTACTTATATTCAATATTATTTATAATGAATAAAATGAAAAAATTGATTATCCATCTGACATCAATCCCCCATACATGAATTATTTAACTCATAAAAATATTCATAATTGAATTTAAATAATTGAAAAGAAAAAATCACGCATTTATACAAATTTACTATCTATAGAAGGAAGAAAACAAATATTCATACAATTTTTAAAATCTCATTCATCAATTGTAAATAAAATAACATATTAGATAAATCTAATCAATATAATGTGTTTAGGAGTGGATCACATGATATTTAAATGGATAAATGTCTTTAACATAAAGAACCACCATTTATCCATCTCTCCTATGTTTCTCAATACAATGATAAATTTATAACTTCATTGATATAACTCAAATAAATATTGAATAATTTAATTGTGACCATCATGAATTCAATACTAACCTTATCTAAATGACTTTATTTTTTTACATATAAGGTTTATTATTATTTTCCAAATTTTTCCCAAAATTTTATGTGTCAAGCACTATGAAAAATAACTTATTTGATTATTTTGAGAGATACTCATAAAAACTATGGTATTGTATCTATATACATTATGGGATTCCGATTGCCTATTTTAGTATAGGTTTAAAATATTCACATCAATTTTATTTGAGTTGACTCACTAATGTGAACTTTCCTATAGAGGTTTGGTTTCCATTGATTATGTTAAAAATTTAGATTCATTTAAGATCTAAAATTGATTCCAAAAAAATCCTTTCAGTCAAACTACATTTCATCATAATATGTATAAACAAATATTGAAAAATCCAATGTTCCTCTTACTAATCATATAATTATTACAATTTAAGAATATGTGAATTATTTTATCTCTAGTATAGAGTTTTCAATCATTTGAGGGAAATAATGATGTTCATTTAAATGTTGAGAAAAAACTATACCAAAGGTATATAGATTATTTACCGAACAATTTTTTTTGTTTTTAATACATACAAATTTAATAAAAGCATAATAAAAATAGTGAACAATATTTTTTAAGTTATCGGTCATTCTTATGTTTTCTTATTATTTGTTTATATAAAAATATTATAAAAATAACTATATATCACTGAAAAACTACTCTATGAAGGTTGAGTTCCCTTCCAAAGACATATTCATTGTTGACTACATATGTTCAAACATACATTCATAAAATTTAAGTGATTAAATAGTGTAATTAGATAGAAAAAAACTGATGTTAATTTTTACTCATGTTCAAGTGAAGATCATCCCTAGTTCTCTGTTAATATCATTGATCCAGTCTCTTAGGTATTCTCCACTTTGAGAAAACTTGCTGAAAATAGAATTCAGCATTTGAATGTTTTACTAAAAAGTAGTGTATATAATATTAAAATTAAATGGGAGGAGATTCTAGTGATTAACCTCATTTGTACTGATCCTACGTATATAGTCTATAGTTGAACACTATTGATATTATCGTAATTTTTTTGATGGGTTAGTCTTGTGCGGTACAATGCACCAATTTCTTTTTTTCCCAACTCATCTTAAATTGTTATGAATTTTGGAGGTCCATGTGAACAACATTTTTTAGGTCCAAATCGACATCAATGTGATGTACATGATGAATGTACTGGGGATCTCAATAGTAGTAGGGTTGGGATTCTAAAATTTTAAGCATCAGAACATTTAAAATTTATGTCAATGAAAATTTGAGCCCTAGTACTATCTGGGGATCTCATGTAAATGAAAATTTCTCATAAACATATACAAAAAACATACCTATTAGAATCTGATGATTCACTCATTAGATTCCCATCTTAAATGATTGTTTCATGAAGGATTCATATAGGGGTCCCTCTAGATCCTCCACACATTCTTCCAAAATTAGTTGCATCATCAATCATCAAGCTCTGGGGATTTCATGGACATTTTATGATCCCTTTGATGCCCTGAAAATCACTGAGGTCCACTTCATTCGATGCTTGATGGTGTTCTTGGATTTTAACTTGATGATAAATACTTTTACTCTAGAATGAATAAGGAGATGAGGGATATCAATCAAAATAAATGAATAGTACATAGAGTTAGAGGATATCTCTTTAAATATAGTAGAAATTCATATAACTCGGTAGAATTACACATCTCTCTTTTATTTAACTTCCACTAAATAAATAATTATAATGAAGTAAACCGTGTTAATATTATTTATTATTTTATCTCATAACTATAATATATATAATTCATTTTTCATTGAAATACTATTTCTTGTGTCTTAACTCATAATTCCCTTAGAATAATAAAGAAGCTTTTAATATTAAAATAAAATTCCTTCAAATAATATTTTCTTCTATTTAATTATATTGAAAAATACTTTAAATAAATTCATCCCAATTATTCAAAACATCAATAAATATTTATTTATTTATTTATTAGTGATTAATAACATGGACGACACTCCAAACCTATGGGGGATCGATGCTCAATATATCTATTCAATAGAATATGGCAGATTCTTGAATATGAAATTTTTTAAGAGCCTCGAGACCGTTATCATAATAGTAATGAATAAAATATAGAGCTCATTAATAGAGTCTAGAAACCCATAAAGGCCCTTAAAGAGACATTTAATGTCATAAAAATGACCTCCTACATAAAAACATGCAATTTATAAAATAATAAACTTCTCTTTAGATATCTTATAAGTTTTTTAAAAACATGTTCCATCAACCTTTTCCTTCATTCTTATTCGTTGATTTAACCAAATAAAATTACCAATAAACATCCTTGGACAATAATTTAAGAAGGTACTACATTCCAGATCATCTAGTATTGAGATATATTACATCCTTAACATAGGATAGTTAAATATATTATTATCCATTCAACCAAAACAATACCACTAATAATTCACCCAACACAACTAATCTCGCCATGATATCATGTGTCTATGATTTTTATTCCAAAACATATTTTATTATTCTATGTATTGGGAATATATGTATTCATCCCCATTAAAATGTAAATATTTCCATTTATACTTTTCCCAACAAACAAATACACTTTATTTTGTTATGATATATGAATTCATTGAAGAACATTTGGAATGTCCCTGATAACATAGTTGACTGAAACATAGTAATTTTTGGATAAGACCTTCAATAACGAAGACATCATCACATCTCATGCCTTTTTCTCAAATCATGGATTTCCTCGAGACAATACTCTTCATCCCTTTATCATTTCCCAATATTATGATACCGTCCATATCATATTTGATTTTGGTTACCAGATCCACATTTCCACTAATATGATAAGTGCATTAACTATCAATAATTAATATTCTAGTGTGATATAATACAGTAAAAGAAATATCTGCAATTATTTTCTTCCCATCACTTTTCTTCTTTAAACATGTTATTAATTTCTTACCAGTTATGGACTGATAATATTTATCATCCTCTATTTATGGTAGACTATATTTATCATACAATACAAAAAACTGATTTTTCATTTTCATCTTGCTTGATGGTATAAGTAATTGTGGCTTATGACTTATTTTCTTTGGCTTCAACACATTCATCCATAATGTAGATGTATATTATCGGCCCATGTGTCAAATTCTACCACACAAAAAGTATTGGCCCTTGAATGATATTCAATATTATTTCACCATTTTAACTAAAATTTTGGTTTCTGTTCCCTTTTTTATATTGTGGAAGTGGAAGATACATTTCTTTAGTGTCGCATCATTCCACTATAATAACACATTATTAAGGGAAAATTCCTATATGTCCCTTATGAGAACTGGTTGTCCCTAGAGTTCATTGAAATTATTAATTCTTCATTATACACAAATAAATATTTAATAAAAGAGCATGTTATTGATGTAAGACTTCAACCATGAATAATTTTTATTTTTATGAATATACATAGTAGATTTATCATTTATATTTTTATGTTTATTATGATCTATTAGAGGTTTATGATCCACCAACTTCTTATTTAGTTGTCTGAATGATCTTCTTTCGGGATTTTGTATCGATAGTCAACATTTTTTCTTCAACCATAACAGTTCTTCTCCATGAGAGGACCTCCTCTATAAGTTCATCTATATGTTTTATTTGATCTTTTCTAGTTTTTGTAAAACTATCAATTTTTCCATTATGTTCAAACTTCTCTTCTTCCTTATACTTCATATAGAGTTTGGCATCATGAAGCTTGTTGTTGTATTTAATTATTTTTTCTCTACAAACATACATTTTCTTAATAACCATTTAATATGAATTTCAGTTAATATGATTTTAGGTCAACTATACTTTCTACTTCTTCTTCCTCATCGTCACTCTAAACTCTTATTTGGTAATTTCCCACAACTTCCACCATATAATTCACTTCATAATTGTTGCAATCTTCAATTTATTCTACCTAATATTCTTCTAAATTTCCATCTTATTTTGAAAATAAACACTAGTTTATTAATAAATGTTTCTTATAATTATTCATTACTTTCACATAGGTTCAAGACCACATTTCATTAATTTCATATTCATCTCCTTGAAACATTGTGGGGGTTCCTTGCTACAAGATATCCATATTTTCGGCATCAAAATCATGAAATAGGTGGTTTCCCTTTTAATGTTCTTTTTACCATTCAGAGATTTTATGACAAGAATGAAATGACCTCATTCATCCATTTATATTCCATACCATCTTCAATTGTTATATTATGCATGGAATTGAATGAAATTTTGTAGAAATTCATATTTCCACATACATGTTCTCATCAATTCTCATTTCATACTCAACAAGATTACTAGGCATGTTGTTCGTTGTCCTATCCTTCATATAATTATCCTCCAAAATAGATTCTTTTTTATTAAAATGAGGTGGTAGTTTCCTTAACATGTGATTAAAAGACATTTTGTTTTTATTAATTTATCTAAGATCATGTACTTATACAATAATAATATTTACCTGATAAAATAATGTATCAACAATTTCCATAGGGTACTATATAGTTCCTCATATTTTTTCCATAGAACCTACAACTTTCCTTATATGAATTATGGGTCTCCCTCATAAATATTCAACATATTTTGTCACACAGAATGTGATGTAAAATATGACATTACCTAATTATAAAATTTATTTGATAGGGATCCCCCAATATATTTAGTTCCTTTATGATCTGCATCCAATTCTTTTTGTTTAACTATGGATAAAGCACCGCTATCAATATTAGCCAAAATATCAAGAATCACATCTGTAAAGACTACCATTTTAAAATATTAGGTGTTGTTATACATATTATTCATACTTAATTGATAATTATTAACATTTATCTTTTTAATCCTCGTATGATTTAGAACAACCATTAAAACCTTTGAGAGAGAAACACTAAAATTGCCATTTCCTTACAATTCTAATTTTTAGTCCGTCCATGTAAAATTCCAAGAGTGGAAAGTGAATCATTGTATGATAGATTAAAAAAAATTACCATTTGGATATAGTTTCATTGATAAAAAACACACTCTCTCATTCTCCCATAATGATAAATGAATTGAAATTATATATTACACATGACATAATAAATTTTATTGGTTCACCCTCACAGGGCCTTGTCAAAAAAGCATAAAACAACGATGTGTTGATATAACAAGTACATTATGGAAAACTTCCTAAAAAGGTTATTTATATATCACTTGTAATAATAGGATCATTCATTTTACAAAATTTTGGTTATTCTAAGAACATTCTTGAGGGTTACTCCCTAAGTCTCTTTCTTTGGATCATTGTTGGTGGAATGGTTCACCATCTCCATCTTCCTCTTCTCACTTTTGTTTTATGGGATCCACTAAATTTTTATGGAATTTTAGGTCACTTATTTATATCTAACAGATACATCTTTAGTAATAGATAGATTCACTATTGATTTTACAGTTTCATCCACTAATGAATACCACTTTACCATATATTTTATGGAAATGCATTTTGACCCATTTTCATGGTGGTTACTACTATATAAAATCTCTTCTTTCACAATGCTCAAATAGATTTCGTGAGGCTACTCATTCATGGAGATGAAATAGATTTCACAAAGATCCAAATATTTTTGATTCTCACTAATCCTTAGCGATGCATACTACTTTTGTGATGTTCAACATGCCTTTACGAAGAACATGTCAATTATGAATCTTACATAGCCTCCAATAATTCCCAAAAATTCATGATTCCTAGAATATTTGGATGTATTTAATATCCTTCGCATATTTCCTCACATATAAATCAATTACAAACCCCATTGATGGGCCCATTCACTATTAGAGAGCATGGATATTTTTTATGTATAGATTTTTTTCAACCAGGGATTATAGTCCGAGTTATATGAGATTCCACTGCTTCCAGAACCCTCTAGACATGTCATCACCATTTCAAAATGATATGAATTTTACGCAATAATTATCTATTTTTTGTGATGTCCCATGGTAATTTCCATCCTATAAGACTATCTTAATCATGGATCATTCCATCAAAATATTCATGTCATCACAACGGTCCACTTGTGATGCTCCACACCATCATTGTTCTTAATGCTCATCGATGTTGTGTAGATCACCATTATCATTCATTAATAATTTGTGAAATGAAACTTCATGAATACTATCATCTTGAAAATAATTCCATTACATATTTTAATATGGCCTTAAAGGAAATCCACTTTTCTCAAAGATATCCCCACACTAGGGAAAGACATCTCCGTTGGGATGTTATATAATCTACCACTACCTATGAATCAATTACAATATCATTAATAATAATTATTGTATTGCTTCAAAAATCTATCCACTACCATCCTTGGAAACCCACTATTTTAATAAACACAATCAACCAAAAATTTATTCCATGTTACCTTGAGGGATTTTTACTCAATAATTATCTTTTAACATTTAATTAAACATGATAACTAAATCTTCAATTATATCATTAATAGAATTATAATATTCCTATAATTGACTCATGATGGTTTTATTTTTTCAACTTCAACTAAGGAATGATATTTATCATGGTCAAGGGATGAAAATGGTATAGTTCCATGAACATATTTCTTCACATCGGATTCAGAAGTATTCTTTTCCAAAGATTATGACGTAGTATAGATCATTTTATTTTCAAATAATTATATTGTTTCATTTTTGGATTATTCACATTTACCACCACATTGGGATTTATTCTCAACATATTATTATTCAGTAGATTCATTATCTATATTTTTTGTTTTCTTATCTATAAGATTCATAGAATCTCCTAAAAACAATAGTTGTTCAAATTCATTAGTTGCACAAATATTATCTTCCAGAGTATTGAATTGTGGTTCTTATCTTTGTCTAGGTCATTTTACAAGGGCCTTATTTTATCCTTTTGATTGTTCTTTTATAAATTTATAAAAATCTCTCACAACATTCGTATATGATACATCATACCAATGTATTGGCCTTTTTCATTTCATAAAAATTCATATTCTTCATTCTTCATCATATTGTTTAAAAATATATATTGAACCAGTAGATTTCAAATTGACATGCTCCCCGTAAGCATTGGAACCTGATTCTTAATTATCATTAGAATCATCAATTAGTAGATTTACTTTTATATTATTCTAAACAAAGCATAAAATTTATAATGTTTGATCATTAAGAATATTACTCTGGTGAAACCAAATGATTATCTAAATAAATTAAAAATTTTATTTGTATAAATAAATATATAAATAATCCTTCAACGTTGATAAAAATACATCCTCTCATATTTTTAAAAGAAATTATTCAAAAATAATATAATATATCTATAGAAACTAAACTTGAAATCACTCACCAAAAGACATTATATAAATATATAAATAGTGAATTTTCTTAAACATCGAAATTCCCAGAAGTATATCAGTCTAAATGATTTTGACCAGAACCTTCTAGTCAATATCAATATCTTTTACAAACATCTTCATAACCTACTTAGAAACAAAAATAAAAAAATAATATATTCATATTCATATTATTCATCTCTAATGGATCATTGATCAATGTGAAAAATCCATTCAAGGGGACATATAAAAAAATATACCTCTATATAATAAATAGAAAATTCCATATCATTTACCATCTACGCTTCCCTTAGTGTCAACAATAATAAACTAGCCATTTTCATAGGACTCTTTCGCTTATCTATGGAACACTTACTATGTATTTTTTCCAAAAAAAAAATTTAAAACTATGAAATGAAATATATTTACCCAATAGTATAATCATCTAAAATTTCTATTTGAAATCAATAGCTTTCCCTTAAAAAAATTTTCCATAAGTTTCTGTAGTGCAATGACACTTTTATTCATTCCTTCGTCATTCATCCTTCCTCTTGCTTATTATCACTTATAAAAATATGATGGTTTGAGGTTCTGATTATAGGATTTTGAAAGGAAAACATGAGAACATTGGATGTCAAAAGGGTTCGAATCTATGTGTAAGAGTGTGGGAGAGAGTGATAGAATGTTTTTATTATTTTATGTCATCTTGGTTTCTCCAGACAATTACTCAATGTAATAATTATTTATTTTTATTTTAAAAATAATCCCTTTTAATCATAGTAATAAATATTCAATATATTAAAAATTTACTAGAATTCTATATTCAAACAAAACGAATAAAATAATTAATACTAAATTGATGAAATTTATTTAAAAAATTTATTCGAAATTATATATACCTAACTAAATAATAATAAAATAAAATATAGTAGTGGGAAGTGATTTAGAGGAAAATTAGAAATTTGATATTCAGTAATTACATATTCTAAAAATAAACAAATTTTTAGAATTACATCTAGATGAAAATGATGCCTAATATCAATATTATTTGATCTAGAGTGAGTTAAATGATTTTTTGATATATTGATGGCACAATTATTGTCGAATAAAATTGAAATATTCTATATATTATTTCCAAATATCAGTACTATGTGTTTGACACACAACACTTGTTCATAGAAACTTCTAGTAGATATATATTCTTCCTTAGTTAAAGATAGAGTAATTAAATGTCTTTTCATACTAGATAATAAATATAATGAATTCAATAAAAATTTATAATTTTGTAATAAAATTTTCTATATAATCTATAATCATTAATATAACAATCTAAATAAAATATTAAATTAAAATAAGAAGTTTTTAAGAAATTTAATGTTTGAAAAATATTTCCTTTTAAATATATAATGATTTTTTTTAAATGGTTGTAAGATGAGATTATTTTATATTTTTTTGGAAATATTTCTCCTAGAAAAATAGAAACCATAATGTTTGGTCCAGTATAATTATGACATTGTGAAATTCTAATCATGCATTTATTTAACATATTTTCATCTAGGTTTCCGGATTCACCCAAATCTTGTTTTATATTTGTACAAACAGTAGTTTCATAAGTCATACTATTTTCACGTCCTAATTTTTTAGTTAAATGTATAATATATTTTCTTTTTTTGAAAACACATCCAAAAAAATTGATATACTTAAAATCATAGAATCTAATATAATTCCCCCATTATATTTAGATCAAATTTCTTTTGAATAAATTTTGAAAATACATTACAATTTTTTTTATTTTTTGAAAAAATATAACATCATATGTGTAAATATGTATTGGTAATATATTAGAATGAAATTTTTATTTATGAGAGTAGGATATAATAACCCTACATCAAATCCAATTTTCAACACATAAGAAGGATTATGTGTGTCCTTAAGGTCATAAAAAGATTTGGTAAAAGGTAGTTGAATGAACCAAATTAGATGAGCATGGAATAATAAAATTAGTGATAGGATTGCATACCCCTTGACCATATCACACCGATGAAAGGAAAGGCATGAACCCAATGACATTAAAATAATTATAATGAGATAAAAAACATGGAAAAGGGTTTCATGTCATGAAATGCCTTGTCACATGTACAAAAGGAATAGAATGAAACTTATAGTATATTAATTGGAATAATTACTATATTGACCAATTAATGGAATGAATTTAATATAAGCTACCATGATTTATTAAGGGAAATGAAAACATTACTTATGTGGGTGGTCGGACATAGGTTAGTTATTGGATTCCTAATTAAATTCATTGTGAACTCAAAGATTACAATATTATTCAGGGATGATTGTTTCATTGGTAGAAACCCACCTTGGATTTTCATCCTCATATACTAGTGGATTCCTGGTATGACACCATATGAAACCTTATTTACAATTATACAAATAATTTGAAACACTCCAAGGATCTAACATTGATTTTATGGACACGATGTGACTTGTTTATTTACATTGTTTTTTTTCTTTGCTTATCATGTTTTACCATGAATGTATTCCTTGGAATCAGTTATATAATTCTAGTGAAGAATTATTTGGATGATGCTTTTTTGATTACACTGTTACCCTTAGAAATGATTAAATTACTACAAATTTAGAATCCCTGAGGACTTAGTTTCCTTGGTCATTACATTGGAACACTTATTATTATTATAATTATTTTCATGGTTTCCATGAAACATCATGGACCCCTTACATGTTCTATCATAAGGTCATTTTATTGTGGGATATGCCTCAGCTATCATATTTATTTATGAACAGGAACTATTTATTAATAATTTAGAAACATATTCAGACACTAGCTAAGGGATGAAGCATGTATTGGGTATTTACAATATAACACAACATTACATTTATATATGTACTCCTTCACACCAGTTCAGATTATATCACATGAATATAATATTATAGACCCCATTGGTTTTGGACAACTAAGATTTATCTCAAATCCTAAATGAGAACCATTGTAATCATGGAATACTAAATGTATACATGTTTTTTTAAGGGAAGCAAGTAGCTTCATACACTTGATTTCTTGATTTCATATGATGGAGCTGGTACATGATTACCAAGATGGATCTCAAGATGTTGGGGAGAGTTGTTGGTCTATATATTATACTTTTTTATTGAATGATTTTATATTTTATTCTATAGCTATTTTCTAGATTTATAGTGACACGAAATATATAATTATCTGCTTTTGTATATTTTAACTATTTATTTCAGTTATTTTAGTAATTTATTATTATTCATGTCTTCTTCTACTATATATTATGTTTATATATATTCATTCCTCTATTTATCTCATTTTATTATATATTATCTTTTATAATACACTATAGTAATGTGGAAATTATCTCTCCATAGCAACACTCAAGGCCCTTTCTTTTAGTTGGCTGCTTCTGGAATTCAAGGAGATGTGCTTGAGTACATGTGTCAAATTGGGGTAGGCTACTTCTAAATAGCTTCAATGTCTAGGGCATCATGATGTTGTATCAGAAAAGTTCCAATATTTTATTACAAATTGGACATAATATATTGAATATTGTGAATTCTTGGAACTTTGTCATATGTCATACTTTGGTGTTGCAAACCTATGTTTAGAGTAAAGTCCATGTTTCATGAATTATATTTTCCATTTTGTTTTTTCATATTGTAGTAGATATCATGTTACTTTTGGGTGATTTACATGTTATGTGGTTTTTTTTATTATTATGTTGATTAAGATTACACTTAATAATTGTCCAGATGGTATGATGGAAACATGTATTATTTCATTAATTATAATAGGAACCTAGAATTCTCATTTCCTCCACATCACCATAAAATATATGTTCATTTCAAAGTTTTTCATTTCTTGATATTCTTATGATCGTTGAGTGATGTTATGGTATTATTGTATGTTTATGAATTTACTTGGCTAAAATTGCATTATTATTCACTTATATCCTTGAGATGTTAATGGCCCTCATGGGTAGGGATTGAAATTTTACTAAGTTGAATAATTCAATTAAAATCAAATGGTTTTAATTTTTAATGATATGTTGTATCGGAACTGATTCATTTGGTAAGACAAATCATTTTAAATGCACCCATATATATAAATAATAAAATGAATGTTTCTTATGAAAATTGACATTTTAAAATAAATATATGCATGTCCTTATCATGGCTTGACCTGTTTATGAAACGTAAAAGAGTGAACATAGAAATAAAATATTAAATAAATTTAAATGGTTTTTAGTATATGATAAGGCATTGTTCTATTGATACTTCAACTATTAGAACCCATATAACATATAAATGAGAATCTATCGATAAAATTCATTTGTAGCAAGTAGTTGGGGGATTTTACCATGGGTGGAAATCCCTTTTCATTGATTTGGATTCTGATTGTGTTGATATCTATCTATATTTTGATGGTTCTATAGAGTGTTCTAGTAATTAGTACACCAATGCTACCACAACATCCTCATTTCATGCCCAATGATGGTGGTGATGTCCAGGATGCATAAATGGGGGACCTGAGCTTATTGTATTACCATTGAGAGTTCCACTTGAGGAACCACCTCATGTACCTAATTTGGGAATTGAAACAGATAATTATGATATAATTCTACACCTAATGTAACCAATTCATGGTTCTCTATGAGATGAAATTACGATGGCTAATATGGCATGTGAGTTCCAATTGCCCCATTCTCCCACCATCATGGGAGATGGAAGTCCGTAGGATACATAGTCATACCAAGAGACCACCTCGGATATCTATGAGCATCATTGGATGGGTGGAGGGACAACTTAGATTTCAATTCTATTCATGGAGGATCAAGGATTATTTCAGTCCAATATTCCACTAGTATTAGATCATTAAATGGATGTATTTCAAAATGAATTATCTAGCTTGTCGTTTGAGATAGATATTTATATTACATTCGATCTTGTTCTAATTTTATCTCTACTTTCAATTACTCCATATAGGTTGGAACATACAAAACCACATGACCTCAAGATCCAGTGTGAGGATTTGGAGGTTAATGGTCTTATAAAACCTATCACTTCCTCTTGGGGTTCGCAATTAATTTTCCTCAAGACGAAGGATGAGAGCCTTTATCTATGTATATAATAATTATGTTTGAACAAGATTATAATTTATAATTGGTATACACTAACTCATATTGACGATCTAATTGAATCGATCTTAATATATATAGTCTTCTCTATAATTGAACACTAATCATGCTTTTATCGGTTTTGAGTCTGTCCATTATACATACATATTATATCTTTATATAATCTATACAGTATATATGAGTACACAATTATTCGTTTTAGTCTTACGAATAACCCTTAAATTTTTATGTATCATATGAATGTAGTTTCCCATCCCTATCTATATTCATTTTTTGTATTATTTTTGTATAAAATCATTCAGTATTCTCCAACACATAGAGACATTGTTGTGAACATTGATATCATTAAGAGTACACTATGGGAGAATAATATTTATTCCAATCGTTCAATGTTCCACTTTGGGTTCATCAATGTTTTTTTATTGCGACATATTATTTTTGAATCAAGAGTCCCTATTTACATAGAAAATGATAGTGTTGTGGTTACCTAGGATCGTCCAATGAACATGTTTAATATAATGTTTTTCATAGAGATGGATAGATATTACAATCATTTTAATATAGTACATCATATACTTTTCATCACTACTTCCATTACTTACAATGAAGGGAGTTAATTTCATATGGTCCGAAGCATGTGAGAATTCCATTCATAACATGAAAGGGATTCTTATCTCAGCATTTATATTAACTATTCCAATGTATAGAAATGATTTTTTGTCTTTAATGATGCATCAATAATTTTACTAGGATTAATGATGGTGATGGAGGATAGATTCACTATGCATAGATCTTTGAAATTAAGTTATCATGAGAGACATTTCTTGACAGATGACCCTAATCTAGTAGTAGTTGTCCATTCCTAATGTTATTGGAGACACTATCTTTTTTGTGATATATTTATTGAGTAAACCAACCACAAGAGATTCAAATATATATTTACATGGAAATACATGAATCTCAGACCAAGAATATGGATCAAATATCTATAGTCCTTCGATTTTGAGCTTTCGTATATGCCTATAATGGGAAATGTAATTACTGATGCACTGAGCCGGGAAACATAGGCACATGTCATATTGTATGCCAGTGATGAATGGAAATTAATGGCCTTATTTTTCAAGATGCATCAGCATTTTTTTGAAAATCAGAAGTATTTTTCTTCTCTTCCATGACAATTACTTTTTACCTCGTTTAGAAGGTGCAGAGTAGTTAATTTTTATATCTTTAGGACATGGTTCTCTATGATAGTATTTCACGATTTGAACCACATATATATTTTTCTGTGGATATAGAATGAATCCACTATATATACTAAATATTGGTTCCTCCAGCATGACTTGTCACCTCCACAAGCAACCACGTCACCTGAAAAAAAAACCTTCCCACAATTACCCCCAAGATATTGGGTTCTTCTGCCAAGATGAGTTCTCCGACGTCAAGGCCATTCATTCGCTTCACTCTGTTTACCTTCTCCATCTTCCGTTCCTAGGGTTCCAATAGAACTCCGATCAATTGCGCACTTTACTTTAAATGATTTCTCCTCCCGCTTGTGCGTCACCTGCTATCATGCTTTACCGGCTGTCGATCTTCGTTTCCCAGTGCTGTGATTATGGTTCTCATCTTTTTGCAGACCCTCCTCCTTGTACTCCTTCTCCACCATTGAATTTTCCACTTCGTTCACCTGCGACCTCTATTTATCCCTCTCCCATCCCTTTCGACATCCCTCTCATGTCCTTCTCATTCTAACCCCATCCTCTCCCTATCCATAGGGTTGCCGCGATGGTCAACCATCCCATTTCTGCTTCTACTTCTGCAATCCAGCAACTGCATCTACCTCAAAGTTTCAATACATAATTATAGAGTGAGATTCTTCTACAATTGACCAGTAAGCTTCATGAGTTTCTCACATTTGAAGCCCCCCCGTCAGGCTCAGACAGTCTCCATAAGCAACCACATCACCTGAAAATAAATACATTCCCGTAATTACCCCCAAGTTATCGGGCTCTTCTGCCGAGATGACTTCTCCAACCTCAAGGACTTTCATTACCTTTGCACTTTTTACCTTATTCTATATCTGGGCCTAGGGGTATGACATAACTATGATCAATCACGCACTTTACCCTAAATCATTACTCCTCCTTCTCAAGCTTCACCTGCCATCCCGCTTCACCTATCGTCGATCTTCGTTTCCCAGTGCTGTGATTATGGTTCTCATCACTTTGCAGACCCTCCTCATTCTACGTGTTCTCCACCGCAGCATGTTCCACCTCGGTCACCTGCGACCTCTATTTATCCCTCTTCCATCCCTTTCGACATCCCTCCCTTGTCCCTCTCGTGCTAACCCCATCCTCTCCCTATCCGTAGGGTTCCCGCGATGGTTACCCATCCCATTGCTGCTTCTACTCCTACAATCCAGTGATTACATCTTCCTTATGGTTTCAATCCTTCATTATAGAGTGAGCTTCCTCTATAATCGACCGGTATGCTTTGTGATGTTCTCTCATTTGAAGCCCCCTGTCGAGCTCAGACAGTCTACTCAAAACGACTGACTTCAAAATTCGTCTATTTGAACGGAAAGCAGTCAATTCCTCTAAAATAGCTTCGGATCTCCATTTGCACCATCTATATGTAAGGTAAATTTTCTTTTACAGAGTATTAACCTTGACGCACTGCCAATCCACATCCAAATCATGATTACTTTTCCTTTTAAATAAAGTAACACTATCATATTTTTTTTGCCAATCTCACCTCCGTCTCGCAATTATTTTTCATTCTGTTTCTGGTTTATCTTCTTGGCTTTGATGTGCTGCTCACCAAGTTATTGTTCTGAGGAGTCCTTATGTGCCTATGGCATGATCACTATACTTCACCATTTTATCTATGAATTCCATCAACAATATTGTACAGGTGAATCAACATGTACTAACACATTCTTTCACCCATATTTGTATATGTAATTATATGAAATTTCTAACTACAATCCTAATATTGGTGCTATATATCTACTATCATGATTCAGATGATACATTTGGAGTGATTTTTTTTATTTTGACTGTATATGTACCATCATTGTCATATGGCTCTTGCAGCACATCATACAATAAAGCATGAGTAAGTGTAATTTCATTTAAACATTAACTAAATTTCTATGTCTATATCATGCATGATTTATCAATTGGTCATTGAAATTAAATGAATGTATAATTAGGTGGTTTTCTAGTTAAAATTATATCAATAAAATATATATTTCATTCACTATAGTAGAACATAATCATATATTGAATGGGAAAGTGACGTTTCAGTTGAAGTTTATAGCTGGAAATTCCAGACTAATTTCTATGTAAGCTTATCCTATCTGCAAGACAAATTATTTGTTTAAGATTTTCATCTCACTATGTTGATTTAATCATGTTTTTCAGGTTTTGAAAAGTGGGATGGCTCTCGGCTTAGCTGTGTGAATTCATGATTTGGAATCATATCCTGTTAATGTATTCTTTTCTTTATTTGTCAAAGATTATATCGTGTTTCACATTATTTAGGAATATGTATTCTATTTGAGGAAGAATTTAAGTCATTATGTACAATTTTTTCTATATTTCTTATGCATAAGTGTTTCTAGATTTCTTATAATCACCGAAGTCGGTTGACATGAATAGTACTAGATACCATGTTACGTGATTTTCTAGAGGGAGTTTTTTGGTACACCTAAATTCATATTGCCGTAAAATTGACATAATTGATTTTATATTTGTTATACATAACTGTTTCCATATTTATTATATTACAATGCTTCTAGATTAATCATTCAATATTATGTTTTCCTACTTTATATCAATTTTCTGAAATTGTAATATTCATGTTTTAAAAAGTGTGATAATTTCATCATCATTGACTGTAGTGGAGGTCACATTCTTTATGTTTTCCCTGTAAATTGTTGACCCCACGTTCCCCCTTTTTCTTCTAATTTACATAATCGAATCCCTCATATCAGGATCAAACTTCTTTTTTGGTGGTCTAATGACATTATTTGGAGGTAAGATTGATTGATATTAATAAATCTTTTTTAGGTTCAGTATTATTTTTTCATTTATTGAAATGATTTTACCTTCCGGTATTTGTCGTCTTCTTCATTCAAACTAATGCCATTTCCTCATTCTTAACTATTAGTGGGTGTTTTTCAATCGGATTCCCACACTATCAGTCATAGCAAGAAGGAATTTCTTTACTGTATATGCACAATGACTTCTTGTGGAGGTAATATTTACTGATGTTAATCAATCTTTTATATATGTAATATTGTCTTAACATATTCAAACATGTTTTCTTCTATTTTTTAGATTTTAGTATGTCAATACCTCCCTCCCCATAAATTATTCATCATCTTTTCTCCATTCTGTTATTATTTATCTTTTTAAATATATGTTTTCATTTATTTTACGTTTTTTTTCTATTTTTTTAACTAAAAAAACAATTTTAAATATTTTGAAAAACATTTAGAAATATATATATTCTTCCTAAGTTGGGTTTGAAAAATAATTATCATTTTACCCCCGAGTCAGAGAATAAAATGGAGAGTGGACTCCTCTACTATGTCATAAATTTCTAAGCCATATCCATCTTTAAGAAACTTGATGTTGTAAATTAGCCTATGCTCTTATAGGGGGAAGCCTACCATGTTGCGGCTCTTGGCCTTCAGGTTGAAGATGATGTCTGAAAACATCACCTCTAATGGGAACATCTTCTCTTTAAGGTTTTCAAAAATTATTTTCATTTCACCCCTCTGGGTGCTAACCAACTTGAGTGTAGAGTCCTCATTTAGTTTGTAGACTCCCAAAGCATGACTAAGCTCAGGCTCATTGCTGTTGAAAACTAGCTAGTGCGTATGAAGGGGAACATCTTCTATGACTCGAATCATTATCTTGAGGCTGGTGATAGTCTCCAAACATCTCAACTAAAACCAGAACATGTTCCCTTAAAATTATTTCACAAAAAACTGTATTCCAACCCTATAGAGTGTAGATTTCTCATTAATGTAGTATTTTTAAATAGAACCCCAATAAAAAAGCTTGTATTCATCAAAAACCAGTCCCTATTCATCAATGGGGATTTTTTTATTTGGATATGAACTGGAAAGGGATAGTTTTCTTATTATTAGTTTCACAAAATTTAGTATACCATACATCAGTGGATGAAGTACATAGGATATGGAGTCCAATTTCATTTTTCAATATTCCATGGTATGCTAAACCTCAAAATGGATGGAGACAAAAAATGGCTTCTGATCTTGTGGGGGAATTACCTCCTTCCTAGATTTCTTTTGTGTGTTATAAATATCTTGTCTACAACCATACATGATTTATGAGCTTTATTCATTCAGGGTTGCTACTAGCCATCTTTTTCACAAATATCTACATATCAAAACTGGAAGTATGTGGATGCAGTAGGGCTTTCTCGACCGCATTTTTTCATCATTCATATATAACCTGAAATACTATTACAGATGTTCCATGTTGATAAATGCAATACAATTCAAATCATGTTTTTTCTGTTTAACCTTTATATATTTCATTAAGCCGTTGAAAATGCATCTTGTAGTTTCAGAGTTTGTCATTTCATGTCATTTTAATTCTCTCAAATTCCCTTTTTTAACCCTCAAATCTTTCACATACATTATTTCCAAATTAATTATGCATACATTTGATACTATTTTCCATTAATTTTCCCAGTTGTTTACTTTTTAATATCCATTATAAATATTAAAGGGAGTTACTGTGCATACTATATTTCTCTCATTTAACTCTATATTATTTGACAAAATTATTAGAAACAAATTCAATGAAAAGACTCTTAGAACATGATTTCAAATAATAGAGTATCAGTGAATTAGAATAATTCAAAACTGATTTCACCTAAGATACTTCTTAATCATAGTACATGAAAATTTAATTCAATATAGATCAAGTCATGAAGAAACTAAAAATTCAATAGTCTATAGTTTTCTAAAAATTTATTATTTCTCTAATTAGATATACCTTGTGTATTGATGTTGAAACCTTGACTATTTTTTATCCATCCTTTTATTTCCTACATGAGTCATCAAATGATTGCATGTGTCAGTTGGCAATATCCATAAGAGATCATAAAAAACAAATTTGTTTTGCACTACCAATTATCCACTAGAATAAAATTATTATCTAAAGGTTATTTAGATGTTGGAAGGAGAAGGTGTATATCTTTTCTTTTTCAAATGATGAATCTTAAGATAAAATTCCTACTCATGTTTTACACTTTTTTATTCTATTTTATTTGTAATGTATTTTGAAATTGTAGACTACATTTTTAAATAGATTCCTAATTGTTTTTAATTCCCTAGATTGAATTTGTTAACTCGATATGTATTTTTACCTTGTTATCATATGTTTTTCAAGTTCATTACCTAGAATTTATTTCATGTTCATCTGTATCATTGTTTTTTTATTTTCTGTCTCTTTCATGTAATTTTTTTCTCATTATTTTTTACTATAGTTCTTACACTGCTGTATATTTTCATTTTTTCCTGAATTCTCTACTTCACTGAAGGTATTATTTTTTTTCTAATTCATTTTTAATTTTTTCATATACAATAATTTTTTAATTTTAATCTCTCTGATCTTAATCTCTAACAGTAACTCTCTGGTCATTTCAATATAGCCCATCAAATTCATCCATTGAAATAAATTAATAAAACAGAAACAATTCATATTTTCTCATGAATGCTTAAATAATGGGATTCTTGGATAGGTTTGTATCCAATCGCAATTCAGTCCAGGATTGTTCCTATCAAGTAGGGAACATTTATTTTATATGCCTTCATTTTTAGATTGTAATCATGCTATTATAATTTTTATTGAATCCTTTTGAGGCAGGGAATAAGAATCCATTTAGGGATGATACCGTAATAAATACTCAATGAGTAAAATGGGATAATTATTAAATATTTTCCTTAAAACCATCAATACATATAGTATAATGTATAGACTTTTATATTTTATTTTTACCAGACTTTTCTTTTTGGATTTAATGTATTCAATATTAATCATTGAGTGGTCTATTTGAAACATATATGACTAACGATCTATTCAAGTGTTGGATCCATGCTTGATGGTGGCATCAAGGGGGTTGGTTGAATAGAAAGGTGAGGTCGACGAGGATTTCCCAGTCAAGAGGCAAGGTATTGGATGTAAGCTTCCCCTACATATTTGAATGAATCTACCTGCCCATGATTCTCCTTGAACCTCTGGTCAATCAAACATTGTGTTTATTTCTCTTAAAACTATTTATAGTAAGACCTATCATTTTCCTTGGATTTAATCCACAACATCTTATAGAAGAAATGAATATTTATAGCACCAAATGCATCTTATTGATCTTGGTATCTAGTGGTTGCTATGTGGCGGTGATGCCATGATGGTTGATAATTTCATAAGGTGGGGTTCGGAGGTGGATGAATTCATAGGAAGCTACAGTTGCTTGTGGGTTTACAATTACCAGATTTTGTAGATTTCAACATCATGAAACTAAGTCACACTGAGGGGATTCATGTGTAGTGGATAATTATCTTCTGTCTCAATTATTAGTTTATTGTACTTAAATTATATGTCACTTTTGATGCATGTTTTTAAAAACTAGACCATGTAATTTGTTTTAGCAGTGGATCTGAGCAGCTGTTATTTTTCCAGATCATTGGAATATGTATTTTATTTCATCACTAGATCATGTTTTTTAAATTTAGTAGTGGATATTTTCATGACCCACTATATTTCATTTACTATACTGGTACTCTTTGTGTCATATCTCCTTCATGAATATTTCATTTGGTTATCTTTTGATGTACCATTCATTATGATGAAAAAGAATAGTCTTTCCCAAAATCTTATATTTATCATATTGGTAAACTTGAGACCATGATATGATATTGGCACCTGAAACATATATTTTCTTTCCATTCACTCTTAATGTGATTTTGTTTAGGGAATAGCTAAACAGGGAATCATGTGTTGAAACATCTATATATCTATATTTATACTAAAGTTTCCCCCAATATGTTGTACATTTTTTGCTACAGAATTATATTTTATTTCATTTATTGTTTTAACAGTTTGGATTGAGTTTATTTCAGGTTTTATGTATGGATATATAAGGAAGAAGTTGATAAGTCATTTGGAGGGTTTTGTTGGCCTAAACCACTAGGTTCCTCTTAGGATCATACTAGGGTCGGCTAGGATGTGCTAGGAAGTAGGTTCTTTTGTTCTCCACCCCAACAACCTAGTAACATCCTGTTACAGGTTAATATGTTGTTACATAAACTCACATTAATATCAGATAAATGATTTGATTTTTCTCTTGATACAAATGAAATGTTAAGGGGCAATTCTGCTTGTCTATCTGTGGAAGACTGTTAGTGGGCAGCTACATACACCACTGGATTTGGTTGTTGCAGATTCATGATACTTTTAGGTTAAAATCTTTTTCGATATTATATTGTTTCCATTAATTGTTTTCGATAGACCGAAACATCCTACGTACTTTGAAGCTTCTCTTTACTGGAGATCTCCCACAAGCTCACATGTTTGATTTATCTATTTCTCAAGATTTTAGGTTTAATTCCCCTATTCACTCTTTCTCCTGTTTCATCTATTTGAATTTATAAACATCAGAAATTCTTCGCAGTTTGTTGACTGACATTAATAGGCCCAATTGCCATGAGGTGACTGTAGTTCTGCTTCTACAAATTTCCTAATTTAGATTATGTTACATACTGTGTTTTGATCATTACTTGACTTATAGATGTATGATTGGGTTGATATTTACTGATTTGGAAGGCATATAAGATTATTGAAAATAGTCATAACTACATAAAAGTATAGCCATGAGTACCGGTTCCTGGTCGCTTGCTGGTATGGATTCATCTCATCAGCATGACATACAGGTACCTGAACCAACCGATTATGTTTTACTGTTAATTTAATTGTTGGAAATTTCAGCTCCCCCCTTGGGTCAAGCGGCTCTAGGACACAGCACCATGGGACTACAGTTTGGTAGGAGCTCTGGTACAGGCATAAAGAAGAATGGAAAACCATGAGTGGCAGTGACAACAACTTATCTTTTCATATCAATATTGAACTAAAACTTTATTTCATATTACATTGGGATGGTGCTTCTATTATGAATTGGTTATAACCCACCAGCAGCTGGTTTTGCTGATTTATGAAACCAAAAAAATGATGTAATTTCATGGAAATTGATAATCAAGCATTATTCAGTTATTTTAAACATTCTTTCTTAATATTACATTCCCATATAGTCTATAATATTAATAGAATCTATAGATATTCTTAATATGTTTTATTCAAATATTTTATGAAACGGTTGTTCCATTCAATGATTTTTTTCCACTTAATTTAGGTTACTAATTACTAGCCATTGTAAAGTTAACAACTTTTCCAGTTTCTTTTTTTTCCAAAATATTGTATTGCCTCTATAAAAGCAGTGAATCATATCATCATTAGAATGCATGAACTAAGAATTCTGTTTTATCACCGTGCAAATGCACGGGCGAGTACTAGTTCTATGAATAAATGGGAATGTTTGGGTTGTTATTGATAAGATAGAGGTCTTGATACAAGAGTCCCATGCATCACAATTGGTTGTTTATCTAGTCTTCTACATAATGTATTGATATATGAGATTACTATTTTGGTGGACTAGGACGAAGCATCAAATAACATACTTTAAAACAAGACGGTCTAGCTATTAGTTGGTGAATGTGGAGAACTAGAGAACTACTATCTTGTTATAGATGTTTCAAATCATAGAATGTATATGGGAAGATGTTTCTAAAGAAATAATATTAGGTTTACTTTGGTCTCCTAGATTAAGTGATGTTTTATAGGTTTTTATTGAAATTATAATGAATGTATCTGACTTCATTTCTATTTAGGATAATTTCATAGTTGATGAGATGGGAAGACTGCATATCCATTAGATCATGCGATAACACGGGGTCCCACATAAAATTGTATTAGATAGGGTTTCTTGTTTCACAAAACAGTTCGGGAAGGGGTTGCAGAATGATTCGAGTATAAATAAGATTAAGATAAAAAACATTCACCCATAGATCGATGGATTTTTTCAATAGATGTTACATGTCCTAGACGATATGCTCTGGGCATGCGTCCAGGACTATGGGGTTTCTTTGGGGAATCATATCCCTCTCATCAATTTCACTTATAATAATACCATTCAAGTGATTATTTTGATATCCCCTTTTGATTCCTTATATGTTATGTCACTTCATACACCTCGATGCTGGCTAGATGCAGTATAGGAAGCCCCACACAATCCACGTCTCATGCAAGATACATCCAAGAATGTTTATCTAATCAGGAATTGTCTGACTACTACTCAGTCTAGAATGAAATATTATGTCAATTTCCATCAATGACCTATATATTTGAGGTCGTGGATACTATTCTCATGTGGCTATCACCCAGGCTATGTCATAGAATGATATAGGGACATGTGAATATGTCACTACGCATTGTTAATCCATTTGAGTTATTGGAGAGAGTTTGTCCATTAACTTATATTTTTTTACTACATCAAAGGTATAGTTCTGTCATGACTCCCTCCCACCAAAGATTCCACTTCTGAGCTAGAAATGGTGAAACAGAGATAATGACCCCTGAGTCCCGCCTCTAGTAGGCCCCAGAGTGGCGACTAGTAGTAAGGGTATAAGTTTTCAAAAATATGGAAGGCATTCCCCTTTTTATTATTTATAATAGGGAAATAGGATGAGTCAAACACCAAAAGGAAAAGGAACAAGTAAATGGAAATAAACCCAAACCAACCCCTCATACATGTTTAAACAATTCTGAAACAAGGTACAAGTACAAGAAAACTCAATGTGCAATACCAAAAGATACAAGATTACATCATCTACAACAAATCCAAACTGTCCCAACTAGTTGGGTCCTGCAAGGCCCTAGTAGTCCTCCTGGAAACCTGAAAGAAAACGTAGGGAGATCATACAAGTATAATTAGTTGGGAAACCTAAATCTATCGTGCACAGGTGGAGAGACATCCTAATGTCCCATGAGAACAACAGAAGAAACCAAACCTAGAAAGGAATTATATCCACCCAACCTCACCATCCACGATCACCAAAAAAACGCAAAAAAACAGGTAGTATTATATAAGAACAATATTATTGGGTAGCCCGCATCATTCCCCCCCCCCCCCACTAGCTAGCTGCTCTTCCTAACGAAGAATGTCCTGATGCTACCACACTCTTCATGCATGCACAAACCTAGGCCTCACAAACCACATATCCCGCCCACACACACCTGGTCCTCACAAACCACATATCGTGCCCGCACACACCTGGGCCTCACAAACCACATATCCCACCTGCACACACATGGGCCTTACAAACCACATATCCCATCCGCACACACCTGGGACTCACAAACAACTTATCCCGCCCGCACAAACCTGGGCCTCACAAATCACATATCACATCCCCGCACGAAAGCACCTCAGCCTCATCCTAATGATTCTTGGGAATAGTAAACCTGCTCGAAGAGTCTTGGTTTAAAATCAAACCAATCAAAACCTACCTGAAAAGTTTTAGGTGTAAGGTCACCTCAAGCCATCACAACCTATGGAAGAAGGAGCAGGAAGGAGCTAGTAACTAAGGGGAAAACACCCTCTCCCATGAAATGGGAGTGTTCGGCACTAAGTGCTCAACATGGGTGGGGTGTGACAAAACATAAAGATACAGATACATATATGTATACCAAACACACAGCCCATCCTATGCCTTCTAAATAGATAAACTGAGCACCTGCCTCAGCACTGCTACTACGAAGCAAGCATACAACAAAAAATCCCAACCCCATTTAGGTTTTGATGTTTCAACTATATTAGATTATTAGTTCCCTAATTACTGGGAAATTATCAAACCAGGTCAAGAATTTCATAGAAAAAACATTGCCACCCACAAATCAAGTTAGATAGAACACAAGCATCCCAAAACCAACGTTTTTATCATCCACCACTCCCCATTGATTGTTCCCACATTTAATTCATTATCGTTCCCCATAGTTCATTTACCAACATTCCATTTTCTTTTAATATCACAACCAATTACTACAGCCCTGCTTCCACTATAACCAATTCTCCACAACCGTATCACAAAACAAGGCTCGTGCCACATAATTCTTCCATTAATATCATTTACCGCAGCCCCACTACCCATCCTATTCATAATAACCCAAGATTCACCCCCTTTTTCACACACCACGTAACAAAACCAACACCCACATTTTCATTATTCCATTTGGTTCAACCGGGGAGATCACACAAGGGTTCCAGATATTCATTTGATCATCCATATTTATGTGATTAACCAATTTCCTTATTCCACAAAGATTCCATCCACAAAAACTGTCTAGAAGGATAGGGAAACATTTAATTTCACAAGAAAAGGCCCCCAATGATTGTGATTTTCAGTATGCATAATCCTATTCAATTCACAACATAACAAAGTATAAGAATTGATGGAAAAATAAAACAACAATTTCAACAGAATTTCCCCAAACTCGTTTTTTAACAAGTTATTATCTATATTTATTGGTTCAACCATATCTCATGAAAACATGAGGATACCCACCCCACGTGATGCACAAAGATAGATATATGAATGTATGATCCATACCTCAATGGGTTTTTACGGAAACCACAATGGTCAAGGAACGATCAAGGAACCCGAGTTGATTCCCCGTGAATCCTCTTTTGATATCCTCTCCTAACACAAACAAGAACAAATCTCTTCATATTCGACATCTGCACACTTAGATCTACCCATAACGTCTGTAGATCTAAGAAACGGAGAGAATAGATGGAGTTGATCTATGGAGATCTAAGAACCCAATAGGAACGATAACATACCTTAGGGAACTGTCTTCCATTATCCATGAAAAGCCTCTAGGTCACCCTCAAAATGCTTGTGATAGGTTCTTCTATCTCCAAGGAAGGGTAATCCCGAGTTATGGCTGCTTAGTGGCTTAAACGAACCATTTGGAGGCAAAATAGTTCAGATACAAAATTTTAGGATCTAACTTTAAGTACCTGCACGTATTGTCCGCACGATTTCACAAACTATGCACTAACCATGCGTTAGCTTCTTCCTCCACAACAATCCTCGCATTGTTAGCCCGCATGGTTTTTCCTAACCGTGCACCTCCCATGCGAAGGCTACTGCCTCCAACACTATCCTCACATGGTTTGGAAACAAGGTTTGAAAAACCATGCGTCGCCCATTCGAATACCATTACCCATTTAGATTTCCTTAAAGGTCCACCCAAACTCACCCCCATGTCACCTTTAATCCTGGATACACATGTTGCCCCACATTTTCATAAAAAAATGGACTAGAGAGGTCCGAGTCATTACATTAGATACCTCTCAAAACATTCATGTCTTCAAGAATTAATGACATACCCATAAACAAAGGGAAAGGTCCGAACAACCACCCCGCAAGATACCTCTCAGAGCTCTCACCATAACATAAACCCAACCAACAACCGTAATCATAGGTTTTAGGAATTCCTTCTCATATGTCGAGATATTATCTACTTTAGGTGGCACAGAATCGCCTGCACGGGTTTAATCACATTCGCATTAATGGATGTCGATTAAGAATTGGGTATTCCCACTTCCATATATTAGTATGTTTCAAACTTACACTTCCCCCAACACCGTAAAACCAGCACACTGCCCGAACACATTGCTTGGGGAATTACATCCCATATACTAAGATATTATCCACTTTAGGCTTCACTGACTTTCCAGCATGGGTTCAATCGCATCCGCATTAATGCATCTCAATTATGGATCAGGTTTTTTTCCTTTCCCAACACATCCGGACATGTTACACAATTCCATAGGACAAGGAAACCAAATGTCTCACTACCGACAAGAGAATCATTCCATATATTAAAGGTACAAAGTATAACATCAAAACAAATCTCATAAGAACAATGAAGAAACAAGTTAAAACAACTCCGTGTAATGGGGGTGCATCTTAGCCTCCCACACCCAAGTGCTCTCCTCGAGGTCGCCTTGCCTACACAACACATGAACCAAGGAGATGGATCATGAACAGAGCACCTTATCTTCACGATACTCGATTCTGACTATTCATTCCTTGAAGGTCGCATCGTCTCCCATATCTAGCTCTCCCCAGTCGATAATTTTGGAGTCGTCGTGTAAGTACTGACAATGCTGGGAGACGTGGACGACGTCATGATCCTTCTCCAACTGAGGTGGCAGGGCCAGCTGATATGCCACCTCGCCGACTCACCTCAGCACCTCAAAAGGTTCTATGAACCTAGGGGAGAGCTTACTCCCCTTCCCAAACCTTTGCTTCCCCTTTCGTGGGGAAACCTTCAAGAACACATGATCTCCCACCTCGAACTCCAAGGGTCTCCTCCGAATATCAGCATAAGACTTCTTTCGGTCTTGTTCCACTTTCATCCTCTCACGCATAATCTGGACTTTCTCCGTTGTGCTCTGTACTACAACTGGCCCATGAGCACCTGTCTGACCAACCAATGCCCAAAAAATGGGTGAACGACATTGTCTTCCGTACAAAGCCCCTAATGGTGCCATCCCAATAGTAGAGTGGAAGCTGTTGTTGTATGAAAACTCTACTAAAGTCAAGTTCCGCACCCATGATCCTCCAAAATCCAAAACGCATGCTCGTATCATGTCCTATAATGTCTGGATAGTCCGCTCTGTCTACCCATCAGTCTGGGGGTGGAAAGCTGTGCTATGTCGTAGTTGGGTGCCAAAAGAATTTTGTAACCACCTCCAGACTCGTGAGGTAAACTGAGTATCCTGATCGGAGACGATCATCTCGGAACTCCATGAAAACGAACAACCTCGTCTACGTACCTCTGTGATAAGGTACTCATTGGGCCTGACTCCTTAATTTCTAAGAAGTGAGCTGATTTCGTCAGTCGATCCACCACTACCCAGATAGCATCATAACCACACTGAGCTCTGGGTAGTCCTATGACGAAGTCCATTGAGATTTCAACCCACTTCCTCTCAGGGACATCTAAATGATGCAACAAAACACTGGAACATGGTGTTCAGCCTTTACTTGCTGAAACACTAGGCACTGAGCCACAAACTCTGCCACTGCCCATTTCACCCCAGGCCAGCAAAACTATTCTCTTAGGCCTCAGTACATTTTTTAAACTCTATGATGTACCTCCAAGGCTTATCAATGGAACTCAAAGAGAACTCCCTCATGCATCACCTTCAGAACAAACAACCATCCATGAAAAAGTATCTAATGTTGGCTGTCCTCTAACCATCCTTCTGGAGTGTTTCCCTGATCGATACGATCCCGCATTACTTCTGCCTAAGAGTATTCCCACTAAGACTCTTCCAACAACGGCAACAAGTAAGACTGCATCGTCATCTGAAACAAACATCCTCAAACACCCTTTACCCTTGCATCCATGTGCAAGGCAGCCAACTCTCCTATCACTTTCAAGGAATCAGCGGATTCCTGAACAACTTCCTTATGAGACTTACTGCTCAGGGCATCAGCCACAACGTTGCCCTTACCTTCAGCCTAAGGGATCTCAAAGTCATCGTCTTGGAGAAACTCAACCCATCTCTGTTGTCGTATGTTCAGGTCACGCTGGGAGAATATATAACGTAAGCTATTGTGATCTGAGAAGACCACTAAGTTCTCCCGAAAAAGGTAATGTCACCACAACATCAGTGTGAACACTAATCCTGCAAGATCTAGGTCATGGGTGGAATAGTCACGCTCATGAGGGTGCAACAGCCTAGACCCATAACAGATCACAACCTTCTTCTGAATCAGTCCGCACCCAAAACCAAGGCCCAGAGGACCACAAAACACATCATACAATAACCCTTCCTCTGGCAATCTGAGTACAAGAGCACTGACCAACTTCTCCTTTAGGTAGTCAAAAGCGTTCTGGCACTTCTCTCTCTATAGAAAGACCTGGTCCATCCTAGTAAAATCTGTTAAGGGATCATCAACTGAAGAGAAGTCTGAAACGAACCTCCGATAATAACATACCAACCCCATGAAACTATGAACATATGCCACGATCATGTGTGCCACCCAAGAAACAACTAACTTCACCTTCAACGGGTCCACTGACACTCCATGTTGAGACAACATGTTCCCAAGGAAGTGTACTTCTTGCATTAAGAAATTACACTTTGACAATTTTCCATAAAGATGGTGGTGTCGAAGGATATCAAAGACTGCCCTGAGATGATCAACATGATCCTCCTCTGATCTTGAGTAGATCGGGATGTCATCGATAAACACAATGATGAATCGGTCTAGAAACACTCAGAAGACAATGTTCATGAGTCCCATTTACACAGCTGGTGCATTTGTAACTCCAAACAGAATCACTAAAAACTTGAAGTTCCCATACCTTCACCTGAAAGCCTTCTTCAAGATGTCACCATCTTTTACACTCAGCTGATGATATCCAGATCATAGATCTATCATAGAAAACCAACCTTCTCCCCTCATCTAGTCAATGAGATCATCTATCCATGGAAGGGGTAACAGTTCTTAACCATTACATGATTCAAACTTCAGTAGTATATGCATAACCTAAGACCACCATCTGCCTTTTTCACGAAAAAAACTAGAGCACCCCATAGAGACACGCTGGATCGAACAAAACCCATCTCTATCAGATCTTCAATCTATATCTGCATCTCCCGCAACTCCGAAGGTTCCATACGATAATGGTCCATCGAAATCGGATGGGCACCAGGCTGTAAGTCTATCTCAAAATCAACATCATGTCAGGGGGGGGGGGGTTGAGTCACAACCTCCTCGGGAAAAAAAGTGAGGAACTCCCCAAAAACCTATGGATCATCCACCATCTCTGTATCAGCTGAAACCACTAATAACCCACCTAATAAGGAAAGGAGAGGCTTCACATGCTGACTTCCCACTTGATAGCTCTTCTCTCCAACGAAAGCTACACACTGCCCATACACATAAGAGAACACGACTCTTCTTCGGAAGCAGTTTAAAACCGCACTAACAAAAAACAACAAGTCGATGCCTAGGATGACATCGTATGGTTTCATCTATAGAAAAAGAAGATCCCCACTAGATCGATGTGGTCCCAACATCAGCCCACATCCCCGAAAAAACAAGATATGCTGGTATGTCCTCCATCTGTTGTACTAAGCACCATGGGTACAGAATGTCTCTCTACGTCTAGACCCAAAGCATGGGCTAGACTGGGTGCAACAAAGGAGTGTGAAGCTCCCGAATCAAACAAAGAAGGAACGAGAGTGCTGAACAAACAAATCTTACCACGCACCACCTCTGGTCCTGCCAGAGCTGCCAAATATGTTGTTAGAAACTGTCCATGCCAAGATCCTCTGGATCTCTGTTGTCGACCAACTCCCCGACCAAGCCCTGATCGGGGCCCCTGAGGAGCACCCTGAGGCCGGCCTCCTCTTGCAAAGTCTTCCCTCGGAGGATCAGGGTCATGCTGCTGCTGGAAGGGCCTCACCGACAACTAGTGCTACTGAGGCGGGCACTGAACCTTCCCACCTCCACTGTATAGATCTCGGGTCGGGCACCAAATCTGAATGTTCCTGAGAACTTTGCAAGAGAAACACTTCAGTCCTGGGCTCGTGAAAAAGGGACAAGGACCCGAAGATCTCAACTAGAACTGCTGGGGCCTGCTCCCTACTGGCCTGAATTTGGAAGGTCCAATCGCAGGAGACCTGCTGCTAAATGCCTTCCCCTTTGAAAAAACCATCTGGATCCCCTCTCATGGTGAACCTCCCTCTAATTTTATCCTCTCTACAATCTCATCCTCATTCTGTACTTCCAAGTACGTCGGAAGGGTGAAGGGGGTGACAGCATGCTGGAGCGATGGATAATGTGCCTCCTCCAAATGTCTCGCCTGAGACTCTTCATCTGGAAAGAGATGCAGAGGAAAGCGAAGGTGACCCTTGAACATGATCCCCACTTCTCATACTAATATAATCCCATGCTAGAGGGAGAGTAACTCATGCCACTTCCTTGCCTTGATCATGGAAGAAAGGAATTCCTCTTGGAACTCCTTCTCAATGTCAGCCCACAGAACCTCTCCCTCTGACCTCTCCCCATGGTAGAGCGTCCACCACTGACATGCCGTACCACTGAGATGACTAACTTCTAGGAGAACCCAGTACACCTTTGGAATATAGATCAATGTAAAAGTGATCCCTAGCTCCTCAAGCCACCCCCATCTCCATATCTGAAGTACTACCCTCGTACTTCTTGAGGGATTTTCACTGGAAAGAACTAAGTGTCTTCTTCCACTAATCATCTTCCTCCTCTCGGTCAATCATCAACTGATCAAACGCCTAAATCTACTAGACCACGACTATCTAAATCACCCAGGGACGACGTCCACGTTCCATATCTGTACGGTAAACAACGATATCCTATGCCCAAAAAGTAAGGAAATTTCTCAATGATTCATTTTATCATTTTATTTCAATTTCATTCCCAAAATACCCTAATCAAGTAAAACACAAACATAATGATGCATTTAACTTCCCTATGGACTATACCCTGTGACCAATGTAGTCTCACTTGGTTGTTCGGTAGGCTCAAATTCCTTACACCAGATCAAAGGGGGCCCTAAAATCCAGTGTCCTAGCCGATATTCCCTCGCCTATGTCACGCACGACGATCACCTAACACTGTTACCCTACCAACCCATGCAATCCTCACTATGCCTAACTCCAGACTCCATCCTATCTCTCATCCATCACCACTGATACAATTCTGTCATAACCCCCTCCCACCAAGGATGCCCCTTCTGAGCTGGCAATGGTGAAAGAGATATAATGACCCCGATTCCGGCCTCCAGTAGGCCTCAGAGTGGCGACTAGCACCAAGGGTATGAGTTTTTAGAAATATGGAAGGCATTAACATTTTTATTATTTAAAATAAGGAAATATGATGAGTCAAACACCAAAAAAAGGAACGAGTAAATGAAAATAAACCCAAACCAATCCCACATGCATGTTTAAACAATTATGAAACAAGGTACAAGTACATGAAAACTCAAAGTGAAATATCAAAAGAAAGAAGAGTACAACAACTGAAACAACTCCAATTGTCCTGACTAGTAGGGTCTCGCATGGCCCTGGTAGTCCTCATCAAAACCTGAAAGAAAACGTACGGTTATCATATAAGTATACTCAGTAGGGAATCCTAAAGCTCTCATGCACAGGTGGGGAGACATCGTAATGTCCCGTGAGAACATCAGAAGAAACCAAACATAGAAAGGAATTCAATCCACTTAACCTCACCAGCCACGCTCACCAGAAAAACACAATACAACAGGTAGTAGAATACAAGAACAAGAGAATTGGGTACCCTGCACCATTCCCCCCCCCACTAGCTAGTTTCTCTTCATAATGGTGATCGTCCTGACACTACCACACTCTTCTTGCCCACACAACCCTAGGCCTCACAAACCACATATCCCGCCTGCTCACACCTAGGCCTCCCAAAACACATATACCGCCCGCACACTCCATGGCCTCACAAACCACATATCGCACATGCACACACCTGGTCCTCACAAACCACATATCCCGCCCACACACACCTGGGCATCACAAACCACATATCCCGCCCGCTCACAACTGGGCCTCCCAAACCACATATCACATCCCAACCCGAACACACCTGGGCCTCATCCCGATGATTCTTGGGAATAGTAAACCTACCCAAAGAGTCTTGGGCTAAAATCACACCAATTGAATCCTACTCGAAGTGTCTTAGGTGTAAGGTCGCCTCAAGCCATCACAACCTATGGAAAAAGCAGCAGGAAGGAGCTTGTAACTTAGGGGAAAACACCCTCTACCATGTAATGGGAGTGTTCGGCACTAAGTGCTCAACATGGGTGGGGTACAACAAAACCCAATGATACAGATACATATATGTATACCAAACACACAGCCCAACCTATGGCTTCTAAACAGAGAAACTGAGCACGTGCCTCGGCACTGCTACTACGAATCATGCATACAACAAACAACCCCAAACCCATTTAGGTTTTCATGTTTCAATAGTATTAGTGTATTAGTTCCTTAATTACTAGGTAATTATCAATCCAGATCAAGAGTTTTGTAGAAAAAACCCTGCCAACCACAAATCTAGTAATATAAAACACAAGCAACCCAAAACCATCCTTTTTATCATCAACCACTCTCCTTTGATTGGTCCCACGTTTAATTCATTACCGTTCCCCAAAGTTCATTTACCAACTTACCACTTTCTTTTAATATCACAACCCATTAATTCAGCCCTTCTTCCACTATAACCACATCTCTACAACCGTATCACAAAACAAGGCTTGTGCCACATCATTACCCCTTTAATATCATTTACTGTAGCCCTGCTGCCCATCCTATTCATAATAACCCAGGATTCAACCCCTTTTTCACACACCACGTAACCGAACCAACCCCCGCATTTTCATTATTCCATTTTGTTCAACCAGGGTGATCAAAGAAGGGTTCGTCTTATTCATTTAATCATCCAACTTTACGTGATTAACCAATTTCCATATTCCACTAAGTTTCCATCCACCAAAATGGTCTAGAAAGATAGGGAAACATTTAATTGCGCATTAAAAGGCCCCCAACGACTGTGATTATTAGTAGGCATAAGCATATTCAATTAAAAACATAACAAATAATGAGCATTGATGAAAAACTAAATCAAGACTATCAATATAATTTCCGCAAACCTGTTCTTTAACCGGTTATTAACTTTATTTATTGGTTCAACCGTATCTCCAAAAACAAGAGGATACCCACCCTGCATGATGCACAAACAGAGATAGATGAAGGTATGATCCCTACCTCAAAGGTTTTTTATAGAAACCACAACGGTCAAGAAACGATCAAGGAACCCTGGTCGATTCTCTACAAATTTTCTTTAGATATCCTCTCTGAACACAACCCAGATGAAAGCACTTCATATTCGGCATCTGCACACTCAGATCTACTCATAGAGGGCATAGATCTAAGAAACCAAGAGAAGAGAAGGCACATATCTAAGAAGATCTAAGAACCCAACAAGAATGATCACATACCTCAAAGAACTGGCTTTGATTCTCCATGAAAAGCCTATGGGTCAACTCCAAAATTCATGGGAGTGGTTATTCTACCCCCAAGAGAGGGTATTCCCGATTTATGGCCACTTAGGGGATTAAACACACCATTTAGAGGAAAAATAGTTCAGATCCACAATTTTAGGATCTAACTATAAATGACCGCATGGTTAGTCTCCATGGTATAACAAACTATGTGCTAACCGTGCATTAGCTTCTACCTCGACAACAATCCTCACACGGTTAGGCCGCATGGTTTGTCCTAACCGTGCGCATCCCGTGTGAAGGCTACTGCCTCCAACACCAACCTTGCACAGTTTGGAAGCATGGTTTCTCAAACTGTGCACCACCCGTGCGAAGGCCATTACCCCTTTAGTTTTCTTTAACGGTCCATCCAAACGCACCCCCAAGTCACCTTGATTTTCTGAAACACCTTCATCCATACAATTTCCCAAAGGAATGGACTAGAGAGGTCTGTGCCATTACATAACCGTGCGGCCTAACCATATGAGGATTGTTGTGGAGGAAGAAGCTAACGCACGGTTAGAGCACGGTTTGAAAAACCATGCACCACCCATGAGAAGGCCATTACCCCCTTTAGATTTCGTTAAAGGTCCTCCCAAACGCACCCCCAAGTCACCTAGATTTCCCGAAACACCTCTAGCCCCACATTTCCACAAAAGAATGGACTAGAGTAGTCTGGGCCATTACGAGTTCCTTGAATGACGTCTTCCACATTTCATATATTATTCATTATTATGCTAACTCATCTCATAATTTTGTTCTAGATTAAGTTGATCAAGACTCAAAAACATCTTTTTATGAGTATCGTATAAACATCATCGATGTGATCATGAAGTCTCTATGGGGTCATTCGGTACTTCTAGTACGGAATCAATTGATTCACAGCTATATACAGGATGATACATGGGAGGAGGAGGCTAATGTACATGTCCAGTGACCAGAGTTGTTCACATACAGTCTTTCTCCACACTTAGAGAGTAAACACTGGGAAGAGTTATTTTAAGGGAAAGACATTAAGAAAATGGTTTTTATATAATTTAAGAATCCACTGAATTTTGATATTAGTGTTCTGTAATGTTCTCTTATGGTCATATAAAATAATGTTAGGTTGTGGGATGGTTGGGTTGTTTTTAGAAGAAGGAAACAAAAGGGTTATTGGTTTGTTGTATTCCAATTACACATAGTTTTATTGGATTAGATGACATATATCTATTAAATTACATGTTATGGGTTGGGTGGAACCATTCATCGTTTGTTGAGGGTTTTCCTTGAGGGATGGACCCTGAGCATTACATGAATTGTATAGAATCTACATGTTCTATAAATGTACAATTATTTTTTAAAATAGGAGGTTTGGCCTCCCTTCTCTAAAAAATAACCCCAACCCTACCTTAGTCAAGAAGAAATCACCCAGGCATCCCTATTCTAGGTTCTTCGATCATTCCTATGTCTGTACTCTAATTTTGTATCTATTTATCTCATTGTATGTGCATTGGTAAGACCTCTAATTACATTTATCCATTCTTCATTATTCATTCTATCAGTGATTTTGTTTAGATTCTAGACACATATTCCCAACTTTAATAGAACATACATTCATTAGAACGACACTAGTCAAGGAAAAACTAAACGATAATATCGGATGTGGATTTTCCTATGAGCCTAATGTAGGTTTTCTATAACTCATTTCTCAATTTAGGTTTTTTTGAAATTGTTGTGTCATCGAACCATCATCATTGGGAATATCTTGTTGAATAAATTTGTCTTTCATATAGTAAAGAATATTTAATTTAATAAACCTTGATATATTTTTAATTCATAATGTTTTGTTACATCCACAACATTAACCACCCAATGTAGGGTGAGTTTCCATATTTAGATTTTTACTTTTTCATACCATTGATCCACCGTTTTTGTGATTTTGACCTTGAATGATCTAATGGTATGTCTCCTTATATTAAATGGATATTGAGTTAATCAATGGAAGGTAGAATGACCCGTTTATCTTTTACCCACGAAGGATAAGTTCTTTAATAATTATTAATCAACTTTAAGGGGGATTGGTATGTATGTTTTATATATATTACTTATCCCTTTAAATGTAACTGAGATGTGTTGGTTTCCAATCATAGAACCCCTTTCCACTCACGGTGGAAGGTAGTGGAATGAACCATGCTATATAACCACTGAATAAATTAATTATTGAGATAATAATATTTTATTTGTCCTTATCACAATAATGAATGGAAATGATTGTACCCAATGAAATTAATCATGTTTTGATGACATAAATAATTTGAATAAATGGTTTTGTGTCATGAAATTCTAGTCCACATGTATTAAAGGCATTGATTAACCATATGGAATATTATTTTTCGTAAATACTATATGTCCCAACAAATTAAATGAATTGAATGTAATCATACATACTTGCTAAAGGACCATGAAAATACCACTAAAAGTGGTGGTAAATCTCTTTTTAGTTATTGTATTCCAAATTAAAACCCATTATCACTCATGGATGCCATTCTAATTCATGGAGGATAGTTTCCTTTGTTTAGATTATCGATGAATTCTAATACTTGTGTATCAGTCGATGCCTATCCTGACACCATATGATCTCTTTTATACTGTTATAGGATACCTGGGTTACCCACCATGGATCCAGTAAGGATTTTATAGACATGATGTGCCTGGGTTATAAACATGGTCCTAGACATAGCTTATCCATTTATCCTTGGATATATTCGATCGACTCGATTAGATCAGGCAATTGTGGTATTCCTTTGATGATTTTATTCGGATTACATTCTTACCCTTATCATGGCTACAATTATTACTATGTTAGGAACCCGTGAGGTCTTGGATTACATGGCCATTACCTTAAATCCATTATTATTGTTATTTTTATCATCATCATGGTTTTATTATTACATCTTGGACCCCTACTAGTATAATTATGATGGGATATAAGTGATGGATATGACTTATGTTACCTATTTATATATAAATTGGAACTATAAATTAATTAACTGGTTACATTTTTAGACACCATTCGAGAGATAAAGCATGTACTTGGGTATTTACAATATAGTAATTAATTTCGTTTATATATACATGGTTTCACAGTGGTTTAGTTTACAGTACATAGACAAAATATAATAGACACCGTTGGTGTTGGACTACTGAGATTTATGTCACACCCAATCCAGGTTCTATTATTACATTAGAAGACTACATATAAGTATGTATCGATAAAGGGATGAATGTATCATTGGACCCTTAATTTCAAGATTTCTTAAGACAGAGATAGTAGTAGATGACCAATCTAAAGCTTGGGATGCAAGGAATATGTTTTGGTTTCTTTTTACTAAATTTTTATATCATGCCTGTACACAGTAATGTATACCAATTTATCAAATTTATATGAACAATTAAAATATAATCATCATCTGTTGTATATTTTTATCATTTATAATAATTTATTTATTTATTTCTTATTACTCATGTCCTAATATATTGGGTTTTCGATATACTAATATTTTTTACTACTAATCTTCAGTTATTATTTGTTATCTATTTTCATGTACTCTAGTAATGTGGGAATAGTCTTCCCACATAGACACACTAGTCCCTCCCAAATAGTCGATATCTAATGGATTTTGAAGATTTCCACATAAAACCATGTGGAAACTGGTCTCAGATAATTTTTATGTGGAATCTAGGTTCAAAAAACGACAAATTCAAATCCAAATAAAATTAAATTTAAATATATAATAAAAACAAACTAATTCATTTCAATTTTTCAAAAAACACAATTACATTAGAAAATAAATTTCCATTTTAATTATTTTATGAATTTTTAATTAAATTAAAAAAATTAACTTGTCATTTGAAATCAATAAAATAATAATTTATTCAATTATGATTATATTTCAAAAAGTAAAAAATTACTATTATTCCTGGTATTTTACTTATATTCAATGTTATTTTTAACAAATAAAATTAAAAAATTGATTATCCATACGACATAAATCCCCCACACATGAACTATTTAACTCTTAATAATATTAATAAATGAATTTAACTAATTGAAAAGAAAAAATCATGCATTTATACAAATTTACTAGCATGAGAAGGAAGAAAACATCAATTCATCCCATTTTTAAAATATCATGCATTGATTATTAATCATATTACTTATTAGATAAATCAAATTAATTTTATGTGTTTATGAGCGGATCACATAAGATTTAAACAGACCAATTTTTTTAACATGAAGCACCACCATTTAACCGTCTCTCTTATGTTCCTCAATACAAATATCAATTTATCACTTCATTGATACAACTCAAATAAATCTTGTATAATTTTATTGTGACCATCATGAATTTAAAACTAACCTTATCTTATTGAAATTATTTTTTACATAGAATGTTTATAAATTTTTTAGAAATTTTTTCATAAAATTTATGTCTCAATCACTATGAAAAATATCTTATTTTTTTAAGAGATAATCATACACATTGTGGAATTATCTCTATATAAATTTTGGGATCTCAATTTCCTAATTTAGTATAGGTTTAAAAGATTCACATCAATTTTATTTGAGTTGACATTCTAATGAGTCCTTTCATAAAGAGGTTAGGTTTCCTTAGATTATATTCTAAATTCAAGAGATTTTAAGATCTAAAATTGATTCCAAAAATTCCATTCACTCAGACTACATTTCATCATTCTATGTATAAACAAATATTAACAAATTCAATGTTCCTCTTAGTTATCATATAATTCATACAATTACAGAATATGTGAATTCATTTAACTCTAGTAGAAATTATTCAATCATTGGAGGGAAACAATGATGTTTGTGGATATGTTGAGAAAAATACTTTAATAAGATATATAATTTATTTACAAAACCTTTTTTGGTATTTCTTTATAAAAATTTACTAAAAGCATAATAAAAATATTGAATTATATTTTTTTGTTATAGGTTATTCTTATGTTTTCCTATTATTTATTTATATTCAATTCAAAAAAACATAACTACACATCACTGAAAACTACTCTAAATTAGTTGAGTTCCCTTTCCTAGACAAATTATTTTTTGACTACATATGTTCCAGTATACATTCATAATATTTAAGTAATTAAACAGTGTAATAAGATATACATAACCTGTGGTTTATTTTTACTCTAGTTTAATTGAAGATCATCCATAGTTCTCTATAAATTTCATTGAGCCAGTGTCTTAGGTTTGTTCGACTTATAGAAAACATGATGAAAATAGAATTCAGCATTTCAAAATTTTACTAAAAAGGTAGTGTATAGAATATTAAAATGATGTCGGAGGAGATATTAGTGATTAACCTCCAATGTAGTGATCCTGCCTATATAGTCTGTAGTTGAACACTATTGATATTATCCTAATTTTTTTTATTGGTTAGTCTTGTTCGGTAAAATACAACATAGTCTTTTTTCCCTACTCATCATCACTTGTTACACCTTTTAAAGGTCCATGTGAACGAAATTTCTTAGGTCCAAATCCACATTGATGTCATGTACATGGTGAATGTACTGGGGAACTCAGTATTGTTAGGGTTGGGATTCTAAAATTTCCAGCATCAGGACAATGAAAATTTTTATCACCAAAAATCTGAGCCCCAGTACTATCTGAGGATCCCATGTAAATTAAAATTTCTCTTAAAAATATAAAAAACATACCAATTAGAATATGATGATTCAATCCTTATATACCCATATTTTATGAGTGTTTCATGAAGGATTCATAGAGGGGTCCCTCTAGATCCTCCATATGTTCTTTCAAAAATAGTTGGATCATCGATCATCAAACTCAGGGGATTATCATGGATATTTGATGATCCCTTCGATACACTGAGAATCATCGGGATCCACTTCATTCGATGCTTGATGGTGTTCATGGATTTTCACTCAATAATATATACTCTCGTCCTAGAATTAATAAGGAGATAAGGGATCTCATTCAAAAGGAATAAAGAGAACATGTAGTGAGAGTTTATCTCTTTATATATAGTAGATGTTCCTATAACTCGGTAGAGTGACCCATCCCTCATTTATTTAAAATCCATTAAATACATAATTATAATTAACTAAAGATTGTTAATATTATTTATTATATTATCTCAAAACAAAATATATATAATGTATATTACATTGAAATACCGAGACATGTATCTAAACTCGTCATTCTATCATAATAATAAAAAATCTTGTAATATTAAAATAATATTCCTTCGAATAATATTTTCTTCTATTTTCATTTCTTGAAAAAAATATTATAAATATATTCAACCAAATTATTCAAAACATCAATAAAAAATTATTTATTTATTTATCAATGGTCAGTAACATGGACGACACTCAAAAACTATGGGGGAACCATGTCCAATATACCAATTCAACAAAATATGGTGGATTATTTTATATGAAATTTTTATGAGCCTCTAGGAAATTCAATTAATTGTAATGTATAAAATAATGAGCTCATTAGTAGAGTATAGAAACCCATAAATTCCCTTAAAGAAACATGGACTTTTATAAAAATGACCACCAACATAAAAACATGAAATTTATACAATAATACATTTCTTATTAGATATCTCATAAATCTTGAAAAAACATGTTCCAACACCCTTTTCATTCATTCTTATTTTTATATTTTACCTAATAAATTAACATTTATTCTTCCTTGGCCAATAATTATAGAATGTAATACAATACAGACCATCGAGGACAGATTTATATTTCATCCTTAACATGGGAGAGGTAAATATTTTATTATCCATTCCACCAAAACAAAACAAATAATAATTCACCCCATACAAATGAAATCTACACGATATCATGTGTCAATGATTTTAATTCCAGAACTTATTTTATTCTTCTATGTACATGGAAGGTATGTCTTCTTTCCTATTTACAAGGTAACTATTTCTATTTATACTCTTTCCCAACAAAACAACCACACCTTTTTTCTGTAATGATACATGAATTCATTGTAAAACATTTGGAAAGTCCCAGGTCACATAGTTTACTAAAACATATTAATTTCTATATAAGACCTTAAATAACTAAGACATCATCACATCTCATGTCTTTTCCACCAATCATTGATTTCCCCAAGACAATACTCTTCAGGCCTTCATCATTACTAAATATAATGATTCCTTCCTTATTGTACTTGATTTTGGTTACCAGATCCTCATTTCTAATAATATGACAAGTGAATTCACTATAAATAATCCATATTCTAGTGTTATCTGATTCTTTAAGAGAAATATATTCAATTATTTCTTCTCATCATTTTTCTTCTTGAACGATGTTATTGATTTCTTACCTGTTATGGACTAATAATATTAATCTTCCTCGGTGTATGATGGACAAGCTTTATCCTAAAATAGTAAAAAAATATTTTTCATTTTCATCTTGCTTGATGGTATAATGAATTGTGGCTTATGAATGATTTATTCATTCTTTTACACATTCCTCCCCAATATTGATTAATAGTATCGGTCCATGTGTCAAATTCTGCCACACGAAAAATAATGACCCATGAAATATATTCTATATTATTTCACTTTATTAACTCTAATTTTTATTCATGTTCTCTTTTTTATATTGTGGAAAAGGAAGATACATTTCGTTATTTTTGCATCATTCTACTGCAATAACTCTTTATTTGAGGAAAATTCCTATGTGCCTCTTATGCACCACAGGTTATCCCTAGTTTTCTTTGAATTTAATAATTCTTCTTCATACAAAAATAAATATTAAATCTAAATGAATGTTACTGATGTAATACTTCAACCGTGAGTAATTTTTATTTTTTATGAATCACCATACATACATTATCATTTATTTTTTTATGTTTATTATGATCTATTAGAGGTTTATGCTCCACCAATAACTTTTCAGTTGAATGAAAGATCTTCTTTCCATATTTTTTATCGATAGTCAACATTATTTCTTCATCCATAAAATTTCCTCACATAGAGAGGACGTCCATTATATGTTTATATATATGTTTTATTTTATCTTTTCCAGTTTTTGGAAAACTATCAATTTCATCATTCTGTTTAGACTTCTCTTCTTCCTTATACTACATGTAGAGTTTGGAATCATGAATCACGTTGATGTATTTATTTAATTTTTCTCTTACAACAATTTTTTTTTAAATAACCACTTCTATTATGAATATTAGGTATACTATGATTTCTAATTCTTCTTCCTAATCCTCACACCATACTACAATTTTTTTAGTTTTCCACAACTACCACCATTGAATTAAATTCATCATTGTGGCAATCTTCCATCTCTTCTACCCAATATTCTTTTGAATTGTCATCTTATTTTGAAAATAAAATCATTTTTATTAATAAATGTTTGTTATAATTATTCATACATTTCACATAGGTTCAAGACCACATTCTGGGAATTTAAAATTCAACTTCTTGAAACTTCATGATGGTTCCATTCTACAAGATATCCATACTTTCCGCATGAAAATAATGTAATAGTTTGTTTGTCTTTGAACATTCCTTTTACCCTTTGGATATTTTAAGACAAGATTGAAATCAAATAATTTATCACTTTATATTCCTTACCATCTTCAATTGTTATCTTTTCCATGGACATGAATGCCACTTTGTTAGATATCTATATTTCCACATACATGTTCTCATCAATTCTCAAATTTGTATTCAACAAGAATACTAGGCATGTTATCTAGTGTCCTCTCCTTCATATCAAAATCCTCCAAAATAGAATCTTCTGTATTAAGATGAGGTGGTATTTTTATTAACACACACTTAAAAACTGTTGTTATTTCATTAATTAATCTAAGAGAATGAATTTATACAATAAAAATATTTATACAATCAAATAATGTATGAACAATGACCCTGGGGTACTTTAGAGTTCCTCATATTTGTTCCATAGAACCTACAACTATCCTTCTATGAATTTTGGGTCTCCCTCATTAATATTTAATAGATTTTCCCACATATAATGTGATGTTATTTATGACATAACCTTATTATAAAATTAATTTGTTAGGGATCCCCCAATATAAGTAAATCCTTTAGCATCGACATCCAATTTTATTTGTTCAACTGTGAATAAAGCACCACTATCTATATTTTCCAAAATTCGAAGCATCACATCAGTAAAGACAACCATTTTAAATTATGAGATGTAGTGATACCTATGATTCATACTTAATTTAATATTATTAACATTGATGTTTGGAATACCATTATGATTGAGAACAACTATTGAAACCCTTGAGAGAGAAACACTAAAATTGAAAAAACACTCAATGTAAGATAAATTAAACCTAATTCTCCATTGGATCTAGTTTCATTGATAAAAAACACTATATCATTCTCCCATAAAGATGTATGAACTGAAATTATATCTTATACATGACATAATAAATTTTATTGGTTCACCCTCACAGGTCCACGTCAAATGAGCATAAAACGATGATATGTTGATATAAAAAATACACTATAGATAACTTCATATTAAAATACTTGTTATACATCACTTTTAATACTTGGATCATTCCATTTACAAGATTTTGGTTTTTCTTACTACATTCTCGAGGGTCCCTCCATACGTCTCTTTCTCTGGATTACTGTTAGTGGAATGGATCAGTATCTTCCTTTTCCTTTTCTCACTGCTATTTGATGGGATCCACTCGATTTTTATGGTCTTTTAGGTCCCATTATTATATCTAATAGATACATCCTTAGTAATAGTCATATTCACATTTGATTTTCCAATTGCATCCACTAATGAATACCACTTTACAACAGATTAGATAAAAAATGCATTTTGAACAACTTTCATGGTGGTCACTAACTTAAAAAATCTTTTATTTCACAATACTAAAATAGTCTTTGTGAGGATCCTCTTTCATGGATATGAAATAACGCTCAAAAAGCTCCAACATTTTGTGAATATAACTTATCCTTAATGAAGAATACATATTTCATGATGCCCAACTTGCCTTTACGAAGCACATTTCTATTGAGATTCTTATATAGCCTTCAATAATTCCCATATATTCCAAATTATTTGAATATTGGGATGTATTTGATTCCCTTCTCATATGTCTTCACATAAAAATTAATTATGAACCCCATTGACGAGCCACATTGACAATTACAGAGCTTTGATTTTTTTATGTATCGGTTGTTTTCAAGCAGGGGTACATGCCTTGTTATATGAGATTCCATTGATTCTAGAACCCTCTGGCCATGTCAACAATCTATCCAGACATCACAACCTTCCTTGGAAACCCACTTTTTCAATAAACACAATCAAGCAAAAAATTAATCTATGCTACAATGAGGGATTTTGACCCAGTAATTATCTTTTATCATTTTAATATACATGATAACTAAGTCTTCAATGATATAATTAATAGAATTTTAATATTCATATAATTGAGCCTTTTTTGTTTTCTTTTTTCAAATTCGGCTAAGGAATGATATTTATCATGCTCATGGGAATAAAATGGTACAGTTCCAAGAACAAATGACTTCACATCAGATTCAAAAGCATAATTTTACAATGATTATGATGTATTATAGATCATTTTTTTTCAAATAAATAAATAGTTTCAAATTCGGATGATTGAAATATCTCACCACATTGGGATTTATTCTGGACATATTATTCTTCATGAGAATCTTTCTCATCTCTGTTTTTTGTTTTATTATCTATAATATTCATAGAATCTCTATAACACATTATTTGTTCAAATTCATTAATTGCACAAACATTATCTGCATGAGTATAGAATATTTATTCTTATACTACTATAAGACATTTGACAAGGGCCTCATTTTATTCTTCTAATTGTTCTTCTTGAGATTTATAAACATCTCTTACAGAATTCGGATCAGATAAATCATAAGAAAGTCTTGTAATTTTTTAGTTTAGATACATTCACTATTCACCACTCTCCAACATCTTCTTTAAAAATATATATTGAACCGATAGATTTCAAATTGTCATGCTCCCCTTAAGAATTGGCACCAGATTCTTATTGGTCATTAGAACAAACATGTTGAAGCTTTCTTTTTATATTACTCTAAAACAATCATAAGATTCTTAATGTTTGATCGTTAAGAATATTACTCTGGTGAAACTGAATTATTATTTAGATATATAAAATATTTTATTTTTATTAAAAAAAATATAAATAATCATTCAACATTGATAAAAATACATCCTCTCCTATTTTTAAAAGAAATTTTTCAAAAAACTGAGAATATATCTATAGAAACTAAACCTGAAATCACTCAACCAAACACATTATATAAATATATGGATAACGAATTTTCTCAAACATAGAGATTCCTAGAAGTATTTCAGACTAAATGAATTTGACCAGCACCTTCTAGTCAGAATCAACATCTTTTACAATCATCTTCATAACCTACTTTGTAACCAATATAAAAAAACATAATATATTTTTATTAATATTATTTATCTCTAATGGATCACTAATCAATGTGAAAAATACATTAGGAGGGACATATAAAAAAATTCTACCTCTATATAAGAAATATAAAATTCCATATCATTTACTATCTACGCTTCCCTTGGTGTTGCCAAAACTAAATTTGGTAGTTTCATAGGGCTCATTCTCTTATCTATTAAACACTTACTCAGTATTTTATCCATCAAAAATTAATTCTATACCATGAAAGGAAATATATTTATTCAATATTATATTAATCTAACATTCCCATTTGAAATCAATAGCTTTCCCTTAGAAAATTTTTCCATGAGTTTCTGGAGTGCATTAACACTTTTATTTATTCCTTCAACATTCAGCTTTACTCATGGTTATTATCACTTCTAAAAATTTGATGGTTTTAGGATATGATTATATAATTTTAGAAGAAAAAATGATGACATTTGATGTCAAAAGTGTTCGAATATAGGTGTATGAGTGTGGGATAGAGTGATATGCTGTTTTTATTACTTGATTTCAGCTTCGTTTCTTGAGACAAATACTCAAAGTAATAGTTTTTTATTTTTATATTAAAAATAATCCCATTCCAAAATAGTAATAAATCTTTAATTTATTAAAATTTTACTATACAATCTATATTCAAACTAAAAGAATAAAATAATTAATAAAAAATAGAAGAAATTTTTTAATATAAATTTATTTAAAATTATATATACTAAACTACATATTAATAAAATAAAATCTAGTAGTTGGAAGTGATTTAGAAGAAAAATTTGAAATTTGATATTCTATAATTACATATTCAAAAAATAAATACTTTTTTAGAATCACATCTAGTAGAAAATGATTCCAAATTTCAATATAATTTGTTTTAGAGTGAGTTATAAGATTTTTTGATATATTTAATGCACATGTATTGTCGAAAAAAATTGAAATATTCTCTATATTATTTCAAAAAATTAGTACTATGTGTTTTATGAACAACAGTTGTTCATAGAAACTTCTTGTAGTTATATATTTTTCCTTAGTTGGTGATAAATTAACTGAATGTATTTTCATACTAGACCATAAATCTAATGAATTAAATAAAAAGTTACACATTCCAGATGTACATTTTCTATATAACCTAAAATCATTTTAATAACAATCTAAATATGATATTAAATTAAAATAAGATTTTTTTAAAAAATATAAAGTTTTAAAAATAATTATTTTTAAGTATAATTATGTTTTAAATTGATCTAATATGGGATTCTTTTGAATTTATTGTGAAATATTTCACATAGACAAATTGAAACAATAATGTCTGGTCTGGTAGAAGTTTGATATAGTGAAATTACAATCATACATTTATTTAATATATTTTCATTTGTTTTTCCTACTTCACCCAAATCAGGTTTAATCATTGTACACAAAGTATATTCATAATTGACACTATTTTCAAGTCCAATTATTTTATATAAATATTAATTATGTTATTTTTTTTAACACTTCCAAATAAATTTGATATAATTTAAATCAGAGAATCAAATTTAATTCCCATATTACATTTAGTTCAAATTTATTTTGAATAATATTTGAAAAGAAATTAAAATTTTATTTATATTTTGAAAAAAATAACATCATATATGTAAATCTATATTAGTAATAAATTAGAACAAATTTTTTATTTAAGAGAGTTGGATCTAATACCCTACGTAAAATCATTATGTGTGTATTTATGGTTATAAATATATTTAGTAAATTCAAAAATTGAATTTGGTATACAATGATTTTTAAAACCTTATGGTTGTTCAATATAAACATCGTCAGTTAAATATCCATTAAAAAATATAATTTTACATCTATCTGATATAATTTGAAATTCATATTATAGGAATAACCTATAATGATTATAATTTCATATAATCTAGAAAAAGTGAAATATTTTCATCATAATCTATCATTTCTTCCTGATTTCATCCTTTAGATACTAATATGACTTTATTTCTTATAACATTTCATTGATCATATTTTTTATTTCTAAAAACATGATTTCTTTTTATTATAGGATGATTAGATGGTCGGTCAATGAATCCCAAAACTTTTTCTCTACAAAATTTATTTTTTCCTTATTTCATAGTTATTCTCCAAATTTAATATTCTAATGCATACTCTATGTTTAAGGTTCTAATTGAGATATAAAATAAAAAAAATCAACTATTATTCTGCCTTTCCATATAGTTCTTACACCTCACTCAAGATATCATATAACGTATATAAAGGATAATCCTTTAATTTTCTAATTTCTCAAGGAAATATATTTTTAGGATCATCAGTATCATGTTCTTCAAAACTATATATCATTTCATCTAGTATATTTTCAAAATAAATATCATGTGATTCATGTATTGTGTTGTCTTTGTAATCATAAAAATCAAATTTTTTGTTATTCGTTTGATCAATGTGGTAACTTTCATAAATCCTTACATGAGCAGATTATTTCAGAACATGATATTTTTTATTATACACGGTATAATCATTAGAGGTACCAGAATATCCTATAAAAATTGATTCATAAGCCTTTTGATCTAATTTACCGATTCTTTCATTAGTATTCAAGATATACACCTTCCTTCCAAACAATTTAAAGTATATGACCTTAGGGTTTTTGTTATTACATAGTACATAGGGTTTCATTTTTCGAAGGGTTCCCTATAAAAAACTATTAAGGATATGTAATTATTTTTTTATATAATCTTAAAATAATTAGTATAGAAGAGTATAGTAATTTAACATTGTTCTTATTATTTTCTGAATAATATTATTTCTTGTTAATAAAATATTATATTTTGTAGATGTTCTAGGAATAGATAAATGGTGTATAATACTTATATGTGAATAATCAAATGTAAAATAATAATTTATAAATAATCCACCACGATCACAGAAAAATGAAATTATTTTCAAATCATTTTTATTAAGAAATATTTTAATAAATCTTTTAAAAAAAGTGAAAATCACACATTTATGCTTTTGAAAATTAAACTAACTAAATCATGAAAATTCATAAACTATAAATAATATACAATATTCCAATAATGAATTCATCCCTAGATGGTCTAAAAATCAATGTATATATGTTCTAGTGAATTGGATGTAGCCACATTATTAATAGATTTGATGGATGAATAGAATTAAATTCTTATTTTACATGCATAATAGAATTTATATTCATCCAATTTAAGACTATGAATATTAGAAACAATGTTTATATTAGATAATTATAATAACATAAATAAATTGCAATGAACAAGCCTCATATTCAAGATACAATATTCATTTGTCATATTTGTTAAAAAATCAATTTTTATTTACCTATGGAATTAGGATCCAAGGTATAAACGTTTTTAGTTTTGGGTATTCAAAATTAAATAAAATTATATTTCAAAATAGATCATCGGTTGTTATAGATATCAACATTAAACGCTCCATCCCAATATTTAGAGGCACTTATTAGATAATGTTTAATCCCATGAACATATAACACCTTGTTTATTGAAATTTATTTTGAATATCAAACTAATCTATCTTTAAATATTTTTCATTTATCATTTTCAACAAAGGTAACTAGCCACACATTTATTTTTTTTTTCTAATTTATAAATGTTGGAAGATTCTCTACTATGGTGTCTTGAGAATCCATTAACCATATATCATACCAATTTTGTGTGTGAACTTTTTCCTATGTTTTTTTAACATTGTTTTATTTTCGTTACCATGTTTTACTGGATCCAGCTATGTCATCAATAAAAAATATGGGTAACCATAATTTATTTAATTTAAAAAATAGTACATGCCTGAGAAATATTAATTGAAATAAAATATTTTGAAATACCACTAATCGTGGGACTTTTTAAATAGCAGTAATTAAGGAAATATCCAATTATTTTATAACAAAAACTAGTGACTCTTGATATGTTTTTAGAACATTGAAAAAATTAATTTCTATATAATTCTGATTTTTCATCATTTTTAATATTCCATTTTTTCCATTTGGATAACATTTTTTCCCAAGAACCTATTATAATGATACTTTCCCTAGAGTTAATATTCTAGTGGCACATTTAAATTAGTATACTTTATCTTTTAATTGTAATTTTTTTCTTGGACAACATAGTTTGTAGTGGATTCGTTAAATATTTCATTTAATTATTGATGTTGTTTAAAAAAATTAATTTTTTTCTTAAAATAAAATTATTAATATTTCCATGTGATTTATGATTTTTTACAAAATATTATTCTCTATCATAAAGCATGGAGTACTATGTAGACATTTTATTAACATAAGCATTCAGAATCAGAAGTAAAAGATTAATATGTTTCAACATCATATATGTCTTTATCCATAAATAAAATATTATAAACTAGATTTATTGACTCTTATTGTGATTTAAGATAATTATTCAAATATTCAAATCCATATAATTTTGTTTTCATATATTTTTCTTTATTTTCACTCATAGTCTATTCTCATATGATTTTTCATTTCATTATTCACTATATTTTACATAACATTCATTAATTGTGGGAAATCAGTGTTGATATAAACCATATTCCTACATTCATTGTGTCGTACATATTTAGATTGTCATTCGTAATTCATAAAGGTCTTCGTGAAATCTACCTTCTTATAAATTTTTTTGAATCTTCTAGGTATTTTATGTGGTTCCATTTTTTATTATGAAACATTAATTAATTTGATAATATAAAATTATAATTTTATTTCATTTAATGACTCTCAACTATAATATTAAGTGTTGTATTTTACATTTTATCATCTGATGATCTTCAACTTCAGCTTCCATTTATTATTCATACCTCATTATAGTTATGATCAATTATTTGATTGCATAATTTTTAAGTAGTATTGATTTTCTCATAGATGCATACATGCAAATCCACATAGAGCGTAAGACTCAATGTACATTTAATACATGAACTGATTATGAAATTAAAGATCCTATGGAAGAAAAACATTGACTAAATCATTCAATATTCCATTTATCTTAGTTTGTCATTGAATATCATACATTTGGAATTCATATATTTTTTTCATTGCAATTTGTAACTATAATTTATTTAAATATTAAGTTTCTTCATAGGAAACAACAATTTTTTTCCATATCTCATCAGAAATAAATCATTGAGACAATTTATTGAATAAATCTAGACTATTTAAATATATAATAGCATTCATTTCTCTTAAATTGATATCAGAGTCATCTTTTTTGGTGGATTCCCATGAATTGGGTTTTTAGGGCATTCATAAGGAGTGATAATATTAATGTATATGTTATAATAATGAATTTTCAAACATTTAAACATGTAATATTTCTAGAATCCATAATTTTTACCATTAACACATGGATAACTGACCATTGATATACTTTTATTTATTTATATCCATGAAATATGTCGTTTTATAGTCTACTTACATGATCTTTCAAGAGCTTATCTATCTTCTTCAAATGTAACTCAATCGATAAATTATTTGAGGTCATAATGATACAATGATACACAATAGGGGGGTTTTGTATTTTCAATAAACAGGATATATTAAAAAAACACTATCTATATGATTTATACAGATATGCAGTGTTCTCTTATTAAGTAAATTGACTAGATAAAAAGTACATGAAATTTATTAATGTGGTTCACGACACAAATATCCCTAGTCCACTCCACAAACATTCTCTCAGTAATCATGTTGATTTTCACTGGACATGTCCTCTTATCACAAAAACATAAAAACTAATTGAAGTCACTTGAAATCTATAAAATTATGCTTTTTCAGTGCCTTTTGATTATTTTATAGGTAACCAATAATATCCACATATCTGTCTAAGAATTTGATACTCAATAAAAACTATGTATGTATAACCAATACTCTAATAAATCAATAGTAATTTATTTGATTGAAGAAAAATAGATTATTATTCACAATTGTAATAGAAAAAAAATAAAATGTATCTTATAATTCATTGTTAAAAGTCTTCAAGAAAGATAAGCGCTAATGATATCATATTTGTAAATGATCTTCAATAAAAATAACAATTGTATAAATAATAGTAAATAATCATTTTACAAAGAATTTTATTAAATATTAAATGTATCTAAAGTCTATCTCTTTCATAATATCATATGGGTTCATTATTTTTCTTTCATAAGAAAATATGTATCGAAAAAAATGTGGCACACCTTTTTATAAAATTAAATCACTCAAGATATTTAACAATACAAAAATAGATTTATTTCATTTTCAAGTGATCTAAGAATATCTCTTAAGAAATCATGGTTATATAAATTTTAAAAACTTGAAATATATTTGTAACATCCCTTCGAAATCATAATTATTTAATCCATTGAATAAATCTATTCGAATTATTTTTAAAATAACTTTAAATTGATATTTAATTCAAGTGATATCACTGTAGAAAACTGATAAAATATCGTGAATTTAATAATATTTTTTAACTAAGTCAAGTATATGGTTTCCCCATGTAGTGTTAAAATATAAAATTATAGATGAAAATGTATGGTAAATTACAAAATTATGGTTAATGAGCCAGGTATTTTTAATTCAAATGTTGGGTATCTTTAAAATTTATGGTTGTTGTTCCATTCTTTTCCATCAGTGTTGTGTTTTGGAACCGTAATTTTTATTCCAATCATAGGGTTCCCACCCCATATGTTCCAAAAACCAATATAGGGTTTGAACTGTGTCTCCACATTACCAAGAAACTGGTCCGGAACCATTTAAGACAAAACATTAAACACATAATAAGATTAATTTATCAATAAATGATATCCTAAAAATATTAAATTTTATTTATTAATTATGACAAGAAAGTTATTTTTGAGTTCCAAAATGAAAAAGATTAGTATCGTACAATTGAGATAATACGTACCCAAAAATGGTAACAGATAATGGTGAAAATATCAAATAATGATGGAATAACAATGGTGGTACTTCTTTTTTCTTCAGATGGTAGAAGAAATAGAGATGTGGTTGTAACAAATTTTTGTGGCAGGAAGTAGTATCCTGAAAGTTCCATAGAAGTTCATAGTAGTCCTATACTATTTTAATTATAATAGAATACTAACACTAGTTCTTAAATAAGTAGTGACCTGATTGAAGAAGGATAGATTCATTTCATGTTTTATTTAAATTAATTACACATCAAAACTATAAATATTATAAATTGAATACAATTTAATCTATTTTTATAGAAGCCATATTTTTTCTCAGGTACAAATCCTTGTAATTTTAGATTCAAACTTTTGAAAAGTTCTCTTTTTTGGAATAGACCATAATTTCAAGATGTGGGTTGGTCTTATTGTTTTGATAAGAATGGTTGGGTCAGGCTGTCGGTTGTTTGTAGGGTAATTACATGTCTTGCTATTATAATACACAATGTGTTTTTATTTCAAAATTTTTAATGAGATGGGCAGAACATTTCATGTAATGTTTATTGGTTTTCTAGCATGGTGGACCATGAGATTTTCATGATGTGTAAGAAATTTAAACATTTTGAAAATTCCAAGATATTAATTTTTTTTGGCAGTGCCATAAATTTTTTCAAATAGATCCACACCTCCTCGCCCTCTCAATAAGGAAGAACCCATTATCACAGAAGTTAGGTTCTTGAATATTTCATCCATACAGACTCCAATTTCATATCTGTCTATATCATTAGAAGCACGTTTGTAAGGCCTTTATTAATTTTTAGTCCTTCATCTTTATTCATTATAAAGAAAATTAATTTTAGATGTAGGCTCATATACCATTTTTTATGGAAGTGATCAATTCATCAGATCTACTCCAATCATGGATGAATTAAATGCTGATACAGGATTAAGAGAGTTGTATGAGCCTATGGTTGGGGGTCTATAACTCCCTTTTCAATTTATTTTGTTTTGTAATTTTTTCTATTCTATTGACACTTTTATCGAGCATCGTTTTTTGAATTATTATGTATTGATTATATTCATTAAGGCCATATTTAATAACTATTGTATATATATATATAATTCATAGTTTGTGGTTATATCCAAAACATCATCCACCCCTGGTATGGTGAGCTTTCCATATTTGGGTTTCTAGTGTTTTGATTCCTTTTATCCATTATTTGGTTGTGTTTTATCATGACTAATATAATGATAAGCCTTATTATATTAAATTTATATGGATTTATCAAAGGATCGTAATAAGATCTCATTCCACTTTACTCACTTTATGTAAGTTCGTTAATCATGATTAGTCAATAACAATTGGAATAGGAATGTGTTTGGAATATATAGGAATTTTCGTTATTAACTTTAATTGATATGTTATGGTTTCATGTTGTGGAAACCATTTCCACTCATGGTGTAAGGTATTAGAATGATCCAAATTAGATGATCATGGAAGAAAAAAATTAATGATATGGTTGCATGCCCCTTGGCCATATCAAACCGATGAAATGAAATGCTCGAACCCAGTGACATTAAAAAAATTATTATGACATAAAAAATATGAAAAAGTGTTTCATGCCTTGAAATTCCTTATCACATGTATGAAAGAAATGTAACGAACCTTATAGAATGTTAATTGTAATAATTACTATATGGCCCAATTAATTAAATGAATTGAATATAAGGTTCCATTTTTTCTTAAGGGACATGATAACATTACATCTGTGGGTGGTCGGACTTAGGTTAGTTATTACATTTCTAATTAAATTTTTTGAGAACCCAAGGATTAAATTATGATGCAAGGTTGGTCATTTCATTGGTAGCGACCCACTTTAGAGCCTGATCCTCATCTACTAGTGGATGCCCAGTTTGACACCATTTGATCTATTATGTACAATTATATGAATAATTTGTTACACTCCAAGGATCTAACATAGATTTTATAGACACAATGTGCCTTGGTTATTTACTTGTATTTTTTTTCATATCTTATCATGTTTTACCTTAAATGTATTCTTTGGAATTAGTAGCATCATTCTAGTGAGGAATGTTTTGGATGATTCTTCATAGATTACACCCTTACCCTTAGAAAGGATACTATTACTACTGATTTGGGATCCCTGAGGACTTAGTTTCCTTTTTCATTACAAAGGAACACTTATTATTTTTTTATTTTCATGGTTTCCATGGTACATCATGGAACCCTTATATGATCTATCACAAGGTCATTTTAGTGATGGATATGCCTCAACTGACTGATTTATATATGAACATGAACTATTTATTAATAAATTGGAAACATGTTCAGACAGTAGCCATGGGATGAAGCAGGAACTTGAGTATTTACAATATAGTACAACTTTACATTTATATATGTACTCTTTCACAATAGTTCAGATTATATAACATGAATATAATGTTATAAACACCATTGGTTTTGGAATACTAAGATTTATCACAAATGCTATCTGAGCACCATCGCATGCTAGAAAGACTACGTGTATACAATTTTTTAAGGGAAGAAAGTATCTTCAGAAACTTGATTGCTTGATTTCATATGATGGAGCTGGTAGTTGATAACAAAGATGGATCTTAGGATACTAGGGATAGTTATTGGTCTATATTTTATTCTTTTTCATATAATGATCTTATGTTTCATTCTATACATATTTTCAATATTTCTTGTGACATGAAATATAAAATTATATTCTTTTGTATATTTTGACTAGTTATTTCCGTTATTTTAGTAATTTCTTATTAGTCATGTCTTCTTCCTCTATAGATTATATTTACATATATTCATTCCTTTATTTATCTCCTTCTATTTTATATTATCTTTTATGATACACACATGTATTGAGGTAATTATGTCTCCACAGAAACACTCAAGGCCCTTCCTTCTAGTTGGCTGCTTCTAGCATTCAAGGATATGCGCTTGAGTCCATGTGTCAAATCAGGAGCAAGGCACTTCTAACTAACATCTGAGTCGGGGGAATCATGATGTTCTATCAGATCAGTTCCATTATTTCATTACTAATTTGACATAATAGATTTAAAATTGTGAATTCTTGGAACATTGTCATATGTCGTACATGGGTGACGTGAACCCATGTACATAATATAGGCCATGTTTCAAGAATTATATCTTCTATTTTGTTTTTTCTTATAGCAGTAGATATCATTTTATTACTGGGTGATGTACATGTTATGTGGTGTTGTTGATTATTATGTTGATTGAGATTACATTTAATCATTGTCTTGATGGTATGATGGATACACGCATTGTTACATTCATTATAATAGGAACCTAGAATTCTCATTTCCTCCACATCACCGTAAAATATAAGTTCATTTCACAGTTTTTACTTTCTAGAAATTATTATGATTTTTGAGTGATGTTGTGGTAGTTACAGTAGGTCTGTGATTTTACTTGTCTACAATTGTGTTATTATTCATATATATCCATGAAATGTTTATATCCCTCATGGATAGGGATTTTCATTTTCCCAAGTTGATTTATTAATTTAAAATCAAATGATTATCATTTTTAATGATAAGTTGTATTGGAACTGACTCATCGGGTAAGATAAATCATTTTAAATGAACCCATAAATATGTAAATAATAAAATGAATGTTTCTTGGTGAAATTGATTTTTTAAAAGAAATATATGCATGTCTTTTTTATGGCATGTCATGTTTATGAAACGGAAAAGACTAAACCTATAATTTAAATATAAAATGAATTGAAATGGTTTCTATTAAATGATAAGTAATGGTTCAATTGAAACATCAACTACTAGAACCCCTTTAACATATACATGAGAATCTATTGATAGCAGGCTTTCTTAGTAGGTAGTTGGGGTATTCTACCATGGGTGGAAAGCCTTTTTCATTGTTTTGGATTCTGATTGTGTTGATATCTATCTACATTAAGATGGTTCTAAAGAGTGTTCTTGTCAGTAGGAGACAAATGCTACCACAACATCCTCTTTTCATGCCCTAGGATGGTAGGGAAGTCCAGGCTTCAAAAATGGTGGTCCCTGATCTTGCAGTCTTACCATTTATAGTTCCACATGAGGCCCAACATCATGTACCTAATTTGGGAATTGAAACTGATAATTGTGATTTATTTCTACGCTTTATGCAGACAATTCATGGTTCTCCATGAGCTAGAATTATGATTGCTAATCTGACTTCTAAGATCAAAATGCCACATTCTGCCACCATCATGGGTGAGGGTAGTGCGCAAGATACTGAGTCATACCAAGAGACCTCCTCGAATATCTTTGAGCATCATTGTATGGGTAGAGGCACCACATAGATTTCAAATCTCTTCATGAAGGATCATAGAATATATCCGGCCTATATTCCTCTAGTAATAGATCATTAAAGGGATGTATTTCCAAATTAATTCTCTATCTTAACTTTTGAGATAAATATTTATTTTATGATCAATATTTTTACAAGAACATATATAGTATGAATTACTCTATATAGGTAAGAACATACGAAACCACATGAGCTCAAGATCCAGTTGGAGGATTTTGAGGTCAAGGGTTTTATATAACCTATAAATTCCATTTGGGGTTCGCCATTGATTTTCACCCAGTAGGAGGATGAGACCCTGCGTCTATGTATAGAGCACATATGTTTGAACTATGTTACAATTATGAATTGGTATCCACTAACTCATATTGATGATATCATTAACCTGATCTGAGTATATTGCGTCTTCTCTATGATCGAACAGTGTTCATGCTTTCATTTGGTGTTAGTGTGGCCATTATACATACCCAGTATAGATTTCTATAACATGTAAAGTCTGTATGAGTACACTGTTACTTGTTTTAGTCGTATGAATTACCCTTAAATTTTAAAGTATCTTAAGATTATGGTTTCACATCCATGTCTAGAATCATTTTTTTATTATTTTTGTATGAAATCATGTTATATTCTCAAACACATAGAGAAAATTCAATTAACATTTAGATCATTATGAGTAAACTAAGTGAGAATAATAATTATTCCAATCGTTCAATGTTCCACTATTGGATCATCAAAGTTTTCTTATTGGGAAATATTATTTTAGAATCAAGAGTCTCTAATGATATAGAGAAGGTTTGTGTTCTGGTTTCCTGGGATCATCCCACGAATATGTTTAATATAAATAGTTTCTTAAGGATGGCTAGATATTACTGTCATTTTAATAAAGTACATCATATAATTTTCTTCACCGTTATCATTTCATAAAATGTAGGGAGTTAATTTCATATGGTCAAAAGCATGTGGGAAAGCAATCAATTAATGAAAGGGAGGTTTATCTCAGCATTGATACGAACTGTTACAAAGTATAGAATGGATTTTTCATATTTTATGTTGTATCAAGAATTTTCCTAGGAGTAATGATGGTTCTTGAGGATAGAGTCATTGTGCATAGATCTCGGAATTTAAGGAATCCTGAGAGATGTTTCTTGAAACATAACCCTGATCTAGTATTAGTTGTCCATTCTTAATGTTTCTGAAGAAACTATCTATTTGGTGATAACATTGTTGTGTATACCAACCACGATAGCCTCTAGAAAAATATATTTACATAATAGCACATGAATCATAGACAAGAAATATGGATGAAATATTTGTAGTCCTCTGATTTTGATATTTCACATATTCCAAGAATGGGACATTTAATTATTGATTTATTGATCCGGGAAACATAGCCACATTCCTTATTGGATGCCAGTGATGGATGGAAATTAATGGACCTATTTTACAAGCTACATCAAGATTTTTGTGACAATCAGAAGTAATTTTCTTCTCATCCAAGACAATTACCTCTAACCTCATTGAGAAGTAGAAGAGAAGTTAGTTTTTAAATCATTATGTTTTGGTTATCCAAGATAGTATTTCAGGATTTGAACCACCTAATTTTTTTTTATGGTTACAGAATACATTCTATGTTTAAATGGCAATGTTTGGGATGGTAATGATAAGAGAGAGGAGTTGATACAAGAGTCCCACACATCACATTGTGTAGTTCATATAGTCTTCTCCAGAATGTATTGATATATGAGATCACTATATAGGTGGACTTGGACGAACAATCAAATAATAGGTTTTATCAAAAGAAGTTTCAGCTATCAGTCATATGGATTTGTGTATGATTTAAAATTGAATAAGAAAATATCCTTATGGATGGTAATATAATATTTTATAATCATCAAGGCATTGAGTCAGATAAGGCCTACACACTGTAATGTCTAGGCTCTATTATGGGTCATGATTTTATGATATCATAACTCAGATCCATCACAGTTCAGGCCCCCTAACCATCATACCTTGTGTATTCTTTGGGTCAGGAATCTATAATTCCAATTCCCAAATTTCACAAACTCTATTCAAGCCTTTAGGATTTCATTCCCCTTATGATGTTGCCTCAGGTCAGTTCACTAAGAAATCATGTCCCTACCCTATTCCTAGGTCCATAACCACCATCATCATGTGTCATGAATAGTCCATCTCTATGTGAAAACTATAACATAATGGTTCAAATAGTCTTATTAACCATTAACAAAACCCACAAAGGCATCTTATAAAATATTATAGGGTTGATAAAATAATGATACTTCATATAAAGAAAACATTATATTATAGTATAACATATAACAACATGTTTTCTACATCATGGATAGTAACAAGATACACTAGCCTACTCATGGTAACAATATTTTTTCATCAGGGTTGTCGAATAATTAAGTCATGTTTCAGTAAATTTATTAATGACTAAATCACAATGAAGTACTACAATGAAGATGATCTCATGTCAATGATACCTACAATTGGTTCCAATTAGTCGTGAAAGAGGTTTAGAAGGACGAATCATGATGGATGTACATATGAAGGTTGGTAATAGAATAATATACCATAAGGAGTCAATATACAGATTGAATTATATGGTATTTCAATGGATTGGTTGCTAAATCATTATATCTATCTGCAGTTTGAGAAAAAATCCCAAATTTATCACTAATTTGAGATGTACCCACATGTTTGATACAATGAACATTGATCCACCATAAATCCATCAATATAAAATAGGTTCCAACATATAGTCATCAACAAAGACTATCATGATTTTCAATATTTGATCACAACCCTAGAAGATTCCACCATCCACGATGAAGGTAGATGAGATCAAAAAGATGGTTGCTGACATGTCAAAACCACAAACATTCCTGAAATGTACCATAAAGAAAATGTCAAAAAATGATCATAACATATTTTTAATGCTTAACATAGTTAATTAATTTCTCACCCATATATGATAGCTTCATTTTTCTAAAATTCATTTTCATTTCATCTTTACTTCTAGGAATTCTAGTTATGCTACATGGATTTTTTGAGTGGTTTGAACTAATATTGTTGTTGGAAACTACATCTTTTTTCAATTATTTTTAGGTGAGGCCACATTTTTTAAACCATCCTACATAATCATTTCCTACCCCATATGATACTACTTATAGTTTCATGGATACAAATTGAATCATTATGATTTTTTAAAATTATTAATTGAACTATGATCCAATAAAAATTAATCCAATACTCAAAGAAAAATTCAAAACCCTAGTAACTCAGACCATATCAATCATAGCCTAAAACATTAATATTATTGAAAAAAATAATATCCCACATAAAATATCATATTTTATCATATTATTACATTATAAATAGTTCACAAGACTGATAATAATATCTAATAATCATTCTCAGGATACTCATGCCACTAATAACATTCATTTTAATTTCACTCCAAAGTATCAACTAGAATTGTTAGTTATTAAAACAATTTCCAAACATGTGGTATTATTATTATATAAAACAAATTATCTCTCTATTATAATACCCAAACCAAGAATTTCATGTGTGATGCATCGGGATGCAACTAAACATCCTCACACAAGATTACATTTGACGAATTATAATTGTTCCACCAAAATCAAGACATATAAAACACGACATGAATACCTCTTTTATAAGAAATAAGATCCATATAGAAGGATATTTTTTTAATATACATGGATATATCTTAGCATCCAACATATCATGATGTGATATTCCCATGATTTGTTAAACATTGATTTCATAACTGAGGATTCACTCTTAGAAAATACCAAATGCCAATTGAAAACATTACAAGTATTCTTTAATTATAGGAAATAAAAAATAGATGGCTATGAGTTGTGATAAACATCTTCTAAATCACATTCACCCTCTTATATGTTTCATATACCATATTGTGGACAATAAATAATACCCCACCATCCCAATTACACAAATTTATTAGACTACATGGACTACTATAGAGAGGATTATAAGGTTAAATCCAAATCAGATCCATGTAAATGTTTTTTGTGTGAACTTAACTAAAGATATGGTATCATACCAAATTTTTTAAATTCTAGAACACAATATCAGATAATATCCTATAATAATTGGGTCTTAACCTCTAAATTTCCATATATTTGGTGATGGTACATTTTTCCTAGTCTATGCTACGTCTCTAAGTCTTACAACAAGATGTACAAATAATTCAATGTAAAACATGAAAGTTTTTTGGATTTAATCCACATGAAAGATCAATGAGATCATACTATCTCATATCAAACACAGTTTCACAACTAATCCACAGAGTCAGAATCACATATTTTATATAAATGATAACATTTTGTGAGCTAGATGAAAACGTACAAAAAATCATCACAACTCCTCAACATCTTGTTCAACCCCATCATAAATATGATTATGATGTCATGACACTCACTATTCCTATATGGATGTTGGAGGTGATCATGATAGAATTTTTTGTGGGGATTTCTAAGATGGTGAGGTGATGTGTTTCCATTTTGGGGATAATCCAACATCTAATAAAAGTTTCACATTTCATAACACTCCTTGAGACTCACTCAGTGGAAGAGATGGGAAAGAAATATATCCACTTAGAAAGTATGAATTAAAAGAGTTTCGTTGATCATTTTATCATATCTAAATGCATGTTTTATGTCATATTTTTTGTAAGGAATACATATTTAATTATGAAATAACATGAAATTTATAATTATATACCATCCCTAGAATTATGGACAATTAGATTGGAGGACTCAGATATTAGAGGATATGATTTGGTTTTTCATTATAAATATTTCAATATATTTGTATGACTAACTATCCTTGGTTGAAATATTATAAATAAACTTTTAAAAATCCATAAATTCAGTAAAACCATATAAGGTTCTCAATTATTTGAAATTTAATTCACTTATTATTGGAATGTGTCTAGAGAGGTAGTAGATATATTGCCCAGTATGGTACAAGAGACCTCAAATAGTGTAAAAATAGTTCAAAACATGATTATAATAGAATAATATAGGAAGAAGTATTATTCTAAAAGTTGGTGGATACAACTGGTGTTTTTCAAAGATGACCAGGAATTTCTTGGATTTACTCCTCATTTAGAATATAAATATTTTATTGAGTAATTAAAGAAAGCTCTGTGAAATTATTTTCACTTCTAGATAATCTAGTGGAATATGACAGTGGAACACCATATGGAAATTCATTAGAAACACTGATTAATTCATTATATGGTTGAAGTGTCTCAACTATAGTGGAACAAGATTTATCAGCCATTTTTCATAAACTCTAAGTACGTTGGGATAGATTTTCACTCTTCATACATGAAACACCTTGTCTAAGTTAAATCCTAAAGAGATAAATTGTTGTGGAAAGAGATGATATGACTTTTTTGGATCTTGTTGTCTACTAGATGAATCCAGGAGGAGTCATGGGAGAAAAATGTAGTTTATTGGTCTTAAGGTCCTAATATGTTTGATCTGTTTGTCTAGAGATGTTTTAAGGGGATGAGAAATCATTATAGTGGAATAATGTAACAACTATTGATTTTGAGGTTCCTTTAATAATTTTCATATTTAATTTTATTATTTATAAATTAATTGGTATAGGTGATTTCCCAGAACGTTCATATCATTATAGTGAATTTTATTGGCCTTTACAATGGTCGATGGTTTGAGTACGGTTTATCTAAACCATACAGATTCCTTAAAAACATACTCCACTAGAGGTATTAGGTAATGAATTAGATCATTGTTAAGGAACATGGTTTAATAAAATAGGGATTATTATAATTAATAGCATGTGATTAGATATTTTTTCCAAGAATATGGTTGGAACAGTGATTAATAAATTTTGTAACATAACCATAAAGTTCATAAAAATTATTATAAAGGGTAAATCCCTGGGACACAATTTGTCAAATTCTGAAGCCAAACTCTATACACATGAAATTAATGAATTGAATTCCACTGTAAGCTGTTTATACTAAATTTCAAGATTCTCATCATTTTATAGGAATATCTTCTAATTTATTGGGCTCCTCTAAACACATAATTTTTTATTTAGATTAATATTAGATCCATGAAAATTATTCCTTATCTATGACTTCCATTACCAAGAAATGATGGGTTCCTGGATCATTAGCATATCAGCGATGGTTTATAATTTCCAAAATTATCCCTCTTAACCAGAGAAAAATTACTCATGAAAGGTGGATGTTTTTTTTGAATGATGCCATAGATTGGTAATCATGAATCACTTTTCCATTAATGGATTGATTTAAAATTGATTTTATCTAGATAAATGTATATAATAGAATTAATGATAAAATTACGGTCCATTCCTCCATTAGAAATGGATTCAATTAACTATTTTCATCTATTTAGACAAACATCATAATTGGATCCATTGATAGATTTCATGAGGTGTGTTATTCTTGAACCACCATTCATGATATGTAATATGATTGAATTACTTTTCTAAACCTCCTTTATGATGGACCATAATCGGAAATTAGAATTTGTGACCTGAGAGATAGACTCTATTTGTAACTGACATCATTCAAGCATTAATCTATGATTAAAATGAGATTATTTCATCAATAACCATTATGTAGTAAGTGAATTATGATTTAGGGAACCTATAAATTTTTTTCCATCATATGTTCTTGTCATTATATATATTTATTAAAATTATTGATAGAGATCATGTGATGGTGTGTGAATGGAATTTTAGAACCGTTAAGGTTGTTTGATATCATGAGATTTATGGTGTGGATTTTTTTCATGCGTGATGTTGATCAAATTTTGGTATATCAAGATAATATATTTTAATGATTACATGATATTGTTTTCTTTGTATACTCTACCAAATTATCTGTGTTACTATGACTTTGTAGAAATTATTCATGGTTCATGGAATAATTGGACCACTATGATATGGTTATCCCATATATGGGGCTGTGAATGACTTGTGAAATTAGTAATGATTCACCTGGTAATAATGTAGGTCATGGAAGCATAGATTCCAAACACAATATAGTGAAATTAAAGGAATTGTGGCCTTGAGGCTCGACTGGAGGCAGTGATATTGGGGGATGATGGCCTGGACAACTAACATGAGCCATTAACATGTTAAAATATTCTTGAGTTTGGACCCATGATGGATCTAGTGTATGAATTATTATAGGTGAAATCTGTGATAGTGATAATATTTAATTGTTTAAAGGTTTTATCTGATTTAATGAATTAATAATTTTGAGATGTATGATTACCATCCTTAAAGATACATTTTTATTATACGTGATATATTATTTTTATCATTATATCATTGAGGTAGATATGGAACTATTGGGGCTCATGGTGACAAGGTCAACACACAATTTATTAGTATATTTTTTTAGTGATTTCACAATTAATGTTATCATTGAACACAGTATTAATTTATATAAGACATAAATTAATGCAATTATATAGTTTATAAATGGATGATCTGTAATTAAATATGAAGTCCTAAGGAAATTTTTAAGGATATGATACATATTAGAAGGATTATAGATAGTTTTATTTTTGATTTTAACAATTTCTGAAATGTTACAAATTCCTAAAACTTAAAGAACAAAATGAAAATACATTGTTTTTTCGTGGATCGAATGTAAATGTAGAATAGTTCAGAATATAGAAATAACAACAATTCATAAATTCTAACTCTATATGTAAGACTAATAACATTATAATTTCATGGGTGATTTGGAAAATTCATGAAGCTAACCATGATTTAAAATATGTGTGCATGATATTTTCCCTAGAGTTTCAAAAAAAAATGGAATCGCCATTTAGTCCTCCAATTGTATATAAAACTATGAATTAATTGAATTATGTAATGTCTTGGATTTCCCATTATATGAGAGGTTTTTGAAATCAAGCTTTAGGTTCATGAAAAAATATATAATTTTTTTTAATGGGGATAAAAATATCAAATGTATCCAAATATCATAGTGATATGTAATATATTCATGTTTTAAATAAATTTTTTTTCTAAAAGTGGTAGAATATAGAAACAACATGGATTAATCCTATATGATTACAAATTTAATTATAGAAAGTTACATATTTTAGTTAGATATGATTTTTAAAATCGTGAAAAATGACCATATATAAGAGTCATCAAGAGGACATTTAATGGCCTTATTGGGATGTGGCAGATTAACTCCACTAAGATTTAAAGCTTTCCAAATTGAGAATGGCAGTATTAAGGGAAACTATAATACATATGTGTATTTATAGATCTAAAATAAATGTAGTTAGATAAGAATAGATTATACATAATTGTAACTACCAATAAAAAAATATGATTTTTAATATGAACTATAAATCATTTCCAAATTTTATATATCATAGGATATGATTGATGTAGTGAAATTTTTAAAATGGTATCACCCCATGGGAAGGATGGCCATGTCATTAAGATTCATTGAAAGAGTATGGTTATAACATAGTATTCTTTCAAATGAGGTATTTATCCATTGTATTTTCATCATGAACCTAACATTTGTTTAAATTAAAGTTATTATGAAATTATAGAAGGTTTCATGAGCATCCCAACCTATGTTAGAGCCTATATATAATGTTATTAGAGGATATAGGTGAAACACATTCTTAATACATGTATACTGTTAATAATTAAACTTATACCATGTGTCCTATTAAGGTTGAACCATGGTTTGTTAAACAATAAATGAGATCTAGATGAATTTATGTGGGTGTAACAAAAAATTAATGAAGATATTCACAGTTTACACATAGTTTTCCAAACTGTTTGCCTATCCTATGTTTGGGGGTGTCACCCCAAATAGTGTTAATACACTGTTACTATTTGGTTTTCTAAACCATTGGGCCAAAATTTGTTTCATTTAAAATATCAATAAATTATTATTATGACCATCCACAAATTTATATTACCACAGACTTTTATCATCCCATTTTCATACGCAATAACATCCCTTAATATGGTTCTCTCATTTTGCATCCAATATGTGCCTTAATCAATATATTCTACCCATCATCTATTTTTCTTTCTAGTCATCACATTGGATCCATATCTTTATTCTCATCAGTCATCTTCCTTCATTTCGTAACATATCTTTTATTACGGATTTCAAAATCCAGTCAGGATAATATTGCATATTTTCTGGGTATTTTTCTATTCCATCACTTTCTACCATTCAATGTCAAATTCAAATCTCATTCCAGAAGACAATTTATCAACCAATCCATTTTATGTGTCCTATATGTTTTTCCAATTGATTATCATTGTATACACTATCGATTGTCATGGAATGGGCCAAAATTTCCAAAATACACCTCTAAAAAATACTCTTAATAAAACGTATGAGTATATCTTTTCATAGGGTAGTCTTAGAAACCTATGTTCATTTTAGAAGGTTTTTTATCTCGACCTGGACCACCCCCTAGGGTGTGTATTCTTCAATGTACAAAGATATTGATTATTGAAAATAAAATTGAACCACTATTTAATGTGTGATGATTTGGATCTTATTATTAAAATGTAATTTGAATTTCTTAAAGGGAGAATGGAAGGTCATGGTAATAGACTCTTTATTCTTCTTATTTTTATCTTGATTTATCCTTTGAATTAATTTTCCAAATTTAGTTATGGGAATTGTTTAATGGAATAGGTCATGTGCTATCCATGACCATCAAACATGTCATGTCAAGGGGAATAAAAGGGTTTTGATTTAAAATGACCTAGATGATACCTTTGAGCATAATAATTAAAATATTTATAAGTGTATAGAGCGATAGATGGAATGTTTTATAGAATACCTTGGTTAAGATCATCTTGTGGAGGAATTTATATTATTCCATGAGTGATACATGGTTTATTAAGTGGAATACCATAGAAGGGGTAAATAGAAAATTATTTTATGTTATTTCATGACTGAAACGTACATTCCTTACATAGAATTACAAGGACCTGATCAATGGAAAATTATATTGCACCATGCCTTGAGAGATACCTGGTTTCCAATGAGTTGAATTTTTCATAGAGATATGGGTTCATAGAAATCATAGGATGACACATGAGTTCCCATTATTGAAATCCATGGATATGATTAGGACTCCAATCAATTTAATCAAATAACTTGTCTTCCAATACAATGAAAATAATTGTACTTGGTATACATTGTATATACATTATGTCATATTTTTAATTACTTTTTAATCATTGAAGACGTGATTTTTTTGGTATCTCCTGTCACCATTATTTTTACAAGCACTACTTTAATGAACACCAAAGGTCACATCTATATAAATAAAAATGTAATGTTCTAAGGTCTCAGAGAGATTTTGACTTTCGATAAAGATGGACGTATTTTTTAGGGATCACAATGAGGGACCTAGAAAAATGTGGATGACATTATACACATAATTAATTGATTATAAAATAAACATTGTTCAGAGTATACTCATAGACATGATACAACTAGACAACATTGGTAGTGGCCTAATGATATAATTGTGCATCCCATTCAGGCCACTAATTGGTACCCATATATAATTCATGGGTGAAATATTGAACAATGGGAAGTTTATATCTTTGGAAAATTGAGTTTATATAGTAGTGTAAGGTAATGGGGAAAAGGGTTGTGATTATGATCATGATTCTATTGAATATAGATTTTTATATAAATATTTTTTTACATGGCTTATTGTATATTCCTTCTATTACCCTCCATATTTCATTTTTTTGTTACCTATAGTCCTGAAATCATTTAGATTATGAAAATGGATGTGTTCATGAGTTGATTATAATTTCATACTCATACTAATTCTTATTTTTCATGTTACGATACCATTTTTTTGATATCTTGAATCTACTTATTTTTATGTTAAATTTCCATTACATTCCAAAATGATCATGTGTATAAAAACCCAACAATTTATTTCACCCTAAATCATGATATGATACATAAAATCATCACCTGATACAACATATAAGATTTAGAGGTCTATTTTATATGGGTACTAGGGACATTACATAATGACATAAAACGTGAAACACATTATCTTTATTGAAAACATCCTTAACATGACAACTACATTCGCTAGTACTTAACATTGCATTGGATAACATGAAGACATTGATAAGAAAATTGTGAGCTATAAATCTCAGTAAGTGTGTAAACAAGGAATAACATGAATAAGATAATAATATTTAAGAAATAGTTATATAAACGGAGCATAGGAGAAACATGAAAATAAAGGCATGATATAACATGATTATCATTACATTAAAATGTGGCAAAAACACTTAACATGGTATTATCATGAACCATGGATCATTGAACATGGAGAATGATTAAACACTCATTTAAATCTAATTAACATGATTATACCCTCATTAAACTTGATGTATCTTGATAGTAATCATTACCCAATGCATTGAAGTGATATCAGGGAGAACCCTTATTAATCATTTCATTTCAGGCATAAGAGTACAACATAAATCATATAACATTGATTCATTAAACATCATCATTTAATTCACTATAACAGAATGTGGAATTCAGAAAATAATATCTATAATAAATTGGAAAATTTTAATAATGGTGATTACCCTTGATAGATAAATGGCATGATATTCACTATACAATTACATTGACTTGAAAAATCACAGGGCAATTTCTGTAGAATAACCATATAACATAATAATTCATAAAATTGGATGATGAGAAAAAAGGTATGACTCATCATATATACCTGAATATTTGTAGATAAGGGGTAATGTATATACTTGTACCAACATATTTCATTTAATTTAGATTCATAATACAAAATATTATCATGAAAGTAATTGAGAAGATAGAAATTCCTTACAGAATTTCAGCATGGTAACAGGTGTACATTGGAGGAATTAATGAGAGATAATGGGTTCTCTAATTATTAAAAAATAAGGAGATTAGTATGGGGTGGTTTGATATCATACCCCAACATTTTTAATTGAAATTTAAAGGTCATAAATATATATATATATTGTTGGACAGAAATGATAATGGAAGAAAATACCTTATCGAATTTCAGCATGGTAATTTGTATACATGGAAGGGGTCAAGGAGAGAAAAGGGGTCTATAATCATTTAATAATAAAGTGAGAGTATAGGGTAGGTGAGAAATCTTACTCCAACATTAATATTTAAAAGTAAAAGTGCAAAACAATATTAAGAAACATGGATGAAATGAGAAATGAAGGAATCCATTACTTGGTTGTGTGATCCAAAAGGCATGGGAGAGGCTTTATAGAAACTTCATGGGAGCTTGGGGAACCTTTGGGAGATTTTAGAGAATGTAGGGAAGAGTTCGATCGAGCTCTAAAATTTTTAGTGAAGAAGAAGTTGGAGCATGGGTAGGGTTATATATGGAAAGATATATAATTCTTAATTATTTAGGATTTGGCCACCACCCATTAAACTAATCAAAATGAAAAACCTACCCATGGTAATTGCCCATGGTTTTTTACAAAGGGTAGTAGAAGAAATTATTTTATAAGGCCAATTTCTAAACATATTATAATATTAGGCTTGATTATGTGGAGGTGAGTCGCACTCTCAATGAAATCATTTAAAAAATATATAATGTTTTATAGGTCTTGGAGTGTCCACGGACGCATAAAAAATTAATCAAATAAACCTTAAATAAAATTATTTAATGGAAAAACATATATTTGAAAAATATAATGTTTATAGTATTTTATTACATCACTATAAGTACATTATGATGTAATGAAAGACATTATATAGTTAAATGGTATTTAATTTTTACCCAAAAATTTGACTGGCTCAGAAAATTATGAAAAACTAACAATTGGATAATTTTGGCATCCGAATTCCAAAAATAATAATCATTTTATATAAATAATACATTAAAAATTGGAATTCTTACATTTAAATTTAATTAACCAACATTTATATAAAATACATGGATTTTGGAAAAAAATATTTCAAACATTATTTAAAATTTCAATTGTATTCATAAAAATTATACGATCATTAATATTTAATAAAAATTAATTTTTTAATAATATTTCATTAAAATATTTTTAATTTCCAAAATCCATTAGTTCATAAAAATAGTTTTCTTAATTAAATATTAACTGAATAATGATATTTTTTCTTTAAATACTATTTAAAATTACCACTAATAAAATGAATGTATATTATCTATACATAAATAATTTACATAATCATAGTTCTAGGGTATTGTTACCTAAACTCTTATAACACCCGCATATGACTGGATTTTAAAGTGTGTGATTGTTACAGACTCTTTGTGTTGCTCAGATAACATCATTCGAGTGGTAATCTCTACCAACATACACTTCTCCAGTAGGTGGTTCCAGTCAATATTAACATGTTGAATCATAGACAAGGCTTGGTGAAGAGAAAAAATGAATAAATCCAACTCCTTTTTGAGCAGCAAAAAATGTGCTTCTAATGGGGGAAGTCTACTAGATGTAGAAATCAGTTCTTTTGTATGGGTTAATTGGATTTTCTAAATCCCTATATTGATACCAGTCATGTGATCACTGTCCAGGGGATATATTTTCAATGATATCAATTCATAATGGTATTCTGAAATTCAAAAACATAAAACAAAGGAAGAGCATATTTTATATAACCATTTTAAATAATAATACATTTATTTAGATCAAGATGAATTTTAATTTATAAATGTTTTTTTCATTTGAATGTGGGTATAGTATCCCCACCTTATGATCATAAACCCTAACTAATAGTTTTTAACCATTAGAGTATAGGAAGGTTTAATTAAGACTATATGATCAATCAGGTTTAGTCAATTATGAGTTAACCAGTTCTAGGATATTACTAGTGAAATCAAACCACTTTTTTCAATTTTTCATATTTTTTTGTTTCATTGTACATGATACCATTAATGTGAATGAAATTATTATTGGGCGAGCCCCTGGGAGTAGCTAACACATATATAGGGATAATCCAATTTCCCATGATGGTAAATGTTATTATTTATTTTTCATGTAATAGTTGTATCTATTTTTGACATGATTTGATGAATTGTTTATTGTGTATTCCATTTTTTACCATTGGACTGATATGGAAAGGATTAATTGATCAAAAATCATTACAGTGTCCTTTGGATTCAAATGTTATACACTTTCCATTCTATATTTATATTCCTATATGAATTTATTAAATCATGATGTTGTGCCTTGATTGAAATATATAAAATCTAAATAATATTTATGTTAGGTAAACAAAGATAAATCATTAGTTAATTAATCTTGTTTATAATTTTAAATGGTTTTTTAGAATAGAATGATGGTGTCAACTTAACTAACCATTTATCATCTGTTTCACCTATGAACAATTGTTTTCATGGGCTCAAATGTTAGTAGGTTGAAATTACATGAATTCTAAATGAAATATAAATAATGGTTGCCTACATAAATATGGAATGGTTATAAATATAATTAAACCATTATAGATATTGGTTATATTAACATGACATTTCAATTGTAACTTTTAATGTTATGAAATTATAAGTTGCAAATAATGTCTCATTAAACTGGTTCATAGTATATATACATAAAAATGACCAAAAAAATTGATAAATATAAGGTCTTAAATACATGGTCAACATTAAATGGTGATTACAATTGTAATATAAAGGTTTTTTTCCATTATACAATTCAATTGAAACTCTATATATAGGGACCTCTTCTATCAGTTATTAGATCTTGTCCCCATACAAATTATAGTGGGGCGTAGAGAGGAGTGTCTCTTGTGACTCTTCTAATCTCATAAAAATATCTGGACAAGGGATAATCATTAGTGTTATGGCTGTTAGTTCTTAATTATTAATGAAATGTACATGAATTATTATAATATTTATAATCCTTTTATTCATTAATTCGGTTATGGGCCTTAAGTTTGTAATTTGTTTTAAAAAATCAACAAATATGACCTCCTGTCATATGCTAAGAAGGTGGAGATGACCCTTCTTTGGAGAAGGTGGTCCTAAAAAAATAGTATTCCATCCAAAACATACAATTAAAAACCTATTGTTTTCATGATATGGGAATCAATGATCAGTTTCAAGTGGATGTACTATGGTTTATAATGCCTATAAAAGTAACCCCAGCATTTGACCCTACAATGGCAGATATGATGTGAGAATTATAGTAGCAGTACCCTCCTACCTATTCAAAGGGAGGTGGGACATAGGTTACTAATATAAGATAAGAGATCATGTTTTCCATCTTTAAACATTTAGTGATCCCACTATAGAGGATAATTAATCTAATTACCTACATGATTCATGATTATACCATTCATTAGAGGGATATTATTGCATAGGTAGATCTACAGTAGGATATGGTATAAAGGGACTTAAATGATTCCTTATATAATAACATATTTTTGAATACTCTCTTATATAACAATTCTATAATTATTATGAACTGACCATATGGTTCTATTTTCTTGATGAATTATTCATCACATTTTTATGTGATTATGTGATTTTAAAAGAATCATTTTCGAGACAATTAAGAAATAGTGGTATGTTTCAAGGATGGTCTTGTGTGAACCATATATGTTCAGGTTAAAATCCTTAGGTTGAGAACCATGTTATATATAGTAAATCAGGACCTCATTGTCAAGTGGAATTTGGGGGCTGATGGAGGTGTAGTACGAAGCAGTTCATATTTTAGAATGGTTGTAGAAATGAAAATGTATTGGAAAATTCAATTTTAGTTTACCCATTATGGAAACAGAAGTCTTAAAACATGAAAAATTAGATACATGGTCTTTCATCAGTATGGTAGACTAGTCCATAAGAAGTCAAAGTGAACCAATGACCCAATTGAGGGCCTAACATACAACTTGATGGGGGCACCTTAAGTATATTAGAAGATCATTTACTCCAATTCATAGTAGGATATGATGTATAATAAAACCAAATTTAGGATTATGATTAGTTTCTCCATGTCAGTAAGGGAGAATTACTAAGACTCGATGATCAGGCTGTATAGGGGGATGTGGCTTTAGAATCTAGTCTTATGAGATTTAGTAATAGTATATAAGGTATTCTAAGGGTAGTCAAGATATCACTCAAATTCCTAGATCTGGCTAGAAGCATAAAATATATATTATACTAAAAATAGATTATTTTAATCCCATATAGAGTAAAATATATTATTTTAGTTTCCTAGTCCTTAGTTTATTCTTTATTTGACAGTGTCCCTTAACATTCATTCATGTCGAAAGAAATTTTCAAAATACTTATGCATGATGCTTTGTATTTCTGTGGGATGATTCAACTAACCATCTAATTAAGAGTTTGATCAGAATTTTTTTTCTAGTGCAAGATGTTCCCCATTAAATATGTAGATATTTTTTTTATGAAACCTCATTTTCATTGAGATGATAGGTTTATACATAATTATTTAGATGGCATGATTGGCCCATTCCATAGAATAGTTGATTATTATCTCTAGTGGGTTTCATTCACATCTACCTTGAAAAGTATATACATTCACAAGGGTGAATGGAAGGTCTAGATTATTCAAGATTGACCTTATCATTTTGATCTACATAGACTGAAAATCCTTATATCTTGTCGTTAGGCAGATGATCATGGACTGCGACATGTATTTTTCCCTCGTGTAGTGAGATGTTATAGGGAAATTTTACATAATGAATTTTTTCGACTAACACTTGAGAGAGAGGTGTAAATTATTATTCAACTAATACCTGGAGAAGCAATAGAATCAATTTATTCATTCAAGATTCCTATGACTATGTTTGAAGATCTCAAGAGATAGATGTAGGAGTTTCATTCCTTGGGGTCTACATGACCAAATACATTACCCTTTAGTTTTTATAAGATTTTTACTTATAAATATAATTGGATCATTAGGAATTACATGTATTAACATAGATTGAATCATATTATTGTTAGGAACCATTATCCACTACCTCATATTGAATCTCTCCTAGATCATATCCATGGGGCTCAGGTTTTCTCAATGATTGTTTTGAGGACATGATATCATTATTAATAGTTATTCCTTCAGAAATACATCGTGTAAAATTCATTAGTATATATAGTTTGTATGATTATTTCGTAATTACATTCAATCATAAAATTTTCATTGTTATTTATATTACCCTGATGAATTAGGATTTTCTACCATATAATGATTCATTTTATTAAAAATTCATGGATAAAATGTTGGTGTACCCACATACCATACACGATCATGAAAATCATCTTCATGTCATTTCATTTGTAGTATAAGATAACATGTTTTATTCTATGCTAAAAAATTTCAGTTACGGAATGATAGGGACAGAGTCATGGATCATATTATCATAGAGGTAAGAGTATGTTATTTGCCATAGAATGTGAGAGTAATTTCTTATTGGCAGAACATAATAATTGTTTTTGATATATGAAGTTTATTATGCCTAGATGGATGTCATAATAATTTTACATATCACACCTTTCATCTCCTATATCTGGATACAACAAAAACAGTATCAAATGTATATTGTCTGAATCATGTGATAATTATTTTTATGAGTTTAAAGGACTTATAACATAATCATTGATATGTATTCTTTGAGTTCCAAGATGAACATATGTTCTTTATTGTGATGCATTAAATATTTGGGTGGGAGCCGTTTCGATATAGGGAAAATGATTCATTGTGTATGAGTTTCATCATTTTATACATCAAGAGAGGATTTACCTAACATAGGATCATGCTATTTCAATTGTGGTTTATTGGGTACCTTTTTGGAGTTATTACATTCTTCGAGAGTGGTTTTTGGTGTATACTAACTAGATAAGACATAAATACATATATAAATAACATGAAATAAATATCAAATAGTGAAATTTTGATGAATATATATATTACTTGAATTTTATTGTCTTAAATACACATAGGAAATCCAAAAATATAGTTTAATATCTTAGTCATGTGATTTTAAAAAAGCATTTTAAGAGGATCGTGGGGAATTTATGTTGATGGAATTGTTTTTTGAGATGAATTTTGAGGTTTAATAGAGAAACATGAAGTATATTCATATTTATATGATTGTTACCTCGTCACATTTTGATAGAGTGTACATGAAGAAGATTAATAACAATAAGGGCTTGGTCATATCGAATTACATTTCATGTAAAAACCCCATTCTTATATAGGTTATTAGTGGTTATTTGATATTTCACATTCATGGTCATTTATGGGTGCCTGTGGAAATAATAATAGAACTTATATGAGTGCCTCATTACCCTTATTTGTATGTAAATAAAAATCATATCAAGAGGTACCATGACTTAAATAACCAGTTTATGGAGGTTTTATTAAATGATTTTCTAAGGATAGGGAAAAGATGGATTCAAAGGTAGTGTATGTTAGCACCATTTTATGTTTTTTTATATTACAGAATGATGGGTTGATTTCCTATCCAATTGATAATACATAGAAGTATCTGGAATTATTGGAACTCTTCCATTTATCCAATATTTTTTATTATCCCACTGAACCATCTCATAATCTTCATCCAGATGATGTTGAATTTGAGGAAGAATATTCTTTTGAGAAGAATCCTATTTGTACCATTGATTAGTTTATGATGTTTAAATAAGGTTTTTAGTTCTTATAGTATAGTTTTTATAATAGCATGACTGTGTACATTATCATACCTAGGACTGATAGTCTAACATACATCTATTATTGATGGAACTTTCCTTAAGAGATTTTTTACTACAGCTAAAAGGGAAACATGAAGATAAGTTTTTTTAAAGAGGGGAGAGTATAAAATCACTATATTTCTTATGAGTTATTTATACAATTAAATTTCATTTTGAAACATCATTTGATTATATTGAATGTGATTACATGTCTAAGGATGGTTTTGATTGTGTATTAGGCTTGTTCGGATCAAGCATATGTCCTTTTTTGAGAATGCTGGTGAGGTTAATGTTTAGTGCATGGTTAGTGCTAACCATGTTCCTCAAACTATGTGGACTTGTAATTGCGATGTGTAGTTATGTAAACCATTAAATTGGGATTCATTACTATATAGGTAGATAAAAAATATTTCAAAGGAAATTAACAGGATACACATTAGTTTTCAACTACTGCAGATCCTTGGAATTGTGGTAACACCTTGTATAGTATTATTGTATGGTTGGCACACACCTTAACCTACCATGATCCCAAAATGTGTGACCATTATCAGTGGTTGAATTGATTATTTAGAACCAAATTATATTTAACATTCATACATTATCTCTCCTCCCATTTTCACACACAATATCCTCCCTCATGTTGGTTTTATCTATTGGCATACAAACATGGTTGAGATCCATATCTTCTATTTGACATCTTTATTGATCGCTGCTCATGTCGTTGGATCTGATTTGGTAATTTCATAAATAATATTTCGTATGTTCATTAATTATCATTCCAAATGGAATGATAAATCTATGTTAGATAGTATTTTCTATTTTTAGGGTGTTTTTCTATTTCATTCATTTATCTAATTCAATATTGAAACACAAGTTAATACCATATTTGTAATCATATAAAAATATTTTGTATGTGTTCTATTTTTTCCCTTAAAATATCAATGTTTATATTAAGTGTTTTCATGTCGTGCTATATAATTTTCATCATTTTCTTTTAAAATGTCACATTGATTAGATGTATGCATTTTACCTTTCATAGAGTACTCCTAGTAACCTAATTTCATAATATAATTACATCTATCATTAAGTGATCCACCCCTTAGGATATGTGTACTTTAAATGAAGATGTTATTTAAGCTCTGAAACGAAATTGAACCAGCATTTAAGGTGTGTTGAGTTGGATATTCTAAATTAATTATAATTTTAATTTATCCAATGTATAAGGTTCATACTTATGGATAAACCCCTACTAATTATTTTTTATAACATAACTTATCTTTATAAATTAATTTGAAAATTTTAATTAAGTGAGTTTTTAATGGTTTCTTTAAAATGATATATGTGGAGATCATGTATGTAATTCTAAGGGTGATTGGGAATTAATTTTAAGGAATAATTGAGAATAATATTTCATATATTTATAATTGAATTATAAAAAAATGGGGGAAATACATGGGTATTTGTATAAAATACCAAGAATGGGATCGCTGGGCATATCACGTTAAATTATTTCACAAGAGAGACTTGGACACTTATATGGAATATCTTGGATAAGTTTATATAGTTATTATTGTAAATTATTACATTAGTTACATGTATATTCCATTTATGAACTTACAAAGAAGGGATCAGATGTTAATTCCATTACACCTTGCATTGGGAGATTCCTGGGTTCCTATGAGAAATCCCATAGACATGATCATAGGGTGATGGGTTCAATTTACTTCTGGAGTGATTCCTAGGTTACCGTTGTGAAATGACAAGGATAGGGTCAATATGACACTAAATTAAATCAATTGACACATAATCCATGTCAATGAACATACTATAATTCATTTTATTCATTACATATAGGAAGTGATAAATGTAAATCCATCATAAGAATTGAATCTATGAGAATTTTGAATCCCCCTATTAATAATTTTTTTACATGGAAACCTTGGATTCAACCCTTGGTTTGTGGAATTATAAATATAGATATAATATTCTTTAAGATCGTAGTCATTCTATATTAGCAGGATGTAGGTAGTTTTGATTGGATGTCCCATTGGGAACCTGGATCATTGTTAATTATTTTATTTATAACATTACATGATTATTACCTATATATTTTTCATAATATATTCATATAAGTAATAATAGTAGACACCATTGGTGGTTTCGTACATTGTTTATTTCTCACATCATTCATGCCACTGATTGGTACCCAGATCCTCATTATGTACACTATTAGGGACAATATGATGGGTACAACTTTGGATGCTTTCATTTGTATACTGAGATTGATTATGGGAGTAGATGACATAGCTTATTATCATGATTCTTTTATACATATATTTTTTTCGATTTTTATTTTTATAGAATGTTGTATATTCCTCCTAATTTTTTTCCCACATATTTCCCATTCTATAAATAAAAAATCATGACAGTATTTTGTCCGTGATAGTACATTTGGTCATATTTTTTTATAATGTTTTTCTACTTCATATAATTATTCAAGATAGTATGTTCTCATTATTGTAATATCATACAGTCCCTAATTTTTCATTCACATTTCCATTATGTGTCACTCTGATCAAAATGGAATAATATCCTAACCATTTCATCACAAATCCATGCTACTAGTTAGAATCCAATGACATTTGAGATGATCTGATTACTACATACTAAAACTAGTCTAGGATGTTATATTAGTGGTTCTACCAAATTATAGGAGTTTTAATTATAAATCAAACGAACATCCAATAATTAGTATTTGATTTAATGAAAAAGAATGTAAAAATTCTGATGTCCACTCACAAAGAATGAATAATATCCTTGGGTATTTTGAACTGACTGATTGGTTAGGGTGCAACGAACAGGGTCATGGTATGGTGAACTAGTGAATAGTGATTCATGAATATTTTTCCATAAATATCATTTGTAGTAACCAACAATGAAATTTAAAGGATTTTGGTTACAAATTTCGATGGATAATTCTACGACATAGTGGTTCCCGTGATGTAAGAATATTGTTTTGTTATTTTAAAACTAGTAAAGTATCATGATTATATATTAGAAATGGAGTCTTGATAATGGTGTTACATATGTTTTCTTATTTTAAAATTTTATTTTGTTTTCGAAATCTGAGAAATTAAAGAGAGGGTATGATCTATATTTGATTAATAAATTTGAATGAATTTACATATCATATTCAAATATTATCAAAAACATTTTTAAAGGAAACCCCAAAAATTTCTCATGGGCTAGTGAAATGGTAAGTCTTGAAAGGTATAATTATATTGATATTTATATCCAATGTAATAGAGTTTTCCATAGAGGAAATGAAGAAGATGATTCATTGATATATTTGATACTATTAGATTTTATAGTATACAAATTATTTTAAATAATTTAATAATATTCTATATATAATTTTTTTTGAATACTTTTTTTTTAAAATAATCATGGGATAAAAATAAATATTAATCTATATTTCTATTATTTTCCATGAAACAATATTGATTATTTTGTATTGAACATAATGTTAGAGATGAAAAAAGGTTGAAATAATTCTTAAATAAAGGTAACCATTCTATAGGTAATCTTACATAATGGTAAGGTGGCCCTCACATAAGGTAATGTAGATAAATAAAAGAAGCATAAGGGTAAACTCATGCCTATGTAAATGTTATCCCTACATTTCAAAAGTAGACAGGTAACATCCCAGGTAAATAAATAAATAAAACATTTTCTTTTTATTAATATTTATTGAATTAAATATTAATTTTACATTAAATGGGTTGTTATGTTCAATGGCTTACCCGATACACAACAACGGGTTTCTTTGAAATCATACATTGCACACTGATAATAAAATATTAATATTTTAAATGGTAGTTAAATACAAGGCATTTTATTGGCGGGAATGAACAAAACTAACTACAATATGATTATATATGTTTGTTAAATAAATGTTACATGCTTAAAATGTGAATGAATCTAATTTTAAGCACAATTTACCTTAAATGGTTGATTCACCGCATTTTAAAGGATAACCCTATTTAAATATTGTTTTGGTCACTTTTATATGTTATATTTGACAAAATAAAATTCTTCTTTATATCCAAGGCATCAAAATTTACTTTGGGAAAATTTTTGGTATTTTTTCGGTAAAGTTCATTTTTATGAATAGTGAAAAATAATGTATTTTTATACAAAAGTGTCATTTAATCTAATTTATTTATATTTTTAGATTATTATTTTAATTAGTTTTAAATTTTAATTAGATTATATTTTTACTACTTAATAAAATTTTGGTCATTCGAATTAATTTCACTTTGAAATTGGAAAAAAACAATTGTAGTTCTTTTGATTGTTATTGTTTTTTAAAAACAAGTGATTTGTTTTAAGAACGGGAATTAATTTTAAATTTATTAATGAAACTTATATGTTTTGAATTTGGTAAAATAGACATCATTTTTTTATTTTGAATATCAAAACTAGCTTAGGCTGTATTTTTTGTAGTTCTCGGAAAGACATCAATTTTTGATGAATTGTGAAACCACTAAGTAGTAGTTAAAAACTAACATTTTCATTAAAATGAAATTTTACTACTTCTATGAATTGAATTTAAAAAATCCGACATATATATTTGTTATTAGTATGTAAAATTTGGTTTAATAAGATGAAAATAGTTTTGCTGAATAGTTACTTAGGACTTATATTTACCGCGATTAAAGGTAAATAGGGTAATTCAAGGTAAATATAATATTATAATAATACAAAATTATCTCAAAACATGTCCAAACATTATTGGATGATTCATGGGTTACCAAGGTCATATTTAGGCCGATTTCAGAAACTCATGAAGCCACTTATAAGTGATAATGTCACTTTATTTTTATGAACATAAAGTAAGGGAAAATTGACAAAAACAAATATCTTTTAGTAAATGAATTTTTACATGGGGTTATATAAGTCATATTACAGACAATAAATATTCATTAGAAATTTAAATATATTTACTAAATCATGGTATTTTGTTTATAATTTTTATACACCATATAAATTAAATTATTTATGAAACAATAATGATGCGTTATTATCCTCATTAATAATTTATTTAAATAAATAATATTATAAATACTAAAATAATATCCAAAACCTATCCAATTATTATTGAATGATTTTTTTTCAACCATTAGTCATCTTATATTATACTTTAATTATTTTTGGACCTTTTTAAACCTAATATAAGTTTATAATAAAATAATTGTTTCGAACTTTCTTAAAGATCCCATCATCACCGTTATAAAAATCCCTCACTTCTAACCAATTACTTACAACTATCATGCATTTTAGATCTTCCAAACTAGGCCGAATTAATCTTCCTACATACCTATCCTATTCCTAGATTCCTTAACTTAGTCATAAAGATCTTTAATAAGCCCTTTTGGTTCAAACCCAAGGGAGTTACTGAAATTAAATGCATCATTTTCTCTTAAATTCTTTTGTTTTATTGTGTATTATTTTACTTCTCCACCCCCCTAAACTATTTTTATTAATTTATTTCATAACAAATATAGTATAATAAATATTCTAGGATGTTGTTATAATAAGTATTATAACTACACTTACACACACCTCCATCAAATGGGTGAAGAACATTATGTTTCTCTGGATAGAAAACTAATGTCTCACAAAATGATAAATGTTCAATTATCTCCGAACACTTCTCATGGTGTCCATTAAGTTGACACTATATTTATATATGTTATATATTTTGTTTATTTTATCTTTAATAATCTGTATTTTCCTTTTATAGTAAACCTTTATAGTTTCCATTACAGGTAAACACGATAATTTCATTTGAGGAAGTGTAGACTACCGCCCCCTCAAAGTGATTTGACTCATTAATGCCATATGTAGAACTTAAATAATATAGAGTTAATATTATTATATATGAAATTATACTAGAATTATAATATACCTAAGTATAATTATTTTTTAATTCCATTAAAATAAGAAATTGAAATGAAAGATGCATTCATGCGTACGTACAACTTACCGTCTCCTTTAATGGTGCATTTCATTTCTTAAATCCAAATGTTACGTACAATTATAAATACATGTATATAATGGATATATATGATATATAGGATGTCTAAATCATGAATATAATTATGGATATAATGATTATTTTTCCATGACTCTTGATAGTTGGTTTAGAATAACCATAGGACTTCTCATTGTAGCTCCCATTTCATTCAATTTCACATTCATAAAACTGTCACAGTTTTCTTCACAACAATTGTTTCTTTGATGCCTGTTAGATCCACCCATAATCTAAAATCAAATTGGTAAGTGTGACTATATCAGTAAAATCATCATATATTATCTTATGTGGATGGTAAACACTAAATCATACTTTTTCATTAATGTTAAACTCATTTGATTTATCTAAAAAATCTATGACTCTGCCCAGTATAAAAACTGTTATGGTTCTCTCACTTATGATTAAATAACACCCTAACCTCTAAATTAATCTAATATGACCTATGATACCTACTATAAGGAACCAGACTTAAAAATTACATAATCTAGAATTATGTCAAGATTTCTCATTGAGGATACTTTCAGGTTCAATGTTTTGGAGAATCAGGACAAAAATATTACATATCAACTTGAAAATTACATGTAGACATTAATAGTTAGTATCCATTTTAATTATAAAATAAAAATTCTTAAAAAGAAATATTTCTACATCTATGTTATAGAAAAAATGAATTTTTCTTGATCCCATCATTGACCCTATTCATATTTATGTCTTGTGGAAAACATTTCAAAAATGTGGGATGAGCATAAAAAGCTTAATAAATGTTATAAAATAAGGAAGTAAAACTCTAGCCCATAATTAAATAAAAATCCATTAAACTATACTTTTCAATCATGACATACCTTAAAAAATCATAAGATTTATGAATAATACACACAAATCATAAATTATAAAGGTAACTTATGGCATTCATAACATACTGACATTGTAGGTATCACAACAACAAAGGGAGTCACATTTGGAATACACATCACTTTATATTCCCTAAATGTTTTTAGGTGAAATATTAATGTTTACCTCTGTAATGTTACCCAACTCATTGGAGAGCTATCTCTGGATCACCCACCCTCGGTTTATCACAAAACCACCCGTATACATAAATAATTCCCAATAACCATAACATATTCATAACATATACCACATGAAAAAGTTATGATAACATTTCTACATTCCAATCACAATATATAAAATCATGATATTGAAATAAACAATGCTTCGTCATACCATTTTCAAAAACCATTTAAAAAATTTAAATTTTATTTTTGAATTGAAGTGTCACATACAACTTTGAAGATTTTAATGAATTAACATTTAAAACATCAATTTACAAATAAATAAATCCTTAAAACCATTTTTATTACATGGTAACTAATGATAATGATTTATAAGAATAAATATTTATAACATTGTATACAATATTTTTTTAATGTGTTGTTAACAAAATGAGAGACGTTTGAATACCAATAATTAAAGAATAACAATTAACCTGGAACTTTATAATATATTGTGAATAAGGGGATTAATGATATAATATTCCAAATGAATGAATATAAACAGTATAAAATTTAATTGGTGCAAAACAATAATGAACTCTCAATGGAATGTAAATTGAGACGAACTCCCATATAAAAGGTGAATCCATAGATTAAAGATAAATCAATTACAAAATAATGTGTGAAAAATAAAAATAAACTCATTATTATTGGATATTCACTGTAAATCAATCATAAGAATTTCACACATGTTTTTTAATACAAAACCAATGACTTGGATTTTTAACTCAATGAGTGGAAATTGAGTTAAAATTACTCGTTTCATGTTCATATCTGTCACGACCCGTCCTCGGGGCCCGTGCCATGACTACCCCAAGCCCGCCTTCCATAGGCCAGGGGCTGGCGACTAGAAACAAGGCGTAAATCCTGAAAAAAGGGGAAGGCATTTCCTTTAAAAAGTAATCAAACACCATAGTGTAAGCCAGCTGAAGTAAACACTATATAAAACTAGCTACAAAAGTAAGTGTGGAAAGTAAATGGGCCCGAATACAAACCCAAACTGGAAGTAAAGTACAATTGGATAGAAAATATAGCCACTGAAGTAAAGCACCAACGTCGAGCCATCCACTGGAAGTCCCACCAAAATGGAGGGTACAGATAGCCAACTCAGCTCCTCAGTCCAGTTGTCCACTCCCTGTAAGTCCTGCACAGTGGTCCACCTCCAGGTACCGACTGCTCAACTAGCCTCAACAACGATGAGAGCTATCTATCATCTACTTCCAACACAATGTAGTGCGGTCATATCCCATGTAGGGTTGAGTATACGCTACTCAGTAGGGACCCAGAGACCCTGAAGGTCTACCAGAATCCACGAAGGATAATCCAAAAAGGAACGATACAAAAAATAAGTAAAAACCAACACTACTTAGGTATATGACGATACATATACCTAAGTCATCAATTCCAATTTGGTTCCAACATTCGATCCCAAGTTCGATCACATACACATAAGAGTACAACCCAATCCACACAGGATAACACAACTCAATCCACATTGGAAAATCAAGTTAATCATATCGAAGATATTGATGGAAGTCAAGACTCAGATCAAACTAGGATTTAATCAGGAAGTGAAACCCATAGCTGCTGGGGAACTCCCCCACTATCAAGTACAGTGGGTCTGCCTCTACAACCAAGCGCTTGTCACTAACCATAGACTGTTGTAGTACTCTACCTGTCGAGTACTGTGGGCCTGCTGCTACAAGCTTGCACTTCCCACCATGGGTCTGCTGCTACAACCAAGCGCTCCCCCTTCATATACTGTGGGCCTGCTGCAACAACATAGCGCTTCCCACCATGGGTCTGCCACTACAACCAAGCGCTCCCCATCATAGCCTACAGAGTTACTTATACTGTTGAGTACTATGGGTCTCCCGCAACAACCAAGCGCTCCTCTGCCAGGGGTCTGCCGCTACAACCAAGCGCTCCCTACTTGGCTATTCGAAACACACCAAGTCAATCAATCAGTAGTTGTCAAGTCTTTGCCAGCTCTATGGTATCCACACACAACATGCTCATTCTGGGAGGGTCCACTCCACGAGCCAAGATTTCGATGCATCAACTGACACGTAGTCCGGATTTGATGTATTCCAATGTTATTTCTCGTCAAAAGGAACACAACGCGACATACGACGCGTCAATCGGACGCCCGGTCCGAGAGTTATTGAATTTTTCATCCTAGGGGCCTCTTTGGTTTTTAAGTCACAACCAACCTGACCACAATCCAACTGAGTCCACACCTCATGCTGAGTAAACAAAAAGGTCCATCTCACTAAGAGGAATGCTACAAAATCGACGGAACGTCAATCGGACATCTGGAGATCAAGTTATAAGCGTTTCCGATTTGAGGGCCTGGTTGGTTTCGTGTTCGAACCAACCAAGCCATACCCAATGTCCTTTGAAACCTTGAGTGTAATATACCAAAACGACCATCTCAATCCAAGTCGATCGAAGTTTCATAGACCAATTTATGGTCATTTGAACGGATATGTCCGAAAATAGGGGGTTTGGGCCCGTTCCGACCCTGCCCGATAGCCCCCCCCCAGGTCGACCCGAACTGGGTCCGAGTCCGACCCATTAGGGTGCGGCCCGGCCAGACCTGGGCGTGGCCCGGCTGGGCATACTCGCGTGGTCCTCGTGGCCAGCTCAACTGGTGCCGACCTGTGTGGAACAGGGGGGCGCCCTTCCCCACTGATTGAGTAACGGTACCCCCCCCCCACTTGGGGGGCCGCTATTCATTCCAGTCGGGGGTTACGAACCCCCGGTCTCCCCCTGATATGGCTGGCTCGGTCTGGCCGGCCAGTTGCTGCCGCCGCGGGACTGCAGCGGTCCCGCCCTCCTGCTCCGGAGGATGGCGGTTCCCGCCGCCGCTCCCCATACCACCATGGCCATAGGCCGCAGCCATGTCCGATCGCCAGGGCGTGACGGCGCCGCGCCCTTCCTCCACGGCACTACTTCGGCTGCGGCCTCTTTGAGGTTCTTCGGTGCAGCGCGACGGCGCTGCCGCTTTTTCAACATCAACGGCGGGGCGCGACGGCGCCGCGCTTCTTCGCCCATTCTTCATTGTTTTCCCACTGTGCAATGGCACCGCACTGCCTTTGCTCGTCCGGCAACAAGTTCAAACATCAAGGGGGGAGGAGAGTCGGCCATGTTCGTGCGGTCCGACCTCCTCCTGTTTTTGTGATAACAGGTGGCCCAATTTAGAAAATAATGAATTGCGACGAATGTATTCAAAAACAAAAACGAATAACTCCTACCTTGATAACGTGATGATGTTCGAAGAGCATCACAGAAACTGGCATCGCGGGGGAAGATGATGACGTTGCTCACCACACGCTTCCTCTTCTGAGTTAGTGCGTTGGTGCATTGATGATGAAGATGGAGGATGATGGGTTGTCGGAGAATCACCACGTCATAAAGGAGGGCTCTGAGGATGATGGTCGAAGAAGGTAGGGAAGAAGCGTCGCCTGCGTTCTTCGTGTTCTTCACTGGAGAAAGAATTTCTCTCAAGCTCTCCACCCAAAGGCACAAGAGCGTGCCCAAAATAATAGAATATAATCTATTAATCTTGGTGGAGGAAATTAATTAAGTGGGCCCCACTTAATTAAGTTCACGATGGTAGGAACAATTCGAAATTTAAAAAAGTGGAGAGGCTCCGCCAAATTAATTGCCCGAGTGGATGACATAATTAATTCGGGGAGTTTTGGGGGGGTTTTAGGGGCCCGGGTGGTCCACACCTAATTAACAATGAGAGGGTCAAGGAGTTTCCTCCCAATAAAAGGGGGATTTGAGGATGTTTAATTCTCCTCCATTAAGAGGGAAGTTAGGGTCCAAGAAACTATTCCTCATTAATGGGGGAGTATTGAGAGATTTCCTCCCCACCCATTAAATGGGGGTTTAAGACCCGTGTTGACCCCATGTCATAACATCTCGTGGGAGGTTATGCTGCTCGGGTGGCCCCCACACTAATTATCCTCCAATGGGAGGTTAGGGTGTGTTGGTCCCACCACCAACTCACATCTGGTGCTTTTAACCAACACTAACCAAATGGCGTGGGTTCAACAATAATAAAATAAGTTGTCACTTATTTTATTTTATTAATCCACGTGAAACCCAAAAACCAAATCTCAAGACCGACCATCTTCCGTTGAGGTGAAAGTCATCTTAAGCGAAAATAGGTGTTGCAATTCCATCGGTGCCCTCAAAATTTGATTCCGAGCGCCGGTCCAAAAGTTAGGAAAAAACCGCTCGTTCGTTCATTGAACGTACCCGAGCCAAACTTCGGAAATTGATTCCGGGCACACCGGGCCTCAGAATCAGGTGCCCTCAAGAAACTGCGTACTCGTAAAATCCCACAGAATATTAAGAAAAAGTTTCCCTTGAAATTTAAAAGTCTTTACAGTACTCCCACCTCAGGGATCTACCTCCCCATAAAGCTATAACAAAAACTAGGGAAACAAAAGTGGCACTGAGCACGCAACTGATCCTCTCGCTCCCAAGTGCTCTCATGGAGCTTCCCAAGCTGCCAGTGAAAGCGTACCAGAGGAATCGACCATCCACAAAGGACCCAATCCTATAAATTCTCGTTCTCCACTAGAACCTCTGTGAAAGTCTCCCCATCGTCAAGGTCCAACTCCCCATGGTCGATGATATTCGTCGGGCTGTGCACATATCTCCTCAGCTGAGATATGAGGAAAAATGTCGTGAACCTGATGCACCTGATGTGGATGGGTCCAGCAGTAAACCACCTCTCCTACCCTGTTGAGGACCTAGAAGAGTCCGATGATGTGCGTAGATAACATGCCGCCATGGCTAAAACTCCGTAATCCACGTCGAGGTGAGACCTGCAAGAAAACGCGGTCGCCAACCTCGAACTCTAGTGGTCTCTACCTACTATCAGGACAAGACTTGTGCCAGCTCTGAGCTATCCTCATCTGCTCTTGCATGGCCTGGACCTTCTCTGGACCTACAAGAGCTGCTAATATTTCTTCCTTACCGATAAGAGAAATCTGGTCTCATCGCCTGGAAGAACCACATTCTTTGCCTAATACAGTCAATCCTGACATGGATGATACTAATCCATACCAAGGATGATGTCGTAAGGCCTCGATGCTACTACCAAGAGATCCAACTATTACTCTCACCTCCAAGGGTTGAGTCACACTATCGACATCATTGTGTGGTCACTGGGTCTCCTCCAGTAGGTATCTCAAAGTGAGGGTCAAGTCAACAGTTTTTAAATTAGAACCTCTTAGTAACAACATAAAGAGAGGACATGAAAGTAAACGCCACAAGAAAGGTGTATTTTATTACTGCAGCCTAAGTACAAATACACATACAACCACAACAAAAAAAGCTAGAAGAACCATCAAAAAAGCCCTCCATGCCTGGAACTAGTTTCGCTCATGTCTGCCAGCTTCTAGAGCTCTATAGTCAAATGCCTCAACTTCCTGAAGCTGAGATCTCCCAAGTCCACCTGTTCCATGCAGTCAGGGTGGTCCTCCTGGTGGTGTTGGTTGAAACACGTAGAAGCGTTGTCCACCTCCAGTTGCACGGATAGCTCCCCTTCCACAGTCTCCTGCTCCTTGCGGTCTGCCTCGATCGACCCTCTGCCTCTTCCTGGGAGGTCCTTCGTTTATCTGCTGATCATCTCTATGGCGGGTCGGACAGTCACGAGCCATGTGACCAACCCCGTCGTAGAAGTAACATTATCCACTCATGGTAAGTCGTTCTGCACCCCGGGTGCCTCACACAAATGATCATGTGTCTTGCGGTCGACCACCTGTAGGTCTAGTCCTCTTGGACCTCTGCGTTGTCTGCCTACTGCCCGCTGCAGAAGAATCTCCCGCATGCCAGATAGTGGTGGGTCCTACTACTGGAGACCGCTCATAAAGGAAACACACCACTAAAAGGCCTCGCTCTAACACCCATGTCTGCGTCGGGATGCTGTGAGAAACAACTGAAGCTTTGATCTCTCACCGGAGCCCCTAATCGAAGGTTTGGGCCCAAAAGAATGGGTCGTGTACCATGTCCGTGGAATAGCGCGAGTGATCGATAAACCTCGCTGAGGACTGGGCTACCGTCATGCTACCATGCCATAGCTGTTGAAGTTCTTGGATGTGCACCACAAGGAGGGTGGCTGTGATGAACTCTGAGAAGAAGATGCTCTCATAGTCCGTCTAGAGGGGTGATGCCTCGTCGTGAACCTAGAGCATTAAGCTCCACCATCTGCCTGCTACCGCGTGCAGGAGGCTCACTGCGTGGATCACCATGAGGTCAGCTGGTGTCCCCACTTACCTGAAAACTCACACAACCGCCTCCAGCCAATCCTCGGCTGCCTCAGGGTCCGTCTCCCTACAGAACCTGGGTGGTCTCTGACACTGAAACTCATGCAGTGCACTAAGGCGACGTTCACTCTCAGCGTATGGGGCCGGTAGCATCGGTGGCTCGGCGGGTAGTGGTACCGCCGGTGCCTCCGCAGTAATAGGACCCTGAACCGAGGCCTCGTCGCCCGGTGGGCTGTCGTCATGTGCAAAACTCAGAACCCTAGCTGGCTGCCGTCGTGGGGACATCAGGAAAAGAAATAGGTGTGCCATGGTCAAAACAGTATACCTGGTGAGATGACGCAAAGTAATCACAAATAAATCTTTTGAAACACACATGCAATCAACGTTTTTGTGCATTGAGTCGGAAATCAGAAGTCAGGGTCCTGGTGTATGGATACGTCAGCCGCCACACCAACACTTGACTCCCTGGACTGATAACCACACCCAACACCCTTAATAATATTGCTTCAGATAGAAAAAAAGATCCGAGTCCTGAGTTTTGCTGTAGAACCTAACTCCTCTAATACCAATTCGACGTGATCCATCCTTGGGGACAGTTCCGTGACTACCCCATGCCCGCATTCCATATTCCAGGGGCTGGCGACTAGCAGCAAGGTGTAAATCCCGACAAAAGGGGAAGGCATTTCCACTATAAAGTAAACAAACACTATAATGTAATCCATCAGAAGTAAACACTAAGTAAAAATGGGTACAAAATTAAGTGCGGAAAGTAAATGGGCCAGAATACAAACCCAAACTGAAAGTAAAGTACAACTGGAATGAAAATATAGTAACTAATGTAAAGAAGCAACGTCGAGCCATCCACTGGAAATCCCACCTGAAGGGTGGGTACACATAGCCACCTCAGCTACTCGGTCTAGTCGTCCGCTCCGTGTATGTACCGCCCAATGGTCCACCTCCAGTTACTAACAGCTCCACTAGCCTTAACCACGATCAACGATATCCATCGTCTGCATCCAACACAATGTAGTGCGGGCATAGCCCGTGCAGGGGTGAGTATACACTACTCAGTAGGGACCCTGAGACCCTCGAAGGTCTCCCAAGATCCACAAAGGATAATCCACAAAGGAAAGATACAGACATGAAGTAACAACCAACACTACATAGGTATATGCCCATACATATACCTAAGTCATCAATTCCAGGTTGGTTCTAACATCCGAGCCCAAGTTCGATCACGTCCACATAGGAGTACAACCCAATCTATACAGGATAACACAACTCAATCCACATAGGAAATGAAAGTCAATCATATCGAAGATATTGATTGAAGTCAAGACTCAACTCAAACCATGATTTAATCATGAAGTCGAAACCATAGCTGCTGCAGAACTCCCCCTCTATCGAGTAAAGTGGGAATTCCGCTACAACCAAGCGCTTCCCACTGACCTTGGACTGCTGTAGTACTCCACCTGTCGAGTACTGCGGGCCTCCTGCTACAACCAAGTGATTCCCACCATGGGTCTGCTACTACAACCATGCACTCCCCCTTCATGTACTATGGGCCAGCTGCTACAACCATGTGCTTCCCACCAAGTCTCTACCGCTACAACCAAGCGCTCCCCCTCATAGCCTACAGAGGTACACCTTCTGTTGAGTACCACGGGTCTTCCGATACAACCAAGCGCTCCTTCGTCGTGGTTATACCGCCACAACCAAGAGCTCCCCACTGGGCTATCTGAAACACACCTAGTCGATCATTCAACAATTATCATTTCTCATCCAGCTCTAGGGTTTCCGCACACAGCATGCTCATTCCGGGAGGGTCCACTCCACGAGCCAAGAGGTCGATACATCAACTGATACGTAGTCTGGAGTTGATGTATCCCAATGTTCTGTCTTTTCAAAAGGAATACAACGTGGCAGATGATGCGTTGATCGGACGCCCGACCCGAGAGTTATTAACTTTTTCGTCCCAGGGGAAAGTTTGGTTTTTAAGTCAAACCTACCCGACTACACTACAAAAGCGTCCAAACCTCGAGCGGTGTAATCCAAAAGGTCCGTCTCACTAAGAGGAATGCAAAAAAATCGACGGCATGCCAATCGGATGTCCGGAGCTCAAGTTATAAGCGTTTCTGCTCTGAGGGCCCGGTTGGTTTCGTGTTCGAACCAACTCGGCAGTACACAAAGATCCCCAAAACCTTGAGTGTAATATATCAAAACGACCGTCCTTATCCAAGGATAGTATCTTGGCTGATGGTGTGTCGATCGGAGGTCCGTAGCCCATGTTATTTGCATTTGGACGGATCTGTCCGAAAATAGGGGGTTCAGCCCCGGTCTAACCCGGCCCGATACCCCCCCCCCCCGGGTCGACCCGAACCTTGTTCGTGTCCGGCACATTAGGTTGCGGCACGACCCGGCCAGGCGTGCTCGCGCGGTCTGCGTGGCCAGCTCGGCCAGTGCCGAGCTGAGAGGAAAAGGGGGGGGGGGGTGCTCTTCCCCCCTGATTGAGTAACCGCGGCCCCCCACATGGGGCCACTCTTCCTACCATACAAGGGTTACGAAAACCTGGTCTCCCCCCTGAAACGGCCGACCTGGTCTGGCCGGCCGGTTGCTGCCGCTGCAGGATAGCCGTAGTCCCGCCCTCCTGCTCTGGTGGCCGGCGGTTCCGGCTGCCACTCCCCACACCACCGCGGCCATAGGCCGCGGCCTTGTCTGATCGGCGCGGTGTGACGGCACCGCGGCCCTGCTCCGGCCACGGACTCTTCGAGGTTCTCTAGCATGACGTGAGTGCGCCACAACTTATTCAACTTCAATGGCACGGTGCAACGGTGCCGCGCTTCTTCGCCCATTCTTTATTGTTTCTGCGCGGTGCAACGGCACCGCACAACCTTTGCTCGTGCCGCAACAAGTTCAAACATCAAGGGGGAGGAGAGTCAGCCGTGTTCATGTGGTATGACCTCCTCTCGTTATTGCGATAACAGGCTGCCCCATTCATAAAACGATGAATGGCAATGAAATAATTAACAAACATAAAAAAATAACCACTACCTTGATAATGAGATGATGTTCGAAGAGCGTTGCGGAAAGAGTTGTCGCGGGGGAAGATAATGATGTCGCTCACCGAACACTTCCACTTTTGATTATATTCTTCGGTACATTGACGACAAGGAGGGAGGATGGTGGGTCATCGGGGAAGCACCACATAAGAAAGGAGGGATCCGAGGAAGAAGGCCGAAGAAGGTCGGGGAAAAATCGTCACTGGCGTTCTTCGTGTTCTTCACTGAAGAAATAAGTTCTCTCAAGCTCTCCACCCAAAGGCACAAGAACGTTCCCAAAATAATAGAATATAATCTATTAATCATGGTGTTGGAAATTAATTAAGTAGGCCCCACTTAATTAACTTCACTATGGTTTGCACAATTCAATATTTCAAAAAGTGGAGAGGCTCCACCAAATTAATTGCCCAAGTGGATGACATAATTAATTTGGGGAGTTTTGAGGAGGTTTTATTCTCCTCCATTAAGAGAGGAGTTAGATTTCAAGAATCTCTCCCTCATTAATGGGGGAGTATTGATAGATTTTCTCTCCTCCCATTAAATGGGGGGTTATACCCCATGTGGACCCCATGTCATGACCTCTTGTGGGAGGTTATGCTACTCGGGTGGTCCCCCCTAATTATCCTCCCATGGGAGGTTAGGGTATAGCGGTCCCACCACCAACTCCCATGTGGAGCTTTTAACCAACACTAACCTCACGTCGTGGGTTCGACAAAGATAAAATAAGTTGTCACTTATTTTATTTTAGTAATCCATGTGAAACCCAAAAACCAACCCTCAAACCCAATCATCTGCCGTCGAGGTGAATGTCCTCTTAAGAAAAATCTGGCACTGTGATTCTATCGGTGCCCTCTGAATTAGATTCTGAGCACCGTTCCAAATATTAGGAAAACCCCGCTTGATTGTTGACTGAATGCACATGAGCTAAATTTCAGAGATTTATTCGGGGAACACCAGTCCTCAGAATCAGGGCCCGTCAGAAACTGTGTACTCATAAAATCCCAAAGAAAATTAAGAAAACATTTCCCTAGAAATTTACAGGTCTTTACACTATCGATGACATGATAATTTATCAGTGGAGTGATTATGTGTATCAAAAGTATATCCACATAGTGGGGAGGGAAAATTACAACATAAAAAAATAAATACTGATTACACACTTAATCATATCATGACATAATTAGGAATTAAAATATTAACCCAAGTAATCAAAATTGGGTTAAAATATTCCCATACGGGTTTGGTAATTTATGAAACATTCAACCCATGAAATAAGGATCATAAAATGAACATTTAAATACCCATAAATTGGAGTATATTAATGAATTAATAAAATCATGGCCAGTACTTACTCCACTAGAAAGGAAATAGTGGCAAATTTAGAATGAATATCATGGGAATAAAAAGTGAAATGAAAATCTCTTACCTCATTGTAATCAATTGAGTTGTATGAAAAAAGGTTAATAACCCCCAAATTATTCACAGAATAACATTAATATAAATAAGATAATTATAAAATATATCAAATTTCAGTTCCCAATATACCACAAGCAATAAATTAGTGGTGAACAATTGAAATCCCACAGATTTAAAAGTGAGATTAGAAATCCTTTAACTCGTGTCTGACTTGACATGTTCGTTCCTTGTTCATTATGAATTTAGAATTATTCTAATTTATACCTGATTAAGTACCAATTTTCAATTTTATTATTTCTTTTATATAACATATTATCATGTTTTAATAAATATATAATCATTTATGTTAATAATGGTCGTTTTGTTGATATTTGGCACTTGAGTAAAAATCAACACCTTATAATTACAAGTTGTCCATGTGCTCAAGATTACATTATCTCTAAAATGATATTACTGATTTAGATATCATATATATATAATATATAATAGTATACATATTTATTTATATCAATACATATCATTTGGAAATGAGAAATGAAATGCACTGTTCATGGAGATGGTAAGTCGTACATACGCATGAACGCACTTTAATTTATATTTCATATTTGAATTGAATGAAAACATAAGGATATGTACTGATATTATAATTCCAGAATAAAATAATATATAATTTCAATAAATCCATCATTTATATTTCCCACGTATGGTATGAACGAGTCATATCACTTTGAGTGGGTGGTAGTCCGCACTTCCTCAAATGAAATTATCATGTTTACTTATAAAGGAAACTATGATTGTATGATATAAATCAAAAAAAGGAATAATAAAGAAAAAACATAATATATATCATATATAAATACAGTTTCATCATAATTGCCACCATATGAGGTGGTAGGATATAATATAACAATGCTCATTTCATGAGGCCTTAGTTACCCATCCATTGAAACAATATGTTTTTACCAATTATATGGAGGTGTGTGTAAGTGTAGATAGAATACCTCAGATAAAAACATACTAGTAAATTTCGGATATTGGTTTTATTATAAAATAAATTAATAAAAAGAGTTTAGTTGTTGTATAAGTAAAATAAAATAAAGAATGTTAAGAGAAAATGTTACCTTTATTTTGGGTAACACCCTTTGGATTAAACCAAAATGTCTTCTTGAAGAGATTCATGTCTAATGTAATGCTTTAAGAGGAGGAGAAAGATCTTGAGAGAATATTTGGGTAGATGTTGGATGAGTCAAGGGCCTTTAGTGGTGTGAAGAATGGGTTAGAGGTGAGGGCTTTTTATAAGGGGGGAGGGGCTCTTTATAAAAGTGTGAAAATATTATATTATAATATATTTATCTTCAGTTTCTAAAGGTCCAAAACAAAATAACATTAAAGATCATATGACTAAAGGACAAAATAAAGTCATCCAATATAAATTGAATTTATGTTTTATAGTGTTTCAATATTTATAATCATATTTATTTAAATCATTTATTAATGAGGTAAATACTGCATCTTTATTGTGTCAAAAATAAATTAATTTATTTGATGTCTAAAATTTATAAAATAATACCTTAATATAAGAAATATTTTTATTGCTCCAATATATATTTATATATGAAATGATAACATATATGTATCATTGTAAAAATTAATTTACTAAAAGATATTTGTTATTTCAAATTTTTTATAATACATTACCTTAATTAATCTAAAGTGTCATTATCCCCCCCATGTTGCTCCATGGGGTCCGAAAATTGACCCATGGATGACCATGCTCATAAATTACTAATCCAATAAGGTATGAACAAGTTTTAAGGTAATTTTGTATTATTATGATATTAATTTTACCTTGAATTACCCTATTTACCTTAATCTGTGATAAATAAAAGTCAAAAATTTCTATTCACCAAACATTATTTTCATCTTATTGAATCAAATTATACTTACTAAAAACAACCATGTAATTTGGATTTTTGATATTCTATCCATATAAGTAGTTATAATTTATTTAAAATAAAAATTCAGTTTTTTAACTACGACTTTGTGGTTTAAACAATTAAAAAAATAGATATTTTTAAAGAAAATAGAAAAAATTAGGCCTAAGATATATTTTATATTCCGAATTAAAAACTTTTGTCTATTTTACCAAATTTAAATCATAGAATTTGGATTTATTAATTTATAATTAATTTCCATTTTCAAAACAAATTGTGTGCTTTTAAGAAAGAATAACTATCAATAGATTGATACTTGTTTATTTCAAATTTCAAAGTCAAATCAATTCCAATGACCAAATATATATGAAATGATAAAAACATAATATAATTACCAGTTTAAATCAATTAAAAAGATAATATATCTATATAAATAAATTAGATTAAATTGCACTTTTGAATTAAAATACATTATTTTTCGATATTCATTATAAAAATGAATTTAATCACGAAAATTAACAAAAATTTATCCAAAGTAAATTTTGATGTCCTAATTCTAAAGAAATATTTTATTTTTTTCAAATAGAACAATTAAAAGTGACCAAAACTAGATTTAAAGAGGGTCTCCACCATAAGGCAGTAAATCGACCTTTAAATTAATATATATGTATTTATGCTTAAAATTGGATTTATTCTTATTTGAAGACTCTAATATTTATGGGATAAATGTAAAAACATTTAACAAAACATTATATTCATATCGTATTTAATGCTTTATTTTTTCAATATTTTATGTGTTATGATATTATAATGATAATTGGATATTTTATTGGTGGATACATGATAAACCAAATGATAGGTGGTGCCGTGATAAACCAAGATGGGTGGTTACATTATAACCTCCAATTCAATGGTTATGGAATTAGGTCATATGGTTAAACCATTTAGTCATATGTGTGGAAGTCAATCGTATGATTATTCGTTTTGATTATGTTTATGTAATAAGTTAACATTATGTGTTATGTGCTCTTTATATGGGTTTTATGGTAATATTTTAGTTACAAAAGAGTATGCAATGATCTTTTATTCAGTGAATAGTATTTACAACTTCATAATGGTTAAAAGTATTACTTATAATAATGTATTCATGGTTTACTTGTTGTTTTAAAAAACTAACAGTGTTCTTTCATTATGTAACCCTTAACGAGATTTTTATTCTCATCCCATGTTTTTGAAATGTTTTTCATACGGCATAAAGTGGGATAGGGTAAAAGATTTGATCATGGAAAAGGCATGCTATCTAAAACATGTAACTAGACCTGACTCTTTTTTCAAGGGTTTTTATTTTAGGAAAAAATGGAAACTGAGTAAAATTTTCTACCTTTTTATTTTTGAGATGTAATGTAACAGTTATGGCCTATTTCTCTAAGACTATAAACCTAAAAATATTGTCAATGTGAATTATTCATTTAATTCAATATTATGTAATGCTTAATATCGGGTCCTTATAGTTGGTATTAGAGGTCGCTTTAGATATCTTTAAAGGTAGGTTATTCTTACATTAATGTCCATAAAAAATTTATCATAATATTGAAATGATATATCATTTCTAGATTACCATGTTGCTTTGCTTAAGATATTTATATGTTCAGAATGGTTTTTCTTAGTTGAAATTGGGAACTTGTGCAGTGAATTCATACATGTGGAAATGAACATCCATATCAGCATCCTAGGATGGCCAGAATTGGAACTGAATAGTTTTTTTCAATGATGGATCAGTTGACAGAGGTTATAAATTGTGGTTATGTTTATTGATGATATTTTGGATTATTACAAAAGTAAAGAGGAATATGAAAGTCATTTAAGGGTTGTCTTGAAAACCTAAAATGTAAAGAAACTATTTGGGATATTAATCAAGTGTGAGTTTTGGTTACAACAAATTTCTTTCCAGGGTAACATTGTTTCAAAAAATGGAATAACTGTTGATCCAACTAAAATAAAAGTTGTTCAATAATTTCCAAGACCCACAAATATAATGTGATTCGAGGCTTTCATGGTTTAGAATTTTATTAATAGAGGTTTGTTGAGATTTTTGCATAGTTTTCTAGCCCACTAATTATAATAACTCGAAAAGGTGTTAAGATCATTTGAACAAAAGAATGTGATAGTTGTTTTTAGGAACTGAAAAGAAGATTGTGGAATGCTCCAGTTTTAGCATTGCCATCTACAAATGGTGAGTTTGTTATTTATAGTGATGATTCATTGAATGGACATGGTTATGTCCTTTTACTAAATGATCAGTTAATTGCATTTGATTCATGTTAGTTGAAACCTCATGAGTTAGATTATTCTACACATGATTTATTATTAAATAATATTTTTTTGCATTAAAAATTCGGATTCATCATTTTTATGGAGTAAAATGTGAAATATTAACTGACCACAAAAGTTTAAAGTATATATTAACTCAAAAACAATTAAACTTGTGACAAATTAGATGGTTAGGATTATTCAGGGATTATGATTATATGATTAATTACAATATAGGAAAGGAAAATAATGTGGCTGATGCATTGAGTCAAAAAAGTAATGCTTCATTAACAACGATACGTTTGGAATGATATAATTTGGGTTGTGATTTGATAAACTTTGACATAGAATTTTTTTTGTTTATGAAATTTTTTTGTATTATTTCAGGTGTCTGTGAAATCATCTTTATCAAAAAGAATGTAGAAAGCACAGAAATAAGACTATGAGTTGAAGAAAAAGGTAGATCTAGTTCAGAAGGGTTATTTGCATGATTTTATCATTGATAATGATTGTTTTTGGAGGTTCAGAAAATGATTATGCATGCCTTGTTATCCACAGTTGAAGAATGAGTTGTTTTATGAAGCTCATAGTTCCCCATTTTCAGATCATCCTGGTAGTACAATGATGTACAGAGATCGTTGGAGGTATTACTGGTGGGATGGAATGAAAAGAGATAATGTTGTTTTTATTGCGATTTTTTTGACTTATCAGCAGGTTAATGTAGAGCGGCAGTCACTGAAATGAATTCTTCAGTCTATATCGGTGTCAGAGTGGAAATGAGAAAATATATTCATTAACTTCATTGTGGAATTACCAAAGTCATCTCGAGGTAATAATGAAATCTGGGTTATTATTGATTGGTTGACTAAATCTTTACACGTCATTCCTATTTGAGATACATTGTCTCTAGATCAACTTTCTCGGTTATATGAAAAAGAAATAGTCAGGTTGAAGGAGTTCCCCTCTACATTGTATCTTATTGTGATCATAGGTTTACTTCTATCTTTTGTAAAGGACTTAAAAAGTCATTGGGTACTGAATTAAATTTTAGTACAGCTTTTTATCTGCAAAAAGATGGGTAGTCTGAATGAACAATTCAGACCATGTAGGATATTATACATGCTTGTTCACTAGATTACTAGGGATGCAGGGAATAACATTGTTTTTTGGTAGAATTAACATAGAATAATTGTTTTCATTCTAGTATACAGATGGCTCCATTTGAGGCATTATATAGACAGAGTTGTCGTACACTAGAATTTTGGGTTGAAGAAGGAGAAAGAAAGCTGATGGGACCAAAATTTGTTGATGTGAAGGCAGAAAAAGTGCAATTGATTTAGAAGAACATGATAATACCTCCGAGCAGACATAAAAGTTATACAGATAACTAGAGGAAGGATATTTCTTTTGAGGTAGGTGATCATGTCTTTCTCAAGGTTTCTGTATGGAACCGTGTGATGTGTTTTGGTAAGAAGGGAATGTTGAGTCTTAGGTTCATTGGACCTTATGAAATCCTAGAGAATGTTGGATCAGTTTCCTATATAGTGTCTTTAGCTCCATGTTTTTCTTAGGTAACCAATGTTTTTCATGTTAAAATATTGAGAATGTATATGCTAGATCAATCTCATGTTTTGAGTCTAGAGGACGTTAATTTGGAAGAGAATATTTCTTATGAAGAAAAACCATTCTTGAGTCTTGACCATAGAGAGAATGTGTTGTGGAATAAGGTTATTCACCATGTAAAGGTTTTTTTTGGAAGAAACATTAAGTTGAAAAGGTAACGGGGGAATATGAAAATGCTATGAAGGATAAATACCCCCACATATATGATAAGTGAATAAAATTGAGAGGACACAATTTACAAAAGGGGGAAGGATGTAACATCAATGGTAAATAAATAATTAATACACTCATTTTTTTAATATTTTTAATTTAATTTTAATTTTACTTTAATTGGGTTTCTATGTTCGATGGCGTACCTGATACGCAAGAACAGGTTCCTTTGAAATCTTATATTTTACACTAATTATATAATATTATTATTTTAAACGGTAGTTATCTCTTAGCTGTTGTATTGGCAGGAATGGGAAAAAATATCTACAATATCATTTTACATGTTTGTTAAATAAAAGTTAGAGGCATAAAATGTGAATGAATCTAATTTTAAGAATAATTTGCCTAAAATAGTTGATTTACCACCTTTTAATGGATAACACTTTTTAAATATAGTTTTGGCCACTTTTATATGATCCATTTGTCAAAATATAATTCTAATTTAGATTTGTGATAGAAAAATTTACTTTGGATAAATTTTTGGTATTTTTCTATTAAAGTAATTTTTTTTATATGTTGTGAAAAATACATTATTTTTATTCAAAATTTCCTTTTAATATAATTTATTTACATGTCTATATTATCCTATTAATTGGTTTTATATTGTAATTGGATTATATTTTTACCAATTAATCAAATATTGGTCATTGGAATTAATTCCACTTTGAAATTGAACTTAAACAATATTCGATCTTTTGATAGTTATTGTTTCTTAAAAAGACGTTATTTAATTTGACAATAGTTCTTAATTTTAAATTAATGAATGAAACATTATTGTTTTAAATTTGGTAAAATAGACATAATTTTTAAATTCGGATAATCATATATAGCTTAGGCTGAATTTATGGCGGCTTTCTGAAAAACGTCAATTTATGATGAATAGTGAAACCACTAAGTAGTAGTTAAAAACTGATATTTTTATTTAAATGAAATTTTACCACTTTTTTGAATTTAATTTTGAAAATTAAACTTACATGGTTGTTATTAGTAAGTGAAATTAGGTTCAATAAGATGAAAATAATTTATGGTGAATAGCAACTTTTGACATTTATTTACCGTGGTTAAAGTTAAATAGGGTAATTCATGATAAAAATAATTTTTAATAATAAATAGTTAACTTAAAATTTTTTTTAACCTTATTGGATAAGTCATGGCCATCCATGGTCTTCCGTGGGTCAATTTTGGGACCACATGGATCAACTTATGAGTGATAAAGACAGTTTATTTTAATTAACATAAAGGCAAAAATGACATAAAAAATATCTTTTAGTATGTCAATTTTTACATTGGGTTATATAAGTCATATTTTCGACTATAAATATTCATTAGAAAGATAAAAATATTTCCTAAATATTTGTATTTGTTTTATAATTATTAGACCACAAATAAATTAATTTATTTATGACACAATAATGATACAATATTTTCCTCATTAAAAATGATTTAAATAAATAGGATTATTAATATTAAAATAATATCCAAAACCTTACCAATTATTATTGGATGGTTTTTTTAGACAATGAGTCATCTTATTTTTGACTTCAATGATTATTTGATCTTTTTAAACCGATGATATGTTTATAATAAAATAATTATTTAAAACCTTCCCAAAGAGCCCATCCTCCCCCTTATAAAAAGATCTCACTTCTAACCAATTACTCACACATCTAAATTCTTTTGGATAGCCTAAACTCTACCCAATTGATCTCCCTACATACCTATCCTATTATTTGAAGCCTTACCTTAGGCAGAAGGCACTTTAAGATGTCCTTTCTGTTCAAACCAAAGGAAGTTATCCAAATTAAGGTAATAGTTTCTCTTAAATTCTTTTGTTTTATTTTTTTAAATTTTACATCTCCAACCCCCTAAACTCTTTTTATTACATTATTTAATAAAAATAGCAGTATACTCACTAGACTTTGTTATTTTTATGAAAAGTATTGGAACTACACTTACACACACCTCCATCTAATTAATGAAGAACATAATGTTTCTATGGATGAAAAACTAACGCCTCACGAAATGATGATTGTTCAATTATCTCCAACCGCCACTCATGGTGGCCATTAATATGACACTATATTTATGTATGATATATATTATATTTATGTTTTCCTTATGCTTATCTATTTTCATTAAATAGAATACCTTTATGGTTTCCATTATGGGTAAACACAATAATTTCATTTGAGGAAGTGCGGACTACAACCTCCTAAAGTGATGTGACTCGTTAATGACATATGTGGGATGTATAAAAGATGTAGTTAATAATATTATATATGATATTATACAATAATTATACTATACTTATGAATCATTATGTTTTAATTCCATTAAAGGAATAATATTAATGAATGTTGAGTTCATGAAAATGTACAGCGTACCGTCTCCATGAATAGTGCATTTCATTTATTACATCCAAATGTTATGTACTATTATAGATACAAGTATATAATATATATAGATATATAATATATGATATCTATATCATTAATATAATTCTGGATATAATGAACATTTGACCATGTGAACAACTGGTAATTATAAGAAGTCCCTTTTTGACTCAAGTACCAAATATCGATAAAACGAACTTTATTAACATAAATAATTACATAATGTTTATAACTTGTTAATAAGTGATAAAAAAGGAATAATAAACCTGAAAGAGGATCTTAATCAAAAATTAGTTAATGTTAGTTTATTATTCATGAGATTAAAAAACAAACGGGTCATGTCGGACAAGAGGTAAGGGACTTCCTCTCAATCTCCTTTCATTGAGGCTTATTTTGATAATATATACCTTCTTATTTTACACGGTGTAACACCCCAATCTTCCATAGTACACTTCTCTTTGAATAATACAATAGCGTGTGTTGTACGCAACACTGAGTTCAAGTGCACCACGACTTACTAAACTAGCCATTCCAAATAGGTTATGAATATTATTAACTAAATTTTAAATATTATATTATCCTTATAATATTAATCCATATTATGATTTTTTAAGACATTATTTATGAACAAAATCATTTATTCAGATAAAAGAAGTATTTTTCAAAAAATGAAATTTTACCGCCTTTTAATGGTGATGCATTTTTAAAACCAATTATTGAAACTTTTATATATTAAATTTGACAAAATGAAATTCTTTTTTAGAATCGGGACATAAGAATTTAGTATCAATAATGTTTTGGTGTCTTTCTGATAACTTTCATATTTGGGTGAATAGTGAAAAATACTATATTTTAACTGAAAACAGCTTTTTTAATCAAAATAATTTATATTGTTAAATTATCCATTTTAATGGTTTGGAAGTATAAATAGATTATATTTTTAGTATTTAATCCAATGATGGTCATTTTAAGTAATTTCACCTAGAAATTGGACATAAACAAGTATAACCCTTTTGATAGTTATTATTTCTTAAAAATACGCCTTTTGGTTTCAAAAGAGGGAATAAAATTTAAATTAATAAATGCAACTTTTATGTTTTGAATTTTTTAAAATAGACTTTATTTTTGGATTTGAAATAACTAAATTATCATAGGGTGAAATGTTGGTACTTTTCTGATAACATTTATATTTTGATGAATAGTAAAAAATTAAAAAAATTAATTAAAAAACCTTTTTTAATCGAAATAATTAATAGTGATAAATTATGAATTTGAGTGGTTTTAAATTATATTTAAAATATATTTTTACCATGTAATAAAATGTAGGTCATTGAACATAATTTCACATTTAAACCGAACATAAACAACTGTCAATCTTTTGATAGTTATTATTTCTTAAAAACATGTTTTTTGTTTTAACAACGGGAATTAATTTTAAATTAATTTCTGCCACTTCTGTGTATTGAATTTGGAAAAATAGATTCCATATTTGGGATCAGGATTTCCAAATTCTGTAAATATCTAACTTTTATTTTTTGACATTTTGAATAATTATTTTGGTAAATATTTTATTTACCATGTTTAAAGGATGAATCCGGTAAATAAGGGTAAATAAATAATGTTATAATAATATTAAATTACCCTAAAACGTGTCTTAACACTATTGGTTGACACATGGCCGACCATGGGCATCTTTGGGTTGATTTTGGGACCCCATGGATCCAGTTGTAAGTGATAATGACACTTTATATTAATTAACTTAAAGTAATTACAAAAATGACAAAAGCATATATCTTTGAGCAAAACATTTTTTACATAGGGTTATGTATGTTTGATTTTAGACTATTAATATTCATTATAAATATAAAAATATTTCCTACATAATTATATTTTATTTACATTTTTTAGACATTAAATAATTTAGTTTATTTATGACACAATAATGATTCAGTAATTACCATAATAGTGAAAATTTAAAATAATTGATATTATAAATACCCAAATATATAAAATTTGAGACTTTTAATGAATTAAAATAATTTTAAATTTTAATATGACATGTTAGTAATGATATAAGTAACTTTTTTCGAAGTAATAATTCTGTTATGAGTTTTTAAAAAATTAACTATTGAATAGTGTCAAAATTGACATAAAAGAGTTTTTAAAAAATATATTATATTATTAATTGATATTAAATTCCAAAAAATCTAAGGTTAGGCCAAGAGACATATAGAATGATAGGTATAATATTAATAGACCACTTGGGGGTCTCTTGGATTAATATATTTTGTTTATTAACTATATATTATAAAAATACAAAGTGACATGGTAAATGTCAAACTAATTAACTAAGAGTTAAAACTAAAAGATATGATTAATATAGTTACCCAAACCTGTCTAAATTATATTGGATGAATGGTTTTCGACCTATTCCCACATTAAAATTTGAATAATAAACTTTCGAGCCATTATAAACTGCATATAAATTTATTATAAATTAATATTTTTAGCTTTCCCAAAGGTGCCCCTCACCCCTCTTATAAAAAGGGCACTCCGCCTTATCATTTCTTTACACCTTCAAAGCCTTTTGGTTCGGCCAACCCCTACACAAATACTCTCTCAAATTCCCTCACTACAACCTAGAGGCCTTAGTTTGATTAGAACGCCTACCTAAGGATCACTTTTCATCAAATCCAAAGGAAGAACCTGAAGAAGAGGTAATGTTATCACCACCCCTTTTCATGTTCCTTTCTACTTCCACTTCATCTTTCTTTGTTATTACCATTCTAAAATAATAACTCCAGTATCTTATATATACTGTGATGTTATTATAAATATTTTTCAACAATATTCAGTATTCTATCCACCCTTTGAATAACATGTCACCATATGTGCATACGTACGGCTTAACGTCTCCACGTCGTGGTGTAATTGTTATTCAATATATTATTATTTGGGTGGGTATAATAATGATGTGTAACTCATGAAAATAATAAATATAACATGATAATTATTTGATATATATGATCTAACATCAAATTATATATTATTTTAATATCAAAAAAATGATATTGTTGTCGTGCGTAAGTACGGACTACTATCTCCACAAACGCGATGAGATTCATTCTCTATCATAACCATTCAAGTATAATTATCATTTGATGATTTAAAAATAAGGATTAAGGACTTGATCTTATTCTAGATATGAATAAGATACAACCTATCCATGAAAAACATGGCTTACGTGACAAAAAATATAAAAGAAAACGAGTAAGTTAACACCGGAAACGACGATAATTATAAGATATTATTAACAATGCAATGTTAAAAGATCATATATGATATCATATTAATGTATATGATTCATGAATAATTTAATAACAATTATTTCAACATTATATTGGAGGTTAACCTACCCCCAACCAAGGAAAAGTACAAGGTAAGGGGTTTCTTAACTCACACTTAATTTCATGAGAATTCCATTTGTCACCACTTAATTATTGCATGTGGTGTATGTGTACTGCCCATGATTGTATTAATTGTGTAATATAGTTTAATTTATGGGTATTTACATCATCATGGCATGATCCTTCTTTCATGGGTGTATGTTTCGTACGTTACCTAATCGATAAGGGAATTTGAAATTTTAATTTCCACTCATTTGGCTTTACGCATATTTCATTGATTATATTACCCCATGTTTATGTGTGGAATCACTATTCATTTTATTATATCATAATTTCCACTCCCTTTCCTGTGGATATAATTTTGATACACATAATCACTCCAGTGATAATTTCTCAAGTCATTGATATGAATTTGATAAGAGTAATTTTAACTCAATCTCCATTTGTTGAGTTAAATATCCCATTCATTGGTGTTGTTTTTACAAGAATATGTGTGAATGTCATCTGATTGATTTTCACTAAATATGAAATCATATTGAGTGTATTTATATTTTTCACACATAATTATGTCATTGATTTATCCTTAACCTAAAGATATGGTCTTTATAAGAGAATTCATCTCAATTTACATTCCATTGAGACTTCTTTGTTGTTATACACCAAATCAATTTTATGTGGTGTATATAATGTACTTTTACATAGTATATCATGAATATATTTATTCTCGTGATATTACAATGTTTTAATTACCTCAAATATTTATATTCAAGTGTCTCTCTTTTGGTTAGAAACTCTAAATAAAATACCATTTTTAAATGTTATAAAGACTTATTCTTCTAAATCTTGCACATTAATGTCCATGTTTTAAAAAATGGTTTTAAGAATTTATTTATATGGAAATTAAAGTTTTAAAATTAAAACTCATTTTAAAAGTTTCAAAGTGTTATGGGACACTTTTATTCTAAAATCTATTTTTAAATGGATTCTTGAAAAATAGTGTGACTTTTAAATGATTTCAAGAAAAAGGGGGATATTTCTCTCAAATAGTTTTGATGATTATTTTCATCTATATCAACATCCTTCATTATTCTTGATTTATGTTAATGTGATACAATACAATCTTCCATATTGTATCGAATGAGTTATGTTTGACTGTGGATGTGCAATTTTTATACCATTCATGGTTTGTGGTTAAAGTATTGACATTTTGTATGCTAGTTTTAATACGAATGTTAATGTTATGTTTAATCATGTTAATATGAGGAATTAATTGGACTTAATAAGTTATGGGTGGAGCCCACTATAGCTCCTCGATGTATCGGTAGGTCTCATGAGACAAACTAGTGTCTTGGCACAAGGCCTTGGCAAAATCTTATTTGTAGTCTTGGCACGAGGCCTTGGCTATATGGTTATGATAGTCTGGCATTATGCATTCCATCATTATGAATGTGGTTATTGATATTGCATGTGATCATTCAACTAGTATAATATCTATTTGAATAAGTAAATGGAATTATTTCATTTTTTCTTTTACATTTTACACTGAAGTTCAAGTTTAAAAGGATTTTGTTTTAGTTATAAATTTCCTTAAGTATTTATTCTTATCTATGAAAGCTTCTGCAATAATGTTATCCTTACTAAGCATCTGAGCTCACCCCTTTCGATATTTTATTTTTCCCAGGATTATGAAGAAGTAATTTATGAATGTCCTGCAGGGATTGTATGAGGGGATATGAAGACATGATGTTTTTTGATGTAATGTAAAACTTTATGAAAGTATCTAGTGTTTCCAAGGCTACTAAACAAATCGGTCTTTCGCGGCATGATCTTTCTTGTGATCATGCCAATGTTATGAAATAATGCACCAACTCTGTGTAACTGGGGTTGGGGTGTTACCGTTGGTATCAGAGGAAGTTTATTACAAACCTTGGAAGCTAGATTTAGATAAAATCTGATTAGAGCACGTATACCTAGGATGAACTTTGAGGATTAGTATAGAAGAACATTCTAGAATTTTGGTATTGTAGTGATTTTGTGAGTTTTCTGAGCAATAAATCCATGTCTGGATACGAGCAGGTAGAGGCGGCTCTGGCACAGATGTACCTAGGGGTAAAACCCAAAAACATCGCTTTGAGCTAGACTCGAACGAGAACAGGTGCACGACAATGGGCCTTGCTGCACTTTTGGTTACGACACTCCCGGGGTATATTCTTAGGATAATTTACATATTCTTTACAAATCTATTTAATTTATTATATATATAAGATGAGAGTAAATGACCTTGGTTAATCCTAATGTGTTTCAAATTGAGAATATGGTGACATGTTAATTTCTAAATGATTTTATGACTACTATTACTCACACAATGCTTTCTGGTTTTAGTCAATGGATAGATTCCAAGGAAGTCATAGTGACATTGAGAATGATGTACATGGTGGGAAAGGTGGTGGCAATGTGCAAAAAAATGGAATGTTGATAGGCGTAAAAGATATAGTCTTTATGCCAAATCAAATTTCCAAAAATATGATCAACAATATATATATTAAGAAATTACTAGAATCAACAAAGAAGAGAAAGGTGATGAATAATAAGAGCTCCAATAGTGGAGACCATGGAGAAAGAAATCATCAATTTACATCATGAAGGAAATGTGGAAGGAGACACCAAGGAATGTGTCTCAATGGGACAAAGAAATGCTTTACATGTGGGAAGGATGAAAATAAAGTGAAGAATTTCCAAAGAAAAATAAAGAGTACTATGGAAGAAGATAAAAACGGTCCCAAGAATCCATTTACAGTCATTTGCCGTAAATGTAGGGGACCTGGCCATTACCCGACTGAATGTCCTATTCAATAGGATATTTTCTTGGTCAGAGAAGAAGCTATGTGGAAATAAATGGTTGGATAAATGTTTAAAAATTATTGGTGATCCTTGTTGAAGGGTTTACTTTGGAATAATTTTCTCTTGTATTTGTAACCCTATCATTTTCCATGTGAGAATGATATTTATGGAAGAATTATCTTTTCTCTTGTGGATATAGTTATAAATAACCATTTGGTTTTATATGATCATTGGGTTTGAGGAAATTACAAATTATTATAGTTTTGGATGAAAATGAAAGGTATGAGATAACATTTGTGGTTAAATTATGTTATGGTTATTTTGAGGAATTTATCTCATTTTGGAAATGTTATAAAATATAGCTTCTGGAAAAGGACAACACGTAGACCGTGTGACAACCCGTCGCGTCGGACAAAGCTGTGGGAATCGAACCCACAACCAAAGTGTGATTGGGATTTATCACCTACCACTGGACTACGTGACATCCCTGGTTAGTGTGACAGTTATTTTTAGTTAAATGATTTTATTGATCAATAATAATTTGATTTGGGATCTTATGTCATATCAAATAAATACCCTTAGTATAGGAAAATGATTTGGTGATTAAGTGATAAATGTTTTTTGGAAGTTGTTCGCTTTGGTGTGAACACTATATGCCCAAGGAAAATAGAATAGTATGGGATTTTATTTGAGGAGTAATGGTGGATTTTTATATATGTTTTTATTATGGATTTATAATGATTTGGGTTATTTATGTAAATTATTAGGTTAATTACTTTTAAGTATGTGACTTTAAGAGTAATTAATGTCATTTGGAGATACACTTTAACATGGAAGACTACATTCTTAATAATTTTTGGTTTTCAATAATAGTTTTGATTATATTGAAGGATTTTAAGGACAATTGATTATTGAATGGTATTTATTTAACTTTAGGGGTATTGTTGGATTAATTTTGGAAATTAAGATTAGTGTTTATTACTATCAAAGAATATACTTTTGGGGGATCATTAGATCTTGTACTAACCATTTTGGTTTTGATTAATCTCTAAAGACAATGTAAATATATTGTTCATCCTGCATGGATCATGTGATTCTATAGAAGTTTATTCTAGCCCTTCCAGTGTGAACATGTCTTCTTGAATACTCATCGTTTAAAAAAAATGAGTTAGTGGTGGAAATTTATTAATGAATGAAACTCTACTTAAAATGTAAGTATATATCTTTATATTCTTAATCTATATCATAAATGAATTCCTCATCATTTTGTAATGTAACTTAAAACAAAAAAATGTTGTCCGTTTACTTTCCTACTATGAGAATGATGGCTGTTTGTCCCAACACAAGTTTGTGGTTTTCTTATTGTTAACTTTCTCTTGATCATGATTTCTATCCCTCTCCATCAGAACATAACACTTAGTATATCATCCAAATCCATGTTTTCCTACATGGAATATGAGTATGCGTTATCTTGGTTGACCTTTATACCTCTCTTTCATTCTTTTAAAGTGATAGTTTTATTGACTCTTTTTCCGATGTGGGACATTCCATTCTCAGGCCCAATTTTTAAAATTGCGAGGACATAATTTATTAAAGGAGGGGTGAATGTAACACCCCAATCTTCCACGGTACACTTCTCTTTGAATAATACAATAGTGTGTGTTGTACGCAACACTGAGTTCAAGTGCACCACAACTTACCAAACTAGCCGTTCAAAAGAGGTTATGAATATTATTAAGTAAATTTTAAATATTATATTATCCTTATAATTTTAATCCATATTATGAGTTTCTAAGACATTATTTATGAAAAAATTCATTTTTTGAGATAAAAGAAGTATTTTTCAAAAAATGAAATTTTACCACCTTTTATTGGCGAATAATTTTTAAAACCAATATTTGAAACTTTTATATTTTCAATTTGACAAAATGAAATTATTTTTAAGAATTGGGACATAAGAATTTAGTATCAATAATGTTTTGGTGTCTTTCTGATAAATTTCATATTTGGGTGAATAGTGAAAAATATTATATTTTAACTGAAAACATCTTTTTTAATCAAAATAATTTATATTGATAAATTATACATTTTAATGGTTTGGAAGTATAAATAGATTATATTTTTACTATTTAATCCAATGATTGTCATTTTATGTAATTTCACCTTGAAATTGGACATAAATAAGTGTCAAATGTTTGATAGTTATTATTTCTTAAAAATACGCTTTTTGGTTTCAAAAGCGGGAATCAATTTTAAATTAATAAATGAAACTTTTATGTTTTGAAATTGGTAAAATAGACTTCATTTTTGTATTCGGAATAATGAAATTATCCTAGGGTAATATTTTGGTACTTTTCGGATAACCTTTATATTTTGATGACTAGTAAAAAATTACTAAATTTTAAATAAAAACAATTTTTTTAATCGAAATAATTAATAGTGATAAATTATTAATTTGAGTGGTTTAAAATTATATTTAAAATATATTTTTACCGTGTAATACTTTGTGGGTCATTTAACATAATTTCAAAATTAAACCGAACATAAACAACTGTTAGTCTTTTGATAGTTATTATTTCTTAAAAACACGTTTTTTGTTTCAACAACAGGAATTAATTTTAAATTAATTTCTACCACTTCTGTGTATTGAATTTGGAAAAATATATTCCATATTTGGAATCACGATTTCATAATTGTGTAAATATGTGACTTTTATTTTCAGAGATTTTGAATAATTATTTTGGTAAATATTTTATTTACCACGGTTAAAGGGTAAATCAGGTAAATAAGGGTAAATAAATAATATTATAATAATATTAAATTACCTTAAAATGTGTATTAAACCTAATGGTTGATACATGGCCGACCATGGGAATCTTTGGGTAGATTTTGGGACCCCATGGATCCACTTTTAAGTGATAATGACACTTTATATTAATTAAGTTAAAATAATTACAAAAATGACAAAATCATATATCTTTTAGCAAAAATATTTTTACATAGGGTTATATATGATGGATTTTATACTATAAATATTCATTAGAAATATAAACAAATATCCTACATAATGATATTTTATTTACAGTTTTTAGACATTATATAATTTAGTTTATTTATGACACAATGATGATGCAGTAATTACCATAATAGTGAAAAATGAAACTAATTGATATTATAAATACCAAAATAAATATAATTTGATACTTTCAATGAATTAAACTAATTTTCTAGATTAATATGACAATTTTTTAATGATTTAATTAACTTTGTTTGAAGTAATAATTCTGTTATGAGTTTTAAAAAAATCAACTATTGAATAGTGTCAAAATTGACATAAAAGAGTTTTTTAAACAAATATTTTATTATTAATTGATAATAAATTCATTAAAATCTATGGTTCATCCAAGAGACTTATATCATGATAGGTATATCATTAATTGACCACTTGAGGGTCTCTTTGATGTATATAGTATGTTTATTAACTATATATTATAAAAATACAAAGTGACATGGTAAATGTCAAACTAATTATCTAAGAGTTAAAACTAAAAGATGAGGTTAATATAGTGACCCCAACCGGTATAAATTCTATTGGTTGAATGGTTTTAGACCTATCCCCACCATAAACATTGAATAATAAACTTTTGATCCATTACAAGCCGAATATGAATTTATTATAAATTAATTGTTTTAGCTTTTCCAAAGGTGCCCCTCACCCCTCTTATAAAAAGGGAACTCCGCCTTCTCATTTCATCACTCCTTCAAAGCCTTTTGGTTCGGCCAAACCCTGCCCAAATACTCTCTCAACTTCCCTAACTACATCCTAGAGGCCTTAGTTTGATTAGAAAGCCAACCTATCAAGCCATTTTGATCAAATCAAAAGGAAGAACCCGAAGAAGAGGTAATGTTTCCACCACCCCTTGTCATGTTCCTTTCTTATTCCACTTCTTCTTTCTTTGTTATTACCATTATTAAATAATAACTCCAGTATCTTATATATACTGTGATGTTATTATAAATATGATACAACCATATTCAGTATTCTATCCACCCTTTGAATAACATGTCACCATACGTGCGTACGTACGGCTTACCGTCTCCACGTCGTGGTGTAATTATTATACAATATATTATTATTTGGGTGGGTATAATAATGATGTGTAACTCATGAAAATAATAAATATAACATGATAATGATTCTTTATATATGATATACCATCCAATTATATATTATTCTAATATCAAAAAAATGATATTGTCGCTCGTGTGTAAGTACGGACTACTGTCTCCACGAACGCGATAAGATTCATTCTCTATCGTATCCATTCAAGTATAATTATCATCTGATGATTTAAATATAATTTTTAAGTACTTTATATAATTCTAGATATGAATAAGATACAACATATCCATGAAAAACATGGCTTACATAACAAAACATATAAATGAAAATGAGTAAGTTAACACCGAAAACGACAATAATTCTAAGATATTATTATCAAAGCAATGTTAAAAGATCCTATATGATATCATATTAATGTATATGATTCGTGAATAATTTAATAAAAATTATTTCAACATTATACAGGAGGTTAACTTACCCAAACAAGGAAAAGTACAAGGTAAGGGGTTTCTTAACTCACTCTTAATTTCGTGAGAATTCCATTGTTCACCACTTAATTATTGCATGTGGTGTAGGTGTACTGCCCATGATTTTATTAATTGTGTAATATAATTTAATTTATGGGTATTTACATCATCATGGTATGATCCTTCTTTCATGGGTGTATGTTTTGTAAGTTTCCTAATCCATAAGGGAATTTGAAATATCAATTTACACTCATTTGGCTTTACGCATATTTCATTGATTATATTACCCCAAGATTATGTATGGAATCATTATTCATTTGATTATGTCATAATTTCCACTCCCCTTCCTATGGATATACTTTTGATACACATAATCATTCTATTGATAATTTCTCAAGTAATTGATATGTATTTGATAAGATTAATTTTAACTCAATCTCCATTTGTTGAGATAAACATCCAATTCATTGGTGTTGTTTTTACAAGAATATGTGTGAATGTCATCTGATTGATTTACACTAAATATGAAATCATATTGCGTGTATTTATATTTGTCACACATATTTTTGTCGTTAATTTATCCTTATCCGAAAGATATGGTCTTTATAAGGGATTTCATCTCAATTTAGATTCTATTGAGACTTCTTTGTTTTTATAAACCAAATCACTTTTATGTGGTGTATTTAATGTACTTCGATATAGTATATCATGAATCCCTTTATTCTCTTGATATTACAATGTTTTGATTACCTCAATTATTTGTATTCAAGTGTCTCTCTTTTGGTTCGAATCTCTAACTAAAATACTATTTTTAAGTGTTATAAAGACTTATTCTTCTAAATCTTTCTCATTAATATCCATGTTTTAAAAAATGTTTTAAAGAATTTATTTATATGGACATTAAAGTTTTAAAATTAAAATGAATTTCAAAAGTTTCAATGTGTTATGGGACACTTTGATTCAGAAATCTATTTTTAAATGGCTTCTTGACAAATAGTGTTACTTTTAAATGATTTCAAGAAAAAGGGGGATATTTCTCTCAAATAGTTTTGATGATTATTTTCATATATGTCAACATCCTTCATTATTCTTGATTGAGGTTAATGTGATACAATACAGTCTTCCATATTGTATCTAATGAGTTATGTTTGACGGTGGATGTGCTATTTTTATACCATTCATGGATTGTGGTTAAAGTATTGACATTTCGTATGCTAGTTTTAATACGAATGTTTATGTTATGTTTAAACATGTTCATATGAGGAATGCATTGGACTTAATAAGTGATGGGTGGAGCCCACTATATCTCCTCGATGCATCGGTAGGACTCATGAGACAAACTAGTTTGTTGGCACAAGTCCTTGGAAAAATCTTATTTGTTGTCTTGGTACGAGGCCTTTGCTATATGGTTATGATAGTCTGACATTATGCATTCCATCATTATAAAAGTGGTTATTGATATTCAATGTGATAATTCGACTAGTAGAATATCCATTTGAATAAGAAAATGGAATTATTTCATTTTAACTTTTCCATTTTATGTTGAAGTTCAAGTTTAAAAGGCTTTTGTTTTAGTTATAAATTGCCTTAAGTGTTTATGCTTATCTGTGAAAGATTCTGCTATAATGTTATCCTTACTTATCATCTGAGCTCACCCCTTTCAATTTTTTATTTTTCCCAAAATAATAAGAAGTAATTTATGAATGTCCTGCAGGGATAGTATGAGGGGATATGAATACAAGATGTTTTTTTTATGTAATGTAAAACTTTATGAATGTATCTAGTGTTTCCATGTCTACTAAACTAATCGGTATTTTGAGACTTGATCTTTCTTGTGATCATGCCAATTTTATGTAATAATGCACCGACTCTGGGTAACTGGGGTCGGGGCATTACACAAGGTGTATAATTAAACCCACTGACTTTTACTTTAATTCAAATGGTATATTTTTTCTATAATGCGTTTTGCTAAACAACAAATGGAATATTTTTATAGTTTTTGGAGACAATGACCTCTCTCCCACTGTAATAGGTATTTGGATTCCTCTATAAGCCTAAATGTTTTCTAAAATTAAATGGAAATCCCTTATTCTATTTTTTGGGTGTTTTGGTAATGAAAATGGTTTTTGTAATGGATTTATTATTTTAATATCATGAAATCATTTCTTGTGATTTCAAAGTAAATGTTATTAAAGAAATTTTTATATTTGCAATATTTTATGTGTTATGATTTTTTAATGGTTCTTGGAAATTTGATGGGTGGTTACGTGATTAACCAAATGACGGGTGGTGATGTGATAAACTAGGATGGGTGGTCACATTATAACCTCCAATGCAATGGTTATGGAAGTCAGCCGTAAGGCTATTCTATTTAATGATATGTGTGGAAATCGGTCATATAGTTGTTCAATTTAAGTATGTTTATGTCGAAAGTTACCTTTATATGTTATGTGTTCATTATATGGGTGATATGGTAATATTTTGATTAAAAAATGGTAAGCAATGATGTTTTATTTAGTGAATATTATTTACTACTGTATAATGGTGAAAAGTATTACTTATGATAAAGTATTCATGGTTTACGTGTCGGTTTGAAAAACTAACAGTTTTCTTTTTTTTGTGCATCCATTAATGATATTTTTATGCTCATCCAATGTATTTGAAATGTTTTTCCCAGGTCAAAATGTGAAATATGGTCAAATATGGGATCGAGGAAATTTCATGTTGTCTAAAAAATGGAACAGGACATCAATCCTTTTTTCAAGAGTTTTTATTTCATGAGAAATTGGAAACTGAGTATTAGTGTCAACCTTGTAATTTTGGTGATGTAATGTAATGTTTATAGCCAAATTCTCTAAAACTATAAACTTGTAAAGATCATCAATGTGAATTATTCCTTTAATTAAATTTTATGTAATTTTTAGGGCTGGGTCCTTATATTTGGTATGAGAGGTCTGTTTAAGTAACTTTACGAGTTAGGGTATTGTTAAATTAATTTCCATAAAAATTTATATTAATAATGAAATTATATAGAATTTACATATTACAATGGTGCTTCACCTAAAATATTTCTATTTTCAGAATGGTTTTTCTTAGAGGAAATATGGAGTAGTGTAGTGAAGGCATACAGAGGGAAATGAACTTCAAAATCATCATTCTAGGATGGTCGGAATTTGAACTGAATAGTTTGTTTTGGTGATGGATTAGTTGACTCAGGTGATAAATTGTGGTTGTGTTTATTGATTACATTATGGATTATTCCAAAAGTAAAGAGTTACAAGACTTGAATTTAATTTTTGTGTTGCAAACCTTAACAGAAAAGAAACTGTTTGGGAAATTCAGTAAGTTTGAGTATTGGTTACAACAAATTTATTTCCTTGGTCCCATTGTTTCAAAAAATGGCATAACAGTTGATCCTTATAAATCAAATGTTGTTGAATAATGGAAAAACCCAAAAATATATCCAAGATTCATAGTTTTATTGGTTTGGAAAGTTATTACCAAAAGTTTTTTGAGAATTTTTATTTGTTATCTAGCACAGTGACTAAGTTAACTCCAAAAGGTATTAAGTTCATTTTGGAAAAAATTGTGCTGATTTTTTTTAGGATATGAAAAGAATATTATTGAATGAATCAGTTTTGGGACTGCCTTCCAGAAATGGTTTGTTTGTTATTTACAGTGATGCTTCATTGAAAGGACATGGAAGTATCCTTATACAGAATGATCAGGTAATTGCTTATGCTTTAGCTCAGTTGAAACCTCATGAGTTGAATTACCCTAAACATGATTTGGAATTAGCTGCTATTGTTTTTGCTTTAAAATTTTAGAGACATCATTATTATGGACAAAAATTTGAAATATATACTGACCATAATTGATTAATGTGTATATTCAATAAAAATTAATTGAACATATGAATGAAGAGATTGTTGGAATTATTCAAAGATTATGATTACACAATTCCTTACCATCCTAAAACGGAAAATAAAGTGGCTAATGCTTTGAGTTAAAAATGTGATGCTCCATTAACCATGATATGTTTGGAACAAGATCCTTTGGTTTTTGAACTGATAACATTGTCATAGATGTTTTTGGTGCAAGAAATTATTCTGTTTTGTTTCAGGTGTCAGTAAAATCTTCTCTATCAGACAGAATAAAGAATGCACAGAAAGAAGGCAGTGAGTTGAAGAAATTGTAAGAGTTGGTTCATAAGGGTATGTTTCCTTATTTTATCATTTATAATGATAGTGTTTTGAGGTTTGTAAAAAGACTATGTGTGCCTTGTGATTCAAAGATAAATAATGAGATGTAATGTGAAGCTCATAGTTACCTATTTCCAGTTCATCCTAGCAGTACAATGATGTATAGAGATCTTTAGGAGTATTACTGGTGGGATGGAATGAAAAAAGATATTACTAATTTTACTATGAAGTGTTTTACTTGTCAGCAGGTTAAATCAGAGCGGATGTTACCAGAAGGAATGCTTCAGTCTTTACAAGTTCCAGAGTGGAAATGGGAAAATACATCCATGGAATTCATTGTGGGATTACCAAATACATCTCGATGTAATAATACCATATGGATTATTATGGATCGGTTGACTAAATCTACTCATTTCCTTCCATTTCGAGATACTTTGTCTCTAGATCAACTTTATTGGTTGTATGATAAATAGATGGTCTTGTTTCATGGAGTTCTCCTCTCCAATGTATCTGATCGTGATCCCTGTTTTACTTCTAACTTTTGGAAAGGCCTTCAAAAGTCATTGGGTACTGAATTAAATTTTATCACAACATTTTATCTCCAATCAGATAGGCAGTTTGAACGGAAATTTCAGAACATGGAGGATATTCTTCATGCTTGTTCACTGGATTCTTAGGGATGTTTGGACCAACATCTTCCCTGGGTTGAATTTTCATATAATTACAATTATAATTCCATTATACAGATGGATCCAATTGAGGAATTATATTTAAAGCATTTTCGAAAACCAGTATTGTTGGATGAAGTATGTGAAAGGAAGCTTATGTGACCAGAATTTTTAGAAGAGATAGTAGAAAAAGATCAGTTGATTCAAAAGTACATGATAATATCATAGAGAAGATAAAAAAGTTATGCGGATAACCTGAGGAAGAATCATTCTTTTGAGGTGTTTGATCATGTCTTTGTCAAGTTTTCACAATTGAAAAGTGTTATGCATTTTGGTAAGAAGGGAATGTTGAGTCCGACGTTTATTGGACCTTATTAAATCCTAGATAAAGTTAGATCAGTTGCAAACAGAAAGGCTTAACCTCCATGTTTATCCCAGGTACACATTGTTTTTCATGTTTCAATGCTAAGAAAGTATATGCCAGATCCATCTCTTGTTTTGAGTCTAGAGGTAGATCAATTGAAGAGAATCTCTCTTATGCGGAACGGCCCGTCTAGATTCTTGACCGTAGATAGCAAGTGTTGTGGAATATGGGAATTAATCTGGTAATGGCTTTGTGGAAAACCATATTGTGGAAGAGGCGACATGGGGATCGAAAAATTCTATGAGAGATAAATACCCCCACTAATATGATATGTGAATAAAATTGTGCGGACACAATTTCTAAAAGGGGGGAAGGATGTAACAACCTATGTAAATAAAGAAATAATACATTCTCTTTTTTATTAATATTTTGTGAATTAAATATTTATTTTACTTTAAAGGGGTCTCTATGTTTGATGACGTACCCAATACACAAAAATGAGTTTCGTTGAATTCTTACGTTGCACACTGATAATATAATATTATTATTTTAAATGGCAGTAAACTCTTAGACATTTTATTGGTGGGAATGAACAAAACTAACGGCAATATGATTATACATGTTTGTTAAATAGAATATGGAGGCTTAAAATGTGAACAAATCTAATTTTAAGCATAATTTATCTTAAATTGTTGATTTAAAACCTTTTAATGCGGAACCCTCTTTAAATATAGTTTTGGTCACTTTATATATGTTCTAATTGAGAAAATAAAACTCTTCTTTAGAATCAGGACATTAAAATTTACTTTGGATAAATTTTTGGTATTTTAGTGGTAATGTTCATTTATTTATAAATAGTGAAAAATGTTGTATTTTTATTCAAAACTGACTTTTAATATTATTTATTTATATGGTTAGATTATCCTTTCAATTTGTTTTAAAGTGTAATTTGATAATATTTTTACCAATTAATCCAATGTTGGTCATTGTAATTAATTTCAATTTGAAAATTGGACATATACAAGTGTCGATCTTTTGATAGTTATTGTTTCTTAAAAACATATATTAGTTTTGACAATAGGAATTAATTTTAAATTAATTAATGCAACTTCTATGTTTTTAATTAGGTAAAATAGAAATCATTTTTGAATTCGTAATATCAAATATAGCTTAGGCAGAATTTTATGGTAGTTTTCTAAAAAAATACAATTTTTGATGAATAGTGAAACCCCTAAGTAGTAGTTAAAACTGGCATTTTCATTTAAATGAAATATTACCGGATCTGTGAATTGAATTTCAAAAATCAAACATAAATGGTTTTTAATAGTAAGTAAAATGTTGTTCAATTAGATGAATATAATTTTTGGTTAATAGTAACTTTGGAAATTTATTTACCGCGGTTAAAGTTAATTAGTGTAATTCATGGTAAAAATAATTTTATAACAATAAAAATTACCATAACACTTGTCCTAATATTATTGGATAAGTCATGGCCGACCATGGGCCTATTTGGGTCAATATTGTGACCCCATGGAGCCACTCATGAGTGATAATGACACTTTATTTTAATTAACTTAATGTAAAGGAAAAAATGACAAAAACTAATATCTTATAGTAAATCAATTTTTACATGAGGTTATTTAAGTAATCATTTTGACTATAAATATTAATTAGAAAGATAAAAATATTTTCTAAATAATGAGACTTTTTTTATAATTATAATATCTTAAATAAATTAAATTATATATGACACAATAACGATGCAGTATTTACCTCATTAATTAATGATATAAATAAATAATATTATTAATATTAAAATAATATCCAAATCCTCTTCAATTCTTAATGGATGATTTTATTTTGACCAGAAGTCATATTATTTTATACTTTAATAATTTTTTTACTTCTTAAAAGTAAATATTAGTTTATAATAAAATAATTGTTTCAACTTTTCAAAAGAGCCCCTCCTCCCCCTTATAAAAATCCCTCACTTCTAAAAAATTATTCACACCTCAAAATCCTTTTTTCTCATCCAACATATACCCAATAAAGCTAAATAAATATCTCTCCTATTCCTAGAAGCCTTACCTTTGTAAGAAGAAACTTTATGATGTCCTTTTGATCAAACCAAAGAAGTTACGCAAATTAAAGGTAATGGTTTCTCTTAAATTATTTTGTTTTGTTTTTTTATTCAACTTCTCCGACCACCTATAATCATTTTAATACTTTATTTTATAACAAAAAATATATCATAAATATTCTAGGATGTTGTTATGGGAAGGATTCAAACTACACTTAACCTAAACTCTATATAATGGGTGAAAAACATTATGTTTCTTTGGATGGAAAACTAATGTCTCACGAAACGATGATTGTTCAATTATCTTCTACCACCTCTCATGATGTCCATTAATATGAAAATATATTTATATATGATATATATTATGTTTATGTTTTCTTTATGATTCTTTATTTTCCTTTTATATCACACCTTTGTGGTTTCCATTGTGGTTAAACACGATAATTTCATTTGAGGAAATGCAGACTACCACCCCCTCAAAGTGATATGAATTGTTAATTCCATATGTGGGACATATATAAGATGGTGTTAATAATATTATATATGATATTATAATGTAATTATAATATAACTATATATCAATTTGTTTTAATTTCATTAAATGAAGAAATAGATATGAAAGTAGCATTCATGCATACGTACAGCTTACCGTCAAAATGAACGGTGCATTTCATTTCTTAAATCCAAATGTTATGTACTATTATAAAGACATGTATATAAAGGATATATATTATATATATGATATCTAAATCATGAATATAATTCTGAATATACAGAACTTTCTACCATTGAACAACTTGTTATTATAAGAAGTTCATTTTTTACTCCAGTACCAAATATCGAAAAAATGAACGTTATTAACTAAAATGATTACATAAAGTTTATAACATGGTAATAAGTGATATAAAATGAATAATTAACATGAAAAGGGTCCTTAATAAAGTATACATTAAATTTAGTTTATTATTCAAGAGATTAATGATCAAATTTTTCAATTCGGACACAAGTTAAGGGACTTCATCTCAATCTACTTTCATTGAGGCATATTTCGATAATATATACCTTTTTCATTTACACAGTTTATAATAAAAACCATAGACATTTACTTTCATTCAATGGATATCATTTTTCTACGAATACTTTTACTAAACAACAAATTGAATGCATTTAATATTTGCTGCGACAATGTCCTCTCGGCCTCTATAATCGTTATTTGGATTCCTCTATAATCCTAAATGTTTTCTAAAATGAAAAGGGAGTCCATTATTATGTTTTTTTGGGTGTTTTGGTATTGAAACTTGGATTTTAAATGGATTTATTATTTCATTATCATGAAATTAATTATTGTGATTTCAAATTAAATGTTGTTAGTGAAATTATTATTTTTTCAATATTTTATGTGTTATTATTTAATAATGGTACATGGAAATTTGATGGGTGGTTACGTGATAAACCAAATGACAGGTGGTGCTATGATAACCCAGGACAGGTGGTTACATTATAACCTCCAATGCATTGGGTATAGAAGATGGCTGTATGGCTATTCCATTTAGTGATATGTGTGGATGTTGACCGTTTGGTTATTCAATTTATGTATATTTATGTCTCAAGTTATCTTTACATGTTATGTGTTATTTATATGGGTTTTATGGTAATATTTTGGTTAAAAATGGTAAGAAATGATCTTTTATTATGTGAAGAGTATTTACTACTTCATAAAGGTGAAAATTATTACTTATTATAAATTATTCATGGTTTTCTTGTGGTTTTGGAAAACTAACAGTTTACGTTCATTGTGTAACCCTTACTGAGCTTTTTATGGTCATCCCAGGTTTTTGAAATGTTTTACACTAGACATAAAGTGGAATTGGGTCAAATATGGAATCAAGAAAATGTCATGTTCTCTAAAACATGGGACTAGACATGACTCGTTTTTTTCATGAGTTATTATTTTCTAAAAAAATGGAAACTGAGTAGGAGTGTAAACCATGTAATTTTTGAGATGTAATGTAATAGTTATGGCCTAATTCTCTAAAACTCTAAACATGAAAATATCTTCAATATGAATTATTCATTTAATTAAATATTATGTACTTTTTACGTTTATGTCCTTATAAGAATATTGTATCCTACTAATTACAAAAGTGTCAAACCATGTAATAGAGAAAGTAAAATGATTAAATAGAAGAAATGTAAAGGCAAGATCAAAATCAAATTTAAACATAGAGTCACATCGTATTCTTACACACAAGAAAAATTAGATAAAATAATTATATTTATTTATTTATATAAATTAGTATAAAATTGGATTTAATAATAATATTGTAGAAAAAGATGTTCAAATTAGTGAAATTGAACCCAAATATAAACATTACAATTTATTTAAACATGTTTTCTTCATTTAAGTAATATTTATGAAAAATATAACTCTACCACCATTGAATAATCATGTTTATAGAATTATGGATTATTAAATTGTTATAGTTAGGAATTCAATATATCATCATGATATAAAGTGTGGATTTTTGTGGTTTTAAAAGCCAATGAATTTTGATAGTGAGAAACAATATGTGTCTATTAAGTGCCACATATAATCCATGATTATGAACTTATAGTTTGAAGGGAATGATTTATTGTGAGAAATATGATGGCTCTATTCATGGGACGCATATATTTTAAGAATGAATATTTCAAAGGAGAATTCACAGGGCTCTATAAAAGTGAAACATATACAGAAATTTATCATAGAAGAAAAACTAAAGGTATAGGGAATATTATATCTATTAAATTTTATTTTAAAATTTAAAAACCCCCTTCTTGTAAGTGAAAAATTATATTATTATATACTATTTTGAAACCCATTTATTTTAATTCTAAATTATTTTTTATAAGATCATATATTATTATTTTTATGGGGAAATATATTTTTTATAAATAGTAAAGACTCCTTTCATGGGAGATTTATTTTAATGAATTCATTTTCAATCATTATATAAAATTTCCCTTCTGAAAAATATTTTCTTCAGAATATTACTATTTTAGTTTTTATAATTTCTTAAAAGTGAATTTTAATTTAATGGATTTTTTAATGATTCATATAATTAATATTCTGTAATAAATTCTCTTTTAAATTTTTTGGATTATATTTAAAATTAATAATATTATATGGCCAAATGATATATTTTCAATGAAATTCCATAAATTTTATGAAATTTTCCTTTCTTCTTATTAATTTCCTTGAAATATCAATATGTGATTCCCCTGAATTTATAGATTATTTATAATAATTATGTATCAACATATCTTCCTTCAAATAATGATTTTTTATCTCAATTAGATTTGTATTTATATTTCTATATGGAATCAATTTCCATAAATGTGATGTCCTTGAATAGTTATTTGAACAGTTATATAATGAGAAATGGTTACATTATAATTTTTGTTACTAATTTGGAACTTTTTTATTGTCTATGATAATATGTAAGGCGGATTTAAGCCATGAATTCAAGGGAACATAGTACATAAATTTTTTTAGACCATTAATATTCATCGTTTCCTTAGTATTTCATATTGACATTCCAGTATCGTTTTTTCCTATAATGTGGAATTATTTTCAAAAATTATTTTTTCTAGTATTATAAGAGAAATTGAAATTTATTTCAAATGATAATATATTTTCCAGATAAATTGGTTTTCAAAATCATTTATATATTAATTTAGTTTTGAAATGAATCTATTTTGTACCTTGATAATGTTAAATTGTTATCATGGGTAATTTCATTTGTTATATCAAAATTTTAATTTTATTTATGAAAGAAATGTACTGGAAATAATTTTTAATACATTTTCTAGTAAATGGATTTAAACTCATGTTTTAAACCCATTAATTGAGACATTATTAGCTAACCCAAAATTTTAAAATGATTTTCATAGGTAAAGCGATGATTAAAAGATACATTTTGATTGGATTTATTTAAGAGTTTACTTTGAGTCATGTCAGATAAGAGCTTGTATAATTTTTTTTAAACTCTTCTATGTAAGTATGTTTTATAATACACAAAATGTATAAACCTAAAATATCTTTTTGGTTGGAATTAGATTCAATAATTTATTTTTATATTGTAAATGTTTATGGGTTTAAATTGTGTCAGGTTCATTAAATCAAAAAAGAAATGAAAATTTTATGTTTTAGTAGTAGATTCAGGAATGTGGGATTAGGGATGTTACATTTAGTATCAAAAATTTTTTTATAAACCATTGTATAATATAATGAAACTAGGTAATTATTTTAATTCATCATTTATTTTTATATAATATCCTTTATTTGACTAATGATATTTTTTGTTATTATGATATATAGTTATACAAGTTCTTATAATTTTTTCAGACATTTATGTTAATAAAACAGTTATGTTTAGTATGTGATCTAGTGAAGGGTTTACTTGAAAGATAATACTTTTTATTTTCTAGAAATTAATTAATTGTCTTAATAATCATTATGTTAGTTTGATATTTATGTTGATATTTTTGAAATTAATTCGGAAATTTTTATATTTTTAATTAAATTAAAAGGCATGAAATTAATTTAAGGGGGGATGAAATAAATATCCAAAAAATTCTAGTATAATTTTATTTTAAATAAATTTATATAAAATGCATATTAATAAAATAAATTTAACAAATATACATTTTAGTATATTGATCTATTTACGATTGTAAATTTGTTTCTATAAAATAGATAATTTTTTGGATAATGTGATTTAATTTATTCATGAAAAAAATAATATTTATCTATATTTGTATTATTTTCCCTGAAATAATATCGAAGGTATTTTATTAAACATAATGTCAAACTGAACATGTTAACACATCAACATTTATCCATAACCGTAATTTGTTTTTCTTTTTAAATAAAAATGATAATTATTAACATATAGATATAAAGGTAATTGATTTCTTTTAGGATTCATGTATTCTTTTATAGTGAAATAATACTTATTGAAGTGTAATGATACTACTTGTAGTAAAATATTAATTTTATGTATTTATTTTATAATTGAAATTACATTATAACATTTTTCGAAAAGAATTCATTATCATAAATAATATGATAATAAGATGGAGATAAATAAATTTTTATAATTATCCTATTCAATTTGTAGATATGTCAATAATATATTTGTAGAAAAATTATATTAATATGTTATGAAAAATATTAATAATATATATGTAATAAAAAAATTATAATATATAATTTTTAATAAGATCAAATATTAGAATATTAATATTTAAAAAAAATTTCTATAAAGAATATGAATTTTGGGTTGAGGTCTGATGGAGATCATGTAAGGGTTGCGGTGACATTCCAATACTCGAATATGAGATGTCTTCATGAGTCATTTTGGGAAGGGAGAGTTCTTATAAATTGGGTAAAGGTCCTTGGTTAATCGCATAAGGGTGAGAATAACTCATGTAATTGTCATGGAAATTTTCAAATCGTTACACTAGAGTTTCCCGATGGTACACAAGATTCTTCTAAGTGTATTAAAACATCATTTAAAGATAACACAAGAATAAATGGATTAATTTAACAAATATATATAATTATAGTATCATTATTACAATTTGGGTAGGCAATTTGGTACGGACCCAAAATAAGGGTACGGAAAACTCCCTTAAGGGAAAATAAAACTGATGTAAAGTTAAACATAGGACACATAAGGGTAGAAAAATCTTACATAATGTGAAATTTTTTAACTCAAATATCATGTAATTTTGTATTAATCCCTATGTAAAGATACCCTTCCATCAAAAAAACATTCCTTAGGGTCATGTATCCAACATATAAGGGTATAATAGAGAAACAAATCATACATAATTATAAACATGTGGCTATGTAAAGTTAATCCCTGCATTTCAAAATATGATTAAGGGTATCATATTACTTATGTAATAGTTAAACTGAGTTACAATGGATAAATAAAGGTAAATTTTATTCCAAATAAAGGTAATATCACACTCAAATATATACCCACAATCATGTAATCTTCTTCTTTGCAAGAAAATTTTAGATAAAATCAATAAATATATATATATCATATCAATTTTCGTGTTGATTTTAATGAAAATGAAGATAAAATTAGTGATACACATCATAATATATAAATAATCATTTATAAAAATTATTCATAACATAAGTTTTCTCTATGATACTTATAACAACACCCTATAAGATCAATGTTTTGAGGATTTTTTAATATTCAGTTGTTATAGAGAGTATGTCAAGATCTCCTAAAGATCCAAAGAGTGTATTGATATACCTGTATAAAACTATCAATGATTTTATGTATAATTTTCTGATACATTTATTTTATAGAGGTATGATATTTGGATTCCTTTGGTGAGAAAGATAATAATTTAAATTACATAATATATAGAAATATTAATAAAAAATTATTTTATAGAATCTTCAAGATCAATATGATGAGGAATGTTTTATATAACAAAAACATAATTTAATGGGAATATACAAAAAAGGATGTTTATTTAAAGAGAACTTCATTTTGGGTTACATACCATGATAATTACTACATGGAATCCTTGATTATGTCCTTATATTTTCATGTGTTAAATGAAAAGGAGAGAAATAAGAAGTGGTTGTCCCCATGAAACTTATCTATGAAGAATTATTGTTTCATAAGAGATGTCATTGAGTTATATCAATATGAACGTTATGATTAAATTAATATTATAAGATAATTAATGGTTTTAGGAATATATTTTGTATAAAATCCTTTTTTAATGTTTGGAAAACCCTTCAATGTTATGAAAGACTGATTTTTAAAAATTTCTATTTATTAGATCCTTTTATGGTAAACAAATAAGTTTGAATAAACAATTATTTAATGGATTTTTGGAGGAATTATATTTTTTAGAAACATTAAAACCTCTTTGTATGATAGATGATTTTTAGTTTTTTTATTTTTATATATTTCTTTAATAGATTTTACTTATGAGATATTAACTTCAAAAAATTTATATTTTAATGTATATAAATACATATAAGGGAATTTTGTTTTTTAGAATTTCTTGAAGTGTTAACACAATTTATTATGCATGAAATTATCATTCAAATTCCTTGGACGTCAGTCATGATGAAATTAAATGTTTTTCCGCACACTATATTTCTTATTATTATTCCATATATGTTATGAAAAATCATTTTCATAGGATTAATTCCTTAGAATTAATTATATGTGTTTTCAATGATTTTTTCATATTATTTATAATATTTATGAAATTAAAAATTCTCTTTTTGGAATCATATATTTTGTTAATTAGATATATAATTATTCTTTACTTTTAAAATTATTTAATAATATGTGATGTTTTTTTTATATTGGATTTATAATGAGAATATAAATAAAAAATATGATTTTCTAATAATTTGGAACACGTTTATTTTCTATGATTATGTGGAATAGGGATTGAAACAAAATAATTAATTGGAATCATTCCTTAAAGTTATATTTAGACCATCCAAATTCATTGTGGCCCCAATGATTTCCAAATAATGGTGGAGTATCATTACATTTGATATATATATTCATATTATATTACATTTCTAATAAAAATAGGTTTTCAAAATAATAAACTTCTTAAATGATTTGAATAGAATATATAATGAAATTTAGAAACCCTAAAAAGTTTTTAGGGATGAATAATTTTTATATCAAATGTTTGCTATATGATATCAACAGAATTTTTTGAATGAATGTTTATATATTAAAAAATATAATTGATTTCACCTCAATTTTTAAAAACAATCAATGATATATTTTGGGCTCACCCCAATTTTTACATTAATTCTCATAGGTGTAGTGAGGAGTTGGAGATAAAAAGTGAGTGGTTTCATTTAAAATTTAATTTCTAGTTCATATAGAAAATTGATCATTTAATTTTGTTAATAATTGATATGTGTTATGTTTTCTTAATACTAAGAAATAATATACCTAAAAGAACATTGGGTATGAAACCAGAATATATACTGGGTTATTCAATGTGAATTTTTATTTATTAAAGGGTTTATACTGGGTTATGTTTATTAGTATCAAACCAGAATGTAAAGGTTATGCTTTTACCCCTAAATATGATTTTGTTGGTTTGAGGATATTAAAATAATTTAGACTCCATCAATTATATTCTAAAGATCTTATTGGTGTATATTCTATGTCATCTCATAGAAAGGTGATGGCATGTATTTTTGATATATTCACTGTGGGGGTACAAAAAAGTAAAAATTTCATATTAATGTGTTCCAGCCTATATTTATTGAAACATTACTAGTGGTGATACACTTTTTATATGGTTTCATGAAAAATTATATTCCATTATTTATGTTGCAAATAAAGAGATAGGTTGAATGTACTGACCTAGGGGTGATAGAAAGTCATCGCAAAAAAAAAATCATGGGAGTGACCATGGGAATTTGATTGACCAATCCAAACCCAACCCCTAAAAAAGAGTCTAGGGGATATCGTAACAGGAAAAAATTTCGTCGTATACTCCATGGATTACCCCTCTGTTGGTGAACCTAGTAAAATCCTTATAACTTATGTATAGTTTTACATTCTATTTTTAGGATATAATTAGTGATTGTGAGTTATTAATCATAAAATATATTTCTTAATAGAAAATGAAAAATATAAAAAAATAGTATATTTATATAAAGATGTAAAAGGATGAAAATTATAAATATTTACCATTACCTATCAATGGAATTAATTTATGATGAATAATATTTAATGTTTTAGTGAATTTCACACATGGATTAACCCCCTCCATGGTATCTATCACATAATTATCTTGTAGGGGAGACCATTTATTATTTGAAACATCATAGTTTATTATGAATTAAAAATAAATATATGGAGGTGTGGTGATATTTTTTTGACTTCATATTCTATCATGTTTACAAACCAAGATAAAATCATTCTTAAATTGAGTTAACGTGATTACAAGAAAATTTTCTATCCCCTACTAATCAGAAATATGATTTTTGTTTGGTGTTGACCACACCATGAAGATATGTATAGTGGAATTTAGTTTGATCATTTAAAATTACATCAATACTAGTATTGTTTATTTTTTATGAGTTATATGTTAAAAAGAGATACACACATTATAGTTCAAGAGGTAAGTTTGAGAATGTGTCAGTAAAACACTTTTTTTCATTATTATTATATAATGGATAGTTCGGACCTGAAAATTCATGTATGAGGACATGTTTTTAATTTAATTTATGTCTTTTTATCTTAATAATAGATTACCAATGTTTATAAATTATATATATATTAATTTTGAATGTTATCAGTTTTGGTGTGATTAATAGAGTAATTCCTTGTGTACGTAGTTAAAAATCATTATTTGGTATAATGTGAAGTAGGTCTTCATATAATTATTTACATTATCATTATTATTTATCATAGTTATCACATAGTTTGGTCAACCAAGCATACAAAATGTGAATTTAGGAAAACCCATTTTTTGGATTCCCTTTTATTGAATTCTTCTAAGTTACATGTATAGTTGTTAATTACTTATTTTAGGGGAATTATAATATTTGTTTATATCTTGATATTTATTTAGTTGATTGTATTATATATTGGATTATATGTTATTTGAAGTAAAATTTGAGTTGTTGTTTTTTATATTTATCATAAGGATGAATTATTTGATTTTATAATATATTGATGTTATTTTTGTTTTATTTTTAAAGGAATATAATAATGTTTTTTGAAGAGTTTCATTGTTCTCTAAATATAAACGTGACCTCAATGGGAGTCTTTATATGAAATTAAATTGATATAATATTTGGATTCGTTGATTTTATAAATTATTTTACTCTTGAGAAAAATTCATTGAATGTTGGTTATATGTCATTTATATGTATTATGGGATGATTGAAAAAATGACATATTTGTGATTTTTTGTATTATCTAAAGTAAAATTTTCATATTATTAGTATCATTGAAATATTTTTGAGGAAATTATTTTTGTTTGTTTGTTGGGTATTTCAAGATATTTTATCAAATATTTATTTATTGTATTTATATTTTTACCTATCATAAGTATATTAATCTTAACATTTTACATGACTCATTTGGATTATAATATATATCTAGAAATTATATTTTCATGAACTTTACATCCATTATTAGAAATATATTTCACATATTTGAGTATTTGATTACAAATAGATTTTGTTTTTTATTCTATTTTTATCTATATAAAATCTAATAATATCTTATCTAATTCATTATAGGAATATATAGAGGATTTCTAATATAAAGACACTCTAATTTATCTATTTTGTGATGTGTTTGTCAAATATTGAGTTTATGATATACTGTGAATCTTGTTCCAAAATTCAATTCATCAAAAGGATTTAACTTTTTAATCCAAAAACCACTCATCAATTAATTTCTAGGGGAGAATTCTTTCTAAAATATATTGGTGTGTCTAATAAATATCAAATAAATTTTTTGATTTGATCAATATAGCTGAAATTGTTTTGGTTAGATTTTCCACATTAATGGTCCAAGGCTCCAATTTGATATGGTATATGTCCATCATTCAAGGAATGACTTTGAATAACCAATAACGAATCTGATTCAAGGAAATCTATATTCAGTAGGTTTTATATGAAATTGTTAATGGATAGATGAATAAAGAGTTTTTATATGTCTAATTGTGTAATAGAATGGTTTAAGAAGATGTTGTACATTTTGTGGTGTTTATAATATATTTTAATTAGTTAATATTATATTATACATTGAAAAAAATAAGCATCAAAATTCATTTTTATCCTTATATATATTTAATAATATCACACCCTTTTAAAACATTTTATGATAATATGGTAATTATAACACTAAATATAGATGTAATAATGAACTGTATATCATGGAATTATGAATCTACCTCTTTAAAATTATATAATAAAGAATAGAATTATAGTGAAAGTATAAAGAAGGTGCAAACTAGTTGGATAGTACGATTTGGAAAAAAAATATCAACTATAATTTTTATTCTACATATTCCAATTAAAAATAACTACACTTGTATAAATTAAACAATATAGTTAACAAATGATATAAAAGAATAGTATCTCTTAAGAATTCTATGGTTCGTAAATGATTGATTATCTCTAATGAATCTAAAATGGCATTAAAATTAGATGTGATGATGAATTAATATCATGTATTCTTTTGAATGACATGTTTTCTAGTATAGATATTATTTTATGTGTGTATTTATTTGTTATAATGTGAGTATAAATGATAAATTTAATTAAGAACTATTTTTGGTAATAAATAATCAAATTGGGTATAGGTTCTCAATGGGAACTTTTTATTTTTAGGATGTACTAATTTATTTGGAAATTATTTGGCTGATTTGTGTCTATTTGATGTTTTCATTGGTATATATGAACATTTCACAATCAGATAAAACAATATTTTGAAATATATTCCATTCTATAATCCTTATATTTTGTTCAGTTAAATTTGATTTTATAATTCAATATTGTAATTATAAATTATATTGAGACCACTGATACACTATGACATCTCCTATATAATTTTTTAAAAAATTAATCATCATATATATCGATTCTATGATTAGATAGTGTACATTTAGTAGTTGGAAATTATTTAATCCATTCAATATAAATACACTAGACAGAGTTAGGAGGTTTATATTGGTAATTTATTCATTATAATTTATAAAACTAATGAGATATATTTCTACATACTAAGTTAATACTTATAAGGGACCGTAAAGACATTGGTTTTTAGTGTTTTTAGATTATTTATTTTTGTGGAAAGGTTTTATTATTTGAATAATGTTATTATCCCATAGTTCATATAGAATGACCATGGGAAATACATTTTCATAGCTGGGGGAATATTGATACTCTAAATGTCACTGATTGTATATATTATTTAATAATTTTATAATATATAATTTATTTTCTACTATGATTATATTATAATTTTATATAATAATTTTTCATGATTCATGTATGAATATTTTTTTCCACCCTATAAATAATAAATATTTAGTGGTAGAAAACATTCATTAGCATGTTCAATATTGGTGAATGGTTATCTAAATTGTATGACAAATCTGTGTATATCCATTCTAATGTTTGCTTGAGTTTATATGGTTAGGTTTTATGGAGACTAAAAAAGAATCCAAACCATCGATATCATGTTTTTTTCTCTAATTTCTTATAGATGATGGTTGAATGATTAAAATTCCAATGTGACTAAACCACAAGGCCTCCTAAAAATTTAATTTCAATTTAATTTATTTAATAATATATAAAATACAGATTTACTCCACCTTCCCCTAATTTATATTATATTCACCTTATTCCAATTTTATTATTATATCCCAAAAATGTTTATAAATAATTTGGTTAAATTATTTCTGGTTTTTCCATTATAGTATATTCACTTATAACACCATAATATTTAAGGATATATTTTTCATCAAATAAATTTAATTTTTTCAATATCTTTTGTACAGAAAACCACAAACCTAAATGAACTATAATATATTATATTTTTTTATCCTTACTATTAAATTGTAATTACTTTTATGATTCAGTTAAATATAAAAATTCATATATATTTTTAATATAAAAAATATATTTTTATAAATATGTAATCATGTTTTAGTGAGGACATTATATAGTTCCCAAAAAATATGTTTACCTTAAAATGGATTTTATTTAATTTAATATAAAATTTAGTAAATTATTTTATTTAACATTTAGTTTTTTATAATATATTAAATTAATTTTTTAAATAAAAAATTTAATATTAGCATATAGATAATTTTTTATAAATCCTTGAAGGGATAATTTTATTTATAAATAATGAAATTTTTATATTTTTAATTGAAAATACAGTTATTTTAATAAATTTAACAATTTACAAATTTTTGAATGGATTTAAAATTATTATCAGTTAATTTATATAATTATTAATCCAAATATGGTCATTGGTATAAGGCCCAAACCTTAGACATTACTTAATCTAGAGTTATTACAAGATTACACATTGGGGATCTTTTCAGGTTTAGTGTTTTAGAGAATTAGATCAGGAAACTTGCATTACATTCCACATTTAAACAAAGTGGTTACATAAAAGACAGTATTCATTCTTTCCATCAACGGAAACATATTTAAAATAAAACATGGATTCTTTCTTGACACATCCTTGACACTATCATCACATCATGTACCCTTCCCTTGACCTGTGAAAAACATTTCAAAAACTTGGGATGGGAATAAGAAGCTCAGTAAGGGATACAAAAAGAATGAAAACTGTTAGTTTTTCAAAACAACAAGTAAACCATGAATACTTTATCAATGTAATACTTTTCACCTTCATGAAGTAGTAAAAACTCTTCACTGAAAAAAAGTATCATTACTTACCTTTTTGTAACCAAACGATTACCATAAAACCCATATAAAGAACACATAACATATATAATGGTAACTTGGGACATAAACATACTTAAGTGGAATAACCATACGGTAGAATTCCACACATATCACTTAATGGAATAGCCATACGGCCAATTTCCATACATACTTAATGGAATAGCCATACGGCCGACTTCCATACCCAATGCATTGGAGGTTATAACATAACCACCCATCCTGGTATTCACGGCACCACCCGTCATAATGTCCAAGTACCATTATTACACATAAAATATGGAAAATATAAACATTTCAATAAAAAATATTTCATTTGCAATCACAATACATAATTCCCAGATATTGAATTAATCAATCCATTTTCAAAAACCATTTAAAAGAGATTTTTGAATCAAAGTGTCCCATACCACTTTGAAGCTTTTAATGGAATTATAATTTTAAAACATTAATGTCCATATAAATAAATACTGAAAGAAATTTTCAAAACATGGACATTAAAGATAAAGATTTAGAAAAATAAATCTTTAAAACATTTAAAATGATATTCTTGTTAAAGAGTTTTTAACAAAATGAGAGACTCTTGAATACAAATAATAGAGGAATAACATTTAATCCGAACTTTATAATATCATGAGAATAAAATGATTCATGATATAATATGTCAAAGGACAGTATACACACCATATAAGAGTGAATTTGTGCATAACAACAATGAAGTCTCAAAAGAAATGTAAAATGAGATGAAATCCATTATAAAGAAGGTATCCTTAAATTAAGGATAAATCAATCTCATAATTATGTTTGACAAATATAAATACACCCAATATAAGTGGATATTAAGTGTAAAACAATCAAAGGTTATTCACACATATTCAAAGGATGACATATTCAATAACTACATGTTGAACCCAAAGAAATGGAAATTGGGTTAAGAAGTTCCCTTGACAGCCTAACGGCGTTACATCAAAATGAGTTGATGAGAGATAAAAAACAATCTCATCACTTGGACATAAAATTTACATCAATAAGGATGTATTATAACATATCCCAACATAACAATATGTACATTAAAAGACCCAACAAAATAAGTCTTTTAGAAAGTGGAGGGTGAAAGGTTCCCTTACTAACATGGGTATCTTTCGAAACATATGCCCCGTGAAAGAAGGAAAATACATCATTGATGTAAATACTCATAAATTAATTAATATTACACAATGAGTAAATGTAATGATCATTACATACACCACTTAAAGGAAATTGTGGCAAATGTATCATAAATCTCACGGGAATAAAAGTGAGATGAAAAATCCCTTACGAAAACTCGGCAGCCTAACGGTGCCACTTAAAACTTCCAAAATGGATTGATGATATCAAATAGAGTATCCCATCATATTACAATAGAATTTACAGCAATAGTAATATAAAATAAAATCCCCCAACATAACTAAGTGGAGCTTAAAAAAGTGACACAAAGGAGAGTACTTAAAAAGAAAGAGAGAGGTTAGATCTCTTACGAAAGTTCGGCAACCTAACGGCGCCACTCAAAACTTCCAAAATGGATTGATGAGAGATAATAGGGTCTCTCATCACATGAACATAAAACATACAGTAGGATTAATATAAAAGAACATCCCAATCATAAGAAATATGATCTTAAAAGAAATGACATAAAAGAGTGTACTTAAAAAGAAAGAGAGTTGTAGGATCCCTTACCTTGGGTCCGATTTGACTTGATTGTTCTTTAACGTCCTGAATAAAAATCTTGAGTTAATTTATACTTCCTTAAGAACCTTTTTCAAGTTCATTATTCCTTTTATATCACTTATTACCATGTCATAAACATTATGTAATCATTTAAGTTAATAATATTTGTTTTTCCGATATTTGGTTCTTAAGTCGAAAGTGGACTTCTTACAATTATATGTTGTTCATGTGGCCAAATGTTTATTATATCCATAATTTTATTCATGATTTAGATATCATATATTTCATATATATCCAGTAAATTCATGCATTTATAACATTACATAATCATTTAGAGGTAAGAAATGAAATGCACCGTTCATGGAGACGGTAAGCCGTACGTACGCATGAACGCTACTTTCATTTCTATTTCATATTTTATAGAATGGATTCATAATGATATAAAGGTATATTATAATTCCAGTATAATATCATATATAATATCATAGTTCCATCCTTTATACGTCCCACATATGGTATTTAATGAATCAAATCACTATGAGGGGGCGGTAGTCCGCACTTCCTTAAATGAAGATATCGCGTTTACCCATAATGGAAACCATAAAGGTATGCCCAAAATGAAAAAAAACAGTAACTTAAGGAAAAAATAAACATATTATATATCATATATAAAAATAGTGACATCATAATGGCCACCTTTGAAGGTGTTAAATGAGTATTGAACAATCATCGTTTCGGGAGGCAGAATTTCACCATCCACGGAAACCGTATGTTCTTTAACCATTTTATGTAGTTGTGTGAGAGTTTAGCTCGAATAAATCTTATAACAACATCCTAGTATATTGAATATACTGGAGTGGTTACAAAAGAAGTAAATAAAAAGTGTTTATGGGGTTGGAGAAGTAAAATAAAACAAATGAACATGACAGAATGAATTACCTTTAAAAGTGTAACTCTTTTTGATTTGAGCCTAAAGGATTCCTTTGAAAGGATTATGCCCAAAGGGAATCCTCTAGGATGAGGAGAGGGATGTGGAGAGAGTAAATGGGTAGGGTTTGGCCGAGCCAAAGGCTTTAGGAGTGTGTGAAATGAGGTAGAGGTGGGGGCCTTTTATAAGAGGAGAGGAGGGGCACCTTTGGAAAGTAAGAAATATTACTTTATTTGAAAATGTTTTTCGGTTTTAAAAGGACCCACATTGATATAATTCTAGGATAAGGTGAAAAGGGTTCGAAATACACCCATACAATAAGTTTTGGACATGTGTAGTTCATAGATTTTACATTATCTTTCCATTTTATTTAAATCGTCAAATAATGATGTCATCGCTGCATCATTATTATGTCATAAATAATTTAATTTATTTAATATCTAAAAATTATAAACAAAATACCATGATGTAGGAAATCTTTTTATCTTTCCAATTACTATTTATAATCAAAATTCGGACTTGCGTATCCCCACTTAAAAACTGTTTTAGTAAAAAAACTCATGTTTGTGTAAATTTAATTTTAACATTAAATAAAAATATATTATTGTCATTTTCCAACTAAAGTGGCTCCATGGGGTCCCCAAGTTCACCCATGGCTTTACTTGGTCGGCCATTACACATAAAATGAGGTTAGGACATGTGTCAAGTTCATTTAATATTATTAAAACATTATTTTTACCTTAAACTACACTAATTACCTCTAATCGCGATTAAAAACTTAATAAGTTACTATTCACCAAAAAATTATTTTTATCCCATTGAACCACATTTTTCTTCTTAATGACAACCATGTATGTAGGATTTTTGAAATTAAAAACACAAATATGGAAAAATTTCATTTAAATGGAAAAATCAGTTTTTATAAGTACCACTTAGTGGTTTCACTATTCATCAAAAATTGAAGTTTTTCAGAAAAATCCCAAAAATTCACCCTAAGCTATATTTGATATTCCGAATTCAAAAATGAATTTTATTTTATAAAATTAAAAACATATAAGTCACATTAATTAATTTATTAATTAATTCCCGCTGTCAGAGCAAATAGCGTGTTTTTATAAAACAATAAGTATCAAAAGATTGACACTAGTTTAAGTCTGATTTCAAAGTGAAATTAATTCCAACGACCACTATTGGATTTAATGGTAAAAATATTTTCTAATTTCTCTTTAAAACCAATTAAAAATATTTTCTAATCATATAAATAAATTATATTAAAATGAGGTTTTGAATTAAAACACAACATTTTACACTATTCATTAAAAAATTAACTTTATCGGAAAAATACCAAAAAATTACACAAAGTAAAATTTGATGTCCCGATTCTTAATAAGAGTTTTATTTGGTCCAAAAGAATATATAAGAGTGATAAAAACTATATTTAATGACAGTTCTACATTAAAAGGCGATAAGTGAACCTTTAGTGAAAACTAGGGCATATACACCTAAAATTGAATTCTTTCCGTATTTTAAGCCTTTAGCTTTTATTGGATAAATGTAAAAACATTTAAAAACATATATAATCATATTTTAGTTATTTCTATCCATTCCAGCCAATACAATGACTACATGTTAACTACCATTTAAAATAATATTATTTTTTTATTAGAGTGCAACGTAAGATTCCCAAGAAACTTGTTGTTGCATGTTGGGTACGCCATCGAGCATAGCGTCCCCTTTAAAGACATATCAATATTTTATTCACAAATATGGATAATTATGAAAATGTCATATTCTTTATTTACCTGGGGTGTTACATCCTTCCCCCATTTTGGGAATTGCTTCCTTGCAATTTTAAAATAGCGCTTGGAAACATCCTTGAAAGTCCCAAATCGGAACAAGACTCGATAAAACAATCACTTTAAAATAAAGAAAGATAAGCACAGAGGTCACCCGAGTTAACCCATACTAGGATTCCATGTATGAAAATATGGACATGGAGGAAAAAAAAAGGGTCATGTTCTGATGGAGAGTGATAGAAAACATGTTTAGGAGAAAGTTAACAATAAGAAAATCACAAACTTGTGATGGGTTAAACGGTGTTGGGTTCCCCAGTAGGAAAAGTTAATAGACAACATTTTTGTTTTAAGTTACTTAATATTGAGGAATTTACTCATAAGGAATCATAATCACTTATCATGTTGACTTTCAACTTTTACTAGATTCCTTAATCAAATCATATTTTGCCCAAAAGATGAGTATTTAGGGAGACTTGTTCGCATTAAGAGTACTATAATCAACTTCTATAGAATCACCTAATCCACAAAAGAGAACTATATACTTCCCATGTCTTTAGAATTTAAGCAAAACCAAAACCAAAAAGGCTAGTACAAGGTCAGATAATCCAAAATCTATTCTTAATCTCACAAAATTTTCCAACAAAACCCAAAGTTCAACGAGGACCATCCGATAAACAATTTGTCCATAAAATATTTCAAATTAAACCAATATAAGATTGAAACCCAAATATTTAAAGGATTTAGTTACATAGTCTTCCAAGTTAAATCGTAACATTTATCTCCATACAATATCAGTTGCTTCTAAAGTCTCGTATTGAAAAGTAATTAACCTAATCACATATCCTCCATGATAAGTTAATCATTTTCATAAATAACCCAAAATCAACTTACTCTTAATTCATAAAATCATATAACTGAAAATAATCAGTCAAAATAACCAGGAACTTCACGTAGTCCAGTGGTAGGTGATAAATACCAGTCGCACATTGGTTGTGGGTTCGATTCCCGCAGCTTTGTCCGACGCGACGGGTAGTCACACGGTCTGTGTGTTGTCCTTTTTCCAAAACTATATAATTCTTAAAACATTCCCCAAAATGAGATAAAATCTTCAAAGATGATCATAACTTATTTTAACCTCAAGTTTATCTCATGCCTTTCATTTTCCATCATAACATATAATAACCCATAATTACCTAAAAAGTAAGGATCATATAAACCCTAATGGTTACCTTAATAATTATTACCTGAATTTCCACATCGAGTTGGCCATCGCGTACATGATGCATTAGAGAACTCACCAAGGTTGAAGTGGTTGATCATGACTCCTTGATAGTTGGTTTAGAACAACCATGAGATTCCGCATTGAATCCCCCATCTCATCCAGTCTCTTAATCAGAGAACCACCACAGTTTCCTTCAAACCCATTGTCACTTTGGTGCCTGCTAGATCCATCCATTTAATAAAACCAAAAAGGTCAGTGTGAGTATATCAACATAAGCATCGTGTACTAATGAGGAAGATAAACACTAATATATACTTACTCATTCACTTTATCTAAAACTAGGACTCTTTCTGAAATCCAAACCATTATGGTAATGTCACTTATGCTTAAAGAATACCCTAACCTCTAAAGTTATCTAAACCGACCTTTGATACCAACTATAAGGCCCCAGCCTTAGACCATACATAATCATGACTTATTAAAAGATTACACATTAAGGATCTTTTCAGGTTTAGAGTTTTAGAGAATTAGATCATGAAACTTGCATTACATTCTACATTTAAACAAAGTTGTTACATAAAAGACTGTATTCAATCTTCCCATCAACGGAATCATATTTAAAATAAAACATGGATTCTTTCTTGACACATACTTGACACTATAATCACATAATGTACCCTTCCCTTGACCTGTGAAAGACATTTCAAAAACTTGGGATGAGCATAAGAAGATCAGTAAGGGATACATAAAGAATGAAAACTGTTAGTTTTTTAAAACAACAAGTAAACCATGAACACTTTATCAATGTAATACTTTTCACCTTCATGAAGTAGTAAGAACTCTTCACGGAAAAAAAGTATCATTACTTACCTTTTTGTAACCAAAGGATTACCATAAAACCCATATAAAGAACACATAACATATATAAAGGTAACTTGGGACATAAACATAATTAAGTGGAATAACCTTACGGTCGACTTCCACACATAACACTTAATGGAATATCCATACGGCCAATTTCCATACATACTTAATGGAATATCCATACGACCGACTTCCATACCCAATGAATTGGAGGTTATAACGTAACCACCCATCCTGGTATTCATGGAAACACCCGTCATAATGTCCAAGTACCATTATTACACTTAAAATATGGAAAATATAAACATTTCAATAACAATATTTCATTTAAAATCACAATAAATAATTTCCAGATATTGAATTAATCAATCCATTTTCAAAAACCATTTAAAAGATATTTTTGAATCAATGTGTCCCATACCACTCTGAAGATTTTAATGGAATTATAATTTTAAAACATTAATGTCCATATAAATAAATACTAAACGCCATTTTCAAAACATGGACATTAAAGATAAAGAATTAGAATAATAAATCTTTAAATCATTTAAATTGATATTCTTGTTAAAGAGTTTTTAACAAAATAAGAGACTCTTGAATACAAATAATAGCGGAATAACATTTAATCCGAACTTTATAATATAATGAGAATAAAAGGATTCATGATATAATATGTCAAAGGATAGTATACACACCATATAATAGTGAATTGGTGCATAACAACAATGAAGTCTCAAAAGAAATGTAAAATGAGATGAAATCCATTATAAAAGAAGGTATCCTTAAATTAAGGATAAATCAATCTCATAATTATGTGTGACAAATATAAATACACCCAATATAAGTGGATATTAAGTGTAAAACAATTAAAGGTTATTCACACATATTCAAAGGATGACATATTCAATAACTACATGTTGAACCCAAAGAAATCGAAATTGGGTTAAGAAGTTACCTTGACAGCCTAACGGCGTCACATCAAAATGAGTTGATGAGAGATAAAAAAAACTATCACATCACATGGACATAAAATTTACATCAATAAGGATATATGATAACATATCCCAACATAACAATATGTAAATTAAAAGACCCAACAAAAGAAGTCTTTTAAAAAGAGGAGGGTGAAAGGTTCCCTTACTGACATGGGTATCTTTCGAAACATATACCCCGTGAAAGAAGGACAATAAATCATTGATTTAAATACTCCTAACTGAATTAATAATACACAATGAGTAAAATAATGGTCATTACATACACCACTCAAAGGAAATTGTGGCAAATGTATCATAAATCTCACGGGAATAAAAGTGAGATGAAAAATCCCTTACGAAAACTCGGTAGCCTAACGGCGCCACATAAAACTTCCAAAATGGATTGATGAGATCAAATAGAGTATCCCATAATTTTAAAATAGAATTTACAGGAATAGGAATATAAAAGAAAATCCCCCAACATAACAAAGAGGAGCTTAAAATAAGTGACACAAAGGAGAGTACTTAAAAAGAAAGAGAGAGGTTAGATCTCTTACGAAAGTTCGGCATCCTAACGGCGCCACTCAAAACTTCCAAAATGGATTGATGAGAGAGAATAGGGTCTCTAATCACATGAACATAAAAATGAAAATAGGAGTAATATAAAAGAACATCCCAATCATAAGAAAGATGAGCTTAAATGAAATGACATAAAAGAGTGTACTTAAAAAGAAAGAGAGTTGTAGGATCCCTTACATTGGGTCTGAGATGACTCGATCGTTCTTTAACGTCCTGAATAAAAATCTTGAGTTAATTTATACTTCCTTAAGATCCTTTTTCAAGTTCATTATTCCTTTTATATCACTTATTACCATGTCATAAACATTATGTAATCATTTAAGTTTATAATATTTGTTTTTCCGATATTTGGTTCTTAAGTCGAAAGTGGACTTCTTACAATTACATGTTGTTCATGTGGCCAAATGTTTATTATATCCAGAATTGTATTCATGATGTAGATATCATATATTTCATATATATCCAGTAAATTCATGCATTTATAACATTACATAATCATTTAGAGGTAAGAAATGAAATGCACCGTTCATGGAGATGGTAAGCCGTACGTACGCATGAACGCTACTTTCATTTCTATTTCGTATTTTATAGAATGGAATCATAATTATATAAAGCTCTATTATAATTTCCGTATAATATCATATATAATTTCATAGTTACATCCTTTATACGTCCCACATATGGTATTTAACGAATCAAATCACTATGAGGGGGCGGTAGTCCGCACTTCCTTAATTGAAGATATCGCGTTTACCCATAATGGAAACCATAAAGGTATGCCCAAAATAAAAAAAACAGAAGCTTAAGGAAATAATAAACATATTATATATCATATATAAAAATAGTTACATCATAATGGCCACCTTTGAAGGTGTCAAATGAGTATTGAACAATAATCGTTTCGGAAGGCAGAATTTCGCCATCCACGGAAACCGTATGTTCTTTAACCATTTGATGTAGTTGTGTGAGAGTGTAGCTCGAATAAATCTTATAATAACATCCTAGTATATTGAAGATACTGGTTTTGTTACAAAAGAAGTAAATAAAAAGAGTTTAGGGGGTTGGAGAAGCAAAATATAACAAATGAACATGAGAGAATGAATTACCTTTAAAAGTGTAACTTCTTTTGATTTGAGCCTAAAGGATTCCTTTGAAAGGATTATGCCCAAAGGGAATCCTCTAGGATGAGAAGAGGGATGTGGAGAGAGTAAAAGGGCAGGGTTTGGCCGAGCCAAAGGCTTGAGGAGTGTGTGAAATGAGGTAGAGTTGGGGGCCTTTTATAAGAGGAGAGGAGGGACACTTTTGGAAAGTAACAAATTTTACTTTATTTGAAAAGGTTTTTCGGTTTTAAAAGGTCCCACATTGATATAATTCGTGGATAATGTGATAAGCGTTCTAAATCCACCCATCCAATAAGTTTTGGACATGTTTAGTTCATAGATTTTACATTATCTTTCCATTTTATTTAAATTGTCAAATAATGATGTCATCGCTGCATCATTATTATGTCATAAATAATTTAATTTATTTAATGTCTAAAAATTATTAAAAAAATACTATGATGTAGAAAATCTTTTTGTCTTTCCAATTAATATTTATAATCAAAATTTGGACTTGTGGAACCCCACATAAAAACTGTTTTAGTAAAACAACTCATGTTTGTGTCAATTTAATTTTAACATTAAATAAAAATATATTATAGTAATTTTCCAACTAAAGTGGCTCCATGGGGTCCCCAAGTTGGCCCATGGCTTGTATTGGTCGGAAATTACACATAAAATGAGGTTAGGTCATGTGTCAAGTTCATTTAATATTATTAAAACATTATTATTACCTTAAACTACACTAATTACCTCTAATCGCGATTAAAAACTTAATAAGTTACTATTCACCAAAAAATTATTTTTATCGCATTGAACCACATTTTACTTCTTAATGACAACCACGTATGTCGGATTTTTGAAATTCAAAACACAAATATGGAAAAATTTCATTTAAATGGAAAAATCAGTTTTTATAAGTACCACTTAGTGGATTCACTATTCATCAAAAATTGAAGTTTTTCAGAAAAATCCCAAAAAATCACCCTAAGATATATTTGATATTCCAAATTCAAAAATGAAGCATATTTTACAAAATTCAAAACATATAAGTCACATTAATTAATTTATTAATTAATTCCCGCTGTCAGAGCAAATAGCGTGTTTTTATAAAACAATAAGTATCAAAAGATTGACACTAGTTTATGTCTGATTTCAAAGTGAAATTAATTCCAACGACCACTATTGGATTTTATGGTAAAAATATTTTCTAATTTCACTTTAAAACCAATTCAAAATATTATCTAATCATATAAATAAATTATATTAAAAAGTGGTTTTGAATTAAAACACAACATTTTACACAATTCATTAAAAAATGAACTTTATCGGAAAACTACCAAGAAATTTCACAAAGTAAAATTTGATGTCCCGATTCTTAATAAGAGTTTTATTTGGTCCAAAAGAATGTATAAGAGTGATCAAAACTATATTTAATGACAGTTCTCCATTAAAAGGCGATAAGTGAACCTTTAGTGAAAACTAGGGCATATACGCCTAAAATTGAATTCTTTCCGTATTTTAAGCCTTTAGCTTTTATTAGATAAATGAAAAAACATTTAAAAACATATATAATCATATTTTAGTTATTTCTATCCATTCCCGCCAATACAACGACTACATGTTAACTACCATTTAAAATAATATTATTTTATTATTAGAGTGCAACGTAAGATTCCCAAGAAACTCGTTGTTGCGTGTTGGGTACGCCATCGAGCATAGCGTCCCCTTTAAAGTCATATCAATATTTTATTCACAAATATGGATAAATATGAAAATGTAATATTCTTTATTTACCTGGGGTGTTACAATTGGACTTAGTTTTGTTTTTTTGTATTTATGTTAAAAAAACATTGTATAGGTAAAAAAATATCAATCTTAAAAACTATTTTCATTGTGTTTCCCAACATGATTTTATACATTATTTCAGAAAATATTTTTGAATATATTTGATAAAATAATTTCCATATTTGATAAAATAATATTCATATTTTATAATGAGGCATTCTTCATTATTACTCAAAATAAATAGTAAAAACTACAAAAAAAATATCCATGTTTATTGTGAAAATTGGTATACCGGGGGTAGTGGCAAAAAGATGATAAGCAGAAAATTTAATATTAATATTATCTGAATCCAATTTTAAAAATAATTTTTGATGTCATCCGATCTTATTTTCAATTATCATGCCAATTTGAGGAATTTAGAATAAAAATTACTTTATTATATAAATTTTTTTTAATAAATTGAAATTGTTTCCTCTTGTCCACATATAAATTGATAGCCCTCCTTTCTATTATGTACACACTATTGAGACTTATAGATATAACAAAACATTATAAGTTATCTTATAATATTAGTTATACATTTAATATATGTTATTATCTTCTTAAAATATCTTTCTAAGGGTCCTATATTGTGGATCTAAATTTGGCTTACCGAAGAAGTGGTGATCATCTGACCCGACCTATGTAAATTTCATTATTTCTCAAAACTCTATAAATATTTGGTATTCATTATAAAATAATAAATTTATTATCATATATATAGTAATAAATTTTATGAATATGGAACCTCCTATATCAACCCACTATTCCAAAAAATGAGATGTGAAACTATCACTCATATGTACGTTTGGACCACCACAACCACATAAGGCTACATTTATTTTCCAACATCCTCAATCAAGGATGGATATTTTTATCATTATAATCTGTATAAATAATATTAATTAAATAATTAAGATTATGTTACTATAATTTTATTTCTATCTTCATACATTTCAAATAGTTGGAAACAATAACATCGCTACTGAGTAGATGTTGACTACCACCACAATGATATGAAGTGTCTCATTTATCATATATCCTTTAAATTGATAGAAATTAAGATGTTTTATGTAATATATATATATATATAATATGTGATATAATAATTATTATGGAATGATGAATTATTATTTACCTTTATTTCATTTTATCCATTGAAATGTGAAATTAGTATTCATTCATAGTATGAAATAAAGTCTCCAAGAACAATTTAATTCATATTTCTATATCAACCATTTAATGATGAATCTCAATATATTTATAATGAATATATATGGAATTTCATTCATTATAATTATTTTAAATTAATTATAAGAAAAGATTCTATAATTAATAGAGCCCCTAATCTAAAATTTTAAAGACCATTAAATTGTTAACACCCAAAAAAGATAGTTTAAATAGGGATTTAGTAATTAATATATTGTTAAAGTTTATAAGTATATAATATATTATATTATTATTATTTATATGAATCAATCACAGAATTTTATTAAATTAAAATATATTATGATCTAGGTTAATTCACATTCAATATATATCAAATTTAATGTAAGGGTTTTATGTTATAATATATAATTTCGATAGGATTTTTTATTTTTTTGATTCAGATGTTAAAATTCCATAATATACATGACTAGAAGAACCTTAGTTTTTTTATCCCGGATTTATTTTAATTTAATATTTTTTTGATTCTTCTATCTCTCATGACATACTCAATACAATAGATGGATATTTAAAAACAATCTGTAATATACTCCATTATTTGGATCAAAATATTTTTTCATCTAAGAAAATTATTTCAAAAAATGATTACAATAATATTTTACTCTTTTAATATGATTTATTTATGTCACTTTTTCCATGAATTAATATTTAAAAAAATTGTTTAAAATATATATTCATTTCATTCACTGAATGAGGTACTATTTATGTTTACTGAAAACGAGAAAATTATATTTGATTTAATATATGTGGCATGAATGGATTTTCCCACCATCTTGTCTTCTCAATAATTTAATGACTACTTTATAAATTAATAAGATACAATTAAATGATAATATATTCTATTATTTTATGTAAATTTATGGATATTAAACAACTGATTTTGAACTTAAAAGTGTATTTTTTTCAAGAAATCTTCCCTTATTATTATAAAGTTATATTTCATCTATGCTAAAAAATTTATGTTAATTGTTTTAATTTGATTGTGATTTAATTACACCATCCACTTTAAATAATTTTTATCTTATGATAATGATAATTTAAGGCTGAATCTATGAAACCTATTTCTTTACCAATGGTTAATTAATTTATAGTGAAACCCTTAAGAAATGTTTTTCGTTTTTTGGGGTAATTATATGTTGAAATGATAAAAAATTGGATTATTATATAGTAAGTATTTAATGATCATTTTTTATTGATAATACTAATTTAACATAGTTTATGTGTGGTTTTAAAATTATACCTCCTGCCAATTAACCGGATAACTATGGATATAACATGGGATATTAAGGATTGTTATAGTGATTTAACTCTATATGGTATGGGACTTCATCCCATATGATAGTTTTTGGACCATCCCATGACTATAGATATGATGCAGTGGAACATGTACCCAATAAACTATGCAAGTGTTGTCAGTGATTCATGATTATGAAAATTGTTTTTAATTATTATTTCTGTTGCACAAAAATATTTTTTATGCTAATTTTTATTTCTCATGGATTGTGTTCTTTGATTTCATTATGATTCATGTCTTATAAAATTCGTAATATTATAACATGACTCATGATTATGAAAAATGTTATATAGTGTACATATTTAAAACATTATTCTCCTGTTATCATACCATTATGTTCATGTTATGTATAAGTTATCATTGATATGTCCCTTTTTTACACTTTAATATCATCATATCTAATGCTTTCAAATGTTTCCTCTCCGGTGGTTATAATGAATTGTTTTAGGTATGTCAGTTCATAGAAAGGTTCTAGTTATGAAAAAACTAGTGTTAAATGATGTATATATTCTATGAAATTTTTTCTTATTTATCCATGTTTCTAAATATATTAATCAATTCTGTTTAAAAACAGATCATAATGGAATTTATTGATTATCAGTCAATTAAATTTAATATTTATATTGGAATTATATGGGTTGATATATTTATATTTTTCTTTGATAGTCTCCTCTATTTATTTTTCCCAATAATGAATAATTATGTCCTTGGATTTTGTGTATCATGAATGTTACATGTTTTTTATCTAGGATATATTTTTCCACAACATTTAAAGTATCCATCTCCTTCTATAATGGTGGAATAATATATTTTAGCAATAGAATAACAGATTACAATTAAATAATAATTTTTTTTCATTTTTAGTCATAACATTAATCTTTTCTTATATAAAATTGTGTTTCCTAGATTATTAAATCATTATTAGGTTACAATATTTTTCAGGTGATGATTTTTTTATATGATATTATGTTCTTTATGTTTTTTAAACTATAAAATTATTCTCATGTGTGTGTTGGTTCATGATATGTGTTCATAAAACTGAATATTATTATTTTGAACTAATATTTTTATAATTTCAATAAAATAGTTTCTTTATAAATAATAGAAAACTAGGGACTTGTTATTGATAGTGTTTTAAATGAATAAAATGAAGTTTTTAAATGGTAAATTATTTTAAATAGGTTCATTTATAATAAAAAATTATTGTTCTATTGACAATAAATCTACTATTGATTATAATCAACATGACATGTTCAGTTATAACTTATAGTGTCTTTTTCTGATTTAATATATATTTGTTTCAAATATAATATCCAATTTAGAAAGTAAAATAAAATAATTTAATATATACTTTCGTGCCTCTTATATTATTACCATATTATAGTTTTCTGTTATAATTTATGTTTGATAATATGAGGATAGAACAATTTTTATAATTTTTATGATAGGGTAATGGGAATATATATTTTGAGATTATATAGATATAATGTGTGAATTTATTAGTGTTTAATGTTATTGAATACAATTATTTTTATATATGGTGTTTTTTGAACTAAGTATCATGTATCATGAGACATATAGGGTTCATTCATGGGAATTTTATTTATTTTTAATTCACTGGTAGAGATTATTCATAACATGTTGCTCCCCTTAGTGTATTATCATCAATCTAATGAGGGTGTGCATTTTCATGAGGTGGTTAAAAAATGGGAAACTATGTTTAGGAATAATTATGGTCATTTAATATCTATACCATTATTTCTATGGAGGATTGTCAATAAAAATCACTATAGTGACTCATGTGTTATACATTGATTTCTTCTATGTAATGTTTGTGTATTTATAATACTATTATTCTTTATATAATTCATATATGTTGTTACTTATAGGAAATATTAATTTCTGTCATGATATATGTTATATGATCCCATTCACTTGTATATTTTCTTTAATTTTTTTCACTTCAAATTATGGTTATTTATTATTTATAATTAAAAATAAATCATAGTTTGGAAAATATAATATTTTATTTGTTAATGAATTAAAATTTATAAATCACAATACGGTAATTATATTGAATTTGATTTAGTTAAATAAACATATGCTTAAGAATACACACAAAAATATTCTGTAATTATTTTTCCCCTCATGGCACTCAATGTTTTTACTCAAATGAATTCCTTGTGAATTCTTTTAATTTTATAAAATGACATTGATTTATAAAGTAAATCTATATAATAATATTTTTATATTTGTTAATCTAAAATTAGAAGAATACATTTTATATAAAATTTCAAACTCGTGTGAATAAATTTCTTTAAACCAAATTATAAAGGGTAATTTGTGGGATTTTAATGGTAATGTGTAACTCAAACAATAAATATATAACATGTATAAATATCTATGAGTGTGTGTGAAATATTTCTTATTATTCATATTTCGATACTAGCATGTTTTCCAGATATTGGGTATAATGCAGATAATTATTATCGTATGATTGAGGTGAAATTTAATGGACATATTTCTTTAAAACCTTTGTTTGGGTAGTGGATTCCATTTCGTCCATGTCTTTGTAGTGTATTTTGGCACCATATATATATTCGACCATATAAAACCTACCAATTAATTGTATTTTATTTTATATGTATTTAATGATGTTTTTTCTATTATAATGATGAATTCAAAAAATTTTAAATTATGGAAATTTTTGTTTTCATATATTTATGTAGTTGTGTATCATTTGATTTGATTGTTATTTAAAACAACATTTCTGTTGTGTAAGACAAATGATTATTCAGAATTATGATTCTAGAAATCTATGTAGAAGATCAATTTTTCTTAATCATTAGTGAAATGATTAAAAAATCAAGTTAATTTTATTTCAACGAAAAAAAATTTAACTATTAAAAAATATAATACATGCTTATGGATTTATGGTGGGTTCACTAGTGTTATATAGATGTTTTACAGAGTATAGATCTTAATAGTGATGGTGGAGAGGAAATTACCTAATAAAATAATGAAACTTTTATAAAACATTATGTAATAAGTCTAATTAATCATTTGTGAAACAATTTATCCCATTTTTTATTTCATATATCAGTATTTTTGGATAAAATTTCATTATATAAAATTCCACATTTGTTCCCATGTTTCAATTATTCTCTCATCAAACTAAACGAACGATGTTATTGTATATTTTATAGAACACCCTGATATTCAAAGACGAACATCATATTTGATAGAATGTAATACAAAAATTACATATATTTGAACGGAATATAGAACCATGATACTTTAAAATATATTAAATTTAAAATAAATTTATTCCCTACAATAGATTGTAATAATCCCAACACCAGGTTAAAACAAACCATGATAATCTACATTAATATTATTATATAAACATAACCATTATTTCCTACATGTTAAATTGTAAATTACTAATAGTACTAAATAAATTCTAAAAAATATAAGGTTTACACATGTATAAAATAAATAAAATGGATATCAACTAATTTTTGATGAATTTAGAACCATTTAAAATAAAAATAAAGGTTTTCTGAATATTTAATCTAAAAGACTGTTTATTAGGGATTTGAAAAAAAATAATTATTTTTTTCTAATTTTGGAAACACTATTGTCAAAATAATCCTCATTATTTAAATCATTATCTAATCATCTCTCTATGTGTAATATTTTGGATATTTCTAAAATGTGAATGTTTCCGAGGAATAAAGAAAATTATTTTATTTGAAACTATAATTAAATTAAAATTAATAATAAAGGTAAATTATATTATAAATTTGTTTAAAAGTATTATTATTTATGTTTTATATATATATTAATCTTATTAATTTAATGTTAATCAAATCCATATTAAAACATTATATAAAAACATTTTATTCTTTTAAATATGTACTCCTTAAAAACCTACATTGACATCTCATCTTTGTGAATAATTTCATATTACAATTTTCCAATTATATTAAATGAATTTTAAAAAATGAATTAAATATATTTAATAATAAAATTAATCTATATATGATAAATTCATCTAAATTTTTAAACATAATTAATTAAAAAAATAATAAAAATTATTTCCCATGTTTAAAGAAAAATGGATTTATTTGGGGATAAAGATAAAAAATAATTGTTAAATTAATATAAAAACTTTACTAAAATATACTGTCTAGAAATATTTTTAAAATATAATAATTCATTTTTTAAGCTTTAGTCTTGGGAAAAATGTTTGTACACCTTTTCCTTCTCAAAAATTACAAATGTGCCACCCTCCTAACTTATAAAAGGCCACCCCCTCTCTTCTCCTCAACACAACATCAAACCATTTTGGTACAAACAATACCTATCCATATCACTTTACAACACCCATATAATCATCAAAAAAGATAATTTTGGTCATATATCCATTTAATGAATGCTATAGGTATAAACCTAAAGAGATGGTCTAAGAAGAGGTTAAATTCTAAAATACGCATTTTTTCATATTTATTCATTGAAATCACAAAAATATGATTCATTTATGATTATAAATTATAGAACAATTATCCTATACAATTTAAATTTATTATGTTAATGTAATTACCAATATAAATTTCCACTTCCCCCAAATTTCAAACAATAATGTCACTAGTGAGTATGACAAACTCCCACCTCTTAAACTGATGTAATGTGTTTTTCCATAACCACCTTCCATGGCTGGGAAAGATAATGGATATATATCATATATATGATATTTCAAATATGATAATACTTTTTTATTCATTATATCATATATATCATATTTCAGTATCTATTTTATGTTGTTATTGACAACATTATTCGTGTTTTTGACGAATTATTGCCCCCATTGTGATGTATATTATTTTTCACAAAGGATTTAGATGGGTAGAAATGCGGATAATGATCTATAATATATTTTATATAAATGAAATAATTATTGAATACATGACATATATATCGTTATTAAAATATTATATATCCTTTTTTATCTTACAGTGACAAATAATAATTTCATTCTTGTATATATGGATTATAGTATTAATGATGAGATTTTAAAATATTTTCATCACCACAAAAATTAATGATATATTTATGTATATTTCAATAATTTATATGTCATATATTATATTATTATTATTCTATAATGATAAAATATTACATAAATTTTTCATATAATGATCATAGAAAAGAAATGCTACTCTACTGTACATTTGACTTACTATCTCCATTATTATGACATATTATTTTTTTCCAAAAAAACCAGAATTAGTTAATAAAGGAATAATATATTTTTAAATATGGTAAATATTTCATGTTTATTATAATGGATATAATTAAATAATTACTACACTGACCTTATTCGACATAACAAATTTATTTTTGATATATAATCCAAATATCATCGAACCATATGGCATTAACATAATAGATTAGGTAATCATATATTACATTGTAATAAGTGAAATTAATGAATTATAAATAAAAACAATTTTCTTAATAAATTAAATAATTAACATAATTTATTATTCTTGATGATAATCAATATATGTGATGAGTCATTATAAAGGTAAGGGTTTCTCATCTCATAGTTTCTTTTATGAGAAATATTCAATACTCATAACATATTTCTTTTTTGTGGTGTATATAACTCAATTTTTTTATGTTATATAATGAATTTAATTATATTCATAGTATTTAATGTATCTTTTAAATTTATTTATATCATGGGGTTTATTATAAAAAAGTATCCAGTGTGGTAAGGTATTATTTCACTATATCATCATTATTCAAGATTTATTTTGTATATGAATCCCTTAAAAAAATTATTTTAGTTTTTCTATCCTAAAATAATTCTATTTTGTTTACCTATGGATTTTATTCAAATCGTTTCGGAAAATTTACAATTTTTTCTCACATTAGTACTTCAAATTATTAATAAAATTATTTTTATGAAAATATTAAAACATTTATCTATTGGATCACAAATAATTTTTTCTAAAACAATGTTTCCAAAAAAAAATTACATAATTTTGCTAACTTCATTGAATTATTTGCTAAAAATTTAAACCCATTTTTTTATTTTTACATTATTTGTTAAATGTAATAATTTTTTAATTTTCCAATGAGGTGATTTTTGAAAAATCATAAATTGTGAAATAAATGTTATTTTTAACTTATATAACATTAATGTAATTAAATTCCTTCATGACCATAATTTTACTAAAATATTACTATTTCGGTATATGAGGTTTTAAAAAAATTGTAATAATAATCGTGAAATTCAGAGTTTTTAAAAGTGATTATAAATGAAAAGGATTTTGGGATTATTATATAAATATTATAGTTTTTAAACAATAAATGTGATTTATACAGAAAAGTTAGTTTCATCAATTATTTTGTCAATATATTGTTAAAAATAATATTCTATCTATGAATAAATATTTTGATTTTAATTATGAATTATTTTGGATCTAATCAAAATATATCATCCTTAGTGTTTAGTTTGATTCTTTGAGATCAGTTTGAATTGGGATGTACTATACTGGTTCCATTCATTATACTCTTTATTATTTATGATTATGTTTATTGACATGGGTAATTGTTAAAATTTAATATTATAAATTTTCAATATGAATGTTTATATTGATTATTTTTCACACATTTCATATACGGAATGCATTAGACAAAGAAGTTTATGGGTGGGGCCTAGATATTGATATCCTAACAATTCATTGATAGAAATCATGAGAAAAATTATATTGGGTTTTGGAAGAGGCATTAACTATGCATGTAGATATATTTGAACAAGTACTAGATGGTATTATATATTTCAAAATACGGCCTCAACATTGTATTTTAATGATATAGCTTGATTCAATCTTTCATTAAGATTCAATTATTGATATTCATATATTCCACCATATGTATACCCATACTGAACTTAAGAGTTCACCACTTTCTTATGTTTTATTTTCTATGGGATACGAGGAAGTGTTTTTTGAATTTTATGTAGGGATACAATAAGACTATCATTGAATTTGTAAAATTAATTTAATTGTGTAACTTTGGTTTCAAAATGTATTTTGAATTTAAGGTATATATATTTTATGAGGAATACAAAACTACATGGTCCTTTATTATGTGATTCCTTATAACTTATTCTAATTTAATGAAGATACCCCAAAATTTTCGCAACTGGGGTCAGGGTCATTACAATTTTTAATAGAAAAATTTTAGTAGAAACATTATGAAATAGATTTATAAAAATATAGATTATAGGAAATACTTATGTTATATAAATTAATGATAAGTATAAAATAAAATTCTAATGTTTTGGTAAGGAAGATATTATATGTTTTTCCTTGAGAATACATCCCAATCAAGTTTCTATAAATGGTCATGGTATTAAAATATATGAACCAAGGTGTAAGAAATTTATAAAGGGCGTATTGGTCTTGACCCAATCATCACATGGGGATTGAAAATGAGCTTTATATTTTATATATATTCAAAATCTAGAGGGATATGTTTATGATAAATTAAATTTACATTAGACCCATTTTGAAGGAGTGAAAATTATAATATCCCTAAACCATCCATTTTTATAATTATTAGATAATTAATGCCAAACATTACATATCATGTAAACTGATTCATTAGTTTTTGTATTATAAATTATGTTACATAAAATTATGATCTAATATAATGTATGAAATTATTTATAAATTGTGCCAAACTAAAATAATGTGATCCATATAAATTCAAATTCTTAATATAGGGATTTACCTCTTAGGAAAGAAAATAAATTTGGAGCTATAGATACACCTTGAAAATATCAAATTATAAATATATTAGGACATTTCACTAAAGATTTGAGTAATAAAATATCACTTATTTATTATCTTACTAATCCACCTTGTAGTTATATAATGTTAAAATAATTCATGTATTGGTAACCTCAATCACTAAATGGGACTATATATGAATATCTAGTAGAGAAATAGATAAGTTATTTAGAGAAGATATTTCAACTCTAAGAAGTAGTGAATGTGAGAAAGTTTTCATGATTGATTATCATTTATCAATAGAGTAAGATCAATAATGGTAATTGATTCCATTGGATATTAATGAAGAAGAAATGGAAAACATTAAATGAAATGGTTTCAAGGTACCCATCTTGAAAAAATAGTTTCTTCATGACCAACAAGAAGATATATAAATATAGTTATTAGGATTAAGACAAAAATAAGAGTAAACGTTTTATAAATATGAATCCAACATTATGAGTTTATCAATGAATGTGGAATAAAACATACACAATCCAAAAATAAAGAACAATAATTTTTTTGATGGATGTTAGACATTCCATAGAATGGAACTGCCCCCCCCCAAAAAAAATTCTCCTCACATGAGGGAATAATTAAATTTTCTATCTTGATATCGAAATAATTATCCATTTTTTATTGATTATAAGGAAATAAATAGAAGGAGAGTATGGAAGAAGAAATGTAAGATAAAGGGAAGAAGAAAAATATGTATTTTCCATCATGTGATACTTCTAGATGTAAAAAACCATGCTATAATCTAAAAAAGAGGAGGATTTTTATTCCCATTTGGAGAAAAGGGACAACATTATCATGATTACAAAGGAAGAAATATATCTATAAACATGATATGATCCATTTCAAGGAGATGTGATATAAGGAAAATTAATTCCTTAAGATTCATGGAAATATAAATCAAAACATGCTATGGGATCTCTTTCAAGAATATTATTTTACTACAGGTTATGTGGAATAATTAATATAATTATATTTTCATTCATGAATATTGTTATTGGAGTATTTTTATAAATGATATTCTCATTTTAAAAATTATGAAATGTATAAAGATTATATTACAGAATTATTTTATTATATAATCGAAACAATGTGTTGAATGGTACCAAATAACATTTGAATTAGTGAAAAGTTTCACTGCTTGAAAAAAACTATATTCGTGGAGGATAACAATAAATAAATTTTGGATGTTGAAATATTAATTATTCATTAGTTTTTGTGAATGTATTGGAGACCTATACATTTTATCTAATCATTGATATTCTCGTAATTATGGGATATTATAATTTGGTAAAATTATAAGAATTATATTAATATGGTTTCACGAAAAAGTATAAACTACATGCCGGGTGACAACCCATCACATCCATAAGGGTCGTGGATCAAGAATCAACAAATGAAACATGATAATGGTTTTAAACATATCACTACTCACTATAATGTCGTAGTTAAAATGTATTTTTTTTAGTAAAATCACTTGATGGACAAATACTAATTTTGAATTAGAGGAACTAATTTTGAGGGTTAGAGATCTATGTATTATATAAGATATCTTCTTATGACCATATTATTTTGTAAAATATTTATAAACATATAGAATTAATTATCACTATTTTATGAATGTTATTATATGTCAAAAGATAGTTTTAGTTCATTATGAATAAAAAATCATCTTGGATATTAATTTCATGCATTAGTAAATGATGATTAAAATTATTGATGAAAAAAAGAAAAAAATGTGTATTTGAAATTGAATTATATCTATTTACTATATTTTCATATATTGTAAGTCGATAATGTTATAGAATACTTTATGTCTTGGAAAAGGATATTTAAAAAAATTATCTTAACGCATATATTAATGTTGAACCAATGGAATTTCAAATCTTCATAGATTTATGGGTTTAACTCCATTAACATTCTATTTATCATTGAATTTATTGTGATACTGACTTCTAAAACACACTATAATTATTTAATATTTTCTTCTCTATCCATAAGGTAATTTTCACAAATGTTATCCTATATATAATCATAGTTATGTGTTATTCCATTTTACCTATAAAATTTAAATTTCACTCTTATTAAGGGGATACATTATTAACCACTTTAAAATTTGGATTTTATACTATGTTATTATCAAATGATATACAATTATTTACTGATATCAGGAATAAATATTGATAAAATAATTCAATCAAGGGGGTTGAATGTAAACCCTCATGAATTTAATATATGAACATCATGTTAGATAAAGTGTTTGAGACACAACACGAACTATATGGTGGAATATAAAAATATATTACTTTATGATATATTTATTTATTAGTAAATTCAATATATTTAACATCTTTAAATACATGTTACACCATGTTAGAATAAAACATGATACTCTGTTGTAATATTATCATTAAAATATTTCCATTATATCTTACCCATTAAATTGGCCGGTATGAATAATAATAAATAAATTATGAAAAATATAATGTTAAAATTGTATAAAACAAATGAAATCTCTATATATTGATAAGAAAAAAAAATATAACCATTTAAAGGAAAAATAAAGTTTTCTAAAAAACTATATTTTTTTCTAAAAGACGGATTAATAGAACTTTGAAAAAATAATTCATAATTAATTTAAACATATTTTTTTAAAAACATTGAATAAATAAACATTATGTTTTATATCTATATGATGAAATTATCATTGGGTGAATTTGATTTTTGAAAAGTTCCATTTTTTATGAATAGTTACCATTGTTGAATTATAACTGAAAACAGGCTTTACATTTTATTTATTTATAAAGATATATTTTATTATATATTTATATTAATGTAAAATTATTTCAATTATACATATTTTAATTTAATTTAGTAAATTTTATTAATATTCATTATAATATGAATATATTATATTTTTAATCTTTTGAAAAATATCTCTTTATAAATACTCATTGTCATCACACATATTAGATTAATTTAATGATAAATTTGGAAAAATCATTCAATTTAATTTGAATAAACAAATTCCGTATTTTAAAATAGTATTTTTCACATTATATGATAATATAAAATTGATTTTTATATCATAATTATTAGTAAAAATAGTTAAAAATTATATATTATATTAAAGTAAAAAAATGATTTATCAGTGATTATAATAAATAGTTATGGATTAAATTGAAAGAAATAAGTGAATAAACTTTATTTAATAAATATATATTGAACTATTAATGTTTAAATATCATTAATACTCTATTTTAGGCCCTTGTGGCATGTTTAATACACGGGTAATCTATTTTCCTTTCAAAAATCACAAGTTTGAAACTCACCATACTGATAGAAGTCCACCCAATTTCCTCTATTATTAACACCATGAAAACATTAAGTTTCGAAAAATAAATTCTAAAATATCAATATAATTTTTATATACTCATCCTATAACCCTTTTTATGATCATAAATTTATTCTAGGAAGCCATTAACTATAATCATAAATAGGTGGTCTCAGAAGAGGTAAAATTGCTTACTATTCATTTTTGATTTATTTTTGCACGCACATAAAAAAATTAGTAGTACATTTTTACTGTATAATAACAAAATTATATCCCATATAATTATATTTTATTATTTCATGTTCATTACCAATATCCATATCCATTATGATAAAAAAAACAATATCATCACTCATGTGTACAATGGACAACCACATCATGAACCGATGTCATTAGTTATTAAATGACCACCTCACAAGGGAGGTTCTGTGATTGAAGTAATATTTTTCTAAATTTTTTAATGTTTTAAAAATATTTAATCCATAAAATTTTATCAATTTGAGTTTTATGCATCAATTATGGAATTATTGTTTATTTTTGTCTAAAATGTGAAAATTGCATAATTCTGCAGTTTTAACAGATTTAAAAAAAATTTCTATTTATAGAATAAAATTTAAAATGTATTTACAATTGAGGTTATTATTTATTTATAGTATTCATATTTTAATTGTTGAAAAATTAAATTTTTTAACAAGGTTTAATTTGACCATCAAAGAGCCAAAAAAATCCATCAAAATTGAAATAATATCGAGCAAACTATGTGGACATCACCTTTTAAAATGAGGTATAATGCTGGATAAAATAGTCCAATTGAGTATATTATAGATTTATATGAAATATAACTCTTGATATAATTAAATAAAATTAATTTCATGAAGATATTCAGTGAGTACAGTGGTTATTATTCAGTTAACATTCAATAAATATTTAGAGATCATTCGGATGGAACAAAATATCATAGAAATTATGATATAACATCTTCTTCAAACTGAATATGGTATTGATATTTTTATTTTAAATGAGAAATAATTTTTTATCAACTTTACAAAATATTATTTTTAAAAATTATGTCATTAATGGGGTCTATAATGAAAAATCTTACAAATTAAGTATTACAGAGTAAAAATTATCATCCTTTTTTCCTATAAAAATTTATCACCTATATTTCTCGAAATATTTTAAATTATATGAGAATATTTTATATTATTTTTTATTTTAATTTATTGTTAATAAAGTTATTCCACTTTTATATATTTATAATTTTACTTCATGTAATTATCTATTTTTTATCATTAGTGTTTCCACCATGTTCTTATCCAATGTGATCTCCAATATTCATGATCATAAGTAACTAACATGAGGATGTTAATTGTGGATTAATCCAGTATTTTAACTAATTAATTACCCAATAATTTTTATTGATTCATATTATCATAGTGTTAAGTTAAAAGGGAACATAGTGGATGATAGGGCTTTGTATTTTCACTTGCCACCAGAGGAATATATTTATCTTCTGTAATATTTTCCCTAGATTGAGGTGGTGGATGTGTGGTCTCATAGTGATCATTGAATGAACTATATATTAATTACATGGGTTTGAGAGGATATTCAGGAATATTATTGAGCATGTTCAGTTTGTTTATTTCAATCTAATATACACAAGATGCATGTTTAATATATATAATCAATTGGGAGGATCTCTTTTCTATCTAAAATCATTCAGTTTTCATTTATTTTTACCCCATTTAATTGTTTTTTTAAATAAATATATTATTATTTCATAGATATTTCAAAGCTAACTATTCATATTTGTTATTTTTATGTTAGTTATGATATAAATAGTGATAATAAATATTTTGTGTTGTGTAAGGTGCCTAATTGAGACTGACTCTGGGTGTGTACTATATTTCATGCTTTTGTAAATATAATATAAACATGTTATTGAAACAAAATTATCACACATAATTATTTTTTGGGTGACCCAATAGGTTCACACCCAATTTTTCATTAAAAAATATAAAATTTCAAAATTAAAAAAAAATACATGATGGTTTTAATTGATTGTTTCATTAATTCATGGAATAATAACCCATATGTGATAGAACGAATTAATATATCATGGTTGTAAATATAAGGTGGTGTATCTTTTATTTCAGGAGAGGATTGGTTATTTTGAAAATCAAATAATGGGTAGCGTAAATTGAAAGAATTAATAGCTGCACTCAGAGAGGATATGAACAACCAAATTTTTGATGAAATAACTAAGGAGCTAATTTATTTCTCCCATTAGATTCAAGAATATTAAAAACTGAAAAATTTCCAAGAAGAATCCCCTGAATTGTTCCCTGAATTTTCTATTTAAGTACAAGAAATTGGGGAGCATGAATACCTTAATCAATATTATATGACTAAACTTCAAGAGGAATATATCACTGATGATGTGATTTATCCAAAACTGAATTAGTGAGATTACGATTTCCTGAACTCTATCATTTTTTATTTCATTCAATATGATTTTTTATCACTCTTTATGATTTTTAATTTCATATATTTCAAATCCTTAATTTTCCTTAGTGGGTGATAATGAAACTAGACCTACACCTACTGAGGAATATATGGAGCTCCCTAGATATGTTTAATATTTATTAGAGGATGATCAAAAGGTGATAAAAGTTGGATTTCCTAGGAATATTAATTAATATACAAGTTACCATGATGCAAAATAATATGATATTGATACTTCATGTTTTAGTTTTATTAAAATATTATTAAACCCAAACTTTCCATTTGTATTTTTTTATGAATCATACCTTGATAAACAAATAGTCAAAGAAGAAGATATTGAAAAATTATAAACCAAATAGAAGGATGTTCTATACATAATCACACCCCTACCATGATAACTATACCATATTTTTAAAGGGGGAAGATCTGGTGTACTCAATTCATTGAATTATCCTCTACAAAAACAATGGAAAATGAGAAAAAAAGTTGTTAGAATCTTTATATGGTGGATAGTGTCTATGAAGATCCACCAACCATCTAATTATTGATAATAATTGGTACATCACTTTACATGTAGTAAAAAATTCAAATCCCGCTAGGGGGATCATTCTAATATTTATCCAAATGAATCTTTCTGGAAGATTAAACATCAATCATATGAATTTAGATTTCAATTTCATATTATGGATTACTACACAAGTCATTATACTCAATATTTTCTTTTTTAGAATAAATAACTTGATCAGTGTGATTAATTGACTAAATTTATTTCATTGGGTCATGATGGACTAAGGAAAGCTTACAAATAATGAATGAAACAGAAATATACTTCATGGGAATGTGTGTTCAATTTTTAGGTTTATATTTTAAACTCCATAATTTTTTAACTATATGTTTTGTGACTTAAATAGAAATTTAATGCCCATAAATGAATTATTTTTCACATCACATATCTATGTTACCTTAGTTTTCATGGAATCCAATTATTTCATGATATATATTTCAATGTTAAATAAATTGAATTCGAAAAATAGATAATTGGATTATTAAATTGATGCATGGAAATTAAAATGAGGACTCATGATTTGAGAGAATTTATTAACTCATGTAAATAAAATTTGTAATCATTATTCGTTCCTAGACATTGTCACATTCTTGTAAATTTATTATTTATTATTAATCCTGCATTGATTTATTTTCAAAATATGATATTTTCTAAACCTTATAGGATTTACAGACCAAATTCTTTCTATTTATTATTGATCATATTTCATGAGTGATATTGGGACATTTCACCAACCAGAACATTCATTTTATATTATTAGAGCTATTACTCTACAATAACACATTTAAAATTATTGAGGCATTATTTTATAATCAAATTATTTTTAAATAACCACCTTTAACTCAATCATACTTTAGACCATAGATATCGCGAATTATATTTATAGGTATGATCCATGTATACATCAATTTTTATCTATTCCTATGCTACACTTGTTATTTACATGCTATTTTAAAGTTGATGTGTGCGGTTAAACATAATAATTTTGAAATTTATGATTTCTATTACAAGGAAAAAGTGTGGGGATTCTTATTGTGGGAAAACTTTTATGTTTTTACTCTCTCATGAAAGATCATTTTTTCCCCACATGGATTAAATAAATTTTAAAATGAAAAAAATACCCAAAAAATGAGAAAATTGGGTTGTTATTTTGGAATATAAAAAATACCATGACTAGACCTATTATATTTATCATTAATTGCAATGTGGTGAAAATAATGATTATTCTATTCCGAATATTTGATAAAATGAAAATGTTATTTGAAAAATAATTAAAAGTATAAAAGAAAGTAAATAATATTCAAGTGGGTGCACAAATAAATCAGTGTAATTTATTTTATTATAACATTAATATTGAATGGTATAATATCATGAAAATATTATTTTTTATATCATGAATTACATTTAATATATAACCCTTCTCTTTAATCATTAATTTCAAAAGCATTAAATATTACAAACCTTATGCGTCAGAGTCAATTGAAAATTTATTTCATGTCCACATGAGTTTATGTGTGTTTAGTATTCAAAAATTAAGAATATAGTTCATTAAAAATCCTATTGATATGGAGAACGTATTATTAATATAATGAGAAATATTGATTTATATCATAAGTAATGAGAGAAAAAATTCAACAGACGAGTAGATCGTGATTTGAAATTTTTAATAATAATGAATCCATGAACATGAATAAATAAAAGAATAAGTTCCATATTTATTAAATGGGGGAAATTAAAAAACATTATTTTATTATTTCATTTAAAATTGAGGAATTAAAATGATATTTAATGTGTGTCATTGAAAATTAGGTTTGACCATGAAAATTATTTGATTTTATTGCATTGTAATTTGAATATTAGTAACATTAGTTCCCTTATATTTTTAATTTTTTGATTTTACGATTGAGGGAAATAATGCTATAAGTTTACGAGAAATCATAAATTTAGTATTTTCATAATTTTTCATATTTTTTTAAATGATTTAATCCCACTAAATTATCAATTTTTTTAATAACATCAATTTTTGATCTATGTTGTGTTTTGGGGTAAAATGTTTAATTTTATTAATTAGGTAATTTGAAAATGTTTGAGTCATTTAATATTTTAAGCATAAAAATTAAAATATATATCAAACTTGAGATATTTTGTTTTTTATCGAATTTAAATGTCCATGTTTCATAACATAATGTTCTGACAAATATTTAATTTGAACATCTACGGGATGAATAAATCAATTAATGTAAAAAAAACATTTTGGGAGAAAAAAATTACCTCACATTACGATATGCGGAATAATTTGGGATATACTCCTCTAATTGAGTTGGTTAAATATTTATATGAATTATCATCCTTTGAATCATATAAATAATAAATTTCATGGATTTATTCATTCATTAAGCTAGTCATTGAACACTCAACATTGTAGAACGATTTATGATTTATTAGGTTATTATATATTGATTATATATATGAAATTATAGTGTTAAACGAGAAATAAAACAAGGTACAACATTCCAGAAGACTAAATTTACCTATTCCATCATTAATGGGTTCAATCACATACAATAATTTGGTGGAAAAATTATAGAGTCAATAATCTCATCCCTTTTCCCTATGAAAATGTATCTCATCTCATTATCAAAATATTAGAAAGTATATGTGAAAATTTTGAATATTTTTTTATTTTATTTTATTTGTAATAGTATTATAAAATTTTAATATATATTATTATGCTTCTTCATCTCATTATATTATTTTTATTTTTTGAGTTTACACCATGTTCTTCATATATATGATATCTTATACTGATGATCATGAGTAACTAACCCAACGATATTCTTGACGGATCAATCCAGGGTAGAAAAATAGTCATTTTACATTCATGTTTATTTTTTCATATTATTTTAATTTTAATAAAATGTGATCTTTGTGGATAAGGTTATTTTTTGTCTCTACATTCCAACTGAAACTTATCTTCCTCTTCAAAAATATTGGACCTCGATCAAGGAGGGGGGTGTGTTATATTTCGATGATTGTTGAGTGATTCATATATTCATACCATTTCTAGGATACGATTTTCATTAAAATAATGAATAATGTTAATTATGCTTATTTAGAACTAATAAAGAGATGATAAAAGTTCAATTTAGGAAATCTTCTATGAGAATATCTTTTTTTGACATCATTCCGTTTCAATTGATTTTTTCCAAATTTCAATATATATATATAATTCATATTTAAATGCCAAATAATCATATCATTCAGTTTTATATTAATTATAATATAAATACTATCAATCGAAATTTGTTGTGTTGTGAGCTGCCTCTATGAGACCGATTCTCGGTGTGTGCTATATTGAATGCTTATGTAAATACAATATTGACTAGGGATTCATGAAAAATCATATTTAATCAGTATTATGATGGATATAATGTAAATATAATATATTTATAACTGCATTATACCTTTTTATTCTTTTTATAATATATAAATACTTTTTTTTTCAGGTGAGAATATAATAACATCGCTCATCTATACATTGATCAACCACCTTATAAAGGGATGAGATTCATTTTTCACTCATGATTTATAGAAAAGGTAATAATTATAATTATAATTATTAAATTTTAAAACATCATAACTATGAAATTAATTACATATTTATCATTCTGATTTTCCAATATATCATTTTCTTTCTTACACTTATTAATTAAAATGTTGTTCTTGTATTTATGGAATACCACCACCATAAAGCCTTATGAATATCAATTCATCACCACACCACATGGATTATATATACCGGTATATATAAATATATATTATGGAAAATATGGAATTATTATCCTTATGGATAGATATAATATTACTCAAATATATTTCCTAATGATCATTGAAATATTGAATCATTACTCATGCGTACGGATGACCGACCATAACCATGATTATAATGTAGTTATTTTTTCATCACCATCATTCAGGATATGATTGTAAAATATAATTTATGAAAAAATATGATTATTTTTAAGATTATTATCCTAATGTTTTTAAAATATTTACTACTTTGACAATAATAAACATACCAAATTATTTTTTGACGCATAAAAAATATCCATGAAATAGATGAAGTAATGTTAATGGAATTAGTATTCATATTTAACCCAATAATAAGTTAAATAAAAGGCATAATAAAAAGTAAACAGTTATTAAGACAATTATTTACTTAATATTATTTTATTATTTAGTAATATAATGAACATAAATTTGGATTTATACTCCGGGCATGGGGTTCCCATCTAACATTTAATTCCATGATACATATGGAATATTCACCCCATAACTATTTTGTGTGGAATATACACTTATATTTTTGTCTCTTGTATCTTGAATTCATTTATTTTCAGGGAATTAAATATTTTATGTGATTTTATTTCTTTGTAGGGGCTTATGATATAAAATTTAACAAAATGAAAGTGTTTATATCACAATCTCATCATTAATTAAGATTATATTGGTTAAAGTCTCTCATGGAGGTATTATTTATTATTTGATTCTTAAAACATATATATTTTCTTATAATATTCTTATTAATTAATTATTTCATGTTATAGTTCCATTTTTCCTCTCTCTGTTACTTAAACTGATATAGAAGGTATTTTTAGAATATATTGTTTTATTTATCTCTTCAGTCAAAAATCCTTTTCATAAAAAACCATATTTTATAAAATTATATTAATTTTTTTAACATTTTCCAAAAGATTTATTAATACAATTTTACACAGATTTTAATTTTTTATAAATATTTTGAATGCAATTGCATGTTTTTCTGAATAAGGAAATTTTCTAACATCTTTATAGTAGAAATGGAATATTTTTTTTAACTTATACGATATTTATAGAATTACCCACCGTCATGACCTCCATGTTGTTAAATCATTCTTTTAAATGTTTACAAAATTATTTTTAATGAATTATTTTTAATAATATTATTGAAATTATTTGATTTTAAAAGAAATTTTTAATGAATAAAAATTTACCACATTCAATAAAGTAACATGTTTTAAATAAAAAAAGTGATTCCCAAAGAATGGTTTTTTTCCATTAAGGAGTGTTCTTTGTAATATTTTAATATAATTTTTCATTTATAAAGTCATCCTTTTATTTAATTTATCTTTTAATGGGTATATACACTAGCGATAAAATCCTTTTTTTCTTCAGATGGTTTATGATTAGTTCAACTAGGGACGAACTGTATAGATAAAATATATTTTTTAAAATATGTTTTATGATTATGTTTATTGAATGAGTTAATTTTTAAATTTTTTATCTATTTGCTCCAAATTAATGTTAATATTTACTATAGTGCATACAATTAATATATATAATTTTTTGGAATTTGTCTGTAATAGATGGGGTCCAGTTATATATTGTCTCTCGATGCATTAGTATGTCTCTTATGAAAACCTACAAAAGGTTATGGATGAGGCATTACCCATTTATATAGATGTCCTGGAATAATTCCTTACTGTTATTAGATTTCATGGAACAAGACATTGATTATATGTTTTAGATGTTTAATATTATGCATTCCATCATTATGAATTCAATTATTGATATTCCATGTGATTATTTTGATTGTTAAAATATCCATGGATATGTTTCATGCTAACATGATTATTTATACATATTTATTTTATCATCATTGTTTCCAAAAATATTATTCTCAGGATATTTATTAAATGGAATTGTTTTCAGTTATTTAAATTTTAATATTTAGTATTCCTTATTTATTAAGAGCTTACATTGTATGCTTATCCTTAACAATCGCCTTATCTCACCACCTTCATTTGTATTATTTTCAAAACAATATAAGGATATGTTTTTTATTGATATAAAAGGATAAACATAAAAGGATATTGTAAATATCAATTAATCTTATTTTTTATTTTATGTTTCCAAATTTAATATGAATTTTACAAATAAATAATTTTTCCTAATGAATAAATAACTATATTACCCTTTGGGATGAAATTACATACATATTATTACAAGGTTATAAAAAACCACCAATGTTGGGAAACTGGGTTTAGGTTCAATGCAATTGTTTTTTTAAAAAATTAATTGAAAATTATCTAAATCCAATATGAGATGCCATCCAATTTGACACCCAACCCAGACCAAGACATGGCTCGAAGATAATTCCTACATCCTAGGGGCTTGAAACTAGTGCAAGGGTATCATCAATAAACTTCTGAATTTATTTCACCCGTGTATATAATGATAGAACAATCCATGAGAATAAAACATCAAAGAACATAAAATCATAACCAAGTGAGATAAAATAATTTTTAAATTCAACTTTTTACAAAATTAACAAAAAAAAAGATACTACAATAGAAGGGGAAAACTATACCAAAAGGCCACATATTAAAATAAGTTCATCACTCTAAATCCACCATAAAAAACCCGTATGACAAGAAACTCTACCAACCGGATCGACCATTACAACTATGATATATCTTGAATTTAAAAGGGTCCAGAATAACAAAGTCTACACACAACAATTTGTGTGTGTAGTATGTGATATAAAGTGCAGTAGGATATAACCCAAAAAGAAAATTCTATTCTATAACAATAGAATATAAATCATAAAACACATTTATGTATGTATAGTTGATAAATTTCCTACAAAACATTTTTATGGAAAAATTCATCAATAAAAACTGTTAAAGTAATCATTTTCTCAAACTAGTTTTCATGAAATTAATGTGTATACAAGGTCTATGGTATATAGATGAATAAAACCACGTCACATAATCATAATGTCACAAATGATTTCCATTGGGAATTAGTGTATGTAAATTTCAAAAGTGTGCCATAGAACCCTCATACTTTAGTGATAAAAATCCTCTAACCAATACCAACAACATTCTCATGCTCGATCCATTATATCAGATATGATCCCAAGGTTTAACGGTATCCATATCACAAGACAAAACAAACAGTGTTCCCTTTCATGATCCACTAGAGGGTAATGCATCATAATTTTTTGTTTTCTCATGTTATATCATAGGTTTTAATAGTGTTTGAGTTTCAGTCCCACTTGAAGAATCTTGGTTATTGCCTCTTCTAAATCAACTGACATACATGTTCTAGTCCACCCACCCAGACACCCATGATTATCATTCTACTATAATTCCATTTCACAATACAAATAAATCATCACATTCATATACACTTGAAAATAATTTAAATCAGAAAAGTAAATCACCACTTTCACAATTCACATTGATCAACTTATAAAATATATAATGGAAACCTCCATTATCCATAAAAACCCATTTTCTATTTTTCATTCACCCCAAAACCATTTAGAAATACATTTCGCAACACAAATACAATTCATGAAACACATTTAAAGACACATCAAGAAGAGAACATTTGAAATCCACCTATTCACAAAGGAAAATCCACTTTTGTATTTATAATCACACAAAAACCATTTTATAACTTGCCTCAGATCACTTTCGCAATCCAAAAACACATTTAAGGATTAGAATAATGTATCCTAGATTCAAAAAATAATAATTTATATTATTAAAAAATTCAAAACATTCACACTGTTAAATCACTTTGAAATCATATTTCAAACCATTCACATAAGTTATAAATCACATTCAGGAAGTACCACAATAAAACACAAATGAAACATAACCAATTTATTGTATAAAACCAACATTCATAATATGTGAATCTCAAAAATATTTTTTTAAAAAATTGAACACAATACAAACAATACAAAAATAACATTTATAACACCATAAAAGCATGTAAAATTCATATTATAATGAAAAATCAAGGAGCAACCTACAATACACTTGGAAACTTCATGAATATAGTATGAGACCACAAATGTACAGAAACAGGAATATATAATGGAATAATAAAACAAATAAACATAATTATTTCACCATCATCTCATGATCAGAAACTCAATAGGTCAAAAAACTCTTTGGAAAAAATATAATCAATATGGAGGTAAGAAGATTTCTAGAAATAATGTATAATTGATGAGAAAATTTACTTCATGATTCATTAGAAATTAAAAACAATAACTACCCAAAGATTGATGCTCAAAGGCTTCAATAATGTTTAGATGTATCTACCAAGGTTGACAATCACATAGGGATCAGATTTGATGGTTTTTTGGATTAAATATTTGTAGGTAATAAATGTATATTTACACATTTTAATGACTTTCATAGGTCCCATGGGTTTCCTGCATTGTATTAAAATCTATGTAGCAACTATTTGGACCCCTATATCCAATATAAAATTAGTTTCATGGTTTTTAGATGTGGGTGGATGATTTACCCTAACCATGCACCAATTGTGTACCACCTACTTCAAAGTCCAAAATATCCATTTTTATCCCAAAAATTATGGGTAATACAAGGATAAATACCAGACCTATAATAAAATGTGAAATAACTAATAACAAATCATGGTTCTGATAATTATTCCCACCAATATAACATTCCATCCTCATAATTTCATTGTAACGTTTGATCATAGAATAAAAAAGGATTCAATTACACAACAAAATAATTTTTATCCCATGTATCATTCTCATCACTAAAATGATTCCAATGTACTCGAACCAATAGCATGGACTTACCATGATGCACTTTCTCTTAAGAATGAACTATCCATACTGGCCGCTCATACTCTAAAAAATTATGCTCCCACTCCAACATCTCCCAATTAACTACTAGTGATAGATCTAAATTATAATTCTTCAGAATAGATATATTAAATACATCATGAATTATCATATAATATGATAAAAATGCTAACCTTTATGCGTCCTTCCAAATCCACTTGGTAATTTCAAAAGGTTCGACATACCTCAGAGTTATCTTCCATTTCATACCCAAATAATAAATAACCAAGAGAGGTCCCACTATTAGGAACACCAGTTCTCCCATAGAGAACACCAACGCTCTGAGCCATTGACAAGCATGTGACCTACAATGACTCTATTCCATCAAAAAATACTCTAGGATCAACTCAACATTTTCACATATTTTTGAATAAGGATTGATTCCAATAATGAGGTCACACTTAGGTCATCCCAACAAAAATGATACTGAAACAACCAACCATAAAGAACCTCAAAATGATCAATTTTAATTGAATATTTTTAACTATTGTTAAATAATAACTCAACCAATACCAGATGGATATCTCGTGTACCTCTTAAATACAAAGCACATGACCGAATAATGTCTTACAAATTTTAATTCTCCCACTATATATCACTAACTATTTGAGGATGTTATGCCATACTCAACTTGAGTTTCACTACAACATAACTAGGTTTCCATAGCGCCACCTATTAACAACACAAAAATAATTCCCTAACAATGGTCATTCCCTAATCATTTCTTTGTTTTAGCATTGTTTAAGGGGCCCCTTTATCTGCGCTTTTTTTAGTTGCGCTGATTAGAGGATTTATCAGTGCATTTTTCCCTAGCACTGATAAAATGTAAATTTAATAAAATTAATATATATTTCATAAAATATATATAAAGATATATAAATATATTTATATTGATATAAATATAATATATATTTTTTAAACATGTTTTAGATTGACTTGATACGTGGTAGATGTATAATGGAAAATCATAGCAGAAGTTATGTTTATTTAGAGAGATTAAAGACAATTTAGGGGATTTAAGAATAAGAGAAGATGTTCATGTTTTCACTAGAGTGTAGTTTTATACGCATGCATCGATTTGATATGTGGTAGAGGAAAAACGGAAACCTGGAGTAGAAGTTATGGAAAAACAGACACCCAGAACAGAACTATTGACCCTTGGGAGGAATTAATGTCCTTTATTAGAAATGATGAACCTGATAAGAGGTTCTAGTGGTCACCGTATTGTAGATATTTTTGAAATATTCGATTTGATATGTGATAGAGAGAAAACAGACACAAAGAGAAGAAGTAATTATTGTTTGAAATTGAGCAACCCTCACAACGCCTAAAAATGAAAGAAACTCTTTACTCACTAAAGAAGCCATAACTTTTACTTCAGATGTCCATTTGAGAACCATAACTAGTCAAATAAAAGGTCATGATATGAGTGATGACATTGTATAGTAAAAAACATGTTAATATCAATGAAAAGGACGATATATTAGTTATAATACAGAAGAAAAAGCTGCAACTTCAAACAACCATAATTTTTGCTCTAGGTGTCTGTTTGGGCTCCTCCACAGTTTAAATCAAAAGAAAAAAATATATCTATGTATAAGGATGACTGGAAAAATTTCAAGTTACCAAAAAGACCCTATAACCCAAAAAACGCATCAGATTTATTCAAAAACTATTTTTCTATTTTCAGTTCCCTGACAAATTTTTCTTAAAACTATATTAACCCCTGATATGTGTTTATTTCATGACTATGCTACCTATTATATTATATTGAGTTCCATAAACATCGTTTTGACTAGTCATCATGTTGGAATGGTCACCAGGATCAGAACATATACCCATATTAGTGACTCTATGGTCTGTTTTGTTTTTCAAGCCCACATTCCTAGGACATCTGTCATGTCTGTTGGTTTTTCAAACAGCTATAACTTATGATATGCCAGTCCTTTTAGCGTCCACTACCTATAATATGAATTACCATTTGATAATTATTGATTTGATTGGTCACAGAGATGGAACATACACTCATATCATATTTTTTTTTGTCATTACTCTAATTTTAGGGTTTATTTGTCTTTCTAGCTATATTTACAGGTTTGGAGGGTTTCTCCATTTTAATCTATTTTCAGGTTTTCATGGCTTGTTATCATTGTTTATAATGTAATGTTATTTTTATTCAAATATATAAAAATATATACATATGTTTTTATATATTCACACATAAAATATTATTTTTATAAATAATTAATTAAACATATTTACATATAAATTATATTTCTCCATATAAAGCCTTATCTTAATAGAAAAACAATATTCTTCATATTTAAAATAAAAATATATTAATATTTATATACCTAAATAATGTGTAAAATTTATATATATATGTGTCTGTGTGTGTGTGAGTCTATATTGATGAATTGTTATATATTATCAATATATTTTAACATATGTATATACATATTAAAATATAATATTTGTAAATATATATAAATTTTTGTAATTATACTTAAAGATATGCATATAATATTTGTACATATATATGTATGTCTGGGTGTGTCAGTTGTATATATGTATTTATTTATTTATAAACACGCAAAAAAATCATATATTATAAATGTATTTACATGTGATTTATAAATATATATTAATATATGAATTAATATATTAATATATAAATATGACTATATATATATATATATTAATAAACAGATACATATATATACTTAAAATATATATATATATATTAAAATAAATATATATATATTAATATAAATATATATATGTTAATAAAAATATATAATAATATAAGGGTAAATGTTACGATATATTTTTATATAAATAAGTAAATATAATAATAAATTAATTGAAAAGAAATATGGTGGAGTGATAAAGGCTTAGGTGCAAAGGAAACCAGTCACGAGTTCGATTCTAAGGGAGGCCGATTAAGCGCACTAGTAGAATAAGGGCCTGCACTGTTAAAGGATGGGGGGAACTTTTAAAGGGTGGGGAGCTAATAAAGGTTGGGGAGTCTGATCTAGGGCCTGCAGGCTGGGGTGGGGGGGGGACTGTTGATGGATGGTAAAAGCACTATTGAAGCCCCTCCCTGATTTGTAGATTTTTTTAATATTTTTATCTTTTATTAGAACTAAACAAACACTGATAAAGGAACAATTTTTCAATGATTTTTTTGCACTGATAAAGGGACCCCCTTATATTCGATGAGATTAACCACAATTTTTAAGCACCAATAAAGGCCATTTTTAGTGCAGATAAAATCCTATTTAGTAATAGTGCTATAACATCATTTTCATTTGAAGGACATAAAAAGATACTAGATAAAATGAGGGTGCATATTTAAAACCATTTCCAATGGCACACCATGAATCCTCACTACCTATTGAATGTTTTATTGGCCTAGTCATCCACATTGGATGAATACATCATTGTAATGAAATGAGTTTATTTTTTTAGATAGTTTATTACTACCCAAATCACATTTCATTCCTATGGTGTATCGGTTAACACAACAATAAAATCCATGGTGACCTTATCCCACATGCAGTTACTAGTTAGTAGTGGAATAACAAAACCAGAGGGCCTTTTGTTCTCTACATTTACCAACTCATAGGTATAACATCTTGAAAAAATTCATCAACATCTAATCTCATACCATGCCACTAAAACAACTAACACACATCATTTAAAATCATGTTAGTACAGAGATGAACTACCCACATAGACTAGTTGCTATCATGTATCCACACCTTCCTCAGTGAAACATTCTCCACAAAGAGACATATAAATAAAAAAGATACCTCAAGAGAGAATTACCATTCAAAAGGAATGTCCCCATATTTCAGGAATTTCATTGATTATTATCATATCTCATCAATCGACTACTCATGATGAATAAAATCTAGAAGATAATTTGTCAACTAAAAACTGGCCGACAACACACCTCTACAATGATCTATGGCCTCGAGATGCAATTTATAAAATTACCCATCAAATTACACTCATCACTATATTCTTCAAATGCTTCTTGATACACTTTTTTTGCTCAACAAATCTGCAACCACATTTCTTTTTCTCATAGTGTAGATAATTTTGAAAATGAACCCTAAAGGTACTCATCCAAATTATTTTGCTTTAGATTAAGATATTTTTGGGAGAAAATATAATCCAATCTCTTATGATATGATTAAAACACAAACTTCAACCCAAAAGTTAATGAAACAACATCTTTAAGTCATGCATCACAGTAGCTAACTCCAGGTCATGGGTTAGGTAATTCTATTCATGTAGTTAGTGTTTGCGGGAAAAATACAACACCACATGGTCATCTTTCATTAGACCACATGAAAAATCCATAACTGAGGCATCATAATAGATAAAATATCCATTTATAGACACTAGAAAGATCAACAGAGGGGTTGTAGTCAACCACCAGATAATCTCTTCAATGGATTCTTCACCTTATGGGTTCAAATCAAAATTCATCAATTTATGGTTAAGAACTGTCATGGATAAATAGATCTGGGAGAAATCAAGAATGAAATGACTATAGTACCCTTCAAGACCTAAATATATCATAATTTCCAAATTATAAATCTTTATCTCACACGATAACATTGCATCGATATTCTCTTGTTCCATAGAGACCCCATGTTCCACGATCACATGACCTTGAAACATAACCCCTATGATACAAAAGGTGTAATTTGGAGACATCATATAGATGTGATATTCACGATGTGTTCCCAACGTGATCCTCTAATGTTTCTCATGTTCCTCATTAGTCCCAAAATATACCAAGATTTCATCTAAAAATATCATAAAAAACAATTCGAGATATAGATGGAACACATAGTTCATAAAAAAAATAATGAATGCTAGAGACTTTTTCAACTCAAAAGGCCTAAAAAAGTACTCATTTTGGCCATACCTTCTTGAAATGGTTTTTTCAAAACATCTTCTTCCCTACCTATGACCTAGTGATATCCAGAACACAAAATATTCTTGGATAACCACATTTCCACTTAAGATAAATGAAATGGTCCTCAATACATGGAAACTGGTAGATGTTCTTACTCATTACCTTATTCAAATTCCAATAATCAATACAGAACTATAGAGATTCATTAGACTTTCTCACAAAACAACTAGTGTATCCCTTGTTGAGATGCTTGAGTGAATAAATATTTCTGATTCTAAATAATATATCCTTAATTTTAATTCCCTTTACATGGTGAGGACCATATGGTATGAGGGATGACAAATTATCTGAGTTCCCAAATCCAAATCTACAGGGAACTCCACTGATTTCTCTGGAGGAAAATCCAAAAAATCATCTGGAAACACCTCTATGAACTCATACACTATAAAAGGTAATAATGTTTTAGGAACAATATCACCATCCACAAATATGAAAGATGAGATCTAATAAACAGTGTTTAAAAATTATAAAAGTGAAGGTCCATCACCTCATGACTGAGGATTCCATTCACCAGGAATATCCTGGGTACTTCAATTGGGTGCCATGAAACTTAATCACCACTAATTGAAATCATTGTGCACCTTAAAATGCACCATCCAATATATTAATAGAAAATCAGAGATGGGGTATATCTCTAAAACCATAAATCCCATTCCATTTTGACCCCAACATGTTGTGTGCACAAGATAGACATCTAAACAATACTCTTGCTCCATAAAAAGAGGAGTTTCATCTCCATCCCATATGGAATAAGCTTAGTTGAAAAAAACGAATCCAAAAGACATATATAATTAATTGAAACTGAGGAACCTGTATCAAATATAACAAAAAAAACGATATAAAATGAACAATTTCTGGAATGTTTATCGGCCCAGCATCTGATTCCATTGGTTCTTTCTCCACCACCTGATGTTTCCTTATCTCAACCAAATCCTATGAATGACCACTGACTTGTTACTCTACCCTAAAATGAATCTTCTGATGAAGATGATCTATCACTACATACATGTTCTCCAAATAGTGTTTTGACTATCCTGGAGGGTTCTGAATAGGAAAAAATTCAATTATAATCCATTGATCCTTCACCACCCATATATGGTTGCACCAAATTAAAAAATTAATGCAATTTCTTCATGTTTCCAATCTGATGGAAAGGTATTGGGACAGTTGAACATACAAATCACATGTACCCTACCTTTCCACCCTGATGAAACATAACTAACCAAACATCAGAAGCCACAAATGAAGATAAATGGGAAGAATGGCTAGTATAACAACTTCCCTTATTCCCCTAACCTCCCTTATTCTTATTCTAATATGATCTACCATTTCCTATATATTAAAATGTTCAAAATAATCATATGTTTAATTACAATCAATTTCTACCAACAACTAATGATTTAACACATAATCATAATGATTAAACATAAAAAAGATAACCTTTGATTATATATATAGACACATCCCCATCTCAAACATTTGATCTTTCATCTAATCATTTTAAGAGATCTCGTATGCCTAAAAAAGCAACACTAAAATGTGGTTAGAACACACAAACATGGTCCGTTATCTTTAGAAATGGATCACAAAAACATCAGAGACCTGGTGGAAGACCAAATTTCATGACAATGATTCTCATTAATGACAACCTTACAATTATATCCACTCATGTAGTCATTCTTTCCATCATGAACAATTTAGTCAAACCACTTCTGAACATGACCATCCAATATTAATGATGCAATATTACCTCTGACTACTTCATGAGTATTAAGAAACTAATAAATTATATCTATTTTCCCCATCCACTGCTCATCTTCTGGGGTTTTTGTGATACCGTGGAAGGAATGAAGATTTTTGTTAAGGACGTCCTGATACTTGTAGCTTCCAGGACTCTGGTCATATTCATTAACCTGATCCGGACCAATGTAAAATACATGAACCAAATCATGGATGTAATGCCCTGACCCCAGCTACCCAGAGTCGGTGCATTACTTCGTAACATTGGCATGATCACAAAAGATCAAGTCTCGAAAGACCGATTAGTTTTGTAGCCTTGGAAACACTAGATACATTCGTAAACATTACATTACATCATAAAAATGAAAACTACAATAACATGGTCTCCTTAGTCCACACTCATATCCTCACTGACTATTCTTGCAAGTCAGTCATAATACAATTCTTCACATCCTGGGAAAAATAAAACATTGAAAGGGGTGAGCTCAAATGCTCCGAAAGGATAACAATATAGCGGAAACTTTCATAAGAAAACATAAGCATTTAAGGCATTGTATAACTAAAACAAAAGCCTTATTGAACTTGAACTTCAGCATAATATGGCAAAAGTAAAATAAAATAATGCCATTACTTACTCACATGGATATTCTACTAGACGAATAATCACATGAAATATCAATAACCACTTTCATAATGATTGAATGTATAATGCCAGACATTCTGAAACATTTTTCCAAGGCCTCTGCCAAGACGTCTAAAATGATTAAGGCCTTGGCCAAAACCATAAATCAAATTGGGAAAGGGCCTCAGCCAATTCCACGTCTAGTTGTCTCATGAGTCCTACCGATGCATCGAGGAGCTATAGCGGGCTCCACCCGTCACTTATTAAGTCCAATACATTCCTCATATGAATAGGTTTAAACATAACATAAATATTCGTATTAAAACTAGCATACGAAATGTCAACAATTTCTCCATAAACTATGGATGTTATAAAAATAACACATCCACAGTCAAATATTTCACAAAAATGTTCAATAGAAGTTTTGTATCATAAATCAATTTCAATTAAACTTAAAACCCATCAAAAGATGTTGACATGGATGAAATCAAAGCTATTTGAGAGAAATATCTCTCTCTTTTTGAAATCATTTAAAAGTCCCATAATTATAAAATAATACATATACTTTGAAAATATTCTTATAAGCTTGTAAGGGATGCTTCGAGGAAGTTATAATGGCGGAAAATAGCCGCACCCGCCGTATAAGTTAAAAAAACATTCTTACCTTAAATTTGTCAAAAAGGTCAAAAAGTACATTGCTTGGAAAACGACGGTAAGATTCCTTTCAAAAACGTATAAGGGTATAAATGACTTTAACCCATTTTCCATTTAATAGTAAAAATGTTTTGAAAGACATTCTTAAGAAACATCGATGTGGATGATAACGAGATCCCAGTAGATAATTATGTATAAACAACCTTGGATAATGAAGAGGTTGTGAAGTAAACCCTTACCTTGTACTTTTCCTTGGTTTGGGTAGGTTAACCTCCTGTATAATGGTGAAATAATTGTTATTAAATTGTACAAGAATCATATACATTCATAAGATATCATATATGATCTTTTAACATTGCTTTGTTAACAATATCTTAGATTTATCGTTTTTTCGGGTGTTAACTTACTCGTTTTATTTTATATGTTTTGTTACGTAAGTCATGTTTTTAATGGATAGGTTGTATATTATTCATATCTAGAATGATATCATGTATTTAAACAATATTTTTAAATCATCAAATGATAATTATACTTGAATGGATATGACGGAGAATGAATCTCATCGCGTTCGTGGAGACGGTAGTCCGTACGTACGCACGAGCGACAATATCATCATTTTGATATTAAAATAATATATAATTGGTTTGTATATCATATATACAGAATCATTATCATGTTATATTTATTATTAATATGAATTACATATCATTATTATACCCATCTAAATACTAATATATTGAATAACAATTACACCACGACGTGGAGACGGTAAGCCGTACGTACGCATGTATGGTGACATGTCATTCAAATGATGGTTAGAATGCTGAATATGGTTGTTCCATATTTATAATAACATCACAGTATATATAAGATACTGGAGTTATAATTTTAGAATTGAAATAATAAACAAAGAGGGAGTGGAAGAGGAAAGAAACTTGAAAGAGGGTGATGAAAATGTTACCTCTTCTTCGGGTTCTTCCTTTTGATTTGATCAAAAGGACTCCATAGGATGGCTTTCTGACTAAAGTAAAGCATCTAGGATGAAGGGATAGAAGTTGGGAGAGTATTTGGGCAGAGTTTGGCCGAACCAAAAGGCTTTAAAGTGTGAATAAGGTGGTATAGGTGGGGGCCTTTTATAAGAGGAGAGGAGGGGCTCTTTTGGAAAGGTTGAAATGTTACATTATTATACAATGCTTTTCGGATTATAAAGGTCCCACACTTATATAATTCGTGTATAAGGTGATAAGGGTTCGAAATCTACCCATCCAATAGTCTTTGTACAAGTTTAAGCCTTGGATTTTACATTATCTTTTCATTTTATTAAAATCGTTAAATAATGAGGTCATCGCTACATCATAACGATGTCATAAATAATTTAATTTATTTAATGTCTAAAAATTTAAAAAAAAATACTATGATGTAGGAAATTATTTTAGATTTCCAATTAATATTTATAGTCAAATATATGACTTGTATAACCCCATGTAAAAATTGTTTTAGAAAAACATGTCATGTTTATTTCATTTTTTACTTTAACATTAAATAAAAGGTATTTATGTAATTTTCCAACTAAAGTGGCTCCATGGGGTCCCCAATTTGACCCACGGATTGTCTTTGTCGGACATTACTCATCCAATAGGTGTAGGACAAGTGTAAGAGTATTTTCATATTTTTATAATATCATTTTTACCTTAAATTTCACTAATTACCTTTAATCGTGATTAATTAAACTTAAAAGTTACTATTCACCAAAAAATTATTATAATCCCATTGAACCACATTTTACATCCTAATGACAACCATGTATGTCGGATTTTTGAAATTCAAAATAGAGAAGTGGTAATATTTCATTTAAATGAAAAAATCAGTTATTTAATTACTACTTAGTGGTTTCACTATTCATCAAAAATTGATGTTTTTCAGAACAATGCCAAAATTTCACCCTAAGATATAATTGATATTCCAAATTCAAAAATGATTTCTATTTTACAAAATTCCAAAAATATAAGTTTCATTAATTAATTTTATAATAAATTCCCGCTGTCACAACAGATAGCGTGTTTTTAAGAAACAATATATATCAAAAGATTGACAATTGTTTATGTCAAATTTCAAAGTGAAATTAATTCTAATGACCATCATTGGATAAAATGGAAAAAATATATACTAATTATACTCTAAAACCACTAAATAGTATAATTTATCACTATAATTTATTTTGATTAAAAAGTTGTTTTTATGTATTTTTCACTATTCATAAAAAATTAGAAGTTCTCAGAAAAATACCAAAAAATCAACATAGGCTAATTTCGATATTCCGAATCCAAAAATGAAGTCCATTTTGATAAATAAAATTTATATAATTTCAAAAAGTAGGTATTACTATTCATAACGGCTAGTTTAATTAGTTGTGGTGTGTGTTAGAGCTCGAGGTTGCGTACAACACACGCTATTGCATTATTCGAAGGGAAACGTACCGTGGATGCTTGGGATGTTACATTCTCCCCTCCTTCAAATAATTGTGTCCTCGCAATTTCTAGGTTATTACTTCATAAAAAGACTCGGGTGGTTATTCATCATAAGTTCCTCAGGTTCCCACGTTGCCTCTTCCATTTTATGATTTCTCCACAAAACCATTACCAGACGAGTCGTCCGGTTTCTCAGCACCTACTCCCTCACATCAAGAATTCTGAGGGGCTCTTCGCAATAAGATAGATCAGGTTCCAGTTCTAATTCCTCATAGGTAAGTACATGTCTTGGGTCGGGCATGTATTTTCACAATAGCGATATCTGGAAAACATCGTGAACTTTGGAGGGATTTGGCGGCATCGCCAAAGGATAAGCTACACCCCAATACGATCTAGAATTTCGAAAGGCCCGATGTACCAGGGACTCAACTTACCCTTCTTACCAAAATGTATAACTCCCTTCCATGGAGATACCTTTAGTAAAACATGATCTCCCACCTGAAATTCCAAAACCTTTCTTCTGTTATCGGCATAGCTCTTCTGCCTACTTTGAGCCGATTTGATGTGGTTTTGAATTACCATCACCATTTCCATTGTTTCTTCCACCAGTTCTGGTACCAAAAGTTTTCTTTCACGAACGTCATCCCAACAGGTTGGTGTACGACATCTCTTTCCGTATAACGCTTCATAAGGTTCCATCTGAATTCTTGAATGGAAGCTATTGTTATAGGAAAATTCTACCAGTGGTAAATATTGATCCCACATACCCTGAAAGTCACGAGAGCATGATCTCAACATGTCTTCTAAGGTTAGAATAGTCCGTTCTGATTTTCCATCTGTTTGAGGGTGAAAGGAAGTGCTCAAATGAAGTTCTGTATCCAAGTCCTTTTGAAGACATTTCCAGAATCATGAAGTAAAATGAGGATCACGATCAGAAACAATCGATAGGGGTACTCCATGAATTCTTACAACTTTATTAATATATAGTCTTGCTAGATGTTCACGTGGTGGATCCTCACGTATAGCCAGAAAATGTGCTGACTTAGTAAGACGATCAACAATGATCCATATTTCATCATTCCATCTAGGAGTCTTTGGTATTCCCATGACAAAGTCCATTGTAATATTATCCCATTTCCACTCAGGTATGGGAAGAGGTTGCAATACTCCACCAGGATGTAGCCTTCCAGCTTTCACTTGTTGACAAACCATACACCTCGACACAAAATCAGCAATCTCCCACTTCATATTGTCCCACCAAAAATGTTCCTTCAAATCTCTATACATTTTGGTGCTCCCAGGGTGTATAGAGAAATTGGAACTATGAGCATCATCCAGCAATTCCCTTTTTAGATCTGGTATATCGGGAACACAAAGTCTCTTCCCGAATTTCAAAATTCCATCCTTATACACAAAGTCCCTCAATCATCCATCATTCACATCTTTAATCTTCTTCTGAAATTCTTCATCATCGGTCTAAGAACTCTTAATACTTTCTAGTAATGATGGTTTGTCAACCATTTGAAAAAGCATTGATGTTTCACCTTCCCTAGTTATTCCCATGTCCATCTTCACTAGATCCATGAAAATTGGATCCCTTTCAATTCTCATCACATTCATAACTCCATGGTATTTTCTGCTCAAAGCATCTTCTAGCATGTTTGCCTTCCCCGGGTGGTAATGTATCGTGCAATCATAATCCTTGAGTAGTTCAAGCCATCGCCTTTTCCTCATGTTGAGTTCTTTTTGTGAGAAAATATACTTCAAACTCTTGTGATCAGTATAAATCTCACATTTTTCACCATAGAAGTAATGTCTCCATATCTTTAAAGAAAATATCACAGCTGCTAATTCAAGATCATGAGTAGGATAGTTTTCCTCATGAATTTTTAGCTGTCGTGATGCATAGGCAATAACTTTATCATTCTGCATAAGGACACAACCAAGTCCTTTCTTCGATGCATCACTATAAATAACAAACACATCATTCCCCGATGGTAGAGTCAATAAAGGGGCATTGACTAATCTTCTCTTCAGTTCTTCAAAACATTCTTCACACTCTTTTGTCCAGACAAATTTAATCCCTTTACGTGTGAGATTTGTCAATGGGTTAGCCAATCTGGAAAAATTCTAGATGAAACGTCGATTATAACCTGCTAAACCAATAAAACCGCATACCTCAGTTATACTTGTCGGTACTGGCCATTCTTGGATTGCCTTGGTTTTAGAAGGATCAACAGAAATTCCATCCTTAGAGACAATATGGCCAAGAAAAGAAATCTCCTGAAGCCAGAATTCACACTTGCTAAATTTCCCATATAATTCATGTCTTCTAAGAGTCTTCAGGATAATGCGTAAGTGATTTTCATGATCTTCGTGGCTTTTGGAGTATACCAAGATATCATCAATAAATACCACTACAAAGTCATCAAGATATTCCTTGAAAACTCTATTCATTAGATCCATGAAAAAAGAGGGTGCATTAGTCAATCCAAAAGGAATTACTGTAAACTCGTAATGCCCGTACCTTGTTGGAAATTCTGTCTTTGGAACATCTTCCTTCTTCACACACAACTGATGTTATCCAGACCGAAGGTCAATATTTGAAAAGTATTGAGCTCCATGCAGTTGGTCAAACAAATCATCAATGCGAGGTAGGGGATACTTGTTCTTTATTGTTATAGCATTGATCTCCCTATAGTCGATGCACAACCTCATAAATATATCTTTCTTCTTAACAAAAAGAATAGGGGCTCCCCTAGGAGAAACACTAGGGCGAATAAATCCCTTATTACTCAATTCCTCTAGTTGTTTCTTTAGTTCAACTAATTCCACAGTGGCCATTCTATAAGGGGTCTTCGATATGGGCCTTGATCCAGGAATTCAATCAATGGAAAACTCAACTTCTCATTCTGGAGGATGTCCAGGTAAAACTTCCAGAAACACATCAACATATTCTCTCACAATATATACATCCTCTATATGAATATTCCTTTACTCACCCTCAGTAATTTCCTTATCTTCCTCCCCAATAATTGAATTTAGTTGAGTTACTGGGGGTGGATCTAGATAAGAATTATGTGGCGATGATTCTGCTCTAAAGATAAGGTGTTCCTTATCATCATTATCATCATGAATCGTAACCTCTTTCCTCTTACAATAAATTTTTGCATCATGGTCCCGAAAGCAAATCCATATCAACGATTATATCAAATTCAATCATGGGTATGGCGATGAGATCAGCAGGTAAAGAACATTTAGGTGCTCTAATGGGAACTAATCGACAAAACATTGTTGCAACAATACTTCCCTTAGGGGTTTTGACCGACAACTCCCTTGTTAAATCAAATTGGAAATATCTAATTTTCTTAGAAAACTGGGAAGATATGAAACAATGCTATGATCCGGAATCATATAATGCATTTTCTAAACTTGAGGAAACCATTAAATTACCTGCCACCACGTCTTTTGGAGCTTCCACCTCAGCAGTAGTGATAGCATAAGCCTGGCCCTGATCCCTTGGCCTCTTCTGAGGTAATTTCCCCTGATTCTTAGGACATTCATTTGCAAAATGCCCCTTCTCTCTACAATTATAGCATTCCATGTTGACAACCGCTTTCTTTCCCTTGCATTCATGAGCTTGGTGGCCTTTTTCACCACACTTGTAACATACTCCTTTTCCTTTTAGACAGGCACCAGGATGCTTCCTACCACAATTATCACAGGGTGAAAATTCATTTCTACCCTTCTTCCCTGTTTCCTTATTTCCTTTCCCAGAGTTTTTAGCGGATCTCTTCTTATCTTGCTTTGATTTAAAGTCATAAGACTAAGAGAATTCCTTTTCCGTCTTCATAGCGCACGAGAAAATACCTTCATATGAAGAGAAGGTTTTTGATACTAAAGCTTGACAGAGAAATGGTTTTAACCCATCAAAGAAACGATCAGTCTTACTTCTTGGGTTACGTATGTAATCTGCAGCATATCTCGCTAACCTTGTAAAGTTAGACTCATACTTTGCGACATTCTCATCCTCATTTTGCCTCAGACTCAGAAATTGCCTTTCCATATCCGCTCGATGGTCTCGAGGAAAGTATTTTTCAAAGAACAACTCTTTGAACTCCTCCCATTCCATGTTTGTTAATTTATCATCTTCCTTTGTGTTTTGAATTAGTGACCACCATTGATCAGCATCTCCAGTGAGGCGGTAAACTGCCATGACAACTTTCTCAATTTCACAACTCCCCAAGGCATGGACTATTTTCTCTAAAGAATTTATCCATTGCTCAGCTACTATAGGATTTGTACTCCCATTGAAGGTTTGTGGTTGTTGCCTCATGAAACGGTCTAGCATTGATCCTCCACGTTGCAGATCAGGGTGCTCCTTACGAGTAAGGTTATTATTCATAACCAATGTGAGTTGTCCCAGTACGGTGAGAAGCTGTTCAGCACCAGTTGTATCACTAGCTCCACCATAATTATCTTGATTAGGAGGGCATTCCCTACATGGAGTGCATGCATTAATACGGTTTCCATTCCTTCAACTAGGCGCCATTTCTAAATAATGGCATAAACTAGATTAGTTTATGAATCAAAATACATAATTACATACTTGTAAAACACTTAACATTAATTGAACTAATTATGGATATAATCTATACTTATAAAAATGTTTTCTTTGAGGAAAGTATATACTCGTAACCCTTCATAGTGGTTTGTAACGAAAATGGGAATTATCCTAAGCATATCCCCCGGGAGTGTCGTAACCAAGAGTGCAGCAAGGCCTGTTGTCGTGCACCAGTTCCCGATTGAGTGTAGCTCAAAGCGGTGTTTTCGGGTTTTACCCCAAGGTACATCTATGCCAGAGCCGCCTCTACTTGCTCGTATCCAGACAGGGATGTATTACTCGGAAAACTCACAAAATCTCTACAATACCAAAATTTTAGGAAGTTCTTCTATACTAATCCTCAAAGTTCATCTTAGGTCTACGTGCTCTAATCAGAGTTTGTCTAAATCTAGCTTCCAAGGTTTGTACTAAACTTCCTCTGATACCAACTGTAACGCCCTGACCCCAGCAACCTAGAGTCGGTGCATTACTTCGTAACATTGACATGATCACAAAAGATCAAGTCTCGAAAGACCGATTAGTTTAGTAGCCTTGAAAACACTAGATACATTCGTAAACATTACATTACATCATAAAAATGAAAACTACAATAACATGGTCTCCTTATTCCACACTCATATCCTCACTGACTATTCTTACGAGTCAGTCATAATACACTTCTTCACATCCTGGGAAAAAAACATTGAGAGTGGTGAGCTCAAATGCTCCGTAAGGATAACAATATAGCGGAAACTTTCATAAGAAAACATAATCATTTAAGGCAATGTATAACTAAAACAAAAGCCTTATTGAACTTGAACTTCAGCATAATATGGAAAAAGTAAAATAAAATAATGCCATTACTTACTCACTTGGATATTCTACTAGATGAATTATCACATGAAATATCAATAACCACTTTCATAATGAGGGACTGTATAATGTCAGACATTCTGAAACATTTTGTCAAGGCCTCTGCCAAGACGTCTAAAATGATTGAGGCCTCGGCCAAAACCATAAATCAAATTGGGAAAGGGCCTCGGCCAATTCAACGTCTAGTTGTCTCATGAGACCTACCGATGCATCGAGGAGCTATAGCGGGCTCCACCCATCACATATTAAGTCTAATACATTCCTCATATGAATAGGTTTAAACATAACATAAATATTTGTATTAAAACTAGCATACGAAATGTCAAAAATTTCTCCATAAACTATGATGGTATAAAAATAACACATCCACAGTCAAATATTTCACAAAATGTTCAATGGAAGTTTTGTATCATAAATCAATTTCAATTAAACATAAAACCCATCAAAGGATGTTGACATGGATGAAATCAAAACTATTTGAGAGAAATATCTCTCTTTTTTTGAAATCATTTAAAAGTCCCATAATTATAAAATAATACATTTACTTTGAAAATATTCTTATAATATTGTAAGGGAAGCTTCGACGAAGTTATAATGGCGGAAAATAGCCGCACCCGCCGTATAAGTTAAAAAAACATTCTTACCTTAAATTTGTCAAAAAGGTCAAAAAGTACATTGTTTGGAAAACTACAGTAAGATTCCTTTCAAAAACTTATAAGGGTATAAATGACTTTAACCCATTTTCCATTTAATTGTAAAAATGTTTTGAAAGACATTCTTAAGAAACATGGATGTGGATGATAACGAGGTCCCAGTAGATAATTATGTATAAACAACCTTGGATAATGAAGAGGTTGTGAAGTAAACCCTTAACTTGTACTTTTCCTTGGCTGGGGTAGGTTAACCTCCTGTATAATTGTGAAATAATTGTTATTAAATTGTACAAGAATCATATACATTCATATGATATCATATATGATCTTTTAACATTGCTTTGTTAACAATATCTTAGATTTATCGTTGTTTCGGGTGTTGACTTACTCGTTTTCTTTTATATGTTTTGTTACGTAAGTCATGTTTTTAATGGATAGGTTGTATATTATTCATATCCAGAATGATATCATGTCTTTAAAAATTATTTTTAAATCATCAAATGATAATTATACTTGAATGGATACGACAGAGAATGAATCTCATCGCGTTCGTGGAGACGGTAGTCCGTATGTACGCACGTGCGACAATATCATCATTTTTATATTAAAATAATATATAATTGGATAGTATATCATATATACAGAATCATTATCATGTTATATTTATTATTTACATGAATTACATATCATTATTATACCCATCTAAATACTAATATATTGAATAACAATGACACCACGACGTGGAGACGGTAAGTCGTACGTACGCACGTATGGTGACATGTCATTCAAATGATGGGTAGAATACTGAATATGGTTGTTCCATATTTATAATAACATCACAGTATATAGAAGATACTGGAGTTATAATTTTAGAATTGAAATAATAAACAAAGAGGGAGTGTAAGAAGAAAGAAACTTGAAAGAGGGTGATGAAAACGTTACCTCTTCTTCGGGTTCTTTCTTTTTGATTTGATAAAAAGGACTCCATAGGATGGCTTTCTGATTAAGTAGAGCTTCTAGGATTGTGGGAGAGAATTTGGGAGACTATTTGGGTAGAGGTTGGCTGAACCAAAAGGCTTTAAAGTGTGAATAAGGTGGTAGAGGTGGGGGCCTTCTATAAGAGGAGAGGAGGGGCACTTTTGGAAAGATTGTAATGTTACATTATTGTACAATGATTTTCGGATTCTAAAGGTCCCACACTTATATAATTCGTGTATAAGGTGATAAGGGTTAGAAATATACCCATACAATAGTCTTTGGACATGTGTAAGCCTTGGAATTTACATTATCTTTTCATTTTATTAAAATCGTAAAATAATGAGGTCATCGCGACATCATAATGATGTCATAAATAATTTAATTTATTTAATGTCTAAAAATTATAAAAAACTACTATGATGTAGGAAATCTTTTTAGCTTTCCAATGACTATTTATAGTCAAATATATAACTTGTATAACCCCATGTAAAAATTATTTTAGTAAAACATGTCATGTTTGTGTCATTTTTTACTTTAACATTAAATAAAAGGTATTTATGTCATTTTCCAACTAAAGTGGCTCCATGGGGTCCCCAAGTTTACCCATGGATTTTCTTGGTCGGACATTACTCATCCAATATGGGTAGGACAAGTTTAAGGGTATTTTCATATTTTTATAATATCATTTTTACCTTAAATTTCACTAATTACCTTTAATCGTGATTAATTAAACTTAAAAGTTACTATTCACCAAAAAATTATTTTAATCCCATTGAACCACATTTTACATCCTAATGACAACCATGTATGTCGGATTTTTGAAATTCAAAATAGAGAAGTGGTAATATTTCATTTAAACGGAAAAATCAGTTATTTAACTACCACTTAGTGGTTACACTATTCATCAAAAATTGATGTTTTTCAGAACAATGCCAAAATTTCACCCTAAACTATAATTGATATTCCAAATTCAAAAATGATGTATATTTTACAAAATTCCAAACATATATGTTGCATTAATTAATTTTATAAATAATTCCCGCTGTCACAACAGATAGCGTGTTTTTAAGAAAAAATATATATCAAAAGATTGACAATTGTTTATGTCCAATTTCAAAGTGAAATTAATTCTAATGACCACCATTGGATAAAATGGTAAAAATATATACTAATTATACTCTAAAACCACTAAATAGTATAATTTATCACTATAAATTATTTTTATTAAAAAAGTTGTTTTTAATTATTTTTCACTATTCATAAAAAATTATAAGTTCTCAGAAAAATACCAAAAATTCCACATAGGCTAATTTAGATATTCCGAATCCAAAAATGAAGTCCATTTTGATAAATAAAATTTATAAAATTTCAAAAAGTAGGTATTACTATTCACAACGGCTAGTTTAATTAGTTGTGGTGTGTGTTAGAGCTCGAGGTTGCGTACAACACACGCTATTGCATTATTCGAAGGGAAAATACCGTGGAAGCTTGGGGTGTTACAATGGACAACTTAAACCATTGATTCTAATAACCTCTACACAATTTGTGATGGTGATATCTCTCCTACCACTTCTTGAGGTTTCATTGAAGGTCTACGAGGAGGAATATTATAACAAAAACAACAATCATTCGGATATATCATTAATAAAACCAACATCTCAATTTCATAATAAAAATCAACAGTAATAGAAAATATCTAAAAATTCCATATATAAAAACAAAAGCACATCCAACACAATAAAAATTAAATCCAACCAACTCCACTCCCTCCTAGAGTCCATATACAGTCTGTAGCCTATACATATCAGTTAGAGGATATGTGAAACTGAATCCAAACATAAAATGGAGACCCATGTCCTATAAAAAGGTTTCATGGCCATATAACCCACTGCTGACCACAACCTGAGGTCCTAAAAATCCGAACCCTGATCTGTCTAGAATCATCCCAAATAACAAAACAAAAAATTGTTCACAACCTCATTCGATACCATTTTATCATGAACCAAATTGGTATGACATTCAATCTATCATTTTACATGGTGTGATACAAGCCCCAAAGGGAATTTCCAATACCAATGGGATTAAAAAAAGTGAACGGGTATCGAAAACACACATTGGGAACTATTTCCCCTACATATATAATTATATAACATCTTATGAGACTAAATATCACATAACATATAATCATAAAAAATGAGATACAATAAGTTTCAGATTCAACATTCTACAACATTATTCAAAAACCAAAATATAACAACATAAGGGAACAAAAAAACTCTATGAAAATATCTATGAAACAAGAAGGACATCACAAAAAATTCACCACCACCAACACATACATGAAGTGGAAGACTAGAAACCATATACACCATAACCACCACGATACATCGTTTTATTACCTGGGAAATTCATAATAAAGTCTACATACGCCCATTGTTGTATGTAGGGTGTGATCCAAATATATGTAGGATGCTACCCCAAAAAAATTTTCATTCTATAGAATTAGAAGATAAATCAATATGCACATTTGCATAAGAATATTTAAAAAATACAATTTTTTTTAGGAAAACCCTACCATGAATCACTTTTTAGGGGAAAAAAATCTCTAACAATATTTCATGAAATTAAATTGTAAAAAAGGTCTACCATATACTAAAATATAACACTAAATCCCATAAGAATCATGTCACAAGATAAAAACATTGTAAATCCTAATATTTAACTAGAACTAGTGGGACCGTACAAACCTTGTACCTCAGGGATAAAAATCCACCAACCAATACATATAGAAATCTCATGCATGAGCCATTAGATAAGATTACATCCCATGTTTTAAAATTATCTATATAGTAATCATAAACCTACAACATTTCCATAAAAAATCTACTATAGGGGATCAGATACCAAAGTATATTGTTCTTCAATCATATCACATGTTTAGTTAGTGTTTTATAATACATCATGTAAGAATAATCTTGGCATAAACCTCTTATAAATCAACTATCATAATATCTTTAGTCTTCCCACCTAGATATATGTGATTTACTATATTCACACATTCCATTTCACATATCACAGAAATCATCAATTTCACATAAAAATTCCAGGAATCAAGAGAACACAAAGAGATCAGCACTTTCAAAATTCACATAGATCTAATGATCAAAGATATAATGGAAACCACTATTTTCCCAAAAAACACTAACGAATTTCCATTTTTCAGAAATACCAATACCATTTCGAACAATATTTCCAACATATTCTAAAATTTATAAATCCCATTTGGATCAATAAAATAAGAGAACATATGATATAATACCATTTACGTAAGAAAATGTTCTTTAAAACTCTATTTCACACGAAAACCATTTTAAATTTTTTTTCAAATCACTTTGATCATCCACAAACACATTTTTGGTTAACAAAAAATTAAGAGACATGCATAAAAATAAATTTGTTTTAGAAAACCAACATTCAAGATATTAAAAACATTGAATCCATTTCAAAACACATTTCTCACCATTCACACAATTTATAAATCACATTCCTGAATCAACACAACAATACATATATGAAACATATCAAATTTTCATTATAAAACCCACTTTCATCACATGTGCATCTCAAAACCTTTTTAAAAAATAAACCACACTATAGAAACAATCCATAGAACACTATTATTATAGTAATAATGAAATCCAAAATCAACTAATAATGTAAATTCATTGAACCACTAATCTCACATTTTGATACATTTTTTATCTGTTGTGAAACCACAACCACATCACAATAAGACCCTATTATAGAAAGATATATCAATAACCATCATGATTTCACCTAAAATCCAAATATTGAACCCTAATAATTTTAAAAACAATGATGCAATATAATAATTTCAGAAAGTGGTAATAAGAACCTTAGGAATAGTGAGAAATCTGGAGAATAAATACTTACATTATGACTCTTTGGTGAATTGACAACAAAACGACCCAAAAAATGATGCTCGAAGGTACCTAGAAGTTTCAGAGGAATCTTTAATGGTTCATAATCCCATAAGATTCAAATTATTGGTTCTTTATTATTTATTATGTGGATGGAAGGAAGGATAATTTATCATTTTTAATGAACTAGATAGGTCTTATGGTCTTCCCACAATGTTTTAAAAATATGGTGGCAACTATGTGGTCATTTCTTTATAAGATGAACTTTTTTGAATGATATCATGGTTGAGGGTATATTGTTTCCCCATACTAAGCGCCAACTATGATCCACCTTCTTCCAAGACAAAATTATCATTTTTCACAAAAAACTCATCAGGAACCCAAGTGAATAATACCATACAAAATATAGAAAACGTAATAACGGAAAAAAATGATGAATGTGAAACCAACATAAAACATTCAGTCAAACATTACAATTGAATTTGTACCTACTTCACGATTCTAAAAAGTATCAAATTATTTATAAAGTGGATTAGTTTTTAAATATATTATTTTATATAATTATTGGGTGATAATAGTACTTAATATCATAATTTTTATACTTTATGAAAATATATTTCAAGAATAGTATCTGAAGAGAATGGTAGGAAGCAAAGACGGATCGATGTAAAAACTAGTTAACAAGAAATGGGGTTTAGTAAATATATAAAATGTAATATATAATTTTTTTAGGGTTATGTTGACTATAATATTTGACTAATGATATGATACACATGAAAATTTTCTTTGACACTAAATAATGAATAATAGAAAAAATGTTGAAAAAGACTTGTGATTGAGTAACCAATAAACTTATTTTTTTACATAAATACACCAATAAAATCAATATATTATCATCTTGTTTTATGGGTAATTTTTCATTTAATATTTATTTGGTTTAACCTTAACATATTTGTTCATTTTAAGAAATATTGGAGTAAATATAATTTATATTTCATCATATGTTATTACAAGAACATATAGACATGTTATATAAAATGATGAAATTTAAAATATAATTAAACAGTAATGATTTATATAATTCAATTTTATTTCCCTAATGATAATTGAATCAAATAATTTGTTTAACTATATTTAATTAAATTATTTTTACTCTTATAAAAATTTCAAAATTAACATAAAATGTTTATATATAATTTATTGCTAAGAAAAAATATTATTAGAAGAGAAAGGATCAGAGGAAATAATTAGTCATAAAAAACATTATAATAATATTGGAGAAGCAAAAAAACTAATGATATCCCAAAAATATAAATATTCCCTGAAAAAATCCATAATCAAGCATTATTATCAATTTTATTATATTCATATTGAAATAATAAAATTTATTATATTTTAAAAGTGAAAATAAGCCTAAAAATATTCACAGAGGGTTTTGGGAAACCACCTGAACCGATTAATAATTCAATTATTATTGTATTTGTCCCTATAATTAATATAATACATCAACCTTAATAGAATTCTATGACAAGTTTCTAATATGTGTATAAAAGGGGAGTACATGAAAATTAAAATTTGTTTGAACGTTGTGTAATCACTCTTATTCGAATGTCCTCCATATTTGACTCACAAAATTCCACACACACAATAGTTTCAATAAATTCAAGATCATATGGTACTCTACATCTCACTAAACAAGCTTCTAAAATTTAGAGTGGTATTTTATTTTCAGCTTCATAGAGTGGGATTGAATTGGGAAAATTATACTACCAGAGTTCCCATGAATCTACATATACCTAGAGGGAAGATGCAGAAACACCATTATAAAATGTTTTCATACAGATTAAAATTTTTTTTATCATATTATTGATTTTATAAATGTAATTATTTAATTTTTCATGGAATTTATTCCTCTTGATATAAATCTGGTTTAAATATGGAAGGATTTATTACCATTGCTAAGGTATTTATGTACCATCATTGAAATATGTTCCACTACCCTATCGAATCATGACTCGGTGTGGGTGGTTTATCTAGATATTATTACAATTTTATAAATTATTAAATTATTTTACTAGATGGTGAGATGAATAAATGCTAAATATTTGGTGAAATGAAAATTTTATTAAATATAAAAAATAATAATCTATTTAAATATAATTTATGATTAATATAAATAAATGTATGAATGTACGATATTTTTATAGTAGTTCATATCAAAATACTAACATCACATAAATATATCCTAGAGATGATGGACAACACTAAAACAATCACATATAAAGTAGATTATTAACCAAATTAAAACTTATTTTTGTAGTCCAGTAACAAGAAATGACACACAAAAAATCTAAAGTGGAGTAACAACCTTTTTCAATAAGAAATATTCATCCTATAGAAAAACATAAAACACATAACCTTCCAACATTAAATAATAAACTTTAATAACATATTAATGGATTGTATAAACCACTCACGCCTTTCAAAAAAATTCAAAAATCAAAATGTAACCCTGTTGACGCTCTTTTTTGTCACAGAGTTTAAACGAATGAAATGGGAAATACATTGAACCCATAGTGATTCATCCTTTGAAGAAACATCAATAATTGGAAAATGCATGAAAAAATATTAGTTTATACTTGGGTCATGAAAGTTTCACAAAGGTCATGCAAGTATATTTGCATGCCACCTAGTGGTTGTGCAGGTCACTTGTGTGGCCTCTTTTGATTCTCTCCTAGGGTCTTTAGCAGCCTATAAATACCCCAGATGGGCCCCCCATTTTGGGACGAAAAAATTCCAAAACTCATATTCGAGCTCTGGTCACACAAGTCTCATCTAGAAGTCTTCCGAACACATATACGGTAATTTATTACCTAGAATTGAAGCTCTAAATAAGGGAAGTAAGGCCTAAGTGTTGAGACTCATCAACACCTGCGCGCCTAAGTGGCCAGCCATAAGGGAAATGGCCACACTTGCGCACCACCTTATCCTTTCAGTAAAACTTGACCACCACTCTTTTAGAAGCCTTTAGGGATAATACTAATGGCATGAGCCAAGTCTTGCCCAAATATTACCCTAAGGGTTGAACATTGCGCAAGTACCCATGGGCCGCGCAGGTATACGTGCACGACCAGGACTTGAGCACCTACACAGGACTTGCACGCCTCTCTCTTTTTGTGTGCCCCTCCTTCCTATTCACATGATTTCTTCAAATCCACCTATCCTATTCAAGATTCATCCTTTAGAACCATCTTCAATGCCATCTTTGGCATGTTTCCTTTGTTGGATTCATTATTTGAAAGGAATTCAGTGAAACATCTCTCAAAACCTAGTGATTTGCATATCTTCATGTCACTAAGGTGAGAGATTTCATTCATTTAATCCTCATCCCATAAAGATGATAGATTCCCTAAGTTGGGCCTCCTATTCAGGAGTAAGCCCCAGTCATAATTTCTCTAAATTCGGCATCTTCTTTAAGAGTAATCCACACTCATTAATTCAATTAACTTAGGCCTCCTTCTCAGGAATAAGTCATAAGTGTCAAGTCTCCATAACAAATGGGCCTCCTTCTCATGTGCAAGTCCCAATTTCAAATTCCCAAGATATGAGAATCCTCCTCAGGAATAAGCCCCAAATCTCCTAACCTAGGCCCCCTTTTCAAGAATAAGTCCCAGTTTTCAAGTTCAATTAATTTTGGGCATCCTCCTTAGGAGTAACCCCAAACATAATTCCTTTAATAAGGAAATACTCTTTAAGAGTAAGCCCCAAGTTACCAAATATGGGAATCCTTAGTAGGTGTAAGCCCCAAATTCAAAATCCCTTAACCTGGGCCTCCTTCTGAAGAGTAAGCCCGAGTCATAATTCCCCTTAATCTGGGCCTCCTTTTTAGAAGTAAGACCCAGTTCTAATTTCCCTTAACCAACCTTAATTTATTTTTGATTTCGGCTTCCTTCTCAGGAATAAAACCCAATCATAAGTCCCCTCTAATTTGGGCATCCTTCTCAAGATTAAGTCATATGTTATGTATCCAAATCTCCATAAAGCCCATATACCTTTCTGGACCTTGTTCTCGGGTTTTTTCCATGAAGTAAATCCTAATCGTCATCCATCTGTGCAGTCATACATACATAATCACCACATAATTTCTTATAATTGCATCTTTCATGGCATAATTGTCTGTTTTTACCAATACCTCATGTTTCTCACACCGCTCATTGAATCACATGATCTTAGAGTGTAATAGTAATTATAACATCATTCTTATAGCCATCAATCATGCATTAAGCTCATACTTCATTACTCGAACTATGTGGGTTTTGATTCCTTTTCCAAAACAAATGATACCTAGGTAGCCCATCTACGGTTACGATCCCAACTCTGAAATAATCCATGTCCTTCTGAATGACAATAATCTTCAAGTTCCCCATTGAGTGGCTTTAAAAACAGTATAGTTATCATAATGAACAAGATATTTCTATATAATTTGTTGAAGGATACGATTGACCAAGAATCTATAACAATCAAGATGATTCTCTATCGATGAAGAACCTCTAATACATTTAAATGATTCTTCAAATCTCATACATACTAATCATTGATTGTCAGATCTAAAGGAAAGCTCATTTTCATACTTGGTAATGTAATAAGGAATCACGAACATAACATAATTCTATAAAGAGAGTCACAGAGTAGACAATAATTCCCCTAAAAAAGGTGTAATGAGTCCGACCTTCCATCCTCTCGACCAATGCAAAATCTTATGCCTCATGAGTTCGAAACTAATGAGCACCTAACTTTGGAATGTAGGTACAAATGGATATGGAATCATTGGATGTTTCTGGTTCTACGAACAAACCCATTAGAAACATCTTGGAATGTGTGAACCATAAATAAATATGTTCATCCGCAAATCCAGAGGAAACAAAAAATGGTGAAACCGATGTCAATCCTTAACCAAGTTGAAATGATGTTTTACTTATTTGTTAGGACACTATTTAAACTCAGTAATAGGGCCAACAAAGCTATCAATAACATATGTGCTCATCCAAAATATGTATTGGCCGAACATATCTTGATTATTTATGTTATATCAAACATTCACTCTTTTGAAAGATCTTCTGCATTACAATAATTGCTTCTCTTAAGTTCACACCTGTGAATACATCTGCCGTGAATGTCGCTGCTGCTACTCCTGCTGGATCACCATCTGCTCTGATGACGATATCACCTAATCAGTGTCTTCAACACTGGGTATCAAATGCGCTGGTAAAGGAGTACCGTCAAAATGGTACTATTCCGAATCCGAAGGCCGCTCGACAAGCCCTCCAAGTCAATAATTCACCTGGGTTGTCTGGACTGCGATGAACATCAATCAAGAAGCAGGTGGTTCAAGCCACTATTTCTTACCATTTTGGGTCATTATCCCTGTAACCCAATCAGAAGTCCCTCCCATATTCTAGGGAGGTGAATGAGAAGGTCCCTCGGGGCCTTAATTCAAATAGACATGAGTCCTTATTGAGGATTCCCATCATCAATCTCTTCCAGAATTGTGTAGCAGTGTGCCCTCAACATGATGAGGGTGTTGTATCCAGGCATTCGACTCAGGTCCCTCGAACCCAAGAAGGCAAGACGAACCACCAGAGGTGACGACCAGTCAACAGTGATCAAGTTCTTATCTCTGCTGTTTCCAAAGAAGTCCACCAACCTATCTTGGTGGAAATTAATGAGCGGGCACACACAACCGTCTGTTTTAATTCCGTTTTCCAGCAGACTCATCTGGAAGCAACATGCCATTCCAGCCATTGAATTCTGGCAGAGTACTATAGGCAGTAACATGCACCTGTTTATAATTCATCATCTAGTTACCAGGATAATCTGTCTACATATGATGAAGCCTGCCAATGCAATGTGTTGACAACGAGTAAACATGCACATACACCTTCTTACACTCATCAATCCTGCCAGCATCCTCATCTGTTAGTATTAAAGGAATTTCGTCATCCACATTTGGCGGAGTGCAATCAGTAGGCACATACACAAGATAGTATTGATCAAGCCTACCAATAGTCTCGTTTCATAGCACTCAGAGAAGTCAGTTGGAAAGAACTGGTGACAAACATGATGCAGACTCAACTCTATACCCCCTCACATGAGTACTATCAGAATTCAATGATAGGAAAAGGAGGACTGGAGCAGGAACACACACCTACTCCAAGCACGGAATGGACATATATCCCTGTTCCGGTAGCTGAAGTCACCATGCACATTATTTTAATGGTGAACGAGCAGAATGAAATCCGTGCTCATATTCTGGAGGCCTACAAGGATATTATAATAGCATTAGCAACATCACAGGGTAAGACAAAAAATCTATCATTATTAGTGGATTGAAACATCAATATATCACTCTAGAATAGATACACACCTCTATTACAGTCCAAGAGGGTTTTGGGGTGTCCTCCCCCATATCGTACGGAGAGCCAAGTCAGGCACATACACTTGGATTGAGTGGAGATAATCAGTATAATCTGATCATTTCTCCTGAGCAGGAACATACACCTGCACATAATGACCACTTTCATCAACATGTGGTTCCTAATGTTGTTAAGAAATAATCTAAGAATATGACCCGTCCAACACAATTAGAAAATCAAAGGCCAATCTGTGATAAGGCCTTACTCGATGCTGGATTTATTGAAGCCCTCGGAAAATTATCTATTGGAATTCAAGATTCTACTCTCTCAGTTCCCAATAGTGGAGGCCTTAATTATGAAGGCCTTCATCAGATGCTTCCTCATAAAGGCTTGCTTTAAGAAAATTTAGTGGATCTCGAAGTTTCATCTTCAGATGAGATCAACAGGAACCCTATGTGTGGCCAAATGACCAAGGAGCAAATTGTTTCTTCTTTTTCTATAACCCACCATTGTGGTCCTCCCCATGATGATGAATTCACCTGCGAAAGTCCTCTCCGTAGTTATAATTCACATTGCCTGGAAAATGCCCTAATGGACAATGTAGTGACGAGAAAGCCCTATTATCTTGAGGCACATGAAAATGTGAAGCCGGTTATGTCTAATTCTTTACCACCAGCAGGAGAAATACTTTCTCAATTAGAAGATAACCTGGGGTGTAGGTCATTCTCCGAACCACCCCTGGGTCATTCATATTCTAGTTTGATTAGTGAATTCTCTACCAATATTTTTTAATCCGATGAAGCAACAAGGAAGATGCATCTCTGGTCCAATCAGGTAGACGAATCATTAATTAATGATAAGGAGGAAATACAGAATATGAGAAAAAAACTGGTGAAAGGTGATGTTTCATTCATGTTTTGGAATTTGGAAGACTCTTACTATGACATTCCAGAGATGTTGACGAAAAATGGAATTCATGATATTTGTCTCAACATATGGAAAACTATTTGTCAATTGAAAAATAAAATATTATTTTATGATGAATATGAAAATCATGTTAATATAATTGAAGGGCTACAACACCAAATTGATTTGGCACCTCTCTCAATTTCTCGATATCAGAAGGCTGAAAAGCAGTAGAGATCACATAAGCGTTCATGCCTTGGCGTACTAAGAATATTGTGACAGTTAATTTCAAATGCCCCTTCTTGTATTCATATCATGGGATGGGGTGTTCATGGATAAATATATTTTACTGTACTCTCCAGCCAACAACTCCTGCCAGAAATGGTCTCATGAAATGTTATTTCCCATGGCTGGCCACAGCCAGTTGGTTTTGTTTATAATCAAAGGCTCACTCAAGAACATGCCTCGAACAGTTCTTCTCAAAATCACGAATACAGAGAACAAGATGTTGAATTACTCCAACATCAAGAAAACGAGAATATTGAACAAACCTCTCATTTTGAGCATTCACATAATCTAGTTAAAGAAGTGTCAGAAATCATCAAATGGTCTTCTGAGCTGGGTTATAAAAGTGGATGAAGGTTGATGCATCCAGTCAATTTCTGATCTAAAGTCAAAAAGATCAAGAGAGATTTTAAGAAAGTCTCAGATATATCATTTCAAGAACCACCCCAGCTTGCCAGACTAGGGTCTCTTTTATCCCAACCACCAGAATCAACAAATAGTATTCGAGGAGTTGAGAAGAGACAGCAGGAACAGCCCCATTCCACAGGGCTGGGGACTTTTTCAAATCCTCAATCTCTCCCTCATATAAAGTCGTCCTTTTAATGATTAGGGAATAAGTTACAAGGGGAATGAAGATACGAATTATCAAGATATTCCTTCCATATTACTGTTCATCAAGAAGTTCCCGAGAGATCAAATTGACAAAAGGAAATGTATCATCTGGGACATGGAAGTAGACATTATCGCAGAAATGCCAATAGAAGGGGTGCAATGCGTTGTGAATAAATTAATGTCATCAATTCCATTGTTTCTGATCCACCAGATGAGGCTCACTCAGAGTGATCAGATGAAGTTATTCCTTCTCAAGAAGTTGTATGCACAGACACAAATGAAGAAGGTGTGCGTACATGTAATCAAAGGCTTACCCAGAATCAAGGTGTTCCTTCAAATAACCCACTACCCCCTCTCTGAAAGGGATCCAACAAGGGGAAAGGAAAGAATCAGGATACATACCCTTCCTATGAGAAGTCAAATCTCTCTAATTAGAGAAAAGATTCGCACAACATGAGGAAGAAATGAAGGAATTACGGAGGTTGAATGTAGAACTTCTTTAGGGACGTCTTCCTCCTAAGCGTGCTGGAGTCAGTCAGCCAATGGAATTTTTTGCGGCTACTGAGATAGATCATGAATATCCTCCATTATCAGTACACCCTGACAAGTCTAATCCTATGGGTCTAGTGCAACAACAATCGGCGGTGCTACCATCAGTTGCAGTACCAGCCACCACACCTCTCCAAGCTCCAGTCGTTACACCTGCTCAAGTCCAAGCTCAACCGGATGTTTCTCAAAAGATAATAACTATTATTGAGTCCTTAATAGGTTGGTTGGAAGCTATGGAGGGAAAATGATCTCAAATAAATCCAAAAAAGAGGGCTTACCCTGAATGGGTTGATGCAATTCCTCCCCCATAAAATTTGGAAAGTACCACATTCCCAATCATTAATGGTTTGGGAGACCCAGAGAAAAATTTAACACATTTTGTTTCTCGTTGCGATCCTATGATGATAACCCCTCAGCAACAAGAATCTGTTAAGCTCAGGTGTTTTCTACAGTCCTTACAAGAGCTTTCCTTTTTTTGGTACACAAGCTTGCAACCCCGATCAATTACCAGATGAGAGGATCTCCGCCAAATATTCCTTCTTCAATTCAGGTCATCTTTTCCAAAGACAATAGTTTTTGATCTTACAAACTATAAGCAATGGGATAATGAAAGGGTATCATATTTCATTTCTTGCTAGAAGGGATTAACATATTTTCTGAGCTTAGCACTCTCTCAAGAGGAAATGTTGCAATCTGTGTGGAAAATTTTCGGGATGAGTTTCGCACACCATTGATCCTTGTAAAATACACAAAAGGGATTTGAGACCTTACTTCAATCAGTCAACAGATTGAATATTCTCTTATGAAGACTAAGGATAAAACTCGTATAATTCCAGCACCTCTATGGAGGAGAATGGGTAGAGCAGAGACTGCTACAGTTATTCTTAAACAAGCACCTTTACCTACTTCTACTTCAAAACCATCATCTTCTTGAAGGGCTCCGCCTCCTGAGCCTCAACAACAGAGGCCATTTCGTAAAGATGATCAATGAGATCAAAGACGGAAAAAATTTGATAATCTAAAGAGCAATGATTACTCTTTCCGAAATGAAAATGTTCATGGTTACTTTATTTCGGCTCTGGAAAATAATTTGGATTAATTGCCAAGGCCCAAGAGGCCAAACAAGGAAGGAGATAAAGACCATCCAAATTATTACCCTATTCATCAGATATTGGGGCATCCCATTCAGGAGTGTTTTGTCTTCAAGGACCTCCTGTAAAAAATGGTCAACTTGAGACAAGTCAAACTGAAAGGTTTTTTATCTCATGTAGCATGTGTTATTACTACAGATCCAGAGGAGGAAGGTGAGTGGAAAAAATTCAAGAATAAAAATGTTCAAAAATATGGTCATTGGATGGTCAAGAAAATGATCAACCAAACTCATTCTATTTTGAGAACACAATTGAAGAAACCAATTGTTTCTTCTTCCATTAATGCCATAGCAAAATCCTCTTCATCAGAGGGAAAATCATCAATGAAAAGACATAATTCAATGAAATTGGAACAATCAGAAGAATATGAAATCGTGTCAAAGACCAATTTTTCCTTTTCTAGGGTACATTTTATGCCATCTACATTGAATTCACGTGCACCGTCCCACCATATGGCACAGCCTAAACTGGCTAATTCTTCAGAGTCTTCATTAGACGAAGAGTTGATCTTTGGTTCTGTTAACATGATTCACTTAACAGATCCATATGCCAATCACATTTTTGATATTGATGAGCCTGAGTTCCCTATATCAAATAGAGATATCAGAGGGAGTTCTAGAGGCTCAGTATATACGTGAAGACATGGATCTTTCCAAGGCCACTATTCCAATTCTACCGCCGCTAGAACTGTGTATATAGTAGAAACTCGTGGCAGATCCCTTCAACGAGCTCAAAAAGAACAAGAAAATTCTTCCACCAATAGAAGACTCAGTCCTGGAACGATTATTCTGGAAGATCAGTTAGAGGTTCCACCTTCATCCTCTCAGCAAGTAAATAGAACTAATCGGCCTAATCATCCAAAATTAGGAGTATTACCAACTCCTACCCCGATACAAGATGCATCAACTTCCAAACCATCAACTTCTAAGGCACCTGTAAAACCACATGTTCCTGTTGGGATATGCAGACCTTTGGATCAAAAGTAGGATTTATTGAAACAAATGTCCCAAATACCGGCCATGTTAGCAATTCTATATTCTATGAATTTATCAATGGATCTTCGGGAGGCACTCATTGAGGCTTTGTCAAGTCCTCAGGAGTTTGAAACTGAAATTGCTGCAACTGAAGTCTACCATGTATAGAATAATCCTGCAAAATGCCATGCAGGGATATCTTTCAAAGATGAAGATGAAGATGAGGTCGTGCATGGACATATTAGACCTGTTTACATATCTGAAAAGTTCAATGGTGTAGACATCTGAAATTTTTTCATTGGTAATGGTTTAGGAGTCAACCTTATCCCCATTCGTACACTTCGTCGATTAGGCCTCACAGAATCAGATTTATCTCTTTCTACTTTGATGTTACATGGGTATGATAAAAATGAACAAGAACCACTGGGCGATATTATACTCAGAACTCAGTTTGGAGATCATATATCCAATTCAGATTTCATTGTTGTTGATCAAGACTTAGCCTTGAACATCTTTCTTGGAAGACCTTCACTACGTCAACATGTAGCTATCCCTTCATAATACCATCAATGTCTCAAATATTTTTTTGACGGTATAATTGGGACATTATATGGCAATAATTCCCCATTCAAGACAAGTGAATCTCAATACATTGAGGTGGAATTCTATCACGTGAAGGGAAAGGAGAAATCCACAACAAAGGAGATTACCAAAGTTAATGATCCTTATAGTTTTGAAAAGATTCTAGTAAACCCATTAGCACATGTGAGTACAGATTATGTATTTCCTATTAGTCAAATTGACAGGATAAACCCAAATCAAAATACTCTTACCAAAAATTCCATAATGTCAATTACGGAAAACAAGCTAGACACCGTGGGAAAAAGTGGTGATTGACCGAGCAATGATGAAAGCTCAAATAGAGATGTATTCATTTCATCCGCTGAAATTCAGCATGTCTATACTTCGCCAATCAGGCCAGAAGAAGATATATCAATGTCAGAGGTGAATGATTATGTCTATTATCAATCCATCATCCACTTTATATTACCCAAGAAAGACCCTTCATTATCAATCGTGTCAGAAATGGAAGCTTCTTCTACAAGATGTTCAGATATTAACATATGTTCTTATCATGGAAATCCTGCTTCATCATCTACTATGCATGTAGAAACAGAAGAAATAACACATGTTGAAGAAGAAGAGGAAGATCTCAGGTATGCTCCTCCATCATTTGAAGAGGGTATCTCTTCCACAATGGATAAACTTAGAAAAATAAAACTGGGTACAAAATAAGATACAAGCCCAACTTTAATTTGGGCGGCCATGACTCTTGAAGAGAAAGAGATGTATATTTCATTTTAATGTTAAATCAATATATATATGATTGGAACTGTACAGAGATTCTAGGGCTTGATCATGATGTTGCCACTCATCGTTTGGGTTTTCCAGAAGAACATCGATGACTCAAACAAGCCGCTAGAAGAACACACCCAACCTATGCCTCCAAAATTGAAGCTGAAGTAGATAAGCTTATCAAAGATAACATCATCATACAAGTTCAATATCCAAAGTGGATGGATAATATTGTCCATGTGAAAAATAAAAATGGAAAAATTAGAGTTTTCATTGATTTCAGAGATCTTAATCAGCTTTGTCCAGAGGATGATTTTCCATCTCTGATTACAGATCTCTTAATTGATTCAATTGATGGCTATGAAGCAATTTCCATCATGGATGGATATTCTAGGTATTAAAAAATCTGAATGGCTCCCGAATATGAATAATCTATAGCTTTCAGAGCCCCTTAGGGTGGGTTTTGCTGTCAGGTAATTCTATTTGGCCTGAATAATTCAGGCGCAACATATCAGCGTGCCATGCATCGTATCTTCCAACCCTTTTAGGGAAGTTTTTTGAATGTTATGTGGACGATTTGGTGGTTAAATCCATACAATTTTCTAATCACTTGGCTGATTTAGAAATCATATTCCACATATTTCGGCTACATAATTGGAAGATAAACCCCTTAAAATGTGCTTTTGGGGTAACCTCAAGAAAATTTTCTCGGCTTTGTGGTTCGTTATCATGGTATCGAAGATGATCTTGAGAAGACAAACTCAAACTTTGGTGTGTCACCATCTCAAAATTTGAAAGAATTAAGAGGGATTCAAGGACACATGGCCTATATTCAGTGTTTCATCGCTAATTTGGTAGGAAAAAGTTTACCCATCACCAAATTGATGAAGAATAGAGTCACTTACTAGTGGACTGAATAATGTCAAGAAGCATTCGATATTATTTAAAAGTATCTCTGGATTCCACTGGTATTAATGCCACTTGTTGACGGAAGACCACTTATCCTCTATGTGACAGCTTTATAGAAATCATTGGTTGTCGTTCTTGCTCAGAATAATGATACTAGGAATGAAAACAGCCTCTACCATCTTAGTAGGACTATGCTTGAATGAGAAACCTGATATTCAAATATTGGGAAGTTCTGCATAGCATTAATCTTTGCAGTTCAGATGTTGATACACTACCTGAAACATCACGTGGTCCAATTGGTATCTCGCAACAACCCTTTTAAATTCATCCTAATTCGTCCAATGCTTACAGTATGTCTAGCAAGTTGGGTAGTTATTTTGCAGCAATTTCACATCCAGTATGTGTCTCAAAAGGCAATTAATGTACAAGCTCTAGCAGATTTCCTTGATGAACACCCTTCAGTAGAAGATTCAAAATCATATAATGAACTTCCTGATGACGAAGTATTGTTCATTCAAGACAGTCTTCAAACATGGGAAATGCATATTGATGGTGCTTCCAGAAGTCCAATAGGGAGGAAAATGGAAAATACTAAATTCAACAATGTCGGGTTAGGAATTGTGCTCATTTCTCCAGAAAAGGCAGTGTTACCCTATTCCTTCTCATTTTTTAAAGTCGGTACAAATAATGAAGCAGAATACCAAGCTATCATCGAAATATTGGAGTTGAAACTTCAAGAACAAGTGAATCACTTAAAGGTGAAAAGTGATTTAGACCTGGTAATCAAACAAGGCAATGGGGGTTATGACATCAAAAAAGAAGTGTTAATACCTTTGTATGATTACATCAGGGAGTTAATGGCGGAATTTCCTTCGGAACTGACATTTTCTTTTGTTCTGATATCAAAAAATGCCCAAGATGATGCATTGGGTAATATAGCTACAGCTCTAGAAAATCCAAATCTGGGAGAGACAATCATCAGTATGGCCCATCGTTGTACAATTTCACCTTATTTTCAAACTAGAATAGAGGAAATCAATGAAATTAGTCCCATCTATGAACCATATGGTCATACTATGGGATGGATGATACCTATCAGGGAATAAATTCAAAATGGAACACTTCCACCAGATAGAGTTGGGAAAGAAAAAATCTGGCGATGTGTAGTCAATTTCACTCTTTATGATGGCCCAGATCACTTAGGGAAGATTCTCTACAAAAGTGGTTTGGATGGAATTCTCTTTAGATGCATTGATGGTGAAGAAACAATGGTTGTCATGAAAGAAGTGCATGTATGAGTCTGTGGTTCCCATCAGTCTGGATATAGACAATCTGATAAATTTCGAAGGATTGGGTACTTTTGGCCATCAATGATACTTGATTGTGTTGTTTTCACAATGAAGTGTCGTGCTTTCCATGTACATGCCAACTTCATTCATCAACCCCCAGAGTTTCTTCATACAACTAAATACTCGTGGACATTTTCCACATGGGTAATGGATGTACTAGGACCTTATCCTTTGGCTACATCCAAGCAGTTTAAGTACATTCTTAATGCAACTGACTTCTTTTCCAAATGGATAGAGGCAATAACCCTCAATGAAGTCAGTTCTAAAATCATTTTTAGCTTCATCAAGTCTAACATCATTACCATATTTGGTGTCTCTCATACCATATTGACGGACAATGGCACCATCTTTTGTTCATCTGAGGTGAGGAAGTTGTATCAAGAATACAACATCCAATCCAATCAATCATCTCGGTATCATGCAGCGGCCAATGGATAAATAGAAGCTTTCAACAAGACTCTTTCAAACATACCGCAAAAGATGGTGGTTAAAGATAAGACATCATGTCCTGATAAACTCTTTCATGCATTACGAGCTTATCGAACCACCACCCCCACTACAATGGGTTCAACTCCATATTCATTTGTATATGAAACGGAAGCAGTCTTGCCCATTGAGGATTAGTTACTCTCGCTCAGAGTAGCCATTTGTGATCAGTCATCTACAGATGAAAAATCTCAAAAGTGATTGGATGAATTGGATCAATTGGAAGAGAAAAGATTGTGCACCTTGCACCACTTGGAAGTATATCAGAATCAAATATCATGAGAATTCAACAAAAAAGTTTGTCTTCGTTCATTCTTTTATAGAGAATTAGTATTGGTTCTCAGAACTCCAATGATACCCGGAAAGAAACCTCCCAAGCTGGAGCCAAAATGGGAAGGACCTTCTTCAATACATACGGTCTACTCTATTGGAGCTTAATCTTTAATCTCAATGGATGGATAACCCATCACTACTCCAACCAATGCTAGATTTTTGAAGAATTATTTTGTGTAACACAAATACTTTATCATCCTCCATGTCGTTAAACTTCATCATCGACAGTCCAGGCATATAACCTTAAACTATTTGCACCCTTTTCATCCAACATGACGTTAAACATTATTGTCCTCACCGCAAGACATTAAACTGCATAGTCCCTTATGTCCAACAAGATGTTAAATTGCACCGTCACCAGTCTATGCAGATGACCATAAACTATTCACACCATCTTCCATCATGACGTGAATCTCTAATGTCCTAGCTACATTAAGCTAAAATGTACAGAAGTATCTTCTATCTATCAAGACATTAAACCAAAAAAAAGTCCCTAATACGTCCAACACGACTTTATATTGTGTCACCTTTGTCCTTACTGCATGATATTAAACTACACAGTTCCCCTTTTGTCTAACATGACATTATAATGTATTGTCCCCATCGTCTTAGCTATAGGACGCTAAACTGTACTGCTCATTCGTCCTACATGATGTAAGACTGAAAAAAGTCTCTTATTATGTCTTAAATAACATTAAACTGTATTTTTTCACTGCTATATGACACTAAACTGTGTAGCACCAATAGTCCTCACTAAAAGACTTTAAACTACACAGTCCCTTTATACGTCCTACATGACATTAAACTGTGCATTATTAAGGTTGTTTCTACCTCTTGTTTCTCACACCGAGTATGACTCACATGAGCTTAGAGTAAACTTCAACCATAACACCCTCTCTGGGCTGCTAACCTTGCGTAAGTCCCAACAACATTTTTGTTTTGGGTCGTTGTCTTCAAGAACAACTTGATTACCAATTCATTATTTAATTGAAATATGCGGATATTGATCCTTGCCTCCTAGGCTTGGTACATAGGTAACCTCATAAAGTTCAAGCCCCAAACCAATATCTTCACATCGGTTCACCTCCATCTCATATGATGATGATTCATGAAGCCTTCCCCAGAATCAATATCTTCACATTGGTTCACCTTTGTCCTCGCTATATGACGTTAAACTATACATCACTTTTGTCCTGTACGATAATAAACTATAACATTCTTTGATACCATCACCTAAGAGTGAATCATTATTTACATAGATTTCCAATCATGAAATATTATAAAGACTACGTGCATACATGGAAATTCCCAAACCTTTTATCTTGGGTCAAACCATCATTGCACTAAAGTCCTCTTCATCCATCACTTGTACAAACCAAATATGTATAGAGGGTATTTCTAGAATTATGTGTGGCATGATTCACATCCTTATGGGATATGTAGGAACATTTGAGAATCCCTCGAATCCAACCCCAAGACTTTGTCCCTAGACCCAAATTTTACTTTCATTCCCCTAGCTAAAAAGGTCCTATGAAAACACACATTGTGTATTCATTATTATGGTCCGGGATCTATGACACTAAACTAAAATTTCCCATACTTTCATCCCACATGAAGTTAAACTATATTATAAAAACTACGTATGGATTGATTCCCATCTTTATGGGATACGTAGTGAAGTCCATCATCTCAAATCAGGACCCATCCACAAAATGATTATGGTTTGAATTGATCTATGTATCTCTTTCATGTAATGGAAAATACCCATTTTCATGTGTCGTAATCCTATCCTTAAATACATATAGATATCCATAACCCTTTTCATGACTTTTTGTCACAAAATGCCCAATTTTTTGAGTTATTTTTTCTTGACTATGAAGCATGTGTCCTTAGGAGGCCTTGCATAAAATAGTCTACATAACATACTTGTCAGCCAAAAGAGACTATTATTTAACTTTGCAGTAAATTCCCTTAGGTGGACCTACATAATTCAACCCCATAATGGGTTTTTTTAAAAATGGTAACTTCATTCATAGGAATAAAACCTCTTTTTCCTTAGTAGTCTTAACAAAAATATGTAGGGATCCACAAATATAGTCATCCTTAACATATTTTTTTCCCGTACTCTTTTCATGATATAAAAGTATTAAAGTCTATGGTTTATATTTCTTTTCCCTACGTTTGGGTCAGACCTTAGTAGGAGTAACATTCATCTAGTTCTAATAAAATATTTTTTGGAAATATATTCTCCTTATTCAAATACCTCTCTCCATACGACAACCTCTATGCTTTGAAAATATTGATTCTCGATAAACATCCACTAGCTTTTTAGCAACAGAAAATTAAATTTTTGAGAGTTCTTTTGCCTGACTATGCAGCACTTTCCCTTAGACAGCCTTGTATAAGTAGTCTACATAGCAGATCTATCAGCCAAAAGATACTATTATTTGACTCTGTAGCCAATTCCCCTAGGTGGCCCTGCTTAATTCAACCCCCTAACGGGTTTGTTAAATAATGGTATCTTCATTCTTGGGAACTACTTCTTCTAATTCCTTTTAGCCCTATGTCATATCAATCCTCAGATTCAAAATTACTTAAGTCATCATTTACATTTTCCCCCGTACTTGAATATGGTAATATGTTTTCAAATAAATTATCAAGTAATTGAGTCAATTCTAATCCATTTGGTCAAAGATTTTTCGACCTTAAAACATTAGCCTTTTTATGTCTGACATGCATGACTTTAAACAGCCCACTAAAGACTAGGGAACTCTAAATTAAAGTCATGTTGAAGCTCACTAAACGTACCTTTTGTATGATTTTAGGTAATATTGAGCAATAATAAGATTCAATGTTTGTAGGGTTATTTATAATAATCCTATCAAGAATCAAACTATGCTTAGTAGGAAAATTGGCTTAGGTAAAATTTATATCATGTATCAAATGAATACAAGCACAAATGATAGATGATGAAAGTATTCGTCATTGATGCAAAAAAGTTAGAAGTACATCCACATAATGGAGTCTCTTCTCTTTTCTAAGAATTACAAAAGGCTATCAACATAAATCATCATTTGATTAACAGAATCCCGAGCTTCAATAGAAGCCACTTGAAGCTCATTCACTCTTCTAGATTCACACTTTTCTACTTGATGGAGTGCTTTCTTAGCATCTACAATGGATTTTATACCATTCATTTGAACTCCTTCCAATGAATTGTCAAGATGTTCATGTACCCCAATAACAACATCTAACTGTTACTGAAGGTGCATCAGTTGGACGACATTTTCTTTGATCTTATGCTTTAGCTCCTTCAACTCGGCAGCATGATCAGCCTTCGCTTGGGACATGACATACTCAAATTCATTGATGTTGACCGATAGCCTCCCCTGGGTCAAATCATGATGGCACTTTTAGTCCTGCTCCATCCATAAGATGACTTGTTTCACTACGTTACGGATCTCTTGATATCCAAAACTACGAAGCCCTAGCATGACAAACATGGATGATAGTCCCGAGATCATCGATGATAGCTCTTATAAAAGGAACATCAGATATGATCTTCTATATGATCTTCCATGCCTTTCGTCATGAAAATTGGAGCGCCTTTTTTACTTCCATCTCCGACTCAACATCACTGTCACAGGGGGGAAGATAATCTGGGATTAATGCACTTAGGGAAGTGCCTTGTTCTTCTCCTTCCCCCCTGACCCGTGTTTCTTCACTCTCTATTCCTGTTGGGGCAGAGGATGAGGCTTCACCTCTAGAACTAACCACTAAGATTGATGGCCCTGGATAATAAATTTCAAACTATGGTTAGTTTCAAAGGACAACAAATATTGAATGGTTGTCTTGAAAATTAAGTACAGCCGTAAATATTGTTATCCCTTACCCAACGGTAGATCGGTAACATGAGAAGGTTCCTCCCTGTATTTCCTAGCTTCAACCGGATTATCAAGAACAGTTTCAGGAAGTTCTTCGAGGTTAAGCTCCACTTGAGCGAATGTCTCTGCAATAGTAGGGTTTTCAATACCCCCTTCTGGCATTGGGAGTTTTTTAGATTTCTCCGATAGAAATTCATATTTGAACCGATCATGATTAGAGATGTAATATGAAGTTGTTTTTAATAGGAAGAATGATGACACTCACGTCCGTAATCTTCTAAATAACATGGTAATTTAACATTATCTAAAAAATCTTCAAAATATGAGCCAAGTTCCATCATTTCATCCAATGTAATCTCAGAATCTTGGTTAATCTCACCAGTGGGAGAATTCGAAATGTCTTCTTGAAAACCTTCATTCTGTGGCCTCTAACCTTCAACAGCCTATTCAGATAAAATTGCAGCATCAGTTTCAATGGATTCCAAGAGCTCTAGTGCAGGGGTTAAACCTAAAGTTTCACATAATTGATATCAGTTGATGTTTCATTCAACATTTTATAAAGCATTGTTATCTTACCCGAAGTTGACTCTTCTCTTCTTGCAATAGTAGCAGGAGTGATACTGGGAACAGATGTTGGATTTTATCCAGGAGCAGCCAAGTTAGCCTGAACTTGGGGTTGTTCACGAGTACCCTCTGTGGTCCTCAAAGGAGGATCAGTTCTCTCCCTCATAGGGGAAATTGAATAAGCCCCTGCAATCCCAAAAAGAATGAGCATCCTTTTCAAATTTTAAGACTCATGATTATCTGAAGGACTTACCACTACTGATGAAGGATTTAGTTTTGGACTTCATCCTTCGATGCCTTTGTGTTTTTGGATATTTGGGAGTGTCTACAGTCTTGTTTATAGGTACATGAATTGGAGAATGGAAATCAATGTCCAAATCCCCATCCATGGCTTCCTGGCCTGGAGATATTTCACAAGGCTAGTGAGGTGATTCATCAGCCCCGATGGAAGAACCACCAGGGCAATACAATGGTGATGAAACCTCTACAGTTCTTTTATTTGCAAGCTGTAGGATAAAGAAAATAATTTTCTTGAGAAATGAAGCTTTAACTGGAATCAAGTTACAATGAAAATAAGGAAAGAGACTTAAATCTTCAAGACCCACGTAATCGTGCCACTCCTCATCTCCGAAAGAACCAATCCCCTCAGTGGTGTCGCGATCTATCATTTCATTCACCTGCTTTGTAACAGAAATGGAATCATCAGTGGCATATATGAGAATTTTCAGCTCTCTGATTTAAGCCCGCACTTCATCGGGTTTATCCTGGAAACATATATCAGTGGGGGCCACAAGATTCCCTATTCTTGTGATGTGTTTCCCCTCACACCAATCCAGCCAGGCAGTTTCAGCATCATAGTATAAACTCCGCCATGTCTGAACAACCTCTGGTCTAAGATATTCACTATGTATACCAGAAGGCTGCAAGGAAGGTCCTACAATCATGGAATTCAGTTTCTTCCTAGCTCTTGCAACTAAAAATAGACAATATATAAATAATACTTGTTTTTCTATAAACTAATGATGATTAAAGTGCCTTAAATGAAGTAACTCACTAGGAGTTTATGGATTTGGTCTTTTGATTCAGACGAGAGGATAATATCTATAACAATCATTCCTTGCGGAATGTGTTGTCTCATCATCCCAGTCATGGGAATCCAGTGAATCAGCTATGGGTGGTGTAGAAGAATCACCATCTAGATGAAGGGTTTCATTCTCTGTAGTTCTTTTCATTATTCCCACCTAGTAAACCGGGTGATTCAGTATCCCTTCCGGGTATGATGCTATCCTGTTCTCGGCACCCCATGTGGTCATGTTACTTGCCTCTTTGTCAACATGTAGATCAAATATTGCCCCAGTCTTCTCCATAGATTTCAGCAACCATAGTTGTCAGGAAACCATCGGATGTTTCTCTGACTAGGCATGCACATGGGGAGATGCAAAATTCTACTATAAACACATAAATTTACATGCAAATCTATATGGAGCATATGCCCCACATATAATCTCTCCGTCAATCCTGGTGACCACTACAACATCTCTGCAGGCTAGCTTGTATGCCCTTAATTCTAGTATGGTTGTTCCATCATCATCAAACCGCCTGGTTGGCAGATTTCCATAAGGAAAAAAATTTTATTCCTTATACATGCTCAGCCTCACCTTCATGTCTTTGGAATTGATAGCTATGGGAGCAATTACAGAGAATTCCTAAACTAATGGAATGAAAGAGCTTCTGGGGATCTGTACTACATTCTCTACATTATACTTCCAGATGTGAGTGGTGATCCATCCCCAAAAGACTTCTAATGGTCCCACTAATCTCAATGGTGACATACACATTAAGACATGGAGTAAACTCATGTGAATCATTGATAAAATGGGGTTACCCAACCAAACTGTATTTCCCTCAGCCAACTTGGCTGCAACAATGAAGGTCTCTAACCTGACACCTCCCTTCGAGTCCATGACTACCAAATGATAAACACTTAGCCATAACTCCAAGAAGACCATCAGAAAAGTCTTCTTTGGGATTGTTTGATTCACTTCATATCCCCACTTCTCGAATTCTCTTGTTTCTAAGGTCAGTCAGAATGTACCAGGAGCACCCCTCTTCTCTTTTTTGTGACAGGCGGTTGGACGAGTACAGGTGGTCCCCTTCTCCATGGGCTCCTTCCCCTTTGATTCCTTCTCTGTCATCTCTTTCTCATGTTTCTTGGTAATAAACATATTCATCCACTCCTCTAGATGAATATCCTTTCTAGAATGAGTTAAGGATGTATCTGAACTCTAATGCTTGTGAATGCTTTTCTATAATTCCCTAGCCAAATCTAGTGTATTCTCTAGAATAATTCCATGTCTACATGGGTGGGATGAATTCATCATACATGTCACCCGAAATTAGGGCCCTTGAGATATTGTAGACATCCCACAGACTGATGCATACTTCTCCATGATTCAGATGAAAATAATTGGTTTCTGGGATCCAATGGTTGAGTATCTCCTACACAAATTAATCATTTCTATAAACATATGTTTGCCCAGCCTAGACGGCTTCATATATTGCAGCTCCTTTAAAATCCTCAATAAAATCTGTGCAGGTTTTTCACACCCAGTATGCCCACATCCAAGTTGGCTTTACACCTCATCCAAGATGACAGTCCCAACTCTTCTTCCAGCCCTTGGATTTATCCATCAGAGAGTTTCGGAAAATTGAGGGACAACAATGTGGTTGCAACTCAGGCTTGAGAGGATTCAGATCTGAGGTACATTGGCTATGATGCATTATTTAGGCCTTCTCCACTGTTCTAGTATTTATAAATGCTCCTCCACTGGAGATATTAGCTGAAGAAAAGTTGGTTTAGTTCTGAAACCAAGAATGCGGGAGATTGTTATTTTCCTATGGAATGGTGACCTCTCGCATATGACCACATCCATATGGATATAGATAAATTCCTTGTGGGAAGTCAATATGATACTTCCTCAGATACATATCCAAATCTAGAAGAGTGTTGTAACATATAGTATAATAATCATGGCCAACAATGATCATCATATCATCAATTCGCTTGCTGGCTAGTTCGCCAGCCGTTCTGATTCCCCAAGGAGCCATTTTATCTACACAATAGTAGAATAATTAACTCTTATGAAAGTTTATTTTTTATTAAATTTGTGAATAAATGTTAAAAATTGGATATGGCATTATGGAGCGAATGTCCCAAGTTGGCGCACAAGTATAAGTTTGTCGCGTAGGTATCACCGCGCAAGTCCAAATACCTCCACAGCAATGCAACACAAAAGGAAGCAGCAGAAAACTAAGTAAATTGTATGTCAAAGGAAAATTTCATGGCAAGGGAATGATTTTAGAGAACCTGTGGCTTTGCGCGAGAATGGAAAATTATTTATAGGCTAGGCTGCACCCCTGCGCGCCGAAGCCTGCATGACTCCACTTGCGCGCCACCATCAGCACGCTCAACACTTGCGCACAAGAATTACTTGGTTTTCATCTTCACCTTAGAGTCACATTCTATTTATTTCAGATCCAACTCTGAGTGGAAACTTTTTTTTATACTCCTTTCCATCACAGAGTCTAAACGAATGAAAAGGGAAATACCGTGAACCCAAAGTGATTCATTCTTTGAAGAAACATCAAAAATTGACAAAGAGAAGAATAGAGATTCGTTTGCACTTGGGTCGCGCAAATTTCTCCAAGGTCGTGCAAGTATACTTGCGCGCCACCTAGTGGTCACCCAGGTGACTTGCGCACCCTCTTTTGATTCTCACCCAAGGTTTTCAGCAGCTTATAAATACCCCATGTGGGCCCCCCATTTCCAGATGAAAAAATTACAAAAATCATATTCGAGAACTGGTCACCCAAGTCACTTCTGGAAGTCTTTCGAACACTTATAAGGTAATTTCATAACTAGAATGGAATCTCTAAATAGGGGAAACAAGGCCTAAGTGTTGAAACATATCAACAGTTGCATGCCTAAGTGGCGAGCCCTTAGGGGAAATGGCCACACTTGGTCGCCGCCTTATCCTTTCAATAAAACGTGGGCTCCACACTTTTGGACGCCTTTAGGGATAATAATAAGTTCCTGAGCCAAGTCTTGCCCAATTATTACCCTATGGGTTGACCGTCACCCAAGTACCAATGTGTCGGGAAAGTATACTTGTGAGACCAGGACTTGCACACCTCTATATTTTTGAGTTCCCCTCCCACCTATTCACATTAATTAATCAAATCCACCTCTCCACTTATAGATTCAGCCATCAAAACCATATTGAAAACCATTTATGGCATGGTTCCTTTGTTATCTTCCTTATCTAAAAAGAATTCAGTGGAACATCTCTCAAAACCTAGTGATTTGCATATCATCATGTCATTATGGTGAGAGATTTCATTCATTTCAACCTCATGCTTTAAAGATGAGAGATTCCCTAACCAGGGCCTCCTTTTTAGGAGTATGCCGCAGCCATAATTTCTCTAAATTGGGCATCTTCTTTTAGAGTAATCCTCACACATAAATTCCATTAACGTAGGCCACCTTCTAAGGAATAAGTCCTATGTCTTAAGTCTCCTTAAAAATGGGCTTTATTCTCAGAAGCAAGCCCCAATCTCAAATTACCAATATCTGGGAATCCTCCTCAGGAATAAGCCCCAAATATCCTAACCTGGGAATCCTTTTTAGGAATAAGCCCCTATCTTCACGTTCCCTTAATTTTGGGCATCCTCCATAGGAGTAAGACCCTACCATAATTCCTTTAATATGGGTATACTCCATAGGAGTCAGCCCCACGTTCCCAAACATGGGCATCCTCCTTAGGAGTAAGCCCCAAATTCCAAATCCCTTAACTTGGGCCTCCTTCTCAAGAGTAATCCTCAGTCATAATTCCCCTTAACCTGGGCCTCCTTCTCAGGGGTAAGACCCAGTTTTAATTTCCCTTAACCAAACTTAATTTACTTTTTATTTTGGATTCCTTCTCAAGAATAAAATCCAATCATAAGTCCCCTCTAATTTGGGCATCCTTCTAAGGAATATGTCCTAAGTTATGTATCCAAATCTCTATAAATCACATTTACCTTTTTGGACCTTATTCTCAGGTTTCTTCCCGGAAGTAAATCCAAATATTCATCCATCTGGGCAGTCATAGTGCATAATCCCCACATCATTTATTATAATTGCATCTTTCATGGAAAAATTTTCTTTTTTTACCAATACCTCATGTTTCTAACACCAAGCATTGACTCACGTAAGCATAGAGTGTAAATGTAATTCTGACATCTTTCTTTGAGCCATCAATCATGCATAAACCTCATACTTCTTTAATCGAACTATGTGGGTTCTAATTTATTTTCCAAAACAATAGATATGTAGGTATCCCATCTGTGAGTATGATCCCAACTCTAAAATAATCCATGTCCTTCTGAATGATAATAAACTTCATGTGCCCCGCTGAGTGGCTTTAAAACCAGTATGGTTATCATAATGACCAAGAGATTTCTATATAATGTGTCGAAGGATACCATTAACCAAGAATCTCTAACAATACAGATGATTCTCTATTGATGAAGAACCTAGAATTCATATAAAAGATTCTCCAAATCTCATACATACTAATAATTTATTATCAGATCAAAACGAAATCTCATTTTCATACTTGGTAATGTAATATGGATTCACAAACATAACTTAAATCTATAAATAGAGTCTCGGAGTAGACAATAATTCCCCTCAAAAAGGATTGATGAGTGTGACCTCCCATCCTCTCGACCAATGAAAATTTTTAAGCTTCATCAGTTCACAACTAATGTGCACCAACCATTGGAATGTAGGTCCAAATGGATATGGAATCATTGGATGTTTCCGGTTCTACGAACAAACCCGTTAAAAACCACATGGAATGTTTGAACCATAAATCAATGAGGTCAACCACAATTCCAGAGGAAACAAACACACATATAATAAATGGGAATAATATAGAACAATAAAACCAAATTAATACACTGATATATAGAAATTCATGTTAATAAAATTCTTTGATAACCAAAGAATACAGGGATTTTTTTATTGAGTTTTGAAAAAAATAATCATTTAATTTAATATGTAAGATTACATTTTCATTAAGTAATTTTTATATAGATATCTGGAATGGGATTCATCAAACTCTATTAATACAGATTCTTCAACCAATAAAATATTTTATATGAAAAGTATTTATGTTTTTTATTCTATAAAAGGTATAATAAATTTTCTATATCCAATAATAATGAACCATTTTAGCGATTGAAAAAAAATTTATTTTCTGTAAAATAATAATAAATAAATATATAAATCTTTTATAACATTCAAGGATCAAATAATAATTATTCCCTTTCAATAATTATTGATAAATAAAATTAAGAATATTCTATTACATTGAATAATTTGTTGATAATAATGTCTAATAGTTTACTATGAATAACAATCAATTTTGAATTTTGAATTTACAAATATAAATATGAATATCAATTTTATTAACATTAAATTGGTTGTGGTATTTTCTTAATTATTCCAAAAAAAATCTAAATTTTTTAGAGACAAAATAAATAATATGTAACTGAAAAAAATCATGTTTAATGGGAAACATGAATATTCTAAGGATTATAATTCAAAAAAAAAATGAAAGATTGTTCCTATTTTGAGAAAAAACATAATTTTAAATTATACTCAATATAATTTTTTACATTACATATTAATCATTCAAATGGTTTATGACACATGGTATTATTATAAAATATTTTAATATTTATACATATGATTTTGTCTTTTTTGAGAAAAAACAATACACGATATATTAAAATTGATTGAAAAGATATGAAAATGTAGACACTCTAAATGATTACCAATGATTTTCATTGAGTATGTAAGAATATTATTTTATACATAATATGTTTATCTGGATAAATAAATGTTATACATAGAAAATTTTAGATACATAATTCACTATATGATTAATCAACCAACATTGTATACACAAGATTTTATATTTTTCAAAATTATATAAACATTTAATATTTAAAAATATGACTTTATATATAAAAATTTATTTATATATATAATATCTAAATCATTAGACAAAATAATATAATAGTACAATAAATTAAATAACAAGAAAAATTAAAAAATATCAATCATTAGGAATGATTATCTAGAACAAAAATAATAATAAATAAATAACCAATTCAATTTATTTCGTAAGTAGTACATTTTTCAAACATATTTATTATTTTACTTACTTATGTAAGATATAATAAATGAAATCATAATTTTGTAATGACATGAATAACAATGTAGTGGTAAATATACACTCAATAATAATTCCATTTTTTAAAATTTCACAATTGAACATAACTTAAAAAAATTATATTACAATTCTTTTACAAGAAAAAACTGCGGAAATAATGTAAAAACATTTAAAAATAAAAGGTTAAAATACATGTTTCAAAAAACCCTTTTTTAGAAATAAATTCTTCTCTCTTTTTAAAATTAGATCCACAAAACATTTTCACAATAGTTTAATAATTACTGTATTATATATGGAAAAATCAATCTATGATACATATAAATAAACAAAGAGTAGAAAAACATTCATAGAAATAAATATAAATACAAAATTTTGGGAACCAAGTATAAATATTTAATGTTGATTCATGAAACTTATAATATTATTTTGATTTTTTTTAAATTAGAATATCTTAGCACTCTCATAGCTACTAAGTTTATATATTTTAATAATAGACACTAACTAATGTAATAGTTGAAATCCATAATTTAATGAGATTATGAATAAATGTATGAAGTCTCCACCTTATTTTCATAATCAATTCCTTCATTAAAAATAAAACCATCTAATTCTATTATAAATACTGAAAAGTAGTAGGAAAAAAGGTGATAAATGTTTTTAAAAAAGTCTATAAAATATAAAAGGATCCATGATAATATTTTAAAATATTCAACTAATTATATAATGAGAACCTATTAATGAAAAACCATGTATGACATATGATAAAATAATTTACACATACTCACATATAAAGTATAAAAATATTTTTGAAAGGATATTTTAAAATAATAAAAAAAATTCTACACTCCTACTAAATAGAAAAATAATAAAACTACATTTTCATCATATGATGTTCAAAAGTACTTTTATAAAATTGTTTGTATCCAATGTTTTGGCACATGTCGTAGCAAAATTATTTTCTTTGGAATACAATTCCAAACAGATTTAATTTTATTACATGGTCCCTAGTAACATTTTATCTAATAGTAATTTTATCTATTATTTATTTATGTGATGTGTTATTAGTGATAATAATATAATATTAATTATTACATAAATTTGGTATCATTTCAAAAAAAATTATAAAAATGTGTTAAATTTTATTTAATCTATAATCATTGAGATCAACATATAGTATCACCAATATATTATTCATTAAATTAATATAAAAACCAATATATCATGTTTCATTTAAAACAAAGAAATATATATTCTATATAATAATTTACACCTTCAACTAGTTCTTCTTTATTATATTTTAGATTATCCAAATTCTTAAATAAAATACCATTTTATTTAAGAAGTAGATTCTCAATGAAAAATTTAACCAAAATTTATTTATCATTTATCATATATATTAATTATTTTTATAAATATAATGTTACTCACATTAGTTTTAGTTTTATTTATAAAATATAATTATATAGTAAACATTAAATATGGACTGTACATAATTAAAATTTTATAATTTGATTGAAAGCCCAAAAAATATATAGAATATAGTAATTGTCTTCTTTAATCATAACCCATTATAAAATTAGTACTCATTGGGGTATTTTAACATTTAATATAAAATTGAAAAAATATGTTATCCAAATATATATAATATATATATTCATTAAAAATACATTTCATCAGGTTGTGGAAAATTTTGATTCTTTAAAAAAATAATTCTTGCATAACGCTCAATTGAAATTCAAAATTATTTAAATGTATGAAATTTTTTTAAAACCAATTTTATACAGTGATATAATGAATATATATTCAATGAAAATTTGAAAAACAATAATTGTTTTATATTTCATCGTGATTAAAAAATTAGGATCCACATTTTATTTTATAAGTCAATTTTTTATAATATTCAATATATACATTCTTACGATTTTATTAGGGCTTGATTAAATCTATAAATAGATTTATAAAGTTTTATAGAATATTATTACTTATTTTAATGTTATAGTTTGTCATATTTTAACATATACTTAATAATAAATAATTTCTTTGAAATAGAAATATTTACAACCATTTAATAAAATTTCAATCCATATTGGGAACAATATGCTAAAATATTTATAATAGCTTCTAAAGTAGTTACATTTAAAAATATTCATCTTAATAAATAGGTTAATATTAATAATATCCTTTCAAACAAATATAATTTTTTAGTTATAAATTTCCCCTATTGATCGCATTTTTTTCAAAAATATCTATTTAGTCCAAATATATTGTTGATCTTTAAGTAGTTCAACGTATTTGTAATCATTATTTCAAGAAAATTATTTATTTTATTCATAAATATCTAGTGTCATGTAAAAATCATTCATTTATTATTACATATATTTTTAAACCAAATCATAAATAAAATAATTTTTGGGAAAAATAATTTCTAATGATTATTTTGTTTACACAATTGAAAATATATCACTAATAACTCTATATATTGGATGATATTTATGGGAATTCCTAGATATTTTTTTTTTTGATGTTCAACACTCAATAGTTTCATTCAATTTAGTTATTTTACCTTTAATAAAATTAAAACATTTAAATTAATCGTCTATATAATTCTTATGAGGTTATTCATCCTAAAAAATTATTCAATCATTTTTATATTCAAAACAAAATCCTATATTATTATTTAATATAAAATTATTTAAATAATCATTTGTAATAATAATGGAATATTTATATCAAAATAATCTAAAATATCAATCATTTGGTTTCCATCCTTTATATTATTCAATTGTATTTTTCATTAAATGTGTTTTAAGGGTATTTTATTAGAACCATATAACCCCATATTTATGGTTAAAATCTAAAAGAATACTGAAAAACTATACTCATATATCATTGTTCTAGTTATTTATTAACTAGACTAATTTTCTATTTCACATAAATCATTTTTTGGGGTGATAAGGGGTTTATAAATGTAAGATAATAGAAAATTTCATCAAAATACATATATATTTATAAACAAAAAACCCTTATCCACTATCACTTATAATGGGTCCAATTAATTAAAATTAAAAATTTTGAATAAATTTTCAATATATAATAAAATCTGAAATATTTTAATATTTATGATCAATAAAATAAAGAAATAAAATATACTATAATAACCTACAGTGATTATTATATTTAACAAATCACGGTGAATTTATATTTTATAGGATTTTTAAAATAAATTTGAAGTCTAGTGGGATTTATTTTTTCACTTACATTATAGATATGAATGATTCTATGTGTTTTTTAAAAATTAATAAATGTTCATCAAAATATTTCTTTTATAGTTTTATGAAAAAAATCTAATGAATTTGTAAAAATTTATACAACTAATGTTGATGATTAAAAAAATACAGAGATATACATTCCATATAATATTTTCTTATACTAAATCATTCAAACACATATCATTTTGATATATTAGTACTTAAAAAGTAGTTGAAATATTTTTATATATTTATGTTAGTATTAAAAAGTGATTCATTAGAAATAATAATTCGGAATTAATTTAAAATTTTGATAATAATTCCATCAATAGATAACATTAAAATAATTATCAGATTATGATTCAAACAATCCATATATAATTCTTCTTAAATAATAAATGATTTAGAAATATAATCAACTCTAATAATTTTATCATAACTTTCCAATTGTAAAATTAAGTAACATTACCTCTTTCACATATATTAAAGGATAAAAATAATGATAAAACACTTTTGATATTCCTAGAGATACAACTTTCCATATACCAAATCTCATTTTTCTAACTTCTAATGAATATTTACTATAAATTGATATTTTATATAGTTTTGGTAACTGTAGAAATTTTTCTCCAATCTGAGTAGTATATAATTTTTAAATGAAAAAATGTATTTAAAAATATATTATTAGGTTTCCCTGAAGATGATTACTTATAAATAAATACTTTTTTATGTTCGATGGAATATAGAAATTTTCAACAGTTTTTAATTGGATAATCATCTTGTATCCAAAATCTAAAACAAGTGATAGTTCATAACTCCATTGAAAACATTTGATAAATAATGATTAATACTTTTTGATAATATATTTTCATTTCCATATCATTAAATTAATTTTTTTAATACTCATAATTCATTCACAACATTGTGAACAATGAAATTGTAGTATATAATTTTATTTATAATTTTATTTTTATGTTTTAATTTATCATTATCCTCTAAAACATTATAGAATATTCTCCCATATTCTTTATTATTTTTTAAATGAAAATTGCTGGTTTTATCATTTTATATTTCAATAATTTTAAAATATTATCAGAAGTTATCATTATTGATATATGTAATATTAAAAATCATATCTTTTTCATCAAAAGTAATTTATACCTCAATAGTATTAATATTTTTATCATTTAGTTCTTTTTAGAACATACATAATTTTAATATACCATCATTAAATGTTCCAAAATCCTTATATAACACACTAAATAAAGGTATTTTTTAAACATATTAATTTCTATCCCAATATAAATAACAAACAAAATTTAAAGATTATATGGGAAACGTGTTGGATGGTTCCTTTTTTATTCCAAATTCATTACTAGAATAAAAATATTTCATGAATATCTTACCAGTTACTCATATTTTATTCTACATCCAATAAATTTATATTTATATTTACTTATTTAATTTATTTTATATATTTTTATGTGTCCTTTTTATATTCATTCATTATATATTACATTGGGAGAATCATTATAAAAACAATTACCTTTAATATTTCCTTTTTGATTATCTATAGTATAATCCCTTCTAGTTTTCCTAGAGTGTCCTATTATTATTCAGTACATTCCTTTTTATACATAAGATACATCATATATCTCATCAATATAAATAAAAAAAATTTGAATAAGGGTAAAACTTAAATTTTGATTTAAATTAATTACATTTTTTCTTCATTATCTAATCATCAACAATATATTTAGGATCAATTTCATATTTTAATAATGATAAAATGTGTAAATTATATATATTCATTTAAATTATTATATTCATCAATAGGAAAATTTCTATAATTTCATTTATGTTGTATTGATCTATATACCATTTCATTTGGGACTATAATATCCAAAAAATATCATATATCCCTAATACAATTTACTATTCATGTTAGTCGATGAAACAACTAGGTGATAGAATCTTCTCTAAAAATACTAAAATCATGATATTCAAATGTCAACAATATATTTTTTTTCATTATAACTTATATGGTATATAGGGAGTGACATTTTGAGTTCTACAAATATCTCAATAAATTTTTTATGAATATAAATGAAAAAATATATTTCTACCAATTTCCCAATATAGAATATAAATAACACTTTAATTTAATAAAGGTCTAAAAAATATATACATTTTTCGAATGTAGATAATTTTTGTTTAATTTTTATTTATTTTCCATGATATTCTATTGAGCAATGCTTCACAGTTTGACAATAGATTGCATTATTAATAGATAATATGTATATATTGAAACATCAATTAATAAAGGCCTCTATAGAATCCAACCACTAATATAAGTATAACCTTCTATATAAAATGATCATTTAAGTTAGATGATTTTTCTTCAAGGAAATACTTCATATAATATATATATATCTATATCTATGTGTGTAATATAAAACAAGCATTTTGATTTGACACCAATTGGTTTCTTGGGTCATGATATAGATTAATGGTCAATAGGGGGTGAAATTACTAGATAAAAAAATTTAAATGATTATATTTAATTTCACATCTATGGTGTCATTGATCCAATTCCCCACAATTATTATCCAAATCCCCTTTAGTACACCTACTTGTTTTCTATAGGTTATTAACTATCAGTATGGAATATAAGGAAACTATACCACCATAGAAGAGTGTGTAATAAAAATATAAATAAACAATAACTGAAGAAATAAGAGTATTTATATATAATACATAAGCATCATTATATCAAAGTAACAAAAAGATAATGTATATAATTATATCATGATATTACAAAAAATAAAATGAAGCATGATATGAACAACCATTCTACCCAAAAAAGATAAACTTACACTATGATGGACTCATAACATTCAATAATAAAATTAATGAAAAATAAAAATAAAACTAATAAATATTTTAGTGAAACATATTCCAGTCTCATGACACCATCCAACCTATCATGAAAAATGATTCAAAACACAACAAATGTATCATCTCAAACCCTTAACTATAATAAAACCGTAATATCTACCCGAGTACCCATGTGTAGAGGTGGCCTACATAGTGTGTCATTAAAACTTATTAGCATACCACCAATAGTTTCAATATAATATTCTAGTAATAGGAATAGACTATGGAAGTATAATATTGTAATGAATAAAAAGTACATATAAGAAGAAACATTTCAAAAAATCATTTTAATGATGAACCTATTGAACATTAGGTCCTGAAATTACAATTGGATCATCCAAACTAGCATAAAAAATTCAGGTTGTCTATGTAATAATAAATATGGAGATACATATATTAGTTAAATTAATGGGTATTTTAATTTATCACATAACTCTGGGAATCATGTGCACTAATCCTAGTTATAGATTTCATTTTTCCCCACCAATGAATGCCCACAAACTTAATATCTTATGTGAACCATATTTCCAAATAAATAATACCTAGATCCTCGGTCTAGAACAAACAACATGAAGATTTTTTTAATCATAGAGTCCATCATTTTTTACAACAAACCGCACTGATGGGCACCATCAAATCCAACAATAACCATCAATGTGGAAGCTCATTCCCAACCATAAACCATTAATATGAAACTCAATGTGCAGCCATAACTCATTAATGTAGAAGAACATGTCCTACATTAAACTATGGATAAGGATTTTCATGTCCAACTTCTCATAATATATATGATGATCTCCATGTACAACACCCTAAACTATTTATTAGGATATCCATGTCTAACATCATATTCTAATGATAATGATATCCATGTCCAATATCTTAAACTATGAATTGTTATCATAATGGATAACGTCTCAAAGCATTAAACCATATTCCATTTCCCATGGTTATATCCAAAGGACCTACCAAAATTTATAACACCATATATAAACTACTACAACATTAATTTCATGGATATTTTGTCCACAAAAAAATGAGAGTCTTCTTTGTTAACATTAGAACATGACCCAATCCTTTTGTTCCATGAATACATTAAAAAGGATGATCTCTGAATTTTTTACCCAAATGGGAATGAACCAACTAATTTTAAATCGAATCATGAAATAAATTAAAACAAATGAAATATTATTCAAACAAAATAGATTTATAGACTTCATATTATGAAAAATTCCGATTCGATCATATTTTTCTCCCCTAAACCATACACGTGATGAAAATATTACTGACAAGTTTATAATAATTTCAATATCCATATTGGTCAATTATAAAATAATAACATATAGAAAACATCAATTCGTACATTCTATATATTCAATATCAACTATTCAAATACTTACTAAGTATCCCTTAAACATCCAACCATTCCACTTAATTATCATAATAAGGATATGCTCCAATCACACTAATTTCAAATATTAAATCCCCACTTTATCATTTTATAGAAAACACACACCCCATTGATATTCTTATAAAAATGAAGAGATCTAACTAGATCCATATAAGCTTTAAGTTATCAATTTTATCTTTAACTCTATTAACCTAACAAAAGAGAAAAAATTAGGCAGACATGAAATATAAAGATATAACATTTATAAAAGAAAATAAATTGACATGACTAAGGGTAAATGTCATAGAACACCTACCAAATTTAATGAAACGTTCTAAAACTTTTCATAATGGTGACACATTTTTCATTGTATTTATATGTTTAATTGAAATACTTAGACATCCCATTGAGCTAATATAAACTATCCATACTCTTATATGACATTATGAAACAAAAATTATTTATTCAAAATAATTATAATGAATAAATGAATAAATAAATCTCTATGTAGTATAATTCTAAAAAAACACACAGGGTCCACACCTCTTCTTGAGGCATCATGAAACTATTATGGGGGGTCCACAATGAACTATTTACATTACTCCAAGGAAATATAAAGTATGTGGTACCATTTAAATTGTAATATTAATCTATTCATTTGAAGATGCATGACAAAATATAAAATAAATGCATACATTAAGGAGACACCATGAAATAATATGTTGAACAAATATCATGATCTCTAATATGTAATCTGAAAAAAGGGCAATGAAAAACTAATTATTCCACTATGATATGATGTATCTTCAAAAAAAACCTAAACAATATAACATTAAAAATAATAGAGGAGGATGAATTAAGAGATAGAGGAGGTGTCAAAAATGATTGTTTCCCGAAAAATAGATAAATATTTCCAAAGAATATCACCAAAATCATGTGTTGTAGAAGGATTAATGTGATCGTAGAACCAATTGTCCATGAAAACCAAAGGAGGTAGGATATGGGGGATTGGATAAAAAATCAATGGCTAGGGATTATAGAAATATTTATTTTTAATGAAATTTTTTGTAGCAACATTATTTGTTAGCCATGAATAAACTATGTTCCCTTCACTAGACATTACAAAATTCATTTCATGTTTGGGACACATAGTCTATCAAAACATATGCTAATCGGGTTGTATTCAATATCTAACCTCCTACAGAAAAAGAACAGCTTCTGTAAAAATTTGTACAGGTCTTGCGCTGTGCGTCAAGATCTCCAAAACCTTGTAATATTAATCCATTAGATATAATAGTTTATACTAAACCATGTGCCTAACATTTTAAATAACCTTGATAAGAAAAAAACTAAAAAAAATATGGATAAGGAGTTACATTGTTTCTATTATAATGTACAAGAAAAACCATTAACCCTTGATATAAAACCCAAAATTTCGAAAAAAAATTCCAATATTTTTCAAGTAACACTGAAATAGATGATCCATCCCTAGATTAAAATCACTCATCTAAAAACATTACATTGAGGATTCCCGACTTTAGGAACAAAATTCATCGTATCACTTAACAATTTTACCCATATAGAAAATAAAAATTGAAATAATTCATGAATTTTTAACTTGATAGTATTTAAGATCTTACAACCACCCCACTATAATACTTCTCAGCTCCAAGATTTCAGAGTGGTTATCCATCCACACCACCAGACTTCTGTCAACTAATAATTTTAGATAGTGCACTAATTTATTGTAACACCCCAGGTAAATAAAGAATATGACATTTTTATATTTATCCCTATTTGTGAATAAAATGTAAATATTACTTTAAAAGGGAACGCTATTCTCGATGGTTTACCCAATACGCAACAACGAGTTTCTTTGAAATCTTACATTGCACTCAAATAATAAAATAATTTTATTTTAAATGGAAGTTAACGCCTAGCCGTTGAAATGGTGGGAATGAACGGAACTAACTACAAAATGATTATATATGTTTTCCTAATATTTTTACATTTATCAAATAAATTTTAGAGGCTTAAAATGAAATTGAATCCAATTTCAAGCATAAATATTCTAATATTCCTTAAAAGGTTGATTAACCATTTTTTGATGGAGAACCATTTTTAATTATATTTTTTTAAATTTTATGTGTTCTATTTGATAAAATAAAATTCTTCTTTAGAATAGGGACATAAAAATTTACTTTGTGTAAATTCAAGGTATTTTCTTGATAAAGTTCATTTTTTAATGAATAGTGAAAAATGTTGTAAAACATCTTTTTAATATAATTTATTTATATGATTAGATTATCTTTTAAATTGGTTTTAGAGATAAATTAGAATATATTTTTACCATTTAATCCAATAGTGGTCATTGGAATTAATTTCACTTTGAAATTGGACTTAAACTTGTGTCAATCTTTTAAAAGTTATTATTTCTTAAATACACGCTATTTGTTTGGACATCGGAAATTAATTATTAAATTAATTAATGAAACATATATATTTTTTATTTTTTAAAATATGCATCATTTTTGAATTCGTAATATCAAATATAGCTTAGGGTGAATTTTTGTTATTTTTCTGAAAAACTTAAATTTTTGATGAATAGGGAAACCACTAAGTGGTAGTTTAAAAACTGATTTTTTGTTTAAATGAAACTTTACCACTTCGATGATTTGAATTTGAAAAATCCAAAATACATGGTTGAAATTAGGATGTAAAATTTGGTTCAATGGGATTAAAATAATTTTTTGGTGAATATTAACCTTTAAGTTTTAATCGCGATTAGAGGTAATTAGTGTAATTTGAGGTAAAAATAATGTTTTAATAATCTGAATTGACCTTGACACATTTCCAAACCTTATTGGATGAGTCATGGAAGACCAAAAATATCTATGGGTCAACTTGGGGTCTCCATGGAGCCACTTTGGTAGGAAAATGACATTAATACCTTTTTATTTAAATTTAAAATTAAATTATCACAAACATGTGTTGTTTTACTAAAACAAATTTTAGATGGGGTTATGCAAGTCATATTTTTGACTATAAATATTCATTATAAAGATAAAAATATTTCATACATAATGATATGTTTTTTATAATTTTCATACATTAAATAAATGTAATTATTTATGACACCATGATGATTCAGCGATTACCTCATTATTTAACGATTTAAATAAAATGAAAAGATAATGTAAAATCTCAGACCTAAACATTTTAAAAACCTATTGGATGCATGTATTTAGAACTATTATCACCTTATCCTAGAAATATATAATTTTTGCACCTTTAAAATCCTAAAATCATGTTATAATAATGTTACTTTTCAATATTTCCAAGAGTGCCCCTCCTCTCCTTTATAATGGACCCCCACCTCTACCACCTTACCCACACCTCTCAAGCCATTGGATCGTCCATCCACTGCACATTTGTATCTAAAAATCCTTCTCTTACTCATAGAAGCCTCACATTGGGCAGAAGACTATCAAAGGAAGCATTTGAGCTGAAATCAATAAGAGTTACCCGATTTAAAGGTAATGTCTTCCCTAGTGTTCTTTTGTTTTATTTTGCTTCTCCAACCCCCTAATTTTTTTAGTCCTTTATTTTGTAACAACACCAGTATCTTCAATATATTTGGATATTGTTATAATAAGTATTCGATCTACACTTACACACACATCCGTCCAATGGTTAATGAAAATATTGTTTCTGTGGATGGCGAATTACTGCCTCACGAAATGATGATTGTTCAATATTCTTTTAACACCATTAAAGTTTTCCATTATGATGTCACTATATTTTATATATTATATATGTGGTATTTATGTTTTCTATATGCTTCTGTATTTTATATTTAATACATAGCTTTATTCATTGCATGTTGTTCAAATGTGATAATTTTATATAAGGAAGTGTGGACTACCGCCCACTCAAATAATGTGACTCGCTCATGCAAAACATGGAATGTATATAGAATGAAAATAATCAACATATGTGACCTAGATAACATATATATTATACTGGAATTATAATATATATATATATATCATTTATTTTTCATTTCATTAATACGACAGAAAAAATGAAAGTAGCGTTCATGCGTACGTACGGCCTACCCTCTCCATGAATGGTGATTTTCATTTTATTATCTCCAAATTTTATGGAATAATATAAAATTAATATGTTCTGGATATATATAATATTTTAATCATTAATACTATTCTGAAAATTATTTAATTATAACTACATGGGAAATCATTTTCATACAAGTTCATTTTTGACTCATGTACCAAGAATCGACAAAAATGTCTGATATGAACTAACATTATTATACAATTATTATAACATTATAATATGTGATATGAACTGAATAATAATCGTTAAATGTGGTCCTTAGGAAATTATAAATTGACCAATGTTTATTATTTAGGAATATAAAGAAATGAACAGGACAATTAGACTTGAGTTAAGGGATCCAACCACTCGCTTTCTTTTCAAGTACCCTCTTTTATGTCATTTCATTTATGCTCCATGTTATTATGTTGGAGGATGTTATTTTATATTAACCATAATGTAATTTTTATTTTTATATTATGAGATACCCCCTCTTAGTCTCATCAATTCTTTTTTTATAATTTTTAAGTGGCGTCGTTAGGCTGCCGAATTTTTGTAAGGGATCCTTCCCCTCTCTTTCTTTTTAAGTACACTCTTTTATGTCATTCCATTTAAGCTCATATTTCTTATGATTGGTTTTTTCTATTATATTACTCTTACTGTACATTTTATGTTCATGTGATTAGAGACCCTATTTTCACTCATCAATCCATTTTTGAAGTTTTGAGTGGCGTCGTTAGGCTGCGGAATTTTCATAAAAGTTCCAACCTCTCTCTTTCTTTTTAAGTACTCTCCTTTTTGTCACTTATTTTAAGATCCTCTTTGTTATGTTGGGGGATGTTATTTTATATTACTCATTCTATGAATTTTATTTTTATATGATGAAAGACCCTATTTGATCTCATCAATCGATTTTTGGATGTTTTATGTGGCGCTGTTAGGCTGCCGAGTTTTCATAAGGGATTTTTCATCTCACTTTTATTCCATTGAGATTTTTGCTTCATTTGCCAACATTTCCTTTGAGTGGTGTATGTACTGTCAATTATTATACTCTTTATGTAATATAATTTCATTTTTGGGTATTTACATATTCATTACCCTTCTTCAATGGGGTGTATGTTTCGAAAGTTACCCAAATCGGTAAGGAGACCTTTCACCCTCCTCATCTTTAAAAAGACATCATTTGTTATGTCTTTTAAATTACATCTTATTATATTGGGATATGTTCTTATATGTCCTTATTTCTGTAAATTTAATGTACAAGTGATGAGATACCTTTTTTTATCTCTCATCAACTCATTTTCTTAATTTTGAAGTGACGTCGTTATGTAGTAGAATTTTTGCAAGGGAACATCTTAATACAATTTCGATTCTTTGGGATAAACTTGTTCTCCCTGAATATGTCATTCTATGAATACGTGTGAATACCCTCTGATTGTTTTACACTTAATATCCACTTATATTTGGTGTATTCTTTTGTCATAGAAAATTATGTAATTGATTTATCCTTAATCCAAGGATACCGTCTTTGTAAGGGACTTCGTCTCAATCTCCTTTCATTGAAGAATATTTTGTTATAATACAAGGCTTTATTTTATAAGGTGTATAAAACCCTTTGATTTTTAATTTTATACAAAATTAATCTTTTTCTACGAAGCGTTTTAGTAAATGACAAAAAGAAATGTTACTTTTAACGTACGATGTGACAACGGCCTTTTTGGCCGCCGTGAGTATTATTTGGTCTTTGGCTTCCTCAACAAGCCGTAATGTTTTTAAAATGAAATAAATACCATATAATATTTTATGTATTTTGGTATTGAATTTTTTTTATAATGGATTTGTTATGTCAATATATTATGTGATATATTGTGATCAAAGTGTGGAAATGTTTTCTTTCCATTATATTTGTTTTATGACCTTTGATTTTATAATGGTACCTGGACATTTGATGGGTGGTAATGTGATAATCCATATGATGGGTGGTTCTATGAATACCAGGACGGGTGGTTACGTTATAACCTCCAATTCATTGGGTATGGAAGTCTTCTGTATGGCTATTCAATTAAGTTAGATGTGTGGAAGTCGACCTGATGGTTATTCCACTTAAGTATGTTTTTGTCCCAAGTTACCTTTATATGTTATGTGTTCTTTATATGGGGTTTAGGGTAATATTTTGGTTACAAAAGGGTAAGTAATGTTCTTTTATTCAATGAATAGTATTTTCTTCTTCATAATGGCGGAAATTATTACTTTGATAAAGTATTCTTGGTTTACTGGTTGTTTTGAAAAACTAACAGTTTTCTTCTTTGGGTATCCCTTACTGAGCTTTTAATGCTCACCCTATGTTTTTGAAATGTTTTTCACAGGACTTAATGTGGAGTAGGGTCAAGTATGGGATCAAGGGAAAGTCATGCTATATAAAACATGGAACTAGACATGTTTCTTTTTAAGAGTTTTTATTTTATGGAAACTTAGTAGAACTGTCTACTTTGTAATCTATTGAGATGTAATAGTTATGTCCTAATTCTCTAAAACTCAAAACCATGAAAAGATCTTCAATGTGAATTATTAATTTAATTCAATATTATGTAAGGTTTAAGGATGGGGCCTTATAGTTGGTATCAAAGGTCATTTTAGATAACATTAGGGATTAAGAGTTTTTGTTAGACAAATGGTTAGTCCCTATATTTGTTATTTCAGTTAAATCCCTATTTTATAACTTTTGTCAGGTGAAGTAATGTTAGTTTCAAATGTAAGGAGAAGGATCTAAAACGACATTCCCATCTCTTCCTGATGACATGCTTGAAATAATTATTTCAAATTCATGTTTGGATGATTGTGAAACTTTTTCTAGCATAAAAATCACTTTCAATCAGTTGTTTGAGATATCAAACACCTCCACTATCCCTCGTTATCATCATGGATCATGTGTTGTATTTAGGAAAATACTATTTTCACAATATTCTCATATTTTCAAGAAAGGTAAATATTATCAAGGTATTTTCAATTATTTTACCTTATCAAAAGAATTGGAAGCATATTATGACTTTAAAAATGGTGCTAAGGAAGGAGACCCTTGTGATACCTATTTATATTTTATTTTAAAATATAGTCTCTCAGCACATACTTATGGTATTTTAAAACGACCAATAATAGAATGTTTCAACTCAAATTTTGTCAGACTATTTTATAGAAATCATGTTTTATCAGATGTTTTGGAATTATCTGTCATACATGATTATTTTCCAAAACTGTTTTTCTGTGAACACTGATATGACCCATGTTGTAAAAGGTGTATTTGGATGGAGGAAGAAAATTATTTTGAAGGATATATAAATCATTTTTGTAATTTAATGGACTTCTACCTACATGAAGAAGATGACGATGAAACTGAGTGGACTCCCTGATCAAGGTATTCTATTATTCATTTTGGGAATCATTTTATTTTATCTTACGGTGGTGAAATAAGACTTCAAGAATTAAGATGTTGAGATCATAATGAATTTGGATGAAAATGAGAGGTATAAGGAAACAATTTAGGTTAAAACATGTTAGGGTTATTTCTGGAGTTGAATAAAAATGACAACACGCAGACCATGTGACAACCCGTCACGTCGGGCAAAGCTGCGGGAATCGAACCCACAACCAAAGTGCGACTGGTATTTATCGCCTACTGCTGGACTACGTAAAGTCCCTGGTTAGTTTGACTAATTCTTTTTAGATAAAAGATTTTATGAATCAAGAGTAAGTTTATTTTGGATTATCTATGGAAAATATTATCCTATCCAGGAGGATATGTGATTAGGTTAATTACTTTTCAATAGGAGACTTCAAGAGCAACTGATGTTTTTTGGAGATAAATGTTAATTTGTACCTTGGAAGAATATGTGATTAAATCCTTCAAATATTTTTGTTTCAATCTTAGTTTGGTTTTCTTTGAATAATTTTATGGACAAATAGTTTGTCGAATGGTCTTTGTTAAACATTCGGTTTTGTAGGAAAAATTTTGGGGATTAAGAATAGATTTTCTATTTTATAAAGGATTATTCATTTGTGGATTATCTGATCTTGTTCTAACAATTTTGGTTTCTATTTTTTCTAAACACATTGGAAATATATATTTATCTTTATTGGATTAGGTTAATCTATATAAGTGGATTATAGCACTCTTAATGTTATCAAGTCATCTTAAATACTCATCTTTTGGAAAAAGTATGCGTTTGTGTTAGAAATCTGGTAAAAGATGAAATTCTAAAAGACAAGTATGTTTCCTTATGATTTAGTAAATCTCAAAAAAGAAATTCCTCAATTAAAAGTAACTTGAATCAAAAAAAAATTCCATTAACTTTTCCTACTCGGGAATCCAATACCATTTAACCCATCACAAGTTTGTGATTTTCTTGTGGTTAACTTTCTCCTAAACAAGTTTTCTATCACTCTCCCTCAGAACATTACCCTTTGATTTTTCTTCCATATCGATGTTTTCTTACAAGGAATACTAGTATGGGTTATCTCGGGTGACCTCTCTACTTCTCTTTCATTCTTTGAAAGTGATTGTTTTACCGACTCTTGTTCCGATGTGGGACATTCAATGATGTTTCCGAGCCCACTTTTAAAATTGTGAGGGTGCAATTCCCTAAAGGGGGGAAGGATGTAACACCCTAGGTAAATAAATAATATGGAATGTTTATATTTATCCCTAATTGTGAATTAAATGTTAATATTACTTTAAATGTAACGCTATGCTCGATGGTAACCCAATACGCAAGAACGAGTTCCTTTGTAATCTTACATTGCACTCTAATAATAAAATAATTTTATTTTAAATGGTAGTTAACGCCTAGACGTTTTAATGGTGTGAATGAATGGAACTAACTAAAAAATGATTAAATATGTTTTTCAAATATTTTTACTTTTATCAAAAAAATGTTAAAGGCTTAAAATGAAAATTAATCCAATTTTAAGCATAAATCTTCTAATATTCTTTAAAAGGTCGATTAAACGCTTTTTGATGGATAACCCTTTTTAAATATATTTTTGACAATTTGATGTGTTATATTTGTCAAAATAATTATCTTATTTAGAAACAGGCCATCAAAATTTAATTTGTGAAAATTCCTGGTATTTTTCTGATAAAGTTCATTTTTTACTGAATAGTGAAAAATGTTGTGAAAGCTATTTTGAATCTAATTTATTTATATGATTAGATTATATTTTTAATTGGTTTTAAAGTGAAATTAGAATATATATTTACCATTTTATCTAATAGTGGGCATTGGATTTAATTTGACATTGATATTGGACTTAAACTAGTGTCAATATTTTAATAGATATTATTTCGTACAAACACGCTATTTGTTTTGACAACGGGAATTAATTATTAAATTAATTAATGAAACTTATATTTTTTTCATTTTGTAAAATAGACATCATTTTTGAATTCAAAATATCAAATATAGATTGGGGTGAAGTTTTGGTATTTTTCTAAAAAACATCAATTTTTGATGAATAGTGAAACCACTAAGTGGTAGTTTAAAAACTGGTTTTTTGTTTAAATGAAACTTTACCACTTCTGTGATTTGAATTTCAAAAATCTGACATACATGGTTGAAATTAGGATTTAAAATGTGGTTCAATGGGATTAAAATAATTTTATGGTGAATAGTAAATTTTATGTTTTAGTCGTGATTAGAGATAATTTCTGTAAATTAAGGTAAAAATAATGCTTTAATAATTTGAAATGACCTTGAAACATATCCTACCCTTATTGGATGAGTCATGGCCGACCAAGAAAATTCATGGGTAAACTTGGGGACCCCATGGAGCCACTTTGGTAGGAAAATGACATTAATACCTTTTTATTTAAAGTTAAAATTAAAATGTCACAAACATGTGTTGTTTTACTAAAACAATTTTTAAATGGGGGTATAAAAGTCATATTTTTTAATATAAATATTCATTAGAAAGATAAAACGATTTCCTACATCATGAATTTTTTTTATAATTTTTAGAACTTAAATAAATTTAATTATTTATGACCCCATGATGATGCAGCGATTACCTCATTATTTAACGATTTAAATAAAATGAAAATATAATGTAAAATATTAGACCTCAACTTGTCAAAAACCTATTGGATTAAAGTATTTAGAACAATTATCACCTTATCCTATAAATACATAATTGTGGGTCCTTTAAAATCCGAAAATAATTTTATAATAATGCTACTTATCAATACTTTCCAAGAGTTCCCCTCCTCCCCTCTTATAAAAGGCCCCCACCTCTACCACCTTACCCACACCTCTCAAGCATTTGGCTCGGCCATCCCCTGCCCATTTTGTCTATCCACATCCCTCTATTACTCCTAGAAGCCTCATTTAGCACATAAGTCTTTCCAAAGATGCCTTTGAGCTCAAATCAAAAAGAGTTACCCGATTTAAAGGTAAAGTTTTCCCTAGTGTTCTTTTGTTTTATTTTTCTTCTCCAACCCCCTAAACATTTCTCATTCCTTTATTTTATAACAACACGAGTATCTTTAATATACTTGGATGTTTTTATAAGAATTATTCTTGCTACACTTACACACACGTCCGTCTAATGGATAAAGAACATACTATTTCTGTGGATGGCGAATTACTGCCTCACGAAATAATGATTGTTCAATATTCTATTAACACCTTTAAAGTTGGCCATTATGATGTCACTGTATTTTATATATTATATATAGGGTTTTTATGTTTTCTATATGCTTCTTTATTTTATATTTAAAATCTAATTTTATTCTTTGCATGTTGTTCAAATGCGAAAATTTCATATGAGGATGTGTGGACTACCACCCCCTCAAGTGATGTGACTCATTCATGAAATACATGGAATGTATAAAGAATGAAATTAATGAACATATGAGACCTATATAACATATATATTATACTATAATTATAATATATATATATCTCTCATTTATTTTTAATTCCAGTAATATGAAAAAAATGAAATTAGCGTTCATGCGTACTTATGGCCTACAGTATCCATGAACGGTGCTTTTCATTTTTTATCTCAAAATGTTATGGAATAGTATAAAATGAATATTTACTGGATATATATGATATTTTAATCATTAATACTGTTATGGAAAGGATTTACTTATAACTATATGGGCAATCATTTTCAAACTAGTTCATTTTTAACTCATGTACCAAACATCGGCAAAAACATCTGATATGAACTAACATTATTAACTAATTATTATAACATTATAATATGTGATATAAACTGAATAATAATCATTAAAGGAGGTCCTTAGGAAATTATAAATTTACCAATGTTTATTATTCAGGATCATAAAGAAATGAACAAGACAAGTCGGACTTGAGGTAAGGGATCCAACCTCTCGCTTTATTTGCAAGTACCCTCTTTTATGTCATTTCATTTATTCTCCATGTTTTTGTATTGGAGGATTTCATTTTTTATTAACCATAATGTAATTTTTATTTTTATATGATGAGATACCCCCACTTACTCTCATCAATTCTTTTTTTAGAATTTTTAAGTGGCGCTGTTAGGCTGCTGAATTTTCGGAACGGATCCTACCCCTCTCTTTCTATTTAAGTACACTCTTTCATGTCATTCCTTTTAAGCTCATATTTCTTTTGATTGGGATTTCATTTAAATTACTATTACTTTAAGGTTTATGTTCATATGATGAGAGACCCAATTTTCTCTCATCAATCCATTTTGGATGTTTTGAGTGGCACCGTTAGGCTGCCGAATTTTCATAAGAGATCCAACCTATCTATTTCTTTTTAAGTACTCTCATTTATGACACTTATTTTAAGCTCCTATTTATTATGTTGCGGGATGTTATTTTATATTCCTATTTCTGTACATTTTATTTTTATATGATGAGAGATCCTATTTAATCTCATCAGTCCATTTTTTGAAGTTTTAAGAGGCGTTGTTAGGCTGCCGAGTTTTCGTAAGGGATTTTTCATCTCACTTTTATTCCCGTGAGATTTATGCTACATTTTGCACCATTTCTATTGATTGGTGTATGCACTTCCAATTATTATACTCTTTGGGTAATATTATTTCATTTATGGGTATTTACATATTCATTACCCTTCTTCAATGGGGTGTATGTTTCGAATGTTACCCAAATCGGTAAGGAGACCTTTCACCCTCCTATTCTTTAAAAAGACTTCTTTTGTTATGTCTATTAAATTACATATTATTATGTTGGGAAATGTTATTATATATCCTTACTTCTGTAAATTTAACGTACAAGTGACGAGATACCCTTTTTATCTCTCATCAACTCATTTTCTGAATTTTGAAGTGACACTGTTAGGCTGTTGAATTTTTGCAAGGGAACTTCGTACCCAATTTTGATTCTTTGGGATAAAATTTTACTCCATGAATATGTCATTCTATTAATATGTGTGAATAACCTATGATTTTATACACTTAATATCCACTTATATTTGGTGTATTCATTTGTCACAGATAATTATGTAATGGATTTATCCTTAATCCAAGGATACCGTCTTTGTAAGGGACTTCGTCTCAATCTCCTTTCATTGAGGCATATTTTGTTCTAATACAAGTCATTCTTTTATATGGTGTATAAACCCCTTTGAATTTTAATTTTATACAAAAGGAATCTTTTTCTATGAAGCATTTTACTAAATGACAAAAAGGAATGTTTCTTTTAACGTAAGCGGTGATAACGACCTTTTTCGCCGCTGCGAGTATTATTTGGTCGTTGGATTCCTCAACAAGCTGTAATGTTTTTAAAATAAAATAAATACCATATACACTTTTATGTATTTTGGTATTGAAAATGGTTTTTATAATGAATTTTTTATGTCAATATATTTAAGTGATATATTGTGATCAAAGTGTGGAAATGTTTTCTTTCCATTATATTTGTTTAATGTCTTATGATTTTATAATGGTACATGGACATTTGACGGGTGGTTATGTGATAAACCATATAACGGGTGGTGCCGTGAATACTATGAAGGGTGGTAACATTATAACCTTCAATGCATTGGGTATGAATTTCAGCCGTATGGCTATTCCATTAAGTGATATGTGTGTAAGTCGACCGGATTGTTATTCCACTTAAGTATGTTTATGTCCCATGTTACCTTTATATGATATGTGTTCTATATATAGGATTTATGGTAATAATTTGGTTACAAAATGGTAAGTAATAATCTTTTATTCAATGAAGAGTATTTTCTTCTTCATAAAGGTGAAAAGTATTACTTTGATAAAGTATTGTTCGTTTACTGGTTGTTTTGCAAAAATAACAGTTTTCCTTCTTTATGTATCCCTTACTGAGATTTTTATGCTCACCCAAAGTTTTTGAAAAGTTTTTCACAGGACATAATGTGGAGTAGGGTCAAGGATGGGATCAAGGGAAATTCATGCTATATAAAACATAGAACTAGACAAGTTTCTTTTTAAGTGTTTTTATTTTATGGAAACTTAGTAGAAGTGTCTAATTTGTAATATGTTGAGATGTTGTAGTTATGTCCTAAATCACTAAAACTCTAAACCATGAAATGATCCTCAATTTGAATTATTCATTAAATTCAATATTAAGTATGGATTAAGGCCGAGGCCTTATATTTAGATTCTAATTTTTGGAAATACGAACTATACAAAACCTCAAGATCAAGGCACTGAACGACCGAAAACCTGATCCAATATTTGTTAAAAAATAAAACAATAATGTGGTCTTAAATTTATCCCATCCATCCAAAAAATATATTTATTCATTGATAGATCTCAAAAAAATAGTAATGGTTATACAAATAATAATCTAGATCTTCCAAATTCTATCTTCTTATTCAGGGAACCTTCATTATGGAAGATCCTAATACATATATGAACTATTTATCTAACAGTGTACATATAATTATTTCCCACATAAAAAACAACAACTAATGATAACCCAATTCAAAATATGTGACTTCCATTTTCATCATAAACCATATATAGTGGATTAGTACATTTCAACTAAATGTGAACAATGAAAAAACTAGTGTTTCCTCAAAATAGGTGTTTACATTCCAAAATGAATATATTATATTATATATGACCCAAAAAATTTGTATTTCACTATACCACAAATGTCTGATATATTAATACAAGTCATACTATCATTGTCCAAAACATCCAAAAAACATTTATCTCAAACAATTGAAATACTTCAGTCTCACCCAAACACAATACCTTTAGTCATTAAATAATTCCATGAGCACCCAACTACACCCAGTATAGATTATTCCCAAATCTTATTTATATTCCACATTTATATTATACATAGAAGAAAATCCATTGTTCTTACCTTATAAATAATTCACACACCTTCAACACATGAACCTCATAATACAATTTTAAATAACATTGAGAATGAATCTAATGATCAAATAGATAATCCGTAACAACAACTCTCCTATAGTAATTCCTTATTAAATTTTAACATGATCCCCATCGGGTCCTCACTTGAATAATGGTTCCACCATGAATGATTCGTTACATCTTCTCCACCCTAATGAACCTTATAGAACAATGATCATGACTTTATGAGCAGTATGGAACATCCTAATATATGATAACTATATTAATGCCATATCTTTTTCAAACTTAGCCACCATGACCCACATTTTATTCACCATCACCATATGAATTTGACACATATCTCGATCATGTGAGAAATAAATTTCAATGACAACTATTACTATTTTTCATGATTTATATAATTGAACACATTACATTCACCGATGCCCCATCTAATACAAGTTCATTTCTCACAGATGGATAATGATTCAATTTTGATCACCTTACTTCATGTAAACAACTCCTTAATTGACAATCCCAATGATTCCATTCATCAAAAGAAAAAAATATTTTATAGATATGTGTTCATCCAATAATTTCTCACCCTACTCAGAATAATGTCAATATATTTTGCATGATTGTATATATTTTAGTAGAAAATTAATATTTATCTCATGAATACAAAAATGTGACCATTTTATGATGTCACTTTTTACTATAGGGACACAAACAATATTCAATGTCCCATAACCTCCATTCCTATAACAATATCATCAAACCCACAATTTTTATCAACATACATTGGGATTTATTCTTATATAATTCACTATGAGTTATAATTTATAATCCCCAAGAGAAAAGAAATGGTTTGTTACTAGTTGTTCCTAGATTTTAACCCTATTTTAAAAACTACGGATACAAGTCACTGAAAACTCAACTCACAACCCTTAACCACTAGTCATGCATTTAAAACATTCCTATATCACTAAGTATAGTGAAACATTTATAATTCTTGAAACCAATGTCTACTAACCCAAAAAAAAATATGAATTAACAATCATAACCCATGAAAAATTCAATAATTCCCTTGGGATAACATATGTTCTTATAGAATTCATTATGACACGTCTAATGATAACCAGTAAGGACATTTAAATGGAAATTTCATCCTAAAACTACATACGCTATTGAAGCATAATAACTTCTTGTTATTTGTGTAATAAATAAAAATAACATATCCCTTTTCTTAATACCAAATAACGTTTTAAGGATTTACATATACATAGAAAGTACACATTATCTCATCCCAAAATGCACCTTTCCATTCTCACATGAAGGTCCACTACCAAAATAAATACTACTATCATATAATTCCATGCCCTTAAGAACCTCATCTTCCCTTGGTGTAGATCCAAACCATCTCGAATGTCTCAATTTTACAACTATTACATTACATAGGAACTCAAATGAACATGATCATCTAGATATCGACCCGAAGGCCAAATCACGAGCACAATAGTGTTCTCTCTCAAAAGGCATCAAATAACCCGAGAACCCATATGTGGATTTACCCTCCACGAACTATATCTAAAAGATTTAAAACATCCTACCATTAATCAAAAACACATTAGAACAAGCAACTATACCAACCCCTATCATGTGTTATCATTGAATTTTACATTATAGTAACTCCCTAAAATAGGATGACATCAAGAAGGTCACTATGATTCCTCAACTATGTCCATGAGAACTCATAAAATGACACAACTAATAGAGTGTGAAAAAATATATTTTCCCCCTATCACATGAAGAAAAATGTCATAACACCCACCTATAGGTTCTTATAAATGGAGAGTTCCATATACATGATCAATAACCCAAAACTAAAGAACCTATCTATTCAAATAATCTACACTCATACCACTCATTATATTACTGGGCCACATATCAATAAGTGAGTATAATCACCCTTGAGGGTATAATGTTTATAGAACTATTATAGTATGAAAAATTAGGGTCCAAAAAACTTCTATAAAAAATGACCCTAACAACTTTATCATCATTGTGTATCATTCGAGAGATTCAAATTTACTTCTATCAGAAAATAATCAATATAAAATTCTAACCAGCTAAATTGAATTCCACCCAGTACCTATAAAAGAAAACACTGAGTGGGAAATTATTAAGATATAAAATTACTATTCCTATATCATTTTTTAACTCACACATTAGTATTTTTATGTGTTTTGTGAACTCTATGTTCCTTAAAGGTATTATGAGATACACCACATTCCATTATTTGAAAAGGGTCAAAATTGTATCACACACCTCTTTAAAAATATCCAAGAGCCATAAATGAATCACGTATAATCAACTCAAAAAATATATGTCCATACCTCCATGAGAATACCAAATACAACTATAAAATCACATATAAAAAAAACATATCATAACCTTGGTAGCCTAGTATTCCTACTAGAAAAAGGGGTCATGATGCATCATTTCGAGGACACTAACTACTAGCATGGGTCTAAAGTGGTACAATGATGAGACATACCCCCATATTAATGTTAAAAATAATAATATTAAAAAAAATTATCATAATAAAAAACATGAAAAGAGATAATAATTAAACATCATTATCTCAAAGAAAACTTCTATCAAAAGAATATAAATATAAATTGAGTATTTGACTAATGAAACACAGTAATATTTGATCCCCTATAATTCCAATAAAATTGATCAAACAATGCACTAGTTACATACCCTGATAGTATGAAATAAAATCTAATGAAAAAAGGGTGCTATTAATTATTTGATCTGAACCTATACTAGTATCTTAATATTATCTGATCCATTATTCCCAATCATGATTAACTCAACACATGCCTCATCCCGAACTAGTTCTTAGAATTAAAATTTTAGATCAACATGGGTACCCATTGACAATGGAATCCCACATAGGGTTTTGAAAAAAATAATTTGTAAACAACCAATAGTTTCAAATAAAAATCCAATTTAGAATAATAATGTATGAAAGGAATTAGTGGGATGAATAAATAGTATATAAATGAAGATACATTCGAAAAACTCTATTTAGCTACATGCCTATTGGTTTATGGGTTCAGAAGAGACACATAAGATATTGAATCAATCAGAAAAAACCAAGTGTTATGATGCATTGGCCATATGTTATTACTTTCAATAATTAATAAAAGAAGGATTTTCATTTTTCACATAAATAATAGATATAGATATAGAAAAATATTGTATAAATATCCCTTTTTCTAGGATATTAGTGCCAAGAGTGTCACTCTGAATTCCCTACCATATTTCAATACCAATCATTCATATAACCTTATTCCATCACCTAAACCATGAAATAATACATCTACAAAAATATAGTGTATGATGTCCATCATTTTATCCAGCATGTGTGAACCATAACATCCATCATTAAGTATAAATGTGGAACTCCATGTCAGAACCTAAACTATCAATGTGGAATATCATGTCCTACATTAAATCATCAATATGTAATTTCATATCCAACAATAATCCCTAGATGAAGATCATAATGTTTATGTCCAATATCTTAATGCATGTATATGAACTTCCAAATCCTGCATCCTAAACCATTTGATCATGTTCCAATTCGTAAGGTCATAAATATACAACCTTCCAAAACATATATTTCTATTAATATACCATTTAGAGATTAATAATAATAATTTTCATCCATCACCAAAATTTTGGTCTTCCTCCAAAACATCATAATTGTAAACGAGGCTTATATTCCATCATAACTATAAAAATAACAATCTTGGAATTTTTTTATGTGATAAGTATATAATCACTAATTTAAAATCAATATATCAAATTAATTTAAAATAATTAAATCCAACCCCAATATACATGGTGGTCAACACATCAAATCAAGGCAATGCTAGACTGTATCATAGTTTAAAATCTATGAACAAAAAATTTGTCCAAAATTCAAGTCATATTTATATTACAACTTCAGAAGCCTCGTTGGAATTTCATATAGTTTTATCACTACAATAATTGAAAATCATTTTTCAATGTAGTTTTTTCCATTTATTACCAATAACTACCATATATCTTTTAACCATATAGATAATCCAGCCAATTATAATAATTGGGTGAATTTCCCATCCTAACCACATTAAAATTTAAAACCCCGCATTACCATTTTCAAAAGACAACACACCCCACAAGTGACTTTATATTAAATAGTATAAACAAAAATAATTTTGATATTATATATGGATGGAATAATGTTACATTTTAAATGAAATAACCATTTACATTAAGCATGGATAAAATCACACAACAACCGGGATTTATGTAACTTTCCATAAACTTATTTACATTAATTAAAAATAATATAGGTAATGATCATTGACCACCTATGATATTTAAATAAGCTTTCCATAAAATTTCCAAATCCTTTCAGCCATGTAAGGGCCATTCAAAATCTTATAAAAACTTCTTAGTATCTAAAAAAGATCATCTAAACCACCCAATATCAAATATCACAATACAAAATTATAATTAATTAATCATTACCAATAAAATTAGTTAATTAATTGAATCCCAACTCAATATAATGATGTAAAACCCAATGGGAACTCACATCACCCAGAAAAATCAAGAAACTGTAACCATTGGTCAATAAAATACTCCCAAAACTATTCCCAAGAAAAATACTAAAGAGGTATCAGAATTAAAAAATTCAATTGAAATAATTATATAAGGTAAACCTAATAAAATTAATCAAGAATGTATTATTTATCAAAACACCGTGAAACAATGAGTACAATTTCTCTCATGTTCTCCTCTATAGATTCCAATCAAATTCCCCATGAAAAATGGATTATTAAACCAATCTCTGGTTGAATTTTCCACAAAACCTAAATCAGAAAATCCAAAATTTAGAGAGGATGAATGATGATAGAATAGGATTTTGGATAGTGATTATATCATAAAAACCCTGAAAACATCACCACAACACACCAACATATTAATGATTAGACAACGAAGAATGTGGTAGGACCACCTATAGACTGTGTGTTCCTAATTAAGGGGAATTATGGGGGTGGATACAACTAAAGTGGTGGAGTTATGTTCATTTCCCCTTTTGGAAGCTATATTTGTCTACCAAAATGTTTTCCAAATAATGCACCAAACATTCACCCTTCACTGGTAATTAAAAATATGATTCACTTGAGTTTTCCACATAGTTAGAAAAATAATATTCTAAACATGATACCATCACTACCTTTCCTCTACTGTAAGACACACAGTATTTATAAAACCATGAATTGACCATACACTATTCCAACATCACTCCACCATCTTGAATAGTTTATCATATGGATCACTTGAAATTGACTAAACCATAAACTAATAATGAAAATTAACCAAAAAAATTTAAAATGAGATAAAACACCATTATCATCTGAAGGTCAAATATTTCTCCTAATATATTTGAACAAACATGGTACAAATCTAGTAGAATCCAGGAAAAACATGAATCTTAATCCTTTTCACCAACGACCCACCAAAACAAATGAACTAGCATTTGAGTCTTACTCCTCTACTAAAATAATTTCATTGAGGCATTACAACTCTCAAAACATAGTTGTGATCCTAAAATCATTTTTTGACATGTCTAACAATGAATTAAAATCCTTATGTAAAATTCAAGTCATAAGAAAGATATATTATTCCTTATGGTATATTTAAAAATAATTTATTCGATGAAAGAAAAAAAATACAAAAATTTGAAATTATTATATATGTTTTGATCAATGTTAACCAATATATACTCTTACATTATTTCTATCCCATATTGAAATTTCACCCATTAAAAACCAGCATTTAGTGGGGGATAAAATATAATTTCAAAAATACATTTATATTAGATACATAACCAGAAAAAATAAATTTAATTGAGGATAACAACCTAATACAACCATACTTTTTAATCCTAGTTTCAAAACAAGAAAACCTTTATTATCTTCCTCTACGTATAACCAAGACATACCTTATGATGAATTTCTTATCCTACATGGTCCTAGTTTCTAATCAAAAATTATATTCCAAAAATAATTCAAATAAATAATATATTGGATGAATAAATCACCATATATTTGGATTATAATAGTGATGTTTTGAATTTAATTTTATAAATAGATTTTATCTCCTTGTAAGGTTTATCTTAAATTATTTTGATCAGTAAAAAATCACATAGTTCTAGTATTTAATTAATATGTATATCAACTCCATATTTTTTAGATAGGATTCACTAAAGATATCAAACTATATCGATAAATATTCACCAAGAACAATAACAAAAAATTCAACAATATTTGGTGTTTTTCATTTTCGAATACATGCCAAAATTTTCAATTTACAATAGTTATGATGATATACAGTGATATAAAAAACTATGAGTGTCTAAATATGTAAAATAGTATATATATCAGATTTTTCGTGTAAAAATGATCAAAAAATTAATACAACACATAAATATAAAATAGTATGTAGAATTAATAAACATTAAAACATTGAATATTTATTATATAATAATTCCGAATAGTATACTAAAAATACCAATCTAATTTAATTTTTTAATTTTCATTTATTTATATGATAAAAATATTAAAAATAAATCATACCTAAGGATATTGATTAAACTATAAAAAATACATACAATAAACAGTTAATATTCATTTAATAACTAATAAGTAATGTTATAAAAAATAAATATTAGATTAGAGAAATCATAAAAATATAGTTGTCTAATGTATGAAAAAAAATAAAACAACATCATTTTTTGACAATAAGTTTTTTTAATTTAAAATGTAAGATCATTTCATAAAAAAGAATTTATTTATATATAATATAAAAGACAAAATTTATTCATATATAATATATTAATAAGTATATTGTATAAGTTAAAATTTTCATGAAAAATATAATATATAAGATGTTAAAAATACTAAAAATTATTAGAAGTTTGAAGAATGCTTATGTAATACACAATATTTTTATCTAGTATGTAGTCAAAATTGGTTATATATAAGTGGACTATTTTCTTTGTATGATTTTTAGGTATAAAATGGTAAAAAATTGTATATTTAAGAAGTTTAATAGGATGATAGTGAATATGTAATAAGTTATATATAAATAAATTATGAAAAATTAAATAATAAAGATGATAAATTCATAAATAATAATTTATATATTTTTAAAATTTAGAAATATCATTACAATGAAAAAATAGCCATAATAATATAATAAATATGAAAAAATGCAACATATAATGATAAAGAATTGACAATAATATAAATAAATAAACCATAAAGAATAAATAAATTCTACATAATTCATTTAATCTATAAGTGGTGCATGAATTAAACAAATTTATTCTTTCCAAAAAAAAAATTATATGGAATTAATGAATTTTTATTTTTTATTTATCTTAATTAAATCAATATTAGTGACATAAAAGAACTCATAAAATCATATTAAAATATATTCCTTTAGAAAATTTTTATCCTTACATGATAATGTGTTATAATTGTATGAATTTGTAACAAAATTTTATTAGCATAAATTAAATAAAGTATGGTTGAAGAGATTTCAGAATGGGCCTTATAAATAATTGCTTACCATAGTGGACATTATATATGCACATGTTATTCCTAAAATTTATTTATCTAGAGTGAAGGGGGATACAAGTGGCCATTCCTAACTTTCTTATCATAGAGGTTAAATTCTACATAGGTTATAGTAAATATTCTTGTTCTTATAACAAATTATTGAAACATCTCTTATTATTAATATGAGGGAATAAGGTCCTCCAAATTTAGTTCCCTTGGTTTAAATCAAATAATATGTAGTTCATATAGTTAATTCCCAATGTTTCCAAGAATGGAGGATATATAATATATTTTTAGCATGAGATTAAAAAATTATTTTCAAAAGAAAAAGGGGTTAGGAATAAATTATTTTATTGGATCCCTAGGGATTACGATGCGTACTAAATGAAATAATTTACATGTTAAATTATTTGTTTATGAACATTCGCATATATATATTGTTATGAGTGGATGATATATTCATAAATGAGATATAATAACATAAATAACAACACTCCCATATCTGAAGCATGAATCATAAACATTCCATTTATGGAATTGAAACCAATCAATATGACCCAATTTCAACAATCCAAAACATACAAGATCAAAAGGAAATATAGTATCTCATAGATACACAATGATATTTTCATATTTTGTTCATTATAGAACTTGGTCACAATTCTAAAATAATAACCCCCTAAACACACACACACACACATAGATATATATATATTAATAATTTGAAAATATTTCATTATATCAATTTATTTTATATTGTAAAACTATTAATATAAAATAGTTAATCATTTTATGAAAAATATTCTTGGATTTCAACGTTACATTTTTATGTTCTAACTTATCAAATATCATACTTAAAATGATTTTAAAAATATTTTATGAGCACAAAAGTGTAGTAAGGGACATAATTAAAACAAAACCACAAGTCCAATGAAAAAAAATAAAAACCCACTTAATTTTAACCTTTGTCAATTGGTTTTTTTATTATATTGAAAAAATATTTTCCACATGAAAAAACATAGATGTTTTCTCAAATAAAAAAATTAAAATGCATAGTAATAAATTCAAATTACTTTTTATATAAGCTAATGAATCATATTACGATCCCGTGACAGAAATAACCAGATACCTATTCAATCATTAGGATAAAACAAAAGTTTTAACTCAATCATTCAGTCCATTGATGTTATGGTTCATTAACCTACTTATTAGTGATTTATAATTCTTCTCACCCTTTGTATAAGATATATCAGCCCAATTTATAATCATGAGATATAATGGGGATTAAAAAATCATATAAATATTATCAAGATCAGCCATTTCTTATAAATAATTCTAACATACTATTTAAGGAATAAAAAATGTTATCCATTTATTATTTTATCATTAAACCCTTATTACTTGATTAAAACCACATGAAAAAAATTACATGTATTGAAATAGACATTCCATTTAACAAGTCATTCCCAAAACTAAAATCCAGATAAAAATTAGAAAATGATTTTTTATTTAAATAAAAATGAAAGATTAAAAATGAATCCAAACATCATAAAATTTTCATGGAAGTGGGAAAACCAATGATGTGGTATGAAGTAATAAAAATCAGTTCTTTTATTATTTTTCAACAACTAGTTGATTAAAATGGTTTCATTTTAAAAAACATTGAATGAAATTTAAAAAGAGACATAAAATTTACATTTAAATTAATATATTTCTATATAATTACATTTATATAAATATTATATAAATATAGAATTTGGAGAAAATAATTAAGGAAGTAATTCATTATATCATTTAAAATGATGTTTCTAAAGAAACATATCCCTTACCTTATGTATAACACATCATGAACATCGATTATCTTCCTCCAAACATAAATATGTTAATTATTAAACATAGTAATAACCTTTTTTTAATTTTTTTGTTTTTTTAATAAAATTTATATTAAACCTCTTAGTCTGTTAAATTGATGTTGTATGTTTTAACGATATTAGGAACATATACCCAAAAATTAAATAAAATGACTTTGGAAAATGGGGAATTATTTCATAATCAATACAATAATTATAATAATATAATTATAATTCTTATACACTATTTATAATTTTAAAACTAAACATGAAGTATGGTTGGGAAATATGATCTACATTACATTTATATAGATAGTAGTCCATACAAACAAATGATAAACACTTTCATTTTTTAATTATCGTTATTGTATGAATGTAAGTATTATTTTAACAAAAAATATGGATCATAATATCATAAATATCATGTTAATTTTTTTTAATTATTCTTATATATAATTATAATCAATGTGATGTGGTCTTGAAATAAATAACATCGATTCGTGGATGTGGCTGTCGAAATATACACATAAACGACATAATAATTTCTAAATAGATGGAAAGGTAAAACAATATGGTATATTATCATTTCATAATGATAATTATATCATGAATATCATATATAGACAATAAATATATCATTTTAAACAACCATCAGTGGTGTTGATGGATAACTAGTTATGGTTGTCCATGAGTCACTAGTCATCAACAAACATGAATGTAGAATTTTTTCCCTATTTAATTAAATATGTGATATATATAGGTTATTTTATATAAATTATAGTAGTTTAGTATATTTAATATATTGGGGCTATTATTATATCATGTTTCATGATGATATTATTAAGGTGGAATAATTATAAAACTAAAACAACCAGTAAAATCTCTACTTGTTATTCAAAAAATCGATTTTTCATTACACCTAAAGAAATATAATGTTTTTATTTGACATAATATTACCTTCAATATGAACAGAGGGATCATATTATGTTATTTGATTAGGTATTTTAAAAAATAATAATTTTAAAATATTATATTATCCAAAATAATATAATTTTATGATAAAAGTAGTATTATTACTAAAAATATTATATATCAAATTTATACATGCATATAATATATTTTTACCATTTTCTTCTTGTTTTGACCCTCCATCAACTGACTTTATGAATACCACAATAACAGAAAAAAATTAAATTGTAGGGGTAAAGATAGTTTGTATAAAATTAAAATTTTCCCATAAAGGTACCATGGATGAAATGTTAAACATAATTCTAAAAATATAAATTTTTAAATTATTTTTAGAAAAGTTCAATAATTTAATAAAATATTTATTAATTTAAAATATTAGTAATGGCTTTTTTTCAAACTATATGACATGTTATAATATAATATATATCTAACTCTTGTAAAATGGGTCTAAAATGAAATGTATATGAATATAAGGACAATATATCCTTAAAATAATGATAATTTTTTGGGAGGTTATGATATATTTTTAAACATTATAATTTAGATATACCACTTGATTAACCAATTTTAATCATAACTATGGTAATGTATTTTCTAGAATTACTCTTTTATGGATTTAAATATGATCTGAAAATCATCTCACAAATGGAAAATGGAGGATATTTGATTGCATTTATTATCATTAATTTTCTCATTCAGTATTTCTATTAAATGTACATAGTTTAATAAAATTTATTTTAACATTAAATCTCATTAATTTCATTTTCAAACTATTCTTATAATTTTACTTAGAAAATAACATGATATAAATTTAATTACTATATAATTCATTCCACCCTCATTTAAATGATACATTCATATAATTTATTTAACATAATAAATCATTCAAATTATATTACTTTGAGTATTTTTAAAATAAATTAATTTATATTTTTTTAGTTGAATAAATACTCTGTTGGCATTGTGTGAGAATTTAAGGACATTATTTAATTATGAAAATTAGAAATAAATTTCCATACTGATTTTCAATTATATTTCAAATTAATTTTTATAGTGAAACATAATTATTTTATCCCTATGATAAAATATTTAAGATATAAATAGAATAAAACTATTAATTTCAAAAATATATTTAATAAATATTTTATGATAGAAAAATTAAAATAAATATCAAACCATTTTTAGATATATTATAAAAAAGGTTTAAAATACTTGAAATAAATTCATATTATAAAAATGGAAAGTTTTATATTCAATTTAATCATTATCATATTATTTTTCACATATTTATTTGATAAACTCTTACTATGAATTTTTTTTTATATGTTTACTATTCATAATAAAGAATAATATAAGGGCCATATTTAAAAAAATTTGACTTCAGGATAAATAATCAGAAATAAAATTTTTGTGATTTTATTTCATGAAACTAAATAAATTAAAGTAATTTTTAAACTAAAACACAAAGATAAAGTGTTATTTAGAAAGAATCCTTTCTTAATATTATAATGGGGTTTTAAAAAAAATTAACAATTACAATTCCTTCCAAAAATTCTAATTTATTATATTAAAATAAAATTGACAAATTATATTATACATCTAATCCAAATTTGAATTTCCATTGGTATGTACTATAAAAGAGTATTTTTTTAATTAAATATGTTATAAGTTTTCAAAATTCATTGAAGAGGATACTTTACATAGAAAAATCCAAACAAATTAACCATAAGATAATAATTTATGTAAATTTTAAAAATGCAATAATTTTTTTCAAATATAAATTTTATATGTTCCAAAAATTATTAATAATATTCATTGAGAAAATAACATATAATCCATTTGTAAGTGTCCATATTCTGAAAGAATAAAAATACATTACATATAATTTAGAGCTACTATACTACACATTAGTTGGTAAATTTTTATAGAGCATGATATTTATATACATGTTTAATAATTTATTTAATCATTTTAATATCTCTTAATTTAAATTTTGTGGTTTATCATTCATACCTAAATAATAATATTTAGTGGTTTGTTTAAGCTTGATCTAGTGTATGGTTTCTACTATCAATCATAATATTTCTTTTGAAATATCTACATTTTAGATTCTCCACCATTTAATAATTACCCCCTCATGTAATTTGAATAAGAAATTTATAATAAACAATATAACATTTTTAGATACCTTTTTAAAATCCCACATCACAAAAAGTTTTAATAAATCATCAATTTAAAAAGAGGGAATGATAAATATAAATGTCATCAACCATAATTAGAATGTTGGTTTACAAGTAAGAGAACATTACTCGAAAGTGAAAATAATGAAATAGATGAGAAAAAAAATATATGTGGACTAATAGATAGTGATATAAAACATGGTTATTATAATGTTAACAACTGTTAAACAATGAATCTATTACGGGTGAAAATACCATTGATTTATTTTGATTTATTTTAATAAATTACCATATTTGATTCAAGATTCCATTAATAGTATTAAGGTATTCTTTTACAATCATGAGTAAATATATGTGGAATAATACTTACATTACAAGTATAATTTCATCCATTAATAAATTTCTACCATAATCTAATATTTTTCTCTGAATGATTATTATTCAACATGATATTTAGTCCATAATGACATTAATAATCCTTTAATGAGTCACATAATTCCACAAAATAACAATTATCTATTGATACTATCATTATATAATATCAAAATTTCAAATTGTTAGCACAATGTAAGAGAATATCACAAAAAGGTAATCTTTCAATATAATAAATAAAATATGAATCACCAAAGGCTTAATAATAACATTGAAATTGTAACATAGATCATCTTATAAATATCTATTATAACTATTTTTCAAAATAACATAACCCTATCAGAAACCCAAAAATCCATATGAAGTGACCACATATTGTTTAGATATTATTTTAAAATTTATATCTAAACATAATAAGTCCATCATAATGTTATATACATAAAAATGTATATTACCTTATCATAAAATATTTCAATTATGAAAATCATTTTTTTAAAAACTATATTAACGCTAAAGACATATTGAAATCATATATGCATCATCAAGATAATTTGAACATTATTCAAAAAATAAATTCCCACAATATCATATAAATTTACCGAATTTAAAGTGATATTCTGCTAATATTACATTAATCACTTAATCACAAAATCACTTTTCAGTTCCTTAGTTATCTATAAAACAAATAATATATCTGATAATTACCTCAATATATAATATAATATAAACCATAAATATTTTGAATACCATTAATATATAAATATATATATAAGTTTTAAATTCATTCTTACAAAAAACTAATTAATGTTAAACCTAATTATTTTATATACATCGACCCAATAAAATGTCTGCCAAAACCATCTTAATAATCATAGATATCCATCACTCAAAACCAAAAAAGGTGTTTCTATGCCCTTTAAATTATGATCATCCATGAACATATAAACTCAATATGGTATTTATAACTCTTTAGATAAAATTAATGGGAAAAATATAATCTTCAAAGTTATATGAATAAGGATTTGATTCCAATAATTACACACCAAAAACCACAATACTAAATCTGATGAAAAAAATAATAAACAGTATATTTTCAGCATTGAAACCCATTATTGTGACCAAATTTCATTCTTTAATAAAAAAATAAAAACATGATATGGGATCACTTACACGCCTTATGATATTTTATATTTTTATAGGATTAGGGATTTTGGTTACAATCCTTCATAATAAACCCAAATATATAGATTAATAAGTGTATAATAAAACTCATGATCTATTTTTTCAATATTTGAAAACATTTAAAATGAATCATGTTTAATTACCCAAAAAAATGTTTACAACTATCAATGTGACAACTTATTTGTTGCTACCCAACCGTAAACATTGTAAATTTATTTCTAAAACATGGGATGCACCCAAAAATATCCATAAAGGACATTTAAAATATGAAAGATCGTAGTATATTTTAAAAAGACTACAAATTTTTTAAATATATCACATTGTTCATTGGGTATATAAAATAAATCACTTCCACAAGGAAAATACGCAATATTTCTTGTAGAAAAATAATATAATTTGTTGAATACAAATGGAAATACATTTTATGTGACATAGTAAATCATATTCATAAACTCTGTCAGAAGTAACAAGATACATGTTAAATTCAAAGGATAAACGACACTTTTTGACTCCATCATTTATTCCATTGAGGATAAGGTATGTAACACAATGTATTTTAGAGCTATAATCAAGATCACCCTTCATATAATCTAAATCAGGCTCACCTATCGTTATGAGATATATGGTGGCTCAACCCATCATATAATAAATATTAAGATCACTGATTTCTTATATATAAATTTGAAAATCTATATAATGAATTAACCATTTTATTCGTTCATATATTCATCATTAATCATTTGAAAAAGTATTTTAATCCAATATTAAAACACTATGATGTATCAATATATCAATTTATTTTATTTTATTTTTCAACACAAAAATATCAAAAAGGGGGGGGGGAATAGTTTCATTGATGGAAACATAAAACCATATAAACAATCCAATCATAAGGTAATAGTTATTTTGGTGGTTAAACCCCTTGATTTTTTATATGTTAATATAAAATATATATGATTCCTTTTTTCAAAATATTCCATAAGAATATTACATTTTTAAATCGTTTTATAAAAAATTAAAAACATACCATTCTATTTAAAATTAAATTATATTCTTAAAAAACATCCTTAAAATTATTTTTGGAATATAGAATGGATTAAATGGATTTAAAGAATAAATCCTTGCATCATTTAAAAATAGGTCTTTAATATATCAGGTCCATTGAATTGATTTTTAATCAAAATTTACGTTGTTTTTCATGCCAAATAGAAGAATATGGTTATCATTTAAATTTTTAAGAACCTTTTTATGCATATTATTTATTTTATTACATTAAATTACATGTTATATTCAATTACTTAATCAATTATGCTCGCATCACACGTAATGAATATATTTGGCTCATATATCTGATATGAATTAGGAAGGATGAATATGGTCAAAGCGGTTAGTATTCTTTCACATTCAAAATGGAATGTACTACTTTATACCAATTTTATTCAAAATATAAAACTATCAATATAAAATATTTCATCATTTTATGAGAAATATTCATGGCTTCCATTGTAAATTATTTTTTTTCTTAATTATTCTAAATGAATGTGAAAATGTTTTAAAAAATATGGGATGAGAAAAAAAGTGCAGTAAGAGACATAATTGGATGAAAAAACTAGTCCAATGAAAAAAATAAAAAACCCCAAAAATTCCAACCATTATCGCATTATATTTTTTTATATAGAATATATATTTCATATATGAAAAATATAAATGTTTTCTCAAATATGAAAACTATAAATTCTTAGAAAAAATTTTGAATTACTTTTTTGTGACCTTGAGAATCAAATTCAAAAATTGTGTCAGAAATAACTGGATAATAGTTTAATCTGTAGCATAAAAAAATTAAACTTTCTCATTTTCCCTTTTATTATATGGAAAATTACCATGTGGATTGGAGATCCTTAATGGTGCTCAACCTTCATGAAATATATATCATTCCCATTGATCATCATGAAATATAATGGGGATTAAAAAATCATATAAATTGTATCTCGATCACTAGTTTCACAAAAATAATTCCCAAGTATAGCTAAAGAATTAGTTTTTTATTCCTTCATTATTTTATCATTAATCCCTCAAAACTCAATTAAACCCATATAAAAAATAGTTTTGTGTATTGAAATACATATTTTTTTTAAAAACCTTTTCTGAAAACCAAAATCCCCATAAAAATGGATAATGAAATTTCTTTTCAAAAAAAATAAAATATTATAAAGGAATCCCAACATCATATAAAGTTCATGGAAGTGTGACAAACCATTGTTGTTGTATATTATAAAATAAAACAATTCTATTGTCTTTTGTTAAAAAAATTAAATAAAATGGTTGAATATCAAAAATATTGAAAGAATAAAAAAATGAGCAATAAAATTTACATTTAAATTCATATATTTATATATAATTATATATAGAATATTATTTTATAAATATGTCAATCAGTGAAAATGATTTGGAAATAATTCCTTAAAACATTTAATATGAGGTTTCTAATATAATATAGCCCTTACCTTTTGTCTCACTCATTCTGAATATTCATTATCTTATTAAATATATAATAAATTTAATTATTTATATTATTAATGAAATTGTAAATTTTTTTAATTTTAAATACCATTTACATTCAATTCTATAATATGATAAATTGATGTTATATGTTTTAACGATATTTGTCTCACATACCCAAGAAGTATATAGTAGGATGAAAATGGGAAATGGGTCATTATTCCTTCATCTTCTTGAGTAATATTAATTACATTATTTTCATTCATATATATTATTTATAATTTTAAAACTAAACATGGTGTATGGTTAGGAAATACGATCTATATTACAAACATAGAGATAATAGTCTATACAAACAAATGACAAACACTTAATTTTTTTTTGAATCATTATTGAATGAAGGAAATTATTATATTAGTAATAAATAAGGATGATAAAATAAATAATATCATATTATATTTTAAAATATATATATATATATCATCATGGTGATGTACTCTTAAAAAAACACATCTGTTTGTGGATGTGGTTATCATAATATACACATGAACGACATTATCATTTCTCGATGGATTTAATATTAAAAAAAATATTGTATATTATCTTTTCATAATGATAATTATTTCATGTGTATCATATATAGTAATTAAATACATCATTTTAAACAGACATGAGTGGTGTTGATAGATAACTAATTAGGATAGTTCATGAGGTGATAGTCATCATCACATCAGAAGAAAGACTTATTTTCGAATTTAATTGATTACATGATAAATATAGATTTTTAAAGAAATACATTAACATCTTAGTATGTTTAATATAATTTTGTTCTTTTTATATCATGTTTCATGATTATTTTACTGAGGTGGAAGAATGAATAAACAAAAAACATTTGTATAATTATACCTCTTACATAGAAAATCAATTTTTCATTACACCTTTAGATATATAAGGTTATTATTCGACCATATATTACCTCTAATATGATAAGAGGAATCTCATTGTGTTATTTGGGAAGGTGTTGGAAGAAATAAATAAATTTTAAATTTTAAAATGTTAAAAAATAATATTATTTTAAGATAAAATGACATCGATTGTAAATCCTATTAAAAAATATCTTAAAAATTATTTTTGAAATTATTTTTATGTTTTTTTAATAATTTAATCAAATATTTTTTATTATAAAATATTATTTATGATTTTTTTTTGGAAATATATGACATGTTATAATAAAATACAAATATAACTCATGTAACATGGGTCTAAAATGAAATTTATTTTAATCTAATGAATACATATCATTAATATGATCATAATATATCTGCAGAGGATTTCATATCGTTATAAACATTATAATTTGGATATTGTACCAGATTAACCAATTTTAACTTAAACCGTTGAAATGGCCTTTCCTGTATTAATGTGTTAATGATTTAATTATGATGTGAAAATTTTCTCATAAATGGGAAATGGAGGATAGTTAAGAGCATTTATTATCATTATTTTTCTCATTCAATATTTTTTTAAGTTTAAATAATTTATTAAAATTCTATTTATCATAAAATTTCATTAAATAAATTTTTACACAATTCATTTAATTTGACATTAAAAAATGTGATATAAATTTATTTAGAGTATAATCCTTTCAATCATACATAAAATGTTACATTCCACTAATATTTTTAACATAAAAAATCATTCAAATTATATTACATTTTGTATTTTTTATGTTAATTAATTTATTTTCTATTAGTTGAATAAATACAATGTTGGAATTGTATTATAATTTAAGGAATTGATTTTATAACTAAAAAATAAAAATGAATTTCCATTATGAAAATAATTTATATAAAATAAATGTATACATATACTTAATTTATTATCCATATAAAAAAGTATTCATGATATTAAAAGAATGAAACTAACATTTTAAAAATTTTATTTAATATGAAATATATGATAGTAAAATTCAAATAAATATAGTATCTTTTTCGTTGAATATTCTAAACATGTTTTGAAATACATTAAATCAACTCTTATAATAAAAAAGGAATGTTTTATGGTTATTATAGTCATTATCATATTATTATTTACCTAATTATATGATATACCCTTAACATGGTGGCAATTTCTAAATATGTTTACTATTAAAAATGATGAAAAATATATAGGTCCTATTTTCCAAATTTGGGCCTCATGATTCGTAATATGGAATCTTATTTCGCATATTTAATTTCATGAAGTGGAATAAATTAATGTAATATTAAAATGGATGTCACAATGATATACAGTTGTTCAGAAATATTTCATTTATTTTATAATAAATTTGTGTTAACCAAATTAAAACATAAAATTCATTCCAAATATTATAATTTTATTATGTTAAATTTAAATTTACTAAATAAATTTTATATTTTATCCAAATTTTAATTTTAATTTTTATATCCTATAAAATGGTACCATTGTTAATAAAAAAATCTTAGTATTTTTCAAAATTCATTGAAATTTGTTTTTTGAAAATTCCCAAAATTTCAAAACTAGATAAATTTTTATGTCCATTTTAAAAATGAAAAACTTTTTATAAAATAAAATTTTAATATTTTATAAAAACTATTTACAATATTCTTTCACAAAAACATATAAAATACATTTATAAGATTCCCTATTTTGAGATAATAAAAATATTTTACAAATAATATTGTGTTAATATATTAATAATTAATTAGTAATTTTTTATATTTGAAGATCACTATAAATATATATCATAATGTAATTAATCATATTAATACCTTTTAATTAAATTTCTACTATTTACATTAATATTAAAATAATAATATTTGGTTGTATGTTTAAGCTCAATGTTCTGTATCTCTTTGGCTATTAATCATATTCCTTCTTTTGAAATATGAAATTACTAGATTCTTCAACATTTAATAATTTTTACCCCATGTAATTTGAATATTATATTTCTAATAAATGGTTTGATATTTTAAAATACATTTTTATAATCCCACGTCACAAAAAGGGTAAATAAACTATTCTATTAAAAAATGGGAATTTAAAATACATTATATATCTACCATATTGAAAAAGTAGGTTTCAAAATTATTAAACATTACTGGAAAGTGAAAATATGGACATTGAAGAGAAAACTAATACTCATTGACTAATACATAGTGAAATAAAAATGTATAATATAATGTTAGCAAACATGAAATCATAAATCTATGATAGGTGAAAAGACCATTGATTCTTCAGAAACATTATTAATAGGATGCCATATTTGTTTCATGATTATATTAATAGTGTTAAGGTATTCCATTACAATATATACTAAAAAATTGGGTAAATATACAAAAATTACAAGTATAATTTCATCCATTAATAAATTTCTACCACAATATCATATTTTTCTACAAATGATAATTATTTAATATGATTTTTATTCCATGATCATTAAAATAACCATCCGTGGAATTATATAATTTCAAAAAATTACAACTATATATTCATCTTATTATTATATAATAACAAAAATTCAAATGGTTGGCACATGATAAGATAATATCATAAAAATATAATCCTTAAAATAATTAAATACAATATCAATCACCAAATCCTCAATAATAACATTTATATTTGAATATTGTTCATATAATAAATATCAAATCTTATTATTTTTCATTATATCTTGACCATGTTAGAAACCCAAAAAACCAAATTAATTGACCACATATTTATTTAATATTTATCAAAAATTTATCCCCAAACATAATCAGTCACTCATAGTCATGTACACAAACTTGTATATTACCTAATCATAAAATTTTGGAATTATGTAAATAATATTCTTGAATAACTTTTGTAACGATAAGGAAATATTAAAATCTTATATGATTCGTAAAGATAATTCAAACATGATTCATAATATAAAATCCTACAATATCATATAATTTTAACCAAAGTTATAGTGATATTATATTGAAATTACATTAATCACTTAATCACAAAATCAGTTTTCAACTTAATGGTTATCTATACGATAAATAACATATTCCTTAATAACTTAAATATAAAAGATAATATAAACCCTAAATATTTTGAATACCATTAAAAATAAATATATGTTGTAAAGACTTTCATTCAAAAAAACATAATGTAGAACCTAAGGGTTACAAATACGTCGACCCAATAAAATTTCATCAAAAATAATCTGACTAACCATAGATATCTATCACTCAATAACACAAATGGGGTTTATATTCCATTTAAATTTTGATCACCATTAAACTTATAATCTCTTTAGGGAATTCATAAATCTTAAGATAAAATCTATGGAAAATTATATAATCACCAAAGTTGTCTGAAACCTGATCATATTCTAGAAAAAAAAACACACAAACCCCCAATCATAGATTAGATGAAAATAATAATAATCAAAATATTTCTATCATTGATACCCATTATTGGGACCAAATTTCATCCAAAAATAAATTAAAAAATTAAAACAAAATATGAGATCACTTAAATACCCTAATATCTTGTATATGATTAGATGATTAGATATTTTGGTTACAATCCTTCATAAAAACCCAATTTATATACATTAAGAAGTGGATAATAACACTCATGATCCATTTTTCCCATAATATATGACATTTAAAATGAATCAAATTTTATTTTCATGAAAAATATTTACGACATTATAGGTTACTAATTCATTGTCCTTACCCAACCTTATACATAGAGCTTTTTTAAACCATGGGATGAAAAAAATATCAATAAGGGACATAAAAAAGATGAAATATAGTAGTATATAGAAAAAATTTATATCCCAAAAAAATTATATATATCGCATTATTCATTGGATATATTAAATAAATAATTTCCACCAGATAAACAGATTTTCTTTCTTAATGAAAAATAATATAATTTATAGAATAAAAATAAAAATCCATTTTAGATGACTTAGTAAATCATATAAATAACATATTTTAGAAATAACAAGTGAAAAGTTAAATTCATAAGATAAAACACACTTTTTGTCTCCCTCCTATCCATTAGGGATAAGGAAAAGAACCCAATTCATTTGAGAGATATTATGGGGATCACCCTCCATAAAATTTATATCAAGATAACCTATATTTATGAGCTGTAAGGGGGATAAATCCATCATATAAGATATATAAGGATCACTAATTTCTCATATATAAATATGAAATACCATATCATTAATAAACCATTGATTTCTTTCATGTTTTCTTCATTAAAATGTTAAAATTTTATTTCAAAACTGTAAGGAAAAAACTTTGATGTATCTGTATAACATTTCATTTTAATTTTTTATAAGCAAAATATCATTAAATCAAGGGGAAAATATTTTCATTGCTGGAAACATAAAACCATATAAAAAATAAAATCATCAAATAATATTTATAGGTGTAGGAAAACCCCTGGAGGTTTTATATGTTAAAATAAAATATATACTATTCATTTTTGTCAAAACATTACAAAAGAATTTTACATTTATGAATCCTTTTATAGAAAGATAAAATAAACACAAAATTTCATTTAAAATTAAATTATTTCTATATAAATACATCGATAAAATTATTTTATGAATATAGAATGGACGAAAAGGACTTATTGAAGACATATTTAGAAAATTTAAAAATTGGAATATAAAGAATCATGTACCTTAACATGAGATAGAATAATCATTTATGTTACTTATCTTAATAATAATAAACATTTCTTAATAATTTAACTTTTTAAGAATCCTTTTGGGTTTATTATTCCTTTTATTTCCTTCAATACCATGTTATATTCAATTACATAATCATTTAAGCTCACATCATACGTATGAACAATATTTTTATTATATGTCCAAAATGAAATCAGTAAGATGATTATGGTCATTGTGGTTTGTATTATATCAGCTTAAAAATTATTATAATGAAATAATTATCATTTTTATTAATCAATTACAATTTTAAAACAACCCATAAATATAGTTACAAAAAATGATATACATTACAATTTTGAATATGGTAAGTAGTATGTAAACATGAGTGACATTTTCAATTTTAAATGACCATTATGGGAAGAAGGTATGTATTATTATGGTTTTATTAAATTATTATATAAAAATAAAAAAATTATTTATATGTACATATATATATTTCATCCAAGTGATATGACAATGAAAAATGAAGTACATCTCATTTTAGATGTGATAGTCCTTGCATATGAACGAACATCACGATAAATTTTTAATTAATGAAAATATAAGATAACAAGAAGATATATTATATTCCCAAAATGATAATTATGTCACTAATAACTTATATAAAAATAAATATACCATTATATCCATTCATGATAGGAATTTAAGGAAAACGAATTATATATGTTAGCGTGATGAAAATCTGATTTAAACAGAAAAAACAGTATTATTTCCCATTTGATGGAATAGATGTTTCATATATGCTATGTCATTGTAATAATGAAATATCAAAATATAAAATATATTGGGGATATTATTTCATCTAGTTGGATTAATATTTTAATGAGTTTTATGAATAAATAAAACAAAACCAGTCACTAAATTTGTACCTCTTATTTGGACAATCTTCTATTCATTACACATTAACACCTATGATGTAGGTTTTCCATGACACCATCGGGTTGAGATACATTAATTTTTTTTTGAGAATATATAATTTTGGGATGTTATATGGGTGATTTGAGTATGCATTATCAAGTTTTAGTTGGGTTTCTAGTGGTAAATGGTTAATAGAAACCATGCATCACCTCCAAAACAGAACAAAACATGTTATTTCATTCACTAGGTAGGCACACAGTTAGTACACGATTTGGAAAAAACATACAAGTGCATTGTGGAAACCTTTAAAAATATAATATATGAAATTTCATGGTTGGCACACTCATTCTCAAACCATGAAATCCAACCATACACGGATTGGGATTTAAAAAATATTACATCATGGTTTCCACAAGGATTTAAAAACCATCTGTCACATACGATGTTGATACCACTACAACATAATTTGGGTAACACCCCAAGATTTCCTAGTGTGTTATTTCTTCAAAATAATTCAATAACTTGCACTAAACGCAACACCGAGTTCAAGAGCACCATGAATTACCAAACAAGCCATTCAAAAGAGGTTATGAATAGTATTAAATAAATTTTAATCTTTATATAATCCTTATAATTTAAAATCCATATTATGAATTTCTTAGACATAATGTAAGAACAAATTCATTTTCAGTATTGCACTTTTACCAACTTTTACTAGTCAACCCTTTTTAATTACAATATATTAAACTTTTTGACTAAATGGGGACATCAAAAATTTAAAATGAAACATCCCAAGCTTCCACGGTACACTTTCCTTTGAATAATACAGTAGCATGTGTTGTACGCAACTTCGAGTTCTAACACACACCACAACCAATCAAACTAGCCGTTATGAATAGTAATATCTACTTTTTGAAATTATATATATTTTATATTTCAAAATTGACTTCATTTTTGGATTCAAAATATCGAATTTATCCTAGGGTGAAATTTGGGATCTTTTGGATAACACTTATATTTTGATGAATAGTGAAAATTACTAAATTTTAATTAAAAACAACTTTTTTAATCGAAATAATTTATATTGATAAATAATGAATTTGAGTGGTTTTAAATTATATTTAGAATATTATTTTTATCGTTTAATATAATTTTGGTCATTGAACATAATTTTACAATTAAACCAGACATAAACAATTGTCAAACTTTTGATAGATATTATCTCTTAAAAAAACGTTTTTTGTCTTAACAAAGGGAATTAATTTTAAATTAATTTCTGCCACATCTGTGTTTTGAATTTGGAAACATTTATTCCATATTCTGAATGATTATTTTCATATTTTGTAAATAGAGAACTTTTATTTTTAGACATTTTGAATAATTACTGCGGTTAATATTTTATTTACCGTGGTTAAGGGTAAATCTGGTAAATAAGGGTTAAAAAATAATATTATAATAATACTAAATTACCCTAAAACGTGTCCTAAAATTATTGGTGGATACATTTCAGACCATGGGCATCATTGGGTCGATTTTGGGACCCCATGGAGCGACTTGTAGGTGATAGGGACACTTTATTTTAATTAAGTTAAAATAAGTACAAAATTGACATAAGAATATATCTTTTAGAAAAACAATTTTTACATAGTGTTATACATGTTGGATTTTTGACTATAAATATTTATTAGAAATATAATAATATTTCATACATAATTATAGTTTATTTAAAAAGTTTAGTCATTAAATAATTTAATTTATTTATGACACAATGGTGATGTAGTAATTACCAAAATAGTGAAAAATTAAAATAATTGATATTATAAATACCCAAATTAATATAATTTGAGACTTTTATTGAATGACACTAATTTTATAGGTTAATATGACATATTATTATTGATTTAATTTACTTTTTTAGAAGTAATCATTCTGTTATTAGTTTCAAAAAAATCAATTATTGAATACTGTCAAAATTGACATAAAAGAGTTTTTAAAACAAATATTATATTATTAATTGATATAAAATTACTAAAAATCTAAGGATAGTCCAAGAGACTTATATCAAGATATTTTTATCATTAGTGTACCACTTGGGGGTCTCTTGTATGTATATAGTAAGTTTATTTAACATATAATACAAAAATACAAAGAGACATTGTAAAAGTGAAACTAATTAACTTAGAGTTAATACTTAAAGATAGGTTTAATATATTAACCCAGACTTGTCTAAATTCGGTTGGTAGAATGTTTTTCGACCCATAACCACCTTAAATTTTAAATAATCAACTTTTAAGCCATTAGAAACCGAATATTAATTTATTATAAATTAATATTTCTATCTTTTCCAAAGGTGCCCCTCACACCTCTTATAAAAGGGCACTCCCCCTTCTCATTACATCACATCTTCAACGCCTTTTGAATCGGACAAACCACACCCAAATACTCTCTCAAATTCCATAACTTAATCCTAGAGGCCTTACATTAGTCATAAATCCAACTTACGGAGCCCTTTTGATCAAATCAAAAGGAAGAACCCAAAGAAGAGGTAATGACTTCACCACCCTTTTCCAAGTTCCTTTCTTCTTCCACTTCTTCTTCCTTTGTTATTACCATTCTAAAATAATTACTCCAGTATCATATATATACTGTGATGTTATTATAAATATGGTACAACCACATTCAGTATTCTATCCATCCTTTGAATAACATGTCAACATACGTGCGTACGTACGGCTTACCGTCTCCACGTCATGGTGTAACTGTTATTCAATAAATTATTAATTGGATGGGTATAATAATGATATGTAATTCATGTAAATAATAAATGTAACATGATAATGATTCTCTATATATGATATACCATCCAATTACATATTATTTTAATATCAAAAGAATGATATTGTCGCTTGTGCGTACGTACGGACTACCGTCTCCACGAACTGGATGAGATTCATTCTCCATCGTATCCATTCAAGTATAATTATAATTTGACGATTAATAATAGTATCTAAGGACTTGATATCATTCTGGATATGATTAAGATACAACCTATCCATTACAAACATGGTTTACGTAACAAAACATATAAAATAAAACGAGTAAGTTAACACCCGAAACAACAATAATACTAAAATATTATTAACAAATCAATGTTAACAGATCATATATGATATCATATTAATTTATATGATTCTTGTATAATTTAATAACAATTATTTCACCATTATACATGAGGTTAACCTACCCCAACCAAATAAAAGTACAAGGTAAGGGTTTATTTCACAATCTCTTCATTATCTGAGGTTGTTTATATGAAATTATCTATGGGGATCTCTTTATCATCCTCATCCATGTTCCTTAGAAATGTATTTAAAAACATTTTTACTATTTACTAGGAAATGGGTTAAAGTCATTTATACCCTATATTGTTTTAAAGAAATCTTTCCGTCGTTTTCCAAACAAGGCACTTTTAACCTTTTCGACAAATTTAAGGTAAGAATGCCTTTTTTAACTTATACGGCGGGTGCGGCTATTTACCACCATTATAAAATCGTCAAAGCTTCCCTTACAAGATCATAAGAATATTTTCAAATTAAATGTTTTATTTTATAATTATGTGACTTTTAAATTATTTCAAAATCAAAATTTTAAGAATTTGTGAAAGGTACTCTTTATCAAGATCATAATTTTAAATGTTTTAAAGATTTACCTTTCTAAATATTTTTAATTAATGTCCATGTTTAAAAATGATTTTAAGGATTTATTTATGTAGACATGAAGGTTTCGAAATGATATTTCTTTTCAAAAAATTCAAAGTGTTATGGGACACATTGATTCAAAAATATCTTTTAAATTACTTCCTTTATAAATATGTGACTTTTCAATAATTTCGAGAAAAGAGATATTTCTCTCAAATAGTATTTATTTCACCTATTTCAACATCCTTTGATGGATTTTATGCTTATTTGAAGTTGATTTATTATGATAAAAAACTTTTGTATTGTATTGAAGGTTTTTTGATATGTTTCACTGTAGATGTGTTATTTTTATACCATTCATAGTTTTTGGAGAAAGTATTGTCATTTCGTATGCTAGTTTTAATACGAATTTTTATGTTATGTTTAAACCTTTTCATATGGAATGCATTGGACTTTGTTAGTGACGAGTGGAGCCCGCAATAGCTCCTCCATTCATTGGTTGGTCTCATGAGACAAAATAGTGTCTTGCGACAAGGCCTTGGAAAAATCTTATTTGTATTCTTGGAGTGAGGCCTTGGATATTTCATTATGATAGTCTGGCATTATGAATTCCATCATTATGAATGTGGTTATTGATATTTCATGTGATTATTAGATTAGTAGAATATCTATGTGAATAAGTAAATGGCATTTTGTCATTTTATTTTTTTTCATACTATGTTGAAGTTCATGTTTAAATGGCTTTTGTTTTAAGTTATACATTGCCTTAAATGTTTATTCTTATTTATGAAAGTTTCCGCTATATTGTTATCCTTACTAGGCATTTGATCTCACCCCTTTTCTAGGTTTTATTTTTCCCAGGATGTGAAGAATTAATTTATGAATGATTTTCAGGGATAATAAGTGGGGATATGAGTGTGGAATATGGCGACTATATTGTTGTAGATTACATTTTTATGATGTAATGTAAAACTTTATGAATATATCTAGTGTTTCCATGGATTCTAAACCAATTGGTCTTTCGAGATTCGATCTTCCTTGTAACCATGTTAATGTATTAAAATAATGCACCGACTCTGGGTCACTGGGGTTGGGGTGTTACAGTTGGTATCAGAGAAAGTTTAGTACAAACCATAGATGCTAGATTTAGAAAAACTCTGATAAGAGCACATAGATTTAAGATTGACTTTGAGTTTTAGTATAGATGAACTTCCTAGAATTTTGGTATTGTAGAGATTTTGTGAGTTTTCTGAGCAATATAACCCTGTCTGGATACAAGCAGGTAGAGGCGGCTCTGGCACAGATGTACCTAGGGGTAAAACCTGAAAACACCGCTTTGAGCTGGACTCGAATGGGAACTGGTGCACGACTACGGGCCTTGCTGCACTCTTGGTTACGACACTCTCAGGGGATATGCTTAGGATAATTATTATTTCTTTTTCAAACAATTATGAAGGGTTTATGAGTATATACATTCTCAAAGGAGAAATTTTTATGATTATGGATTATATCCATAAACTATTTAACTTATGTTATGTGTCTTACAAGTTTTGGATTAGGAATTATTATTCATAAACCAATCAAGTGTATGCCACTGTTTAGAAATGGCACCTAGTAGAAGGAATGAGAAATCCAGCAATGCACCTGATCCAAAGATAAAGAAGGATCATATCTTTTAATGATCTTAAGCCAGAATTTATAAGAGAAATATCTCCCATGTATTATAATCATATGAAGAAATAATATCATGTGTTGATAAGATAAGTAAATATTTTACTGATTCCTATGGCTTTGATGGGAAGCAAGAGAAGAAAAGGATGGAAGAGAGAAAGGTGGATAAAGGGAAGAGGGAAAAGAAGAATTTTCACATATTTGATAACTGTGGGAAGAAACACCCTGGAACTTTCCTGAAAGGAATGAGAGTTTGTTATAAGTGTGGAGAAAAAGGGCACAAATTACGTGAATGCAAGGGTAAGAAAATTGTATCAAATGTACAATGCTTCATTGGCAAGGAGTTTGGACACTACGCGAACCTATGTCCCAATCATCAGACTATGTCAGAAACGATGCTATTTGATAATAATCAAGTTATGATACTACCATAGATGAAGAGGAATGATTAGAGTTCTTATGTTGATTATGTCATTTGAGTGTTGTATCGACAATTTAATTGTTATAATAATTATAGAGTATATAAGGATTGTATGGCAGTACTATTTCATTACGGACTTGAGATTGTGTGGAATAATGAAAAGTGACTCAATAGCAGGATAAATTTTTGGAAAATATATGGTTGAGAGAATGATAAACCATAATATAGTTCTGATACTGAGGTTGTGATTTTTTATAATACATGATTGATTTGGATAAGTTATATTCGATATTCTTGACTACCTTGAAACTGATTAATGATTTGTATATTCCATCATTGTTGGGGTTTAAAACATTTTTGGATTGAAGGAGTATATCTATTATTTATTAAGGAATAAGGGATCATGAATGTAATCAATAAGGTTTTATGGAAATTTAGGATGTTGCAGTGTTTCAAAAGAATACATGATGAAGGTGTTCACATGTTATTATGCCGAAAAAATGATCTTTATTGTGTTTACCATCCGTATAAATTTTGTACTGAAGTATTTTGGATAGTTCTCGCTAGGATTATTTTGTATTGCCATAAAAGAACATCCCGGAGGTCAGGCGATAACCTGTCACGTCCGGCAAGGCCACGAGACTTGAACCCACAAACGAAGGGCAACAAGGGTGTATCACCAACCACTGACCCACATGATGTCAAGGATTAAATAATGTAGTTTTTTTGAAATATCTGGTTGATGAATTATAAATTCGTTTTTTGGAACCCTATACTAATAGGATAAATATATTATTTTTTTACGTTCTATTATCTTTTAGAGTGAAAGATGAGATTGTGGTAGAAATTAGTTAAAGGATGGAACTCTAGTTGTCAAGAATATATTTTTCTTCTTCTCTTATTCTTTGATGAAATTAATTCTTATACTTTATTTAAGGAATCCTAAAACCAAAAATGTTTTATCTTAATTCCCTATGTTTTTTAGAACCGAGGGTATTTCAAATCATCATAGATTGATGAATTTAAGAACCTCCATTTTACACTTGTTTTTGATTGATGACCTCAATAACTACCTATAAATATTTACATTTTTCAGCCAATTATATGTCTCTAATTGCCACCAATGTTCTCCTAATCGAGATCATAATTTGGTGGTGACCCTTTTATTTCTCTTTTCCTCATATTAAGACTAAATTTTAGTAACCAAATTTCTGATGTGGGTTTTCCCACAATGATATTTTCTATTTTCAACCTTTTATTTTCGAAGAACAATTTCAAATTGCAAGGACACAATTTATTGAAGGCAGGGAAATGTAACACCCCAATATTTTATAGTGTGTTATTTCTTCAAAATAATTCAACAACTTGCACTACACGCAACACCATGTTCAAGTGCACCATGACTTACCAAACAAGCCGTTCAAAAGAGGTTTTAAATAGTATTAACTAAATTTTAATCTTTATATAATCTTTATTATTTTAGAATCAATATTATGAATTTCTTAGACATAATGTCAGGACAAATTCATTTTCAGTATTGCACTTTTACCAACATTTAATAGTGAACCCTTTTTAAATACAATATTTTAATCTTTTTGACTAAATGGGGACATCAAAAAATTTAAATGAAACATCCCAAGCTTCCACGGTATTCTTTCCTTTGAATAATACAGTAGTGTGTGTTGTACACAACTTCGAGTTCTAACACACACCACAACCAATCAAACTAGCTGTTATGAATAGTAATACCTACTTTTTGTAATTATATATATTTTATATTTCAAAATGGAATTCAATTTTGGATTCTGAATATCGAATTTAGCCTAGGGTGAAATTTTGGAACTTTTTGAATAAAACTTATATTTTGATGAATAGTAAAAATTACTAAATTTTAATTAAAAACAAAATTACTAATCAAAATAATTTATATTGATAAATTATGAATTTGAGTAATTTTAAAGTATATTTAGAATATATTTTTACCATTTAATATAATTTTGGACATTTTACATTATTTTACAATTAATCCGGACATAAACAAGTGTCAATCTTTAGATAGTTATAATCTTTTAAAAACACGCTTTTTGTTTTAACAACGGGAATTAATTTTAAATTATTTTATGCCACTTTTGTGTTTTGAATTTGGAAAAATGGATTCCATATTTGGAATCATGATTTTCATATTGTATAAATAGGTAACTTTTATTTTTAGACATTTTGAATAATAACTGCGGTAAATATTTTATTTACCATGGTTAAGGGTAAATCCGGTAAATAAGGGTTAAAAAATAATATTATAATAATACTAAATTACCCTAAAACGTGTTATAAACTTATTGGTGGATACATGACCGACCATTTCCATCTTTGGGTCGATTTTGGGACCCCATGGAGCCACTTCTAGGTGATAGGGACACTTTATTTTAATTAAGTTAAAATAAGTACAAAAATGACATAAGCATATATCTTTTAGAAAATCAATTTTTACATAGGGTAATATATGTTGTATTTTAGACTATAAATATTAATTATAAAGCTAAAAGGATTTCATAAATAATGATAGTTTATTTATAATTTTTAGACATTAAATAATTTAATTTATATATGACACAATGATGATGCAGTAATTACCCTAAGAGTGAAAATTTAAAATAATTGTTATTATAAATACCCAAACAAATATAATTTTAGACTTTCATTGCATTAAACTAATTTTATAGGTTAATATGACATAATAGGATTGATTTAATTGACTTTTTTAGAAGTAATCATTCTGTTATGTGTTTCACAAATATCAATTCTTGAATAGTGTCAAAATTGACATAAAAGAGTTTTTAAAACAATTATTATATTATTAATTGATATTAAATTCCTAAAAATCTATGGATCGTCCAAGAGACTTATATCATGAAAGGTGTATCATTAATTTACCACTTGGGGGTCAGTTAGATGTATATAGTATGTTTATTAAACATATAATATAAAAATACAAAGAGACATTGTAAAAGTGAAACCAATTAACTTAGAGTTAATACTTAAAGACAAGGCTAATATATAAACCCAAAACTGTCTAAATTATATTGGTTGAATGGTTTTCGACCCATCCCCACCTTAAAATTTAAATAATCAACTTTGGAGCCATTAAAAACCGAATATGAATTTATTATAAATTAATATTTCTTGCTTTTCCAAAGGTTCCCCTCACCCCTCTTATAAAAGGGAACTCCCCCTTCTCATTACATCACAACTTCAAAGCCTTTTAGTTCGACAAAACCCTACCCAAATACTCTCTCAACTTCCCTAACTTCATCCTAGAGGCCTTAATTTAGTAATAAAGCAAACTTATGGAGCCCTTTTGATCAAATCAAAAGGAATACCCCAAAGAAGAGGTAATGATTTCACCACCCTTTTCCAAGTTCCTTTCTTCTTCCACATCTTCTTCCTTTGTTATTACCATTATGAAATAATAAATCCAGTATCATATATATAATGTGATGTTATTATAAATATGGTACAACCATATTCAGTATTCTATCCATCCTTTGAATAACATGTCACCATACGTGCGTACGTACGGCTTACCGTATCCACGTCATGGTGTAACTGTTATTCAATAAATTATTATTTGGATAGGTATAATAATGATATGTAATTCATGTTAATAATAAATGTACCATGATAATGATTCTGTATATATGATTTACCATTCAATTATATATTATTTTAAAATCAAAAAAATGATATTGTCGCTCGTGCGTACGTACGGACTACCGTCTCCACGAACGAGATGAGATTCATTCTCCATCGTATCCATTCAAGTATAATTATCATTTGATGAGTAATAATAGTATATACTGAATTGATAACATTCTGGATATGATTAAGATACAACCTATCCATTACAAACATGGCTTACGTAACAAAACATATAAAAGAAAATGAGTAAGTTAACACCCGAAACAACGATAATACAAAGATATTATTAACAAATCAATGTTAAAAGATAATATATGATATCATATTAATGTATATTATTCTTGTATAATTTAATAACAATTATTTCACCATTATACAGGATTTTAACTTACCCCAACTAAGGAAAAGTACAAGGTAAGGGTTTATTTCATAAACTCTTCATTATCCGAGGTTGTTTATACGTAATTATCTACCGGGATCTCTTTATCATCCACATCCATGTTCCTTAAAAATGTATTTAAAAACATTTTTACTATATACTAGACAATGGGATAAAGTCATTTATACCCTTATATGTTTTTAAAGGAATATTTCCTTCCTTTTCCAAACAAGGCACTTTTAACCTTTTCGACAAATTTAAGGTAAGAATGTCTTTTTTAACTTATACAACGGGTGCGGCTATTTACCGCCATTATAAAATCATAAAAGATTTACTTACAAGATTATAAGGATATTTTATAATTAAATGTTTTATTTTATAATTATGTGACTTTTAAATTATTTCAAAATGATTATTTTAAGAATTTTTGAAAGGTACTCTCTATCAAAATCTTAATTTTAAATGTTTTAATGATTTATCTTTCTAAATATTTTTAAATAATGTCCATGTTTTCAAAATGATTTTAAGGATTTATTTATATGGACATGAAGGTTTTGAAATAATATTTCTTTTCGGAAGATTCAATGTGGTATGGGACACTTTGATTCAAAAATCTATTTTAAATTACATGCTTTATTAATGGGTGACTTTTCAATGATTTCGAGAAAAGAAATATTTCTCTCAAATCGTTTTGATTTCATCTATGTCAACATCCTTTTATGGATTTTAAGCTTATTTGAAGTTGATTTATTATGATACAAAACTTTTGTATTGTATTGACGTTTTTGTGATCTGTTTCATTGTGGATGTGTTATTTTTATACCATTAATAGTTTATGGAGAAAGTATTGACATATCGTATGCTAGTTTTAATACGAATGTTTATGTTATGTTTAAACCTTTTCATATGGGAATGCATTGGACTTAGTAAGTGATGGGTGGAGCCCTTTATATCTCCTCGATGCATCGGTAGGGGTCATGAGACAAACTAGTGTCTTGGCACAAGGCCTTGGCAAAATCATATTTGTAGTCTTGGCACGAGGCCTTGGCTATGTGGTTCTGATAGTCTAAGTTATGCATTCCATCATTATAAAAGTGGTTATTGATATTTCATGTGATTATTCAATTAGTAGAATACCCATGTGAATAAGTAAATGGTATTATTTCATTTTATTTTTTCCATACTATGTTGATGTTCAAGTTTAAAAGGCTTTTGTTTTAAGTTATACATTGCCTTAAATGTTTTCTCTTATTTATAAAAGTTTCCGCTATATTGTTATCTTTACTAGGCATTTGAGGTCACCCCTTTTCTATGTTTTATTTTCCCCAGGATGTGAAGAAGTAATTTATGAATGAAATGCAGGGATAGTATATCGGGATATGAGTGTGGAATATAGAGAGTATATTGTTGTAGTTTTCATTTTTATAATGTAATGTAAAACTTCATGAATATATCTAGTGTTTCCAAGGCTACTAAAATAATCGGTCTTTCATGATTTTATCTTCCTTGTAATCATGCCAATGTATTAAAATAATGCACCGACACTAGGTCACTGGGGTCGAGGTGTTACAATTTGTCGTTAACTGTGCCAAAAATGGCCATTTTCAATGATAGAGATTCACTGACAACGAGAGTGAGATTAAACGCTATGGTCTTTTATCAGTTCTCTTAGATGTGTCGATAAAGGAATCATTTGCCGGCATTTTTTGAGTGCTGAAAAAAATCCTATTATCAATGATTTTAGAAGCACTGATAAAGAGGAAAGTTGTTTTGTGCTGCAAAAACATAATGCAACACCAGTGCAGTGTATAGTAATAGCACAGTGCAACACCAAAAAGCCATGAAAGTAGAAAAAAACCAATATCGAAATTAAATGATATAAAATTTACAATATAGATACATGAAAAAACACTATATTATAGACAATTCATAAATTAGCTTATACCATTACCTATGTAAAAATTATTACATACATTCAAAAAGAGAATTTTTCCTTTTTATTTTTCTCTTAACCCCAACTAGAGACATAACACAGTTGTATAAGATGAAAATTATTATGTTAGTAATAATATAAAAAAAATGAATTAATAAAAAGTATTAATTTTAAACTGAACATTGATGCATATCAGGAACATTGTGTATCAGATTGTGTTGATGTTTATTCTAGCTTGTCACACCATTTATTGTTCTTCATCAAGAATTATATGTATGAAAATTAACTAAATACGTATAATATAAATATGATAAGGATGTTAAATATATAACATCATCTCGATTTATGAGAAAATAATCAAAGCATATATTCTTGGTTATGGAGATATGTTATGAGTTTTAAAAAAAATGACACTTATATATTGACATTAAAAAAATTGTGTTATACCATACACAACATGTATACTACTGAATTGAGGATGATTGTTACACATCTCAGCTAACATATGGATAATATTTCTAATGTATCAATACTATATGAATGTGTCTTATCATTTTTTTGTACATCACTTCTCATTTTTACTGAAATGACATATTAAATTATAAACATGAACTATGACTCATACCAGCAACATTTTTGGTCAGTTTTATGTGAAAAAAATTCAAACACAACAAAGTTATGTATGAATCATAGTTTAAAAGTATCAATACTATCAGAGTGTGTTTTCTCAGTTTTTAGTGAGTGTCACTTTTTGAACAAAAATGATTAAATTAAACTAATGATTGATACATTGATTAATACCAAGAAAGTAATGTATCAAATTGTGGTAAATATGATTCCTACTATTAAAGAATACCTTATGGATCATTTTCCTAATGTATAAAAACAATCAGATAGTGTTTTCTTAGTTTGAGTAGCCCAGTTTTCCTTTTTACTCAAATTGTGGTCTATTTTATATGAAAAGATGCACTTCGAGTCATAAAGGTTACACCATATGTGGGATTAAAGTAATTATGATTATTAAATTTCAAAAATGACTTATAGACTATTTTCATAATTAATATAAACAATATGAATGTATTATCATTATATTGAGTATGTTGGTTGTCCTTTTTACTAAAATTTATGTTATGTTTAAATAAAAAGATTCATTTGGAGAAATTCAAGAGGAAATGTGTGTAGGATTGAAGTTAATATGAATATTAAACATTATAAATTATACATGTATTATTTTCTGAATGTATCCATACAATACTATGGGAATTACTCGGATTTGTGTAGATTACATTTTTTATACTAAAATTTCATTTAAAACTGGAAACAAACACATTGACTTATACCGATCTCATCATGTATCAGTATTATGTGATAACGATTCCTTCAAACAAAAAATTACATATTAATCGATTTACTAAATTATGAGGAATATCTGAGAATGTTTTCTTAGCTTTTAGTGGGTGAAATTTCTTGAATAATGTTATAAATATTAAACTGATAATGAACACATTTATTCTTCTCAGTATCATCATGCATGTAACGTCCCGGACCCGGGTGCCACTCAATAGGTGCCCCGAACCTGGTTCTCAACATGACCTCAAGATCATTTCCTCAAACACAAGAGGCTGTCGACTAGCAGCGAGGGACCAAGACTGATAGTGGGGAAACTATGCCCTCATTTGTCAAAGTGTAGTGCAGCGGAATATAAATAAAACATACAACAAACAGCAGAAGTAGTAAACCATACACAAATGAAATAATAAATAGTAGTAGAAATAACCAACAGTGTATAACAATGATGCTACAAGTCTCAGGTTCTCTGAAAACAGCTAGAACATGTTATACATCAGTACAGTACAATAGAAAGTAGAGTACAACAAAGCAAAGAAAACAGCTGGCAGCGGCATCGCAAGCCTAGGCTCGGTCCCATGCCCTACTACACCTCATCAACATTCAAGTATCTATATAGTGACCCTTTCCCCTATCTACACCTATAGAAACGTAATTTTTTGGGCTCAAAAGCATGACCGAAACAGGGTGTGAGAAATATATCTTAGTAGGCACCCACCAAAGGATCTTGCCCAACTACGTGCTAACATGAAACAATAGTGTGCAGTGGTAAATGCAATAAAGTAAGCAGTACTATAACGTAACTATCTTAACAGTTTTATTTCCATTTAATTATTCATTTAATCCATTTTATTTAAGAAATCACTACAGTGCTTTTCTAAATAAACAACTAGTGTCCTCAGACATGTAAAATCCTACCCTCACGTAACGAGTATCAAACATAAGAATATTCCCTCAGGAATAATAGAGTTTTTCCCTCAGGTTTAGGTAGTGTCGCCCACAAGCACAGAGTCAGCTTCCCACAGGCATGGAAGAATTTTCCCTCAGGCCGAAATAACTACAGCCCACAGGCTAAATAATGCAGTGCCCACAAGCTAATCAAGACAAATCCCTCAGGCTAAACTGGTAACCCGGCTATGCCCAACATATCAAAATGCAGTAAACAAAAAATTCCTCTCAAGGAAATTCTACAATTACTACTTTAAAGTCATACTCTACGGTATCCTAGCCAAACAGCTAATCAGTGAAACACACCCACAGAGTGGTTCCAGATCCAAGAAATGATCCCAACTAGCATTTTATTATCAAAATATAATCATCTATGCAATTCTAGGAATTAAATATAGAACAGGACTCAGCCACACGATACCCCAACACGGGTTCGTGGCACGAAAAAGCACAAATCCGCACGTCTGTTGGAAATTTACACCAAGCCACCAACCTTATACACCAACGAACGTTATACCTGAACTCTGACTCCAGAAATGCTCAAGAACGGTGTATATCTGATGAAGAAAAAAACCCATTCCAATGTAAATAACTTCCCCTCAGGAAATAATTGGTAATAACTGTACCCGGAGAGGAGAGGGCTTACCCGTGTGGTTCCAACGAGTTCGTCCGAAGCTGAATCAGATTCCAAACGAACACCCGGCGGATCATCAAAGATCTGGCCTCCTCCTTTGTCTCCAAATCGGCTAAAGTGTCTCCTCTGCCAAATGAGGTGGCTACTGCCTGTTTTAAGCCGAAACAATGTACACGACATGTAATTCTGAGTACAATAAATGTACTTCTTTCATTTAACTGTTCCTTTGGCGTCACCGGCACACTGTTCATCCATCGACTTGAGTACAGGGCATGTACTCCTGAGTTCACGGTGTGTATTGTCGCCCAGATGGCAGATGCTCCACCGCCTTACTATTTAGACCTACCGATTGACTACATGGCGTGTAAAGGACCACTACACGGCATGTAGTCAGTTCCTACACCCTTCATCTCCAACATGGATACACACCCCATGTACCCATCCTACACGACCAAAAGTACACGGCATGTGGAAAAGTACACGGCGTGTAGTTCCTAAATTTAGTATATTTCCCCATTTTCCATATTCTCTAGAAAAACACTTATAAAAAAGGGAAAAAGTAGAAGCTCGTACCTCAAAAATAAGAACCGAGTTCTTACAAACTTCCCCCCTTATAGTAATTCATCCATGAATTTCCCTTCCAAGGGTGGTGAAGATATAGTTGGGAACCACTCTGGCCACTGAGCACAAACATCTGTCTCCCGCTCCCAGGATTCTTCCTGCACTCGGCAATGCTGCCATAGCACCTTTACGAGAGGAACTGACTGTCCTCGGAGAACCTTCGTGCTCCTGTCAACGATATGGATCAGAAGCTCCTCAAAGGACACATCTGCCTCCAGCTCATCCTCCTCAGGCTAAAAGCTGTGAGACAGGTCGGAATAATAGCGGCGTAACTGACATACATGGAAGACATCGTGCATGGATCGGTACTACTGTGGTAACTGCAACTGATAGGCAACCAGCCTGACTTTCTCCAGAATCTCAAATGGCACCACACACCTCAGTGAAATATTTCCTTGTCTCCTGATCTGCTTGTGTCCTAGCCTCGGCGAAACACGCAAGAACACCTGATCCCCGACCATGAACACCAAAGGTCATCTGTAGTGATCAGCATATGACTTCTAACGAGACTGTGTGGTAGCCATCCGCTTCCAAATCAACTGGACCAACTCTGAAGTTTCCTACATGAGCTGTGGTCCCAGTAAAGCTGCCTCACCTACCTCTAACTAGCACAAAGGTCAATAACATGGCCTACCATATAAAGCCTCGTATGGTGCCATCACGATAGTTTCCGGAAAACTATTTTTATAGGCAAACTCTACTAATGGTATATTATTCTTCCAAGAGCCCCCAAATTATAGGATGCATGCGTGTAGCATGTCCTCTAGCGCCTGTATCGTCCGTTCTGACTGGCCATCTGTCTGAGGGTGGTACGTTGTGCTCAGAAGCACCTGTATACACAGGGCCCTCTGAAAACTCTGCCAGAAATTTGACGTAAAGTGGGTGTCCCTATCTGAAACAATAGAATGAGGGACCCCATGAAGACGTACGATCTCTCAGATATACAACCTTCCGTGATCGTCAACAACGAAGGTCTCCTTGATCGACAAAAAGTGAGCTATATTCATGAGTCTATCCACAACAACCCACACGACGTCATTGCCTCGAGGTGACCTCGACAACCCCATCACGAAATCCATCACGACATCATCCCATTTCCACTCTGGAATGGGAAACTTCTGTAACATCCCAACTGGTCTCTGATGCTCTACCTTCACCTACTGATAGGTTGAACACCTCGTAAAAAAACCAGCTACATCTCTCTTCATACCCGGCCACTAGTAATGACGCCTCAAGTCTCGATACATCTTGGTAACCTCTAGATGACCTACCCAAGATGAATCATGAAACTCCCACATCAGCTCCTTGCATATATCCCCTGGAACCCATACTCATCTATGGAAACACAAAACCTCACCATCTCCTATCGTCCAATCGGGAGGAGTGTCCTGACATGCCACAGACTCCTGTAGAACTAGGCCTTCTGAATCCGATAGCTATCTCATCCCCACTCTGTCCAAGAGGGTAGGAGTCACAGATAAAGAAGAAAGATAAGTCTATCTCTGACTATCATACACCTCCATATGCATCTCATAGAACAAGTCCATAAGCTCACACTCACCACTGGCCTCCTGCACTACCTATATCTGAGTCTTGAGACTCAGTGCATCAACTACTGAATTACCTTTACCAGGTGTATAGGCAAGCTCAAAATAAAAAGTCTATAGGTACTCAAACCACCTTCTCTGCCTCAGATTTAGGTCACGCTGAGTAAATATATACTTGAGGCTTTTGTGGTTAGTTAAAACCACAAAATGCTCTCCCAATAGATAGTTTCTCCAACAGCACAACGCATGAACAACTGCAGCCAACTTGAGATCAGGCGTTGGGTAATTCCTCTCATGTGCTTCAACTGCCGAGACCCGTACGCAACAACTCAGTCACCCTGCATCAAAACGGCTCCCATCCCAATCCTTGATGGATCACAGTAAACAGTATAGCTCTTCCCCTGCTATGGGAGTATCAAGATCGGTGCTGATGTCAACCTTCCCTTCAGGTCTTGAAAAGCAGTCTCACAAGCTTCTGACCAAACGACCTTCACACCCTTCTTAGTCAGACCTATCAATGGTGCTGCTAAGCGGGAGAAGTCCTATATGAAGCATCTGTAGTAACCAGCCATCCCAATGAAACTCCGTATCTCAACCACATTCTTAGGCTGCTCCAAGGAAACTACTACTCTCGCCTTCTCTAGGTCTACTGAAACTCCTTCCTCTGAGATGATATGACCCAGGTAGTGAATCTGGTCCATCCATAAGTGGCACTTAGAGAGCTTAGCATATAGCTAATGCTCTCTCAGTTTACTCAATATGATCTCGAGATGGGTGGTATGGTCGTGTCGAGTGTGAGAGTACACCAAGATGTCATCCATGAATACCACCACAAAGGAATCAAGATATGGATGGAACATTGATTCATCAGAGCCATGAAAACTGTTGGTGCATTCATGAGTCCGAACGGCATATCCAAGTACTCGTACGGACCATATCTGCACCGAAAAGCTATAAGCGGTATACCCGATGGTCTCATGTGTAGCTGATTATATTCAGATCTCAAGTCAATCTTCAAGAACACTCGTACTCCACGTAGTTGATCAAATATATCATCTATCCTCAACAAGGGATATCGGTTCTTAACGATCCACTAGTTCAGCTTCCGATAATCCACAAAAAGACTGAGGGTACCATCCGCCTTTTTTGCAAAATGGACCAGAGAACCCCAAGGAGAAGTACTGGGTCAAATAAAACCCTTTCACCTGTAGCTCCTCTAACTGCCTCTTGAGCTCCTGCAACTCATGCGTGGGCATACTATAAGGAGATATAGACACCGGTGTTTCTCCTGGCACAAGCTCGATAGAGTAATCCACCTCACGCACTGGCGGTAGACCGGAAAAGTTGTCTGGGAAGACATCCCTGAAACGATCAATAATTAGACGAAATCCGTATGAAAAGTCCCCTAATCATCCTGATATATGCTCGCTATCTGGGCTATGACACCACCTCGCCCATGATGCTCCGGTCCATCTCGACTCGCCTAAACATCCCACTCTCCCTTGTATAGAAACTCCCCGCCCTCTGGAGACATGAAACACACCCTGCGACGGTAGCAGTCAACAAAGGCTCAGAAGGGAACCAACCAGTCCATCGCGAGAATGACGTCACAACTCGTCATCTACAAGACATAGAGGTCCCAAAGGAAGTGACACCCACCATCCTCAAAGGGGGAACTCCTTTCACTAATGCACACCAGCTGTCCTAGTCCCCAATGGAGTGTCTAGCATCAAGATATCAGAAGAAGTAGAAACACCGAGCCCAAGGCTCTCCACAACGGGTATAGATATGAAACTATGTGTAGCACCCATATCGAAAAGTACTGATGATAAGACAGAAGCTACTAGAATGGTACCTATGACTGTCGAAGGTCCGGGATCCTGCTCCTGCTGGGTATGTTGCTCTGCATATGCATGCTCAGTGCCGCATCCCTGTGACACAGCCTGGATACCCTGAGCTGTCCCGCCCTGCTGCCTCTGCGATCCTGGTGTCTGGCTACCACAGGCCCGACCACCATCTCGGCCTGCACACCCTGACGTATTCATGTTCCCCAACGGGTAAGAAGCCACTGGTCCTGCTCCCGCACGGGTAGTCTTCACAGAACACCTTTCACTAGCCACTAGTGGAAACGCCCTACAAAAGCGATGCAGATGACCCATCTTGCCGCAAGATCGGCACTCGACTGGGTCTCGTGGAAACTACGGTCTATTGTGCCCCTCTCTACCACACTAGTAGCACATAACCTCGCCACCTGAAGCATTTTTCTAACTGGTACTGCCGCCCTGAGAGAATTCCATTCGTCTCTTCCGCTTTCCATCAAAAATAATACCAGTAACTGGTGTTGAACCACCCTGGAAAACACCACTCGAATCGCGCAGGTTCCTCTCAATAATCAACGCCTAGTTCAAAATCGCGTGTATAATAGGAAACTTGAAAACATTCACCAGTGCTCGGATGCCATAACGAAGACCATCCTCAAAACGACTGGCTCTCAACGTCTCATCACCCACCAGAATGGGTGAAAAAAGATGAAGCTCTATAAAACGAGCAGAATAGTCCATCACTGACATAGCTCCCTGCTGCAGATTCATGAAATCTTGTGCTATATCATTCCTCAGCATCTCGGGAAAGAAGAAGTCAAAGAAGACTGCCTGAAAATATTCCCACGCCATGTCCCTGTGATGCTCTGACTGGGTGGTAACATTCCACCACCTCTTGGCGGAATCACGCAACATGTAAGTTGTGAGCATAACCCTTCACCCTGGAGGCGTCTCAAGATGCTCTAAAATAGTCTACATCGTCCCAAACCAAGACTCTGCAACCTGCGGTCTTCCATCCCCTTTAATCATAGGAAGATGATGCTGCTGAAAGATACATGTCAACTCAGCCATATATGTGGCAGCCTGCGGTGCTCCGTAAAAAGTCTGCATGAACCACATGAAGCCTTCACAGAACTATGCCTCCGCGCCTATGTCCGGTATAAAAGCTGGCGCCACATCCGGATCTTTTGGAGCATCCACTGGTAGCCCATGGACCACCATCTCTAGAGTATAATCGTCACCGCTCTCCTGGTGGACAACTCATGGTCGTCTAGGTAGCATGACTCTACAAGGTCAAAAGCACGCCTCAGATTCAAGATTATTATGATCGGAAAGCAAAGGAACCATAAAGTAAACAAGAGGAAAAAGGCATTCAAAATTTTTAAAACAAGACTACACAGTGTGTACACTGACTACACGGCCTGTACTTGACTTCTCATCCCCTGCCCGGGTCCTTCTACACGGCTTCCACTGAACAAAACTACACGGCGTGTATAATATCTTCACGGCATGTACTGTTTCATTTTCCAATTGCCTGTCTCGTCTGTGACATGACCGACTACTCGGGTTGACACTACACGGCATGTTACACCCGTACACGGCTTGTACAACACCCCTTTTCCCAGCCACATGGTTAACTCCACATGGTCTATCCTCGGACAAGATTACACGACATATCCCACAGGTACACAGTGTGTTCAGGGAGAGGTGACACCGGCCCATGTTGTTAGTAACATGGATGAGTCCCTAGGTCACACTACACGGTGTGTCTATAATTGACATGACATGTTTTGTCGAGGAGTTCACCGAACTGTGTTGTTAGTTACACGGCCGGACTCCGGGTTACAGTACATAGTGTGTCCACTCGGTACACGGTGTGTTTTACCCAAGCCTTGGCCTTCCCCGTTTTGCCGCCCAAACGGTTTGTGAAACGGTAAGAGACTACACGTCGTGTACTCTGGTATACAACATGTACTCAAGAAGTTCATTTTTCTTCCTGAAAAGAAGAGCATACATGGCATGTATAAAAATACCACACGGCGTGTATACTGGGTTTCCTGACACTATGCCTCAGAAACAACCTCAAAACCCATAAAATATTGAAACTAACACTTATGTGTCAAATTTTGACCTGTGGGGGGCCATAATCTCCACGGATCAGAGTTTCACATCTTATATGTGTTATAACCAATAAACAGTCAATGATCAACAAAATTCCAGTCAATGTGGGCCCATACTCCCCAAAAATGAAAGTTTGGAGTCCATTCTATAAACAAGATCAAACAAACATAGCATATCACACGGCAGGTATTTATCAAGCAGCTAAAACAACAACATGATTTATTAGCACAACAACTATCACAACAACATGAAAATTATAATGCACCTACATGGCATGGAAACTATGCATGGAATGTGATTTCTAGCATGTGCCTATATGATGCATGAGATGAAAAACCCTCATCTCATAGGGTTGCAACTGAATAGAACCCATAGATAAAATATAAACTATACAATATCAATGTGCATCACCAAATGGTGAAAACACATCAACCGTAAAATTGCAAAATCAGAAGAATGAAAAATTCGATGTAGACTGTATTTTCTCTGTACACATGTTAGCTACGCCCGGGCACATCTTATTACCAACTACCATTCGGTCCTATCACTAACTATGGATCCAAATAGAAATTCAATGAAAATAAACCACTCTGATACAACTTTTTAACGTCCCGGAACTGGGTGCCACTCAACAGGTGCCCCGAACCCAGTTCGCCACGTGACCTCAAGTGCATTTCCCGAAACAACAGAGGTTGCCGACTTGCAGTGAGGGCACATGTCTGATAGTGGGGAAACTATTCCCTCATTTGTCAAAGTGTAGCGCAGAAGAATATAAATAGAACATACAACAAACAGCAGAAGTAGTAAACCATACACAACTAAAATAATCAATATTATTGGATATAACCAACAGTGTATAATAATGAAGCTACATGTCTTAAGTTCTAAGAAAATAGCCAGAACATGTTATACATCAATACAGTACAACAGAATGCAGAGTACAACAAAGCAAAGTAATCAGCTGGCAGCGGCATCGCGAGCCTAGGCTCGGTCCCGTGCCATCATACTCCTCAGTAACAGTCATGTACCTGTATAGGGACTCTTTCCCCTATCTACACCTGCAGAAACATAATCTGTTTGGGCCGAAAAGCGAGACCCGAAAATGGTGTGAGAAATATATCTCAGTAGGCATCCACCAAAGCCCCGTTCCCAATTGCATGCTAACATGCAACAATAGTGTGCAGTGGTAAAATTCAATAAAGTAAGCAGTACTACAAAGTAACTATCTTAACAGTTAAATTGAAATATATTTATTCATTTAATCCATTTTATATAAGAAATCACCACAGTGCATTTCTAAGTAAAAAACTAGTGTCCTTAGACAAGTAAACTCCTACCCTCGGGTAACGAGTATCCAACAGAAGAATCTGCCCTCTGTCATAACAGAGTTTTTCCCTCAGGCGTAGGTAGTGTCACCCACAAGCACCGAGTCAGCTGCCCACAGTCATAGAGGAAGTTTCCCTCTGGCCGAAATAACTATAGCCCACAGGCTAAATAGTGCAGTGCCCACAGGCTAATCACAACAATGCCCTCAGGATAAACAGGTAACCAGGCCATCCCAAAATATCAAAATTTAGTAAACAAGCAATTCCTCTCAAGTCAATTCTACAATTACTACTTTAAAGTCATACCCTCGGGTATCCTGGCCAAACGGTTAAATAGTGAAACAAACCCCCGGGGTGGTTCCGGATCCAAGCAACAATCCTAACCAGCATTTTATTATCATAATTTTATCCCCTATGAAATTCTAGGCATTAAATATATCCAAGGACTCATCCCCACGACACCCCAACATGGGTTCGTGGCATGAAAATGCACAAAACTACACGACAGTTTGAAATTTACACAATGCCACCTATCTTATACTCCAACGAACGTTATACCCGAATGCCCACTCCAGAAACGCTCAAGAATGGCATAGATCTGACGGAGAACAAAACCTATTCAAACGTACATAACATCCCCTTAGGAAAGAGTTGGTATGAACAATACCAGGAGAGGAGAGGTCTTACCCGTGCGGTTCCAATGAGATCGTCTGAAGCCAAATCGGATTCTAGAAAAACACCCGACAGATCTTTAAATATCTGGCCTCCTCCTTTGGCTCCAAATCTGCTCAAGTATCTCCTCTACCAAATGAGTAGGCTACTACCTATTTTAAGATGAAAAAAAGTACACGGCGTGTACTTCTGAGTACACGACGAGTACTTCTTTCATTTAACTGTTCCTATGGTGGCACCGGCACACTGTTCATCTGTCGACATGAGTACACGACATATACTCCCGAGTACACGGCGTGTACAGTCGCCCACCTGGCGGCTGCTCCACTGCCTTACTATTAAGGCCTGCCGACTGACTACATGATGTGTAAAGGACCACTACACGGTGTGTAGTCGGTTCCTACAACCTTAATATCCAACATGGCTACATGCCCGATGTACCCATCCTACACGGCCAAAAGTACATGGCGTGTGGAAAAGTACATGGCGTGCAGTTCCAAAATTTTGGATTTTCCCATATTCCATATTTTCTAAAAAAACACTTAAGAAAACGAAAAAGAAGATGCCCTTACCTCAAAAACAAGAACCGGGTTCTTACAATGCATCATATTGAGACACAACTGGTTCAAACCTATAAAATATTACTTATATATTATTTTACTAATGTATCAAAATAGTAAAAATGTTTTTCATGGTATTTAGAAGGCATGTTTTTCTTTTCACTAAAATTGTTTTCAATTTTAAATAAAATGATCACAAGGACTCATACCAGTGCCTTTTTGAATGGTATTTAGGTGATAATGAATCATAAACATCCCAAATAAATTATGGATCATTTAACTAATATATCAATACAATACAAATTTCTTCACTTGTTTTTTAGTAAATCGCATATCTTTTTAAATAAATGTTATTTTAAACATAAAACATTATCATTGAATCATACTGATTTGATTGTCTACTGGTTTTATGTGAGAAATATTCTTATATGTCAAAAATGACTTATAAAATTATTTTATAACTATTCATTGAAACTTTTCAACGTTTTACTTGTTTACATTGAGTCACAATTTTTGTACTAAGAAATAAATTTTATAATGATAAAGACAGATTGAGTCATATTGGGAACATCATGTGTCAAATTGTGGTGTTAATGATTCTTATAAATCCAAAAAAGACATTTGGATCATTTAACTAATGTTCCAAAACAATCCAAATGTGTTTTCCCTATTTTTAGTAGGTTGGCGGTACTTTTTACTAAAATTGATGTCAATTTTAAATAAAAAGATGCACATTGAGTGATACCAGTCACATTTTGCATCGAATTGAGGTGCATATTACTTCTCACCATCAAATAATCATTATAGAAAATTTTCTTATGGTATTATAAATAGTCTTAATGTGTTTCATTGGTTTTGAGTACATCACATTTTTTTACTAAAATGTCATTTTGTATTGGAAGAATGATATTTGACTCATAATGATGACATCATATATTTGATTTAAGTGATATAAATTACTACACATCACACATGACTTGATAATCATTTTCCTTAATTTTATTTAATATACATGTACATTATTATTGTTTTCATGGTTTGATATTTTTTAAACTAAACTATCAATTTTAAACAGATGACGGACCCATTGAGTCATATCAAGAACATTATGTATTATGTAGAGATGCAACAGATTAGTACATGTCAAAAATTATTATGCACAATTTACCAAAGGTTTAAAAAGATAAAAATCAATTTTATTAGTTTTGAATAGGTTAGTTTTCATTTTTACAAAAAATGATGTCAATTTTAAATAAAAATATTCATTTAAAATAATAGTTATTTAACCATGCATCGAATTACGGTAATGCTTATTCCAAAATTTATCAAATGACGTATGGATCATTCTCCAAAAATATGAAAAAAAATTGGAACATATTTTCTTAATTTATAGATTTCCATTATTCCTATTTACTAAAATTATTGTAAATTTAAAATTAAAAGAAGCACTTGGAGTCATACCGGTCACATCGTATGTTGGATTGAGGTGTCTTTGATTCATGCACATACCAAAGTATCAAAAAAAATAACATCTAATTTTATCTTCATTTCCATTCCCTTTATTTTCCTAACAACCAGCAATAAATATTGTATTGATGTAATTAGTAGAAAAACATTCTCATTCTTAAAATCTAGTAGAGAAAAAAGAATTCATGCCTATTACATTATAATAAGTTACCACAATGGGAACATGATCATACAATATTTTTATATCTTTCAAAAATGAGAATTTTTTTTGGAAAAGATCATCGGGTCAATTTTTAATAGTAAAATTTTGACAAGGAAAGGAAATGGGAATGGAATTTTTGGTAACATTGGCATAGAGAAACAATGTTTGGCCTAACATGGTTAAATACCCTATCAGGGGTGTCAATTTAGGTATGGAAGATTAAAACAACATCCCATTATGATATAGATTAATTTTGAAACAAATACCTATTATATCTTTTTATTTCAAGAAAAAATGAAACTAAATTAATGCATGCATGATACACAATAATATTAATTTGTTCAACCACAGTAGGCTACATCTAAGGAGCATATAATGACTACATTCTCATATACCAAATCCACTAAAAGAACTCCTAAATTAACCGTGTTCGAAGAGGACTCAATATCCCTCATGGTTTACAATCAATCAAAAAATAAAATCTCAATACACCCACACCTAAATTGTGATCACTGATTTATCAGAAGGTTTACTCATAGTTTATAGACTTTTATGTCCTTTAATTAGCTATAAATAATGTATCCTTCACTGTATATAGATACTTTTTTGTTTTCCCACTATCATTCTCTGATTGAGACCACAATGTAATAGAACTATTAGGAAATCACAATCTTTTGTGAAAAACATATTGCAACTTGCACGCATGTTTGATAATTTGATCACAAATTATTGTTTTATGTGAAACTACCTTTTTACTCACAACTCAAATAATACATATAACTAAAATTATTATGTGAAACTCTATTTTTAAACAATTAGTACCTGATCCAGAGCCTTAGATTTATCTAAGGGTTGCCCATGTCCAATAAGGGGGTACATTGTAATTATAGAAATCACCGACCTTATGTGAATGTTTTGATGTGTCATGAAATATTATCTCTAAGTGCACAAAAAACTCATTTGATTTCATAATATGTCCATAATCCCCTTTTAAAAAACCTCATCTTTTATATAAACTCTAGCTCATTTGCTCACATTAGGCCTTCGACATATTTTCATGTGATGGTCCTAGAAATAATCTTTCATGCAACGTTCCAAACCTTAATCAATGTTACACACCACATCATTTTCCAAAAACAAATTATCTGTTCTTCGGTTATTGGACCTAAAAATTTGGAAAAAACCAGAAAACATCATCACCTTGTATATATAATTTTTCTAATACCTCATGAGCTTCAATTCCTTCTTAAAAGATCATTCTCAACATAGATATTCGAAAAACACATTCATCCCAAAAAATTATTCAATGTAACCCTAGGGGACTTTTTCCCAACAATCCATCATTTGGGTTTAATGAAAACTCTTCAATGGACAAAATTTAAAATTTTGATGCATCATTATAGATTTATCCATTTTCTTCCACCAGTCAACTCTTTCTATTTTGATAGTGATTAATGATTTACTCGACACATTTTCTAAGACCTCATGAGCGATGCTCGATGTGAGAAACAAGATTAATATTAAAAGATCATCATTGAATCATTTTAATACATAACCACTCAAAATTACCCATCATTAACCTCATAGTTGGTCATATATATCATTTGATAGATCACTTCTAGAATTTTATGATTTCAAAATCCCCCTAAATTACTTCTTCTGTTCTCCTGTTTTGGAATTCTTAATGATTCCTATGCTATATTGAAACTGTTTACATATAATAGCAATGAATTTTCTGCATGTTACTTTGATTTCTCACCTATATCACTCTACCACCTATCAGAATCTCCCCATATCATAATTAAGAAATTGTCTCCCTTTTAATAGCCACAATTTCTCCCCCTTTCTCAAAAAACCTAATATTCACCCATTTTTTATCTGAAACATGTTAAAGAACAGTTATCAGTACATTATAGAAAAATACACCATGCATCGGGGATAAGGGGTTCCACATTCACACTTTTTCAAGTGTGGGGATATGATTGAACACCCAAAGCCATACAATTCCATTCATAATATTCTATTGGTATGTCTATAATTAGAATATAAAGAACCTCTAGTTCTTTAGGAAAATACATGAACTTCACAAGTCCTTAAATCACCTTGTCCTTCAAAAAAAGATATTTCATTTCAATTTTCATAATCCTTGAGTGATGGATTGAATTTTTTCAAATATTAATAGAACATGAATTATCACATTGGATTCCAAATGGTGGCTTCACATGAACTCCCATATCATCATGAAATGGTTTCATCCACAATAATTTGGTTCATGCTTGAGTGGTCTCAATATACTCAGATTCTATTGTGCTCAATGAAATGAAATCATATTTATTTCATACCTGAGAAATACAAAATACAAAAAAATCAAAATAACCTCGTAAAGTGGATTTACTATTATCTATTGAACTAGAACAAACTTCATCTATATATCCCAATAAATTTGGTAGATATTTATCATTATACATAATACTAAAATCCTTAATGCCCTTGTCACATGGAAGTATTTTTTTCGCTATGAGAATATGATATCCGTTGGATTTCTTTGATATCTCACTACTTGGATTGTTGAAAAACTATATCAAGAGTTTTTACAGTCACATAATGTCATCCTCCGCTAATTTTCTTGTATTGTAAGAAAGAAACTACAATTCCATTATCTTATGTTTATAGTTTCATTCAGGTAGCATGTGGATTTTTCATCTCTTTGTAAATATCATTTCAAAATTTTTTCATAACCTCTATGTAATATTTGGATTGAAATATTTAAATTCCATTACATATTTATGTCACCCATAAAAAAAAGGAAAAACATCTTCTCACCAATCCTTGATATTTGAAACTCTGATTTCTAAAATTTGTAAAAATTTATACATTTTTCTTCATCTGATGCACCCAATATTATTTCATCGACCTAAACTAGCACTATAAAGTTTTAATTACATTTATTATAAACATAGATATTTTATTTAAATCCAAAACACAGAAACTATACTTTATTCAAAACAAATGTAGTCTAGAATACCATACTCTTGATGATTGATTCAATCTATAGAGCACCTTCATCAGCTGAAAAGATCTGTTATCATCATTGGGAATGAGAAAACCTCATGGTTTCTCAATATACACTTACTCTGATAGAACTCCATTAAAAAATTCTTACTTGACATCCATCTGGAACAAATTGAACCTTATTTAAAATTATATGGGAGAAATAATTTTATTGTCTCTCGCCTTGGAAGAGTTGTAAAAGTCTCTTCAACATCGATACCCTCTTTCCGAGAGTACCCTTTTCACAATAGTTGTTATTTTTGTAAAATCACTATTCAAAATTCATTCAACTGGTTGTGAACGACTCATTTAGTCCCGATGAAATTCATATTTGTTGGCATTGAAGTAGTCTCACATATAAGACTCTTCATAATCAAGATAAATTTATCATTCATTTCCTGAACCATGTTTCTATCTACAGTTTCATCGACAAAAATATTTACCCACTACCTATGATAACGAAGGTTCCAATTGAAATGAATTCTTTCATTCTGTTTGAACAGGTGTTTTCTGATCACCAATGATATTTTAACTTCCCATTTTAGCTCAAATAATTTGATTAATCATAGATAACTTCTTGACTCTTCTTGATCATCATCAATATCTTCTTCTGAATTAACATCTTCTAATTCTTCTCCCCCTATGTTTCTTAAATCCTCACCTCCTTCATCATGAAATTGTTCATCATTTGATTGAATATTCTCTTAATTTTCTACTATAGTGATAACATTTATATTCAAAAAATTTCTAGACCTCATATTAATGCATTTATAGGATTTGATCTTTCATGAGTAGACATTGAATATTCCCTCTTCTCCATGTGACTCAAATTTCTGGTGTTCTTCATTGTTCAAACTAAAACACTTTCTATGAAATAATTGAATGTATTTTTAAGTTCTATTAATTTCATACCACAACTCATATAGATTCATTCCTCCCATAATAAAAAAAATATTAGAATTTCATATCGATGTCAAGACTACATCCTTCAAAAATTTAATCTGGTAGATCTTGTTCAATAAGCATCACTGTAACCATGTTATTGATTATCTAATTTCTTCTCTCAACCACTTCATTATGTTCATGGGATATCACTGATGAAACTTGATGCCTAATCTCATGTTTCAAGAGATATTATTCCACTTTACATTTTGTGAATTCCATTTCGTTATTTGTATAATACCTCATAATTTTTTATCCAATCATCCTTTCGTATTCCCTTCGATATTGTTTTATGAAACAAAACACACCCATATTATGAGAAATAAAAAATTACAGTTCTGTTTTTCTATAAATATAATTTAAAAGAACTTAATATCTCTTAACTTATATGGATCTTGGGGAGATAGGTCCACATACAAAAGTATGCACCGATTCATGAACTTTTTTTACTTCTATTCATTTTCATTATACATGATTCAGTTGACGTTCCCTTATTGACATGCATCACACATGTGATTATCATTACGTGATTGCTTGGTTGGTTTCTAGCTACACCACACATTAACTGATATTCTAGGGATGTTTGGCATAGGTGATCATGTAATTAATTCCACAACTTGTTTTTTTTACATCTGCATGAAAGTTATAAATCTTCCACTCCAATAAAAGGTATAGATTCTACTAAGTTATTTTTCCCTATATAAAAATAGTATAATCTCTTACTTTTATAATAAACACTTTCTTGGTGAATCATGTATCATGTCCTAAGTCAAATACTTAACTAACACTCTAAAAGTAGTGACTAAGTCCTTATACTACCAAAAATTAGAAAGTCTCATTTATTTTCCCCCAAATATGGCTTTTTATGAGCCAATTATCTTTAGACCATCATTTTTTCCAATTTTGAAAACACATTCTTTGTAAGGCACTGGCCTTAAAAATTCCTTAATCTTGATTTAATTTAATAATTCATATTGAGTATCATTTTAGGTTTATAGCTTTAGATAATTAGGTCACAACTAATACCTAACAACATGAATATCACAAGTAGACACTTTTAATCAATTTCCATTTTTTCATAAAACAAAAACATTGAAAACAAAGAAACATGACTACTTCCATGTTTTAAACAGCAAGAATTTATCTTTGAACCATCCTTGACCATATTCATCATTATGATATGTGAAAATCATTTCAAAACTACGGATTACCATAATAATATTAGTAAGGGATACATAAAGATGTAAAAATTTTATTCATTGAAAACAACAAGTAAACCATGAATACAATATCATAAGGTAATACTTTTCACCTTAAAGATGTAGTAAAAACACTGAACTGAATATAAGCTAATTTCTTACCCATTTTTTAACCAAAATATAACCATAAATCCAATATAAAACAATGTATAGCATATAATGGTAACTTAAGACATAATCATAATTAAAGGGAATAGACCTACGGTCGACTTCCTTACATATCACTAAATGGAAAAGTCATACAAATGACTTACATACCCAATTTATTGGAGGATAAAATGTTACCATTAATCCTTTGATTATCACCAAACCACCCATCTTTTAATTTATCGTGTAACAACCCAAAAAATGTATAAGTACTATTATAGAATCATCACACCTAAATTACTTCAAATATTAATAATTAAATCATAAATATTCATATTAAATCAAAAGAAATAATTTCAATATATTGAAATACTAAATCCACTTTAAAAACCATTTTCAATATCATAATATGTAAAAAGTATATATGGTATATATTTTCCTTTTAAAAGCATCACATATTGTTATCGAATATAAATATCAATTAATGCTCGCGGTGGCAAAAAGTTCGTTGTCACCGCATACATTAAAAACATTCCATTTTTAATTTAGAAAAATGACATATATAAATAAAATTAAATTTTTATGGAAATATAAGTAAAAGAGGTTTATTATACACTTTATAAAAAAATAATGTGTATATTTTAAAAACATGCCTCAATGAAGGGATTATGAGACAAAATACCTAACCTTGTCTCTGACTTGTCTTGTTCGTTATTTTTATCCCTTAAAAATTAACATATGTAATTTTATACATTATTAATTACATTATAATGTTTATTATTCCTCTTATATAACGTCTTACCTTTCTATTTCAATCATTTTCTTACTCAACTGTATATCGGTCGTTTTGTTGATGTTCATTACATGAGTCAAAAATAAACTAATTTTAATTACAAGTTGTCCATGTTGTCTAATATTCATTATCTGAAAAATTATATTCATCATTTTGATATCATATATATCATATATATATATATATATAATTGTCTTTAGTATTTTTATATAAGAAATATAATGCACCGTTCATGGAGATGGTAAGTCGTACGTACGCATGCATGCTACTTTCATTTATTTTTCATATTTAATCAAATGAAAACGAAATTTCATGTATTTATATTATAATTAAAGTATAATATTTACATTATATATTTTACATAAGTTCACTTATTTCATCATTAATATGATCTAGGTATATCATGAATGAGTCATATCACTTTGAGGGGTTGTAGTCCGCACTTCCTTAAATAAAATTATTGTTTTTTTACAAAATGAAAAGATTAATGTTATATTATAAATGAGAATTCTAGAGGAATATAGATAAAATAAATATCATAAATATCATATATAATTATAGTTCCATCCTAATTTCTATCATGAGAGGCAGTAGGAGAAAATTGAACAATAATAGTTTCGTGAGACAGTAGTTCATCGTCCGTAGAAAAAATATATTCTAAATCCATTAGATGGAGGTGTGTGTATGTTTAGTTAGAATACATATCATAAAAAAATTCTGTTATATTGAGTATATTGTTTTTTATATAAAAAAATAATAAGTATATAATAGTTAGTGAAGAATTATAATTTTGGAAATGAACGTTGGAGAAGTCACAATATCTTAAAATTGGTATCTTTTTTTGATTTGAGCCAAAATGATATATGGAATTGCCTTATGCCTGATGTAAGGATTATAGGTGATATAAAAAGATTTTAGGGAGCTTATTAGAGACGTTTTTGGAAGATACATGTGGATTTAGAAGTGAATGTAAGGGTTTGAAGTTGGTGGCCATTTATATGGTGTAGGAGGTGCACATTAGGAATGTCTTGAAAGGTTACTTTATTATAAATTGAATATCGATTTTAAAATGGTCAAAAACTAATTTAATTTGAATATAAGATGATTATTATTCTATATCCTCTCAACCAATTGTTTTTAGACTAGTTTTGTTTTCAAATATAACCTTATCATTTATCTTTTACCCATAGTTACCTAATTTAACTATTACCATATCTTATTGTATATTAATACATTATAGTTAATATTGTTAAAATAAAATTCCAATCAAAACTAAAATCGTTAATAAATGAAATATTAAACCATATCTATGTAATTGGATGAACCTAAGAATTTTAGGACAATTAAATCATTTAATACAATTATATTTTTTAAAAAAAATTCAATTATTCAAATTTTATACTCTCCATATCATGAATTTTTAAAAATCCATTACAACATGAATGTTTCTCAAAAAAATATGAATTCAAATAATACAAGTCAAACTAACCCCAAAATTAATGGATGGAATAAAATTATTCAAAAAAAATTATTTTAATATTTATAATATCATTTATTTTAATCATCCATTAATAAGGTAATCACTACATCATCATTATGTCATAAATAAATTTATTTATATGATGTATAATAATTATAAATAAAATACCATGATGTATGAAATAAACTTATATTTTTATTGAATATTTAATGTCAAAGTGATCATTTATATAGACCCATATAAAAATGGTTTTATTAAAAGATAAATTATTAGGTTATATTTTCTTGATCATTAAATTATTTTTTTAAAAATGTCATTTTCACATCCAAGTTGCTCCATGGGGTAATGAAATCGACCCAAGTATGACCATGGTAAGCATTTTCTCATCAAATCAGATTAAGACATGTGTTAGGGTAATTTAATATTATTATAATATTATTTGTTACCCTTATTTACTAAATTTATGCTTTAACCATGTTAAAAAAAATATTTACTGAAGTTACTATTCATAATGTCTAGAAATAAATGGTTCCTATTTACAAAATTGGACCTCCTCATTTCAAAATGAAATCAATTATTCCAAATTCAAAAAATAGATATTGCAGATATTAATATAAAATTATTTCTTATTATCAAAACAAAAAAACATGTTTTTAAGAAGTATTAACTACCAAATGATTGGTATATGTTTAATTCCAGTTTCAATGCCAAATTAATTCTATTGAACAAATTGACATAAATGATAAAAATAAAATCCAATTACACATTAAAACCAATTAAATTTAATATTTAACGTTATAAATAAGTTATATGAAAATGCATATTTGAATTAAAATATTGTATTTTAACACTTTATTTAAAAAATAAACATTATCAAAAAAATCCCAAAATATCATCAAAATTAAATTTTGAGTTTTCTATTCTATGGAAGAATTTTATTTTTTCCAATATAACATATAAAAGTGAAATAACTATATTTGAAAATTATTCCCCATCAAAAGGTGGTAAAACTGTATTTTTAGAAAAATACTTCTTTTATCCAAAAAGTGAATTTATTCTTATATCATATCAAGAAAACCAAAATGATGAATTCAAAAAATACATTTAATGTATATAAAATATTTTTTATTAAATAAAAATCAATAAAAATTGATAGGAAAATACAATTATTCTCTTTTAGATAGTTTTTCCTAAAACACATGCATTATATTATATTGCATTTTATTTCTATTTTTAAAAAATTTGTTATTCAATGAATCATCATTTAAACATATGTAAACCATATTTAAAAATTCAGTTGATACTATTCATTCCCAGAAAAAAAATGGTTAGGTGTTAAGTACTATTTAAAATAATAATAATATTATTTTATTTTTTGGTATAACTCAAAGTTGTCTGCAAAGTAATTTTCCAAGGAAACTCATTGTTTCATGACATGTACGATGTCAAAAAAAGCATCCCCTTTAACATAAAATTAATATGTATTAATTGAAATAAAAAATTATTATTCTATAAATATATGGGTCTTTACATCTTTCCCCACTTTTTGAAATTACATCCTTGCAATTTAAATATTGGTCTTGAAAACTTATTTTATAGTCCCATATCTGAAAAAGAGTCCACTAAACTATCAAATTAAAAGAATGAAATAGTACTACAAAGTTCACCTAAGATAACTCATTCTTGGAATACCTGAAAACAAGGATATTGAAGGGAAGTCTGTCTATCATGTTGTAATAAATAGTGAAAGAAAACATGAATAAGAGAAATCCAACAACTAATAAACCACAATCGTGTGGTAGGTTAAACGTTCATTGATTCCCCAGTAAAAAATTAAGCAGACAACATTTTTTGTTTTTAAATAACCTTTCATTAATTTGGAGAATTTATTTATCATATTGACAATTAACATATGGAAACTTTCTTACTTTTCCTGGACACTTTCATCCTTTACTAAATTTCTACCACAAACTCTTCTTTTCTCCAAAATTTTTGTATTCAAGATGACTCAGTCACATAAAAAGAACTAGAATCAACTTCTACATAATCACATAATAGAGAAATGACTAAATATATATATCCTCTATCTTTATTAATTTAACAAACCCAAAATTGTAAGTATTATTTCAGATAATCCACAACATTATAATCATTTATAAAAATAAATACACATACTAATCTCGAAAATTAATCAAAATGTACTCAAAGCTCATCAATGACCATTCAATACTCAATTATCTGTAAAAATCATCAATGTAATCTAAACTAATATTTAAACCCAAATCTCATATGAATATAGTCACATTTTCCTTCACAGTAAATCTTAACATTTATCTACAAATAAAATATTTTATTCATAAAGTATCTTAATAATGTGTAATAAAACTAATCACATATACTCTAGGATAGGTTATTCATTTACATAAATAACTAAAATAGACATATTTCCACAATAAATACATAGATTCTTCAAAAATAAAATTCCACCATTACTCCTCAAATTAAATCCCATAGTATTCTATTTTCCTTAGGCATATAGTGTTGTTAAAAGAGTGAACATCTTCCAAAATAACATTTGTCACTTAATCACAAAATAATATTCCAATAAAAAGGATATCCATTTGACAAAACATAAGACCCTACTAAAATTATTCGTGATCAATAAAATAATTTCTCAAAAAATAATATGTAATTTTAACCGGAGACTTTACGTAGGCCAGTGGTAGTCGATGTTCCTTTGTTTCCTTTCGACTGTGGGCTCGATTCCCAGGGTCTTTCTCGATGTGGCAGGTTATAACCCATCTTTTGGGTTTTCCTTTTTCTAAAACCATATCACTCTTATAAAATTCTAAAAAAAAGAAAATTTAATAAAAAGTAACAATAACATATTTTAACCTAAAATGTTATCTAATAACTTTCATGTTGCATCACAAAATGAAATAACCATTTATCAAATCAAAAACAAAAGATCATATGAATCCCTAAGGTTATCTTTTATTTCCACACAAGAAAATATAAATATCTCTAAAATAAAATTTTCACATATCAAACATAATGTTTACACATACATGAAAAAATCATCCAATGTAATCCCATCATCAAAAGAGTATTAATAAATTTAAGCATTTCATCATGCCAAAATCATCCATAACTATTTAATCACTTATATATAGACTTCATACTCATTAAAAGTTCATAATGATCCATTAACCATTATTTTTCACATTTTTCCATAATACAGATTTCCAAAAAAATCATGAATCATATCTTAAAATTAAATTATATCAAAACATAAGCTAATAAATAATCCATACCATTTATTTTTCAATTTTAGTATTCTCGTTTTAAATGGAAATGGAATTAGGTATTGGTAAACATATATTTTTATGGTCTTGATGATCCAATTACGAAACATTCTTCGTAGGAAATCTAAATGTATAATCACCATGCACACCCCATTTAAATCATTCAATTGATCCCTCAGAATAAACTTCTTTCCCTTTCCTAAAGTCAACTAGATTATTCCTCTTTCCGTGGAATGTTCTTGATTTATGTCCTCCATTACCACATATATAGCAAATTTCCATCCCTTTGAATCATTTTCCTAGGAATTTCTTGTCACATCCTTGACACGAAGATTTTTTAATATGTTTACATTTATGATTATTACCTGAACATTTGTAGGGCCTTGTTTCACTCATAAACAATGAATTACAAATAACAACATGGTTAATGTTTAAAATCATGACTCTAGATAGTTGTTTAAGAATAAACAGATGTGTTCTCATTAAATCTCTCATTTCATTTGGTTTCTTATTTATTAAACCACCACTGTTTTCCTGAAATCCATTTTTACTTTTGTGCCTACAAGATCCTTAAATTTACTAAAACCAAAAAGTCAGCATGGGTATATTAGTCAGATAATAATATAATATCTTATAAGGAGGGTAAATACTAAGATATATGTATTCATGTTATTTTAAAATCATTCAATTTATCTTAAATAACTATTACTATTTCTAATATAATAACATTTATAGTTATGTCACTAATACTTAAATTACACCCTAAACTGACCTCTAATACAAAGGGTATGGCCCTAGAATTAAACATTAAATAATCTATAATTCAGTTAATAATTATAATTTGGTATCTTTTAAGGTTTATAGTATAAGATAAGTAGGTCATAACATATTCATAACAACTTGAATATTAAAAGTTGGCACTTTAACCCTCTATCCATTTTTTTTATAAATAAAAAACTCTTAAAAAAATAAACATGACTAGATCCATGTTTTAGACAGTATGACATATCATTGATCCCATCCTTGTCCATATTTATATTTATGTCATATTAAAAACTTTTCAAAACTTTCGATGGAGATAAAAATATGAGTAAGGGATTCATAAAGATAGAAAATAGTAAGTTTTTCAAAACAACATGTAAACCATGAATACATTATCATAAAGTCATACTTTTCACCTATAATAAGTAGTAAAACAATTCACTGAATAAAAGATCATTTCATAGAGTTTTATTAACAAAAATATTACCATAAATCATATAGTATATAATTTATAGAATATAGTGGTATCTTTAGACATAAACATACATAAATGTAACAACAATCAAGTCGACTTCCAACCATATCACTAAATGGAATAGCCATATGACTGACTTCCATAACTAATTCATTGGAGTTTAAAACATAACCACCCATCCATGGTTTATCAAGGATCCACCTGTCATTTGGTTTATCAGGTCACCACCCGTCAAATGTTGACGTACCATTATTAAATCATCACACATAAATGATTTCAAATATCAACATTTCAAACATAAAATTTAATTTTTAATCACAAGAAATAAAATCAAGATATTTATATATTAAATACACTATAAAAACCATTTTCAATACCAAAATATTTAATAATGGTATATTTTATTTTTTCCATTTAATATCATCATGGATTTTTAAGGAATCCAAATATCAAATAATACTCACAGTGAAGGAAAGGTCTTTGTCGCTGTATATGTTACAAACATTCCATTTTTCATTTTTCAAAAGGATATGTTGAAACATAATTCAAATTGGATGAAAATAAATGTCAAATGGGTTTATTATATACCTTATAAAAGAAGTAGGTGTATATTATCGAAACATGCTTCGATAAAAGGATATTGAGTCGAAATCCCTTACCCTGTGTCTGACTTGTTCTGTTTGTTCTGAATATGATTGAATAATAAACATAAGTTATTTAATATATTTTTAAAAACCTTTTCAAGTTTATTATTCCTTTTATATCACTTATTATCTTTCTATAACAGTTATATAATTATTCAAGTTCATCAGGGTCATTTAGTCAATGTTTGGTACGTGAGTCAATAATGAACCTGTTATAATTACAAATTGTCCATGCGATCCAAAGTACATTATATATAGAATTATATTCAGGATTTAGATATCATATATATCATATATATTCATTATATATGTATTTATAATAGTCTTTATAATATGGATATACGAAATGGAATTTACTATTCCTAGAGAGGGTAAGTCATACGTACACATGAACACAACTTTAATTTCATTTTCATATTTAAAAAAAAGAAAACTAAATGATAAAAGGTATATTATAATTAATGTATATTATCTATGTTATATATGTTACATAATTTCATCAATTTCATCCATCATACATTATATTTATATCATGAATGAGTCATATCAAAATGAGGGACGGTAGTCCACACTTCCTCAAATAAAAGTATCGTAGTTTTACAACATGGAATGAAAATAGGTATGTTCTAAATGTGAATTTCAGAAGAATATTGATAAAATAAATATCATATATATAAAATATATATATATTTACATCTTAATGGGTACCATTAGAGGTGGTAAGAGATAATTGAACATTCATCGTTTTGTGAGGGAGTAGTTCACCGTCCATAGAAACCATATGTTATAAATTCATTAGATGATGGTGTGTGAAATTTTAGTTAGAATACATGTCATAATAACATATTAGTATATTTAGAATAATTTTATTTTTATTTAATCAATTAATAATAATATATTGGTGCGTGAAAATGTATAATATTTGAGTGGAACTTTAGAGAAGACACTACCTCTTAAAATGGGTAACTCCCATTGAATTTAGCCAAATGGCTTTCTGGAATTTCATTATTCCAATGTTAAGGTTTCTAAGAGTAAGAGAGGTATGTTGGGAGTTTATTGGAACATAATTTGTATAATTCAATTGTATTTATAGGTGTGAGTAATCGGTTAGAGTTTGTTTCCTTTTATAAGATGGAGGTGGGTTACTTTAGGAATGTATTAAAAGATTATTTTATTAAAAAGTTAATGTTGATTTTAAAAACTTCTAAAACTCGTTTTATTGGATTATAATAGGATTATTGTTTTATATTCTCTCATAAAATTGTTTTTAGACATGTTTTCGTTCCTAATTTAGACTTTTAATTTCGTATTAACCCTTAGTTAACTTATTTAACTATTACCATGTATTCTAGTATATTCATACTATATTGTAAATAAAGTTACTATAAAATTCTAATATAACCTCAATTGGATGATTAATGACATATTGATCCTTTTATATGTCATTATTTAGAATTATATATTTTTTCGTCAATTATATCATTTAATTAAATAATATTTGTTTTAAAAACTCATTTATTTTGATTTTTATTCTATTCACATAATTACTTTTTAAATATCCATTACATATTTATTATTTAAAAAAATTATTAACAATAATATAACAAGTCACATTCTACCATAAAATTCTTGGATGGAATAAAATGTTTCAAAAAAATGTTATTTTAATATTTATATTTTCATTTATTTAAATCATTAATTTATAATGTAATCTCTATATCATCATTGTGTAATTAATAAATTAATTTATTTTTTGTATAAAAATTTAAAATTATATACCTTGATTTAGGAAATATTTTCATATTTCTAATTACTATTTATTGTCAAATAGATCATTTATATAACCCTATATAATGATTGTTTTAGTAAAAGACGCATGTTTAGGTTATATTTTCCTTTACTTTATTTTTATTTTTATAAAATGTCATTTTCTCATCCATGTGGTTCCATGGGGTCCCAAAATCATCTGAAAGAATTCAATGTTCTGAAATATCTCATTCAATAATTGTACAAAATGTGTTAGGGTAATTTAATATTATTATAATATTATTTTTTACCCTTATTTACCAGATTTAACCTTTAACCATGGTAAATAAAATATTTACAGAATTTACTATTCATAATGAAAAAAAATAAATTGTACCCATTTACACAATTTGGGCCTCTTGATTACAAATATTGAATCATTTTTGAGTGCAAAAATTAATTTAAAATTTATTCGTGCTGTCAAAACAAACATGTGCGTGTTTAAGAAGTAAAAAACTACCCAAAGAATAGCTTGTGTTTACGTCCAATTTCGCAGTGAAATTACTTATAATAAACAACATTCGATTAAATTATAAAATATAATTCATTTATCATTTAAAACCAATTAAAATTTTAATCAATTTATATAATTAAATTAGATGGAAAGGTAGTTTTGAATTAAAATTGGGTGTCATTCACTATTAATTGAAATATAAACTTTTTCAAAAAAATTACAAAAATTTCATCCAATGTAAATTTTGATGTTCTGCTTATAAATAAATTTTTTTATCAAATATAACATATAAAATTGAAAAAACCAGATTTAAAAAAGGTTCTCAATTAAAAGGTGGTAAAACTGCATTTTTAGAAAAAAAATTCATTTATCTGAAAAAATTGAATTAATTCTTATATCAAATATAGAAAATGTATAAAATTAATTTAAATCAAACATTTAATATATATGATATATTTATCATTATATAAAAATCTATAAAGGGTGATATTAAAACAAACTTTTTATCTTTTATATAGGTTTTCATAAAAATACATCTGTTATATTCAATTTGTTTTTAATTTCAATTCTAATAAATTTGGAAATAATTGATTCATCATTTAAACATGTCTAAACAATATTTAAAAATAATTTTGATACAATTCCTTACCGTAAATACAACGACTATGAGTTAACTATAATTTAAAATAATAATATTATTATTTAATTTTTTTTGTATTACTCAAATTTGAGTGCAACGTAGGATTTCAAGGAAACCTGTTGATGTGTGTTGAGTAAAATATTAGGAACAAATCACCATCTATAACATGATATTAATATATTATTCATATATATGAATATAAATAAAAAATATTATTCTATAAATAACTATATTGTTATATTCTTTGTCATATTTTATTGTAGTAACCATATTCTTATTGCCTATTTTAAGGGATCTACGACCTCTATCAAGGACCCACACACGAGAAGTATGTGATTATTAAGGGAAATTTCTATAACCACTACATTCTTATATAATTTATTTTAGATCCATGATTTATAATTGATAATCTGTATAGATTGATAACCTTGATCTATTTAGGAATATGATTTATCATCATAATCTTTCAATTCATGATAATCCGTTTTTCATTTTTAGCTCACATGTTTATTAATTGATTTGGTGATTGAAACCAATTTGAATCTACATTGACACATTCCTCTTCATAATTGATTTACAATATCTTTCCATGTTCCCAAAACAACAACCCCAAAAAACTCTCAAAAAAGGTATCTTAAATTACAATGTTATATTTTTCTTCCACTGTTGTTAGAGTTACCATCTATATTTAATGTCTATAGAACACATGTTTTTTGAGTTTCCAACATTCCACAATAATAAAAGCTGATGTAGATTGAATTCATACTTATCAATTCTAAACCACTAGATTTACCTTATGAACATTGTATATTTTTATTCATAATCATTCCCAAAACAATCTTCAATCTTGGAGTGTGTTCTTATAAACTATCATCAACCATGATTGTCTTATGTTTTTAATCAAGCCCCATACCAACCCTATCATTTAGATTTGTCTGTTTATTTTTCACTATTGAATTTTACATATTTCTAATTATATGTTTTCCAATTGTCTCATTAGTTGTTAAGAGTTCTTAGTGATCCATAACATTTCATTGTAGACTGACAACTTCCTCATCTAGTTATTTGATAGGTTTATTTAACCTGCTATGGTATAAGTCAATCTATTGATTTCACACAATAATTCCTCGAATTTGATCGTATACTCAACAAAAATATTTTTGTTCTCGGGTATTGAAGACATATGTTTTTCAATTTATGATATTATATAAGACTTATCTTATTTTTAATTGACCATTTAGTTTTTGGAGCATTGAGCCAATTTATTAAATTTCTTTTTTAGCTATCCAAATATATATATCTTCAATATCAGCTTCTAATTCTGCTTGAAAATCAACACTTCCTTCAACTTCATCATCATAAACATCAATTTAATCCATTTTTTATAACTATAAATTAATGTCACTATAGAATTTTTACCATGATCTATGTAGTTCTAGATCTCTTTAACAATAAATTAATATGAATTATCACCTTATTGTGGAATAATATTCTTATTATTTAGGATATTTTTATTAATTTTTTTCTTTCCTTTCATATAGGATGACGATTTCATCATATGTGTTTCAATTTTATTCTCCTAATATTTTTGGATATTTTTTTGGCACCTTGCTAGAATATGACAAACCTTCCACATCTAAATCAAACTAGTGGAAGTCTCCATTAGATTATACCTTATACTCATTAATTTTTTTATGATAGTAATGACATTACCTCATCCATCTATTGATCTTTCCTAATAGTTCTCAATATTGTGTTTCTTCATGTCCTTGAATGCCACTTATTTGGAATTCCAATTTTCCACAAAATCAATATCTTTATTTCCCATTTTTCATGATACAAGAGTACTTTGAAAATAATCCAACATTAGAAACTTCGGATATTTATTCTACAAAATGGAAATAATCAGATTGATCTTATGTGGAAGCCTTCTCAAGATGATCATGATGATATTTACATCTTCAGTAGTTTCTCCAAGAACCTGAATGTCTTCCCCAAAAACATTAACTATAATTCCATTACTATGGTTTCCCAGAGCCAATGCATTATTTCATTACATTGACATGCTTACAAGAATGTTATATCTCAACAGACTGAGTATTTTAGTAGTTTTTGAAAACCATATACATACATAGTTTCAATAAAACAACTATAAATGAAATAAAACATTTAAATTTTATTGGGAACAACTACCATTGTATGATTATCCCTACAGGCCATTCATAATAAACATCTTTATGTCCTGAGAAAATGAAACATAAGAAAAGGGTGATCTCAAATTCTAAGTAACTTCAATAAATACAGTGAAAGATATCATAAACATAAACATTATTCATGATAAATAACTAATAATACATTCCTTTAAAAAACATTAACACCATATGGTTTGAATAATAGTTGAATAAATAAATCAACAATAAATAATAATCATGGTTATTCTTCTAGTAGGATAATTACACACACATTCAATTACTAGTTATATTGCTAATTATGAATAGAGATAAATATAAAAGTCATATACATTCATATTGAATCTAATATATCAAATTTATATAACTTTCCTCAATCAATAAACATTATCACTAACAATTCAAAGTAATATGTAGAATGGTTTCATGATATCACATCCACTGTCAAACTATTCGTATTCCATTCAATCAAAATTTGTTGATGATATCATAGGATATAAACCTAAATGAATTATAAGATTCAAATAATCACGTTGACATATATGTAGATACTTTTAAATGAGACTATTGAAAAATACTTGATGAAATAATCCTTTAACATTAAAACGTATCTCATTCCACCATAAAACATTCAAATAAAAATACCGTATAATATCATGAGAAAATGGAGGCACTTGATATGATATATCAAATGGACTTACATGCCCCACTAGTATGAAATAAGTGGTGAAGAAGGAATACACTTTATAAAATTTAATGTGGGATGAGAAAAATCGTGCTTACTTTGTGAAGAAGAGTTCTTTTTTAAAATTATATGTATTTTTAATGAAAAAATATTTCAATTGGAGTATCCATGAAAATAAGAAAGAAGGAAATTGAAATTTTATTTGTGGATAAAATATGGTTTAATTTATGTGAAATCATTTAAAAATATGTTTTCAACAACGCTTCAGAAATAAATATTTTTAGTGTGGTTTAAGGAAAATGTTAAATGATTTTAAATATGAAAAGGAATTTTTTATTTTATAAAACTATAAATGAACCAAAAGAGTTTTTTCATATCAAAATTTTTGATTTTATAAAGATAAGAATGGATTAAATATATTATATAGTGTAATTAAAAATAGGTATGAATTAGAGAAGTTAATTGAACTATGATTTATTTTAGAACATTTCATTGATCAATTCTTTTAAAAAATGTAAACACACCAAAAAAAATAAAGAATTATGATGTGTAAAAATATATAGCAAATTCACATAGAATTTTTTATGAGTATAGAGGAACACTAAATAATTTCTTATAGGTATGTGGAGAATAAGAGCAACCCGAATGAAAATAGAGGTTCGAGTAGGAAATATAGAAAACAATTTAATAATTTGAATCATATGCACCAAAATTAATATTCATAAAATGATAAATAGAATATTATGAAAATAAATATATTAAAGATATTATATATATATGGGAATTATACATACAAGACACACATGTAATAGTAGTGAATACGAAATATCTCACAAAAATGAATGTGAGATGAAGAAACCCTTACATTAAGTCTGATACTGTCTCCACATGATCTTAAAAACCTGAATAATCAATTTTATATTCATTAATTAATAATTAAACAACATAATATACAATTAATTGATTTATTATATCCTTATTATGTTAATTAATTTCCTTTTAATGGGTTAGCATGTTCAATTTCATTGTCCGGGTATGTTTCTTTCATTATCGGTATACTAATATACATGAATGGAGAATCCAGTAAAATTTATAGGTTATTATAGAATTTATGTTATATGTTATTAGTGAACAACCATAAGTTTATATGGTTCCAAATTTTATTTAATTTCATCTAATAAAGATGAATAATTATATAAATTATTTAATGATAAATGTATGGGTTAATTAGCGGGTTTTGAACACAACAGACTCATTTTTCATTATAAATCAGAAAAATGTGTAAAAAATTTTCTCGAACCATATATGAGAAATAATAAAAATATTATTGTCTATTTTAACCATTATAATGGTTTAATGATCATAATTTAATACATTAATATAAATTGGAAACCCATCATCCTTGAATGTTGTAAATTAGAACATCTCGGATGGGGTTTTTTACAACTAGCATAAAAGAAGGGTAAATGATAAATAATTTTTACATATTCCAAAATAATAATAATATTAAATTACATTTATGTCACCTGTGTTTTCAGAACAATTTTATGAGTAGAGGAGATGATTTAAAAGAAAAAAAATAACATGAAAAGAAAGAAAAGGAATTGAAAAGTCGAATTTTCCTCTTGAATTCATATTCCTTTAGAGCCCGTTTAAGGGATAGGATTGGTATTTTCATTAGGAATAGGTATTATAAACTTGACTGAGGATTATTTTAGGAGATTTGGGTAGAGTTTAGTCAAGGAACAATTTTATAGAGGAGAGAATAGAAGAAGGGAGTATTTGTGGTTTTAATATTGGACGAGAAGAGGGTTTTCATAATATTTTAATCACTAGTGTATTATTTTTATATAATATATGGAATAGTGATGATTCAATGAAAAATAATAGTAATAATTACAAGTGCGTTCTAACCTATGGTTGTTTAAATTATCCATGCCTGATTCATGATGCATAAATTCATTTATTTATAATATTTTATAATTTATCGAAATTCAATAGTCACGTAAAATTCATGTATTTCAAAAAGAACCCAAATATTCATCCAACCCATTTTTCTATGCTTATAATTCTAAAATTTCATCCATTTTATGAAAATAATTTCTTTTATATTTTAAATTGTTTTTAATTAAAATCATTAGTTACTTGGGAATATAGTATTAAAACGATAATAAATTTTATAATACACTGAAAAACTATCTATAGTCTTATTTAATTATCTTACAATCTTAGTTCCAGAAAAAATATATTTAGTAACACATTTAATAAAAAAATTATATTTTATATAAATTTATAAATTTAATATTGTAATAAATTATTTATTACTCACAAAAATACCAAAATTTTGTGATTAATTTATAAAATATTCCATTTCATTTAAAATTTTTGTAAATTTTCTTAATACTTAAAAAGATCATGTTAATATCCACAAGGTTATATTAATATTTATAGGGATCTAGTTACTATTTATAAGGGTATATCACTATTCATAAGTGTTAGTTATTATTCACAAAAAATTAAGTTGATTCATTTAGACCCAAATATCATAAATAACACAACCGTGTATATCATTTTTTTTGGAAATTCAAAACACAGAACGACCACAATTATTTTTATTGTCTAGTTTATATCAAAATTCTATATTATAAGGACTCATTGTTTTATTCATTCTATAAATAATGTATTTTTAAATCCTTGTGGTGTCATATTAACAGTAAAGATATTCATACCATGATATAGTATTTATATAAATAATAATAATAGACAATATATATATTGTTATAATTAATTTAACATATTAAATTAAATATTATTTTTCCAAAAATAAACTTTGTAATAAAAAAATAAAAAATACTTTTTTAGAACATGTATCTTATCATATCTAACTTTTGAATCATCTTCGTAGATATTTAGAATATTTTCCCACATATCATGTGATCACATACATGACATCGCCTTCATATTGATTTCATTGGATATGGCTCCCCCTAAAGCACTGATTCCATTGGCATCATCATTTAATTCACATTGTTCACATTATGAAAAAGCACAACTATCAATGTTGGATGAAATACCATGCATCGCTACTATAAACACATCGATTCAAAATGATTAGAAGTATTGTATCATCTAATTATTCCTAAACTAAAAATTATTTGCTACAAAGATCGTAATACTTTTGTGATTGATGGCCACTATTGACAGAGAATATCTGATATTGACCATTCAATATGGTTAAATACCCTAAGAGGGGGTGTGAATAAAGGTATAAAATATTAAAACAAATTAATCTTAGTATATTATTTCATTGTTAAATTAATAAATCTTATTTATTTTTCCCAAAACAATGAATGAAAAGAAATTAAATTATTCATGAGACACAATAACTTTACTTGGTTCACCTTCCTTGGGATACATACATGAAGCATACAAATACCATGTTCTGATCAGTAAAATCCTATAAAGTGTAGTATTGTTTACAAGTACGGAAGAAGACTCACTTTCTCTACTAGTTTACTACTAATCACTATATTGATGATTACTGCTATATCAACTAAATTGTGGTCATTAAAACTTCAAAAGATCCACTCAATGATTATATACTTGTAGGTCCCATCATTATCTCTAATAAATGTATCCAAAATATATATAGATTCTCTGTTGACATCTCACAATCATCCACTGATTAATACCACTACACCATAGAGCTACTAGGAAATCACAATAATTAACACACCCCTTATTGTTCCTTTCATGGAAGTTTTATTATTATTTTTAAAACCACTTTTTATGTGGATATTTTTATTTACGCGTAATAGAAATATTTCGCGTTACCCAAATTCAGTCACGAAACTCCCCTTACATTCCATTCTTATGTGATCCAGAGCTTCATATTTCTCTAAGGGTTGAGCTTGTCAAATGAGGGGGGGGGGGGGAGTACCAATTATTTATATACATCACCGATCCATAATTGAATATTCCACATATATCACAATATCCTCTTAAATTGTGAAAACCCACATATGACATCATATTATGTTTGTACGACCCTTTTTTGCAACCATATCTTTCCAAAAAATAACAGATCCTTTGGGCACAACTTTACATTTCCATATTTTTATGTATTGATCCTAGAAACTTCCATGGATTCAACATTCTAATACATATTCAATCTTGAGTTAAAATACCTTTTCCAAAAAATATATTTATCCATTCTCTAATTTTTGGACTGAAAAATTTATGAAAAATTGAAAAATGGAACCACCGTGTATTTATTCTTTTTATACTGGATCCAAATTATCCATTCCTTAATATGGTTCTTTGTCAATATATATTGTCAACCATATATATTGAACAACATAACTAACCACAAAAACCCTCTTTCTAACAAACACAATCAACCAAAAATTGATGCAATGTTAACATGGTATATTTTTTCCAAAAAATCCCCCCTTTGGGTTTGTTGAAAAATCATTACAAGAAAAATCATTAAATTTTTATTTATTGTTAAAGAATTATCCATTTTTTATCACCAATAATATAATTTGATTGAGATAGCGATCAAATATTTACTCAAAAAATAATCTAATACCACATGATCCATGCTTTTCATAAGAATGGAGATTAATATTCTATGTTATTCAATGACTCTATTTATTCCACAACCAATCAACTGATCTCATCATAATACTCATCTTCCATGATAAATATCATTTGATAGATCACTTATATCATCGTCAGAATAAAAAAACCCCTACATCATTGTTTAGGTTCTTGTATTTCATAAATCTAAATGATGTCAAAATTAATCTCTAAATATTTCCCCATAACACTGAGGTATTTTCATCATGTTTCTCAGATTCTCCCGTATCTTGATACACCATCAATCTGCTTCTTCTCATTACTTTACTAGGACATTTTATCCCTTTATGTAGACAAAATTTGAACCACTTTGTCAATGAACCCAATTATAAGGCCCTCGCCTTAAAACTTACTTAATCTTGAGTTATTACAAGATTACACATTGAGGATCTTTTCAGGTTTAGAGTTTTAGAGAATTAGATCATGTAACTTGCATTACATTCCACATTTAAACAAAGTGGATTACATAAAAGACAATATTCATTCTTCCCATCAACGAGAACATATTTAAAATAAAACATGGATTCTTTCTGGACACATCCTTGACACTATCGTCACATCATGTACCTTTCCCTTGACCTGTGAAAAACATTTCAAAAACTTGGGATGAGCATAAAAAGCTCAGTAAGGGTTATAAAAACACGAGTTCATAAATACATAAGAATGAAATCATGCTTTACCCATAAAACATAGGCATATCAAATCATGAATAAATCATAGAAAACATAAGACATAAAGGTATCTTGAGGCATTCATAACATTCTTACGTAGGGAGTAACCCTCTTGGTTACGTTTGGAATACCCATCACAGTATATTCCCTAAATCTCTTCGGAGAAACCTTAACGTTTCACTCCTTCGCGTTACCCAATGCATTGGAGAGCTATAACGGGCTCACCCGCCCTTAGTTTATCACGGAACCACCCGTTTTCATAACAATGCCCAAGAACCATAACATAAATGTGTCACATAAAACATCCATAAAGGAAACATAACATTTTCACATTTCAATCACAATATAACATTTTAGTATATTGAAATATTGAATCCATTCAAAAAGAAACCATTTCCAAAACCATTTAAAACATTTAATAAAGAGATTTTTGAATCAAAGTGTCCCATACCACCTTGAAGCTTTTAAAATTTTAAACCATTAATATCCATATAAATAAATCCTTAAAACCACTTTGAAAACATGGATATTAATAAGAACGAATAATTAAAACATTTAAAACGATATTTTGGTTAAAGAGGTTTTACCAAAATTAGAGACACTTGAATACAATAATTGAGGAATAACATTTAGTCAAAACTTTGTAATATAATGGGAATAAAGGAATCCATGATATAATATTCCAAAGGACAGTATATACACCATATAAGAGTGAATTGGTGCATAACAATAATGAAGTCTCAATAGGGATGTAAAATGTGATGAAATCCCTTATAAAGAAGGTATCCTTAAATCAAGGACAAATCAATCTCAAAAATATGTGTGACAAATATAAATACACCCAATATGAGTGGATATAAAGTGTAAAACAATAAAAGGTCACTCACACATATTCAATGGATGACATATTCAATGACTACATGTTGAACCCAAAGAAATCGAAATTGGGTTAAGAAGTTCCCTTGACAGCCTAACGGCGTCACATCAAAATGAGTTGATGAGAGATAAAAAGAGTATCTCATCACTTGGACACAAAATTTACATCATTAAGGATATATGAGAACATATCCCAATGTAACAATATGTAAATTAAAAGACCCAATAAAAGAAGTCTTTTAAAAAAAAAGAGGGTGAAAGGTTCCCTTACCGACTTGGGAATCTTTTAAAACATACACCCCATGAAAGAAGGACAATAGATCATTGATGTAAATACTCATGAACGAAAGTATTTTACACAAAGTATAGAATAATGGGCAGTACATACACCACTCAATGGAATTTGTGGCAAATGTAGCATAAATCTCACGGGAATAAAAGTGAGATGAAAAATCCCTTACGAAAACTCGGCAGCCTAACGGCGCCACATAAAACTTCCAAAATGGATTGATGAGAGAGAATAGGGTCTCTCATCACATGAACATAAAAATTTCAATAAGTTTAATATAAAAGATCATCCCAATAACAAGAAAGATGAGCTTTAAAAGGAATTACATAAAAGTGTGTACTTAAAAAGAAAGAGAGTTGTAGGATCCCTTACCTCGGGTCCGACTTGACTCGATCGTTCTTTAACGTCCTGAATAATAAACTTGAGTTAATTTCTATTTGCTTAAGAACCTTTTCCAAGTTCATTATTCCTTTTATATCAATTATTGACATGTTGTGAACATTATGTAATCATTTAAGTTAATAATATTTGTTTTGCCGATATTTGGTTCTTAAGTCGAAAGTGGTCTTCTTACATTTACATGTTGTTCGTGTGGCCAAATGTTTATTATATACAGAATTGTATTCATTATGTAGATATCATATATGTCATATATATCCAGTACATGCATGCATTTATAACATTACATAATCATTTAGAGGTAAGAAATGAAATGCACCGTTCATGGAGACGGTAAGCCGTACGTACGCATGAACGCTACTTTCATTTCTATTTCGTATTTTATAGAATGGAATAAAGGTATATTATAATTCCAGTATAATATCATATTTAATATCATAGTTCCATCCTTTATATGTCCCACATATGGTATTTAACGAATCAAATCACCTTGAGGGGGCGGTAGTCCGCACTTCCTTAAATGAAGATATCGTGTTTACCCATAATGGGAACCATAAAGGTTTGACCAAAATGTAAAAAACAGAATCATAAGGAAAACATAAACATACGATATATCATATATAAAAATAGTGACATCATAATGGCCACCTTTGAAGGTGTTAAATGAGTATTGAACAATCATCGTTTCGGGAGGCAGAATTTCACCATCCACGGAAACCGTATGTTCTTTAACCATTTGATGTAGTTGTGTGAGAGTGTAGCTCAAATAAATCTTGTAACAACATCCTAGTATATTGAAGATACTGGTGTTGTTACAAAAGAAGTAAATAAAAAGAGATTAGAGGTTTGGAGAAACAAAATAAAACAAATGAACAAGAGAGAATGAATTACCTTTAAAAGTGTAATCTCCTTTTTATTTGAGCCTAAAGGCTTCCATTGAAAGGATTATGCCCAAAGGGGATCCTCTAGGATGAGGATAGGGATGTGGAGAGAGCAAATGGGCAGGGTTTGGCCGAGCCAAAGGCTTTTGAAGTGTGTGAAATAAGGTGGAGGTGGGGGCCTTTTATAAGAGGAGAGGAGGGGCACTTTTGGAAAGCAAAGAAATATTACTTTATTTGAAAATGATTTTCGGTTTTAAAGGGTCCCACATTGATAGAATTCGTGGATAAGGTGATAAGGCATCGAAATCCACTCATCCAATTGGTTTTGTCCATGTGTATATTGTAGATTTTTCATTATCTTTCCATTTTAATTAAATTGTCAAATAATGATGTCATCGCTGCATCATTATTATGTCATAAATAATTTAATTTCTTTAATGTCTAAAAATTATAAAAAAAATACTATGATATAGGAAATCTTTTTAGCTTTACAATGACTATTTATAATCAAAATTTGGACTTGTATAACCCCACTTAATAATTGTTTTAGTAAAACATACTATGTTAGTGTCATTTTCACTTTAACATTAAATAAAAAGTATTTTATGTTATTTCCCAACAAAAGTGGATCCATGGGGTCCCCAAGTTAGGCCATGGCTTGTCTTGGTCGGCCATGACACAACCGATAGGGTTGGGACATGTGTCTAGGTCATTTCATATTTTTAAAGTATTATTTATACCTTAAACTACACTAATTATCACTAATCGCGATTAAAAACTTAATAAGTTACTATTCACCAAAAAAATTATTATAATCTCATTAAACCACATTTTACTTCTTAATGACAACCATGTATGTCGGATTTTCAAAATTCAATACACATTAGTGGTAAACTTTCATTTAACTGAAAAATCAGTTTGCTTGATTATCACTTAGTGGTTTCACTATTCATCAAAAATTGAAGTTTTTCAGAAAATTACCAAAAATTCACCCTAAGCTATATTTGATACTCCGAATTCAAAAATGAAGTCTTTTTTTTAAAATTCAAATCATATAAGTCACATTAATTAATTTAATAATTAATTCCCGCTGCCAGAGCAAATAGCGTGTTTTTACAAAACAATAAGTATCAAAAGATTGACACCAGTTTAAGTCTAATTTCAAAGTGAAATTGATTCCAATGACCACCATTGGATAAAATGGTAAAAATATTTTCTAATTTAACTTTAAAACCAATTCAAAATATTATCTAATCATATAAATAAATTAGATTAAAAAGAGGTTTTGAATTAAAACACAACATTCTACACTATTCATTAAAAAAATGAACTTCATCGGAAAATACCAAAAAATTACACAAAGTAAAATTTGATGTCCCGATTCTTAATAAGAGTTTTATTTGGTCCAAAAGAATGTATAAGAGTGATCAAAACTATATTTAATGACAGTTCTCCATTAAAAGGCGCTAAGTGAACCTTTAGTGAAAACTAGGGCATATACACCTAAAATTTAATTCTTTCCGTATTTTAAGCCTTTAGCTTTTATTGGATAAATGTAAAAACATTAAAAAACATATATAATCATATTTTAGTTATTTATATCCATTCCCGCCAATACAACGGCTACATGTTAACTACCATTTGAAATAATATTATTTTATTATTAGAGTGCAACGTAAGATTCCCAAGAAACTCGTTGTTGCGTATTGGGTACGCCATCGAGCATAGCGTCCCCTTCAAAGCCATATTAATATTTTATTCACAAAAATGGATAAATACAAAAATGTCATATTCTTTATTTACCTGGGGTGTTACATCCTTCCCCCCTTTTGGGAATTGCGTCCGCGCAATTTTAAAATTGGACTTGGAAACATCCTTGAATGTCCCACATCGGAACAAGAGTCGGTAAAACAATCACTTTAAAATAAAGAAAGATAAGTACAAAGGTCACCCGAGTTAACCCATACTAGGACTCCAAGTATGAAAATATGGACATGGAGGAAAAAACAAAGGGTCATGTTCTGATGGAGAGTGTTAGAAAACATGTTTAGGAGAAAGTTAACCACGAGAAAATCACAAACTTGTGATGGGTTAAACGGTATTCGATTCCCCAGTAGGAAAAGTTAATAGAAAACATTTTTGTTTTAAGTTACTTTTTATTGAAGAATTTATTCATAAGGAAACATAATCACTTATCATGTTGACTTTCAACTTTTACTAGATTCCTTAATCAAACTCATATTTTCTTCCAAAAAGACGAGTATTTAGGGATACTTGTTCGCACTAAGAGTACTATAATCAACTTCTAGAGAATCACCTAATCCACAAAAGAGAACTATGTACATCCTATGTCTTTAGGCTTTAACCAGAACCAAAACCAAAAAGGTTAGTACAAGATCAGATAATCCAGAAAAGGATAATCCTTTATAAAAAGGAAATCTATTCTTAATCTCCAAAATTTGTCAAACAAAACCCAATGTTCAACAAGGATCATTCGATAAACAATTTGTCCATAAAATTCTTCAAAGTAAACCAATATAAGATCGAAACCCAAATATTTGAAAGATTTAGTCACATAGTCTTCCTAGTTAAATCGTAACATTTCTCTCCAAACAACATCAGTTGCTCCTAAAGTCTCATATTGAAAAGTAATTAACCTAATCACATATCATCCATGATAGGTTAATCATTTTCATAAATAACCCAAAATCAACTTACTCTTAATTCATAAAATCATATAACTTGAAAGAATCAATCAAACTAATCAGGGACTTCACGTAGTCCAGTGGTAGGCGATAAATACCAGTCGCACTTTGGTTGTGGGTTCGATTCCCGCAGCTTTGTCCGACGCGACGGGTTGTCACACGGTCTGCGTGTTGTCCTTTTTCCAAAACTATATAATTCTCAAAACATTCCCCAAAACGAGATAAAATATTCAAAAATATTCATAACATATTTTAACCTCAAGTTTATCTCATTCCTTTCCTTTTCCATCATATCATAGAGTAACCCATAATTACCTAAAAAGTAAGGATCATATAAACCCTAATGGTTACCTTAATAATTATTACCTGAATTTCCACATCGAGTTGGCCATCTCGTACATGATGCATTAGAGAACTCACCAAGGTTCAAGTGGTTGATCATGACTCCATGATAGTTGGTTGAGGATAATCAGAAGAGTTCTCATTGCAGCTCCCATATCATTCAGTTGCTAGCTCAAAAAACTATCACAGTTTCCTTCACATCCACTGTTACTTTGGTGCCTGCTAGATCCAGCCATTTACTAAAACCAAAAAGGTCAGTGTGAGTATATCAACAAAACCATTATGTACTAATGAGGAAGATAAACACTAACATACACTTACTCATTCACTTTATCTAAAACTAGGACTCTTTCTGAAATCCTAACCATTATGGTAATGTCACTTGTGCTTAGAGAATACTCTAACCTCTAAAGTTATCTAAACCGACCTTTGATACCAACTATAAGGCCCTAGCCTTAAAACTTACTTAATCTTGAGTTATTACAAGATTACACATTGAGGATCTTTTCAGGTTTAGAGTTTTAGAGAATTAGATCATGAAACTTGCATTACATTCCACATTTAAACAAAGTGGATTACATAAAAGACAATATTCATTCTTCCCATCAACGAGAACATATTTAAAATAAAACATGGATTCTTTCTTGACACATCCTTGACACTATCGTCACATCATGTACCTTTCCCTTGACCTGTGAAAAACATTTCAAAAACATGGGATGAGCATAAAAAGCTCAGTAAGGGTTATAAAAACATGAGTTCATAAATACATAAGAATGAAATCATGCTTTACCCATAAAACATAGGCATATCAAATCATGAATAAATCATAGAAAACATAAGACATAAAGGTAACTTGAGGCATTCATAACATTCTTACGTAGGGAGTAACCCTCTTGGTTACGTTTGGAATACCCATCACAGTATATTCCCTAAATCTCTTCGGAGAAACCTTAACGTTTCACTCCTTCGCGTTACCCAATGCATTGGAGAGCTATAACGGGCTCACCCGCTCTTAGTTTATCACGGAACCACCCATTTTCATAACAATGCCCAAGAACCATAACATAAATGTGTCACATAAAACATCCATAAAGGAAACATAACATTTTCACATCTCAATCACAATATAACATTTTAGTATATTGAAATATTGAATCCATTCAAAAAGAAACCATTTCCAAAACCATTTAAAACATTTAATAAAGAGATTTTTGAATCAAAGTGTCCCATACCACCTTGAAGCTTTTAAAATTTTAAACCATTAATATCCATATAAATAAATCCTTAAAACCACTTTGAAAACATGGATATTAATAAGAACGAATAATTAAAACATTTAAAACGATATTTTGGTTAAAGAGGTTTTACCAAAATTAGAGACACTTGAATACAATAATTGAGGAATAACATTTAGTCAAAACTTTGTAATATAATGGGAATAAAGGAATCCATGATATAATATTCCAAAGGACAGTATATACACCATATAAGAGTGAATTGGTGCATAACAATAATGAAGTCTCAATAGGGATGTAAAATGTGATGAAATCCCTTATAAAGAAGGTATCCTTAAATCAAGGACAAATCAATCTCAAAAATATGTGTGACAAATATAAATACACCCAATATGAGTGGATATTAAGTTTAAAACAATAAAAGGTCATTCACACATATTCAATGGATGACATATTCAATGACTACATGTTGAACCCAAAGAAATCGAAATTGGGTTAAGAAGTTCCCTTGACAGCCTAACGGCGTCACATCAAAATGAGTTGATGAGAGATAAAAAGAGTATCTCATCACTTGGACACAAAATTTACATCATTAAGGATATATGAGAACATATCCCAATGTAACAATATGTAAATTAAAAGACCCAATAAAAGAAGTCTTTTAAAAAAAAGAGGGTGAAAGGTTCCCTTACCGACTTGGGAATCTTTTAAAACATACACCCCATGAAAGAAGGACAATAGATCATTGATGTAAATACTCATGAACGAAAGTATTTTACACAAAGTATAGAATAATGGGAAGTACATACACCACTCAATGGAATTTGTGGCAAATGTAGCATAAATCTCACGGGAATAAAAGTGAGATGAAAAATCCCTTACGAAAACTCGGCAGCCTAACGGCGCCACATAAAACTTCCAAAATGGATTGATGAGAGAGAATAGGGTCTCTCATCACATGAACATAAAAATTTCAGTAAGTTTAATATAAAAGATCATCCCAATAACAAGAAAGATGAGCTTTAAAAGGAATGACATAAAAGTGTGTACTTAAAAAGAAAGAGAGTTGTAGGATCCCTTACCTCGGGTCCGACTTGACTCGATCGTTCTTTAACGTCCTGAATAATAAACTTGAGTTAATTTCTATTTGCTTAAGAACCTTTTCCAAGTTCATTATTCCTTTTATATCAATTATTGACATGTTGTGAACATTATGTAATCATTTAAGTTAATAATATTTGTTTTGCCGATATTTGGTTCTTAAGTCGAAAGTGGTCTTCTTACATTTACATGTTGTTCGTGTGGCCAAATGTTTATTATATAAAGAATTGTATTCATTATGTAGATATCATATATTTCATATATATCCAGTACATGCATGCATTTATAACATTACATAATCATTTAGAGGTAAGAAATGAAATGCACCGTTCATGGAGACGGTAAGCCGTACGTACGCATGAACGCTACTTTCATTTCTATTTCGTATTTTATAGAATGGAATAAAGGTATATTATAATTACAGTATAATATCATATTTAATATCATAGTTCCATCCTTTATATGTCCCACATATGGTATTTAACGAATCAAATCACCTTGAGGGGGCGGTAGTCCGCACTTCCTTAAATGAAGATATCGTGTTTACCCATAATGGGAACCATAAAGGTTTGACCAAAATGTAAAAAACAGAATCTTAAGGAAAACATAAACATACTATATATCATATATAAAAATAGTGACATCATAATGGCCACCTTTGAAGGTGTTAAATGAGTATTGAACAATCATCGTTTCGGGAGGCAGAATTTCACCATCCACGGAAACCGTATGTTCTTTAACCATTTGATGTAGTTGTGTGAGAGTGTAGCTCAAATAAATCTTGTAACAACATCCTAGTATATTGAAGATACTGGTGTTGTTACAAAAGAAGTAAATAAAAAGAGATTAGAGGTTTGGAGAAACAAAATAAAACAAATGAACAAGAGAGAATGAATTACCTTTAAAAGTGTAATCTTCTTTTGATTTGAGCCTAAAGGCTTCCTTTGAAAGGATTATGCCCAAAGGGGATCCTCTAGGATGAGGATAGGGATGTGGAGAGAGCAAATGGGCAGGGGTTGGCCGAGCCAAAGGCTTTTGAAGTGTGTGAAATAAGGTGGAGGTGGGGGCCTTTTATAAGAGGAGAGGAGGGGCACTTTTGGAAAGCAAAGAAATATTACTTTATTTGAAAATGCTTTTCGGTTTTAAAGGGTCCCACATTGATAGAATTCGTGGATAAGGTGATAATGAATCGAAATCCACTCATCCAATTGGTTTTGACCATGTGTATATTGTAGATTTTTCATTATCTTTCCATTTTAATTAAATTGTCAAATAATGATGTCATCGCTGCATCATTATTATGTCATAAATAATTTAATTTCTTTAATGTCTAAAAATTATAAAACAAATACTATGATATAGGAAATCTTTTTAGCTTTACAATGACTATTTATAATCAAAATTTGGACTTGTATAACCCCACTTAAAAATTGTTTTAGTAAAACATACTATGTTAGTGTCATTTTCACTTTAACATTAAATAAAAAGTATTTTATGTTATTTCCCAACAAAAGTGGATACATGGGGTCCCCAAGTTAGGCCATGGCTTGTCTTGGTCGGCCATGACACAACCAATAGGGTTGGGACATGTGTCTAGGTCATTTCATATTTTTAAAGTATTATTTATACCTTAAACTACACTAATTATCACTAATCGCGATTAAAAACTTAATAAGTTACTATTCACCAAAAAAATTATTATAATCTCATTGAACCACATTTTACTTCTTAATGACAACCATGTATGTCGGATTTTCAAAATTCAATACACATTAGTGGTAAACTTTCATTTAACTGAAAAATCAGTTTGCTTGATTATCACTTAGTGGTTTCACTATTCATCAAAAATTGAAGTTTTTCAGAAAATTACCAAAAATTCACCCTAAGCTATATTTGATACTCCGAATTCAAAAATGAAGTCTTTTTTTCAAAATTCAAATCATATAAGTCACATTAATTAATTTAATAATTAATTCCCGCTGCCAGAGCAAATAGCGTGTTTTTACAAAACAATAAGTATCAAAAGATTGACACCAGTTTAAGTCTAATTTCAAAGTGAAATTGATTCCAATGACCACCATTGGATAAAATGGTAAAAATATTTTCTAATTTAACTTTAAAACCAATTCAAAATATTATCTAATCATATAAATAAATTAGATTAAAAAGAGGTTTTGAATTAAAACACAACATTCTACACTATTCATTAAAAAAATGAACTTCATCGGAAAATACCAAAAAATTACACAAAGTAAAATTTGATGTCCCGATTCTTAATAAGAGTTTTATTTGGTCCAAAAGAATGTATAAGAGTGATCAAAACTATATTTAATGACAGTTCTCCATTAAAAGGCGATAAGTGAACCTTTAGTGAAAACTAGGGCATATACACCTAAAATTTAATTCTTTCCGTATTTTAAGCCTTTAGCTTTTATTGGATAAATGTAAAAACATTAAAAAACATATATAATCATATTTTAGTTATTTATATCCATTCCCGCCAATACAACGGCTACATGTTAACTACCATTTGAAATAATATTATTTTATTATTAGAGTGCAACGTAAGATTCCCAAGAAACTCGTTGTTGCGTATTGGGTACGCCATCGAGCATAGCGTCCCCTTTAAAGCCATATTAATATTTTATTCACAAAAATGGATAAATACAAAAATGTCATATTCTTTATTTACCTGGGGTGTTACACCAATGGTCACTCATTAGGGGTCTGTAACATGGTAAATAACACATATCAGTACATTAGGGGAAAATAAACAATATCTCGGGGAGTGGGGGCTTAACATACACAAATTTTCATGTTTGGGGAGTCGACTAATTTCCCAATGCCATTACATTCCATTAAAAATATTCTTTGGGTAAGGATTTCATCAGAATATTTTCAACATGTACTTCTTGTAATCACATAATCCAACTTCAAAATCTATGGACACATGTTCTCTTTGATAAAATGGAATTTAATTTTTATGTTCTTGTTCTATGAGTGATAGAATGTATTTTGGATACTATTGATAAAACAAGAATTATGACATTATATTCTGATCAGGGAGTTCACTTTATCTCTAATGTCATCAAGAAGCTGCTTCATCCACAATAATTGTTACCAAGCATGAGTGGCCAAAATATACTCATATTTAATTTTAATTAACGAATTAAAATCTTGTTTCATGTTTAGTGATGAAATAAAAAATCCACCAAGATTGAAATAATCTCTTGATATTTATTTTCTATCATCAGCTGAACTGGCCTAATCTACAACAATATATCCCAATAACTCTATCTGATATTTTTCATTATACATCAAACCAAAAGCTATTGTTTCCATGATATAACAAAGTATTATTTTAACTAAAATCATATTTATTTCCTTGGGATTTATATGCTATCTCAGTGCCTGGCATGTGGAAAGAAAATATTTGTTCCTATCTCTCTCAAGTATTGTAAATTTCCGATGATTTATTTATATTATGTTATATTAATTTTCTTTCTATGATCATATTTTGATAGTATCATCTAGTTAACATCTAGATTTTTTACCTCCTTGAAATTTTTCATTCTAAAAATTCTCAAAACCTCCTTTAAATATTTATATTAATAAATGAATGTTTCATTCCTTGATTGTCCCACCTGTGTAATAAGGAAAAATGTAACCTCCCCAAGAATTTCCATTTTAAACTCACATTTCATGAATTATGAAAATTAAAATAAATGGGATTTATCTGATCTACTGAATATTATTTCATTGACATAAACCAACACCATTATCCTTTATCATCAATAATTATTTACATAGATATTTTAATCAACTCCATCACAAGAAAAACTCAGCTTCCTCAAAAACTGATATAGTCTTTTATATCATGCTCTTTGTGATTTCTTCAGTCCATAGAGCACCTTCTTCACTAATCAAACAATGTTCCATTTTTCAGAAATGGTAAATCCTTATGTTTTCTCAATATACAAAAATTATTCCATATTAGAGATATGATTTTGTCTGTTTATTTTCATTTTTTGGATTTAATAATTTTATGTATGTGGTTTTATTTTAAATGGATTATTATATTAAAATGTGGATTACTTATAAAAATAACATATAGATATATTATAATATAACTGTCAACCTCAGGTGAAGAATATATCATAATTTAGTGAACAGATTACCTTATGAACTTGTTCACCTAGAACAATAGTGTGATAACCTAATAGAATGAGTACATTGTTATGGTTACAGTTTCAACTAAAAATAGGATGACGACATGGATGGTATAATGATGAAATTATTTTTCATTGAATTACGTTAATAGAATTTATTCTATAAAACATTGGATAATGTTTTATATTAGTAACATTCTCAATATTGAGATATTATGTGGGTTAATCCTTATTATATATTGGTGTTACCCAATAAAATGCAGTATAAATTAGTAAAAACAGCCATAATAACGTATTTAGTCATATGATATTGTTTTGTTTGTATTTTTACTAAATTACCTACTCAAAATTCTATCACTCTTCCAACTTATATATTTTTATATGAATGTCTGTGTGGAAGTATATTTTATATTATAGACATGGCTTCATGTTTTCATCTATGTTGGTATTCTCTTTCCTGACCAATTAATTTTTTTGTATACTAATAATCAATTTATTTCATTTGTATAGTTAGTGAGAATGGATTTTAGACATTATTAAATATCATAATATATTTTTTTGGGTTTTATATTTGTGATCAAATATGTTTTTAGTGTTTTTTTGGTGTGTATGTTGATTATTTTGGGTGTGTGATGGATATGGAGATTGGTAGTGGGTTTTTAAGAAGATCGGGACTCACGTACAATGATTTTTGGGCTTCAATAATTAATTTATATATTCCTAAATTTATATTATATGTATTGGGGATATGATAGTTCACTATGGGATATACGAACTTTATTAAACCTCGATCGAATTTATTTTGTGAAGTCATGATGATTTATTATTATTTCTCTACATTTATTTTCATTCTTAGAGAAACGTAACATGGTTTTTAATCATTAAGGGAAATTATAATGATTATGTACATATATGAACCCCAACATTAAATATAGGCATAAATGATATTGTATATGGGGTTGTTGAATAACATTTACTCAAGGAATCAATATTATTTTAGGCACTTGGGGGTTGGGAATAAATTCACACTCAACATTGGTATGTTGAGACTTTTTGTAAACATATATGGGGTCTAAAAATTATTTTTCTAAATTTATTTATTGATTTCTTAATTTATAAACCATTTTTCATTATGTATTTGAAATATGATAACTATCAATAATAGATAATCTATTATATATGTTTTCTATTTTTCAATAAATTTGTCAAGATGTTATTAATATTTATAAATGATAACATGTCACTATTGTGATAGTTATGTCCTTAAGATAATCACCAAACACCTATATTTTTTGGATGGGATTTTTATATGACTACCATTCTTGTTATTTTCCATATGGGGGTTTTATAACTTGAATAATCATGTAAATTAGTTTCCTTACTTAAATTTAGCCATTCAATAAAAAATTTAATTTCTATTTAATTATTATTTAGATATATTTCATGAAACCCATTGTTTCATATTTTTCAGACCATTTAATTTTTTATTATCTACACATGACCTAAAAGAATGTTATTTAATAGAAATAATGTTAATGTTCTATAAAAAATAATGGTTTAAATGGACTCGTCTAGCAATAAATCCCAAGGAATCATGGATAAATTTAAATAAATCCCATGGTGATTAACACTAATAGATTAAACCTCATTGAATCATCGACTCAATTGGTCTTAGGTCTTGTAATTCATCAACTAGTACTCAAAATCCTCAATGATTGTATATAATATAACATATCACATGAACATTTATTATGGTAGTTATATAAAAAACTCACAAGAAAGGAAATTGCACGTTAGGGGTGAAACTTTGTGGGATAAAACTAGTTTTTAGGGATAAAATTTGATAGATACTATAGGTACATTCTGATTTTGTTTCCATTAAATGGGTTTATTAATAACGAATTAATAAAAAAAATGATTTATATTGGGTTGAATCTGGTACAACTGTTTTATTTTTTTTCTGATTTTAATAATATTTTTTAAATAGGAAAAAGGGGAGATTCGTATTTAGTCATAGAAATAACTATACCATAAAGTCTAACAGTTCCTAGTATACTTAAATAAAATATTCGCTTAATTATTATATACACTGTGTGGATAACTGAATGAGGTTACTAAATATATGAAAAGGAAATAATATAATTTCAAATACCCACAGATCGATAGTTTTCCTCACTATTATTATATATATAATATTTTAATGATTTATGGGGATTTTAATTGTCAATATTTTTTCCAACAATTTATAATTTTTAATTATCATCAAATTCATGATGATCTAGTTATTTCTGGGGATACATTGGGACTACCTAATCAAAAATTGAGGGTTTAATTTCAATGATTTGTTAAATCAATATCAAATTAATGCTTGAGTTGGAATTCTTAAATTTTTCCATGAATATATCCATATTTATGTATAGAAATATATTAAACTATTATGGTTTTAACCGAATTGGAAATGGGGTGATGAATTATTATATTTCGATTATGGATCATTTTTTATATTGTGAATATTTTAGGGATTAAATCATTATAAATTATTGTGCATTTGTAGAATTTTTGACTTCAATCAAAAGTTGAATGACTTCATTGGAGGATGTGATATTTTATTAATTTATATAATTACAAGTGAACTATAGGTATATTATGGTATATCCATAATTTATTTTTTGTAAACTATACAATATTTTTTTAATGTAAAATTTGATAATTTTGAAACATTTGATGATTTTTATTAAAAAATCATTTTATATAAATAATATTATTTGAAAATAAATTGTCACTAAAAATGAATTTTCTTATATAATTATATTTATTTATATATGGATTTGAAATTTAAAATTTTCAATGAAATTTTGATATGTATTTTTCAATAAAAAATGTCTATTTTAACATGATTGTTTCTGATTTTTTGGACGATTTAGTTTTTAATTGAACATATTTAAATATTTTAAAAATAATTTATTAGGAATGAACCTTGAGAAAGGGTTTAATATTATATAGTTAATAATAATTTTTTTGAATTATCACATTGTGTGTGTGTGTTTGCAAGCCTATGTTATAAATGTTTTTAGTTTTCTAATTTTAATAAAAACCTTAAATTTTCCACTATTTAGAGATGAAGAGTAGAGCATGTGTTCAGGTGATCAATAGTTGGAATAATTGGTGATGAAACGATAAAATCACTATGGGGATAATTTTAGACATATAATGAAGGATTCATACATTAAAAATCCTATATTTAATTTTTACAATGATACATAATGATATTTAATTTTTATATACTTTGAAATTCTTTAACATAGGGAACTGACTCTAAGAAAATAATATTATTCCACACGAATTTGTAAAAATTGATATTTTCCATAATATTTTCGAAGATATGATTTCATATGATTAAAAAATTATTTTCTAGGAAATTATTTTTTTAGGATGGAAATATTTGTTTCCTATTTAATTTCCTTATCGATTGAATATATTTTTTCTTACATAAATTATTATTTTTTATGAAATTATTTGGATTGGGTAAATATTTATATTAATATATCCTTTTAATTTTTAATATATTTTTTATTTGAAATAATTCATTGTAATTTCATATTGAAATTTATTTTTAATGCTCCTACATTTAAGTCAATATGAAATCATTATATGTTTATACTCTACCCATACATATACACATTGGTTGACATATTGATATATTTAACTATATTTAATGAATGGGGGAAAATTATTTTCATTAAACAAATTCATAGTTTCATGTTGATGTTATGGAATGAGATATATTTACTCACTATTTTAGAATTATAATTTTTATGTTTTCATAATATCACAGAATTTCATTATAATTATTTCTTTTAATAATAACACAATTACTTTTCAATATATATTTTTATTTTGAAATGTTTTATTTAAATAAATTTTACAACCCAATACAATTTTTTGTTTATTTCATCATTATATTCTCATTAAACATGTGGTTTATTTAACACCTCCTTACATTTTGGCATCCTTTTAAAATTTCAGGATGGGATATAGGACATGTGGAATCTGTGCATTGGTTTCAATATTCTACCACACAATTCAGTGTTCTAAAAATGGAATCAATATATGGATTATATATATATTCATTAAAAGTTAATTTTTCATGGAAATTACAATGGTGAATAATTCTAATTTAAAAATAAATTAACAAATCAAAATAATTTATGTAGAAGAGTACTTTACTATGATGTTAGTGAAATTAATATGTCAATGATAATCATATATGAATGTAATTTGTTTTTCGTTCACTCATTATGTACCCAAAAAAAAATTAATTGACATTTTAGGAATAATAAAAAAAATGTATCCTATTAAATGGTTTATTTTTTAATAGTAGTTAATATACTAATAATTTTGGGTAGTTTTTCATATTCAGTATAATTTTTCAATTGAATCATTAGGTATATTTCGATCAAATAGTAGTGATGAATATTTGTTGAAAAAAAAATTTGTGATAATATGATTCCACATGGATATAGTTTAATTTGTTGAATTTATTTATTGAAATATGATTCTTAAATGTATAGGTTTGTAGACAATTAAAGAAATCCACGAGATGAAATTATATTTCATTAGTTAACATTACATAGACTGTCTAAGAAATGTGACATATAATGTTTTTTCTGACTTCTTTACTGGGAAGGCATGGGTGGATGATATTTGAGATATGTATTACACATATTAGAAATGTCATTGTGTGGTGGTCTCAAGAAGGTGTATTAATTGAACTACATGTAGAGATAGAGACATAGATACTTCATTATGTAAGTGATGTTTCATGATGTATTATGTTGAATAGTTATATAATTAGGTTTCTAATATTAGTACACATTTGATAAAATTCACATAGAAATTTTTATTAAATAGTGAAAGGGTTTAAATCTACTGAATCACTACCCATGAATGACATTTTATAGATGGGATCGATAGACATTCACCTTTTGAAGAATATTTCTTTGATACTATAGTGTTATTTGGATATAAAAGTTATGTTTTATCCTGAAAGGTAAATAAATTTGAAATATATAATTTAAATATTTTAATGGGATAAGTAGGTAGTTATAGACCCTTGATTGTATGGGGGGCAATTCAAGATGGGAATTATGTTGACAGATTTTGAAAATGAGGCTATACTAAAATTAAGGGATCAATAATTTTTCCCTGACTGCACTGATATATGTGATGAGATTCTAAAGATACCCTATTAATTTCAAGACAATATAACAATATATGTTCTAAAAAATCATTAGAATGTTAATATAAACATTTTTATTATCTATAGATTTATAAATATATATATCTATATGACAATATGACATATAATAGTATATAAAAATTCTTCTTTGGATATTATATTGTACTAATTTATCAATGGGAACATTTAAAAATTTGAATAATTTTTTAACGAAATCAGATCTATATAATGTTTGGGGATATTACCAAAGGGGTAAGGATGATTTTTATAGTATTTTTATTGGATTAGAATAGATATTTGATTAAACATGATTATACATTTTGGAGCTGGTCTGGGGACAAATGTCTATATGTTGCCACTAGTTAGCTATCTAGAATTTTGTTGCAGTTATTGAATGTAAAAAGTTTCTCAAATATTATGTGTAATCTTGTAATAGTATTTATTGTACTTAAAATGTGATTTTTTATATTTCATACATAGTTGGAATTTTTTATTCATATGGCATCATGTGAAATCACCCATTATTGAGAAAATATATCGAGGAACTAATGCTTTAGTAATTATTTGTTTTCTCCGAATAGGCAATGGTTTATAGATAAATAAAATGTGTATTGTTCATATAGTAACACATATGGTCTGTGTCTATATTTTTCATGAAACTATGGTTTGTGAGTGATTACAATGGAGTGATAATGGAATCCAGGAAGGCCTGTACTCATTGGACGAGAATAAGAGAGAACATTTGGTGTGTAAAACACCATTGGAATCATTTGGGTATGAATTCATTTAGGATGATACTAATATATTTAATCCTGATTTATTAAATTAAAAATTAGGATCATGAAAATAATATAAATATTTTTATCAAAACTTCATAATAATAGATTATATGAATTGTCATTTAAATTTCATTTATATATTTAGGAGGTAAAATGAATTATTCATGTTGTTTTATAAAAATTCATTTTTCATGATCCTATGAAGTCGAATATATTATTTTAATATGAATGAATGAATAATATGCATACGAATAATAGTTTTATAGGATTTATTGGTTATTATAATGAATTTTTTAAGGATATTGATATTTTTTTATCAGCAATGAAGGGATGGAGATTGAAATATGTAATAATTGAATGAAATTGAAAATATATGGTAGAAGTAAAGGATTGAAATAGGTTATGAACATTTTTATAGGAAATGATTCATTTGAAATCATGCATTTAGTATGAAATATATTTCATAACATTATGAAAGGTATTATTATGTGTATGATTTAGGGTTGTAAAGATGTGGTATACGGTTCTACGTCATTGAGGATGCCATAAATTAATTTTCCTACCCCTGACATCGAATCAAAATACATTATTCATGATCTAATGATATATATACCATAACAATTTTAATTAGAGTCTATTGGTATATATGGATAAAATGAAATTAAGTATATATTATCACGAAGATATAACAACCATAGAGGAAAAATAAGGTTGATTAACATTAAAAAGTTAATTTTGAATATATCTTTATGACAATGAAAGGTAATGAAGTTACATTACATCCATATAAAATAGAAACTCTATTGTCGATGCATGATAGAGAACTATGGAAACTAATGGAATTGTTGGGGAAAATTGACTTATATGTGATGAAAATGATATATGATATGTTATTTTCTTTTAATTAATTTAAAATTCTTGTTGAAGGATTAAGTGAAACATATGAAATTAACTAATAAATATTTTCAGTGGAATGGTGGTTCCAAGTATTATCAGGATGCCAATAATGTATAATCATTTATATCAGATTGAATAGACTATTTTAATTGATGGTAAGCGCTTTATATAGATATAAAATGATATATTGTGGATACATTTCAATATTCATGTTATGTATTTCATCTTTGATATAATAAGATATAACATAACATCATATAATATTTCTAATGTTTTAGAATAAAAAGAGGTTTCTCTTGATTTATTTCATAGTGCCTAAATATCTATAATGTATGGGGTGAGAATATATGAATGATTATGTTTTATGAAATATGAACAACATTTATCTAGAAAATATAATGATATATTTATTGGTACTATGACTGGGTTGTCCGACACTACAATGAAAAATAATTAAATTTGAGTTATTATGTATTAGTAGATGAATTTGGTTAATTATTTACCAATATAGAAAACAGTTCTAATAGATGCAATTAGAATTATTTCCGAGAAAGAGTTTTTTTTAAATCATTGTGTATCAATTTCTATTATAATGAATATTGATTCATAGTTTACAATATTACTCGGGAATGAAGTATAGATTAATATATGAATATAGTAAACCATTATTATGAATCCTCATCCATTTATTGAATTGAATACATAGAATATTGTATTTTTTCAATATGATATGCTCTTAAAAATTAAGATGCATTTTATAATATATTTTCAAAATAATTATCATTTTATAAAATTTATTTATGAACATAATTATCATTCATCAATTCAAATAAATTAATATGAGTAATTTAATGGTTGGCCTTCTACATAGTAATTTGGTATATATAAAGTAGGTGAAGGGAATATTCTCAGAGTATTTTTGTATAAGAGACTATATATTTAGTTATCTTAATTAAAAAATATATGATTTTATATGTAAGTCATTATAATACTTGTAAATCCTTAACTATTCATATAAATTATCCCTTAATTATATAATATTTTCAAGATCATGTTTCAAAGAAAACACTCATCTAAAATGTAAAATGAAATTTTTTATTAAATTAAAATTTTCATTAATAAAATGTAAAATTTATACTGTATACCTTTTATAATATTGTATAAATATAAGTAACCATTTTAGGAAATAAAAAAATATAAAAAATTAACCCAACTTGTAGAATTCATTTGTATGATGAACATATTTCTTAGCTAGGAATGTGGTTAGAGTCAAAATGGGTTTCCATAGTTCGATACCATAACATACTCTAACAGCTAATTATTGAGGAAATTAGATTATAGGAGAAGTTACACCTTTGTTAAATCACTTCAAGATAATTTCAAGATGAATCACTTACTAAAACAAACACACTGTCTTATCATACCCTTGGATATTATTGAAATGTTTTTAAGAGATCTATAAACCAATTTATGATGATATAGTAATATAAATATTAATATATGTCATATTTACATTAGTAAATATTTTTTACATATATAATATCAAATAAATTTACTTTTAAATAATAATAAATATTAAATTTATAATTTATTTTTATTAAAAAATTAATCAGTCATAAAAAAATTGGAATAAATTCATTTAGTGGTAAAAGGCCATTTCAAAAATAATTTCAATTTATTATATATTTTTTATTTTAATATTGATGGAAAAAACCTAATAATGATGAATATATTTATAATATATTCAAAAAAATAACTTTAATATAAATCTTTTCACTAGGCATTGAATCTAAATAAATCCCATTTTTTCATATAACTACAATAAGAAAATATATTTTTATGTGTTATTTTCGTTTATATAAAAATTAATTTTATCAAATCTTATAATTATGGTTAGTAATATTATATTAAAATAATTAACTTTAATATTAAAAAAATTTCATGTGGAGTTTTATATTTTTCACATAATAATATGTTACAAATGTAAATATTACCTACCAGGGTAAAAATCATCTTTTTTCATAATAATTTGATTAAAAAATATTATTCAAATACTGTTTATAGAAAATAAATATATCACAATAACATTATTAATCTAATTTAATTATTATATTTATATTGATAATAAATTAATACTCACTTAATTATTTCATAATATAACATTAAACAATCAAATATATAATTTTATGATGAAATTTTTTAATAAAAGGTTTTGATTATATTTTATGTTTTAAATTAAAAATAAGTTTCTATATATTAATATATTTAATTAGATAAAATAGATATAAATTAATATTTATTACATCTAAATAGATTATTATATGAAAAATATTTTTTTTCTAAGAAGTAATGAACAAATTTATTTTTAATTATTATTAATAAATGTATAAATGAGTAACATAATATGGATTAATTTTTACTAAATTTTATTGATTGAAAAACCTTTTATAAGATAGAATTTATTTATATAATTTATATTTTCATATATCATAGTTATATCATCATTTAGATCATCAATCACCCATGAGATTTCCTTCTTCTATCTCACCAACCATTCAATTTCAAGGAAAAGTCCCTATTTTTCACCAATAAAATTATCTCACTTCAAAACACACAATGATACTATATTCCATGAATGAATATTGATAAAAAACCCATTTCAAAACTTATATAATACTATTACATTCTTCTAATCCCATTTTATAAATATTATTCCCTTTATCTGATGTATACAAAAAAATTTAAGATAATATTTGAACTCTGAATGTGAGTATTAACCTTTATTTTACAATCTAATATATAAAATTCATATGTAAAATTATACAAAACTACAAAAAAAATATTAACATAAATAAATTAGTTTTTTGGGGATTTAATTTCTTATATATATAGTGAATTCATTATCTAAAAATCTCCATTCGTATTAGAATAATGAAAATATCATCCCTTCTTGTGTGGAAATTTTCCCATCGAAGAACGACATGTTTTATTTACCGTTAGTTCATTTTGTGGATGAATTAATAGGGATATTTAAGGAATACATTTTATATTTATATTATTTTTAAGATTATTATATGATAAATATATTTTTTTTCTACCTTTTTTTCTATGATATTCAAAAAACATTTCCTTTTGAAACTGTGAACTAGAACTCCTATAGAGTGATGTGTCCTATTTTCATCACTTCCATATATGGATGGTTAAAAAAATAAATATTCTGAATATAAATAATATTAATCAGAAATATATTCCAATAAAATAATTATAAATTTTGTAATATATTCAACTAGTCAATATATTATATGTTTTCGATATCATTAAATTAATAGAAATATGATCGTTACCAATTTCATCTCTATGAATCGTGACTAAGATACTCATGGATTAAAATTATAACATTTAAAAACTTGGATAATATTTTATATTACATATTAAATTATATAAATGAATAAATTTATATCAATATAATTATAACATCATCAACATTTTAAAGCTTGTGTGAACCAACCAAAATAGCAAACATCATATCATGAAAATAAAAAATCACCAATAGATACATTAATAACAAAGGATTACAATTAGTCATTATATAAATTATGGTAAATTAGTAATATTATAATAAGGATTCTAATATGGTTGTGTTTATCACATTAATGTTTAAAAACTGCTCGTGGATCTTTAGAGTTAATGTATGGGTTTTTCATTATAAACTTCCTTCATAGAGGCATGTTTCATATAATGAACATATAATATCTATATTGTTTATATTATCTATATTTAGAATATTTTATATTAATTAAAATTTTAATTATTGTAATTATTAACATATCTCATGAATTTTATTTAAATGTGGTTTGACACAAATTTTACAAATTCTATATGGATTTCATTCCAATATCATATTCAATTAAATATTAATATAAAATGATTTATGTCTTAATTTTTTTTAAAAAAAATCAACTCTAAAAAGTCAACTACTTTCATTATCTATGGTAGTTAATTTTTTTAAAATATCATCTATCAATTTCATTGATCTTTTTTAGTTGGTTTCAAATGTGATTCTTAAATATCAAAACAGACACAACCTATTATTTTTATATTTGGAATTTTCCTCCACATTATTCATATCTAGTTTATGGATGTCGATATCCATTGTTCAATAAAATAATATGGTCATTATATACAATTAATTCTTATTATGAACATATTTTACCTTTTTTAATATTTTCTATAGTATTCCCTCTTTGAAAATTATCATTTCTATGCTATGCATCTAAACACATTCTATCACATCCAGGAACATTAGATTCTATAAGTATTCTATCAAGTATTTAATGAATTATTTTCAAAATTATTTAAATTCTTAATTTCATTGAAAATAAATTAAATATATCTATATTTTTTCAAATAAAATGATTGATTATAGAATTATACTATTTAGTTAATGATGGAATTTAAATGATTTGGTTGCAATGAAATAAGTAATTAGTGTTTTTATGAATTCTTAATGAAATGTTTTAAATTATATTTATCTTATAAAGGATATTTTATAAAATTATATTTTTTTAATGGGTAACATTGTTATTATTTTATAAAAATCATTAAATATTGATTTAAATAAAACACTTTTACATAGAATTAATTTTTATTGGGTCATTCTTTCTTTTTCTTCAATGTGACAAATATAATAAAAATAAAAGTGTGTATTTATTATATGTTAATATCCTTTATTGTTTATTATAATACACATGGAATATTTTCTTTTAATTAATTCTTCTTTACTTCACAATATTTATATAATGAAAATGGTCTATTGAAATTTTCATGAACCCCATTTTGTTCCCATGGGATATAAAAGAAGTGATAAATTTATAAATATGTTTATAGAACAATTATGCATGATTTTTCATTGTTTGATGAATGGGTTTTGAATTAGGAATCCCACCAATTGATCTTGTAATGTTTTATATATAATTATATCAAAGGATATATGGGCATCTTTACTATGCCAATAAGTTTGAACTGGTGTGTTATCCTAAAAATAGAAGGATAGTCGAATAGATTAGTGAAATCCCAAATCATTACATTAGATATATAGTATAATCCCAAATGGATACATGGGTAGTTTATATGATTCCAAAATGGGTATATGTGTGGTTATTTACAATCCCAAGAGGGTACTTGTGTTATTTGACAGTGTAAAAGTGGGTATATAGGTTGCTAACCCAAACTTAAAAGTGTAAATATGTTTTTAGCCTATAGAAATTATGTTATTGGAATTAATTAGCAATGATTTCTCCATTGATTTATGATTTCATATTATTATTTCAATGCCATATTTTTATGTTATATGTTTATTTCATTCTCTATGGATCATGATTATTATATCATTGAACAATACTTTTATACCATTGTATATGTTTTGATAATTTTAGGTCATATGACATTTTAACATAGCGTATGGGAAACTCTTATTAATCTACATTACACTAATATTCCCATCTACTCTTGATCAATCATCATAATGAATTATTGATAAGTTTTTTCTAAATTGAGTGTTTGATCTCATCCCTTTATTATATTTTCTATTTCATATGTTATGATATTGATTATATTCAATCATATATATAGAAAAATAACTAGTATGGTTTGGTTATGGAGAAATGTAGAGACCTGAAGCCTGACGTACATGGACATTACATTACTTTGGAGAAATAATTAATACATAACAAAAACAAACACACAAGGACGGTAATAGTTTAGTGTCATTGGAAACTCAGAATATAATCTTCTAATCATGGTGAAAGATCCTCAACATCTTCCATAAAGATCTTCCCCATTTTTTTCTTACTTAAATCTTTCTTTATATCCTGGGGAAAAGAAAACATAAAAGGGGTGAGCTCAAATGCTCAGTAAGGTTAAGCATAGAGAACATAAAACAATCCTTAGACATTTGAATGTAAAAAAAACATGAGCATAAAATCTAAACATCAAAATCTTGAGCAATGACATATAACATGGTAGTACGTAAGGCATAGATCATGAAGAAACATTAATCATGATAAATTAACATGGGAATAAAACATGTAATTGTGGAAACCATTAATCACATGATATGATTTCCATAGTAGCCAAGGCATTGCTGCCAAGACCATCTTAGTGGACAATGTCCCTTTCTGAATCGACTTCACTCCTCGTTTTAGTCCTGTATTACTGAACCGGTTTAACTTTCCATTCTAGCCATGTCTATCTCATGAGATATAAATCATTACCCATTTCAATGGAGGTAGATATTGGTCCCACCCATCTAATATTGAAAACATTTTTTCGTGTGCCCTAATATAAACATAAATCATTCATCATAACCCATTAATAAAATGGGTTTCTTAAACATCATTCCATCATAACGTAATCCATACAAAAAAATTGGATATCATTTCATCATTAGAAAATTGAACCCATGTAAATCAATGATGCATGATACTTGAAACATACACATATGAAATAATGTCATCATAGATGAAAAATGGTTTTGATAAAACACATGAAATGAATTCTTGAGGAAAATATCCTTTTTTCTTTAAAATCATTTTCTTTTCACAAAAAGTCATGAAATTTCAAAAGAAAAATATTTTTTTGAAAATAGTCCTGAAATTTTGGGGAGGAATCATCCTGAAAATATTGCTTTATAAAACAGTAAAAATCCTTTCATGCCGTATACGTTAAAAAAACATTGTTCTCAAACTTTTGCCGGAAAAGTCAAAAAGTACCTCGTAAAAAAATGATTCCATACATACCATGTAGTAAATGTCAAAAATGGCTAAAAAGTACTTTAAACATACATGAATACAGTTTTATAAAACATGTACATGGATGATAGCAATAACACCAGTAAATACTTACGAATAAGCAATTCTCGGATAAAAATGAGATTTGCAAAATTATCCATTTCCTTAGGTCCGATATGCTTCGTACTTATATGAACCTCCTGTATAATGATTTAAATAATGTCATTGACTTATTAGAGAATCATATTAAATGTTATGATATCATATATGTTTCACTTATGACTTTATATTACCCGTTCTTTTGTAAATTCCATGTTAAAGCAGCATTTTGGGTAAAATCATTTCATTTATCATAGGTGTTTCGACTTGTCGTTCTTGATATTATTACTTATATCCTGATTTACATAATTCCAGAATGTAAATAATGATTTAAATATAATATATATTCATCATATACATATATATATATTATAGATTGATAAAAGGAATGAAATACACCGTTCATGGAGACGGTAGGCTGTATATACGCATGAACGTTGTTTTCGTTTACTTATTGAATTGAATGAAACTGAATAGATGACATACATATATATATATGTAAATCCAGTAGCATTATTATTTCATATATTTCATTATTATTCATTATATAAACATTATGATCATTCATGTATTGTTAACATGGAGAATGAATCTAATCGTGTCGTGGAGACGGTAGTCCGTACGTACGCACGAGTGATGATATCATTCCCATAATTATTGAATAGAATTGGAGGGGATGGTATAATATATCAGAATCAGTATGATGTCATAATAACCATATATTGTTTTTCGTTACACCATTATAACCATCCATGTATGTTTTTGGTGGAAAAACAGATTTCACCACGGCGTGGAGACGGTATTCCGTACGTACGCATGCGTGGTGATTTCATTTTCCATAGGATGGATAGATGGTGAAATAGGGTTGTTTCATACATATAATAACTTATTGGTATATGATTTATACTGATGTTATTACTTCATAATCAAACAACTAAAGAAGATGAAGTGGAAAAAGAAATAATGTTGAAAGAATCGGTAACAGATCTTGCCTCTTCTTTGAAGAGCCTCTTTGAGACCTCCTCTTAGGGCACTTAAATAAGTCTATGAAGAAAACAAGAACCTCTAGAATATTTAAATGGAAGTGGAGAAGTGAATTTGGTAGGTTTGGGCTGAGCATGAAGGCTCAATGTGGTGTGAAGAAGAGGGGGAGGAGGTTCCCTTTTATAAGGGAGGAGAGGGGCACCTTTGGAAAAACTAAAAATATTATTTTATTATAAATTCGTATCAGGTTTTTAATAGCTCCAAATTGATTTATTTAAAATCTAATGTGGGTATTGGTCGAAATACTCTAATAAAATTGAATTTAGACAAGTTTAGGTTTCAATTTTAACCTTATCATTTAGATTTAACCTTATGTTAAATTATTTTACATTTACCGTGTCTTCTTGATTTCATATACTATAATGTTAATAAAGTTACTATAACAGGAAAAATGAACCCAAATTTGTTTATTATTAAAATATATATCCTTATATAAGTCATTTATCAGATCCATAGATTTTTAGGAATAAAATACAATTAATAATATAATATTTTTTTAAAAGAACTTTTTTATGTCAATTTTGACACTATTTGGTAATTGCTTTTTGTCAAACTCATAACCGAATTATTATTTCGAAAAAAGTTAATTAAATCAATAAAAACATATCATATTAACCTATTAAATTAGTGTAATTCATAAAAATTCTCAAATTACATTTATTTGGGTATTTATAACATCAATTATGTCAATATTTCTTTAGTAAGATAATTACTGCATCATCTTTGTGTCATAAATAAAATAAATTATTTAATGTCTAAAAATTATAAATAAAATACCATTATGTATGAAATCTTTTTATATTTCTAATGAATATTTATAGTCGAATTTATATTATGTATAAACCTATATTAAAAAATATTTACTAATTAAACATTGATTTAACTATTTTAACCCTTCTTTATGTAAATTAATATTAAATGTCCTAATCTAATACAAGTGGGCCTAAATGGTCATATTTTATTCCTAAGGTTGTTTTTGGACGAACTACTCTAATAAAATAGAATTGGGACATGTTTTAGTTTTATAATAATATCATTTTTACCCATAATTATCCAATTTACTTTTAACCGTGGAAAATAAAAGTAAAAAGTTACTATTCACCAAAAATTATTTTAATCTCATTGAACCACATTTTATTCCTTGAAATTAACCGTGTCTCTATGATTTTTGAAATTCAATTCACAGAAGTGGTAAAATTAAATTTAAATTAAAAAAAGTCTGTTTTTAACTACCACTAAGTGGTTTCACTATTCATCAAAAATTGATGTTTTTCGAAAAAATACCAAATATTTAGCCTAAGAATTATTTGATATTCCGAATTCAAAATTGATGTCTATTTTTTCAAATTCATAACATATAAGTTTCATTAACTTATTTTAAATTTAATTCCCATTATCAAAACAAATAGTGTGTTTTTAAGAAACAAAAACAATCAAAAGATTGATACTTGTTTTTATCCAATTTCAATGTGAAATTATTTCCAATGAACAACATTGGATTAAATGGTAAAAATATATTATAATTACAATTTAAAACCAATTAAAAAAATAATCTAACCATATAAATTATTGCAATGAAAAATTTGTTTTTAATTAAAATATAGCGTGATTTTACTATTCATTAAAATATGAAAGTTATCAGAATAATATAAAATAATTTATCCAAAGTAAATTTTTATATCCTGATTCCAAAGAAGAATTTTATTTTTTCAAATTAAACTTATAGAAAAGTCAAAAACAAGATTTAAGGTGGGTGCGTCATCAAAAGGTGGGAGAACTGCATTTTTTTAAAAATACATATTTTACACGAAAAATTTCTTTTATTCTCATACCATATTCTAGAAAATGTGTAAGATAAATAATATTGTTATAAAATTCAAAATGTAGTTAATACTATTCATAATGGCTAGTACACAATAATATTATAACAATATATCATTGTTTAGTGAAACCTGGTATTGCGTACAACACACGCTATTGAGGAAGGTTGCAATTGTGTGTAATGCAAGCCAAGTCAGGGTTGCGTGTTGTGCAAGACTCCTACGTTGTTTCGTGTAACAGAATCCAACCATATTTCATTTATACATTGAATATTTACAATAAATTTTTTGTAGAATAACTATTTTCTAAATTGTGTGTAACATGATCTGAGAATAGTGTTGTGTATACTGAAAGCTCATACGGATTGCGTATAACGCAAGGCAATCTTGTTGTAGCTTACAACATAAGAAATCAAGGAAATTAAAAGAATATTTTTCATAAAATATCGGGGTGTTACAAGAAAGAATCAGAAAAAAAATTATATTGCTAATCTAAAAGTACACTAAACATAATGGTTCTCTAGAATGTGTGAGATTATTATTAAAATTAATATTATTAATCAATACATTCATGATTAGTGTATAATCCCATCCATCACCCATTATATTAAGAAGAGGCGGTGGGTGTTACTCGCCTTTGGTGACTTCCCCAATACACCAAAGGTTGGAAATAATTTCCTTGTTCCACAATAAAATTTGTGGCATAATTTTAACATTGAAACATATACATCCAAAACATAAGGCAATAACCGAAAAACCCTATATATAATAAATGTGTGTGAAAATAAAACTATAAAATATAAAATAGTAACTATATATGTTTTCAATCAGAAAACAAAATAAAATATCCAATTAAAACAAAAGAAAAAAACAAAGACACCAAAAAACATACTAGAAACTAACACCTAGATCTAGGCACTAACTCAATAAGACATTCCCACACTATCAAGAATCATCACTAAAGAATAATATACCTTTCCTTTAGTTGGGTCTTGATAGATAACAACTGCAAATTCTCAATAGTTCCCAAGGATGGGTGTGAGTCTTAATTAAGTAATATTTTCCCAATGACCTAGCAAATCATTACAGTAGGACAAAACAAGATAAAAAATTTATAAAAAAATTAAATTAATTTTATGTTGTATATATTAAATCTGAAATTTTTTCTGAAGGAAAACATTAAAATAGGAATTTAAAACATTTATCATTTCATTTTGAATACCCATTCCATTGTTCCACAAATTAACTCATCTAAACATCCAACCATTCATGCCAATGATAGTGTTCTATACTCATGGGAAGTCTCTTATCCATATACCAAGTCATAATAAGGTAGTAAATAATAGGTTCAATAATGGAACACAAACCTTCCACATGGTCACATTTAATAAAATGGAACTCATGCCAACCATATACTCGAAATCCCATTACAATACATTGAACATAAACCCATTATTTCTTTTTAAAATTTCAATTTCAATTTTCCATGAATCAAATAAAAACCATAACATTTAATCGGATTTTTTAAAATTATTATCAAAGAATATTTTTCATTATATCATCAAATTTCCACAATTTCTTAAAAACATCACAAAAGGTTTCCAAATACAATCACCCTAGGATTTTCAAATAAATTCAATAAAAAATTATTTTCAAATAAGAATTCTGGTTCTAAATAGATGGAATCGAGTGTGAGGCCACATATCTCAAATACATTGGATGAAATAAAGAACAACGCAAAAATTTTCCTGATCCAATCAGGAAAAACATTTCCATCCATAGATCCATCATCAAAATATCACAATTAAAATTATTTAATAATGATCAATCCAAATTAGTTTCAATTTATGATTTAAAGAAATATAATAAGATGATATTGAAGATGAATGTCCATGAATGACAACTAACCATCAATTCTTATTCCCCAAAGCGATTTATTTGACTATTGATTTCTCCTGAAAAGAATAGGAACATATCTCTAAAATTTAGAGAAAATGAGTTTTTTATGTTAGAATAAAGGGAAATGATCCTGGAAGAATTTCCTATGAATTATATCAACTAATTTAAATGGTTCATCATTATACCACACATCTAGACCACACTGTTTGGAAAACTGTGTACCTGCCGTCTAAATTTCAATGTCTCAATCCAACAACTTGCATGGTTGGATCAATCAATTAAAAAATATTTGAATTAACCATGAAAAAATGCCTTAATCCATACCTTGTATGGTTTTCTGACAAAGTTAGACAAGCCTTGCACCAACTACATGTTTACCCACTATTTCAAAGATCATCATTTCTTCTAGGAAACCATACAGTTTTTCCAAACCGTGTTCCAATGAAGCTCCATCCCAGTGATCGTTATTTTCTATTTCATGGTTTATTGAATGACATTACCAGTTTTTACTAACTATCCTCAATATTTACACCTCAAAAGTTGTCTAAAAGACATTCCAAAACTTGTCTAAACATTCAAAATCATAACCTGATCATTATATATACTTAAAATAATAACACAATAGTTCATGTACCTGAAACTAAGGGACTATATTCTCTTCACCATTGGACATTGCATTAATGGAATTTAAACCCCCATAGTTTTCTGGATAAGTTCTATCCATTTCCCTAACACATCATTTTCAAACTCTCATACTTCTTCCTATAAATGATCATGTTTTCATAAACCCTATAAAATCTCTATGGTTTTCCCATTAAATACATTATCTATATTATCCACAACCAATAAGAGTATATGAAATAATGTAGCATCTAGATATATGTCAATGTGATCCCATTTAATCACATGGTTATGATTAGAATGATGTTTATTGAATTGGGATACATAAAAAAATATGCAATGAAAATAACAATGGAATGGAATCTAACCAATAATACACTAAAATAACTCATTAAAGTATCTCAAAAGGGCCAATGTATTGAGCATATAACTATCCATAATTAACAAAATGTTAATTTCGTTCCCTTATATAGATTCATAAGATTACAAAAATACTTAATGAAAATGATGACATCCATTAATAATGATACAAATTTGATTTTGGACAACTCTTAACCATCCCCATAGTATTTATGATAAACTGAATATTTTCTATTGTCTATTGAGCAAGGCTTCGTCCAAAAAATTTATGTCTCACATATTTCCATGAAACAAATTGGATAAATATATGTTACACTATAAGATGATTAAAAATGATCCATATGTGTCCAATACAACTAAAAGTTTTTTTTATAAGAACATTAATAATGAAAAATTATGTTTCTATGAGGCACAAATATCTATTTTAGAATCCCTAATATTGTCCTTAAATGATTGGATTGTCCATTCAAACTTCCATTTCATTTCTGTTTGATAAGATATACTCATAGTCATATCTGTACGAGGTATTTCAATAATGTTTTCCCAACAATGAGATGTAAAAATAGGGTTTTTGTCTGATACAATAGATATCAGAACATAATTTCTCCTTAAAAGAGCTCTGATATAGTTTCTGGACATGTCCCCCATAAAGTTGTTTTCATAAATAAGGATTAAATGAGAAAAAAGTTAGGCCAATGCACTATCACATATATAGAATTGTATACCCTAATCTTATTTGGTATAGCCATTTCAAAGTACATAACCATCTTCACCCATATCTACATGTTAATAGATAAGGAATTCAAAATACCTACTACTAGTTGGTTCTATGACATGACCGACTTACAGGGGATGAATCTTGAAAAATAGTCTTCCACTATGCTTTTAATTAAAACCAACAAAAACTATCATATTAATTAGTTATATGTTATCAGAATTATAAGGTGAAAAACCCATTTCCAATTGTTGTTGGCACTGCAAAGTTATTATATAAAAGGAAAGCATTCCATGATATGATTTCTAAACCAAAAAATATAACACCCATCAATCTTTAATTCCTTAATGGTCTTCCCACTATACAGTTTTGAACACAGAGAAATAAATTCAGAATCACACATATGATCCTCTTTCCAAGGTTGAACCTGATTAGGCACAAAGAAAACAAGGAATAAACTGAAATATTACTGTGGTTGATACAATCTAGGTGCTTTTCTAATATAAATAACATCATCTACCCATGATTAAGTAATTATTTATTTGATTTATTACACAACATCCATCATAATTCATCCTCTAATGAATTGACATTTCCAATAGTATACATTAAGTCAAAGTATATCAATTCAAGGTATTATACCCATTATCTTTTACGTTGACAAAAATATCATCGTGATATTTCATTTAAACTATTATGATCTATAAAAACCAAATTTTTTTACTAAAAATATAATGAAGACAACATCTCAATGAATGGACTATAAAAATAAATTCCAAATCCTTTGTTGGGTAGTTGTTCTCATGAAATCATAATTTCCATATTCTATAAGAAAAATCATGATACCCACATAAGATAAAACCACCTAATCTCAAATTGTATGCCTTAACATATACTAAATAGACATATCCATACATTAGAAACATAGGTATATGTTCTGATTAAAGTATAATATTGGGATCATGAAAGGATTTCTTACATTTCCCATTATTTTGAAAATGAACATATTTTATAATCAAACCTGTTATTAGTTATTCCAAAATTAAAAAATTCATGAAAAATATTTCTTTAGTATCTTGTTATTCCTAGGAAACATTGTATCTCACTAATATTCGTTAATACATTCAATTTGATAAAAAAATTTATCTTCTTTTGATCTATAGAAACTCCTCTTTTAGAAATGACAAGGACAAGGAACAATACCAATTGTATACAGAACGTACACACTAGTATCATGGAATTTATTTGATACTAGCTCAAGATACTCAACATTATCTCCTTGTATTGATCATGATCCTTACCTATCCTTTAATACAATAATATAACATCTTTGAAACACCTTCACAGATGAATATCTATTCCTTTTAAATAACCAATTCATTAATTCGATAAATATGTCTGGTGAATTTTATGAACAAAAGGAATAAAAATGAACTCATAGTTTTTATAAATTATTTTTAAAATATGTTTTCAGGATATCATCCTTTCGAAGACAAAGATGGTGATATGTTGAACATATTTAAATTTGCAATAACCAGTGGGAAAACCTATATTGATCGAATATATCATATAAGTATGGTATTGGATATTTGTAATAACATGGATAAAATTATTATAATATAAAAACCATATACTTTCATCAACCTTCATCCTTAAAATAATTGGTGCTAACCATGAAGATATACTTGGTTAGATGAACCCATTCATTCCCAATCATGAAACTAATCCTTAAAATCCATTAATACTATTGGTTCAATTAGATAAGGTAGAAGGGAAATAGGAATTGTACATGGTATGTGATCAACCAATTACTCCACTTATCTTTTGGGTATATATCCTAATAAAATGTCAGGAAAAACCATCAAGGAACTTGTTCAACAGCGTTGGAAAATCAATTTTAACAATATCATATACAAATTCTAAAGAAACTGTGGTCAGATGGTAAAATATTTTTTCAAAAACTGATACCAAGGGTTATACACTTATTGAATCCTATACAAGATATCCATTAAATAGATTACTAAATACAAACTATGAATTAAAACTCAAATGTTGTGCATACAAATCAACATGGGACTGAAATCTAGATATCCAATCTATTCCTAGTATCAAGTAAAATGTATATATATATATTTATATCAAAGACAAGGGCCATTGAAACTAAGTCTCATTAATTGTTATCAATCACCATTTACTTTTCAAGGCTGTAAAGTCTCTTTTTACCAATGGTGTTTGGATTCTCAAAATAGAAGGCATCATTAACTCTTGTAAACCAATCAAGTCAGAAAAATAAGAAATAATGACAAAATGAGATGTTCTCGTATCAAACAGAACAAGTATAATAATAGAATTATAAAGAATCATAACTCTAACCATTTAAGGTACAGATTGATTATTCAGGATAACATTCCAATCGCCATATAATTTCATAGTCACAACACACTTTAAAAATTATTACCTAGTTTAGATTACAATGATTGAGGTGTGAAGGTATTCCTTTAATCACCATTGCATTCTATATTTCTCTAATGATATCTATTTATCTGAACTCATCATATCACATAATATGATACATGAGATAAAAAATATATGTCCCCAAAACCTGAAATTGGAGCACTAATAAAATAGAATAGAATATTCCTCATCAGGATTCAGATGTGGAATGATCATTGTGGAGAATTCAATCATACTATTTGTGGTCAAAAGAACCACACTAAAAACATAACATCATACTATTTGGTTGAGGAGGATGATTTGATGATCCCATTGTCTGATTTGGGGTGACCAATTAATCTATAATTAATGTCCCCATATAATTATTCCCAACATAGTGTTTCTGTAACACCCCAAGCTTCTACGATATGCTTCTCTTTGAATAATGTGATAGCATGTGTTGTAGGCAACACCGAGTTCTAACACACCATAACCAATCAAACTAGCCGTTATGAATTGTAATACCTAAATTTTGAAATTATATATATTTTATATTTCAAAATGGACTTCATTTTTTGGATTTGGAATATTGAATTTAGCCTAAGGTAAAAATTTTTGTACTTTTCGGATAACTTTAATATTTCGATGAATAGTGAAAATTACTAAATTTTAATAAAAAACCACTTTTTTAATTGAAATAATTTATATTGATAAATTATGAATTTGAGTGGTTTTAAAGTATATTTAGAATATAGTTTTACCATTTAATACAATGTTGGTCATTGGACATAATTTCACAATTAAACCGAACATAAACAAGTATCAAACTTTTGATAGTTATTATATCTTAAAAACACGCTTTTTTGTTTTGACACCGGGAATTAATTTTAAATTAATTTCTGCCACTTCTGTGTTTTGAATTTGGAAAAATTGATTCCATATTTACAATCAGGATGTTCAAATTGTGTAAATTGGTAACTTTTATTTTTATACATTTTGAATAATTATTTCGGAAAATATTTTATTTACCATGGTTAAAGGGTAAATCCGGTAAATAAGGGTTTTAAAAATAATATTATAATAATAAAAATTACCCTTAAACGTGTCCTAAACTTATTGGATGATACATGGTCGACCATATGAATCTTTGGGTCGTTTTTGGGACCCCATGGTGCCACTTGTTGGTGATAGGGACACTTTATTTTAATTAAGTAAAATTAAGTATAAAAATTACATAAGCATATATCTTTTAGAAAAAAAATGTTACATAGGATTATATATGTTGAATTTTCGACTATAAATATTCATTAGAAATTTAAAAAGATATCCTACATAATTGTAGTTTTTTTATAATTTTTAGACATTATATAATATAATTTATATAGGACACAATGATGATGCTGTAATTACCATAATAGTGAACAATTAAAATGATTGATATTGTAGATACACAAATAAAAATAATTTAAGACTTTTTATGAATTAAAATAATGTTATATGTTAATATGACATTTTAGGAACGCTTTAATTAACTTTTTTAGAAGTAATCATTCTGTTATGATATTTAGAAAAATCAATTATTGAATAGTGTCAAAATTGACATAAAAATGTTTTTAAAACAAATAGTATATTATTAATTGATATTAAATTCCTAAAAATCTAAGGATCCTCCAAGATACTTATATAATGATATTTGTATCATTAATGGACTACATAGGGGTGTAGTGGATGTATATAGTATGTTTATTAACCATATAATATAAAAATACAATGAGACATTGTAAAAGTGAAGCAAATTAACTAAGAGTAAATACTTAAAGATAAGGTTAATATAGTTACCCAAACTTGTCTAAATTATATTGGTTGAGTTGTTTTAGACCCATACCCACCTTAAACTTTAAATAATAAACTTTTGAGCCATTATATGTCGAATATGAATTTATTATAAATTAATATTTCTAGCTTTTCCAAAGGTTCCCCTCACCCCTCTTATAAAAGGGCACTCCCCCTTCTCATTACATCACACCTTCAAAGCCTTTTGGTTCGGAAAACCCCTGCCCAAATACTCTCTCAACATACCTCACTTCATCTTAGAGGCATTAATTTAGTCATAAATCCATCTTAAGAAGCCCTTTTTTTCAAATCATAAGGAAGAACCCAAAGAAGAGGTAATGATTTCACCACCCTTTTTCAAGTTCCTTTCTTCTTCCACTTCCTCATCCTTTGTTATTACCGTTATAAAATAATAACTCCAGTATCTTATATATACTGTGATGTTATTATAAATATGGTTAAACCATATTCATTATTCTATCCATCCTTTGAATAACATGTCACCATACGTGCGTACGTACGGCTTACAGTCTCCACATCGTGGTGTAATTGTTATTCAATAAATTATTATATGGATGGGTATAATAATGATGTGTAACTCATATAAATAATAAATATAACATGATAATTATTCTTTATATATGATATACCATCAAATTATATATTATTTTAATATCAAAATAATGATATTGTCGCTCGTGCGTACGTACGGACTACCGTCACCACGAACACGATGAGATTAATTCTCCATCGTATCCATTGAAGTATAATTATCATTTGATGATTAATAATAGTATATAAGGACTTGATATCATTCTGGATATGATTAAGATACAACCTATCCATGAAAATCATAGCTTACGTAACAAAATATATAAAAGAAAATGGGTAAGTTAACACCCGAAACAACGATAATACTAAGATATTATTAACAAATCATTGTTAAAAGATCATATATGATGTCAAATTAATGTATATGATTCTTTTATAATTTAATAACAATTATTTCACCATTATACAGGAGTTTAACCTACCCCATCCATGGAAAAGTACAAGGTAAGGGTTATATCACAATCTCTTCATTATCCGAGGTTGTTTATACGTAATAATCTACTAGAATCTCTTTATCATCCACATCCATGATTCTTAAAAATGTATTTCAAAACATTTTTACTATTTAAAATAATATGGGTTAAAGTCATCTATACCCTTTTTTGACTTTTTATAAGAGTTTTATAAAGGAATATTTCCGTCATTTTCCAAACAAGTTGCTTTTTAACCTTTTCGACATAATTAAGGTAAGAATGTTTTTTTAACTTATATGACGAGTGCGGCTATTTTCTGCTGTTATAAAATCGTCGAAGCTTCCATTACAACATTATAAGAGTATTTTTAATGAAATTTTTTATTTTATAAATGTATGACTCTTAAATGAATTCAAAATAGACAGAGATATTTCTCTAAAAAGAGTTTTGATTTCATCTATGTCAACATCATTTGATGGATTTTACGTTTATTTGAAGTTGATTTATTATGACACCAAACTTCAATATTGTATTGAAGGTTTTGTGATATGTTTGACTGTGGATGTGATATTTTTATACCATTCATGGTTTATGGTGGAAGTATTGACATTTCTTATGCTAGTTTTAATACGAATGTTTATGTTATGTTTAAACCTTTTCATATGGAAATGCATTGGACTTAATATGTGACGGGTGGAGCCTGCTATAGCTCCTCGATGCATCGGTTGGTCACATGAGACAAACTAGTGTCTTGGCACAAGGTCTTGGAAAAATCATATTTGTAGTCTTGTCCCGAGGCCTTGGCTATGTGGTTATGATAGTCTAGCAATATGCATTCCATCATTAGGAAAGTGGTTATTTATATTGCATGTGATTATTCGATTAGTAGAATATCCATGTGAATAAGTAAATGGAATTATTTCATTTTATTGTTTCCATAATATGTTGAAGTTCAGGTTTAAAAGGCTTTTGTTTTAGTTATACACTTCCTTAAATGTTTATTCTTATTTATGAAATTTTATGCTATATTGTTATCCTTAATGGGCATTTGAGCTCACCCCTTTTCTATGTTTTATTTTTCCCAAGATGTGAAGAAGTAAATTATGAATGACCTGCAGGGATATTATGAGGGGATAATAATGTGGATTACGGAGACAATATGTTTTTGTTGTAGTTTTTATTTTCATGATGTAATGTAAAACTTCTTAAATATATCTAGTGTTTCAAAGGCTTCTAAACCAATCGGTCTTTTGAGATTTGATCTTTCTTGTGATAAGGCCAATGTTATGTAATAATGCTCCGAATCTAGGTAACTGGGGTCGAGGCGTTATAGTTGGTATTAGAGGAAGTTTTTTAAAAACCTTGGAAGCTAGATTTAGATAATCTATGATTAGAGAACATAGATTTAAGATGGACTTTGAGGATTAGTATAGAAGAACTTCCTAGAATTTTGGTATTGTTGAGATTTTTTGAGTTTTCCAAGCAATACATCCCTGTCTGTATACGAGCAGGTAGAGGCGGCTCTGGCACAGATTTACCTAGGGGTAAAACCCAAAAGCACCACTTTGATCTAGACTCGAACGAGAATTGGTGCATGACAATGAGCCTTGCCGCACTCTTGGTTACGACACTCCTGGGGGATATGTTTAGAATAACTCTCATTTTCGTTATAAATCATTATGAAGGGTTTATGAGTATATACTTCCTCAAGGGAATTTTTTTATGATTACGGATTATATACATAAATAGTTCAATTTATGTTATGTTTTTTATAAGTATGGAATTATTTATTTTGATTCATAAACTGATCTAGTTTATGCCATTGTTTAGAAATGGCGCCTGGTGGAAGAAATGGAAACTGTATCAATGCACACACTCCATGTAGGAATTTCCCTCCTACTCAAGATAATTATAGTGGAGCTGGTGATTCAACTGGTGCCGATCAGCTAATCACCATACTGGGACAAATCAATCAGGTTATGAATAATAACCATACCCGTATGGAGCACCCTGATCCGCAGCAAGGAGGATCATTGTTAGATTGATTCATGAGGAAACAACCACCAACATTCTATGGGAGTAAAAATCCCTTATTAGCTGAGCAATTTATACATTCCCTAGAGAAATTATATCAGGCTTTGGGAGTAGTGAAAGGGAAAAAGTTAACATGGCAGTTTACTAACTCACTGGAGATGCTGATCAATGGTGGTCATTGATTCAAAATAATAAGGAAGATGATGAAGTATCAAATATGTAATGGATGGAGTTCAATGATCTATTTTTAGAAAAATTCTTTCCTTGCGACCATCGAGCAGATATGGAAAGGCAATTTCTGAGTCTGAGACAAAAGGAAGATGAGATTGTCATAAAGTATGAGGCTAACTTTACGAGGTTAGCAAGGTATGCTGGAGATTATATACATAACCCAAAATGTAATATTTATCGTTTCTTTGATGGGTTAAAACCATTTCTCCATCGAGCATTAGTCTCACAATCCTTCTCGTCGTACGAAGACACTGTCTCATGTGCTATCAAGACCGAAAAGGAATTCTCTAAGTATTATGACTTTAAAGCAATGCAAGAGAAGAAGAGACCTGCTGATCAATCTGATATTGGTAATAAGGGAAAGAAGGGAACAGTTGAATATCCATCCTGTGGTAAATGTGGTATGAAACACCCCAGTATTTGCGTGAAGGGAACCTGAGTCTGTTACAAGTGTGGTGAAAAAGGCCACCAAGATCGTGATTGCAAGGGGAAGAAGGAAGCTACCAATGTTCAGTGCTACAATTGTAGGGAGATGGGGAATTATTTAAATGAATTTCCTATGAGTCCGGAGAAATTACCTAAGAAAAGGCCAAGGGATCAAGGCCAAGCTTATGCTACCACTACTACTGAGGTAGAAGCTCTGAATGACATGGTGGCATGTAATTTAATGGTTTCCTCAAGTTTAGAAAATGCATTATTTGATTCTGGATCATCGCATTGTTTCATATCTTCCTAGTTTGCTATGAAAATTATATATTTCCAATTTGATTAATAAAGGTGTTTTCAGTTAAAACTCCTAAGGGAATTTTCATTGCAACAAAGTTTGGTGAATCATTCCCCATTAGAGCACATAAATGTTCTTTCTCTGCTAATCTCATCATCATACCTATGATTGAGTTTGATATAATCCTTGGTATGGACTAGCTTTCGGACTATGATGCAAAGATTTATTGTATGATGAAAGAGGTTACGATTCTTGATGACGATGATAAGGAACACCTTATCTTTAGAGCATAATTGTCACAACCTAATTCCTATCTAGATCCACCCCCAATAGCTCAACTAAATTCAATTATTAGGGAGGAAGAGAAAGAAATGACTATGGGTGAGAAATGGAATGTTCAAATAGGATGCACCTGTTGTGAAAGAATATGTAGATGTATTTCTGGATGATTTACCTAGACATCCTCCAGAACGAGAAGTTGAGTTTTCCATTGATTTAATTCCTAGATCAAGGCCTATATCGAATATCCCTTATAGAATGGCCACTGTAGAATTAGTTTAACAAAAGAAACAACTAGAGGAATTGTGTAATAACGGATTTATTTGCCCAGGTGTTTCTCCATGGGGAGCCCCTGTTCTTTTTGTTAAAAAGAAAGATGGATCTATGAGGTTATGTATCGACTACAGGGAGATCAATGCTATAACAATAAAGAACAAGTATCCCCTACCTCACATTGATGATATATTTGGACAACTGCATGGAGATCAATACATTTCAAATATTGACCTTCGATCGGGAAACCATCAGTTGTGTGTGAAGAAGGAAGACATTCCCAATACAGCATTTCGAACCAGGTACGGGCATTACAAGTTTACATTGATGCCTTTTGGATTGGCTAATGCACCCTCTGTATTCATGTATATGATAAATATAGTTTTCAAGGAGAATCTCGATGAATTTGTGGTGGTATTTATTGATGATATCTTGGTATACTCCAAAATCTATGAAGGTCATGAAAATCACTTGCGCATTATTCTAAAGACTCTTAGAAGACATGAATTATATGGGAAGTGTAGCAAGTGTGAATTCTGGCTTTAGGAGATTTATTTTATTTGCTATATTATCTCTAAAGATGGAATCTCTATTGATCCTTCTAAGACCAAGGCAATCCAAGAATGGACAGAACCTACGAGTATTACTAAGGTACGCAGTTTTATTTGTTTCGCCGGTAATTATCGATGTTTCGTCCAGAATTTTGCCCGATTGGCTAACCCATTAACAAAGCTTACACGTAAAGGGGAAAATTTTGTTTGGACAAAAGAGTGTGAAGAATGTTTCAAAGAACTGATGAGAAGATTAGTCAATGATCCTATATTGAATCTACCATGGGGGAATGATGGGTTCGTTATTTATACTGATTCATCAAAGAAAGGACTTGGTTGTATCCTTATGCAGAATGATAGGTATATTGCCTATGAATCACAACAGTTGAAAAATCATTATCAAAACTATCCAACTCATGGTCTTGAGTTAGATGCTGTTATCTTTTCTTTGAAGGTATGGAGGCACTACCTCTATAGTGAAAAATCTGAGATTTATGCTGATCACAAGAGTTTGCAGTATATTTTTTCAATAAAAAGAACTCAACATGAGGCAAAGTAAATGGATTGAATTACTCAAGGATTATTATTGTACGATATACTACCACCTGGGGAAATCAAACTAGGTGGAATATTCTTTGAGCAAAAAAGATCATGGAGTTTTGAACAATATGAGAATTGAAAGGGATTCAATTTTCATGGATCTAGTGATGATGGACATGGGAATAACCAGGGAAGGCGAAACATCCATTATTTTTCAAATGGTTTCCAAACCATCTTTACTAGAAAATATTAAGAGTTCTCAGATAGATGATAAAGAATTTCAAAAGAAGATTAAAGCTGTGAATGATGGGAGATTGAGAGACTTTGTGTGTGAAGATGGAATTTTGAAATTCATGAAGAGACTTTGTGTTACTGATATACCTGATCTGAAAAGGGAATTGCTGGATGATGCTCATAGTTCCAATTTATCTATACACCCTGGGAGCACCAAAATGTATAGATATTTGAAGGGACATTTTTTGTGGGACAATATGAAGAGGGAGATTGCTGATTTTGTGTCAAGATGCATGGTTTGACAACAAGTGAATGCTGGAAGGCAACATCCTCGAGGAGTCATGCAACCTCTTCCCATACCGGAGTGGAAATGGGACAATATTACGATGGAAATTGTCATGGGGCTACTAAAGACTCCTATAAGGAACGATGCAATATCATTTATTATTGATCGTCTTACCAAGTCAGCACATTTTCTTGCTATAAAAGAAGGTCTACCACTTGAACGTCTAGTAAGACTATATATTAATGAAGTTGTGAGACTTCATGGAGTACCCCTATCGATTTTTTCTGATCGTAATCCCCGTTTTACTTCATGATTCTGGAAAAGTCTTCAGAAATACCTAGATACTGAACTTCATTTAAGCACTGCCTACCACCCTCAGACAGATGGACAATCACAATGAACTATTCAAACCTTAGAAGACATGTTGAGATCTTGCGCACATCACTTTCAGGGCATGTGGGATCAATATTTACCTTTGGTAGAATTTTACTATAACAATAGCTTCCATTAGAGTACTCAGATGGCACCATATGAATCATTATTTGGAAAGAGATGTCTCACACCAACCTGTTGGGATGACGTTTGTGAAAGAAAGCATGTAGGCCCAGAACTGGTGGAGGAAACGATGGAAAAGGTGAAGGTAATCCAAAAACCATATCAAAGAAGCTCAAAGTAGACAGAAGAGCTATGCTGATAATCGAAGAAAGGATTTGGAATTTCAAGTCGGTGATCATGTTTTCATGAAGTTGTCTCCATGGAAGGGAGTTGTACGTTTTGGTAGTAAAGGTAAATTGAGTCCCTGGTACATCGGACCTTTTGAAATTCTAGAACATGTTGGGGTTGTAGCTTACCGATTGTCAATGCCGCCAAGTCTCTCCAAAGTCCACGATGTGTTCCACGTATCTCTATTGAGGAAATACATGCCTGACCCAATGCATGTACTCACCTATGAGGAATTAGAACTGGAACCCGATTTGTCTTATTGCGAAGAGCCCATCAGGATTCTTTATACGAGAGAACAAGTACTGAGAAACCGGGCGATGCGTCGCGTAAAAGTTTTGTGGAGAAACCATAAGATGGAAGATGCAACATGGGAACCTGAGGGACTTATGATGAATAACAACATGTGTCTTTTCATGTGATAATATTATAGAAATTTTGAGGATGAAATTTTTTGAAGGAGGGGAGAATGTAACACCCCAATCTGTTACGGTACGCTTCTCTTTGAAAAATGTGATAGCGTGTGTTGTACGCAACACCGAGTTCTAACACACTATAACCAATCAAACTAGCCATTATGAATAGTAATACCAACTTTTTGAAATTATAAATATTTTATATTTTAAAATGGACATCATTTTTGGATTTGGAATATTGAATTTAGCCTAAGGTGAAATTTTGGTACTTTTCGGATAACTTTAATATTTCTGTTAATATTGAAAATTATTAAATTTTAATAAAAAACCACTTTTTTAATCGAAATAATTTATATTGATAAATTATGAATATGAGTGTTTTTAAAATATAATTAGAATTTATTTTTACCATTTAATACAATTTTGGTAATTGGACATAATTTCATAATTAAACCGAACATAAACTAGTGTCAATTTTTTGATAGTTATTATATCGTAAAAACACGCTTTTAGTTTTGACAGCAGGAATTAATTTTAATTAATTTCTGCCACTTCTGTGTTTTGAATTTGGAAAAATGGATTCCATATTTGGAATCAGGAAGTTCAAATTGTGTAAAAAGGTATCTTTTATATTTAGAAATTTTGAATAATTATTTCGGTAAATATTTTATTTACCATGGTTAAAGGGTAAATCCGGTAAATAAGGGTTAAAAAATAATATTATAATAATACACAATTGTCCTTAAACGTGTCCTAACCTTATTGGTTGATACATGCTCGACCATATGAATCTTTGGGTCGATTTTGGGACCCCGTGGTGCCACTTGTAGGTGATAGAGACACTTTATTTTAATTAAGTTAAAATAAGTATAAAAATGACATAAGCATATATCTTTTAGAAAAACAATTTTTACATAGGGTTATATATGTTGGATTTTAGACTATAAATATTCATTAGAAAGATAAAACGATTTCCTACATAATGGTATTTTATTTATCATTTTTAGACATTAAATAATATTATTTATATAGGACACAATGATGATGCAGTAATTACCATAATAGTGAACAATTAAAATGAGTGATATTGTAGATACCCAAATAAAAATAATTTGAGACTTTTTATGAATTAAAGAAATGTTCTAAGTTAATATGACATGTTAGGAATGATTTAATTAACTTTTTTTGAGGTAATCATTCTTTTATGAGTTTTAGAAAAATCAATTATTGAATATTGTCAAAATTGACATAAAAGAGTTTTTAAAACAAATAGTATATTATTAATTGATATTAAATTCCTAGAAATCTAAGGATCGACCCAGAGGATTATATCATGATAGGTGTATCATTAATCGACCAATTTGGGGTGTAGTGGATTTATATAGTATGTTTATTAACCATATAATATAAAAATACAAAGAGACATTGTAAAAGTGAAGCTAATTAACAAAGAGTTAATACTTAAGGATAAGGTTAATATAGTAACCCAAACCTGTCTAAATTATATTGGATGAGTGGTTTTAGACCCATACCCACCTTAAACTTTAAATAATAAACTTTGGAGCCATTAGAAACCGAATATGAATTTATTATAAATTAATACTTCTAGCTTTTCAAAAGATGCCCCTCACCCCTCTTATAAAAGGGCACTCCCCCTTATCTTTACATCACACCTTCAAAGCCTTTTGGTTCGGCCAACCCCTGCCCAAATACTCTCTAAAATACCCTCACTTTATCCTAGATGCATTAATTTAGTCATAATTCCAACTTAAGATGCCCTTTTTTTCAAATCAAAAGGAAGAACCCAAAGAAAAGGTAATGATTTCACCACCCTTTTTCAAGTTCCTTTCTTCTTCCACTTCCTATTCTTTTGTTATTACCATTCTAAAATAATAACTCCAGTATCTTATATCTAATGTGATGTTATTATAAATATGGTACAACCATATTCATTATTGTATCCATCCTTTGAATAACATGTCACCATACGTGCGTACGTACGGCTTACCGTCTCCACGTCGTGGTGTAATTGTTATTCAATAAATTATTATTTAGATGGGTATAATAATGATGTGTAAATGATATAAAAAATAAATATAACATGATAACGATTCTTTATATATGATATACCATCAAATTATATATTATTTTAATATCAAAAGAATGATATTGTCGCTCGTGCATACGTACGGACTACCGTCACCACGAACGCGATGAGATTAATTCTCCATCGTATCCATTCAAGTATAATTCTCATTTGATGATTAATAATAGTATATAAGGACTTGATATCATTCTAGATATGATTAAGATACAACTTATCCATGAAAATCACAGCTTGCGTAACAAAACATATAAAAGAAAACAAGTAAGTTAACACCCGAAACAACGATAATACTGAGATATTATTAACAAATCAATGTTAAAAGATCTTATATGATATCATATTAATGTATATGATTATTGTATAATTTGATAACAATTATTTACCTATTTTACAGGATTTTAACCTACCCCAACCATGGAAAAGTACAAGGTAAGGGTTATTTCACAATCTCTTCATTATCCGAGGTTGTTTATACGTAATAATCTACTGGGATCTCGTTATCATCCACATCCATGTTTCTTAAAAATGTATTTCAAAACCTTTTTACTATTTAAAAGAATATGGGTTAAAGTCATATATACCCTTGTTTGACTTTTTATAAGATTTTTATAAAGGAATCTTTCCATCATTTTCCAAACAAGGTGATTTTTAACCTTTTCGACATAATTATGGTAAAAATGTTTTTTTAACTTATATTTAGAGTGCGGCTATTTTCTACCGTTATAAAATCGTAGAAGCTTCCATTACAAGATTATAAGAGTATTTTCAATGAAAATGTTTTATTTTATAAATGTATAACTCTTAAATGATTTCAAAATAGAAAGAGATATTTCTCTAAAAAGAGTTTTGATTTCATCTATGTCAACATCCTTTGATGGATTTTACGCTTATTTGAAGTTGATTTATTATGACACAAAAGTTCTATATTGTATTGAAGATTTTGTGATATGATTGACTGTGGATGTTCTATTTTTATGCCATTCATGGTTTATTGTGGAAGTATTGACATTTTGTATGATAGTTTTAATACGAATGTTTATGTTATGTTTAAACCATTTCATATGGAAATGAATTGGACTTAATATGTGACTGGTGGAGCCCGCTATAGCTCCTCGATGCATCAGTTGGTCCCATGAGACAAACTAGTGTCTTGGTACAAGGCCTTGGAAAAATCTTATTTGTAGTCTTGGCCCGAGGCCTTGGCTATGTGGTTATGATAGTCTGGCATTATGCATTCCATCATTATGAAAGTGGTTATTTATATTGCTTGTGATTATTCGATTAGTAGAATATCCATGTGAATTAGTAAATGGAATTATTTCATTTTATTTTTTCCATACTATGTTGATGTTCATGTTTAAAAGGCTTTTGTTTTATTTATACACTACCTTAAATGTTCATTCTTATTTATGAAATTTTCTGCTATATTGTCATCCTTACTGGGCATTTGAGCTCACCCCTTTTCTATGTTTTATTTTTCCCAGGATGTGAAGAAGTAAATTATGAATGACCTGCAGGGATATTATGAGGGGATAATAGTGTGGATTATGGATACAATATGTAGTTGTTGTTGTTTTTATTTTCATGATGTAATGGAAAAAATCATAAATATATCTACTGTTTCCAAGGCTACTAAACCAATCGGTCTTTCGAGATTTGATCTTTCTTGTGATCAGGCCAATGTTATGTAATAATGCACCGACTCTAGGTAACTGGGGTTGGGGCATTACAGTTGGTGTCAGAGGAAGTTTAGTACAAACCTTGAAATCTAGATTTAGATAAACTATGATTAGAGCACATAGATTTAAGATGGACTTTGAGGATTAGTATAGAAGAACTTCCTAGAATTTTTGTATTGTAGAGATTTTTTGTGTTTTTCAAGAAATACATCCATGTCTAGATACGAGCTGGTAGAGGCGGCTCTAGCACAGATTTACCTAGGGGTAAAACCCAAAAACACCGCTTTGAGCTAGACTCGAACGAGAACCGGTGCACGACAACGGGTTTTGCTGCAGTCTTGGTTACGACACTCCTGGGGGATATTCTTAGGATAACTATCATTTTCATTATAAATCATTATGTAGGGTTTATGAGTATATACTTCCTCAAGGATATTTTTTTATGATTATGGATTATATCCATAAATAGTTCAATTTATGTTAAGGTTTTTATAAGTATGGAATTATGTATTTTGATTCATAAACTGAGCTAGTTTATGCCATTGTTTAGAAATGGCGCCTGGTGGAAGAAATGGAAACCGTATCAATGCACACACTACATGTAGGAATTGCCCTCCTAATCATGATAATTATAGTGGAGCTGGTGATGCAACTGGTGCCGATCAGCTAATCACCATACTGGGACAAATCACTCAGGTTATAAATAATAACCTTACCCATATGAAGCACCCTGATCCGCAGCATGGAGGATCAATGTTAGATCGATTCATGAGGAAACAACCACCAACGTTCATTGGGAGTACAAATCCCTTAGTAGCTGAGAAATGTATAAATTCTCTAGAGAAATTATTTCAGGCATTTTTGAGTAGTGAAAGGGAAAAAGTTATCATGACAGTTTACCAACTCACTAGAGATGCTGATCAATGGTGGTCATTGATTCAAGATAATAACGAAGATGATGAAGTATCAAATATGGAATGGAGGGAGTTCAAAGATCTATTTTTAGAGAAATACTTTCCTCGCGACCATCGAGCAGATATGTAAAGGCAATTTCTGAGTCTCAGACAAAAGGAGGATGAGAATGTCATAAAGTATTAGGCTATCTTTACAAGGTTAGCAAGGTATGCTGGAGATTATATATGTAACACAAAAAGTAAGATTGATCGTTTCTTTGATGTGTTAAAACCATTTCTCCGTCGAGCATTAGTCTCACAATCCATTCCATCATACGAAGACACTGTCTCATGTGCTATATAGATCGAAAAGGAATTCTATATGTATTATGACTTTAAAGAAAAGCCAGAGAAGAAGAGACCTGCTTATCAATCTGAGAATGGAAATAAGGGGAAGAAGGGAACGGTTGAATATCCATCCTGTGGTAAATGTGGTATAAAACACCCTGGTACTTGCTAGAAGGGAACATGAGTCTATTACAAGTGTGGTGAAAAAGGCCACCAAGCTCGTGATTGTAAGGGGAAGATGGAAGCTACCAATGTTCAGTGCTACAATTGTAGGGAGATGGGGAATTATGCAAATGAATTTCTTATGTGCCAGGAGAACTTACCTCAGAAAAGGCCAAGGGATCAAGGCCAAGCTTATGCTATCACTACTGCTGAGGTAGAACCTCCGAATGACGTGGTGCCAGGTAATTTAATGGTTTCCTCAAGTTTAGTAAATGCATTATTTGATTCTGGATCATCGCATTGTTTCATATCTTCCCAGTTTTCTAAGAAAATTATATATTTCCAATTTGATTTAACAAAGGTTTTTTCAGTTAAAACTCATAAGGGAATTTTCATTGAAACAATGTTTGGTGAATCAGGCCCCATTAGAGCACATTAATGTTCTTTATCTATTGATCTCATCGTCATACCTATGATTGAGTTTGATATAATACTCGGTATGGACTGGCTTTCAGACAATTATGTAAAGATTTATTGTAAGAAGAATGAGGTTACAATTCTTGATGACGATGATAAGAAACACCTTATCTTTAGATCATAATTGTCACCACCTAATTCTTATCTAGATCCACCCCCAATAGCTCAACTAAATTCAATTATTAGGGAGGAAGAGAATGAAATGACTATGGGTGAGGTATAGAATGTTCAAATAGAGGATGTACCTGTTGTTAAAGAATATATAGATTTATTTTTTAAGAATTACCTAGACATCCTCCAGAATGAGAAGTTGAGTTTTCCATTTATTTAATTCCTAGATCAAGGCCAATATCGAATACCCCTTATAGAATGGCCACTGTAGAATTAGTTTAACAAAAGAAACAACTAGATGAATTGAGTAATAAGGGATTTATTTTCCTAGGTGTTTCTCCATGGGGAGCCCATGTTCTTTTTGTTAAAAAGAAATATGGATCTATGAGGTTATGTATCGACTACAGGGAGATCAATGATATAACAATAAAGAAAAAGTATCCCCTACCTCGCATTGATGATTTATTTGACCAACTGCATGGAGATCAATACTTTTCATAGATTGACCTTCGATCAGGATACCATCAGTTGTGTGTGAAGAAGGAAGACATTCCGAATACAACATTTTGAATTAGGTACGGGCATTACGAGTTTACAGTAATGCCTTTTGGATTGGCTAATGCACCCTCTGTATTCATGGATATGATGAATAAAGTTTTCAAGGAGTATCTCAATGTATTTGTGGTGGTAATTATTGATGATATCTTGGTATACTCCAAAAGCTACGAAGATCATAAAAAACAATTGTGCATTATCCTAAAGACTCTGAGAAGAAATGAATTATATGGGAAGTTTAGCAAGTGTGAATTCTGTCTTCAAGAGATTTCTTTTCATGGACATATTATCTCTATAGATGGAATCTATGTTGATCCTTCTAAGGCCAAGGCAATCCATGAATGGCCAGAACCTACGAGTATTACTGAGGTACGCGGTTTTATTGGTTTCGCCGGTTATTATCGACGTTTCGTCCAGAATTTTGCCCGATTGGCTAACCCATTAACAAAGCTCACACGTAAAGGGGTTAAATTTGTTTGGACAAAAGAGTGTAAAGAAAGTTTCAAAGAACTGAAGATAAGATTAGTCAATTCTCCTATATTGACTCTACCATCGGGGAATGATGGGTTAGTTATTTATAGTGATGCATCAAAGAAAGGACTTGGTTGTGTCCTTATGCAGAATGATAGGGTTATTGCCTATGCATCACGACAGTTGAAAATTAATTAGCAAAACTATCCAACTCATGATCGTGAGTTAGTAGCTTTGATCATTGCTTCGAAGATATGGAGGCACTACCTCTATGGTGAAAAATGTGAGATTTATGCTGATCACAAGAGTTTGAAGTATATATTCTCACAAAAAGAACTCAACATGAGGAAAAGGAGATGGCTTGAATTACTCAAGGATTATTATTGTACGATATACTACCACATGGGGAAAGCAAACAAGGTGGATGATTCTTTGAGCAGAAAAGATCATGGAGTTTTGAACAATATGAGAATTGAAAGGGATCCAATTTTCATGGATTTAGTGAAGATAGACATGGGAATAACCAGGGAATGCGAAACATCAATTCTTTTTCAAATGGTTGCCAAACCATCTTTACTAGAAAATATTAAGAGTTCTCAGATAGATGATGAAGAATTTCAAAAGAAGATTAATGCTATGAATGATGGGAGATTGAGAGACTTTGTGTATGAACATGGAATTTTGAAATTCATGAAGAGACTTTGTGTTCCCGATATACCTGATCTGAAAAGGGAATTGCTGGATGATGCTCATAGTTCCAATTTCTCTATACACCTCGGGATAACCAACAAGTATAGATCTTTAAAGGAACATTTTTTGTGGGAAAATATGAAGAGGTAGATTGCTGATTTTGTGTCAATATGCATGGTTTGTCAACAAGTGAATGCTGGAAGGCAACACCCTGGAGGAGTCATGCAACCTATTCCCATACCGGAGTGGAAATGGGACAATATTACGATGGACATTGTCATGGGGCTACCAAAGACTCCTAGAAGGAATGATGAAATACCTTTTATTATTGATCGTTTTACCAAGTCAGCACATTTTCATGCTATAAGAGAAGATCTACCACTGGAATGTCTAGCAATACTATATATTAAAGAAGTTGTGAGACTTGATGGAGTACCCTTATCGATTTTTTCTGATCGTGATCCCTGTTTTACTTCAATATTTTGGAAAAGTCTTCTGAAATCCCTAGATACTGAACTTCATTTGAGCACTGCCTACCACCCTCAGACATATGGACAATCAGAATGAACTATTCAAACCTTTGAAGACATGTTGAGATCTTGGTCACATGACTTTTAGGGTATGTGGGATCAATATTTACCTCTGGTATAATTTTCTTATAACAAGAGCTTCCATTCGAGTATTCAGATGGAACCATATGAAGCCTTATATGGAAAGAGATGTCGTACACCAACCTATTGGGATGACATTTGTGAAAGAAAACATGTAGGCCCAGAACTGGTGGAGGAAACAATAGAAAAGGTGAAGGTAATCCAAAACCATATCAAGGCATCTCAAAGTAGACAGAAGAACTATGCTGATAATCGAAGAAAGGATTTGGAATTTCAAGTCGGTGATCATGTTTTCTTGATGGTGTCTCCATGGAAGGGTGTCATACTTTTTGGTAATAAAGGTAAATTGAGTCCCTGGTACATCAGATCTTTTGAAATTCTAGAACGAGTTGGGGTTGTAGCTTACTGATTGGCAATGCCGCCAAGTCTCTCCAAAGTTCACGATGTGTTCCACATATCTCTATTGAGGAAATACATGCCGGACCCAACACATGTACTCACCTATGAGGAATTAGAACTGGAACCTAATTTGTCTTATTGCGAAGTGCCCGTCAGGATTCCTGATACGAGAGAACAAGTACTGAGAAACTGGATGACGTGTCTGGTAAAGGTTTTGTGGAGAAACCATAAGATGGAAGAGGCAACATGGGAACCTGAGGAACTTATGATGAAGAACCAACCGATTGATTTCATGTGATAATATTCTAGAAATTTTGAGGATTAAATTATTTGAAGGGGAGGAGAATGTAACACCCCAAGCTTCTACGGTACGCTTCTCTTTGAATAATGTTATAGCGTGTGTTGTACGCAACACTGAGTTCTAATACACCATAACCAATCAAACTAGCCATTATGAATAGTAATACCTACTTTTTAAAATTATAAATATTTTATATTTCAAAATGGACATCATTTTTTGATTTGGAATATTTAATTTAGCCTAAGGTGAAATTTTGGTACTTTTCGGATAACTTTAATATTTTGATAAATAGTGAAAATTAATAAATTTTAATTAAAAACGACTTTTTTAATCAAAATAATTTATATTGATAAATTATGAATTTGAGTGGTTTTAAAGTATATTTAGAATATATTTTTACCATTTAATACAATGTTGTTCATTGTACATAATTTCACAATTAAACCGAACATAAACGAGTGTCAATATTTGGATAGGTATTATATCTTAAAAACACGCTTTTAGTTTTGACAACGGGAATTAATTTTAAATCAATTTCTTCCACTTCTGTGTTTTGAATTTGGAAAAATGGATTCCATATTTGGAATCAGGAAGTTCAAATTGTTTAAATAGGTATCTTTTATTTTTAGACATTTTGAATAATTACTTCTGTAAATATTTTATTTACCATGGTTAAAGGGTAAATCTGTTAAATAAGGGTTAAAAATAATATTATAATAATAAAAAATTACCCTAAAACGTTTCCTAACCTTATTGGTTGATAAATGTTCGACCATGGGCATCTTTGGGTCGATTTTGGGTCCCCATGGTGCCACTTGTAGGGGATAGGGACACTTTATTTTAATTAATTTATAATAATTACAAAAATGGCATAAGCATATATCGTTTAGAAAAACAACATTTAGATTTTGTTATATATGTTGGATTTTCGACTATAAATATTCATTAGAAAGTTAAAAAGATTTCCTAAATATGGGTATTTTATTTATAATTTTTAGACATTAATGTATTTAATTTATAAATGTCACAATGATGATGCAGTAATTACCATAATAGTGAAGAATTAAAATGATTGATATTGTAGATACCCAAATAAATATAATTTGAGACTTTTTATGGATTATACTAATTTTCTAAGTTAATATGACTTTTTAGGAATTATTTATTTAATATTTTTCGAAGTACTAATTCTTATATGAGTTTTAAAAAAATCAATTATTGAATAGTGTCAAAATTGACATAAAAGAGTTTGTAAAACAAATAGTATATTATTAATTGATATTAAATTACATAAAATATAAGGATCCTCCAAGAGACTTATATCAAGATTTTTGTATCATTAATGGACCACTTGGGGGTCTCTTGGATGTATATTGTATGTTTATTAACCTTATAATTTAAAAATACAAAGAGACAATGTAAAAGTGAAACTAATTAACTAAGAGTTAATACTTAAAGATAAGGTTAATATAGTAACCCAAACCTGTCTAAATTATATTTGTTGAGTGGATTTAGACCCATCACCACCATAAACTTTAAATAATAATCTTTGGAGCCATTTGAATCCGAATATGAATTTATTAAAAATTAATATTTCTAGCTTTTCCAATGGTGCCCCTCAACCCTCTTATAAAAGGGCACTCCACCTTCTCATTACATCACACCTTCAAAGCCTTTCGGTTCGGCCAACCCCTGCCCAAATACTCTCTGAACTTCCCTCACTTCAACATATAGGCCTTACTTTAGTCTGAAATCCAACTTATAGAGCCCTTTTGATCAAATCTAAAGGAAGAACCCAAAGAAGAGGTAATGATTTCACCACCCTTTTTCAAGTTCTTTTCTCCTTCCACTTCCTCTTCCTCTGTTATTACCATTCTAAAATAATAACTCAAGTATCTTATATATATTGTGATGTTATTATAAATATTGTACAACCATATTCATTATTCTATCCTTATTTGAATAACATGTCACCATACGTGCGTACGTACGGCTTACCGTCTCCACGTCGTGGTGTAATTGTTATTCATTAAATTATTATTTGGATGGGTATAATAATGATGTGTAACTCATATAAATAATAAATATAACATGATAATTATTCTTTATATATGATATACCATCCAATTTTATATTATTTTAATATCAAAAGATTGATATTGTCGCTTGTGCGTACGTACGGACTACCGTCTCCACGAATGTGATGAGATTCATTCTCCATCGTATCCATTCAAGTATAATTCTCATTTGATGATTAATAATAGTATCTAAGGAATTGATATCATTCAGGATATGATTAAGATACAACCTATCCATGACAAACGTAGCTTACATAACAAAACATATAAAAGAAAATGAGTAAGTTAACACCAGAAACAACCATAATACTAAGATATTATTAACAAATCAATGTTATAAGATCATATATGATATCATATTAATGTATATGATTCATGTATAATTTAATAACAATTATTTCACCATTATACAAGATTTTAACCTACCCCAACCAAGGAAAAGTACAAGATAAGGGTTATTTCACAATTTCTTCATTATCTGAGGTTGTTTCTACGTAATAATCTACTGGGATCTCTTTATCATCCACATCCATGTTTCTTAAAAATGTATTTCAAAACAATTTTACTAATTAAAAGAATATGGATTAAAGTCATCTATACCCTTGTTTTACTTTTTATAAGAATTTTATAGAGGAATATTTCCTCCGTTTTCCAAACAAAGTGCTTTTTAACCTTTTTGACAGAATTAAGGTAAGAATGTTTTTTTAACATATATGGAGGGTGTGGCTATTTTCCGCCGTTATAAAATCGCCGAAGATTCCCTTAAAATATAATAAGAATATTTTCAAAGAAAATGTTTTATTTTATAAATGTATGAATCTTAAATGATTTCAAAATAGAAAGATATATTTCCCTAAAAAGAGTTTTGATTTCATCAATGTCAACATACTTTGATGGATTTTATGCTTATTTGATGTTGATAGATTATGATACAAATCTTCTATATTGTATTGAAGGTTTTGTGATATGTTTGACTGTAGATGATCTTTTTTTATACCATTCATGGTTTATGGTGAATGTATTGACATTTCGTATTCTAGTTTTAATACGAATGTTTATGTTATGTTTAAACCTTTTCATATGGGAATGCATTGGACTTATTATGTGACAGGTGGAGCCCGCTATAGCTCCTCGATGCATCGGTAGGTCTCATGAGACAATCTAGTGTCTTGGCACAAGGCCTTGGAAAAATCTTATTTGTAGTCTTAGCACGAGGCCTTGGATATCTGGTTATGATAGTCTGGAATTATGTATTACATCATTATGAATGTGGTTATTGATATTGCATGTGATTATTCGATTAGTAGAATAACCATGTGAATAAGTACATGGCATTATTTCATTTTATTTTTTCCATAAAATGTTGAATTTCACGTTTAAAAGGCATTTGTTTTAGTTATTCACTACCTTATATGTTTATTATTATTTATGAATGTTTTCACTATATTCTTATCCTTACTTGGCATTTGAGCTCACCCCCTTTTTTATGTTTTATTATTCCCAGGATGTGAAGAAGTAAATAATGAATGACTTGTAGGGATATTATGTTGGGATAATAGTGTGGATTATGGAGACAATATGTTGTTGTTGTAGTTTTTATTTTCATGATGTAATGTAAAACTTCATAAATATATCTAGTGTTTCCAAGGATACTAAACCAATCGGTCTTTCGAGATTTGATCTTTCTTGTGATCATGTTAATGTTATGTAATAATGCACCGACTCTGGGTAACTGGGGTTAGGACGTTACAGTTTCCACCTATTCTCATATCATTATACATTCATCTCCGATTTTATATCCTAATATATCCTTTTTTACCATCATCTATCTATTAATGATCTCCATATAATCTATTTTACAAATCCTGATAGTATCTGAGTGAATATATGGTTCTAACTCCAAAAAAATTCATTCCTTCGAGGAAACAGTTTTAACAATATCTCGTTGTATGATAAAATTAAACAATAAATTTAGCCACAAAATCTATTACAGAGATGTTTTCCTTCTAAAAACTGAAGAATTTTTTTACTTAAGAAATTCGTAATATGTGAGATTGAAATAGTTATTGAACAGTTATTCAAAATCCACTATTCCATGGATTGGTTTAAATTTTCTAAAATTGGTGGATCCTACCACTTGAGTAATAGATCATATAAAATAAAAGTTACTAAATTAACATTCATCATAGTCGGTGTGGCAAGGAATGAAATTATTTCATTCATCCTCTTTATCCACAATTATTCATTTCCGGGCTTAGAATCCTCCTATAAGGTGGGAGGGGGATCTAATTCTATAGAGCATAAATGTCACCACCTAATTCCTATCTAGATCCACCCCCAATAGCTCAACTAAATTCAATTATTAGGGAGGAAGAGAATGAAATGACTATGGGTGAGAAATGGAATGTTCAAATAGAGGATGTACATGTTGTGAAAGAATATGTAGATGTATTTCTGGAAGATTTACCTAGACATCCTCTAGAACGAGATGATGAGTTTTCCATTGATTTAATTCCTAGATCTAGTCCTATATAGAATACCCCTTATAGAATGGCCACTGTAGAATTAGTTTAACTAATGAAACAACTAGAGTAATTGAGTAATAAGGGATTTATTTTCCTAGGTGTTTCTCCATGGGGAGCCCCTGTTCATTTTGTTAAAAAGAAAGATGGATCTATGAGGTTATGTATCGACTACAGGGAGATCAATGATATAACAATAAAGAAAATGTATCCCCTACCTCACATTGATTATTTATTTGGCCAACTACATGGAGATCCATATATTTCAAATATTGACCTTCGATCGGGATACCATCAGTTGTGTGTGAAGAAGGAAGACATTCCAAATACAGCATTTCGAACCAAGTATGGGCATTACGAGTTTACAGTAATGCCATTTGGATTGGCTAATGCACCCTATGTATTCATGGATATAATTAATAGAGTTTTCAAGGATAATCTCAATGAAATTGTGGTGGTAGTTATTGATGATATCTTGGTATACTCCAAAATCTATGAAGATCATGAAAATCACTTGCGCATTGTCCTAAAGACTCTGAGAAGACATGAATTATATGGGAAGTGTAGCAAGTGTGAATTCTGGCTTCAGGAGATTTCTTTTTTGGCCATATTATCTCTAAAGATGGAATCTCTGTTGATCATTCTAAGACCAAGGCAATCCAAGAATGGCCAGCACCTACGAGTATTACTGAGGTACGCAGTTTTATTTGTTTCACCGGTTATTATCAATGTTTCGTCCCGAATTTTCACGATTGGCTAACCCATTAACAAAGCATACACGTAAAGGGGAAAAAATTTTTGGACAAAAGAGTGTGAAGAATGTTTCAAAGAACTGAAGAGAAGATTAGTCAATGATCTTATATTGACTCTACCATCGGGGAATGATGGGTTCGTTATTTATAGTGATTCATCAAAGAAAGGACTTGGTTGTGTCTTTATGTAAACTGATAGGTATATTGCCTATGCATCAAGATAGTTGAAAATTCATTAGCAAAACTATTCAACTCATGATCTTGAGTTTGCAGCTGTGATCTTTGCTTTGAAGATATGGAGGCACTACCTCTATGGTGAAAAATGTGAGATTTATGTTGATCACAAGAGTTTGAAGTATATTTTCTCACAAAAAGAACTCAACATTAGGCAAAGGAGATGGCTTGAATTACTCAAGGATTATTATTGTACAATATACTACCACCTGGGGAAAGCAAACTAGGTGGAAGATTCTTTGAGCAGAAAAGATCATGGAGTTTTGAACAATATGAGAATTGAAAGGGATCCAATTTTCATGGATCTAGTAAAGATGGACATGGGAATTACCAGGGAAGGCGAAACATCAATTATTTTTCAAATGGTTGCCAAACCATCTTTACTAGAAAATATTAAGAGTTCTCAGACTGATGATGAAGAATTTCAAAAGAAGATTAAATCTGTGAATGATGGGAGATTGAGAGACTTTGTGTATGAAGATGGAATTTTGAAATTCATGAAGAGACTTTGTGTTACCGATATACCTGATCTGAAAAGGGAATTGTTGGATGATGCTCATAGTTCCAATTTCACTATACACCCTGGGAGCACCAAAATGTATAGAGCTTTGAAGGAACATTTTTTGTGGGACAATATGAAGAGGGAGATTGCTGATTTTGTGTCAAGATGCATGGTTTGTCAACAAGTGAATGCTGGAAGGCAACATCCTGGAGGAGTCATGCAACCTCTTCACATACCAGAGTGGAAATGGGACAATATTACGATGGACATTGTCATGGGGCTACCAAAGACTCCTAGAAGGAACGATGCAATATCGTTTATTATTGATCGTCTTACTAAGTCAGCACATTATATTTCTATAAGAGAAAATCTACCATTGGGACGTCTAGCAAGACTATATATTAATGAAGTAGTGAGACTTCATGGAGTACCCCTATTGATTTTTTCTGATCGTGATCCCCGTTTTACTTCAAGATTCTGGAAAAGTCATCAGAAATCCCTAGATACTGAACATCATTTGAGCATTGTCTACCACCCACAGACAGATGGACAATCAGAATGAACTATTCAAACCTTAGAAGACATGTTGATATCTTGCTCACATGACTTTCTGGGTATGTGGGATCAATATTTACCTCTGGTAGAATTTTCCTATAACAATTGCTTCCATTCGAGTATTCATATGGCACCATATGAAGAATTATATCGAAATAGATGTCTCAGACCAACCTGTTGGGATGACGTTAGTGAAAGAAAACATGTAGGCCCATAACTGGTGGAGGAAACGATGGAAAAGGTGAAGGTAATCCAAAACCATATCAAAGCAGCTCAAAGTAGACAGAAGAGCTATGCTGATAATCAAAGAAAGGATTTGGAATTTCAAGTCGGTGATCATGTTTTCATGAAGGTTTCTCCATGGAAGGGAGTCGTACATTTTGGTAATAAAGGTAAATTGATTCCCTGGTACATCAGACCTTTCGAAATTCTAGAACAAGTTGGGGTTGTAGCTTACCGATTGTCAATCCCGCCAAGTCTCTCCAAAGTTCACGATGTGTTCCACGTATCTCTATCGAGGAAATACATGCCTGACCCAACGCATGTACTCACCTATGAGGAATTAGAACTGGAACCCGATTTGTCTTATTGCGAAGATCCCGTCAGGATTCTTTATACGAGAGAACAAGTACTGAGAAACCGGACGACGCGTATGGTAAATGTTTTGTGGAGAAACCATTAGATGGAAGAGGCAACATGGGAACCTGAGGAACTTATGATGAAGAACCACCCGAGTCTTTTCATGTGATAATATTCTAGAAATTTCGAGGATGATATTTTTTGAAGAATGGGTGAATGTAACACCCCAAGCTTCTATGGTACGCTTCTCTTTGAATAATGTGATAGCGTGTGTTGTACGCAACACCGAGTTCTAACACACTATAACCAATCGAACTAGCCATTATGAATAGTAATACCTACTTTTTGAAATTATAAATATTTTATATTTCAAAATGGGCATCATTTTTGAATTTGGAATATTGAATTTAGCCTAAGGTGATATTTTGGTACTTTTCGGATAACTTTAATATTTCTATGAATATTGAAAATTACTAAATTTTAATAAAAAACCACTTTTTTAATTGAAATTATTTATATTGATAAATTATGATTATTAGTGGTTTTAAAGTATAATTAGATTATATTTTAACCATTTAATACAATGTTGGTCATTGGACATAATTTCACAACTAAACCGAACATAAACCAGTGTCAATTTTTTGATAGTTATTATATCTTAAAAACACGCATTTAGTTTTGACAGTGGGAATTAATTTTAAATTAATTTCTGCCACTTCTGTGTTTTGAATTAGGAAAAATGGACTAAATATTTGGAATCAGTAAGTTCAAATTGTGTAAATATATAACTTTTATTTTTAGACATTTTGAATAATTATTTCGGTAAATATTTTATTTACCATGGTTAAAGGGTAAATCCGGTAAATAAGGGTTAAAAAATAATATTATAATAATAAACAATTTCCCTTAAAAGTGTCCAAACCATATTGGTTAATACATTCTCAACCATATGAATCTTTGGGTCGATTTTGGAACCCCATGGTGCCACTTGTAGGTGATAGGGACACTTTATTTTAATTAAGTTAAAATAAGTATAAAAATGACAAAAGCATATATCTTTTAGAAAAACAATTTTTACATATGGTTATATATGTTGTATTTTCGACTATAAATATTCATTAGAAAGATAAAACTATTTCCTACATAATTGTATTTTACTTATACTTTTTATACATTAAATAATATTATTTATATAGGACACAATGATGATGCAGTAATTAACATAATAGTGATCAATTAAAATGATTGATATTGTAGATACCCAAATAAATATAATTTTAGACTTTTTATGAATTAAAGTAATTTTCTAAGTTAATATTACATGTTAGGAATGCTTTAATTAACTTTTTTAGAGTTAATCATTCTTTTATGAGTTTTATAAAAATCAATTATTGAATAGTGTCAAAATGGACATAAAAGAATTTTTAAAACAAATAGTATATTATTAATTGATATTAAATTCCTAAAAATCTATGGATCGGACAAGATACTTATATCATGATAGGTGTATCATTATTGGACCACTTTGGGGTGTAGTGGATGTATATAGTATGCTTATTAACCATATAATATAAAAATACAAAGAGACATTGTAAAAGTGAAGGTAATTAACTAAGAGTTAATAAATAAAGATAAGGTTAATTTAGTAACCCAAACCTGTATAAATTATATTGTTTGAGTGGTTTTAGACCCATCCCAACATTAAACTTTAAATAAAAAACTTTGGAGCCATTGGAAACCGAATATGAATTTATTATAAATTAATACTTCTAGTTTTTCAAAAGACGCCCCTCACCCCTCTTATAAAAGGGCACTCCCCCTTCTCATTACATCACACATTCAAAGCCTTTGGTTCCGCCAACCCCTGCCCAAATACTCTCTCAACATCCCTAACTTTATCTTAGAGGCATTAATTTAGTCAGAAAACCAACTTAAGATGCCCTTTTTTCAAATCAAAAGTAAGAACCCAAAGAAGAGGTAATGATTTCACCACCTTTTTTCAAGTTCCTTTCTTCTTCCACTTCCTCTTCCTTTGTTATTACCATTCTAAAATAATAACTCCAGTATCTTATATATAATGTGATGTTATTATAAATATGGTTCAACCATATTCATTATTCTATCCATCCTTTGAATAACATGTCACCATACGTGCGTAAGTGCGGCTTACCGTCTCCACGTCGTGGTGTAATTGTTATTCAATAAATTATTATTTGGATGGGTATAATAATGATGTGTAACTCATATAAACAATAAATATAACATGATAATGATTCTTTATATATGATATACAATCAAATTATATATTATTTCAATATCAAAAGAATGATATTGTCGCTCGTGCGTACGTACGGACTACCGTCTCCACGAACGCGATGAGATTAATTCTCCATCGTATCCATTCAAGTATAATTCTCATTTGATGATTAATAATAGTATATAAGGACTTAATATCATTCTGGATATGATTAAGATACAACCTATCCATGAAAAGCATAGCTTACGTAACAAAACATATAAAAGAAAACGAGTAAGTTAACACCCGAAACAACTATAATACTAAGATATTATTAACAAATCAATGTTAAAAGATCCTATATGATATAATATTAATGTATATGATTATTGTATAATTTAATAACAATTATTTCCCTATTATACAGGATTTTAACATACCCCAACCATGGAAAATTACAAGGTAAGGGTTATTTCACAATCTCTTCATTATCTGAGGTTGTTTATACGTAATAATCTACTGGGATCTCTTTATCATCGACATCCATGTTTCTTAAAAATTTATTTCAAAACATTTTTACTATTTAAAAGAATATGGGTTAAATTCATTTATACCCTTGTTTGACTTTTTATAAGAGTTTTATAAAGGAATATTTCCGTCATTTTCCAAACAAGGTGCTTTTTACCCTTTTCGACATAATTAAGGTAAGAATGTTTTTTAACTTATATGGAGAGTGCGGCTATTTTCTACCGTTATAAAATCTTCGAAGCTTCCATTACAAGATTATGAGAGTATTTTCATAGAAAATTTTTTATTTTATAAATGTATGACTCTTAAATGATTTCAAAATAGTAAGAGATATTTCTCTAAAAAGTGTTTTGATTTCATCTATGTCAACATCTTTTGATGGATTTTACGCTTATTTGAAGTTGATTTATTATGACACAAAACTTATATATTGTATTGAAGGTTTTGTGATATGTCTGACTGTGGATGTGCTATTTTTATGCCATTCATGGTTTATTGTGGAAGTATTGACATTTCGTATGCTAGTTTTAATACGAATGTTTATGTAATGTTTAAACCATTTCATATGGAAATGCATTGGACATAATATGTGATGGGTGGATCCCGTTATAGCTCCTCGATGCATCTATTGGTCTCATGAGACAAACTAGTGTCTTGGCACAAGGCCTTGGAAAAATCTTATGTGTAGTCTTGGCCCGAGGCCTTGGCTATGTGGTTATGATAGTCTGGCATTATGCATTCCATCATTATGAAATTGGTTATTTATATTGCATGTGATTATTCGATTATTATAATATCTATGTGAATAAGTAAATGGAATTATTTCATTTTAGTTTTTCCATACTATGTTGAATTTCATCTATAAAAGGCTTTTGTTTTAGTTATACACTACCATAAATGTTTATTCTTATTTATGAAATTTTCTGCTATATTGTTATCCTTACTGGGCATTTGAGCTCACCCCCTTTCTATGTTTTATTTTTCCCAGGATGTGAAGAAGTTAATTATGAATGAACTGTAGGGATATTATGAGGGGATAATAGTGTGGATTATGCAGACAATATGTTGTTGTTGTTGTTTTTATTTTCATGATGTAATGGAAAACTTCATAAATATATCTTGTGTTTCCAATGCTACTAAACCAATCGGTCTTTCGAGATTTGATCTTTCTTGTGATCAGCCCAATGTTATGTAATAATGCACCGAATATGGGTAACTAGGGTCGGGGTGTTACAGTTGGTATCAGAGGAAGTTTAGTACAAACCATGAATGCTAGATTTAGATAAACTATGATTAGAGCACATAGATTTAAGATGGACTTTGAGGATTAGTATAGAATAACTTCCTAGAATTTTGGTATTGTAGTGATTTTTTGTGTTTTTCAAGCAATACATCAATGTCTAGATACGATCAGGTAGAGGCTGCTCTGGCACAGATTTACCTAGGGGTAAAACCCAAAAACACCGCTTTGAGCTAGACTCGAACGAGAACTGGTGCACGACAACGGGCCTTGCTGCACTCTTGGTTATGACAATCCAAGGGGATATGCTTAGGATAACTCTCATTTTCATTATAAATCATTATGCAGGGCTTATGAGTATATACTTCCTCAAGGAAAGTTTTTTAATGATTACAGATTATATCCATAAATAGTTCAATTTATGTTATGTTTTTTATAAGTATGGAATTATGTATTTTGATTCATAAACTGAGCTATATTATGCCATTGTTTAGAAATGGCGCCTGGTGGAAGAAATGGAAACCGTATCAATGCATGCACTACATGTAGGAATTGCCCTCCTACTCATGATAATTATAGTGGAGCTGGTGATGCAACTGGTGCCGATAAGCTAATCACCATACTGAGACAAATCACTCAGGTTATGAATAATAACCTAACCCATATGGAGCACACTGATCTGTAGCATGGATGATCAATGTTAGATCGATTCATGAGGAAACAACCACGAACGTTCATTGGGAGTACAAATAACTTAGTAGCTGAGCAATTATAAATTCCCTAGAGAAATTATTTCAGGCTTTGGGGAGTAGTGAAAGGGAAAAAGTTATCATGGCAGTTTACCAACTCACTGGAGATGCTGATCAATGGTGGTCATTGATTCAAGATAATAAGGAAGATGATGAAGTATAAAATATGGAATGGAGGGAGCTCAAAGATCTGTTTTTAGAAAAAATACTTTCCTCGCGACCATCAAGCAGATATAGAAAGGCAATTTCTGAGTCTGAGACAAAAGGAGGATGAGAATGTCATAAAGTATGAGGCTATCTTTACACGGTTAGCAAGGTATGCTGGAGATTATATATGTAATCCAAAAAGTAAGATTGATAGTTTCTTTGATGGGTTAAAATCATTTCTCCATCGAGCATTAGTCTCACAATCCTTTTCATCGTACGAAGACATTGTCTCATGTGCTATCAAGACCGAAAAAGAATTCTCTAAGTATTATGACTTTAAAGAAAATCAAGAGAAGAAGAGACCTGCTGATCAATCTGATAATGGAAATAAGGGGAAGAAGGGAACGGTTGAATATCCATCCTGTGGTAAATGTGGTATGAAACACCCCGGTACTTTCTAGAAGGGAACATGAGTCTGTTAATGTGTGGTGAAAAAGGCCACCAAGCTCGTGATTGCAAGCGGAAGAAGGAAGCTACCAATTTTCTGTGCTACAATTGTAGGGAGATGGGGAATTATTCAAATTAATTTCCTATGCGTCAGGAGAACATACCTCAGAAAAGGCCCAGGGATCAAGTCCAAGCATATGCTATCACTACTACCGAGGTAGAAGCTCTGAATGACGTGGTGGCAGGTAATTTAATGGTTTCCTCAAGTTTAGCAAATGCATTATTTGATTTTGGATCATTGCATTGTTTCATATCTTCCCAGTTTTCTAAGAAAATTAGATATTTACAATTTGATTTAACATAAGAGTTTTCAGTTAAAACTCCTAAGGGAATTTTCATTGCAACAAAGTTTGGTGAATCAGGCCCCATTAGAGCACATAAATGTTCTTTATCTCCTGATCTCATCGTCATACCTATGATTGAGTTTGATATAATCCTCGGTATAGACTGGCTTTCAGACTATGATGCAATTATTTATTGTAAGAAGAAAGAGGTTACAATTCTTGATGACGATGATAAGGAACACCTTATCTTTAGATCATAATTTTCACCACCTAATTCTTATCTAGATCCAGCCCCAATAGCTCAACTAAATTCAATTATTAGGGAGGAAGAGAATGAAATGACTATGGGTGAGGTATGGAATGTTCAAATAGAGGATGTACCTGTTGTGAAAGAATATGTAGATGTATTTCTGAAGATTTACCTAGACATCCTCCAGAATGAGAAGTTGAGTTTTCCATTGATTTAATTCCTAGATCAAGGCCTATATCGAATACCCCTTATAGAATGGCCACTGTAGAATTAGTTTAACTAAAGAAATAACTAGAGGAATTGAGTAATAAGGGATTTATTTTCCCAGTTGTTTCTCCATGGGGAGCCCATGTTCTTTTTGTTAAAAAAAAGATGGATCTATGAGGTTAGGTATCGACTACAGGGAGATCAATGCTATAACAATAAAGAACAGGTATCCCCTACCTCGCATTGATGATTTATTTGACCAACTACATGGAGATCAATACTTTTCAAAGATTGACCATCGATCGGGATACCATCAGTTGTGTGTGAAGAAGGAAGACATTCCGAATACAACATTTCGAATTATGTACGGGCATTACGAATTTACACTAATGCCTTTTGGATTGGCTAATGCACCCTCTGTATTCATGGATATGATGAATAGAGTATTCAAGGAGTATATCAATGAATTTGTGGTGGTATTTATTGATGATATCTTGGTATACTCCAAAAGCTATGTACATCATGAAAATCACTTGCGCATTATCCTAAAGACTCTGAGAAGACATGAATTATATGGGAAGTGCAGCACGTGTGAATTCCGGCATCAGGAGATTTCTTTTCTTGGCAATATTATCTCTAAAGATGGAATCTCTGTTGATCCTTCTAAGGCCAAGGCAATCCAAGAATGGCCAGCACCTACGAGTATTACTGTGGTACACAGTTGTATTGGTTTCGCAGGTTATTATCGTCATTTCGTCCAGAATTTTTCCCAATTGGCTAACCCATTAACAAAGCTCACACGTAAAGGGGTTAAATTTGTTTGTACAAAAGAGTTTGAATAATGTTTCAATGAACTGATGAGAAGATTAGTCAATTCTCCTATATTGACTCTACCATCGGGGAATGATGGGTTCGTTATTTATAGCGATGCATCAATGAAAGGACTTGGTTGTGTCCCTATGCAGAATGATAGGGTTATTGCCTATGCATCACGATAGTTGAAAATTCATTAGAAAAACTATCCAACTCATGATCATGAGTTAGCAGCTGTGATCTTTGCTTTGAAGATATGGAGGCACTACCTCTATGGTGAAAAATTTGAGATTTATGCTGATCACAAGAGTTTGAAGTATATTTTCTCACAAAAAGAACTCAACATGAGGCAAAGGAGATGTCTTGAATTACTCAAGGATTATTATTGTACGATATACTACCTTCTAGGGAAAGCAAACAAGGTGGAAGATTCTTTGAGCAGAAAAGATAATGGAGTTTTGAAAAATATGATAATTGAAAGGGTTCTAATTTTCATGGATCTAGTGAAGATGAACATGGGAATAACTAGGGAAGGTGAAACATCAATTCTTATTCAAATGGTTTCCAAACCATCTTTACTAGAAAATATTAAGAGTTCTCAGACTAATGATGAAGAATTTCAAAAGAAGATTAAAGCTGTGAATGATGGGAGATTGAGAGAATTTTAGTGTGAAGAAGGAATTTTGAAATTCATGAAGAGACTTTCTGTTCCCGATATACCTGTTCTGAAAATGGAATTGCTGGATGACGCTCATAGTTCCAATTTATCTATACACCTTGGGAGCACCAACAAGTATAGATATTTGAAGGAACATTTTTTGTGGGACAATATGAAGAGGGAGATTTCTGATTTTGTGTCAAGATACATGGTTTGTTAACAAGTGAATGCTGGAAGGAAACACCCTGGAGGAGTCATGCAACCTCTTCCCATACTATAGTGGAAATCGGAAAATATTACGATGGACATTGTCATGGGGCTACCAAAGACTCCTAGAAGGAATGATGCAATATCGTTTATTATTGATCATCTTAAAAAGTCCGCACATTTAATTGCTATAAGAGAAGATCTGACACTGGAACGTCTTGCAAGACTATATATTAATGAAGTTGTGAGACTTCATGGAGTACCCCTATCGATTTTTTCTGATCGTGATCCCCGTTTTACTTCAAGATTCTAAAAAAGTCTTCAGAAATCCCTAGATACTGAACTTCATTTGAGCAGTGCCTACCACCCTTAGACAGATGGACAATCAGAATGAACTATTCAAACCTTTGAAGAAATTTTGAGATCTTTCTCACATGACATTCAGGGTATGTGGGATCAATATTTACCTATGGTATAATTTTCCTATAACAAGAGCTTCCATTCGAGTATTCAGATGGCACCATATGAAGCATTATATTGAAAGAGATGTCGCACACCAACCTGTTTGGATGACGTTTGTGAAAGAAAACATGTAGGCCCAGAACTGGTGGAGGAAACAATGGAAAATGTGACGGTAATCCAAAACCATATCAAAGCAGCTCAAAGTAGACAGAAGAACTATGATGATATTCGAAGAAAGGATTTGGAATTTCAAGTGGGTGATCATGTTTTCTTGAAGGTGACTCCATGGAAGGGAGTCATAAGTTTTGGTAATAAATGTAAATTGAGTCCCTGGTACATTTGACCTTTCGAAATTCTAGAACGAGTTGGGGTTGTAGCTTACCGATTGGCAATGCCGCCAAGTCTCTCCAAAGTTCACGATGTGTTCCACGTATCTCTATTGAGGAAATACATGTCTGACCCAACACATGTACTCACCTATGAGGAATTATAACTAGAACCTGATTTGTCTTATTGCGATGAGCCCATCAGGATTCTTGATACAAGAGAACAATTACTGAGAAACCGGACAACGTGTCTGGTAATGGTTTTGTGGAGAAACCATAAGATGGAAGAGGCAACAAGGGAACCTGAGGAACATATGATGAAGAACCACCCGAGTCTTTTCATGTGATAATATTCAAGAAATTTTTAGGAAGAAATTATTTGAAGGAGAGGAGAATGTAACACCCCAAGCTTCTACGGTATGCTTCTCTTTGAATAATGTGATTGTGTTTGTTGTACGCAACAACGAATTCTAACACACCATAACCAATCAAACTAGCAATTATGAATAGTAATAACTACTTTTTGAAATTATAAATATTTTATATTTCAAAATGGACATCGTTTTTGGATTTGGAATATTTAATTTAGCCTAAGGTGAAATTTTGGTACTTTTCGGATAACTTTAATATTTTGATAAATAGTGAAAATTAAAAAAATTTAATTAAAAACAACTTTTTTAATCAAAATAATTTATATTGGTAAATTATGAATTTGAGTGGTTTTAAAGTATATTTAGAATATATTTTTACCATTTAATACAATGTTGGTCATTGTACATAATTTCACAATTAAACTAAACATAAACCAGTGTCAATCTTTGGATAGGTATTATATCTTAAAAACACGCTTTTAGTTTTGACAGCGGGAATTAATTTTAAATTAATTTCATCCACTTCTGTATTTTGAATTTGGAAAAATGGATTCAATATTTGGAATCAGGAAGTGAAAATTGTGTAAATAGTTAACTTTTATTTTTAGACATTTTGAATAATTACTTCGGTAAATATTTTATTTACCATGGTTAAAGGGTAAATCTGTTAAATAAGGGTTAACAAATAATATTATAATAATAACAAATTACCCTAAAACGTGTCCTAACCTTATTGGATGATACATGTTCGACCATGGGAATCTTTAGGTCGATTTTGGGTCCCCATGGTGCCACTTGTAGGTGATAGGGACACTTTATTTTAATTAATTTATAATAATTACAAACATGGCATAAGAAAATATCTTTTAGAAAAACAACTTTTAGATAGTGATATATATGTTGGATTTTAGACTATAAATATTCATTAGAAAGCTAAAAAGATTTTCTAAATAACGTTATTTTATTTATAAATTTTAGAAATTAATGAATTTATTTTATAAATGTCACAATGATGATGCAGTAATTACCATAATAGTGAACAATTAAAATGATTGATATTGTAGATACCCAAATAAATATAATTTGAGACTTTTTATGGATTATACTAATTTTATAAGTTAATATGACATGTTAGAAATTATTTAATTAACTGTTTTTGAATTAATAATTCTGATATGAGTTTTAAAAAATCAATTATAGAATAGTGTGAAAATTGACATAAAAGAGTTTTTAAAACAAATAGTATATTATTAATTGATATTAAATTCCATAAAATCTATGATTCGGCCAAGAGACTTATATCGTGATAGGTGTATCATTAATGGACCACTTGGGGGTCTCTTGGATGTATATTGTATGTTTATTAATCGTATAATATAAAAATACAAAGAGAAAATGTAAAAGTGAAACTAATTAACTAATAGTTAATACTTAATGATAAGGTTAATATAGTAACCCAAACCTGTCTAAATTCTATTTGTTGAGTTGTTATTGACCCATCCCCACCATAAACTTTTGATAATCATCTTTGGAGCCATTTTAATTGGAATATGAATTTATTAAAAATTAATATTTCTAGCTTTTCCAATGGTGCCCCTCACCCCTCTTATAAAAGGGAACTCCCCCTTCTCATTACATCACACCTTCAAAGCCTTTAGGTTCGGTCAACCCCTGCCCAAATACTCTCTCAACATCCCTCACATAAACCAAGAGGCCTTCCTTTATTCAGAAAGCCAACTTATGGAGCCCTTTTGATCAAATCTAAAGGAAGAACCCAAAGAAGCGGTAATGATTTCACCACCCTTTTTCAAGTTCCTTTCTCCTTCCACTTCCTCTTCCTTTGTTATTACCATTATAAAATAATAAATCCAGTATCTTATATATATTTTGATGTTATTATAAATATGGTACAACCATATTCATTATTCTATCCATCCTTTGAATAAAATTTCACCATACATGCGTACGTACGGCTTACCGTCTCCACGTCGTGGTGTAATTGTCATTCATTAAATTATTATTTGGATGGGTATAATAATGATGTTTAACTCATATAAATAATAAATATAACATTATAATTATTCTTTATATATGATATGACATCCAATTATATATTATTTTAATATCAATAGAATGATATTGTCGCACGTGCGTACGTACGGACTACTGTCTCCACGAACGCGATGAGATTAATTCTCCATAGTATCCATTCAAGTATAATTCTTATTTGATGATTAATAATAGTATCTAAGGACTTGATATCATTCTGGATATGAATAAGATACAACATATCCATTACTAACATAGCTTACATAACAAAACATATAAAGTAAAATGAGTAAGTTAACACCCGAAACAACGATAATACTAAGATATTATTAACAAATCAATGTTAAAAGATCATATATGATATCATATTAATGTATATAAATCATGTATAATTTTATAACAATTATTTCACCATTATATAGGAGTTTAACCTACCCCCACCAAGGAAAAGTACAAGATAAGGGTTATTTCACAATCTCTTCATTATCTGAGGTTGTTTATACGTAATAATCTACTGGGATATCTTTATCATCCACATCCATGATTCTTAAAAATGTATTTCAAAACATTTTTACGATTTAAAAGAATATGGTTTAAAGTCATCTATACCCTTGTTTTACATTTTATAAGAATTTTATTAAGGAATCTTTCCTACGTTTTCCAAACAAAGTGCTTTTTAACCTTTTTGATAGAATTAAGGTAAGAATGTTTTTTTAACATATATGGCGGGTGTGGCTATTTTCTGCCATTATAAAATAGTCAAAGATTTCCTTAAAATATTATATGAATATTTTCAAAGAAAATGTTTTATTTTATAAATGTATGACTCTTAAATGATTTCAAAATAGAAAGAGATATTTCCCTAAAAAGAGTTTTGATTTCATCTATGTCAACATACATTGATGGATTTAACGCTTATTTGAAGTTGATTTATTATGATACAAATCTTCTATATTGTATTGAAGTTTTTGTGATATGTTTGACTTTAGATGATCTATTTTTATACCATTCATGGTTTATGGTGAAAGTATAGACATTTCGTATACTATTTTTAATACGAATGTTTATATTATGTTTAAACCTTTTCATATGGGAATGCATTGGACTTATTATGTGACGGGTGGAGCCCTCTATAGCTCCTCGATGTATCGGTAGGTCTCATGAGACAAACTAGTGTCTTGGCACAAGGCCTTGGCAAAATCTTATTTGTAGTCTTGGCACGAGGCCTTGGCTATGTGGTTATGATAGTCTGTCATTATGCATTACATCATTATGAATGTGGTTATTGATATTGCATGTGATTATGAGATTAGTAGAATAACCATGTGAATAAGTAAATGGCATTATTTTATTTTATTTTTTCCATACAATGTTGAATTTCAAGTTTAAAAGGCATTTGTTTTAGTTATACACTACATTATATGTTTATTCTTATTTATGAAAGTTTCCGCTATATTGTTATCCTTACTTGGCATTTGAGATCACCCCCTTTTCTATGTTTTATTATTCCCAGGATGTGAAGAAGTAAATTATGAATGAATTGCAGGGATATTATGTTGGGATAATAGTGTGGATTATGGAGACAATATGTTGTTGTTGTATTTTTTATTTTCATGATTTATTGTAAAACTTCATAAATATATCTAGTGTTTCCAAGGATACTAAACCAATCGGTCTTTTGAGATTTGATCTTTCCTATGATCATGCCAATGTTATGTAATAATGCACCGACTCTGGGTAACTGGGTCAGCGCGTTACAGTTTCCCCCTATTCTCGTATCATTATACATGCATCTCCAATTGTATTTCCTAATATATCCTTTTTTACCATCATCTATCTATTAATGATCTCCATATAATCTATTTTACAAATCCTGATAGTATCTGAGTGAATATATGGTTCTAACTCCAAAAAAATGCATTCCTTCAAGGAATCACTTTTAACAACATCTCGTGCTATGATAAAATTAAACAATAAATTTGGTCACAAAATCTATTACAGAGATGTTTTCCTTCTAAGAACTGAAGAATTTTTTTACTTAAGAAATTCGTAATATGTGAGGATTGAAATAGTTATTGAACAGTTATTCAAAATCCACTATTTCAAGGCTTGGTTTAAATTTTCTAAAATTGGTGGATCCTACCACTGGAGTAATAGATCATATAAAATACAAATTACTAAATTAACATTCATCATAGTCGGTGTGGAAAGGAATGAAATTATTTCATTAATCCTATATATCCACACTTATTCATTTACGGGATTAGAATCCTCCTATAAGGTGGGAGGGGGATCTAATTATATAATTGAACTGAATAATCCATATTCATTTAATTATAATATCTATTAACAATTTTTATAGATATAAAATCCTTGATAATAATTTAGAAAACTGTTGTTTTGTATGTGGCTTAGGCAAAAACACACTCTTTGTAGCCTCATCTAGTTGGCTTCATCAATTCCTAACTAGTTTTATTCTCAAAAACTATAATGAAAATATATGTTTTAACAGGCTCTTACAACTGAAGGCTTAGATATTTCAAATTAATTTTTTAAACTAATTCCAAAAATTGTATTTTATCTTCAATAAACCATTTTATCCATTATAAAAATACCTACACCAATCCTCTTAATAATATCACAATTTGAAAAAAAATAAACATCTTCCAGATGTATAACATTTTACAGCATCTATAAATCAATAATTAAATAATGGAAAATAATTTACAAGTATAAATTCATACTAAAATGAATTTCATGAAACTAAAATCAGTTAAAACCATGTAAATTAGGTTAAAACTAACTCAGATTTGTAAAAAACAACCATGTGCCCAAATTACATTGTAACATGAAGTTAAATATAAATAGGCTAGTTTTGCCTTTTTATGCAATGTATTATATGTTTAGAAAATACTAATATTTTATACCATCTGACAGAGAGACGAACATACCATGATTGATGTTCAAGGATTGAAAAAATTTATATTTTTTGTAACAAACCACCCCTCACCCACTGGCTTGGGAAAAGGTGTTGGGTGTCACCAGCCTTATGTGACATCCCCAACACTCTAAAGGTTTGAAATAAATTCCTAGTGAATCAAGAGAATTTTAAAGAAAATATTCCCTTCTAATGATATACATCCATACCATATGAAAATATTTAAATAGACCACTATAATATGGAAGAGTAAAAAATAAAACTTCTAACCAAAATAAAATCAGAAAAAACCATGAGTAAAAGTAAAATAAAAAAGACAACATTCAAGGAAATCCAAAGACAAAAAAACCAATGTTACCAAAGACATGAAACAAATAACTACCAAACCACTATAACATTAAACTCAACAACCCATACTAGTAGAATATTTAAGAATTGCTAAATAGCTGAGAAAATTTCCATTAGATGTGTCTTAATTGATGATAACTACAAATTCAGAACAATTCCAAAGCTGGTGGTAAGTCATAACTCATTAGGATTTCCCCAATCTGTTCGTAAATCATACCACTTAGACAAAAAATGTTATTAAAATTTATATAAAATAGCTAAAATGAATTTTAAGTAGTTTATATTAAATCAAAAATAATTTTCAAGGAAAACAATAAAAAAACCTTAAAAAATTCATTAAATTTGGAACACCCATTACAGGGTTCTCAAAATCCACCCATACAGATAACCCTGCATGCATTAATAGGTGATAATTCCATACCCATGAGTGGATTCTCATACACCTACAAATTCTTTACAAGTTAATCAATATTTGGTTCCGCAATGGCACACAACACCTATGTTGGGTAATGTCTAATAAAAATGATGTCAATTGAACTCATTATTTCAGAATCCTTAGAAATACATTTCAGATAATGAATTATTTATTTAAAGATTAAAACAATAATTTTCCATGATTGAAATAAAAACCCACTGTTTAGAATCATTATTTTAAATATAATCTTATAAATAATTTTTTATAATCTACCAAAACCATAACTAAAGAAGTTTCAAATAAGAATCTCAAAATTATTTCATGATCAATTCACAAAAAAACATAATTTCAAACTAATCCTTCATGTTCAAATTATGTGTAATTGAGATACAAGTGACATACCTCACCCACCATGGTGGAAACGAATAATGACACCTAGATTATTAAGATTCAATCACAAAACACATTTTCTTTCATATATCCTACTACAAAACAACAAATTCACATCATGTAATAAGTATATATCCACAATGAATTCGATATATCTTTATGATAAAGGGAATGAGATTATATCTAAGATAAAAATCAATGAATGGTCACTTACCAATGAATATGGGTTTCCAAATCACATTGATTCACCTCTATATCAATCCTGGAAATTATGGAATTGTCTCTCCCACCCTGGTAAGAAATGGATTTCCTATTTTGGGAAAATTAGGTGAAACCAAGGTTTAGAGGATTTAATATGAATTAGATCTACTAATTTCTGAGGCCATCTATATGCCTCGTGGTTTGGATACATAGTTTTAAAAAAACATACATCAATCATGCAGTTTCTACCATTTTAAGAAAACACCTCACATGATTAGATCACATTGTTAGAAAAATAGTTTTCAAACCCTGAATGAGATATTATTTCAATCTATCTATTAGATTCTTGGTTTTCATGGTTCTAAAAACCATATACCAATAGTGAGTTTCCCCATCATTTCAAAGTGAACATTTTGTCTTAGGAATCTGCATGATTTGAAAAAACAATACGGTAACCGTGATCCTACACAATTTCCACTATTTTCCCTTTCATGGTTTCATTTGGTGCTTCATGGATTCTACTAATCAATCACAAAACATGAACCTCTATAAAATACTATAAAAATTCCAAACCTCCTATTAACCTCATGAAATTTATCCCAATCATTTTATATATAGTTAAGTATTAAATAAATGGTCATGTACCTTATATAGGGAGTATTATATGTTTATTTGCTTAGATCACATTTCAAAAATGATAGTGTTTTATGGAATGTTTCCTAAAACCATACAATTAAGTGAATTTTTATGGTACCTCAATTTGTATCATAGTATTGTTTAATATTTCGAATATGGAAAAGGAAAAATGAGTGAAAAACATTTTATTAAGAATGAATATTAGAAAAAAAAGTTTTTTATACCATGTATTTTCCTAGAAATTATATCCTTATATTGTTATATACTTTTGGATGTTGGATGTCAAGTAGAATAACCTAAGAATAAAAACCATGTAAAGGATAGATGTGTATTAATTCAATCTTCACTAGGTTCATGAAAAAGTGGAATAACATCACACAATTGGTTATACTCAAAAAATTAATTCTTATGTTAATTAATCTATAAATCATTATGAAGAATATAATGGGGATTTAAAATATAATATATTTGTAGCTGGGTTATATATCCTAATTATTATAAGATCAGAGAATAACTAAGTTAAATGGAAGGATTTATTTATATAACCAACTATATTAATGGAAATCTAAATGTAGAATTGGTAGAAATGAATGTTCTATAATAGAATAAAACAATGAATTGTGATTTCATAATCATATGATCATTTTACCAGATCTTGTTTAAAAATATAAATATAAATTTTCATTTAGTATTAGGTTATACTTAGTAGCATAAAAGTTTATATTTAAAAAAATTTCCCCTGGGAAAACCTAATGAAACCTATCTATGAAAAATAATTTCCCAATCATATCAAAGATATTGTGGATAATATTCAAATATAAATTACATACCATGTCTTCAATATACTTAGAAGGAATTTGTCTATTTTCATCATTTATAAAAAATAATTTTACAAGTAGAAAATATATTTAAAGGGGTTGAAGGTAGTGACCTGATATTTTAGTATATATTTTGATTTAAATAAATATTATTTATAAGGATTCATTCACACGAGTCGCTATTATATAATGGAATGGGATAAATTTAATTTATATAAATTTATAATGATTAATATATGGACATTATAATGAAGATTCTGAATTAGAAGTTCTATATAAGTAACCACATTTTGAAATAAATACAATTACTAAAAATAAATGAAATTAATTAGTTGAAATAATCTACATTAAGTTAGTTTATCTAGTCATGGAAATATATTATAATAACTTTTTTACCTAGATGATTTCAATGTCGAACTCCATCATTTGAGGAATGAGAGAGATTTTTTGTTTGAGAAGTTGAAGGACATTTAAATAAATATGTGATCAATTAATAATAAATCACTATCCTTGACCACTAAAACTACATATCATACCCATATATCTTTTATAGATGTTTTGATGGTATTTGATAGTAATATTTAGGATGATATTATATTGTAATTATTTAAAAAATACTCTCTCATTATTCTATATAATTTAGAAATTTTTCAATTAACTTTTTATAATTTTTTAAATAATAATAAATGTTCCAATTAAATTTATATATTATTAAACATATATTAATTAAAAATAACTAAATATAATATCATTTATAGATAAAAATATAGCTTCAAAAATAATTATAATTTTTATATATTTTTTTAAATAAATAAAATTAATATTAAGTAATCATTAACCTAAAAAACATATTTATCTAAAAAAGTATCTTTCATCTAAATTTTTTCACATGTCATGGAATATAAATATATTTTTTTTAGGAATATTTTTTTTCAGGAAAATTGTTTTTATGTGTTATGTGTGATTATTTTAAAAATTATGTTATTAAATAATATAATTGATTTCTATAAAATGGTAATCAAAATTTTAATTATAATAATGTATATAATAATAAAGATTTATATTTTTAATAGAAATATATGTTATGAAATAAAATACTATTTTAAGAATTCAAAAATAATGTTTATATAAAATTGGTTTTATAATCGTTCTGTATTTTTTTCAAACCAAAAATTTAATTTAACCATTTTAAATAATGAATCTAATATAATTATAATTTAAAAAATAAAATACATCAAAACACGTTTATTTATTCATTGATATGATATTAGACCAAAAATAATTATTATTGTAAAAAATAATTTGAAAAACAATTTCTCAATATATATTATTATCTTGATTAAAAGTTAGTATTATTATATTTAAAAATTTATTTATAGTAAATGGATTCAATATTTTGAGACATTGTGTTTAGTTTTTATCGGAGGGGACATTTTATACATTAAGAAAAAATTATATTTTAACTTTTTAATCACAGTTAACATGGGAAAATTAGTAAAAAATTGTGGCTAAAACATTACTAAATTAAGAGGACAAAAACACCTAATAGAAAAACCTTTTTAGTTTTAAAATTCTCAAATACATTTCCCAATTACCATTTATCACATAAATCCCATGATGTTCCAATCTTACCCCTCACCTACAATTCTATTCTAAGGAAATGATAATATTTTCACTTATAATATGAGATCACTAGAACCCACATCTTGTTACAATATCCCAATAATTCCACTTGAAACATTAAGATATTTACCACCTGAATATTCATTTCAAAAAAAATTATTCCATTTTCCTAAAATAAGATCAATGTCCTTTATTTTAGGATGTTTCTTCTAGGGATGATTATGACTCTCAATGTGAGTATTAACCATTCTTAAAACCTTATATATTTTTTCTCAAAAAAAAATGAAACCTATTTAATCCATATTAATATAATAACATTTGTATCATTATTATACACCATATTATTATATCAATCATAAAATTGACCATTATTCTTTTAAATTTATCCATATATTATTAAAAATATTTATTATGTAGATGGGTAGACTAATCAGTCAATAAACGACTTGATTTATTTTACATTACCAAATTATGTGGAAAATAAAAAAAGTTATTTAATTAATAAATATGATATACATATTGTGATTAATCATTCTAAAAGTTAAATTATCATTTAACTTTTATCTATTATATAGAAAAATAAATTTTCATTTGTGAATATGTGATGACTACTTCATCTACTGAGCAATCTATTCCGTTTCTTGACCACAACCTAACACAGATATCTATAAATATAAACTTTATTAATACATATGATATTTAATATTAATATAATTTATTAAAATAATTATTAATCGATGAAGAACAATGAAAATATCATTATAAAGATATATGTTTAATAACATTATTATTTATACAATTTCAATTCATTCCATTCATATTAAACTTCATAGTTTCCAGGTAAATGAATCAAAATAAGGGTGATCTCAAATGATCAATTTGAATTATGTTTTGAGTATGATAACATGATAAAATGGAGAATTATCAATATTGTTTAAAAACATATAGGAAAGAAAATATATTAGCATGCAGTCCATGCAATCAGTACCTCGAATATCATGATTAGATAAGGAATAATCAATATGAAAAGGTAAATAGTTGAGCACACAATTCATTTAAATAATTTTACGATATAAAATCGATAGAGAATAATCATTACGTATATGTAAATAACTGAAAAAATATTAAATTCAAATATCATGATTATCATGAATGGATATAGTATAATAAATATGAAAATATATATAATTGAACAGAAATAAAATTTAATCAATAAAATGACTACTATGAAAAGATAAAGATTATTTAGTATAGAAAGATACATAATTGAAAACTCATTCCACTTAATCAATAAATTTTCTATTAGGAATACATATGGGATAATAATTATAGAATTATGAATAAAAAATGACAATTTCCATTTAATCAATACTATTTGAATGAAATGTGTCCAAATATATTATCGTTACGAAAACCTCAAGGAAAATAATAATGACTAAGTACTAATGGAATGAAATTTTTAATTATTATACATAATGATCCCAGGAATCATGATACCCCTAATACCAAGCCAGTTCAAAATATAGCTTAAAACAATAGGTAGAACCCTATTTAATGTTATCTTTCTAATTTACCTCATGATAGAACTAATTCATTGAGGGGTTATATTATTTTTAGCCCCAACCATCACATCATGTCTAAAGCATTCATGATATACTGAATAATCGATTTAATTCTTGAACAATGTGCCTTATCATTATATTGTGTTAATAATATTAATTTATTAATATTTCCACATATAATGAAATAACATTAAATTTAGATCACCATATGTTGAAATGATATACAGTTTAACAAATATAAATCATCATGATAAATAATATTGATATACATGGGAAATTTAATGAAATATGATCATAGGAAAGAGAATATTTGAATGGAAAGTTATTGACTACTAAAATGAACCACGAAAGTGAATGATAATACATTCCTTTGCCAAAATTAATATATTCCATATATAAAAACAATTAGGATGGTATAAATAAAACATATTCCATTTCAAGTGCAACTAAATTAATGATTTGTGGTTATTGATGAATAAAAATATCATAATAGGATCATAAAAAACATTCCTGAGTAGAATATAATTATAATCTTCCAAAAATAATTTTATAACTAATGGTTGATAAAATAATTTACCTTTTTTTTTGAAAAATATCATTGAATAATATAAAAAAATATTTTTAACATATAGTGGTTATAATGGCATGATATTATATACGTGATTATCATATATTAAAAAATATTCCTCTCATATTTTTAGTAAAATCTAAACCGACCTTGGTTATCAAGTGACATGAATATTAATTTAATAAATTTTTTTCAAAAATAAATCATGTCAAAAAAATCATTTCATAATCAATTGGATAATTTTAGAAATATTTTTTATACATTTTTATAAAATTGGTTTTTAGAAGATTAAATATTTTTGACTGAAAAGAGAACTGATGTCGAATGTTATTAAAAATATTTTCTAAACCATTTTATATTCCATTGTCTGTAAAAATGTTACTACTTATTATAATGAAAAGTAATTTATAGAGGATAATATAATGTTAGGGGTTTATAGTCCATGTATAAAATAATTTACTTCAATAAAAATTCAATCATAAATAATCTCGATTAAAATTACATTATGAAATAAAAACTAAAAAGGATCATAACATTAAATTGAGAATTATCCAATAAATAGATAATGTGTTTTGAATTTATATCCACAAATAACAATTAGATATAAGAAAAATATTTTATAAATAAAATAAAAATATAGATATAGAATATCAAATAAAATTAGAATGTATTATAACATTATGAATATAAATTGGGTTATAAAATTCATAAAAATATAGTAATATTTATGTTAAGTACACATTGAGGAAACAATTATAACTGAAACTTTTAATACCTTGAATTTCCAATTAGTTAGTATATTATATATAAAATTTTATGTATACACACCAAATAAATTAAATTATGTGAATAAAATTTCAATATGCCACAATGGAGGGAAATTGAGACAATGTCCTTTAATTCACACTTCCTTTTGGTGAAACAAGATTTTACCATGAATATAATGTTTTTAACAATGTTATTAATTAACTATATAATCATATAAATATTAATAATAACATATATTATACTCTGATAATATATTATCACCAATTGGTTAATGATATAGCATTATTTTTATTGTTTTGGGTGTCAATTTCCATGTTTTCCCATAAATCTTGTCTATATGATATAGATACATAATATACATATGGATATTAATTATATAAATATAATTATTTACATTACATACATTTTAATTATCATTATTAATATTTGAACATCGATAATGGATGACATTGCTTGATGGAGAATGTAGGTCATATGTATTCATGAGAGACATTATAATTTCCTTTACGGGTGAAATTGTAAATAATTAGGTAATATATTGATTTTATATAATATATATCATGTCATATATTTATAATATATTTATAAAATTTATCCTTATATAATACTGTTTAATGTGTATGTGAACACTAAATAAAAATTCATTGTGAGGTCGATGTTCACCATATACATGGTCGACATTATCATAATGAAAATAGAAAGAAATATAAGAAGGTATATATGGTTTATTAATTAAATTAGTATAATAATATCATTAAAATAATATAAAATATTTAAATCCATTGTTATTTCCATCCATGAATGGTGGTGATAGAAAATTAGTTACATCAGTTCGCAAGGCAGTAATCCACTATAAACACAATTGTTATTTTTATTTCCTATATAATAGAATAGGAGAAGAATTCTAGTCATTATCATTAAAAAATAAAATCTCATTATATGTAATATAATTTTGTAATAATCTGATATTTTTTAATAACATTTTTTGTATATGGAAGAAAAAACACTAGTTTGAAAATGGTACCATTTCTTCAGACAACATAATTAGTCTTCAAAAATAAGAAATCCTTGGTCAAATTTATGATCAATTAAAGGGTTATATGATTTTAAATAGTTTAAAAATTGTGATTTTGTGATGATTTTCCTAAAACAAATGTATTCTTATTTTTTTAGAGTGGATAAGGGTAAACAACCATTTATATGTTCAAAAGATAATACCAATGCAATTTTTAAAATGATTCTATTAAGACCACATCTGAATCATGTCATAAGGCTCCAAAATGATTCATTATCGACTATTAAGGGTTATAAGGTCTAGATGATTCCATTAAATGGATTTTTTAGATTTTTTTAGTTTATTTTAACCCTTCTCATTTTATATATACCCCTAGTAAAACAATATTTACCTTAACTATGACAATTGATTTTAACTGATTTTTTAAGGAATAATGGACAAAAATTATGATGAAATTATTATATAATATAAATTAATATTAATTAAAATAATTTATTTATTTTATTGAGTTAGATTCATATAACTATAGGATTCCATTTTAAAATTCAAACGGATGTGATAAAAAATAATGTTTTTAAAGTAAAATTGCTCATAAGAGTAAAATGGTTTATGATCAAAATTCATTATGAAATTGATTAATCTGACCTAAATTAATTAAATTAAAATAATATTTAAATGATGATACATTAGAAAAAATAAAATAAAATTTAACCTTCATACTATTTTAAATGATATTGTATGATTCAAAAAATTGATTATTCTTCATGTTTCATCAAAAAATAATCTTTTGTGAAAAATCTAAAAAATTTACCAAAAAATTATATTTAGTTAATAATTTAAATTATTATGGTAAATTTTCAATTAAATTTTAAAATAGTGGTAAAATTTAATTTTATATTAATTGTGAAATGTGTTATTAACATTTTTTTATAAAAACTATTATTTTTCCGAAAACATTTATATCTCTTTTTTATGATTATTAATTTATAATCAATATATAAAAATAATTTTAATAAAATAGTATTAACTATTTATACTCACCAAATTAATTAATTTTTTATATTATTTTATTATATTACAGTTTATTTAGGCTTCGGGTTTCATGATCCAAATGATATTGAAGACATTAAAATTTAAGAAATATATTTTTTTGGTTTTTTAAACACTGTGTTGTGTATCAGATATGATAACAAATAAAATGTTACTAGTTTCAAATTTTGATATGTGAAATATACCCACTATAAATAAATTGTATCCTCACAATATAACAATTATATTAGAAATCAGAAGATTGATATTTTAAAATACCAGTATTGGAAAACCAAAATCAGAAAATGGTTAATAAAACATCATACTGATAAGTGATAAAGAATAATAAAAAGTTCATTGGTAATAAAACATAATTTGGTTTCTATTTCAAAGAACAGATATGGTATGTGAAGATATGGAGATACACGAAAAGATTAAATATTTATATTGACTAATAGATATCATTGATCACTTGGAACTGAATAATTAATCATAATTTTGGCACCTAAAAACCATTAAAGTGTTCTGATTTAAGAGAAACTTGCATTATCAGATATGAAGTTAATATGATAATTTTTTTCAATTTAATTTTCGTAAATATTTTTAATTATTTTAATGTATAACGATATAATGAAATATATTTATATACATGATATATTAATATCTTATAATTAACATTTAGTTATTCATAGTTAAATTTATAATTCAAAACATCCTCAATGAAATTAATATCCACAAAATAATCATTTTATTCCATAATCACTAAAATTAACTTCTAACCAAACATTATATCAGTAAAAGATAAAAATTATTTCTTCTAATTTATAAATAATTTCCAAAAAAAATTGTTAGAACATGTTTTCCAACATAATACACTAATATCTAAACTTCAATAGTAACACCTTTAGTACATCATTAATTTTTACATATCACATATTTTAAGTAAAAATAGATTCATATTAATGAGAACATCACATTGTTTAGTTGTAGGTATTAAACCAATGTCATCCTTCATTTTTGTTCTCAAGAACCACATCCTTCATTGGATTTAATGGGTTTTCTATTTTCCAACACACTATTAATATATCTCTTGTAACATTACTAGTTTAAAATGACCCATAATTTCTAAAAATTAGAAATATGATAAACCTTAATGGGATCCCATATCATTAATCATATGTCCCATAAAAATGTAAATGCCTTATTCCTCAATTAACCAGTCCATATAATAAAATAATGGGTTTTATTCACATTAATGTCATCTAAAGACATCATTAATCATGAAATATTCCAACAAATTTTTTATAAAATATGTTTTTAAGAATATGAACTTAAAATAATCCTTAAACTTATTAATTTAAGTTTTTAACAACAAATAATAAGTTAATGATGATATATATTATTATAAAATACATCCAAATCCCTAGAAGCTTCATAATTATTACAAAAAAATATTCGTCATAAAATTACATAAAAAATATAATTCATGAATCCCAATATGTAAATACATTTTCCCTTTTATTTTCACATTTGTCATTCATTTGGATTGGTTTTGACCATTAGAATATGTAATTGAGTCGAATAATTTCTAGGTTCCCCACATTTATAAAAATGAAATCTAAATATAACCATTGAATGAGATTTTTTTAATGCCATCATTCAGATCATTTTTCCTCAAAAACACATTTATGCATTCCCTGTTATTAGAAAATCTTATAACTCATTTTAGGCACCTAATTACAATCCTAGGAAATTCATTGTCAAAAAAATTACAAAAATTCATAATAGTTTATAAATAAATTTCAATTTTTTTATATCAAATCTCCCAGCAGATTCAAATGATGTGTGTAGTACGGTTCATATTTGGGTACCAAGTAATTTTTGAGTGAATCTAGACAAGAATTTTTCAATTTTATTACCTCATATGATATTTCTTCTAGGACACTATCAACTTTTAGTATCAATATAGTGATTTATTTCTATGAAATCCCACATAATATCTACCTTACCAAAATATTAGAATATTCTTATATAAATATCCTCAAATTAAATCATAGGGTTATAATCCCTAATCTAAGTGCTCTTAAATCTGCTTCTGAATGATTCTACTCGACATACTTTAATACCAATGTTAATTTCCATGACTCATGTAACCCAGATCCAATTTATACAATTTTAAATGGAAATAAAATTCTAGGAATCAAATCCATAATGACCAAATAATTTAGTAGTCTTCGTAAACCATATACATAGATGATTCCTATATTAATTTTGAACATACAAATAATAAAATATTTTTATTCAAGATATTCATTATGCACTAGAACATATCCATGAATATTATACATATTAAACTCTTTGGATTCCTAATAATGGAAGAAAATTAAATGTGTATATAATGATAAGTAAGAGTTACATAAATTGTAATGTATCATTAGTAAATGTAGAATAATAAATATTGAAAAATAAACATGCAATTGTTAATATAGGGACATACATTCCATTTAGTCAATAACTTGTCTATCATGATTAGATAAAGAATAATAATTATATATTTGTAAATAACTAATTATATAATGAATATAATGAAATAGAATACAATTAATATATAAGGAAAATTGATAACAAAATGTGATAAACTAAAAAAAGAAATCACTAAATAACATGTATTTCATAAATATATATGGAATAATAAATTTGGAAAGGTAAATAACATAAAAAAAATTCATTTAATCAATAAATTTAAAATTTTGAATAAATAAGAAATAATATATTTTTGAATGGTAAATAACTCAACACAAAATTTGTTTAATCTATAAAGTTAATGTTTTGTATATAGGAGGAATAATCAATTTAAAAAGGTAAAAAACATAAGAACAGATGCCATTTAATTAATAATATGATAATTAAATGCTTCCATAGAAAATAAAAATGTTAAAATTTGACAGATAATAAGAATAAATAATCTATAAATGAAGGAAATTCTTAATTGTTTCATTTCATGATATTAAGAATCATGATACATATATTGTAAAGAGCATTCACCCGATAATTTAAAACATTATATAGAAACTTATATAATTCTAGTTTACTGATTCTCCTTGAGAGACTTTCAATATATTAAAGGGATATATGACTTGGGTCCCTACCCATCACTACTATCAAAATTATTACCAATAATTTAATGAATAAATTTTATATTTTTAAAATAGTTACTAGAATCATTTTTGGAAATCATAATTTCCGAAGATAATGGATTTTCGATCAAAGAGTGATATAATGTACACTTTTTTAAAAAAACATAATCTTGGTCATTATAACTACAAAATAGTCTAAAAAGCGTGATATTACATGAAAACACAATGAATAACAAATATAAAATAAATTTAATGAGGATTATTATCTAATTTTCAAATAATTTAATTTAATGGGAATTTAATCATAAATTGTCCTGATTAAAAAGAGATTCTGAACTAAACACCTAAAAAGATAATAATGTTTCAGTGAGAATAAACCAATCAATATATTATATGAATAAAATGTAAATACACAGAAAATGGTTAAAAACAAATATTTCCAAGGTTTAATACACATATAAACAAATAACATATATAACAATAAGAAGTATGATAACCTTGTTGAAAAAAAATTGACTTATGAAATTCCTTACCACAAGGTAATTTTTAAGAAAAACACATTTGGGTGTAGTAATTCTAATTGAAACATAAAATACCATGAATCATTAATGAATCATTATATTCAATATCAATGTAGTATTATATATAAGAATATAAAATTAATTGGGTATGTAACATTTTAATATACCTCAATAATGGGAAATTTGGTCAAAGTCCCTTACATCACGCTTCCTTTTGGTTGAATATAATTAATCCCTAGGTATAATAGTTTTATGAATTTTATAAATTTATACTAGACTTACATTCATATTTATAATTTAATATATTATCCTATTATAATATCTTGTCACTTATTTGTTATTTTCTAGTCATTATCTTCATTGTTTCGGGTGTTAATCGCTTTGTTTTCACATTAATGTTTTTTTAGGAATGATACATTTAAAATTTATTAGATATAGATAAATCATATATATAATTTAATTATATTTATAAATATAAATGTTTTTCATTTTATGCATTTTTGGAATCCTTATTTAAATTTAATTATGGGGAATGAATCACATCATTTTGTAGAGACGGTATGACATACGTTTGTAAGAGCAATGCTATGATTCCTTTAAGGATCAAAATGGTAATAAAGGAGGTGATATATTAATTTTTAATAATAAATATCCTGTCATAGTATGAAATAAAATAATTAAATTTATCTTTTTTTATTACATGTTAATTATAATTGATAAATGAATCACATTACATAACAAGGCGGTAGTCCACCATACACGCAAGCGATATTATCTTAATTTTAATAACATAGAATGTAAAAAGATATATGTGATATTTTTATTCCATAAATATAATAATATCATATATAAAATATATATTAGTTAGATACATCATTATATTCAGCCTTGATAGGTGGTGATGTAAAACAAGTATCATCAGTTCATAAGGTGGTAGTCCGCCACACACAAGATCGATGGTTTCATTTCCAATTTCATGGTTGAGGATATGTATGTAGATCATTAACGTAACACAATAAAAACTATTAAAAAGTAAATGACCATGTTTTTTATATGATAATGGTTTAATAGTATTTTAATTAGGATAAAAATGAAACCAAATAAAAATGGTCGTTCAATAATGATACCTCTTCCTCAAATAACTTATTTAGGATTGAAACAAAAGCATTCATAGGTTAAATTTTTGATAAATAAAAGATATTTATAATTTCACTAGTTTAATAAGGTTGTTTTCTTGGTAGGTAGTTACTAAAAAATTTGGATTAGGAAGTTGAGGAGGGGAAAAAGGGGTGGTCTTTTATAAGTGTGGAAGAGGTAACAAATGTATTTTTTGATAACATTATAATAATACCACATTTTTATCATCTTAATGTTTTAATCAAATGTGTCATTATCTACCCTTATAGGTTATAAGTTATAAATATGTACATAAAAATGGTTTTGGAGATGTTTTTAGGTCATTTAAACCCTAATCTATTTAGTTTAACACCATAGTAAATCTGTTAAAACCTTAAACATGAAATTGAATTTTTAAAACATTTTCTATTCATAATGGAATGAAATTAAGTTGAAAGTATTATATAATATATACTAATTTTATTAAAAAATTTAATATTTATTTTCACATCAAATAACATATGAGGGAGAATAAAATTAAAAAATATAACCATCGATGCAATAAAAAGAGGGTTTCCCAAGAGAATATTCTCAAAATTGTATAAGGGTTTAATATGATTATTAAAAAAGAAATTGTTTAAACTAACCAAATTTAGTCAAATTCTAATATAAGTTAACTATTTTTTTTAAAAAAAATCATTCTTAAAATAATATCTAATGAACCAATTATTTAAATTAAAAATCAACTTTTTATAAATATTTATATATTTCACAATTCATCAAAAAATGAATTATTTAAAAAAAATTAAACTATGATAATTTTCATTTGATTATTTAACAAAACCTTATCAATTTTTCTTTATATTGTTTTAAATTTTTTATGAATTAGGACACCAATGGGCGGCAAAACCACCTTTTAGAAAAATATTGTTTAAAAAAACATATACTTTTCATTTAAAGGATTTTTATTTTATTATTAATCAATAAATAAACATAATTTTAATATTTTTTTAACTATCCAGAAATAAAAATTAAGTTTATAATTTATAATGATATACTAAATTATTTCTCTTCTAGGAAGATTTTTTCATGTTTTGTTAGCTATCAAAGAGACTAAATTCAAATAAATACAATTCATGGGTTATTTAGGATTTGTGTTTCAAGTCACATACATAATCAAATGAAATATAATTTTTTTCAAACATTGATTTTAAAATTACTAGGAACTACAATGATAGTATAAATCATCTGTGAAGCAATAAAATCCATTAAAGTTAGATGATCAAAGAAAAACAATATAAATGTTATTTTTGTATTTAATCAGTTCAGATGGTAGTATATGTGAATAATGATTTAAAATATGATATTAATATTTTTATTTTTATTTTACAACCATTTAATGAAATTTTGTGGATATTGAGAGTTATGTTATGTGTTATTCATCTCAAAATAACTTATTTAGACATATAATATGTTATACACATATTTTTTATTATTTAGTTCTTATATTGGTCATTTATAATAGTTACTTTTTATTAGAGTATTAGTAATGGAAATGTAATTTTTTATTTCATGTTTACTCATTCACATTGTTTTCATTGATAGGTTACCCAATCACTAAGGTTTTTTTCGAATCAAAATTTAAAATCAACACTACTATGAAATAATATAAATTTTTTGAAAATTTTTTTTATCTTTATAGTAATGTACTAGGTTTTTTTTCACTCACGAAATTATAAAAAAAATTAACATTTAAATAACCTGACAGAAGAAATCTCAATATAATAATCAGTCACTAATTTTGAGACTTACAACATGGAAATTTCATATTTTTGGATACATGTTAATCCCTTGTAGGTTTCATAGAGGTTTAGTTTTGGTTTGAAATCCAATGGATTTGAATACAAAAATCAATGAGGAACAACACTGGGGGAATGGTTTGTTCTATCTATGTCACAAAAATTTTATCCCTCTTTAATCGAAACATAGTTAGTTCAAACCCTATGAGGGAGGTGGATGGTTGTGTGTCTTGGTGTCATGGGTTATAAATACCCACTCAGTTTTGTGTTTTGTGTGTCTAATCATCTGATGTAACCATTCGAGGTGGGTGTTTCTTAGGTTAGAGGTATGTGTTAGTTCACTTTTAGCCTAACTGTCCAGATCTTTTAATGATTTGAAATAATAAATCCACACATCTTTCCTTTATACTCTAATGAATAATTTTTTTCTCCCATTCTTCCCAACCCCTCCAATTTTAGAGCACCCCTCCAATATGTTATAGGTTTCTCAAATAATATTTTATTCAGTATGTTATTTAATATTCAATCAATTTTTTGAATATCTAGAAATAAGGCTACTGGTCCCTTTGCTTATAGTCTTCATTTATCTCGTTGTATAGAATAAGATTACCATATAAGCTCACATACCCTATTTCCAAGTTGTTTCTCTTGATTCTTACATTATCTCATTTAATAATGATTTATAGACTACTATGTGATTTTTTAACATATACATGTTCATGGAAGGTGTCCATGGATTTCAACTAATTTATACTTCTTTAATGGGATGCATGCAAAGTAAGCAAGGGTTGGGTGGATTGGATGAGGAAATTTATTCAACTATTGTGTTTTATATTATTATTATAATATGTAATTGTGATTTTTATGTATTTTTAAATTTGTTCTGTTGGGTGGGGTATGATATGTGTGATTGGATTATTTAAGATAGTTGGGATGGTTTTTCTAGTTTATTAATTTGGTTGAAACAATTAGATGGCGTTTTGAGTTCCATGGGAACTAGTTGGGTATATCCCATAAGGCATGATTTGATGATGATTACTGGAATTGATTTTAACTCGTTCACAAAGTTGTTGTGGATGGTGATGACCCATGTTATAGTGGGGAGATGTGTTATTCAGGTGGCTAGAGAGGTTTGGTGGAGGTGTGGATTAGGTTGGTTGGTGAATTTTGTCACACTATTGTTGCAAACAATCCCCTTTCGGGTCATTTCCAAAAAATATCATGTAAAAGTGAGGTTTTTATTACCAATGGATGGTGGGGGATGAATCTTTATATATTTATAGAAATGTGTTAGTGATGACCATTAGATCATAGGGGGTTCTCTTTGATGAAGGCCACATTTTATGGGTTGTGAGACAATGAAAGATGTGCCAAGACTATAGAATGAATATTATATACATGCTTTGGGATATGGAGCTTCTGATCCGATTGTGATATATTAAGTTCTATTCCAAGAGACTTTTGATACAATTATTGAATTTTCTATTGATCCTATGTTTCATTTTTTCTATAAGCCAATATGTGTTGGTGGATGAATTTGTGATTCCTAGTGAATTGTTATGGATTTAGGAAATGTTATTGGATGCCATGATTGGAAAAATATCCAAGTAATCCTAATGATTATTGATGTAATCCTATATTCCATGACATAAGTTAAAATATTTCTCATTTTCTAAAATTTATATGAGGGGTGTGAATGAAATGAAAATCTTTAAATACATGAGGAAATTAAATGAAGGCCATGTAACATGAACATTATTTCATGAAGTGTTTCAATTTTAAAAAGATTATTAAAATATTAATTTTCCTGAAAAAATGTTTTGTACAGAATAATGTACAGAATATATAAAAATATAATTTACTGATGTACATGGAATGAGGTGGAAGGAATTTTTATTAAGTAATAAAAATATTTCATTTGATATGTCTATTAATCTCTGTAATTTATATTATGGAATTGAAAAAAATTTGGCCAACGCATAAGATGTCTAGACTACTCAACCATGGGAACCTGTGGGGCATATAGGTCATCCACAACCATGGTACCATCCCATGCCATCTTGTATGTACTTTAAGTCGGTAAATTTTTTTTAGGGGCCCTGTATATGACACAAAAGGAATTAGAGAATATATTGAGTGCCAACATCATGGTAGGGCAGTGTGTGTTTGTATGAACCATGGATAAATTGTTTGTGGGTAGAAGTTGTTTCTAATCCCACAAAACCAGATTGAGGATATTAAAACATTTGTTATTTAATAAACCAGAAATGATACCTGGGGATGAATCGATGCGGAGAGTGAAGAGTCCACATATGTTTCTCATTTCATTAAAATTTCGGTCAAACGCAGCATTGTATGATCAAGATAATTTGATTTGTTCGATGGATCTCACGCCATGAATTTTAAAATCAAGCCTCATCTTCTACCATATCCTTCATTGATGGTCTTGTGCACCAATGGATATGGACAGACCATCTTAGATTGAGGATTCATTTTCCATGGTGGTTATATTATCAAAATAAAGAGATGATGATGATTAGATTCTCCATTCATTGAATCTAGATCATTTATTCACATGGAAAACTAATTGAAAATCATAGAATGACTAAAGGTTATGTGGTAGAGGCCCCAATGATACATGATATGTTCATTCTTATGTGATGAGAAGATTGTGATCCTCATCTCATTCGGGTCTTGTTTTTACCATGAGGAATAAAGCTAAATTACGATTACTTTTACAAATATTAGGAAGTATGAAGATTGTGAACGTTTTTAGTAGGAATAATTTATGAATGAATAATGTGGGAAGCTATGAACAAGGTGAAAAATCAATCATGTAATGATACATGTTTTTAATGGATGATTAAATTCCTCTTTTTAATACAGCATTAAATGGTGGTAATATGCTAGTTATCATGAGGTTGCATGATTTTAGTTTTACACATAAACACCAGCGAACCCATTCCCATGGGTATATGACGAGACTCATCAATATCCTAGAATATAGTTTATTGACATGTATGAATATAATGGAGTACCCTAGTCCCTCAAGTGTTTAATGATTGAAGCTATATTACTGCAACTCTTCTATATGCCACCTGAGAATGATAATTTTGATCACTTTGAGTATTTTTGAATGATATACATGAATTGGATGAGTCATAGGTATTCATATCCATGATAATATAAAAGTAAGACTCATCACCTTCGGGAATTCCTTACAATATCATGATAACAAGCTATGAAATATCACATATCCAAATGAGAAGAAAGAATACTACTAAGTATTAAATTATTCATGATATAGTGCATTCCTTGAGTATTTCGTAAATAATTAATATGAATATTACAAATGAAATACCCAATAAGGGTATTTAAATAAATACAATTGAATAAATAATACATATTCAGGTACATTGGTGAGATGAAGAATGAAATAAATACTGACTGATAATGGTGTTTTTCATAATTAGTAGAAAATAATAACACCCATCACAATTCAGTTAATATTATTTGAATGATGACAATAAGAAGCTAAATATAAGTAATTTAAATCCTGGAATAAATGAGACCACATTTACCACATTATTCATTATGTATGAATATGCACATGTAAGTGATGAAAAGATGAACACTAATTTCCATATCATTTTATGATTATATAATAGACTCTATTTTTTAGAGATGGAGGCGAGGATTAGAAATTCTTCATGAAGGTGATCACATGAAGTAGGCCATTTTAATATATTTCCCATGACTATATTTTTTGATGTTCTGTAGGGAGGGTACAAGAAATTTTGATCTAGAAATCTTATGGAGGATGATCATATAGTCATCCTATAGTGGATAAATATTCATTATCATTTAATTATTGGTGGGACTATTTTATAAATAACCAGATATTTTATGGAGATATATTATGTCTCTAGAGTCTATAAAAATAACATTGTTGGGGTGCCAGTATATATATATATATTATTGAGAGATGAACTATAGTAATTAGTAATGATCGAGAATTAGATGTGTTTTTTTATTATGATATTTTGGATATTATATATACATGTAATCAATTTTAGTTACAATTTGGAATCGATGTTGGAAAATTAAGCTAACATGTAATGGAAAAGTCCTTTGTATGAATCCTTGTAATTCCGTCTAATTTTGAGCCTTTTATTCAATAGAATTTTTTAATGAGAGCTTGAGTAATAAAAGAATAGTGGATAAATTATTTAACTATCCATATAGGTTAAATTGAAAAATGAATTATTTTTTTAAAAAAATCAATCATTGATTCTCCAGCTCTCCCTCTCAATGTCCGTACATGGTCCATTAAGGCTATATAGTGGCAATTGGATTTCATGTTCACATGACATGTTCCATATGTTGAAATAGATGAAATTTGTAACTATGATGATTGGATATATATATATATATATGGAACAATGTGTTCTTATGTATTACAAACCATGGATACCTTGTTTCAATCTAGTGTTCTCTAAAATTGGTAAGACTCTGTTATGTTTTCTTTAAATAAGTGAGCTATGTGATTTTATTTGTGTGTTTATATTATTATTGTTTACATTATTAATGAACTACACTAAATATAGGTGAAATAAAGTCACATGTTGGTTGTATCCTATTGATCTCATACTCACACACAATACATGCCCCTCAAGATAGATGAAAAATTTATGGATTTGAAATCAGGTAAGGGATTATACTAAGGGATCAGACCTTTGTATGAATGGGATGTATGGTGAATTCATGGGATGGATCTATAACGAACCAAGTGGTTTTTTGTGTCGATCTAGACTAGTTTTTTTTGAATTTTGTGAACATACGTATATGATCATCCCATAAGACATCATATATGTCTTCATATGGGTGTTGAGCCTTATATACATTAAATTTTTTCATATTTTTTATGATGTGTTTTTTTATTTTTTCTACTATGTATATATATAATCTTATAATGATTTTTTGATCTTCCAAAACATATATTATTGATGAATTTTTGTGTTATTATCCTTTGATTGTATTGTATCGCCACCTTAACTAGTAGACCAATAATACAAGTCAAAAACCATTTTCATAAGGGGTGTCACTCCTACAACCTAGTGAACCTATAACCTATAGAACCAGTTAGGTAGCTTTGGGGCTCAGTTGTCACATGTTGTATCAACCACCACCAGGTTGAATAAATGTTGGTAAAAGTTTCTTCAGGTATCCATGGGATAGTAATGAAAAGTTATAATAATGGAATTCACTTTAGGTAAGTTCAACATAATACTACGATCTTGTCGAAGATAAGTAATTTGTTTCAGATTGGGATTCTATATCCCCATTCAAAGAGGATAAACTATGTCTTCATGTAAGGTAAATTGATCTTCTTACATGCTAATTTTACCATTTATTGATATTTCAAATTTTGTTGCACACATTGGTCATGATGTTATTATTTTGTGAGGTTTTTATCTTTATCCCTATATGAAAAGTGGGGAGAATTCATGAATCATGATTGGATCTTAGGATTACATGAAAAATGTATGTTCTTGTTATTTTTTCATGGGTCTTAAAATATGGGAAAAATTTGTTGGGATATTTAATGATTCATTATAAATTAAAATATAATTTTCCATCATAGATTTATGGTTTAATTATACTCATCCAACCCAGTTCTGTGGTCCCTTAAAATATTGTAATGTTACCCTATATTTTGTATAGTGAATGTGGGATTCAATTTGATAGGGGTAGTTAGAAACAAATATGTTGTGAAGGCTGTTTAAATATAAAAATGATAAATATGTTTTTCATATATAGATTCTTGGTGAAATTATACTTAAACATCCTAGGTTGGGGATTTTTTCAATTCTTGAAATCGGATAAATGAATCTAAAATGTGTAATAAGGGTGATTCGAGTCCCGAAAATAAGCGATATGGTATTGGCGGGGATTTTTATGTGTGATGATATACACTACATGTTATATCATTCCTTAGAAGCAATATCAAGACTTTTATTATTTTCACTGATAATTTATTTTTTTTTTAAACGTTTCTACCTAGAATAAATTTAATAATGCTTCTGGAGGGATGATATGTGGTTCCACCAGTGCATGATAGGGATATGGCCATTGAGGGATAGAATAAACATGATCAGTAGGTAGAGGCTTTATGGTAGGTGAGTCATCCATAGAAGGTATTTGTGTTCATAAAATTATTTAATGAGAATCTCATGGTAAGCATTATATGGTTAATTCAGAGTATTGACCAAGGAGTTATGATAGATGATCAATCCATGTCATATAGGATTTTTGAGTTTCAATCTTATTATGATCATTTATTTTATAGTAATAGTGGACTATATGAAATGTAGTGTTGTATTGAATATATATAGATGATATTTGATCATACCAAGACACCCTAGGGTAGTGGGTAAATCTAGGTATGTACATTATTAGAGGAATATCATTGTGCTAGTGGTATGTAAATATATATAATATAATTCAGGATGTATTGAAATGTAATGGCTTTGAGAATATGATATTCATGCACTTATCCATAAAGACCTTGAGGGAAGGATGGTCCATTGAGTACATGAACAAGAATTAGTGGACTCGTTGGTCATGTATTATTTTGGAAGGATCACAAATATGTCTGTTTTTGTATCCTATATGGTTCAGTATGAAATATTTAATGAGATATGATTATCTAAGGGATTGTGTCATACTATCAGGGTTCTGGTAAATATCATCATGTTTACCAAATTATCCATGGTGGTGAACCAGACACTGAATTTCCAATGATAATACGAAAGACACGACTTAATTGAGAATGATGATGGTGTCATGTAAGATAGGTAGTGGAGCATTAATTTGCTGAAATCAAGGATGTGAGGGATCTCAGTATGGTAGTTATGTATTTAACTTCTTAGTACCATAAATTGGTGGGTAATCGACGGTTTTCTTCAAATTTGGGGAGCTAGAACATGTTCATATCTACTGTGAGTGGCCTATAAAAGAATGTTGGGTGTCGAGATAGATGGGAAACAAGGATAGGTTATTTTACAGGAAAATTCTAATTTATGTGAGTTAGGGACTGGGCCAAAACCATTGATCTAATCATGGACGGATAGTGGTACTGTGAGAAGGTAGTTGGTATACTACTTGATATATAGGTCTTCGTTGGGAGATGGATTCTTAGCTATTGGGGTAGTGGCCGGTAGAGGGTGATAGTTAGTAGGGTCTTTGGGAATCTGGTAGTTGGGATTTTGGCTAGGTTCATGTAGTGGAGCATTTGATATAAAATAATTCATGGTATAAACTGATGATTAGATGTAGGCTATGATCATGGGTGTTCTAATTTTTTGGCACGTTTAATGTTGGTACAGGAAGTGAATTTGTGATCGTTTAATTAACCTAGACTTGGATTGTATATTGGAATCTTGGATGGATACCATCCATTAATGTATGTGTAGGGTTCATGATTTTTTAAGGAATTACATAGCTATATATATATATTGGGTGATCTCTTTTTCGGAATCAAGTGTGGTGGGAGTTTTAGATATCATTTTCAATCAAAAACAGTTTGAGCGTTTTTTGTGACATGGGTCAGAGATTAACATCTAATGAGATATAGAAATGAATTCATGAAAATTTTATATGTGTTTGTCTATTGGTGGTGAGTGTGGTACCACTAGAATGTGTGAATTTTTCTTGTTTAGTTACATGGTGGTTAATTCCTACGGGGGGAGCACCACAATCGGAATGAGCTATGAGTGAATAATCACAATAGTCTAGTGTAATTTTTATTATATGGGTATATTTTATATCATCTCAGTGTGTGTATACATATCTCATTGATAATAAATCATATGGTGGAGAGGTTATTACATCATAGGAATTTGAGAGGGTTGATAAATTCCTAAAGAATTTTGTTTTTTTAATTGGTGGATGGGAAAACATTGAATTTAAGGGTCATAGTATAATTTTGAGGGATAAAAAAATTTGATTCTATAGGATATGGGTTATGAATTTTTATGGTTCTCATGAGTTCATTTTGGTTTTAGATGTAATGGGATTGGGGGAAGAAATTAGGAGGACACTACATTGGTTGTAGAGTAAGTTCATGATTATTGACTACTATGCATCCTAAATCGTGTAACAGATTTGAACTATATCATGGAAGTCCATACAGTGGGGTAGAGGTTTTTGGAAATGTGATTTATTATATAGTGTTTGAGAGAAAAAAGTGATTAATAGAACTATCTATCTTACTATGCGATGTAACCATGTTATGTGGGAGACACTTTGGATAGAGGCCCCTCATGGTTAGCACATGGTTAACCGAACTGTGCATCCTAACCATGTTGTTCATTTAATTAATTTTAATTAAAACCCACAAAATTTATATATTACAATAAAAGAATATATTTATTCTCATATTTCACAAAACCCCTACAAAAATGGAGTTCTCCTCCTACCACTATTAGGATTACATGATAATCATTCATTAAGGATCCGATTCAACTATTATTTTGTCATTTAACAGTTATAGGTAAGAATACTAGTCCTATTACATTAATGATTCCTATAATCTTATTATTTGGAATTATATTTCCACTAATGATCATATTCTTTATTTCTAGTATGTATTCTAGATTTTTACTTTTTCTAATTTTAGCATGAATCATAGTCTAGTCATCAAATAGCTACATTCTCCATGTATAGGTTACGTGGTAACAATATTAATCCTAATTTATATTTGTGCTAGGGGATTCATGGTAAAGAATAATAATGGGGTGGTTCAGGTTAAACCTCTTATTTAACTGTATTATATCCTATTATTATTACATAATGCAAGCAATAATTTTTTTGTTCATTTAAATTTCATGAGTCATGTAGGGCATGGTATGTGTTGGATTGATTTCCATGTTCATTTAAAGGGTTTAATGTCTGTTTAATTTATTTTATAATGTTCTATATATATGCGAGTTTGATTAGAATATATTTGGATAATCCATTGAGGGTTGGGGTAATGATAATCATTGTAATTGATGTGATGTTTTTTTCACGTTGATAATATTGAAAATGACCCGTGGCATTGATGGAAGATGTGGTTCACAGGTGGATATTGTGGGTTTTAAATTGAGTGTGTTAGGTTGTATGTTGAAATTCCATGGAAATTTTTTCGCTGAAACCATTATCGACATTGTGTGAACAGATGATCATGTCCTAGTGAGGTGATTTTGATAACTTTATGTAGGTGGAGGACTATGTATTTGTAGAAACATTTGATATTTTAATGATAATTAGATCAAATTAGGTTGTCACTACATAAATCCATGTATGATGTTGTGTGAGACAATACAATGGGGGATGAGCTGTTCCATGGTTTTAGTTTTGAAGGAATAATTCAATTAAAGTAATGATAGAGATGTTCCTTATGATGTATAAATACATATACAACAATTATATATTAATTGGAATTCCAAGGGACTTGTGATATTCTTGGGGATGTACTGATGGGATTCGAGGTGCAGTTGAGATGTTCTATATGTGATAATGGATGGAATGAAATGAATTTTTGGTAAGGAGATGGAATGTGAACCATGGGTTCTTCTGGATGATTGAACATGGATACATCATTCCACCATGGTATTACAAGAATAATTAAATTCTTCCTTGTGTCAATTTTTCACATGAAATATGAGTTATTTCATATGTGATTGTAGGTTATGTTTATTTTTGTTTCACAAACACTAGGATAAATAATGAATTATGAAAGGAACAAGTATGGGGTGTCCTATTAAGATTTTACTCACACCCCACAATGTACCCTCATGGTGCATTCATAATTTATTTATTTGGTACGAATTTAGTGATTAGACTTTTGTGATGGACCATAGTGAGAAGTGATTCTCCATGAGTCCATGTGATGGATGAAACATGGAGTAGGGGATCGTTTTCCCAAATTTATATTACAGTTTGATATTTTTTATTATTTAATTATATCATCGATCTATGGGTGATCTTTTATGTTTTTTTAAATTTTTGGATTGAACTTTCTATATTAGATACTTTATATAAGTATTTATTTAGCTGTTTTTATTACTACTATTATATATATAAATATGATTCCATTTATTTTTTTTACATTCCATGAAATAGTATAATTTTTACCATTACAATTACACTAACCTGAGGGTATAGTCTCCCCACTATCACCTAACTGGCCCTTCCTTCATGTCAGCCAACATTGGAATATGGGTATACTTGCCAAAGGCCCAGTTGACTATTATCCTGTAACGCATGTTTAATAGATCCTAGGTTAGGGTATTACACATATCTGTAAAACCACAACCATTTTCTCTGTCTCTCCTTATTATTGGGGGGTATTAAATTTAGACATTATATTTCATTTCCCTATACACTAATTAACTTATGTGATTCTGGAAACTGAAACTATCCCTAGATATTCATTCTAGTCATCAATCTCTATCCTTTTTATATTATCATATTATATAGATTCATGATTCAGTATTTTAATTAGTTCATTAAATAAATTTTTAAATTTATTTAAAATAGTATAAAAATAATGATTTACAATTCTCTATATGTGTCATTTTTTCAAATGTTACCCTTTCAATTGTTGTCTATAAAGATCATATTTTCACTTTTATGAGAATTATTCGTTATGAATCACTCTTACGATTTTTTAAAAAGGGTATTCAAATGATTGTAACTATTAATATTTTTAAAATTATATTGATATATAGTTATATCATTCTAAAATCAATATTTGATTTTACATATGTATTTTAAATGGAATTTAATTGATTTTGTTTTTTTAAAGAAGTTTTCATGTTTTTATTTCATATAAAAGAATATTTTTAAAAGAATATTTGATTTAATTTTTTTAAAAACCATTTTTTATTTTAAAATGAATGTTTTGAAATGTTTTATCGATGTTATTATTTATAATTTTCATCAAAATTGTTTTAAATACATATCATGAATTTTGAAAATATATATATTTTTTAAAATTTGTTATCTAATAATCTTAAATGGCTATTTTTCATTTATTTCAACATCCTTTGATATTTTCTATGTATCTCTTCGCATATGAAATTATTATATAAAAAATTTACATTCATCTTATGTCTTATGATGTTGATATTTTATAGATGATTTAATGAAACCAATTTTTTATATATATTAGGCAATGATGAATTGATAATTGTTTTTGAGTCACACACATATATAGTTTTCATAATTTGATAGGTGGACTGAGAATTGTACCCCCTTCATTGAATAGGAATATTAATTATATATACTAATATTAATGGCTACATGATCTGTTTTACATAGATAATTTGGTTATACAAGAGGGATAGAACAATCTTAAAATGGAATTCAAGGGGTATATTCAAAGAAAAAATCATACATGAGCTATTTAGCACATGCCCACAAGGTTGAGCTGGCTATTTACCAAAATCCAAAAAAGTTACAAAGGTATTTATGAATAATCCATAGAGTCCACCTTATGTTATAATTGAACCACATCATGGTATATGAGTTTTTATCCCCAGACCAACAATGTATAAGTGGTTTTACCCCATTATCACTATGTTGTCAGAATCTGGTAGTGAATCCTAATCTTCTATTTTAGTATTTCCTATACATAAAATTATTCCACATTTCAAAGATATATTATTAATATATTCCTTATATTTAATTATTAATGACTCATTTTTACACACTCTTAACCCATATTTTATGATATATCATTTGAGGTTTAATTTCCTTTGATAATAATATATTGAAAACACTTCTATCTTATTATTTCACTAATGATTTCCCATTTCATTATGATATAACCACCAATGGTGATAAGTTTTCCACTTATTGAGTGTTTCAAATTTCCTCTGTGGTTATTTAAAATACTAATGATATTTAATTTTATAACAAATGAGATATTTTTAAGGGTATCTTGTGTGTTGTTATAATGAATAAATGCTTGTATTAACTTTTTATGAAGTGAGTCACAAAATAAATTAAACCAAATGTTTCATGGGATTGTGGGAAATTATTTTGATATTTAATATTGCTGTGAAATATATGAATGTTTATCTTGTGGAATATCTTATATAATTGGTTCCAGCATTTAATGTTATGTATTTTACCAATGTATCCAGTAGTTGGGGTCTAGTGATCCACAACGCTTATACAAATTATTATGATCTCAATGATTGTGATATATTAAATATTTTTTTATGAATTTTATTTGTTTTTTATTTCCATTGGGTTGGTTCTAGAAGTATGTCTGAGGGAAAACTAAATGGGATAATACGGAACGAGAAATTAGTGGTGGTTTAAACTAATGATGACACATTGGAAAGCAATAGATACACATTGTTAAGAAGGGTACCTAGTGAAATTGAAAAATGATTCATATATTTATACTACAATGAGGCACTTAGTTGAAGATTTCTGGGAAATCAATGGAGTTATTTGATGTTTCAATTTTAGGAATGTGAAAACATGTTTTCTCTAATCCTAATATTAGATAAAAAGTAAAATATTTTCAAATCATTGGATCATATTTTATTAAATTCATTATAATTAATTACTCTCAACCTATCCCATTATATTTTAATTATATTTTCATTATTTCATTAGTTATTTTCTATAATTTTCTATATTGTATTATTTTCTATCAATAGATCATTTCCCTTTTGGTTTGTTAGATGTTGGTGAGATTTCATTTCTATTACGGTCTAATTATAATTTTCATATTTTATATATTATTGATTAATAATGAATTGAAGAGTTTATTGGATTTCCATACTCGTATATATTATACATAGATGATGAGTTAGGTGATCATGACCATTTTTATACTTCAAATGCACTATTCAAGTGCATTTAAACTATGTGATGCATGAATTTAATTTCCATGTGTGTTTTTTTTTCATATAATTGGTTTATAATTAAATTGGAAATTATATACTATGATTTCGTAAGAATCAATCAGGGGATGTTCTATGGGATACACTTTATTTCATCAATTGTACATAAAAAATTTATCTATGAGTTTCAATGAACTCTATTTTATATACATTTAGTTATGGATAATATGTGTAGTCCTTGAAAATTAAATATTATTGGATTGCGATTAAGAGGTCAATTTAAGATTTCATATACCATTTTTTCTTTCTTGATGTTGAAGACCAATCATCATGTTCCTAGTTGGCTACTTCAAACACGGGATACATCTTAGTGATTGTGGTTAGACATTTAGATGGACAAAATGAATAATAAAACCCTTAATATAGGTGGGACAAATGCTATCAATGTGATTATATATTGTGTTAGGGTGAAATCTCATTTATTGGTTGATAAATAGTCTAATGTAGTGGATTTATTATCATGGTTTTATTTATTGGATATTATTTAGATCCATGGTGTTCCTTGGATGATTCTTCTTTTATCATGACCCTACTTATTCATGTTCATGGTGTAGGGGTCTTCACTCTAATCTTGAATCCCATTTATTAAATAACAAGACTTTCTATATGAATATGGATGCTTAGAAGTAATGGATATTCCAAACTATGGATTTCAGGTTGTAATAATGTGTTCTTGATTTTGGGGTTTCTTGGGATAATCAACCACAAATTTTTCATTTTTTACATAATAATATTTTTCACCTTACTATCAGTATTTTAATGACCAAAATATTTATTATGGAAAAATTTTCATGATCTATTTAATTGTATTATTATATTAAATGGTTATATAAAACATATTCACATCATTGTTTTTATATTTTTTAACTATAAAATATTATTAATAATTATATCATTGCTAATATAGTCAGTAAACAGTGATCACGTGATTAGTATAAATATAGGGATTTATGAAATCTAATATACTCGCACAAAGTAAGTGATGAGATCATATAGTTTAATTTCTCCACATGAAGCTCATGATTTAGAGCTCAGAAATGAGGTAGCGTCATTAGGATTATCTCATGACCAATCCAAAGATGATCTTTAACACATTAGGAATAAATGGAACCACCTATGGGAGAAGTAGACATTGTTATAGATTACCACCTGAGAAATGTTATTTGAGATTCTCCATGATTATGTCACCATTGTACACCACACCCTTAGGGCTTATTAAAGTGTTATAAGGGATTATGTAACATGACCACAACAATATGATTATGTGCCTTATTTGTTTCCTAAAAAATATACACTAATTTCATTATTGTAACATTGAATATGGTTTTTAAAGCACAAATATTATTTTTAGTTAATATTAAATAAATATATATATTTTGAATAAAAAAGGGATTTTATGAATTAAATAATATATTACTAAAATACTATTATTACTAAATTACTTCTTATTAAATATAAATGATGGTATTATTTTTATTAATTCAATGGTAATTTTTATTATGGTTTGAAAAATATTTTTTTCAAAACCAATAAATCTCTTATAAATGCTGTTTTTTATTTTTAAAATGTAAATGAACAAATTTCAACAATTATTTAGATAAAATTAATATTATTTTTGGAATGGGGTGTCCAATGTTTTAAACATTTTATTTTTTATAATTTTTTGAAACAGTCGAATTTTAGGGTAAAAATTAAATACCGTTTAAATATATAATGGGACTTATGACATCATAATGACCAAATAGTGATGTAATAAAAAACTATAAAATTAATTTTCATCCAATATAATTTATCCATTTAATATAATGTGATTTTAGATATTTTTTATCAATATTATGGAGCAAAAGTGGACTCTCCAAGACAAATAAATCATTTTATCTTTTAAAATGATTTCCTTGAGAGTGTGACTCACCTCAACATAAGAAAGACAAATATTTTAAGAATTCAGACCATTAACCTTACAAAATAATATTTTACACTTTCCTTTTTCAATAACCATGGGTTGGTTTGTTGTTTTGATTAGCTTATTGTCTTGTGTCCAAAACCTAATGAATAAATAATTCCCTCTATTTTCTTATATAAACCCAACCAATATCCATATTCTATTCATAATTAACCATTTGATAACCACTCTACAATGTCTGTATATCTCTAATATCCTCTCAATGCACCCCAAGGTCCCACAAAGCCTCTTTGAAGCCCCTCCCAATCCATTGGTCTCACACCACCATGTAAGGTATTTTTTCCTCTCTCATTTTTTGTCTGAGATTCCTTATGTTTATATACCCTTTTTTTCAATTAAAGATGTTGAGGTTCTATTTCCACCTACCTCATAGATCCATAATAATTTATGAATGATTATAGACCCCTTAATATCTAATTAATTCCTCTCATGTACACCTGTTACCATGCTGGAAAAATGTACGGGATTTCTCTCTCCTCATTTACATTCAAGCAATTCTGTTGTCTTTTTAATCTAACTATCCTTACATATATATTGGGAAATATATCTATATGACCCCATTACTATCCATTTTATTTACATTTTATGATGCACCCCTCCCACTCTCATCAACCATTTTTTTGAATTCTTACGTCACGCAGTTATGCTGCCGAAATTGCACTGCGATTTTCCAAGCCAAAGTCATTATGTACTGAATACCAAAACCATTTCTCTATCAAAGGAAATCACTATTATTAATATTTACTTATTGATTTTATAGTATGATTTATTAATTATATATTCCATTTTTGTGGAATAAATTATCATGTTTAATGAAACCATGTTATATGAATAGTGTGGCACTCTTATGTATGAAATGACTTGATTAATATGAGTGCACCATGAAAGCACTATAATGCATTGGGTAAAGATTAGTATCATGATACATAAAGTGGAATGAGCGATTACTCATTCTAATACATGTGAAATTAGGTTTTTTTTCATTACCCATGTGCAATTATCTTGGGCTCATGCACATATCATGTTAAATGTTGATGCCACATTTCCATGTTATGATAATCATGCTATACAATGTCTTTATGTTCATGATTCTGTATTGCTCCATTTATATTAATATTTACTAACATGAACATTATTCATTATTTTATGACATCTATACTCCCTTACTAGGATTAATAGCTAACCCTTTTTGTACATGTCCTCAGGTTATCCGATGCAATGCTGAGTATGAAGGAATGAGTGTTGTCGTTTAAAATAATTTTTCCATAAGGATGTGTATTTCATGTTTTTTGTTGTTATGTAATGTTCCTAATACACAATTACACAAGCCCTATAAATATTCTATGTTATTTCAAGTGAATTTTTTATGTAATATATCATGTACATGTGTGTAATAAACAGCTAGGTTGTAAAAGATGGTATTAAATGATTGGTTTAGTTATTTTTTGGATTAGGATTAGAAAACCCTAGTGAATATCTTAGGGATAAGGCTAAGTATAATATGAAACATCCCTAATTATTTTTGATTATTGAGTAAGTGTTTTATTAAGAAAATACATCTCTATATAGAAATGAGAGGGTTCAGTCGGATCTGGAACATATGTATCTAGGGGTAAAACCTCAAAAACTACTTTGATCTAGACTCGAACAAGAACTGGTTCACGACAACAGGAGTTCCTGTACTATTGGGTATGACACTCTAGGGGGATATTCATTGGTAAATTCATATGCTTATTACGAACCATTGTTAAGAGAATAAGAAATATTCCCCTAAGAATATATGTTGGGAATTATATCATGGATTACATAGATTGAAGACAGTTATTTCATTAGTTAAAAAAATACAAGGAATTTATAAGTCATCTATTTTTTTCATTAGATTAACCTTTATGTGTTACCTTAAAATTTACATTTATTCCATCTAATGGCTAATAATAGGATGACTCGGGCTAACCACTAAGGTAAAGATCAATGTGATAACTATTCTAATGAGATGCTCAATCCGATGGGAGCAGTTATCGTGATATTTTTCACGATACTCACGCAGTTAACTCATGTTTTTAATAGAAACAAGTTTTAAGGGGAAATTTCAACCCCCCCCCTAAATGAAAGAACAATTAAAAATTGATATCTACATAATACAAATTCCTCCTTCAATTAATGGGTCCTTTAATCCCTCAATTACAGAACAATGGATCAACTCCATCGAAAATATCTTCTACATCCTTAATGATCCAAAAAAGACAAGGTTCTTCTAGTTGCTTATCATATGGAGGGTGAAGATGATCAATGGGGGACATAGATAAAAAAATTAATTCTGAGGAAGATATTGAGGTGTTGGAATTGAAGGATTTATGAAAAAACAATGGATAAATATTTTCCTCGCATGCTCGGACTTTAGATGGAATGTGACATATGTGACCTAAAAAAAGAGGACAGATCCATCAAAACGTACACATAAAACATCACTAGGATTTCACGATAGGCCTATGTCTTTGTCATTACCCATGAATACAAGGTTGACCATATCTTTTGTCGGCTGAAACATAGCCTACGAAAGACGGAAAGATCTGTGACTTTGAGGGATATGATGAAATATTCCAATGTGACCCCTATGTCAAAATGGAGATCAAAAAATATCAGGGGTATATTGGGGATAAGAAGAGTTAGGTGGACATTAAATATAATGGTCTGATGGATAATTCCAATGGTTCTATGAAAATTTATCAGCCCACATTCTAGTGGTATGGAAAGAAGCACCTTGGACATTGCCTGAATAATAAAAGGAAATGCTTTAGGTGTTTAAGATAAGGGAATCTATCCATATACTGTCGATGAGAAAAACTAGTAGATGAAATTGAGGATAGAAACACTCCATTTTACCCTCAACACATTTTTCATTGATTCTGCGAAAATGAAATAGGGAAATTGTCAAACTAGTGCCTATGCCAAGGGTTTTTGGAGGCAACCAAGAACCTCCAAGGCGGCAAGGGTGATATTTTTCCATCTCTGATGTCGAAGTGATCCCCAAAAATGAACCTAAGATAATAACTTTAGAAATTCATTAAATAATATAAACAACAATTTTTTATTGTTGTTATAAAAATTAATTTATATCTAGAATGATTAGTTGAACATTCCCAACACCACCACAAATCATGGAAGTAAAGAAGTTAGTAACAATGGAAAATACGGAAATCAGTTCATCACATTAATATAAATCCTCCCTAGACAAAATTTGTGATTTGAACTTCCTCTAAAACCTCTTCGTACTCACTTTGGTGAAATTTGATGCAATTCCTTGAATTTTTTGGATTTGTTTATATAGTGCCAATATAATTTGATGTGAGAGGGAAATCACTCTCTATATGGTGAATAGATCCCAAAATTTGTACAAGTAAATAGAGGGGGATGAATCTTATTTATCACCATCATCTCAAGAGTGGGTATTATAGCCATATGAGCACCAGTATCTTGCTTAAATGATTATGTCTATGGAAAAAAACCCTTGAATACATGCCTATTGTAAGGTAATTCACTAATGTATTTCGTGAATAATTTCTATGTCTTTCTCCTATAAGAGATGTTGAATTTTCGATTGATCATATACCTGGGGAATTTCTAATATCCATGACTCCATATATATAATGGCTATTAGGGAGCTTGAAGCGATGAAAAAATAACTACAATAGAATCCAGATAAATAGTTTATATTCCAGGGTGCTTCACCATGGGGTGCACCAGTTTTCTTCATCATGAAGAAGGATGGTTCAATGGTCATTTTCATTGATTATTGTGAGCTCAAAAAAAATTACGATAAAGAATAAGTATCCAATTCCATGAATTGTTGAATTTTTCGATCAGCTATGTGGATAAAAACACTTCCTCAAGTTGTATTTGCATTCGTGATATTACCAAGTAAGGGTAAAGAAGGCGGATATCCCCAAGACGTCATTTCGTATATGGTACGGGCACTATGAATTCATAGTAATTCCTTTCGAACACACTAATGCTCCATTAATCATCATAGAAATAATGAATAGATTTTTTTGAGTTTACCTCGAAAAAGTTTTTGTAATATTTATAGACAATATTATAACATACTACAAAACTATGGTGGAGCATGAGGAGAATCTATGAACAATACTAGATACCTTGTGAAATGATAAGCTCTATGAAAAGTATAGCATATAAATGTTCTGGTGGAAGGGGGTCTTATTATTCAGTCATATCATCACAAGAAATGTGATATTTATAGATCCCACTAAGAAAGATTCAATTAAGGGATGGTCAAGGCCATGATATCTGAAGCTTCATGGGTTTAGATTTATATTATCACAGAATTTTGAGAAATTTATCATGATTTTTCAACCATCTACCATGATAACACAAAATAGAGTAATGCTTTCATGGTGTGAATAATATAAAGATCTCATCAAGGAGTTAAAAAGGAGGCTTATCCCTGCACTAGTTCTTACACTACCCATATGTGGAAAAAAATTTGTTGTTTTTAGTGATGCTTTGAAGAATTGAATGGGATTTGTGTCGATGAAAAAATACAATTTCAATGCATTTACTTCAAGGATATTGAATTTTTAGGATAAAAACTATCCAACATATGATTTATAGTTGGTTGCAGTAATCATTAATTAAAGAAACTAAAAAGAGTATATGGATTATTCTGAGAGTAATGGTTACCATTTGTATGTTTGTAAAGATTATAACATACTATTTACTTGTTGTCTAATAATTATTATTAAATTAAATAAATATAGTAATATACATAGTAAAAAATGTATTCGGACATATTGAGTACAAAAAGATATTAAATTTATTCTATCATATAAAATTTTAGAACAATAAAATAAGTAGTTTTATAGAATTGTCACATCAATAAAAATATTGAATAATTAAAATATGTTATCTAATTCCTTTTACTATCTTTAGAAATATTTATAAATTTATTATTTGATTACATTCAATAAAAATATCAACAATAAATGTAAATATTAGAGATACTATAATGGGGATAATATGATGGATCGCTTCCCTAATTTATATATTTATCCACAATATTTGTAATTATAATGAAAATATTTCAAATTCAACTGTTTGAAATTATATTCCCCTATACACAATATTATTCTCTTCTTATCACCACTATAGTAAATATCAATTTCCCCCTTAAATTCATTATATAGAATCATAAATTACCGAATATATTATATTCTAAATAAATACTCTAACTCTATATAACTAACTCCAAAAAATTGAATGATAGCATACTAGTTTAAAAATCATAATTTAGTTCCCCAAGAGACATTAATATTTAAAATCCTATTAATAAAATTTATTAAAAAATAAAATATTATACTTTAAAAATAAAATTAATTTACATTTATATGTCAATCATAAATAAATAATTAAAAAGAAACAATTCACCACATTATAAATTAAATATGAAAATAATGGTTCTAGTGTAATTTTATATTTTAAAAGAAGATTTAATATATTATATAAAATTATTTCACTTTGTAACCATCATGGAAAAAATAAATGAAATGGGTATTTTTATATTGTAAAAATTTATTACGTTACCATGAATTTTATTATTTAAATAAAACATGGCTTTATTATTTGATACTGAATTATTTTTGGGGTGTGGTGGTTTTCTATATATCTCTTAAATAATCAATGATTACAATTATTTACATCTTCTTGTTATATGATAATTTCTATAATAGTTAATCAATATTATCTTGAGTTTTTATTTTTTATTAATAATACTAAACCGATATGATTTGAAATTATCATTTACAGATTTTAATGAATATTTAAGACCTTGCCAAATTTTTGTCTTATATTATATGTTATAATTAATTTTTGAGGGGTTCACAATGATTTTTTGAAAGTATAATTTTTATTATATTTTGATATAGTATAGAATTTAATGATTTATTCTTTGATTTATTACAATAATATTCTTTTATAAAATCCAATCAAAAAATTTAAATAAATTCCTTTAATAAATATTTCTCCTGAATATGTTTTATATATTACAGTTTCAAATTAAGGATGAATTTTCCAATGGTGAATATCATATGATATTTAATTATATATTACATTCTTTATTTATTAAGTCAATAATTATATTTTATATTTCTTCTTGATGTTATACCTAAAAAATTTATAAGTGTGTATATTGTGAAGTACCAAGATGATTATTTGATAGAATTTCATCACATTTGTTAATGAAATTTGATACTATAATTTTAAAATACTAGTATTCAAAGTAAATTTCCCTTATAATCAATTATATTAAAACATTTTAACTTTTATTTTTCTATAATAAATAAAATTTTCATATAAATGTTTTACTCAAATTTTTTAGTATAATTTTTCCCAAAGGGGTTCCTCTCTTATTTGATAATAACATTTTTATGATAATTTTGCAGTGATCATTTACAAGTCAATTTTTATATAAATAAAATATTATTTAGTCTAAAAGAAATTGTAATTTTATTTTATTTTTCTTTCCTTTATGTAAAACATATTATATAACAACCCAAGCATGAAATACATGGATATTTCTTCATTTTAGATGAATTTTTAGAAATTCACAAAAAAAAAATACATTAGAACCATAATACATTAGTTTGTTCAAAAAACAGAAACATAATATTCTATCATTTTGAATGATCTTCAACATATGTTGTAAATATATTCACTTATTGTAATATTGCATAAAACCTTTCTTTATAACATGGGGTAAGGGAACATAAGAAAGGGGGGAGCTTAAATGATAGTAAGGGTAATCAAAGGAGATATATAAGCATTGCATGAGAATTTGGTTATGTGAACATGATCATAATTTTTTAATACAATACCCTATTTATAAAAGATCACAATAATAAATCCTGCCATAAAACTGGCAGTTTATAAAACATTATTTATATGGAATTAAAAGTTAATAATTCATGTCAACATAATATAGGAAAAAAGAATATAATTGTCGCATAAAAAATAATTATAACATTGTCCTCCTGTTCAAATGTAAATATTTTCAATCCATTAGTTACATACATTAATTGAGGCCCTCATATAAACATATATACTTGAAACAAGATCAACACATAACATTTTGGACATGCAATAATATTTACACATAAAAAAAATTCCATAGATATCATGGATCTTTTCCAAAAATTATTGGGGAACTTCATGGGGAGTATATGTACTATTTATAACACACCACCATCTCTAGTCGTACTCCATTCCTTATAATGGACCAGTTTTCCCCTTATTCACTTAGTGGATTAATATTACCCATCATCCCATAGAGTATCATGTTTCCTAGTCTTCCCATAGTGGATCAAGAAACACCTAATTCCCATTTTTTATCAGGACACACCATATTCCCATTGTAGATCAAGCATGTCAGAAAAATTTACATCATTATCTTATGAGACATAAAATATTAACTGTTGAATTTGAGAGAGATATATGTCACACCCGTCACTTTATAAAATTATACATACTTGTCCCACAAGATTATAAAATTTTCACCATATCATGACGCTTAAAAATTGATGGGTTTCATAATCCTCGTATCATATTCCATGAAATAAAATGATTATCATAAAAATCACATATAATCATATCCTATAGAAATGTTATATTTTTTATAATCATTTAATCAAATAATATTTTTGATATTAAGTAGGTTTCAATAGAAAATAACATATGGAAAAGAGAAGGGTGTCATAAACATCATCCCCTCAAAATATAAACCTTTCAAGAAAGAATATGATTTGTTTTATTGTATAATATACCCAATAAAGAATAAAATAAAATAAATAATGTAATACTTGATGGATTAAGGTTTTTCGGGATCCAATAAAATATTATTTATGGAAAATAGATCTTATTTGAAAATTCATTACAAAAAAATAGTTCAAAAATAATTTATCTATATAGAAATCATTAAAATTTCACTTCACACATTTCATAAGGACAATAAATTTTTCTCATATTTTTTTAAAAACATCAAAAATTTTGAAAACCATTTTCTTACAATGTATCATAAAAATTTATAAAGGAATCATGAAAATATTTCAAAAGCATTTTTCCATGAAAACTCATAAAAGAAGAATAAAAAATTCTTAAATCCATTCTCACTAAATAATTATAAAGAAATATTGAAAACCATTATGAAAAACAATTTCTTGTAAAACATATAAATTAATCTTGAAAACATATAAAATAATTTTTTAATATAAAATAATTTTGAAAACCATTTTATTTGTAAAAACCATTAAAACCATAATGTATATATTATTGGGAGAAAATTTATTTTTTTTAAAAAAATGTATGCATTCAACCTAATATTCAATGAAATTACAGTTAGGAAGGTAGGTAAATATATATATGTCGAACATTATTTTTTCACTGTAAATATTTCAGAAAGACTCCATGATTGAAAGAAGTAAAAGAAATTAACTTTAAATACTTTCTATTAAAAAGGTAAACATGTAGGTAAAATTTTAATTTACAAATTATTTAAATTTTTTATTAAAAATTATTTGGTGAATATAAAATATTATTACGGAAGAGAAAAATATTGTGAGTTTTTATTAACAACCCTTTATTAATTATTTTAAGTAGTAAAAAGTGGAATAATGATACAAATACATGTTAACATGATTGATAACCATAGTACAATAGACTTCATGAGTATTTTGAATATATTTATCATAATATTTCAACAATGTAAGTATAAGAATAAAACACCTCAATAAATTATGAGATTGTCGCACTAAACTATTACCAATTAAGTAACATTGAATCATAATTCATTGTTAATAATAACATTAGATTAATCATAAAATTTAATTTAATGAGACAAATTCATGTTATAACTTTTAAAATTTAGTTATATACACCTATATGAAAAATATAGGTTCTAAAATGGAATGTGTCTCGAAAAAGGAAAATTGAGACAAAATTACATTACTAATTTATAAACATTTGAACAATAATCCCAATGAACAATATACAATAAAATAGATGTGTAAATACATATAAATATAAGGGAAAATCATATAATATATTCATGGGTAGTATATTCACCACACGAAAGAAATGAGCATTAAATAAGGAATAAATCTCACAAAAATAAAAGTGAGATGAGAAAACACATACATTATGTCTTGAAATTCATTGTACACATTTAGAGGATATATATAATGAATTCATTATTATTATAAATATAACTAATTAAAATACTATTATAATGAATCTTCCTTAAAACATTACTTAATCATCAATATTAGTGAAGAACATACATTATTACAAACTTAGGATATTTTAGGGTATAGAGTTCTAGATAATTAGGATATAAAACATAAATAACATCTCATAATCATACATTTAAAAACTATTAAAATAATATCCTTTATTCAAAATATAAAAATTTTAAAATAAAACATAATTTCATGGAAAAGTATTCATAACATTTAAATTGAACTCCTTATTTATATTACACATCCTTATAACATGTGAAAAACATTTAAAAACATGGAATTAGAACAAAATTCTCAGTATGGGATATAATGAAATATATCGTTAGTAAAGTAAAAAAATAAAAAATGAATAAAAATATCATAAAAACCTTTTATAATGCATAGAAACATCATGTAATTTCCTTATGAAATATTTACCATAACACACTTAAAATCACCCTTACAAATAGAATAACAATTTAGTCAATTTCTACCCATGTGGTACCCGAGGCATTGGAGAGCTGTAATGGGGATCACCCATCATATATTCATCTACAATGGGCTCAACACAACATATCATGAGCAATAATTTGCCCAACCTACCATATCTTGAGCCTTAATAGGGATCAAGCCAACATATTTTGAAATATAATGGGATCAACCCAATATAACTATGTCTAAAAAACATATCATTTTTAAAAAACTAGATAACTCATTTGAACCCTTGAGAAAAACACATTAATTTTTTTTATAATTCACTTTTTGATAAAACAAATTGCATTTAAAATGTAAAAATTGTGCATATAATAATGAATTCATATTCATCATAAAATACCATATCAAAAAATAATGGAAACATCATAGTAATAAATCATTATGAAATCAGTATAACTACCCATGCCATATAAAATTTCTTTTTGAATTTCATTAAAGATACTTTTAAAAGGATTTTAAATGAAAAGCCCCTTGAAAATATAAATGGAGAGTGAATTAATATAATTGAATGGATATATGTATACAATGTAAATACTCATCATCCAACATAATATGAACAAAAATTCTCACACAAAAAATCTTAATACAACATAATGAATAATGTATAAGGTTAACCTAAATAAGGTAAATTGGGTTAATAATTCCCTTACCCCAGGTTTCTCTGACATCAAACATGTTTAAAACTCCTATATAATGGTTAAAATTGTGTTATTAATATTTTAAAGAAACATGGTAATCTTTATAAAACCTTTCATGATCCTTTTGTAACATAATTTAAGCCATTCATAAAATCATTTCGTTAATTCTATTCTTTTTGAGTGCGTTCTTCACATTGATTCTATGATGAGTTCATGATGGTTATAATTGTAAATTGAAAGTGAAAATATATAATTTAATGGTAATGGTATTTAAATTTTTCAAAACCATATATTACAACACTTATGATTTTTAATTCATACAGCTGGATGATTCATAAGTTAAAACAATATTGATATTTGTTGAGGTCATTTTGGTGATTCTTCGATCATAATGAACTCATTTTGTTTTAGAAATTAATAAAATCTGTATTAAATGATTCCAATACCTTATATAATATATAATACATAAATTAAAATCTGTTTCAACCAAAAAATGGTTCCATGACCATCCTTGAATGGTTTAAAAAAATTTAAAACACATCATCCATGATGTCAGTAAATCAATACATCAGAGACGATGTTTAAATTTATTGAATAAGTCAGAGAGGTGAAGATGAATAATGGTGAATATTACATAAACATTATCACATCAAAAATATGTAATATAATGTATCAAAATTTCTTATATTATATGGGGTGTGCAAATAAGTATAATATGAATGAAAATGAAAATAAAATAATTAAAATAAAAGAATGAAAATATAAGAGGATGTTTACCTCTTGATCTATCCTCCTTCATATCCTCCTTAAAATATTTGGTTTTGGCAATTTGGTGATACTAGTAGGTCTAGTACATTGGTAAGGGTCTTGGATGGAATATTTGGGAAACATTGGAATCGATCAAGGATTTATAGGTGTGGGATGAAGAGGGGGTAGTGGGAGGTATTTATAATGGAATAGCGAAAGAGTTTTACATTATTTCTATCATTATTTTAATATTATGGCTCAAAAATATGTATAATCATAATTAATGTGAAAAAAAGTAAATTGATAATGTGAGTTCAGAACTAGTGTTCTTATATCATCCATGATTTAAAACTTTGTGTATTTTCATGATAATTTATAGATACGGTATTTTACCATTTTCATTATTCATAAAAAATTCACGTATTTCAAAAAAGTCCTTAAAAATCACTCTATCCATTTTATGACATGTATAATATAAAAATTATCTCCATTTTATCCAAATAATTTTCTAAATATGAGAAATTTAGTTTTTATGTAAAATAATATTTTATTTCAAAAATAATAATTTTAAAACATTTCCTTGTGTATTCCAAGATATGGGTATATCATACTTTTAATAAACTCATATATATATATATATATATATATACTATCATATGTGTGTTACTAATCATATGGGTATGAAAATATTCTTAATGGTATATTACTATTCATAAGGGTAGGTCACTGTTAATCAAAAATAATGTTTGTCTTATCAGACTCTAAATAACATTCCCATTGCAATAGTGTAAATCTATTTTTTGAAATTCAAAACACATTAGAGGGGAAATTATGATTAAATTCTAGTTGTAACGATCTACATAAATTAATTTTTAATTATTTTTATTTTTTTAAACATTGGGTTTTACATTATCCCCCACATCTAGAAATTGTGTCCTCGTGATTTTATTTACTTATTAACCATTTGACGGTACCTTTCTTTCATCGAATTTTCATATTCCCATGTTGCTTTGTCAACAATTTGGTTTATCCACAAAACATATACCTAGTGTATTACCTTATTCTACAATAATTATTCTCTTTGATCAAGATAATGTATTGGTCTCTATTCATACGTAAGGATCTCTTCAATATAATAAACTTCTATGCTCAGAACATGAGAAGAATATGAAACATACTTTCTCAACATAGAAACATGTATAATTTTTTATACCTGTGATAAACTCAGAGAAAAATCTAATTAGCAGTAAATCGGTCCAACATTATCTAGTATTCCGTAAGGCCCAATGAATCTTGGACCCAGCTTCCCTTTCTTCCAAAAATGCAAAACAATTTTCCTTAGCGAGATTTTAAGAAAAAATTATCACCTACCTCAAAAGAAAAGTCTTTCATATTATTGTCTGCATAAAATTTCTTCCTACTCTGAGCTGTTCACACGTGTTTCTGGATCACCATGAAATTCATATCCACATTCTTTACTAATTATTTTCCCATCAACTTCTATTCCCTGACATCAGCCCAAAATGCTGGACTTCAACATCACTACCCATATAATGCCTTAAAATTCATCCATCTGTATACTAGAATGAAAACTATTATAATAAGAATACTCAACCAAAGAAAGATGTTGATACTAACTTCCCTGTTAGACCATTGGAAATACTCATAAAATATACTCCAATGTCTAAATCATCCATTCTGACCACCCATCAGATTGAGGATGAAAAGTTATACTAAAAATTACTTCTATGCTGAATGACTTCTGAAGTCATTTCCAAAAATTAGTATTAAACCTAGGACACTGGTTTGATACAATGGAAATAAGAACACCATGTAACCTAAAAATATCATAATGGTACAGTCGAGAATCTGATCTATATATATTTTATCTTAAATCGAAAAATGATGTGATGATTTTCTCAGTCGGTCCGCAACAACCAAGAGCGCATAATTAACTCAAAAGGTCTTTCATTGTCCCATTGTGAAATCCATTGATATATTCTCTCATTTCCACTCTAGCACTAGAAAAGGATGATGAATCTCCCCTGGTAACTACTACTCTACATTAAACTGTTGACAAGTCAATCATTGAATCGTAAAGTAAGAAATATCCATTTTCATTCTATCCAACTAGTAATACTCCCAATTGTGTTTTGTATGTCTTATTACAACTTGGATGAACTGAAAATGTATAACTATGAGCTTCACAAAATAATTCTTTCTTCAGCTAGGAGTAATAAGGAACATATATATAAAAAAATTTCAATTATTAAAACACATTATTTATCATGGTTAATTTTATGCCCACATACCAATATTAACCAATTCAATCTTTTTCTTGTTCCTCATGGTATACCTTCTAAACATGCTTAATTTTTCTTACAATGATGACTCCTCTAAAACCTAAAACAAAATAGATATATTTTTTTAACCAAAAAATTCTAATACAAAATTCATCAAATCATTTACCAAAGGGTCACATTCAAAACGTATCATGGTTAATATAACATTACATTTATGACTCAATGCATCATCCACTATGATTTTTTGAGATGGTAATGCCTTGTGCAATAATAATATTTTAACAATTCATACAATCTTAATTGTCTCATGTTTAATTCCGTTTTATTAAATATATACTCCAATTTTTAATAGTCAGTATATATTTCACATTTTACTCCATATGGATGATGCGACTAAATTTTCAATGAAAAAAACATAGCTTCCAATTCCAAATCAAGCATGGGATAATTTTTCTCATGATTTTTTAGTTGTCTTGACAAATAAACTATTACCTGATCATTATTCATCGAAACAATACAATGTACCTGCAATTAAGCATCAATATATATTTAGAAAACTCATCATTTGGGGAAGAAACGGTCAAAACCTGAACATTCAATGATCTCATCTTCAGTTACTGAAAATTAACATCACATTCATATGTCCAAATATATTTGAACCCTTTTCATGGTAACGTAGTTAGTAGGTTAGATAAAAAGTAAAAATTTTTAAAAACCATCTATAATAACCTGGTAATCAATGAAAAATTCAAAACATTGCAAAATTTGTAAGTTTTGTCCATTCATCACTGACTTTTGTTTTGGTAAGATCAATGGTTATTCCATCGTTAAGTAAAATTTTACCATGAAAAAATGTAATGCCCAGAAATTTATGTAAATTTTTTTCTAATTATATGGATCTATTTCAAGACCATGAAATCTGACGGCACATGATTATGAGGCCTGGAGTGCCCGGAATGATCCGTCGAAGTTTTGTTAAACATTAAATATCGCATATAAAAGGTTTTTTGGAATAAGTGGAATTAATCTTAAACGGTTTCCTAGATCAGAAATATGAGGGCATAGTGGTGCTCAGTATAGATGGTTTACCCTTGGAATGACTTAACATTAGTCGGCGCGGGCCTCCATTGGGATACCCTGATAATGGCATAACCATAAGTAAAATAACTAAATAAATTTATTTTATTTTTCAATTGCTTATAACTCATGAATGGTTACTTGAGTTAAAAATCCAAGACTACCGCTGAGCTCATGAGGGTATTCTCTCTTTAGGAACATAGTAAATTTGGTTGCAGCAGGCCACTAGGGAAATTCAGTTTTTGGCCGTAAAAAAATAATTAAGTGACAAGTATTTTTTTTAAAAATCCATAACATCTAAATGATAACGTGGATTAAAAATACTAGAGTACCATTGGGTTTTTTGGGTCGTTTTCTCCTTAGGTGGAGCCTATCCTTGACCATCATGGGTTGAGGGTGAATGTTATTAATTTATTAATAAAAAATATTGTACATTCTGTAAACGCGTGAGTGGCGTTTTCTAACATTTGAATCAGTGATCGGATTAAAAATCTAATGTCACTGTGGAATTCGTAGAGTCGGGATTTCCATAAGGGAGGTTAAAACATGATAGCAGTGGGTCGAGATAATAATTTGGATTTTCCATATTTTATGGATGATTAAATAAAATAAATATATTTTATTTTAAATATCCTACCACCTCTCCTTTTAATTTTTTTTGGTGGGGACTAATAGAGGGTGGTAAGGAATTTAAATTTTTGTGCATTAAATTCCATATTTCACAAAATATGTAGCCACCAATATATTTAATTAATAGAATTCATTAGTTATAACTAATTGAATCACCACATAAACTAATAGTTATATTATCTCTTCATTGGGGTTGAGTGTTTTTTTCCATTGGCGAAGGGAGGAGCAAGATCTTGAGGCTCCTAACGAATAACAGATCTCACAATCGAGAATAGAATATTGTCGTTCGAGCGGCATTGTTGGAAGCTTGTTGTGGGAATGATGAACACCGACCCGCCTTCAATCATGAATGTTCTCCAATAGATTTAAGTTGTAGGTGGTTTAATTTAATGTATCATAAAAACCAATTTTTTAATCTCTCTTGTTCCTGATTCTCAATGAAAATGGTCAAACAATCATGGCCATCGATCTGCACATAGTCCATGATCCTTTCTATTTCATTCTCTACGGATTCTCCATTGCCAAATAAATAGGCCTGCTATAAGTGTAATTTTATGTTTATTGTGGCATACAGACATGGAGATCTCAACCCTAGGATCATGAATCTGTAGTCATCACATTTTTTGTTCTTAAAACGATGATCTGGCGGCCCACGGAAGGGGCGACATGGCAGTGGGATTTCCAGCATGTGTTCAGGGTGCGGCTCCAGGCACGGTAGATGGTACAACGTGCGGTGGCGAAGGACAGCTGAGATGCAGCATCCTGGGGGTGCAGTAGTCTGGAGGCACCCTGGATTTGGTATCTAGAGGTAGTGGCGATGGTCTGTCTGTGCAGAAGAAGAAGAAATCGTGGGAGAAGAAAGATTAGATTGGAGAGAAAAATAAATTTAAATGGGATAAAATTAAAATGATATAAAAATAAAATAATCAAGAAGGAGAACCTGGTGGTGGAGTCTGGCAGATAAAGAAGAGGAATTTTTTCATGGAATGAATTTTGGAATTGAAGGAAAATAAAACGGTTAAGAAAAAATATTAACAATATAATAATATATTATTATTTTTGGTTGAAAACACAAATTTTGTCCATAACATATCCATGTGAACTCGGTTTCGCGAACCATCAGTCATAGTGTGACCCTGATTTCAAGATGGACATTCTGAGTCCAATATTGGATGTCAATTCAGGTTTTTTGATTGGGTACCCGAAATGCTCGTGAATTAATTGATTTAATATGATTATTAAATCGTTGACCTTCTATAACTCTTGTGTCTAATGTTTGATTGAATTTTCATCTGTGGTGATTTCATCCTATAATTGATATATTCGATTCAAGTCTAATGTTGGATACTAAATTCTAGTTTATGGCTCAAGTCCACGAAACACCTTATAATTATAATAATAATACATGATCTTGTATCCGACATATCTCTGTCATACGGTGTCGGAATGACGAACCGTCTGTGAACTTGTGACCCTCAAATTTAGACAGATATTACAAGACCAATTAAGGATAATTATGTATAGCTTGAGGTGTGGGCCCCATGAGTCCTGTTTCACGCGTGTTGCTGTGAAATGCAGCTTTTCACCGAGTATCTATTTTGGAAAAATGGGTAGTTCATCTCATGTGTTTCATCATTTGAATAATAACGTTGAGACCAGTTTGATTATTCGGTTCTGTTTGAAGTATGGTTGGGTTGGATCAAACATGAGTCTAAAAGGGCCCTCGGCACTAAAGTTCCTATAGCTTACAGACCGGGTGCCCGATTGACAAACAATCTGTGTTGTTGGGACCCTTAGATAGAGATGGTCCTTTTGACTTACTTCATTAGTTTTTTTGGATAATCTTGGTGTTAGGCCAGGTTGGATAACATCTAAATCTTACCGGACCTTCATTACTAAAATTCCTATAACATACAGATCAGGCGTTTGGTTGATGCGCCATCTGTTACATTGGAACCTTTACTACATGGTTGTCCTTTAGGTTACTCTATTGTAAATTTTAGTGGTGTTCGAGATACAAATGTTATCTTAGGGGAAGATTCTACAGATCTTGAGAGCGGTAAGGGTGAGGAATCCTATGGTTGGTTGTAACGTGAAGGAATAACATTGATCCTGTATGGGTCAATTCTAAGAGATCCTATGTGGATCAGTGCATACCGATCCTATGTGAGTCAGATCCTTTGTGGGTCAGTGCTCAACGATCCTGTGTGGGTCAGCACATACATATCTTGGGTTGCTCATATCCTATGTGGGTCAGCGTGGGTTAGTTATCTATCGATCTTATGTGGGTCAGTGTGGTTTAGTTACCTATTGATCATTTGTGTGTTAGCGGGGGTTAGTTACCTATCGATCCTCTATGGGTCAGCAGGGGTTATTTACATATCAATCTTATGTGGGTTAGAATCAGTGCTACCTAACATAATAAGACGATCTACCCTTATGACTAATCATCTGTACATCTGTACATAAGTTATATATGGTGGTAGTCGAGTCTTCTACCTTCGTGGTGTTAGTTGTGAGGTACTTCAACCTTCATGGTATTTACAATGTGGTACTTATACTTTCATGGAATTACCTGTTTCGTACTTCTACCTTCATGGTGTCACTTAGGTGGTACTTCTACCTTAAAGGTGTTGCCATTGTGTTAGTCTTTCCTCTTTTGTGAGATGAGAATATCTTGATAACATATGTATATGTTTGGGCATATACCTATGTAGAGTTGAAGTTTATTGATTCGTGCTTTTTGTTTTTTCACTTTTGGAACACTTGGAGACCTATAAGGGTATCGGGGTCCCTACAGAGTATCGTTAAACTATCCCTTATAGGATATACACCCACACCATGATGTGTCTTGTTTAGACAATGGAAAATGCTGATCGAGGATGAGGGTACCAGACTGAAGGCTGGTCAGAGGTGTACATTCGACGAGATGATTCGTATGGAAGATTGTTCGAGAGCTATACCTACCCTCTAGGTAGGATGCTTGGTAGGTGTTCGGAGGAGCTGTTTCCTATTTTTCTTGTACGTTCAAGTTCAAATTGTATTCTGGCCCCTTTACTTTCGGTACACATCACGTTTCCTATTTAATTATCCTTTTGCTCATATCTTTTTGTTTGCATGGTTGTGTGTGTTTACAGGTTATAAAGTCAATGCATTCCCAGTTTAAGGAATATGCATTTCTAGTGCTAGTCGCTAGCCCCTGGCCTAAGGAAGGTGGGCATGTGGTAGTCATGAAACGTCCCCCAAGGGATGGTTCATGAAAAATTTGTATCATATGAGTTAGGTTGCACCTAAGAACTAGGACTCTTCTCTTTTTGGCGAATCAATAGTGTTATGTGTTATGAGTGTTGTTTTCAGTTCGAAGAGTCCAGTGTTGGTGCGACAATAGACGTATCCCTACATCAGGACCTTGAATTCTTATTTCTGACTCAGTACACAAAAACATAGATTGCATGTGTTTTTTGAAAATCCTTTCTTTTGATTTCATTGTATTCATATCACCAGTTATATCATAATGACCATGGAGAACTAATACCTTATCAGGATGCCACCACAAAGACAGCCACCCTGGTATCCAAGATAGTAAACGATGAAGGTCCACCAAGCAATGAGGCTCTGAAGCAGGTACCTCATACTCCATTGGCACTTTGGATGGGTGTACCAATATCACCACCACCCATTGGGCAACAATTACAACCAGTGGTACTGGTAGAGGATTCATTTAGGCTTAGTGCCTTACACGAGTTTCAGCATCAGATACCCCTCATGTTCCAAGGAAATCCCGACTCACAAACAATTGAGGATGATCTTGAAGAGGTGTCTAAGAGTTCTCGAGAGCTTCTACAGCTTCGGAAAGATGATAGGTCGGTATCTGAGTATTCATAGAGGCGTACCGATCATTCTCGGTACTCGATGAATATAATACGATTAGTACTTTGGGGCTTGGAATTACGAGTTTGGGGTGTTTAAGGACATCTGATCTATCACTATTCCTCTATGCATTCTTACCTATATTTGGGTTCTAGAGAGGACCTTTTTGGATGAATTTTAATTTGCTAAGTAGATATAGAAAATGAATGTTAGTAGTGGGAAAGATGGAAACTGGAACTACTCTTAGATATTTAGGCATGTAAAATGTTTTAGAAAGAGGATGTGTTAAGGAAAGTTGATGCTACAGGGCTGTAGATATGGAAGCAGGTCTAGGAGAGTATAATGAGATGGTGTAAATTTCGACATGTAACAACCACCTCCCCAATGGGTACCCCACTAGTATTAGGGAGCCGGAGGACATGACATGGGAGTAGCAACATGCTGTCAAGTAGTGCGACCCATGGGCTCTAAGAATAATTCTAGGTAAAGTCTATGTCTACTACTCGATACCTTATCAATAGACATAGGTAACAATCATTCCTACCTTCCACGAGTCATGTTCAAGACCTAGAGTTTCGGGTTAAACCATTGAACTGACACTTATGAATGGAGATAATGTTGGGATGAGACAATATAATCACACTTATGCTGATGGTGTGATCTGACCCTTCAAGAAAGAGTTTCAGTTTGAACCTCTTGGTGGCTGCGTCGAGGCCTTACGATGTTAGTTTGGGTATGAACTGAACATCCAATGCTCATACTCAGATTTATAGTATTAGGAAAAATGGTAGTGTTTTTCAATAATTTTGGAATGGTGTATTCCTTGGTTGGTGAAAATGGAATCTCACGAATCATAGGATAAACTCATTCATAAGATGGTATAGCCGATCACTCTTGAGTTGGCCAGCCTTACCCTCATGGTAGTAGGATTTTTCAGTTTTCAGTTCCCAGTAGTAGTGGTAGAGAGTGGGGACATTTGTTCAAAATATATATCTAGGATTACTTGTAATGACCCGTAAAATTCAAGGGAATTTTTTTCTTAATTTTCTTTGGGTTTTTACAAGAATGTATTTTAACACGGCGCCTGATTATGAGGCCAGGTGTGCCCGGAATCAATTTCAGATGTTAGGCTCGGGTACGTTCAGTGAACGAACGAGCGGGTTTTTCTAACTTTTGAACCGGTGCTCCGAATCTAATTCCGAGGGCACCGATGGAATCGCAACGCCGGTATTTTCTTAAAAACACCTTTTTCGAAGTTCCGTTTGCTTGGGTTTGGTTTTTAAATTTTCCGATTTGGTAAATGAATAAAATAAAATGGTTCGACCAATTTATTTTATTTAAGTCGCTTAACCTATGTTAAGTGGAAGATGTGGGACCCACAATATCATACCCACTTGGTAGGATATTTTGTGAGGTGGGACCCACATGAACCACCTTTTCTTTTTTTCTTAAGTAACGAACCCGCACCCCCTATTAATGAAGTCAAACCATGCGATTATTTTGGTTAAGAAACGACTCATTAATGTGGTGGTTTAAGCATTGCAATTAAATTCACATAAATTTTTCTTTGGTTTTTGAATTTTAAAACGTAAGGCTTGTGGAATAAAAATAAGACAACACTTATTTTTATTAGGGATGGTGTTGAGAGGCTAGGAGATTTCATTGAAGCTCTTGAAGATCTTCTCTTCCTTACGAAGAACGCGAAGAACGCGAAGAACCCGAAGAACGCCGGATCCTCGGAAATCAGTGATGCTTCTTCCGCGAAGCTTCTTCCGCAACGCACCTTCCATGTCGCCTTCTTCCATGATGAGCTTTTCCGTGATTAACCCTTTCTCAATGATTTGACAAGGTAGGGTTTTTATTTAAGTATGATTTAATTCCCTTGATTCTTCAATTCTAAAGAAAACAAAGCACATGGATCAACTTATTATCTAGTTGATCCGCGAATGTTTTCCTTGCGGTTGGGAATAAATTGTTGCGGGATGTTGTAGGGGTTAATTTTGTGTAAGATTATATTCCCATGGTTCCTTCATTTTAAAACAAAGAACTCAGATCAACTCATCCTCAAGTTGATCCACGAAGGATTTTCTTTTGCGGGTTGGGAATATTTATTTTCGGGGACAACTGTTTGGGTTGATTCTTGTTTTTTTGTTTGTGAAAATCCTTGTTGTTCTTCCTCTTTTGGGCCGTTTGTTACCAACTTAATGGAAGGAGGTCGGACCACACGATGACGACCGACTCTCCTCCCCCTTTTTTGTATCCATTCATTGCGGCATGAACAAAGGCGGCGCGGTGCAATGGAACCACGCAAAAAGAAGAAGAACGCGATGATGAAGCGTGGCGCAGTCACGCCTCGCCGTTGAGGCCGAACGAAACCGCGACCGAATTCGGGGCCACGGAGGCGATTGAAGACTCCGATGGTTGATTTTTGTGTGTAGAATGACGGGTGATTACAAACGGGGCCGCAAGGTAAATTTGAAGCCTCCACAGTGAAGGTCGGGTCCCGGGAGGACCGTTGGTGAAAGCGGTGAGCAAAACGGTCCACCAGATCACGTCTGGTGGTCCGCGGAAGACTCCGCCAGCGCGCCTCTCCAGCACGGTGGTGCCGGCGGCCGGCACGGGTTGGCCGCCAGATGACGGCGGTGCCGAGAGCGCTGCCGGGAAGAGCCTCCGCGGCTGAAGCAGTGGCGGAAGGCCGCTCATCCCGTGACCACGCGGGACCGGAGGAGGTGAGATGCGGCACTCGGTCGCGTCCGTTGGCAAAGAGAGTCCCCTCGTGGGGTCGCGGGTAGCAAAACAAGTGGGGGGCTTCCCCCCCCCCCCACACACACACATCTCAATGCTCATCCGTTTCGGTCGAGCCTCCTAACCGGCGCGCCAGCGCGCCGTTCAGCCAGACCGGACAGCCCAGGCCGAGCCGCACCACGCCCAGGCTGGGCCGGGCCACGCCCAAGTGGGCTGGACACAGACCTGATTCAGGTCGACCTAGTTCAAGCCGACCCTTAGGTTATCGGGCCGGGTCGGACCGTGCCCGAACCCCCTAATACCCAACCTCTTTCGGTCTGTTGCCCATAACATGAGCCACAGAACTCCGAAAAATGCACCTCCAGTTGCGTAGCAATCTTTGGATCAAGGCATCATTTTGGTATATTACACATAGGGTTTCGGAAAACATTGGGTACAGCCGGGTTGGTTCGAACACGAAACCAATCGGGCCCTCAGAGTGGAAACGCTTATATCTTGAGCTCCGGATGTCTGATTGACTTGTCATTGACTTTGTTGGATTCCTCTTGATAAGACGGAACTTTTGGCATACCTCGCCTGAGTTTTGAACGCAGTTGAAGTATGGTCGAGTTAGATTGTACTTGAAATCCAACCGGGCCCCTAGAACGGAAAAGATGATAACTTTCTGATTGGACGTCCGTTTGATGAACCGTCAGTGGCATTGGTGATCTCATTGAAAAACGGTCCTCATGAGCTTACCCTATGAGAGTTCGGGTACAGTTGAGATACGGCCGGGTAGGTTCGCACACAAAACCAACTAGGCCCATGGGACGAAAGGCTAGTAACTCACAGACCGGGTGTCCGATTGACGCGACGTCTATTGTGTTGAGACCCCTATGACGAGGCAGTCCTTTGAGATACTTCTTTGTGGAACATTGAGATACTTGGATTATCGACCTTTAGCTCATGAAGTAGACCCTACCGGAGACGAGCGTGCGGAGTACGGAAACCGTGTAGCCGACTAAGAGCTGATGACTGCTTGACCGACTCGACTTGGAGTGAGTCAACTAGCCCAGTGGACGGAGCACTAATTTGTTTGGGTGCAGACTCATGGTGGATGGAGCACTACCTATGTGATAGTGCAGACCCGCGGTACTCGTCTGGAAAGTACCTTTGCAGGATATTAGGGGGTGTGAACTACTGTGTTTGGGTGGCATACCATGGCGGGAATCACTACTATGTTTGGGTGGCTGACCCGCGGTACTCGACAGGAGGAGTACCTCAGTAGTCATAGGTTAGTTAGCAGTACCTCGGAGTCCTGACAGGACCACTGTACACTCCAGAGACGGGGCTCTTTAGCAGTTACGGTTTCGATAATGAAAATCCTTATTTGAGATGAGTCTATGAACTTTGTGTTTACCTCTTGATTGAGATGGGTCACTTGATAACAAAGGTATATGTATGGGAATATACCTGGGTGGTGGTTATCTGTTGATTTATTAATCTTTCGGGGTCCTCATGATTGAGATGGGTTACTTGATAACTTAGGTATATGCATGGGAATATACCTAAGTAGAGGTTATCTGTTGAGATATTCTTTGTGGTTATCCTTGTTGGATTTAGTGAGACCTTGAGGGTATTAGGGTCCCTACTGAGTATCGTATACTCCCCCCTGCATGGGCTATGCCCGCACCTCGTTGTGTTGGTTGCAGACGACGGGCAGTGCTGACGGAGGCCGAGTGTTGGAAGACTGGAAGATACCTAGAGGTGGAACTCACGACGAGTCAGCATCAGGAGGGGGACTTCTTGGTGAGACGATACTCAGATGAGGTTGACGGGAAAGAGCGTTGTGAAGGCTATATATACCTACCCTTCAGGTAGGATCCGTGGTGGACGATCCAGGAGCTGCGCTATCTGTACATACCCTTCAGGTAGGATCCGAGGAGGACGACCCAGGAGCCACTTCTGTTCTTCCAGCTGTTGTCTTTTTTTGGTTGTACTTTTGTTCAATTGTTGCTATACTTTCAGTTGGGTTTGTATTCTGGCCCATTTACTTTTCAGCACATTCTTTTGTATATAGTGTTCTACTTTTACTTGTACTCTGTGGTGTTTTGTTTACTTTTATAAAGGCAATTCCTTCCCAATTATCGGGATTTATGCCTTTGGTGCTAGTTACAAGCCCCTGGCCTATGGAAGGCTGGCTTGGGCTAGTCACAGCACGGGCCCTGAGGATGGGCCCTGACAAATTGGTATCAGAGGAGTCGGTTCTACCATAGAACATATAACTCAGATATTTTCTTTCTGTGAAGAAATAGTGTTAAGGGTATCGAGTGTGGTCTTCAGTTCAGGGAGTCCAGTGTTGCTGCGGGCGGCTGGCGTATCCATACATGAGTACCCTAAGAACTGATTTATGACTTTGTGCATGAAAAAACTGATTGCGTGTGTGTTTCCAGAAGTTTTTAAAAGTTATCTCAAACCAAGTCAGCTCAACAAGTATTAATTGTTTGACCATGTCACGTTTTGTCTTTCAGGATGCCTTTTCACGGACGACCAGCTAGAGCCCAGAGGGATGTGGGTACTGGCAGCCTGCTGAGCGATGAGGCTTCGGTACAGGGCCCTCTTGTAGTTGAGGCACCAGCGGTACTACCATACGTTGGGCCACCGATGCCACCAGCACTAGCAGTAGGCGATGCACGCCACTTGAGTGCGGTGCACGAGTTCCAGTGCAAGAGTCAACCCAGGATCTGGGGAGAGACGGACCCGCAAGAAGATGAGGATTGGCTAGAGGCTATGGTGACAGTCTTCAGGCTAGTGGGGATGCCAGTAGACTTCATGGTGTTCTTTTCTACCAGCCTCCTTCATGCAGCAGCAGGTCGGTGGTGGAGCCGCTTGTTTCAGTTTTGCGATGAGATGAGCTTTACATGGGAAGACTTTGAGACCTTCTTCAGGGTGGAGTTTGTGCCAGTATCTCTACACCCCGAGCATGTACAGGAGCTCCTGCCTTTTCCACATGGTTTTGGATCAGTAACTGGGTCATCTGTGGGCAGTAGACAAATGATGCAGAGGTCCAAGTGGAGCAGAGCCAGCCATACGAGGAGCAGGAAGTGTTATGAATGCGGAAGGAAGGGTCACCTGAAACGTGACTGTCTGCCCCCCGCACAGTCGATCCACAGGAGTTGGAGGAACCACCGAGGCAGAAGCAGTGGCAGGTGCATGAGCAATAGCTGGGTAGTAGACAAGGCAGTAGCGCTCTGGGAGCTGGTGGACAGGATCGAAACTAGTGGATACGTCCCTTGTACTTCTAGTTCCATGTTTCTGTTGCATTCTTGTCTTTTTACTATGAGCTGCAATGATAGAAAGACACTTATCTTTGTGATGTTTGCCTTCCTATACATTTTTTGGGTTGAAACTGAGAGGTACCTATTAAAACTGTTGACTGGACCCTCAATTTCAAGATTTGTACTGTAGGAGAACTAGTGACATCACACTGATGCCGACAGTGTGACTCGATCCTTGGAGGAGAGAGTGACAGTTGGATATCTTGGTAGTTACGTCGAGGCCTTACGACGTCATCCATGGCATGAATGCATCATTCATGTCAGGATTGACTATTTTAGGAAATGGGTGTGGTTCATCTGGGGGATGAGACTGAGTTTCTCTTTTCGTCAAGAGTGAAATTTTAGAAGCTCTTTCAGATCGTAGGCAAAGAAGGTGCAGATCATCCGGGAGCGGATGATGACTACACAGTGCAGTAAGAAATAGGAAACGGGTGCCTGTCTTAGAGACTCGAGCGTGTTAAATGTTTCAAGAAGAGGAATCTTTAAGGAGATATGAGTCTGCGAAGCAGCAGACGTGGAGGAAGAGTTAGTAGAGCAGCATGAGGTGGTGTACGTTTTAACATGCTACATCCACCCACCTTAGTTTTCCCCACTAGGCTCAGGGAGGTGGAGGGCGGTGGAAGAGTGCAGCTTCTTGCGGTTAAGGAGGGTGACCCAATGGCTCTAAAAATGATTCAAGGGACAGTCTGTGACTACTACTAGCTATCTTAGTGACAGACGTCGATATGAATCATTCCTTCCTTACACGAATCTTGTCCCAGACCTAGAGTTTCCGGAATGCTATGGAATTGACCCTCACGTCTGGAGACTCCTTGGGAGGAGACTCAATAATCACACATACGCCGATGGTGTGGTCAGACCCTCGAGGTGAGAGTTTCGGTTGGAATATCTGGGTGGCAGCATCGAGGCCTTATGACGTTGGTTTGAGAAGGGACTGGGCAATCACAGTTCATACACAAATTGACGGTATTAGGCAAAAAGGTTGTGGTTTAACTACGATGTCGGGATGGGTTTTCCTCGGTCGGAGAAAAGGAAACCCCAGGAAGCACAAGATAAACTCATGCACAGGAGGGTGTGACCGATCACTCTTGAGTCGGTCAACCATACCCTCGTGGTAGCAGTCGTTTTGAGTTTCAGTTCTAACAGGAATTAGAGACCTCTAGAGTTCGGGGATGTTGATCATGTCCTTATACGGGTCTCACCTCGACGAGGTTTATGGAGATGTGGCCAAGGAGGAAAGTTATCACCGAGGTTCAGCAGACCTTCCTAGGTCCTCAGCTGGGTAGGCGAGGTGGTTTACCGCTTGACCCATCCACCTCAGATGCACCAGGTGCACGATGACTTCCACGTATCTCAACTGAGGAGATATGTGCTCAACCCTTCACAAATCATCGACCTCAGGGAGTTGGACGTCGATGACAGGGCGACATACGCAAAGATTCTAGTGGGGATCGAGGATCTACAAGAGCATAACCTATGAGGACAGTCGATTCCAAGGGTGAACTTTCATTGGCAGCACAGGAACCTCCATGTGAGAAAATGGGAGCGGAATGCTCAGATGCGTGCTCAGTACCGCTTTTGTATACATAGTTTGTGTTAAATCTTTGCGAGGATGCAATCCCTGAGGTGGGAGTAATGTGAAGACCAGTAAAATTCAAGGGAATTTTTTTTCTTAATATTCATTGGGTTTTTACAAGAACGCAGTTTCTGACGGCGCCTGATTCCGAGGCCCGGTGTGCTTGGAATCAATTTCCGAAGTTAGGCTCGGGTACGTTCAGTGAACGAACGGGCGGGTTTTTCTAACTTTTGAACCGGTACTCGAAATCGAATTCCGAGGGCACCGATGGAATTGCAGTGCAAAAATTTTCATAAAAACATCTTTTCCGAAGTTTCCTTTTCTCGGGTGTGGTTTTTAAATTTTAAGGTTAAGTAAATGAATAAAATAAAATGGTACAACCAATTTATTTTATTTAAGTCGCTTAACCTATGTTAAGTGGATGATGTGGGACCCAAAATAACCTACCCAGGTGGTTGGATATTTTGTGAGGTGGGACGCACACGAGCCACCGTTTCTTTTCTTCTTAAGTAACGCACCTGCACCCCCTATTAATGAAGTCAAACCGTGCGTTTATTTTGGTTATGAAACACCTCATTAATGTGGCGGTGTAAGCGTTGCGATTAAATTCACTTAACTGTTTCTTTCGTTTTTGAATTTTAAAATGCAATGCTTGTGGAATAAAAATAAGACAACTCATATTTTTATTAGGGATTGTGTTTGAAGGCTAGGAGATTTCACTCAGGCTCATGAGTATATTATCTTCCTCGCGAAGAACGCGATGAACGTGAAGAACATGAAGAATGCCAGATCCTCGGAAATCAGAGACGCTTCATCCGCGACGCTGCTTATGCGATGCCTCTTCCGCGATGCTCCTTCCGCGACGCCTTCTTCCGCGACGTTCTTTTCCGCGACGAACCCTCTCTCAACAATTTGACGAGGTAGGGTTTTTATTTAAGTATTATTTAATTCCCTTGAGTCTTCCATTCTAAATAAAACAAATAACCGGGATCAACTTATTATCTTGTTGATCCGTGAATGTTTTCCTTCCGGTTGGGAATAAATTGTTGCTGGAAGTTGTAGGGGTTCATTTTGTGTAAGTTTATATTCCTGTGGTTCCTTCCTTTTAAAACAAAGAACTGAGAACAAATCAACCTCAAGTTGATCCGCGAATTATTTTCTTTTGCGGGTTTGAAATATTTATTTTTTGGGAAAACTGTTCGGGTTGATTCTTTTTTTATGTTCGTGAAAAATCATTGTTATTCATCGTCTTTTGGGTCGGTTGTTACCAACTTAATGGGAGGAGGTCGGACCGCATGAACACGGCCGACTCTCCTCCCACATTGTTGTTTTGATTCGTTGTGGCACGAAAAAAGGTGACGCGTTGAAACTGCACTGCGCGGATTCAAGAAGAATGCGATGAAGAAGCGCGGCACCGTCGCGCCGATCCGTTGAGGCTGAACGAAACCACGGCTGGAGTCAGGGCCGCGGAGGCGATTGAAGACTCTGCTGGCAGATTTTTGTGCGTGGATTGATGGGCGATCATAAACGGGGCCGCAAGGTAAATTTGAAGCCTCTTCAGTTAAGGTCGGGTCCCGGGAGGACCGTTGGCGAAAGCGGCGAGCAAAATAGACCACCGGAGCGCGTTCGATGGTCCGCGGAAGACTCTGCCGGCGTGCCTCACTAGCACGGCGGTGCCGACAGCCTGCACCGGCCGGCTGCCGGGAGACGGTGGCACCCAGCACGCCCCTGGGAAGAGCCGACGCGGCTGAAGCTGCAGCGCCAGGCTGCTCGTCCCGCGACCGCGCAGTATGGAGGAGGCGGGACGCGGCACTTGGTCGTGTCCATTGGCATGGAGCGGCCCACCATGGGGCCGCGGTTTGAAAAACAAGTGGCGGGCAGCGACCCCCCCCCCCCGGCGGCCAGACCGGACCACCCAGGCTGGGGCGTGCTGCGCCCAGGCCAGGGCGGGACACGCCTGCTGGGCCAGCCACGTCCAATCGGGGTGAACCCGGACCCGGTTTGGGTCGACCCGGTTCGGGCCGACCCTTGGGGTATCGGGTCGGGTCGGACCGGGCCCGAACCCCCTAATACCGAACCTCTTTCGGTATGTTTCCCATAACATGAGCCATGAACCTCTGAATGACGAACTTCCAGTTGCGTAGCAATCCTTGGATCGAGGTGGTCGTTTCGGTATATTACACTTAGGGTTCGAAAAACTTTGGGTACGGCCGGGTTTGTTCATTCACGAAACCAACCGGGACCTTGTAGCGGAAACACTTATATCTTGAGCTTCGGATGTCCGATTGACATTCCGTCAACTTTGTTGGATTCCTCTTGATGAGACGGAACTTTTGGCATACTTCGCCTGAGTTTTAGACGTAGATGTAGTATGGCCAGGTTGGATTGTACCCGAAATCCAACCGGGCCCCTGGAACGGAAAAGCTGATAACTTTCTAACAGGACATCCGTTTGACGAACCGTCAGCTGCGTTGGTGATCTTATTGAGAAACGGTCCCTATGAGCTTACCCTATGAATGTTTAGGGTACAGTTGATATACGTCCGGGTTGGTTCGCATACGAAACCAACCGGGCGCCTGGGACGAAAAGGGTAGTAACTCACAGACCAGGCGTCCGATTGACGCGATGTCTGTTACGTTGAGACCCCTACGACGAGGAATTCCTTTGATTTACTTCTTCATGGGAATTTGAGATAATTGGAGTATCGACCTGTAGCTCATGGAGCAGACCCTCCCTGAGACGAGCGTGAGGAGTACGGAGACCATGTAGCCGACTGAGACCTGGCGTCTACTTGACCGACGCGACATGGAGTCAGTCGAATAGACCATTGGACGAAGAACTACATTGTTTGGGTGCAGACCCATGGAGGACGGAGCACTACCTGTGTGATAGTACAGACATGCGGTACTCATCAAGAGAGTACCTCTACAGGCTATTAGATGGTGTGCATTACTGTGTTTGGGTGGCATACCCCGGCGGGAAGCACTATTGTGTATGGGTGGTTGACCCATGGTACTCGATAGGAGGAGTACCTCAGCAGTCTTAGGTTACTCATCAGTACCTCGGAGTCCTAACAGGACCAATGTACACTCCAGAGATGGGGCTCTTCAGCAGTTACAGTTTCAATAATGAAAAATCCTGGTTTGAGCTGAGTCTATGACCTTTGTGTTTCCCTCTTGATTTAGATGGGTCACTTTATAACTTAGGTATATGTATGGGAATATACCTGGGTAGTGGTTATCCATTGATTTCTTAATCTTTGTGTTTCCTCATGATTGATATGGGTAACTAGATAACTTAGGTATATGTATGGGCATATACCTAAGTAGAGGGTATTTGTTGAGATCTTCTTTGTGGTTATCCTTGTTGGATTTAGTGAGAACTTGAGGGTCTCTGGGTCCCTACTGAGTATCGTATACTCACCCATGCACGGGATATGCCTGCACCTCATTGTGTTGGTTGCAAACGATGGGCAGTACTGACGGAGGCTGAGTGTTCGAAGACTGGACGATACCCGAAGGTGGACCTCACGACGAGTCAACATCAGGAGGTGGACTTCATGACGAGACGATACTCGGAGGAGGTTGACGGGCAAGGGAGTGGTGGAGGCTATCTGTACCTACCCTTCAGGTAGGATCCGTGGTGGATGATCCAGGAGATACGCTATCTGTACCTACCCTTCAGGTAAGATCCGAGGAGGACAACCTAGGAGCAGCTTCCTTTCTTCCAGTTTGCTGTCTTTTTCTGTTGTGATTTTGTTCAGTTGTAGTTGTACTTTCAGTTGGGTTTTTATTCAGGACCATTTACTTTTCAGAACATTATTTTGTACTTAGTGTTTTACTTCCACTTGTACTTCGTGGTGTTTTGATTACTTTTATAAAGGCAATGCCTTCCCAGTTATCGGGATTTATGCCTTTGGTGCTAGTCGCCAACCCCGGGCCTATGGAAGGTGGGCTTGGGGTAGTCACAGCACGGGCCCCGTGGATGGGTTGTGACATTACTTCCCTGATGGTAGAGATACTTCTTCTTTGGTTTGGAATTACCAGAGTCTTGAACCAGACACCTCCAGGGTAGAGGCACCCTTGTATGATTTAATGAATAAGGGGGAGACTTTCATGTGGATGAAGAAATGTAAGAAAAGCTTTCAAAAGATGAGATAGTGATGATGGCTAGAGTTCCTCTAGGACAATGAATTTGAGAGAGTTTGTACTCATGGTAGGGTAATGTGGTAGCAGACGCACTCAGCTGGAGGTCTAGTCTATAGTATCTGAGTGAGGCAAAAGAGAAGCTATCCGCGTTACAGATATATTTTGTTGATAATGATGGAGCAGCATACCTCCAGTTTATGACAGTCACTCACCAACTTATTTTAAATGTTCAAGAGGCACAACATAGGACATTGAATGTGAGGATCTATGTGCTTATATATACACTGGAAAGGCTCGTGATTGATTTTCTGAAGGTGGGGAGCATGTCATCCTTTTCAGAGGAAGTACTATGTTATCGGTGGTTCTTCATGAGAAGTTTTGAGGGAGTTACATAAGTCCACTCTATTGGTACATTCTGGAGTGGCGATGATGTATCTGGACCTTCAGCGTCAGCATTTGTGGCCATGGATGATGTAGTTCGTCGAAAGGATATATCAAGATATCTCACTTGTTAGAAAATGAATAATACACAGAGCTAGCAGAAGTCTTATTCTGGCAAGAGATGGAGACCTTTGGATTTCAGAGAGGGGGGACCATGTTTTCTTGTGAGTCTCCACTCGAATGGGATTATGGAGTTTTTCCAGACACGGTAATTTATCACCAATGTTTATAAGACCATTTCTTATACTTCAGATGTAACGCCCTGACCCCAGTTACCCAGAGCTGGTGCATTAATTACATAACATTGGCATGGTCACAAGAAAGATCAAATCTCGAAAAACCGATTGGTTTAGTAGCCTTGGAAACACTAGATATATTCATAAGTTTTACATTACATCATAAAATGAAAAACTACGACAACAACGTAATGTCTCTATAATCTACACTCATATCCCCACATAATATCCCTGTAGGTCATTCATAATTTACTTCTTGACATCCTGGGAAAATAAAACATAGAAAAGGGGTGAGCTCAAATGCCCAGTAAGGATAACAATATAGCGGAAACTTTTATAAATAAGAATAAACATTTAAGGAAATGTATAACTAAAACAAAAGCCTTTTAAACTTTAACTTCAACATAGTATGGCATAAATAAAATGAAATAATGCCATTTACTTATTCACATGGATATTCTACTAATCGAATAATCACATGCAATATCAATAACCACTTTCATAATGATGGAATGCATAATGCCAGACTATCATAACCACATAGCCAAGGCCTCGTGCCAAGACTACAAATAAGATTTTTCCAAGGCCTTGTGCCAAGACACTAGTTTGTCTCATGAGACATAACGATGCATCGAGGAGCTATAGCGGGCTCCACCCGTCACATATTAAGTCCAATGCATTCCCATATGAAAAGGTTTAAACATAACATAAACATTCGTATTAAAACTAGCATACATAATGTCAATAATTTCACCATAAACTATGAATGGTATAAAAATAGCACATCCACAGTCAAACATATCACAAAACCTTCAATACAATATTGAAGTTTTGTATCATAATAAATCAACTTCAAATAAGCATGAAATCCATCAAAAGATGTTGACATAGATGAAATCAAAACACTTTTTGGAGAAATATATCTTTCTATTTTTGAAAGCATTTAAGAGCCATATAAAATAAACCATTTTCGTGAAAATATTCTTATAAGCTTGTAAGGGAAGCTTTGACTATTTTATAACGGCGGAAAATAACCGCACCTGCCGTATAAGTTAAAAAAACATTCTTATCTTAATTCTGTCGAAAAGGTTAAAAAGCACCTTGTTTGGAAAACGACGTAAAGATTCCCTTATAAACCTCTTATAAAGATTCAAACAAGGGTATAAATGACTTTTAACCCATATTCTTTTAAATATTAAAAAAGTTTTGAAATACATTTTGAAGAAACATGGATGTGGATGATAACGAGATCCCAGTACATTATTACGTATAAACAACCTCGGATAATGAAGAGATTGTGAAATAACCCTTACCTTGTACTTTTCCTTGGTTGGGGTAGGTTAACCTCCTGTATAATGGTGAAATAATTTTTATTAAATTATACAAGAATCATATATATTAATATGATATCATATATGATCTTTTAACATTGATTTGTTAATAATATCTTAGAAATATCGTCGTTTCGGGAGATAACTTACTCATTTTCATTTATATGTTTTGTTACATAAGCCATGTTTGTTGTATCTTATTCATATCCATAATGATATAAAGTCCTTAAACATCATTTTTAAATCATCAAATGATAATTATACTTGAATGGATACGATGGAGAATGAATCTCATAGCGTTCGTGGAGACGGTAGTCCGTACGTACGCACGAGCGACAATATCATTATTTTGATATTAAAATAATATATAAATGGATGGTATATCATATATACAGAATCCTTAACATGATATATTTATTATTTACCTGAGTTAAACATCATTATTATACCCATCCAAATAATATTATATTGAATAACAATTACACCACAACGTGGAGACGGTAAGCCGTACGTACGCACGTATGGTGACATGTTATTCAAAGGGTGGATAGAATACTGAATATGGTTGTACCATATTTATAATAACATCACAGTATATGTGAGATACTGGAGTTATTATTTTAGAATGGTAAGAACAAAGAAAAAAGAAGTGGAAGAAGAATGGAACTTGAAAAGGGGTGGTGAAAACATTACCTCTTCTTCGGGTTCTTCCTTTTGATTTGATCAAAAGGGCTCCTTAGGTTGGCTTTCGGATCAAAATAAGGCCTCTAGGTTGTAGTGAGGGAATTTGGGAGAGTATTTGGGCAGAGTTTGGCCAAGACAAGTGGCTTGAGAGGTGTGAGGAATGAGTAGAAGTGGTCTCCTTTTATAAGGAAGAGGAGGGGCTCTTTAGGAAAGAGTGAAAGTATTACTTTATAATATAATTATATTCGGTTTATAATGGTCCAAAAATCACTGAGGTCAAAGATAAGATGACTCATATTATAAATAACATCAACCAATAAGAATTGGACAGGTTTTAGATAATATTTTAATCATTATAATCTTATTTATTTAAATGATTTATTAATGAGGTAAACATTGCATCATTATTGTGTCATTAATAATTTAAATTATTTTATGTCTAAAAATTATAAATAAAATATCATTATGTAGGAAATCTTTTTAGATTTATAATGAATATTTATAATCGAAAATCCAACATGTATAACCCTATGTAAAAATTGTCCTTCTAAAAGATGTAAGCTTATGCCATTTTTATTTTTATTTTAACTTTATTAATATAATGTGTCCCTACCACATACAAGTGGCTCTAAGCGGTCCCCAAATCGACCCAAGGATGTCCATGGTCGGGTATGTGTCCACCAATAAGGTTAGGACACGTTTTAGGTTAATTTTGTATTATTATAATATTATTTTTTAACCCTTATTTACCGGATTTACCCTTAATCATGGTAAATAAAATATTTACCACAGTAATTATTCAAAATGCCTAAAAATAAAAGTTACCTATTTACACAATTTGGACATCATGATTCCAAATATGGAATCCATTTTTCTAAATTCATAACACAGAAGTGGCAGAAATTAATTTAAAATTAATTCCCGCTGTCAAAACAAAAAGCGTGTTTTTAAGAGGTAATAACTATCAAAAGATTGACACTTGTTTTTGTTCGGTTTAATTATAAAATTATGTCCAATGACAAACATTATATTAAATGGTAAAAATATATTCTAAATATACTTTAAAACCACTCAAATACACAATTTATCACTATTAATTATTTTGATTAAAAAAGTTATTTTTAATTAAAATTCAGTAATCAAAATATGAAAGTTATCCGAAAAGTACCAAAATTTCACCTTAGGCTAAATTCGATATTCCGAATCCAAAAATGAAGTCCATTTTAAAATATAAAATATATATAATTTCAAAATTTAGGTATTACTATTCATAACGGCTAGTTTGATTGGTTGTGTCGTGTGTTAGAACTCGATGTTGCGTACAACACACGCTATCGCATTATTCGAAGGGAAACGTACCTTGGAAGCTTGGGGTGTTACATTCTCCCATCCTTCAAATAATTGCGTCCTCGAAATTTCTAGGGTATTACTGCATAAAAAGACTTAGGTGGTTCTTCATCATAAGTTCCTCGGGTTCCCACGTTGCCTCTTCCATCTTATGATTTCTCCACAAAACCTTTACCAGACGCGTCGTCCGGTTTCTCAGTACTTGTTCTTTTGTATCAAGAATCCTGACAGGCTCTTCACAATAAGACAGATCGGGTTCCAGTTCTAATTCCTCATAGGTGAGTACATGCGTTGGGCCAGGCATGTATTTTCTCAACAGAGATACGTGGAACACATCGTGAACTTTGGAAAGACTTGGCGGCATTGCCAATCGGTAAGCTACAGCCCCAATTCGTTCTAGAATTTCGAAAGGTCCGATGTACCTGGGACTCAATTTACCTTTCTTACCAAAACGTATGACTCCCTTCCATGGAGATACCTTCAGGAAAACATGATCACCGACTTGAAATTCCAAATCCTTCCTTCGATTATCGGCATAGCTCTTCTGCCTACATTGAGCTGCTTTGATGTGATTTTGGATTACCTTCACCTTTTCCACCGTTTCCTCCACCAGTTCTGGGCCTACAAGTTTTCTTTCACCAACGTCATCCCAACAGGTTGGTGTATAACATCTCTTTCCGTATAATGCTTCATATGGTGCCATCTGAATACTCGAATGGAAGCTATTGTTATAAGAAAATTCTACCAGTGGTAAATATTGATCCCACATACCCTGAAAGTCAAGTGAGCAAGATCTCAACATGTCTTCTAGGGTTTGAATAGTCTATTCTGATTGTCCATCTGTCTGAGGGTGGTAAGCAGTTCTCAAATGAAGTTCAGTATCCAGAGATTTCAGAAGACTTTTCCAAAATCTTGAAGTAAAACGGGGATCACGATCAGAAACAATCGATAGGGGTACTCCATGAAGTCTCACAACATCATTAATGTATAGTCTTGCTAGACGTTCCAGGGGTAGATCTTCTCTTATAGCATGAAAATGTGCTGACTTGGTAAGAAGATCAACAATAACCTATATTGCATCGTTCCTTCTAGGAGTCTTTGGTAGCCCCATGACAAAGTCCATCATAATATTGTCCCATTTCCACTCCGGTATGGGAAGAGGTTGCATGACTCCTCTAGGCTGTTGCCATCCAGCTTTCACTTGTTGACAAACCATACATCTTGACACAAAATCAGAAATATCCCTCTTCATGTTGTCCCACCCAAATTGTTCCTTCAAATCTCTATACATTTTGGTGCTCCCAGGGTGTATAGAGAAATTGGAACTATGAGCATCATCCAGCAATTCCCTTTTCAGATCAGGTAAATCGGGAACACAAAGTCTCTTCCCGAATTTCAAAATTCCATCTTCATACACAAAGTCTCTCAATCTCCCATCATTCACAGCTTTAATCTTCTTCTGAAATTCTTCATCATCAGTCTGCGAACTCTTAATCCTTTCTAGTAAAGATGGTTTGGCAACCATTTGAAAAAGCATTGATGTTTCACCTTCCCTGGTTATTCCCATGTCCATCTTCACTAGATCCATGAAAATTGGATCCCTTTCAATTCTCATATTGTTCAAAACTCCATGGTCTTTTCTACTCAAAGCATCTGCCACCTTGTTTGCCTTCCCCGGGTGGTAGTGTATGGTACAATCATAATCCTTGAGTAATTCAAGCCATATCCTTTGCCTCATGTTGAGTTCTTTTTGTGAGAAAATATACTTCAAACTCTTGTGATCAGTATAAATCTCACATTTTCACCATAGAGGTAGTGCCTCCATATCTTCAAAGTAAAGATCACAGCTGCTAACTCGAGATCATGAGTAGGATATTTTTGTTCAGGAATTTTCAACTGTCGTGATGCATAGGCAATAACTCTATCATTCTGCATAAGGACACAGCCAAGTCCTTTCTTTGATGCATCACTATAAATAATGAACCCATCATTCCCCGATGGTAGAGTCAATATAGGAGCATTGACTAATCTTTTCTTCAGTTCTTCAAAACATTCTTCACACTCTTTTGTCCAAACAAATTTAACACCTTTACGTGTGAGCTTCGTTAATGGGTTAGCCAATCGGGCAAAATTCTGGACGAAACGTCGATAATAACCTGCCAAACCAATAAAACTATGTACCTCAGTTATACTCGTAGGTGCTGGCCATTCTTGGATTGCCTTGGTCATAGAAGGATCAACAAAGATTCCATCTTTAGAGACAATATGGCCAAGAAAAGAAATCTCATGAAGCCAGAATTCAGACTTGCTAAACATCCCATATAGTTCATGCCTCCTCAGAGTCTTCAAGATAATGCGCAAGTGATTTTCATGATCTTCGTAGGTTTTGGAGTATACCAAGATATCATCAATAAATACCACCACAAATTCATTGAGATACTCCTTGAAAACTCTATTCACCAGATCCATGAATATAGAGGGTGCATTATTCAATCCAAACGGCATTACAGTATACTCGTAATGCCCGTACCTGGTTCGAAATGCTGTCTTCAGAATGTCTTCCTTCTTCACACACAACTGATGGTATCCAGATCGAAGGTCAATCTTTGAAAAGTATTGAGCTCCATGTAGTTGGTCAAATAAATCATCAATACGAGGTAGGGTATACTTGTTCTTTATCGTTATAGCATTGATCTTCCTGTAGTCGATACATAACCTCATAGATCCATATTTCTTTTTAACAAAAAGAACAGGGGCTCCCCATGGAGAAACACTAGGGAGAATAAATCCCTTATTACTCAATTCCTCTAGTTGTTTCTTTATTTCGACTAACTCTACAGTGGCCATTCTATAAGGGGTCTTCGATATAGGCCTTGATCCAGGAATCAAATCAATGGAAAACTCAACTTCTCGTTCTGGAGGATGTCCAGGTAAATCTTCTGGAAATACATCTACAAATTCTTTCACAACAGGTACATCATCTATTTCAACATTCCTTTCCTCACCGACAGTTATTTCATTCTCTTCCTCCCCAATAATTGAATTAAGTTGAGCTACTGGGGTTGGATCTAAATAAGAATTAGCTGGTGACGATTCTGCTCTAAAGATAAGGTGTTCCTCATCATTATCATCAAGAATCGTAACCTCTTTCTTCTTACAATAAATCTTTGCATCATAGTCCGAAAGCCAGTCCATACCGAGGATTATATCAAACTCAATCATAGGTATGATGATGAGATCAGCAGATAAAGAAAATTTATGTGCTCTAGTGGGGACTGATTCACAAAACTTTGTTGCAATGATACTTCCCTTAGTAGTTTTAACTGACAACTCCCTTATTAAATCAAATTGGAAATATCTAATTTTCTTAGAAAACTGGGAAGATATGAAACAATGCGACGATCCAGAGTCAAATAATGCATTTGCTAAACTTGAGGAAACCATTAAATTACCTGCCCCCACGTCTTTCGGAGCTTCTACCTCAACAGTAGTGATAGCATAAGCATGGCCTTGATCCCTTGGCCTTTTCTGAGGAAATTTCTCCTGACGATTAGGACATTCATTCGCATAATGTTCCATCTCCCTGCAATTGTATCACTGAATGTTGGTGGATTCCTTCTTCCCTTTTCAATCAAGAGCTTGATGGCCTTTTTCACCACACTTGTAACAGACTCCCATTCCCTTCAAGCAAGCACCGGGGTGTTTCTTCCCACATTTACCACAAGATGGATATTCAACCTTTCCTTTCTTCCCCTTATTTCCATTCCCAGATTGATCAGCAGGCCTCTTCTTCTCTTGCTTTACTTTAAAGTCAAAAGACTTAGAGAATTCCTTTTCGGTCTTGATAGCACATGAGACAATGTCTTCGTACGACGAAAAGGATTGTGAGACTAATGCTCGACGGAAAAATGGTTTTAACCCATCAAAGAAATGATCAATCTTACTTCTTTTGTTACGTATATAATCACCAGCGTACCTTGCTGACCTTGTAAAGTTAGCCTCATACTTTGTGACATTCTCATCCTCCTTCTGTCTCAGACTTAGAAATTGCCTTTCCATATCTTCTCGATGGTCGCAAGGAAAGTATTTTTCTAAAAACAGATCTTTGAACTCCCTCCATTCCATATTTTATACTTCATCATCTTCCTTCGTATTTTGAATCAATGACCACCATTGATCAGCATCTCCAGTGAGGCGGTAAACTACCATGATAACTTTTTCCCTTTCACTGATCCCCAAAGCCTGAAATATTTTCTCTTGGGAAAATATCCATTTCTCAGCTACTAAGGGATTTGTACTCCCATTGAACGTTGGTGGTTGTTTCCCCATGAATCGATCTAACATTGATCCTCCACGCTGCGGATCAGGGTGCTCCATACGGGTAAGGTTATTATTCATAACCAGAGTAAGTTGTCCCAGTATGGTGATTAGCTGATCGGCTCCAGTTGCATCACCAGCTCCACTATAATTATCATGAGCAGGAGGGAAATCCCTACACGGAGTGCGTGCATTGATACGGTTTCCATTTCATCCACTAGGCGCCATTTCTAAACAATGGCATAAACTAGATCAGTTTATGAATCAAAATACATAATCCCATACTTATAAAACACTTAACATAAATTGAACTATTTATGGATATAATCCATAATCATAAAAAGGTCTCCTTTGAGGATGTATATACTCATAAACCCTTCATAATGGTTTGTAATGAAAATGAGAATTATCCTAAGCATATCCCTGGGGAGTGTCGTAACCAAGAGTGCAGCAAGGCCCGTTGTCGTGCACCAGTTCCCGTTCGAGTCTAGCTCAAATCGGTGTTTTCGGGTTTTACCCCTAGGAACATCTGTGCCAGAGCCGCCTCTACCTGCTCGTATCCAGACAGGGATGTAATGCTAGGAAAACTCACAAAATCCCTACAATACAAAAATTCTAGGAAGTTCTTCTACACTAATCCTCAAAGTTCAGCTTAGGTCTACGTGCTCTAATCAGAGTTTATCTAAATCTAGTTTCCAAGGTTTGTACTAAACTTCCTCTGATACCAACTGTAACGCCCCGACCCCAGTTACCCAGAGTCTGTGCATTAATTACATAACATTGGCATGATCACAAGAAAGATCAAATCTCGAAAGACCGATTGGTTTAGTAGCCTTGGAAACACTAGATATATTCATAAGTTTTACATTACATCATAAAATGAAAAACTACTACAACAACGTAATGTCTCCATAATCCACACTCATATCCCCACATAATATCCCTGCAGGTCATTCATAATTTACTTCTTCACATCCTGGGAAAATAAAACATAGAAAAGGGGTGAGCTCAAATTCCCAGTAAGGATAACAATATAGCGGAAACTTTCATAAATAAGAATAAACATTTAAGGCAATGTATAACTAAAACAAAAGCCTTTTAAACTTTAACTTCAACATAGTATGGAATAAATAAAATGAAATAATTCCATTTACTTATTCACATGGATATTCTACTAATCGAATAATCACATGCAATATCAATAACCACTTTCATAATAATGGAATGCATAATGCCAGACTATCATAACCACAAAGCCAAGGCCTCGTGCCAAGACTACAAATAAGATTTTTCCATGGCCTTGTGCCAAGACACTAGTTTGTTTCATGAGACCTACCGATGCATCGAGGAGCTATAGCGGGCTCCACCCGTCACATATTAAGTCCAATGCATTCCCATATGAAAAGGTTTAAACATAACATAAACATTCGTATTAAAACTAGCATAAGAAATGTCAATAATTTCACTATAAACTATGAATGGTATAAAAATAGCACATCCACAGTCAAACATATTACAAAACTTTCAATACAATATAGAAGTTTTGTATCATAATAAATCAACTTCAAATAAGCATGAAATCCATCAAAGGATGTTGACATAGATGAAATCAAAACACTTTTTGGAGAAATATCTCTTTCAATTTTTGAAAGCATTTATGAGCCATATAAAATAAAACAATTTCATGAAAATATTTTTATAAGCTTGTAAGGGAAGCTTTGACGATTTTATAACGGCGGAAAATAACCGCACCCGCCGTATAAGTCAAAAAAACATTCTTATCTTAATTCTGTCAAAAAGGTTAAAAAGCACCTTGTTTTGAAAACGATGGAAAGATTCCCTTATAAACCTCTTATAAAAAGTCAAACAAGGGTATAAATGACTTTTAACACATATTCCATTAAATATTAAAAATGTTTTGAAATACATTTTGAAGAAACATGGATGTGGATGATAACGAGATCCCAGTAGATTATTACGTATAAACAACCTCGGATAATGAAGAGATTGTGAAATAACCCTTACCTTGTACTTTTCCTTGGTTGGGGTAGGTTAACCTCCTGTATAATGGTGAAATAATTGTTATTAAATTATACAAGAATCATATATATTAATATGATATCATATATGATCTTTTACCATTGATTTGTTAATAATATCTTAGAATTATCGTCGTTTCAGGTGTCAAATTACTCATTTTCTTTTATATGTTTTGTTACATAAGCCATGTTTGATGTATCTTATTCATATCCAGAATGATATCATGTCCATAAACATAATTTTTAAAACATCAAATGATAATTATACTTGAATGGATATGATGGAGAATGAATCTCATCGCATTCGTGGAGACGGTAGTCCGTACGTACGCACGAGCGACAATATCATTCTTTTGATATTAAAATAATATATAAATGGATGGTATATCATATATACAGAATCCTTAACATGTTATATTTATTATTTACCTGAGTTAAACATCATTATTATACTCATCCAAATAATATTATATTGAATAACAATTACACCACGACGTGGAGACGGTAAGCCGTACGTACGCACGTATGGTGACATGTTATTCAAAGGGTGGATAGAATACTGAATATGGTTGTACCATATTTATAATAACATCACAGTATATGTGAGATACTGGATTTATTATTTTATAATGGTACGAACAAAGAAAAAATAAGTGGAAGAAGAAATGAACATGAAAAGGGGTGGTGAAAACATTACCTCTTCTTCGGGTTCTTCCTTTTGATTTGATCAAAAGGGCTCCTTAGGTTGGCTTTCTGATCAAAATAAGGCCTCTAGGTTGTAGTGAGGGAAGTTGGGAGAGTATTTGGGCAGAGTTTGGCCGAGCCAAGTGGCTTGAGAGGTGTGAGGAATGAGTAGAAGTGGTCTCCTGTTATAAGGGAGAGGAGGGGCTCTTTAGGAAAGAGTGAAAGTATTACTTTATAATATAATTATATTCGGTTTATAATGGTCCAAAAATCATTGAGTTCGAAGATAAGATGACTCATATTCTAAATAACATCAACCAATAAGAATTGGACAGGTTTTAGATAATATTTTAATCATTATAATCTTATTTATTTAAATGATTTATTAATGAGTTAAACATTGCATCATTATTGTGTCATTAATAATTTAAATTATTTGATGTCTAAAAATTATAAATAAAATATCATTATGTATGAAATCTTTTTATCTTTCTAATTAATATTTATAATCGAAAATCCAACATGTATAACCCTATGTAAAAATTGTCCTTCTAAAAGATGTAAGCTTATGCCATTTTTATTTTTATTTTAACTTTATTAATATAATGTGTCCCTACCACATACAAGTGGCTCTATGGGGTCCCCAAATCGACCCAAGGATGCCCATGGTCGGTTATGTGTCCACCAATAAGGTTAGGACACGTTTTAGGGTAATTTTGTATTATTATAATGTTATTTTTTAACCCTTATTTACCAGATTTACCCTTAACCATGGTAAATAAAATATTTACCACAGTAATTATTCAAAATGTCTAAAAATAAAAGTTACCTATTTACACAATTTGGAAATCCTGATTCCAAATATGGAATCCATTTTTCTAAATTCAAAACACAGAAGTGGCAGAAATTAATTTAAAATTAATTCCCGCTATCAAAACAAAAAGCGTGTTTTTAAGAGGTAATAACTATCAAAAGATTGACACTTGTTTATGTTCGGTTTAATTGTAAAATTATGTCCAATGACCAAAATTATATTAAATGGTAAAAATACATTCTAAATATACTTTAAAACCACTCAAATTCACAATTTATCACTATTAATTATTTTGATTAAAAAAGTTGTTTTTAATTAAAATTTAGTAATCAAAATATGAAAGTTATCCGAAAAGTACCAAAATTTCACCTTAGGCTAAATTCGATATTCCGAATCCAAAAATGAAGTCCATTTTAAAATATAAAATATATATAATTTCAAAATTTAGGTATTACTATTCATAACGGCTAGTTTGATTGGTTGTGGCGTGTGTTAGAACTCGAGGTTGCGTAGAACACACGCTATCGCATTATTCGAAGGGAAACGTACCGTGGAAGCTTGGGGTGTTACATCAGAAGATTGGTGAGGTGGCATACCTTAGGGTACTACCACCACGGTTGGAGTGGGTGCATTATTTTTTCCATGTATCCCTGTAAAGGAGATACGTGCATTATCCTTCACAAATCATTGACTTTGGTGAGATGGACTTAGACAATGGGAGATGCTAATGGAGGTTCCCGTAGAGATTGAGGATCAACAGGAGAAGGTCCTCTGTGGGTGGTTGAAACCTCTAGTGCACATTTGATGGAAGCACGAGAAACTCCAGTAGATCACATTGGAGTGGAGGCAGATCCGTGCTCATTATACACCATTTGTTTCCATATTCTGTGTTTTGGCATTCGAGGCTGAAAATACTTAAGGTGCAGAGAATGTAATGTCCCAAAATTTCCATATATTTTTTTAATTATATGGAATTATTTTGTGACCTCGAAATCTAACGACACATGATTCTGAGTCATGGAGTGCCTTGAATGATCCGTTAAATTTTTTTTAAACTTTAAATAGCACACATAAGTGGATTTCCTAAAAAAAGTGGAATAACCCTTAAATGGTTTCCCGGATAAAAAATATGAGGGCACTATTGCACTCAAGATGGCAGGTGTAACGTCCCGATTCCGGAAGCCACCCAGAGGCACCCCGTACCCGATTGGTCACATGGCCTCTAGCACATTTCTCCAAAAGCCAGAGGCTACAATCTAGCAGCGAGGGCCTTGGGTGTGATAGTGGGGGAAATTATGCCCTCATTGGCAGAGTACACCGCAGAATAATGACAAGTAGAAAGCAGTAGAAATCATAACTATCCATTCAAGATTATATGATAAATATCAGAAGACTAACAACTAACAACTAGAGCACACACACATGAATATAAAATGATGCATGATACATAAGTCTAGGAAAGTATAAAAACAAGTCACAATGCAGAATACAATACTAAGACAAAGTGAAAAATTAAATTGGTAAACACCTCAGCATCGCAAACCATAGATTAGTCCAATGCTCTCCACCTCCACAGCCAGTTAGGTACCAGAAGTAGAAGGGATCATTACCTTATCTATATATGCCACAACATAATCTGTTTGGGACCAAAAGCATGACCCAAACAGGGTGTGAGACAAAGTCCCAATAGGAAACCACCCAAAGATATGTGCCTAACAGTCAGTGAATATAAGGTAGGTAAAGTACCGTAAGCAGCTAACAGAAAGAAAGAAACAAGATAAAACACAACAGCAACAATCCACCATTTCTAGCATATAATCTACAACAAGAAACTTCTACTCAAGCAAGTAGAACAAAAAGGTAACCTCTGGGAAGTTCTCACAGCCTAACTCCTTAGGTTCAACTTACAAGTACTGGCAACCCTATTGGAGGCACAAATAGTCTCCCCCCTCTGGTTCAGCTAAATAATAGACTCTATGTGGAAGCACTCACCATCAATTCCCCCAATAGTCTCGTAATGTACTAAAGGCTCTCTGGGGAAGCACTCAACACCTATTCCCCCTTGTTTCCCACGTCGAGGAACTACAGACTCTCTGAGGAAGAACTCGACATCAATTCAACCGGTGGTCTCAAATCATAAAATTAAAGGCACTATGTAGAATCCCTTACGTCCATTCTCTCTATGGTCCACTATAGTAGGTTGTCACATCCCTGTGTAAAATAAACATGCATAGTGTTTGTATCGGCCCAAGTAATCCTTATGAACTACTTGGCTATCATTCTAAGGCACAGTAGCATAACAGTTCAACAGTTCCACTATCCTACAACTAGGCATGGTAATTGGAAAAATGACTAACAAGAAAAAAATGCATAGAAAAACATCCAGAGCACAGTACAGTTTACCCTATTCCCAAGCATTGACCTCTACACATGCATATCAGCAAAGAGAGCCAACACAAGGGATAAATAGGAAACACACCATACCCCGTTCAAGGTTATTGGTGTAATTTGAACAAAATATTCACAGACTTCCTATGGAAAGGCACAAACCACCTACCTCAATGCTAGGAGATCAATATACATGATCCAAGATGATTGATTCTCCTTAGAACATCGAAGATCTGAGAAAACGTCAAAAACGCTCAACCCACGATATCATGAGAAAGAGGAAGAATTGGAAAATGAGTCTCAAGGACAAGGAAGAGCTAGCCGCTGCAATTCTAATGCAATTAACGGAGGATAAAATGGATGTCAAACGGAGGCATGGGGGCTTGGAGAAGAAACGCGGTCGTACGGGTCAATCTCGGATGAAAAAACTAAAGAAGAAGAGCGATTTGTCTGTTAGGCGCGACCTTGGTCCGTTTAATGTAAAAAAATGAAAATAAATGGTTTGTACTTCTGGAGTACACTGTGTGAACTCTGTTTTTCCGTACTCCGCTTTATGTGTCCTCCACTTCACTCCTACACACCGTGTGTGTGGCCCAGACACAGCCAACACATGGCGTGGTGCAGCAATGGAGTACATGACGTATACATAGAAACTACACAGTGTGTACTTCCAAATTTTCCATAAACCCCTCTTTTCTCAAAAACTCAAGGAAACGAAAGACATACCTGAAAACAACGATCTGGGTTCTTACAAACTTCACCCGTTAATGAAATTTGTCCCCAAATTTCTTTAATGAGGTGGATAAGAAGAAAACCCAAATAGCTCTGGCCACTACGATGGTACATCATCCTAATTTTCCCAAGTCTCATCTTGTACTCGCCCGTGCTTCCATAGCACCCTTACTAGAGGAACAGACTGCCCATGGAGAACATTCATACAGTGATCGACAATCCAGATATGATGCTCCTCAAAAGATGCATCCACTTTGAGCTCAACCTCCACGAGCTGAAAGACATGAGATGGGCCTGAAAAGTAACGACGGAGCTGAGAGATGTGGAAGACGTTGTGCATGGCCCCGTACCTCTGAGGTAACAGCAACTGATATGCAACAGGCCTGAATCTCTCCAATACCGCAAACGGACTGACGTACTGTGGTAGACGCTTGCCCTGTCTTTGAATCCTCTTGTTTCCCAACCACAGTGCGACATGGAGGAAAACCTGATCCCCGACCTCGAACTCCAGAGGTCATCTCCACTGATTAGCATAAGACTTCTTTCAAGACTGTGTTGTAGACTTCCTCTTCTGTATCAACTCTATCTGTTCTGAGGTCTCTGGAACTAGACGAGGTCCCAACCAAGCTACATCTCCTACCTCCAGCTAGCATAAGGGTGATTGGAATGGCCTACCATATAATGCCTTGTATGGTGCCATCTAAATAGTTTCTGAAAACTATTTTTGTAGGCGAACTCAACCAGAGGGATATAATTCTCCCAAGAACCGCCAAAGTCTAGAATGCTAGATCGGAGCATATCCTCACGCACCTAGATCATACGCTCAGACTAGCCATCAGTCTGGGGATGGTATGATGTACTCAAAAGTACCTGTGTATCCAAGGCCTTCTGACTTCCCTTCCAGAACCGAGAAGTAAAGGGAACATCATTGTATGAAACAGTGGAGTTTGGAACTCCATGAAGATGTACAATCTCTCAGATGTACAGTCATTCCAGATTATCAACACTGAAGGTTTCCATAATTGTTAAGAATTGAGAATCCTTTGTAAGCCTGTCGATGACTACCCAATCAGCATCGTTCCCTCGGGGCAACCTCAGAAATCCAGTCACAAAGTCCGTCACGACATCATTCCATTTCCACTTTGGAATTGGTAATTTCTGTAAATGGCCTACTGGTCGCTGAAGCTCCACTTTCACCTTCTGACATGTAGAACACCTCAAGATCAAACCAACAACATCACTCTTTATACCTGGACACCTGTACTGGTGATGATGATCCCGATACATCTTGGTGACACAAGGATGAACTGCCCAAACTAAGGAATGAAAATCCCGCATCAACTCCTCATGTATGTCTGCTGAAACCCATACACGTACCTGGAAATTAAATATCTCAACCTTTCCCACTGTTAATCTGGGAATAGGGTCTTATCCTCACACACTCTCCTTCTAGACTAAGCCTTCTGAGTCTGATAGTTTCCTCATTCCTACCCAATCCAGAATTGTGGAGGTAACAGATACAAAAGATAGGTAAGTCTTTCCCTGTCTTTCATGCACCCCCAGAAGTATCTCAGAGGACAGAGCCATAAGCTTCCACTCACTACTAGCCTCATGAACTGCTTGAATCTGAGTTCTCTTGCTCAACGCATCTTCCACTGTGTTTCCCATTCCTGGCTTATAGGCAAGCTCGAAATAAAAAGACTGAAGATACTCGACCCACCTACACTGTCTCAGATATAGATCACGCTATGTGAAGATGTTTTTGAGACTCTTGTGGTTGGTGAAAAACACAAAGTGCTCTCCCAGATGGTAATGTCTTTGACAGCTTAAGGCATGAACAATAGCTCCCAACTCCCGATCGTGCGTCAGGTAGTTCTTCTCATGTGTCCTCAACTGCCGAGACCCGTACGCGACGACTCCATCTCCCTGCAGAATCACAACGCCCAACCCGATACCTGAAGCATCACAATAAACAATATAGATCTTATCTGGCTCTAGAAATACAAGTATCAGTGCTGACGTCAACCTTCCCTTCAGCTCCTTAAAGGCCAACTCACAAGAATCAGACCATAAGAACTTCACCCCCTTCTTGTTCAGACCTATCAATGGTGTTACTAGGCATGAAAAGTCTTGAATGAAGCATTTGTAGTATCTATCCAGCCCTAAGAAATATTGTACCTCCAAAACATTTTTCGGCTGCTCCCAAGAAACTTCAGCTCTCACTTTCTCTGGGACCATAGATTCTCCTGCCTCTGAGATGACATGATCCATGAAGTTAATCTGATCCATCCAAAAGTGGCACTTCGAGAGTGTATCATAAAGCTGATGCTCCCTCAATGTACTCAAAACGATCTCAATGTGGTTAGCAAGGTTGTGTTGAGGGTGAGAGTACACCAAGATATCGTCCACGGAGACCACGATGATGGAATCCAAGTAAGGATGGAAATCTTGGTCCCTCAGCACCATGAAAACTACTGGCGCTTTCATGAGGCCGAACGACAATACCGTATACTCGTAGATACCATACCTCCTCCTGAAAGTTTCCAGAGGTATATCTGATGGTATAACATGCAAATAATGATAACTAGACCTCAGATCGATCATTTAGAACATGCAGGCTCCTCGAAACTGATCGAAGAGATCTTCAATCATCGGCAAGGGATAGCGGTTTTTGACCGTCAACTGGTTCAACTTCCGAAAATCCACATTGAGCCTAAGGGTACCATGTGCCTTCTTCGCAAACAGGACATGAAAATCCCAAGGAGAAGTACTGGGTCGGATGAAACCCTTTGCCTGAAACCCCTCCAACTGTATCTTGAGCTCCTACAACTCAGGTGTAGCCATCATATAAAGAGGAATGGACAGAGATGCCACTCTTTTCACGAGCTCAATCGAGAAGTCTACCTCACGCTCCAGAGGAAATCGTTTAAATTCCTCTGGAAAGACATCTGTGAAACGATCCACGAATGGAGGAAAATCCAACTGTGAAGTCCCCTGATCAACTAGTTAATGACTTGCAATCTGGGATGTAACCCTTCCTAGCCCATGATTCTCGAGTCCTACTCGACTCTTATGGACATCCCATTCGCCTCTATGAAGAACAGATTCACCCTCTGGTGATATGGAACTCACACTATAATGAAAACAGTCGAAGACTGCCTGGAAGGGAACCAACCAGTCCATCCCAACAATGAAATCATAGCCTTTAATTTCTAGGACATAGAGATCCCATAAGAAACGATACCCTGCAACCTCGAGAGGGCACTCTCTGCACTGATGTACAATAGATGTCCTCGTCCCCAAAGGTTTTTCTTGTGTCAAAATGTCAGCATAAGAAAATACACAGAGCTCAAGGATCTCCTCAATAGAAACAGAGATAAAGTTATGCATAACACCAGTATCAAAAAGAGATGATGTAAAAACTGAGGCTACTAAAATCATACCTCGAACTGTAGAAGGTCCGAGATCCTATTCTTGATAGTTTTTCTCCCCCACAAATTTCTGGGCTGCCCCGCGGCCCTGTGACCCTGCCTGACCACTCTGAGCTGATCCTCCATGCTGACGGTGAAAGACTGTTGACTGACTGCCAAAGCCTCGACCTCCACCTCCTCTCAAATAGCCATAAGAACTACAGTTCCCCTACTGGTGAGAAACTAGGGGCTCTACTCCTGAACGACGAGTCATGGATGAACACCTGTCACTGGCTACTGGTGAGAAAACCTAGCAGAAACGCCGAAGGTGACCCATCTTGCCGCAAGATCAGCACTCCACTATGTCTCTCGGGCACTTCGGCCTCGTGTGCCCTACCCTTCCACACTTGTAGCATACTACCTAGAAACCAGAAGATGTATCTCGCCTCCTCGGATCACCGTGCGTAGACTCCATATGGCGCTTCCTACTATCAACTGGACGAACACTAGCTCTAGAAGAAGAACCTCCCTGGATCACTACTCTAGAGTCTCTTAGATTGCACTCTGAAATCAGCGCCTGGATGATGATGGAATTGATGGAAGTCAACTGGAAGATATTCACCTACGATCGGATCTCCCACCTAAGACAATCCTCGAACTTATTTGCTAATAACACACCAATTCCATCCCGGAGGGGTGTGAAATGTTGAAGCTTGGTGAAATGAGAGGAATACATCATAACAGAAAGTGTACCCTGGTCTAGACTCATGAACTCTTGGGCTCGATCGGCCCTTAGGGTCTCTGGGTAGAAGTAGTCGTAGAGCACGTGCTGGAACTCCTCCCAAGCCATAACCTGCTGATGGCCCGCCTATGATATCATATCCATTCACCTCCTGGAGGATTATCACAACATATCGGTAGCGAGCTTCACTCGCCTCTCTAAAGGTGTTTCCAGATACTCAAATATAGTCAGCATGGCTTACAGCCCAGACTCTGCAACCTGTGGTCCTCCATCCCCCGAGAAAGTAGGAGGATGCTACTTCTGGAAAACCCGCATCATGTCTGCCAAAGTCATAGAAGGAGGAAGCGCTCCTAGAAAAGTCTTTATCATCCTCATAAATCCTTCCTTGAACTGCACATCAGTGCGTACAACTGGTATGACAGCCGGTACTAAGGCTGGCCCGACTGGAGGATCGGCAGGAAGTCCCTGATCAGCCATATATGGTGTCTGATCACCGTTTGGAAACAGACATACAACCAGAGGACGTCTCGGAGGCATAGCTCTAAAAGAGAAAAATAATAACTTAGATCAGAAATACAAGGACAAAGAACAAATGAGTATAAAATGGAAACAGTAGGGGGAAACACTCATGTTTTAAAAAACATGACTACAGGGAATGTGTAAACTATACTCGGTGTGTACTTAACTCTATTCCCCTTCCCGTGTCTCTTTGAATGGATAACACACAGAGTTTTCATTATCTAATACTACACAACATGTTCCTGGTGGACACGGTGTCTAGTAGAAAAGGTTTCACGGGCCCTAGTTGTTAGTTACAGGGTGATCTATATGGCTGAGACCACACGATGTGTTCTGAACAAACACGACATGTACTTGAGGATTTTTTCCAACCCGTATTGTTGGTGACATGGCCAAGTACACGGCTAACCCTCACATGGTGTGTTCCGAACAAACACGGCATGTATAAGAGGAGAAAACACCAACCCGTGTTGTTCGTGACAAGGTCGGGAACTGAGAACAAGGATACACTCCATGTTCAGACACAACATGGCGTGTATGACACGAGCTTCCCCAACCCGTGCTATTTGTGACACGGTCGTGTATGCAGTCTACTACTACACAGCATGTACCTACCGTACATGGTGTGTTACTGAAGATTCTTTACAACCCATGTTTCTTCTCACATAGTAAATGATATGGTTTAAAAACTACACGGCATGTATATATAATGTACACACCGTGTATTCTGGGATTTTCCAGACAGTAGCTCTGAAACTGCACCAAAGCCCAGAAAACACAGAAAAAATTGAGCACGAAGGAGCCAAATTCCGATCCGTGAGGGCCCATATTCCCCACGAATCAAAACATGGAATTCATTTAATAAAGATAAAAAACAAATAGTCCCCTATCTAAAGTAGAGATTCTATCAAGAATCTATCACAACAGCATGTATAATCTACACAATGTCTATCACAACAATATGAAAATGCTAATTCACCCTAGATGACATGGAAAAAATGCATGGAATGTGATTTCTAACAGGTGCCTATATGATGCCTGAGATAGAATACCCTCATCTCATCGGGTTGTGACAGAAATAGAAGCAGAATAGCAACAACGGTAACAACACAAAACATGTGAATCACTCTTGGTGAAATTATATCAACCGTAAAATCTCAAAACCAGAAAACTACAATATTGGAGGTAGTATGGCTTTTCCCTGTACACGGGTTAGCTACCCCCGATCACATCTTATTACCAAGTACCGAATCCATCCTATCCCAGTCTAAAGGCTCCAAACTGTAAATCCCAAGAAAAGAACCTACCTCTGATACCACTTTGAATTGTCCCAGTTCCAGAAGCCACCCAAAGGCGCCCCGTACCCGTTGTTCACATGGCCTCAAGCGCATTTCCCAAAACACCATAGGCTGCCGAGTAGCAGTAAGGGACTTGGGTGTGATAGTAGGGAAACTATGAACTCTATGGTAGAGTACACACTAAAATAATAACAAGTAGATATCAGTAGAAATCATAACCATCCATACAGGAGTAAATGATAATCATAGGAAGACTAACAACAAATAGCTGGAGCACAGACACATGTATATAAAATGATGTATGATACATATGTCTAGGAAAGTAGACAAACAAGTCAAAATGCTGGATACAATACTAAGCCAAAATGAAAAAGAAAACAGGTAAACACCTTATTATCGCAAGCCATAGCTTGGTCCCATAATCTCTATCTCCACAGCAACTCATGTACCTGAAGTAGAACGATGCTTCCCCTAATCAAAACCTTCAATAACATAATCTATTTGGGCCCAAAAGCATGACCCAAATAGGGTGTGAGACAAAGTCTCAATAGGCAACCACCCAATGATCTGCGCCTAACAGTCAGTGAATATTAGGTAGATAAACTACAGTAGGTAGTAAACAGTAAGAATGAAACATGATAAAACACAATAGTAAAAATGCATTGTTTCAAGATACAAAATGAAACATCCACTCAAGAAAGTATAAGAAAAAAGGTAACCTCTAGGTAGTTCTCATAGCCTAACCCCTAAGTTTCAACCAACAAGTACTAGAAACCCTCTGGGAGGCACACACAGTCTCACCCCTCTGGTTCCGCTAAATAACAGACTTTGTGTGGAAGCACTCACCTTCAATTCACCGTATAGTCTCATAATGTACTAAAAGATCTCTTGGGAAGCACTCAACGTCTATTCCCCCTGTGGCGCACGACAAGGAATTACAGACTCTCTGAGGAAGCACTCAACGTTAATTCCCTTTGTGGTCTCACATCGTAAAATTAAAGACACTCTCGTGAATCCCTTATGTCCATTCTATCTATGGTCCACAACACTAGGTTCTCACAGTCCTGTGTGAAATAAGCAGGCATTGTGCGCATATCAGCCTAGGTAAACCTCAAGAAGTACTTGGCTATCATTTTAAGGCACAAAAACATAACAGTTCAACAGTTCCACTATCCTACAACTAGGCATGGAAACTGGAAAAACGTTGAACAAGTAATACATGCATTGAAAAACATCCATAGCACAGTACACTATACCCTATTCACAAGAAATAACATCTACACAGGCATATCAGCAAATCAAGCCAACACAAGGGAAAAATAGGAAACACACAATACCCTGTTCAAGGGTAGTGGTGGAATTTTCACAAAATATTCACAGAGTTCCTACAGAAAGGCACAAACCACCAACCTCGATTCTAGGAGATCAATATACGTGATCCATGATGATTGAATCTCATGAGAACATCAAAGACCTGAGAAAACATCAAAAACAAATCAACCCATGATATCTTGAGAAATATGAGGAATTGGAAGACGATGCACAAGGAGAAGGAAGAACTCAGTGCTGTGATTCCAACACAATCAACGTCGGCTGAAACGGAGATCAGACGGAGGCATGGGGGCTCAGAAAACAAACATGGTCGTACGTGTCACTCTTGAACGAAAAATTTGAAGATAGAGAGCGTTCTATTTGTCAGGCATGGCCGCGGTCTGTTTAATGAAAAAAAGTACACGGCGTGTACATAAAGAGTACATGGCATGTACTCTATTTTCTCATACTCCACTTTAAGCGGCCTGCACTTCACCCCTACATATCGTGAGTGTGGCCCGAACACGACCAGCAAATGGCCTGTCGCAGTAAGGGAGTACACGACATGTACTCAAATATTACACTATGTGTACTTCAACATTTTCCAGAATCTTCGCTTTTCTCAAAAACTCTAGGAAAAGAAAGACATACATGAAAACAAAGATAAGGGTTCTTACAGTAGGTTTACCCAAGGAATGACTTATGTTTAGTCTGTGTAGGCCTCCTGTGGGAAAACCTAGTAATGAAATAACCATAAATAAAATAATAAAATAATTTTGTTTAATTTTTGAAATTCTTATTACTCATGAATGGTTATTCAGATTAAAAATACAGTTCCACCGCTGAGCTCGTGAGAGTATGATATCTTCAGGAAGATACAAACATTGGTCGGCACTAGATACCAGTAAAAGTTAGTTTTTGGCACAAAATAAAATAATTAATTCACAATTAATTTATTTTAAATTTCATAACTTCTAAATGGTAACTCGTATTACAAATCAAATAGTGTCATTGGGTTCATTGGGGCGTGTTCTCCTTAGGCGGAGCCTAACCTCGGCTGGCGAGGGTCAAAGGTGAACATTAATAATTTATTGAACTTTTATTAAGGTATGTTTAGTAAACACATGAGTGGAATTTTCTATAGTTTGAACTGGTTCTTAGATTAAAAAATCTAAAGATACCATAGAGCTCACAGTGTTCGGATTCGCTTTTGAGAGGTTTAACATTGACCGCATTGGCTTAAGAGAAGATGATGGTTTTGGGTTTTTTATGGATGATTAAATAAAATAAATATATTTTATTTTTAATATCCTCCCAACACTACTTTTAATTTTTGTGGGTGAGGACCATAGGAGGGTGTTCAGACATTTAAATGTTGTGTATTAAATTCTTGGTTACACAAAATTGGCAACAACCAATCCCTTTAATTAATAGGATTTATTAGATCTAAATAAATTAATCACCACTTAAACTATGACTTAGACTAACTCTTACATGGGGTTGGGTTTATGTTTCCATTTCAGAAAAGAGGATCAGGATCTTGAGGCTCTTGAAGAAGAACATATCTCACAATCGAGAACCGAAGATTGTTGTTAGAGCGGCATAGTTGGAAGATTTTTGCGGGAATAATGAAAAACAACCAACCTTCAATCACGAACGTTCTCCAAAAGATTTATGATGTAGGGGGTTTAATTTTATGTATAATAAATATCTATGTGTTAATCCCTCTTGTTGTTGATTCTCAGCAATGATGGACAAAAAAACATGGCCATCAATCCGCACATTGACCATGTTCCTTTCTATTATTCCCTTCATGGGTTCATCATCACCAAATAATTAAGCGCTCTAAAAACGTAATGTTTCATTGAGCGCCACATATATATGTCGAAATCTCGACCTGAGGATCTCATATATGTAGTGGTCACATTTTTTGGGCTTAAAACAAAGATGCAGCGGCCCACAGAAGGGGCGACGTGGCTATGTGATTTTCGGCGTGTGTTCAGGGTGCGGCTCCAGGCATGGTATACAGTGTGACGTACAGCGGAGAAGGAAAGTCCGTAGGCAGTATCCCGTCGGTGTGGAAGTCTAGAGGAAACCCTAGATCATGTAGCCAGAGGTGTTGGCGGATGTTTAGTGGTGTGCAAGAAGAATAAATCATGTTGGAAGAAAGATTAGAGTGTAGTGAGAAATAAATTAAAAGGTGATAAAATTAAAATTAATTAAATAAAAAATAATAAAGAAGGAGAACCTGGTGTTGGAGTCGGGCGTGAAAGGAATTGGAATTTGTGTGTGGAATTTGTTTTGGAGTTAATGGAAAATAAAAGGGTAAAATAAAAATAAAAATACTATAACAATATCTTATTATGATTAGTTGAAGACCATATTGTTTTCCGTAACTTATTAGTGTGAACCAAGATTCATGAACCGCCTACGGTAGTGCGACCCTGATTCCAAGACAGACATTCCAAGTCTAATATTGGATGTGTTTTTTGGGTCTGTGGATCAGATACCCAAAACACTGAAGAATTACTATATTTAATAATAATATTATTAAATATATGACCCACCATAACTCCTGCATGCGACGTTCGGTTGAATTGATATCAGTGGAGATGTGATCTTGTCATTAATATGGTCGATTCAAGTATAATTTTGGATACTAAATTCTGGTTCATGGCTTGGGTCCACAAATAACCCAATCTTATTATTAATATTAATATTATTAAGAGTCCATGTATCTGACATTTCGACCTCAAACGGTGTCAGAATGATATTCCGTATGTGAAATTACAACCTTGAAATTAAGACGGATGTTTCAAGGCCAATTTGAGATTATTATATGGAAGTAGAGGTGCAGGCCCCCTGAGGCCCGGTTCGCACATGTTGTGGTGAAATGCAACTTTTTAACCGGGTATCCGTTTTGTAAAAATGGTTAGTCCATCTCGTGCGTTTTTTCATGTGATTGTAATGGTGTGACCTGCTTTGTTATCTAGTTCCATTTGATGTATGACCAGGTTGGATCGAACACGAAACCAACCGAGCCCTCTGCACTAAAATTCCTATACCGTAAACACTGGGAGCCTGTTTGACGAACTGTTTGCGGTGTTGGGACCCTTGTAGGGACATGGTCATTTTTACTTACTCCATTTGAGTTTCGGAGAATAATGGTGATCATCCAGGTTGGATCGCACCAGAATCCAACCGGGCTCTCGGTACTAAAATTCCTATAACATAGGAACTAAGAATCTGGTTGACACGCCGTCTGATGCGTTTGGAGCCCTTACGACATGGTGGTCCTTTGGGTTACTCCATTGTGAAGATTAGTATAAATATACGTACAACATGTATCTTGAGGGAAGATTCTACGAATCTCAAGAGCACTATGTGCAAGGAATCCTATTGCTGGTTGTAACATGAAGGATGAACGTCGATCGTGTATGGGTCATCATTCAGTGATCCTATGTGGGTTACCACAAACTGATCCTATGTGGTTGAGATCCTGTGTGGGTCAGCGCTCGGTGATCCTTTGTGTGTCAGCACAGACCAATCATGTGTGGGTCAAATCTTGTGTGGGTCAGTGCTCAACAATCCAATGAGGGTCCGCTCATACCGATCTTCTATGGGTCAGATCTTATGTGGGTCAGCAGGGGTTAGTATTTTATCGATCATGTAGGGTCAGTGGTGGTTAGTTACCTATCAATCATGTGTGGGTCAGTGGGGTTTAGTTACCAATCAATCCTATGTGGATCAGTGGGGGTTAGTTACCTATCGATCCTGTGTGGGTCAGAAGCAATAGTGCCTAATAGTATATGATGATATATCCTTACGACTAATCATCAATACTTCTATACGTATGTTATAACTAGTGTGAGTTGAGTATTCTACCTTTTTGGTTTTACCTATGAGGTACTTCTACCTTCATGGTGTTACATGTGTGTTACTTCTACCTTCATGGTGTCACCTGTATGATACTTATACCATCGTGGTGTTTCTCGTGTGGTACTTCCACCTTCGTGGTTTTACCTTCGTGGTATTATTACATCTTTTGTGAGATGAGTATATCTGGATAAATTTGGTATATGTATGTGCATATACTTATATAGAGTCAATTTATATTACTTTTTTTATTTTTTTTCCTTTGTGAAACTCCAGGAGACCTAAAAGGGTCTCGAGGTCCCCACTGAGTATCATTATACTCACCCCTGTATGGGCTATGCCTGCACCTTGTTGTGTCTTGTGCAGATGACAGACAGTGCTGATCGAGGCTGACGGTACCAGACTAGAGGCTGATCGGTGGTGTACATTAGATGAGATGATCCACAAGGATTACCATTCCAGAGTAGTAACAACCCTCCAGGTAGGATCCTTTGTGGGAGTTTGGAGGAGTTGATTCTAGTTTTACTTGTAATTTCTGGTTGGTCTTGTATTCTAGCGCCATTATTTTCCACACACACCTTATTTACTATACAGTTTACTTTGTGATCATATCTAGTTTTGTACTTGGTAGTGTGATTTTATAGGTTATAAAGGATATTACTTTCTATTTTTAGGGATATGCCTTTCTATTACTAGTTGTCAGCCCCTGGCCTATAGAAGGTGGGCATGGTGTAGTCACGGCACGAACCCTGACGGACAGGTCGTGACCAAAATCTTCTACAAACCAAAATCACATGTGAAAATTTTCCATATAGTTTCTTTTATTTTATGGTTTTCAAAACAACACTTAAATGTTTTTCATGTTCCTCTTTACTTCTAGAATATATCAAAATGTCATCAATAAACACAGTCAATAACATTTCCATGATCTCATGAAATATTCTATTCAAAAGATCCATGAATAAACAGGTGAATTAATTAACCCGATAGGCATAACTACAAATTCATAATGACCATATCTAGTACGGAACAAATTATTCAAGATGTGTTCATCCTGTACATCCATCTGATGCTACCCTAACCCCAAGTCACCATTTGAAAAACATATGGTCCCTGGTGCTGATAAAAAAAATTATCGATATGAGGCAAAAAATACTTTTTTTAAAATTAATTTTTTTCAAGGATCTACAGTCACGAAAATTCTCATTGAACCATATTTATTTTTTAACAATCAAGATAGGATCAACCATTGTGAAAGAGATATGAAAAATGAATCCTTTTTGAAGAAGATCTTTTAAATCCATTTTCAATTCCAGAAGATCCATTTGAGCTATTCAATAGAGGGGTTGTGAAATCGGCGTAGAATAATGAACTAATTCAATTGTATATTCCACCTCTTGATTATGTATTACACCAGGTAATTTTTTTTGAAAACATCTGGGTATTTATTTTCCACTATCATATTAGTAATTTGAATAGAAACCCTATTCAAAAATATGAGAAAAACAAATTTCATTTCAATATTTTATATATTCATAGCTTCTTGATATGTTGTCAATGGTATGGGTTCTTCTTGTACAAAAACTAAAACTCCATCTAGAAAATAACTTCATTTTTTCAATGATATATCTTATCATGATAAAAAGAATGCATATTTATACCTAGATTAACATCAAACTCTACTGGAGGGAAAACAACATGGTTTGCTATTAAAATCATTCGACAATAAATTAAATGTAAATTATTATAATTTTTTTCAGTAATACTTCTTCCAGTTGGTTTTACCAAGAGTTATGGTTTCATTTTATGAGGTGGAATTCCCAATTTCTCCAAAACATTCATAGAAATAAATAAATTTCATGACATTGAATAAAACAACACATTGGAAAATTCTGAAAAAAACATGAAATTTACCTAATTACACATCATATGATTTCTAAAAAGCTACTAAAGTGGTTGAATATTATTTTTTCCACACCCTTATTCTTCCAATCTTGTGGATTTCTAGCCTGAGTGACTAGCTTTAGAGAAATATTAGTAAAATGACCCAATTCCTTACATTTAATGTTTCTTACAATTGGTTTCTCATTAAATTTTGGATCATTTTCAATACAATCAAGATACTTGTTTACAAACATTCCAAATTTATAAGATTTCCTATTATTTACAAGATATTCACCAGGATTCATTTTACCACACTTTTCACAAGATGGGAAATTGATTTTCATACCCCTAGGTTTCGTTGATGAATTCTTACCCAAGGCCATCCAATAAAACACCTTATTATTCATTTCATCACGAGAAAAATACGTTTCAAAAAACAACACCTCTATTTTTTCAACATAATGAATAGGTATCTCATAGATTTTAATCTCTGGTGTACCCTAATCTCATCAAAAAAAATTGTTTCATACTAGAGTAAATTATAATAATTTCACTATCAAAATCCCAATTAAAATTTGGAACATAGCTGGATTTTATTGTCAAATTGGATTTATATGATACCATAGAATTATCATTATGTTAATTTAATACCAAGAATGGTTTCTGCATTCTAAGTTGAACTGTTTTTAGAAAATATATTCCCATAAACAACTCTTAAAATCAACCCACTCCAAACTATGAAGATAATATCATTCTGTAGTATTATTAACCAGAGACCACCATTGATTGGATTAAACTTCAAAATTATAAATGGATAGTATATCCTATTGACATTATGAACATCCCATGACATCAAATATCTTTTCTAGTGCATTGATAAATCCTTCTAATATCATTGGATCTGTAGTTCCACTAAATGATGGATGATGTTACCTTATAAAATATTCTACAAAATAAATGACTCCTAGTGGTAGATCATGTTCTTATTAAGATTTTATACCTACAAATTTTTCTAATTAATTCAACTGAGCCATTTCGGTCACAAACTACTCAGTTCTAATTCCCACAATTCTAGGATGTATATTCAGATAGATATTAACCTGTTGGAACCTTCCTACTTCATCTTCGATGATTATTCTATGGAAAACCATTCTTAACATACATTTTATAGATTAAAAAACATGTTAAATCTCTAAATTTTATAACTTTACAATTTAAACACAGATTAAAAATCATTTATGGTATACTTTTAAGATCATCCAAACCACTAATGTTATCTAAACCATCCTCTGATACCATTTATAAGGACTTGCACTAAAACTATTTCTTAATCATGAATATTAGTCCATAAAATAAATTATTACACATTAAAAAGTTTCTTGGTTTGTAGTTATAGTTAATTTTTACATAAAATGTACATAATATCTCATAATCATACTTGTGGATAATATTAAAACAATATATTTTTTTCAAAATATAAAACATTTTAAATAAAAAATTATTATATTGAACAATCTTCTGGAAATATAAATTGACACCCTTATTTCTCTTACACTTATTTATAACCAGTGAAAAACATTTAAAATCATGAGATAATCACAAAAATCGTATTAAGGTATATGAGAAAACAAATCATTAGTCAAGTTATAACATAAAATCCTACAAAATTCATATAATAAAAACTCCTTAATATGCATGGAAACTTCATGTAGTTTCCATGAGACAAATTTACCAAATCACTCTTATAATCACCCTTACACATGGAATAACCAATTGGCCAAATTCCACCTTTACGGAACACAATTTATTAGAGATCTATAATGGGTCTCACCTATCATATCTTGAGCTATAATGGGCCCAACATAATGTATCATGAGCTATAATAGGCTCAAACGAACCTATCTTTAGATATAATGGGATTAGACCAACATATATTGAGAGATAATGTGCTCAACCCAACATTACTATTTCCATGTAGTATAACATGAATAAAGAACTTTATAACTCATTAGAACCCTTGAAAAATACACATTAATGTTTTCATAATTACAGTAATACTAAAATTAATAACAATTAACATATAAAAATTGTTCACATAATAATGAATTCATATGCATCAGAAAATACCATGTCGACATATAATGTAAATATAATAGTAACAAAGCATCATTAAATCAATATTACTACTCATTCCATATAAATAATCTTTATGAATTTCATTAAAGAGTCTTTTAAATGTAATTTAGAAGGAAATTACCTTAACTATATAATCGGAGTGATAATAAATAAAATAGAATGTATATGTGTATACTATATAAATAATCATAATAAAATATAATATAATGATAATTTCATCACAAAAATAATATTAATTCCATATAATGAACAAATTATATGGTTAACCCTCAGAAAGAAAATTTGGTTAATAATTTCCTAACCAGCGGATATGATTACATAAAACATGTCAATACCTCGTGTATAATGGTTAAAATAGTGTTATTAATATTTTAGAGAAATATTTTCATTTTTGAAACACCATTAATTATCATTTTATAACATCATTCCACCCATTCATTAATAACATTTTGTTAATTCCATTTTTTTGGGGTGTGTTCTTCACAAGGTTTCCATGATCCGTTCATGATGGAAATTCTGGTCAATTAGAAGTGAAACTCCCGAATTTGAATGAAATTGTATTTAAATATTAAAATTCATTAAATTATACCATTTATCATTTTTAATTATTACATTATGATGATTCATAAGTTATAACATTTTTTATATTTTTAGTTCATTTTGGCGATTCTTCGAACATGATGAACTCATTTTGTTTTATAAATTAACATCATGTTTATAAAATCATTACAGAACCTTATATAAGATATAATAAATAAAATTATAATATGTTTCAACAAAAAAATGGTTTCATTAATATCATTTAAATAATTAATAGAAATTGAAATCACATCATCCACGATGTTGGTAAATTGACACATCACGGACCGAGTTTTCATTTCTATAATAAATGTGAAAGTAGAAGAAGTATAATGTCGAATATTCCGTAATCATGATAAAATATAGAATATGTATGATACTGGATCATTCACACCTCTTGTATAATGGGTTGTAAGGAATAAATAAGAATATGAATGAAAAATTAAACAAAATAAATAAATTAAAATATGATATTTACCACTTAAAGTATTCTCATTGAGATTCACTTTAAGGCCTTCGGTTTTGGCCTCTAGGTGAGACTTGAAGGAAGTGTATATGGGGAAGGGTATTTGGTGGAATATTTGTAAAAAAATTAAAATATCAAGTATTTAGAGTTGTGGGAGGATTAGGGGGTGGGTGGTATTTATAGTGGAGGATAAGAAGAGTTTTACATTATTTTAACCATTATTTTAATAACTATTTTAATATTATTTGTAACATCCCAGTTATGAGTGCCAAGCAGAGGTACCTCGTACCTGGTAGGTTATATGGCCTCAAGCACATTTCCATGAATGCTAGAGTATACTGACTAGTGGTGAGGGCCTTGGGTGCGATAATGGGGAAACTATTCCCTAATTGGTAGAGTAACACATCAGAAATAAATAGATATACAATAGAGGAAGCTATAACAGCATGCAATAAATAAACAGCAGAAGACTGGAAGTAATAAACTAGAGCACACACAGACACACAAAAACACAGACACACACACACACACACACACTTATATATATAAGATTCATGATAAATATTACTAAAAAAAGCCAAACAATTCACAATATTGGAATATAGTACTAAACCATTGTAAAAAAGTAAAGCAAGTAAACAGATCCACCGCATCGCAATCCTCAGCTTGGTCACATGCTTCATAGCTACACAAAAATCATGTACCGGTAGTAAAAAATATATTTCCCTTATATTGACGTACATCAATAGAAACTATTTGGGACAAAAATAATGACCCAAATATGGTGTGAGACAACTCCCTATAGGAAACCACTCAAATATCTGTGCCTAATAGTCAGTGAAAATATTTTGCAGACATTAAGAAAAAAGAAGCAGTAGTCAATAAAGTAATCAAAAGTAATCAATCCTAATTCTTAAATTCATTTCATTTAAAATATCATCTAAGAAAATAATAAAAACCATGTAACCCAATGAGATGTACTCACGGCCTATTCAATATGGTTCAACCAAAAAACACAATAACCCTCTAAGAAGTACTCACAGTCTAGCCCCTATGGTTCAGATTTAGCAAAGACTCTCTAAGGAAGCAGTCACCATCAATTCCCCTTGAGGTTTTTATTGATAAACTACATATACTATGGGGAAGCACTCAACGTCCAATTCCCCCTATGGTCTCACAACCTAAAGTAAACAGACAATTTTGGGAAGACCTCGTCATCCATTCTCCCTATTTTCTACTACACCGGGTTCCCATAGCCCCATGTAAACAATTCTACAAAAATGTTAAAAGACAGCCAATGTAGACCTTAATAAATTCAAATAAAACCACTACATCGTAACAGTAGTCGGCATAGAAAACAAAACAGCATAATAGGAAATGCTATATTAAATTATTAGAATCAATCAAGCATGGGAAACACATTCCTATCATAGAAAATAACCCTATTTACAATCATAAATCCTCTACTCAGACACATAAGGCATAAAAGGAAATATCAAGGCTATTAACCGTAAACACGAAATACCCCAAAAGGGTATCAGACCCTTTTTCACATATAATTCAAAGACTAAACTCAAAAATGAAATACCCACCTACCTCAGAGATCTACGATCGATATACATGAACCTTATTATAACACCCCCAGATTTTATGAAAAATATTCTTTTTAATTTCATTAATGTCTTGTGTTGTACGCTACACCAAAAGGAGCTTGCACTACATGCATCCCGGAATTGCCTTTCATTACACACAATCGAGACCTTCCTCGATAGCGTGTGTAGTATGCAATACCGAGTTTCACTAAACGATATATTTTTATAATATTGTTTTGAACTAGCCGTTATGAAAAGAAATACCCACTTTTTGAAATTTTATAAATTTTACCTTTCAAAATGGACTTCATTTTTGGATTCAGTATATCGAAATTAGTTAAGGGTGAAAATATGGTACTTTTTGGATAACTTTCATATTCGGTTGAATAGTGAAAATTACTAAATTTTAATTAAAACCAACTTTTTTAATCGAAATAATTAATAGTGAAAATTTATTAATTTTACTGGTTTTAAAGTATATTTAGAATATATTTTTACAATTTAATACAATGTTGGTCATTGGATGAAATTTCACATTTAAGCCAAACATAAACAAGTGTCAATCTTTTGATAGTTATTGTCTCTTAAGAACACGCTATTTATTTTGACGAAGGAAATTAATTTTTAAATTAATTAATGAAACTAATATGTTTTTAATTTGGTAAAATAGACATCATTTTTTAATTCATAATATCAAATATATCTTAGGCCAAATTTTTGGTATTTTTCTGGAAACTTTCATTTTTTGATGAATAGTGAAACCATAAAGTGGTAGTTAAAAAACTGAATTTTTCATAAAACATAATTTTACCACTTCTGGGAGTGGAACATCAAAAATCCTAGAGACATGGTTGATGTCAATAAGTAAAATGTGGATCAATGTGACGATAATAATTTTTGGTGAATAGTATGTTTTTACTTTTATTTACCACTGTTATAAGTAAATTGGGTAATTAAGGGTAAAAATGATATTATTATTACCTTAACACACATCCTAATTCTATTGGATAAGTGTAATTAGACTGAAAACAAACTTAGAAATAAAATATGTCCAGTTATGCCCACTTGGATTATATTAGGACATTTATTATTAATTTATTTAAAGAATGGTTAAAATAGTTAATATCAATGATTAATAACTAAATCATTTTTAATATAGGGTTATACATATGATAAATTCGACTTTAAATTTTCATTAGAAAGATAAAACGATTTCCTACATAATGGTATTTTATTTGTAATTTTTATACTTAAAATAATTTAATTTATTTATGACACAATGATATTGCTGTAAATATCTTATTAATGAAATATTTACTAATTGATGTTATAAATACCCAAATAAATGTAATTTCAGACTTTTTATGAATTACAATAATTTTATATGTTAATAAGTAATGTTATTATTTATTTAATTAACTTTTTTTTGAACTAATCATTCTGTAATGATTTTCACAAAAATCAATTACCAACTAGTTTTAAAATTGACATAAAATAGTTTTTAAAACAAATATTATCTTATTAATTGTTATTATATTCCTAAAAATCTAAGGTTCGGCCAAGATACTTATATCATGATAGGTGTATCATTAATTGACCACTTGGGGGTCTCTTGGATGTATATGGTATGTTTATTAACTATATAATATAAAAATAAAAAGTGACATGGTAAAAGTCAATCTAATTATCTTAGAGTTAAAACTAAAGGATAAGTTTAATATAATGTCCTAAACTTGTCTAAATTATATTCTATTAGAGGATTTAGACCCATAACCAACTTAGCTTCTAAATATATCAATTTGGAGCTATTAAAAACCGAATATGACTTTATAATAAAATAATATTTTTAGTTATTCAAAAGATGCCCCTCTCCTCCCTTATAAAAGGGCATCTCCTCCCTTTCTTCCTCACACCACATTGAGCCTTCAAGCTCATCCAAACCATGCCAAATTCATTTATCCACTTCTCTAGAAACATCCTAGAGCTCCTGGTCTTCTTCAATGACCAATTTTAGTTCCCTAAGAGGAGGTCTCAAAGACGTGCTTCAAAGAAGATGTAATGTCCGTTACCGATTCATTCAACATTATTTCTTCTTCCACTTCTTCTTTTTAGGTAGTTTCATTAGGAAATAATAACATCAGTATCACTCATATACTGATATGTTATTATAAGTATGAATCAATCCTATTTCACCATCTATCAATCCTACGGAAAACAAAATCACTGCACGTGTGTACGTACGGAATGTCGTCTCTACTTCGTGGTGTAATCTATTTTCCACCACCACCTTACATGGATGGTTATAATGGTGTAAATAATAACTATAAATGATTATTGTAAAGTGATATTGATTCTTCACATACATTCCAATAAAAAACCACGATTATGGGAACGATATCATCGCTCGTGCGTACGTACGGAATACTGTCTCCACGACGCGATGAGATACAATCTCAATGATTAACCATTCATAAATGATTATAAAGTATATATAATAAGTAATAATGAAATATATGACATAATAATTGTTGGATCTGAATCTACAGATTACACACAAGAGGGGGGGGGGTTAATTTTGTCTTTTCAAAATTATTACAATCTCTTCAATTTAGACAAATTCTGTCCACTATGCTTTTGCACGATTAAATATGCAGCGGAAAAAGTAAAAGCATGAACACACGGATGTATAGTGGTTCGGGGAACAGAAGGCCCCTAGTCCACTCCACCAACGCTCTAATCCACGAGCTTGGCGATTTTCACTATCTGGTCCTTGTTTCCACAGACCTGTTCACAACTGAGTACAGGCAGTTGACACCTTTACAAGATTCAGACAAACACAGCCTTCCTGGTTCAAACACGAACCCACACAGCTTAGAACGAGAAGCTGATCACTCAAAAATAAAAAGGGTTTCGATAAAGAAAACACTTCTCCAGTTGTTCTTCACAATTGCAACAGAATGCAGTTGACAGTAGATAGATCGTCGTCTTCAGAAAATAAAGATCTGTAATCAAAACAGTTCCGAGTCGATCCAGTTGCAATAGATATTACCAGAAAATTCACAACTTCAGCAGCAATAGATTCACAACAGATAATCGATGTAGAACACGTGAATCTGCTATCAAGATCTTCCTTCGGTAATAAAGGTTTTACACTTCTTCTCGATCACCAGAAAAGAACGCCTTTACACAGTCTCTGTTTTTTGCTCGTTAAAAGATCAATCTCTATTTCACACACTTTCTTGTGTATATATATATATCCTAAGTTTCCAAGATAGAACATATATATTCAAATCTGAGAAAATCTTCCGCATTAATAGATCCATGAAAATCTCCTTTAGATTCGCGATATTAAATGAAATAACAGAGCCGTTGTAACTCCCCTGAAGAATCGGCATAAAAAGCTCCGTTTAAATCAATCAGTAATCCGTTGAAAATCGTATTTGATTCAGTCAAAGTCGTACTTAAGAATCGGCTCGAAATCCGCTTAATAATCCGCTTGTTTGACCAATGCAAACGGAAATATCGTCTATCAAAAATATCACGACGCCAAACGTAGGGTTGATGATGTGGCTCCAAACGTAGGGTTCACAAACGTAAGGTTCACAAACGTAAGGTTCAGAACGTAAGGTTGAACATACATACTTTCTCTTCAGCATTCAAACGTAGGGTTGATCATCCATACTTTGTCTCGCTTCAACTCTCCAAAGAACGTACGGTTGATTATAAAAGTAAGGTTGATGATCCATACTTTTGAGAAACAAACTCAACACTGAAAACTAACGTACGGTTTCTCTTCCATACTTGTCCAACAACAAAAATGTAAGGTTCCTTCCAAACGTAATGTTCTTCTTCCATACTTTTCAACAACGTAAGATTCATTAACCATACGTTTCAAAATAACGTAAGGTTCCTTAACCATACGTTTCTTTTAACATCAAAAGTAAACTTTTCATCCATACATTGCGTTCATCAACGTTGGGTATGAACAGTGATTCCAGTACGCGCTAAAATTGATTTCGTGCTACAGTGATTCCAGAACGCGCTAAAATTTATCTTGCGCTACAGTGATTCCAGAACACGCTAAAATTGATCTCGGAATAAATGAAGTATGAAATCTCATTGTATGAAATAAATAAATGAAATAAATTCCTGCAAAATACTCAACGAAATAATTAGTAAATAATTAAGGGTATTTGTGAGCATCAAAATCATCATAAAGAGACAGAGTATTATTTAAAATAATCTCCCCTTTAAAAAACATTATTTTGAATTGTTTGAAAATAATACATTGCTCAACAATCTCCCCCTTTTTTATGATCACAAAACCCATAAAATAATAGAACTAATTTAATTGCAATCTTTCTTGAAAAATTAGTTTTATAAAATTTTAGAATTCTGAAAGGATGAAAACAATATTTAACTATAATAAAATTTCTCCCCCATAAAAATAAATTTTCAGCTAAAAAATAGATAAAAGATAAATGTCTTCTCCCATATATCCAAATTTCTTCATAGGAAACAAATGAATTTAAATGTTGTGTTTATCCAAATTCTCCCCCTTTTTGTGATATCAAAATGAATGAAAAATTACGGATTTGAACACATTCAATATTGCACTGAACTATAAGTAAATGCTATAATTAACTGTGTATGAATAAGTGAATTTGTTATACTAGCTAACTTAATCATAAATCAATAAACAACAAAAAAAAGAAAAGAATTTTCATTCACAAGCTGTTATATATAAACGATTGTGATATACAGAGGAATCAAGGTTCATAGATAAGACAGGGAAAAAAGTGTGTCTATCTCCTTTGAATCGCGGTCTTGATCTCTGTAAACTGTTCTCTGAGCCTCTTCATCATCCCATCTCCTAACTTGATGATAAGATCTCTGTTCTCTTGAGTCATATGAATATCTTCAATCAAATTAACTCTGAAAATCTCATGCATTCTTTCTTCTTTTTCAACAAAAAGAGCCAGTTTCTCTGATAACTGATTCAAAAGAATCCTAATCGGTTTCTCTCCAGATGTCAACTGATCCACTAAAAATTTCTGATTATCTAGAAAAACTGACAAAGGGGCATTATTACACTGAAGATCGTGTAATATGTCACTCATATTGCTCATTGCTGCAGTAATTGCTTGAAATCTCTGAATCAAATCAGGTGAAGAGCCTGATCCACTCACAACACTGTTTGCAACAAATTCAAATTTATTCTCCATGTAAATCTTCAACTCAGACAAATCATCTTTCTTTACCATCTCTGATTTTAACTGATCAACAGCATGCAGCATATCAGTCTTAAACAGATCTACTTCCTGTCTTGAAACAGTACATTCTTTCAGCTTCTGAAACTTCAACTGCTCTAAGTTCAGAGAATTTCTGAGACTAACATTCTCAGATTCTAACTGAGAGATACGCTTGTACAACTCAACAACTTCTTCTTTTCTCGAATCAGGGGCACCATGTGCTCTATTCTCATGTCCAGGAATAGGTTGATGAGGCAGGGAAAGTGGTAAAGAATCTGCATCTGACTGTTCTTTGTCCTTGTCCTGACAAGGTTGATCCACTGAACTAGCTTTTGAAGCCTGAAACTCTTCCACTGAAAAATCTTCCTGAAGTACCTCTGTATTAGCTTCAGAAGTTTGTTCATCACGAACAGTAGTCTCTCTGACTTCTACTGATTGGTCAAGAACAATATCTTCATGTAAATCTTGAGGTCGGGCAACTTCTTCACCAGGCACTACCTCCATAAGTTGTTCTTGTTGAATTACTTTTTCAACAGCCACAGCAGCAGATTGAGGTTCTTTTTGGATTTCCGGTTGAGCTGCTGGTTCCTCTATCGGTGCAGTCTGCTCCACAACAGCTTCTCTCACAAATGAATAAGAAATTACCGGTTCAGAGGATTTCAAGGCAGGAGAGATAATTTCTTCATCAATTGACCTCTTCCTTCTAGATTGAAGTCCTTCTTGACTTCTCTCTTCCTCAACTTCCTCCATCTCAAAACGAATTCTCCTTGCCACTGTACTAACCCTTGATTCTGCTTGTCCCTCCTTGGACTTAGCCGGTTGAGCCTGAGCACTCTCCGAGTTTTCCTCAGCTCCAATAGGTAAGAGTTTTCCTTTAATTGTGCTCCAGAAGTATCCTACTTTCCTCAAGGTTCCAGCATTAAAAACATTACTGTGGTGACATTTCACCCCAGCATCTACCAATCTGATCATTCCTCTTTTATACAAAAACAAATAAATGAACCTTCCATAAGGGAAAAAGGTCATTCTTGCTTCACTCTGACAGCAGTATCTCAGATATCTTATCATAAACCGAGGAAAATTAAACTTAATATCACACATCAGAAGATACATTATGTATATGTCCGGGTATAGGATTTTCTCCATCTCAGCCATTCTTGGTGCTAAACCAGTCTGAACAAATTTTATCAAAATTTTCTGATCGGGTTCCAAATCCTTAATAAACATTTTCTTTATCACTCTGGTTCCAAACTGAAAAGACATAATGTCTTCAGACTTATGTACAGAATCTCCAATATTCCGTAAATCGAAATGAAAAACTCCTTCATGAGGGCAGTTAAGAATTTGACTTATCTCTACAGATGATATTGAAAAGTCCTTATCCTCTATTTGAGCCAATAAACTATCCTCCGTATCTCCAAGGTTAAACTGAACAGTTCTAAAGAAATGTCTCATTTCTGCCTCATATAGAAACTCAGAATTTTCACTATTAAAATCTTGCTCAAGGCTTTGAAACGACAATTCTTGCTTCAACAGTAAATTAGTTTCAAACAGCCATTCTAAATCTATGACTTTACCTTGCAGTATTTTCCGACCAACTACTTTAGGTTTCTTTGCAGCACTGCTCTCAGCTTCATCTGGACGCTTAGTCTTTGCCATTTCAACAACGATTTCTGAAGGTTCGTAAGTTTAGGGTTTGAAGATTCAGAAAAGGGTTTTGGAGCAGATGTGCGGTTTTAGGTTTTCGAAAGGGTTTCCGAAAAAGGTGAAGCAGTTTAGAAGGTGAAACGGTTCTGACAGCCTTGATTCCCATGTAATCACTAATCATTACTTTTATTTAAAACAAAATAAAATTACTTATAGCGGGAAACAGTAATTAAGCAGAATTCGAAAATAGAATATGATTTAAAAAAAATATTTAAAATTAAATAAACCTAACTCCCCCTTAATAAATTCAAACATTGCCGTGTGAAGTGGTTTAGTAAAAATATCTGCTAATTGATTTTCTGTATTTACAAATTCTAAAAATATATCCTTTTTAAACACATGATCTCTTAAAAATTGATGTCTTATATCAATGTGCTTAGTTCTAGAATGACTAATAGGATTTTTTGAAATATTAATTGCACTAGTATTATCACATAAAATAGGTGTATTATTGAAATTTAATCCAAAGTCCATAAGAGTGTTTTTCATCCACAACACCTGTGCACAGCAACTACCTGCAGACACATATTCTGCCTCGGCTGTTGACAGGGCAACTGAGTGTTGTTTCTTACTAGACCATGATACTAAAGACTTTCCTAAAAAGTGACATGTTCCTGAAGTACTCTTCCTATCTAATCTACAGCTTCCAAAGTCAGCATCTGAATATGAAATTAAATTAAAATCAGAGGTTTTTGGATAAAGCAGAGATTGATAAATAGTACCTTTTAAATATCTAAAAATTCTTTTAACAGCAGTTAAGTGGGATTCTTTGGGATTTGATTGAAATCGAGCACAAACACATACTGAATACATTATATCTGGTCTACTAGCAGTAAGATATAACAAACTACCAATCATACCTCTATATAACTTGTTGCCCACTGATTTTCCAGTTTCATCCAAATAAAGTTTTATATTAGTACACATAGGAGTTGTAAATGGCTTGCTGTTTTCAAGTCCAAATTTCTTAAGTAAATCAGTAATGTATTTGCATTGATTTAAAACATTTCCAAAATCTTTTTGAAATATTTGAAGACCCAAAAAGAAATTTAATTCTCCCATCATACTCATTTCAAATTCTTTTTGCATTAATTCTGAAAATTCATGACAAAGAATTTTATTGGTTGATCCAGAAATTACATCATCAACATAAATTTGAACCAACAAAACATTATTTTTCACAGTTTTCATAAAGAGTGTTGGATCTGCCAGTCCAACAGTAAAATCATTTTTCAAAAGAAAAGAACTTAGTCTTTCATACCAAGCTCTAGGTGCTTGTTTAAGGCCATAAAGAGCTTTAGTAAGTTTGAAAACAGAATCTGGTTTTTGAGAATTTTCAAAACCAGGAGGTTGCTCAACATAAACTTCCTCCATTAAATAACCATTTAAAAAGGCAGATTTAACATCCATCTGAAATAATTTAAAATTCATATAAGATGCATAGGCTAAAAGGATTCTAATGGCTTCTAACCTGGATATAGGTGCAAAGGTCTCATCATAATCTATTCCTTCTTCTTGATTATATCCTTTAGCTACTAATCTTGCTTTATTTCTAGTTATTATCCCTTGATCATCCTGTTTATTCCTAAAGACCCATTTAGTTCCTATTACTGGATAATCATGTGGTCTTTCAACTAATTCCCAAACCTTATTTCTCTTGAACTGGTTCAATTCATCCTGCATTGCTATTACCCAGCTCACATCATCTAAGGATTCTTCTATGGTCTTAGGTTCTTGTTGGGATAGGAAAGCAGAGAATTCGACTATGTTTCCAAGGTTTCTTCTAGTTTGAATACCAGTCTCTAAGTCACCTATCACAGATTCTAAAGGGTGATTCTTTAAGGTTCTAGACTGTCTAGGCATTACATTCAAAGCTTCTTCAGTGTCATGTTCTTCTGAACTGGACTGAATTTCTTTTATATCATTTTCAAAATCATTATTTAAATTCTCAAGTCTCATGTTTTCATTAGAATCAGGTTCATCTATTTGTTCTATCCTTTTCTCAAAAGGATCAGATTCATCAAATTTCACATGAACTGATTCTTCAACAATCATTGACTTTTTATTATAGACTCTATAAGTTTTGGAGGTTGCAGAATATCCTAAGAAAATACCTTTATCAGATTTTGGATCAAATTTACCAAGATTATCTTTGGTATTCATGATGTAAACCTTGCATCCAAAAACTTTAAAGTAATTTACTTTAGGTTTTCTGTTATTCCATAGTTCATAGGGTGTCTTTTTCAAAATAGGTCTTATTAAAATTCTATTCATTATATAACAAGCTGTATTAACAGCTTCTGCCCAGAAATATATAGGTAGGCTATATTCATTTAACATAGTTCTAGCCATTTCTTGAATAGTTCTATTTCTTCTTTCTACAATCCCATTCTGTTGAGGTGTTCTTGGAGAAGAGAAGGTGTGTTTAATACCCATGTTTGAGCAAAAGAAATTAAATTCCTGGTTCTCAAATTCTCCACCATGATCACTTCTCAATGAGATTATATTAAAACCTTTTTCATTTTGAATAGATTTACAAAAACCTTCAAATAAACTAAAAGCTTCACTTTTAAATTTCAAAAAGAAAATCCAAGTAAATCTAGAATAATCATCAACTAATACATAAACATATAATTTACCAGCTAAACATGCTACTCTTGAAGGTCCAAACAAATCCATATGGATAAGTTCTAGAGGTTTAGTTGTAGCAACTTTATTAACAGATTTGAATGATGATTTTTGTTGCTTGCCAAGCTGACATGCATCACAGAATCTGTCATTTTCAAATTTGAGACTAGGCAAATCAGAAACTAGATGTTTCTTCGATAATTTATGTAAAGCATATATATTGCAATGACCAAGTCTTCTATGCCAGATCCAAGATTCACTTATATTAGCAGTTAAGCAGTTTACTTGTTGTTTACACAAGGAATACAAATCCAAAGTATAAACATTATCAGTTCTGGGTGCTCTAAACTTAAACAGTTTATCTTTAGAAACAGTACAACTATTGTTAGTAAAATCAACAGTGTATCCATCATCACAGAGTTGAGATATACTTATCAGATTGTGTTTTAACCCTTGTACATAAAGTACTTTGTTGATTGAGACTGTCTCTGGATCTCCAACTGTTCCAATACCAATAATCTTTCCTTTGGCATTGTCACCAAAGGTGACAAGTCATCCTTCCTTTCGAGTAAGAGAATAGAAATTAGCTGAAGTTCCACTCATGTGTCTTGAGCAGCCACTGTCCATATACCATATTTCTTTCTTTCTTTGGTGATCTGCTACCTGCAAAGACATTCAAACAAATTGCTTTGGTACCCATATTTTGTTGGGTCCAGGAGTGTTATCAAGCAGTGATCTTGGTATCCAGATTTGCTTTGTTTTAAAATTGATTGAATCATATAGATCATTGGAAATATAAGCTTTCTTAATTCCACATATTTGAGGTTGTCTTAGAAAACAGTTTTTAGCTATATGACCTTTTGTTCCACAGAAGTTGCAAATAACCTGTTTAGTGCTAGGAACAAAATAATTTTTGTATAACTTAGGTTTTTCTCCTTTACATCCAATTCCAAACCTTTCCTTTTTAATTACAGTTTTTCCAAGTATCTCATTTAAGACGTTTTCTCCTTTTGTAAAAACTAATGCAGCATTTTTATAAGATTCTACTTCATCCTATAGAGTTTTTATTTTTGATTCAAAATTAATTTTATTTGAGTCAGCAGAGTTGTATTTGTCAATTAATTCCTTATGTTGTTTTAGCAAAGTATTTCTCTCATCTGAAATAGCTTTGTGCAAGTTCTTTATAGATTTATATTTTTTAAATAATGAGTCATACCTTTCTTCAAGCATATTGCAGTAAGCTACAAGTTTTTTATTTGAGAAGCTTGTTTCAGAGTTTGATTCATTATTTGAGTCAGAGTAGTAGTATTAGTGTACCTCATCAGTTTCAGCCATGAAACACATACTTTCTTTTAAATTGGCTTCCTCCTTCTCTGAGCTTGATTCAGAAGAATTACTTGAGTCTTCAGAAACACTCCAAGTAGCTTTCATAGCTTTCTTGTCTTTCTGCTCATAATCATCTCTTTTGAAGAATTTCTTCTTCTTTGCATCTTTCAATTTTGGGCAATCCGGTCTGATATGTCCCATCTTTTTGCATTCATAACATCTCACTTCCTTGCTATCCTTTTTGAAGGATTTCTTGATGTATTTCTTCTTACTGTAGAACTTTCTGAATTTTCTGGCTAGCTGAGCCAGTTCTTCATCCGAATTTGAAGAATCAGAGCTTTCTGATTTAGCACTTACTTCTCTGTTCTTCATCTTTCTATCCTTTTGTTGAGAAGTCACTTTCAAAGCAGTATTTTCCCTTTTTATGTAGACTTTATGCTCATTTACCTCATCTTGCATTTCACCTTCGTACATCATCAATGTACCAATCAGTTCTCTCATAGTTAGATCTTTAACAGAAGTTGATTGTCTGATTGCTGCAGAGATTCCATTCCATCGAGTAGGAAGTACTCTCAGTACCTTCAATGCTTGATCACCCTGCTTGATTGGTTCTCCTAGAGTTGTTATATTATTGACAATTTCTGTCAATCTTCCATTCATCTGAGTGATGCTCTCTCCTTCAATCATTCTGAAAGTATCGAATTTTAACTTAGCAGTTGCATATCTCATCTGTCTTACATTATCCGTTCCTTCATAAGCAACAGCTATTGTTTGCCACATTTCATATGCAGTCGGGCATTGAGATACTCTGTTAAATTCATCCGGTCCTAGACCACAGATGATTGAATTCATAGCTTTTGAATTCATGTCATAATCAGCCTCTGTAGCAGCACTCCATGTATCGGGATTTTCAGGAATTTCATAGGGAGTCAGAATCTTTGAATAGACTTTGTAACCAAGATTTTTCACATAAATAATCATACGTGATTTCCAGCAGCCATAATTATCTCCATTAATGTAAGGTGCTCTGACTATTGACAATCCCTCTCTCGTATCAGCCATGATACACTATGTATAATCTTTAAATACTTCTAGCTTGACAAGACCTTAAAAATAAGAAGCTCATCCTTTGATACCAATTGTTGGATCTGAATCTACGGATTACACACAAGAGGGGGGGGGTGAATTGTGTCTTTTCAAAATTATTACAATCTCTTCAATTTAGACAAATTATGTCCACAATGCATTTGCACGATTAAATATGCAGCGGAAAAAGTAAAAGCATGAACACACGGATGTATAGTGGTTCGGGGAACAGAAGGCCCCAAGTCCACTCCACCAACGCTCAAATCCACGAGCTTGGCGATTTTCACTATCTGGTCCTTGTTTCCACAGACCTGTTCACAACTGAGTACAGGCAGTTGACACCTTTACAAGATTCCGGAAAACACAGCCTTCCTGTTTCAAACACGAACCCACACAGCTTAGAACGAGAAGCTGATCACTCAAAAATAAAAAGGGTTTCGATAAAGAAAACACTTCTCCAGTTGTTCTTCACAATTGCAACAGAATGCAATTGACAGTAGATAGATCGTCGTCTTCAGAAAATAAAGATCTGTAATCAAAACAGTTCTGAGTCGATCCAGTTGCAATAGATATTACCAGAAACTTCACAACTTCAGCAGCAATAGATTCACAACAGATAGTCGATGTAGAACACGTGAATCTGCTATCAAGATCTTCCTTCGGTAATAATGGTTTTACACTTCTTCTCGATCACCAGAAAAGAACGCCTTTACACAGTCTCTGTTTCTTGCTCGTTAAAAGATCAATCTCTATTTCACACACTTTCCTGTGTATATATATATATCCGAAGTTTCCAAGATAGAACATATATATTCAAATCTGAGAAAATCTTCCGCATAAATAGATCCATGAAAATCTCCTTTAGATTCGCGATATTAAATGAAATAACAGAGCCGTTGTAACTCCCCTGAAGAATCGGCATAAAAATCTCCGTTTAAATCAATCAGTAATCCGTTGAAAATCGTCTTTGATTCAGTCAAAGTCGTACTTAAGAATCGGCTCGAAATCCGCTTAATAATCCGCTTGTTTGACCAATGCAAACGGAAATATCGTCTATCAAAAATATCCCGACGCCAAACGTAGGGTTGATGACGTGGCTCCAAATGTAGGGTTCACAAACGTAAGGTTCACAAACGTAAGGTTCATAACGTAAGGTTGAACATACATACTTTCTCTTCAGCATTCAAACGTAGGGTTGATCATCCATACTTTGTCTCGCTTCAACTCTCCAAAGAACGTACGGTTGATTATAAAAGTAAGGTTGATGATCCATACTTTTGAGAAACAAACTCAACACTGAAAACTAACGTACGGTTTCTCTTCCATACTTTTCCAACAACAAAAACGTAAGGTTCCTTCCAAACGTAATGTTCTTCTTCCATACTTTTCAACAACGTAAGATTCATTAACCATACGTTTCAAAATAACGTAAGGTTCCTTAACCATACGTTTCTTTTAACATCAAAAGTAAACTTTTCATCCATACGTTACGTTCATCAACGTAGGGTATGAACAGTGATTCCAGTACGCGCTAAAATTGATCTCGTGCTACAGTGATTCCAGAACGCGCTAAAATTGATCTTGCACTACAATGATTCCAGAACACGCTAAAATTGATCTCGGAATAAATGAAGAATGAAATCTAGTTGTATGAAATAAATAAATGAAATAAATTCCTTAAAAATACTCAACGAAATAATTAGTAAATAATTAAGGGTATTTGTGAGCATCAAAATCATCATAAAGAGATAGAGTATTATTTAAAATAATCTCCCACTTTAAAAATCATTATTTTGAATTGTTTGAAAACAATACATTGCTCAACAATAATGATACTGGATTTATGTATATATATATTTATGTCATCCAATTAAGTCCATTCAATTCAATGAGGAAACGAAATCAACGTTCATGCGTACGTTCGGCCTACCGTCTCCATGAATGGTGTATTTCATTCCATTTATCGATCTATTATATATATGTATATTCTGAATATATATTATATATAACTCATGTTTTATATTCTGGAATTATGTAATCCTGGTCTATGTAATCATATGAATAATTACAAGTAAAAACACGGACGACAAATGAAACTAATTTACCCAAAATGCTTTTTAACATAAAATTTACAAAAGAACCGGTAATATAAAGTCATAATTGAACAATATATGATATCATAACAATGAATATGATTTTTTAATAAGTCAATGACATTATTAAATCATTATACAGGAGCTTCTGATATGTACGAAGCATATCGGACCTAAGGTAAGAGATAATTGTGCAAATCTCATTTTTATCTGAGATTTCTTATTCATAAGTATTTACTGGAGTTATTGTTCTCATCCATATCCGTGTTTACTAAAAATGGTTTCATGTATGTTTAATATTATTTTTACCCATTTTTTACTTTTACTACATGGTATGTATGTAATCTTTCTTTTACGAGGTACTTTTTGACTTTTCCGGCAAAAGTACGAGAAGATTATTTATTTTAACTTATACGGCACGAACAGATTTTTACGGTTTTTATAAAGCCTTATTTTCATGAAGCATCTTCCAAAATATTTCATGACTATTTTCAATAAAATCCCTTTCTTTTAAAATTGCGTGAAATTTTGTGGAATGAAAATGATTTTGAAGATGAAAGGATATTTTCCTCAAGAATTCATTTCAAGTGTTTTATCAAAACCAGTTTTCATCTATGATTGCATTATTTCATATGTGTATGTTTCAAGTATCAAGTCTCTATGATTTACATCGTTTCACTTTTCATATTATGATACGATATCCATATATTTTATATGGATTCTGTGATGATGGGATGGTGTTTATGAAACCCATTTTATTTATTGGGTTATTATGAATGATGTATGTTTATTTTGTGGCACAAGTAAGAATGATTTCATTATGAGATGTGTGGGACCTATATATCCCTCTAATGAATTGGATAATTATTTATATCTCATCAGATAGACATGGCCGTAACAATAAGTTAATCTCGTTCAGTGTTACCGTACTAAAATGGTGAGTGAACTCGATTTAGAAAGGGACTTTGTCCACATAGATGGTCTTGGCCACAATTCCTTGGCTACTATGGAAATCATGACATGTTCTAAATGGTTGCCACAAATTACATGTTTTACTCCCATGCTATTTTATCATGCTTAATGTTTCTTTATGATCTATTCCTTACGTACATTCATGTTTTATGTCATTGCTCAAACTTTTGATGTTTAAACATTATGTTCATGTTTTTAAGTTCAAATATATATGATTTGTTTTATTTTATCCATTCCTACCCTTACTGAGCATTTGATCTCAAACTTTATATTTTTTCTTTTCCCCAGGATATAAAGAAAGGTTTTAGGTAAGAATACAAAAGGGGAAGATCTTTATGGGAGATGTTGAAGATCTTTCACCATGATTAGAAGATTGCATTCCATGTTTCCAAAGACACTAAAATATTACGGTCCTTGAGTAGTGGTTCCTATTATGTATTATGTATTCTGCAAAAATAGTGTATTGTCCATGTACGTCAAACTTCGGGTCTCTACAGTTGGTATCAGTGGAAAGGTTTAGTCAACCATTGGAAACTAGGATGCGAGAACTTTAGTGAGATCCCTAGAGATATTTCTATAGTGTGTCTAGGGATGTCCCTATGGTTAAATATAAGTATAGGTTATAGTCCTTGAATTACTGTAACGATCTTAGAATTTAACCTTATATGTTAGATATTGAGGTTACTCCCCCTTTACTATATTGTTTTCCCTAGCATGATTTTTTCCTCTCACACTATTCTTTTTGGGTTTTAGAAAATGGCTGGAAACAAGATGATTCACAATAATAGAGGATATGATGGACAATGGAATGATATTTTTCATGAGCAACCAAATGAAATCGGATTTGGATGTCCAAACATCATTATTATGCCAAATTAGTAAACTCATAATATGATCAAGAAACACGAATTTGGTATGTTTCCTTACTCGGCTAATAATAGAAAGATAGAGTTTCATGATGATGATAGAGTAAATATAGTTCAATTACCCTCATGTAAACCATGTGGGAAGAGGCATCAGGGAGAATGTTTCAAAGGAACTGGAAGAAGCTTTGGGTGTGGAAGAGAAGGACACAAAGCACGTAATTGCAAAGGAAAAGGTTTAGTTCACACCATGGACAAGGATAACGGTATTTCTAAGACATCAACAACGGTTAAATGTTTTAAGTTTGGAATTTACAGGCATTATGCAAACCAATTCCCAAAGGGATTTATGATGAAAAGAATCATTATGGCTATATGTGTAGTATTTATATTAATGATGATGAAGAGACTACCAATGATATGTGAGATAAAAGAATTGTTGAAGCTTGGAAAATGGTTTAAGAAGGTAATGAAATGATTTTATGTTAATGAAGACTTATGTTGTATAGTTAATGGTACTGTGGAATAAAGAATAATCTAAGGATTGTTACACTATTGTTTTTCCTAATTTATTTGAAAGTATATGTTGAATGTTACCAGTAACCATGGAAGGTTATTCAGATATTTTATGAAAGTAGATGATATGCACATAATGAAGGGATAAGAAGATAATGAGATGTTTGATTGTATTTATGAGCTCATGATTGATATAAGGACTAAGTGATATCATGGTTTGAGTATATATAATTTACGGGATTTTGGTAGGTGGAAAGAGTTAACTTTTGACAGGATTCATGTTTTCACTAAGGTTAAATGGGTTTTTATATTTCAAGAGAATACATGATTAAGGTATTCAAATGTTTTTAATTTGATCAACAAGATATATCGTATGATATATTGGGGATAAATGATGGCATTCACGTGATTGTTATGTGACATTTCAAGTAATCATTTTCTTTATACTATGAGCTTGGACCGAAGTATTTTAGATAAGCCTAAATATTGGAATGGATTATGTTGTACATAAGTTTGTATTGTTTAAGGATAGAACTTTTATCGATATTATTGATGGGATGATATAGTAATAGAAAAAGGACAACCTTCAGGATGGGAGACAACCCATCGTGTCGAACAAGGCTGTGGGAATCTAATCCACAATCAAAGTGCGACTGGCCTTTACCACATACCACAGGCCTACAAGAAGTCCCTGTTTAGTTGAAACTAGTTTTATTATATTAAGAAGTATGATATATGAAGTATAAATTTATTTTAGGACCCATATATTATTAACCTAACTATAGATGGACTTATCTATTTTTTGATAACTTTTCTAACCTTTTGTTTAAGATAGATGGAATGACACATCATTCTTTCACATGATCTTCTAACACATCACGAATGACAAATTCAACCTCATTTCTCTAAGAGATGAAGTGGATATTGTCCAAATAACGACAAACAGTTAGATAGTACCAAAATCATGAATGTATTTCTTCTAATTATAATTTCATGAACCTTAGGGAAATGATCTTGAAAACCAAAAATGCTGTCCTAGTGCTCTTATATCCGATGAATAAGATGGTACCTTAGAACGTCACAAATTTATGGCTTTTTGATTGTTGGATTATTCATAGAAATGTTTTCTACCACTCTCCATCAGAACTTGATGGTTATATTTTTTGTTCCATATCCATATTTTCACCAATGTTCTCCTATGTGGAAATCCAATGATGAGTTAATTTGGGTAACTGTTACATTTCATACATTAGTTTTTAAATCCAAGTTTTGGTATTCCTTTTTACGATGTGGGTTTCTATTAATGAAACTTTCGATTAGTAAACCATTTATAACCATGACGAATTTCAAGGGAGAAATTCCTTCCAAGGGGGGTAGAATGTAACACCCCGAGATTTTATGAAAAATATTATTTTTAATTTCATTAATGTCTTGTGTTGTATGCTACACCAAAAGGATCTTGGATAACACACATCCATGACTTGACTTGCATTACACACAATCGCGACCTTCCTTGATAGCGTGTGTAGTATGCAATACTTTGTTTCACTAAACGAGATATTATTATAATATTATTATGAACTAGCCGTTATGAATAGAAATACCCACTTTTTGAAATTTTATAAAATTTATCATTAAAAATGGACTTCATTTTTGGAATCGGAATATCGAAATTAGCTTAGGGTGAAATTTTGGTACTTTTTAGATAACTTTCATATTCTGATTAATAGTGAAAATTACTAAATTCTAATTAAAAACAACTATTTTAATCAAAATAATTAATAGTGATAAATTATTAATTTGAGTGGTTTTGAAATACATTTAGAATAAATTTTACAATTTAATACAATATTTTTCATTGGATGTAATTTCACATTTAAACCTGACATAAACATGTGTCAATCTTTTGATAGTTATTATCTCTTAAGGACACGCTATTTGTTTTGATGATGGGAATTAATTTCTAAATTAATTAATGCAACTGATATGTTTTGAATTTGGTAAAATATACATCATTTTTGAATTCATAATATCAAATATAGCTAAGTGCTAATTTTTTGTATTTTTCGAGAAACTTTCATTTTTTCATGAATAGTGAATCCACTAAGTGGTAGTTAAAAGACTGAATTTATCATAAAACATAATTATACCTCTTTTGTGAGTGGAATTTTAAAAATCCGAGTGAAATGGTTGATGTCAGTAAGTAAAATGTTGTTCAATGAGACGAAAATAATTTTGGGTGAATTGTAATTTTTAACTTTTATTTACCACGGTTAAAAGTAAATAGGGTAATTAAGGGTAAAAATGATATTATTATTACCCTAAAACATGTATTAATTCTATTGGATAAGTGTAATTAGACCAAAAACAACCTTAGGAAAAAAATATGACCATTTAGGCCCACTTGGATTAGATTAGGACATTTATTATTAATTTATTTAAAGAAGGTTTAAAATAGTTAAAATCAAAGTTTTATAACTAAATAATTTTAGATATAGGGTTATACATAAGATAAATTAGACTATTAATATTCATTAGAGAGATAAAAATATTTCCTACATAATGGTATTTTATATTTAATTTTTAGACTTAAAATAATTTATTTTATTTATGACACAATGATGATGCAGTAATTGTCTAATTAATTAAATATTGACATAATTGATGTTATAAATACACAATTAAATGTAATTTGAGACTTTTAATGAATTAAAATAATTTTATATGTTAATATGACATGTTAGTATATATTTAATTAACGTTTTTAGAACTAATCATTCTTTTATGATTTTCACAAACATCAATTACCAAATAGTGTCAAAATTGACATAAAATAGTTTTTAAAACAAATAATATATTATTAATTGTCATTATATTCCTAAAAATATAAGGGTTGGCCAAGATACATAAATAATGATATATGTATCATTAATGGACCACTTGGGGGTCTCTTGGATGTACATGGTATGTTTATTAACTATATAATATAAAAATACAAAGTGACATGGTAAATGTCAATCTAATTAACTAAGAGTTAAAACTAAAAGATAAGGTTAATATAATGACCTAAAGATGTCTAAATTATATTGGATGAGAGGATTTCTACCCATACCCACCTTATGTTTGAAATATATCAGTTTGGAGCTATTAAAAACCGAATATGACTCTATAATAAAATAATATTTTTAGTTATTCAAAAGGTGCCCCTCTCCTCCCTTATAAAAGGGCACCTCCTCCCTCTCTTCCTCACACAACTTTGAGACTTCAATCACGGACAAATCTGACAAATTTCCTTCTCCACTTCCCTAGAAAAAACCTAGAGGTCCTGGTCTTCTCCAAAGACCAATTTTATTTCCCTAAGAGGAGGTCTCAAAGAGGTGCTTCAATAAAGAGGTAATGTCCATTACCGATTCATTCAACATTATTTTTTCTTCCACTTCCTATTATTAGGCTGTTTAATTATGAATTAATAACATCAGTATCACTTATATAATGATATGTTATTATAATTATGAAACAACCCTATTTCACCATCAATCCATCCTATGGAAAACGAAATCACTACGCGTGCGTACGTACGGAATACCATCTCTACGCCGTGGTGTAATCTATTTTCCACCACCACCAAACATGGATGGGTATAATGGTGTAAATAATAACTATATATGATTATTGTAAATTGATATTGATTCTGTACATACACTGTAATAAAATTCCACGATCATGGGAATGATATCATCGCTCATGCGTACGTATGGAATACCGTCTCCGCGATGCAATGAGATTCATTCTCAATGATTAAACATTCATAAATGATTATTCTATATATATAATAAGTAATCATGAAATATATGACATAATTATGATACTGGATTTATTTATATATATGTATTCCATCCAATTAATTCCATTCAATTCAATGAGGAAATGAAAACAACGTTCATGCGTACGTACGACCTACCGTCTCCATGAACGGTGTATTTATTTCAATTTATCGATATATTATATATATGTATATTCTGAATATATGTTATATATAAATAATGTTTTATATTCTGGAATTATGTAATCATGATCTATTTAATCATATAAATAATTTCAAGTCAAAAACGGCTGACAAATGAAACGATTTTACCCAAAACGCTCTTTAAAATGGAATTTACAAAAGAACGGGTAATATAAAGTCATAAGTGAACCATATATGATATCATAAAAATGAATATTATTCTTTAATAAGTCAATGACATTATTTAAATAATTATACAGGAGGTTCGGATATATACAAATCATATAGGACCTAAGATAATGGAAAATTGTGCAAATCTCATTTTTATCCGAGATTGCTTATTCATAAGTATTTACTGGGGTTATTGTTCTCATCAATGTACATGTTTAATAAAAATTATTTCATGTATGTTTAATGTCCTTTTTACCCATTTTTTACTTTTACTACATTGTATGTATGGAATCTTTCTTTTAAGAGGTACTTTTTGACTTTTCCGGCAAAAGTACTAGAAGATTGTTTATTTTAACTTATATGGCACGAACAGATTTTTATAGTTTTTATAAAGCCTTATTTTCATGAAGATTCCTCCAAAATAGTTCATGACTATTTTCAACCAAATCTCTTTCTTTTAAAATTACATGACATTTTATGGAAAGAAAATGATATTGAAAAAGAAAGGATATTTTCCTCAAGAATTCATTTCACGTGTTTTATCAAAACCATTTTTCATCTAAGATGACATTATTTCATATGTGTATGTTTCATGTATCAAGTATCTATGATTTACATGGTTTCACTTTTCTTATTATGAAATGATATCCATTTCTTTTATATGGATTATGTGATGATGGGATGATTTTTATGAAACCCATTTTATTTATTGGGTTATTATGAATGATGTGTGTTTATTTTGTGGCACAAGTAATAATGATTTCATTATGATATGGGTGGGGCCTATATCTCCCTCCAATGAATTGGGAATGATTTATATCTCATGAGATAGACATTTCTGGAATGATAATTTAATCCGGTTCAGTGTTACAGGACTGAAACGAGGAGTGAACTCGATTTAGAAAGAGACTTTGTCCACTAAGATAGTCTTGGCAGCAACGGCTTGGCTACTATGGAAATCATGACATGTGCTGAATGGTTGCCACAAATTACATGTTTTACTCCCATTCTATTTTATCATGCTTAATGTTTCTTTATGATCCATGCCTTATGTACTTCCATATTTTTTGTCATTGCCCAGGCTTTTAATGTTTAAACATTATGTTCATGTTTTTAAGTTCAAATGTATATGATTTGTTTTATTTAATCCATGCTTACCCTTACTGAGAATTTGAGATCACCCTATATATGTTTTCTTTTCCCCTGGATATAAAGAAAGGTTTTAGGTAAGAAATCAAAAAGGGAAGATCTTTATGTGAGATGTTGAAGATCTTTCACCACGATTAGAAGATTACGTTCCAAGTTTCCAAAGACACTAAACTCTTACGGTCCGTGAGAGTTGGTTCTTATTTTGTCTTAAGAATTCTGAAAATGTAATGTAATGTCCATGTACGTCGAGATTTGGGTCTCTACAGTTGGTATCAGAGGAAAGGTTTAGTCAACCTTTGGAAACTAGGATGCGAGAAATTTAGTGAGATCCCTAGTGATATTTCTAAGGTATGTCTAGGGATGTACCTAAGGATAAGTATATGTATAGGTTATAGTCCTATAATTACTATAACGATCATAGAATTTAACCTAAGATGTTATATATTGAGGGTACTCCCCCTTTACTATATTGTTTTCCCTAGCATGATTTTTTCCTCTCACACTATTCTTTTTGGATTTTAGAAAATTGATGGAAACAAGATGATTCATGATAATGGAGGATATGATGGACAGTGGAATGATATTCTTCATGAGAAACCAAATGAAATGGGATTCGGATGTCCAAACATCATTATTATGCCGAATCAGCAATTTCATAATATTATCAATAAACACAAATTTAGTAAGTTTCCTGAATCTGCTAATAAGAGAAAGATTAAGATTCATGATGATCATAGAGGAAAAAATGTTCAATTCCCCACATGTAAATCATGTTGGAAGAGGCATAAGGGAGAAAGCTTCAAAGGAACTGGAAGATGCGTTGGGTGTGGAAAAGAAGGTCACAAAGCACGTAATTGCAAATGAAAAGGTTTAGTTCACACCATAGACCAGGATAACGGTATTTCTAAGACATCAACAATGGTAAAAGGTTTTAAATGTGGAATGTACGATCATTATGCAAACCAATTCCCTAAGGGAAGTTATGATGAAAAGAATCATCATGGATGTGTGGGTAGTATTTATATTGATGATGATGAAGAGACTACAAATGATATGTGATATAAAAGAATTTTTGAAGCTCATTCAATGGTTTATGAAGGTAGTGAAATGATTGTTTTTTATCAAGAGTTATGTTGTATAGTTAATGGTACTATGGAATAAAGAATCATCTAAGGATTGTTACACTATTGTCTTTCCTAAAGTATTAGAAAGTATATGTTGAATTGTACCGGTAACCATGGAAGGTTATTCAGATATTTTTGTAAAGTAGATGATATGAACATAATGAAGGGATAAGAAGATAATGACTTGTTAGATTGTATTCATGATCTCATGATTGATATAATGACAAATTGATATCATGGTTTGAGTATATATAATTAATGGGATTTTAGAATGTGGAAAGAGTTAACTTTTGACAGAATTCATGTTTTTAATAATGTTAAATGGGTGTTTATTTTTCAGTAGAATACATGATTAATGTGTTCACATGTTTGTAATTTGATCAACAAGATATATCTTATGATATATTGGGAATAAATGATGGCATTCACATGATTGTTATGTGACATTTCAAGTAATCATTTTCATTATACTATGAGCTTTGACCGAAGTATTTTAGATAAGCCTAAATATTGGAATGGATAATGTTGGCAATAAGTTAGTATTATTTAAGGATAGATCATTTTTCGATATTATTGATGGGATGATATAGTAATATAAAAAGGAAAACCTTCAGGATGGGTGACAACCCATCGCGTCAGACAAGGCTGCGGGAATCGAACCCACAATCGAAGTGCGACTGGACTTTATCGCCTACCACTGGCCTACAGGAAGTCCCTGTTTAGTAGAAACTAGTTTTATTATATTAATCATTATGATATATGAAGTACAAGTCCATTTTAGGAACCATATATGATTTATCTCACTATAGATGGACTTTTGTATTTTTTGATAACTTTTCTAACCTTTTGTTTGAGACAGATGGAATGACTCATCATTCTATCACATGATCTGCTAACAAATCACGAATGAAAAATTAAACTTCAATTCATTAAGAGATGAAGTGGAAATTGTCCATAGAATGACCAATGGTGAGACTGTACCAAAATCATGAAAGTATTTCTTCTAATTCAAATTTCATCTACTTTAGGGAAATGATCTTGAAAACCAAAAATGTTGTCATAGTGCTCTTATATTCGATGAGTTAGATGGTACCATAGAATGTCACAAATTTATGGCTTTTTGATTGTTGGATTTTTCATATCCATGTTCTCTACCACTCTCCATCAGAACTTGATGTTTATATTTTTCTTCCATATCCATATTTTCACCTATGTTCTTCTACGTGGAAACCCAGTGATGAGTTAATTTGGGTAACCGTTACGTTTCATACTTTAGATTTTAAGTCCATGTTTTGGTATTCCTTTTTACGATGTGGGTTTCTATTAAAGAAATTTTCCAGTATTAAACCATTTATAACCCCGAAGAATTTCGAGGGAAAAATTAATTTTAAGGGGGGTAGAATGTTACACCTCGAGATTTTATGACAAATATTTATTTTAATTTCATTAATATCTTGTGTTGTACGCTACACTAAAAGGATCTTGGACAATACACATCCCTGACTTTCCTTGCATTACACACAATCACGACCTTCCTTGATAGCGTGTGTAGTACGCAATATCGAGTTTCATTAAACGAGATATTATTATAATATTATTATGAACTAGCCGTTATGAATAGAAATACCCACTTTTTGAAATTTTATAAATTATATCATTCAAAATAGACTTCATTTTTTGGATTTGGAATATCGAAATTAGCTTAGGGTGAAATTTTGGTACTTTTCGGATAAATTTCATATTCTGATGAATAGTGAAAATTACTAAATTTTAATTAAAGACAACTTTTTTAATCGAATTAATTTATAGTGATAAATTATTAATTTGAGTGGTTTTAAAGTATATTTAGAATATATTTTTACAATTTAATACAGCGTTCGTCATTTGATGTAATTTCACATTCAAACCAGACAAAAACAAGTGTCAATCTTTTGATAGTTATTACCTCTTAAGAACACGCTATTTGTTTTGACGATGGGAATTAATTTTTAAATTAATTAATGCAACTGTTATGTTTTCATTTTTCTAAAATAGACTTCATTTTTGAATTCATAATATCAAATATAGCTTAGGGATAATTTTTGGTATTTTTCTGGAAACATTCATTTTTTGATGAATAGTGAAACCACTAAGTGGTAGTTATAAAAATGATTTTTTCATAAAACGTAAATTTACCTCTTCTGTGAGTGGAATTTCTAAAATCATAGAGACACGGTTGATGTCAGTATGTAAAATGTGGTTCAATGAGACGAAGATAATTTTTTGTGAATAATAACTTTTTATATTTATTTACCATGGTTAAAAGTAAATAGGGTAATTAAGGGTAAAAATGATATTATATTTACCCTAACACATGTCATAATTCTATTGGATAAGTGTAATTAGACCAAAAACAACCATAGGAATAAAATAGTACCATTTAGGCCCACATGGATTAGATGAGGACATTTATTATTAATTTATTTAAAGAAGGGTTAAAATAGTTAAAATCAATGTTTAATAACTAAATCATTATTAATATAGGGTTATACATAAGATGAATTCGACTATAAATATTCATTAGAAAGATGAAAATATTTCCTACATAATAGTATTTTATTTTTAATTTTTAGACTTAAAATAATTTATTTTATTTATGACACAATGATGATGCAATAATTATCTTATTAATGAAATATTAACATAATTGATGTTATAAATACCCAAATAAATGTAATTTGATACATTTTATGAATTAAAATTATTTTATATGTTAATATAAAATTATAGTATTTATTTAATTAACTCTTTTCGAACTAATAATTCTGTTATAAGTTTCAAAAAAATCCATTACCAAATAGTGTCAAAATTGACATAAAATAGTTTTTAAAAGAAATATTATATTATTAATTGTTATTATATTCATAAAAATCTATGGTTCTTCCAAGATACTTATATCATGACAGGTGTATCATTAATTTACCACTTGAAGGTCTCTTGGATGTATATGGTATGTTTATTAACTATATAATATAAAAATACAAAGTAACATGGTAAATGTCAATCTAATTAACTAAGAGTTAAAACAAAACGATAAGGTTAATATAATGACCTAAACTTTACTAAATTCTATTGGATTAAATTCTTTATACCCATACCCACCTTAGCATCGAAATATATCAGTTTGTATCTATTAAAAACCTAATATGACTTTATAATAAAATAATATTTTTAGTTATTCCGATGGTGCCCCTCTCCTCCCTTATAAAAGGGCACCTCCTCCCTCTCTTCCTCAAACAACATTGAGCCTTAAAGCTTGGACAACCCCTGCAAAATTCACTTCTCCACTTCCCTAGAAACATCTTAGAGTTCCTGGTCTTCTTCAAAGACCAATTTTAGTGCCCTAATAGGAGGTCTCAAAGAGGCGCTTCAAAGAAAAGGTAATGTCTGTTACCGATTCATTCAACTTTATTTCTTCTTACACTTATTATTATTATCTTGTTTCATTATGAAGTAAAAACAGCAGTATCACTCATTTACCCATATGTTATTATACGTTTGAAACAACCCTATTTCTCCATCTATCCACCCTACGGAAAACAAAATCATCGTGCATGCGTTCGTACGGAATACCGTCTACACGCCATGGTGTAATCTATTTTCCACCACCACCTTAATTAGATGGGTATAATGGTGTTAATAATAACTATATATGATTACTGTAATGTTATATTGATTTTTTACTTGCACTTCAATAAAATTCCATGATCATGGGAACGATATTATTGCTCGTGCGTACGTACGGAATACCGTCTCCACGACGCGATAAGATTCATTCTCAATGATTAACCATTCATAAATGATTATAAAGTATATATAATAAGTAATCATGAAATATATGACATTATAATGATACTTTATAATTGTATATATATATTTATTTCATCCAATTAATTCCATTCTATTCAATGAGGAAACGAAAACAACGTTCATTCGTACGTACGACATACCGTCTCCATGAACAGTGCATTTCTTTCCATTTATCGATTAATTATATTTATGAATATTCTGAATATATATTATATATAAATCATGTTTTATATTCTGTAATTATGTAATCCGGATCTATGTAATCATATGAATAACTACAAGTAAAAACATGGATGACAAATGAAACGGTTTTACCCAAAATGCTCTTTAATATGGAATTTACAAAAGAATGGGTAATATAAAGTCATAAGTGAACCATATATGATAACATAACAATGAATATGATTCTATAATAATTCAATGACATTATTTAAATCATTATACAGGAGTTTCAGATACATATAAAGCATATCAGACCTAAGGTAAGGGATAATTATGCAAATCTCATTTTTATCCGAGATTGCTTATTCGTATGTATTTACTGGGGTTATTGTTTTCATCCATGTGCATGTTTAAAAAAATGGTTTCATGTATGTTTAATGTCCTTATTACCAATTTTTACTTTTTCTACATGGTATGTATGGATTCATTCATTTACGAGGTACTTTTTTGACTTTTCCCGCAAAAGTATGAGAAGATTGTTTATTTTAACTTATACGGAACCAAAGGATTTTTACGGTTTTTATAAAGCCTTATTTTCATGAAGCTTCCTCCAAAATATTTCATGACTATTTTCAATAAAATATCCTTCTTTTAAAATTGAATGACATTTTGTTGTAAGAAAATAATTTTGAAGAAGAAAGGATATTTTCCTCAAGAATTCAGTTCAAGTCTTTTGTCAAAACCATTTTTCATCTGAGATAACATTATTGCATATGTGTATGTTTCAAGTATAAAGTCTCTATGATTTACATGGTTTCAATTTTATTATTATGAAATGACATCTATTTATTTTATATGGATTATGTGATGATGGGATGATGAATATGAAACCCATTTTATTTATTGGGTTATAATGAATGATGTATGTTTATTTTGTGGTACAAGTAAAATGATTTCATTATGAGATTGGTGGGACCAATATCTCCCTCAAATGCATTGGGTAATGATTTATATCTCATGAGATATACATGGCTAGAATGATAAGTTAATCTGGTTCAGTGTTACAAGACTAAAACGAGGAGTGAACTAGATTAAGAAAGGGACTTTTCCACTAAGATCATCTTGGAAGCACTACCTTGGATACTATCGAAATCATGACATGTGCTGAGTGGTTGCCACAAATTACATGTTTTACTACCATGCTATTTTATCATGCTTAATGTTTCTTTATGATCTATGCCTTATGTACTTCCATGTTTTATGTCATTACTCAGGCTTTTGATGTTTAAACATTATGTTCATGTTTTTAAGTTCAAATATATATGATTTGTTTTATTTTATCCATGCTTACCCTTACTGAGCTTTTGAGCTCACCCTTTATATGTTTTCTTTTCACCGGGATATAAAGAAAGGTTTTAGGTAAGAAAACAAAAGGGGAAGATCTTTATGGGAGATGTTGAAGATCTTTCACCATGATTAGAAGATTACGTTCCATGTTTAAAAAGACACTAAACTATTACGGTCCTTGAGTGTTGGTTCTTATTATGTATTAAGTATTCCGCAAAAGTAATGTAATTTCCATGTAAGTCAATCATCGAGACTCTACACACATTCTCTGAATCAAACTATAATGCCATAGATCTAAAAAACTACAAAAAATGTTCAACTGAGGATATCTTACTAAAGAGGAGAAATCAGGAAACGAGGCTCCAAAAGAAGTAATAGTTTACCGTGGCCCTTCCGACACAATTAACGATAGTTGATTCATAGAACAGATGTTGAGTCCGGGGCATGGAGTAGAATAGCCATCCACATATTCTATTGGATGATACAAACCAAGAAAGATGGTGTTCTATCAGTTAGATTCGACTTCAATCTGTTTAATAAAATAAAAAGACAATATATGTGTTTCGGTGCGGATGTGCGTCGGGTTTCTGTTCCGACGCTGTTCCGCCAGGACGCGTTCGCGCGTGCGCCCATCGACCCGAGGGGATGAGAGCGCGGCTTGTGGCCCCGCAGTCCTGCTTTCCAAAGGCGGGCGGCATCCGTCCCTTATTCAGGGACGTCTGCTCCTTGATCGAAACCGGGATAATGGGATGTCGGCTCTTCCTTCCGGGGACGTCTCCTCGGAACTCGTCGCCAAGTCTGGGTCTCCCTCATAGATTTAAGAATGTTCTTGAATCTTGTTCCCGGCGCCATATCTTCATGGACATCTGTTAATTACGCTGCTTCTGCCCAAACGCTCCAAGGATTCTGGTGGGGGCAGCAACCTGCGGTGAGGAGACCGGGTAGCTCTAGGTGTTGGGGGCGTGTCTTAACACTGCGGCTCTGCATGTCTGCCTTCCGTTCCTAATAGGGCTTCTCGAAGACGTGATGTCCTGAGGCATCCCGCGCTGGGTGCGGGGAACCGTGTTACCTGAGGTTTTCCTCATCTTTCCATGTTTAACACAGGGCATGCTGCGAGTTTAACGTCCAGCGGGGACGGCATCAGACTGATCAACACGAGGAGTGGATCAGATGAAAGAACCCCTTGCGGGGAACCTCGGACGCTGGGGCCAGCACATGGGCGGCTTCCCGAGTGAAGTGGAGTGGAATGAAATGGCAGGACCCCACCGGGATGTGGCTGCCTGGGTAAGGATCCGGATGGATGATGGAGTGAAGAGCTTGGACCCCGTAGAGGCTTCCTACGTACCGCGCGTTAGCGCGGATCAAAGTCAGCGTAGTTCGGATATACAGTTTAACGTCATGCTGGACAATGGAAAGCCGACTCACGAGGAGGTCGAGGCTGCCGGGCGGAGGATTGAACCGAACCACCTCACACAGAGGGGGATGGAACGGCCGAGTGGATCACAGTTTCATGTCATACTGGACGCTGGTGTTTGGGGCTTACACTCTAAGGAGGCCCATATGCGGCAAAGCTCAGTTGAAGAGGGACTTGGGCCGAAGGTGAGAGACCTCGATCCCTATCACGCCCTCTACTGGTTTCGGCAGTGGGGAAGCACAATGGAGATACACATGTGCAGTCCCCCACAAGAAACTAGGGGTTTGTAATACCCTACCCCCATGGGCGAATGCCACTCCAATGAATCGTCCCTAAAGATGGGCAATCCCGACATCCCTGTAGAGACGAGCGGGTGGGGGCCACATCCAAACAGGGGGGACCCTGCGTGCGAGGCACGAGATCGGATGAAGCGGGCGGTTTAACGTCTTGCCTGATGAAGTACAGTTTAACGACGTGTGTGGAGGACGATGGATCCTTGGCAGTTTAACGTCTTGCAGCGCGGACGTGGTGCAGTTTAGCGTCATGCTGGACAGAGTGCAGTTTAACGTCATGCGGGACGATGATGCTTGGCAGTTTAACGTCTTGCAGCACGGACGTAGTGTAGTTTAGCGTCATGCAGGACAGAGTGCAGTTTAACGTCATGCGGGACGATGATGCTTGGCAGTTTAACGTCTTGCAGCGCGGACGTAGTGCAGTTTATTGTCATGCAGGACGGAGTGCAGTTTAACGTCATGCAGGATGATGATGCTTGGCAGTTTAACGTCTTGCAGCGCGGACGTCGTGCAGTTTAGAGTCATGTAGGACGGAGTGCAGTTTAACGTCATGTGGGACAATGATGCTTGGCAGTTTAACGTCTTGCAGCGCGGACGTGTAGTTGCTGCCGATGGGTCCGTGTCACTTCGCGCGAGCCTGGAGGGCCGCACGGGAAGACAACGCACGGTGCGAGCACCCGGGATGAAGATCATCGGGCACCACGCAGGCGGGTACCCTCAGGGGGTCAAAGGGGGCGACCCTGGCGGTTTGCGAGCAAAATAGGAGCTTGGCGCGCAATACCGCGGGTCGTCGCGCAATTGGGTGGGCTGGCGCCCAATTGGGCCAGCGCTTTGCGCACTGAAGGTGGAGATTGTGCGCACCAGGCCTCTGATAGCGCGCGGGGGCAACAGCCCATTCATTAACGAATGGCAACTTAGTAACGTGGGTGCGCACAATCGGGCTGGATTGCGCGCACCCAGGGGGCAATTGCGCGCAAGAGGCTTCTTTTGCACGCGAAGGCCTTCGGGTGAGTAGTTGGTCAACGGAAAGAATCCAAAGGGGTTACGCGCGAAGGTGAACCCCGAGGCTTGCTTGCGCGAAATAAAAGAGGTTACCTGAAGATCGGCATTACGCGCGGAGAGGGTGGGATTGCGCGCACAAGCGACCCTTCAAATTCTGGCAACCCTCAAAACGTTGGGGGTCGCCTTGTATTTATAGGCAATCCCGGGCGCGCGATTCGGCTCGCGGGCGCGCAATTCGGTGAAAGCGCGAAATAAGGGCCCGACGCGCTATACGGTCACGCAAGGATGTCGGGCGCGGAAAAATTACGTGCCGACTTGCCCCATTACGCGAATCCCGGAAGGATTGGGCGCGCCTAGCCACTATTGCGCGCGGACCTCCGATATTTCACGCAAGGCCTTCGGGCCTTCCGAAACATGCTTCTGAATCCAAATATGACCTCGCTTTCCTCATCCGGAACTTCGTTTGGGGAGTAACGGACTTTTTCGGCATCTACAAAAGCCCCCCCCCCCTCGGAATCTGATCGGCGAGAGGTCGCAACGATCGGGTTCCGAGGGAGACGCCGGAATGCCGAAGTCCTGGGCGGCGCGGGACTTTGGCACGCAAAAAAGGGCGTCGGGCGCGAAATTCGCTGCTGTGGTCTCGCAAAGCGCATTCCGCGCGGCTCGGACACCCGGCCTCGCCTATAAATAGGGGCCCTGAGTTCCGCGTGCCGTATACAGGCTTTCCGCGCGATAAGCTTCCCAGCACTCGTGCGCGAAATTGCCCTTGACGGCGCAAAATTCACCCGTTCGGCACGCAAACCCATCCGGATTTCGGCTTGTTTTTGCGCGAAAACCCGGGGTTTTACGCGACAGACTTCCCAATTGCACGCGGTCCATTAGGATTGCGCGCCAACTCCCAAATTTCTCTACCAGCCTCTTCCGATTCCGCACGCCTCATCCCTTAACCCACATGACTCCCAGAGCTTCTAAGATGGCCGTGAATCAAATGAATGAGGGGGATGCCGCCATTCGCAGAGCTGAAATGGCGGCGAACGAGGAGGTCTACAGAGCCAAGGCGGTTTTTACAACAATCAATCCTTTTTCGATTTGCTGAGGCCGGCCCAGAAGACGAATCCGTTGTCGGACAACCTGCCACTCTGGAACTACGGCATCCTGGATGAGGTTCTGGTGCCAGGGTTCGAGGTTGATGCGCCACGGACCTGGGTGACTCGGGAGGACGAGCTTCCCCGCTATAACATCACCAAAAACGGGCATCCTGCCAGGGAGTCCAGGCACTTAGATGTCTATGTCTTGAACCCGAGGACGCGAAACATTACCGGGAGTGAGCCGACTGCGGAGAACTCTCCAGCCCTCTACTCGAGCACGTACCTCCAGAGTGTCATGGACGACACCAGGGGCTGGCTAAAGGACTGGGACTTGCGGTCTAGGGGAAACATTACCAGTGAGTGGGCCTGGGCGTTCTAGGTACGCCACACCTGCGATCACATCGCGGAGGAACTGCGGTACATCGGCCTGTTGGAGGCGGTGTGGACGTCGCAGTTTCACTTCTACCAGCAGCCCGAGCTCGGGCCGGAGCTGTTCACCCGCTGGTCCCCGGATACCAACACCTTCCATCTTCATCATGGGGAGGTCAGCATCGGTCTCTAGGACATCCACTGCATTGGAGGTATCCCGCTGGAGGGTTACCAATACGATGAGTTCCTGCCTCCGAGGAACACCTGGGGCGACAGGTCACAGACTCCCATCCTGGCATGGCATCTACTGGACCTGGCTACGGAGCGGCTCGGGGTCAAGGAATTCCACAAGACATAGCCTACAAGGAGTGGTTTTTCCAGTTCTTGGAGCATGACCCAGCGGTCAAGATTCCAGGCAGGGGGAAGCGGTGCCCGACCGTGGCTCAGAGGAGCCGGAATGGGTCGTACTGGCGGGTCCTGTAGATGGGAGACTACCGCTCATGGGGGTACCGCGTCATCGAGGGCCGGGACCCAAATGTCAGGTATGCGGCGTTCCTGGCCGCCTTCCTGAGTGGGTGGCTCCTGCCAGTGCGGGACGCGAGGATGGGCGTCCGCCCGGTGACACTGGTGATGGCGGGCGCCATGGCCACCAACAAAAGATATAACCTCGGGGTCCCAGTGCTGGCTAAGCTGTACGCCATCCGGGGACGCATCTCGCGAGGGGGGTCGCCACGAAGGGTCTGTGGGCCCTTTCAATTCTTCCACGGCTGGGTGGCTGCTCACCTCGGTGGGTACACGTTTCCAAACATCGTCACTCCTCCGGGCAACGGCCTGCGACCCTCCCTGCTGAACATCGCGGGGGTCGCTCCGATGACCCTAAATGAGGAGGGAGTGAGGATTCGGATTGGCAATCACGCCAATTTCAACTTCAGCTCGTTCCCCACTCCCGTTGGCCAGATGATCGACAATGGGCAGGGTCTGCTGGAGTAGCACGAATACTTCCTGAGCATGCGGGGCGGGGTGCTCGTGGCTCGGATCGACGGGAAGGTGATCTGCGAGCCCTACGTGCCAACCCGGTTCGCCAGGCAGTTCGGGTGCCTTCAACGGATGCCGAAGAGTGTATTCTCTGCTGTCCGGGAGGAGACGAACCCTTGCGTCCTTCGCCAGATGTGGCTAATGTTCGCCGCTTTCGGCTCTGGCGACGTCATCACTCTCCCTCCTACCGGGGTCGACGCAGGCTTGGCAACCGAGTACGCCGAACACTGGGCCATCGCGTACCCCAAGGGGCTTCTACGGAAGCCAGTTCGGCGGCTCGAGGTCACTCGTGCGGAGACCGGGTGTCAAGGAAGGAGGCGAGGCGCCGTTACGCAGGGGAGAACGGAGGCGCGCCAAGCAGCGGAGCCGGCGCGGGCAGGGACTTCGGCGGCGGGCACATCGCAGACTACCTCCACGCCTTCAGCGCCCAGATAGGGGGCACATGCGGTGTTCGGGGAGCGGCCCGGGAAGCAGATAAGGCGTCTGCTCGAACCCTCCCACGATGCAGTCTTCCCAGCGCTGTGGTCGGCCTGGATGACCCTGCGGCAGTCGCTGGGGACCGAAACCATCTGGTAGAAGATAACCAGAGAAGGAATCCATCTGCCAGAGGTCGGGCGCCTTCAGGTCGCCGACAGGGTGAATTTCCACCGGTGGTATGCGTATCTGACGACCATGGATGAGTACGCGCACCAACGTGGTCAGCGTGCGGAGCCGTCCCTTCTGGTGAAGGTGATGCTCGGTCTAGAGCCTGCTCTAGAACAGATGCCGCCAGAGGAAGATGATAGTAACGACGACTCCAAGGAAGAGGAGGAGACGGGGGAGGATGAAGGCTCTGAGGGAATGTCCCATCCGGGGAGCCCGCGGGAGAGCGGCGAGGTGGCCGGCTCTGGCAATATTGATATCACTTAGCTCCTCGAGGTCCGCTTCTATCCCTACTCAACCTGCTTCATCCATTATCTTATGCAGCTTCTAACCCATTTCTTCACCTTCCTCAGGAGTGGACGGATATTGGTCAGGCATCCTCAGTAGGAGTAGGAGAGGCGCCAGCAGGACAGGGCGGGGGCCAGACACCCATCATTGAATTGACAAGCGCTGAAGGGTCCCCTGCTGCAATTGCTCTTGCGGCGGCCGGGATAGCGGAAGATGACGCTCTGGATTCCCGTAAGTCTTCTTACTTTACTTTTGGTGCTTTCCGTTGACTATCCGTGACTAACCACGACATTCCTTGCGCAGTGATCTCAATACTGGAGGCTCGTCGGGCTGCCGAACCCGGGCCATCCACGAGTGGACCAGTGGTAGACATGCCGCCTGCTCCGGAACAGACCTCTCACACCGAGCCGGCCCCACCAACTACTGATCAGGGGGCAGCGGACGCTGGCGGTGCTGCCATCGGAGAGAGGTCGGGGGCTGACGAGGGTGTCAACGCCGCTGGGGAGAGAGAAGAAGGTCGCCCAGATGTTGGGGAACCTATCCCCTGTGAGGACATCCCAGGGGCGGACCCTGCAGCAGACCTGCTGGCTGCCTTCCCTGCCTACCGGCCTGCCGACCCCGAGGAGATGGACGACTCGGACACGGAGGTGGTCGAGGAGAGCCGGATAATGTGCCGTAGGGGGTGGAAGTGCATCCAGTGCTTCCTCAAGCGACCCTCATCGGAGTGGCTGGGGCGCATGGGATCGCTTCAAACCTGGCTGCACTTCCTATGTGCCGGGGGAGCTGATGCTCGACGCCTCCATCTGACGGTCCGTGATTTCATGGCCGAAAAGATGCGCGAGAGGCGCCGGCGTGCTAACGTCGCACAAGGTCGGGACATGTCGGAGAACACGCGGGCGCTCCTCATGGCGGAGCAGGATGTCCGGCGCCTCGAAGGGCAAGCGGCAGAGAAGGAGGCCTTCGTCGCAGTGTGCACTGAGCTTGTGGAGCAATTAACGGCCCAGCTGGATGACGCCCAGGTACAGCTGACGGAGGCAGGCCACCAGATGGTCACACTTCAAGTCGAGCGGGAGCGTGCACAGGCCAGGATCGGCGAGCTGCGCGCTGCGACAGCCGACGAAAAGAGGGCATGCAGAGAGCGAGATGCAGCTCTGGAGGCCACCAGCCAAAGGGTAGCGGCATTGGAAAGACTCATTCAGCACGCTAATCCCTAGGGGATTTGTTTTTTCCATTTTGCTTCCGCTACTCAATACTTCGATCCATTTGTATGAATCAACATATTTATCTGCATCTTTTGGCTTAACGTGCTCAACCACAATTCATTGTCTTGCGGGAGTGTTAACCAAGCTTCAGGCATCCACAATTGGGCCTGGATTTCTAAGGAAGAGAGGGAGGTCATTCCTAGGAAGAGAGACCTCAGACCTAATCAATGTACCATCCCCCCAACTTGTTCCGACACACGAGCGGGACAACGCTAGGGGCATTGAGATTTTATCTGAACATAGGGAAATGAGAAAGGGTGAATCGCGTGTCCCGAATTCAGAAATCCACGACGGTCGGCCTTCCAGGAAATGCCCAAGACGGCAAGTGGACAATGGATCAATCGACCATACTACTGCAATAGACGGACCGAAGGTCATCATTCATATTGCAGGAGGCGGATCACATGTCATCATCAATACCACTTTGGGGGTTCCTTCAGACACAAGGGTGGAAATCCGGATCAAAAGGGCATGCGAAGCGTGGGGCGAAGTGATGAATTGTTCGGACAGAATCTAACACTCCAAAAATTGCGCCAACGTGGGGAAAGCGTATTAGGCGGATGCACTAATCTGGCCGTGAATCACCCCAATTCTCAGACAGAACCTCTTTGACGAGGAAACTGTCGCTTCCCATCATTGCAATGGTGCATCCCGAGCTGAATCGGGGAGAATATCACAACCGCACCACTCTACCAAAAGCCAGGCCAGACGGCCGGCGACGAGGAGGGGCGTGACTTAGTGATCCCTGAGGCTGGACCCGAGTCGAGAAGCCCGGGCGTTCCTACGTACTCCATCAGGCTGGAGATCAAGCCACACGTAGTTCTGGGAGTGCAGTTTTATCGTCATGCGGGACATAGAACCCCGATTAGGGAGATCTTAGTTTAAAGTCGTAGAGCTCAGACCATAGGGGCAGATCATAGTTTATGGTCTTAGAGCTCGGACCATAAAAACGTCAAAGTACGCCATATCGTGGTCCTATCCCCTGGATATGCGAAGATGCACTGAGGGATAGTGTCAACAGTGTCGAGGTTTCACCTGGTCAGAATGGGAGGTGGAAAACGTAATGTGAATCATGCGGCCATTCACTCAAGGACTAGGGGCACCGGGGTAACGATATGGGAGTACTGCCGACCGTGGCGGAAAAGCAGTATCAATATCGCACTGACCGTTGATGGAATGAGGCAGCAAATGAGCATCAACCACTCAAGCGCAGGATTCATATCAATTCACTGCCCAAGGCCCTTGGGGGCACCAGCCCGGATCGGTGGGAGAGCACTGAGGCATTGTATCTAGACCGCTCACGGGGGTTCCACCCAGGGCGTAGGTGATGGGTCCGAATGAAGGGGAGCATGAAGCCTGAAAAGTGGAAGGAACCTGACCAAGCTAAACCTGACCCTCCTGGCAATAGACCAGACTGCTCTTGACACCGGTGGACCACTACAAGGGGTCAAGGGACACGCCGTGAGGGTGACCCGAAGGCGGCGGAGTCCCAAGAGAAGGTGGAATCTCTAAGAGGTGGGGGGATGGACCTGAAGTTTCAAACATCCGGGCGTTCCTACGTATCCCATAAGGATGGGAATCAAGCCACACGTAGTTCTTGAAGCGCGGCGCAACACAATCAGGCACCAGCGCGGGGAGGGGTGCGGGTCTGGCCCTAGCACCCAAAAGAAGCGTTATTTGATATTTCTTGCTTGTCCTTAAAGGTGGATGGTTTTTCTTTGTGCAGCGACATGCTTGTGATTAAGAAATCCCTGGCGTTGCCACAATTATCATGCCATGAAAGGCATTGATAAATGGCGTGGTTATTAGCCAGCGCCCAACGTGAGTGTCCCCTGAGGAGAACATCACGATGCAGTGCCGTTTCTCATCGGGAGGCCAAGACGATCACAGTTTACGGTCGTGTGGTAAGACCAGGCAACACAGTTTAAGGTCGTGTGGCTCGGACCATGGAGGAATCCGCTTATTGCGATACGATGGACCCATCAGAGGTGGGGACACATCCCAGCCCTGCGGTCACACACAATTCCAGGGGAAGGATCCTGGGATAGGGGCCTGCATATGTCTATCAACCGAGGGGCAGAGATGCTAGCCTCCAGCTATGCTGGGCCCAGAAGGCGATTGTTCGGGCGACTCCTTCCTCCTTATGGGGATGAGGGTCTAGCTACACATGGCCCTTAGGGAGGACATCAGCATCTATCATTGGTGCTCATATCGTGGGAGCCTCGAATGGCACCATTACCCTGGTTGGCCTGCCTAACATGTTGAGGTGTACTGAGGGTCAGTATGAAGAGAGAGTGTCGAGTTCCCACTACAACGCACTGAGGCGGAGTGTGATGAGGACTGCGCAACCAATGTTCAGAGCCTAAAAGAGTTGACATGGCGATCCAGGATGTCGCTGACCATATTCGTAACACAACATCTGATCGCGTCAGCCTAGGATGAGGAAAACAAACGAGCATCAACCGCTCAAGCGCAGGATTCATATCGATTTGCTGCCCAGGAAGGCCTGAACAAGAGGAAGCACGAGGCCCGACAAGCAACACAGGACTTGTCGGGATTGAATCCTACACTACAGGTCATAGACCGGAGTACCCCAAAACATGCAAACAGATCACCGAAAAGGGTAGGAGGACTCACCTTGAGAGCAACCAAAGGACGGCAGATCCCCGTGATCAACCAAGAGACGGGGCTGGACCTGGAACACAAGCGTCCAGGCAGTCCTACGTATCCCATAAGGATGGGAATCAAGCCGTACGTAGTTCTTGAGAGGCAGTTTAACGTCTTGCGGGACGAAGTGCAGTTTAACGTCATGCGGGACGAATGGATGCTTGGCAGTTTAACGTCTTGCAGCGCGGACGAATGCAGTTTAACGTCGTGCGGGACGATGGATGCTTGGCAGTTTAACGTCTTACAGCGCGGATGAATGCAGTTTAACGTCGTGCGGGACGAATGCTGAATAGTTTAACGTCTTGTAGCTCGGACGTGGTGCAGTTTAGCATCATGCAGGATGGAGTGCAGTTTAGCGTCATGCAGGACGAATGCTCAACAGTTTAACGTCTTGTAGCTCAGACGTGGTGGAGTTTAGCGTCATGCAGGACAGAGTGCAGTTTAATGTCATGCGTGACGATGGAGCATGCAGTTTAACGTCCTGCATCTTGGACGAATGCAGTTTAATGTCGTGCGGGAAGAATGCTGAACAGTTTAACGTCTTGTAGCTCAGACGTGGTGCAGTTTAGCGTCATGCAGGACGGAGTGCAGTTTAGCATCATGCGGGACGAATGCTGAACAGTTTAACGTCTTGTAGCTCGGACGTGGTGCAGTTTAGCGTCATGCAAGACGGAGTGCAGTTTAACGTCATGCGAGACGATGGAGCATGCAGTTTAACGTCCTACAGCGTGGACGAAGTGAACTCAGGCAAAGTACTGATTGAGGAACCTAGCATTGGTGGGAGGAGTGACGCGCTCACCATCCATAGTCGCTAGGGAGTACGCGCCATTGGGATAGACCTTGTGGATGACAAAAGGTCCCTCCCACTTGGGCTCCAACTTGGGTGGATTCCTGCCGGGGATCATTGGTGCTCTTAGGGCCAGTACTAGGTCACCCTGCAAGAAGGAGCGGAGTCGAACCTTCTTATTGAAAGCTCGAGCCATTTTGCTTTGATGCCTCTCCAAGTTGTGCAAAGCGCGAAGCATATTCTCATCTAGTGCTTCCAACTCGACTATACGGGCTTCAGCAGCTCTGTCCGGCGCTTGCTGGTCGTAGACCATTGTGCGCAAGGATGGTAACTGGATCTCGATGGGCAGGACGGCCTCAGCTCCATACACCAGGGAATAAGGGGTTATCTGGGTGGAATTGCGAGTCGTCGTCCGATAAGCCCAGAGGGCGTTGGGGAGCTTGTCCAGCCAACTCTTCTTGTTCTGACCAACCATCTTTTGCAGAATGTTAGAGAGGGTTTTGTTAAATGCCTCAATCTATCCATTCGCCAGCGCATGATAGTGAGATGTATGGTTCGAGCGAATGTTGTACTTGGCATACAACTTCTTCAAATCGGCTTCTCGGAAATTGGATCCGTTATCCGTGAGGATAGCGTGAGGCACTCCAAATCAATAAATGATGTTGGAGGTCACGAAGTCAACGATAGAACAGGATTTGACCTCTCTGAGCGGAATCGCCTCTGCCCATTTGGAGAAGAAGTCTGTGGCGGTCAGAATGAACCGGCACTGGCGAGCCGTCGCCGGCAGGTAAGGTCTCACAACGTCCAGCCCCCAGACTGCAAAGGGCCAAGAATACCTGGTGGTATGGAGAGGCTCCGGCGGCCGATGCACAAAGTTCGCATGAACTTGGCACGCATGGCACTTCCTAGCATACTCGATGCAGTCATGGATCATGGAGGGCCAGAAGTATCCCAACCTCCAAATTTGGTGGGACAACTTCGGCCCAGTCTGATGGGCACTGCATGAACCAGCATGATCCTCTTGCATGACTCGTGGGATCTCAACTCCCGGAAGGCAACGGAGGAGAACACCATCAAATCCGCGTCTATAGAGGATCTGCTCCAGGTCGAGACTGCTCTGGAGGACAAACTGCGATGCGCGACGTCGAACTCGCTCGCGCTTGGCCCGATCCGAAGGGAGAATTCCATGTTGGAGGTACTCAACCTGGGGCGTCCTCCAATCAGGGGCTGGTTCGATTACCATATCTGTGGTACTCGGGGCTCCGGGCACAGGGGCCACCGTGGTGAGATTACTTACCGACGGGCCGTGATCTCCCTCTGGGATAATGGGAGTGATGAGCCTGCGGTGCATCATGCGGATGATCAGGTTGTCCTGTTCAGGCTCTGCGAGTGACGCAGCCAGGCTTGCCAAAGCATCTGCTCGACCATTCTGTGACCGGGGAATATGGACAACTTCTAGCCGAGAAGGGAACTGGGTCATCAGAAGGAGGGTGCACTCCAGCAATGGCACAAGTTCCGGCTTCCTGACAACATAGTCGCCATTGATCTGCCTAACGACCAGCTCGGAGTCCCCTTTCACACACAGATGGGGCACGTCGATCTCGAGAGCTAACTCGAGGCCAGTGATGAGGGCATGGTATTCCGCCTCATTGTTGGTACAGCCCTCTGACAACAGGATAGAGTATGGCAGCACGACTTACTCCGGGGTAATGAAGACGATACCCAAGCCCAATCTGTTGAGATTAGGATTATCGAGTCTTCTACCGGTGGGGCTTCGGGAGGCACCGTCAAAGTGCATCTGCCGGCATGGATTGGCACGGTCGACCGAGAGGACGACCTCATCAGGAAAGCCTAGATCCAGCGGCTGATCCGCGGAGGTCGGGTGAGCAGCCAGAAAGTCTGCCAATGCTTGACCTTTGATGGCCTTCTGAGACACATACCTGATGTCGAACTGCTGGAGAATCATAGCCCACCGCGCTAGACGGCCAGTCAACATAGGCCGGCTCAGGATATATTTCAACGGGTCTACCCGAGAAACCAACTGTACCTCGTAGTGCTGCAGGTAGTGCCGTAATTTCTGTACGGCAAATACGAGGGCCATGCAGCTCTTCTCGATGGGGGAATACCTAACTTCTGCATCGAGGAGCATGCGACTAAGGTAGTAGAGGCTATTCTCTATTCCCTCGTTGTTCTTCTGGGCGAGAAGGGCACCAAGGGACCGTTCCAGGGCGGTCACATAAAGGACCAGCGGCCTCCTGGATACAGGCGGCATCAGAACCAGAGGTTGAAGCCGGTACTGCTTGATTTCCTCGAAAGCGCCCTGACACTCCTTATCCCATACATAGGTGGCACCTTTCTTCATGAGCCGAGAAAAGGGATTACACTTGCCGGCCAGATTCGCGATGAATCGGCGTATATAGGCTAAGTGGCCTTGGAACCCTTGTAGTTCCCGAATGTTACCTGGGGAAGGCATCTGGCTAATCGCCCTGATCTTCTCTGGGTCGTTCTCAATACCCCGGTATCTTACCACAAAGCCAAGAAACTTCCCGGAGGTGACCCCGAAGGCACACTTCAATGGATTCATCTTCAGGCAGCGAGACCGGAGGAAGCCGAACACTTTCTCAAGATCTTTGAGATGGTCCTGACGCTGGCGTGATTTGACCACCAAGTCGTCGACGTAGCATTCCACCAGTGTGCTGAGGATGGGATTGAATATGCGGTGCATCTCCCGTTGATAGGTGGCACCTGCATTCTTCAGGCCGAAGGGCATGACCTGGTAACAAAAGATACCCTGGGGGGCCCTGAAGGCAGTGAACTCCTCATCCTCAGGGGCCATCCGGATTTGGTTGTATCCAGAGTATCCATCCATTAAGGAGAGGTCTTGGAACCCTACCGTGGCGTCAATCAATAGCTCTATCACCAGAAGGGGAAAATCATCCTTCGGACAGTGGCAGTTGAGATCGCGGAAGTCGATACAGACTCTGATCTGCCCGTTCTTCTTCCTGACCGGCACAATGTTGGCCAGCCATCTGGGGTACTGAACTTCCCTCACGAAGTTGGCATTGATAAGCTTGTCAACTTTGGCCTCAACCATGGCACCGTGGAATGGGTGCATCTTCCTGGGAGGCTGCTTGAACCCGCGATGGTTCGCCGGGAGACCAAGGCGGTGGACGGCTACCTGAGGATCTAGACCCAGCATCTCGTCATAGCCCGAAGCGAACACGTCACGATGCTGTCTGAGTAAGTCCACGTACTGCTGCCGCTCCTCATAGGGCATGGAGGCACTGACCAATGTGGGTCTTGGATCTACCTCGGTCCCAAGGTTCACATGTACTAACTCATCGACCGTGGCGGAGACACCCTCCTCAAAGGCTGGGGGTGCATCTTCCACGTCCTCTCCACTCGGGGAGGGATTGTCCACGGGAGAGACTATGTTGGAAACTTCATTAGGGCTACCAGATCCTGCTGGGCCACTGGTGCTGGCATGGGAGGTCTCGGTCACCTCATCAGGAGACTCACAGGCCGTCGAGACCATGGCTACGTCCAACCGATGGATCGGGAGGACGTAAGCGTCATCCAAACATACCCAGGGATCACTTGCAACAGCGACAGGCTCAACCCCACCTGTCAGGATCTGCTTATCCTTGCTCTTGTAATAGTCAGCGTCCAGATAGCGGGCTTCACATGAGGCAAAAGTAGAGGCATCTCCCTGAAGCACGCCTACTCGACCATTAAGGGAGTATTTAAGGCATTGGTGGTAGGATGAGGGAACCGCCGCATGAAGGTGGAGCCATGGCCTGCCCATCAATGCGTTATACGCAGTGTCCTGAGAGACTACCATGAATTCGGTGTTGGAAACCAGGTCACCGAACTGGGTCTTCAGACGTATCTTGCCGACCGGAGTTTTCTCGGAGCGGTCGTACCCCTGGATCCTGAGGTCGGAGGGAATCAAGTCATCCTCAGACAACCCCCAATCTCCAGAGCGTCCGAGTTGGAATCAGGTTAATCCCGGACCCCGTGTCGACAAGATAGCGACGGACTTCAAGACCATTGAACTGGCCAGTAACATACAGTGGACGAATGTGCCCCTGTATAGGAGGGTCTTCATCCTCACCAGAGAACGAGATAACTGCCTGACATTCGGCGTCCTCAATCATTTCGGCATAAAAGGCCTCTGCAGTCGCAACCTCCGTCTCAAACTGGAGGGGGCTCTTCAGGGCTTCAGCGAGCGCCTCGCGCATCTCAGGTGACAGGTGCAGAGCCTCAAAGATGGAGAGCCTTGCTGGGATGTCGGCCAAGTGCTTCAGGACATCATACTTTCTTTCCAAGCGCAAGCCCCTGGTTGTAGGAGGTTGCTCTGCGGTTGGAGGCATGACGGGCCTTGCCGGTTGGACCGGCGACCGACTGGTGCTTGGCGCATCTCGCTATTCACTGGTTGAATCCCGGTAAGTGGTCACCGTACTAGGGCCAGGAGTCCGGGAAGGACTCGTGGCAGGACGGAGCTGGTCGCGGCGCGGCTGAGGCTGTTCTGCCTGGTCCCACACCACAAACGGTGGCGGAGGTGAATCCGTCATCCCCGGATGGGGGGGCTGCACGCGCTGAGCTCGGTTTTGAGCCTGCTGCCTAGTCTCAGTGGCGTGCATGGCCTGGATGGAGGTACCAACTGGCATGCCCCAGCGACTCCGGTTGTTGCGGTTCCTCCGACGGTGGCGACGACCGGGGACACTAGGGAGGTCCACCAGGTGTTCTTCAACGTCGAGAACCGAAAAGGGATTTAACAGCTCGACGGTATTAACCGAAGCGTAGCCAACACTGTCATCGGACGAATCATTCATCACCGGGTGGATCCGGGGAGGGATCCTCATCTCTGGGGGCATTAAATCGCCGAGAGTGCAGGATAGTGGCGGAACTGGCGGGGCGCGCTCTTCCTTCTTGCGCCGCCGCCGTTTGCTCTTCTCGGAAGAGGCAGGCTGGGACGACGATGCCGGAGCAGCATCCGCAGATTCTGGGGGCTTAGGCTGATTCAAGCGCACACGGATGATTCCATGGGTGCGAATTATCGTCTTGCGGGCCATCCAGTTATTATAATTCTAGGATCTACGGTCGGAGACCAGCTGCCATTCGTCCTCGTCACCACTATCGTCATCCGATCCCACGAACACACCCGCCACTTGTGCTGGAGCTGGGCCCAACCTGATTAGATTGATGTTAATCTGGTCTTGGAGCCAGTCCTTAAACACGTAGCACCGCCGGATGGTGTGCACCAGGGCCCGATGGTAAGGGCAGTAGCGGGGGTTATCCGTGAGATGTGCCTCCTCTGGCCTCCAACACTCAGGCTGTCGCACAATCCTCTACTCCAGGACGCTCCGGAAATAACCGGGGACCTGATCCTTGTGAAATGAGTAAGTCAGGTATCGTGGGTCCTTGGGAGCGTGGTCTTGACTAGGGGCTGGAGGGGCCTTCCGAGGAGGTGGACCATGATTATCTCGCCTGGGTTGTGGCGGTACATTACGCGGAGGGGTCGGCCGGTTCTGGGGCTGCCGCTGCTGGGCCGGGAACTGAGCCTGTGGAGGCGGATTCCTGTGAGGCTGTGGAGCTGGCCTCACCGGCAGCAGCTCCAACTGCCTGGGGGCCTCTATCTGGGCAACAACAGGGGGCTCAGCCCTGCTGACTCTCCTTGCAGGGATCATAGGAGGAAGCGGGTGCACCTGACTGGCCTGTTGCAGGGCTTCCTCAAGACGTTGAGCTTTGTTTGAGAAGTCCTTGAACCCTCCGGGGTAATTTTGAGTGATCAAGGAAGGGACCAACTCGGTCTTGACGTTCCCGACGCACATTGTCAGCAACTGCTCCTCAGTCAATGGCTTGTCAAAGGAATACGTGAGACCCTTCCATCGGGCGACGAAATCCGCGACTCGCTCATCAGGCCTTTGCTTTCACTTGAAGAGGTCTGCGATACTCGTCTTCCGGGTCGTGGAACTGAACTGGTAGAGGAACTGTCTACGAAGGTCCTCCCAGCTAGTTATCGACCCGACGGGGAGCTGGCTGTACCAGACAAATGCTGGCCCTTCCAGTGTCTGGACAAAGCAGCAAAGCTTAGCGGCCTCCTGCTGTGCCGGAGTTCCCAACATAGGCCCGCACCTCAAGTTGAAATGGGCCAAATGCTATGGCGGATCTCCAGTCCTGTGGAAGGGAGCGAAAGTGGGGTTCCTGAATCTCGGAGGGGCCGGCATGTCATCCACCCATGCTGGGTATGGCTTGCCGTCCGGTGGGATCGCCACTTGCCGAGTCTCCAAGGCTTCCAAGCGGGCGATGAGTGCCGCCATCGGATCGTCCGGACATGGGTACCAGTCCTGGCGAGGATCTCTAACCATGAGCGCGTTGCATGGCTCTTGAATCGGGTCGTCGACCGGGTCATCGAACTCGGCAGCTCGTGGGTTGGAGGGCGGAGCGGCCCTTGGGGCAGCGGGAGGAATCCGAGCGGGGTCTCTCAGGTAGTGACACCGCTCGGGAGGGTGTGGTGAAACATACCACGCCCTCTTACCGTAGGCAATGGCCTCTCCCCTGTCGGCAAACACGGAGTAATAACGGTTGCCCGGTCGAGTCTCGTCGAGGATTGGTTGTTACTATCCCCGCTGTCCTGGCCTAGGATCACCGTAATCAGGCCGCCGCTCTGCAGCGCGCTCGGCGAGGAGCTGGTCAACTAGCTTCTTCTGCTCGGCGAGCTGTTGATGTAGCGTGGCCTTTTCAGGATCCTCCTCTGCCCTCTGCATGGAGGCAGATGGGTCGGCGGGCTTTATAGCCCCGCTGTGCTCTTTACCTTTGCTGACGTTTCGGCTCAACGTCAGTGCTTCAGTGGGTGTGGGGAGACCCAGGAGGTTCCTCTGGTGACGAGTAACTCTCACCGATGGATCCAACAACGGCTTGTCTTCGGGGGGAGAGCCCAATCGAGAAGTTCGAAGCCGTTCCCCTCTCCCGACAGGTTGGCCATATTGACCGTTTCCGCCCTTGGGGGTGTACCCTCAGGGCCACCCAGCGAATCGGGCTGTCGGCGAATCGCACTGAAGCGTAGGGCAGCGTACTGCCCCCATCCATGGAAATACACGTGGGGGTGGCTTCCTCGATAACCTTCCGGAGTACTTGAAAACACTCAACGCATCGTTGTTGGAGGGCCTCATGGTGCCCAAATGACCCGGGGTGCCGAACCGCGGGGAGCGTGGCCAGGTCAATCTGACGGCACTGCTCACCAATATCCTCCAGGTGTGCTTGACTCCTGGGATATGGGATTTGTAGGCAGTGAAGAGGGGAGTGAGTCTCCCGGAGAGTTCGGCGGAAGCTTTCGAACTCATCCGGGGTGAGCGATTCTGGTGCATCAAAGTCTGGTCCTGCGACTGGCCAAAACTTCTCAGGGAAATGGCCCTCTGCAAGGACGGTCCAGAAGCTCCACGACTCAAACTCGGGACCCAGGTCTTCTTGGTCCCCTTAAACGACTGGGAATGGATGGGGAACCGGCAGTGGTGCCGAGGCGGGCCGCCGGGCCGACGGGCTGGCCGGTGGTGAATACGGCGAGCAGGCCGATTGGCCTCCATATCCCGGGCCGCCCTCTGAGGGTGGCGGTGCCCCAGCTACCACATCACGATAGGACGGCCGGCGAGCGAACATCCTGCCGTAGCATCGGAGCTCGCCGAGGGTGCACTAGATCGTGGTTCGACCGTCGGTCCCCAGAAAAAGTCTCCGGCTTCTCCGATCGAGGCAGAAGGCGCTTCCGGAGGGGCCGGTACCAACCGCAAGCTTGATCCTTGCGGGTCTACCAGGCCCTCGCTACTCCGGATATACCATCGGGGAGAAGCGGGGATCACATCGATCTTGCTCTCGGGGGGTACGAGGCTGACGTGCCACATTCTTACCCCGGCCCCTAACTGGAGGGATTGAGGGGTGGGCTCTGTCGCCGAATCATACTCCGCCTCTGTATCAGAGAAACGAACCGGTCGGATCTCTGTCCGGAATTCCCTAACATTCATCCCTCGACGTCGACGCCTCGCCTTCCTGCCCCTGGGTGGTTCTTCGGGGCGTGGCTGATCTCTGTCCTGGCGTCCTCTGGCTGCACCGGTGCTGGGGCCAAGAGGACTGGAAACCAAGGTGCGAGGAGCACCGGGACAGATATCAAAGGGGGCGCGGGGAGAGATGATTCCGGGCAGGCCTCCGGGCCGGGATCGGAAGGTGGGATGACCCATGCCTCTTGGATCGGCCACACGGAGTAGACCCTGCTGGTGAATAGCGCTACCGCGAGGTGGTCCGCGGTGGCTATTGCCTATACCAGCAACCGGGAGAGTCAACCCAACCTGCCTTTGGGGCGGTCGGGGCCTCGATCCAGGTCGGGCATAGAAGTGCCCCTGCTCAGGATGCTCAGGGGCCTGGTGACTGGAGCCAGCAGTGGCTTGGGCCAACGCGGCCGCTGTTTCTAGGGCCCCAAGGTGGGCATCCTCTTCCGCTCGTGCCCGATGTTGGCGTCGGGACAGACGAGTCGGGATTAGCGGCGCAGGCAGGTCGAGAGCCCGTTCTTCGACTTGAGAAGTCGGGCGGCGGTGTCGACGTGACCTGGCAGGAGCCCTTATCACGGATCCCTGGAGAGAATCTCTGATAGGGTGGTCCCGGACATCCTCCACCTCATCCGCATAGGGGAGGGAGCTGTTGTAGCGTTCCGGGGATAAACTCCCGAAGCGGTTGGACGTTGAGGTAGGCAGCGGTGCCTCCCTGCACGGCCCTCGGGGGCGGCGTTGGTGGCGAGGTGCAGCTTCCACGAGGTCTAGGGGAGCCATGTCCCTGGTGGGGATGACTCCCTCTTCCTCATATCTCCGCACCAAGTTGTTGATCACCCTTCTCAGGATGACCTCCGAGGGGGAGAGAGGGCGTGGTCGTCCCGCAGTTGCGGCTGCTGGGACGGCTATGAAACAGGCGGGACCGTGCGGAGTAGCCGCGTCGGTGTTTCCCCTACCCCTGCGCCAGTGGGCGGGTGGCGATCAGGCACTGGATTGGGCGACCTGATTCCTGAAAGCAGGGAGAAGAACCCGTTAACACTGACAGGAAAAGGAATCGACAACAAACCATTAGTGCCACGACGCCTTCCGTGGGGGGAACCCAGGCCATCGACGTCGTGAGACGGAGTACCCGATTTCCCTTCCCCAGCCCCTGGTGGGTTCCGTGCCCCGGTGCTGAATGCTCGGCCGGGCAACATGCTAGTCTTCCAACACCTCTGAAAGCTATCGGTCATCGTATTGAGGAGAAGAGATTCACGTCAGGTTCACCATTTACTGTTTCGGTGCGGATGTGCGTCGGGTTTCTGTTCCGACGCTGTTCTGCCAGGACGCGTTCGCGCGTGCGCCCGTCGACCCGAGGGGATGGGAGTGCGGCTTGTGACCCCGCCGTCGCGCTTTCCAATGGCGGGCGGCATCCGTCCCTTATTCAGGGACGTCTGCTCCTTGATCGAAACCGGGATGATGGTATGTCGGCTCTTCCTTCCGTGGACGTCTCCTCGGAACTCGTCGCCTAGTCCGGGTCTCCCTCAAAGATTTAAGAATGTTCGTGAATCTGGTTCCCAACGCCAGATCTTCATGGACATCGGTTAATTACGCTGCTTCCGCCCAGACGCTCCAAGGAGTCCGGTCGGGGCAGCAACCTGCGTTGAGGAGACCAGGTAGCTCTGGGTGTTGGGGGCGTGTCTTAACACTGCGGCTCTGCATGTCTGCCTTCCGTTCCTAATAGGGCTTCTCGAAGGCGTGATGGCCTGAGGCATCCCGCACTGGGTGCGGGGAGCCGCGTTACCTGAGGTATTCCTTAGCTTCCCATGTTTAACACGGGGCATGTCGCGAGTTTAACGTCCAGCGGGGACGACATCGGACAGATCAACACGAGGAGTGGATCAGATGACAGAACCCCTTGCGGGGAACCTTCGACGCTGGGGCCAGCACATGGGCGGCTTCTCGAATGAAGTGGAGTGGAATGAAATGGCATGACCCCACTGGGATGTGGCGGCCTGGGTAAGGATCAGGATGGATGATGGAGTGAAGAGCTTGGACCCCGTAGAGGCTTCCTATGTACCGCGCGTTAGCATGGATCAAAGTCAGCGTAGTTCGGATATACAGTTTAACGTCATGTTGGTCGATGACAAGCCGACTCACGAGGAGGTCGAGGCTGCCGGGCGGCGGATTGAACCGAACCACCTCACACAGAGGGGGATGGAACGGCCGGGTGGATCACAGTTTCACGTCATGCTGGACGCTGGTGTTTGGGGCTTACACTCTAAGGAGGCCCATATGCGGCAAAGCTCAGTTGGAGAGGGACTTGGGCCGAAGGTGAGAGACCTCGATCCCTATCACGCCCTCTACTGGCTTTGGCAGTGGGGAAGCACAATGGAGATACACATGTGCAGTCCCCCACAAGAAACTAGGGGTTTGTAATACCCTACCCCCGTGGGCGAAGGCCACTCCAATTAATCGTCCCTAAAGAGGGGAAATCCCGACATCCCTGCAGAGACGAGCGTGTGGGGGCCACATCCAAACCGGGGGGGGGGACCCTGCGTGCGAGGCACGAGATCGGATGAAGCGGACGGTTTAACGTCTTGCCGGACGAAGTACAGTTTAACGTCGTGTGTTGAGGACGATGGATGCTTGGAAGTTTAACGTCTTGTAGCGTGGACGTGGTGCAGTTTAGCGTCATGCAGGACGGAGTGCAGTTTAATGTCATGCGGGACGATGATGCTTGGCAGTTTAACGTCTTGCAGCGCGGACGTAGTGCAGTTTAGCGTCATGCAGGACGGAGTGTAGTTTAACGTCATGAGGGACGATGATGCTTGGCAGTTTAACGTCTTGCAGCGCGGATGTAGTGCAGTTTAGCATCATGCAGGACTTAGTGCAGTTTAACGTCATGCGGGACGATGATGCTTGGCAGTTTAACGTCTTGCAGCGCGGACATAGTACAGTTTAGCATCATGCAGGATGGAGTGAAGTTTAACATCATGCGGGACGATGATGCTTGGGCTGTTTAACGTCTTGCAGCGTGGACGTGTAGTTTCCGCCGATGGGTCCGTGTCACTTCGCGCGAGCCTGGAGGGCCGCACGGGAAGACAACGCACGGTGCGAGCACCCGGGATGAAGATAATCGGGCACCACGCAGGCGGGTACCCTCAGGGGGTCAAAGGTGGCGACCCTTGTGTTTTGCATGCAAAAGTGGAGCTTGGCGCGCAATACCGCGGGTCGTCGTGCAATTGGGTGGGCTGGCGCACAATTGGGCCAGCGCTTTGCGCGCGGAAGGTGGAAATTGCGCGCACCGGGCCTCTGATAGCGCGCGGGGGAAACGGCCCATTCTTTAACGAATGGCCACTTAGTAAGGGTGGGTGCGCGCAATCGGGCTGGATTGCGCGCACTCGGGGGGCAATTGCGCTCAAGAGGCTTCTTTTGCGCGCGAAGGCCTTCGGGTGAGGAGTTGGTCAAAGGAAAGAAGCCAAAGGGGTTACGCGCGAAGGCGAACCCTGAGGCTTGCTTGCGCGAAATAAAAGAGGTTACCTGAAGATCGGCATTGCGCGCGGAGGGGGTGGGATTGCGCGCACAAGCGACCCTTCGAATTCTGGCAACCCTCAAAACGTTGGGGGTTGCCTTGTATTTATAGGCAATACCGGGAGAGCGATTCGACTCGCGGGCGCGCAATTCAGCGCAAGCGCGAAATAAGGGCCCGGCGCGCTATACGGTCGCGCAGGGACGTCAGGCGCGGAAAAATTACGCGCCGACTTGCCCCATTGCGCGAATCCCGGAAGGATTGCGCACGCCTAGCCACTATTGCGCGCGGGCCTCCGATATTTCGCGCAAGGCCTTCGGGCCTTCCGAAACATGCTTCTGACTCCAAATATGACCTCACTTTCCTCATCCGGAACTTCGTTTGAGGAGTAACGGACTTTTCCGGCGTCTATAATATGTTATGTCTATTAAAAATATACGAAGTGTACTTTCCTTTTACTGAGCCCTAGATTAGGTAGTCTCCATGTCACCCCACAGAGCCTTGTGTTTGGTCATTACACGACTAGCACACAAATACCCACAACAACCTAGAACATGGAATGTACTTATATAAACATAGCGTGTACCCTAGAAATTTTCAAAAACTCATCTTTTTCCTCAAAAAAAACAGAAAAAAAGATTCATACATGAAAAAAAGATCTCGGCTCTTACAAACATCCCTGATTAATAATATTCATCCTTGAATTTCCCTAGCAAGGAAGAGTAGTTGAAGAATCCCCGAACAGCTCTGGCCATAGAGATCGTACATTAACCTCCCTCTCTGATGTCCCCTCTTGTGCTCACATGTGCTGCCACTGCACTCGTTCAAGAGGAACAAGCAAGCCATAAAGAACCTTCACATTGCAATTCGCAATCCCTATAGAATTCTCCTTGAATGATGCATCCACCACTATCTCAACATCTTCGAGATCAAAGTCATGGGACGGGTCTGAGATGTAACATCGTAGATGGGAAACGTGAAAGACATCTTACATAACCCAATAACCTTGAGGTAACTGCAACTAATAGGAAACCGGCTATAACCATTCAAAAACCTCAAACGATCCAATGTACCTCATTGAAAGAATAACATGTATCTTAATCCTCCCGTGTCCCGACCTCTGTGTGACATGATGAAAAACCTAATCTCTGACCTCGAACACTAGAGGATGTCTCTGTCGATCGACATAAGACTTTTTCCATGACTGTGCTGTATCCATCCTCGTCTGAATCAAATATATCTTCATTATGGTCTCCTAGTTAAGAGGAGGTCTCGGCATAGCTGCCTCACCTACCACCAGCCAACAAAGGGGTGATTGGCATGGCCGACCGTACAAAGCCTCATTAGGTGCCATCTGAATAGTTTCATGAAAATTATTTTTGTAGGAGAAACCCACATAAGGTATTTTCATATCCCAAGAACCAACAAAATCTAGGATTCATGCTTGAAACATGTCCTCCTGCACCTGAATCGTACGCTCAGGCATGATATATGTCTGGGGATGGAATGTTATACTCAGAAGTACGTGGGTTCCCAAATCCCTTGGTATTCCCTGCCAGACCCTAGATGTAAAATGTATATCCATTTCTGAAACAATGGAGTTTGAAATCCCATGTAGATGTAGAATATCTCGGATGTATATCCTTCCCATCACATCAATTCTGATGGTCTCTATGATCTGTATGAAGTGATAAACCATTGTGAGTCTGAAAATGTCAAACCAAAAATCACCATTCCCTTGGGAAGACCTCGGTAAACTTATCACAAAGTCCATCGCGACATCATTCCACTTCCAATCAGGAATGGGTAACAACTGCAAAATCCCTATTGATCACTAAGGTTCTTCCTTCAACTTCTAATAGATGGAACACATCATGTAAAACCCCCAAAATCTCTCTTCATTCCTGGAAACCAATACAAACAATGTAGATCACGATTCATCTTGGTGAAAACAAGGTAAACTGAACAAATAGAGGAATGATAGTCCCGTATCAGCTCCCCGTGGATTTTTGATGACACCAATACACGTCCATGAAAATGAATGATCTAATCCTCAACTCCTATCCATCCATGAATAGGTTCATCTCCTGAAATGCTCTCATGTAGTACTAGGACTTCAGCATCTGATAGCTTCCTCCTTAGAAATCGATCATGTAGAGTAGAGGTGACAACGAAAGAAGAAAATAATTTCTTCCCCAATATTTCGTGCACCTTCAAATGCATCTTAGAGATTATATCCATAATTTTCCTCTCACTACTGGCCTCGTGAACTACTTGTAATTGAGTCATCACACTCAACATTTCAGCCACATCATTTCATTTCTCAGGCATGTAGGCATGCTCAATGTCAAAGGACAAAAGGTACTCAACCCACCTTTTTTGTCTCAGATTCAGATCACACTGACTGAAGATATACTTGGGATTTTGTGGTTACTGAAAACCATAAAATGATCTACAAGTATATAATGTCTCAAATTTATGATCTATGAGGTCATATAGCACCTCAAGAACTAATGTTTGGTGTTCATTAATGCTAAACCATATACAAACAATAACCGATCAAAAATAGGTATTTTATCAAGGCATCTATCACAACAACATGAATATTTAACACAACATCTACCACAACAACACACAATCGGTAATGCACCCTAAATGGAATTGCAAGGATGCATGACATGTTATTTCTAGAAAGTTCATGTATGATGAAAGAGATGAAATACATTAATATCATCAAGTAGAAACTGAAATAGTTCGTCAATAATATCAACAATAGTAGCATAAAACAAGTGAATCACCCAATGGTGAAATAAAATCAATTGTAAAATTTCAATAATTGTGGTTAATTAGTTTTTCCATATGCACAGGTTATCTACTCCTGGGAAAAACTCATTACCAATTACATATTCTATCTTATCCTAGGTTATTGGATCCAAAACTTAAGTCAAGACTAAAAGAAGACTCTTTGATACCCCTTTGTAACATCTTGCTTCTCTGTATCACCCAGTGGTTCTCGGTACCAGATAGGTCACGTGGCCTAAAGCCCATTTCTCCAAACGCCAAAATTTTCCATATAGTAGTAGGGCCTTGGTAGTGATAGGGGAGAATCTATTCTCTCATTGTCATAGTGTAGAAGGGTGATTTCCCTTATCTCGAACTACAACAATATATATAGTTTGGGCAAAAAATAATGACCCCAATGGGGTGTGAGACGTAACCCAATACGAAATAACCCAATGTTCCATGGCTAACAGTTAGTGAAAATATTTGGCAGTAAATATGAAAAAAAGTAGTTGATAAGAAAGTACTCAAAAGTTACCAATCCTAATGTTTAAATGAATTACATTTCATATATCATGTATGTAAGTTATAAAAACAATGTAACCCTCTATGAATTACTCACAACCTAACACTTATGGTTGTACTAAATAAACAAAATCAACCCTCTAGGATGTTCTCACAGTCTAGCCCCGCTGGTTCCAGTTTTAGAAAAGACACTCTGAAGAAGAACTCATCGTCAATTCCCCTATGGTCTTTTATCGGTAAACTACACAAACTCCAGTGAATCACATAAAGTCTAATTCCCCCTATGGTCTAGCAACGAGGAACTAAATAAAATCTGAGGGACCACTTAAATACATACCCCCTATGGTCTCGCAACGTATTGTAAATAGACACTCTGGATAAGCCCTCAACATCTACTCTCTATATGGTCTACTACACTAGGTTCCCTTAGCCCGCGGTAATCAATCATGCACAAATAGTATAAGGTAGACAATGTAAAACTCGAAAATTATTTGGATAAATAGTCTACAGCATATCACAGCATGTCAAATTAAATAAATCCATCCTAACAATACTACACATGGAAAACAAAACACCCAAATAGGCAATGCTAGACCAAACTGTCAGAATCATGCTTGCATGGGAAACACATCCATATCATGGAAAATAAGCCTATTTAAAATCATAATTCCTCTAATCAATCACACAATCCATTGAATGAAATAAAATGTTTATTAACCATAAAACAGAGTACCCCAAACAAGGTTATTGGGCCCTTTTACACATACAACTCATAGACTAACTACGGAAAGACAGAGACCACCTACCTCAGTTTTGTTTGATAAATTTATGTGAACCTCATGCCTTGAATCACCCTAGAATTCCATAGATCTATAAAACGGCTAAAAAGGTTCAACCTAGGATATGTCACAAAAGAGGATAAATCGAGATATGAGGCTCAAGAAGAAGGAAGATATTGTAGTGGTTATTCTAATGCAATAAATATCGGTCAATTCAGAGAACATATGGCGAATCCAGGGCTCAAAGATAAATTGTCGTCCACAGATGCTACTGGATGAGATAGACCTAGAAGGAGGGTGTTATGTCGAATAGATGTGTCCCCGGTTTATTTAATGAAATAAAAATAAAGTACACGACGTGTCTTTTAAAACTACATGGCGTGTACTTGCATTTTACCAAGGCCCACATTAGGCGGTCTCGAGGACACCCCACACAACCATGTTTTTTTCCATTACATAGCTAGCACATGGCTACCCGCAGAATCTTAGTACACGACCTGTACTTATAAGTACATGGCATGTACTCCTGAAATTTCCAAAAAACTCCTCTTCTTCTCAAAAACACTAGAAAAAAACAATCATATCTAAAAATAAGATCCGAGTTCATACATTAATGCTCAAGACTATGAAAAACATTAATTCTTGTGAAAAAATAGTAAGTGAGCATATGAGTTTGAACCATATGTTCTTACATTATCAATGATGTAAAAATAGTGTATTAAATTGAAAATTTATATATACATAATTTTAATATATATTAATATTCATAACAAAATTATAGTATTTTAGTAAAATACCATGAATTCACCCTAACAATTCTTTGACATGTACAATTAATCAATAAACTCAATTTTATCAAAATAATTAACTAAATGTGAAAAAATTAGTTTTTAAATAAAATAATATTATATTTGAAAAAAACAATTTGAAAAAAATTATTTACTTCTTCCAATATATGGGTATTTCATGCTTTTAATTAAATATTATATATAGACTGTCATAGGACTGGTTACTATTCATAAGGGTATGTAACTTTTCATAAGTGTGATGTTACCTTTCTTAAGGGTAGGTTACTATTCACTAACAAATATGTTGGCTTTATCAGACACTAAATAAATAACTGATTGCAACCATGTATGTCTGCTTTCAAAATTCAAATCACAGAAGTGTGAAAATTATGTTTAAAGAATAGTTATAATTATCCACATAAAAAATTGATTCCTGAATTTCAAAAAAAATTTAACCTTGCGGTGTTTCAATTATTAAATATTATTAAATATATAAATTTTTATATTACCAGGTTATTAACAATTACATGTTAATATGATATTTCATGTAATATCGAATTTGTTTTTTATATATAATTTTACTTATTATACTTGTTAATCATAAACATATATTGGTATATTTATTTGCATAATGTATAAATTTTTATAAATATTAAACATATTTATTATATAAATATTTATAATAAGATATAAAATATTTAATTATGACATGAAATACACAGTAAATATTAAAGGTCGGCCATATGTACACATGAATGTCATTTCCATTTTCTTTTTTTATTTAATGAATGAATGTAAATGAAATATATATATATATTATAGGAATTATTATTTCATAAATTTCATATAAATTTACCAAACCCATCCTTAATACATTCCATGGAAAGTGAGAATGAATCACATCGCTATGTGGATGCATTAGTCCACACATCCACATGCTGGAAGCAGGAGCTAGCTGCCAGTAGTGCCGACATCCATCAGAGTCGGGCCAGGCCATGCGGTGGGGCAGACCGACCGAACTAGGCTAGTCCATCCTGGATGGGTCTTCGAGCTAGGGTTCTAATGATCTTATCTCTTAAATAGAGTGTCTAATTTTTGTAGCATCTATAGCTACATGTTCTTCTTAATGAGACTGACCTTTTGAAGCATGTTCGAGAACGTTTTATTTTGGGCTCTATTCTCGAAGGCCCGAAATGTATGAATTTAATAATAATATAATTATTATTATTCAGGAAACTTACATCAGACCATATGTCGTCATATGATGTCGGACTGACACGCCATTAGAGGCGTCGTGATCCTAGAGTATAGGAAGACATTTCAGTAATAATTTTAGGCAAATAGATAGAATTTTGGGGTGTAGGATCCACAAGACCCTTATTGGGGGTTTACGGTGCAATGTAACCTTTTCACCAGGTGACTATTTTGGAAAAATGAATATCTAATCCAGTGTGATTTTTCAAGGGGATCACAATGGTATGTTCTGTTTGATGGGTTACAGGGCTGTGGTGTGGGTCCCACATGGCACCACTCATGTGTGGTATAGTGGAATGCAACATCTTTACCACGTGTCCATTTGGGACGAATGGGAATTCATTTCCATGTGTTTTTATGATGGAATCACAATGGTGCAGTTCTGTTTATGTATTTCAAGATAGAGATGTTTGTCCCACAGTGCACTATTTGTGCACAACGTGGTGGAATGAAGTTTCTTACTTGGGAGTCCATTTTGGGTGAATAAATTGTCAATACTATGCATTTTTTTGAAAATAATCACAATGATGTGATCTATCTAGTTATATGAGGCTGTTTTTAAGATACATTTAGATAGAATTACATTTCCTCTCTTTGGATATGTAATGGGAAACATGAGCTTGCCATATTTTTTCCATGAGGTTCCAGGTACTCTACGAGTACAATGACACATAGTGTGGGTACTTTTTCAAAGTTCAGTACACAATTATATGTTGGTACATGACAAGATGATGAGGCAGATTCACACATTGTGTGGTCCCCCACGAGTTATATACCACATTAAAAATCTTCTACCTCTCAAATATCATTATTATGAACTAAGATTTTGGTTAGAGAGTACCCTATCGGGGGTATTTTTTTACATAGGAACATGATGGTGACCTCCTTAGTGGATTTTACGCAATGATGCAAAATTTTCTGAGGGATATTACTATGTGAGGCGACGCTCGAAGTTCTAAGGGTGATGCTTATCTGGGGATATACTTGATGTTTTTGGCATGATGCCTATTCGAGGTGATGCTTAATTATAGTAGTAATGAGAGTGATGATTTTAGAGTCACCAGAGCATTGTCGACTTACCCTCTAGCACGAATGGGTAGTGTGGTTCACCATTATCTCATACGGGCTTACCCTCCAACGAGGCTGGACAGTGAGGTTCACTGTTCTATATTCTGGGCTAAACCATACTATTCTATCTTCTGGGATAACCCTCCAGTGAGGCTGGTTAGTGAGGTTTATCATTCTATCCTCAGGGATTATCCACCTAGTGTAGCAAGGGAGTGAGGTTTTCTTGTTAATATTTCCGGATGTACTATCTAGCGGGTCTAGAAAGTGTTGTTTGTCGTTTAATCTTTCGAGATTACCCTCCAGCTGGGCTGGACAGTGGGTTCACTAATAAGTCTATTGAGTATACCCACTCATGGGGATGGGTAGTTAGTTCATGTAATTGTGATATTTTCTCTCAACATTGTGGAAAAGTGATGAAATGTGATTGACGTGACATTGGACACTCAGGAACGTGGAGCATGTTTCCCACCAAGATGCATCCTTGTGATGTGACCAAAAACTATTTGGGTGAGACAAACCTTCTCAGAGAGGATAATATCAAGATATGATAATTGATCCCCATTAACATGTAGTTCATAGTGTATGTGTGGGATTATGGGAATCCATGGTGGTTTCTTCTGGGACTATTAGATACTCTCTATTCATGGGATGGTTTTGAGATAAAGATCCACTTACTCTCTCATTTGGTCTTCTTTGAATGAAAAAAATATATATATCTTATTTATAATACCCACTACATGAGTTTTTGTTACTCTCCTTCAAAGAGTGGGGAAGATGTTGGAGGACTCATCTGAATTTTGTGCCTTTCTTCTCGTGGTTGGATGAGTCTACTCTCTTAATATATGTAGTGAAGACTCGATGATAGGTTAATCTTCTAACCTTTTTATGCACTCTGTGTTTTCACGAGATTACTTAATTCCTTTGCTGGGTTTATCTATACTCTTTTACAGTACATTGTTATACATACTTCTTCATTCTTCAGTACCTCTTTTTATGCTCCCTTGATCCTTTGAGGCATCCCACTGAGTATTTTTATACTCACCCTTCTTGAGAATTTCTTGCACTCGGTGTGCCCTTGTAGACAAAGGACATGTTGATCATGACATCAGAGGAGCATAAGGATATTGGGTTCTTAGGCTGCGTGTGGTAGTAGTAGAATCTGATCTATGAGTGGGGCTCTCTCATCTGTTTTAATTTTCCACCTGTGGCCTAGTTGTGGCACTTTTCTGGTTTGGAGTCTATTTTTCCCATTTATTATTCAGTTAACTTATTTGTACTTGTACTATATAGAGGATGATGCATGTTTTTGGTTTATATATATAGTATCATTTTCTATTGATTTATTTTCCCTTAGAACTTTTTCATTGAGTTGGTTGTGTTTGTTTGTAAAGGTCCGTAGTAAATGGCCTCCATGAGTTTTTTGTTTCTTCTGTTCTTGTCACCAGCCGCTACCCTATAGAGGCCGTCTTGGGGTAGTTGCAGTTCTAGACCTAAAATGGTTCTATTCGTGAAATACATTCTCACAAAAACATCCAAGATAATCACATTATCAATAGATAATATCAATATTAATAACATGGGAATAATAACTAGAATAAAAAGAGACTAAATGAGAAGAAACCACAAGATAAAGAGGTAGAACATACCTCAGATCACCACATATTAAAGGAATGAAATTTAGTATAAATCCATGTCAAATGAATCACCAATAAATGATAATAGGGTCACATAATCCATTAGAGTCGATATTTCTATTTTTTATTGTGGAAAATCATGAGAACTATGAGTTTTATAGTAATGCTTCCTAGGGGATCTATATGGCGTGTAATGCATACATATCATCTAAATTTCTGATTTAAGGCAATATTGAAAAATGTGATTCTTATGATAATTTTATCCGGACTATTTATATGTCATGTAACACCCCATGAACAATCTTAAAATATGTGAACTACACATTTAGGACATGACTTCCCCTTACACACTGTGTATTCTCCTTGATTATATATTTTCATAGTTGAAACCCTATAGACTCACATTAGGCCTTCAATAAGCACCATAAGCTTCATAGGTATGTAAAGGTTCAGCCTAATTGGATCTGATGAATTATATTAGATAACAATTAAAAATAATTTTCCTTAATAATCTAAAACTGAATCAACATAGAAAATCAAAATTGGTCCTCTGAATGACAACCACATGATTTTTCTCTTAAGGGTCTCTCTATATCAAAAGCTCAACAACCTCACTCCAAGGGAAATAGTTCAAACACATGAAACCATAAAAACCATCTCATAAACAGTCTACTAATATAGATTAGTCTCACATGATAGTAAATAGGAAAAAAAATTAAAAATGACACCATATCATTACAAAGAATGGTTGACATTAATAATGGAAAAATGTTACATGAGAAGAGTTTATCCTCAATGTGCCATGTAACTAAATGTGAATATATGAATCAAGTTCAAAGGTACACTATTAAATGACACTGTTTAACTACAATATACGAACCAATGGAATATCACACAAAAAAACACCTTCTCATGGTTGTCCTTGATCTCTAAAGTCCTCTCCCCAATGGTCATGTAATCACCAACATCTATCTCTTACCAATCAATCACATGATATTAATAATAATAATAAAAATGATATGTGCATGTGAAATCCTAATGTATCCAAATAATCTATAGGGTATGTGATCACTAGTAATCCATGACTCTAATATGAGACAACAGCTCAAAATTTCCAACCAACCAGGGCGAACGCTTACCCCCACGAAAAAACAGTCACAACCCACGATGAGGATTAAACTTCATTTACATGTGATCCCCCACATCAAAATATAATGGTTTTCTGTTATGATCAAACTATAATTTTTGATAATTCTACGTTTCTTTCATTCTTTCATTAATTACCTGAACAATATATTTAATTTTTGATAATAATTCTTGCTTGAGAATTACAGCCTCTCAAACACCAGTCCAACAAAGCATAGAACTGAAATGTTGGATGTATAAATAATCCAATAGAACCATAAAAATGGTGGATTTAATACAATAATTGTAATAAAATTCTATCTAGTTTTGGTTCCACATCTATGAACCTTCAAAAAACTGGACACATGAGCACAAAATGTCTTCAAGAATTTTGATGTTCAGATCCCTTTGAATATATTTCTATGGATGAAATGTACTATTAAGGTATAACTGAGATCTAAAATACATATGAAGATATATCTACAACTTGAAGTTATAGAGAGAATCTAAATAATAGATTATCTTTCTTAGGACACTGTGGAGTCACATCACATCCTTTAAATACATCCTCAATAATACCGTAACTGAGTTCCGTTCCATGATCTATATAAAATGGTCTTATTTTTTCAAAAGTTCCACTATCACACATAAATAATAATATACGCCATGATCATGTGGTAAACTAGAAATATTTTCCATCAATATGACCATCCACATAAACCTAGAACATCTATTGTCAGGAGAAAACTATTGGGAACATAGGGAAAGACAATCAGCATCTGGGAGACCAAATGTACTGAAACAAACTCTCAAACTGCATGCTTCAGCAATGCCATTAAGACTAACCACAAAAAGCTCCGTATATATTGGTTACACTGTGATGTACTACCTAAGGATAAAATTAGATATCCAGAATAACCATCTAACACTTCACTAATGGAATTAAAATCCATCCATGGAACAACACCTAGTATAATCCATCAGAAGTCCAGCCATCAAGTACATCACAATAATTGTCTCTCTCCCTGTAGACCACTACCTAGGAAGTCCCCAACAAGAAATCCTCATTCTACTTCAACAAATATGACTACACTATCACTATTAAATGAAACCATGCTCCCACAACCTCTCCCATATCTAGGTTCATTGGTATGTGTTCTTCTATTAATCTACCAGAATCCCCAAATTCTCACATAGTATCACTATGTGAATACCATTTTTGCACATCAGCCACAAAAATTTTCTTCCCTTGATCATAAAATATTGTAATGTCATAATAATTCAGGAATTTAGTCCTCTGAAACTGAAACAAGTTCATTTCATTCTATGAGAAGACATTCCATAAACTCCTATGGATGGTAAAAAACAAAAAACTCTCTCCAATAATGCAATGCCACTAAATCCTTAAGGAAAAAATACCCTCCAAATCAAGATCATCAGTTGCATATATAATCTACTAGGTATGTAACTAAAAATTCTTATATGAAACAAACAATATTCAAAGAAACGTAATGAATCCTAATACAAGACACAAATAATTAAAAAATGAAACTGAACACTTTGTAACAAAAAAATTGACTGGTGCATTGGCCATATTCTCCTTCATGTAATCAAAATCAACCTTACAACTATCAGTCAACACGAACTCTAGGTCCACTCAAGAAAAGGTTGTCGGAGGGGTTTCAACCGGAGATAAATTTCATACCAAACTCCAATAATATCACAAAATACAATTTAAGTTACTCACCACAACCATTATATTGAGGGATTCCCAATACATAACATCATATATTATTAATTGGTATACATATACTCCCTGACAAGATTACACATTCCTCATGCTTCAAACTTCTTGGGCCAAGAACATACACAATGAATTTACCCTAAATAGCTTCTCACAATTTTGAAATCCAAAAATGGTAGAAGGATTCTCTAAATTCTCTTCTTAAGATGCAGAGTACAAAAGGAAGTCATTGATGAAAAACACCACAAACTATTATAGTAACTCCTTGAAGACTATTTACATCAACCCCATAAAGACATCCAGAAAATATACTACCCTAAATTGAATAATGAAAAAGTCATAATTCAAATGATTATAATAGAAATCAGTATTCTTAATATCCTAATCCTTCACCATCTTTTGATAATATCATGACCCAGATTGATATCCGAGAATAAACATGATCATTTTAGCTGATCAAATAAATCATCAATACTTATAAGATTATTTTAGTTCTTTACTATAACATATTTCAATAAATTATACTCAATATAATTCCACAAACATCAATCATACTTTTCTAACAACAAAATTGGTACACCCAATAGTAAAACACTCTACTGAAGAAAAATTCACTGGAACAGATCATCAATTTTAACTCATAGATCTTTTATCTCAAAAGAATCCATCATATAAAGAGACATCATTATAGGAGAAATTCTTGTATATATCTCAGTCCTATACTTGGCCTCTCATTGTGGGGGTAAATCACAAAAATTCTCTATAAATACATCATGTTTCTCTTATACATCCATCAGAAACACCAATTAATAATCCTATGATAGTCTTGGTATTAACTCATACATCAATTATGGAAATGATGGAACACACCTTTGAACCTTATAAGGGTATAAAATTTTAGCAAACTGTAGTGGATCAATATCATCATTATAAATCACACCAATCTTCCCAATGTAATCCACAATATCTTACAGAAAATAAAATGATTCCTTGTAGAGGATTAAATCATATTGTGGTATTCAATAACATATGAAATATCCCCCAGAGATATTCATCAATAGAGATAGTTAATAGTATTTTGATACATCCTACAAGTCATCTTGACCAACAACTAGTGTAATTAATGTAAAGGAAACTATAATCCTATCAACCTCATGTCCTACCGCAAGGATGAGGGTAGGTGATATAAATTAACGTGTCACTCTTGAATCAGAAAGAACATGTAACCATGTAGGAAAAAGTAAATGTTACCAAAAATCACTTCTAGATGACCTAGTTATAGAAACACTAAAGGATGATGCTGACAACAACCAACTCCACAGCCTCTCTAACCCTGCTGATGGCCACCACCTTGGACACACTAATCTCTCTTACGATAAAGATAATATTTGTGTTATTTCAACATGCCCCATATATTCTATAATGATCCCAAACTAGTGAACCATGTTGGTTATGTCTTAACTAAAACTTCCAAAATGGTGGAACCTAATGTGGAACTCCTAGCCCACACTATCTTCTCAGAATTTCCGGGAACTCTTTCCACTAATGACCTTGGGATTCACAAAAAATAACTCATATAGTCGATTTTCTATATGTCTGAGATCATTCGACACTATATAAAGAAGATGATGAGGGTTGCGACATACCCTAGCAGACTAAAAAATATTATATCCTTACAACAGGGAACCCTAAAACATAACTATGCTTCATGGGGATTGCAGATGACCCCTCTCTTATTGCAACCCAATTTTGGGTAGCATCCTATCAATAACTTATCACTATACATCACCATGATATTCATATCATCAGTATAAATAGGGTTATATGTAACTGGATTTTTTGACACAAATTCTTTTTGAAATTATTTTTCCTTGACTTCTCATCTTGAAACAGGTCTTAAGCATATCACATAAGGGATCAAAAATGCATCCCAAACTATCACATGTTTTAGATTCCCTATGAAATATTATAAGTATCATGTGGTTTATCCTTCATCATGGATGAAGAATGAATCTATAATATGAATTTATCTCAAAACATTAACTATGAAACTATAAAATACTCATCATATCTATGGAAAAATAACCACCACTTCAATGCTAATAAATACAGAATCCTCACAACCAACGAATCACAGTGCTCCTTCAATGCATAGATGACATTGAAAACTATATCAACATCCTCCAACCTATCTTGTTTGATTGTATCTAAAATAGATCCATTATAATTATTCATAATATAGAAACTAATCTCTCGAATTTTCTAACACCAAGAGGTATGATCGTTGTTCAATAAAGTATAATAATCCATTGACATATAATTCAAATCATCTTATATGTGATCTAGATGAGGATTTATACTTGGAAGAATTAATGAAGAAATAATAGACTTTTACATCTCATAAACCCGGAATGTGGATATTTTATATTTTTTAAATATTTATTTTTTTCTCTTGTTTTGATTTTAACATATCCCAATGTCTACCCAGTTAAAACCTCTGATAAAAGAATAATGATTCACGGTCCACTCCGAGTTCATTACCCAAAAACCTTTATCACATTATTTAGTAAGTTTAGTAAACATAAATTTCCTTTTATCATATCATAGGGGTACATAATTTCTCATATATTAGTCATTTTCCTATTTTTACATGGCTCGTTAAGCTTTTCTAAAATCATTTCACTAACAAACCATGAAACCTCACCTATTACAAATTCCAAATTCCATATTGTCCCCCATCCCAAACCCTTGATACCAAAATTTCATGAGACCATCCCCACAAACATACCATAATGAGGGGATATATGTAGTAACTGATAGAGTCCCACATCCAATAGGCCCCGGGTTGGATACTAGCACCAGTGGTATATTAAGCTTGCATATGGGAGGAATTAACCTCTAGGAGAGACACAAAGAACAGGAAGTTAAGAAGGATAAAACATATAAAAATTAACGATATATATATACATATATATGTAACCCAAGTGTAATCAGAAATTTCATATAGTACTATAATGGTTGGAAGGGATACTACAAATACAAAAAATGTAAAGACAACAATGACCATGAAATCTAAAAAAATCTTTAAAAAAAAGAGCTAGTAATATCCACCTACATAACCAACCTATTCTGTATGACCCAATTAATGATTATATATATATGGATAGCTTATTTATATACTCAGTTTAATCATCCACATAACCTATTGTGGAAAAGTTTATGAAATATTTCTAAGGAACAGTAAAAAATAGTGAAACTAAGGCCTCAACTAAATAGGTATATTGTGTTCCCAGCCAAACTATATCTATCTCTTACCGTGTATTTCATATGATGAAGAATATAATATAGTGATGTCAAATCATGGGTAGCCTGCTCTCACATCCCCATTGGCTTTCCACTCTACACTAATGACACTTGCCCGGTCCATCTCTCCATAAAGTAATCCAACATGGATACAACTTAGAAAGGAATCATAACATAAACCGCATTCATAACATAATAAAATCATCAAATCCCCATATCCATATATAGTAACCAAGTAGTTTCCGGTAGTGACACCGACCTATATGACATGTATCATAATCCGGTGCAATACCTCAATCCATTAAAACCCATACACCGATTAAGTACCTCATTATATCACATCCAATACACATCATACCTATAAAAATAATTTGGATAATATATCCAGTAATACATGTGTGTGAAATAACAAAAATACATCATAGAAATATATAGACATATAAAGGAAAAGTAAAAATTATTCATACCACCATAAATAATTACTAAGTGAATCGAGTGGTGCCAAAGGCGGTAGTCTGCCATCCATCCACCCACCATGTTGTTGGGTAAAACACACTCCCAATGTCTACTAGGTGTAAGTTTCTCATGACTACATGGTTGGGGTATCATATTAAATCACATAACATAAAGGATAAAATATATATCATAAGCATGTTATGGGATTAACCTAGTCCTAGACTCAGTATATGCTAACATCACTTAGATTTCCAGCATCCACTTGTAAGACAATATATTCTACTTCCAAATATGAATTGAAAGTGCTAAATTAAACTTATTATTTTCTATCAGTAATTTTATTTAATTAATTAATTTATTATACACTAATTAACTATTATCATTATTCTACATTACATTAAATTATTCATCTGAGAAAATTCTTTTCACTCAAGGCATGTTCTAAACTGGGGAATAAATTTTTATTATTAAATAATTTAATCATTTTCATTTGAACAGGAACAACCCTATCAGTTATGAATTATGTAATAACTATTAAAAAAATTCCACAAAACATGTACTCTATGAAAACGATCTAATTATTCCTATAATAGGAAACATGCAACCGGGAAAATCCATCCACCTAATGTAGTAGGGAAAGGAAATCTGGTAAAATATGAAACCTAAACAATGTCCATTAAGGAGATTCCAAGGTAATCATATAATCTCTTAGAATCAAATAAAAAATTAATCACATCATCAAAAAATTCTATTAATTTCCATTCCATTCTTGAAACACACATTTATATCCCAATGGATATCACCATCAGTGGAATCAACTACTACCACACCATTCGGGCAGCCCCACCCATTTCACATAATCCATCCCTAGCTTAACCAGACCAAGATCACATTACTAGTATCATATCAATAGAAACTAAAAAATGATTCATTAAACAATAAAACATATCCCAAAGGTAAATAAAAGTTCTAAAACATGGTATCCAACATTCACATGAAATGAGCTCAGACATCAACAAAACATGGAACACTTCCTTCTCCATAAAGAAGTAAAATAATGCAATAGTAATTATTTTTACCACACAACTAGTTCTTATTCCATAAAAAAATTACTATTTCATTATTAACAGGTTCCAACTATGTGAACCCAATAGAATCAATCTAAAATTAGATATCAAAAATAATAAAATGCTCTTTTTATTAAACTAGTTTCAAAAAATTGTGAGATGAACCATTCTAATTTAACAAGATTTTTTATTTTAATTAGCATGAATAAACATGTTCCATATTATATATTAATTCTATTATTCTTATGCAATGTCAAATTTAATTGAAGATACACATTTCATTAATTTGATCATTATAAAATTACGACAAACACCCGAGTACAACAATACTATTCATTAATTTCTTGGGGTAGTTAATTATCAATTAATTACAGCATTGTGTTCATTATATGATTAAAAATTATAATTCAATAATAACAACATCACAATAAATAATGGAATATATATAAGTCACACTATATAGAATATCACATGGAAAAATTCTTTCACATACAAAGAATGAACATCGCCAACATGTGATCATAACCAATTTCATTAATCAAGGACAACATTAGTAGGTTAATTAAATTTCCAACCAAATATTTAATGAATTATAAAATTATAACTACATGTGAATAAAAAGATAATAAACAAATCCCATAACATAAAGCTGTCAATATTCATCAAATGAGAATTGACTAACGTCACATATCATGATCACCTCTCTTGCAATAAGCTACATCCATAAAAGGATTTCCTAGTGAAAATACCAAACATACATACAAGATAACCCCATTATAAATAGAAGAGATCAAGATAAATTTAATGATAAGATGAATGAGAATAAAGTGATAACAAATTTGGAAAAACTATATGAAATACAATAGAATTTACCCCAGATCACTATGGACTGAAGACGAGAAACCAAAGAACAATTCCCAATGAATTATTACTAAAACACTTATAAAAGTGGTATTTTAATCACCTGGAGTTTATATGGACATAGGGTTTAAATAAAATAAATATTTTTTCATATTTTATAAACGTGTTTCACATGGTATTTACATGATAAAAAAAACCAGATTTCAGATATTGTGCTACAACTTTTCCTGCATGGTCATTTAATAATTTTTTTTACCAATCATGTAATACCTCATATAACACCCTTAATAAAATGTGAACTTAAATTAAACTATTTTAAAACACCTTACATATTTTATATTCATCAATCCTCCAGATTTTAGCAGCCATACTCTTCCAAACAGACTGCAGGCCTCCACCAAGCACCACAAACTCTAGAAATGTGTAAAGGGCCGGTCTATACTGATCGAGACCCTTTATTTACATAATTTATATAAGGATACCAATATTATATATATATATTATATACATATTTATAATAATATATATATAAATGTATATTGAAAATTTAATTCCACTTCATCTGGATATGGTAGGCCTTTCATACGAATGAACGTTGTTTCCATTTTTAAGCTAATTGTATGAATGAATGGTAAATTATTATTAACATTTAAAAAAGTAATACTATATCATATTTATTCATAAAATTATTACTTATTAAAATAATATATATATATATATATATGAAAAATGAATCTCATCGAACCATTAATGTGGTAGTTCACCAACATGAATGAACGAAATAATCATTTCACAAAGCATTAGAGGTATACATGATATTATCATTAAATAAATATAACTATTTTGTCAATATAATATAAATATATAAAATAAATAATAATAACTATATATAAAATACAGTGATTTAAAATGAATTGTATAACTATGTGGAGCCAGTAAGTCGTACATAATATCGAGTGATACTTTGAGATTTTATTTGATATGATAGATATTGTATAATGTTATTTTGAAAATAATAATGTAATTTCATAATATTAAGGATACATAATTTATTATTTTATGGAAAATATAATTTATTTTAGGTGTAAAATACGAGCAGAAAAAACTCTTGATCGCTTTAGGTGATTGTATATTATTTTATAAGACTCCATTTCATATCCTAATAAAGGATCAAGGGTTGGTACATTGGTTAGAAAATAACCTAAAGAATATATATATTGAAATTTATAAGTGAAATTGGTCTATATTTTATCTAATATATGGCTCAATTTTGGTGTAAAAATGTGAGGGAGGAGATACCGTTTAATAATAATGTAGAGAGGCATTATTAGAATTTAATAAAAAATAAATTATATTATGATTATTCTTGATTTTAATAATTAAAAATAGTATTTAAATATTAAATAGTTTTGTATATGGTTGAAATATCATCAATAAATAATTTTTTTATTGGTTTATGTAATATTTTAAAACGTTTATTTTAGAACAACCCCTTAATATACCAATTTTAACATCAACTAGAGAAACCAATATTTCACTCCTAAAAGATTGTAATTTAACATATATGGTAAATATTGACCCATCAATATATGAATGATGAAATTTAATACCAAATATTTTCCAATTTTCCCTTATTTAGTATTTTTATTATTTTTCAATAATTTTATAAAATATTATTTTAATAAAATATCATTAATTTCAATTTTGACACTATTCATTATTGATGTCAATAACTTCAATAAAACAATAATAATTATCTATTATTTTTTTGAAACATATCAATAATGTCATGTTCATGTAAAATAATCATGTATCAAATTAAAATTTTAAAATTGTTGTAATTATTAATTTTTTTAATAACATTTATTAGATTTTTCCATTAATTGAATAATTTTTCATCATCATTGTGTATGAATTTATGGAAACAATATAAAAAGTAAAAATTAAAAATAAAATATAATGTTGATCCAATTTACTTTATATTTTTAAATAATATTTATTATCAAACATATCCTCTAAATTGTCTCAAAATAAAATTCATGTAGTTATTAAAAAAAGAGTGTGACATATTTGATGTTACTTGGAATAAAATATTATAAAAGTCATAATAACATATAAATGGACATAAATTTCCTTATAACGTAATAATAGAATACTATGGACGATCACAACTCATAAAATAAAATTATAAAAAATTTTAGGGTCATTTGATTGTCATTATCAAATTTTTACCCTTAAATTCCATATTTATCATTTATCTTGGTAACAAAAAAATTCAAAGGATACTACTCAAATTGACCAAATGTATGAGTCTAATATTCAAAAAAATATAATTAAATATACTAAATATTTAATACATTTTTAAAAATTAAAAAACACCAAAATTAATGAAATTACTCTATAATTAATCAGAAAAAAATAAAATAGAAACTAGTTTTTTTAGATTAATGACATTTTTAGATATAAAATATTTATATAATAAATTAAAGCATAAAATAAATTTAAGACCCATAATTTCAATAAAATGAAACTAATTGAATTTTTAAACTTGTTTAAAAAAAATACTATTTCATTTTAAATAATTCTAAATATACTATAGTTTTTTAAAAATTAAATATTTTCCATTATTCATTGAAAATATAGTCTTTTAAGAATCCTTTTGAAATAATAATCATAAGATAAATTTGACCTGATTAATTAAAAAAATAAATTCCATTGATTTAAAATAAATTTTCATAATGATACATAATTAAATTATTTTATCTTATCTCAAAAATAAATAATTATCATTTTTAATGAAAATTATTTTTGATGAATAAAGGAAATTTAATAAAAATAAAGTGAATATTTACAAAGTAATAATTAATATTTTAGAAATGAATTAGAAAATTAATATTTTAAAAATCATTTATTATTATTCATACCAAAAAATCTAATAATAAGGATATAATGGATACATAATATTTTCATATTTGTTCATGATTTGACGGAACTCGACATTGGGTGTAAAAAATGATTTCAAAAAAAATTATTTAACAAAAAAATTTATTTAATATCTAGTATATTCAAAGAGAATCATTGAAAATTAATATATTTAATCTTGTTAATTAATAATATATCGGAACCACTAATTATCCCTCCTCTTAGTATTTTGATATTTGATATGGACTCTTCAATTTTTTTCTATTTGAAGATTAAAAAAATTCACATAAAAAATTATTTCTATAAGAAAAGAAGAATATATGAAATAAAAATTTATTTATATCTTCCCAATTTAATTTAATATAATAATTCATTACTGAAATATTAATTTATAATTTTTCAATACCATTTTCAAAAAGTGTTTTCCAAATAAGAGACTCTAAAGAAAATTTCAAATTGGATTTTTCTCTCAAAATTAGGAAATGGATATTTCTATATGGATTTATTATTTTGAATTACTAGTGAGGTTACAAAATATATTTTTTCATAATAATATTCTTAATAAACACAAAAAATTTAGTTTCTATAGAGTTGATCTATAAAATTATCTAATATAATATTATGATTTATGTATATAGTGGAATATAATATTCAAAATATCTATAGGAATAATATTATTTTAAAATACATAATTAATAATATTATTTAATTAGTTAATTTATTTAGGTTATATTTATTATTCTAAAACTGATTTTTTTATTTCCAAATTTCATGCTTAGGGAATATATATTATAGTATATAAGTTTTAGGAATAGTTGAGATAAAATAAAAGGAAATGTGTTTTCATAATGAAACTAAGGATATTATTATGGATTGTGTTTTTTATATATTTTTGTCTTGATGGAAATCACCACACACTTAATGATAAATGTGATTCAGAAGATCTTATTTCAATAATTTCAGTCTATAATCCATTTAAAAAAAATATAATAAATAATGAATATATATTATTACCTGAATCTTATTCTTCAAAATTCACTCAATAATGAAAATCAAAGTACATTTTGGTATGATATATAAAAATTATGTAGGTATACATCAATGTGAATAGAGTATCAAGGTAAACTATAATATGATTTAGAGGTGTCATTGGTTCTATCACTAAAACAAAACAAGCCTTTAAAAACACTACAAATGGTCTTCATCACCATTAGAGAAGTGATGAATACAAGATAATGATTAGAATCCCATTTATATTATTAGAGATGTAATTGAATTGATAAATTTCCAATTTATCTGTGATTCTAAAATCATGGATATGGGGGCATACTATAGTGTGGTATAAAATCACACTATAACACTAGAAACACCACAAAAAAATAATAAAATTGATGTACCAAAATATAATTTAAATGAAATATAATTTATAAAAAATATACCAGAAAAATCATATTAAAGACATTTAAATAACTGGGTTATAAAATTACAAGAAAATGATTAAATTTATTCATAAATTTAAAAATAAAGATGTTCTATTATCTTTTAATCCTAACACAGAATCATGATATTTCCAAAAAAACCAACCTTTTTTTTAGAAAAATAAAATAACATAATAAAAAATAATTCATATGTTAGACATAATATAAATAAATAAATTGATGAGAAAGATTTAATTTTATTGAATAATTTGAGTCATACCATGAACGCTATTTATTGGATAGAGTAGTTGTTGTTTCTTAAATATCAAACCATTTGTTATTCATCTTATAACATTATCTTTGTTAATATTAACTAAATAAGTATATGATAAAAACGATAAAGAAATTGATTATGTAATATTAGATAAAATTATGAGAAAAGAATATAGGGTCGTTTTCGTTGTTTTGGTGATGCGATGCACATATAAAAATAAAATAACTCTAATATGTTAAATATATTTCCATGGAGTCATAATGGTCACACCGTTAATCATATTGATGAAAGGGTGATTCCTACATTTCCCAAATTACTTGTGGGAAATTTTCCTAATGTTTTAAAACAACCTGAATGTGTTTTCTCATTTTTGAGTATGTCACATTTATTTTTTTTACTAAAATTTCATTTAAAAATGGAAACATTCACATTGAGTCATACCTATCACATATTGGGTCGCTTTTACATGAAAATAATTAGAACTTGTCAAAAATGACTTATGGATTATTGTAATAAATTATCAATACAATCCGAGCATTTTTTCTTAATTTTCAATGAGTGAAACTTTATAAAATAAAATGTCAATTTTGAACTGATCAAGGACACTTTGAGTAATTTTAGAAATATCATGTATTCGAATAATGTGAGGATGATTCCAAAACACAAAAAAATATTAATTGATCATTTTACATATGTATTAAAATAAGAAAATTTCATTAGCTTAAATTTTAGAATGTTAGATTCACTTATACAAAAAATAATTTAATTTTTAAATACAAATCTTAACAAAGAGTCATATCGATCACACCATGTGTCAGATTGTAGTGAGGATGATTGATACAAACCCCAAATTACTGATTTATTATTTTAATAAATATCAATATAATTAAATCCTATTTCTCAATTTTGAGTGCATCACTTTTCTTTTTTACTAAAATGTAATTTAAAATGGAAACAATCACTATGAGTGATATCAGTCATATAAGGTTTCGGTTTTACATGAGACTAATTCCTAAACACAAAATATTACTTATGAATTGTTTTCCTAAATTTTTAATACAATACGTGTACTTTTTATTTGTTTTCATTAAGGTATATTTCTTGAAATAAAATTTCAATTTTAAAAGGATAATAGAAACATTGAGTAATACCTATCACATCTTGTATCATATTGAGGTGTAGATAATTAATAGTAAAAAAAGAATTTATTTATCATTTTATAGAATTATGAAATCAATTATATTGCATTTTATTAATCATTAGTACGTTAGTAGTATTTTTAAAAAAAGTTATTTTAATGTTAAATGAAATGAATCACATGAACTAATTCTAGTCCCATAATGCCTCATATTGAGGTGAAGTTTATTCTAATATATGTTAAATGAAATATGGGTCATTTTACAATTGTATCAATAACATCCTACTATAATTTCTTAGTTCTGAGTGTGTCACTTTTATTATTTACTAAAAAAAATTATAAAAAGAAATGTGAACTTGAATTCATACCCATCATGTGTTGGTTTTACATGATAATGATTCCTAAAAATCTAAAATGAATTATTAATTGTTTTCACAAATTTTCAAGTCAAACTGGACCCGTTTTCATGGTTTTTAGTGAGTGATACTTTTTTTGAACTAAAATGTTAGTTTTAAATTGATAATAGACATGTTGATTCATGTGAAGAACATAATTTATTATATTTATGAGAAGTTGATTACTATAAATTAAAAATTAATTATGGGTTATCTTAGCAATGTATAAAGACAACATCAATTTGTTTTCAGGGTTTTGAGAATGACGATTGTCTTTTTTACTGAAATTAAGATCATTTTTAAATAAAACAACACACATAGAGTAATACCAGTCACACCGTGTTCTGAAATTAAGTGAGGATGATACCTACATGTTTCAAGTTACATATAGATTATTTTTATACAGTATCAAAAAAATATGATTGATTAATCACAGCTTTTAGTACTCCACATTTCTTTTTTACTAAAATGTCATTTTAAATTGGAAACATTTAATTTGATTCATACCAGTCACATCTTGTTTCAGATTGATGTGACAATGATTATTAAAATTCTAAATTTTTATATGAATGATTTTCATAAATAATATAGAAAATATTAGTTTGTTTTTGTGGTTTTCAATTTTTAGACTATTTTAATGAAAATTTTAATTTCAAATAGATAACAAACACATTGGGTCATACTCATAACACCCCGAGATTTTATGAAAAATATTCATTTAATTTAATTGATGTCTGGTGTTTTATGATACACCAAAATTACCTTCTTCTATACGCAACACCATACTAGCTTATATTAAACATAAACACAATTCTTGGCTTGTGTTGCACGCAAGAGAAAACATCCCCAATAGCGTGTGTTGTACGCAGTACCATGTTTCACTAAACAATGATATATTGTTATAATAATATTATGAACTATCTGTTATGAATATTGGTATCTAATCATTTTATTTTATAACATTATCTTACAAATTTTATAGAACATTGTATGAGAACAAAATAAAATTTTCAGGTAAAATAAGTATTTTTCAAAAAAATGCACTTTTTCCATCTTTTGATGGGGCACTCAAATTAAATTTCATTATTGAAATGTTTATAAGTTCAATTTGAAAAAATAAAATTCTTCTTTTGAATCAGGATATAAAAATTTACTCTGGATAAATTTTTGATATTTTTCTGATTAGTTTCTGATTTTGATGAATATTAAAAATACGCTAAATTTCATAAAAAAACTTTTTTCCATGAGATAATTTATATGGTTAAGTTATAATATTGAATTGTTGAAAATTATAAATAGAATATATTTTTTCATTTCATATAATGTAAGTCATTAGCGTTAATATTACACTGAATTCATAAGTAAAAATATTTCAATCTTTTTCAATGTTTTAACTTTTAAAACCCGTTTTCTCAACTGAGCGATTAATTTTAAATTAAATACTACAACTTTGTTGTTTTTAATTGAAATAATGGACTCTATATTTGGAATCATTAGTTTCAAATTATGTTAATAAGATACTTTTTATTTTTAGGCATTATGAATAGTAACTGCGGTAAATTTTATTTACCATAGTTAAAGGTAAATCGGGTAATTAAGGGTAAATATAATATTATCAAATTACCCTAAAACTTGTATTAATATAATTGGATGATTATATTTTTCCCTAAATCAGAATTTGGTCGAAATGGAATCTAATGGAACCCACTTGTATTTGATTAAGACCTTTTATTAATTTAATTTAAAGGAAAGTGAAATATGTCTCAATTAAACATTATTAATTAGATTATTTTTACTATAAGGTTATACTGAAAATAAATTCAATTATAAATACTTTTTTGAAATCTTAAATATTTTTATTTATCATGGTAATTTATTTGTAAATTTTAAAAAATATTTAGTTACATTAATAGATTAATCATTAATGATGTAGAATTTATTTATTTATGTAAAAATCAATAATATAGTTTTTATTAATATAAAAATACCTATCAAAAGGACCAGAAACGTCACAAAACATTATTTTACAAGTATATATACACCCTAAGAATCCAACAGTTGATTTTTGGACCATTTGGAGCCTTTTAGAACCGATTAGGACATTAATATTATTTTATTTTAATTGATGTCAACGATGTCAACTTCATAATTTAATAAGTATAAAAATTTAAATGTTATTATTTTAAGATGATAAATTCGAGTAAAAATATTATTAAAAAAGTTATTATATTTATCTTCATCATAAGATTTTATTTTTAAATTTTATGCATCAAATAAGTATATTAAATAATTATACGAAAAAGATGTAGTAATTATTTTGTTAAGAGATTTACCAAATAAATGGTAATAAAAATATTCAAATAAATAATACATGAACAAATTAATGTTCCCCATGATTTTCTTGATGAATATGACATGTTAGAAATCTATTATATATTATTTATTGAACATATCTGAAGTTTTGTTTTTATTAAAATTCATATAATGAATAGTTTAAAAATTGACACTATTGATATTTTATAAAAATAACATATTATTAATTTATTTAAAAATCACAAAAATATTTAAAAACATCAAATTGAAAACTATATGGTCTAAAAGTTTTTAAATTACCCATTTATTGAAAACTTACAACAATTATGTATGAATTTATTACAATTTAAAATATAGAATTTTATTACCACAAATAAAATTAAATAGATTAAATAATGAGAAATCAAGTTGATAAGGTTTAAAATTAACATAAAACATGTACAATTTTATTGGTTTATGAAATTACAACCCTATATCATCTCATATTAGAATTGAGTCATTTTTTGTGGTTTTTAGTGGGGGTTTTATTTTATTACTAATTAATATTTTTAAGGTTTCCAATAGTGCCCATTTCCTCTCCTATATATGGGCACGTCCTTCCCTCTTATTGTCACTCAAATTTGAGCCTTGCAGCTCATCCAAACCCGAAAAATTTCACTTCTCAACCGATATAGTTATATTATAGAAGTTATATTCTTCTCATAATACCAACTCTATAGCCTTAAGAGGAATATTAAACGTGGTGCGTCGAAGAAGTGATAATCTCTTCTATCGATTCATTCATGTTTCATTCCTCTTCAACTTCTTCTAATTTAGTTGTGTCATTATAAAGTAATAAAATAAGTATCACTAATATACTGATATGTTATTATAAATAAGAACCAACCCCATTTCACCTTCTATCCATCCTACAAAAAATGAAATTACCGCACGTGTGTACGTACGAAATACTGTCTCCACGCCGTGGTGTAATCTGTTTTCCACCACTGCCTTACTTGGATGGGTATAATGGGGTAAATAATAACTATATATCGTTATTATAACATCATACTGATTCTGATATATTATATCATCCAATCCAAATTCAATTCAATAATAATGGGAATGATATCATCGCTCGTGGGTACGTACGGATTCCCGTGGCCACGACACGACGATAATCATTCTCCATGTTAACCATTCATGAATGATTATTAAGAATATATAATGACTAATAATGCTTTATATAACATAATAATAATATTGTATTTATTTATATATATATGTCATCTACTTACTTTCATTCAAGTCAATAAGGAACGGAAAATAACATTCATGCATACGTACAGCCTAGTTTCACCATGAACGGTGTATTTTATTCTGTTTATCAATATATCATATATATTTATATGCTGAATATATATTATATATAAAATATGTCTTAAATTCAGGAATTATGTAAACTAGGATATAACTAAGAACAACAAGTTGAAACATGTACGATAAATGAAACGATTTTACCCAAAACGCTCTATTAACATGGAATTTACAAAATAACGGCTAATATTAGGTCATAAGTGAACCAAATTTGATATCATAACAATGAATATAATCCTTTAATAATTCAATGACATTATTTAAATCATTATACTAGAGGTTTGGATATGTATGAAGCATATCAGACCTAAGGAAAGGGATAATTTTTCAATCTCATTTTTATCCAAGATTGCTTATACATAAGTATTTACTGGGGTTATATTTATCATCCATATCCGTGTTTTATAAAATTGTTTTCATAATGTGTTTAATATTATTCCATGTATGTTGTATGTCATTTTAAACCCCTTTTGACTTTTACTATGTAGTATGGAAGGAATCATTCCTTTTTTTACCATACGAGGTACTTTTTGACTTTTCTGGTAAAAAGTACGAGGAGAATGTTTTTTAACATATACAGAATGAACGGATTTTTTACGGTTTCATAATTCCATAATTCCATGAAGCATAATATCCATGATTTCATGATTATTTTGAACAAAAATCCATTTATTTTAAAATTGAATTTCATTTTTTGAAAAGAAAATGATTTTAATAGGAAAGGATATTTTCCTCAAGAATTCACTTCAAGTGTTTGGTCAAAATTATTTTCCATCTAAGATGACATTATTTAGAATGATTATGTTTCATGTATAATGTATCTATTATTTACATTGTTTGATTCTACTTATTATGAAATTATATCCATTGGTTTCATATGGATTATGTTATGATGGGATGATGTTTATAAAACCCATTTTATTCTTTGGGTTATGATGAATGAATTATTTTTATTTTGTGCAACATGTAAGAATGATTTAATTATGAGATGGGTTGGACCTATATCTCCCTCAAATTAATTGGGTAATTATTTATATCTCATGAGATAGACATGGCTGTAACGAAATGTTAATCTGGTTCAGTGATGTAGGACTAAAATGAGGAGTGAACTCGATTCAGTAAGGGACTTTGTCTACAACGATGGTCTTGCAACAATGCCTTAACAACTATGGAAAGCATGTCATGTGCCAAATGGTTTTCCAAAATTACATGTTTTATCCCCATGCTATCTTATCATGATTAATGTTCCTTTATGATCTATGGCTTATGTACTAGCAATATTTATTTCTCATGATTTTTATGTTTAATCGTTATGTTCATGTATAAATTATTCCAAAAAAGTAATTTAATGTCCATGTAAATCAAGATTGGGTATCTACAGTTGGAATCAGTGGAAAGGTTTAGTTAACCATTGGAAACTAGAATGTGAAAACTTTAGTGAGATCCATTGAGATATTTCTAATGTATGTCTAGGTATGTCTCTTAGGTTAAGTATAAGAATAGGTTATAGTCCTAGAATTAAGGTAATGATCTTAGAATTAATTATATATTTAATATACTACCCATTTAATATGTTGTTTTCCTAGAATGATATTTCCTTCTTATGCAATTCTTTTTTTGAGTTTTAGACGATGGATGGAACCCAAAGGAACTGTGTTGATCAATGTAATGGGAAATGAAATGATTGTCATCCAGATCAAACTAATGTTATGGGAGATGGAGTGAAAAATGTAATTTCTATACTTACACAAGCTATGAATCATTCTGGACTTCCAAATGACCAGAGAAGGAATCAATATTCTATTGACTCCCTCATGAGGCAATGTACACCTTCTTTTAGTGGGTCTTTTAATCCCCTGTTTTCTGAACAACAGATTAGTAACATTGAAATGTTATTTTCTATAATTTTATGATTAGAACATGAGAAATTCATTCTGAATGTTTACCATTTAGAAGGTGAAGATAACCAGTGGTGGTATCTAATTAAGAATACAAGGCCCCAAGGTGAAATTGAATCCATGGAATGGGATGAGTTCAAGAACATATTTTCCAATAAGTACATACCACATTTTCTAAGAACAAAAATGGAAAAGGAGTTCCTTGAGCTTAAGAAATAGGATGATGAATCTGTTGGTAAATTCAAGGAAAATTTTACAAGGCTTTCAAGGTATGCATCTGGCTTTATCCTCTATCCTGAATGTAATGTTGATATATTCATTAGTGGCTTAAAACCAAGTATTTGAATGGAATTTGTTATAAGAGACTTCAGTAGCTATGACGAAAATGTGAATCGTGCTATCAAGGTAGATCTGGAAGATGGTGTTACATATCCATCTCATGGTTTTGATAAGAAATGAATGATAGAGTTCATGAAAAAATATTAAAACAATGGTGAAAAGAAGATAAATGTTTCTTTATTCTCAGTGTGTGGAAAGAAGCATGGTTGAGATTGTCTTAAAGGGACTAGAAAATGTTTTAAGTGTGGAAAAGAAGGTCATTCAACAGCTGAGTGTCGAAGTAATGGTAAAAGGTTTGCTAATGATATCAATATAGAAAAGACTATAGAGAATGCACCACTGACACATAAATGCTACAAGTGCAAGGAAATTGTGCATTATGCTAATCAATGCCCAAACCCAAGGTTTAATGATGATCGACATCATCAACCTCTTAAGGAAACGGACAAAGGGATTTCACATGCGATCACTATTGGCGATGTTGAATATAAAAACTATGTGTTGGAATGATTATGTGTTTATGTACTTGGATTCCAAAATATTGTTGTAGATAGTATCGTTGAATATTGGAATATTTTGGTATTGGTCTATTGTGGTTGTAAATAATTTTATGGTACCAGCTACCATGAAAAGTGATTGAAATAATTTTGGAAATCTGATGATATCCACTTAATGAAGGGATAAATAGAAAATGAAAATTTTCATAGTATTGATGATCTCATGACGGATATAAAGACAAAGTGATATCATGGTTTGAGTATATAGAAATTTTGGGATTTTTGTATGTGGAAAGAGTTAACATTTGACAGTATTCCTGTTTTCATTATGGTTCTATGGTAATTCATGTTTCAAAAGAATACCAGATTAAGGTATTAAAATGTTTGGAATGTGACCAACAAGATATATTTTATGATATATGGGGTATAAATGATGGTATTCACATGCTTGTTATGTGACCTTTGAAGTAGTAAATTTATTATACTATCAGCATGGGCCGAAGTATTTTGGATTAGCCTAAAGATTGGAATGAATTAATTTAGACATAATATAGTATTTTTTAATGATAGAACTTCTTTCAATATTATTGCATGAATTTTATAATAATGTATTTTAAAAATAAGGAACAAACTTCTAAGACTGGCGACAACCCATCGCGTCGGACTAGGTTGCAGGAATCGAACCCACAACTGAAGTGTGACCGGCCCTTATTGCATACCACTGGCCTACAGGAAGACCATGGTCAGTATAAATTTGTTTCAATTTATTAAGAGGTATGATATATGATGTATATGTCCATTTTAAGGACCATGTGCGATTAATCTCAATATATATGGACTTATGTACATATAATAAATCTTGCAAACCATATTTTGAGATAGATGGAATGACCTACCATTCTATCACATGATTTGCTAACACTTAACGAATGTTAAATTCATCTTCATTTGTTTAAGACATGAAGTGGAAATTGTTCATGGAACGACCAACTGTGAGAATGTACCAAAATCAAGAAAGTATTTCTTCTAATTCAAAATTTTCAACATTAGGGAAGTGATATTGAAAACCAAAAATGTTTTCATATTTCCCTTATATCTAATGAATAGGATGGTACCTTATATAATCACAAATTTATGGATTTTTGATTGTTGGATTTTTCATAGCCATTTTCACTACCACAGTCCATCAGAACATGGTGGTTAGATTTCTCTTCCAAATCCACATTTTCACCTTTTCTCTCCAATGTGGAAACCCAGTGATTAGTTAACCTGGGTAACCGTTACATTTCATAATTTAGTTTTTAATGTTATGTTTTGGTTTTATTTTTTACGATGTGGGATTCTATTAAAGAATCCTTCAAGTAGTAAACCATTTATATCCCCGATGAATTTCGAGGGAGAAATTAATTTTAAGGGGGTAAAATGTAACACTATGAGATTTTATGAAAAATATTCTTTTTTTTTCATTGATTTCTTGTGTTGTACACTAAACCAAAATTATGTTGTTCTATATGCAACACCGTACTAGCTTATATTATTCTGAAATACTTTTCTTGGCTTGTGTAGCATTCAAGTGCAACCTTCCTCAATAGCGTGTGTTGTACGCAATATTGAGTTTCACTAATCAATGATATATTGTAATAATATTATTATGAACTAGTCTTTATGAATAGTAGAAAATACATTCCGAATTTTATGACATTATATTACACATTTTATAGAACATGTTATGAGAACAAAATACATTTTTTGGGTAAAATAAGTATATTTAAAAAAATGCAGTTTTTCCACCTTTTGATGGCGCACCCACATTAAATTTAGTTTTTGACATGTTTATAAGTTTAATTGGACAAAATAAAATTCTTATTTTGAATTAGGATATAAGAATTTACTTTTGATGAATTTTGGATATTTTTCTGTTATGTTTCTTATTTTTATGAATAGTAAAAATATGCTAAATTTTAATTTAAAACAACTTTTTTAATTGAGATAATTTATAAGGATAAATTATAATATTCAATGGTTTTAATGTATAAATTGAATACATTTTAACCATTTAATATAATGTAAGTCATTATCAATTATTATATACTGAATTCATAAGAACAATCATTTCAATCTTTTGCAATGTTTTAACTTTTAAAATATGTTTTCTCAATAGCAGGATTAATTTTAAATTAAATACTAAATATTTTGTGTTAAAAATATAGAAAAATTGATTCCATATTCGGAATCAGTAGGCCCATATTATTTTAATAAGATACTATTTATTTTTAGGAATTATGAATAGTAACCATGGTATATTTTATTTTCCATAATTAAATGTAAATCAGTTCATTAAGGGTAAATATAATATTATAAAATTACCCTAAAACTTGTCATAATATAATTTGATGATTATATTTTTCCCTAAATCATACTTGGTTTGAAATGCAATCTAATCGAACCCACTTGTATTTGATTAAAACCTTTAATTTATTTTATTTAAAGGAAATTGAAATATGTCTCACACAAACTTTAATAATAAGATTTTTTTTATATAAGGTAATACTGAATATAAATTATATAATAAATACTCATTTGAAATCTAAAATGTTTATCTTTGTCATGGTAATTTATTTTTAATTTTTAAAAAATATTTAATTACATTAATATCTTAAACATTAATGATATAGAAATTATTTATTTATGTTAAAATCAATAATATATTTTTTATTAAAATAACAATACCTATCCAAAAGATCAAAAACGTGACCAAACATGATTTTTCGAGTATATATATACACCAAGCATCCAAGGGTCGATTTGTGGACCATTTGGATCCTTATAAAACTGATTTAGATATTTATATTATTTTATTTTAAATGATGTCAATGATGTCACATTCATAATTTAATAAGTATAACAATTTAAATGTTGCGATTTTAACATGATCAATTAGAGTAAAAATATTATTATGAAATTTATTATATTTATCTTCATCATAGGGTTTTTTTATGTTTTATGCAACAAATAAGTATATTAAATAATTATACAAAAATGATGTACTGATTATTTTGTTAAGAGATATAAGAAATAAATGGTTTTATAAATATATTTAAATAAATAATATATTAACAAACTAATGTTACCCAATAATTTTTTTGAGGAATATGACATGTTATGAATATATAATATATATTTTTCGAAGATATTTTATCTTTGGTTTTTATTTAAATTTAAATAATGAATACTGTCAAAATTGACACTTGATATTTTATAAAAATAACATATTATTAAATTATATAAAAATCACAAAAATATTAAAAAACAAAAAATTGAAAATAATATGGTAGAAAAGGTTATAAATTTTCCAATTATGGAAATTTTAAAACATTTAAGTATGTAATTATTTCAATTTAAAATTAAGAATTTTATTACCCCAAATAAAATTAAATTGATTAAATAATGGTAAATCAAGTTGACAAGGTTTAAAATAAACATAAAACATGTATAAATTTTATTTTTTGATGCGATTAAAACCCCATCTCATATAATAATATAATTGAGACATTGTTTGAGGTTTTTATGTGGGTTTTATTTTATTATTAATTAATATTTCCAAGGTTTCTAAAAGTTCCCCTCTCCTCTCCTATATAAGGGCACCTCCTTCCTTATTCTCATCACACAGTTTTGAGACTTCAAGCTTGGACAAACCCTGACAATTTCTCTTCTCAATCTATATAGTAATATTATAGAGGTTATGGTCTTATCAAAATACGTACTCTAGTGCCTTTAGAGGATGCTTAAAAGAAGTGCGTCGATGAAGATGTAATCTCTTCTACAGATTCTTTCAAGTTTCATTCTTATTCTACTTATTCGTCTTTATTTGTTTCATTATAAAGTAATAACATCAGTATCAATAATATACTTATATGTTATTATCAATATGAAACAACCACATTTCACCTTTTATGCATCCTACGAAAAACGAAATCACCGCACGTGCGTAAGTACGGAATACCGTCTCTACGTCGTGGTGTAATATGTTTTTCCACCACCACCTTACTTAGATGGGTATAATGGTGTGAAGAATAACTATATATGGTTATTATAACATCATAATGATTCTGAGATATTATATCATCCACTCCAATTCAATTCAATAATTATGGGAACGATATCATCGCTCGTGCGTACGTACGGATTACCGTCTCCACGACGCGATGAGATTCATTCTCCATGTAAACCATTCAGAAATGATTATAATGTATATATAATTAATAATAAGGGTATATATAACATAATAATTATACTGGATATATACGTATATATATATATATATGTCATCTACTTACTTCCATTCAAGTCAATATGGAAAGGAAAATAGCGTTCATGCGTATGTACGGCCTACCGTCTCCATGAACAGTGTATTTCATTCCATTTATAGATATAACACATATATTTATATGCTGAATATATTTTCAATATAAATCATTTTTTACATTCTTGGATTAAGGAAATAAGGATATATGTACGAACAACAAGTCGAAACACTTATGATAAATGAAATGATTTTTAACAAACACTACTTTACCATGGAATTTACAAAAGTACGGGTAATATAAGGTCATAAGTGAACCATATATGATATCCTAACAGTGAATATGATTATATAATAAGTAAATTACATTATTTAAATCATTATACAATAGGTTATGATACTTACGAAGCATATAATACCTAAGGTAAGGGATAATTGGGCAATCTCATTTTTAAACGAGATTACTTAAACGTAAGTATTTGCTGGGGTTATATTTATCATCCATCTTCATGTTTAATAAAGATGATTTAATAATGTTTTTAATATTATTGAATGTATGATTAATGACATGTTTAGAGATTTTTTACTTATACTATGTAGTATGGAAGGAATCTTTTTTTCCATACGATGTACTTTTTGACTTTTTCGGTAAAAAGTACGAGGAGAATGTTTTTTTAACATATACGACATGAGCAGATTTTTTACGGTTTCATAAGGCCTTATTTCCATGCAGCTTCCAAAAAAATATTTCATTATTATTTTGAAAAAAAATCCATTTATTTTAAAATTGAATGAGATTTTGTGAAATGAAAATTATTTAAAGAAGAAAGGATATTTTCCTCAAGAATTCACTTAAAGTGTTTTGTCAAAATTACATTCCATCTAATATAAAATTATTTAGTATGACTATGTTTCAAGTATAATTTCTATATTATTTCCTTGGTTTGATTACTCTTATGATGAAATAATATCCATTTTTTATATGGAATAGTTTAGGATGGGATGATGTTTATGAAACACATTTTATTCTATGGGTTATGATGAATGATTAATGTTTTTTTTGTGTCACATGTAATAATGATTTCATTATGAGATGGGTGGTACCTATATATCCCTCCAATTAATTGGGTAATGATTTATATCTCATGATATTGACATGGTTGGAATGTAAAGTTAATATGGTTCTGTGAAACAGGACTGGAACGAGGAGTGAACTCAATTCAGTAATGGACTTTGTCCACTAAGATGGTCTTGGCAGCAATGCCTTGGCTTCTATGGAAATCATATCATGTGATTAATGGTTTTCCAAAATTACATGTTTTATTACCATGCTATTTTATCATGATTAATGTTCCTATATGATCTACTCCTTATGTACATCCATGATTTATTTCTCAAGAGTTTTATGTTTAAACTTTATGTTCTTGTTTTGGTATGTTTAAATGTATATGATTTGTTTTGTTTTCTCCATGCTTAACCTTACTATAAATTTCAGATCACTCTTAATATGTTTTCGTTTTCATAGGATATAATAAAATGTTTTAGATAAGAAAACAAAATGGTAAGATCTTTATGGAAGATTTTGAAGATCCTTCACCATGATTAGAAGATTATGTTTCGAGTTTCCAAAAACACTAAACTATTACAGTCCTTGACTGTTGGTTCTTGTTATGTATAAATTATTCCGAAAAAGTAATGTATTTTATATTTACTTCAAGCATGGGTCACTATAATACTAGACACATCATGTTTCAAATTGAGGTTTTTCTGATTTCTACATGTAAAAATTGACTTACGTATAATTTTATTAATGCGTGAAAACTATCCAAATGTGTTTTCTTGAGTATGTCAAATATGCTTTTTACTAAAAATAAAAATACTAACATGGACTCATATTTGACACAACATGTGTTATATTGATGTAAATATGATTCCTACACATCCCAAATAAAATATAGATCTTTTTTATAATTTATCAAAACAATACAACAAAATTTTCTTGGTTTTGAGTACATGAATTTTTTTTACTAAAATTTCATTTAAAACTGGAATCAAACACATTGAGTCATACTGGTCACATAATGTGTTATATTGACATGATAATGACTAATAAATTTCACATATCACATATTAGTTGTTTTAATTAATTATCTAGTTAATTTGGTAATGTTTTCACAATTTTCAGTGAGTTTCACTTTTTTAAAAAAATGTCAATTTTAAACTCATAACAGACACATTGAGTCATATCAATCACATAATGTGTGATATTGAGTTCTGTATGATTCATAAACATCAAAAAGGACTTTTGGATCATTTTAATATTTTATAAAACTAGTATGAATGATTTTTTTTATATTTTGATTATGTTTGTTATCTTTTTTACTAAAATTATTGTCAAATTTAAATAATATTTTTTCCCTTTGAGTCATACCATTTAAAACATGTGTTAGAATGAGGTGTGAATGAGTACTAGTCATCCTAAATTAAATATGAATAATTTTACTAAAGTATGGAAACAATATTAATGTTTTTTCTTGGTTTTTGAGTATACATATTCCCATTTTAAAATGACATTATAATGGTTAAACACACACATTGAGCCATACTGGTCATGTTGTGTGTCAGGATGATATTAGAATAAATCCTACATGTAATAAAAAGGACATTTTAATTGGTTTCCTATATTATCAAGTCAATTCAATCCTAATTAATTGATCTCTAATGAGTGAATTTTTTGAACTAAAATGAAAATTTTAAATGGATAATTTAAACATTGAGTCATACTAGGAACATCATGTATCAGATTGAGGTGTGAAAAAATTACAACCTATAAGAAATTAATTATGAATTATTTTTCTAAAGCATCAAAATAATTCAGTTTTATTTTCTTGGTTTGGAGTATGTTGGATGTATTTTTTAATAAAAATATAATAAATTTTAAATAAAATGAATCTCATAGCATCATAACCATCGCAACATGGGTCAAATAGATGTGATGATGATTTATACATGTCAGAAATAACATATGGACCATTTTACTAAAGTATCAAAATTGTCAGTAAGCATTTTATAAGTTTTGATTATGTAACTTTTTATTTTTACTAATATGTCATTTTAAATTGGAAGGAAAATCATTGAGTCGTAATAGTCACATCAGGTGTCGGTTTGACTTGAAAATTATTACTACAATTCAAAAATAAAATGTCAACAATTTTTCAAAATGATCATGAAAACACCTGGGCACTTTCTCTATTTTAAAGGAGTGAAATATTTTGACATAAAATGTCACTTCTAAACTAATAACATAATCATTGAGTCATAACATGTACATCATATATCATATTTATCTGCACATAATTAATTCACAATTAAAATTATTTACAAATCATTTTCTTAAATTATCAAAATAATCCAAATATTTTTTCTTAATTACCATCATGTCAAGTGTCTTATATACAAGAATAAATGTCAATTTAAAATAAAAACTAGTACATGGAGTCATACCAGTCACATTGTGTATCAAATTATAGTCCATATGATTATTACAAGCTCCAAATGACTATGTATTTTTTAGATAATTTATAAAAACAATATGAATATGTTTACTTAGTTTTGAGTATGTCACTTGTCTTTTTAACAAAAAGGCCATTTTAAACTGAAATAATGGACATTGAGTCACACCCGTCACATCGTGTGAATTTTTTATTTGATACTAACTAATAGAAATGAAAAATGAGTTATAAATCACTTTACTAAATTATAAATAACATCTTAGTGTGGATTGAGGGTTATTATATAGTGGTGCTTTTTGAACTAAAATGTCAATTTTAAATGTATAACATACATGTGGTGTCATATCAGATGCATCTATTATAGGATTTAGGTAACTATAATTATTATGCATAAAAAATGATATACTAAAAAATTTCATAATGTATCAAAACAATCGGAATGTTTTTTCACGATTTTGAGTATTTTAGTTATCTTTTATACTAAAATTAATGTCATCTTAAAAAGAAGCACTTTGGTTATACATGTCACATTATGTGTCAGATTGAAGTATAGATTATTTATATACATTAAAAAATCTCAAAATAATCCCAAACACTATTGTTATCATGATTTATCTTTTTATTGACGGTACAACACTACAAATTTAATCAATATGTTGTGTTGGCAGTTCATTAATGAAACAAAATAAAAATCATGGAATCATTTGTACAAAGTAACATGTTTTCTCTTTTTTGGTTTGTTATATATAGTTGAAATAAAAAATATAACTTCTGAATAGATATGTTAAAAACTAAATACGTATTAGATAAGAATTATAGGGAAATTTACTTCCAAATTTAAGAATAAATTATGAAAAAAATTAATTAATTATTTTTTAGGAATTCACCATTTCACGATGGTAAATAAATTTAGTACCCATTTAATTTTTGTCATTATTTTACATTCTGCATTGATGTGAAATCTCTTTTGAGGATGTGAATCTATGATAAAACCTTCTTAACAGGAAAAAATATCCACTTGTATTATAAAGCCATTATTACGTCTGTAATACTAATAATAAAAAAATTAAATATTAATATGGAAAATTAAATAATTCTCTGTAAATTTTTTCTATTGTTAAAACCAAAAGATTAAATTTTTTATTTTGAAGAGGCAACATAGATTCTCTTCCTGAAAATAGATTGGATTGAAATTGAAGGAATTTTATAAATGAAACACTATATTGTTGAAATGGTATATAGAGATAGTATATAATAACATCACCTTGACGTCTTCCCAAAGTGTTTCCATCATTATAGAATATTCCTCTATTATATTGGTAACATCATCATGTGTAGATGATATTGTCTATATGAGTTTTGAAACATTTAATTTATTTTTTTTAATTTAGTAGAAAAAATATTATCTTATTAGTAATAAAATTGTATATTAAAAAATATTTTTACCTTTTCATTGATCCCTCTTTATTTTTAATGGTTTTTTTGTTTTTCTACCATATAGAAAATCATAATCCCATATTTGTGGTCCTATATTAAATAAAAAAAATTCAACATTGATATCATAACGAATTAATTGTAACCCACTAATGAAATGGTTATCATTGATTTGATTTTCTTGTAACCTGAATGTTATTTTAGACACCAACAAAAAAAGTGACCATTTATTATTTGCAAGATCATACACATAAAACAATTTAATTTTAGGTGATTCCAAAATTAATTACATGAATTTTCCCCCTTTCAAACATAAATTCAGATTCATGATTCCCATTTTACAAAATTGAATGCCCTCTTATTATCACCCCCATTTCAACAGAAACAATTTTCTTCAAATGATGTATAATTGAACTCATATATCAGTTAAATAAAAAAATATGACATATTTGATTAAATTGTAATTTTATACTTGGAACCAGATATTTTCATCACTTATTACGCAATAAAAAAACTATTTTGCATCATACTATGGTAAACATTTTATTTTATATAGAATATAAAACCATATAATATAAAACTAGTGTATGATATAACATTTTCATTTTGTCCCCTAGCAAGCCAACGATGTCCCTTGGAAATTGAATTCATATTTTTAGATTACTCCTTATAAATTTGATCTAAAAAACAACCTATAAAATATTTATTATGTGTATTTTATATCATTATTTTAGACCTTGATGGATTCAAATCTCTATGAATTTCATTGTGGGATTCAACTTATGGGTCAACATACTCACTATTATATAAAATGTAAAGGATCAATTTCTTCTAATATATGATGGTAATTTTAGAAACATATTTTCATGAAATACCTTGACTCATATGCTATCATCTATGATAATACATTGGGAGACTAATTTTTTCATCATCTGATATGTAATCAGTACATTATTCAAAATCTTCTTCACCAATATATCATTAATCAATAAAACTTTTTGTCAGACTTAAATTCTGGACATAACAGTTCAAAATCATCATATACCATTAAATAGGTTATATTAATTATTAATATATATGACCACACAATTGAAAATCTGAAACTATATAAACCATTAGTTTGACCTTTATTTCAAAAAAAGATGGTGGGAAGAACATCTCTAAAAAAATACCACGACTTAAACCTACGTATTCATGACTTGATACTTCGTTTGGACTATAAAATTACAACATATGATTTTGTTAAGATGAAGAGTCTATTGAATATATATCATTAATTTTTAAGAATAATGAAATGGAATGAAACAAGTATCAACTCTGTATCGAAAAATGAAAGTCATGTTATTTTATTCTCCATTAATTCAAAATATTCATTTACATTACATTATTTATATTTGATGAATACCCATATGGATATTTTATCCAAATAATTAAAAGGGAATATTGAAATTTTTCTCGTCTATAAAGAGTGTAATCAATTGGATGAAGAAAATTCCTCCCTTTACCCTTCACTAATACCAATTATTCCCTAATCCTCATGTCAATCATACCCAATATAGCATTGATGTTTTAATTTTTTCAAAATACATTTAGTAATGCTTAATACCACTATATAAAAAATGTTTTCAACATACATTACATCATGAAATTTAATAACGTACAAATAATTTTAAAAAGTTAATTTAATGAAAATTGAACTCTTCATCAAACCTAATTTCATATGGTTTGTTGAATATGTTTTACTAAAAAAGTGTAAATATATTTTAATTTAATGAATACTTGATCACCTGTTATAGGATATAGTGTTAAAAATTGTTCTATATTCCCATCTAATGATGTTATTAGGGATCAACATTTATGTCATCTCGGAAACAATTTCTGATTTTGTAAAAACACAATTTTTGAGGAATATTTCAACCGAACCGAGTGTCTACATTCTTCACAAATAGAACCCCCTATCATTTTTAACGTTATTATATGATAATTTAGCCTATTTTTGGAGTTCATTTATCATTCAATACAACATGGGCCTCAATTAGATTTATTCACATTTATAAGAATCATATATTTTAATACAAATATACCACATCAATTTTTTACCTTTGATCAATAAATCCTAATAAAAATCAATATCACTAAAGGGCTAATTTGGTTATGAAATAAAAAGAGACTAGATAATTTATTTCTAATTCAAGTATAAACACGTTTTAAAGTAATAATTTACCTAAATTTAGTTCTCTCTTCTATGAGTACAAATCATTATATGAGAAGGATTTATTTGATATGTAAATAATGAATGAAAAAAGTTTCTCATATTATTTTCAAATGCACGATACTTGTAATAAATATTCATCAAGTAAGAGTAATCATATAGATGACATATTTTTAAATATTTAATTTGTGTATAAGCATGCCACATCAATTGTATCATGGTTTCCTGACATCTATATAGTCATCTAAATCGTGGATTGATTCGAAAATACCCTACAAATTTCGAAGTGCTTATACATTTTTCTTATATTGATCTATTCCACATTTAGTGAAATTTTTGATTGATTTATTATCATTAAAAAAATATTAAATCAGTTGGATACGCATATATTTTTAATGGATTATTCCTGTTGAATGTATAATTCATTAACCACTATATGTTAAATATGGCAGGTCATTTTCTTCTGGTAGAATATCATTCATGACACCAAGTTATTATATAAAGATGGTGTCAATCCATCTGATGCTAGCTTTCAAAATAGATAACATCCATAAAGGTGACAATAATGACCCATGATAAACATACATAGAAATGAAATCAATTTTTTCATAATATTTCATACATTACAAAAACTCACATAGAATGACTGTATTATTTAAGTGCCTTTGGAAACATGTAACACAAACTTCGAGTCTGTTGAAAGATATTCAATTATTCCAAAAAATATATTCCCTTTTAGTATTAAAACCTAAAACATTATTTATAACCTAGATAAAAGAAACTCATGAAAGGGGTTATCTTAGATTCTCATTAAGGGTAAAATGGTAGATATCAATAATTAAATATTCATAATACAGAAGAACTTAAAAACTTTTTAAAAATATATCATATAAATAAAATAATCATGATATCATGTCATCGAATAATTCATACAAGTTCATAAATAATATATAAACATATTCAATTAATGAATAACATAAGACATGGAATTGTGGCATACCAATATGAATATAAAATACTTCCCATATTTTTCAAGGATCATCCCCAAGATCAGCATTGCTGAAAAATTTTGTTATTGAAATAGGTTTACTACCCATTCATGGATTGTATTTTTGGACTGAGTGGAATAGTCATTACAATCATTTCTATATATTGATGTATAAGACATTACGAAATGCATTGGAGGGATATGTTGGTCCCACCATTCACCTAATTAAAACCATACATATGTGTTCAACAATAACATAATTAATTCATCATATCATAACCCATAAAAACAAATTGGTTAATAAATAACATTTCATCATTAACATAGACAAACCATATTAAGAATATGTATAGTTTAATAGAAATAAATCCCTAATATATAATAGGTAACTTCAAATAGTGTTTTCATAAATGTGAAATAATGTTTTATAGATTAATTGAAAATAAATCATTTGAAAAATATATGTTCTTGTATGAAAATAATTATTTTATTAATATGTTGATCAATTTTAAAAGAAAATATTTTATTTGCAAATAACAATGTACAATTTTAAGATAATCATCAATAAATTATGGCACTATGAATGTGTAAAAAGTTGTTCATTCCATATAAGTAAAAATTAATTCCCTTCTTAGTTTTTCTAGAAATTTAACAATATAGTGCATTTTGAAAACGAAAAAAGGATTCCATTCTAACCATTTAGTAAATATTTACATGGGATTAAAAATTATATTAAATCATTTTAGAAAAGTAGTAAAATATTTTGTAAATTTTTTATGAAACATTGATGTTGAAGATAAATATACCCCATCAGATACATATAAAGAATCCCCAATAATAATGATATTGTGAAATTAACCCTTACTGCATTATAATCTATAGAATTGTATTCCTAATGAAAGAAAAAAATATAATTAATTAGAAATACTACAATATTCTGAATAACACTCATAAAATTCATTCATGGGAAGTATTTATAGCACACTAATGAAATGGTTATTGTAATTTTCCTGGGTCTAGTATAAATAAAAATGATACAAAAATACCATACCTTATGTAACGACCCGGACTCGAACAGCTACCCGAACAGTGCTAAACAGGTTGGGTGCTACTACCTTAGTCTCACCTCCCCAAACACAAAAGGCTGCTGACTAGTAGAAAGGGTTTTATAGGTATAGCGGGGAGGCTTTAACCTCTCAGATTATAATAATAATGGTACATGTCCAAGTATCATAATATAGATGAAACAGAATAAATGACTCAGTAGAATCGAACCAGACCCGCAGAGCGGAAGCACATTCAATAGAATTTAATAGCAGAAGCAATAAATATGAACAGAAATAGAGAAAATAAACATGAGAGCATGCTGATCCCTTGTAACTACTACTGAAGAATAAAATATGAATCCAAAGCCGGTCATACATATCTATATAAAAAGGGTGCCAATTTCTAAAAAACTATAGCTACAAAAAAGCATGCTAATACTGGATTGTATGGAAGAAATAGTAAACTCCGATTAGGCAAGAACTCAAGGTCCATACCATCTCCATGAAATAGCTAATATGGATGATCTCTTAAAGGTGGCCTCTTTCCAACACATAAATCCTTAAAGTCATCACGTGTCCTGAAGCGCCCGTGTAGGGTGTGAGACAAATATTTGAAGGATAACACCCAACGGTGCATACCTAATATAAGTGTCTAAAGAGGAATGAATTTATAAGGAAATCATTAGAAATAATGATGTACAAATAACACAAGCTCCACTGGTGCTTAGAAGCCACCATGGAGTGTCACCTACTTCAACCAATGCCAAAATCTCTGTCACGTAACCCGACACCATGTGCCCCACTGACACTGCATGTCTCATGTATAGACGTCTTGAAAGCATGTCCGAGAACAGTAACCCGGAGAAACAGTGATGCATGTCCTTAATAAGTAACTAGAGGGACAGTGATGTCTGCCCTCAAAATAAGTAGCTGGAGGGACAGCTATGTCTTCCCTCAAAATAAAGTATCTGTAGGGAAAACGATATATGACCTCAAATAACGATGAGCCTCTGCCCCTAATCTGATAGCATCAATTCTATCCCCTGATCAATACTCACCTTTCACGTGGCTTCCTATGGAAATCACCCCAAACAAGTTGTACCTATACCTCCACTAACGGGGGCCTATACCCACCCGAGTGGTCAAAACCACCTCATCATAGAGTCTCTCTGTGTGAACACTACTAAAAGTTTACAGAGGAGCATTAATCACCAAAATAGTACCCAAGCCACAATACCTCTGACACCTCATGTCCCTGCGACCATGTCGCTCAAGTCTAATGGCCTTGCCATCCCAGTAACCCCGGCCATACCCAACCTGACAGTCATCCTACCTCAAACAAACTCCCTTGACGCCTAATCTCGTGGTCAGAACCACCCAACGTAACCCAGTCCAAGACCAACATGATCAGCATTAGTCAGGAATATCTTGGTCTTTCCCAACACAACAAAAAAGGGGTCCAACATATGCAATTCAGTAATTACATATAAAAACATTTAAACAAAACACAATAACAGGATAAAAGACTAACAATTAAATCGCACTAGCCTAACAGTTATCTAACAACAGAACTGAGGACTTTAAAACCACTATCAAGTCATATCAAGGTTCACTAAACTAAACTCAACGGTTTAGAACAATACAATTCAATTAATACCATTTTGGATCCCCCCGCCAAAATACCCCGATGAGCTACAACCACTCACCCAGCCTTGCTCAAGAAACACAGGTAACATGGAATACCCAAAGGTATCCCATATGTCAATGAACAATGTAATATGAAATATTATATAATAATGGGTCCTACTGAAAATACCAGAAAACTCATCGAAGTCTGCGTCACCCAAATGAAATCGAAAAAAATTGGTATGCACCACCTACCTAAGACTCATACGACACTAACCTCCCCCGATAACATCCTCCAATGACTTCTAAAATGCAGTAGATCTACAAAAGAATCTAAACCGCTCATACACTAATAACTCATTCTAGAATAGAATTTAAGAAAAACGACTCAAGAGGAATGAATGCCTTACTAAGGGGGTTCCCAAGGATCAAACAGTGTTCAAATCGGGTCTTGGACGATGGAACAGGAGGGGATTGAAGTCTTGGACGGCTCTTCTTGCTCAACCATGATGAAATATTGAGGTTATGCCTCAATACGAGGCTATTGCCTGTTATAGTGAAAAAACGAAACTTCACGGAATGTACTTTAGGACTACCCAATGTGTATCATGTTACTATTCATAAGACGATTAATACTTCACCGACATACATTCCAGAACCTGCCGACATTAGTACACGGTGTGTACCTAGGGATACACTATGTGTACTTTGTTTTTCCTTCCCTCCTCGCGGACTTACCCACACGCCTTGTATATCCCTCATACACTGCAATACTACATGGCATGTACTTAGTTTAAATGATTCTACCCGACCAACAAGCCTACATGCCATGTATGGCCTCCGCGCAGTCACGTGTACACGACATGTCAAAAAGTACTCGATGTTTAGTAAGATATTCATAAACAGTCATCACACGACATGTTCTCGGCAACACATAACTAGTGCTCACCCAACACATACACAATGTGTACTCTATAGTACAAGGCGTGTAGTCTGTAATATTTTTAGAATCTGACCAATTTCACCAGTTTTCTTAGGGACCAATCAAAAATCCAATAGGGTCCGGATATGTACCCGTTCTAAAAACCCGGGTTCTTACAATCATCCTTCCTTAATGTAGCTCATCCTCGAGCTATAAAATGAAACCTGGAGATGGCACCAAACATCCAACCTTACCTTCCCACATACATAACAATTAATACATATATACCACAGATATAGAAAGTAGTAAAAGTCAGTGCATGACTACTACCCTTACTCTCCCACATCGAAAATATGCCCCACGAAATCCTGAACTCGTGGCCTCCTTACCCACCCTTCACAGATCCAAGTATCTAATGAAACTTGGGTCATTCACATCTCGAAAAAAAATGTTGCGTCAAACCGACGACCGAGTCACCAAATCCTGGTGATCAAAATCACCTCAACTGATAGTACCTGCATGCCCATACAAGAGATAGACTCAAATACCCTGTCACATGCAATTATGCAAATATATAAAGCATGGCATACACATTTCAACCACAAGGAAATATATCAGGAATTTCCCCTATTCACATTTCAAACCATAGAAAGCATGGTAATTGATTTTTATTGACATGTAATTATCACTTGACAAAGCATACAAGCAATTATGAAATTTAAATACCATAAAAATGTGCCTAGAAAAAGTAAATCAACCTAGCCTTTCCATACCGGGACGAGGACCAATTCTCCCATACCGCACAGGGTCAAGGGTTAAATATAACAATCAATAACATTATATGCCAAGTGATCCACCGAGGTGGAAATCATATAAACTGTAATTTGAGAATAAAGAAAACAAAAATTCCCACCCAAGGTAACTTGGTCCATCCCTTGTACCTGGGGTTACAAGCACCCAAACACAAACAAGAAACCTAGTTCCCTTAACAACCTATCTTCGATCTACAATATCCCAAGTAGTAAAACCTACAGAAATAAAAGAGAAGACTCAATACCATTTGTAGATAATAAAACAGTCCTACTAAATCCCTATCAAGAACTCCTCTGATACAACTTGGTGTTGACTCGGACCCAAATAGCCTCCCGAATAGGGATAAACGGTTCAGGTGCTACTACCTTAGGCGCATCTCCCAGGACACCAAATGCTGCCGACTTGCAGCGAGGGTTTTATAGGTATAGTGGGGAGGCTATACCCTATTGGAAGATAATAACAATGATACTGGTCCATGAATCATAATAAAGAAGCAGCAGAATAAATGAATCAGCAGACTCGAACCAGACCCACTGAGCAGAAAACAATTCAATATCAATAAATAGATGAAGAAATAAATATGAACAACATTAGCCGAAATAAACATGACAACATGGTGATCACTAGTAACTAATACTGAACAATAAAACATTCATCCAATGAAGGTCATACATATCTAAATAAAAAAGGGCCCTAATGACTAACCAAATGTAGATACAAACAAACATGATGATGCAGGAATGTTTGAAAAACACAGTAAACACTAGCTTGGCTATACCTGTAGGTCCATACCATCTCTACACAACAACAAAGACTAATCCTATCTAGATACTAGCATCTTTCATACACATAAATCTATAAAAATTTCACGCTTCCCGATGGGATCATGCAGGGTGTGAGATGAATCTTAGAAGGATACCACCCAATGTTGCATACCTAATAAAAGGGTTTAAACATGCATTCATTTATATGGAAAGTAGTAGACAGAATGATGTACAAATAACACAAGCTCTACTGGTGCTCAACATCCACCATGGAGTGGGACCTGTTACGGCCAATGCCGAAATATCTATCATGTAACCTAGCTCCATGTTCCCCTTAACACCGTGTGTCTCAAGTACCGACGTCCTGAAGGCACGCCCGATAATAGTAACCCAGAGGAACAATGATTTCTGCCATTAAATTAAGTTTCCAGAGAGACAACGATATCTACCCTCAGAATAATGTATCCAGAGGGACATCGATAACTACCCTCAAATAACGGTGAGTCTCTTCCCCCAACCCGATAGCCTCAATGATATCATATGTAGGATCCTCACCTTCCATGTGGAGTCTCTCTGTGTGCACACTACTCAATGTTTCTAGGTGAGTGGGAATCACCAAAATAGTACCCAAGACATAACACCTTTGACACCTCGTGTCCCTACGACCATGCCACTCAAGTATGATGTATTTTCCATCCCATTAACCTATGCCATGCCCAACCTGATAGTAATCCTGCCTCAAACAGATGCCTATGATGCCCAATCCCATGGTCAAAACCACCCATTATAACCCTGGCCAAGCCTAACTAGATCAACATCACTCAAGAATATTCGGGCCATTCCCAACAAAACCATCAAGTGTTCCAGCATATGCTATTCTGCAATTACATATATACACATTTAAACAAAACACAATAACAAGCTAAACAATATAACAGATAAATTGCACTAGCCCAACAGTTATCTAAAAATAGCCCTAAGGTCTTTAAAGATTCTAAAAAGTCATATCAATGTTCTCTAAACTAAAATCAACAGTTTAGAACAATACAATTCAATTAATACCGTTTTGGCTTCCTCGACCAAAATTCCCAGATGAGCAACGACCGTTCACCCATTACTGCACAAGAAACACAGGTAACAGGGCAAAGCCAATGGTAACCCATAGGTCAATGAATAGTGTAATTTGCAATATTAGATAAAAATGGGTCCCGCCCAAAATACCTGAAAACGCGTTGAAGGTCGCATCACCCAAATGACCATGAAAACACCATAAGAGGTATGCACCACCTACCTGAGACTCGTACGATTCTAATCATTCAATAACAGCCTCCAATTATGTCTAAAACACAATAGATCTACAAAACAATCGAAACCTCTCAAAACCCAATAACTCAGTATAGAACATAATTTAAAAAAATGACTCAAGTGGAATCATGGCCATACTGAAGGGGTTCCAACGGATTAAAAATGTTCAAATCAGGTCTTGGATGAAGGAACAGGAGGGAATTGAAGAATAAACTAGTCATCCAGCTCAACCTGATGAAATATTGATGTTCTACCTCAATATGAGGCTACTGCCCATTTTAGCGAATGCAAAGAAACTACCCGGTGGGTACTTTAGGACCACACGTCATGTAGCATTTTACTATTCATAAGATAGATGATACTTCACAAATATATTTTTCAGAACCTTCCATCATTAGTACACGATGTGTACCTAGGGATACATGGTGTGTACATTGTTTTTCTTCTCGTCCTCACCGACATACCCACACACCACGAAAATCCCTTATACAAGGCCAGACTACACGATGTGTCTAAGGAGGACACGGTGTGTACTTAGTTTAAAAGATTCTACCCAGCCAAAAGACTTACATGCCATGTATTGCCTCCACACGGTCATGTGTACATAGAGTGTCGAAACCTACACACCGTGTAGAAAGAAATTCCAACACGATCATCACATGACATGTACTCGGTGACACATGACCAGTGCTCGCCCATCCCCTACACGGCGTGTACTATATATACATGACGTGTAGTCTAGAAATTTCAAGAAACTGCCCAATTTAACCAGTTTTCTCATGCATAATTCAAAATTCAAACAGGGTCAGGATTTTGACTAGTTCTAAAAACCCGTGTTCTTACACCTTATGTCTTGACTTACCTTGTATACGTTCAAAACTCTTATATGATAAATATAATTTTATTATAAATATATCAAATTACCATATTCATTTATAAAATAAAATAAATTATTTATTTATGATTTTATAATAGTCACTTATATACAATTCCATGTTCAAGTAATAGTTCACGTAATAATTACATTGTTTTCCATTCATGTTTTGACTTGTTACCACTGATCCTGTTACATAGTTCGGGATTTAATCATCTATAAAATGTTAACAATGATTGAAATTATATATATATATATTCAGTATATTTGTATTCATGGTGATTCATAACAGTTCTAGATAGATAAAAATACACCATTCATGGAGATGTTAAGTCGTAGGCAAGCATGAATGTTGTTTGCAATTTCTTATCATATTAAAATAAAAAAAAGTTCACAAAATGTATTCATTCCATAATAATTTTATTTCTAGATATATCATATATATTCATAATATTAACCCTTATTAATATCTATGTGAAATATAAATGAGAAACGAATCACATCGCATTATGGATATGATAATCCATACGTACATACGAGTGACACTGTCATTTCCCAAAGGATTTGGTGGTTAAATGGTTGTTTTGAAATTATCATTAAATTGGTTTAGTTATTTCATAAATACCTTATATTAAAATTAAACCAATCATAAATCCTACTCATTAAATATATTGATGTATAATGAATTGTATCTCTATGTGGGGACAATAAGATGTATATACGCACAAGCGATACATTCATTTATTGTTCATTGGGAAAGGGGATGTATAGTGGTGTGTTCCTAATAATAATTTTTTTTGATGACTTAGTATTCCTAGTTAATTATTTTATTTAATATATAGTAAATTTATAGGAGGTATAGAAGAGTATAAAAATTGTGTGGTTAGTTATAGATATTATCTCTTATTCGAAATGACTCCTTTAGATCTCCTCTAATTGACTTTAGATTTGGTCATTTGGATGAGTTGTGCCTCTACAATTTGTCTAGGGATGTTTATTAGAGACATTGTTAGGTTATGGTCTATATTTATGTCATAAATTGATGTTTAGAAGTGAGGGACAAGGTTCCCTTCTATAGTGGATGTGAGGGGATCTTTTGGAATTCTCTAAAAATATTAATTTATAAGAAATTATGTCTCAAAATAGAACATCAAGAGAAAATTAATTTGAAGATCATATGAGACATGGTTTTAATATCCGAAACCAATATATTTTATACATGATTTGGTATTATTGTAAATATTATCATTTTAGAAAACCCTTAGTTATCAAATTTTTATTTCAACTATGGTAAGAAATTATTCAATATTAAAAGGTTTTAGTTTTAAAATTGATGATTTGAAGTAGATCATATATTGATATTTTATTATATTATATAACATATTATAATTATTTTATGTTTTAAATATTTTTTATTATTCTTAAATAATTTGAGGAAATATTATTTTGATGAAATATCATTAGTGTCAATTAATAATATTTTCATTGCATGGGCTTTTACTAATACAAAGATTACAAGAACCTTTGAAAATTATTTTATTATTTCCTAGAGCCATTTATATTTTTTCTGATAACATTAATTATATCATTTTAAATTTATATTAATGTTTTTAATAACATTTATTTTATATATCTTTTAATAAAATAATTTCTACATCGACAATATGTAATTATTTAATATACTTATTTGTTAACTAAAAATTAAAAACCAAATACAAAGATAAAGATAAATAATCTCTATTTTAGATTAATATTTATAGTTTAATATATATGTTGGGTAAAACTATATTAAAAATTATTTTGTATTTAAGATGTGAATGTCCCATCTTATAATTTTTGAAATGAAAATATTTTAAACACCATAATCCCATTTAAGTAGCACAAAAAGTCGATAATAAATTTTTATAATGAAAACGAATTTATTATGGTAAAACGTTAAATTAATATTCATCAGTAACATACATTTCTGAACATGTAGAAACATTTATAATAGTTAAATAAAAAAAGGGACATTTTGTGACATTATTTGACTTAAATATTATATAAGTTATTTTCTTGGACTTAACTAAACAAAATGATTTCGATCATTATTTTTTAATGGTCAAATTATCTTCATCAAATATTTTTTTTAACTTTTTATTTCCATTTTATAATATTTATGATTTTATTATGAACATAAATTACTCCATTTACACAACAAAAAACTGTAATTTATCGAATTTTCCAGTCAACGTCTTTAAATTGGGGACAATTAATGAACAACGTTACTAAATTAGAAATTCATCATGAAAAACTTTAGAAATTAGTGACATTTCAGGAAAAAAATCTCTAAATTAACGAAGATTAATGAAATGTGTCACTAAATGAGCGATGCTTTTAAAAACACTTTGCTAAATTAGTGATTCTTTGTGAAATGAAATACTAAATTAGCCATGCTTTCTAGAAAGCACCATTAAATTAGCGATGCTTCCTCGCAAGCATTGTGACATTAGAAATGCTTTAAAAAATTAGAGTCCCTAAGTGAGAAAAATTTGATGAAATGTGTTTCAATGTTAGTGACACTTCCTAACCTAATTTGCATAATTAGGGACACTTTTTGAAAAAAAGTTGTTAAAATGGAGACATTATATATATATATAAACACCGACACATGTGTATAAACACACACACACATATATATATTTACAGACACACACAAACATATATATATATATATATTTATACATATATTTATATATAAAAAACATATATATTTAAAATTTAGTCATGTTTTTTAGAAAATGTGGCTATTTTAGAGACATTTCTACCCTTGTTTTAAAACATGGATAAATTGAAATAAGTATATTTTTTATTTATTATTATAATTATTTATATGTGTAAATACATATATTTCTCTACACACACATACATATATATAAACATAAATATAGATTAATATTATAAACACAGACACACATATATAGAATATAATCATATATATATTATAATATAATGATATAATTAAACATATATATCTGTATATGAAATTATACATAAACATATATATAATATAAATATATATAAATATATATAAACATAAAATAAAAAAACACACACAAATATATAATATAAAAATTATATAATATATAATATAGACATATATTTGAATATAAAATAATATAAACATATATAAACATACAATATAAAATATACAATATAAAATACACAAACGCACATATATATATATTAATATATATATATATAATGGTATTTTGAATTGTGAAATTTTTATATATATGAATCATAACATAATTAAATATATTAAATTTTGTCATGTTTTTAAGAAAATGTGACTATTTTAGTGAAATTTGTATTGACATTTTTAAAATTGACTAATAACACACAAAAATATATAAACATATATGTATATATATTAAAATATAATCACATATATATATTAATATAAACACACACACACACACACACATATATTTATATAACCAAATAAATTATAAGTTGGGAGCATGATTTTACAAGATAGACGCATGAAAGAAAGGTAACTGAACACGTTGGAGAGGAGAAATGTTAGGGTACGACATATGCGGGAGAAAGCGAGCCATGTGAACACCATATGTTTGAGATGGGGGAGATGGTAGGATGTGGGTTGAGCACAAAAGGGTGAGGGAGGCTGGATGTGAAGAAAGCACCGGAGGTGGTGGGGAGGGGTGGAGGCCATGATGAACATTGGGGGGAGAGAATCTGAGGCAGGGGGTTTGATGCCTAGATGGGATGTGAGGTGAGCGCTTTAGGTGGGGGTATGGTGCTAGAGGCAGGGGTTGGGCTGGGAGTAGGGGCGGGCACCACAGTGGGAAGGTCAGATGCCTAGACGGGATGTATGGTGAGCATCAGAGGCGTGTAATGGTGGCTTGATGGTATGTTTGTGGTTGGTAGAATGGAGGATTTGTTTATACAAAAAATATCAATAAAAAAATTTCCTAAAAAACAATTACAGGCATTTCCATAAAACACTGGTAACTAATGTGTATTTTAGAGACATACATTTACGAATGTTTCAATAAAATGTTGGAAAATGATGTGTTTCTAATTAGTGACACCATAAAAAGACTCTATATTAGTGTTGTTTATTTACTGATGTTTCTTAAAAACGTTGGACAAGGAGGTGTCCAAAATAAGCATCTTTAAAAAACATCGCTAATTTAGCGGTGTTTATAAGTGTCACAAGTGGAGATGTTTAAAAGAGTAATAATTTGAGACATTTTAAAACATTGCTAAAATAGATACATCTCATTTAGTTATGTTTTGGAGAATCATCCACAAATTAATTAGTGACATTTTAAAAATACTCTAGTTAATAAAACGTCATTAATTTATTTTTTTATAGATTTACCCTTTTCTGTGGTAACAAAATTTACAATGGTTACTATTCGTATTGGGAAAAAATAAAAAGAAATCATTCAATAAATTAGGGCCATATGAACATAAACATGGAGTCATTTTTTAAAAATTCTGAACATATGTATTTTTGCATTTAATTTAAAATTACATTTGTAAAATGCTATGGAAAACTATTTTTCCAAAAATTTCCCTTTAAAACATAATTTTCTTAATTTAATCATGTATAGAATAAATTTAAAAACCATTATAATATTATTATAAATTATAATGAACTAATTACAGTTGTAAACTACTCTAAATAATAGTATTTCCTAGTAATTAATTTAAAATAAAATAATGTTTTCCTTAAAAATCAGAATGTTTACTATTCATCAAAATATGAAATTTTTCATAAAAATATCAAAAACACATAGAATTCTAATTTTGGAATTTCAATTTTAGAAATAAATTTTATTTTTTCAAATATAATTAATAAATGTTCCAAAACATGGTTTTAAAAAAGGTACGACATTAAAAGAAATAAAACTTCTTTAATGTAAACATAACTATTTATCTGTAAAATCGGATTTCTTCTTATCATATGTCTATAAAATATGTTGGACGAATGAAAAAAAATGATTTAATATATATATATATATATATTTATATAAATTTCATGTTTTGGGAAATATAATTCATTTAGGGAAATTCAACAACTATATTATTTCCTGTTTTCGGTTATAAATGTTTTGTTTAAATAATTTGAATAACAAAATGCAAGTGAATAGAAACTCAATGTTGCATGCAATGAAAGCTTTTTGAGTGTAGTGGGAAATGAATGATAAACATGTTGTTTCATTTAAATAAATATTTATATGGTGTATCAGGAAAAACAATTCAAAATATAGTTCATATTTCTTTTAAAATTATATATAAAAACATGGGGTGTTACATTCTACCCACCTTAAAAATAATTTCACCCACAATAATCATCAAGGATGTTAGGGTTTTAACATATGAATGTTACATTACTAGAAACCCACTACATAAATTAAAAACAAACACTTCTTTTAAAATTAAATACTGAAACATAATGGCTATCCAACGTAACTTGTAACTTGTTTTTAACTTAGGAGAACCTAAATTGAATGCGATAACATTGAGATGGAAGAGAAATCTAATTACCTTGTAATGATGGTGTATGATAGAGATAATGGTCAGGATAAAGGTAATAATCAAAAAGAAATAAATTCTTTATGATCTAAGAGATCATTCAATTCAATGGAAAAGAAGGTATGAGGATACCAATTTTGGACTCAAGATTTTTTTCCATGGAATTTAATAATTTTAATGAGATGATATTATAAGGAACCAGCATTAAACATTACATAATTTCGAGTTATATTGATAAATTTATTGTAAATCACATTGATGATCTTTTCAGGTTTATATTTTTAGTGAATTATGCAATAACTATTAAATAACAACTACAATATGAAAAAGTATATATGTCTACTATAGATCCATTATTTTCATAATCTCTAAATTGTTAAAATAAATCATAATTTTTTTTTCATGTTAATAATACTCACAACATTAAAATTTACTTATTTATATCTCTTACCCATTATTATACCCTATTGAAAAACATTTCGAAAACATGGGATGAACACAAAAATATTTGTAATGGATATTAGTTATGTAACGAAACCATTAGTCCACAAATACTTTAAAATCATGAATACATTTTCAAGAATGCATACCTTTCAACAATAAAACATATGTTCATAAACAAACCACATGAAATAATAGGATACATGAAAATAATATTAGAAATCATAAATCATAAAGGTAACATGTGACATCCATATATTAATTACTTTGTATCTTTCACATCTACATAACGTTACTTTTGGAAAACCCATCATAGTATATTCACTAAATATATATAGAAAAACCTTATCATTTACATCTGTATCATAACCCAATTCATTTTGGAGATATAACTGGCTCACCTACCCACAATTTATCGCAGAACAACCTAAATAAATAATCAATTCCCATGAACCATAAAATAATCATAACACATTAACATGAATAATGGAAAAATAAAATTTCCACATTGCTATCACAAGATATCATTTAAATATTTTTAAATATTAAATACCTTCTGAAAACTATTTTCAATAACAAAATACATGAAAACATAATATGAAATTTATTTTCCTTTTAAAAACATTATGTCTTGTAGAGTAATCCAAATATCAAATAATGGTTCTAGTGGTTGAAAAGTCATTGTCATCATATGCATTAAAAAAAATTCCTTTTATTATTTCATAAAACAATTTATAGAAAATGAGTAATTTTTATAAAACATTAATGATATTATAATTCAAAGGAGATAATTGTACACTAAATAATATTAGGTGGTTTATAACATCAAGATATGCCTCAATGAAATGATAATGAGATTAAGTCCCTTACCATGAGTCTGAATCATCATGTAAAATCATTATATTCATAAATAAAAAATATAGGATAATTTCCACTTGCTTTATAACCATTTTAGTTTATATCATTAATTTTATGTATCTTATTACCATGTCAAAAAAATACATAATTATGTATGTTCATATCGTATGTTTTGTCAGTATTCAGTACTTGAGTTGAAAATGAACATGTTATGATTTCAATATTCCATGTGTTCATTATGTAAATCATCTAAATAATAAAATTAATTATTTAATAATTACTTTTATAAATCAATTATACTTTTAAAAAAACCATTAATTTATGGTATGAAAAAGTAACAACATTATAATCATGAAGACAATATGGTGTACGTATGCATCAGTTGCGTTTCCATTTTTAATTGATCTTTATTGAAATAAGTTATTTATAATTTTATATTTTTAGAATGATCATAATACAATTAACATTATTATAATCTTTTATATATACTTATATATAACAGAAAAGTGACATGGTGAATAAGAATGATTCACATCACTTTGTGGATGTGATTTTTTCAGACATATATATGAATGATGTTATAATTTTTATATTCCATGAAAGTATAAAAAAAATGATATTTTATTCTATTTTAATGACAAATGTGTAATTATGATCATATAAAATATTAATCCAATAATTATGACCATTCTTTAGAGACAATTATGGAGACAGAATTATATTTGTTCGTGGAGTTGATGGTACACATGTGTGCATGAATTATTAATTCCACTACCATTTAATAAAACCGAAGATTGATTTAGGTGATCATGTTAACATAATAACATCTCAGTACATTTATAATAATATACATGTTATTTAATGTAGAATGAATATGATTTGAAGGGAGTAGAAGATGAAATAAAATATAATGACTTAAATAATGAAATTACCTTTCCTTCGGATGCGCACTATTCGTAATAACTCAACAATTATAAGGAATGCCTTATTCCTAATAAAATTATTTGAAAATATAGTTTAGGGATTGTAAGAATATTTTTGGGTAGAGAATGTTCGAACGAGAAGGTTTTGGAATTGTGAGTAATAGAGAGGAATGTGAGCCTTTTATACGAAGGGGGGGGGGAACCTTTGGAATTATTAAAATTAATAAATTAAAATAAATCAATTTCGATTTATAATGTGACCAAACTAATTTATATCAAATATAGAAGGAGTATTGGATTAAATATAATCTTAAAATATAAATTATACATGTTTTATTATTTTTTTATTCCTCAAATTTTTGTTTTATCCCCCTTTTATCTCTAACCATTTTATCAGGTAATTTCCACTTTGTGAGATAAAAATATTACGAAATCATTCCAAAAGGTCAATGATTGAGTCCATAATGGAATTTTTAGAGGATTAATTTTTTTTACAGATTATTATAATATTATATATTTTATATCATTTTATTATATATTCTATAATTTATGTTATGAATTATGTCAATTTTGACACTATTTATTACATCACTTTTTTTTAAATCATAAAAACAAGATTTTCCAGAAAAATGTTAATTAAATCAATAATAACATGTTAAATAAGTACATAAAATTTGACAATGAAAAAATATATTTCAAATTATACTTAATTTAATATTAATAATATCTTTTCGTTGATTTAGACTTTAATAAATCAATTATTTCATCTTCCTTGTGTCAATATTTAATTTAATTTTTTATTTCATTTATTATTTTAATATAATAAAATTATATAGGTAATAATTTTATATTTATATATATTATTCATAGTATATGATATCAATTATATAATACAATATTAAAATGGACTAAGTAATAGTAGATAATATTATGACATATTTGTCTTTAACATTAAATTATATGTTATAAATGTCACAATCACACTCAAGTGTCTTAAAAAGGACAAAATTTTGAAATAATGATTTTCTTGGTACACAATATATCATCCATTAATATTATCAAACGTTTTAGGTTAGTTTTCTATTATTATAATATTATTTTTACATTTAATTACCTTATTTTCTTATAACTACGATAAATAAAATATTAATGTTATAATTCAAAAAATATTTTTTTATCATATTTAGTTTGGATTACAACCATGTATGTTCGATTTTGAAAATTCAATTCACAGAAGTGGAAAAATTAATTTATAAATTAATCTCGTTGTCAGAATGAGAAAATAAGTTTTTAGGTAAAATCTTTATAAGTTCGCACAGTTTTTCTATTACATTTCAGTATAAAATTGCTTCCAATGTAAAAAATTGTATTAATTGATAATAAATTAATATAATTAATCTTTCAATACAATTAAAAGTATAATATATCTATATAAATAAATTTTATGAAAGTGATGTTTTCAATTAAATTGATGTGATATAATTTTTCAATAAATAATTAATTCAATTAGAAAAATTAAAAAAATCCACAGAAGTTAATTTTGATTTTCCTATTTAAAATAATAAGTTTATATTTTAATATAATACTTATAAATGTGTGAAAACCCATATTTAAAACTGGTTCCCCATCTAAAGGGGATATATAATTTTTTTTTGAAAAATATGTCTTTTATCAGGAATTACTATTTTTTATATCCAATCTAGAAATCATAGATGATGAATTTTAAACATTAAATTAAATATATAACATATATATTTCATTAATAAAATTTGTAAAGTGTGATTTCATTATTTTATAAACTCCCTTATTTGGATTTAAATAGTTTTTTTCATAAAAAATTATCCATTATATTCAATTATTTTTTATTTAATTGTTTAATTAATTAGGTAACTAATAAATCATTATATAAACATTTGTAAAAATGATTTTAATAATTTAGTTATTTTTTTTCATTCTCTACATATTTACAGATATTTGAAAAATACAACTTAAATAAATAATATAAATAATATATGATTTTCGGTATAAATCAGTCTTGTGTACAACATAATAATTTAGAGAAACCTATAATTGTGTGTCATGTATGCTATCAGACATAACATCACTTTTAAATTAAATTACTATATAATTCTTAAATATTAATAAATATGAAAAATTACTATTCCATTATTACCTAGGATGGTACATCACTCCCTCCTTTTCTAAATTGCATCCTTGTAATTTTAAAATTTGACATCATAACTAAGTTTCCCTTGTTCAAAATTACATCTTTGAAATCCCATGTAAAAAAAAGAGAATAAAACATCAATTTTAAAAGAACAAAATTAAGTACAAAGGTTACTAAATATAGCACATAAAATGATTTCATGTAGAAAAACATGTATATGGAAGAAACATCGATCATCATATTTTGATTGAGAGTGATAGAATACATGATCAAGAGATTGTTAATAATCTGAAAACAAAAAAACATGTGATGGGTAAAATGGTCTTTGTGTTTTTATTATGATAAGTAAAGATAATTTTTTTAATCATAATATAAATTTAATTGTTTTTTGGAATTTATATTCTCCCTAGACAAATATCATAAAGAAATACACTCACATTAAAAGTAGAGTTTCTTCAACTAATCAAGCTCTACCACAAACTGATCTTTTATCTAAATTATGAGTATTCAAGTATGATTTTTTATACCTGAATCACTAGAATCAACCTATAGATAATCACACAATCAGCAAAAGATTAACTATATATTAATCTTATCAAGAAACAGTATCTGAAACCAAAAGTTGAGGATAATATAATATAATTCCCCCAATATAATAATATTTAAAAGAATAATGTCTACATTTAATATCCAAAATGCAACTTTAATACCAAGTGTTAAACACAGACAATTCAGTAAATAATTATCCTTAAATATTATTATAATAATACAAACTAAGATTAAAACCTGAAATTATGAAGTATTTGATCACATATTCTTCCAATATAAATTTAAACATTTATCTCCAAATAACATCAACCAATATTATTTTCTCATACCAAAAATTAATTTCCAAATCACATATTCTCAATGATAGGTTAATCATTCCCAAAAATTACCAAATTACCCATAATTCGACAATTTAAATCATAAATTATTCTAAATTTTTTTTCAACCACTAAACCTTAAATTAAATCCCATATTGTTCTATTTACCTTTATCATATAATGATACCAAAATAGTGATCATATTCCTAAATAAAATTTATCACTTAATTCTCTAATAATTCTCTATTAACAAAGATATCCATTTGATAAAACATAATTTCTCAAAATCTTCTTATTTTAATTCCTTCAACTAGTTCAAATAAAATGAAAAGTCATACTAACCAAGTACATCACATAGGCCAGTGGTAGGTGATAAATCCTTATCGCCCTTCTGTTTTGGGTTTGATTCTGCAACCTTTTATAATTTGTTTAGTGTTCACCCTTCATGCCGGTTTTTGTTTTTCCAAAACTTTATAATTATTATAAAATTTTATAAATTAGATAAAATTAAAAAAATAACCATTACATATTTTATCCTTAAATGTTATCTCAAATCATTCATTTTTTATCCTAAAATGAAATTTCCCAAAATTACCTACAAATGAAGATCATATAATCCCTAATGTTTATTCATACCATTATAATTATGCCCCCAAAAGAAAAGATCATTATATCTTGAATACAAATTTCACATAATAATCATCAGGTTAACACATAAAATAAATTTTTTTCTAATGTAATCCCATCATCAAAATATCATTAATATATTTAACCATTTCGTCATCCATAGATCTAATATAGCTCATGAATACCTTAAATGAAGACATATTAATCATTTAGAATTAATCATGTTCCCTTCACTAAAATTCACAACCATATTCCTAATTAATTCGTTTCATTAAAAAACATGAGGCGGGTCCTAAGATTAAATTATTTCAAAAACCATAGTTAATAAATAATTCATTCTTTTCATATGTTATTTTCATTTTCATCATCTTCAATTAGAATGGAATTAGGTATTGATATATATATATTTGTATGGTCCTCCAAAACCCATTCATCAACCTTCTTCATATTATATTGATTTTCATAATGAACATACTCCCCGCACGTAAACTATTTAATTTATAACTTGGAAATAGCTTCTTTACCTTTCCTCGAGTCAATTGAATGCTTCATTTTTTCCATTGAAAGTCATTACTTAATGACCATCATTACATCATATATAAAATCTTATCAACCCTATAAAACTTTTCCTATGTGTTTCTTTAAACACCCTCGATGAATATGTCATTGAATATACTTACATGTATGATTATTACATGAAATTCCATAGGAATTAATTTCTATTATATATGATGGATTTGGAAACTCACCAAGGTTTCAAGGGTCAATCGTGACCCTTGACTGTTTGATAATAATAACCATATGAGTTCTCACTGAATCTCCTATTTAATTCGGTTTCTTATTCAGAGAACCACCACATTTTTCATCACATCTATTATTACTTTGGTACTAGCTGGATCCATCAATTTACGAAAACAAAAAAGGCTAGTGTTAGTATATAAATAAAACCATCATATAATATATTATGAGGAATATAAACACAATTATATACATATTCATGATATCTCAACCTCATTCAATTTTCTTAAATAAACTATTACTCGTTCTGTTATTCTAACCATTATTTCTATATATATCTTGAAACTTATGATTAAATATCTCCTTAACCTCTAATGTTATCTAAACGGACCGCTAATACCAATAATAAGGCCCCAAAAATAAAATTTACCTAATATTAAATTAATTTTTGAATTTTATTTTAATTCATATTGAAGCTCTTTTTACATTTAGAGTTTCATAGAATTAGGTCATAACTATTACATAACAACTCAAATTTTATAAAGTAGAATAGTCTACCGAATATCCAATTTTTCATAATATAAAACATTTTTAAATAAATAATGATTTAGTTATATTAATAAAAATATTCACAACATTCATCTTGAATTTATATATTATATTAACCATCGTTATACACTATGGAAAAGATTTAAAAAATAGTAGAATGACCATAAATATATCAGTATGTGATATAAAAGTATTAATGAAACCATTAGTCCATGAATACATTTAAATAATGAAAACAATTTAAAAAAATCATAATTTTCACCCATAAAACAGTTGTTCATCGACATAACTCTTGAAAAACTAATATTCTTGAAAAAATTTAAAGAAATCTTAAATAATAATGGTTACATTTGGGATCCATATAATACTTACATTTTATCTTTCAAAACTACATATGGAGTAACCATAATGGTTATATTTAGAATACCCATCACCTTATATTATGTAAATAACTTAGGATAAACCCTACCATTTAACTCTACCTCATTACCCAATCCATTAGAGATATTTCATGTGGTTACCCTCACTCAGTTTGTGACATAACCACCCATATACAAAAAAAAATCCCAAGATCCATAACTTTATCATAACGAATTAACAAGCAAAAAAGAAAAATTACATTTCAACATTTGAATCACTATATATTATTTCAAGATATTAACATTATAATTACCTTATCAAACCATTTTAAATAAAAAAATTAAGAAAATGGTCTATGTTATTTCTTTTCATTTTAAAATTATTATTAATTGTGAAGGAATCCAAATATCAAATAATGGTCACGATGGTGGAAATGTCATTATTGTTGTATATGTTACTAAAAACATTCCTTTTTCATTTAGAATACAACATAGTAGAACAATATTATTTTTTAATCATTTTAAATAAATTTAATATCAACAAGTTTAATTATACATTGTATATAAGGTTGTAATTAACATCAAAATATACCTCAATGAAAGGAGATTGAGACAAAGTCCCTTACCATGAGTTTTAATCATCACATACAATCTTTATATTTATAAATAATAAATATTAGTTATTTTTTATTTTCTTGATATCAATTAACATGTTTATTATTCCTTTTATATCACTTATTACCATGTTTTTAAAATTACATAATTTTTTAAGTCAGTATCAAATGTTTTATCAACATTCAGAACATAAGCCGTAATTGAACTTGTTATGATGTCAATAGTCCATGTGTTGATTTAGTCCATAATATATGAATAAATTTTATTGCATAATAATTAATTATATATACAAATTATACTTTTAAATCAAACCATTTATTTATGGAATGAAAAATGAACAATGTTATAATCATGAAGATGGTATGTTATACGTACACATTAGTAATGGTTTCATTTTTCATTGAACATTATAGAAGTATGGCCATTATTATTTTATCATTCATTAATCATCATAATATAATTATCATCATAATAATCATTTAAATGAACTAAATTATATCAAAAAAGAGACATGGTGAATGGAAACGCTTCATATCGCTTCATATTGGTGACAGTTCACACGTATGCACAGATGATGTTTTCATTTCAATATGCATAGAATGTAAGAAAATAATTGATTTATTATTCCTTTATAAGGATAAATATTTCTTGAACATCATATAGAAATGTTAATTCCATAATTATAATCAGTCTTGAGAGATGCGGAAAATGAATTATATCGGTTTGTAAAGATGATAGTTCACATGTATGCATGAACGATTAATTACTTTCAAATATTATGGGGGTGGATATGGATTTAGGTGAGGACATTAACAAAACAAAATACCATTAAATTAATGATATTGGAGTTATTATTTAATATAGGAATAATAATATTTGACGGTTGTGGAAGATGAAATATAATAGAATTACTTAAATAAAAACATTACCTTTCCTTCGGATGAGCACATTTATTAACACATTAACACATATATGGAGGGTGTTATGCATAAACTAAGGCATCCAGAATGTGGGTTGAGATTTGAGGAAGAGTTTTGGGAAGATCATGGCCTAATCATAAGGTTAGGGTAGCATGAATATAAGAGTAGAATGTGTGCCTTTTTATAGTAGAATGGAGGGGCACCCTTGGAATTATAAAAAGTATTAAATTTATATAAATTAAATATATATTAAATATGGGACCAAAATCATTTAGATTGAAAATACGATGACTATGGGTCAAAATATAATCTTCCAATGAAATATATAGAAGTTTAAACTTTTTTTAATCCTTAACATTTTTAGCCCCTTTTAACTATTACCATTTTATGAAGTAATTTATATTTGGAGAGTTAAAATGATTACCAAATCATGCAAAAAGACAGATTAATGAGACATTAAGGATATTTTTAGATGTATAATATCTATTTATAATAATATTGGATTTCTATAAATTTTATATAATTTAATTAGATATTATATAATTTATGTTGGGAACTATGTGAATTTTTCACTATTCATTACAAGAAATTTTTAAAAACATAGAGAAACCTTATTCCATTGAAATAATTAAATTTACTCAATCGTAATATGAAATTTACATCTATAAAAATTGATGATGATATAAACTAATTTAAATAAAATTTATTTAAATATAATTAACATCATTTATTTGTTTGATTCTTTAATAAATCAATTACTCCATCATCATTATGTCACTATTTAATATAAATATTTATTTATTAAAATTTTAAATAAATTACCTTGATTTTTATTATATTTTCTTGGTTTTTAGGTAAACTTCAAAGCTAAATATATCAGTAATATAACCCCATATTAATGTTATTTTTGTAAAAGCGACAGAATTATGACATATTTGCCTTTAAATTAAATGTTATAAATGTTATAATAACACCTAAGAAACATCCAAATGAAAAAATTTAGTCTCATTTATTTTTATGGTAAAAAAACTCATAATAAAATATTAGGACAAGTGCTAGTGAAGTTTTATTTTATTATCATATTATTTTTTACCTTTAATTACCCTTTTTACGTTTAGCCATGATAATAAAAAACAAAAGTTATTATTCACAAAAAAATATTTTGATATTATTGGAACAAAGTTTTCATAAATATTATAACAATGTATTATAGTTTTTTAAAATTAAATTGAAATATGTTGAAAATCAAAATTTTGAATTTATCCCATTTTCGGAATGAGAAAACATGATTTATATGTAAAACATCCAAAAGTTCAAGTAGTTGTTCTATTCAATTTCAATATGAAATTTTTTCCAAAAAACTATATTTAATTAAATGTTAAAAAATATATCTAATTACATTTTAAAACCAATTTTAATGGAAATGTAATTATAAAAATAAATTAGATGAAAAAGCAGTTTTGAATAAAAATGTATTGTTTTTCACTATTCATTATAAAAATGAAATTAATCAAAAATATATAAAAATTATAACAAAGTAATTTTTTATTTCTCTATATATAGAATATTTTATTTTTTCAAATATAAATTATTCAGGTGTCAAAACTATTATTTACAATGGGTTCACAAAAAAAAGGGGAAAAATATAATTTTTTGAAAATACTTCTTTTATCTTAAAAATTGATTTTGTTTTTATATCATGTTTATAAAATATAGAAGATTAATTTTAAAAATTAAATTGTATATATTATACTTATATTTCATTAATAATATACATCAAGAGTGATTTTTTTTATTTTATAAACTCAGTAATTTTCATTTAAATAGGTAGTTCAGAAAAACACAACCTTTATATTCAATTTGGGTTTATTTATTTTCCTAGTTTCCTTGATAAAAAATGAATGATTATATAAACTTGTGTAAAACATATTTTCATGCTTCCATTAATATCGTTCATTATCTAAATTCTCATGTCTATGTGATAACTGCAACTTAAAATTATAATATTAATAATCTATTATTTTTCAACAGAACTCAGTATTGTGTGCGACATGAGATTTTGGATAAATCAATTATTGTATGTCTGGTATGCTATCAAAAATAGTATCCATATTAATGTAAAATTACTATATAATTCCTAAATATTAAAAAACATGAAGTTTTTTATTCTATAATTACAGGGGATGTGATAGGAATACTTACATTATTTCATTTTTTTTCATAAAAACAATCTCATTTATTCATTGTTCCATCATCAAATTTGACATCATCACTTACTGCATGAAATGATGTTTAAATTGAAATGACTTTAGAACTAGTGGATCATAATATCTATAATGAAATTAATATTAATTTAATTATACCTCTAGTTATAATCATAACAAATATGGTAAGTCTAGGCCATCCAATACATGTAAATATTCATATAGTTTAGTAAAACAATAATCTATAAATAAATATCCAAATTTCAATAAAAATGACATGATAAATTTTTACCCGTATAAACCTTCTAAAGTATTATAATATAGTACTTTTGAACGAATTTGTCTAAATTTCAAAAATTGACTTATCATTTATCTTTGAGACATCTTATTGGAGATATTACTTGTCTCACACAAAACATGTGAAGACTATTATAATTTATTCTCTTGAAGAATCATAATAAACTAAACAACAATAAATAAGTAAAAACATTCATGATTTAGAAATATAAATCATTACTCATACAAAAAATACAAATATTTTGTATCCTCAATCTAGGATATCATAAACCACATTGTCATCATATTAGTGCTAGGGTCATCAATACAATCCAATTTATTTCATCACAATAAAACATTTACTTATTTAATTATCCCAAAACCGTGAACGTATTAAGGGTTATCATTACATTAATTTTTTGTTTATTAAAAATTCAAAATTAATACCTCAATCACATATCATGTATACTAGTACCATTGACCATATTCATTCAAATCCTAAGAGAAAAACACGACTAGGCCAATCATTAGATGTTTCATTATTTCATAATATTATAAAAATACATCAATGACATTATACAAACACTCTATAATTCCAACACCTTGTTTACATACTAAAATTATCCAATAGTTATCACATGATATTTCCCTTTATTGTGGGATTTAAGAGGTTGTTTAGGCTGATCATCATCATTCACCATTTGATTTTGGAACAAATTAATGTAATCTTAATTTTCATTTCAATTGATGAATTTAAGTATGGGGATTATTTTTTTTCTTCATTTTCAATATTTACATCATTATCTTTGTTTTTAAAATATCTTTTGTTGTCCAATGCTTGATAAAAAACTTTCCCACACATAAAACTTGTACCAGTCCCTTAAGACAATTTCCTCCATGTTTCAATCAGTAATGTATTGACACTATCCAAAGTTACATTCAATTAAAATTTTGATTTAAAAATTTAAACTGATGATTAATATGATTCGTATGAGGTTAACGTATATCCTTGGGGTGTTATGTTCTCATTTGATGCCCAAAGCACCAAAACTTGAGGAAGATTACTAGGAAACATAGTCTGTCTGAAACTATACATCCTAGGGTACATTCCAAGAAATCTATTATAGGTTCTAGATAGTGGTAAAATTTATAGTCTTCAGATGGTTATTTAAAATATTATCAGTTCCCATTCATAATGCTTTTGAAGGTATAATAAAAAATTTTAAAAATTAAAAAAATTGAAAAATAGAAAAAATTAAAAAAATGAAAAACACTGAGTAAAATGAAATGGGATTCCCCTATATCATTTATACCTACATATTTTTACACTTTGATTATTCTTTATTTTAATATTTTAACTTTTAATTTTTATTATTATTTCCTCATAAATTTTCCTCCAATACATTTCACCTCTCCTATAAATATGGTGTTCCACCCCTCTGCCACCTAGTGTGGCACGAATGCCAGTACTCCCACATGGGGTTCTGATCTTTAACCCCATATTTCTCACATGTTTTCTCTACCCTCAGATGTACAAGATGGTTATTGGTATTATTTATATATTTCAACCATATACCTTGAGTTTCCACTATCATTCATTATGATATATTGGTTTGATGGGTTTCTTCCACTATTTTCGTGGTTTTTTTAAATCCTTTGATTTCTCCTATTTTAGGTGGAATCAATAATCATTATCAAACATTAGGACTACAAAGGCCATGACGTAGGGATCCTATTCTTATTTCATATTTCTTTATATTCTTTTAGATATTGTGTCATTACGCTTCTCGTATAAACCTTATGGTGAAGCTTTTTCTCACACATTAAATTGATTCGTGTACTTTTTAGTGTATGTAATGAAATTTGTGTTTAGGAAAAATCATTTCTAGGGTGTTATAATTTTATTTTGGACACCCTATTTGGGGAACCATCCATTTAGACATACTTTTCCATTTTTAATGTGAAATTTACCTTGTTTTTTACATGAAACATTTTTTAATACCATTAATTAATTAATTAAAGATGAAAAATGAACAATGAATTGGGTTTCCCCTTATTATTTTATTTCTTTAAATAATTTTTTGTCACATTTATATTTCTATAATCCTTAACATTCTTAAAGATTCATTTTGAAAAACACATGTCGTATATTTGAATACAAATTCATGTATTGATATCCTTGTCCCATACGGTAATTTATTTTGTAATTGATTTAAATGATTACATTACATTTGACATAACATTTCATGCACTTATTTTATGAATTTAACCTTGTATACTATTCCTCATTTAATGTTGTTTTCATGGTTGCTTTCAAATGATGTTTAATTTTTTTACTTCTTAGGGGTAGTAGAGTGGCTGAATACGGTCACATCACCATGTCATAGAATTTTAAATAACCTATTATTGTTATTTTAAAAATAAAGATAAAAAATAATAACCAAAAAGGGATGTTATATTTTTTTAATATTTATAAAATAATAATATGATGCATGATGTATTAAGATTGTAATTTTTTAATAAATGAGTTGGAGAAAACATAATGAGAATATTTTTTTTTGGAATTCTATATTTGGTAACATAATCTGTCTAACTATACCTCTTCATATAGTTATTTATCATAATAATTTTAATTAATATTCACTTAATTATGATCCCATAACAAGATAACCCCTAAATCCTATGATAATTAACTAAACAATGAAGATGGAATGAATAAAACCCTATGCTCACATTGGATCATGAAATTGTAGCACCCAACATCTACTGTATTTTTAAGGATAGATTATGCTTTGTGGTAAATTAAGGAATATATCCACTCTAAAAATGGGTCTTAATTGATTTTATGGGTTATATCTGAACTCTAAAAATTTATCCCATTTGACATTGTTTGACATATTAGGATCTCGATTTCACAATCCACACATTGCTCACCCCCACATGTTTTGTGTTAATTATTCCATTTCATTTATAGTTTTTTCTTCTAAAAACTAAATCAGATAATATATTAATTGAAATACAGTAACTCAATGAATAAAAAAGAAATAAGTTAAGATGTTTAGAGGTAGAATGATTAAATTGAAAAACAACACTTTCATGGGAGGTGTAGTCATCATAGAACCATTTTCCATGTGGAACAATTTAGAAAGGGTACAACACAATAATGATTGTAATTATTATTTGCAACCCAAATAAGATAGGTACATTAAAATATTATTGAATAAAATATAATAAAATAAAAGAATATAGTTGAAATATAATAGGAAATCATAATTTGATTATGAAGTCACCATCAATACAACATATAAAATAGAATAAGGATTCAATGAAGGGGTTATTGCTTCATGAACAATATAGATGAGTATTAGATGTTTTATAACCTCTAATATGACTATTTCAACATAATAGAACTCAAATATTTTATCAATTCACTCCCCGGTGGATCTCTAAAATGAGGTTCCCACGGTGCACTTTTATTGAGAAATCAGATGTTGATTAGGGCACCCATATTTCGAGATACCAAATATGACTCAGTTTTTGGTTGGTATATTTCATTATCTCAATTTGGAAAAAAATTAAATTGGTTTTCCATAATCTTTGTTATCACCAATTCCAATTTGGAGGAAATTAGTCATAATTAATGAGATATATTGCTATAATACAGAGTTGAACTTTTAACATTGTAATGAATCAGTTCACTAGAAAGATCAGATTGTTTAAGACATCTAATTAATGTTTGGGATTGGATTTACTAATAATATTTCTATAAAATTAATTTTAGATCTTATTACAAAATTTCATCAAATTGGAATTCAAATTTTTTTCAATAAATGTAAACTAGTTGACATATATCCTTGGACATCCATGTAGTTTGGAAAATTTTAAATAGAAATAATCTACCACCCTATAAATAAAATTCTCTTACTACAAAATCACCCAAAAAAGTATAAAATTATTTAATAAAATCGATAAAAATTTAATAATTTATGGAAATTGAATGTTAAATTATATTTTATATTTATAATATTAACTAAAAATCATGTTTAAAAGAGTGTTGTAGGAGTAAAATAATGCGGAAAATCATGGCATGATCATTTTACCACTCCTAACCATTTAAAATCATGGAATAACATCGTATTATATAAAATATAAACCTTATGAAAATTTATATATGTTAATACTCCTAATCCATAGTGGATATATATGAAATTTAAGATTCCTATCAAGAGTCAATCTCAATGAATTTTAAATTATTTTTCTGAATAATTGTTTTAAAAAATACCCATAGATTAATAAAAATAATTATTTAAAAACATGTTATGGGTCTATCATTCCATTTATTCCCCACGTGTTTATGTTCCAATCATTTCCAGATCATATCAAAATACTTTATTTTATATCTGTTATGCTAAATTAAAAAATTTATTCTTTCATGGTTTAATTATCTGAAAGTATTCTACATTCATTTGAAATAAAATTCCAAGACCAACTACTTTATGCATTATCGATAGTGAAGCCTGAAGAACTCAACCGGGTTATCCGCATGCAGTTTAAATTTTAACACTATCCTATTTATTAAGATTATATATATATATATTCATATATGTTATTTATTGATGTTTGATTCATTTATTTTGATGGTTTACCATGGTCGAATATATTGAAAACATGCACAAGTCAATTCGGTACATTAGTGAAATAGATAGAATGAGAAATGAATGTATGTATCAACCACCAATATTAAATAATTGTTTCCCTAAAATTTAAATACATTCAATTTAGTAGGAATGTTTACACAATTCATGCTTGTGTGAATTGTTAAACAATTTACTATGGACAAATACGACAAATAATATTGTCAAAATATATATTCTTATATTGAAACAACCAATAATATCATCTATGACATAAAGGTTTATAAAATTAACCCTTTAATGATGAAACCTTACTCATAATTATCATGGAACTATTTAATTTGAAAACATTTTTTACATATGATCCACATGTAAATGACCATGTAAGAGTATTTTATTTTTTGTTATTTTTATTTATTTAATTAAATTAAAATTGGAAAAAAAACAAAAAAAATAAAATCTTAAAAGACCCAACTATATGTTGTCCTCTCCCCCACACATTAAATATTACATGCTCGTCAATGTATTCCTATGAGATGATATGTGACCAAAAATTTATAAATTAAAAAGAAAAAATAATATAAAAGTGAAAGTGTTAGAAATAGCTTGATATGATAAAGTGATGATGGGGTTATGCATTGTGATGAAATCCACTACATCGATAGGAAGTCCATTAGTGTATTTAAATAAATAATTCATGTTAACCTCAAATATCATTCTAGGTACCTCTTTTTTTATCTCCCCAATATCATAGAAAATATTTAGCTATACTATATTGACAAAACTAAACGAAATTCAACATACAAGGCATCAACTTCAGATGTGAACTATGGAGAAGGACTTTTTTGAATACATGAAATTCCATTTTTTAATTATTATTTTTTGAGATACTTTTGATATTTCTTCATAGAGTATTTGGTTCTCAATTTATTACTATATAATATCCCCATGTTATTAAATTTAAATCATTCATTGAATTCCCATTTTGGAAAAATCCATTTTTCATTTGTTTATATCCCAGTTTACTTGATGCTCAACATCTATGGGTAGCTGATGGGTTTTCCTAAAAACAATATGCAATAGAGACATTATGATGGGTTTTTTTATTCTTTTTCAATAGGCCCACAATGCATCATTCCAAAAAACTTCTATAATACTTCCTATTTGGTTTAATGGTGTTCTACAAAATTTTCTTCAACTCCTTATTTGAAGCATGGTCTTCCCGATTTTCTAGGAGGCAAAATACTGTTGATTTTATTTGTGTCACCGCATAATTATGAATGAGGGAATAAATATTAAAATTGAATAATTGTGACATATGATAACTGATGGTAAAATTTGGAATTCTAATCCTAGAATAAATATGTTCCTTTACAAAATAGTTTACAATATAATTTGAGATGTTGGTGCATCTTTTGTATCCATGAAATTTTTTAGTGTGTTGGAAATGAGTGTATGAATAACAAAAAAAATTTTAACCATGGAATAATATTGTTCAATATGAACTAGTGTCTAGGACATTCCTTGAGGTTCATTAGGGGTCCAAAGTGTCCTCTAAATAAAAGTGTATGGAATAAATGAATTACTGAATGAAACTCATGTCCATTAACACACCTCCTAATGACATGACCTCCACATATTCACTAAAGGTTTGGATCAACCTAGACATAAGTCCTAGAATATCTCTATATTATTTGTATTTTGTGTTTCATTAAATATACAGGAATTTCAGACTCAACAATTTAGTTATCTAAATCATCATGCCAATGATATGTACCTGAGAGTGAAGAATGATGCTCATTGGGAAATGTGTCCTTCTATGATAATTTGTGTGATCTGTTAGTCTATAGATTATGAGTAATCATATACATGTGGTCTACCATAATGTTCATTTAACACTCATTTACCTTTATCTAAATATCGAATTCTTTAAGAATGATCATCCATTAGATATGTCTATTATTTGAATCTGTATTCTACAAGAGGTGTCTTAGAGTTGCTCAGTTAGAAACAATAACTACATTATAGGCCAATAAATATGAATGGAATTTATCTAAAGAAAAATTATTGAAATAAAATAATATTATGTGGTCTTGTAGTTTTATTAGGTTTATTCCTATTTCCACGAGGCATAGGCATTCACATATGAACGTCCCTCCACCCAATATGATATCATTGATCCAACTGTGATGTTTAAAGCATCAAATATAGGATATAATGTAATATCCTTCTCTAGGGGATTTATGATTGGTGTAATGGTATGAAACATTTTATGACATCAAATAATACCATGCATGAATCATCAAAAATTAAGTTTATGTCTTTTTGGAGAAAACAAGATAAGGGTAGAGTGATCATACTAAAATCTTGGATGAAGAATTAGTAAAATCCAACATATCCTTGGAATGATATTACCCCATGAATATATGAAGGATATGGAAAGAATGAAATAATATCCACCATATTTTTATAAACCTCTATTCCATATTTTTACGCTACATGACCTAATACAATTTCATGTACTATAATGTAATGACAATTTTCAAGGTTTAAAACCAGATTATTCTTAATGAAATGATTCAATATATTTCCTAGGATAATTATTCATTCATCGAATAAAGATACATACACTGTAAAATCATCAATAAATACCACAATTAATGACTCAATGAAATCAATAAAATATTCACCATGCCTCCCTAGAAGGATCCTAGTGCATTAAAATGTCCAAATTTAATCATTCTGTAGGAATATATACAAAATTAACATGTAAATGTTGTATTATCTTCATCATTAGAAGCTATAGGAAAATGAAAATATAAAAAAATCCACCACAATAACAATATTTTGTCTACCATGAAATTCAATCATGTGTTTGATAACTGAATGGGAGGAGAAAATGGTTATGGAAAGTTGATTGAATTTATTTTCTATCGTTAGTAACCAAATGCTGGCTATTTTACACCTTGATTGAAATAATTCATCGCTATCATTTAAAACAATATTAGCACAACTTTTCTTCAACACATCCTGGATAGGAATCACCCACAGTTAATACAAATTGGATTAAATTATACCCACCTCAATTAATTTTTCATCTTTTATTAAAAAAATCAAGAATTGAAGGATTGAATATCCTTCTAGGTTACCTAATAAGTTTATCCCCATCCTCTAAATTAATATTATTCATGAAAATGGAGGGCTAATATAAGATATTTTAGGCTGTTTCCACATGAGTTTTCCAAATTTATCCATTAAATGATTAAAATGATTTTCGTTATTTTCAAAAGAGAGATCACTATCTATAATAATAGTTTATCTCTCACCACACATCATGTGAGAGTATTTTACATTTGTTGGTAATGTATTGGGTTCCAATGAAGGGGGTGATGTATGTATAAAGACATTGAATGAACTGAAATACGAGCTCAATGAAAATTCATATCAAAATATACATCTTCAGAATCTGAGAGTAATTCTTCAAATCCATCATCATAATCAAAATACATTTCATAATTAGATAAAAAATTTTCTAAATAAAAAAAAGAATCCACATAAAAATAAAATCCAATAGAGGAATTTACATTTTAAATTGGTTGGGAGGTACTTCTTGACATCAAAATAGAACGAATACTCATTATCTTAGTAAGAATAGGACAATCATAGTATATGGGTTTTTTTGGTGATTAATAATAGGTGATTTCAAGATTAGAATGGTCCTAATAGGAACATCATGGATTCCATATCATTAAATATCACAAAATCATTGCTAATATATATTTAATTTGTACCCTCATGAAAATTTATGATATTTTTTCAAGTTTTGAGGAAGGACCAATCTAGGATAATGAGAGATCAAGAATTTAACTAATTATCCTCCTTGAATGTAATGGTGAAAGCTACTACAAAGTCCATGTCACTAACCCAAACATGTACATCATCAAGGACTCCAGTAGGATATATTGTAGCTCGATTCACCAACTACATCACCACTCATGGGGTCTTTAACTCCCTAACCAGTAAAAAAATAATATAGTGTGAGGCATCTCATTTATGAAATCTCCCAAATAACATTAAATAATAGAAAAGTGGAACACCCCTTTGGTGTATGGTATGGTGAATTTCCCAATATCCTTGATGAATATTGATATTATTATGGTTGTTGTAATGTGTGATGAAAAATTTATTCCATGATTAATCCTATCATTTCCAATGGGCACTCGTCGATCAATATAATGATATTTTATGAATTTGGAATACCTTTTAATTATAATAATTTAATCCAGTAGAGGTATGTTGATCTCAAAACACATGAATTTATACAATACCACATTTTTAATTGAATCTTTATACTACTTTCTGGAATGAATAAATCTATTTGGAAATGGAAGTTGTTTAGGAGGAACATAATTAATCTTCTAATTACCTTTGTCTTCCTCCTTGAGCTACTCATTAGTTGGTCTTTAATGGGTCTTGTCAATAGCTGATGTAAATCTTAGTGGAATGACAAGTATAGATGTAACATTCATTTTATTCCCACATCTCAGTATAATATAATTTCCATTCCCCTTCGGATTTGGAATAGGATGAAAATGATTATTTTTGGAGTTATTACTTATCAATTAATAGAGGTCAGTGGATATTTGGCTCATTTGTGTGTTGAATTAAGTCAAATATGAAACTAGAATATTCAATTAATTTTATATATCAAGGAAAAATTATTTTTAAAGAATATAATCATTAGAATCTACATTTTGTTAGGGATCCCTTATTTTTGACTTGGTTATAGTTGAGCTTGAAATAGCCTTTCGGGTGGTAGGAAGCCATGTTGGGAAGGTGGTGGTAGTATTATTTTGTTTTTCAAATGCTGGAATTTTTTATTTTTTTAGAGCCATACCTCATGTCTAACTGATCCATGATCCCCTCGTTTTATATTGGTGAAAAGCTATAATAATATTTCTATGGATGTTGTTGTTGTTTTTGCTGACATGGTGTCCTAGTAAATATGGATGCACAATATTTTGTGTTATGTAATTGGGGGAAATAGTCTATTGGGTTGGTTGTTTTATTGTAAATTCCAGAATACATTATTGAAGAGGGTTGGAATTTCTTTTGATCCAATGAAATATGCATCACCATTGTCTTAAATTCACCCATATTAGTATCAATTAAATGAATTTTTTTGGGAATTAGGAATTACCTAATGTACTCCTCAGACTTATGGTGTACCTCGATTGCCAAATTTTTAAGAGTTTTTCATAAATATTACTAATCAATGTATGTGAAGTTATTTTGGGTTTTTTCATCCAATTCCCCTCAATTTGTGACATCCACAATTATCTTCTCCATATATATGAGATCATTCTAGAAGAACATTATGAGTAGTTTTTCACTAATTTGTTTATGAGGGTTGCTTGAGCACAACCTCTTGAATCCCCCCCAGTACACATATATTGACTCCCAATATTCTTTCCTCATACCTAATATCACTTTTAAAATGGAAGTGTCCCTCGATATGGGAAAAAGTCATAACATTAAAAAATGTTTCAAATCATTCCAACATGTTACATCTTCAGGTTGTATATAATACATCTACTCTTTTACAGTTCCATAATGTGTGAATTTTAATTCTATTTTTATTATTTGTTCATCATAAAAATTTCTTTTTTTAGAGTTTGATAAACAAAATTAATTTTTTTTATCCTCAACATATAATATTGGAATTTTTTTAAATAGTGAATTAACCCAGATTTCACTTCAATGCCTAATTTAATAGATGGATATAAAAAAATTTGATTGATAATTAATGTCTAGTGCATCCTATTATCTAATAGTTATATTTAGATCATTGTTATTGTTTTGAGAAATTTTAATCGATTTATTATTTAATAAGAATTAATTCCATATTAAATGTTCCCAAAATAGAGGAATTCAACGACTGAGTGAACATTGAAGCTTCTCGTATAATGAGAATGTATGATTTGATCCCAAAGGCAATGTTTAATATCATGGTAAACACCTAAGAGATACGTGGAATTAGTTCTTGTCATAAGTACATTAAAAAGAAAAATTAAATGGAGAAACATGAGTCCTAATAAAAAAGAAATGAATTTTTGAGTGATGGTCCAACAATAACGAAATGAATAAGAAGAAGAAGGTGGATAAAACACTTGAGAATGGTGAAGATAGTAAAAAAGAAAAGTAAGGATAATAAAATGAAATATTATAGATAAACACCTCAAATTGGTTAAAATAAGTACTTATCACCCCAAAAATAATTCCAATTTGAATGGTGCTATTGGGGGCTCTTTTAAATTATGTGTAATGTTTTTACTTCATAGGTGAAATAGAGTATCTCACCACGTTCTTCTCTCTTAATGGCTGTAATTATGAATAATTCATAAATGCACTTCAAAAATAATGATAAAATGAATAAAAAATTTAAAGTATGGGAGGTTTTTTTATATTTTAAAAAATAAGATGATGATTTATTATGGACAAAAAATTTAATTTTTTATTTGTTTTAATTATATTAATTTGATAAAGCTCAATGTGAAGATTTTTTTTGAAAAACTATATTTGGATAGAGTAGTTGGGCTAACTGTAACTCTTAAACTACTTATTTATCAATAAAATTTAAATTAACATATACATATTAATTATCCCTTTACTAGTTAACACCTATCCTATGAGAATAAAGTAAACCACAAAGAAGAAATGATATAATCACTAGGCTAGCTTAGTAACAAGAAATCATTGCATTGTGCTTTGATTTACTTTATAAGGATTGATTATGGTCAGTGGTAAGTTAGGGAGACTATCTACATTGATAATGATGATTAATTCAGTATAGTTATCTTTTTGAACTTTAAAAATTGCTATTGGGTGTCGTTGTTTTACCAATTAACATCACGATATCAGAATTCACACATTACCCGAACTCACAAGTTTTGTGTTAATTGTTTTAATCATTTATTAATATATTTATATATATAAAAATTCCTGGATCATATTATGTGAAATAAAATATCTATTATAATAAAATTAATTAAATAAAAATGTTTATGGGTATAAATATTACATTGAAAAAAATACTCTTCCATGGGTGGTGTCGTCATATTAGAAATTTAATGCTTGTTCAGTAGTTTAGAATGGTCATATCCTAATAACGATTCTATAATTGATTTTAAAACAAAATTAGATGAGTAAAGAATAATAAAAATGAATAAAACATACGAAAATAGAAGAGTATTTTTGTAATATAAATGGAACTTATAAGTTTATTATGAAAAAAACAAACATTATAATAATAAAAATGAAGGAAGGTTGTAATGAAGATATCCTTGCTTCAAGAGCTCTCCCTATGAGTATATGGAGTTAAAAAAACCTCTAATATGATGAAATGAATACCCTATAAAACCAAAATGGTATCACTTCACTCCTTGGGCAAGCTCCTAAATGAAGTTCTCATGGTTCCTTTTTATAGAAAAAATGGTATATGGTTTTGGGAACCCATATTTTGAGATACCACTTGTGTCTCAGTTTTAGGTGGGTAAAGATCGTAATAATGACATGGAAAAAATATTAAAGTTATTGGTGGGAATATATAATATCACCATATCAATGTTATAAAACAATATACAAATATAATGAGAGATATTTTCGAAAACCATAGAATAAATTTTGACTTCATAAATATTTAGTTCTCTGGGTAGATAAGCTCGGTTGGGACAACCAATGGATGATTTTGAGTTGGATGTCATAAAAAGAGTTGTATTCAACCGAGTTCTCAATTAGTTAACAAAATCAAAACCCATTTTGATGAAGTTATTTATTTTTAATTTTAAATAATTAGACATATATCCTTGGGATTCCATGTAGTTTTTCACATATTCCCTCTCCATCATCTCCGACCTTCCAAATAATCTTTGTATACAATTAAATCATAAAAACATGTATAATTCCCATTTTTAATAGTTTTCAACATTTAATAATTTAATCTGATGGGATGTGAAGTTTTTATACTGTTTTTGTGATTTTAAATAAAAAACAATATTAAATGAGTGATCTAATGGTTATATAATGTAGTGAATCATGGTTTCATCACTCATCTTGGTCTTATTACTTATGGATTTTCATGTCCAGGTTATGATAAGAGTTTTTACTTTTTAGTTCTTATGTATTAAAAAATATTTTTTTAATTGAAATGGGATGTTTGTTCTGGATTGATAGCATGAGATATTGATGTTCCATTATTGATATATTGGTATGAGGAATAATTATACCATGTAAATAGAGTTATTATCCATTATTATATTCTTTTCGTTGTAAATAATATCTATTTCGAATTATTTTCTCTTAATAAGTTATTATATTCCATTCATTAAATTAGTGCCGAATTTTGATTCTTTAATAAATTATTTAATATTCATAAATGAATTGTTTATGAATAATGTCTTGATTTTTTATAATAAAACCCCTCTATTTTGATTCATTTACTTCTAAAATATAATTAGTTAATAGTTTTATTTGATATAATTTGTTTTATTTATATGAAAATTTATTCACTTTTTTTGAATAAAATTGATGTTATTGATTAAATGATTATCTTAATAGCTTGTGATATTAAATTGCTTGTGATGATAGAAAATTGTATAATTCCATGCTAAACACATATTCACTGCTAATGATAAATGATTATTTACTTACAATTTGAATTGTGTCATTATTGAGTAGATTAATCAATACATATTATCATAATGGTAATAATTTATTATTGATATTCTTCTTTTCAAGCATGTTTTTAGTATATATTAATTTTTCTTGTGATATATTCCTTGCTTATGATGTGCTTCGATTCATGGTTCACATGATATGGGCCTAGGAGAGAACATGCGATCCATAATATGGGTCCATGGATAGACAACCTGGTCTTAATGGGTTACGACCTGACATGATGGGGCGGTAATTTTGAATTTCTAGGTATGGGATTCTCGGGTATTTATTATACTCCTAAGTGATACTGGTTCCCTTGGAGAGAAACAATGGACGGACATGGTGGAACATATAGTTACACCATGCCTGAAGTGATAAATGGTCCCCTATATTAAATAATTGGGAAAGACTCAGAGTTCACCATATCACACAGTGATACATGGGACACCAAAAGGTTCACCGTGTATGAGATAATGGTATGGGTCTATATCGAATGTAACATGGGATTCTTTTAAATCGGTGGGGATAGGATCAGACTCCACCACTATAATTGAATTTTTTTTATTTAATTCATTGATATATATGGGATGCTTGTATTATTATTATTATTATGAGTTTATTATACTTTATTTGCACATTCCTTTTGATAATTTTTAAAATTGGGTGATCACCTATGAAATAAACCCCAATAAAAAGAACATGATTTGGGGTAGACCTTCCTAGATTTTTCATGTCTAGTTTGACCATTGGGTACATTATATACATTGAAAGTTTATTGTTTTTATACGTCTATAAATGTCTGATGTAGGTGGTATGGGATGGGTGTCCTATTTTGAAACCTAACCAATTTTGAGTTATTTTATTTATTTAACCTATTGATTTTATTTTTTCTGGCACACTGTTTTCTCTCTACAACATGAAATGGAATGTTACAAACACCATGGGTGGTGTCCTACTTATATTATATCACAAACCCTTCTTGAGAACCATTTACTGCATGTTTAGAATTTATTCTCACAAGAATGGATAATGGGGTGCACCTAGGTTCTGATTCATTAGTGTTTTCTTGCCACTTAGGAGGTATATTTGGGTCATAAGAACAACCCTATGAACAAAATGCTATTCAATTCTAATAGATTTTTTAGTTTTTATAAAATTTTGTATATGTTAGTACACTTATTCCTCTGTACTCTTATTATTTTTATAGACTCATGACAAAATCATTATCTTTTTTGTATCTTGTATTATTATTCATCTACCATAATTTAATTTTTTTATGCATGTGTTAATTTATTTCTTCAGTTGTTTTCTTCTTATACATATGCATCCTCTATATATTATACATTGTTTTCCAGTTTCTTATAACTAATTTTTTGATGGAATACCCTCTCTAAAAAACCCACATAAAGACCTCACATCTATTCAACAACCTATAGTATTTGGGGAGATACACATGAGGTCGAGTTTACCACCATCTCGGGGACCAGATTAGTTATACTCACAGTGGGTTGTTACAATGTGGTAGTAATGGGTTATTTTCCATTTTTTATTATTTTTTTATTTTTCAAGAAAAATAAAAAATATGAATTTTAAATTTTACCTACGATTGGACATAACTAACCCATATACATGGGAAATAAAATTGTCTAGGATGGGAATGTAGTTATTCATTCATTAAATAATTTTTTATATGATATTTCCATTGGGTGACACACCTGTTTTGTGCTACTATTTATATTGGTATTATTTAGACGAAAATTTATATTACTTTATCTGGATGATACGAGGAAACTACATAGAATTCATAATAACGAGAACTATAAGAATTGAAATAATATTCATTATACCGTTCCATATTTATTTTTAGCATGCATTTTCTTATTTTTATGTGCTTAATGTTTTCGCAAGATATTATATCTGGTAGTGTATGTTTTTCATAAAATATAGAAATGTTCCAATTTATATTATTGAGATATGTTATAAATATGGTTAAGTGAACGTCTAATTTTGGTTTATAAGGTTTATGTGACCTTATAAATCAGAATGGTGATCCACGTAATTCAATCCCATTAAACAGAAAATAATGATAAAATTCCTAAAATGTGTTTTTTTAAAATGAAATGGCCACTTTTTCTGAGATCATGACCTTGACAGTCAGTTTACATAGGCATAGGTAACTATGTAGTGTGTCATAGTGATAAACTATGTGCTTTAATCTTATATTGACATTTCTCATAGGCCAGGATAGCTGTTTATTTTTCTCAAAGAATCGTTATTCAACAATCATATTTATCTCATTCATTTTGGATATGAATTTTTTTAGGGAGGTATTGCACCTAACCATTTATACAACTTCTTTTTATTTATTACAATATCTATTGTAAATATCTTATATGTGGTGCACATTTGGATATTTTTGAAATATTCTACCCCCAAATCCTTTTATGGTATTCTCAGAGAGTGTTGATGAGATTACTATAGAGGTAGTGGGCCCAAATAAACCATTTATAACACATTTAGTTCCACATGAGGTACCTCTTTCTGGACATCCAATTTGGAATGATTCTTAGTTTCACGATACTTTTTTTATTTTCTTGAACTATGTTTACAGTGTTCCTAGGAATACCTGACAATGAAAAAAGAAGACATGAGAATTATAGTAATAAAATCTTCCCACCATTCAGGCATATGGAATTACTCATTCTTTAGAGTTGTGGATAGAAGTTATGATATCCATCTTTTACTATATTGATATTTCTCTAGTTTAGTGGGTCACGATTTCAGCTTATATGCTTCATGTCTCTACTATGCATGGATGGGATGTTGTTCCATAGTCAGAGTAAAACCAGGACACGGTACGGTAAGACAATCATATTTATTTATATGATCATTTATTTCTATATACCTAGAGAGAGGATCGATCTAGGGGTTCTTTAAACATCATATGGGATCCATTACTATGCAAGAGTATTTTTCTCATGTCACTGAGCTTCAAAGTTTTTCTCTATCTATAACCATTATCGAATTTATGAATATCGAATTATTGGGGGACGTGCATAGAAATTATGTCATCTCATAAGATACCATTTTTTGTTGAATACAATTATATAGACAATGAAACATTCTTTTATTACATATTGGACTATCAGATAAAATGGTCCTGTGAGAAAGGGATGTTCACTTCTAAATTTGAGAGATATTTCCCTAGGTTGTAGGATGTTCTGATTTGAGGGTGAATGTGGGGGCGGGGATAGCCATGTGACACCTATAGATACTTATATAGTGTGTAACCTGTGTGGTTTGATTTTCCATAAGAAGACTCAATGCATGAGGAAAATGAGGGATTGTTGAGCTTACGACATGAAGTGTCACATTCATCAGTTTTTCCATTTTTTCCTCTTTTATCTAGTGGAATGGGATTAGTGGAAACACCTATATTAGGCATGGATTTTACAACAATGTTTTAGGTTAGAATTGGGTCTCCCACCATTCTATTAGGACGTGGTGGTAATGGTCATTGTTGTGGTAGTGGTACTTTAGAACACCAGTAGTATATGAGTGGATCTCTTTAGGCTAGTCTACAAGTATCATGGGGCCAGGGTCCATAGAATATGTATGCAATGTAATCATAAAAAAATAAGCATAGGAAAGGTCTACTTAATGTTATAGGTACTATTATGATAGCCTCTATATTATATTTATCCATTATTATGTTATGTTCCTTGTGTAATGTTGTTCTATTTAGAGTTATCTTTGATAGGTAGACCCCTTATATCTCTGAAACCCTATACTAGTTTCATAAAAATATTTTCCCATAAGTGATATTTATTGAGTGCCTAAATCCCATGTAGGACTCTTGGTTTGAAAACAACACCCTTTTTTGATAGGTGGTTGTGTTTTCTTGATCATACTCTAAATATGATACTTTTGAAATTATTTGTTCTGGAGGGGTGGGAATGCTAAGGGCATGGTTGAACACCAACTAACTCATGTGACCATTCCTTTCCTATCTTTTTAGTGATTGACGAGAACCGAGATCTTCCATTTTTGCTTCATCTATATGAGTAATAACACTCCTTAGTTAACATTTGGTATTGAAAATAATCTAATTGAATGAATAAGGTCAATTAAACTATGGATAATATTAATGATATGTATTTTAACACATAATCACATGTGTATTAGGAATTGATAAACAATATACCAATTATCCTACTAAATGGTGGATTGCACTGTTAAAGTAAAGGGTTAACTATATCCCTTGGTGTTGTTATGATTTTAATACTGGTGTTCTTCGGAGTAGTGTGAACTAAGAATTAATAAGTTTCCCAAATCTACCCACTGTTACGGATGTGGTTTTAAAAATTATATAGTGATTGATATGTAGCAGAGTTGTTTGGGATTTTATGCCTAATGACTTATCATGATGAAATATAATCGTGATGCATCATTTGTATATGATGGTGTGAACTAAATTTTAGTATTCTTGAGTGTTTGGTTATCTCACTTTTCTTAGATTAATGATTCTCATGATTTTTGGCAACATCTTATACTAATATTACTTCTAAATAGAGCTTGTTCAATGAAGTGAGTTACATTCTGAAAAACATTGTCAATAAGGACCATCATAATGTGGGAATCATCTCATTGATTCTGGTTAAAAGTGTCCTTCCATGTATAAAGTTAAAAACCTAGAGAAATATATCAAATTTTCAAGTTATATATTATATTCCCTTGGGGATATTGGGGTTTCAAAACATATAATTTTTTCCATGACATCTAAATATTGAATGGTTGTATATGGATGCAACCGTTATAATCACCGTAGATCAGGGATGGACTTCAGTTGTAAGTTAGAGTGATCTAAGTATGTGTCGTGTTATATGGGACTAGAAATAAGTAAATTTAACTGAGATGATAGGATTTGATGTGAACATCCAAGAAACACAACATGAAATGTTGGTACAATACATCTATTTTCCTTTATATTGTTGGTTTGAAAATTTATTGAGCTCTTCATCCTCATTATTGTGAATGCGACTCATAGCATTCTAATTAAAAAAATACCCTTTGTGTACTCTCAGTTTTAGAAGGGCCTCGTAAACAATCATGGTATCATCTAGGTATATTAATAGATAGTTGGTCATATTCCATGATAATGTTTTAAAATTCTACTAGGCTAGTAATGGTGGATTAGATCAATGTCTCTCTCTAGAAGCATGGTTTTTTTATGTTTTGGATTATTATGACTCATAACTTTGTTTTTTAATGTAAAAATTCGTGTGTTGAAATCATAAAAACAAAATGTTCACATCTTTACATGACTTATAGGATGTATCAACATCGGTTTCAGTTTATTGTTTTGTGTTAAGGCATTTTTCTGATACAGATGTCTCAATCGTTAGTGTTGAATGTTGATTTACTTGGATAATCTCCTTGTATTATAGTTTTTAAATCTAAGGATACCCTATTATTCCAATGGGATCATAAGGGTGTGTTTTAACCATCATTATCCAAAATTTCCCGACCAAGGTGTAGTTTCATGGATCATTCTAAGTCAAGACTGATTGTGCAGCCTATTGGCTAGTGATGTCATCAAAAGTCATTTGCGAGCATTATTGAGTGTTATCTCAGAATTTTTTTTTCTTATTTTATTTAAATGCTCTGGGATTAACATTTTATGTTATCCAAATGACTATGATGTGTTTTTTAGTAGTGGTCGACTTGTAGTGTCTTGACTTATCTTCATCTGGATTAATTTAAAATCGCTCAAATTTAACTTGACCCTTCAATCTAATAATGATTCATGTTATATTCCCTGATCGTCATTTGAAAACTATGACCACATATTAAAATACAATTGTAAGATTAAGGATATTATGGTTTGGAATTATAATTTAATTCAAGATCCTGTGGTGTAGTGATATAAGGTTGTTTGATGAAGATATAATGATGTCATCATGTCTCTAGTTTGATGAACTAGGAAACAATCCATCTATGGGATTTAGTTGGAATTTAAGTTTTTATTTGAGTTATAATTCTAAGGTATATAGTGTTATGGTGAGGCATGAGGTTTAATTTATAATTTTTAAATGAAATTCAGCCATGTAAATGAAATACCATGATGCTAGTAGGTTGGGTCATGATTTCCTTGTTCTCAAAGGCTTATCTGGAGTGAGAAGTTCCATGGTGGAGAGGTTGTAATGTACCAGATTTATCCAAATGTACCAACCATTAAAACTAGTGTTTTAATACTTAATATGACCATTAATAAGATTCATATGTGGTTAAAGGTGATCATGGGGGATACTGGTGCCTATTTGAAGCCTGATAGGCAAAAAATGGAGGAAGAAGACTGGGCTACACGGTCTATTTGAAACCATATATCTCATGATTCATGTCATATTATATTTTGATGGTTCCAGATAGTATAAAAATGCATTTTTATATAAAACATGTGTTTTGGGAATGCACAATGTTTATTTGGATAAAAGGAATAACTAGAAAGAACTAAAAAACTGAAAAACTGAAAAAATTTGAAAAAATTGTAGAAATAAATTAAATGGGATTCCCCCAGTTTTCATCAATTATTTTTAATTTTTTTTATTTATCTATTTTTATTTATATTTATATTTAAAGTCACATATTTTCTATATATCCTTTATTTTTTCTGCAAAAATTTTTCTCCACTCATGCAGACATGACCCGCCGCCCCTCCCCATCCTGGTGTGCTGCAAGCTCCCCTCCTCACTCATAGAGTTTTGAAATTGAAACCATTTTTTCTACAATGTTTCATTCACTGTCAGATTCATTGGGAAGATTTCAGTACACTCTCTATCTTTAAAATCTCAATTTAGAGTTTTTCCAATCATTCGTCACGTTATTTTGGTGGGAAGTGTTCTTCTCTATTCTTGGTGTTTTGTTAATTATGTTAATTTCTCCCATTTTAGGATGAATCAACCATTTATATCCGATTTTTTTTACCACTACAATGAGGTAGGGTGTTTATTATTACTTCCCATCATTTTGTTACATTTTATACATCTCTCTAGTGTGTCACATGTCAGAACCTTCATGTGATGCCTTTTATCACATATCAAATTGATTATTTTTTTGTGTTGTCTCTATAGTGAGCATTTATTTTACTAAAACCCATGTTTTGGGCGTTCTACATGGAATTGGATCACCCTTTTGGGTTTACCATCCATTTGTTCCAAAATTTCCATTTGTTATTATAGTGGTAATTACCACAGTTGTGTGTGGAACCATGGTTTAAGGACCTAAATGATTAATTGATTTGGGATTAATAATGAACAATGAATTGGCTTTCCCCATGGAAATATCATTTATTATATAAATGTTTTCCCCATATATAATACCCTAATCCATGATGAAATTAAGGATTGATCTTAAATAACACGTTCCATGTACTTGTATAATTAGGAAAGTATTGGTATCCATGTGCCTTATGGTCATTACCTATGAAATTGATTTAAATGGATACTTTTCATTCCATATTCCACAGAGTTCTTGTGTCCTATCAATTGTACATTGTATTATATGACTCATCTTGTACTTATTATTTATTGTCTCTTGTGTTCAAGTCAATATTTTTTTCCACATTAGTGATTATGGCATAAACCATATGTTAGTTGGAATTGAAATGTTATGTTTTCTCAATCTTGACTGCTTGAGATATTGAAGTTTCATTTTTGAAATTTTTGTAAGAAGACTGATTATAACTTATTTATATGGTTATGTTTCATAGCTATATTCATTTCTATGTATCTTATTCCTCTTTCAGAAGATTTTTAATTAATAAACAGTTATGTACCTCACATTTAATTAATGTTGAATTATGAGACTTGAATAAATTTTTAAATATGTATAAATGAATTTTTTATGAATAATGTCATGATTATGTAATAAAACCCCTTGATGGAGGTGTGTTTTCTTCTAAACTAAATGTAGCGATTAGTGTTATTTGCCATGGTTTTTTACCCTGAAATAAAAACATTTCCATTGATGTTTGAATTAAATGGAGAAGATTGATTAAATGATAATCTTTTTAGATCGTTATATTAAATTGTATGTGGTGAAAGGAAATTGTTTAAATGATATTCTTATCTTTTATGCACCACTATCGGTAAATGATTATACCTTGCATTATTAATTGAGAAATATTTGTTGTCTTAATATACATAGCTTTTTTTTTAGATAAGTTTGTGATATTTAGAAACTTTCATGATGACATGTGATTTTGAATATATATTATTGGATTATGATATATGTATTTATTATGACATTCTTGGATAATTGTTTCACTTGATACGGGCTACATAGAGATCATGGGAAATGTATTAAGGTTTATTGGATGGAATCACCATGCATGATATATTATGACATTACATTCATATGGTGGTGCTTTCTAATTTCCAATAGAGGGCTTCCTGGGTGGTAATTATAATCATGAGTGATACTAGTTCTCAAGGGGAGAAAATATGGATAGACCTATTGGAAATTTTTTTTAATCAATGCCTTTGGTGATACTTGGTCACATACATGGGATTATTGGAATACAATCCGATATTAACTTGCCTCACAGTGATACTAGAGATTCTGAAGAGGTCACCCTGGACTGGATCAATGGTATTGGTGTATATAGGATGTACCAAAGCAATACATGTGATTATTTTAGTTCTCTAGGGATGTGTTTGGACACTACCCATGAAATTGATGGACTTGATTGAATTATATTAAATAAATGGGATTCATCTACCGTTAGGGTTATGAGCCTTCTTATTCTTTAATGAAACATTACATTTTCTTACAGAACACTTGGGGATGAAATGAGAAATAGAACCCAATCCAATGAAAAAGCATGGGGTATTCATTCTTGGATTCATGTATTTACATCAAATATTGTATAGATATTATTCCTTTCACATTTACTTTATTCAGACATACTACATAGGCTGAAGTATGTGATATAGGATTAGTGTCTGATTGGGAACCTCATCCAAGTTATAATTATTTTATTTTTTCAACTACTTTATTTTATTATATCTGGCACACAGTTATCTATCTAATTCACCAAATGGAAATTTCTAGACATTGGGGGTTACAATGTTCAAATATTATATATCATAGCCTTCTCAGGTTACATTTGGTAATCGATTAGACATAATGCTCATAGTTATGGATAAGTGGTAGCACACTACATAAAATGCTTTATTGTTTTCAATATTCCTAGGAAGGATATTTGTGGAAGTGGAAAAAGCCTATGCTTGAGATTCTATTGTAGTCGGTTTTAAATTTTTTAGTTTTTTATATCATGTTATATAGGCATATACCTCTATTCCTATACACTCAAATTTTTTGTGTATAGACTCCTGAAATCATCATGATTTTTTTCATATCTAGTATTATTATTCATCTTCTAAAATTATTCATTTATTATTATAATTTTTTTTATATTCTTCTACGACTGTATTTTTATTCGTATGATTTTAACACTTATTCTATATTTCAATGCACTATGTAATACCTAATCCAATAAGAGTACAATATTTTTATGGTCAAACTTAATGCCCATACAACTATAAAACAACCTATGATGTTCAATGAGATTCACTTGATGTCATGTGGACAACCTTTTTGGGCCTTTGATCAGTGTCACATGGGGTGGAACATTACAATTTCCACACTTTGAGCATAAATGAATGATCTTCTTCATTTTTCCATGGTGTTTTTATTTTACATTAATTTCTATATTAAAATTATTTTCAAATCCATGAGATGGATATGTAACTCCAACCTATATTTCCTCCTTAATAGAACAACATAAAGTATCTTTATATATATTTAAGTCTCCTATATATAACACTCTTCAAATGCATGGTTTTATGACATAGAAAAATCAATCAACCTTACATTCAGGATGGATGATAATTCCATATTTGTTCCTCACATATCTTATAAATATTTTATAGGTACCAGGAGATTAATCATCCTATTTCATAACATCAGGGAACACCTTTTCCATCATCATTGAATGAATATGTGGAATTAACTTATTGAAATATATATTCATGAACTCATCTCATTTCATGGATTCAATTTCATCTAGTTACCTAATATTATTTATTAGATCCCATAATTGGTCAACTACACATTCTAAATGATAAAATACGAAAATTAATTTTAATGTTCTAATCACATAATGACGGAAAATGAATATTCAATAGTACTAATCCATCGTTCAATAAAATGTGTTTTAGAAGACCCAATTAAAGAAGGTGGGTGTTTCCCCATAAAGGACTCCACAAAATGTATTTCACTCCTATAATCAACTGGATGTCTTTCATGGTTAATTACTTGTGTGAATATAGTGAAAATAATTTTCATTCCAACTCAAATACGATTTGGTTTCTCGTGAGGGGAATAATTTCATTGTTTATCACATTCGTCATTAACTCAGTTCTTTTGGGTTCTATCTATTTACTAAAACCAAATGTATATTTTTAGTAACACTAATAATTGTTGGGAAACCACATAATTACGGGAAATTAATTTCATAATATAACATTATAGGTTTAATACTATGTTACCTATTAATGTTACTAGAATTATAATATAGTAACCTATATGTAGACTTATCCTTACAGATCATTCTAATGTTTTCTCATGCTAGTTCCTAATGTTTGACTAAAACATTAATCTGGTACAAACTATTACAACCCATGAATAAAAAAAACCATATATATTTTATTTTTTCGGATTATGGAATACATTACGCAAAATCATGGCCAAAGTCCATTTCTGTTTAGATCCATTGGAATCTCAGAACTCAAAACTCTAGTCTGGTGAAATATTTGTAATGTTTCCAATAATGATCTCCCCCTATACCATTCATACTTAATGAAATTATATTTAAAATGGTTATAAGATTCACCTTTAAAGGGTGATATAAAATTCCAAATGAAAGAAAAGGGGGGAAATTTTAATCCTAACATAATCATAAGACATACGAACATAAAAAAATATTTCAAAATTATATTCTTCATATCAAACATTCAGGATATCATGTCATACAAGTAATCATAGAATTTCACAAATAATAAATTAAAATTATCCACGATATCATAATATAAGTAATGGAATTATGGTATACACCTAATTATATAAAATCATTTATTTATTAGTCAAGGATAATTTCCAATATCATTATACGAGAAAAGTCTATTATTAAACTGGGTTCACTACCCGTTCAGGACCTGTATTTATAAACTGAGTGAAATCCAAATTATAGTTTTATCTATATACTAATATACATATATTTTCCCAACCAATTGTGGGGATATATATGTCCCACTAGCCACATTATGACAACTATACATATTTGTTTTATAAGAAAAAATTTTATTCATTTTATCAGAACAAATTAAATAAAACGAGTTTCATAAATAACATTCTATGAAAAATAAAACAAAATATGTTGAATATGAATATTATCCTTAAAAACTATCCTCAATAAAGCATATGTAATATAATATAATGTAATTTTAGAGGGAAAATAATTTATTATTGTTCACTTGAAAATAATTTTTGATGTAAATAGGATGTTGCTTCCCCTCTCGGTCGAGAGTTTTTCACAGGGGCTCCCTGCCGGGTCCTGCTTCCCCTTGTCGACGAGCGGTTCCTCCTCAGGTGTCGATTATCAGGTGACTCATTTTGGTCTCTTCCTGATTCATTCACAGCGGAGAGGTTAGATCTGGGATTTCACTTTGAGTAGTGTGCTCCTTCGTCGGCCTTTATTCTTGTTCTAGGTGGCTCTTCGTGGTTCGACATGGTTGTTACGATGTGAGAGGTGGGATTGTGGCTTTTGTCACCATGGTTTCCTAGAGAGTGGAGGAAGCATGAGTCAATGGAGGGTTTGTGGCTGGATGCACGATGTCGGCACCTTTTGTTTCATCGCTTGTTGAAGTTTCTAGACCCGTAGATTTTTTATCGTCTGAATTTATAGTCTCGATGATTGAAACCATTTGTTAGAAATCCCTTATAGTCACCAATGATCATGTTCTCTCGTGGTTATGGGGTTGAAGTCATTCTAGATCTAGCCTCTCTATCTTCATTGTGCAGTTTTGTTGGGGCTCCTATGCTTGGTGGATGCTTCGTCGGGTAGCGATTTCTCCTCTCTTTTGAAACCTTGTACGGACTCAACAACTACTCTGGCCTCCGAATCCTGCATTTCTCTTCTAGTTGGTGCACGACAGGGGATGCACAGAGTCTTTGGGATGTTGTTGACGCCCGACTACTCGTGTTCCATGAGGCTTTGTTTGTTTTGGCTAATTCTGGTGGTTGCTTCTCCGTTGATGCCTTGTCCGAGTCTTCTACTGCTTTGGTTTCATGATTCCTTCACTGCTTTCCTAGTCCGTCAGCGGTGTTGGTTGCTAGTATGCTCTGGGAAGTGAAATTATTCGTACATGGTGTGCCTTAAGGCATCCCCAGCTCTTGTTCCATGAAGTGGATGACTTCGGTTAATTGTTTCTTTTCTTTGTATGATGATCAATATTTTTAGGTGTATCTACTAATGTTGGAATATTTGGATGGAATTTTTTGGATTTTATGGTGCATTGATTGATTACTGTGTAGTGGAGGAGGAATCGTGATGCTTGGAGTGTGGAGTTTCTGTAACATAGTGGATGATGTTTGTTTGTATGGTTTGATTCCAAAGGTGGTTCTGGTTTTTGGAATTGAAGGCAGTGGATGTTGGGAGATAGTGAAGTCAGGCTCAAATGAATGGGAGGGGTACCTCCATGTTATCGTTTTGGTTATACATTCTAAGATCTCGGAGCATTAATTTGTCTTATGTTCATAATGTCCTAATTTGTTTGAAGTTTGAAGTTTGATGTAAATAACCACTTTTCGTTGAATATAATTTTCATTCTTAAAAAGCATTTCACTTTTAAAAGAAGGAATATTAATTGAAAATACACTTGTATGTTTGGGATGTATGTTTCATGGAATGAAGGAATAATTAATTTGTAAAAATACATTCATTCTATAATGGTTAAAAACATACGTTTCGTACTTTTTTTGGAAATGTCACAATGTACCTTGTTTGAAAAATGACACTAAGATTACTTTCAAACAATTTATTAAAAATTAAATCATGGGTAAAAATGACATTAAATAATTTTATAATATTAGTAAAATTATTTTGGAAAACATTTTTATGAAACATTGACATGGAATAATCATATTTCCTAGTAGATACTTATGTATAAACAATCGATAATAATAATGATATTATAAAATTAACCATTTGTACAATATAATTTGAAAATTAATATTCCCCATGATAAAAAAAATAATTTCAATATGGAAATACCATAATAAATAGATTAATACTCAGAAAAATAAATTCATGTTTATTATATACACCACAAAAAAGAAACAATTGGTGTATATGGCATGTGTCCCATAAAAATAAAAGGGAGACAAAAATACCTTACATTAAGTCTTGATATCCATTGTATACATTCAAACATTCTCTATAATTAAAATACGATTATTATACATATACCATAGAAACATATCAATACATTTAATACTGTATATGATTTACATATTAATTTATTTTAATTAAATATCATCAATTCCCTATTAAAATTTATATTTTAGGTAATTACGACGTTATTTTTTGTTCATGTTTTAACTTGTTATCCTTGTTTATCATATATAGATCATAGATTAATCATATATATAATTATAATAATGATATTAATTTCAAATATATATTTTTTATATGTTTATTCATGATGATTCCTAAGAGTTATAGATATAAAATAGAATACATTGTTTATGGAGACGGTAGGCCATATGTATCATGAATGGTGTTTTAATTTTTTGTTATAATAAAACAATGAAAATTATATAATATATTTCCACTAAAAAATAAATTACATTATATTTATATAATATTAAAAACATTAATCCTTAATAGTATCCATGTGAAATATATATGAAAACATTTCCACATCCCATCATTGACATGGTAAGCCATACCTACGCATGAGCGACATTACGATTTGCTAAATGATCCGGTGGTAAAAAGTTAGATATTACCTCATAATTATAAATTTATTGTTATTTTATAATTATAATATATTAATATTAAAACCACCATAATTCAAACTCTTAATAGATGGTTATGAATAATAAAATGTATCACTATAAGGAGACTATAAGTTCTACGTACTCATTAGCGATACTTTCATTTCTTCTCCAGTGGAAAAGAGAATTTATAGTGGTGTGTTAATAATTATAATAAAATTTAAGAATATTTAGGTTTATTAAGTTATTATTTAATGATATATATCATATATTTTTCGGAAATATAGAAGTCTAGAAAAAGATAGTGATCAGTTATAGTGATTACCTATTCTTTAAAAATCCTCATTTAGATCTCCTCTAATGGATTGTATTGTTGTCCATTTGTGAATATGAGATAATATATAAGTTGTATATGTATGTTTATAAGAGAATTATTTAGGGTATTTGGATTATTTATTTCTAAAATTATTGTTTACAAGTGAGTAAATATGTTCCCTTCCATAATTTATATGAGTAGAACATTTGGAAATTTCTCAAAATATTAATTTACAATAAATTCAATAAAAATAAAAATATTTAAGAATGTAATTTATTAGAATATAATATTATATAGGGTTGTAATTTCATAATCCAATATATTTTAGAGCTTTTTTCATGCAATTTTAAACCATATTATTTTTTATCCCTTAGTTGAAAAATTGATATTTTAACCAAGGATAAATTTACTTCAAAAGTAAAAGGTTATAATTTTTACATATGTAATGTCAAGTAGACCATAAATGAAAAAATGGTTACCTATTAGACAAAATAATAATTAATTAATTTTTTTTATAATTTTTATTTTTTAAAAACATAATTGACTGATATTATATTTTTATAAAATATCATTAGTGACAGTTTTGAGACTATTCAATACATGGAATTTCATAAAACAATCATAACACCTTAACAATGAAAAAATATTTTATTATATCCATATATGTTAAAGGACACCTAGAATAGTTTTGATAATATAATTTATCTAAAATTAAATTTATTTATATATTTCTAGGTCTTTTTTGTTATTCTATTTAATAAAATAATTACTACAACTTTATTGTGTAGTTGATTAATACACTAATTTTAAAATAAAAATAAAAAATAAAAAACCATGTTTAAGATAAATATATTATATTTCATATTATGTTTTATATTTGAATATATCTTTGGGGAAAATATATATTAAAATTATATAGTACTTAAAACATGAATGTGGAAAAATTAAATATTCATTAAATAATATATTATAGGTATCAAGATGTCATCTGAGTGGCCCAAAAAGTAAAAAATAAATTAATACCTGGAAAATAGGTTTATTAAGGAAAACAATTTACATTATCATTCATTCATGAAATACCTTTTTCCCCATGTGAACTCATAACGAATATTTAACACAATAAAAATTAAATTTTGTGACTTTATTTGATTTAAATATTATATAAGTCAATTTCATTGATATGTGTCCATTAAACAGCTTAATTTTGATAATTATGTTTTAAGGATATACTTATATTAATCCAATAATATTTTATCATGAGTTATATTCATTTAATATTCATTATTATTTTGTTTTTAACATGTATTGCCCAATTTACCCTTTATTGTGGTAATAAAATTTACTATGGTCCCTATTCATTTCAGAAAATAAAAAAAATGATCCAATTTTAAGTTCTCGACCTTTTATAGATTCGTACTAGGAATATTTATGGTTCTATTTTGTCTTGTGTTGAGTAATTTTAATATAGTTAATACCAAGGCTGTGTTTTGTTGGAAATTTTGAAATTTGGAAGAATTAGAGGAGTGAACGGTTGGAACACGATTTTCCCGAACCATGTGTCCCGACCTAGAAAATCGTAAAACCCTGAACAATGGTTAATTTCTTAGTTGGTAATTTTATTTCAATATATTCCCTATATTATGTGTAATCATACCCCCTATAAAAGAGTTGCTTGGTATAGGAACCTGGTTAGGGGAAACCCTGCACCCCTTCTCGACAAACCATGTCTAGAAATTAAATTAACACAAAATTTAGTTTTAAAAAGTGTTGAACAACCATTTTTTTCAACCCCCCCCCCCCCCCAATTAGATCATAATGCCTCTTTCATTATATTAGAGCTTCCTTGAGAGATTCCAATACATCCATACCTTCTTTCATTGTTGTTAGACGTCGAGACTGATGATCTACACCCCTACTGGTAAGAGGATCTCATCACAGTCACTTTCTCTCATTCCTCGGCATTTCTTCACTATTTTTTAATGTGGGAGTATTCTCTATATTGGATAGATATATACAAATTTTTTTGATCATGATCTATAATTTTAGATATTGATCTTGATTTAAATGATCATGAATTGTTCAATATTGATTTAGGTTATATATCAAAATCTCATTACAACATGTTCATATGTTGAATTTATTGAATTTATCATGGGTAATTGTTCATCGATGAATAATTGTAGGTAGTCTTTTACTAAATACTCATTATATTGATATAAATTATCTGTATTTTATTTATGAATATATAGGGTTTATTTAGCTATTGGAATACCTATTTGAATTAATCTATATGGTCATTAAATTAATTAAGGAACCGGGGATCAGATTGAAAAATTAATTTTGGAATTGGGGATAATTAATTTTTTGGTTTATTATAAAAATGATGAATTATGGATTAAGAATAATAATTTTTTAATTAATTATTTTATATTTGGAGTGTGAATTAATTATTTATTTATTGACTTAAATAATAGATTATATGTGACTAGTTTTTTATTGAATTAATTAATGGGGTACATATGATTAACATATAGATGAATTAATTAATAGAAATGATTATATTAATTAATTATGTATATTAATAAATGATATCTATATGAATATTTCGTTTTTCAATTAATTAATGGATACAATGTGATTAAATAAATGGGGAAATAAGTTAATGAGATGGGTATGATAAATTCATTTTTGAATAAATTATCAAAATAATTTTTGAAATGGAAATTGGTTGTATTTTAATAGGTTATGATTATGTTATAATGAAGTAGAAAATTAGTTCACCAGGGAGTGAGGTGATTCTTGAGAAAGACCGTTAGAATATTTATTTTGATTTATGAATGATTTTGAGTGCCTTTGAGATGGACAACCAAAAGAGATTATATTTTGATTCCAAAGGGACCATGAGAGATCATGGAATTAGTCTAGGGAAAATATGATGAGATATTTTCAATTTATTGTAGAAATATATTATGATTCATTTAGTCTCAGTCACATTAAATCCTATAGGTTAGAACCCTATGTGCATATTACTCACGATTGATTGATTTTCATGTTCTAATCATTTTATCCGATATTAGTTGAGATAATTAATTGTAATAATCACATTATAATATTTGATATCCCATGTGGATAGTTTAGACTCTAACATGATCCAAATAATGTATTGGGGTTCGATTTTTCATGAAACATTGAGGGGTTTTAGGTTAAAATAAATAATATTTGATAATGTGATAATTTTTTTTCTTTTTTGTAGTTATTTTTTCTACAAAATAATACAATTTAATTAAGTGGATAATTTTTTAAGAACTATTTTTATTGGACTTATGAGTTTTACTCACACGCTAGATGTGATACCTGATTAGTACCAGAAAATATTTCTTGGTTACTGGAAAAGGGAATAAGACATGTTTTAGATGACTTATTTGGGATAAATTATGGATGAGGGAACTAGAAATGACTCACTAACTTATTTAGGGACTCATCAATGTCATTAATTTGGTATTCATTTTTGAAACTGGGCACATAGATAGACATGGCCTATTTTCTTCTTTCGTATTGATTTTGTATTCACAGTTATTCCCATATTTTGATATAGGTAATTTAAATTTATGATTATAGATTATTAAATTTTTGTTTCATAGTTTAATATGGTTTATTTTTATGATTAATGATGGTATATTATCTTATTGATAGATATTTTAGACCGTCACTAATAGTCGGCAACCTCTGGCATATGGGAAGGCATGCATGAGCTCATGTAGTGGCCTTGTTGAGGGAATAATGGAATGAAACCCAAGCCAATATTTAATAAGGATGCATCTAAGGCTGTTTTCTTTCTTTTTTATTTTCCCTTACTATTAGGTATTGGTATACCCGAGATTAGTAGGAGTTATGCCGTAGAAATGAACTCATATCTAGGAGTTACAAACCTGAGTATTGAGTAAAACCCATGTACCATGGTTTGGATTTCTATTATTGATGTGGGTAGTTACATTTGGATATTATTTCACCATGGGTGATGCACTATTTGTGTGATGTGATTATTGTTTCAAAGATTGGATGATATATGTTATTTATATATCATGGATTGTTAAGCCATGATATTTGAGTTTGCATGCATCATTCTATGGAATCATGACTATTTTGCGACATGCCTTATTTTAGGAATCTATTGGACAATGTATTTTGGGTAGGTTGATGAGTTTGAACCATTTTTTAGTATATGTGAAAATTTAATTGAAAATTGTTTCATACATGAAATTGAAAATGGTAAAATGATTTAATCTATAAATAAATGAGTGTTTAAGGGAATTTTAATTGTGAGAATGTGTTCACCCTTATAAACATGGTCCTAGGTGTAGGATTGTTAAGGGTAGTGATAAGACCTCATTTTTTAAAGCATTTTGAGGTTTGGGGAAAAGAGATGTTGGGATTTTCATATAAGAATGTGATAATGTTGTTTGGTGAGTTAAGAAATGTGATTATAATCTTAGATAAATGCCTCCATTATAATGTTTTTTGAGGTTATGAAAGGATTATATGGATTGAGACCCTCTACCAGTAGTGGAACTTGGGGCACTGATAGTTCCTGTTGATAAAGGAGGGGAGTAGTTCTTAGAGAATATAGAACACTTCATGATATTTATTGAAAAATACCCATGTAGGGTTATGAAATTCATGTCTGACGTGAGAAGGGAGTTTCATTTGTATCACCTTTCAATTATTTCATGAGAGGGTAGACCTCAGTGAGGTGAGTTATGGATTGATTCATATCCAACTATAGTTGACCACGTAGAGACTCTCACTGAGAAGATATTCAAATTGGATGCCTATATGTTATTTGGTCAGGCGAAGAAACAGTTAGTCATACATAATTATAATGGATTGGTGGAATTTATTGAGAGGAAATACATTCAATCGAAGTTATTATGTAAATTTTATCCAGATACATTGAGACAAGAGAGAGGAGTTGAGTTAATTAGGTTAACTTAGGAGATTATGTCTATAATGGGATATGGAGAAAACTTTATAGAAATTTATCACTTTGGTCCATCATTTTATATATATGAGGATCCTATGAAAAAAAATTTAGGATGGAATTATGTGTGAAATTAATTCCCAGGTAAATATATTCTGACTGAAGATTCTTCTAGAGGTGGTGAATGATGCTCTTATATATGAGGGGAACCTAAACGAGACTTCATGTGATGATCATGTGGTTTTTTAATACATGTTTATAAGGAATTATTTTTTAATGTAAGGAATTTTGTTATGATAATTTCCCCCAAAACTGTGGAAATATGTGTAGAATCATAGAAGGGTGACTTATAAAAGACTACACCCATGTGGTTTGTCAGTAGTGTGGTATGTCAGGACCGTTACAGAGACATTTTCCCCTAACCACCAATGAAGTGCCAAGGATATTTTTTAACAATACATATATAGAGGTTCTAGATGAACCTATGATAGACAGTATGTGATGGAGGATCTAGATCGAGCAAGTGTGCGGGAACAGGGTGTTATACACCAAATTTTTCTGAAAGTTTGAATTCAACTAGATGATGCATTAGAGGTGGTAATTGGAGTTATTCTGGGAAAGGGTTCCTGTATAAATAGAGTGGAAGAACTCAGTGTAGTATGATTTTATAATAGGGAATAGGGGTGTATAATTACATTCTATTCATCCTACACATGTGGATAATGTGATTGTACAATTGATACTAATAATCACTATTTTAGTATCTTATATTTTACATAGTACTTTATTTGATACTACTGCCTCTCATTTCTTTATAACTACCAAACAAGTTAATAGGTTGAGCATTGTTGTGGTGTTTTAGAGAAGAATTATGATGATTGTCACACAATTTGTAGTATGGTTTAAAGACATCACTTGGAGAAAGGGGTGTTCTATTGATATCAGGTGTACTATTTTCTCTGGAATCACTATATTCATTATATAGTAGACTTCAACCTAATTTTGGGTATTAACAGGTTCTTAGTATACTGAGAAAAAATTTATTTTTACCATAAGATAATGACTTTTACGTATCATTAGGGTTTCCATTATTTCAGTGTGGAAATGGGGATATCACTGTAGGTCGAGCAGGGTCAATTACTCACCCACTCAGAGATATCACAACCAAGGTTTCATGTTTATTGTGGGAGGATAGATATATGATGTAATATGTATTTCCTCCTATAGTGGAGAGGTTTTAGGTTATTTTTCATGAATACTTATTTGTATTAACAAATGATACAGATGAGGATTTATATAATGACATCATGCAAGGGGGAATATCCTATTTAAATTCCACCATACCAAATGAACCCCATGGAGCTTCATGATATAAAGAATCAAATAGAGGAGTTACAAGATAAAGGATTATCAATTCAACTATGTAACCTTGATACTCCCCAATTTTTGTTTGAAAACAAAGATGATTGGATGTTATGATTAAGTGTTTATTATCATATATTGAACCAGATGATTGTATAGAACTGGTGTCTACTCCTATGTATCAATTATCATTTTGATAAGTTGAGGCAATCTTCTATATTTTAAATGACTGGACTGATATCAAGATACCATAAAATGATATTTCAGTAATCTAATATACAAAGTACAACATTTAGATGACGGTATGGACTTTATGAGTTTTTTATAACTCTATTTCGGTTGACGATTCACTAATAATGTTAATGGACATGATGAATAAAATATTCCACGTGTGCGTTGAGAGGATTTTTGAAGTGTTTGTGGATGAAATCATTGTGTACTGCATGTCTCATGATGATCATATCGAACACCAAGTCATAATTTTTAGTACATTAAGAGAGTATATGTTATATGTAAATATATCTAATTCTTAATTTTGTTGAACATGCTAACCTATTGGGTCACATCATCTCGAGGGAATGTGAATCAATGGACCTAGAAAAAGTACATGCAGTTGCATCCTGGGAGTAACCCAATAATGTTTTTAAGATCCAATTATTTTTTGACATATATGGATATAATCAGAGGTTCATCTAGGACATTTCCAAATTGGATGTGCTTCTTATGGGCTTCACTAAAAAGTGGATGATGTTATATTGGGAATAAGCATGCAATAATTCCTTATAGGAGTTAAATAATTGGTTTACATCGGTGCTAATGCTGATCCGAATAGAGATAATTGAGGAGTATATAGGCTACTGTGAAACTTCTAGATTGAAATTAGATCTTGACAGATATATAATGATTGAGTATTGGTGTTTGGGTCTCGTCTGTGAAGGCCACTTGAATAAAACTACACTATGAACGTCCTTGAGTTTGCTATAGTTTTGAATTATTTGATGTGTTTGCGGCATTATCTATTGTAATTGTTTTACTATGTATAATGATAAAAATGGGTTGAAATGTATCTTTTCAAAGGGAGACTTGAGTCACTAGCAACATATATGGGTTGAGTATATGAAGTTGTTTTATTTTGAACAAGAATATATGCATGAGAATGGATATATTATATCTGATACACTGTGCTAGAAAAATCATAATCAGACATTTCTAGAGTCTAGTGGTGAGTAGAAAATTATGACACTACTAGCAGAAATGGATGTGGAGGTTTATGAGAATTAGGAGAAGATGACTATCATATCAAATTTAATGGAGTCTCAACTTCATGTTTGTATTAGTTATAGGTATTATGAGGTTATAGAGTGCTTCACCTAGAGGTAAACCCATGATGGTATGGATTCACCATCCGATTAGATCATATATGAGAATTACATCATCTATGTTAGGAATCATGTTGTTATGACTTCGAGCATGCAAAAAAAGATAATGGTGGAATTTCATGCCTTGTGGTGGATGATACATCTAGGTGTGACCAATTTGAATTGTAACCCACAATGATTGTTTTGGTGTCTAGGCATAAAAAAAGGAAATAGCAGGGTTTGTGACACGACGCTACAACTGTCAGTAGTTTTAGGACAAGAATCAACAACCTAGAGGTTTACTATATATTTTTCTAATTTATGAATCATAGTGGGATGATGTGACGTTCTAATCTATGGTGGGTCTCTTAAGGACACCTTAAAAGAATGAACATATTTTTTATGTTGAATGCCTGATGAATGTATCACATTTCATGCTAATATGAAGACTTTCTCAGTAATACAGCATTGAGAATTGTATGTTCGATAGATAGTGCCTATGTATGAGGATCCATAGACTATAATTTTATACCCTAAATAATACTTTAATTTGAACTTCTAGAAGGGCTTAATGAAGGATCTTGACACATAGGTTTTGTTAAGTACAATATTCCATCTACAAAATGATGGGATGTCAGAGTGTACTATACAGATTCATAAGGATATGATACTAGTATATATCTTAGAAATTATAGGATATTCTGAGAGAAAATTTCTATGGACACGTTTAATTATAATAGAAATTACCAGGAAAATATTCTGATGGAACCATATTAGGAAATTTATGGTGGTCCATGCAGATCACCTCTATATTGGATGGAGGCTTTTGAGTCAATATATTTGTTACCAAACCTTATGAAAGAGATATAAATACTGGTTAAACCGATTCTGAAATGTTAGACTATGACTCCAAGTAGACAGAATCGATATGATGATAGTCATCGATGACCCTTGGAGTTTAGAGAGGGTGTTCATGTATTTCTTCAGGTGTTGCCTATATTGGTTCACTACTGGATATGTAGATAAGTCATCTTGGCTCCCATGTTCATTGGATAGATTAAGGTAGGGTGAAAATTAGGTTGGTGGTATATAGATTAGATATTCCAGAAAAATACAGTTCTATTTAAGACTTAGTACATGTGTCACGACATCAATGATATCACCCTAAAACTGCTCACATTATTGGGGTGCATGATGTTGGGATTTTGATAGATGAGCCATTTTCATATCATTTGATACAAGATTTGGAAGATATTGAGAAATTTGTACATGTAAATATAGTACTGATAGTTCACGTGTTGTGGAAACATGGATTTACGCCAAAAGAAACATGGGAAAGGGAATCATCGGAATGGGAAATATATATATATAGGCTCAGTGTCTTGATCATTTTGAATTATAAACATAGAGATTTTTTTGGTGATTCTCATGGATGAAATTTTATATGGTAGGGAGATTGTATGATCACAAACTATTCTGGTGATTTTTCATGTTTATTATATGTATAATTATTACATGGGTTGAGTACTTTTAATTTAGGTTATACCTTGGGGAGTGATTATGAGGAAAATTTGAAAAAGGGAAGAAATAGGTTAGTGCAGGGTTGGACCAAGGTGTTCCCTAGCTGTGCATCTCAACCCATCAAACTGAGCATTCCATGATAGGTGGGAATTTAACGGTCAGCCAATTGTTTGTCAGACCATGCACCCTATGAGAAGTAATTATGCACCCCTATAAATTGGGATCATATTTTAGGAACATGGTTAAGGGAAAATGGTTTCCCAACCCCTCATACCATGTGAAAAAATCGAACTAACATGAAAAATTGTTTTTAAAAATATGCAGCCCCCATATTAATCTAAAATCACACCACATTTGACTCTAACACCACTTTCATGATGTTAGAGACCCCTATATTGATTTCTATCCATCCAGACCTTTATTCATGGTCGTTTAAATCCTAGATTGTATATCTTCACCTCTCCAAGTAAAAGAATCCCATCATGGTTTGTTTCAAATTCCTCATAATTTCTTATCTCATTCTTAAAAGGGTTTTATTAGATTTTTTAGTTAATTATATACATTTTTTATGGATGTATAAGTTTTATTATATATATATACCTAGATTTAAGAGATTTGGAATTGTTTAATACTTTTGTGGGATATATATATCCATATCACGGTCTATGTCATTCCCCATTGATTATTGGAGATTTTCGTTGGGGGATTATTCATTAAAAGATAAAGGCAGGTAGCCTATTTTTCAAATCCTATATTGTTGATATCAAATATATTGATGTGATTTCATAATTTATAGGGTTAATTTTGGAGTTGAATTTGAAAATAGAATTAATTAATTTGGCAAATTATTTTATGGGGTAATTGGGGATATGATGGAATAATTAAATTTTGTATTACAAGATAATTATTTATAGGGTTAACTATTGGAATGTTTTGTTCTGAATTATATTAATTAACATGTTAATTAATTATTGGATATTGAGATTTTATAATTATTAATAAAATAGGTTAATTAATTAGTATATGATATGTGAGTAATTAATTTGCGACTTAATTAATGAGAGATATAGGGTTATTTAATTACTGATTTAATTAATATAAATTTTTTGGTTAATAAATTATGGAAATTAATTAATTATATTGGTATGATTAATTAATTTTTAGATATTTAACCAAAAATATGTTATTAATTATTTTTAGAAATAAATTAGTTATTCTTTAATGATTAATTATTTTTTTAACAAATTAATAAAATGATTTGTGAAATGGAAATTGGTTTTACATCACATGGATGTGATTATTCAAACATGAAATAGGAAATGTGTTAATAGTGTTTTGAGTGAGGGATTTCTCGAGGAAGACCGTGAGAGATTTCTATTTTAATTTTCGATAAACCTTGAGAGTCTTCATGGAGGATGACCATGAGGGATTTGTTGTATTCCCAACGGACATTATGAGATCATTGAGATAGTCCTAAGAGAAGACCATGAGATCATTCCCCTTTTGATTAAAAGATTGTTATGCTTATTTTATTCTCACTCAAATTAGACACGTGAGTTTTGAATTCGATGTGCACATTAATCATACATGATTGATTTACTTATTTTTTATTTTATCATATATGAACTGGGATAATGAATTTTATAAATATGAATTAAGATATTTCATATCCCATTGGTACATTTCAGACTTTAGCTTGAGACAAATCATATATTGAGGACCAGATTTCATTTTAAATTCGAGGGATTCTGTGGTTAAATAAAAAATATCTGATAATGTGATAATTTTTTACTTATCCACATTGATTTTTAATTTATTCAATAGAATACTAAGTTATTGACTAGGTGTTGGTTTATAAATCATTGGCTGTGTCATACAAAGTTGTATTCACACTATACTCATGATTCATGATCATTACCCAAATAAATTTCATTTATGAAGGATAGGTTAAGCGAAATGGAGTTCTATTTGGTGGATGATTTGGGATAGAGCATGGATGAAGGAAGAATATAATATTTTGGATACTCTAGTTGGAGAAATTTGTTTTATTAATTTCTGATTAATTTTAGACACCTAACATATATATTGGAATGAAAAATTTTCATATTTAGTTTTGAAATTTTATTAATAGTTTTATCAATCTGGTGATAATAATTCATTCAGGTTATGATTATATGTTATTAAGTTACTGTTATTATTTTATTCTAGAGAATTACTCTAATTAAGAATGCTAGAGTATCCCCATCATAAACATCTCTATCCCTCACTTCTAGTTGGCAGCCTCTAGCATAAAAGGAGGCGTTCTTGAAGTCATGTGGTGGTTTGGTTCAGGTCATCGAGGTGCAAGACACTGGGTGAGATGTTTCACCAATTTAGTAAATTTGGACATTATGAATCAAACTTATGACAAAATTTTTCAAAACTCAAAACATTGAATATGTACATCTATAAATATGAAACTAATCCCAACCATGATTTGACCCCATCAATACATTAAAATTAATGAAATTTCACTATAAATATATATACATTCACTATTAATCAAAAAATGACACTATGAGAAAAACATTCACAAATTACCCTTGAGTTAATTTTTAAATCCTATTCAAAAATTTTATTTGAATTTTTCAGATATAATTTTAGAAATTTCTAATAATATTTTAAAAAAATGGTGAACCATTAAAAGGTGTTAGAACTACTTTTCTAAAAATATCAATTTTTATTCATAAAATATGATTTATTATTATTTTATTTCTATAAAATATATTTGATGAATGTAAGAAAATTAGATTGAATATATATATATATATATATATGAATATTTACTTTTTTCCTATTTTGGTAAATATTATTCTATCTCATCAATTTAATTGCTACGTTATAATTCCCTTGAATAAATAATTAAATTAATAAAATTGTGCTTCATAGGAAATCATTGTTGTATGCTAAAAAATCAAGGACAATGTTTCCTATAATGAAAAATAAAAATATTATAGATTGAAAATCATTAAAAATTTGTGCAGTGTTCAAAATAATCCATCAAATAAATTAAATTTATATTTAAAATAATTCATAAAAACTCGTGCGGTTACAGTGACACTGTTGTATGTTTAGTACCACTAGTATACAATGGTATCAAAAAACAACTATTAAAGATAAAAAAACTATAGAAAATGAAATATTTCATCATTAATTTCTAGTTTCATTTAATCCATGAGATCACCATAATAATTTACATTGTCATTCATATGAAATTATTTATAAGCCATAGTATAATGAAAATTGGTGTTAACTTTTAGTTTTTCTTTGTGTTTAGTCTATCATTCATAACTATCATCTTTTCCATAAAAAATGAAATGTTCTTAGAACTCTACGAAAATAGTTTTTAATGAATATAAACAACAAAATCATGGAAAATTTATTTGAGAAGGGTCATATGCATTCCCTATGGAAAACATGATCAAATCATTACCTCTATGATCAAAATATTTTTTCTAACAATTATAATGATACCTTTTTTATTCATATCCATCTTATTGGGTTAACTAAATATTCATTTTTTATAAAATATAAACAAATATGCATAAGATATTCATTAATAAGGCGAATGCAATATATATTTCTAATAAGAGAAAACTAATATTTGAATATTTCAAAGAATTTCCAAATTCATTGATAAAAATGGTTAAATGAATTTAAGAAAAGAATTACCCCACTATGGTTTTTTTTATCCTCTAAATTCATCTAAATATGAATGTTATTTAAATCAAACATCCTTATCAGCTTATCTCTCAAACAATTATATTTTTATTTCGTTGTTTGATAGCCATCCTCCACATCTAGAAGACAAAAACATTTATTTCATAAAATTAATATATGTCGTCATCCATGAGATGACTACTACTCTGATTAGTACAAGAAACATTAAATAGATGGCGGAAGAGTCTCTAGAAACAAATTAAAATAATTATTATTCAATAAATGAAGTTGTTGAGGATGACATTTTTACTCTAGTGTGTTCTTTAAAAGGATTGATGCCTCTCATTTGTGTGAGTTATACCATTAGAACTAGTTATTAAATACTGTTCTATTTAATGTGATAATTAGGGGGAACAAACATTATTTTATATGATTCAGGGGGTATTAGTCGGGACATGTGATGATATTTTAATCAGTAGGGCCCCTATGAATTATATTTTAGAAGAAAACCCCCAATTTTAACACATTTAATAAACTAACTAAAAATATCCCTATATCTATTAACATGATCCATGCAGTCTTTATTAAATCCCCTAAACATATTAGAATATAATATATGAAATTAAACAGTAATTATAATACCAAATATGATAAAGAAGGATAATAAAATCTCATTCCATCAATTAGAAGAGCAAAAACTATATTGTTGAAAATCTAAATAAATAAATCTATTTCAAATACAAGGATCAAAATCAAAGACTTATAAAGGTTTAAACACTATATATTGACCTAAAGTGATTAATACCTAAAATTAATTTAATATAATTATTCCAATAAACACATTATTTTATATCATCTATTCTATTTTTTAATAAGTTATGTAACTACATAAGAAATTATTACATCTAATATTATATTATATTATGTATTTGAAGAAATATCAAGACTATAATTTCAATTAAAATTAGTAAATAGTAAAGTAAAAAATAATAATTTTAGGTAAAAGTATAATAAATAATTATTGAGTTTTTAATAATGTAAAACATATTATTAGATAAATTCATTCAAGGTTTATTTATTGAAAGTTTGAAATCATGAATTATTTTCATGCCGATGAAGAGTATGCTTTATTAATAAAATTTAATTTTCATGGACATTATGGGTTATCTTGTAATTTTGGGAATATAAGTATATTTTTTCGTAATGAGATAAATAATAGTAATTATAGAAGATATAGAGGTTCTAATTTAATTTTGATATGACTCACTCTAATAAAAATAGTATCGAAGTGAGCCATATCTTAACAACTATCATTAGATGATGAATTTTATCCAATAAATGAACTTAATTGAACACGTGACAAATTAAATAGTTTTATGAAGTATTTTTATGATTTTTTAAAAACATAGATTAATGTAAGGAAGTATTTATAAATGGTTTATATTAAAAATAATATAATGTAAGAGTAATTTATTATTAATACCTACTATAGGATTTAAAAAAAGAAAAATCATTTCACTTTAGATATTGGATGTTCATATAACATGATAAGAAAACTGATGTATTTAATGTTTTTTGACATGGTTATGGGGTACATGTTATTTTAGAAATAGTAGATCTATTTAGATAAAATTCATGTATTTGAAAGATGATGGTAGGAAAATCCAATATTAAAGAACAATCTATTTGTAAATGGATGAAGTTCAAATATACATAGTGATTATTAGATGTGTGATGAAGGAAATGATGTGACTTTTAAGGAGAATTAACTTGTGGGTATCCTTTCAGATATAGATATTTTTTATAAAAGGTATATAACATTTGTTGAACCATATTCAAATTTGGGGTTAGTAAAAATACGTTGTAATTGTGCTTTAATGTGGAAATTTATTTGTGTTGGTTAAAAATTTAGTAGATTAGATAATTAATCCTTTAGAATAATTACTTAAAATTGGTGGGTTAGAATGTGCATATGATGTATTGATAATGTAGATATTTTTTTTATAATTAAAAAGGGGAGATTGTTAATAAATAATATAATAAATTGGATATTTATATGTTATAATCCATGGAGTATATTCCATATGATATATATGGACCCTCAATGTATTAATCAATGTATATTTATAAATAATTCATTTCACCCATTTATAATTACACTCATATCATATTTATTATGTTGTAGTCATATATATATATATATATGTATGTATATATAATAAAATAAATGGGAATAAAATTTTATGATCTATTAAGAATAAGTTTATTTATATAGAATATATGTCTATACTATATTACTGGGTTATGTTCTTGACACACCTTCTATGGAGAGTAAAAAATAACATTTATATTCCTCACTAGTACAAAAATGATTATGGCCATGGTCATTCATGTGAATATTTTATTCTGGATCTCTTAATATTGAAAAATAATTATTATATTTATAGAGTTATATATATATTTTAAAAAATATAAACTATTGGGTATTTTCAATGTTGATGAAAGGAAAATAACAATAATAATAAAAATATTAAATTTTGAATAATTTATTATCAGAAACAATGATAAATACCTGGTTTATTTTTCATTATATGTGATTAATTTTTATCTAAAGTTGTTGTCCCAAATTATGTATTGCACTATTAAAATGATCTATATTGTTCACAAAATCAACTATGAATATTTATAACATTTAAGGAACTAGTTCATTACTATTACATGTGCATTAAGAAAAGTATTTAAAAAATAAAATGGTATGAGGATTCCCTCAATCTAGTAGATTAACCCTTGGTTTCAACATCCATTGGTATTAATGAATGAAGATAAAACCATTATATAGGTCCATTGGTCACTATGTCATTCGGTACATTGTCCCCAATATCGATTTTATTGAAGAAAAATTTAGAAGGAGAAGCATTTTTCAAACAACATGTGAGAAGAAATAGTTGTGTAATGAATAAAATAAAGAGTGATGATAAAAAATGAAAATTGGAATCGCTAAACATGAAATCAATGTGTGATGAGGATGGGAAAAAATATACCAAATATTGTTGAATTGAAATGTCTATGATAATGTCGAGATATTTCTAAATTTTAAATTCGTTCAAGAATTGGATTTTTTTCAACCCTTGAATCATTTGTTCCTTTTATTCGAGCATTGGAATTATTCGATCCTTTAATTGATTTTTGAGTCGAGTTTGTGTTCAATGAGGAGGAGTGAAGGTAACATGTTTCTTCCCCATAATGTATCAGATATTTTGGTTGGTTCGTGGTTAGTTCACGACTAGTTTGGGTTCTGTAAATTGGTTGTGACACATTTTTCATTGCTTCCAAACATGTTTTGATAATGATAAATTTACTGAGTGATAAAATAATGAGGTGTGATAAAAATTATCTTTATCAATGCTATATAGTACTAACAGAGATCTATCATTATAAATACTAAAAAATCTCTAAAAAAAATTTATTTATTAGTTCTAAAAGAAGACTTTTGATAGTGGATTTGTGATAAAAATTGTAATTTTTTTTAAATATATGTATATAATTATATAAATTATATAAATATATGAAATATAAAAATAATAAATACATTCATTATTTGAATATATTTATTATAATTTTTTAAGTTTTTATATATTTATAATTTTTTACTTATATCAAGATAAATACATTTATAAAATAATATTTAAATATTTAAATATTTATTTTGATATATATTTATATAAATAAATGAATATATATATACATAGTACATATATATAAATTTAAATATAATAAATATATTCATTATTTAATTAAATATTATATAAATTTATGAATAATTAAATATATAACATTATTTATTTATAATTATACAAATAATTATATATATATATATATAGTAAATATATATTTATTAATATATAAATAAAAATATATTTTCAACAATTTCTAGGAATATTTTTTTACGCATGCCTGTTAAAAGTGAATGAAATTGAATAATAAAAAATATATGCAGTCAAACAATATTTAAAAAGTGGATAAGTTTTATATATTAATTATAAATTATAAATAAATTATGGAAATATATATTGATATAAAGATGAAGAATTATTTTAAAATATAACAAAATAGTAAATAAATATTAATAAAATTATAATAGATATTTACTAAATATAAAAAAAATAAAAAAAATATTAAAAAGGAATTAATACATAAAGTTTTTAAAATTAAAAATAAATAAAATAAATTTACTAATTAAATAAATTATATATTATATATATCATGTAATAATAAAATTACATAATGGAGACTAAAATTTGTTGAAATTACATAAATATCTGTTGTATTTTTTAATATTAGATTTCATTCATTACGTTAATGATTTTTTGTGCATTTTATAATTAAATAAAATAATTATGTATATGTACATGAAATCAATATAACAAATGTTTGATATATGTTAAATATTCAAATGATATACAATTTCGACTCTTACCTAATGCAATTAGTCAGTACTTTTAAATCACAATAGTTTTTATTTCTAAACCATTCTTCACCAAATACATAACTATTTAATATAGTGAATAAATATTCTGTATTATATAAATTACATTTATATACATTCATATACATATATATTATATAATGTTTATTAATTTTATCAATAAATCTTTACTTAATAAAATGATTACTATTTTCTTTAATGTACTTATTTATAAATTTTATTTATTTAATTTCTTTATATATATAACGATATATTTAATATATTTTTTTATTTGTATTTATAATATATATATATTATAATCAATTTATTCATTTTTATCAATAATTATTTATTTATTAAAACTTTTATTTGTTTTAGTAATTTATTTTTTATTATTTATTTATTTAATTATTTCCTTTTACTTTGGAGTTTTATGAGCGAAAGAAGCACTGATAAAGGATCCCATTATCAGGGCTAAAAATAATGTTATGTAATTGGGAACCATTTATCCATGCTAATAATTAAGTGATGATAAATGGTACATTTTCAGTGCTTATGAAATGAACTTGTAAAGGATACCCTTTATCAGTGCTACAAAAGAAATCATAGAATGTATATTTTATTAGGGTGAAAAAGTCCTGATAAAAGATATACTTTATCTATGCTTCATTCATCGGATGATATCATTTGAAGATGTAAATAACTTATTTTATAGTAGTGATAAATTTATTTTCAATTTGTAAAATATAATAGATCTACTGGGTATGATAAAACATTGGCTGAAATAAAAACAAGATCATAAAAAACATTATTTCGTCATGAATTTTATCTAACTAATAATTGAAAAGAAGTGTTTCCTCTATTCATTCCAATTATTTCATTAAATTATTTTTGATGATATTGTTACATGATGAGTTATATTGTATATAGATTCCATGGGGGGGGGGGGTTTATCACATATGATGCTTAGTAGGGTTTTTGTACGGTAGTTTTAGGTTATGAGTTCTATGAATCTATTATTTATTCCATGGTTATTATCATGTAATCATAATGTGATTGGGAAGATTTTGAGATTTCAGGGTATAATGGTATTGAAATTAAATGAAAGGATGTGATTACACCATGAAACTCAGATATTCATCCATTATTTAATAAATAAGATCCTTTAATTGTAATATTATAATTTATCATCAAAATTAAATGACTTTAGTTGTGAAATGTGAGATAAGCTCGCACTATTATTTTTAAATGTTCAGATGAATATTGGTGTCTTCATCATAATGACAATTGTTTCAATATGAAATTTGGTTCTCCCATTTGGTTTATAAATTCAAGTGTCTTTGTGAATTTTATTTAGTTTTCATTCCAATATATTCCATTTTATATAATGTGGGGATTTTCGTTATGTTTTTGGAACTATCATATGACCACCTATTATTTCATCCATTAATGATAATGGATTATCTTAAATCAAGTAATTATATTCTCATTTTTTAATTTTCTCTATATACTTATACATTCATTAGGTGTTTAGGGTTATTATTATAGAATAGTCATGATGGAGGGTTGATGTGTTAATTGTTTTGAGAAGAAAAATTGTGAGATTGTGGATGTGTTAACCTTAGTTTCCTTATTTTTACTATGTCTTGTAGTTTCAATCATTGATTTCAGTTAGGAAATTTAAATTATGTCTTTTATTTTTTATGATTTTATATGAAATTATCATGATTTTGTTTTTTGATGAGTTATAATTTGAAATAATAATGATAATTATTTTATTCAATCAATTGGTGAGTGTCATTTTTTTCATTGATATACTTGTTTTCTAATTTACTATTATTATATTCATTCATTGGTTTTATAATAATACAATTTGGATTTTTATTTTAATTGACATGATTCATCATAATTTTAACTAATATAACAATTAATTAATGATAACAATATAGAGAATTTTTATATATTTAATTTTTTATTTGAAATTTTTTAAAAGATGAATTAATTAACTTTTCAACAATACATGAAAAATTATGATACATACATTTTTCAAGTAGATCCATGTTATTCATTTTTTATGATGGTTAGAAGGATTTTAGACTAGTTACTGATGTCATATAAGAGTAATTCAGGAAGGGTTTTTTCAATGTGGGAGCCCAATTATATAAATCTAGTTTCATTTGGGTAGTTTAAAATATTATATTTAGATGTAAATTATTAGTAATTGATGTTGTGGGGTGGTTATTTTGGTTTATCTAGTGTGTTATAATTGTTTTTGTTAATAAAAACAAAACAAAATAAATAAAATATATAAAATGGGAAATGATTATTTCTTATTGAATTAATTTCAAGTAAATAATTTCATTAATAATCTTTTACTGATCAAATCAAATAGAATTAAAGATGATTTATTATATTCAAAATCCAAAATAGATTTTTTGAAATAATATATCAGTATAATTAGTTATTTTAATATTATATATATTGATACTAAATGAATAATTTAGAAATTTTAATTAAATATTGAAGTGGAAAAAGTTGGGCGGCTATTATGTGGTATTTTAATGGTTGTGTGATTGGATTAATTTCAGTAATTAAGGTAGAATCAATTAATGTTTTTATATGTTAGTGATAGTGCAGTAATTTGATGTTTCTATTGTGTTAATTTATCGAATTTAGATCCTTTTATTGGATTATCAAATATATATTCCTTTACATTGGTTAATAATTTATTATTGACCACAAAAATAGTTAAGTATCCATATTGATTCCCATTAGAGATTTTGGGAAATTAGTTTACCCCCCCAAAACTATGATATAGTTTATATTGATTATTACATTCTCACACACTCATACTATATCATTGTGAAATAGTGTAGTGAGGTGGTATATGATTGTGGTATGTTGTAACAATATATGGATATTATTAAGTGTCGTGGAAATGTGGTTGAGTTCAAGTAGATTTAGAATGCATATGTCTGTGGTTATGGCTATGAGTATATGTTTTCATTGATTAATATGTTCATTTCATATAGAATTGTATGAAATTATACTTCCAAATAATTTTTCATTTCGATGTAGAGGTTACTATATCAATAAGAATGAGGTTGTCGAGTACATTATTTGATATATTTTCTTGATTTAAAATTTTATAAATTTATTTACTTTTTAATATGGAACCTTTGGTGAGATGTGATATAGTTAACCCGTTATATTTTAGGAATATGTTTTTTATTATTCAATGAGCCTTGTATATTCTATATATCATTTTCATGAGATCATAAGGGGTGTTGACACCTATATATTAATGTATTAAAACTCAAAATTAAAAATATTCTATTTAAATGATTTATTGAACAGGGATAATGGTCATGATTGATATTATATAAATAAGGTATTATATTTTTATAGGATTATAGTTACATCCTAAATTAATATTTCATTTCAATACATTGTTTCAAATCATTTTAATTTATTATTTTACATCACAAAATACTCAATGTTATAATTATACATCATTCAATTTATGTTTTTGGTGCTAATTATTAGGTTGTAAAATATTACTTTGATAAAAATATGGTGATAAATCCCATAATTTCTTTATATTATGGTATAATAGAGGTACATTTCAATGGATAATGAAGTCATATTTAGTTATATGATAGGGGGTTTAGATAGTAGTGATCATTTAAGTGTGGTGTTAGAACATCTGTCGACAGTTAGTTTTTTTGGAGATAATAACTTGATATAAATTAAACTGTTTTAATTTGGAAACAATACCATTAAGGAAAAATATAATATGTAGGAATAAATTTTTAATAGAATATTGGTAGGTATATTGTTATAAAATTAAACTACTTATTCCTATTTAAAATAAAAATGTTTTAATTCACAAAAATATGGGGTTATTAATTTGGTTTTGTGAATCCATCATGTCTCTTCAGTTATGGTAACCTCGTCGCCACCTTCCTACCTTTCGCTTAGGTTGGGCTCAGTCCTCCTCGACCCTTTATCGGTTTTCTCACAACAACTTCTTCTTTCTGTGGCAGCATCGTGCAACATTGTGAGATCGACATTGTTGGAATTTTTCTCCGCCGCTGGTCTGCTTTCGCCTCACTCCATCTACTCCGGATCGGGCTTCACGACGGTGCGGTGTTGATCCATCAGCCGAGTACCAGTCTCTGCATCTAAGAGTTGCTGGAACATATCCTGTGAGAGCATTGAGTTTTCAGTTGCAGTCGCTGAGTGCATTTTGGAGGGCAGCTATGGGATTTGGGTGCGGTACTACGACGAGGCCTAGCGAGCCATGGAATGATTGGTTATGGTTATGGTGATGGTATCTTTATCGTTGTCTCTTGACGTCGCATTTAGGTTTTGGTTCTGGATCTTAAATTTGGTGTTCCCGTATTCTCCAATTTCTTTTCATTGCCTTTATTTAGTTGATTCTGTGTTTTCTGTGTATTTCTTGGATTATTTTGAAGTTTCTTGATGGAAGAGGCATTGATTTGTGGTTTATCTGCAATTGAGGCTGTGCAACCTTAAATTTTGTTAACGTTGCTTTGGAATTTCCTGTTCATGACGAGGTCTGGACTTGGCATTGTTTATTCCAGAGGCAACGTTCCATGTCTACTTTGGATGATTTCTTCTTGTGGATTTCGTTTGGATGACAATAATGCTGGTTTGGTTGATTCTGTGTTTTTCTATCGGGACACATTTTGATCTGCATATTGATAAGTTCAATAGCAATGATGGCACATGGATTACATTTTCGATTATTTATTTGGATTACAAGTTGGACTATGGATGTTTTTCACCCAGCACACTACATGGGTCTGCTTCAGATGAGGTCTAGAGCAGACATAGTTGACCATTTCATGCCATTCAAATTTGAAAGTTTGAGAGGATATGGCTCTTCCATCGGTATTGTGCATGTGCACTCATGCATGGGATAGCTAACTGAGTGGTCATGTGATGATGAATGCTTGTCTCCGCGATGAAATAGCTGGGAAGGGGCAGATCTCATAGTCTTGACCTGGTTTATCATCTTTAATGGTTTTATGTGCTTGTAATGTTTAGACTTTGTGGTTTCTCACTTTTTCCTCAAAAGTGATTATAATAAAAGAAGTTAATTTACTCTCAGTGTATATTGAAGAGAATATACGACATATACATGTAAATTTATGATAAATGGGGTTACTAAATTATATAATTTTTGTCTTATTATTTATAAATGATGTTCTTAAACATCTTTTAATTTTGGTTGGTTTATTTGTATTATGGTGAATGGGTTTATTAATAGCAATTTTATCCTATAAAGAATGTTTCATATATAAAAAAATTCATTGTATAAGATGAAAATGGTATAATATATTGAGTGGAATCTATACTATAAGTAGATATAGTGGTTGTTAATGGATTTTATGATCTCCACTGTAGTTAATTTTATAATGAAGGAGAAATTGATTACTTTTTTAGTCACACTGTTGAGTGGTCTCGGTAGGTAGTGGTTAATCCAATACCAAGTTAATCTTTATGAGAGAAAGGTGATGTAGGATATGATTATGATCTAGTACCAAGATGATTCCATATCATAGATGTTAATAGTAGTATTATTACTAGAGTATCTCATTGTTTTTATGGTGCATATAATATTGTGGAGTTCATAGTCTGGTTTAGGAACAACATCATTTATTCTCAAAATTTAATCTATGATTATTTTTTGTGGGTATATCATTTTGAGATGGATTTGAATTTCCAGATCCAATATAAATTATGTCCATTCAGGATTCCATACAATTTTATGGTTTGAAATAATGATGATGTGATTCCAAAGGAATATTCATTGATTTACATATCATAATATGACAATCATAAATCTTCCCATTGAGTGGAGTTTTAGATTGAGGTTCCTCAATTTTTTTAGAATATTAGGATGGCATATCTTGGGAAGAGCCATGATATGAATTTTAGATTCATATATTCCTTGGTATGTATAGATATTATCTGGGGTTTATCAATGATTTCTCAATATTTTCATCACCTTATTTGTCTGTTACCACGAAAGGGTTGAAATTAATATTGGATTTAATGTTCCTTTCTTTTTTGGGAAAACTAAAATAAAATTTGATTGAAATTTCAATTTTGATATTACAAGATCCCAGTATGGTGCATGTCGGTTTTTATAATGCTTCTGGAATTGTTTTGGGTTTTTTACTCATGAAGGGTTATCATGTAGTTGCATAAATTTTTCTTCAATGTTTACCAGATGATAAGAATTTTACAAATTAATATTTAGATTTTTCACAATAATTCATGTCCTTAAATGGTTAAGACGCTATCTTTTTCGGGAGAGTATCATATTATATTCTTACTAGAATATTTTGAGTTTTATATTTCCAAAAAATTAATTAATCTATGATAAATGTTATGGGATAATATATTCATATGTTTTACTTAGATATCTCATACATCCATGGGAATATTACATTTATTGTATATTCTCTCAGTACGACTGTGTCATCACATGCTATTCTTTTAATGAATGAGGTGTGGAACCTTTTGGTTCACTTTTAAAATTTTCATTTATGTTTTTAGGGTGGTATTTTAGGCATCTTTTTTACATAGTTTTATTTTTCATAAATTATACTTTAGTCTTTTATATTAATCTAGTAACAGGAAGATGATTTTAGTAGAAATCAAGAAACCCTATATGGTGGGGAAACCTATTCAGGTTGGTCTGTCTATTTAAATTAGATTGTCCATTTGGAGATTTGGTTTTCAATCCATACATCAGTGATTAGATTAGTTTTTTACTGTCATATTTATTTATGGTCCATTCATCATGGCACAATGAAGATGAATTATGACATGAGATGATGATTCTCTTCCTCGGGTATGAAGTGTGGAAATGATAATTTTGTGTCATGTTTTTACACATACCAATAGATAATGGACGATTATATGATACCTTCTTGTTTTCAATATCATATTCTAATATTACATTGGAAATGGGATTGGGTATATATTAATAGTTTTATGATTACCATGGACTCTCTAAGGTGTGAATTCAATTGGGGTAGGGATTGATTTATTGACAAAGTCATGTCACTTCATTCTGATTCGTGCCACCAATAAATACGAAGATCAAAGTAACATGTATATGAAAAATATTGTGAGGTTACATGGGGTTTATTATAAAATCGTTTCAAATAGGGATCATAGGTTTTTTTCAAGGATTTGGAAGAGTCTCAATATGGTGACGATAAGTGAGTTCAGGTTGAGTTTAACTTATCATCCATAGACAAATGGACAGACATAACATGCTTTTTAGATTTTGGAGGACATAAATCATTTCAATGTATTGTATTTTTGGAGATCACGGTATATCAATCTAAGAATAGTTTATTTTTATTATAATAATTATTATTATTCATCAACTAGAATTTATAATTTTTGAGTCTATTTATGGTCACTCATATAGATCACCACATTTTTAGTTACAGGTGGGTGGAGATTCTATGGTGGGACTGAGTTTCGATCAGAAGACCTCTCTGAGGATACACGTTATATTTATGTGTCTGCATCAGAGATAGTGTCAATAGTAAAATTATGATGATCAGCAGAATAATCCGTTGTATGTTTCTATAGGTTAGTAGGTTTTCATGAATATTTCATTATGTTTTTGTGACATTGAACTTAAAAGTCAACTAATATTGGATTAATGATTTGTATAACTGTTCTAGGACACTGAGCAATTTGTGATGGTTTTTAATCCTTTGGAATTTATAGTTCATTAGATGGGAATTCATGATGTGATTCATATATAATAACTCATGAAATATCATCTTTATCCCTTTCATGTTCAGAGTTGGGATGAGATTTATTTAGAATATGTTGTTTCTCTTGTGGAATTGCTTCTATATATTGTTGAGTCTTATGCGAATCTCCTATTTTGTGAAGCTATTTTTTGGATACAGTGTAATGAAAGAACATATTGGATTTTCATGATACATGGGTGTGATAATAATTTATTAGGGATAATTGGCCTCACCTATTTACCAAACATCACTCTTGCACATAACTATTCGAGGATAGAAAGTCATATGGTGGGAGGTTTTTATTATCTAATTACCATATTCTATGTATTTATCATCACGTTTCTAGTTTTACTCTCTAATTGGATGTGTTTTGGGACTCCCAAATATAAAAAACATTTACTAGTGAAATTACCAAAATTTAAGGATGCATGTTTTTTATTTAATGTAGACTGGGTATAAATGTCATATGGGGTTTTGTTCAATTATAGATAATTCCCTAAGAGGCATGTATTATTCTACTAAAAGCTGATGTTTTAACAGCATGTTGGGAGATTACATGTCATATAATGGGATTGCATGCCATATATTTTTCAATAGGTAGATGTTGTGATCTTGGTACACAACAGGAAAATTTCACACCATGTAAGGAATACATGACTTGTAATGTCAATGACCCTATTTTAAATAATAAGGTTATGGGGTTCTCAGTGTATATATAACCCATGGATTATATAAAATCTAATGGGATTTCATGGTTTGTATTTTCCATTAGTTGGTATTATTTTACTTCATGGATGATTTATATTTCATTCATTCTCTAGCATATTTTTTATTGACTCAAAGCCCCTACTAAGAAATTTTGGGAATCATCAATCATTATTTATTTATTCAATCAGAGTTTTATCACCTGCATTTTGGGTCGTGTGCCTCTGGGAGAGTAATAATTTATTTTTATATGTATACATTGATCAAAAAATTGTCATTTCATTATGTTACCAGGTCTATTAACCTGTCGTGATGATTATTCTTGATTCTTACTAGATCCATTGTGAGATCATCCTCTAGAGATTATTCTATTGTTGCTTATGGTGTGGTTGGTGTCAGTTCATGAGGTATTATGTTGCCTTTCATACTCTACAACCCTTTTCTAAATATAACCAATTATGAGACATGATTTTTATTTCTAGTGATTTCATTTTCATATTTATGTTCATCCATGTAGGTGAATCCATATTCTGGGCATGTATGACCAGTGTTTGGAGGTATTTTGTGCTATATATTGATTTTTTAGGGAACTACATTGATTTTGTTTTGAAAATTGAATCCTAAATGAAAGAAAATAATTAAATTATTTTATATGTGTTTGTAGATTCTGTGTTTTGTATTATATAGGGGTTTCCCATGGTTTTGGTAACTGAAGAAGGATTTTCAAATCATTATGAAAAGTTTTTTTTCTAAAATTAATTTCGATGAATGGTTTTGATGAAATTGGAAAAATGATTTTTTTTGTAAAGTAGAGAACATTGTAATACTTGGGTAAATATTTGTATGGTTTAGAAATATTAATCATTTTATTTTAGTGGTTCATTCACAGGGTGTTTCTATGCTCCATAGGACTATTGTTCTAGGGAATTTTTAGAACGGTTTGGGGTAAATTTTAAGTGGGATATCCATAATATATAAATTTGATGCATATTTATAGAGTTTTTATGCACATGTAATTATCTAGGTTAGGAATTAGTGTACTAGAAATACTAACCTAGTGTGATCCTGACAGGGATGTTTCCTTTTATTTCATTGATTTTGAATTATTTTACTATTATAATTTAACTATTACTTTAATTTTGTTTTAATGATATTTGATATAGGTTTTTTTATTTTATATACTTAATATGGTATATCCATATGAAATGATTTGAAACTAAGCTACTATAATTATTTGGATATGTGAAAAAAGGTTACATTAAATTTTTGGAAATATTGTTAAAAAATATATAAACTACAAATCATGACTTGTATTCATTAACATTGAGAATGATGGGATTATTTAATAGTTCCTTGATATGAAACACATTGGTGAGATCCTTCGGAGATTGTTAGTTCAAACCCTATACAACCCATCTACAGTGTGTAGGCCTTGTAATGTTTTTTAATTGTAGAGGAAGTGAAAGTGCCACAATTAATAGGGAGGGTTTCATATCAGATGGGGTTCGATAGCTAGGGGTGAGATCATGAGTGATTTTCTATGCTTCCACATGGAGTCTATTTGAGTATCTTTATTATTTTGACATCCATTATATTGGGACTTGTTTATTGGAAATTGATTTATCTCATATTTCTTTTATTTGATATAATTTTCAAGTTTCCATTAGTAAATATATATCAATTAATTCTTTATATGTTTCATTCATTATATAATTAAATATCATATTTTATACTTTAGGTTTTAAATAACCATTCCGTCATCTTTTTTTTGATGCCCAAGTGCTGGTCTCTATCGCATGGTTACCAAAAATTCAATTAAATTGAGTTGTAGTTTGGTTCAAATACTATTTTGGGAGGGTATTTAGAATTGGTTCATTATAGTATATTTTAACCAAAACAATGTGTAGGTGTGAAGAAGAGAGGATAAATCGTTTCCTTTTATACGTGATCTGAGTGGAAAACATGAATTTTTTTTGAAATAAATATGTGCCACCACATTTTTCACATGGAACAAGAGTATAAAATTGAGGATTATCGACCCTTATACATGATAAAGTTGAATTATGGAATGGTGATATATTTTATAAAAACTTTTGGTCATTTTAATCCTTATACTTACAGTTTATGCACAATATTTTAAATATTACATTAACCATGGTAACTAAATTATATTTCTATTAATATTCTTTTTGGTCAAAAATTATGTCAGCCATATTATATAATATAACCTCTACTAATTCTATAAATGGAATCCATTTTTCAAAATTCCATTTAGAGAAGTGGAAATATTTAATTTAAAATTTATCCCATATACATGATGAGAAACCGAGTTTTTATGGAAAAAGTATCCAAAAATTTAGGGACTTTTTATATCAAAATTCAATATTATAATAATCCCAATAACATAAATTAGATTATATAATATGAAATTTTAACTAATGTTACATTAATACATTTTGAAATTATAATTTAATATTATATGATAAATACATGAAACAGATGTTTTCAATTAAAACTATCTACTTTTCACATTCGAAAAATATTGTTAATTTTCCAAATAAATACAAATAATTCTTCATAATATAATTTTGATATTGTTATTTAAAAAAGTAATTTTTTTCCAAAAAAAATTTCTAAATGTGTTAAAATTATTTTTAAATTATTTTTACAATGAAAGACTATTCATACCATTTAAAAAAATATAATTATATTTTGAGAAAAAATTCATTTTTTGATGAATAGTTTTTATATTATTAATAATCAATATGTAACAATAATTATAATAACTTTATAATACTATTTATACCTATCAATTAAATAGAATGTTTATAAGGGTATACAACATTGTTGTTCATTTATACATGGGGTTTCATGTTCTATATGATATGTGGCCGATTTAATTAAAACAAATATATTTTATGGTTTTTTTAAGCATGATGCTATGCGTCATATATGATATCAAAAATAATTTTTATATTTTAAAATATTATTGTGTTACATTATACCCACATTAAATAATTTTTTTCCATCAAAATGAAACTTTATCTCACTTTTAAGGGTTATGTCATTTAGAAATAACATTGTTGAACAACCCACATTGTAATAACTGATACTAAAATATCATTTTTCTTTGAGAGAATGAGACACATAATAATCATATGGAATAACATATACTATGTTTCTAATATAAGAACATATCTTGGCTTTGAAATATAGAATACAGAAGTGAAAACACTCATCCAATGAATGATAGAGTGTGATAGAGAACACGGTTAAAGGGATGTAAATAACCGGAAAGACATAAGCCAGAGGTTTTAAAAAGGATATTGATATCCTAAAAATTATGATAGAAGGAATTTTTTTTCAATTTTCAAATCTTATATTTTATAATTATTTCACGTAATAATAATATATGGAAATATTATTCAATGATAGATTTTTTTCTTTGGAAAAATTTCTCTAAATTGATATTCGTTGACTAATTTACACTTCATCTCTTACTCAATGAAATGAAAATTTAAAAAATATTTTTTTATTTAAAGGGAACTAAAAATAACATTTAGTGGATTGTATGATCTATGAAATTGTAAAAAGATATTCCTTATATATTTACTAAATAAATAGATAGCAAAATTTATCCAATTACACCAAAAGTAAAAATTAAACCATTCTATATGTAATTAACCATAATAATCTTATAAAAAATTTAAGTAAAAATTTAAGGTCCATATTTCTTAAAGGAATATCACCAAAGCAATATTATATTCCCCAGAAAAAAAGTTTTGAATATAATTTCACATTCTAAATAGGTAAATATTGTGGTCATGTATTCTCTTGAAATAGTGTAATAAAATAAATTTCCATAAGAGCATATTGAAACAATTAAATCTAAAATATTGAATTATTTTACCAAATACTGTTGGATAAATTCCTTATATCCAAAATTGATGTAAACTCATTCAATGATATATTAAAAAATTTTGTAAACAAATCATTAATTACTTCCAAGGTAGTTGGTACTATCTAATTTATTTTATCCATATCTATCATCTCATTTTCCCAACATCATTATCTAAACTTCTAGTACTTTTTATGGTTTATCATTTCATCAATAACATATTTTCCATGATCAAAAAATTTTCACTAAAAAACTTTTCTTGGTAGCATACATCGCATGAATTCATATTCTTTTAAAAAAACTTTTTTATTAGAATAATCATAGATTTCAAGATTATAATAATTAGAGTATCACCAATAAAATAAATTGATATCATATTTCATGGATCCAAATACACCAAAACCATGATCATTCCACTTTGGATTAATCAGTAGATGAATATTGACCTTGATCCCCAATATTCTCCTAAGGTATATTTCATTGAATCATAAGTTGTTAATTTGGATAGTTATCCATATATATAGTGGAATCAATGCACATTAGGAATTTATTTATTTCCCTTGAAATCATGAGAAATGTGGAAATTCAATCCATACATTTTGAAACCTCCAATTATGTTAAATAATCTACCTAATAGTTTCTTTCAAAAAAAATTACATGTAGGGAAAATATATTATTCTCTTATTCCTTTATCCATTTTTATGACCCCGTATTCTATACAGCATCCCCTGGAATACATAGGTCATGGTGAATTTTTTCTCTATCTTGATAGGGAATAAGGAAAATTTTTCATATGATGAAAATGTTAGAGAGACTAGCGCCCTTGGGTGACTTGGATTATTCTATTCAATGAAATAGTCAATCATAATCTCCATGTAGTGTATATAATTTGTAGAATACATAATAATCCTAGTAATTATAGCATCATTCACCAAAAAATATTATTATTATTATTTTATTTATATAAATAACTTTATCTTCATTTCTATATATTTATCATGAATTAAATATTAGTCAATGAATGTATCATTAAAATTGTTTCTTTCCATGAGTTTTATTTCCTCTTCCTCTATTGTATTCGGGATTCAGACCACCATTGTTCTGAATCACCTTTGAGATAGTACAATTCAAGTGTAACCTATTCTTTTTCCCTAAATCCTATGAATATAAATATCTTCTCTAGTGATTTAATCTAGTTCTCATAAATAATTTGAAATTAGACGCACGAAATGTTAAGGGATTCAATTCCGGAATGGAATCCAAAATTGGGAAATCTCACTATGGAACATGATTGTACATATGGGGAATGCTTTTTTGTTATTACCCTATTAATATTCCTTTATATAGGAATAATTATCTCATTACAAATAACATCTATATTAACTTCTTCAATATTGAAATCTCTAAATTAGAAATGAGTATTGATACACTTGTTCTATCTAGGAACCATTTATAAATAACAACATACAGTATATTAAATTAAAAAATTAGGATACAAAATTTTCAATCCCAATACATGTGTATCACTTATCATAAATTATAAAAATTATTTGAAAGTAATCTCATTATCATAAAAATTGTATCTTTCTAGATATCTTAATATTCAAAACCTTCATAATTATATGTAATGAAAGTTTGAATTATCCATAGTATATCTTATAGTAGTGTCAATAATGGTGTGCAGCAAGGCCCATATTGGTTCCATTGGTGATGATCAGGTATAACCTAATCACCATTTTTAGAGATACGATCCCTACATTCCAGAACCATGTTCACATACAGTATCCATACACTGATGTATTTCTATGGAAAACCACATAATCTCTTCATCACCAATTTATTATGATATTTCTATATAATTATGCCAAAATTAAATCATTTGATTATTTTCCCTAATATATGTATTAAAAATTATTGTTCCAATTGTTAATGCTAACTTAATTTAATACCCAATGTAGCAACCCTGACCCTAGTAGTCCATAGCTCATGACTTACATTATAATATTAGCATTGATAAAAAAATAAAAACCCATTAGATTGATCAGTTTAGTAGATTTATAGGACCAGGTATATAAATGATACTAATTTTATTTTTGGAATAGAATATAAATCATAATTGATAAAAAAATAAACTAAATCTTTGAGTACCCATTCAAGGATATATTTTTCATATCTTTGGGAAATGAAACAAAATAATGGCGATATAAAATTCTCATCAAGGGTAACATGTATTAGAATATTTCCTAAATAAATAAAGAAAAAATATGGAATAGTAAATAACATAATTAACATGAAATTTAAATCACATAGCTTTATGAATAGGTATGTAATGGTCAATATGACATAGTAAAAAACTGAACAGACATGCCATTTAATAAGAAAATAATTTAATGAATAGAATACATAGGTAATATCATTATGAAAGAGTCATGAATAATAATAATTATAGAATTATATTTTATGGAAATTATTAATTAGTGTATTTCATGTATTAGTTACATTATACCTCAACCGTCATGATCAATCCTCAAGGTAGTTTAAAACTACTATATGAAAATCCATTGGACAACTCATTTGACACTTAAAACCTATTGATACATCAATATGATATCAATATAAAGGTCCCACTCAAGTATTCATGTCCAAATAATTCAACATATATAAAATTATTTATTTAATTTCAATAATAAAAGTTCTATTTCCAAGGTTATCGATATTTATTACCCAATACAAATTAATCAATAATTTTCTAGAAAGTCAAATAACATTCAATGTAAACACCCGATGTTAAAATTGTACATGGTTTAGTAAATTATCATATCCATCATTAAGGAATAAAAAAATTTTATATAAATTTAATTTTAAATGAAAAATTATTACATGAAAGTAATTGTTTCATGTGAATGTAAATAATCAGAAAACCATTTAAGATTGTATAATTATTTTTACCACATTGTAATTTTAATGTAAAATACCCTTGGATAAAATCATTGAAACTAAATCGAAAATAACATAATTTAGGAATTAATCATGATTTTACATGTGAAAAACATTTCAAAAACTTGGGATGAGCATAAAAAGCACAGTAAGGGATATAAAAATATGGAAAAGAAACATGAGTATTTGTATAAATAAGAATCAATGAAATAATTATCTACTCATAATACATATGAACACAAACATACCTCATAAAATCATGAATAAATCATAGATATCAGAAGACATAAAGGTAACTTGAGGCATTCATAACATTCTTACGTAGGGAGTAACCCTATTGGTTACGTTTGGAATACCCATCACAGTATATTCCCTATATCTTTTTGGAGAAACCCTAATGTTTAACTCCTTCACGTTACCCAGTGCATTAGAGAGCTACATCGGGCTCACCCGCCCCTAGTTTATCACGGAATCACCCGTCTTCATAATAATTCCCAAGAACCATAACATAATCGTATCACATAAAACATGCATAAAAGAAAACATAACATTTCCACATTTCAATCACAAGAAATCAATACAAAACATTGATATAAAAACATTATGAAAACCATTTTCAATACCAAAATAAAATAAAAGTAAATGATGGTATTTATTTTTCTTTTTTTGAAAAAAGTATGGCTTGTAGAGGAAGACGAAACTCAAATAATGGTCACGGCGGCGGAGAAGTTGTTGTCGCCGCATACGTACGACAAAAAAACATTCCTTCTGTCATTTAATAAAATGCTTCATATAAAAAATATTCCTTTTGAATAATAATAAAATTCAAAGGGGTTTATACACCATAAAAAGAAGGTTGTGTATAAAACAAAATATGCCTTAATGAAAGGAGATTTAGACGAAGTCCCATACCTCGGGTCCGACTTGACTCCATCAATATTTAACCTCCTAAATAATAAATTGGAGTTAATTTATAATTTCTTAAGAACCTTTTTCTTGTTCATTATTCCTTTTATATCACTTATTACAATGTCATGAACACTATGTAATTATTTAAGATTATAACGGTCATTTTATCGATCATTGGTACTTGAGTCAAAAATAAACTATTTATAATTACAAGTTGTTCATGTATCCATTATATCCAGAGTTATACTCATGATTTAGATAACATATATATCAAATATATCTATTATATACTTGCATTTATAATATTACATAACGTTTTGAGGTAAGAAATGAAATGCACCGTTCATGGAGACGGTAAGCCGTACTCACGCATGAACACTACATTCATTTCAATTTCATATTTTATGGAATGGAATCATAATGATATAAAGGTATATTATAATTCCATTATAATATCATATATAATATCATTAATTTAATCCTTTATACGTCCCACATATGGCATTAACGAATCCAATCACTTTGAGGGGGCGGTAGTCCACACTTCCTAAACTGAAGATATCGCCTTTACCCATAATAGAAACCATAAAGGTATACCATAAATGAAAAATACATAAGCTTAGGTAAAACATAAAAATATTATATATCATATATAAATATAGTGCCATCTTAGTGGACACCTTTTAAGGTGTTAAAAGAATATTGAACAATCATCGTTTCGTGGGGCAGAAATTCCCCATCCGTGGAAACAGTATGTTCTTTAACCATTAGATGTAGGTTTGTGTAGGTGCAGCTCGAATACATCTTATAACAATATCCTAGTATATAGAAGATACTGGTTTTGTTACAAAATAAATGAATAAAAAGAGTTTAGGGGGTTGGAGAAGCAAAATAAAACATAATAACAGAAGAAAAGACACTACCTTTAAATTGGGTAACGCTTTTTGATTTGAGCTCAAAGGCTTCCTTTGGAAGACTTCTGGCCAAATTGAGGCTTATAAGAGTTATAGAGGGGTTTGGAGAGACAAAATGGGCAGGGTTTGGCAGAACCAAAATCTTTGGTAGTGTGGGTAAGGTGGTAGAGGTGGGGGCCTTTTATAAGAGGAGAGGAGGGGCACTCTTGGAAAGTGAAGAAAAGATACATTGTTATAAAATGATTTTCAGATAAAAAAGGTCCCACAATTATAAATTTATAGGATAAGGTGATGAGGGTTATAAATAAACCCATCCAATAAGTTTTTTTACAAGTTTAGGTCTTATAATATACATTATATTTTCATTTTATTTAAATCGTTAAATATTGAGGTAATCGCTGCATCATCATAATGTCATTAATTATTTAATTTATTTAATGTCTAAAAATTATAGAAAAAATACTATGATATAGGAAATATTCTTATCTATCCAATTACTATTTATAGTCAAAAATATGACTTTTATAAATCCTTTTAAAAATTGTTCTAGTAAAACAACTCATGTTTGTGTCATTTTTACTTTTAAATTAAATAAAAAGCATTAATTTCTTTATCTTACACAAGTGGCTCCATGGGGTCCCAAAAATCTACCCATGGGTTGTCTTGTTTTGCCATGACACATCCCATAAGGGTAGGACATGTGTATAGGTCATTTCATTTTATTAAAACATCATTCTTACCTTTAGTTACACTAATTACCTCTAACCGCGATTAAAAATGTAAAAGTTACTATTCACCCAAAAAATAATATTAATCCCATTGAACCACAGTTTACTTCATAATTACAACCATGTATATCGAATTTTTGAAATTTAAAACACAGAGGTGGTAAAATTTCATTTAAACGTGAAAACAGTTTTTAAGTACCACTTAGTTGTTTCACTATTCATCAAAAATTGAAGCTTTTCAGAAAAATACCAAAACATCACCCTAAGCTATATTTGATATTCTGGATTCAAAAATGAGGTCTATTTTATAAAATTCAAAACATATAAGTTACATTAATTAATTTAATAATAAATTTCCACTGTTAGAGAAAATAGCGTGTTTTTATGAAACAATAAGTATCAAAAGATTGACACTAGTTTAAGTCCAATTTCAAAGTGAAAATTAATTCCAACAACCACTATTGGATTAAATAGTAAAAATATATTCTAATTTAACATTAAAACCAATTCGAAAGATAAAATAATCATATAAATAAATTAGATTAAAAAGAGGTTTTGAATTAAAATACAACATTTTTCACTATTCATTAAAAATGAACTTTATCAGAAAAAAAACAAAAATTTACCTAAAGTAAATTTCAATGTCCCAATTATAAGGAATAAGTTTATTTCGACAAATAGAGCTTATAAAATTATCAAATTCTCGATTTAAAAATGGTTTTCCATCAAAATCCAGTAAAAGAATCTTTTAAAAACATTAGTGTATTTCATGCTTAAGATTGGATTTATTCTCATTTTAAGCCTTTAAAACAATATCTAATTCATTAATAGACATAGATAAAAATATCTATAATTCATTACTTACTTGGTATGTTACATCATTCCCCTTTTAAAATAATGCGTCCCCGCAATTTATTTACTTATCGAATAAGTGGGGGTATTTAGCCCTCATTGCATTTTCAGATTCCCATGTTTCCTCTTCAACCATGTGGTTTTTCCACAAAAACTTTACTTGATGAATCGCCTTATTCCGTAACACTTTCTCCCTATGGTCAAGAATCTGGATCAGTATTTCCTCATAAGATAGGTTCTCATCCAGCTGAACTACCTCTAGACTCAAAACATGAGATTGATCTGGCATGTACTTCCTTAACATTGAAACATGAAAAACATTGTGTACTTGAGATAAACTCGGCTGTAAAGCCACATGGTAAGAAACTGATCCAACTCTCTCCATAATTTCATATGGTCCAATGAACCTTGGACTCGGTTTCCTTTCTTACCAAATCGCATCACACTTTACCCTGATGAGACTTTGAGAAAAACATGACCACCTACCTCAAAAGAGAGATACTTCATCATGTTGTCCGCATAGCTCTTCTGCCTGCTCTGAGCTGTTCTCATGTGTTTCTGTATCAGCTGAACTTTTTGTGCCAACTCTTCCACCAATTCTAGTCCCATCAGATTCCTTTCACCCACTTCATCCTAGAAATCTGTAGTTCGACACCGCTTCCCATATAACGCCTTAAATGGTGCCATATGTATAATGGAATGAAAACTGTTATTATATGAAAATTCAACCAAAGGAAGATGTTGGTCACAACATCCCTGACAATCCATTGAACAATCACGTAGCATATCTTCCAATGTATGAATAGTTCATTCTGACTGCCCATCTGATTGAGGATGAAAAGCTGTACTAAAATTTAATTCATAACCCAACGACTTCTGAAGGCCTTTCCAAAAGTTAGATGTAAACCTGGGATCATGGTCAGATACAATTTAGAGAGGAACTCCATGTAACCTGACTATCTCTTTAAGATACCAATAGGAAATTTGATCTAGGGAAAATTTATCTCGTATAGCAAGGAAATGAGTAGATTTATTCAAGCAATCAACAACAACCCAGATTGCATTATTACCTCGAGATGTCTTTGGTAATCCCACAACAATGTCCATGGATATATTCTCCCATTTCCACTCTGGCACTGGTAAAGGCTGATACATCCCTTTTGGTAACTGCCGCTCTGCTTTAACCTGTTGTCAAGCCAAACACTTTATAGTAAAATCAGCAATATCCCTTTTAATTCCATCCCACAAGTAATACTCCCTAAGAACTCTATACATCTTAGTACTTCCTGGATGAACTGAAATCGGAGAACTATGAGCTACACATAACAAATCTATCTTGAACTGTGAATAACATGACACACAATCTCTTCCCAAATCTCACAACACAATCATTATCAATGTTGAATTCAGGGAACTTACCCTTCTGAACCAGCTCTACCATTTTCTGCAACTCACTGTCTTGCTTCTATGCTTTCTTGATTCTGTCTGATAGAGAAGATTTCACTGATACCAGAAACAAAACAGTAGATCATCCTACACCAAAAACATCTATACCAAATTTCATCAAATCCTTAACCAAATGACCACATTCCAAACACAACATTGTTAATGAAGAATTACTTTTTCGAATCAAAGCATTAGCCACTTTATTTGATTTTCCTGGATGGTAATGAATTGTACAATCATAATCCTTGATTAATTCTTGTCATCTCCTCTGTCTCATGTTAAATTATATCTGGGTGAATATATATACTTTAAACTTTTGTGATCAATATATATTTCACACTTTACTCCATACAAATGATGCCTCCAAATTTTTAAAGTGAAAACAACAGCAGCTAATTCCAAATCATGTAAAGGGTAATTTACCTAATGAGTTTTCAACTGTCATGAATCATAAGAAATTACCTAATCATTCTGCATTAGGACACAACCCTGTCCTTTCAATGAAAAATCACTGTAGATAACAAACTCACCATTCCTAGAAGGTAGTTCCAAAACTGGAGCATTCACCAATATTATTTTCAATTCCTGAAAACAATCATCATATTCTTTTGTCCAGATAAACTTAACACCCTTCTGAGTTAGCTTAGTCATTGGACTAGATAACCATGAAAAATTTCTAACAAACCTTCTGTAATAGTCTGTCAAACCAAGGAAACTATGAATCTCAGTTAAAATTTTGGGACTTGGTCATTCTTCAACAAACTTTGTTTTTGTAGGATCAACAGTTATCCCATCTTTAGAAACAATATAACCAAGGAATGAAATTTGTTTCAACCCAAACTCACACTTGTTGTATTTCCCATACAATTTCTTTTCTTTCATGGTTTTCAAAATAACCCTTAAATGTATTTCAAGTTCCTCTTTAATTTTAGAAAACACCAAAATTTCATCAATGAAAACAACCACAAACTTATCCAAGAACTCATGGAAAATTCTATTCATTTAGCCCATGAATATAGCGGGTGAATTGGTTAGTCCAAAAGGAATTACTACAAATTCATAATGGCTATATCTTATATGAAACGCAGTCTTCGGAACATCTGCTTCCTTTACCTTCAGCTGATGCTACCCTGATCTCAGGTCAATATTTGAAAAATACTCAGCTCCCTGGAGCTGATCAAACAAATCATCGATATGAGGAAAAGGATATTTTTTCTTAATAGTGATGTTATTGAAGGCTATATAATCAATGCAAAGTCTCATAGAACCATCTTTCTTTTTAAAAAATTAAACAAGAGTACCCCATGGTGATGTTCTAGGTCGAATGAAATCTTTCTCTAATAAATCTTGCAATTGCTCCTTCAACTCTAAATGTTCAGTTTGAGCCATTCAATAAGGGGGTTTTGAAATTGTCTTAGCATCAGGAACTAAGTAAACAGTAAATTCAACTTCCCGATCTTGTATTATTCCAAGAAACTCATCAGGAAAAACATCAGGATACTCATTTACCACTAGCACATCATTAATCTGAACAGTTCCTTTGTTTTCAACGATGTGTGCAAGGTAACATTCATTTCCATCTTTTACAAGTTTCTCATCCTCTTGATAAGTTATCAATAGTAAGGGTTCATTCTTGTACACAAACTGAAAGTGTTTCTGAAAAGAAACTTCAATAGCTCTACAGTCAATCTTTGCATGGTAAATAGAGATCCAATCCATACCCAGGATTACATCAAACTCTACTAGAGGTAAAACAATAAGGTTCGCAAGTAGGTTTTTTCCACGGATAAGGATAGAAGATTATTATAAATATTTTTTTGCCTCAACATTTCCCCCTTGTGTTTTTACCACAAGTTCAAGAGTCAATTCTTGAGATGGTATTACCATTTTACTAGAAATGTTTTTAGAGATGAAAGAATGTGTAGACCCCGAATCAAACAACACACTGGCATAATCTGAAAAAATAAACAAAGTACCTGATACAACTTCATTTGATGGCCCGACATTTGCTGAAGTAGTTGCAAAGGAATTCACCACCCCTTTCTGCTTGAAGTCTAACTGCTTCCCATCACTCGATCTCTTTTTCAGACACTCATTTGCATAGTGACCCATCTCATTGCACTTAAAACATTTCACTAACTATAAATCAAATTTGGTCTTACCATCACCTTCATCTTTTTTAGTGAAATCACGAGCCTTATGTCCCATCTTACCGCATCGGTAGCACTTTCTAGAATTCAAAAGAAATTCCCCAGCATGCCTTTTACCACATTTATCACAAACTGGAAACTTATTTTTCTTACCGTCAGACCTTTTTGAAGAATTCATTCTTTTCTCCTGCAACCTCAGTCTCTTCTTCTGCTGGTTGTTATAGAACACTTGATCATCGGAAAACTCCATTTCCACCTTCTCAGCACATCGAAAAAGATTTTCATAACTTTTAAACTCACGAGAAGCCAATGCCCTTTGATATTTTGGCTTTAATCCTGAGTAAAAACAATTGATTTTACTATCAAGGTCTCGGATAAATTTTGGAGCATACCTTGCCAATTGAGTGAACCTTTCTTCATAGGCACCACCATGTCCTCCTCTTGCCTCAATTCCAGGAATTGATTTTCCATCCTATGTCGAACAACCTTAGGATAATACTTCTCAAGAAACATACCTTTGAATTCATCCCAGTCGAGAGCATCAATATCATTAGAGTCCCTGATATTTTTAACCATCGACCACCACTGATCTTCATCACCCTCCAAATGGTAAATAACAAGACTAACCTTAAGATTGTCTGTACACCCCATGACATCAAAAATCTTCTCAAGTGCTTTAATCCACCACTCAGCTAGCACAGGGTCAGATGATCCTCGAAATTATGGGGGATGTTGGCTCATTAAATGTTCCACCACTGACATCTTCCTCTATGGTTGATTTGGATGATCTCATGCATGGATACTACCACCATTTATCTCTGGGTTCAATTGCTCCGTTACTGCAACAAACTGTTCACTTCCAATTCCGACCATCTCAGGATGCTGATTCGGAAGGTTATTTCCTTCTATATGCCTTCCTAGCACTGCTTCCTTATTTCCTCTGTGGAAAAAAATTCTGAACAAACATGTCTTAGATGAAGCAACATTGTAATATTCAAATGCTATATCATTTCAATTTGACCATAAAAAAAAATATTTTTTGATAATAATTTAATAATATTCTAACTCCAAATATTATCTAAACCGACCTCTAATACCAACTATAAAGCCCCAGCCTTAAACCTCACTTAGTCTTGAGTTATTACAAGATTACACATTGAGGATATTTTCAGGTTTAGAGTTTTATAGAATTAGATCATAATAGATGTATTACATTCCACATTTAAACAAAGTGGTTAAAATAAAAGATAGTATTCATTTTTTCCCATAAACGGAAATATATTTAAAATAAAACATGGATTCTAACTTGACACTTACTTGACATTATCATCATCTCAAGTACCCTTCCCTTGACCTGTGAAAAACATTTCAAAAACACGGGATGAGCATAAAAAGCTCAGTAAGGGATATAAAAATCAGGAAAGGAAACATGAGTACATGTATACATAAGAATCAATGAAATCATACTCTACTCATAAAACAGAAGTACTTAAACATACCTCATCATATCATGAATAAATTATAGAAATCATAAGACATAAATGTAACTTGAGGCATTTATAATATTCTTACGTAGGGAGTAACAATCTTGGTTACGTTTGGAATACCCATCACAGTATATTCCCTAAATCACTTCGGAGAAATCTTAACTTTTAACTCCTTCATGTTACCCAATGCACTGGAGAGCTATTTCAGGCTCACCCGCCCTTATTTTATCATTGAACCACCCGTCTTCATAATAATTCCCAAGAACCATAACATAATTGTATCACATAAAAAATGCATAAAGGAAACATAGAATTTCCACGTTTCAATCAAAATATATCAATACAACACATTGATATAAGAACATTATGAAAATCATTTTCAATACCAAAATAAAATAAAAGTAAAATAGGGTATTTGTTTTTCTTTTAAAAAAATGTATGGCTTGTAGAGGAAGCTGAAACTCAAATAATGGTCACGGCGGCGAAGAAGTCGTTGTCATCGCATACGTACGAAAAAAACATTCCTTTTGTTATTTAATAAAACACTTCATATAAAAAAATATTCCTTTTGAATAAATATAAAAGTAAAAGGGGTTTATACACATTAAAAATAAGGTTGTGTATAAAACAAAATATGTCTCAATGAAAGGAGATTGAGACGAAGTCCCATACCTCGGGTCCGACTTGACTCGATCATTCTTTAACCTCTTGAAAAATAAATTTGAGTTAATTTCTACTTTCTTAAGAACATTTTTCATGTTCATTATTCATTTTATATCACTTATTACCATGTCATGAACATTATGTAATTATAAAAGTTTATAATGGACATTTTATCGATCATTGGTACATGAGTCAAAAATAAACTCTTTATAATTACAAGTTGTTCCTGTATCAATTATATCCAGAGTTATACTCATGATGTAGATATCATATATATCATATATATCCAGTATATACATGCATTTATAATATTACATAACATTTAGATGTAAGAAATGAAATGCACCGTTCATGGAGACGGTAAGCCGTACATAAGTATTACGCTACATTCATTTCTATTTCATATTTTCTGGAATGGAATCATAATGATATAAAGGTATATTATAATTCCATTATAATATAATATATAATATAATTAATTACATCCTTTATACATCCCACATATGGAATTAACGAAACAAATCACTTTTAGGGGGTGGTAGTCTGCACTTTCTAAAATGATGATATCGTGTATACCCATAATGGAAACCATATAGGTATGCCATAAATGAGAAATAAAGAAGAATAAGTAAAACATAAACATATTATATATCATATATAAATATAGTGTCATCTTAATGGACACTTTTTAAGGTGTTAAAAGAATATTGAACAATCATCGTTTCGTGAGGCAAAAATTCCCCATCCACGGAATCAGTATGTTCATTAACCATTAGATGTAGGTGTGTGTATGTGTATATCGAATCCTTCTTATAAAAACATCCTAGTATATTTAATATAATGGTGTTGTTACAAATTAAATGAATAAAAAGAGTTTAGGGGGTGGAGAAGCAAAATAAAACAGAAGAACACAAGAGAAGACACTACCTTTAAATCGGGTAACTCTTTTTGATTTGAGCTCAAAGGCTTCTTTGGGAAGACTTCTGCCCAAAATTATGCTTCTAAGAGTTATAGAGGTATGTGGAGAGGCAAAATGGGATGGGGTGGTATGAGAAAAAGGCTTTGGAAGTGTGGGTATGGTGGTAGAGTTGGGGGGCTTTTATAAGAGGATATGAGGGGCACTCTTGGAATGTAATGAAAAGATACTTTGTTATTAAATGATTTTCAGATGAAAAAGGTCACAAAATTATAAATTAAGAGGCTAAGGTGATAACAGATAGAAATCCAGCAATCCAATAGTTTTTTGACAAGTGCATGTCTTAGAATATACATTATATTTTCATTTTATTTAAATCGTTAAATAATGAGGTAATCACTGCATCATTATAATTTCATACATAATTTAATTTATATAATGTCTAAAAATTATAGAAAAAATACTATGATATAGGAAATCTTCTTATCTTTCCAATTACTATTTATAGTAAAAAATATGACTTGTATAAACCCATGTAATTTTTTTTTAGTAAAACAACTCATGTTTGTGTCATTTTTACTTTTACATTAAATAAAAAGCATTAATGTCTTTATCTATCCCAAGTTGCTCTATGGTGTCCCACAAATCTACCCATGGGTTATCTTGGTCGGCCATGACAATAAAATAAGGGTAGGACATGTGTCTAGGTCATTTAACTTTATTAAAACATCATTCTTACATTAAATTACACTAATTTCCTCTAATCGCGATTAGAAACATAAAAGTTACTATTCACCAAAAAAATTATTTTAATCCCATTGAACCACATTTTACTTATTAATGAAAACCATGTATATCAGATTTTTTAAATTCAAAACATAGAGGTGGTAAAATTTTATTTAAACGAAAAATATGTTTTTTAAGTACCACTTAGTGGTTTCACTATTCATCAAAAATTGAAGCTTTTCAGAAAAATACCAAAACAACACCCTAACCTATATTTGATATTCCAGATTCAAAAATGGTGTTTATTTTACAAAATTCAAAACATATAAGTTACTTTAATTAATTTAATAATTAATTCCCGCTGTCAGAGAAAATGGAGTGTTTTATGAAACAATAAGTATCAAAAGGTTGACACTAGTTTAAGTTCAATTTCAAAGTGAAATTAATTCCAATGACCACTATTGGATTAAATGGTAAAAATATATTATAATTGAACCAATTAAAAAGATAATCTTTACATTTAAATAAATTAAATTAAAAATAGTTTTTGAATTAAAATAAAACATTTTTCACTGTTCATTAAAAAAATAAAATTTATCTGAAAATTACCCCAAATTTATCCAAAGTAAATTTCAATGTCCCAATCATAAAGAATATGTTTATTTCGACAAATAGAGCTTATATAATTGTCAAAATCTCGATTTAAAAATGGTTTTCCATCAAAAGGCAGTAAAACAATCTTTTAACAATATTAGTGTATTCTATGCTTAAGATTGGATTTATTCTCATTTTAAGCCTCTAAAACACTATCTATTTCATTAATAGACATACATAAAAATATCTATTATTAATTACTTACTTGGGATGATACAATTTCAATATTTATGTTATTCCTCGAATAATGTAATAAACTAACTATTATTTAAAATTAAATATAAATAATTACACACCAATAATATCCTTCCAATGTCTAAATTTATTTATCAACGCTTCCAATCTATATAATTTTAATTTATATAGAAAACATACCAACCCTACCACATTGACTTAGGAAACTTATTATGGTTTGATAAATGTATTTTATATATATTTCTCCACATCTAAAAAATAAATCTATAATATAAAAAAACTTCAATAATAATTAAAATTACATATAATTATATAGAAATTTCATTTCATTATATATAAAATAAAACAATAAAATTATATTTAAACATCCAATAATCAACATGATCATTCTCATTAAAACATAAATCCTTCCCATTACATTCTTAAAAAACCTATGTATATCATGAAATGTCTGTTACGACTTCCTAACATTATATATTTTTTACTTTAATAAATTATTTATTATTTTTATTCACTAGTAGACATGATACACTTTAATTCACTTATGAATCATTTTTATTTAGTCATACATAACAACCACACCATATTCCCTATATATTACATCATGGAGTCTAACATCAATAATAATTTTTTTTTCAATGATGGAATTTAATATAAAAGTATTGAAACAAACAATTTAAATTGTAAACAACTTTGAAAATAAAGAAAAAATATTATTAAATACATAATATATACATATGAAAAAGATAAATGTATCCAAATATAAAATATATTAAAACCTATATTTAAATAACTTTATACTCTTGTATCTTAAAATACATTAATATAATGTTTCCCCACCATCAATTACATAAACAACCTTACAAATCCCAATGAAAACTATCTAAGATAGAAAAAAAATACATATAAAAATTTAGATATACTTTGAAACATTAAAACAAAAACTACACTAACGAAGAAATTATTCAATTTTAGAAAAAGATATACAATCAAAATAGAATCAAAAAATTTAAAGACTATATGTAAAAAAGATTAATAAAGAATCAAAAAATATATATGTGGGTATGAAAAATGTCGATCAAATCCCAATATTTCTAATGAGGACTACTTGCTTACAATAACTAACACACATCCAAATTTCATGTAATCATCACATCAATAATTTCATATCCCTTTTTATTGATATCATAATAAGAATGTTTTTTCCATTTTGGATACCAATCCAAAATTCATTCAACTCATAATAACTCACACTCAAAACATATATTAAATTATATAACCTAAAAAGAATCCATTTTTAATTTATAATATATAATGTATTGACCAATTACAGGCAAACATAAATGATCTCTCAATATGATTACAAATAAAATATGGTATTATTAATTTACATATATTATAAAATACTATTAAATTAATAAATAATTTGAATAATGTATCCTAAATTAATTTATCTAAATAGATAATGATGCATCATTCTAAATCAAAGACACTCTAAAGTTAATTTTTAAAAATGACCTACCATAATTTTAGACAACCATTTTATTTAATAGTTTGTACCTTCAACATTATAGGATATATAGTAAAGCATATTTTTTATTTTTTCATGTTAAAACATGGTTATGAATTATTTTTTTCAAAAACATTCATGTATTCCTCTCACCCCTTTTATTAAAGGCATCCCAATATAATAAATTCCTCTCATATTCAAAAAAATTCTGTTGGAAAATACCTATAATAATAACATCCAAAACTTACTCCCATAATCCTAGATTCCTTAATCTATGGTAAAATCCAACATAGGATGGTCATTGGTGAAAATAATAGGATGATACCCGATGAAGGGGTAATGTTATTCAATGAGAATTCTTATTTTATTTATTTCTCCACAACCTTAAATACATCATAAATAATGATTATATAATTAAAAATATTTTTAACGATATAAAGTGTTTATATTAGATGCTAACGACATTCAATAATATCCACTTTCATCCAATGGGTTACAAAATCATCATTTTTGTTTACAGTGGTCTACCAGCTCACGAACCGATGTTATTCCTTTTCCTATTAAAAACTATCACGGTTTAATATTTTGATGTACATACATCATATATATATATATATATTATTTATAACATAATTAAATAAATGGTATAATTTTATCATATATATCTTTTTTATTTTCCATTACGTAGGGAATACGATAACTTCGCTCGTGTATATAGTAGTCTATAGCCTCATGACGCAACATGATTTGTTTTTCACGAATGCGTATTATGGAATGTGATAATATATATTTTGATAATTATATGTTATATAAATTATATAATTAATAAATTTATTACATATTGAAAATTATATAAGGATAAAATATATCATTTAATTTATCATCTTTTCACACATGTAATGAGGATAAAAATTTGTTGTATGTGTGGACTGCCACCTTCACAAAGTGACGTGTTTCTCTTTCTATTAAAAAAAATGATGAAATATATATGTTTAATTAATGAATAAATAATGAAATTTATTATATTATGATCATTATGAAGGGGAAAAATATTACACATCCTCTTTCCACAATGATCTCTGAGAAATGAAAATGTTACTCATGCGTCCGTATGACCTCTCGTCTCCACTATCGCTAAATAAATAATTTCAAAAAAATATATTTAATTATGGGTATTTAAAGATCAATTTATTTTAAAATATTATAATTTTTTCATTAAAATTATTCTCTAGTTTATAAAACTATATAATATTATCATGAACTAGATCTTTCCTGATGAAATCCAATCGGAACACCCAAAAATTAACACCAGAAAAAATGAAAATAATTAATTATTATGAATGAAAGGGTTATAATATTTTATAAATTTACTCTTATAAATGATATTATAAATAATTATATGTTTATTTAGAGTTTTTATATAATCTGTAAGGCTAATATATATAATTTTAAAGCATATTCAACCAAAATGGGGCTTTTGATTTCATCTCAATTTGATAACATTGAGGCATATTTCTATGTTGGGTTCCTAGTTTCAGTTATGTGATATATATAATACCCTTTTACATGTTATATAATTAATAAATCAATAGAAATTTTTTTCTATTTTTCAATTTGAACTACTTCATCTAAAGTTATTTTACCTAAATTTTACTTAGTTGTAATTAATTTTATAACTTAATTTGTTTTCTTTATGTTATATTTCTTCTTTATTGTATTTGGAATTATATGATTATATTTCTATTGATATTTTTTATATTTTACTTTATTTACATTATTTTTATTTTTTTTATAGTTGATACATACATTGGATTCATTTATTTATTCTCTCAACAATGTAATTTTCATTATAAGTGTTTCATTCACAATCTCATTCTAATTGACATTATTTATTCATGAACCTTAGTTGAAAGAAAATATTTGATTACTGAGTATATAATACCACTTTATTTTTTTATACACCAATTATTTAAGTTAATCAATTACAATAATTGAAAAAAAATATTAGGAAAATATATAATTACTAGAATCTTCTGACGGAAACCCTTTTTCATCAAAACCCATGTTCTAGAATAATATTTTTCAAATTTTTTTTAACAATTTTTAATATAGTAAAAAATGGAAATTTTAGATAATTTTAATTTTTACATATTATTTTGAAATTAATATTCTTGTCCTTTTTTTCTCATGTCACTTTTCTAACATTTTTTTCATTCAAAAAGGGATGTACTTTTTAAGACGTGTTCATTTTAAGAAATTACAGATCACCATTAATTTTGTGATTCAATTCCAAGCATACAATGATATTTTTATATTAATGTTTTTCATAATATTCTATAATTTCATTGTTATTATATGTTATTCGCCATGAAAATGATTTTAAAAACAATTTATGTTTAAAAACATAATTTTGGAATGAAAATGATATTCTTATCAATATTAATTTAATGAAATTTAATGGGAAATTAAATTAATCAATGACAAAACCTTATTATATTTACTCTAGTGGATTTATGTTTATATGATACTAAAATTATTATTCATCTATACGGTTTATGATTATTTCATTCAAGGATATTATTTAAATTATATTTCAGGAGGATTTTTTTTCCATTAACTTACACTTGAAATATTCACTTCTCTTGATCCCTGGAAACTTTATTTAATCTATATATAAATATCACCCCTAAAAGATATTTTTATTTCCTAAACCATATACATATTTTACATATGTTTTTATATTTTATGATATTTAATTACCCAGAAAAATATTGATAAATCTATATCCTTTACTCAATATATACTTTTTATTATATAGAACATAGCTTATGAAATACATAAATTAATTAATCAGTGTGTAATTATTAGGAAATTCATGAAATTTGTTGGATGTTATTATTGATATCCCATTATTGTATTATTTATCTATTGTGATGAAATATATGATATGCCTTTTTTAAATTGGGATGCATCCATTATGTTTTGATCTATATTGTAAAAAGAGTGGAATGTAAAGGTACCATGTTACTCGGAAGCATGGAATACAGTAATTATATATTTTCATCATTTCAGTTATTATTATTATCCAAAATATTTTAAATATGATATTATCTAAAGAATTATTTCATTTTAAATTTTATATGGATTGGGTATCTATTTATATTCATTCCCATAATAATTAGTCCATAACAATTCCCACAGTCATTTATTTTAATGGTATTTGGGTTTCTTAAGTTACCTTTATTAATTTATAATGATTATATATTCAAGGATTCATCAATTATACATAACCCTTATTGAGAATTCGATATCACCCTTTCTTTGTTTCTTTTCCAAGGAATCCCTGAAGTATACTACTAATAAAATACAGGAATATAAAATTGGTAATAATGTTATTCTAATAAAATAACTTTTTTTCCTTTTTATTTCAGATGAAATGAATGAGTAAAATATGTATCTTGTTTACCAAGAATAATGAACTATTCCATCCATTAGGATGAACTTCCATGTATCTTATGCCAATTGAATAAGGTGGACACATGATCTATGACACTAGCGACATAGTCGATTAAAATAACATTTTATTTAATTAACTTCAGTATTTATTTTATGTCCATTATCCAATAATACATTGAAAAAATCATTATATGATTAAAATATTACATTTCATTTATAATGATACTAGATCTAGCCCTCATAATGAAATACTTATGAGGATGTATTGATCCTCTATTAGAATGTCTTTTTAAGACTTCACTCTCAAAACATAACATCATATTCATATCTTCATTCCACGTGGTAGTAAATAAAAAATATTTAGTTTCATATGAAAAGGTTTTGTAAATATATCTAAATCATGTTGGAGAAATTTCCACCTCATCATTGAAATATTTGTGGTTGTTAAAATATAACAATATTTTATTATGTAATCTACCACAATAAAATCAAAAATACTTTTTTCTGATTCAAATAATGTCATAAGGATTATTTATCATCTAGACACATATATTTTATATCTTCTCTTTCCATTGGGGTATGGGTCACAATTTCTCTATTCAAGTGTACGAGAGATACATGAGGACTCTTTCCCAATCAAAAAAATATTGGAATTCCACATCTACAAATTAATCTCCAACATATTTTTATACACTATCATAAATAGTATTTTTTTTATTAGCCACTAATTCCTTCAACATACCTATGACCACATCAGAATAAATTTATAAATATAAATACTAATCAACATCACTTTACTGTTAGTAGGGTGGATGAATCCACTAAAATTTAAGAATTATAGCCCTAACAATTCAGATATACATTCTATTTCATCTTTAGGACCCAACATATCTATTATATATGTTACTAGAATCACCCAATTACATATAAAACATCCTCCATTATAATATAATATGAGTTTCCCTGTGGTATGTACATGAATAAAGATCCTCTAGGCTTACCACATATAGGGAAGCACTCTAATATGTTGAATCCAATTAGTATATCAATATTTATGATTAATATGAATGAAAATAATAAATCACTAATCTATAGTATATGTTGTTGATGTTTTCCACTCATTCAAGAATAAAAATTAGTATTGTAACTCAAAAATGAACGGTTACACTAGAACACTATGTGAACATCGACAGTATGTGACTTTGTCATATAAAAGTGGAGTATAGGGATAAAATCATTTTTTGGATAAATCATGTCTAACATTACTAAAACTACTAATAAGAAGCTATATTATCATATACATCCTTTATTATCCATGATCAAACAAATATTGTATATGTTTCATCTAACACTCAATTTTTGTTCCAAAAATTACTCATTAAAAACAAATGATTCAATTTTTAGGAAGATCAATACTACCCAATGAATATTAATCTCACACTATGATATATCAGTATTTTTGTGATACCCTTATCATTATAATAATTAGATTTCCATGAATGCCTCACACTTTCTTCGACCGACTGATGAACAAATGTGGTTGTTAATATACCTATAAATAAAAATTGGTGCTCGTTGTTCATCATAATGATATTTGATCATGATTCTCGGTTTCTATGTTAAGGAATACATCAACCACTCGATTGGGGTTTTAAGAACCTGGTTCTTATTTTAGAGGTACGGGCTTCTTCATTTCCTTTTGCTTAAGTGTTTTTGAGAAAATATGGAAAATGTGGAAAAATCATTAAATTTGGAACTACATGTCGTGAACTTTATCCACAGGCCATGTACTTTTGGCCATTTGGGATGAGTACACGGGGCGTGTAGCCATACCGTCGACGAAGGGTGTAGGAACGGACTACACGCCGTGTAGTAGTACCATATATGCAATGTAGTAGTACCTTACACACCATGTAGTCAGTCGGCATGCTTGAATAGTAAGGCAGTGGTGTCGCCGCCAGCTGGGAAATAGTACACACCGTGTACTCGAGAGTACATGTCGTGTACTCATGTCGATGTATGAACAGTGTGGTGGTGCCGCAAAATGAACAGTTAAATGAAAGAAGTACACGTCGTGTACTCAGAAGTACACATCGTGGACTTTGTTTTTTTGGCTTAAAAATTGCAGTAGCCTCCTCATTTGGCAGAGGAGACTCTTGAACCATTTTGGAGCCAAAGGAGGAGTCCAGATCTTTGATGGTCCATCAAGAATTCGTCTGGAATCCAATTTGGCTTCGGACGATTTCGTTGGAATCGCACAGGTAAGCCCTCTCCTCTCCTGGTACCATTCTTACCAATTCTTCTCCTAACGTAAGTTATTTACATTTGAATTAGTTTTTTTCTTCGTCAGATCTACGCCGTTCTTGGGCGTTTCTGGAGTCGGTGTTCGGGTACAACGTTCATTGGCGTATAAGGTAGGTGGATTTGTATTTAGTTTTCCAACTGCTATGTGTTTTGTGCGTTTTTGTGCCATGAACCCATGTTGGGGTGTCATGTGGCTGAGGTCATTGCTATATTTAATACCTATAATTGATTTGGTATTTAATTGTGATAATAAAATGCTGGTTGGGATCGTTTCTTGGAACCAGAACCACCCCCGTGGGGTGTTTCTCTATTTAGCCATTTGGCCAGGATACCCGAGGGCATGCCTTTAAAGAAGTAATTATAGAATTGCCTTGAGGGGAATTTCTTGTTACTGCTTGTTTACCTGTTGGGCATGGCCCGGTTACTTGTTTAGCCTGAGGGCGATGTTGTATATGGCCTGAGGGCGTTGTTGTAATTAGCCTGAGGGCACTGCACTATTTAGCCTGAGGGCTTTAGTATTTCGCCTGAGGGTAACCTTTCGTGCCTGAGGGCTTGACTTCTATTCCTGAGGGAGACACTTCCTATGCCTGAGGGAAATTTCTGTTACGACAGAGGGATATACCTGTGGGTTGGATTCGGGTTACCTGAGCGTAAGGTTTTGTTTGTCTGAGGATGTGGACTGTTTACCTAGAAATGAACTGTGGTGGTTTCTAATATTTAAATGGATTAAATGGATAATGAAATGGAAATATAACTGGAAATTAGTTTCTTTGGAGTACTGCTTACTTTATTTAATTTGACTACTGCACAATGTTGTTGCATACTTACACGGAATTTCGCACGAGCCTTTGGTGGGTGCCTACTGAGATATATTTCTCACACCCTGTTTGGGTCACACTTTTCATCATAAATAGATTAAATTTCTGTAGGTGTAGATAGGGGAAAGAGTCCCTATACAGTTACATGACTATTGTTGAGGAGTAGGAGGGAATGGGAGCGAGCCTCGGCTCGCGATGCCGTTGTTAGCTATTTTTCTTGATCTACTGTACTTTGTTTTCTGCTGTAATGTATTGATGTATAACATGTTCTGGCAGTTTTCGTAGAACTTGAAACATGTATCATCATCACTTATATATTGTTAGTTATATCCACTGCTGTAGTTATTTTAGTTTTGTATGTTTACTACTTCCGTTGTTTGTTGTATGTTTATTTTGGTATTTCGCTGAGCTACACTTTGACAAATGAGGGCATAGATTCCCCACTACTAAACCTGGTCCCTCGCTGCTAGTAGGAAGCCTCTGGAGTTTGGGGAAATGCGCTTGAGGTCACGTGGCGAACCGGGATTGGGGCACCCGTTGCGTGGAACCCAGGACTATGACGTTACAATGTGGTATCAGAGGAGGTTCTTTTCTTTGACTTATTATTTGGAGCCATAGTCAGGGTTAGGATGAATGGTAGTTGGTAATAAGCTATGCCCGGGCATAGCTAACCCGTGTATAGGGAAAAGCCAGTCTACCTCGTACTTTGCATTCTTTTGATCTTGTAATTTTACGGTTGATATGTTTTCACCATTGGGTGACGCACATGGATTGTGCTGTTTATATTTTATCTGTGGGTTCTATTTAGTTGCAACCCAAAGAGATGAGGGTATGTCGTCTCATGTATCATATAGGAACATACTAGATATCACAAGCCATGCATAGTTTCTATTCCATGTATGTGCATTAGAATTTTCATGTTGTTGTGCTAGTAATGCATGCTGTTGTGATAGCTGCTTGATAAATTCCTGCCTTGTGATACAGTATTTTTGTTTGAGCTTGTTTGTAGAATGGACGCCAACCTTTGGTTTTTGGGGAGTATGGGCCCCCATTGACAGGAATTTGGTGGATCATTTACGGGTTGTTAGTTATAACACAAATAAGATGTCAAACTTTGATTCATGGGGTGTATGGGCCCCACCGGTTGGAATTTGACAGTTAGGTGTTGTTTTCAGCATTTTCTGGGTTCCAGAAGAGTTTCTGAGGCATTCTATCTGGAAAACCCAGAATACACACCGTGTAGAACCTCATACATGCTGTGTGTGTTCTTCTGTTCGGGAAAAAAATGAACTTTTTGAGTACACGCCGTGTACCCTGAGTACACGCCGTGTACCCTGAGTACACGCCTTGTAGTCTCTTCCTGTGTCACAAATTGTGTGGGCGGCGACACGAGGTAGGGAAGGCCTTGGGTAAAACACACCGTGTAGTTTTGTACACACCGTGTTGTGTGGCCTGGAGTCCGTCCGTGTAACTAACAACACTGGTTGGTGAACTCCTGTATAACAGGTCGTGTCAATGATGAACACGCTGTGTAGTGTGACCTGGGGACTCGGCCGTGTAACTAACAACACGGGCCAATGTCACCTCTCCCTAAACATTCCGTGTACCTGTGAGACACGCCGTGTAGTCTTGTCCGAGGAAAGGACATGTGGAGTTAGCCGTGTGGCTAGGAAAAGGGGTGCTGTACACGCCGTGTACGGGTGTAACACACTGGGTAGATTCAAGTTGAGTAGTCATCCATGTCACAGACGACACGAGCAGTTGGAAAATAACACCATACATGCCTTTTAGATATTATAAATGTCGTGTAGTTTTGTGAAACGGAAGCCGTGTAGAAGGACCTGGGCAGGGGAAAGGAAGTCAAGTACACGCCGTGTAGGCAGTGTACACGCCGTGTAGTCTTGTTTTTCAAATTTTGAAACGCCTTATTCCTCTTGTTCCTTTGTGGTTCCTTTGTTTCACTCTTAATAATATTGAATATGAGGCTTGGTTTTGACCTTGTAGAGTCATGCTTCCTAGATGACCGTGAGTTGTTCCCCAAGAGAGCGGCGACGATTATACTCTAGAGATGGTGGGCCATGGGCTACCAGTTGATCCACCAGCAGAGCCAGATGCAGCACCAGTTGTTATACCGGACATAGGCACGGAGGAGCAGTTCCATGAAGGCTTATTGAGGTTCATACAGACCTTTCAAGGAGCACAGCAGGCTGCCACATCTATGGCCAAGATGACGCATATTTTTCAGCAGCAGCATCCGCCAATGTTTTCAGGGGATGGCAGACCACAGGCTGCAGAGTCTTGGAAAGGATCAATGCAGACTATTTTCGAGCATCTTGAGACACCTCCCGGGCAGAGGGTTAAGCTCACGACTTACATGCTGCGTGATTCCGCCAAGAGGTGGTGGGATGCTACCACCCAGTCAGAGCATTACAGGGACATGGCGTGGGAATATTTTCAGATAGTATTCTATGACTTATTCTTTCCCAAGACACTGAGGGCAGATAGATCTCAAGAGTTCATGAATCTACAGTAGGGCGCTATGTCGGTGATTGACTACTCTGCTCATTTTACGGAGCATTAGCTTTTTGCACCCGTGCTGGTGGGTGATGAGACGTTAAGAGACAAATGTTTTGAGGATGGTCTTTGGTATGAGATTCGAGCGCTGGTAAATGTTTTCAGGTTGCCTACTATACATGCGATTGTGAACAAGGTGTTGATTACAGAGAGGAACCTGTGGGAATCGAGTGGTGAGGGTCAGGGAAGTTCATCACCAGTTACTTGTACTATTTCTATTGGAAAGTGTAAGAGACAGATGTACTTCTCTCAGGGCGGCAGTACCAGCCAGGCAGCTTCATTAGGTGGACCGGTCAGGTGCTACCAGTGTGGCAGAGAGGGGCACAAGAAGATGCAGTGTCCACGAGAACCAGTGGAGTGCCGAGCTTGCGGCAAGATGGGTCATCTACAGCGCTTTTGTGGGGTGTTTCTACCAGTGGCTAGTGAGAGGGGTTCTGTGTAGACTCCACCTGCGGGAGCTGTACCAGTGGCTTCTTACCAGTATGAGAACAGGAAAACATCAGGGCGTGCAGGCAGAGATGGTGGTCGTGGCCATGTTAGCCAGACACCTGGATCACAGAGGCAGCAGAGCGGGACAGCTCATGGTAGCCAAGTTGTGTCGCAGGGCCGCGACACTGGGTAGGTATATGCTGTGTAACCGACCCAGTAAGAGCAGGATCCTAGACCATCTACAGTTAGAGGTACTATTCTAGTAGCTTCTATCTTTTCTTCATTACTTTATGATACGGGTGATACACATAGTTTTGTATCTGTACCGGCTGTGGAGATCTTTGGGCTTGGTGTTTCTACTTCTTTTGATATCTTGATGCTAGAAACTCTGTTGGGGACAAGGATGGTTGGTGTGCGTCATTGCAAGGAGTGCCCACTTGAGGTTGGTGGGTGTCACTTCCTTTGGGATCACTATGTCCTGGAGATGACGAGCTATGACGCCATTCTCGGGATGGACTGGTTGGTTCCCTTTCGAACCATTATACACTGCTATCGTCGCATGGTGCGTTCACGTCACAGAGGGCGGGGAGTTTCTATACAAGGGCGAGTGGGATGTTCAAGTGAGTCAAGCTGGACCAGAGCATCATGGGCGAGGTGGAGTCATAGCCCAGATTGCGAGCTTATATCTGGATGACCAGGGGACTTGTCAGACGGATTTCCCTCCAGTTGTCAATCGTTTTTGGGATGTCTTCCCGGACGACCTTTTAGGTCTACCTCCGGTTTGTGAGGTGTAATTATCTATCGAGCTTCTTCCAGGAGCAGCACCGGTGTCCATTCCTCCTTATAGGATGGCCACTCCTGAGTTGCAGGAGCTCAAGAGGCAGTTAGAGGTGTTACAGGAAAATGGTTTTATCCGAACTAGTACTTCTCCTTGGGGTTCTCCGGTCCTTTTTGCGAAGAAGGCAGATGGTACCCTTAGACTTTGTGTGGATTATCGGTAGCTGAAACAGTTGACGGTTAAGAACCGATATTCCTTGTCGAGGATAGATGATCTGTTTGATCAGCTTCGTGGAGAAAGAGGGTTCTCGAAGATTGACTTGAGATCCAGATATCATCAGCTGCGCGTTAGACCATCAGATATACCGCTTACAGCTTTTCGGAGTAGGTACGGTCTATATGAGTATACGGTTATTCCGTTTGGACTCATGAGCGAGCCAGCAGTATTCATGGCTCTGATGAATCGTGTGTTCCATCTGTATTTTGATTCATTTGTGGTAGTATTTGTGGACGACATATTGGTGTACTCTCACAATCGAAACGATCATGCCACCCATCTTGATATCGTATTGAGTACACTGAGAGAGCATCACCTATATGCTAAGATCTCGAAATGCCACATTTGGATAGACCAGATTCACTTCCTGGGTCATATCATCTCAGAAGCAGAAGTTGCAGTAGACCCAGAGAAGGTGACAGGGGTAGTTTCCTGGGAGCGGCCCAAGAAAGTGTTTGAGATACGGAGTTTCTTAGGGCTGGCTGGTTACAACGGATGCTTCATAGAATACTTCTCCCGCTTAGAATCACCGTTGACATGTCTGACTAAGAAGGGTGTAAATTCATTTGGACAGAAGATTGTGAGACAAATTTTCAGGACCTTAAGGGAAGACTAACATCAACACCGATCCTGATACTCCCAGAGCAGGGGAAGAGCTTTAGAGTTTACTGTGATTCCTCAGGGATTAGGCTGGGAGCCGTTTTGATGCAGGACGACCGAGCTGTGGCATACGGGTCTCGGATGATGAGGCCATATGAGAGGAATTACCGGACGCACGATCTCGAGTTGGCTACAGTTGTTCATGCGTTGCATTGTTGGATACATTACCTGTTGGGAGATCATTTTTTGGTTTTCACCAACCACAAAAGCCTCAAGTATATCTTTACTCAGCGTGACCTGAATCTGAGGCAGAGAAGGTGGGTCGAGTACCTACAGTCCATTGATTTTGAGCTTGCATATACACCTGGTATAGGTAATGTAGTAGTCGATGCACTGAGCAGGAAGACTCCGATACGGAGAGTGCAGGAGGCCAGTGGTGAGTGGCAGTTTATGGCTTTGTTCTCTGAGATGCATCTGGAGGTTCATGAAAGTAAGGGGCAGACTTATCTTTCCTCATTAGCTGTGACCTCTACCCTCCTAGACAGAGTGAGGATGAGGCAGCTATCAGTTTCAGAAGGCCTAGTTATACGGGAGTCGGTGGAAAGTGAGGACCCTCCTCCCGGTTGGACGATACGTGATGATGAGGTTTTTCGTTTCCATGGATGTGTATGGGTTCCAGGGGATATACGTGAGGAGATGATGTGGGAGTTTCATGCTTCATCTTGGGAAGTTCATCCTAGGCTTACCAAGATGTACCGTGACTTGAGATGTCAGTACTGGTGGCCGGGTTTGAAGAGGGAGATAGCTGATTTTGTTACGAGGTGTTGCACCTATCAGTAGGTGAAGGCAGAGCATCAAAGACCAGCTGGGCTATTACAGCAATTTCCCATTCCAAAGTGGAAATGGGATGATGTCGTGTTGGATTTCGTGACGGGATTGCCGAGGTCACCTCGTGGCAATGACGTCGTGTTGGTTGTTGAGGATAGACTCACGAAGGTAGCTCACATCTTGTCGTTCGAGGAGACCTTTGGTGTGGATGATCTTGGAAGGCTGTATATATGAGGGATCGTACGTCTGCATGGGGTCCCTCATTCTATTATTTCAGATAGGGATGCCCACTTTATGTCTCGTTTCTAGAAGATATTTCAGAGGGCGCTGGGTACACAGGTGATTCTGAGCACAGTATACCACCCTCAGACAGATGGCCAGTCAGAGCGGACGATACAGGTGCTAGAGGAAATGTTGCGCGCATGCGTCCTAGTCTTTGGGGGCTCGTGGGAAAAGCATATACCCTTAGTCGAGTTTACCTATAACAATAGTTTTCAGGAAACTATTGAGATGGAACCATATGAGGATTTATATGGTAGGCCATTCCGATCAGGTTTGTGCTAGTTATAGGTAGGTGAGGCAGCTTTACTTGGGCCACAGCTCGTGCAGGAGACATCAGAGCAGGTCCAGTTGATTCGGAAGTGGATGCCCACCGCACTGTCTCGTCAGAAGTCTTATGTTGATCGCCGTAGACGACCTTTGGAGTTCGTGGTAGGGGATCAGGTTTTCTTGTGTGTTTCGCCGAGGATGGGACACAAATGGATCAGGAGATGAGGTAAGCTTTCACCGAGGTATGTGGGACCATTTGAGATTTTGGAGAGAGTCGGGCTGGTTGCCTATCGGTTGAAGTTACCACAGCGGTACCGAGCCATGTACGACGTCTTCCACGTGTCTGAGTTGCATCGCTACCATTCAGACCCCTCTCACACAATTCATCCAGAGGAGTTTGAGCTTCATCATGATGTGTCCTTTGAGGAGCATCTGATCTGTTTCATTGATAGAAGCACGCAGGTTCTCCGAGGCGGGTCAGTTCCTCTCATACGGGTGCTATGGTAGCATGGCTGAGTGCAGGACGAGACCTGGGAGCGGGAGGCCGACGTACGTGCTCAGTGGCCAGAGCAGTTCTGAGTTTATTCTTCGCCACCCTTGGGAGGGAAATTTGGGGATGAATTGCTATAATGGGGGAAGTTTGTAAGAACCCGGTTCTTATTTTAGAGGTACGGGCTTCTTCTTTTCCTTTTCATTAAGTGTTTTTGAGAAAATATGGAAAATGGTGAAAAATAATAAATTTTGGAACTACACGCCGTGTACTTTATCCACACGTTGTGTACTTTCGACCGTGTTGGGATGAGTACACGGGGCGTGTAGCCATACTGGCGACGAAGAGTGTAGGAATTGACTACACGCCGTGTAGTAGTACCTTACACGCCGTGTAGTCAGTCTTCAGGCATAAACAGTAAGGCGGTGGAATCGCTGCCAGCTGGGCGACATTACTCACTATGTACTCAAGAGTACATGTCGTGTACTCATGTCGACGTATGAACAGTGTGGTGGTGCCGCCAAATGAACAGTTAAATGAAAGAAGTACACGCCATGTACTCAGAAGTACACACTGTGTACTTTTCTTTTTCGGTTTAAAATAGGCAGTAGCCTCCTCATTTGGCATATGAGACTCCTGAACCATTTTGGAGCCAAAGGAGGAGGCTGGATCTTTGAAGGTCCACCAGGCGTTCTTCTGGAATCCGATTTGACTTCGGACGATTTCGTTGGAATCGCACGGGAAAGGCCTCTCCTCTCCTGGTACCATTCATACCAATTCTTCTCCTAACGTATGTTATTTACGTTTGAATGAGATTGATTCTTCATTATATCTACGCCGTTCATGGGCATTTCTGGTGTCAGCGTTCAGGTATAGCGTTCGTTGGCGTATAAGGTAGGTGGATTTGTGTTTAGTTTTCCAACTGCTGTGTGTTTTGGGAGTTTTTGTGCCATGAACCCATGTTGGAGTGTCGTGTGGCTGAGGCCATTGCTATATTTAATAACTAGAATTGATTAGGTATTTAATTGTGATAATAAAATTCTGTTTGGGAACGTTTCTTGGATCCAGAACCACCCCCAGGGTGTGTTTCTCTGTTTATTCGTTTGGCCAGGATACCCGAGGGTATGCCTTTAAAGTAGTAATTGTAGAATTGCCTTGAGAGAAATTGCTTGTTACTTCTTTTTTACCTGTTGGTCATGGCCTAGTTACTTTTTTAGCCTGAGGGAGATGTTGTATTTGGCCTAAGGGAGTTGTTGTGATTAGCCTGAGGGAATTGCACTATTTAGACCGAGGGATGTATTATTTCGACTGAGGGAAACCTTTCATGCCGGAGGGCATGAATTCTGTGCCAGAGGGCGACACTTCCTATGTCTAAGGGCAATTTCTGTTACGCATGAGGGCTATACATACAGGTTGGATTCTGCTTACCTAAGGGTAAGGTTTTGTTTGTCTGAGGACGTGGACTGTTTACCTAGAAATGCACTATGGTGGTTTCTAATGTTTAAATGGATTAAATGGATAATGAAATGGAGATATAATTAGTAATTAGTTACATTTGAGTACTTATTACTTTATTGCATTTTACTACTGTACACTATTGTTGCATGCATACACAGAGTTGGGCACGAGCCTTTGGTGGGTGCCTACTGAGATATATTTCTCACACCCTGTTTGGGTCACGCTTTTCAGCCCAAACAGATTACATTACTGTACGTGTAGATAGGGGCAAGAGTCCCTATACAGGTACATGAATGTTGCTGAGGAGTAGGAGGGCATGGTACCGAGACTAGGCTCGCGATGCCACTACTAGATGTTTTGCTTGTTTTGATGTACTATGTTTTCTGTTGTACTGTATTGATGTATAACATGTTCTACCGGTTTTCATAGAACATGAAACATGTAGCATCATCACTTATATATTTTTGGTTATATCCACTGCTATTGTTATTTCAGTTGTGTATGTTTACTGCTTCTACTGTTTGTTGTATGTTTATTTTGATATTCCGTTGCGCTACACTTTGACAAATGATGGCATAGTTTCCCCACTATCAGACCTGGGCCCTCGCTGTTAGTCGGCAGCCTATGGCGTTTGGGGAAATGCGCTTGAGTTCACGTGGAGAACCGAGATCGGGGAACCCGTTGCGTGGCACCCAGTTCCGGGACGTTACAGGGGTCATCCGTGGGCCATACATTGATATAATTCAATAATTACGTAAAATTCACTAGAAATGAATTTTTTATGCACACACTCATTGCATAAAGCCGACAATATTACATTGTTTGTATTTGAATATATCTTCTTTAAGGAAAACCCCGCACTCCACACATAAGTGGATACCACTAGCTTATAATGGTGGATTTAACATTATTTATCAAATATTATGTCACCTTACTGTACTAGGATATATATCCTATCAACATTGAGATAGGTATAATAAAACATATTTTCTACCATAATGATATATCTGTAATATCTTCTTTCTAAAATAAGTATGAACTCAATTCATTAGATTGGAATATTAAAATAATTATTCATCTTTGGAAGATCAATGATGATTGTGGTTGGGATGGGGTATTGAATTGTATTTTTAGCTATCAAACATCCATTGAAAAATAGATAAATTCATACATGACATTTAATAAAATGGTACATGAATAACTAACATGAATCACACTATGATCTCCAATTTAGGATGCCTAAAAATATGAATTTATCATGCTTAGATTCTCATATATATTACAATAATCACATCATGTATATTAATAATGAACATACCATCTTGATTATGTTAGTGGATTGAACATTCATATTTCCCCATCATCTCATACACTACCTTCTTCTCAGTAAAAACTACTCTATACTAGGTGGCTGACATGAGCAAAAACATTTATGATATCTTCAACATCATTATTTTTAGTCACATTCATATCACTAAATATTATATCCTCCCACGAGGTGCTAATATACTCCCAATACATGGAAACATCACTTCTATGAATCCTTCATCTATCAATTCTTTCTTGATCTCTATAATATATTCAATATTTCAAGATAATTTAACAACATCTGTAATAACATATAATGATGTACCAAGAAAAACATTCAAGATAAAATAATTCTACCTTGAAACATGTACAAGTTATAAATCTAGTGGTCTAGATTCATCAACACATGCTCTATCATGGCCATTCGTCCCCACAAAATCATTCATCATACCTATGTAATATTATTTTCTTAAAATGGGAATAAACTGTATCCATAGTTGATAAGCCCTTTTTTAGACTGATAGAATCGTCATCATATACCATATCTCTAATATACATACATAACACAATGTAATAAAAAACATATAGACAATGTGACTCTAAAAATGGTTGAAATTAGGGTATCAAACCTTATCCAAACCCTTATAAGAAATTTTCAAGATCTTCATGAAATCCAAAAATACATGTATCAACAAATTTAACACAATATATCAACCATATTGGGATTATTATCCTAATAGTTATAAATGAAGATATACTCAATAGAAGATGTCTTTATAATGATAACAAGGTATAGATGATTTATGATATCATATTGAGAGAATATCTCTTAGTTAAATTTCAAAAATCAACACCAATAACTCACAAATATATGAAGAGAGGCCCAAAATCTGGAATTAGATCATTATGACCCATCGTCATCTTGTAAATATATATCAATGGGTAGAACCCTTCAATTGATATGACAAAAAAATAATAGTTCATGAATATATATATCTGATAAAACATGATTGAAATGATATCTAATAATTTACTATTATACGATGTGTGTAACCAATTGTATATATCATGAAGTGATGTATTATATATCTGGGTCAACTAAAACATTATTATAATCCTAGGGAAATGATGTGTCATTTTATCACAATAAATATGGTCATTATGCATATAAAACATAAATATATAACATCTCAACATCATTTCCTTTTTTTTAAATCCATAAACACTTGACTATTAACTCCAAAATCTTTCATAGGGATGCAAGGACATTGATATCATGTTGACATGATATCACTAAATGGAACATAGAAATTATAATAGGTAAGGAGTGTGTACCACTCTAATAGATCTAAAATAGTATAGGGATTGGTGCCCAATGTTGAGTTGGAATACCACAAAAAAAGGTAGGGCATCACTTCTATAGTACTATAATAAGCACATAAGTCTAACGTAAAAATATGTACCAAGATCATCAATATAAAAATATAAAACAATTAAAATATATAAAAAATAATCCTGAGATATAAAATACCTCAAAAAAAACGATAGAGTAATATACTAAAGAAAATATATATATTATATTCCACAAGTATGATAATTGAAATGCTCTACAAATATCCTCTTTACTTTGGGTAATCCCATATCGATCGTTAGCCACTATATTCACTACCAACATCCAGAAACTCCATTCTCTATCATGAATCAATAAGTTCTAACAAGTGTCATCTATAATAAATCTATACAAGCTTGACATCCACCAAAATTTTATTCTATCACCACATTGTCTGTATAGTATGAACATTTTTGAAATAAAATCATGTTTATAAGTGAGTATAAAGATACACTGCAGAATGCCACAATAAAAAAAATAAAAAAAACATTGAATATATAAGAACAAAACCCTTAGAATGAGGGTGTAACATGAAATAAACAATCTCGATATGCCACCAATTTATAAATCTAGACAATACTGTAAATCATCAATAATCAAATCTCTGACCAATAAATGTTATATTCTCGTAAAAAACTAGGGATTATTAGTGTATCAAAAATTCCTTAGTGAAGTCTAAAGTATTTCTAAATATCACACCTCAAAAACCTACCAATGGGTTGTTTTGGAGTCACTAAACTGAAAGTATATGATCTTCTCATCATCTCCATCTATTTCATAACCCATATAAATCATAAATGGTTACCAACTCTTATTTGATACACATTCATATATAGTGAGAATATCACACATATTCTAGCATTATATTTGAAAATAATTTCTTAAAATAAAAAGGAGATCCTAAAAAATCATATGAATGGATCTTGGTCAGTAAGGTAATATCCACCGCTTTAATAACAACCCATGTGTCATATATAGTAGAGAAACATAAACATTTGATAGTGAAACTATTTGAATCCAAGATATTGGATAAATCGTCACATAGATCCATGAATATGAACATCCTAAATCCAACAACACACATAACCTCACATGAACTATACTTGTGATCCCATTTTCTAGGTAGGAGGGGAGGATAAAGACACAAGTAGAGAATTCCATGACTAATGTAAGCTCAAAAAGATGGTTTTATATACATTGTAGATAGAATATACCATTACCTTATTCTATTGAAAGGACACCTGACATATATAATCTATTGGTAGAGAATCATATACTGAGAGTATGTAATTGAATACATTCCTTGTCTGAGGATGGATATAGGAACAACACTTTGACAAAATTTCACTTCCATGTGGAGGTTCTGACCCTAAAACTCTTCGGTTCCAATTGAACAACACAATATTTGGCCACAGGGATGAAAAATTTAAAACTACCTATCTCATACATAAAACATCCGATGATTTAAAAAAAAATAATTTGATTGAAATATATTTAAAATATAAAATATATTGGATATATATTTTACCAAAACTATTATATGGTTATGTTGTTAAAAAATCATTAATATATTATAAGAGGGAGAACAATATTAGTTTTTTGAATTCCACATTATTCAATCGGTGGAAGTGGTCAATATATGTTGACTATATAGAATACCATGTCTAGGATATGGTATAAGTGCATGGAATCTATGAATGATGTGTTTTAGACAGCACCCTGGCATGGGTCACCTCATTTAGGGCTAACTTGGTCAGGTCAAGGCCTAAATGCAAAACCATCCCATAACACTCAACCACGATGAAAATTTTCAAGATTGATGTATCATCATGGAACATGGAAATGTGGATATTATCTAATATTGGGAAGGTATTAAATGTCCTGGGATGTTTTCTACCCCCATTTACCCAACAAAACCACCACCCCCACTACAACACACTCTATATAGGTCATTTACCAAAACATTGGTTATAGATGTTTCTATATTTTTCTCATAGAAGGTAAACATCATTCCATTTTAGTACCAATTTAATGATAACCCATATCATTTCCCATAATTTTATACACCACAATTTGGCCCCAAAACCGTCACATATTTCACCCTCATGCCAACAAAACATCACCTTGTCATTTTTGACCATTAATACTAAATGATCAGATTCCACCTATCCCTCTCATCCATCACCCATTTATTCTAAAATCCAAAGGTAGGTCCATAGAAAATTCATCCACACAATAATGATAATGTGATAGAAGGGTGATTGATATAAGAGATGGAATAAATATATATTAAATAGTGATGTGTGATCACCTATTGATATATTGATTTTCACAAAAATTAGATTCAAATTCCAAGAACAAGGTTATGGATAATTAGTTATTGTAATTTCTTGGCTATAGTGCCACACATCGGTTCCCTATGCCAGCCCACCATGGGATCTTATGTAAGTCTACCCATACTCTAGAAGCAACTTGCAAGTCCTAAGGGTCTAATATAAGTCATTAAGATGCTATATCATCTTTATCAATAAAATAAATGAGAAGAAAATAAATAAAAAATAAAAATTGATATAATAATAACAAGAAAATATCCACATAACATGATGACCAATGAAAAAAATTCAATATAAAACTAAATAACAGATATTCCATGCTAATATATGTGATATGTTTCAAATGAATCTAAAATGTAACGACACAGTTATCTCCAATGTGGGTCTCAAACCATTTATTGTTCTCTCATCCATGATCCATACCACACAACCATCAAACAAAGAGGCGTTTCCCTCATCCTTTCATACCACTATGAAATAAATTTGGTCATTGAACTCGAATCCGGAGTAGGGTTCGAGTACGACTCAGTAACCCACGGACCATGATATATCAAACAATGACACTTCAACCATTGTATATAGTTATATAATGAATATAATACTATCAATTATTTAAACCATTAAAACTTATTCAATTATTCTTTATCTAACCACCTAAATCCCATTGGCCCTGAGGACACTAGAACCTTAATACCTACACTAGGACCTTATGGAGTATAAACCATCCGCATGGGATATAATTTTTTTGAATTCCCATGTTACCATTCATTATCTCAACTTATATGTGAATGACCGTGTTACCATTAATCTATTTACCTAAAAATTTAATGAACATGTTACCATTCATCAATTAATCTCTAAAGGGAATAACCATATTATCAATCATCAATTTAACACTCAATTGAATGATTGTGTTACCATTCATGAACACATAATTTATTAAAAAATTAAATATCCACCTAAATCTCATTATAAAATATAAAATTATTTTATAATATAAATCCCATTAACTAATTAACCAATTAATTAATCACATAAATCCCATTAATTTATTTATAAATTAAATAATCATATCATTCTTATTAATTAATAATTTAATTAAATATGCATCTACATCTCATTACCAAATCAATAATAAGATCATTACATAATTCCCCTTAATTAATTCAATAATTAATTAAGAATCTAAATCATATAAATTAATTCCCAAATTAATTAGTTACATCTCATTATTACTAATTCAAAAATTAGTTTATCACTCAAAACAACCTTCATTAATTCTCCAATTAATTAATTTCATAAATCTCTAAACATAATTCCCAATATAATTAATCATCTCTATCAAATAAAAAATCTAAAAAAATATTAAATAATTATTTCAATAATTAATATTTTAAATTAGACATTCTCAATATCACCTAATTAATTTAATAATTAGTTATTCAATCTCTATAATCCCAAGATCCCATGATTCGAATACTTCCTCAATTAATTAATTCTCCCAATTAATTAATTCACTAAAGAATACTATTTCCAAACATCTAAAATAAATTATAAATTTACCTAAAAATAATATAAATTATTAAAATTGGATTTAAATCATATATCACATACCTCAAATCCAAGTCAAGGAATATCCCAATAGAAAATTTGAATATTTAGCAGATTAATGCAATTGAAAATGAACCATATATAAAACCTAAATCATGATTGACCAAATCAATTTCTCATAAAACTAGTTATATATCTACAATCTGAGATATATATCTACACAAATAGATCTAAATATACTGAAATAATATAATAACATCCCTTAAATGAGAATTGAAGGGGAGAAGAATGTTAAAATAATGGGGATTATATCCTCTTCTGAAGAGGGGTGTACAATTTCGATCTTGGCATAAAATCACCATGAAAAGAGTTAAAGAGGGCTTGTAATCCATCTCGGTGGCTCCAAAATCATGAATTTTTTTCATCAATTTAATTGGGTTCGATTGAGGTGAGATTCATTATTTCAAGTAAATTAAAAAATGATTTCTCATGTTAATTTAAATAGCCTTATTGGATTGATGGCCAGAGAAACATAGTTTCCCCTGACCGCATGCCTTAACTATGCACATTTTGTAGGGGTTGAATAGTTATTCCTATTATTTATTATAGTGTTATAAACCATTCTATAGCCATGAAAACCCCTCATTCCATAGTTATACAGATTTTTGGGAAAGGTTGCATGGTTAGGGAAAACAGTTCACCAAAAATGCACTTCCCTTTTTCCATAGAAAAATCCTATTTTTCACAAAAACAAACCTAGAGGTAAAACCTAGATAAAATATTCTCAAAAAAGGAGAATCAAATTCCTGGAATGAAGCCTGAGATATCTATTGAAAAGGAAAAGGTCATACAATCTCCCCACCTTATAATAGCTCATCCTCGAGCTTCACTCTCAAGCATCACAAAGTATTTGATAAAAACAATGATTTGGTTACTGATCATGAAAATACATTTCTATCTCCGTTGATTCTTTTTGCACACTCCAATGTTTCCACAAACATAGATATATATTATAACGATCGCAACCCACAACAGTTTTTCATTTATATCCCTCACACAGATCAGATGCTCTATAATTGAAGAATCAGTCTCATGCTAAATATCATCTATATCGATCACATGATATTGGTCAAGGTGATACTGATATACATGTAAAATTTTAAATATTTCATGCATAATACAATATATCTATGTACGAAACAATCCATATTCCATTTGACCAATTTTTTCCACCACCTCTAATGGTCCAACCATCTTGGTCACCACATTTCCCCGCCCCTGTATTCTACAATGACCCAACATGGGGACACCCCAAAGGAATACACAATCAACCTATTCAAACAATATTGGTTATTTAAATATATCATCATATGAATTATATCTACTATGATCCCTATCCATATGATTTTTACTATGTTAAAAATTCTCAAAAGTATCCATTACAAGACTCGGTCCCAACAACTCTCACCCACATGCCCCTATTAAAGAATAGCAATGATCTACATGTCTTACCATATTGTTCCCCATATTGTCCCATATGAATTACTTCTACAAATATTTTTTATAGTTAAACTCTATGGGTTCCATGTGTTTCTCCTTGGACCCACTAATCTCTCAAAAACATGTTTATAAAATATCATCAATCTCATGTATAGTATGCTCTGACTAGCTAACTATATATGGATGGATGTATGTATGTCAAAAAACACATCTACCTAGTGACTTACATAATACAATCCAAAAGTGCGAATAAATATTTGAATCATATAAAGAAACAATTGTTTTCGGCACTCTATGTGGATAGACAATCGTTTAATTGTACAGATCATCAAACTAATCCAATATGAAATTTTCTCATATATGAATGAAATGTGATACCTTTTTCAGATATTCCTAAATAACCCAAACATCTTTATTTGGATGATTTATCCTTAATATACCCACTAAAATTTATATGGTAATGTTTTACAGAATCCATATTATAATATGAAATGTCTATATTAATCCACCAAGACGTTGATGATCAACCTTCACTTGTTAAAAAGTGTAGCATCATATCACGAACCCATAAATATCATTTTTCATGCCCATACACTAAAAATATTGAGAAATTCTATTTAACATTTTGTTCAATGCATGTTTCAACACCCACATTGAGGCATGAAATTCACACTTTACCTCATTCCATGTTCATGTATGCACATTAAATTAATACATGACATAGATGGCATCATAATAATATATCACCCTATTTGAAGGTATCTACACACCTTCACATATTTCTAACAAATTCAATCATTAAAAAACCACATATTTCATATCCATGGTCTTCATAAAATGTAAATACTCTAAAAAAACTGATAAGATATTCATCTTCTATAGACAATCCTGAACCACCACAAGCATCTCAGCTTACAGAGTCATCATTTTCAACCTAGAACTAGACTGTTGAACTACATGAGTCTATGTTTTCATCCTCAAAGTGTCAGCAACAGTATTTCCATTCTTGGGTATATGTGATATCTAAAGGTTAAAATACTAGATATGCTCAAGGAACTTCTTCTGTAATACATTCTAATCTCATTGTAAAAATATAATGTTTAATATTTCTTGATTTTTATAAACATTATTCCTTTTGCCCAAAATAAAATACCACCAACACATCATATCATAATCCAATGAATCTAACATGTAGTCATTTATAGGGTATTTTTGTTCATAATTTGTTAAATTTAGATACCCATATAATAAAACATGATATCCTTGCATGATCAATTCTCTGAATCCTATCCTAGAAGCGTCACAATACACCGTATACATCTCACCTCACACCGGTATGATGAAGATCAGTGCTAATGTTAATGTCATCATTATCCCTAGTAAAGCATTATCACATTCTCTAGAATATTCAATATTTATCCCTTTTTTGGTTAAGCATAATATTAACACATCTTATTGTTAATATTCATTGATGAACTCATAATAATATCTAGAAAACCCCAGAAATACATGAATATCGAATATGTTCATATGATTATTTTAATATAAAATCGCATAACCATTCTATGGGTCCACTAATAGACATTCACCCATGATAATTCATCTCAATAATTGTACCTGATCAATAAATAACTGAAAAATAGTTTGCAAGGTTTATAATCAAAGATCTCTCAGTATATAAAGGATGATGTTATGTTATTGGGATTGAAAATCATGAGTCTTGGAGGGATCAATGATTTAATCCACAAATAAAACAAAAAAGTTTCTAGGTATGGATGAAAGACTCATTTAATCATGTCTATAAACACTGCTAGTGAGTTATTCATTTTAAATGTTATTAAGACGAACTCGAAATGGATATACCTGAATTTTAATGTAGCCATTGTTATATCAAAAGTGTGATCTCTCAACTGTTTGTATTTAAATGTCAATTATATCTTGTAAAAGGCATAAGATCCTCTCAAATGGTAAAATAGATCACTGATACCTCATAGATAATATTAATTCTTCATATCCATTGGGTTTATAATCCATTAATAGATGCACAAGCATTGAGTCATATCACCCTTCTTAACCATTAACACTAGAGAACCCCATGTTGATATAATTAAATAGATATATTCTTTATACACCATATCCACAATATTATCCTTGAGCTCTTGATGTTCATTCATTCCCTTATGTATTGGGGAATAGAATCTATCTTAGCCTCTGGAAGGGTATTAATAGTAAAATTCATGTCTCTCTCACGTGGTAGTCTTGAAATGTATTCAAGAGATATATCCTAAAAATGATCGAATAATGTTGGAAAGACATTATTCTTAAATCTACCTGAATATATAAATACACTAGAATCAAGGGATATGAGATCTCTGAGTTTCTATGTAATTTTCCGGACTCAACATTCCTAGATATCCAACTCTCCAACTTGAATATAACTATCAACTTTTTAGAGATTTAAAGGTAACTCTCCTACAGTAACAATCAATGTGGGATTGGTATGATACAACAAGTAATACACACAATTATTCTGAATCCCAACATGTCTATAATATAGAGATACCACAAAAAAAGATACTCCACAACCATGAGTGAACTCCCCCTTTACAAATAAGATGACTGTAGATTCTACACAAAATATTGTATCTATAGTAATAACTCCGCTAAAAAATTACACTTATAGAATCAATCCATTAACAATTTTTATAGATATAATGGAATTATATGAACTGGTATCAAAAAAAATATAATTTCCAACCTAAAATACTACTACCACTCACTATTGACGGTCCAGATCGCTACCCACATGTGTTGGATATATTTCATATAATGGTTCATCTCATCTTCCCTATGATGTTTTCTGACACCCCTAAGCTAGACCACCCTTCTAATATATTCCCTCATTCCATATATGTCTACATCCACTACCCCAATCATCATGGCCAGTATAACTCCTGTTATCAGCCTGATATGGCATTGAATATCCCATTACTACGCAAAGATTCTACATAGAAATATCTTCCCACACATCAGTCACTAGTTCTGGAAGAACATTCATAGATTAAAATTCTTTCTAGAAGACTTGAACTCTTCTAGTGGTTGGAAATATATTCTATGATAATTAACCAGCCTAGTACACTGAATAAATATTACTTTAGAAAGGTCATATTTGATCAAACCTCCTATCATACTTCTCCAATTTCCACTTACCTAGATAAATCACTTATATAAAAGATTTATACTCTCAGAATTTATAATTCAGGACCAACCAACATCAACAATCTTCCCAACAATGGAAGCCTCCGTCAATATCCTCTCAAATATGAGATCTTGTTACACTTCGAAAAGAATGTTTTTTAATGTAATGAGGTTAACATGGGACTTTATCTCAAATATAATACCATTATGAAAACACCACGTTATAGATATCACATATCCATCCAACATAAGAGCCATGCATTGGAATCATATAATGAGTACAACATATTCCAACACAAACTTACTCCCCTAAGTCTACCTCATGAACATTGATTCTCTCTCATTTTTATGTGTCTCTTGATTGAAATTCCCTTGGAAGTTATCTAATAAGTCCTTCCATAACATACCATTAACCTTTTGAGTCTACACCTAAATGTTTCACATGCTCATTATTGATCCTTATAGAATATAAGAATTCAGTTTTACCATCCCCTCAATGGATGTATCTAAATGGTCATGTTTTTTCATGATAGACTCAATCAATAACACATCCCCCAAAGGTCCACCATCTATCGAAAAATTCATTGGGTACTGAAAAAGAGACTATATATTTTGTTCAAACATTCTTCTCTCAACCTGATCTAGGTCTCTTTCAAGGAATTCAATGAATAAAGAAAATTTCTCCCAAAATTAGTCATCTACATCCTCACATAGAACTATTGGTTCTTTAGGTCTGACTTCTAGTATATTACCTCTTACAATATACTCATTTCATCCTCAAAATAAGAATCAACCTAGATAAATATCTCAATACATATAGAAACAATCTCATGAAACATAAAACCACATTATCACATTTACATAAGATAAAAATAATAATATTACATGAAATTAATTTTAATCAAGTCCCACGACACCGTAAAAAATTGTATGCTATCACTACCCTTATCCATCAGACATATAGGTCATTATTAACATTGGGTAATGATATTATCATATTCAATCTTGTTTATAGACATCTATTTCATGTCATCTAACATCATTTTTAAAATTAATATTTCATGGTAGGAACATTTTTTGTTAAATTTATCAAGTAAAAAATATTTCATGTTCAACAACATAACCATAACATGTACTCTCGTGTGTTCTTAAATGATACATCTCCCAAATTAATCCAGATTTCCTATAATTATACATGAAAATTCATCTATCATGTCAAACATAGTCAAAAGTAAAATCTCCTGAAATCTAGATGACATTAATCAAATCTTTTAGAAGGATGAAAACAATGCTGAAATATAGTAAACAACAATAACAAGAAAAAATAAATAGAATCCCACCTAGGTACATAGGTTCTCACCCATACATTGGGTAGTTAATCCCATTCCTGAGCTCATAACCTTGTCAAAAATAATTATAGTCTACTGAATACTTATCAAAAATTATAAGACAAAAAATATGAAAATAAAACTAGGATCTAATTCCACTTTGTATCATCCTTACCCTAGTTCCACACACTACATCTTCGAGATGGTCTTCAACTGGGCCTCATGATTAAATCCCCATATTCTTGGGGATGGAGACTATCAACAAGGGTTTAATATCATTTAGAGGTACATTATACCCTATTCTTCATAGAAATACACTAGCAATAAAACCCAAATGATCAAACAATAAAAAAATACAAGTAGCACATTATTACCAAAGTAGGAAATGGAATATCAAACTAAACAATAAAATATAAAATGCTAATGTACATGCCATGTTTCAATTGGGAATAAAAATTAATGACCCTAAATACTCCCAAGAAAGTCCCAACCCACCATTTGTTCCCTTATCCATGATCTACCACACTATACAATCTAACATAGGGAATTTTTCCTTATCATGTCACATAACCGTGATATTTATTTGGATATCGATCATCCGGCTAGAGTATGGTTTGAGTTCAACTCAATTATCATCTACAAAAGGTGTCCGAAACAATATCTAGTCAAATAGAATATGTAGTTGTTTAATTAATCATCTAAAATAAATACTATAAAAAATTTACACTAATTCAATTATAATTTCACTAACCACATTAACCCATGGGTTACTATGGACACCAGAACCACAATTACTACTTCTTCCCAAGATAGATTTGGAACCATCCCTATTGGATATAATATTTCAGTATTCTAATGTTATAATTCATTTATCTAAACACATATTTGAATGAAAATGTTACCACTGTTCAATTTATCTCACATGTGAATTAACACCCTATTATTAATGAATTTAACATGCATGTATAGGTCAATGTTACCATTCATAAGTTTAACACATAATTGAATCGCCATGTTATCATTCAAGAACCCCTAATTAATCCGAAAATTAATTATCCACTTAAATATAAATATTAATTAACGAATTTTTTAATCATACAAATCACATTAATTAATTAAAAAATAAATTTATCATCCCAATCCCATTAATTAATTTAAAAATTAATGAATCAAATTAGTCTTAATAATTTTTTCAACAAATAAACTACCATTTCAATAAAATCAACTAATTTAATAATTGGTTCATCAAGAAATTACCCATTATTAATGTAGAAATAAATTAATTATCTCAATCACATTTATTAATTCACCAAATAATTAATTAAATCACATTGGTAGTAATTCAATAATTAGTTTAAAACATAAATTTCATTAATTATTTGATAATTTAATTAATCACACCAATCTCGTTAGTTAATTCACAAATTAATTATTCATCTTACAAAATTTCATAATCCAAAAAATATTCAATAATTAAATCAAAAAATTATTTACTCAGGTCCACAATCTCAATAAACACAATTAATTCAAAAATAAATTATTCATAATCAACAATTCCAACATCAACTTTTTCACATTATCTATAATTAATTAATTCACCAAACTAATTAATAAAATCAAGAACTAAATTATATAAATATTATAAACATTATCAAATTATGTATACATAAATAAAATCAAAATATTTAGATTTGAATTATAAAATACCTTCCATAATTCATCGATGAGGGATCTCCCAACATAAAATTCCCAATATCAGTGGAGTAACAACGCAGAATGAAAACTAGATGTAAAACACAAATCAAGATTAAAAAAATCAAAATATCTCAAATAGAGATATAGATCTACAATCGTAGACCTAGATCCCCCAAATCTGATTTTTACCTAATAAAAAAGGAAAAAAAATTCGCTTAATGAAACAGATTAGAATGATAGAATAATGGGAAGACCACATAGTTGAGATCTTTATACATTGAGGAGTGAATATCTTCGATCCATTGAATTAGATAATCATGAACAGAGTTCCAGAGGGTTAGAATCTATCATGGAATCAATAAAATAGTGGAAGGATGTCTGGGGTTGAATGGGGTTCTATTTGGTTTAATATTTGGTGATTGGGTAATTTTAAAACATACTTTTGGGTTATTTACGACAACACACATGCTTTTCTATGTATATGATCATGGTTTACCCTAACTATTTACCTCAACCATGCTACTCATAATTGGGATCATGATATCTCTTTTTAGGATGAATTGGCTGAAAAACCATGTGATGGACATGAAAACAGTCTATATGGGGATTCATGCTTTTCTAGTCCAAGGCTCACGGTTAGGGAAAATTGTGCTGCAACAGTGATCTACCATTTTCCTTCGAAAATTATCAATTTTCACCCAAACACACAAAAAGGTAAAAAACAAATAGATATTATAATTAAAAATTGAATACCAATAATAAATCCCGATACATCTCTATAATATTTTCGGATCCTATAGTTATATCATTATAATACAATATATCATGGATTTAAAATCCATGAATGGTTATAGGGAGAGAAAAATATTCCACCAGTTATAATCATGAAGAACTAGGAAAATAAATTCTATTAATTGAAAAAATAATATATCGAAAATATATTTATTATAGATCTCAAATAATGACATCAATTTTGGAAAAATCATTAAAAATATTTTCTATCATTTATTATCAATTGACAAATAAAAAATCCTTTTTATTCTGATGATGTAGAAGTTTCATCTAAAATCCATTTATGTTATTTGACAAGATCATCCCACAAGTTATACAATTTTTGAATATTATCCTTGACTGAAATATAATAATGATTATATATATTTATATATTTTCTTATCCAATGAGTATATTAAAATTCAAAATAATTAATTTAACTGTTTAATCAATATACCCTTTTAATTCACCCATGTATAAAATTTCTACAGTTCCCAATAAATATGAAATGTATGACTATCCACGAGTTAAACACATAATCACATTACCTTTAGGTAATATATTTTCCTATAATACTAATAATGTAGGGTATATAATTTATCCATAAAAAATTTAGGATTGTGTATTGAAAATAATATATTATAATTTAAATATTGTTCTCAAGGATCTGTAAAGATAATAATTCTTTGATTAATCATCATACTGGTAGACATCACACCATATGATCTATATAACTATTAATAGTTTCATCAACTTACTACTATGGAAAATTTTTCATTTACCATAGTTTCTATTAAGTGATCAATTGTTTTTAATTTGTTGATATGGAAAAATCTCATTCGCTGCAATCAATTTGGATTTTATTTACACGTGTTTGAGGATTCATATAAATAGGATACATATTTTTTTAGACCAATATTTTAATATGGCTGATTGGTTTTGGAGTGATGAATATTATCTAATATATAGTGAATAAAAGAAATTATAACTCTATGAAACTCAAAATAATTTAATTTTTGCAGTATGAATAATATGATAAATAAAAAATGGAGGACCTTAAAATACTTTAATTTTTTAATTCCATGATTCACCTAACCATGATATGGATCACTAAAAATAAACCACCAAGTTCTTCCCTCCTTTAGAATTCATGAATTTCATGAATTTAGCATCACTTAAGAAGGGTCTACCTCATGATATTATTTTATAAGAAATATTATTTATAAGTATTAGGGAATCTAGATGATTATAATTTGACATTTAGTAGTTTTAACTATTAATATCCATTATGTGAGGATACAAATAAATTTTTTATGGCTCAAAGAATAAAAATTTAATAAAATATAAATTATTAATTTCACAAATGAGTCAAAAGAATACAAATCCAAAAAATATATTAAATCATTACTTGTATTCATTATTTATTATTTAAAAATACATTTTATGATCTAAAAATTAATATAAGATTCACATTATGATGATTAGTCTAGCAATTTATTATTTTTTGATGACATTGTGTGATTAATGTATGTATTCTGGTGGTGTGTTAATTCATTCAAGATTCACCAAAATATTGTGAATCATGTATTTCGCTATCGATATTGGGAGATATAAATAAATGATTTAATCCTCTATATATTGGTGATCCCTTTAACGTCGCAAATTTATTATTCATTCACTTACTCTAACCCATCATAGACATATAAAATTTTGACCTTCTTACCGATATTCTGAAACAACTCAAAATATTATAGATTCAACCCCCTTTTGAAATTTACAAATATATATTTTAAATGGTTTCATTCATTTTAAATATATGATATATAATAGGTAACAAATTTTGAAAATACAACAAAAAATTATTCTATATATTCTTCAAAATAATTTTGTGGTATATCATAAATTTTCAAAAACATGATACTCATTGATGTAACCACAATGTGTCACACAACATGAAATTAAAACATTTATATCAATTATGAATTAAAGGTTCCATAACCATAGGACAACTTCTTTTCCCTATAAGCGGTCAATAATACTCAAGCTATAAATGTATATCTCTTAATATATATCAAACATATATATCTCCATACATATGTCCAATTTCTATAACTTATTAACATATAAAATATTATATAATCCAGTTATCCTTGAAAATGACTAACCATATGAAAAATGTCTATAAAAAAAATATTTCCACTTATATATTATCCATTATCCGAGTACATACAAACCATATTGATGAATACATCACAAGATAATCATCTAAGAACATGATTAGAAAACATAACGCTAAAATATATAAATAATTACATCGAAATTAACTTATCATGGTATTTTCATAAACATATTTTTTCCACCTAAATCTTGGGATATATGTTAGACTCATTATATCAGATGAAATATCATATCTCGGATAATCATCAAATAATAACAGGATTAAGAACATATCCAAAAAGCAATGTATTATCTAACACTCAAGGATAATATAAGAAATGAGTCATTGTATTAATGTTCTTATACTATATATATTTCCAATCATAGATAAATATTTCAATAAAAAAACATATACCCCAATCACATTGAATACATTGGGTATGGAACTCCTTGTGTTATAATTGTTGACTCATCCAACACAAAAAACAACTTTTGTTCCTCCGGATAATTTTTTCAATCTCTATATGAAATAAAAATCAATATATCCATAACATTCCATCAAATTTTATAATATTAATAATGTATATTAGAAAAGTAAAACTCAAATTCATACATCGAGAAGAGATTTTTCATTTCACGTAAATGAATCAAAAATTAAAAAATGATACTGTGGATATTACATTTTCGAAAACCTATTTTCTTATATTTCAAATTTATTTTTAAAATTATTACAACCATAAATAATGGTGTAAAGAATTTTATCTCATTAAATAGACTACTACCCAATCCTTTTTATCACTGTAATTTTCAGGTTTTAATAAAGTAATTTCATATCTTGGTAATTATTTTCATATCTCTAAATGTCAATATTATAAAATCTATCCACTAAAATCATTTATTAAATAAAATCAAAATATTTTATTTATCACAAATACTGTCTATTTAGAAACATATTAATATTTTTCTACAGTTTAAAATTACCATTCAAACTCATTTATATCAAATATTCTAATGGTCTAATGTTACAAACATATGATTTCTGTATAAAACTATTCTATATTTCGTCGTCATATTTATTCAAAATTCATATACAAAAATCTCCATATAGATACATTATTAAAAAAATATGAAAAATTACATAATTATTTACCACAAATATTAAAATATTTTATTATATAATGATATATTCACATTGTTATAATTACTAAATATAACTCTTTAAACATCCCTCTAACAAGAAACAATAAAATATATTTACATATTATATGATATTCACATTAATGTTTGACAGGATTAATAATTATTTTTTTATTGAACTTCCCTATGTCCAAATATAATCCCATTAGTATCATAGATACTATATTCATTCATGAATACACTTTTATCTAAAACAAAATATATTGTTTTATATTTAAAATATTATTTGTCTTATAAGAATATAGGACAAATAACCTTTTTATAAACATAATATATCAAATTATATGTTATTATAGTATTATTTTGTGAAAAATTTTATATTCTTGAAATAATTCTTTGTAGGGTTGTTGGTACTATTTCAGTATTATTTAAACTAATATCTTAATCAAAATATGACCTCCTTGAAGAAATAATTTTCCCCATAATTACATACCATCCATGTCATTTTGTTTGATGAATCATAAATCATTTTTATTAGTAAATTTAATCGTAAAATATATTTTTTTATAAATAAATTATCTTATCATGGAAGAGAAATTTTATCATTATATGCATCCAATATATTAATTCATTAGATTTCAAATTAAAAACATGACTTGACTTTTAGATATTGAAAACCTTTATTATAAATTTAATGAAAAATATAATATTTATCAATACGTATCATTATATATAACTCTAGTATATTCAAATTAGTTATGAAATGAAAAATTTATATAACATAAAAAATTGAAGAATTGAATCAATATCAAGGATACATGCTGTATAATTCAAATAGATTAACATGAAATGAAACATTTATGATGAGGAATTATATATAATGGAAACCCTTTCCATCCATCTACGAAAATTTATTTTTGTTTCAGTAACTCAGACTTGCATCTCAATGAAACATTTTTTGATATACCCTATACTGTTATTTTCGGTATTTGAAATGTTACAAACAGTTTTGGTTATTTCAGAACAAAAACATAAATAAAAGATCACTAATACATCGATTGACCAAAAATATATAAAATAGTGTATAAATTTTGTTAACCCATTCATTATTTATGAATCCTTCAATCAATAATATCATAAATACATCATCAAAGAATTCCATAATAGAATCGTTATGTCCTATTAGTTCATTAATATACCCAATCTTATTATCTATATTAATATAAGAGAAAGTACATTTATCCATCATGAATCTAATTTCTTCAATGTATGAAGTGAATCTTTATATGATTCTCATAAATTAATTTATTTACTCATTGAAAATGATCAAATGTATTTTTCGTAATTATGGGTTACATGACACATATGATATTTTTTTGACTTATGATTGATTCTTATGGTTCTATTCTAATCTCATGTGTTTCATATGTTAAGAAATTAACTTCCAAAATGTACTCAAATTCATATATTATGATAATTTTTATGATCGAGTAAATCTTCACTCCTAGATACAATACACATTGATATGTAATTTTCATATATGACCTGATATTAGCTAAACGATATTTGATATGACCATCTATAACAAGAAACAAATAATTATTACTAAATATCTTACCTTTAATTGATATCTTTGAGTTTTGTAGTTTAGATAATTAGAACACAATACAAAATGAAATATACAAAGTTATATTTACTAAATGGACACATTTACCTAAATATAAAAAATACTTAATTAGCGAATATCGTACAATGCCTCTCATAAATTTTGACAATCGTGTTATCTATTTAAACAAATCTTGTGATCTGATTTTCTCTATTACCATAGAATACGGAAAAATAATTGGGGGAAATCATATTTTCCATAGGGAAAAAATAAATAATGCATCTATAGAATTTTCTTGACATAAATATTATGGATGTTAAATAAAAAACACAAAGACATAATGACACTGAAATTGGGACAATGACTTATAAATGTTAAAAAATGAAAATAATAACATTAGTAATAATGATATCTTTTTGAAGATGTGAATAATTTTAAAAATGAGAATCATTTTTTTAATGAATTTTACTAATACTATTTATATTTTTTTATTCCATTTTAACATCTTGTTTAAAAAATCTAAAACACTTTGTTTGATAGCATATATTATACACCACATCATGATTAACTGAACAATTAAATATTATTATTCATGTTATACCATTAAAACCTAGCCTTTAGAGTTGTGGGAATGAAAAATATAAATTTAATTAGGAAAATATTGTCTCTATATGTATATATTGTTATTTAATCATTTAATTACTAATTAAGGTAAAATCTTTTAACTAAAGGAAAGGGATTTTCTGAAAAAAATATTTACATGTGAAAAAATGTGTTTTACAAAAATAACATTAAAATTTAATCAAGGTGGTTTTAATTAATTAATTATATATTAAATATATTTTTTTAACATTTTTAATTCATTAATTTTTTTAAACATAATATATAACGAAATCCAATTTCACGAATAAAACATGTATTTTATAAAAACGCATTCCTTGATTATGATGGCACTACAATTTGAAATCTACTTTATGAAATTTTTTATAATTTCAATATGATAAAACAAAATTTTTATTTTATATTATATTATCAAAATATAAATCATTTTATTTGTTTGTATTTTTATGATAAGAATCATTATTTGATGAATAATGAAAATATTAATGCATTGTAATTGGATACTAAATTTTCATTATATATATATAGTGTTAAATTATAAATTTTTATGGGTATAAATAATCCTTTTTATTTATTATTATATACACTAATTTAGATCACAACAATCAATTTCACAATGAAATTGGAAAAATTGTAGTGATCTTTAGAACATTTTTACTTTAAAACAATGTTTTCTAATTAAGTCAATGAAATTAATATTTAATTATTTTATAAGAATTATATATTTTAATTTCAAAAAATATATCACATAATTAGAATCATAAAGAAAAAAATTATGTAAATATGACCCCTTTATTTTTAGACCTTCTGAAGTGTAACTTTTGTAATATTTTTATAACCACAATTAAGGGTAAATTAAGTAATTAAAGGATAATAAAATATTGTAACTAATATAAAATTATAGTAAAACTTATCAAAATTTTATTGTATGCTTTTTTTTGAAATAAAATAATCCTTTGGATTTTTTTTGGCCACTTGAATCCACATGGGTGACATTAGGACATTTACATTATTGTATTTAATGAAATGGAAAATTTTATCACACCCTTCGTTTTACCAAGTAATATATTGTTAATATACATTTATACAGGATATATATTATATTATAAATTGTAATTATAAATCTAAATTTTTTACCCACATCATGGTAATTTGTTTAAAATTATCAGAAATTACATAATTAAATTTTATAATGACACAATGATGATGTCTTACTTCATTAATTAATGAATGAATCAAATAATTTATATTATAAATTATAAAATAATTATAATTTAATAAAATAAAATGTCAAAAATTAATTTTAGGGATTACTTTACGATGTTATTTATGGTTTGATGTAATTTTGTTGAATATATATTTTTCTTATGATATTTTTAAAAAGTCAATAAATGTGTAGGGTCAGAATAGACACCACAAATATTTCGCCATATAAAATATTTTATTAAAACATATAAAATTTATAAAACACTAAAATTAAGTCAATAGTTTACATATGTCATATAATTACATAAATGACTTGTTTATGTGTCTTTTTGAATGTTATTCTAAATTTTGGAACACTTAATCTGTAAATTACATGATATCATGGTAAAATTTTAAGTCGGCTAAAACAAAAATATAATGATTAAAAAATTGCCAAAACATATATAATTTTCATTGTATGAATTATATTATTCCCAAAATCATTATATATTATAAATAATTTATTTTTTCCCATTTGGATTAGATAATTACTTTATATTATTTTAATACATTGATGAATTCCAACAGTTCTCATCCCCTCTCCAAGAAATGTGAATCCATTAATCTATTTTTCTCACACTTCAAACCCAATTGTTTGGACAATATCTACCCAAATACATTCCTAGAATCATAAAAGAAAATGTAAAGGTCATAAACTATAAATAAAACCCTTTTTAAATTGTTAATGTGAAACCAATGAATATAATCTAAAGAAATGATATCATTTTTAATTAACTATTTCTATTTAATTTCTTCTTCTTCGTCCTTAAAATATATTTCAACCACGATGGAATAAAAATTAAAGTATCCTTGATTTTATTATATTTTATTATGTTAATATCATCAATTAAATTCTTCTTCACTTCCATAAATGGAAAATATTTAATTATTTATGCCTGTGCGTAAATTATCACCTCCCTGAACTGATATAATTTATTTTCCATTACCCTCCCACAATACGAGATATAATGATTGACGTAATTTTTATGTAATATAATGATATATTTATCATTGAATGTGAAAAATATACCATTTACATTCGTACCAATCCATGCACAAAAAATAATAGTATTATTTGTGCATAAGTGGGAAAAAATCACCTCTGTGAAGCGATGTGCTTTAGTTTTCATCACCATATCTGTAACACCCCAAGTTTTTATAAAAATAAATAGATTTTCATGGAACATTATTATAAGTATAAATTTCAAACTATCTATTAAAACCTAAATTTTCCACTTCTATGTTTTTAATTTCATGAAACTGTCAGCTACAATTGTGGTCAGTATGTTTTCTAAGTCTACCGGAACCAACTAGTTTGTTTGGTGAATAGTAACATACCATTATAAATATTATTACGGATAGTAATATGAACTTAATGAATAGTAAATTATATTATTATTTTATTTCATTAAGGCTTTAAAATTATAACATCTTGGTATATTTTTCTCCGTAATATAGATGTAGTTATAAAATTAGAATTGTTAATCATCTAATTTTGTATGAATTTATTTAAAAATAAATTTACTAATATATAGAAAATTATTTTCTAAAAATGGAAGATATTTTTGAATTCTCCACATCAAAAATTATTTTGGGAATGTTTTTTGTATTTTTCGGAAATTTTTGACTTTTCGATGAATAGGGAAACACAATAAAATACCGTATAATCAAATTATCAGTAAAATTTTTATTTATGAAAAAATAAGTGATTCAATAAAATATATTTCGAACTCACATTCTATTATTACTAATTTAGGTCACATGAACTAAGTAAATTAATAATCTTGGGAAAACATATTATAATAATGATTAAAATAATGAAAAATACCCCCTCTCCTCCACTATAAATACCACCCTCGCACCTATCTTCTTCCCACACCCATGAAGCCTTTATCCATGCCTATGTTCTACCAAATACCCCTCCCATGGATCTTCCACAAGTCCTAGAGCTTCTGGTCTCACCAAAAGATAAAAACCAATCTCTTAAGAAGGATCCAAAGAGGTAAACACCTTCTTTTATTTTCATTATTTTCATTCATTTTATATTTTTCTCTTTAATTACCTTTGGATTATGATGGGATATTTCGTTCAATATTCCCCCTTGTAGTCCATATTATGTGTGATTAATTAGATACCATTTTCCTCTCATCAATCTATTTTTGTAAAATTTTCTGAGATGTCATTAGGCTGCCGAATATTAATGAGAAATTTCTCATGTTTTCTATAATTTAAAGATTCCATTATTTTCTTCTTCTTTCTACACCTCATCTTAACCATGAGTATGAATGCTCCAGAATTGTGTATATAATGTATTTTTGCATGTTCCTTGAAAATTCATCATCATTCTTTTTCTCCTCTCCCACTTATTCAAGGAATTAAAAAGATTGACCAAGATGTGTCAAATTACCGACATCATGGACGATGTGATATTTTTTCATTATATACTTAAAGTCTTGTCAAAACACATTTGAATGGTTGAGACAGGATAAAATATATATATTATGTCTCAACTGTGGTACTGTAATTCTTTTTTTACATATGGTTTTAATATATAAAACAAAATTAGGTCGTTATTATCTAATAGCCACTAAAATGATCTAAACGAACCTCATTAATGTTTTAAGTTATGATTCATCCTCATTTAAGAATTCAAAATGATAAATTGTATAATTTATGGTAATTCAAATATTTAAATACAACTCCATTTCAATAATGTAGTATCACTTCATATTGACAAGAACATCAATCATGAACCAATCCTGGAAATCAATTAAAAAAACTGACACAAAAACAGAGCAAGGGGAAAATACTAACAACTACTGGGTGCAAAAATGTTATGAAATGGTCATATAATATTTTATAAACATGAAAATGTTTCTATAGAATACTAATAACACTCTTTTAAACATTATACAAGATGTTTAAACATGTTTTAAGTAAGACAAGCCTTAGGTAATGAAATTCTTAACACGATTTCATTTCTTTGGGTTAACCATCTACTTTGTTATTTATGTGGTACCAAAATTGATTGTGTGATGGGGTTTTATTAAATTATTTTTAAATTATGTATAATTATAGTGTATATAATTATACCATCCACTCTAATACGTCTCACAGAAATTATAGGATATTTATAAGGGACTTTTCTTTTAAAATTCTCTTTTAAAATTCTATTTTTCCAAATTTATAAGTAATGATTTTATGCTAATATTCATTTTTTATGATTATGTTATGAATATGGAGAATTGTTTATGATGAATGGTGGGAACTGTATATATTTATAATTCATTTGGTATGTGTATATTGGAGATCAATCGTATGGTAAATCTATGTGTAACTTTGATGGTTACACAAATAGTAAGGTACCAGTGAGGGTTACGAATTATAAGGTAGCTGAGAGGGGTTCAAGATTATGTATATAATTCCCCATGATACCTTTATAGTGGTATATATGTTCCAATGTATTGTTTAAATATCATGTTTCATAAAGTAAGAATATATATATATATAGGTGAAAATTATGACATTTGAAAGTGATTTCATATCTTACAAGTATTCGTGGACTAATGTGTTATTTTTTTCTTTTTATAACCACTTACATTGTTTCTGTGATCATTCCATTTTTTTAATGATTTTCATAGGTTAATGTATGTATAATACTAAGAATGAATCACTGATAAATGTTGAATAATTGTTAAGGAGTCATGATTTATGTTTTAATGTTTTATATTTTTAAAAAATGGAACTATTTTTATGGTATCCACCCTGTAACAATGTGCAATGTTATGAATGTATTATATCCCAACTCTCTGAATCTCTAAACATTAAAATATCTTCAATGTAAAAGGAAGTGATTTCGTGACGAAATTAAGTATTATGTATGTAATAAGGGTGGGTTATTATAGTTGGTATCATACGATTGTTTAGATGACTATAATTGTTAGGATGACATTAATAGAATACCAAAAATTATTTTTACTTAATGGTCAATTTGAAATGATATATCATTCAAATATTAACATGTTACATAATCTAAGATAAGTTTTTTAGAATGGTAGTCCAAAGAAAGAATAAATATGCTGAAGAGGAGAGACACTGACAGAATGACATCCTTCTAGATCAACAGCCTGGAATGGTAGGGAATGGAACCAAGAAGTTTGTGATAGTAATGTCTCAGATAATGCAGGAAATAAATGGTGGTGGTATCCATGAATGAGAATAACTAGAGGTTCCACAACAAACATGACAATTGTGTAAAATTTAATGAGACAACACCCTCCTAATTTCAATGGGTCTTTTGACCTAGTAGTAGTTAAAGGAAGGATATAATCCCATGAAATGATATTCGATGTGATGGGATGTTAAGAAAATCCAAAGTTAAGCCTTGCAATTTATCTTTTTGAAGGAAAATCTGATCAGTGGTGGCCGATGGTAAAGAATATCATGCGTAGGGATGATTTTGATGCCTTAGCGTCGGATGAATTTAAAAGTTTTTTCTGTGAAAAATATTTTCTTAAGATGGTGCGACATAAGATAGCGATGAAATTACTTGAATTTATGAAATATGAGGAGGATTAAATGGCTTTGTATGAAGTGAACTTCACCCGACTGGAGAGGTATAATCCAAATCTTATTATGGATCTTGATATCAAAATCAACCACCTTTACTCAGTATTGAATCCAATGTATTGAATAGCGTTATCCTATAGTGAATTCAATAATTATGAGAAACAAGTCAAATGTGCTGAGAGGGTAGAGATGATGTTTGCTGTTGTTCATGTGAATTTTGGAAATAAAGAGAATAAGAGGTCCATATGTCTAGTAATTGGTAAGAATCAACCAAAGAAATATAATGGTAAGAAAATCTATTTTCCTATTTAAGAAAATTGTGGGAAGAACATTGGGGAATTTACTAGAAAAACTAGGAAGTGTTTTCATTGTGGTAAGTTTGGACAAATGGCCCGAGATTGTAATGAAATTTATCCAAAGAATAATCCTGATATGCAAACCGAAAAGTGTTGAAAATGAAGTGATATGGGTCATTATGAAAATTCCTACCCAAATAGTGATCTAAATTATGCAAAGAAGCGATACTACAATCTGAAATGTGTAGTGAGATCCTTTCCGACTACGTCAGCAGACGTCAGGACATCTAATGATGTTGTAGTGGGTACTTTGTTTGTTCAATCATATTTTTCTAATGTTTTGTTTGATACGATGTCAACACATTCCTTTATCTCTGACATATTTTCTTGTTAATTGTTAATATCATCTCAACAATTGAGACCCAAACATGTTGTTAAAACCCCAGCGGGAAATATTATAGCAAAGAAGAATTATAAGAATCATTTCGTAGTTGTCTTTGGGAAGACATTACCATCAAACCATATTGTTTTTCCATTAGTCGAAGTTGATGTGATTTTGGGAATGGATTAGATTTCTTTTTTATCATGCAAAGATTTACTGTTGAACTAAAGAAGACATTTATTAAAAAGAGTTTCTATATGTATACAGGAATGAACACATTAAATTAATAATAGATTAGGAAGATGAGAAAGTATTGAAAAATGTAAATTAATGTTATCTTGGTCATATTTTTTGAAAACATGGGATCTATTTGGATGAATGATGTGTTGGTGGTAAATGAATTCCTTGAAAATTAATCAGAAGTGTTACCTGGTGTCATACATGATCGGGAAGTTGAATTCACAATTGACTATGTTCTTGATTCTAAGACAATTTTGAAACACCCATATCATATGGATTAAATAGAACTTCATGAATTAAAAAATATGTTCCAATATTTTCTTAACAAAGGATTCATTCATCCTAGAATTTCACCATGGGGAGCACCTATTATGTTTTTTAAAAAGAAACATGGTTCCGTGAGACTTTGCATTGATTATAGAGTTTTGAATAACATCTCTATTAAAAGAACATGTTTTTTGCCTCATATTGATGACTTTTTTATCAGCTCCGGGGATCACCACAGTTTTCCATGATTGACATGAGATTCAAATACCATCAGTTGAAGTTGAAGGAGGATGATATCTTGAAAACAACCTTTCTTACTAGATATGAGCATTATGAATTTGTTGTTATGTCGTTTGGATTCACTAATTCACCTTTTGTATTCATGAATCTAACGAATATATAATTTCATGAGTTATTGGATATGTTCGTGGTTGTATTTATTGATGTAATTCATGTATTTCTAAAAATAAAGAGGATAATGAAAAATATCATAACATTGTTTTACAACCCATAAAAGAAAATAAACTGTATGGAAAATTTAAGAAGTGTAATTATTGGTTGTAATAGATTTTTTCCATGGAACATTGTAAATAAGGATTGATTAATAGTTGATGTTGCTAAAACAAAAGTTGTTGATTAATAACCAAGACCACAAATGCTACAGAGATTTGTAGGTTTCTTGGGTTTTTTGTTTGTTATCAACGATTTTTAAGAACATTTGATGGTTATCTAGACCGATATCTAATTTAAAAAGGAATGGGGAAGAATTTGTTAGGAAAGAAGAATGTGATGTTTTTTTTCTAGAACTGAAGAAGAGATTAGTGAATGCTCTAGTTTTTGATTTACCTTACTGAAATGGTATGTTTTTCATCTACATTGATGCATTGTTGAAACTACTCAGTTGTTTTTTGATGCACAATTATTAGATAATTTCTTATGCTTCAAGACAACTAAAACCTCATTAGTTAAATTATCCCACACTTGAATTGGAATTGGATTCTACGGTTTTTACATTATTTGGAGGCATCATTTATATGGAACCAAATGTCAAATATATGCTGACCATAAAAGTATGAAGTATATATTCACTCAAATGGAATTAAACATGAGGTAGAGAAGATGACATGATCTGATAACGGATTATAATTTCCCGATCAATTACCATCCTGGAAAAGAAAACAACCTGGAAGATTCCTTGAGTCTGTAACATCATGCATCATTAACCATGTTACATTTGGAACATGATCCCTGGATTAATGACTTGATGAATTTTGGTATAAAAGTAATTGGTGCTGAGAATACATCATTTTGGTTTCTGGTTTCAGTGTAGTCTTCATTGCTAGACTGAATTAAACAACCATAAAAGGGAGACTGTGAGGAATAAAAAAAAGTTAGAATTGGTTTAAATGGGTATATTTCCAGAATTTATTCTTGATAGTGATTGTGTTTCTTTAATTATAAAATGGTTTTGTGTTCCTAGTGATTCTGAGTTTTAAAAATATTTCTTGTTTGAAGCTCATAGTTATCCAGTTTTGGTTCATCCTGGAAGTACAAAGATGTAAAGTGACCTTCAGGAGTATTATTGGTGGGATTGAATGAAAATAGATATTGCTGATTTTACAATGAGATATTTGACATGTCAACAGGTTAATGTAGAGTGGTCTTTATCAAATGATATGTTTCAGACTTTTCTAGTTCCAGAGGGGAAATGGGAGAATGTATCCATGTACTTTGTGGTTGGACTACCAAAGACATATAAAGGAAAAAATTTGATTTGGGTTATTATTTATCAGCTGACAAAATCTGCACATTTTTTTCTATTCAAGATAAAATGTCTTTGGATCATCTTTCTAAATTGTATTTCAATGAGATTGTAAGGATACATGGAGTTCCTCTTTCCATTGTATCTGAATAAGATCCTAGGTTCACATATAACCTATAGAAGGGACTTCAAATGCCATTGGGAAAAGAGTAAGTTTTCAATACAGCATTTCAACCTCAATCAGATGGAAAGTCGGAATGATCAATTCAGATATTGGAAGATATGCTTTGATCATGTTAAATGGACTACCTGGGAATTTGGGGTCAACATCATTCTTTATTTGGGTTTTTTTATAATAACAGTTTTCATTCCTGCATACAGATGGTACCTTTTGATGAATTGTATTGAAAGTAGTGTCAGACTCCAGTATTTTGGGATGAATTCATTGAAAGAATGTTTACGGGGCCAAAATTAGTGGAGGAAGTGTCTGAGAAAGTGATGATTTTTCAGTATCACATGCGGACAACTCAGAGAATGTAGGAAATTTTTCATTTAACAGAATGAAAGACTTATCTTTCGAGGTAGGTTACTATTTTTTCCATAAAATCATTCTAAGGAAATGTGTGATGTGTTTCAGTATTAAAGGTAAGCTAAGTCCATAGTTCATCCGTACTTATGAAATATTGTAAATTTTTGGAACAGTGGCATACCACATATTTTTTTCTCTGAGATTGTCTTAGGTACTCAATGTTTTTCATGTTTTGATGTTGAGAATGTTTGTGTTGGATTCATCACATTTCTTGAGCCAAGAAGCAGTTCAGCTGAAAGATAACCTTTCTTATGAAGAGAAACCAGTTCAGAATCATGATCAAAGGGAACAAGTATTGCTTAATAAGGTAATCTACTAGGTATAAGTATTCTGGAGAAACCACATGGTTGAAGAAGCATCATGGGGGTCTGAAAATGCATTGATGGAAATGTACCATCAGTTGTTTAATAAGTAAACAAAATTTTGAGGGTGCAATTTCCAGAAGTGGGGATAATGTGACACACCAATGCTTTCAAAAAAGAAATAGAAGTCCACAGAACATTGTTTTAAGTGTATATTTATAACTAGCCTTTAAAAAAAATTTCACTTCTATGTTTTGAATTTCTGGAAACTGTTATCTACAATTGTGTTTAGTATGTTATTTAGATTATATTGGAAGAAACTTTATTGGGTAAATAGTAACATACTCATATGAATATTAATATAAATTTTAATATGACCTTAATTAATGATAAATTATATTTTTATTTTATTTTCTAAATTCTATACTTTAATAACATATTTGTTAATTTTTTTGTGATATATACGTTGTTATAGAATTAGAATTTTTAATTTAGGAATTAAGTTTGATTTTATTCAAAAATTAAATATTTAATATGTAGAAAATTATTTTCCAAAAATGGACTTCATTTTTTATTTTACACGTCAATAAATGGTTAGTGTAAATTGTTGTGATTTTTTTAAATTCTTGAATTTTTTATGAATACTAAAAATCGATAAAATACCGTATAATCAAATTATCAGTAAAAGACACTATTTAGGACATCATATGTGATTAAAGAAAACTTGTTTCAAACTAAAATGTCATTGTTACTATTTGAGGTCACATTAACAAGGACTACACATAATCTTGGGAAAAAATATTATAATAATGATAAAAATAATGAAAAATACCCCTTCTCCTCCACTATAAATAGCACCCTCACTCTCTTCTTCTTCCCACACATCTCAAGCCTTGACACTTCCCTACTCTTTGACCAATAATCCTCCAAAGGATCTTCCCCACATCCAAGATCTTCTGGTCTCACCTAAAGACCAAAACCAAGCCCTTAAGAAGGATCTCAATGAGAAAAGATCAAGAGGTAAGCATCATCTTTTATTATCTTTCTTTTATTTCATTTTATGTTATTCTCTTTCATTACCTTTGGTTTATGTTGGAAGATTTCATTCCATATTCCCCCATATAGTCTATATATTTTTAGAGTGATTACATATCCATTTTCACTAATCAATCTATTTTTAGGAAATCTTAAGAGATGACGTCAGGATGCTGAATTTTTGTGAAAAATTTCTCTAGAATTCTTTTATTTAATGAATCCTTTATTTTCTCATTCTTTACTCGCCACTTGTTAACCAAGAGGAATTAAAGATCTAGAATATTTTATATTCTAAATGATATCATCTTCATGGATAATTCCTCATTAATCTTTCTTCTTGTCCCACTAATTCGTGGAATAAAAAACATTGTCCATGATTTCTTGAATTACTTACATCATAGACGATGTGATTTCATTTTTTCAGTCTAGTCATTAAACCATTTTTATGGTTGAACAAGGATATAACATATGTATGAGGTATCATCTAGTGGTCTGGATCTATTTATTACAAAATATTATAATTTATAAAACAAAATGAGGTCGTTATTATCAAAGATCCACTAAAATTATCTAAACAAACATTATTAATATTCTAACTTATGAATCAACCTTATGTAATAATTACAAATGATAAATGGAATAATTTATGGTACTATAAATATGTAAATAATACTCCATTTCAATTCTTTAATTTCACTTCCAATCGACAATAACATCCATCATGAACCAATCTTGGAAATCATGTAAAAAAATCACCAAAAATTTGTGCAAGAAGAAAAATAATAACCATTAAAAGGTGATATGATGTTATGAAATGATCATATAAGATGTTGTAAACATTAACATGTTTCTATAAAATTTTAATAACTCTCTTTTAACGAATATATATGATGTTTAGACATGTAGAAAGTATGACATGCCTTGGTTAAGGGAATTCTTAACCCAATTTTAATTCTTTGGGTTATTCTTCTACAGTCTCATTTATGTGTTATTAAAATTGATTTTTGGTGGTTTTTGATTATAATATATTCCATTATTTCTAATTACACTATATATTCATATTCCATCCACTCTATTAAGTCAAACAATAATTATATTATATTTATATGGGAATTTTCTTTTTAAAATCATCTTTTAAAATTCTATTTTTCAAAATTCAAAAGAAATGTTTTTACGGTAATATTCATGTTGTATGAGTATGTTTTGGATCATGGGAATTGTTTATGATTAATGGAGGGATATATATTTCACTCAAATTCATTGGGTATTTGTATGTTGTAGGTTGGTCATATGGTTACTCCATGTTCAACTACGATTGTTACACAAATAGTAAAGTAGCCATGAAGGTTACAAATTATAAGGCAGTCGAGAGGGTTACAAGACTATAAAAGTAATTCTCGAAGTTATCTCAATGGTTGTACTTATGTTCCTATGTATTTTTTAAATCTCATGTTTTATAATGTAAATATATATATATATAGGTCAAAATTATATCTTATGAATGTTCTTTCATATGTAACAAGTATTCATGGAATAATGTGCTCTTTCTTTCTTTATATAAACCATTACTAAGTTTTTTCTACTCATCCCAAGTTTTAAATGACTTTCAAAAGTTATGGTATGAATAAGAAAAATAAGTAATCCAATATAAATGTTGAATAATTGTTAAGGAGTCTTGTTTTATTTTTTAAGGTTTTTTATTTTAAAAAAATAGAAAAAGTTTTTATAGTATCCACACTGTAACAACGTTTAATATTATAAATGTATTATGTCCCAACCCTATAAAGCTCTAAACATTAAAATATCATCAATTTAAAAGGAAGTGCTTTCTTGACTAAATTCATGATTATATAGGTAATAATTCTGAGTCCTTATAAAATCACGAGAATGATATATTTATATATATAGTACATTTAAATTATAAATATAATATTAATGATATTAGAATAATTATGTAATACTAAATAAAACATACCGTGTTTCCATTCAAAATGTTTAATAATGAAAGTGTTACTCAAGCATACTAATGACCTACTTTCTCCATGATTATAACATTATTCCTTTTTCATAAGAATTACCTTTTTTGCATATAAGTATAACAGGCGTATAAAATTAATTATTGGATCATTAATATTATTCTAGATATTATGGAATAATGACCACTTTGACCATATTCATCAAACCTATTTGATTATGGACTCTTTAAAAAATATATTAAAAACATTTATTTTGATAATTATTTATAACGCTAAACCTAAATGTTCATTGGAAATTAAAATAAATAGATTCTAGTCAAAAGACACTAGAGTTAGTTATATCAATGGAATGCTTCTTATTGTTGGTATCGTAGCAGGGATTAGAAAAAAATTGGAGATTAATATGTTGTTTAAGATCTAGGGATATCATCATGATTTTATTATTCTATGTTTGATCAAATGTTCATTGTATTAAGAATTTTGGGTTACATTTATTTTTATCTAAATCTAGGTTATTACTTTTTGTGATGGGAAATTAAATGAATTGGATAAACTTTATGGTTCAAACATGTTATGGTTATTTTTAGGACCCTTCTATATATTATGAAAATTTTATAATAGTATTATAGTTTTATAAAAAGGACTACTTGCAGGATGCGTGAAAATATGTCCAGTTTGATAAGGCCACAGGTATTGAAACCACAACCGAAGGGGAAAAGGTGTATGACCAACTACCAGCCTACATGAGGTCTAATGTGAATAAAACTTTCTATTTTTAGTTAAACATTTTTATTAAAGAATAATAAGTTTATTTTGATGACATATTATTTATAGAATATATTATCATTTCATTGAATGGGGACTTGGTGATTTGGTGAATAATGATATTTTAGGAGATGTTTACAATTTTGGAAATGCTATGTGGTCAAGGTAAAAAAAAATTTATGGATTTATAATTGATAAATAAACTTAGATATATATTTTGGAACAACCAATTATGTAATTTTGGGGAATCAATATTTTTATGGAAATGATTAGCCTTATTGAAGAATACGTGATTTGGGAAATTTATTTCTGTTATGATATATTAAATTAATTTATTTTATTTAGAGATAGATATTAAAATTTATCTCAGAAGAATATGTGATAAAATTATTATAAATTGTTGGTTGAAACATTATTTTTTAATATTTTGATGAATCTTTGGAATTTTTATTTGTTGAATAGTCTATGTTGAACATTAGATATTACTATTAAATTATGGAGATTAATTGTTTTTCTTTATATGAAGAATTATTATTTTTGGTTAATTATCATATATTATATTATATATTTTGGTTTTGATTAATATTTCATGATAAGATAAATTGATAGTGGATTATGTGATTATCTAAATGTTTATTATAGTGCTTCAGTCATGAAAAAGTCATCTTAAATACTCATCATTTGGAAAAACATCTTATTTTGTGGTTGATATTCTTTAAGTTTGATACTCTATATGTCACGTTAGTATTTATCAATATTTTCATACTCTAGCAAGTAATATAGTTCATACAAAGTATGAAAAGTATTAACAAAAACATATAAATTGACTTTTCTTAATATGAAATCAATGACCTTCTAACCCACATTTTAATGATGGTTTGGGGATAGTTAAAATTTTCATGATCAAGTGTACTATTACAATCTATCATAACATGATGGTTAGATTTAACATCCAAATCCATGTTTTTTAACATGAAAACCTAGAATTTGTTATCCCAGATGACCTTTATATGACCCATTATATCTTTTAAAGTGGATTTTTTATTAATACATATTATAATTTGAGATTTCAATAATGAAATATGAAATTTTAAAGCCATATAATTAATCACGAGATCAAATATTGAAGAAACAATTTATTAAATGTTGTGAGAATATAATATTTTGATATTAACAAATAGGAATCACTACGTTTGATAGCATACATGATGTGCCACATCCTGTTTAAATAAACATAAAATGTATTCCTAATTTACCATAAAAACCTAGATGTTAGAACAATGAGAATGAACAATATTAATAGAAATATGAAAAAATGGCATACACACACATATATAATTATTTGGCAATTTGAATATAAATCAATGTAAACCCCATTTTAAAATAAAATGAAATTTTTTTTTGAAAACCCATTAAAATGTGAACAAGTGTTTTTTATACAAATATATAAATATACAACACTTATTAAATTATATTAATAATATATATTATATATATTAAATTTAACATTATTAATTAATATTTGGTATTTGTGTGCAAATAATTAATATCAAACCCTATTTTACAAATAAATTTTTTTTTCCAAAAAAATTATTTTTTTTCCATTTGATAGAGAACATATTTTCAATTGAGGTTTATTCACTTTTATAAGTAATATTTTTAAAAATAAAATTCTTATATGGAATAGGAGTACCATGATTAACATTGGTTTAATTTTGTGTGATAAGTTATGTTTTTTGAAAAATGGTGAAAAAAATAATGAATTTTATTTGAAAACATAATTTTCGTCATATTTATTTATAATGTTTAATTATATATTTTAATGGTTTTAATGTATAAATATATATTTTATTAAGATTTAATAAATTTTTTTCTTTGAATAAAATTCAAAATTAAAATTGGATAAAAAATCATTGTGAACTTTTGATCTTTTTTAAATCAATTTTTTTCCCTATCTGTTAACAAAATTTATATGTAATTAATTTATTCAAATTAAATGATTTACAGCTAGAAAATTCGACTCAATACTTATCATATTACGTTAAAAATATTGTAAATCGGTCTCTATTTTTTTTATTCTTATAAATATTAACATTAGTAATATTATTTATTACCAGATTTAAAAGAACATCAGGTAACTGAAGGTAAAAATAATAATATAAATTATAAAAAACGTTCATGAAACATTTATTAATGTCATTTTATAAGATTTTTTCATTGAAGGTCATATTTGGTATGATTTTATGTCCAAAAGTAGCAACTATATTGGCATTAATACATTTATATTATGATATTCAAAAGAAGACACATTTTGTCACACCCTTGTTCTTAATATGTAAATTATGTTTAATATGTGTAAAAAGTGGATATATTGGACTATAAATAATTTTAAAAATATTCAAAATTGAAACTAATGGTTGATTAAAATATAAACTATTTTTTTAATGATAAAAAATTTATAAAAAATTGAAGATTAGGAAAAAAAAGATAATATATGACTTATCATATCATTAATGAATCATTTATGGTTCTTCTGTCACTTTAGTGTAAATATATTTACCCCTAATATATAAATTAATTGATATCATGGGAAAATAATAAATGTTATAAAAAATAAAGGGATTATAAAATAGTAAAAAATTATCAAATTTTCATTTTATGAATTATATTCGATAAAAATAAATATATATTACTAATAAATAATTCTGTGACCATTTCAATAGACAATTAATTTATATTAATTTAATACTTTGTGGAATTCAATGAGTACCCCATCTCTCTTATGAAAGAGTACTCATTCTTCACTTATTACCATACTTAAAAAACATTTGGTTTGGTCACCCTCAATCTCAATACCTTCCTTGAATCTATATGTAACATCCTAGGATGGCTCGCCTCTAAGATGGTGGCTGGACCGGTGCATCAAAAGACATCAAGCGCATCTCCCAAAATTTCAGAGGTTGTCCCCTAGTAGCAGGGGCCTTTTTTTGTCTGATGGGGACACTATTATCTCATAGGTAATAGGTATTATCATAGGGGAAGTAAAAAACTGTTACTAATAAATAGCAGAAGCATACAAATAAATAAACTGCATTAAGAGCAATATAAAAAATCTAACTAAATAATAATCAAGTGCAGAATCTCAAAAAATGATGTGACGCCTTGATGTATGTCTAAAATGAAAGTACAAAAAATATTACACAAGCATGCTATCAACTGAAAAGAAAATAAAAAATGTACAACAACTACATCACGAGCAAGTCTCGGTCCTCTACCCCAGGCTCCATCCTAAGCAGCATCAATCAATCGGGAATTATAAGCATCATGATACCCATTATCAATAACTCCAATCATATAATCTACTCGAGTGTCAACGACGCTCAAGAAGGGTGTGAGATAATATCCCAGTAGGCCAGCACCCAAGGTGTCAAAACCATTCCATTTCGTGCAATGATAAAATATAGTGTTCCATTATATTAAAATTTCAGATAATTTATTACATGAAATATAATAAATTACACTGAACAGGATCCATGCGGCACCCATGCCTAATCACCTACTTCTGCCTAAGTAGGAAGTCTGAAAGAAGTACCTGTAATTAGAATGCACATATTCTTATATATAAAACCTAGAAGAGTATGGTAAAACAAGGAAGTGGTATAACTCCAATCTTGTTCTTTTACTTGTGATCTATGTCTTGTGTCAACCACATGTCCTTCAACATTCCAGAAAATATATCAGATCTCAAGAGACTAACAACAACATTAATCGAAACCTTTAGTGCATCATTATTAAGGTTGAAGTTTAGAGTTGGAGTTTGATCCTATCCCAAACCTATCTCTATGGAACATCCTACAATTATCCAATACTATTGAGCTCGTCCAAGGAAATCTTTCGAAAGGCCATTTATCACTCGTGGCATGGCTTTACCCCGAGTCTGTCCCGATCTCACAAAAATGGGTTGATTGACATCTGAGGCTGGCTTAGCCACATTGCCAATGGATTCATCCCTATAGGCCCTTTTGGAACCGGTAACAGAACTAAGTATTAGAAATCCTAGGGAATTCTCGGTTCTACAAATCCAAGAACACCCCCCTGACACATAGAGGTAACCATCAGGAATGAAGGGTCTAAGCATGCCCCTTAATACGAGACCAACTACTTTCCCCTCCCTAAATTTAGATAATGTTTTCACAATAGCCGATGTGATATCAATATACGTAATTGCAGCTTGAAACAAAAAAGGTACACCCATGCATCCCACACTTCAAATTATATATTTCTGCATAAAAGTCATAAAATTTCAAGGTACAACATCAATATAAACAGACAAATACTCCTTTAAATAATTAAATAAATTGGACCAACCAACTACAATGTCCCAAAAATTCCAAATTTCAAAATTAATCTAAATTGTTTATTTTATATTAAACACTACAAAATAGGTTGTAAAAAACATGCAAATAAAAAAACATTTCAATAATAAATAAACCTCACAACCAACTACCAATGATTCAATAATTCAAGATTTATAATTATTCTAAATTAATTATATAAATTGATCACATAAAAAATAGGTTGCGTAACACATGCAATAAAATAAATTAAAAGTTTGGGCAAATGGAAATTTTACTGAACACAAAGGAATGCCCCAAGGGGTGTCTGGACTTGTTAAAACAAAATAAACAATTTAATTAATGATCAATATGTGTGAAACAACTTGGAGAAACAAATTTATTAATGAATTTTGGTTGAATTTTTACAAATCTGGTTGGCACCGACTAAAGGTACAATGGTGCATTTTTATAAATCACAGTTAAAGGAAGTGAAAGAGAGTAAATTCACTACCATATGGTCGTATAAGATCCTATGATCCATAGTAGGCTTGTATTTTTCCTAAAATGGAATAAAAATGAAGATTTTAGAAAAAACCCAAAATAAGGTAAAATTCTTCCATGACGAACTATGCAATGGATTTTGAATCTGATCACACGATTCTTGGTGTTTGGGATAAGCCTTACCGATAGGTTAACAATGCACCTATCAACGAAGAAAACGGATGATGAATGGAGGCCCGATGATCTTTGTATGAGAGGAGAAGTTGGTGCAAACCACCTTGGGAGAAGAGGTTTGCCACACACAAGAGAGGGGGAGGAGAGGTGGAGAGGAAAAAAAAAATTAAAAGGAAAGGAAAGAAAAGAAAAAGGAAAAAATAAAAAAGAGATAAATAAATAAAATAAAAAAAATATGGAAGAAAAGAAATAAATAATTTTAAGAGGTTTACCTCATTTTAATTATTTCTAATTTCTCTCCAACCGTATCTATTTTATTATTTATTTTTATCCCTCTTTAAGTTCAATTAATTATTTTTAATCCATTTTAATTATTTTGAACCCGAGCGTCGCACTATGGTGTGACATAATATTTTACGTAATCTCTAATAAATAGTTTAATTAATTTTAATAGCTCTCCAGGACCTACAACATGATATGTAGGTGCACTTCCCATGTCGCTTTAAATATTTTGATTAAAAACATAAAAGTACCCAACATGATTTAAGTTTACTTTTTAAATGCATTTATATAGGTAATTAATAATATTTTATCTTACCTAACAATAAATATCCACTCATGTATATTCCAGATATATATATATACACATCTGCATATTCATGTATATACACCACACATGAATATATAAGACTATATATATATATATTTAATCTTATATATATACATCATATATACACACATTAATTTTTTGGTCCCAATATAATAAAAATAACAATAATTAAAATAATTATTATTATTTAAATAAACCCATCAATGACTCCATTAATTTTTTAATAACAACAATCGTTTATAAAAAGGATAACAGTTATTAATTAAATATGGATTGAAAAGTTGTATTTAATTAGAAAAATTTATAATATCATAATTATTACAGTACCCAATTATTATTTACATCGTAAAACTATTTATTAATTGTGGAAGTGCATTTCCATTTTTTGACATCAACACAAATAATAAAATTAATAATAAAATTATTATTATTATTTATAATTTTCAAAAAAATATTAATCCAATTTAATTATCTTCGGATATTCTTTGAACAAACGTCTGATGCTCACAAATGTTATACGTTGCCTATGGTAAACCACATATCCTGGAACTACCAATGTTCTTAGATATCTCGTTCGACACACCATTTATGAGAAAATAATTATTTCTTATATAAAAAATGGAATAATTAATTAATTAATAATAAATATGGTATTTTCATGTGCGAGGGTGCCAAACACTCGATGCAAATCAAGGTTATACCCAACCAATTGTAATCCCGTCGTTTCAGACCTAACGGTGGCCCTAGATTTCTCATATGACACACAATTTGAGAGTTATATTATTTTTTGAAATGAAAAAAACACACATATCAATAAAATAAACGTAATATTTTTATTCAAATAATTCTATAGTGGCGACTATTGGAAAGAAATTGTTCTGATGCTCGGTTTTAAGACCGACCTGCATAGATAACAGAAAAAATTTATTTCCTATGTTTTTACATTCGGTTAAAACCACAAAATGTTACATCCATCCCACCAAAGAGCATCTCATCCCTAAGAAGCCTTTGGGAACAACATAACTCTCACACGATCTACAGGGTCATGAATTCTCATAAAAAGGGCCTCCATACATTCAAGGCGCATTCAAACTATGGTTAGAAAAGCACCACATAATCCATTTAGATCTGAGCCAATGGTCATTTTCTAAATGAAGCATTGAGACTGTACCTATCAAAACACTTTCAACTAGAGATACAACAATGTCTTCATATCATTATCTTCTTGGAAAATTTACCTCCCATCTTTGGTTTTTAATTTAGAAAGAGGAAAATTCCAGGTCCTAACAACATCCTCCATCATAATTTTATACAAGACATGCCCTTAAGAGTTCTAGTGATGCTTCTTGCACAATTTCCAAAATAGATAAAATATATGATTCCTTATTTCTCATTAAACTGATGTCGAGCCATCTTTTTATAAAAATCACTGGTCGATCCAAGCCTCACATACCTCACCTAACAAAGTGTTTGGGAAATTTCCATCACTGAATTCATTATTGAGTAAGAGAGGGAACTAGTTAAGCCACTCTCACTGACTATTTAAAAAGATTCTCAGCTTAGACAACCACTATTTTATGAACTGAACTATGATGACTTCTTTCATGGTGTCTAACATTTACTATGAACACTTCCACCGAAGTTCATACCTAACCTTCAGTTACGTTCCTTGATTTAGGCATTAGCGAGACCGACAAAAAGTCAAGGGTAACATCAGATTGGCCCAACAATATTAAATGAAACAATCAAAAGGTATTCCATACTCCATGTTTGTGATTGAGACGTTGGTACAATGGAAATATTCCAATATCAAAACATTGATAGAGCCTAGAGAGGCATTATCCTGATGTCCAGTTTAAATGAATAGACTGGGGTACAAGAGTTCATCCAATGAATTCCTACAGAGGAATCCGAGGGTCACTAAAGAATAATCAAAGTCAGGATAAGAACGTCACATCAGTGTAAAACACTGAGATAACCACCCTAAACAATCCTAAAAAATTTTACTGCTTTACAATAGAGTAAGATCAATGATATCTTAGTCTATAAATGAAGATGGAAAGATAAGGGACATGCTCATCACTTAAGGAAGAGTACACTATGAGGATTTTGACATTACCAGAAGGGAAAATTTTAAACAACTGGCATAAAATACAAACAAAACTGGCCAGTGTGTCAAAACACTTGAGTCTCTAGAAGTCATCCTAAGAATTGGGACAAACTTGATTCTTTTAATAGATAAGTCACTGTACTACATAGATGACCCGAAACATATTTTACAGCACTAGACATGATGATTACAGTAAATTCATCTAGTTCATCAAAATGTTAAGAACTAGATGACAAGGCGTAGGTGAAAACATACTATCTGGAGTTGATATAGAAGCATGGTGTCTTTTAACTCTAATGATTGTGTAATGAGTCATCCACTTCTACAGAGAAGAGAAATTAGAACGACCTATGTAGAAATTGACAATTCTTAAGGCAAGCCTAACCGGATAGAAAAAGATCATTACTCATTGCTCAAGCATGAACCAAATATAAAGGAAAACATAACAACATGCCCGACCAGGGGTGTCATCTTATGGAAGTGATATTACTATGGACAATGTTATGTGAAAGGTTCTATTCCAAATATACTCAAGAAGAAACTCAGAATACTCTTATACCACTATCTTAAATAAAGTTAATTGTTACTGGTTCCATATCCATGACTTTTATATTTAATCACATTTAATCTTAAATCATCAAAAAATATAATCAAAACATCATATACCATTTTTCAAATCAAAAAATAAGGTATTTGATCTTAAAATTCAATTAAGGTAAATACATGCATGTTTGATAAGACTCCATTTTAAAACAGTTTACATTAATTGAAATCTCTTCACGAATTAGGAAACCTATCACATAAATTCATTTTATGTAGATAAGTAGACTTATAATGTTCCCACTAATCCAACATGAGATCATATGAATGCAACATAATAATAGTTGTTTAATTATTAATAGTCTCAACACCCATACCAGCTTATATCATAAGGAATATACACCAACTGGCATACATGGCCATTGTGGTGCCTTTAGGTAATTAACCAATTTATTTAAAATTATAACATTCTCAAACACATGTCCGACTAGATATATGGGTGGATATAAACTTAATAAGAAACTATACAATTTATAGTTTTTGGTATTTGGCTCCCATTCAATGAAAATTGATAAATTGTTTCATAGAAACCAGTTACATAACAAACCGGCTAGTAGGTCACTACAATATGCTAATACAGAGAGACATGTTGTAATCACATTAGCATAACATTTTAATCATAGAGACAACATAATAGACACAAAATCATCATATAACGAAAACATGGTATAATACAGGAAAAATGGAAATAGACTGCCATAATAAATATTTCACGGAAACATGGTATCTAAAAAGGCTTGCTAAAAAAAAATAAAATGCATGACCTACATTCAATGAAGACAATTTGAATCCACAGGTAGCCTAAAATGAATCCAAAAGGCATGGAACTATGTAGTTCATTTTAATTTATATGTGCCTATTATAAGGATAGAAATGCTTCATCCTTACCTTAACTGGCCAAGGGAAAAATAACCTAAATTCCCTAAATTCATAATCTACAGAAATTACACCAAATCACTCAACGTGAACTCATATTAATTGTAACATAGAAAAGCATGAACAAAAATCCCAACCCTATATGCTTTTCTATTTCCCGTATGTGTGGTTATCAGTGAAAAAACAGCTATTAACCATGTGCCGACACATTTCTAGTCTACTTTCTACAAACCCAAAATAGTAAGACAATGTAAAAAAATTCGACCTTTTATACCAATTTGTATCATCCCGACATGATTAACCTCTATGAGAGTGGCCATACCAGTGTTTCAGAATAACTCAAGTGCATCTCCCCAGACAGCAGAGGCAGTAAACTAGTAGTGAGGGACTTTTTGTGTCCGTGGGAGAGACTATTTCCACAAAGGTAATCAGTATTGTCACAGTGGAAGAAGACAAAAAATAATTATAAATAGTGGAAGAATATAAATGAATAAATTGTAGTAGAATCAATATAAATAATGGAACTGGATGACACTAAAAGGTGGAGGCTCTAAAAATGATGTTATTCTATGATGTATGTCTAAACTAAAAGAACAAAAAACAGAACCCCAGAATGATATCTACTAAAAAGAAAATAAACAATGTGTGAAAGCGGCATCATGAGAATGCCTTGGTCATCAACCCCAGTCTCCATCATAATAAGAAACAATCAATCAAGAATCATAAGAGACATGATTCCCATTGCCAATAATTGCAATCATATAATCTACTCAGGTGTCAACGTTGCCCGAGTAGGGTGTGAGAAAAAAATCCTAGTAGGACGGCACCCAAGGTTTTAATTCCTTTCTATTTCGTGAAATGATATAATGTAGTGTGCCATTAAATAACAATTTTAGATAATTTATTAAGTGAAATGGAATAAATAACTCAGCTCGAGTTCTAAGAGGTACCCGTGCCTAATCACCTGCTTCAACCTATGCTGAATGTTTGAAAGAAGTACATTTAAGTAGAATGAAAATATGCTTACATATAAATCCAGGATGATTAACGTACAACAAGGATGAGGCTTACTCCCTAGCTTGTTCTTTATCTTGGGTTCAAAGTCATGTATCAACCAAGTGTGCTTCAACATACCAGAAAATATCTCAAATCTTAAGAGAATAATAGCAACATTAATCTAAACCTTCAGTGCATTATTATTAATGTTCAAATTTAGAGTTGGAGCCCGAGCTTGTCCCAAAAGTATCAATATGGAACATCCTAAAATTATCCAATACTAATGATCCCATCCAAATCAATCTTTCAAAAGACCAGTTATTTCTCAAGGCGTGACTTTACCCTGAGTCTTTCTTGATCAATCAAAAAGGGGTCGAGAGTCATCTGAGGCTGGCTTAGCCCATTTTCCTATTGATTCGTCCCAATGGTCCATTTTGGAACTGCTATCACTCGTATGTATTAGAAAATCTAGGGAAGTCTTGGTCTGGAAAATCCTAGAACACCGCCCCTAGAAACATAGAGGTAACCTTCAGGAACAAAGGGACTAAGAATGGCTCTTAATACATGACCCACATCTGTTCCCATCCAAGAATTTAATTAATATTCTCACAGTAGTAGATATGATATCAATATATTTAATTGCTACTTGAAAATAAATATATAAACTCAAGCATCACACAATGATAAAAATATTTTAGCATATAAATTTTAACAATATATGGTATCGCAACAACATTATTAGACAAATTCACGTTTAAATAAATAAATAAATTCGACCAACCAACTACCAATATCCAATAATTCCAAATTTTCTAATTAATCAAAATTAATTTTTTAAAATTAAACAGAACCAAATTGGTTGTTCAAAACATGCAGATAAAGACTCTTTTTAATAATAAATAAACCAGCACAACCAACTACCAAAGATTCGACAATTCAAGATTTATAATTATTCTAAATTAATTATTTAAATTGAAAAAAATAGTTCTCCAACATATGCAATTAATTATATTTAATGTTTAGGATAACAGATATTATAATGAACACATCGGCATGACCCAAGGTGTGTATGACCTTGTTACAAAAAATTAAACAAATTATTTCTTGATAAATATGACTACAAAAACTAGGAGAAACAAACTAATTAATTAATTTTGGTGAATTTCCACAATGCTAGTAGGAACCAACTAACGGTACAATGATGTGTTTTTATATTTTACAACAAAATGGAGAGAAAGAGAGTAGAAGACCTACCTTATGGTTATATATGATCCTATGGTCTATGATAGGCATTTATATGACCAAAAAAAGAAGAAAACTGAAGAGTTTAAAAAAACCCCAAAATAGGGCAAAAAACATCTGCGAAAAACTGTGTAAAGGATTTTGAATGAGATCACTTGATTCTTGATGTGAGTGATAAGCCTTACTGATTGGTTCACAATGCACCTGGCGATGATGAAAACGAATGATGATTAGATGCGTGATGACCTTCCAATGAAGGGAGATGGTGGTGCACACCACCTAGGGAGGATAGGTGCGCCATGCACAATAGAGAAGGTAGAGAGGAACAGTGAAAAAAAAAATAACGAGGAAAGTTAAAATAAGAAAAAATAATAAATAAAAAGGAGATAAATATATAAAATAATGAAATTAAATCACATGAAGATATGAAATAAATAATTAATGTAGGTTTACCTTGTTTTAAATATTTCTAATTTTTCACCAACCATATCTATTTTATTATTTATTTTTATTCCTCTTTAAATTCAGTTAATTTTCATTAATCATTTTTAATTATTTGTATACTGAATGCTGCGCTATGGCACAATGTAATATTTTACATAATGCCTAAACAATTACTTAATTATTTTTAACAGCTGTCTGGGACACGCAACAGGTTGCATAGTCACCTGCCCCCGGTCTCTTTTAATATTTGGATTAAAATCTTAATAGTCCACATCATGATTTAAGTCAACATGATAAATGCTTTTTTGTAGGTAATTAATAATATTTAATCTAACCTGACAATAAATATCCACCCATGTATATACATGGTACATATAAATATATATATACACATCTTCTTATTCATGTATATACACACGCACACACACATATATATAACTATATATACATATATATATATATATATATATATTTAATCCCATATATATAGATATACCTTATTTATGTATACATCAATTTGTTTGTCCCAATATAATAATAATAACAATAACTAAAATAATTATTATTATTTAATTTAACCCATAAATGACACCATTAATATTTTAATGACAACAACCATAAATAAAAAGTATAATGGTTTTTAAATAAATATTGATTGAGCATTTGTTTTTAAATTGAACAATTAATAATATCATATTTATTACATTACCGGGTTATTATTCACACCCCAACACAATTTATTAATTGGGATATTGTATATCTATTTATTGACAGCAATGAAAAGGATAATATTAATAAAAAAATTATTATTATTATTCCTAATATCCAACAATTATATTTATCCGAATTAAATTATCTTCGACTCTGATATGACCAAATGTCCAATAATTGCAAATGTTATACCCTTCCTTGGGTAAACCCCATGTCCAGGAACTATCAGTGGTCTCAGATTTCTCATTCGATGCATCATTTGGGAGAAAGAAATTATTTATTATATATAAAATTGAATAATTAATTAATTAAAAATAAATATGGAATTATCATTTGTCTGGGTTCCAAACACCCAATTCGAATCAAGGTTATACCCTGCTTATAGTAAACCCGGCGTTCCAGACCAAACGATAGTATTAGATTTCTCATAAGATGCATTGTTCGAGAGTTATATCATTTTTTAAGAAGAAAAAAACAAGGGTATCAATAAAATAAACAAAATATTTTTATTCTATCAATGCCGTACTGTCTAATTTCCGAAACAAAATGTTCTGACACTCAGTTTTAAAATAAACCATCCCCATTAATAGAAATTTTTTTCCTGTGTTTCTTCATCTGGTTCAAAACACTGAATGTTACAATTTCCCTAAATTCTAGCGGCCATAAATATTTCATAATCCACTTTATTAAAGTGTCAAGGTGTTAATCAATGGAGATCATCAGAAGGAGATGTATTAGTTTTAATTAAGTAATTTAATTTAATTTCTTCTTGTTCATTTTTAATATCTTCTTTAAACATGATATAATAATAACTCTAGTATCATTCATATAATAAATTTTAATTATATTAATATAAACTCATAAATTCATCTATACTTCAAACATGTATAATTAATCACCAGTGTGTATTTGTGGATTATCCCATCCACAAATTCATATAATTCATCTTCCATTACCATTTCTCAAAACTGCTAAGAATGATAGAATTAATTTTCCTATATGATATTAATGAAATATTTAGCATTATAATAGAAATATTTATCATTTATTTCATTACCATTTAATTCACATAAAAATGATAATATAATTTTTTTCATATGTCTTAACTATCACATTCATTAAGTGATATGATTCATTTTTTATCATCACATCACATGAAATATTTATATATATATTATTAATGTAATGTTATTTATATAATTATCACTATGTAGATATAAATAATACTTAATTTGATTCTAAAATGATCGTTGGAAAATGAAATTCTTACACATGCATATATACGGCCTACTGTCTCCATGATTATAAAGTTGTACATTTTTCATAACCATAAATAAATATTTTTATTTATAATTATTATTGATTTATAATATTTATTATTATATCATAAATATTAGAATAGAGATTTTTTACTAATCAAACCTTTGATTGTTTTCAACTTATCAATTTTAGTTTGGACTCCTGTACCGAATGTCATCAATACAGATGATGTGAAGTAAAATAATTAAGTAATTTCAATAACATTTTAATAAGTGATATAAAAAGAATAACAAACATTAAAATTAGATTATAAATAAATAATAAGTTTACCATAATTTAGTATTTAGTAATATTAATATTTTATGTGATGAGTCATACTCAAGGTAAGAAACTTCTTAACATTATCATCGTTATAATTTTTTAAATATTTATTTTTCAAAATCATTCAGTTCCATATTCATTTAAAAAAAATATTGAATGTGTTTATATAGACATAATTCATTAAAATAATATTTTTTTAGTTTCATTGAAATTATTACATGTGTTTTGAGACTGTTTGACTGAAAAATATATTTTAAATAATTTTCAATTGGTGTATATAATGAATTTTTTGTTCAATAAATTTTTTTTTCATATGGGTGAAAATAAAATTTTATCTGTGAAATGTTCAAAATTTCACATATTTATGTGTTGACATTATAGAATGATACTAAAAAAATTTATGGGTGGTTATGTGATAATAAAAGAATTGGTGGTTACATTATAACTTCTAGTGAATTGGGTTTGAAAGCCTAATGTATGGCTATTAAATTTATAATAGTCACATTTATGGAAGTGAACTGTATTGTCATTCGATTTGTAAATGTTACATGTTTATAATTAAAATTCATAAATATTATATTTTAGTTTAATTATATTCAAATTTAAATACTTATCTTAGATATTTATTCTTATATGTTTTTATGAAAATATATTGATTTTCAAAAGGTGTGATAACAATATTGCGGAAATGATGATCACTTTTTCTGGGTACAAGGTTTTTTTTTTAATGAAATGTTTTATAGTTTTTCACTAGACTAATGGTTTCTTTTATTTGATGACATTTACATGTATTTTATTCTAATATCATGTTTGAAATGTTTTTTCAAATTGTTTAAGGAATATTTGGATCATGGTTGATATCATGGGAAAATTGTGAAGATTTACTAGGGTAACAAATCATGTTTTATATTTAAAAATAGTTTATCTACTTTGAAAAATGGAAATTGATTATAAGTATACACATGTAATGTATTAGTTTACTATGTAATGGTTTTGTAAAATTATCTAAATATACATTCCTAAATGTTCTATAGAAATTATAGAAAATAAATTGATGTCAATGTTCACTAGAATATGTTATATATAAATCACTGTCCTTAAAACTATAATCTATCCATCACTATAAATTGGTTAAGAATACATGAACTACCAAAAAAATTTTATATTGAGACCATTTGATGTTTTATGGGGATATAAAACTGCATGACCACTATTCACCTGATTATTTCAAAAATATTGAGAATAATAACCAATAAGAACATTCGTTTCACTCTTAATGTAAAATTTTTCTGAAAAAAAGTGTATGAATATAATGAAGAATAAATAATTTAAAATATGATAGAACGGTTTATTTAACCTATAATAATAAATAATAAAAACATTATTCCCTATGAAAATTAAAATTGTATCAAGATGCATCTAGATAATGATAATAGATTTTAAATAATTACATTGATAACATGCCTCGACTAATCAAAATTAGAATTATGAAAAAAATTAATGTCAAAACATTATCCATGTTAATAAAATGTATATCATGACCATAACCCATCTATATGGATAAGGTGTATAATGAAGAATTACATTATAATTATTAAAATATTAATATCTATTTCAATACAAACATATAGAATTAAAATGAATTTCCCATTTTGAGTAAAACTATAACCATTCTAGATGAACTATAAAGAATCAAAATTATATAAAATGTAATGATGACACCATATAGAGAAATTAGTACACAATAATATACTGTAATAAATTTTTTTACTGTAATCCATTAATGAGAATGGATTTTGTGGACTTAAAAGAACATATTCCTAGTGTAAAAAAGGAAACCTCAAATTTTGTTGAAAAATATGAATAACATCCTCATATAATAATGTTTGAGTAGTACACTAATGAAGAGATCATGAATTTTAATTTTCAATATTTTTAGTTCATACCCCCAGTAAATATATATATATATATATATATATATATTAGTGGACAAATAATGAAACATACCCCTTTAAGAGAGAATAATTTCAAAATAGAATGATACATGAATGTGAAAATTAAAAATTTTCATATAAAAATATATTTTAAACATTTTAATATAAGTATAAGTCATTTTTCACATAAAAAATTCATTTTATGATGGTGAACTAAAAATCATGGAAAAATATACATTTTAGTGAATCTAAAAAATTATATTCTTGAAAATTTTATTTTTATTAATTGTGATATGATGATACAAAACAGATGATTATGAAAGGGATATTTCAATAATAATTAAAATTTACATTTGTGGAAACCCACATGTAACACCCTAGGTAAATAAATAGTATGAAATTTTCACATTTATCCATATTTGTGAATAAAATATTAATATAACTTCAAAGGGGACGCTATGCTCGATGGCGTACCCAACAGGAAACAACGAGTTTCTTGGGAATCTTACGTTGCACTCTAATAATAAAAAAATATTATTTTAACAGGTATTTAATGCATAGCTGTTGTGATGGCAGGAATGAATAGAAATAACTACAAAATGATTATATATGTTTGTCAAATATTTTTACTTTTTACAATAAATGTTATAGGATTAAAAATGTGAATGAATCAAATTTTAAGCGTAAACAATCTAATATTCTTTAAAAGGTTGATTAACCGACTTTTGATGGTGAAACTCTTTTAAATCCACTTTTTGATAATTTTCTGTGTTATATTTGACAAAATAAAATTCTTCTTTAGAATCAGGACATCAAAATTTACTTTGTGTAAATTTTTGGCATTTTTCCGATAAAGTACATTTTTAATGAATATTGAAAATTGTTTTATTTTAATTTAAAACATCTTTTTAATATAATTTATTTATATGATTAGATTATATTTTAAATTGGTTTTAAATTGAAATTAGAAATTATTTTTACCATTAAATCCAATGGTGGTTATTGGAATTAATTTCACTTTAAAATTGGACTTAAACTAGTGTCAATCTTTTAATAGATATTGTTTCCTAAAAACACACTATTTGTTTTGACAGTGGGAATTAATTATTAAATTAATTAATGCAACTTATATGTTTTTAATTTTTTAAAATAGGCATCATTTTTCAATTTTTAATATCAAATATAGCCTAGGGTGAATTTTTCGTAATTTTTTGAAAAACTTCAATTTTTGATGAATAGTGAAACCACCAAGTGGTACTTATAAAAATTGATTTTCCGTTTAAATGAAAATTTTCCACCTTTGTGTTTTTAATTTCAAAATTCCAACATACATGGTTTTCATTAAGAAGTAAAATGTAGTTCAATGAGAATAAAATAATTTTTTGATAAATAATTACTTATTAAGTTCTTAATCGAGATTAGAGGTAATTAGTGTAATTTAAGGTAAAACTATTGTTTTAATAATGTGAAATGACCTAGAAACATGTCCTACCCTCATTGTATGAGTCGTGGACGACCAAGAAAATCAATTGGTCAACTTGGGGACCCCATGGAACCACTTTGGTTGGAAAATGACATAAAGAAATTTTTATTTAAAGTTAAAATAAAAATGTCACAAGCATGAAATGTTTAACTAAAACAATTTTTAAATGGGGTTATACAAGTAATATTTTTGAATATAAATATTCATTATAAATCAGAAAATATTTCCTACATCATGATATTTTTTCTTATAATTTTTAGACACTAATTAAATTAAATTATTTATGACAGCATGATGATGTAGTGATTTCCTCATTATTTAATGATTTAAATAAAATGAAAAGATAATGTAAAATCTAAGACCTAAACTTGTCACAAACCTATTTTATGGGTATATTTAGTTACCTTATCACCTTACCCTTGAAATACATCAATTTGGGACCTTTAAAATCCAAAAATAATTTGAAAATAAAATAACATTTTGTAACTTTCCAAGAGTGCACATCCTCTCCTCTTATAAAAGGCCCCCACCTCTACCACCTTACACACACCTATGAAGCCTTTTTCTCAGACAAACCCGGCCAATTTCATCTCTCCACATACCTCTATTCATCATTGAAGCCTCATTTTGGGCAGAATCATTTCCACGGAAGCCTTTGAGCTCAAATCAAAGGAAGTTACCCGATTTAAAGGTAATGTCTTCCCTTGTGTTTTTTTTGCTTATCGAACCCCCTAAACCCTTTTTATTATTTTCTTTTGTAATATAACCAGTATCATAAATATACAAGGATGTTGTTATGTGATGGATTCGAGCTACAATTACAAACACCTTCGTATAATGGTTAAAGAACATATTGTTTCTGTAGATGGCGAATTACTGCCTCATGAAACGATGATTGTTCAATATTCTATTAACACCTTCAAAGGTGTTCATTAAGATGTAACCATATTTATATATTATATATAATATATATATGTTTTCCTTAAGCTTCTGTATTTTTCATTTATGGCATACCATTATGGTTTCCATTATGGGTAAACGTGATATCTTCATTTTAGGAAGTGTGGACTACCGCCCCCTCAAAGTGATTTGATTCGTTAATGCCATATGTGGGACGTATAAAGGATGGAATTAATGGTATTACATATGTTATCCTACTTGAATTATAATATACCTTTATATCTTTATTATTTCATTCCATTTAATACAAAAAAATAAATGAAATGAAAGTAGCGTTCATGCGTACGTACGGCTTACCGTCTCCATGAATGGTACATTTCATTTCTTATCTTCAAATGTTATATACTATTATAAGTACATATATATGATGGATATATATGTAATATATTACATCTAAACTATGGGTATCATTTTGGAATTATAATATATATATATATATCTCATTTTGTTTTAATTCCATTAATATGGCAAAAAATGAAAGTAGCATTCATGCGCACGTACGGCCTACCATCTCCATGAACGGTGATTTTAAATTTTTTTCTCCAAATGCTATGGAATATTATAAAACTAATATATACTGGATATATTTTATATTTATAACATAAATACTATTCTGGAGATGATGTACCTATAACTACATGGAAATTTCTTTTCCAACAAGTTCAATTTTTACTCATGTACTGAACATCGACAAAAACGTCTGATATGAACTCACTTTATTAACCAATTATTATAACATCATAATATGTGATATGAACTGAATAATAATATTTAAAGGAGGTCCTTAAGCAATTATAAATTGATCAAATTTTATTATTCAGGTGATTAAAGAACGATCGAGTCATGTCGGACACGAGGTAAGGGATCCTACTCATCTCTTTCTTTTTAAGTACAGTCTTTTATGTAATTACTTTTATGATAATCTTTATTATGTTTGGGATGTTCTTTTATATTACTCCTACTGTACAGTTTATGTTCACATTGTGAGTGATACTATTTGCTCTCATCAATCCATTTTGGATGTTTTGAATGGCGCCGTTAGACTGCGGAATTTTCGTAAGAGATCTAACCTCTCTCTTTTTTTAAGTACTCTCATTTATGTCAATTCTTTTAACCTCCTCTTTGTTATGATGGGGGATGTTATTTTATATTCCACATTCTTTAAAATTTACTGTAATATTATGAGATAATCTATTTGATCTAATCAATACATTATTAAAAAGTTTTAAGTGGCGTCGTTAGGCTGCTGAGTTTTTATAAGGGATTTTTCATCTCACTTTTATTCCTGTGAGATTTATGCTACATTTTCCACCATTTACATTGAGTGGTGTATTTAATTCCGATTATTATACTATTTGTGTAATATAATTTCATTTATGGGTACTTACATATTCATTGTTTGACCCTTCTTCAATGGTTTGTACGTTTCAAATGTTACCCATGTCGGTAAAGGAACCTTTCACCCTCCTCTTTTTAAATGACTTCTTTTGTTATGTCTTTTAATTCACATACTATTATGTTGGGATATGTTATTATATATCTTTATTAATGTAAATTTTATGTCCAAGTGATGAGATACCCTTTTTATCACTCATCAACTCATTTTATGAGTTTTGAAGTGACGTCGTTAGGCTTTCGAATTTCTATAAGGGAACTTCTTAACCCACTATCAATTATTTCGGTTAAACCTCTAATTCTTGATTTTATTATTCCAAGATTATGTTTAGAATCTATATGTTGTAGTTTCCACAAACCTTTGTTTGAATATACTATTTCTACACATAATCATCTCATTGATAAATTCTTATGTCATTTAGACGGACTTGTATCGGAAATCATAACTCAATCTCATTTCATTGATTTAAATATCTATGTCATTGGTTTTGTTTTTCCAGGATTACGTGTGAATTACCTCTGATTGTTTTACACGTAATATACACTTATATTTTGTGTATTCGTATTTGTCACACATAATCTTGTAATTGATTTATCCTTAATCTAAGGATACCGACTTTGTAAGGGACTTCGTCTCAATCTCATTTCTTTGAGGCATATTTGGTTTTACACACAACTTTCTTTTATACGGTGTATAAAATCCTTTGACATTTAATTTTATTCAAAAGAATTCTTTTTATATGAATCGTTTCACTAAACGACCAAAAGGAATGTTTCTTTTAACGTACGTAGTGACAACGACCTTTTCCACTACTGCGAGTATTAATTGGTATTTGGCTTCCTCAACAAGCCGTAATGTTTTTTAAAAATGAAATAAATACCATATACTCTTTTATGTATGTTGGTATTAAAAATGGTTTTTATAAAGTATTTGTTATGTCGATATATGTAAATTATATATTGTGATCGAAATGTGGAAATGTTTTTTTTCCATTATATTTGTTTATTGTCTTATGATTTTATAATGGTACTTGGACAATATGACGGGTGGTGCCGTGAATACCAGGATGGGTGGTTACGTTATGACCTCCAATGCATTGGGTATGGAAGTTGGCAGTATGGCTATTCCATTAAGTATGTGTGGAATTTGGCCGTATGGCTATTCCATTAAGTATGTGTAGAAGTCGGCCGTATGGCTATTCCATTAACTATGTGTGGAAGTCGACTGTATGGTTATTCCTTTTATATATGTTTATGTCCCAAGATACCCATTTTATGTTATGTACTCCTTATATGGGTTTTATGTTAATATTTTGTTTACAAAAGGGTAAGTAATGATCTTTTATTCATTGAAGAGTTTTTTTACTACTTCTAAAAGGTGAAAGGTATTACTTAGATAATGTATACATGGTTTACATGTTGTTTTGAAAAACTTACAGTTTTCATTCATAGTGTATCCCTTACTGAGCTATTTATGCTCATCCCAAGTTTTTGAAATTTTTTCCACAGGACATAAAGCAGAATAGGGTCAAGGATGGGATCAAGGGAAAGTCATGCTACATAAAACATGGAACTAGACATGTTTATTTTTAAGAGTTTTTATTTAATGGAAACTTAGTAGAAGTTTCTACTTTGTAATCTTTTGAGATTTAATAGTCATGTCCTAATTCTCTAAAACTCTAAACCTGAAAAGATCCTCAATGTGAATTATTCATTTAATTAAATATTAAGTAAGGATTAAGGATGGGGCCTTATAGTTGGAATCAAAGGTCGGTTTAGATAACTTTAGATGTTAGGGTATTCTTTAAGCATTAGTGACATTACGATAATGGTTATAATTTCAGAAAGATTCCTAGTTTTAGATAAAGTGAATGAGTCAGTATATCTTAGTGTTTATCTTCATCATTAGTACATGATGGTTTTGTTGATATACTCACATTAACATTTCTGTTTTTAGTGAATGGATGGATCTTGCAGGCACCAAAGTGACAATAGGTTTGAAGAAAACTGTGGTGGTTCTCTGATAAAGAGACTAGATGAAATGGGGGATTCAATGAGGAAACTCGTGGTTGCTCTAATCCAACTATCGAGGAGTCATGATCAACCACTTTTACCTTGGTAAGTTTTGTAATGAATCATGTACGAGATTCCATATTGATGTGGATGTTTAGGTCATAATTATAAAGGTAAACATTAGGGTTTATATGATCCTTACTTTTGAGGTAATTATGGGTTGTTATATATTATGATGGAAATGAAAAGCATGAGATAAAATTGCGGTTAAAATATATTATGATTATTTTTGATGATTTTATCTCGTTTTGGGGAATGTTTTAAGAATTATATAGTTTTGGAAAAAGGACAACCCGCAGACCGTGTGACAACCCATCACGTCGAAAAATGCTTCGGGAATCGAACCCACAACCAATGTGCAACTGGTATTTGTTGCCTACCACTGGACTACGTGAAGTCCCTGGTTAGTTTGACAAATTATTTTTAGTTAGATGGTTATAGGAATCAAGAGTAAGTTTATTTTTTGTTATCTATGGAAATGATTAACCTATCATGGAGGATGTGTGATTAGTTTAATTTCTTTTCAATATGATAATTTAAGAGCAACTGATGTTATTTGGAGATAAAAGTTAATTTGTACCTTGGACGACTATGTGAATAAATCCTTCAAATATTTGCGTTTCAATCTTAGTTTGGTTTACTTTGAAGTATTTTATGGACAATTTTTTATCGAATGGTCTTCGGGTTTTGTTGGACAAATTTTGGAGATTATGAATAGATTTTCTTTTTATAGAGGGTTATCCTTTTCTAGATTATTTGATATTATACTAACCTTTTTGTTTTTTGTTTTTGTTAAGGTATAAATATATGGGAAGAATATAGTTCTCTTATTTTGATTAGGTGATTCTCTAGAAGTTAATTATAGTACTCTTAATGTGAACAAGTCTTCCTAAATACTCGTCTTCTGGAAGCTATGAGTCTGTGTAAGAAATCTAGTAAAAGATGAATGTCAACATGACAAGTAAGTATGTTTCCTTAAGATCAAAAATAAATTCCTCAATGAAGAGTAACTTAAAACAAATGATTTGTCTGTTAACTTTTCCTACTGGGGAATCGAATACCGTTTAACCCATCACAAGTTTGTGATTTTCTTATGGTTAACTTTCTCTTATACATGTTTACTATCACTCTCCATTAGAACATGACCCTTTTTTCCCCCGTGTCCATATTTTCATACTTTTAATCCTAGTATGGGTTAACTTGAGTGACCTTTGTACTTATATTTCTTTATTTTAATGTGATTGTTTTACTGACTCTTGTTCCAATTTGGGATTTTCAATGATGTTTCCAAGCCCAATTTTAAAATTGCGAGGATGCAATTCCCAAAAGGGGGGAATGATGTAACACCCCTGGAAAATAAAGAGTATGAAATTTTCATATTTATCCATATTTGTGAATAAAATATAAATATAACTTTAAAGGGGATGCAATGCTCGATGGCATACCCAACACACAACAACGATTTTCTTGGGAATCTTACGTCACACTCTAATAATAAAATAACATTATTTTAAAAGGTAGTTAAAGCCTAGCTGTTGTGATAGCGGGAATGAATTGAACTAACTAAATAATTATTATAAATTTTTTTCAAATATTTTTACTTTTTTCAATAAATGTTAGAGGATTAAAAATGTGAATGAATCCCATTTTAAGCGTAAACATTCTAATATTCTTTAAAAGGTCGATTAACCGCCTTTTGATGGTGAACCTATTTTAAATCCACTTTTGATCAATTTATGTGTTATATTTGACAAAATAAAATTCTACTTTAGAATCAGGACATCAAAATTTAATTTGTGAATTTTTTTTGTATTTTTCCGATAAAGTACATTTTTAATGAATAGTGAAAAATGTTGTATTTTAATTCATAACCTCTTTTTAATCTAATTTATTTATATGAATAGATTATCTATTAAATTTTTTTGAAGTGAAATTACAATATATTTTTACCATTAAATCCAATGGTGGTTATTGGAATTAATTTCACTTTGAAATATGACTTAAACTAGTTTCAATCTTTTAATAGATATTGTTTCTTAAAAACACGATATTTGTTTTGACAGCGAGATTTAATTATTAAATTAATTAATGCCACTTATATGTTATGAATTTTGTAAAATAGACATCGTTTTTGAATTTGAAATATTAAATATATCATAGGGTGAATTTTTGGTAATTTTTTGAAAAACGTCAATTTTTTATGAATAGTGAAACCACTAATTGGTACTTATAAAAACTGATTTTCCGTTTAAATGAAATTTTTCCAGCTTTGTGTTTTGAATTTCCAAAATCCGACATACATGGTTTTCATTAAGATATAAAATGACGTTCAATGAGATTAAAATAATTTTTTGGTGAATAGTAACTTATTAAGTTCTTAATCGCGATTAGAGGTAATTAGTGTAATTTAAGGTAAAAATATTTTTTTAATAATGTTAAATGACCTAGACACATGTCCTACCCTCATTGGATGCATCATGGCCGACCAAGACAATCCATGGGTCAACTTGGGGACCCCATGGAGCCACATTGGTTGGAAAATGACATAAATAACTTTTTTATTTAAAGTTAAAATAAAAATGTCACAAGCATGAGATTTTTCACTAAAAAAATTTTTAAATGGGGTTATACAAGTCATATATTTGACTATAAATATTCCTTAGAAAGATAAAAATATTTCCTACATCATGATAGTTTTTTATAATTTTTAGACACTATATAAATTAAATTATTTATGACACCATGATGATGTAGCGATTACCTCATTATTTAACGATTTAAATAAAATGAAAAGATAATGTAAAATCTAAGACCTAGAATTGTCACAAACCTATTGAATGGGTTGATTTAGAAACCGTATCACCTTACCCTCTAGATAAATCAATTTGGGACCTTTAAAATCCTAAAATCATTTGATAATAAAGTAACATTTTGTAACTTTCCAAGAGTGCTCCTCCTCTCCTCTTATAAAAGCCCCCCACCTCTACCACCTTACACACACCTCTCAGGCATTTTTATTCTTATCTTTTGTAACAAAACCAGTATCCTAAATGTAATAGGATTTTTTTATGTGAATTATTCGAGCTACACTTACACACACCTTCGTCTAATGGTTAAAGAACATACTGTTTCAGTGGATGGTGAATTACTGCCTCACGAAACGATGATTGTTGAATATTCTTTAATCACCTTCAAAGGTTATCAATAAGATGTCACTATATTTATATATGATATATAATATGTTTATTTTTTTCCTTAATCTTTTGTATTTTTCATTTATGGCATACCTTTATGGTTTCCATTATGGGTAAACGCGATATCTTCATTTTAAAAACTGCGGACTACCGCCCCCTCAAAGTGATTTGATTCGTTAATGCCATATGTGGGACGTATAAAGGATAAAATTAATTGTGTTACATATGTTATCCTACTGTAATTATAATATACCTTTATATCTACATTATTTCATTCCATTGAATACAAAAAAAATGAATGTAGCATTGATGCGTATGAATGGCTTACCATCTCAATGAATTGTACATTTCATTTCTTATCTCCAAATGTTATGTTATATTATAAGTACATATATATAATGAATATATATGTAATATATTACATCTAAATTATGGGTATCATTCTGGAATTATAATATATATATCTCTCATTTTGTTTTAATTCCATTAATATTGCAAAAAAAATGAAAGTAGCGTTCATGCGTACGTATGGCCTACCGTCTCCATGAACGGTGATTTTAATTTTTTATATCCAAATTCTATGGAATAGTATAAAATGAATATATACTGGATATATATGATATTTAAAATATAAATACTATTTTGTTGATGATGTACCTATAACTACATGGAAAATTATTTTCCCACAAGTTCAATTTTTACTAATGTACTGAACATCGACAAAAACGTCTGATATGAACTCACTTTATAAACCAATTATTATAACATTATAATATGTGATATGAACAGAATAATAATATTTAAATGAGGTACTTAGGCAATTATAAATTGTCCAAATTTTATTATTCAGGAGATTAAAGAACGATCGAGTCATGTTGGACACTTGGTAAGGGATCCTACTCCTCTCTTTCTTTTTAAGTACACTCTTTTATGTCATTCCTTTTAAGATCATCTTTATTATGGTTGGGATGTTATTTTATAATACTAATACTGTAATTTTAATGTTAATATGGTGAAAGACCCTATTTTCTCTCATCAATCTATTTTGGAAGTTTTGAGTGGCGCCGTTAGGCTGCCGAATTTTCGTAAGAGATCTAACCTCTCTTTTTTTAAAGTACTCTCATTAATGTCACTTATTTTAACCTCAACTTTGTTATGATGGGGGATGATCTTTTATATTACTCTTTCTATAAATTTTATTGTAATATGATGAGATACACTGTTTGATCTCATCAATCCATTTTTGGAAGTTTTATGTGGCGCTGTTAGGCTGCCGAGTTTTCGTAAGGGATTGTTCATCTCACTTTTATTCCCGTTAGATTTATGCTACATTTTCCACCATTTCAATTGAGTGGTGTATGTAATTCCTATTATTATACTCTTTTTGTAATATAATTTCATTTATGTTTACTTTAATATTCATTGTATGACCCTTCTTCAATGGGTTGTGCGTTTCGAATGTTACCCAAGTCGGTAAGGGAACCTTTCACCCTCCTCTTTTTAAATGACTTCTTTTGTTATGTATTTTAATTCACATACTACTATGTTGGGATATGTTCTTATATATCCTTATTAATGTAAATTTTATGTCCAAGTGATGAGATACCCCTTTTATCTCTCATCAACTCATTTTATGAGTTTTGAAGTGACGTTGTTAGGCTGTTGAATTTCTGTAAGGGAACTTCATAACCCACTTTCAATTCTTTCGGTTAAACCTCTAATTCTTTAATTTATTATGCCAAGATTATATGTGGAATCTATATGTTGTATCTTCCACTAACGATTGGGTGTATATACTATTTCTACACAAAATAATCTGATTGATAAATTCTTATGTCATTTAGATGGACTTGTATCGGAAATCATAACTCAATCTCATTTCATTGAGTTAAATATCTATGTCATTGGTTTTGTTTTTCCATGATTATTTGTGAATGAACTCTGATTGTTTTACACTTAATATCCACTTATATTTTGTGTATTCGTATTTGCCACACATAATCATGTAATTTATTTATCCTTAATCTAATGATACCGACTTTATAAGGGACTTCTTCTCAATCTCCTTTCACTGAGGAATATTTGGTTTTACACACAACTTTCTTTTTTACGGTGTATAAACCCCTTTTACTTTTAATTTTATTCAAAAGGAATATTTTTATATGATACGTTTTACTAAACGACAAAAAGGAATGTTTCTTTTAGCGTACAAGATGACAATGACCTTTTCCGCCGCTGCGAGTATTATTTGGTCTTCAGCTTCCTCAACAAGCCATAATGTTTTTTAAAAATGAAATAAATACCATATACTCATTTATGTATGTTGGTATTGAAAATGGTTTTTATAAAGGATTTGTTATGTCGATATATTTAAGTGATATATTGTGATCGAAATATGGAAATGTTTTCTTTCCATTATATTTGTTTATTTTCTTATGATTTTATAATGGTACTTGGACATTATGACGGGTGGGGCCATGAATACCAGAACGGGTGGTTACGATATAACTTCCAATGCATTGGGTATGGAAGTTGGCCATATGGCTATTCCATTAAGTATGTGTGGAAGTTGGCCATATTGCTATTCCATTAAGTATGTGTGGAAGTCGACCGTATGGCTATTCCATTAAGTATGTGTGGAAGTCGACCGTATGGTTATTCCATTTAAGTATGTATATGTCCCAAGTTACCCTTTTTATGTTATGTGTTCTTTATATGGGTTTTATGGTAATCATTTGGTTACAAAAGGGTATGTAATGATATTTTATTCATTAAAGTGTTTTTTTACTACTTCTAAAATGTGAAAGGTTTTACTTAGATAAATTATACATGGTTTACTTATTTTTTGGAAAAACTAAAAGTTTTCAATCTTTGTGTATCCCTTACTGAGCTTTTTATGCTCATACCATGTTTTTGAAATACTTTTCACAGGACTTAACGCAGAATATGGTCAAGGATGTGATCAAGGGAAAGTCATGCTACCTAAAACATGGAACTAGACTTGTTTATTTTTAAGAGTTTTTATTTTATGGAAACATAGTAGAAGTTTCTACTTTGTAATCTTTTGAGAAGTAATAGTCATGTCCTAATTCTTTGAAACTCTAAACCTGAAAAGATCGTCAATGGGAAATATTCATTTAATTCAATATTAAGTAATGATTAAGGCTAGGTCCTTATACCACATTATTAAAATAGTAATAAAATTTTACTTTATTAAATGTATATTTTCAAATAGATTATAAGAAAATAAAATATTATAATATATTTGTTTTGGAGAACCATAGAATGGTATGAAAATGCTTATGATCAGACCTTATGACTCAATGAAGAGGACTTAAGTCACAAAATAATCATGTAACATGGAAAATAATTGTATTAGTATACACATCAACAAGGAAACTTAATTTGGATAATAAATAAAATTACATAAAAGGAAATAAAATATATTGAATATGTGGGATATTAAACCAACAAAACATCATGAAAGGTAATATTGGTTCTTGAAATGTAATGTATCTCAATGTATCAGAATTAAGACAACTAATAATAATATTAATTTAGTATCACTTTCATCGAAACCATTGAAATATATCGAATATATTTAAATTTAAAATCACATTATTTTTTTATAAATCATTATTTCATTATCTCGAATTTGAATTTTATACACCACTTAAATATTTTTTTTCACAATATTAAATGAGTCTCAAAGAGAGGAATTGGAGTTAAAAAACCCTACTGGATTGGTATCATTTCAATGAGAATCCCTTTATTGTTAAAAAATTAAATTCAAATATATGTACTAATAATGAAAATGTATTTAGTATAAAATATCACATGTTGGATATATAGAAACCATACAATATAAAAAAATTTCAAAAATATAATGGAGGTCTCGATGATGGGAAATTGAGCTAAAATACCTTACCTTACTTCTTAACTAAGGTATTTTTAATATAACATCCTCTAAAAAATAAATAACACAATAATTTTTGTGACAAACTTACTAAATTTTTTTTCTTTTTTATAAACCATATTATATTTTTTATCATGATTATATTTATTTTTTATAGAGTATTATGTAAATCTATTATTGATAATATTAAATATATTTCACATATTTAACCATTTAAATATCATTAACTATGATTTAATAAAAAGGTAATTAATGATATATAATTTCAAATTCCATAATATATAATATTTCATTATTTATTATTTTCTTATTTCATTCCAAATGTGTTTTAGTTATTTAAAGTCAAAATAGAATTGATAATGACTAGTTTTGGTAATTTTGGTTGTCATAGATAATTTATTAATAATAAATTATACACATTATGTGACATCTAAAAAACAATATAATGATTAATATTTGACAATTCCCCTATAATAATATAATTGTTTCCAGTTTAAAATTTATCGATGATTAATTTTCAAAGCATCATTCAAGTAAGTTGTTAAACCGACAATGACTTGAACAAGCATTAACTTGATGGATGAGATTGGATATGGAGGTGTTTATTTTTAAAACATATCATTTTAAATGAGTAATAATTATATTATTTTTTTTATTTATTTATTTTTCAATTTTAACCATATTATATATATGTTTTCAAATAATGAAAAAAGATAAGATAAATGGAGTTATAATGGAGGAAGGAGTCCTCGCTCAGGCACATTTGGCTATCATTTGTTGGTGTAATTTGATGAAAATGAGTAAATAATGGTCCCAAAATTAAGAATATATGTATATATATGTATGATAATATATTATAAATTTATTTATATTAATATGATATTTGGAAGTATAATTTGTTGCATAAAACAAAAGTATGAGATAATAATTATTTTAGTGTTCGTTCTTTCCTTGGAAGTACTGGTTAAATAAAAGGGATGTGTCTATATATGGTTGTCCAATGGATTGTTAAAGTGGGATAGTGATATATGGATGATACAATTATATATTTTAATAGTGTAATTTAATTATTAAATGTACATTTGATGGCTGAAACAAGATTCCATTTATATTAAAAGAGGTGGATCTTTTGAAAAAAACTCGTCAATTTTCAATAATGTGGTTAAATAATTCCATGATGAATTGATCGAGAGTTCAAAAAATGGATTTTGGGATGTATTTGGTTTATAAATACTCACCCATGGATTTATACAAATTATTTGACCATGTTTTAGTGTCTTACCATTATGTTTTTATTTTTACTATTATACTTTTAAACAACATACACAAATTTTAACAAAGTGATTCTGTGATATGTTAAAAAAATGAACACATTAAAAAAATAGTTCCCCTGAGGTAAATTTATGATCTGTTTAATCATACAAAATTAATAAGTATTATAAAATTAACATTGAAATTAAATCGTTTAATGTTTACACGAACTGTTTCATTAGTAAATTGACATTTTAAACATTACAGACTCTTAATAATTTATATTATTTTTTTCAACTAAACAATGTATAATATATTTATCAATGTTTTGGGAAATAATATTTTATTAAATATTTTATGTTGTTCAATTTAATTCATTCAATTTAAATTACATGTTTTTTAATAAAATAATTTAATTTGTCTTTCAGAATTTTCATATAATTTAACATTATTCTATATAATATAAATTTTATACTCTGAAAAAGAAATTACCATATTAAATAATAGTAAGAATACTATGTCATATTTAACAAAAATTTTAATTAATAATTTTTCAATGAGTATGGAAAATTTATTTTAATGTTTGTGTATGTAACACATAAAACCCAATTCATAAAAAAGTGTACTTTTATGCATAAATTTCAAATATATTAATACAATATAAAATTTATTGATTCTAATTATTTTATGAATATTATTATTTATCAAATAATAATTTTTTAAATTTATTATAAATCCAAATACTTTTTAACTCATAGGTAAATTTAATCAATGAATCAGATGAAAAACTGTTTTTTCAAAAAATTAACGACCTTTTCAAAATTGATATCGATGGGTTTTAAAAATTCTTATTAGAATTTCTATAATATTTATTAAATAAATATTTTTTTAATATCCAATATTCTTCCAAAACTAATATTCCATATAACGGGATGTTATTTGAAAATTCATTAATTTTCACTATTTAGGTTAAAACAATTATATTAAAAAATCATTCAATGATAATTCCAAAATGAAGAATTGAAAAATCATGTTTATTTTCTATCATTAGAATTCATAAATAGAAAATTTTATCATATAGTAGGAAATGAAAAACATATAAAAAATTTGTATTCCATAAAAAACTATTATCAACATTAACTCATGTTAGATAATAATCAATAAAAATGATGATTATTATTTGATTCTAATATTATGTTTATTACTAATCATATTTAAATAAGTTGTCGATTATCTGCATCAATTATTTTGTGAAATAAAATTTCTTTAACATTTTGACTTATTTAAACATAACAAGTATATTTTGGTGTAACATTATCTCTATTTATCAAACTACATCATTGAGATTTAACTCATTATATCAATGTAAATTTAATATGGATCTATAAAATAACCATATAAATCTATATGATCATTGGATAAATTTTGACAGGGAAAATATAATTTATCTATATAAAACCAATTATCAGTTATTTATAAATAGATTTAACCCATTCATAATTTTACATAAAATTATAATAAGGGAAGGTGATCTACATCCTTAGAGAATTACATTCAAAAAATAATAAAATTTATTGATGTGATAATAAATGGAATCAATATATAGAATTTATTGAAATCATACATGACATTGGATACTAATATATATATTGAAAACACAATATTTGATACATTAGTAGTAGTTTGCTACGATTTTCCTTTTTCAGATGGTTTTTGGTAACTATTTCCATTGTGGTACAATTTATTGGGAAATTGAGTCATTCAATGACAAAATATCTTCTAGGTGCATGATTTGTAAAATATTATTTTAACATTGTTTTCATTTCTTGAGCCTCCTAAAAAGATTGAAAATGAAAATTTCTCCATATTTCCCATATGTAACATTTTATACTCTTTTCCTTCTTTTTTCTAGCAGACCATACTCATGGGATCTCTTCGTCCCCTTCCATTCTAGTCTTTAAGAGAAATATCTAATCTAGACTAAATTTATTCCCCCTAATTTTTATTGGATAGCTAACAATGAGAGATTAAATCACCCTCCATCATTTCATGGTTTGTTTCTCAATCTTATATTCTATTCTTTGTGTTTGTTAATATTACCTATTTATATGTAATTTTTCAATTATTTTATTTTATTTGGTTCTAGATCAATTCAAATTATGACAATGGATGAAATGTAATCTACCTTCATAATGTAGGTGGTATTATAATTTTACCAAATAGTTTAGTTTTTTTAAAGAACTCTCTATTGTATCGGATACCACCCTCTTATATGTGATGATTAAAATGTGTGTTAATTTTTTCAATTAATTTAGTAATAATAACATACAACATAAGTTCAATATTAGATTATTACATGATGTCTACCTCATTATTTTCAACCCCATTGTGTGTGTTGAAATAAATTCCCCCTAGATGTAAAATATAATTTATCTTAAACACATCATTAGTGGTTGGGTTTGAATTATAATTGGATTTTACATGATTCATAAATTATATGGTTTTATTTTATTAAATATAATACAGTATAAATGTCACACAATGATTTTTAAATAGATAATAAATTATTTAACTTCTAATTACAAATGATTGATTGGGATAAATAATTGTAAATTATTTCAATATAAATTCCTTGTGATATTATAAATAGATAATGGTTATTTTTTAATGGAAAATGGTTAAGGGAATTAGTAAACATTTTGTTTTATAAAATTTTGAATTGGTGGTTTGGAATGGGGTCTCACACCATTTATGGTAATTATAGGACTATCGATCCACATTCCATTACATCATATTTTGGCTGTGATGAATAACCCCACTATCATTAGTGATTTGAATTGTGTCTCGATTTCTCATGCGATTTTCAGATAGTACTCATATTGGATCCTATAGGTTATTTAGTTTTCCTAATGTTATGTAGTAACACCAAAAGTCCTTCAATACCATATTATATGTACATATTCATTACATGTCCTCATATACATAGTTTGTATCCATGGAAAATATTTAAAATTAGTCCTAAATGTTTGTGCAAGGTAAAATAGGATTTAGTTTTTCCAATCCATTGATGTAGTATTTGGCTCTATCCAGGTGCCCTCTAGGAAACTAATTTAACAAGTTTATATATTTCAGAATTGGTATAATTTCTATAAATCCTAAAAATCCTAATGTATAACATTGTATTCAACAAAAATTATGTTACATATCACCATGAATGTATGGGAATATAGTATCTAGAGTCTCTACTATACATTTACTATTTTACACAAAATAATTACATGACTAACTATTAGTGAATGTAACATCAATTGATCAAGTGTTTCTTGAAAGTGTGAACTTCTTCTATAGGTTTCATTACATGCAATACCATTTTTTATAGAACAATAATATATTATTAACATATTTAAAATTTATAAAATATGATATAACCTAGGAATTATATTAGCGGTTATGAATAGTATTTACTAAATTATTAAATATTATTGTTTATGTTAGTATAAAATTAGTACATTTGACACAAATTAATGAGGAATGAATAAAAGAACCCATTATTTATAAAAGGAATTGTTATATTTATGCTTCTAAAGGTGTTTTTTCTAATAAAACTAACTAATTAAAATTAGTTAATTATTTTAATGAAATATATATGTTATATATTTTATAAAATATTTTTTATATCCAAACATTGTGTTTTATAGGGATAACATAAGAACAAACTATATTATACAAAAAAAAATTATATTCTTATAAAGGGAAATTTATGACCTTTTTTTGGAGAACATGTTTTAAATTTTGATTTTTTCTCTTTAATTAATTTAATATGTACAAAATAAACATTATATTTTAAATAAAAAACATAAAAATATTTTTGGATGAATTGTTTATATTATTATTAATTGTTTTAATTTTTAATGAATAGTAAAAAATTTTGAATTTTAGTTCAAAACTGATTTTTATTTAATTTATTTATGAAGTCAAATTATTTATTATATTAGAATTTAATTATATTTTTGAGAATTTTTTTTCAACCTATATAATTTCTTCTATTTTTATCAATTTCAATTTAAAATTGATTTAAATTCTTTGTATCCATTCAAATATTCTTACCTTAAAAAATATCATTGTCATCCCTCGTATAAGATAAATTTTAATTTAATTTCTATTATTTACATAATTTTAATTTCAAATAATTGATTTTATATTTGGAATAATAATAACTACTAATTTATAATAATACCAAATTTATTTATAAAAATATTATACAATGTAATTTAAATTAATTACCATTATTAAGGTGAAATTAATATTAATAACGGAAAAAATATTTATCTTAGGGGAACAAATGACATAGAAACAAGTACTAAACCCATTTCAGTCCATAAAAAGGCCATTAATCATAAATTATTAAGTTGGTTTTTGGATTTGATGAATTATTTCAGGTAAAAACGTGGGTACACAATAATTATTTTCCTAAATACTATGTGAGTCCTTTTCCTCCATTACAAAGGACCACCACATGCCCTCATTCCTCACACCTATCTAGTCACATTTTATAATACAAAATATTAACAAATAGTATTCCATAATCTATCCCTAATACCTATAATCTTCCATTTATTTAGGATAATTTCCATGAAATCCTTTTGGTACAATCCAAAACTAGTTACCAAGTTAAGAGGTAAAAATCATTCATAAGATTCTTAGTTTGTTTTCCATTATCCACTCACTAAACTATTCTTATTCTATGATTTTATAACAAAACTAGTACCCTATATATACTAAAATATTTTTAGGTGTTTATCTACACTTATAAACACATCAATCTAATGGTTATCAAACATATTTGTTCTGTGTTTGGAGAACTATGCCTCACAAAACGATGATTTTACAATTTTTCAATACCGATTTTCATGGTTTAAAATTTGATTGAAAATCAATTTATATATAATATTTATGACATTTAATTTTCCTTTATATTTATTTAATTCATTTATAACACATACCTTTATCACTTAACTTTTTTTTGTTACTACGATAACATCTTTTGAGAAAGATTGTATTGTTTCCCCCTCAAAGCGATGTGATACGCTCATAATATACTTGGAATGTATAAAATATAATTATAATTAAAATTATGATACATAAATTTGTTTCAGGTGATATTACTTAAATATTTAACTATTTGAAATAAATACACACATAGAGACACACACACACACACATATGTTTTTCTTTATTACGCTTTCGCTCACTTAAAAAGTGATAATGTTATTCATGGATGTGTGGACTACCACCTCCTTAGGATGAGGCGATCCCTTTTATTCACCAAGAAATCTATGTAAATATATATATGATTAAATAAATTTATATTTTTGTCATAATTATAATTTTGTAATGTTATGGTGTTACTTACCTTCTTTCTATAATGATAATTGAAAGATGTGAAAGTTACCCTTGGATACGTACGACCTATAGTATCCATGATATTAAAATTGATTCATTATTAAAAACCATATTTTATGAATGGATTAAAAATTATGATTTCTTTATAAATATGATAATTATTTCATTACTAATATTATAGAGATGTTATATAATAAACCACTTTGATCATAGTTGACAAACCAATTAATTTTGACACATAACCCAAATTTTATCTAAACAACTAATGTAAACATAATTGGTTATATAGTTGTATAAAACATTTTAAAAAGTGATATTAAAGTAATTATAATCATAAAAAAGGTTTTCAATAAAGATAAAAATTCCCATTGGTTTATTATAAAGTATGTTAATTAACATTCAACAAAAATGAAATTTGAGGAATGGGATTATCATCCCACTTTTTAAATTTAAAAGATTAATGTTTTCTCTACCATTAAAATAGTTTCTATGCTATATAAACTGAAATTTTTTATATATTATATAATAATTAAATTTATCCTATTATAATTTAAGGAATTAATCTAATATTATTACATCATGAGGTTTAATTTAAAATGCTTCAAAGTGGCATGGAAAACTATGGAATGTATAAATATAATTTACATCGACAATAAAATTAATCTTCATTCAATTGTATTTCCATTAAAGGAATTTATATTACTGTTGTTCAACAAACCATTTCATTTTCCATTCCTTAGGTAATTCATATCATTTTTTCATGTAATAGTACCATTTTTACACACTTTTTTACTCATAATGATTTAAATATACTATACAAAAAACCCATCATCATTTCCATTTTTATTCAGATAACATGTTTTATTTCACACACATATTTTTAAAAAAATGTTTTCAAAAATGTTTTTATAATGATTTGGAAAAAAATTATCCATTTTTCCTTTAACCAATGTGTAAAATATAATATTCCTGTCACATTATGAAAAATTGAATTTTGGTAACTCTTTACCAAGAAAAAAGAACGATCCTTTAACATTGTATAAATGGTAAAAATTTACCCACCTTCATTCAGTCAAACAACCCTATCCATGTTTAATACTAAAAGTTTTAATGATACTATTTTTAAAATTTATTTCTAATGAAATGGTTTTTTTAAATGTTTTTTCAAATAAAAATGATATTTTCCTCAAATATGTTTCTAAAATATATTTTTATTACATTAACCATTATCAATGACAAAGTACCTTTATTTTAATCTACATGGTTTATTTTCTCTTGATTCCATCCTTATAATTCCCCTATAAGATTTTAATTGATTTTTTCAAGGACAATATTTATTTTCACATCCCTGATTAATTTTTTAATCCCATTAATATATTTAATATACCATTATCATTGAATTTCCCATAATTAACCATATAATATATCTTAGATATTACTATTTCCTAAAAAATATAACATTTTACATACGGTGTCTACTTTGACTGTTATTTTTCTATTTTTGGAAATAATGATAATTTTTTATTATTTATTCAATACATTTTTTTATGACAAATATTATTTATATGGAAATTTTAATATGATTAATGTTTTTGAATTGTATAACACTTGTGGGTCTATGTTATAGATACACCACTGATGGATCAGTAGTCCCATGGGACGAGTTATTCAACTACCGTCTTTATAAGGGTTTATACCGAATATTTTTAAAATCATCTTTTAAATGGTATTAATGGTAAAGTTACCATGTTATTAGGAAACATGGTGGCCAATAATCATGAATTTCATTCATATTCATTTTGGTTATTGTTCGTCAAAGAGATTTTATATCGATATAACTGTAGATACATTACTTTTCTTATTTCATTGATTAAATGAAATATGATTTAGTTTCATTCAATGAAATATCAGTTTTTAAAAATCTATTAATTAGAATTAAATGAGTTTTAATATAACCATTCAATAATTATTATTCTCTTCTCTCTATTTTCATTGTGTACATCAAATTTTATTTCAGTTATTTTCCATTTCATTACTGTTAATTCCATTGTTTCAAAAAATATTCCACTATATTGTAAAGTTACATTGCATTTGAGATCACCCATGTCATGATTATTTCACTAGGTATCAAACTAGTCTAATACAAAATATATTCCAGAATTTACTATAATAATATGATTTATCTTCGAATAAAAATATTTTCAAGAAATTTATTTACTTAAGAAAAATAATTTATGTAGTAATTAGTGTATTAATTTGTAATAAAAGACTCATTTATGTATATGGTTTACCAAGACTAATAATATACCATTCCTTCAAGAAATTATTATTTTAAATCATGATACTATTTTAAATATCATACATTATCTATGGGTTCTCTAGGGGCAGGTCACTAAAATTTCATATAGATTTACATGGCTCTGATATGTAAATAGACTATATTATTCTAGACAACATTTTTGGTGTCCTATTTTGTTTATGTCACACCATGTTTAGGATATAAATTGGTAACTAAAATATCCCTATATATAATGATAGGTACAAGGTAATTCACCCAGTTATAGAAATTTAAATATTTTAATGTCATGGGAGAATGGGATAAGATAACATATCATGTGCTTGTTTTTCTAATAGCAAATTATTTTTGGAATTTTCTACATTTGAATAGGTTTTTGTATATGAATGTACTCTGTATACTGTATATCCCAATTTTATAAATCAGCAAGGCTTGAAATAATTTTCTATTTGAATCGATCGAGGGATTGATCATTTTTAATATTATTGGATTATATCATTTTTTGTTGATTATTGTTCTTTCTTCAACGATTATTTATGTTACATTAAATCTCCACTATTTCTTTTTAATTATTTTTACAATTGTGTAACCATAATAACCTATGGTATAGTCTCCCCACAATACCACCTTAGACAATTTTCATTTTCTATAAGCCTCTAGTACGTGGGGAGGCACGCAAGGGCAATGTGATCTTTGATCTCGATTCCCGTTTAGGGTAGCCAAGGTCTGGAATTTATAATGTGGTATTAGAGGGTTTCCTTTTTTAATAATTCTTAATATTTTGTTATTATATTGGAGACTAGGAATATGTCATATTTTTTTAATGAGACTACTCCTAGGAGTAACTATCCAATGCATATGGGAAATCAAAATTTACCTAAGAGGGAAACATATTATTATTCGAGATTCTGCCTATTACGGTTCTGCTGATTTCACTATTGGGTGACCGAATTGTTTTGTGATGTTATTATTTTGGTAATATTGATATATATTTATTTAAACCCTATATTTTTAATAATATATAAAAATATCTCATATATGAATGTAATCTGTTAAAGACCTATATGCCACACATTTTCCATTCCCTGTTTTCATGGATTGTTCATTTCCTACAACATATATTTCGGTTTCTTGATATTCATATATGGAAATGTTCTAACACATGTTTCATAGGTGAAATAATTGATTTACTTAAGGATCATATGACAAGGATAAATGTTTTTGATATATATTGATGATGGATCCATAGTTTTCCAATTATATTATGTTATAACCACGAAACCTTGGTTCTATGGGAAATAATGTTATTTGATTGATTATCTAAATTCCATTCGCAACATATTAAGAAAATACTTCTTTAAAATAAAAATTACAATTAATATAATCTAATAAATTTATATGACCAGTTACATCACTATAAAATATATAAGGGATATTTAGTAGTTACATGATGTGCCAAATTCAATTTATAATGAGTATTGATATTATAAATTTGGAATGGTGACCCATCAAACTAATCCGTGATACATATATGTATTTCTGTGTTTGTGCGTGAAAGAGTTAAAACAAAATTGAAACTAAAAATTTTATTCAAATTTTTGTCAATCAATGGGGATTCCAGTTTCAAAATAAAGGGTCTTTTAACATTGAACATTTAATTGAAAATCCAAATAATGGGACACTAGTTGTGTAACATAATGTAAAGACCCATACTCATCCATAAAAGTATGTTTTTTTGAATATTCTCCTATGATCGATATAGAATTCTCTCATATTACATTATCACCAAGTCCATTCTCTTGGAGGAATAAATGATGTGTGAGTCATCTAATATGAAGTCTGGTACATATAATAATAATTTATTTTTTTAACATTTCATCTATTTATTTCACTTATACGGATTCAATTTTTCACTCTAGAATCATGCAACCATAATGGCCTTGAATCATAAACCATGAGAGCTACAAAGACAGTTCCCAAGGGAATCTATTCCCTATGTAACCATTGATATTTCATGTATTTCCACCTAAATCACTAAATGTATTTCCAACCAATTTTATTGTCACCAAATTTCAAGATGGTTTTTTTAGATGATAAAAATATTACATAGAGTTTCTAGACCTTCATAATCAATGGTAGATTTGACACAATAATTTTAGGAGGTGAACCAACTTATGATTTTGTATGAATTTGGACCTCATGATACTGATATATTATTAGGGGATATTATTTCTATGTTAAATCAATAATATTTTCCTCATAATTTTATGTTTAAGATCATTTATTATATTAAATTCTGATCAGCCAAGTGGTGGTTTGATGTCATTACCAAGGAAGGCGCACATCGATATATGGTTTCAAGGAACATTTAAATAATATTCTATGATTTCTTATTTCCACATAAATAATGGTATAATCGAGATATATAGCTCTTGATCTTTTAGATTATAACATTATATATGATAGAATATTACTCCCATTTTACCGATCATCATTGATTCACACTAACTCATGCTAGGTATGAGCTCATGACTAAGAGATGAAATGAGGATGGGGTAGTATATGGAATCTGATCATTGTTCAATGTATTCTTGTAGGAAAATATTACTATTATTTCATACTTGTCCCTCCTTATTAAGATGTATTTTTCGTAAGGTGAAGTTGTGAGAAGGATATCTTTAGCAACCAGATTGGATGGTAGTTCATCAAGTGAGAGGATGTGTCACTTAGAGACATTTCATACGAGAAGTTATAGTCATTAAATGGGATATGATAGTCTTTTATATGTTATCAATGTTTGATGATATGACAAAAAACAACATTACATGTGAAATACAGTTTGATACATAAGTTATTGAGGGATGGGTCAAATTCTACTCATCCATAAGACCTTCCACCATGGACTAGTGAGACATGATATACACATGCTCCACAAATATATAATGTGGCTAGTAATAGGTCACCAAGCCTCCCAATGGAGAAATTCAATCAACATTTTCCAAGGTGGTGGTCATGTTAGAGGGAACAAGACATAGGATTAAAAGAGCTAATAGACTTGGTCTTTTCAATGAGGTAATGTTATGTCTTAGAGACATGGTACAATCTTGTAACATATTGTTCAAACTATGTTTAGAAGAATATAATGTAAACACTTCTATAGTTTGAGGTATTATTATTATTGCATCTAATTTAGTATCTTCAAATTTTGGAATATGTGAATCACACTCTATTATATCTTTTCATATTATGGGGATCATAATTCTTGAGATATAGTACCATTGGGGTGTGATGAACCCCACTACCATGTTGTCTATCCGATTAGATTGTGTTATTGATGTATGTTATTTCCCAAATGAGATAGGTGGTTATATATTCGTTTAGAATATCTTCATCCTCTACATGAGGGTGTTTAATGTATTTTTTGATGGAATAGTTTATTCCATATCAATATCATTTTGAATTGTTTTTAAAGTGGTGAAATTTTCACCCCCAGAGGTTATTAAGAATGTTTAACAATAGAGAATGGGAGGTCCTAGTGACTCAAGTTGTACCTCCACATTTCTGGTCAAGAAGTGTGATATAATGAATCTATACTATCTTCATGGATGATCATGGTATTCAACCAAAAAATTTCCATCTAGTTTTGGAGGATTTTGAGGATGTATTACAAGAATGTTTTTCTAGGACACCTCTAGAGATCGAGAAAAAATTCACTATTTTTATAGTATTTGGAGTGGTTCTAGTGTCCATTCCAACTTATAGAAGGGTGCCTATGGAGTTTCTGGAGCTCTAGAAGTAGATGGAATACTTGGAAACTAAGAGTCTCATCTATATAATAACTTTGAAATGGGGTTCACTATTTCATTTTCCAATATAGAGGATGGTAAAATAAGGCATTTAATGGATTAAATGAAGTTGGATGTGTTTATTGTTATGAATTATATCCCATTTACTTCTATAAATAACCTTTATGATTAACTCAAGAGATATAGGGTGCTTTTGAATATTTATTTTTGATTAGGATACAATAAGGTGTGTATAATTACTTTATATAAACCTTTTATGGTTTTTGATGTAGTTATGATCCTTATGAGTACATAGTATTGTTACCTAGTTTCATGAATACATCTTCTGTTTCCATTTCCTGGAAAAATATGGCTTTCCATATGTATTTATATTCATTCTTGGTAGTCATTATGAAAAATCTCAGAAAATAATGGTGAAATATCACACTCAAAATTGTTATTCCCAACACCATTAAGCCATTATGAATAAACTATGTGAGTACCATATTAATGAAATTATCACTAAATTCTAATATTGAATTGAAAAATCCATCATTTGGGTTCATATAGTATCATATTTTGGAGTATAAGTTGTCCACGAAAAGGTGGAAGATATAGTTTTTGGGAGAATCCCAATTACATATTTGATATATGGAGTTTAATGGTGGGATAACATTATGTTAAATATGTATCATCTATGATTTTTCAAACCTAGATGCACCGTTTATGGGATTTATTATGAATGTTGGGAAATTTGAATGATAAAAATATTATGAAAAAACTATTTCTAGAATTTAAGGTTCAGATGACTATATAAATGACCCTAATTTTTTCTGATCGAGAAGGGAGTTATACATTTTATTGTGATGCATTAAGAACCTAGAATGGGGATTATTTTTATATGCAGGATGAGTGATTCATAGAATAAAAGTATCATTGATTGAGGGATCACGATCATATTTACCCAATACATGACCATGAGTTGAGATATGTTTTGTAAGATTCCTTTGATTTGAGGTATTATTTCAGTATCTGTGACATTAATCACAGAGAATTATATGCATGATTTCATTTAATAGGAATATAGAGAAGATAAATATTAGAGCAATCAACTTGTTCATCCCAGATCACCTTCCTATGGTTTTGGTCATGATGTGTACAGATATACTTGATTGTTTTATAATTTGTATACACCTTAATATTCGTAGGTCAAAAATACTTTTTGAGAGCAGCATAACATCCTAAAATTGATGGATAAACAAAGCACATAAATCATGTGTATGATTTTATGCTATGTACAAGTGTCTTTACCATTGGGGGTTCTTAGAAGAAACATATTGCAATTGTTGAGTTTTCTAAAAATAATATCATTAGTGATACAATCCAAAATTATTCATATAAGTCTATATATGGTTGGATATTTTTTTATTCTTTATGCTGGTTAGAGGTAGGGGATCTATCATTTCATGGAATATGTCTCATTCAAGAGAGTTTAGATAAAGTTATTTTGATTTGGATGTGCATTATAAATAACATTCTAGACATCACTAATATGGAAATTTCCAAAGAATATATCCTTAGTTTATGGTTTGGGAGAGATATTTCTTTATTATTATTCCCATTATGGGATTTCTATATATGTAGAATTGGGTAATTTTTTATCCTATATTCTTAAAAAAATTGATCCTGGAGGGAATCAGATCGGTGGAATAAATAGTTGAATTTCTTTAGATATTAATGTATATGAATTATTTTCCATCATGTGCCTCAAATTCATCAGTATTATATATATCAATCAATGTTTTTACAACATATAAATGGCGAGTTATAAATGAATGATTCATTTTAATATTAACTAGTGTGTAATGTGGATATAATAATGAAGGGTATCTATGGAACGTTAGATACTCTAGTGTGTGCCCTATAGAAACACAATCGAACACTTTGTGACAATTGGTACTTAGAATCCAACATTCATGCTTACTGGGATGTTCTTTTCATTGATGATGTCATGCTGAATATAATAGGGAAACTAAAGGATGAGTTTATTTATAGAGGGGAAGTAGTAACTACCTTTCATTTTACAAAGGTACGAATCATTTTATTTTCAGTATATTTTTCATACAAGTAAATGTGACCTATGTCATAATGAAGGTCTCATGAATATCTATGGATTTCTTAAATCCCAAAGAGAATATTTTGGGACCAAAAATTTCAAACTCATGATTTGGAGAAAGTAAGTTCCTGATATCAATAGTTTGGCCATACTTTTTTGTGTTCTCCATATGCCTGTAGAGGGTCAAATGGTTGGAATAAACTATGTGATCCACTCATCATGTCCATATGTCTCATCTATGCTATGATATAGAGTGGTTTTTCATTGTTTGTGCATGTTTCTTCTAACCATGCACATGACTAGTATGTGGGGTTTATTGGGAATATTTTGTGAACCTGGTTGGTGAGTGGTTTGGAAAACCAAGAAGAAAACTCATAAACCTCTATAAAATTGGTAAAAATTAAATTTTCCCTCTTTACAGGAGGTAAATATTTCTTTACATCCTCCTATTTTCTATATTATTACACTTTACAGGGAACTTCTTCTTCAACATCCATGATATTATTTAAGAAATATCTTGAAATTGAACATTGTTCCCATCGACATTAATTTCATTGGATAGCTAACAGTAAGACCAATAATCCTCCACCTTTTTTAGTTCTTATTTCCATCTTCTTCCCTATTTTTCAGTTAATATTCCATATTTTCATGTCATTTTTTCTATTATTTTATTTTGTTCTATTATAACACCAAATAAAGGAGAAAAAACAATTAAGGGGTCATGTACTATCCAATGGTACGTTTTATATTTTTTTTTCAAAAATTTTATTTTTCTATAAAAATCCCAATTTTTACACATTCTAGACTCATTCATATGATTCATAAAATTCTGTTTTACATATTTAATTCAATTTAACAATTATAAGATTAATCCAATTTCCCTTGTTGAAATATTATAAAAGGAATACCTAATTAGTTTCCACACATTTAGGATTCTTAAATAAAATTCCTACTTCAATATAAATGTTTAATAGACCAAAACACATCCTCTGTGGTCTATCAAAAATTTCAATTGGATTTTACTTGATTTATAAATTAAATCTTTCAATTTATATAATTTTATGTGACTTTAAAGGCCAAATTATACATTTCAAATATAACATAAATAATTTTACTTTTTCCAACAGTTAATAGATTGGGAATAATGAATATCAATGTATTGAAAGTAAATTCCTTGTGATTATTATAAATAAACAATGAATAATGATCAGTGGAAAATGTTTAACAGACATGTTGAACATTGAGTTTCACACTACCTTATGTTGAATGTTGGGAATTGTGTCTCACAATGTTTACATGGATGATGGGAATGAAGATCCACATTTCGTAACATTATTTTGGGAATAATAAATTACCCTACTATTTCTTGTGAAGGTCATTTCATCTCATATTCTCATGATATTCAGGGAGAGTCTCCTTGTTAGATCCTATAGTTCGTTTTACTAAGAAATCACACCTATGTTACCCCCTATTCCATTTTAATATATAGTATCTGTGTATATTCCTATATATTTTCTCACATGTATAGTATATATACATACAGTATACTATATATAATAAATTATTAATCATTGTAAATGGTTCAATGAGATTATAGTTATCCAAATCTATGTCGATGAATGTAGATTTAGCTAGGTGTCCAATTGGAAAATTTCTTAACTAGTATATGGATTACTAATTTTTATTGTTTTTTATAGTTGCACACTTTTTATATTTACATAATTGATGTTTTATTCATGAATCATTTTGTGGTGGCATACTATTTTTATCTCACACCCTATTCATCTGATCGATTAAAAATTGTAAAGACATTCTGGATATATTATGGGATAAGGGAAAGTGGCCAGTCAATAAGGCTTGATCTGAATTACATATAGAATGAAATCATGAAATTAGATAACTAATAATTTTATCATGATGCTTTGGAAGATTCCTTTTAATATTTTTAATTTTTATAACATTTTTTATATAAATATACTCTATATACCTTATATCCACATTTTTTATATCAATATGAATTGAAATCATGTTGAATATGAAATTTCTTATAGAATGATCATTTTTACTTCTCTTTGGTGTTATCTTCTACAATTGATTATCGTTCATGTTTTCAGTAGTATATAAATCATATAATTCTATCTCAATGTAAATTTATATGTTTTTTATAATGTTATACTTTGATAAATGAGGGTATGGTATTCCCAACGTACCACCATAGAACGTAATAGTTGGATTGTATCCTCTTGTGTACGTGGAGGTGTGCTTGAGGCCATGTGACCCACATGATCAAGGAACCATTTTCTGACTCTCAAGTCAAGATATTAAATATGTATTTCTCTTCAATGGTTTTTTTATAACAAATATATTGATAACATTGTTTGTAATATTTTTTTATATAGGGGAATATATAAAATATTTCCCACTCCTCCCTTTCTATTGAGTTATTTATTCTCATAATCTCTATATCTTCCCCCACACCCAATGATTGTTCATGTACCTTCCATTACTAAAATAAATAATATTGACAACATTGGTGATAAATTAACCGAATGAAACATGTATCATAGTCAATAACCAATATGTGATTCTAACATAAAATCCTTTTACCATATCATATTATTAGCCCATAATAATTATACTTAAAACAAAATCAATTTATGTTTACCCATATCATTCATAGTTCATCCAAGAATACAATGTTTTAGGTTCTATCATGTATTACAAACATATAACTAAAAAAGATATATCCACAATAATGGTGAACATTATTAAAATATACTAACCCAAAAAATCCATCAAATATATGATTTCAAAATCCAAAAAATCAATTACCAAACCACATTAATGTTTTATATATTCATATGACCATGTTTGTTTATTTACAAATCATATGAAATAAATAAAATTCTATTTCTAAAACCTATCTAAATCCCTAAGAATGTAAGACAGAATGATGTTAAATAATCCTTAAAATATTATCATTATCATTAACCATAAAATTTTATTAACCACTAGTTCATGAAGTCACTAACCATCCAATATTTACCAAAATACAAAAAAATATATAAAATTTAATATAAAATAATCAATTTAATATTCATTAAATGATTAATCCTTTAAAAATAATTCAACACTATCTAACTAACTTTTCAATAATTTAATATACCCTTTATTATAACAACATTAAATAAATTTTAATAAAAAGTGTTATCAATACCTCATACATGTATTCCTAACTAGTTATACCAAAAATATTAATATGTTATCAAATTCTTATTTATTGTTTTTAATAACATTTAAAATTTGTCAAAATAACTGTATAGAAAAACTATTTATGATTAACATTTATATATTTCACATATTAGTCATGAAATTAAGAATATTATAGTATATCATTGTTAAATATATCCTATTAATGAAAATAGATATTGGTTCCATAAAAATAATCTATCTAACTATATTAGGTATTACTAGGAAACTCACATTTTCCATCTTATCATATATATAATATGATCAAAAAACATTGGAGTATTGTCTTTTATCTTTTTTTAAACAATACATCCCTACTAAATACCTTCCTATGATTCACTTATATATTTATTTCTAATCCTAATAAACACACCAAAATGGTTTAGCTAATTTAATATATATATATATATATATGAAAAAATATATCCAAATATTTATTCCATTATGAAACTTTCTTTAACATATGGTTTTTGATTATCAACCATTGACACACCATATTCAATTATGGTATAAGTTTTTCCATTTTTCAATTAGGTTTCATAACCAAATTAGTTAACATCATTATATAATATAACATCAGGTTTCATAAAGATAATTAAATCAATCACATTATAACCCATTATAATGTCTCTCTAGGTGTGTTGCCTTATGCCCACGAATCATGCATCTGAGTGATGATTGTGTCAATTCTAAACCAACCATTCTAGTGATTACCTATACATTTATTTTTTAAATTATACATCCCCTAACTAGTATCATGATATAGTTGTATTTCTATGAAAACCACTACTAAATACATTACAATAACATCATCTTTCTATGATTCATAGACTTATTAATTTTAATATCACTTTATTTCTCCCATCATAAAGAAATATGAAATATAATGTATTGCCTAATTATTCGATCATATATTATGCTAAATGGTTGTTTATACGTTTGATTATTTTTTTAACCATACCTTATTAATTCTTAAATTATCCTCATAAAACAACATAAAAATCATAGTTTTTTAAAACATTCCTTTTAATCAAATAGTTGTTTCCCAGACATTCACACTTGAATTTAGTGCTCATAGTCACATAATTTATATATTTACTCAAATATAAACTATAAATTTCATGATACAACTATGCACAACTGAAATTTCAATTATTATTATTGAATATCATAAATCATTTTGGTCATTTTAGGTTGGGTGATTTAAAGATGTAGGAAAAAACAAAAAATGATAAATCTTATTTAGTTTGGATAAAATGTCTCGTCTTCATTTTATATATTATACAACATATTTCATGAAAATTCATTAATGTCCCATAGAAATTCAATCACTTGTGTTATCCTTATAAACATTTCTATTTTAATTATTTTCTCTAAAACCTATGTAAATTGAAACACTAGAAATGGAAATATCAAAGACATGATATGGGATGTATATAATAGAAGAAAGTGTTTCAAAGTATAGAAGTAATTTTAATGGAATTATTTGGTCAAAAACTAGGAAGCCATAATAATCAAATAACTGCAATCATTCTACAGTCATGAAAAAATTAAAAACGTTGATATTAAAAATACTTATCTCATAGGTATTTCATTCATAAAATATTATATTATATAAATTCTATCAAGGACTTATTCCAGGATACATTAATTTCATTCATGGTCGCAGTCATGAAATCTTTCTATGTTGGGTAGATATACCCTAAATACTAAAAAATTATCATTAGACATGTCAATGAAATTAGGGGATATATAATTTCAGCCCGACCCATCACCTAAATATGTCTAGTTTATTAGTAATAAGATACATCAAGGTCTCACATAAAATTACCTAGGAAACCATTGAGTAAAAAAAATGTTCAACTATATAATGATGAATATGGAATATTAACACATTATCAATCTACAATGGATTCAAATAATCATAATAATTTTTTCTATTTGTTCTCATTCCACTAAAATAGATAATATTATCATAGCATGTATGTAGAATTAATATTTATGGTCAAACATTATATATTTAAGTTACTTTTGAATCATAATTTCCAAAAAAAATAATTCATGATATTTAATCTTACATAGGGATTATATTCAACACAAGTATTAATCTTGGTTTACTATATCATACATGTCCCTAAGGGTTGAATTGGTGATGAAAATATTTATTTTATATGATACTTTTAGAAAAGAATCCTATGAATAGAAAACAAGAAATTTATATTAATACACAATGAAATAAAATTTATTCATGATAAATCATCATAGATAGGTTGTTTACACAACATAAAGTTGAAAACATGTTCATAAATACAATAATCTTCTCAATTATGTGAAATTAAGTGGAAAAATCTAACTGTTAATCTTTTATTAATTGATCAAATTGTAACCACATATCAAAAAAGAATAATTTATTATCATATTTCAGAACCATTATCATTAATATTACACTTCTACAATCCTAGATATGATTTTATGCAAATTACACCAACTAGTTATAGAATATGATGATTATCTAGATCTAATAACATCAATATTTTTGTGAATGTTGAATAATTTTAATATAATTACACATAATTTGATAAAATTATTATTATTCATCTCTAATTTCTGATCATTAATATATATGTATTTTTTTATTACTTCAATCCATATGTTTTTTTAGTACGTTATGTGAAAAAATTATTTATAGAATCTTATTATGGTAATTATAGTTGTTGAATATGATATATTAATTTTACAATATTTATTTTATATAAAATTTTGAAAACAAAAAAAAAATTCATTATTTGATTATTGACCAATACTAATATCAATATTTTCATTTTTCAAATATATATTTTATTCTATTTTAATGAACCATTCGTATATGTGGTTAAAATGACCAAAACATGGAAAAAATTTAATTCCATGGGTGAGTATGGTTAATGTTGTCTTTCATGAAAAAAATAATTATAATAACAATTTAATAAAATTATTTTTATATATTTATCACGATGAACTACATGTGAATATATTTTGATAAATAATTAAAAATTTTAAAATCTTTATAAAAAACTATTCTTCATGATGGAAGTATTATGCACTCACACACAATTAACATTCCATTGTTTTTATAAGAAAATAGATTTTATTAAATATGTGTTCTAAAATTAATATAAATATATATTTATATACAAATGATACTTATGTAATTATTACATTATGATAATATTTACTCCCAACAAAGTTTCATTTGAAAATTGGTGTTTAGAAATGTATAAAGCACCAGTTTCATCTTTTTAGGAGTAAAAAAAGAAGAATCAAGATTACAATATGTACTAATGACTATGTTATAGAATTATGTATTCATCAACAAGACTCCCACACACATAAAACATAATGAAATAATTTATTCAACAAGGAAAAAATTGATGTTTTTATGAGACATTTACATTACATCGATGTGGGGTTCATGTTTCATCATTTGAAACCACCATGTGGTTATGAAATCATTGGCATGATTATCAAGTCATGTGAAGGTTTCATGTTGTTAGTATAAAAAACGCATTGATTATGTTATTGTCTCAGAGATTTCAACATGATAACATAAAATCCATTTGAAATGTGGGATTCAAAAAATGATTCCATGGTAGACAACTACTGTAAAACTAGGGATGGGATCATGTTATATTGGTGCTAAATGAAGGGATACTAATGGGATGTAAGTTACAATATTATACTGAAAAATTGCTTATGTGGTTTTTATAATCATTACATTTATCGTGAAAAATCCATGAGACATGACAACTTATTCATAGGACATCCCATTGAAAAATTACCTTAATCCCACAACATATGAATAAAAAATAAAAAGAAATCACTGAAGGTGTAACACCCCGACCTCAGTTACCCAGAGTCGGTTCATTATTACATAACATTGGCATGATCACATGAAAGATCATGTCTCGAAAGACCGATTAGTTAAGTAGCCTTTGAAACACTAGATATATTCATAAGTCTTACATTACATCATATAAATGAAAACTACAACAACATATTTTCTTCATAGTCCACACTCATATCGCCACATACTATCCCTGCAGGTCATTCATAAATTACTTCTTTACATCCTGGAAAAAATGAAACATTTAAAGGGGTGAGCTCAAATGCCCAGTAAGGATAGCAATATAGAAGAAACATTCATAAATAAGAATAAACATTTAAGGCAATGTATAACTAAATCAAAAGCCTTTTAAACTTGAACATTGACATAGTATGGAAAAAATAAAATGAAATAATTTCATTTACTAATTCACATGGATATTCTACTAATCGAATAATCGCATTCAATATCAATAACCACTTTCATATTGATGGAATGCATAATGACAGACTATCATAACAACATAGCCAAGGCCTCATTCCAAGATTACATATAAGATTTTGTCAAGCTCTAGTTCCAAGACACTAGTTTGTCTCATGAGACCTACTGATGCATCAATGATCTATAGCCGGCTCCATCCATCACATATTAAGTCCAATGCATTCCCATATGAAAAGGTTAAAACATAACATAAACATTCGTATTAAAACTAGCATAAGAAATGTCAAATCATTCACCATAAACCATGAAGGGTATAAAAATAACATATCCATAGTAAAACATATCACCAAACCTTTAATAAAATATTGATGTTTTGTTTCATAACAAATCAGCTTCAAATAAGCTTAAATTCCATCAAAGGATATTGACATAGATGAGATCAAAACTCCTTTTACAGAAATATCAATTTTTATTTTGAAACCATTTATGAGTCATATAAAATAGAACATTTTCTTTGAAAATAATGTTATAATCTTGTAAGGGAAGCTTAAACTATTTTATAATGGCGGAAAATAGCTGCACCTGCCGTATAAGTTAACAAAAACATTCTTCCCTTAATTCCGTTGAAAAGGTTAAAAAGAACCTTGTTTGGAAAATGACGGAATGATTCCTTTATAAACCTTTTATAAAAAGCCAAACAAGTTTATAAATGACTTTAACCCATATTCTATAAAAAATTAATAATGTTTTAAATTTTTTTTAAACATGGATGTGGATGATAAACAGACCCTAGTAGATTATTACGTATAAACAACCTCGGATAATGAAGAGATTGCGAAATAATCCCTTACCTTGAACTTTTCCTTGGTTGGGGGTAGGTTATCCTCCTGTATAATGGAGAAATAATTTTTTTAAAATTATACAAGAATCATATATATTAATATGATATCATATATGATTTTTTAACATTGATTTGTTAATAATATCTTAGTATTATCATTGTTTTGGGAGTTAACTTACTCATTTTATTTTATATGTTCTGTTACGTAAGCCATGTTTTTCATGGGTAGGTTTTATCTTATTCATATTCAGAATTATATTAAGTCCTTGAATACTTTTATTAATCATCAAATCATAATTATACTTGAATGGATACGATGGAGAATGAATCTCATCTCATTCGTGGAGACGGTAGTCCGTACGTACGCACGAGCGACAATATCATTCTTTTGATATTAAAATAATATATAATTGGATGGTATATCATATACACAGAATCAATATCATTTTATATTTATTATTTACTTGAATTACACAACATTATTATACCCATCAAAATAATAATATATTGAATAACAATTACACCACGACATGGAGACGGTAAGCCGTACGTACACACGTATGGTGACAAGTTATTCAAAAGATGGGAAGAATACTGAATATGGTTTTAAAATATTTATGATAATATTACATTATATAGGAGATACTGTATTAATTATTTTAGAATGTTATTAAAAAGAAAGAAGAAGTGGAAGAAGAAATGAATTTAAAAAAGGGTGGTGAAAACATTACCTCTTCTACGGGTTCTTCATTTTAATTAGAACAAAAGGGATCCATAGATTGGCTTTCAGATCAAACTAGGGCCTCTAGGTTGTAGTTAGGGAAGTTGAGAGAGTATTTGGGAAGTTTTTGTCCGATCCAAAAGGCTTTGAATGTGTGAATTAGTGAGAAGGGGGAGTGCCCTTTTATAAGAGGGGTGAGAGGCACCTTTGGAAAAGCTAGAAATATTATTTTATAATAAATTCTTATTCGGTTTCTAATGGCTCCAAAAAGTATTATTTAAAGTTTAAGGTGGGTATGGGTCGAAAACCACTCATCTAATAGAATTTAGACAGGTTTGGGTTACTATATTAACCTTATCATTAAGTATTAACTCTTAGTTAATTAGATTCTGTTTTACAATGTATCTTTCTATTTTAATATTATATGGTTAATAAACTTACTATATACATCCAGGAGACCCTCCAAGTGGTCCATTAATGATAAAACTATCATGATATAAGTCTCTTGGCCGCCCATAATATTTTTAAGAATTTTATATCAATTAATTATATAATATTTGTTTTAAAAACTCTTTTCTGTCAATTTTGACACTATTCAATAATTGATTTTTGTTAAAATCATAACAGAATGATTACTTCGAAAAAAGTTTCTTAAGTATATTTTAACATGTCATATTAAGCTATAAAATTATTTTAATTCATAAAAAGTCTCAAATTATATTTATTTTTGTATTTATAATATTAATTATTCAAATTTTTCATTAATTAGGTAATTATTGCATTATCATTGTGTCATATATAAATTAAAATATTTAATGTCTAAAAATTATAAATAAAATATCATTATGTAGGAAATAATTTTATCTATCTAATAAATATTTACAATCGAATTTATATAATGTATATCCCTATATTAGGAATTTTTTAGTAAATAAACTTTGATTTTAACACTTTTAACTCTTCTTTGAATTAAATAATAATAAATGTCCTAATCTAATCCAAGTAGACTTAAATGATAATATTTTATTCCTAAGGTTGTTTTTGGTCGAGATAAACTTGTCCAATAGAATTAGGACATGTTTTAGGGTAATATTAATATCATTTTTACCCTTAATTACACTATTTACTTTTAACCGTGGTAAATAAAAGTAAAAAGTTACTATTCACCAAAAATTATTTTCATCTCATTGAACCACATTTTACTACTTGATATTAACCATGTCTCTCCGAATTTCGAAATTCCACTCACAGATGTGGTAAAATTAAGTTTTATGAATAATTCAGTTTTTTTGACTACCACATAGTGGTTTCACTATTCATCAAAATTTGAGGTTTTTCAGAACAATGCCAAAATTTTACCCTAAGCTATAATTGTTATTTAGAATTCAAAAAAGATGTATATTTTAAAAAATCAAAAACATATAAGTTTCATTAATTAATTTTATAATTAATTCCTGCTCTTATAACAAATAGCGGGCTTTTAAGAAACAATATATATCAAAAGAATGACAACTGTTTATGTGCAATTTCAAAGTGAAATTAATTATAATGAACACCATTGGATAAAATGGTAAAAATATATTCTAATTATACATTAAAACCACCAAATAATAAAATTTTTCCCTATAAATTAATTTTATTAAAAAAGTTGTTTTTAAGTATTTTTCACTATTCATAAAAATTGGAAGTTCTCAGAAAAATACCAAAAATTCAACTTAGGATAATTTTGATATTACGATTCCCAAAATGTAGTCCATTTTTAAATATAAAATATATATAATTTAAAAAAGTAGGTATTACTATTCATAACTGCTAGTTTGATTGGTTGTGGTGTGTTAGAACTCAATGTTGCGTACAACACACGCTATCACATTATTCAAAGAGAAGCATTCCGTAGAAGCTTAGGGTGTTACATTCTGCCCTCCATCAAATAATTTCTTCCTAGAAAATTCTATAATACTACCGCATGAAAAGACTTGGGTGGTTTTTTATCATAAGTTTCTCGAGATCCCACGTTGCCTCTTCCATCTTATGGTTTCTCCACAAAACTTTTACGAAACGTGTCGTCTGATTTATCAGCACTTGTTCTCTCGTATCAAAAATCTTGACGGGCTCTTCGCAATATGAAAGATTGGATTCCAGTTCTAATTCCTCGTATGTGGGTACATGCATTGGGTCAGGAATGTATTTCCTCAATAGAGATACATGGAACACATCGTGATCTTTGGAGAGACTTGGCGGCATTGCCAATCGGTAAGCTACAACCCCAATTCGTTCTAGAATTTCGAATGGTCTGATGTAACGGGGACTCAATTTACCTTTCGTACCAAAACGTATAACTCCCTACCATGGAGTTACCTTCAAGAAAACATGATCACCGACTTGAAATTCCAAATCCCTTCTTTGATTATCGGCATAGCTCTTCTACCTACTTTGAGCTGCTTTGATGTGATTTTGGATTACCTTCACCTTTTCCATTGTTTCCTCCAACAGTTCTGGACCAACAAGTTTTCTTTCACCAACGTCATCCCAACAGGTTGGTGTGCGACATCTCTTTCCGTATAACACTTAATATGGTTCCATCTGAATACTTGAATGGAAGCCATTGTTATAGGAAAATTCTAACAGAGGTAAATATTGATCCCACATACCCTGAAAGTCAAGTGACCAAGATCTCAACATGTCTTCTAAGGTTTGAATAGTCCATTCTGATTGTCCGTCTGTCTGAGGGTGGTAGGAAGTGCTCAAATGAAGTTCAGAATCTAGGGATTTCTGAAGACACTTCCAGAATCTTGATGTAAAACGGGGATCACAATCAGAAACAATCGATAGGGGTAATCCATGAAGTCCCACAACTTCATTAATTTATAGTCTTTCTAGACGTTCCAGTGGTAGATCTTCTCTTATAGCACGAAAATGTGGTGACTTGGTAAAATGATCAAAAATTACCCATACTGCATCATTCCTTCTTGGAGTCTTTGGTAGCCCCATGACAATGTCCATTGTAATATTGTCCCATTTCCACTCCGGTGTTGGAAGAGGTTGTATGACTCCTCTAGGATGTTTCCTTCCAGCTTTCACTTGTTGACAAACCATACATCATGATACAAAATCAGCAATCTCCCTCTTCATGTTGTCCCACCAAAAATTTTCCTCCAAATCTATATACATTTTGGTGCTCCTAGGGTGTATAGAGAAATTGGAACAATGAGCATCATCCAGCAATTTTCTTTTTAGTTCAGGTATATCAGGAATACAAAGTCTCTTCCTGAATTTCAAAATTCGTTCTTCATAAACAATGTCTCTCAATCTATCATCATTCACAACTTTAATTTTCTTTTGAAATTATTCATCCTCGGTCAGAGAACACTTAATCTTTTCTAGTAAAAATGGTTTGGAAACCATTTGAAAAAAAATTGATGTTTCACCTTCCGTGGTTATTCCCATGTCCATCTTCACTAGATCCATGAAAATTGGATCCCTTTCAATTCTAATATTGTTCAAAACTCCATGATCATTTATGCTCAAAGCATCTGCCTCCTTGTTTTCTTTCCCCTGGTGGTAGTTTATCGTACAATCATAATCCATTAGTAATTAAAGCCATCTTCTTTGTCTCATGTTGTGTTCTTTTTGTGTGTAAATATACATAAAACTCTTGTGATCAGTATAAATCTCACATTTTTAACCATAGAGGTCGTGCCTCCATATCTTCATAGAAAAGATCACAGCTGCTAACTCGAGATCATGAGTAGGATCGTTTTGTTAATGAGTTTTCAACTTTTGTGACACATATGCAATAACCCTATCATTCTACATAAGGACACAACCAAGTCCTTTCTTCGATGCATCACTATAAATAACGGACCCATCATTCCCCGATGGTAGAGTAAATATAGGATCATTGAATAATCTTCTCTTTTGTTCTTCGAAACATTCTTCGCACTTTTTTGTCGAAACAAATTTAACCCCTTTACGTATGAGCTTCGTTAATGGGTTAGCCATTCAGACAAAATTCTTGATGAAACGTCGATAATAACCCGCTAAACCAATAAAACTACATACCTCAGTTATATTTGTAGGTGATGGCCATTCTTGAATTGCCTGGTTCTGAGAAGGATCAACAGAGATTTCATCTTTAGAGAGAAAATGGGCAAGAAAAAATTCTCCTGAAGCCAGAATTTAAATTTTCTAAACTTCCCATAAAATTCATTTCCTCGTAGAGTCTTCAAAATAATGAGTAAGTGATTTTCATGATCTTCGTATCTTTTGGATTACACCAAGATATCATCAATAAATACCACCAAATATTCATCGAGATATTCTTTGAAAACTCTATTCATCATATTCATGAATACAGAGGGTGCATTAGTCAATCCAAAAGGCATTACTGTAAATTCGTAATGCCCGTACCTGGTTGGAAATGTTGTCTTCGGAATGTGTTCCTTCTTTACACATAACCGATGGTATCCAGATCGAAGGAAAATCATTGAAATGTATTGAGATCCATGCAGTTGGTCAAATAAATCATCAATGCGAGGTAGGGGATACTTGTTCATTATTGTTATAGCATTGATCTCCCTATAGTCGATACACAACCTCATAGATCCATGTTTCTTTTTAACAAAAAGAATAGGGGATCCCCACAGAGAAACACTAGGGAGAATAAATCCGGTATTATTCAATTTCTCTAGTTGTTTCTTTAGTTCAACTATTTCTATAGTGGCCATTCTATAAGGGGCCAAGCCTTGATCCAGGAATTAAATCAATGGAAAACTCAACTTCTCATTCTGGAGGATGTCCAGGTAAATCATCTGAAAACACATCTACATATACTTTCACAACAGGTACATCCTCTATTTGATCATTCCATTCCTCATCCATAGTCATTTCATTATCTTCATCCCCAATAATTGAATTTAGTTGAGCTACTTGGGGTGGATCTAGAGAAGAATTAGGTGGTGGTGATTCTACTCTAAAGATAAGGTGTTCCTTATCATCCCCATCAAGAATCATAACCTCTTTCTTCTTACTATAATTCTTCGCATCATAGTCCAAAAGCCACTACATACCGAAGATTATATCAAACTCAATCATAGGTATGATGATGAGATCAACAGATAAAGAACATCTATATGCTCTAATGGGGACTGATTCACAAAACTTTGTTGCAATGATACTTCCCTTAAGAGATTTAACTGACAACTCCCTTGTTAAATCAAATTGGAAATATCTAATTTTCTTAGAAAACTTGGAAGATATGAAACAATGAAATGATCCATAATCTAATAATGCATTTTCTAAACTTGAGGAAACCATTAAATTACCTGCCACCACGTCTTTCGGAGCTTCTACCTCATCAGTAGTGATAGAATAAGCTTGGCCTTGATCCCTTGGCCTTTTCTGAGGTAAGTTCCCCTGACGCTTAGGACATTCATTTTCAAAATGTCCCATCTCCCTGTAATTGTATCACTGAAAATTGGTAGCTTCCTTCTTCCCTTTGCAATCACGAGCTTGGTGGCCTTTTTCACCACACTTGTAACAGACACCCATTCCCTTCATGCAAGTACCAGGGTGTTTCTTCCCACATTTACCACAGGATGGATATTCAAACATTCCCTTCTTCCCCTTATTTCCATTCCCAGATTGATCAGCAGATCTCTTCTTATCTTGCTTTGTTTAAAGCCATAAGACTTAGATAATTCATTTTCGGTCTTGATAGCACATGAGACAATGTCTTCGTACGACGAGAAGGATTGTGAGACTAATACTCGACGGAGAAATGGTTTTAACTTATCAAAGAAACGATCAATCTTACTTATTGGGTTACATATAAAGTCTCCAGTATTCCTTGCTAACCTTGTAATGTTTGCCTCATACTTTGTGACATTCTCATCCTCCTTTTGTCTCAGACTCAGAAATTGACTTTCCATTTATGCTCGATGGTCACGAGGAAAGTATTTTTTCTTAAAACAGTTCTTTGAACTCCCTCCATTCCATATTTGATACTTCATCATCTTCCTTCGTGTTTTAAATCAATGTCCACCATTGATCAGCATCTCTAGAGAGGCGGTAAACTGCCATTATAACTTGTTCATTTTCACTACTCCCCAATGCCTGAAATATTTTCTCTAGGGAATTTATCCATTGCTCAGCTACTAAGGGATTTGTACTCCCATTTAACATTGGTGGTTGTTTCCTCATGAATCGATCTAACATTGATCCTACATGCTGCGGATCTGGGTGCTCCATATGGGTAAAGATATTATTTATAACCTGAGTGAGTTTTCCCAGTATGGTCATTAGCTGTTCGGCACCAGTTGCATCACCAGCTCCACTATAATTATCTTGGGTATGAGGGAAATCCATAAATGGAGTGCGTGCATTGATACGGTTTTCATTTCTTCCACTAGGCGCCATTTCTAAACCATGGTATAAACTAGATCAGTTTATGAATCAAAATACATAATCCTATACTTATCAAACACTTAACATAAATTGAACAATTTATGGCTATAATCCATAATCATAAAAAAATGTTTTCTTTGAGGAAGTATATACTCATAAACCCTTCATTTTGATTTGTAAATAAAATGAGCGTTATCCTATGCATATCCCCTGGTAGTGACGTAACCAAGAGTGAAAAAGGCGTGTTGTCGTGCACCAGTTCCCGTTTGAGCCTAGCTCAAAGTGGTGTTTTCGGTTTTTACCCCTAGGTACATCTGTGCCAGAGCTGCCTCTACCTGCTCGTATCCAGACAGGGATGTATTTCTCAGAAAACTCACAAAATATCTACAATACCAAAATTCTAGGAAGTTCTTCTATACTAATCCTCATAGTACATCTTATGTCTATGTGCTCTAATCAGAGTTTATCTAAATATAGCTTCCACGGTTTGTACTAAACTTCCTCTAATACCAACTGTAACACCCTGATCCAAGTTACACAGAGTCGGTGCATTATTACATAAATTGGCATGATCAAAAGAAAGATCATGTCTCTAAAGACCAATTGGTTTGGTAGCCTTGGAAGCACTAGATATATTCATAAGTCTTACATTACATCATAAAAATGAAAACTACAACAACATCTTTTTTCTTCATAGTACACACTCATATCCCCACATACTATCCCTGCAGGTCATTTATAAATTACTTCTTCACATCCTGGGAAAAATTAAACATTGAAAGGGGTGAGCTCAATTGCCTAGTAAGGATAACAATATGGCAGAAACTTTCATAAATAAGAATAAACATTTAAGGCAATGTATAACTAAAACAAAAGCATTTTTAACATGATCTTCAACATAGTATCGAAAAATTAAAGTGAAATAATTCTATTTACTTATTCACATGGATAATCTACTAATCTATTAATCACATACAATATCAATAACCCCATTCATAATGATGGAATTCATAATTCCAGACTATCATAACCACATAGCCAAGGCCTCCTTCCAAGACTACACATAAGATTTTTTCAAGGCCTTATTCCAAGACACTAGTTTGTCTCATGAGACCTACCGATGCATCGAGTAGCTATAGTAGGCTCCACCTGTCACATAATAAGTCCAATGCATTCCTATATGAAAGGGTTTAAACATAACATAATCATTCATATTAAAACTAGCATACGAAATGTCAAATATTTCACCATAAACCATGAATGGTATAAAAATAACATATCCATAGTCAAACATATCACAAAACCTTCAATACAATAAGGAAGTTTTGTTTCATAATAAATCATCTTCAAATAAGCTTAAATCCCATCAATGGATGTTGACATAGATGAGATCAAAACTCTTTTTAGAAAAATATCTCTTTTTATTATGAAATCATTTAAAATACATATAAAATAAAACATTTTCTTTGAAAATAATCTTATAATATTTAAGGGTAAGCTTCAAATATTTTATAACGATGGAAAATAGCCGCACCCACCGTATATGTTAAAAAACATTCTTACCTTAATACTGTCGAAAATGTTAAAAAACACCTTGTTTGGAAAACGACAGATTGATTCCCTTATAGAAATATTATAAAAAGTCAAAAAAGGGTATAAATGACTTTAAACCATATTATGTAACATAGTAATAATGTTTTTAAAAACGTTATTAAAAAACATGGATGAGGATGTTAAAGAGATCCCAGTAGATTATTACGTATAAACAACCTCGGATAATGAGGAGATTGCAAAATAAACCCAAAAATTGTACTTTTCCTTGCATGGGGGTAGGTTAAACTCCTTTATAATGGTGAAATAATTGTTATTAAATTATAAAAGTATCATATAAATTAATATGATATCATATATGATCTTTTAACATTGATTTGTTAATAATATCTTAGTATTATCGTTGTTTCGGGTGTCAACTTACTCATTTTCTTTTATATGTTTTGTTACGTAAGACATGTTTTTCATGGATAGGTTGTATCTTATTCATATCCAGAATTATATGCAGTCCTTAAATACTATTATTAATCATCAAATGAAAATTATATTTGAATGGATACGATGGAGAATAAATCTCATCGCGTTCGTGGAGACGGTAGTCCGTACGTACGCACGAGCGACAATATCATTCTTTTGATATTAAAATAATATATAATTGGATGCTATATGATATATAAATAATCATTAGCATGTTATATTAATTATTTACATGAATTACACATCATTATTATACCCATCAAAATAATAATGTATTGAATAACAATTACACCACGACGCGGAGAAGGTAAGCCGTACGTACGCACGTGTGGTGACGTGTTATTGAAAGGATGGATAAATACTAAATATGGTTGTACCATATTTATAATAATATTACAGTATATAGAAGATACTGGATTCATTATTTTATAATGGGATTAACAAAGAAATAATAAGTGGAAGAAGAAATGAATTTGAAAAAGGGTGGTGAAAACATTACCTATTCTTCGGGTTCTTCCTTTTGATTAGAACAAAATGGATCCTTAGGTTGGCTTTCTGATCAAACTAAGGCCTCTAGGATGTAGTCAGGAGGTTTTAATAGTATTTGGTCAGGTTTTGGCCGAACCAAAAGGCTTTTAATGTGTGAATTAGTGAGAAGGGTGGTACCCTTTTATAAAAGGGGTGAGGGGCACCTTTGGAAAAACTAGAAATATTATTTTATAATAAATTCATATTCGGTTTCTAACGGCTCCAAAGTGTATGATTTAAAGGTGAAAGTGGGGATGGGTCGAAAACCACTCAAACAATAGAATTTAGACTGCTTTGGGTTACTATATTAACCTTATCTTTAAGTATTAACTCTTAGTTAATTAGTTTCACTTTTACAATGTCTCTTTCTATTTTTATATTATATGGTTAATAAACATACGATATACATCCAAGAGACCCCCCAAGTGGTCCATTAATGATACACCTATCATGATATATGTGTCTTGGCCGAACCTTAGATTTTTAGGAATTTAATATCAATTTATAATATAATATTTGTTTTAAAAACTCTTTTATGTCAATTTTGACACTATTCAATAATTGATTTTTGTGAAAATCATAACAGAATGATTACTTCGAACAAAGTTACTGACGTCAATTCTAACATGTCATATTAACCTAGAAAATTTGTTAAATTCATAAAAAGTATAAAATTATATTTATTTTTGTATTTATAATATCAATTATACTAATTTTTTATTAATTAGGTAATTACTGCATCATCATTGTGTCATAAATAAATTGAATTATTTAATGTCTAAAAATTATAAATAAAATACCATTATGTTGGAAACAATATTATATTTCTAAAGAATATTTACAATTGAATTTATATTATTTATAACCCTATATTAAAATTTGTTTAGTAAATAAACTTTGATTTTAACTCTTTTAACTCTTCTTTGAATTAAATAATAATAAATGTCCTAATCTAATCCAAGTGGACCTAAATGATAATATTTTTTTTCCAATGATTGTTTTTGGTCAAGATAAACTTGTCCAATAGAATTATGACATGTGTTAGGGTAATATTAATATCATTTTTACCCTTAATTACCCTATTTACTTTTAACCGTTGTAAATAAAAGTAAAAAGTTACTATTCACCAAAAATTATTTTCATCTCATTGAACCACATTTTACTACTTAATATTAACCGTGTATTTTGGATTTTCAAAATTTCATTCACAAAAGTGGTAAAATTATGTTTTATGAAAAATTCATTTTTTTAACTACCACTTAGTGGTTTCACTATTCATCAAAAATTGAAGTTTTTCCGAACAATGCCAAAATTTCACCCTAAGCTATAATTGATATTCCGAATTCAAAATTGATGTATATTTTAAAAAATTCCAAACATAAAAGTTGCATTAATTAATTTTATATTTAATTCCCGCAGTTACAACAAATAGCGTGTTTTTAAGAAACAATAAATATCAAAATATTGACAATTGTTTATTCTAATTTCTAAGAGAAATTAATTCTAATGAACACCATTGGATAAAATGGTAAAAATATATTCTAATTATACTTTAATACCAATAAATAATATAATTTATCACTATAAATTATTTTGATTAAAAAATTTGTTTTTAAGAATTTTTCACTATTCATTAAATTGGAAGTTCTCGGAAAAATACCAAAAATTCAACTTAGGATAATTTCAATATTCCGAATCCAAAAATGAAGTCTATTTTGAAATATAAAATATATATAATTTCAAAAAGGTAGGTATTACTATTCATAACGGCTAGTCTGATTGGTTGTGGTGTGTTAGAACTCAATGTTGCGTACAACACACGATATCACATTATTCAAAGAGAAGCATACCGTAGAAGCTTGGGGTGTTATAGAAGGGATGACATATTTGATGTGGTAAATGGAAGGACCTTTACATGATGGATGTAGCATTGTTCTTCTCAAGAAGGTTTTACATGGTTCGCATGATCGGTTCATTTATCAAGTAAAATCTCTTTGATATGTAGAATTAACCATTTAAATTACCATTTACATAATATCCTTTTATGTTAAGGACCTTGGAAAAATCATCTTGATCACTTGAAAACCATTTTACATGTCATCATTATCACATCATAATTGGAGGAAGTCATTGATAATACATGGATCAATAAAGAAATGTTCATACGATAAAATTAACTCGTGTTGATGGAGCATCCACCAACATAAGCTGATATAAATGTCTTATATCCCATTAAATATAGATTATATATTGTGGTTTTGATGCCTAACCCCCCAACATTCATATAAGGAATGGAAATGAGGTTGCATATGATAGAAATGATTACTAATTGGGGGGAGCATACTTTTAAATGAATATTCTATCAAACATATATTGGTGATTTACATATGGACAATTGAATGAGAATGTGTCTCATCTTGAAGTATCTAAAGACATATTTTTTATCATATAATGGGCATGTAATAGTGATATGACTTATTGGTGACAGAACATGCACATGATTAGCTGAACCCTTATCATTGACGAGATTGAATCACAATCAAATCATAGTTAATCATCATTAATCCCAATATTTCATTCCATGTTAATTCTATTACATTTCAGCACGTTGGGTGGGTGATGAAATCCTCATTATATTATTACCCACCCCCTTCCTTGGTTCAACTATATGCACATAAATCCTTTACTCATAGAGGACTTCCTCACACCATTTCTCACTTTTTTGAATCCAAATGGATCATGTGATGTGTGTGACATCCCTCCTATAATTTAGAGTTCATAATCCATGGAACCTATGTGACCTCATGTGACAGACATTACCTCAACACCCTTAAGGGTGTCAATAATTCTCTCTTAATAAATCATCCTCTTTTAGGATTGATATTCATTCAAATGTCAAATATTATCATATGGTATTTTCATGATCTCTATATTCCCAACAATTATTTCATTCCAAATTATTAGAAAATTAATTTTGAACTTCAAAACCCATAATTCCCCCAAAAATTATTTTTATACCTCAAATCACAATATATCTTATGAAATCTCATGCCACATTGTCTAGTATATCATGGCTCCTAATGGGACTTTTAATTGAACAACTCTATTAATGGATGTCTTAATGTGTATTAAATGTACTAAATCAACAATGTATTCATTGAAAAATGTTTTATGTTATATAATATATTGTTTTTCGTACCATGAATTGATCATGTGGGATTTGAGATATAGGATGTTTTTAAAAAATTAGAGATAAAAATGTTCCCAAAAATTTGATTGAAACATTTTATATGTCTATATTATTGCTAAAGCAAGAAAAAATAATCCCCAATAGTGTAATTATCCATCTGTTCCCATATGTGGATTGATATTATATGATGTATAAGGAATTAAATTCCTATTATAAGATGTTTTCATGGAATATTTTCCTAATTCTCGTGATCTATACCAATTATAAATATCACACATTTACTTGAGGATCCCTATAATTTATTGGGGTTCTAGTAATATTTCATCAGTGTGACATCAGTGGGTAAGCCCCCACAAATCATTCATTAAAACATAGTGTGTATGCCCCACCAATGTATCAGGGATGTCCAAAAGTGTAATTCTCATACAAGTTCAATATAACATTCATTTTCTGGTGTCTAATCTTCGAAAATCCATCGTCTCTTGCAAATATGAAGACTAAATTGGGTTTAGATACTGATAAAAATAGTGTGATCCTCAATGGAATAATGCCCAAATATGGTCCTATAAATTGTTTTATGTCTTATTACATATTCTATTTTCTCAAACAGTTGTAGTCCAGATGATGCCACTATGGGAAGCCTTATATAAATATTTTATAATCACAACATTGTTATTGCACCATCCATGTCAATCAAAAATAACAAAACTATGTGGAATATAATTCCTATTATAAATTGGATACATTGAATTCATTCATAATTCCACAGATTCTTATTAAAAAAATAAATACCATTATATTCTTTCATTATTTAAAAATTAAACTGTAGAACATGGTTATATAAAATTTTTGTGTGTTTTTATTCTTATTCTCATTGGATATGTGTGATTTTTCACGGATGCTTAATCCCCATTAAAAACACAAATTGTATCCCTAGAATGCTATAAACTCTATATTTTATTTTTATTATGATTTAATTGATAATAAGACCCTTATTTTAATTTAATAATGTGTAGTCATCTATAGAACCACAAATATATATAGAATCTATAAAAAATAGGTTTCCCTCCCACGATCAGGGGGTTTTATTTTAATGAATGTAACCAAAAGATCATTTTAATAAGTTAAGATGACTTTTATAGTGATTTTAAAGGATTAATGAACATATATATATATATTCTATAATTGATTTGTAGTGTATTAAATATTTCCCCAACAACTAGTGTTATGATCTCAACCTCCCATAATCTCAACCAATGCGAGTTCCTAATATTTTTTTTGAAATCCAAATGGCTACCTACCTTTTGAAAGAGCCTCATATTTCATTTTGGATATAAGAGCTATTATTATTTTCCCTTCCTAAACCCTTCATGTATAATGGATTTAGAAACTATACAAAGAAATTAGCAAAAATTTATCAAACTTGGAATTCTGTACGAAACAATAAATAGTGAAGCTGACATTAAATATCTCAATAGTGAAAACATGTTTCCATACATCACGATGTTTTGTTGTACAACCCCTATGAAATCCAAATAAGTGAAATCAAGGTGAATCATTAAATATTTAAATGTAATCATGGGTAACATATTTTTTCCCATTTTTTCAAATGAGTTCTATTAAAATAATATTTCTTGGATGACAATGAAATGATTGATTATGTTTTGTGTGCATAGCTGATTACTCTTGATTTTTACAAGTGAAACAAAAATGATTATAGATAATGTTAATTAATATCCCTATGATTGAATATAATATTCTCAAAAAGTTAATATATTCATAAATCTATTAAATCCTTGAGAAAATGTTCTAAAATTCCTATTTTTTTCATTTACTCCTTGAATCACAAAAAAATCATGTACATCACTCCCTATACACATGTGAAATACATGATTGTCTATGAGTATCAAAATCAATGTTCAATGCCAATCCAAGAGGCTAAATGAATGGGCTTTCATGTATTTAATCTTCAAACCCATTTCATTGAAAGAAGGATAGGATGAATGATGTGATGTCTATCAACAATTTTAACCACATTGTGAGACTACCATCAGATAATGATAATGTTCCCCGTCCCATGATTTTTATGGTGGGTCATGAATTTTAAATCACATCCTTCCAAGATTTGTATTTTCCCATGAGAGAATCTATTATTCATCCCAACAAGAGTCATGAATCCAATTCTAATTTCTATACATCTATGGGAACTACCTCATAGGTCACTTCCAAGGATGCTCATAACTGATCAATAAAGAGAACTCATTATGCATGAAAAGTTGCAGCACAAAGGTAGTTGTATCATATCCTTTCCACCAGTAATAAATTCAACTAATAAATTCTATTTTTATTAAATTAAAATCATCATATCCCTATCCACACCGAAAAGGTACCACATAATTTTCCAACATCATTCTTGGGTGATGAAAATATCCCTTTCAAAAAGAATAAATCCCATTGGCATTAATTGATATAGGAGGGAGGACAAGAGTGGGAATATATATGCACATCAATTGAAAATGGATGCAACAATTTCCTGGATATTTAGAACATACAAGTGTACATACCATCATAAATCCTTATAAAATTCTAATAAATTATGTCAGTGATGCATGTTATTTCTTGAAATATTCTAAAAGTGATACAAGGACATTAAATTATTCCTTCCCTTATATATAGAGTAGCATTTATACATGTCCCACACAAATGGATGGGTTATCTAGAGGAGATAAATATACATTCTCCAATTTAATATGACTAATTTCATTTTTTAATGATTTTTAAGAGGATAATTGGTGTCAGATCAACTCATTAACAAGGGTTTTCCAACCATTTTGTGAAAATAACTTTGAACATGAACATATTATTTTTGAAGAATGTGTGTGGTATATTGCAAAGGGTAACTACAATTTGGATCAAATACCACTCTAATAAAGGCCTCACACCTTAGTAAAAATATAATCATAGAGAATGATCATATATATTATAGTAAATATAATCCATTTATTTCAACAACATATATGAACTAGGATCATATTCTAGCTCTTATCGATGAATTATTTCAACAGTGTATATAGAGGCTACATAAGAGGACTCCTACAGAAATTATTCCATTATTTAGGTCTATCAATATATTTCTATAAGTAATGAATATATGTATCATTAACATACACATTATTCAACCATATCTAGATGGAAAATAAATGAAAACCACCAAATAGAATGATCATATTATTGTTTATAATATAAAATAATATTGGAAAACTATGCTCCCTTCTCGATTTTGGGCATATTCACTCAAGGTAACAGATAGTAAATGATATATTTTAGTGACCATCATGTTGCATGCCCATACCAATGCCCAACCTAAAAGAAATGTCAGTATATTTCATATATGAAATTTTTTTGGGATCGTACACCTGATTTTCAAGATGAAAAATTACTTGATTCCATATAATGAATATATATAAAACTTCCAGGGTCTCTAGGATATTCATTAAAATGATAATGCACGATCTATAATGGGATTCCTCCCTATGGTAGTGTTGAGATGAGTCATGGAGATAGTACCCATTACATCCATAATGGATTACCTCCCAATAATTACAACTAATCTCGGAGAGGATATCCAACACTAATCAAGACATATTCATATTTTTACTTTCTCAAAACATCGATGGAAACTAGATATAGATCCCAATAAACCAATAGAAAATCCTCTTATCCATTAGTAGCTGACCCAATTAAATGATGAAAATGGTCTTGAAAAATGGATTAATGCACCACATATGTAGAAGTAGTTTTCATGAAATAATTAATTGATCTTGATAATAAAATAGCCAAAATATGTTTTGGTCTATTGATACATCTGACTATGAAGTCCAAGATGATATAAATAAAGTGTATATACCATAATTATACACTAAATTGTGGGATACCATTCAATAGAAAAATTATAGATGCAAACCATTGAATGAATATGAGAATCACAACTAGGATATAAAAACGTTGTATTTTTAGATAGACATAGGCACATTATTCATGGTTTGAGACATGATATTGAAAAAGAATAGTAAAATCATATAGAATACTTTCATTAATAATGTAACAGCATTTTAGGAACTAATCAATGCATCTATATCAGACATATGTATCTGAAGAAGGGTTATGTATTATGAATCAAACATTACTCTATCCTCCTGATAGAAATGTTCCCTGATAAAACATATTAAAATTTCATTTCCATAGGATAGATCTTCATTGAAGATGATATGTATGATAGTTGGTTGATCCTAAAAAGATCCATCATTTATGTGATAGAAAACATTTAGAGATGATGGAGTTTGTTGCTATTATTTTCTTAATTCAAGCATCTTGACATAAAGTGATCATGTCTTAAATAAGGAAGGTGATATCATAGACTAGTCAACAACTCCCCATATAATGTGACAAAAATTACAAGAATTCAAAAAACCATTCCCATATGCTAGTATAATTATTACTGGAATAGAATATCTTGATAAAGGACTAAAATTTATTTTTTAAATAATAACATAGATTATAGATATTTAGGAAAATTTTTCACCACCTCCCTCATTAGGGTCATCAAATCTTAAGAGGGTCCCAAATAAAATGGTTGAGGATCCAAATTAACCATAACCCCAAACTATGCGAGAATTTTTATATAGATTATCATCCCATGAATCATAAAATCCTAAACCACAGGATCAGAGTGTAGAGATAGTCACCCATGATCAACAAAAATCTATTGAAATCATGGAATTTTCATCATCAGCTTTGGGGAGGCTAGACCTCTCCATGGAATGTATTGACCTATAATTTTTAGAAACCCATATGTTTCTATAACTTCATAACATGCCCATGAGTTTTGGGGATCACATGAAATGTAATGTATATGACTCCCACATTGACATTATTTTTAATCAAGAACATGGAGAACATCTAGAATAGGAAATCAAACCCATGTGGGGTTATAATCAAAATAAATACTAACAAGGAAAGGGTGATATTCAATACATTGATAAACCCATATGATGAGGGGAGACTATATTTGAACTTCATTGTTAGATGGAGTGTGATAAGAGGCTATTATTTCAGAGTATTAATCAATTTATTACATCCCAATGATCCCTGAAAAGGATGCAAATCAAAAATAGTAAAATAGGGGGTATAATATGGAAATTATTACTTGAGTTGTGGGCGATGTTTATGAAAATAAAAGTACATAAATATGTAGAATTAGAGGATATATCGGGAAATAAAACATCTTAATCATTATTTTTTACCTCCTCAATTATTTCCCACAATCAAAAAGGGGAAAATAATGTCTTTCATTAATTAAGTATCTAGAAAAGCTGATTTCACCTTTCTGGAATAAAATCTCCCATTGTATAATGTTGACAAATAAACCCTCATGCAAATAAATTTGGAATTAATTATCTTTTAATATTATAAAATGTAGGTTCTTCAAGAATAAACATATAAACCTCATCAAAACTATATATAAGGTTATAATACTCTAGAAATTTCGTAATATAATCATTAACGAGGCTCTGGATATAGAAACATTGCTTACAAAAATATTAAAATTGGGGAATTCTATGATTTTACCTGATTAGGGGGAGAACCCCCACCATATCCTGGTAATCATCTAGACCTAACATGAAATTTCATATAACTAGTTATAAATGTTGGAATAAAATGTAAAATATCACCCACTACCCATGTTAATGAGGAGGTACTGAGTGTGGTGCCCAAAAAACACCTAAATACTATCAAGCCACTACTATCATGGATAGATATTATAGAGAGATTATGTTAACCTATACATTCCATGATACCATCATATATCTAAAGGGTGGATGAAACCGCTCCCTATCCCAATTTTTCCAACCATAATATTTCAGCCATGAATGGAATGGGTGATCTGAAATGACATCTCATACACATATTATCAATACATCTTTATAAAAGGATCATTAGTCTAGTAAGATGAAATAAATATGATTATTTGTAAAAACACTAGTGGGAATAATTTTATATAATATATAATCCTCATGAAAATGATCTTCATTGTTTGGAAATACATTATACAATTAAATCACAAATTTTTCTTCATGCTAATCAAAATGATGATCTTCGACCAATTTTTTTTTTAAAACATGATAATTAATTATTTTTTGACATTATATATAGAATTAATGTTTATAAATACTTACATAGTGTCTCACTCTCATATGAATAGTAATTAGAGATTTATAATGAGAACTTTAGTGAAGAGTTTTAGACACCTTTGGTCATGATTAGATACCGGAGGGAAATATGTGAGTTTTCAAAAAGGGAACAGTGTCTGGGTGATTCCTTGCACTGAAATGGGGACAAATATCATCCCATGACTAAAATATAAATATATTGGTCTAAATTATTGGAAATATAATATCTAATGTTAAATTTTCTGGTGGTTCCCATTAAAACACCCATGATGTCCTAAAATTACCGAAAACTGATTTTAGAGTGAAAATAGATGAAACAACATCCATGATACAAGGTAAATAGAAATATTGGGATTCTCACAATTTGAGGGAAATAAAAAATTCCCACATATCTGAAATGACCATGTTTCAAGTAATTTTCACATATCTATAGAAAAAGTCATCTCATTCTCCTTAAGCATAAGAAACATAATGAAGTTGAATTCAATGAAAACCAAGACTACGTCCTTTTTTACAAGAGGTCAGGTCACCTGACAAAAATATTTTGTCTTCAATGATATCCCTATGATATGAATGATTTTTGACAATTGATACTTTGTAAGGCCTTGGTGTATGTAACCTCTGTGAACAAAATCCATGTAAATGAATATATGGAGTTGAATATAATATAACAAGACTTGTATATGTGATTAATAACTAGATGACATTAACTAAATTCAATATGACAACCCTTATATTTATTTAAAAATAATAAATAATTTGACATATACGATTACATACAATACATCCCAGAAAAACGAGAATTATACTATTTTTTATGAAAAGGTACAATATATGACAACATAAAATAGTTAATACAATATGTTTATTTAAAACATCCTTAACATTCTAAAATTATTCCATTGTACTTAACATTGAATGGGATAACCTTGTAGAATACTTAAGAAATGGGTGAGATATAAATCATAATAATGGAATAAATATGTAATAATAGGAATAAAATAATATGTGTTTTGAAATAAGCATATCAGTGATACAAAAATCTGGTGAGACTAATAAACATGATCAATTGTGGATGATATACCATGATAAAATAATGGGGAAAGGGAAATGTGTATAAAACATAATAAAATTCATCATAAATATAATTCAAGGATATTTGATTAAAAATAATGTTGTAAAAAATTTCATTAATACATTTGGATCACTAACTAGCTCCTATTATGTTATCCCATTGACTAAAATATTTTCCAATGCATTGGTGTACTGTATGATTCGAATCCCACTCGTCAAATTCATTTCATATTCATGTTTAATAATCAAATATAGATAATAAAAAATTAAATAATTTATCATCTAATTTTATTCCAAGATAAATTAGTGTATAAAGAAGACAAGTTAGTACACAACAAAAAAAAGACAATTTCCAAATGGTGTATAACCATGATAGGAAATGTGTATGGTTATTAACTAAAAATTTTTTTGTTATGGAAAATCATTGTGATATTTCCTTAGTGTAATGAAATTACATAAATATTCTTAAAATTTATTTATGAGATATAAATTATTCCTAACTATTTGGAAAAAAATGTATATTAATAAGGAAATGTAACAACACTTCCAAAAATCATAAAATGGAAAAATATGGTTTGAAATATTGATAAACGTGTATAAAGTAGAGAATGAATTCATCAATTTCCTTGGTAGTGTTATTCCAAATTCATGGGAAGATGCTCTCTATAAATTTGAGGCCCCATTTGAGTTATATATATAGTATAGGGATGGGCAATTGATTTCTATGTGGCTATTGAGTGAAAATAAATTTAAATAAGGGCGTGTTTAGATAGTAAAATATAAAGGATTTATTTATTATTTCTCATACCTATGTTTTGGACACTATGGAATATAATAACCAAACCCACCTACCATCCCATGTTCAATTAAAATATTTTTTACCTAACATAGGTGGTTTAAATTATTTCATAACCCAAATTTTTTATCCTATTAATATAATACCTTTTCTCATGTGGTAGTGAGTCATGTCCTTAAAGAATTTATCATAATAACAATAAATATGTTATAGGTTTCAGAGGAATAATATTGGATTTTCAAAATTAATAAAAGAATTTGAAAATAAAATTATTTTTAAGGGTAAATATATATTTGATCATTTATATCTGCGATATTTTTTAATATCAGTTTTTGATAATTATTAAGTCATAATACACATCATATATTTATACTACCATAAATTTTTTCTAGGAAATTTCACTATATCAAAAAATTATAAAAAATTACTAATTGGATAATTCTACTATTACTATTCAAAAAATAATTTTCATTTTTTCTAAATTAAATTTTTCAAAATATGACTTTTTACAAAATATATATTCCGCATTTAATAATAAATGCTATGATTATTTAAAGAAATTTTTTAATCATTAGAAATATTACAATTCCCTTAATATAAATAATATCATCATTTATGTATAATAATATTTATTTAATTATAATATATAATTAACATATCATTTAATACAATAATACATTAATTAATTAAAACAAAAGTCGTACTTTAAAATAAAATTAGTATTTTATATTTTAAAAATCATAATAATATATAAAGTAAAAATATGATTAATATATTAAAATAATTAAATTGAAAATAAAATATAAAAATACATATTATTATTATGTTCATATATATTCTATTATTTCATTAGGAATCATGAAAAGGGTATTGTGTGTGATGGTGAGATTTTTATTGTTTATTTTGACAAACATGGGTTGGGCTATGATCTCGATGAGCTTGAATATCTCTTGTAAACAGTGTCACACATTCTTATATTGTTATATATCTACTAGGTATTGGTCATGGGAAAATCCAAGTGATATTTTATCCCTTTGATGCTCGGATAAATGTGATTCATATGGTATGATCCTACAGGTTGTGGTCACCACATGATTTATCTTCCTCAATTAGATTTGTTAAAACCCTATATTTATAATAATCCCATGAAATTTTTTAAATACAAAATTATTAGATGTAATGATTTATAATGATATTTTAAATTTTATAGGATATAATAAAACCAATTAATTTTGTTTTTTTCTATAGACATGACACATAATTATAATTTTAATTAAATCACATGTACAATTTTATTTAAAAAAGTCTTGTCATTAAAATATTATACCTTTTTAATTCTCTCCTTGGAAAAATTCAATTCACCAAATAATTCAAATGAGGGTTATTATATATTGTCACATCATATGGTTCACACATCACTTCTTCAAAAATTCTTTTTCTCAAAAACCCACTAACTCTATGAATTTTTTTATTCCATATACGTTTTTCAAAATGGTATAATATGCCCATTATCTTCTCCTCATTTGATATATCATTCTCTAAAATCACAACCACATTATGGTGCACATGTTATGGGTCTAGAATATACTTATATAATACGGATTTGTGAAATATATCATGTACATGTGATAATAAAGGTTGGAGTTTTAGAGAATACGTCACTGATTTGATGCGATCATTGATTTCTACGGGGGTGATGTATCATTGACTAAGTTTTAATTTTTTCCCAAATCTCAAGAATTTATTCCATGGAGATATATAGAGTAATACCTAATAACCAACCTCAAACTCTATGCCTCGTCAATGATTTTAATTATATATCATCTTTTGACACTGGACAACTATAATGTGCTGCTCAATGGAATTTTCCCTTCCCACCATTTCCTCAGTCATTTAAGTGCATAACAGTTTTTTCCCCAACATCATCCCTACATGCAGGTGTTCTTCACCACCTTCCATAAATGGATTCATTGGGAACCATTTATATTCATTAGTGAAAAATTTTATATAATTCAAACACATCTAGAAGAATATATTGATCCCATCCTCCTTTTAATTTAATTATGAATACTATAAACATGTCCTTCAGTGTATAGATAGTATGCTAAGATTATCTATTAGTGTAAGGGATATAATTCATGGTAAATATTGAATAATTATTTAAATAATGTATAAGACTATTAAAAAACATGGAGGTATATCATGGACCGTGAATGGATACAATCGATTCGTGTGTTCCATATTTTTTCACCACCCACTAATGTATATTCATTCATGTTGATCGAGTGTGAAGTACAATAGAATGAAATTTAATTGAGAAGACTTTGTATGATAACGCACAATAACACATAAATCATTACTTACTCTTGAAGAAATTATAATACTTGTGAAAAAGTACATGGATATGTTTTTCCATTTAAATTTAAGTATAAATAAATTTTGATTCAACCCCATATATTTTTCTATATTAACTTCACATACTGACATACAATGAACCATGATGTATATTTGATGATATTATTCTACATATTGTCCCATTAATAGTTCTCTAAATTATCTAAATAAATCTTTATGATTCTAAGAAAGATAATGACATTCATATTATGTTAATCTTCCATCATCTCCTTCATTAATTTATGATTATACGACACACCAAGTTGTGAACCAAAAATTATAATTCCTTCATCCATAACATTGAATTATGATGATTTACCATTTCTTATTACTTCCTTATTTTTATTAATTCTTACATAATCTCTTTAATCATCATTTACCTTTATAGAGAATGGACATTTGAAAGTAATTTTACAAATGATTGATAACATTCTTTACTGATTCCCAAGCCCGCCATTTTCATTCCAAATAAACCAGATCATTCTTATTTGTCAATAATGATAAAATTACATGACCCTTTCTACATAAAGAATATGCCCTTTATTTATAGTCCCATGATGGTAGTGTATTAAACAGTCATAGACATTGATCATTTCCAATAATCTTTTTAGTGAATATTGAGCTCTTTTTTGAGTGTAAATACTTTATGGTCTTCTGATCCATATATATCTCACACCTCTTTCCAAAGAGATAATCCATTATGTTTTGGCAAGGAAAAGATCACTATTGATAATATCAGATCAAGTTTTGGGTAGTTCTACTCAAGAACCTTTAATTTCCATTATTCATTTTCTATGATAATTTCATTATACATTTACACACAACCTAATCCCTTATTTGAATCATTGTTGTATACCAGAAAAAGATATCTAGTTGTGGATATTGTTATTAAAGGAGCATTGATAAGACTCATTATTATATTATTGAGTCTCTTATCACATTCATAGATACTAAAAAAAATTTATACCTTCGAATTGATTTTTGTTAGTGAATTTAAAAATTATAAAATATTTCTAAATTTTTTTTGATAATTCAAAGCTAATCCAAGGAAGCTATATTTTTTATCCTAGATATTGGAGTCGACCATCATTCAATTACATATGTATTTGATGGTTCCATATATATCCCATTTCATGTGACAAAATTCTCCTTGTAAAATAATTCCATTAATCATAACTCAAATTTTTTGAACATTATATAAATGATATCCTTTCATATGGTCTTCAATATAGTTCATAGATTCCCTTCTTTATCCTTCGTGATATTAAAGTATATTCAAATATCTCTTATAAGGACTAGCACATATTTTCTGTAGTAATCACTACTGTCTATATTTAATAATTTCATTAATATTTCTAGAGAATAATTTAGGGGTAATGTAATTACTATGAACTCAAAGTTCCCATATTTTATAGAAAAATAATTATTAGTGATATCCTTCATCATCACACTAACTTGGTAATTCACCAACCGCAAGTCCACATTGGAGAAGTATTATACTCCATTTAGTTGATCGAATGAGTTATAATTAAATTGTATATGAGGTATGTTATTTATCGGGATCATGTTTTGTATACTAAAATCTATGAAAAGGAACATTAAACCATCATTCTTCTTGAGGAAGAGGCTAATTTCACCCCTTAATTATGAACATGGGAATACAACCCCCTTATCGATATTTTCCAATAACTCTTTCATCATCTCCTCATTTTCTATAATCGTCAATATATATGGATAATCTGATAGTCATACCACCCCATCTATAATATTTATAGATAAATCAACCTCCATTCAAGGAGTAAGATCATGAAATATGTCTCGAAACACATCAATGTATTCTATCACATTGTGAATGTCTTTAAGTCTGATATTTGCCACTATTCTAAATCATGTTATCTAGTTACTATTTCTAATAGTGAAATAATATCCATTATTGAGATATTAGTGGTAAATAAGATTCCTCCTCCTCATTTAACTTCGAAAAATATGATTATTATTCTGGGTATGGAGAGTGAGTTCTTTCTCGTAAAAATTCATATTTCATATATATAGGAAAATCTAATATAAACATAGAAATTCAATTGATTAAAAAAAATAGATCACATGGTTTTATAGAAATATCTTCCCAAAAATTGTGATAGGCGAATATTGAAATACATTGGATTCTATAATTGCACAGTTTTCCATTTCTCACAACATTTTAATTCCAATCATTATAGTGCATTTTGAAAAATTATACATATATTTTATGATAAAGAGAGATTCATATCACTATAATCAAAAAGTAAATTTTCAATTTATGAAGGAATAACTATTTTACCTATATAAAATTCATTATGTGGATCCACCTCAATGATTGTAATTAAAAATAATCTCCCATTCTACCATAGTGGATGATGGGTTTAACTAAAAAACTTTTTCTTAGTCAATTGGATTTTCATGCTCTATTTTTCCTGGTAGTTGAAATAACTATCAATACACAAAAGGTTGTATATACAATTATTTTCCTACATATTATTATTGGGTTTCACCCTTAATTAATATCTAAGTAGTATTCCTTATATTCGATAGCTAAATCATTTCCTCTATTCCCATAGGCAATTTCAAAGGTTCTTATTTCTTTAATTTTGACTAGTGGAGTGTTGAAATTTCATACACCAATTAATTTCATAAATCGACTTCGAGAATTAAACACTAGTTTCCACTACTTTTTGCAATTATACCCTAAATATTATCTTATCTCCATTTTGAATTGGAGGGTCAATTGTACAATTTACTAATTGATATCAAAATTTCGGATTGTATGGGATTTTCGTAGGCTAGGTTTTATCCAACTGAAGAAGCGGTCATCCATGAATTTAGATGAAATGTCAAATAAAGAAGTATATCAATAAAATATTGTATGATATATATATACACCCTGATTTATTTGTCATATTTATTATTTAAGTTATTGAAATCACATTTCATTTAATTTCATAGTGTGTGAGGAAAATATTTAGTGAATTTTTTAATGAATTCCCTCTACCCCATCACTTTGATCTCTACACTGACATCATATTCTTGATTAATGACCACCAATGATCAGGTTCTCTCTTCATATAAAAAATATCTATTAGAACCTTCTATTTCTCATAACATTAAAGGATAGATAAGATATTATCAATGGATTGGTTTCATTTTTCCACTATTAAGGGGTCAAATGATGCATTTAAATTTAGAAGTCATTTTCATATAAAGATTTCATTTGAAATATATTCCTTCCTAGGGTGATTTGGACCACCCTCTTGATCTACATTTATATAAATAAACTCATTAAAATATGATATAATAATTATAATGTTCATGATTCTTACTCTCATATGTCAGGAACATCCATTATCCATGTACCATGTATTGTTGTTGTTACTTTCCTTATTTTCCTGAAAACAAGAAAAAGTTAGGTTTTTATAATCCAGACTTGCATGGATTAGGAAATCTCAGAAAGTAAAATTTTGGTAACCAAAATATTCTTAGAAAATAAGCTTTATGAAATCCTAAAGAATGGGATTTTTTTAGAGAACAAATATTTGCCTAGTGACCACCACATTGATACTTTGTGCAGAATGGGGCACATTGAGGAACAAAGTAATTGTTTCATAAAGTTGGTTTAGAGACAGTACAACCAAATCCAGAAGTATTCCTTCAAGGTCTGATTTGTGAATACATTGTATCAAAATTTTCTTTACTTAGGTTAATGTTCGAAAAAAAACTTACTCAAGGAAAATATTTCATATTTGAGTTTTATAATTAAGTTCTTGTCTTCAAAAACATTTGGTTTTGAAATATATATAGGCTCAAAAACATTTTTCATAGAAATTAATTTTTCAAGTTCATTAGAATTTTTATTCTTCTATGAACTTACTTCCTCATGATTTTTTGATATACTCTCAAAATTAGCACTTTTCTTATCAAGAACTTTATAAATATCTGATATTTCCTTAGTAAGAATAATAGTCCTAGAATTTTCCTTATCATATTTTTTATGAGTTTTGAATTCTCATTCTCAAGGAGTTTGGGAAACCTAGAAACTTCTTCATAGGTAGGTAAGGTATTATCTTCATCAGAAGAAGATTCTTCATCCGAAGAGTTATAATATTTACTATCATTAGCATTTAAAGAAACATTGTTCATTGATTCAGCATTGTGTACCTTATCCATTAAGCAATGATTATCAATAGGTATCCTGGAAAAAAGACCATGATTCTACTATCCAAAAGATTCATAACCCGAAGATTCATCTGAACAGTCTCCACCACTAGCACTCCATGTGTCATTAACTTTCAACACATTCTTATCTTTAGACTTGTAATACATCATTCTGTTTTTCTCAGAATTACAGTCCTTTAATTATTTTATTTCAAGCATTGGGCAATCAGGTCATATGTGTCAAGCTCTATTACATTCATAGAATGTAACATCAGAGCCTTTCTTGCCTTTCCTTTCCCTATTCTTATATCTAGATTGAATGTTCCTCTGCCCGGATATCATGTTCATCCTTCGAGAAAAATTTGCTAATTCATTTTTTGAGGATTCACTTCCACTAGATTCTGATTGTATAACAACGTTCATTTATTAGGATCTATTAACTCTATCAGGAGTCTTGGAATTCATATGGTTTTAAGTAGTAGTAAAAGATACCTTTTCATTTTCATTCTTCATCTTCACAATATCAGTATCTCCCTTCATTCTAGTCTCATTCAGAAGAAGAGTTCCAAACATCCCATCAAGGGTAATCTGAGTAACCTTTCTATTTTAATCAATTGCAGTCCTTTTAGATTCCCACTCATTTGGCATGATGTCTATTATCTTATCAACAAGAGCTTCATCATATATTCCTTTTTCACCCATTGATTATAAACTATTCACAATAGTCATGAATCTTTAGTGCACCTTTCTTATGGGTTCAGCATAAGGAAAACTAAAACCATGATATTCAGCTCTGAGCATGGCTCTTCTAGTCTCAATTACCTTGGATGTTCCAAAGTGAGTAACTTCAAGTTTCTTTCATATTGAATTTGCTGCTTCACAAGATGAAAATTTTCTATATATATTTCTAGTCATTGAACAAAGTAAAGTATTGTGTACCTTATAATTAAGTTCATATTCATTATTTTCCTGAATGGTAAAGGCACTTACTTCTTTATCAAGAATTTTGTATCCACCAGTAAGAATGACAAAATTTTCAACCCCAGTGAAGATAATGAAAGTCTTTATGAGATCTCTCCAATATTCTTAATCGTTACCATCAAAGATAGGTGGTCTGGTTGGATTGAGATTGCCTATGGAACCAACATTGATTCCTAAAATATTTAAGAAAATTCTTTCCACAAAAACCTGTTAGTAGAAAAAGTTTGTAAAAAAGGAAAATATTCAATGAAAGAAAATATAGAGTAAATATATCTCTAAGAAAAAGTGAGTCTGAACTATGAGTCCAAAAAATAGATTCTGAAAAAAATGAATCCGGAAAATTCAATTCCAAGAACTCTCTTTAGAATATAATCGTGAGATTAATTCATATTAAACACGGTCCTTTGATAGCAATTGTTCGGATGGTATGTATGAGTATGATATACTCTATAAAACCAATGGTTGGATTGAAATAAGAATGATATTCTCAGATACAAGAGGGGGGTGAATTGTACCTTTTAAAAATTCCTTTTGAACTTTTAAAGATGGTTATGTTTAACAAGGTTAAACAATATAATTCACAAGTCCTCTATAAGTTCTAATCACTTGCTAGATTCCAGAAACTTTATTCCAAAAATGGAACTTTACTATAGTTTAAAAAGTTGAATATTTTACCTTAATGAGTATAGAATCTAACTATATCAGAGTACAAGAGTAAGGAAGTACAAGATAGTTATACTTTCCTTAACAATAAAAATATAGTAGAAAAACTTGTAACAAAACATGTAACAAGTAATAAGTTTTTTAACCCAAATAGAAGGGTATCCAACAAAATTGGATAAAGTTCCCTTGATTTATAATTTCAAGAAAGTATGTCTTACCCACACTAGGGTAAGCTCTAGATATGAAGATCAGAGTCTGTCTTGCTATCCCCGGAAGCCCTCAACTATCAGGTAGCCGTCACCTCTATCTTCCTCACGTTGGAAGCCCTCATCTTCAAGGTAATGAAACCTATGTCTTTATATCCCTAGAATCCCTCGATTGTACACAACAAAACTTGGAGTCACATGAAGCAAATCTGCACAAGGAAAAGTTTGAACAAGACCTTCAAACATTCTGCACAAAGCATGATAGTTGATAAGAGCTTATCTCTCTAGAGATAACATCAACAGCATGTAGGCACAAATGTCAAAGTAATGTGTTAAAGTTTTTTCATCTTTTCAAATGCTCTCTTATTTATAGACATAGCTCCAACGGTCGGCTCCCTCCTCCAAATGTCATATTCTTCCTTGAATTTCAGAGGGACCCGTACATGTGTCACTTAAACAACGGTTAGGGAGTAACTAAAAGAACGACATTGTTTTGTAATAGAACAATAATAAGTATAACAAAAAATGATATTTGGAATGGAGAAAATGATTGTTTGGAGCGGATAAGGTTATTGTTCGGACTATGTGAAAAAATGTATTCAGAGTCTGCAGTACTATGATATTTGGATTATGTTTTGTAGGAATTCAGAACTTGAATTCTATAGAATTCCAATGGTATAATTTCAAGGAAATTCGGATTCTCGATTCATAATAATTCGGATTCGGAACTTACAATGTTATGAGAATTGTTCATGTGAATTTGGAGTCAGAACTTATAAGAGTTCAGAGTTTGAATTCCGATAACTCGGAGTCTTAACTTAGGGAAGTTCATAACTAGAATTCAGAGTCGAACTTTACATAATTTTGTAATCAGAATTCGTAGATGAACATTACATAATTTTATATCCAGAATTTCGAGTTGAATTTCATGAGCGTTCGTATGATGAATTAAAAGTTGAACTTTACATAAGTTCGTATCCAGAATTCGGATTTGAACTACATGAGAGTTCGTATCCATAATTCAGAGTTTAACTTCATGTGATTTCATATTTTTAATTCAGAGTTTTAAACAGAATGCCCCATATCTATGTATTATATGAATCTGAGTTTTTTGGTTTCAATCCAAGTATTATAAATAGACAATTTATGATATGAATAATGAAATCTAGTCAAGGGTAAATTTTCATGGGGAAAGAAATTTTCCTTATATAAGAAAAACAGCGGTAAAATAAGATTTGCCATAAAATAAGGTGTTTTTGATTTTCAAAATAAGAGGAATGGTAAAGTCATAAGGAAACCGTAATTACTCGAAAATCATCCCCTTTCATGAAAGAATGTAAATGTAATAAAGAAAATCTTATTGACTGAACAACTATCACCTTGGTTGCTTACCTGATTACTCCTACATCAAAATAATTTCTAGAATAATTTGAAAATGATGGATTAGTATTTTAAAATAACTAAACACATCATCAGGAATGTAATGTTATTAAATAGTTAACTTAAACATTAATTATATATCCATAACTTATGAATTTATAGTTTTCAATCAATTTTATTCATGATCTACTTCCTAACATATAATTTTTAGGAAATTTTCCCCCTTAATAATGGTTCGAAATATGTTTATAAATTTTAAAAAGAATATCACATTAAAATCTAAAACCAAGTGAGAATTAAATCCCATTTTTCGCAGTAGTTCCTAGATGACTCTATCTCAATGCATTGATTTTAGTCCATAACACTATGTACATCTATTCTAGATCCACATCAACTTATAGTATCTATATATGGATGGGTTTATGAGAAAATCACTTACTTTAGACTTTATCAAAATATATTTTTTTATTAAAATTAATTTTATCCCTAAGGCTTCCACTTGAGTTTTCTAGTATTAATCCAAAAAATTACTAAAATTTCGGTTGATACTATCTTTGAAAACCATCCTCTATATTACAATGTATTTCATGATTAATTATGTTCAATTACACATTATATAATGTAGATGATGTATAAGCCTTGTGTACTTGGAAAATATGTACATTACATTACAACATAAAATTTGAAATGAATAAAATTTATTGAAATCATCTATAATGTGATCATAGAATTATTTCATACATAAAACGACATGGTATAATATGGGGAAATAAATATGAAAGGCAGGAGATATAAATTTTTGTATGAGAATAAACATGAATAAACATGATTAATGTTCTACATGATTTGATATAATCATATCATAGAGACATAAAAGGGGTCTGGATAATAAAAAAGATCAAGGATTCATGATATAGATTGAATACACCAAGGATGAATGCACTCTATTCCATTATAGTATTTCTTGACAGTCATTCCACTGAGTTCTTCTTCCTCCTATCATGGAAGCATCCATCTTTGGCTAATTTATTCGGCTTTTATGCTTCTTCTTTGATGCTCTTCGATCTATCCTTGATGTTTCATGTTTCTTCTGCTACTCATTTTATAAGTTCCCTACCTTAAAATTTTCATAATCATGAAATAAATGAATAAATCACATTAAAGATATTTCCAAGTTTATATTTTTAGAGAATTATGCCCTAACTATTACATTACATTTAAAATATTACAAGGTAGACACTTCTACTCAGTTTCAAATTTTTTTCATAAAATAAAAACTCTTGAGAAAAAAGAGTCATGTCTTCTTCCATGTTTTAGATAGCATGAAATTTCATTGATCCCATCCTTGACTCTATTTTACTTTATGTCATGTGAAAAAAATTTCAAAAACATTTTAGGAGTATCAAAATCCCGGTAAGGGATACACAAAGAAGGAATACTATTAGTTTTTCAAAACAACATGTAAACCATGAATACTATATTATAAGTAATACAATTCACCAGTATGAAGTAGTAAATACTCTTCATTGAATAAAAGATCAATACGTACCATTTTTTAACTGAATTATTACCATAAAACACATATAAAGAACACATAATATATAAAGGTAACTTGGGACATAAACATACATAAATGGAATTACCATATGGTCGACTTCCACACATATCCCTAAATGGAATAGCCATACGATATACATCCATAACCAATATACTGGAGGATATAACGTAACCACCCATCTGGGTTTATCACGACACCACCCTTTATTTGGTTTATCATGTAACCACATATCTAATATCAATGTACCATTATAAAATCATAACACATAAAATATTGAAAATATAATCATTTCACTAAGAACATATAATTTTAAATCACAAGAAAAAATTTCATGATTTTGAAATAATCAATCCATTTCAAAAACTAGTTTCAATATCATAACACCCAAAAATGGAATAAGGGATTTCCTTTTCATTTTAGAAATCATTAAGGCTTATAAGGGAAGCCAAATAACGATTACGGCTGTAGAGAGTTCATTGTTTCTGAAAATGTGAAAAACATTCCATTTGCCATTTAGTAAAACATTTCATAGAAAAAATATTCCCTTTTAAAGAGAGTAAGTGTCAAATGATTTTATTATAAAACGTGTAGAAGAAGAAGGTATATATTATCGAAATATGCCTCTATGAATGGAGATTGAGGCGAAGTCCCTTACCTCGTGTCCGACATGACCCGTTCGTTCATTAATTTCCCAAATAATAAACTAAATATAATTTATACTTGATTTAGAACATATTTCAAGTTTATAATTCATTATATATAACTTATTAACATGTTATAATCATTATATAATCATTTCAGTTAATAACATTTGTTTTGTCGATATTTGGTACATGAGTCAAAATTAGACTTCTTATAATTACAGTTTGTTCACATGGTCAAAAGTTCATTATATCAAAAATTATATTCATGATTTATATATAATATATATAATATATTTCTTGTATATACATGTATTAATAATATTACATAACATTTGGCGGTAATAAATGAAATGCATCGTCCAAGGAGACGGTAAGCCGTACATACGTATGAATGATACTTTTATTTATATTTATTCTTTTAATGGAATTAAAACATAATGATAAATTGTTATATTATAATTCCAGTATAATATCATATATAATATCATTAACTCTGTCCTTTATACATATCACATATGGCATTAACGATTCATATCTCATTGAGAAGGCGATAGTCCGCACATCCTCAAATGAAATTATCGTGGTTACCCATAATAGAAACCATAAATATATGATATAAAAGAAAAATACCAAATCATAAAGAAAACATAAAAATAATATATATCATATATAAATATATTGTCATATTAATGGCCACCATGAGAGGTCTTAGGAGATAATCGAACAATCAGCGCTTCGTGAGGCGTTAGTTTTCCATCCAGAGATACTCTATGATCTTCACCCATTAGATGGAGGTGTGTGTAAGTGTAGTTTAAATCCTTGTCATAAAGAAATTATAGTATACTGAGGATAATTTTTGGTTATAAAATAAAATAATAAAAAGATTTTACTGCTGGGAGATGAAAATAAAAGAAAAGAAGTTAGGAGGAATCATTACCTTTAATTTGGGTAACTCCCTTTAGTTTGAACTAGAAGGAGTTTTTGAAGTACCTTCTGCCAAAGGTAATCCTACTAGGAGGAGGAGAGGGATTTTGGGATCTTAATTGAACAAAGGTTGTATGACCTATGGGGGTTGATAGGTGTGACGAATTGGTTAGAAGTGGTGTTCTTTTTTAAGGGGGAGGAGGTGCTCTTTTGGAATGTGTGAAAATATTATTTTATTATATATTTATATTCGGTTTCTAAAGGTCCAGAACTAATTAAAGTCAAAGATTAGATGACTAGTGGTCAAAATAAAGTAATCCAATAAGAATTGGATTGTTTTTGGATATTTTTTTAATATTTATATAATTATTTATTTAAATCTTTTATTAATGAGGTAAATACGACATCATTATTGTGTCATAAATTATTTATTTTATTTGATGTCTAAAAATTATAAAAAAATTCCTTTTTGTACGAAATATTTTTATCTTTATAATGAATATTTACAGTAGAAATGATATTTTATATTACTCATTTTAAAAATTAATTTACTAAAATATATTTTTTTGTCATTTTTGACATTATTTTAAGTTAATTAATCTAAAATGTCATTATCACTGCCAAGTGGCTCAATTGGGACCCAAAATTTACCAAAATATGCCCATGGTCGTACATTAATCAACCAATAGGCTTAGGACTAGTGTTATGGAAATTTTTTATTATAATAATATTATTTTTACAATAAAATAACCTAATTACCTTTAACCACTGAAAATAAAAGTCAAATGTTACTATTCACCAAAAATTATTTTCATCTTATTGAACCACATTTTACTTACTAATAACTACCATGTATGTCGGATTTTTGAAATTCAATTCACAGTAGCAGTAAAATTTCGTTTAATTGAAAATATCAATTTTTATCAACTATTTACTGGGTTCACTATTCATAAAAAAATAAATTATTTCAAAAAAACTATCAAAAATTCATCCTAATCTATATTTGATATTTAGAATTCAATAATGATGTCTATATTACTAAATTATATTCACATATGTAACATTAATTAATTTAAAATTAATTCCCGTTGTTAAAACAAATAACATGTTTTTAAGAAACAATAACTATCAAAAGATCGACCCTGGTTTATGTATAATAACAAAGTGAAATTAATTCCAAAGACCAAAATTGGAATAATGGTAGAATTATATTCTAATTACACTTTAAAACCAATTATCAATATAATATAACCATATAAATAAGTTAGATTAAAAAGAACTTTTTAATATAAATAGAGTGTTTTTCACTATTCATAAATAAATGAACTTTAACAAAAAAATACCAAAATTTATCAAATGTAAAATTCGATGTCATGAAAGAAAATAAAAATTTTATGTCATAAAATAGAACATAGAAAAGTGTCAAAAACTAGATTTAACGAAGGTTCTTCATTAAAAGGAGGTAAATTGGCCTTTTAAAGTAAATTATGCTTTAATTAGATTCATTCCATTTTAAGCATATAACATTTATTTAATAAACATATATAATCATATTATAGTTTGTTTTGTTAATTCCCAATAATAAAATTTCATGGAGTTAACTACCATTTAAAATAATAATATTTATTATTAGTGTGCCACATAAGATTTTAAAAAAATCACGTAGTGGCATATCAGGTTCAACATAGAGCAAAGAAACCCCTTTGAAGTAAAATTAATATTTAATTCACAAAAAATTAATAAAAAGGAGAATTTATTATTTATTTATGTAGACTTGATTTTACATCCATACCTCCTTATGAAAATTTCGTCCTCACTATTTTATTCACTTTTCAAATAAGTGGGGGTATTTATCTCTCATAGAATTTTCAGATTCACTTGTTTCCTCTTAAACCATATGGTCTTTCCATAAAACTTTTACCTGGTGAGTTACCTTATTCCACAACACATGCTCTCAACCGTCAAGAATTTGTACTGATTGTTCATTACAAGAGAGATTTTATTCCATCTTAACTACCTATAAACTTAAAACATGAGATGGATCTGACAGATACTTTCTCAAGATTGAACCATGAAAAACATTATATACCTCAGATAAAAGTGGAGGTAAAGCCAATCTGTATCCAACTGATCCTACATTCTCCAAGATTTCATAAGGTTCAATTGTCATCTAACTCAACTTTCCATTCTTACCAAAACACATCACACTTTTCCTTGGGTAATCCTTGAGAATGACATGATCACCAACATCAAAAGAAATATAATTACTCCGGTTATCCGTATAACTTTTTTTTCCTCCTCTAAGTTGTTCTAATTTTCTTCTGAATCAACTAAAAATTTTCTTCCATCTCTTCTTCCAATTCCAGTCACATCTTCTTCCTTTCACCTCTTTCATTCCAAAATGTTGGTGTTCAACAACACTTTCTATATAATTCCACAAATGGAGTCATCTGTATACTGGAATAAAAACTGTTATTATATGAAAATTCAACCAAAGAAAGTTGTTGGTCCCAAATACCATGGTAATACAGTGATCAAGAACGTAACATATATTCCAGGGTCTGAATTATTCGTTTTGACTGCCCATATAATTGCAGAAGAAAGGATGTACTAAAATTTAATTCAGTACCCAACGACTTCTGAAGGCCTTTACAAAATTTAGATGTAATCTTGGGATCACGATCAGATACAATGGAGAGGGTAAATACATGTAACCTAACAATCTCTTTAACATACAACCAAGAAAGATGATCTAGAGGCAAAGTAGCCATAATAAGAAGGAAAAATCATATTTTGTCAGCCGATCAACAATTACCAAGATTTCATTATTACCTTGATATGTATTTTGTAATCCCACAACGAAGTCCATGGATATATTTTCCCATTTCCACTCTGGAACTGGAAAAGACTAAAGCATCCATTTTGGTAACTACTGCATGACTTTGACCTACTTAAAAGTCAGACACTTCAAATTAAAATCAGCAATATCTCTTTTCATTCCATCCAACCAGTAATACTCTTGAGGATATCTGTACATCATTGTACTGCCATGATGAACTGAAAATGGGGAACTATGAGCTTCACAAAACAACTAATTGTTCAACTGTGAATCGCATGGCACACATAATTTTTTCCAAACCTCAAAACACAATCATTATCGATGTTTAAATAATATTACTTACCCTTCTGAACCAACATTACCTTTTTCTGCAACTCACTGTCTTCTTTGTGCACTTGTTAGATTCTGTCTGATAGAGATGATTTCGCTAACACAAAAAAAAAGAATTTTTGGCACCAAAAAACTTCTATGCCAAATTTTAGCAAATCAAATCCCAAAGGATCTTGTTACAAACACATCATTGTTAATGAAGCATTATTTTTTCGAATCAAATAATCAGCCACATTATTTGTCTTTCCCATATGGTATTTTATCATGAAATCATAATCCTTGATTAATTCCAACCATGTCCCCTGTCTTATTTTTAATTTTTTTTATTTTATATATACTTCAAACATTTTTGGTCAGTATATATTTTACATTTTACTTCATACAAATGATGACTCCAATTTCAACAAAGCATCACTCTAATTGAAAAAATCACCATTTCTAGAAGGTAGTTCCAAAAATCAAGCATTCTCCAATCTTCTTTTCAATTACAGAATTAGATTGTCACATTATTTTGTCCTAATGAACTTAAAACCATTTTGAGTAAACATAGTCAATGGTATAGATAACCATGCAAAATTCTCCACAAACCTCCTGTAATAACCTTCCAAACAATGAAAACTACGAATCTCGGTTATATTTGTGGGTCTTGGACATTCTTAATCAACCTCTTCTTTAGCAGGATCAATAATTATACCATTTTTTTAAATAATGTGACCAAGGAAACAAATTTTCTGTAACAAAAACTCCCACTTACTGAATTTCCCAAACAGTTTCTTTTCTTGAAAGGTTAGCAAGACAATGCCTAATGACTTTCCTGATCCTCTTTACATTTTTTATAAAAAAAAATATCATTATAGAACACAACCACAAACTTATCCAAGATCTCACAAAAAATTATATTCATAAGATCTATGAATACAGCAGGTGCATTGGTTAAACCAAATGTCATAACTAAAAATTCATAATGGCCATTTATAGTACAAAATGTGGTCTTCGGAATGACATATTCCATTACTTTCAACTGATAGTATCCCAACCTCTAATAAATATTCGAAAAATTCGGATCTCCCTTGATTTGATCAACGAATCATCAGTTTGGGATAAGGGAAAACATTTCTTAAAATTGATGTTATTTAATGCTCTATAATCAATGAAAAGTCTAATTGAACAATATTTAATATAAACAAATAGGACATGAGCACCCCATGGTGATGGGATAGGTCTAATGAATCCTTTATCTAATAACCCCTATAATTGCTTCTTTAACTCTAATGATTTAATTTGAACCATTCGATAATGGGGTTTTGAAATTGGCTTAGCCTCAGGAACTATGTCCACAGTAAATTCAACTTCTCGATCATGAATAATACAATGAAACTCATCAACAAACACATCAATATACTCATTTAACACTAGAACATCATTAATTTGAATAGTTCATTTGTTCTAAACAATATCTATAGGGTAGCATTCATTTCCACCCTTTACTATTTTCTCAACTTCTTCAAATATTATCAAAATAATGGGTTCATTCATGTACACAAACTAAAAATATTTCTAAATAGATAACTATTTATCACTATACTCAATCATAGTATGATAAATAGAAACACCATCCATTCCTAAAATAACATCAAACACTACTAGAGACAAAAAAAATAAGGTTTAAAGGTAGATTCTTCTCGCACACAAGTACATGAATGATCATATTATTTGTTTTTGTCTCAACGTTTCCTATAGGTGTTTCTACCATAAGTTCAGTATTTATATCAAGAGATGGAATTCCCAATTTCTAGAAAACTTCAATGAAATGAATGTGTGTATAGATCCTAAATCAAACAACACATTAGCATAATCTAAACAAAACAGTGTACTTGATGCAACATCATTTGATGGTCCAACAATTGCGAAAGTAGATTCAAAGGACTTCACCACCACATTATGCTTGTATTTTTGTTGATTTCCCTGTGTTGAGTTCTTTTTTGGACACTTATCTTCATAACAACTATTTTATTTCACATAAAACATCTTACCACTGCATTTTCATTTCCTAGTAGATCATATTTCTTAATGTTATGAGAAAAATGAAAAGACTTAACACATGAGAAGAACATCCAAGGCATTGATAAATATTCTACAGGATTATTTTTACCAAACTTCTCACAATATGGATATTTATTTTTCATACCTCCAGTCTTCTTTGATGAATTATGTACCATTTCCTGCCAAATGTACCTCTTATTCAGTTTTTTTCAAAGAATACCTTATCATCATCAAACTACATTTCCACCTTCTCCACGCATCGAATAAGTTTTTCATAACTTTTGAACTCATGAGAGGCTAATGCTCTTCGATATTCTGGCTTCAATCCAATGTAATTTCAATTTATCTTACTATCAAGATCTTAGATAAAATTTTGGTCATACCTTGCCAGTCAAGTGAATTTTTCTTTATAAGCAGCCACTGATTCATCCTCATGCCTCAATTCTAGGAATTTGTTTTCCATCCTAAGACTAACCACCTTAGGAAACTATTTATCATGGAATATACATTTGAATTTATCATTAGAAAGAGAATCAATATCCTCATTATCCATGATATTTTTCACCATTGACCACCACTAATCATCTTCACCTTCAATATGGTAAACAATGGGACTATCCTTATGATGTTCTGAACGACCCATGATATCAAAAACATTCCCTAGTGCATTAATCCACCCTTCTGCTAGCACATGGTTAGATGATCCTCTAAATGATGGGGGATGTTGTCTCATGAAATGATCTACTACTAACATTTTACTCTGTGTTGTATTTGGATGATCATGTTCATGGAGACCACCACCATTTATAGCCTCAATAAATTGTTCCATCACTATAAGAAATGGATCGGTTCAGATTCAGACCATCTCAGGTTGCTGATTTGGAAGGTTTTCTTCCTCCAGATGTCATCACAACATAACTGCCATGTTTCCTCTATAGATATTCATTCTAAACGCCGAAATATCTTAGAAAAAAACATGGTAATCTTTAAATACTACATCATTTCAATATTACCATAAATTAATTTTTGGATATTAATTTTCCAAAATAGTGACTCATAACGTTTTCTAAACCGGCCTCTAATACCAACTATAAGGACCTAACCTTAATCATCAACTAATCTTGATTTAAATGGATAATTCATATTGACGATATTTTCAAGTTTATAGTTTTATCGAATTAGGCCCTAAATATTACATTACTTCTCAAAAATAACCATTTGAAACTTCTACTCAGTTTCCGTTTTTGAATAAAATAATAACTTTTGAAAAAAAAGATTCATGTCTAGTTCAATGTTTTAAACAGTAAGACATTTCCTTTGTCCCATCCTTGACATATTCCACTTTATTTCATGTGTAAAATATTTAAAAAATGTTGGATGAGCGTAAAAATATCACAATGGGATTCATAAAGAAGTAAAATAGTTAGTTTTTCAAAACAAAATGTAAACCATGAATACATTATCATAGGTAACAAATTTCACCTTTAGGAATTAGTAAATACTCCTAATTGAATAAACGATCAATACATACCATTTTTTAACCCAAAGATAACTGTAAAACCCAAATAATGAAAACATAATATAAAAAGATAACTTGGGACATAAACATACTTAAATGGAATAACCATACAGTAGACTTACACACATATCACTAAATGGAATAGCCATACAACAGACTTCCATTCCAAATGCATTGGTGGTTTAACGTAACCACCCATCCTTTTTTATCACAACACCACCCATCATTTTGTTTATCACGTAACCAACCGTCAAATGTCCATGTACCATTATAAAATAACAACACATAAAATATTGAAAATATAAACATTTCACTAATAACATTTAATTTGCAATCACAAGAAATAATATCAAGATATTGAAATAATAAATCAATTTCAAAAACCATTTTCAATACCATAACACCTAAAAATAGAATAACGGATTTCCTTTTAATTTTAGAAATCATTAAGGCTTATTAAGGAAGCCAAATAATGATTACGACAGTAGAGAGGTCAATGTCACAGAAAACATTAGAAACATTCCATTTTTCATTTAGTAAAATGATTAATAGAAAGAATATTCCCTTTGAATTAAAGTAAAAATAAAAGGGTATTATTATACACTATTTAAAAGAAGAAGGTATATATTTTCGAAAAAAATTTCAATGAATGGAGATTGAGATGAAGACCCTTGCCTCGTGTTCGACATGACCTGTTTATTCTTTAATTTCCTGAATAATAAACTAAAGTTAATTTCTACTTGCATAAGAACATTTTTCTATATTATTATCCCTTTTATATAACTAATACCATGTTTTAATTATTACGTAATCATTTATGTTAATAACGTTCATTTTGTCGATATTTGATATTTAAGTCAAAGAATGACTCTTAATATTTAGTAGTTGTTCACATTTTCAAAAGTTCATTATATCCAGAATGATATTAATCATTTAGATATCATATATATATATATCACATGTATCTAGTATATACAAGTATATATAATAGTACATAACATTTGGAGGTAGGAAATGAAATGAGCCGTTAATGGAGACGATAATCCTTATGTACGCATGAACACTACGTTAATTTCTATTTCATCTTTCAATGGAATTAAAACATAATGATACGTAGTTATATTATAATTTCAATATAATATCATATATAATATCCTTAACTCCATCCTTTATATGTCCCACATATGGCATTAACAAGTCATATCACTTTGAGGGGGTAGTAGTCTGCATTTTCTCAAATGAAATTATCATGTTTACCCATAGTGGGAACCATAAAGATATAATTTAAAATAAAAATACATAAATATAAAGAAAAAAAACCATAATATATATCACATATAAATATTTTGTCATCTTAATGTCCACCATGAGAGGTCGTAGGAGATAATTGAACAATCATCGTTTCATGAGGCGTTTGTATGCCTTCCACAGAAACATTATGTTCTTCACCCATTAGATGTTAGTGTGTGTAAATTTATTTCAAATACATCTCCTAAAAGCATCATAGTATATTTAATATAATTATTTTGTTATAAAAGAAATGAATAAAAAGAGTTTAAGGGTTGGAGAAGTTAAATAAAAGAAATGAAGTTAATAGGAATAATTACATTTAATTTGGGTACCTCTATTTGGTTTGAACCAAAAAGACATTTTGAAATGCCTTCTTCCTAAGGTAAGGATTCAAGGAGGATGAGAGGGTTGTAGAGAGATTAATCGGACAGAGGATGGATGATCCAAGGGGCCAGAGAGGTGTGAGGAATTGGTTAGAAGTGGTGTCTTTTTATAAGGGAGAGGGGGGATATTTAAGAAAGTGTGAAAGTATTATTTTATTATATAATAATATTTGGTTTATAAATGTACAAAACTAATTTAAGTTAAGGATAAGATGAGTCATGGGCGAAATAAAATAATCCAATAATAATTGGACAGATTTTTTATATTGTATTAATATTAATAATCATATTTGTGTAAATATTTTATTTATTAAATAAATATTGCATCATTATTGTATCATAAATAATTTATATTATTTGTTGTATTATAATTATAAAAAATTTTAATGATGTATTAAATATTTTTATCTTTAAAATTAATATTTATAGTCAAAATGATAATTTAAATAACCCCTTGTAACAATTAATTTACTAAAATATATTATTTTTTTGTCATTTTTTCCTTTACTTTTAGCTAATTAGTCTAATGTGTCATTATCACTCCCATGTTGCTCAATGGGGACCCAAAGTAGACCCAAAGATGTCCATGGTAGTAAATGGCTCAACCATTAAGGTTTGGAGGTGTTTTAATGTAATTTTGTATTATTATAATATTATTTTTCCCTTAAATTACCCTATTTACCTTTAAGTGTGGGAAATAAAAGTCAAAAATTAATATTCACTAAAAATTATTTTCATATTATTGAACCACATTTTACTTACTAATAACAACCATGGATGTTTTATTTTTGAAATTCAATTAACAAAAGTGGTAAAATTTCATTTAAATGAAAGTCATAGTTTTTAAATACTACTGAATGGTTTCACTATTTATAAAAAATTGACGTTTTTCCGAAAACTACAAAAAAATTAGACTATGAAATATTTGATATTCCGTATTCAAAAATGATTCCTATTTTATCAAATTCAAAAAATAAAAGTTTCAATAATTATTTCCCGCTGTCAATACAAATAATGTGTTTTTAAAGAACAATAACTATTAAAAGATCCACACTTGTTTAAGTCCAATTTCAAAGTGAAATTAATTCCAATGACAAAAATGTGATTAAGTGGTAAAAATATATTCTAATTACACTTTAAAAAAATTAAAATGATAATATAACCATATAAATAAATTATATTAAAAGGAACTTTTGAATAAAAAATACAGTATTTTTCACTATTCATAAAAAATGAACTTAACGGGAAAAAAATGAAAAATTTACCAAATGTATAATATGATATAACGAATCTAAAAGTATAATTTTATTTCGTAAAAGATAACATATAAAATGGACCAAAACTAGATTTTTGGAGGGTTCTCCATTAAAAGATGGTAAATCAACCATTCAAAATAAATTTTCTTTAAATTAGATTTTATCTCATTTTAAGCATCTAAATTTTATTTTACAAACATGTCTAATCATATTTTAGTCTGTTTTGTTCATTCCTACTAATAAAATTTGTAGGAGTAAACTACCATTTAAAATAATATTATTATCTTATTAGTGTGGAACGTAAGATTTCCAAGAAACTTGTTGATGTTTATCGGGTACACCATCGAACATAAAAACCACTTTAAAGTAAAATTAATATTTAATTGACAAAATTTTAATAAAAAGATAACATATTATTTCTTTATTTACCCTAGATTTTACACTTTCGATCTTCACTATAGAACATGGCCCTATTCCTAGTCAGACATGATGGTTAGCAAGACAGAATGAGAAGTGTCGGTGGATGCTCGTAGTGGTGCTTCATTTCTCTTCTCAGTTACAGCTTCTTCGATTCTATCTTATATGGTTTTAGTCCTGGTATTATCTTTCTAGTTTATCAAGGATTCGTTCAAAGAATCTGCATCAATTCTATTGATCCAGTTTCCATTAGGGATTTAGTCCCAGTGTTTCTAATAATCCCTTGACGGCTTAGCTCTGGCCATTTCTGTTCTCTGCCACTCCTTCTTGCCCTGGACTCCCAGTCCATAGCTTCCCTCCAGGTTTGTCGAATGTGATAGATTCCATGGAGGTTTTGGGATGTGTATGGGTAGTGTTATGATTTCAAGGGTGGTGAAAATGGTGGTTAATATCTATAGGTTCTATGTTGTTGTTATTTTCTCACACGATGATGGATCTAGTTCCCTTCCTTTTAGCGGGTGTGGCCTTTCAGTGGTCAAAAATGTTAATAAATTGGGTTTTTTTATTGTTCTATATATTTTGTTCAGTTTTTTACTCTTGATGTTATCATAAAATCATCGTTCATATTTGGTTCACGGTTTTATTTATTCCTAGTAATGATGGATCAGACGGCGATGACGATGAAGTGGATATTAGGAGGTTCTGTTATTGTGTTGGTGGATTCGAAGTGGGCATCGTTAAAAGATTCATGTTAACTTCTCCAATGGTGAGGGAGATGATGTCGATGTTGATGACTCTGAAGATGGTTGGAGGTAGTTATGTTCCTATATCACTTGGTTTTATTTCGACTTATGGATTATGGTTTTCGTATTGTGGTGGGTATGTTCGTGGTTCGATGTAGATTTTGTCAATTATTTTGAATGCTGCATTTTGAAATCTAAAATTTTAATTATTGAATTTTGAAACTAGTTTTTGTGGATGTGGGATATACATGAAAACTGGGCTCTATTTTTATAGTTACCAGTTACCCAATAATTTAATATTTTAAAATATAAAAATAAGGGTATGTGATATTGATTTATAACAGAAATACAACATGGAAATGTAGAAACAACATAACACACTGCATCATAAACACATGTCCATAATAACTTGCAATACATCATGATTAAAAATTACATGTGATGCATTATTTTCACTACCCAATCCCATCAATTATGTCTCTTGAGACAGTTACAGTTCCCAATGATTTTTAGAACTTTATAATTCTTGGTTCACATGTTACATTCATTAAGTTTTCATGCTTTAGTATTCAACATATTTAATAATAAATAGAATAATTATCATAATATTTTTTCCCAATATTATTGTGTGTGGGATAAAAACATTTAATTAACTAATAAAATAACTACATGTGTATAATAGTTAACACCTTTATTAAGAAATGGGTATTTCAATTCACTACAAATTTGTTTTTCATGGAAAATATATGTGAAATTTCATCAAGAAAACTATGTTACATATTAATATATAAAATGGGTTGATGAGAGATATAGGGGTCTCACATAATTTTCAAATAAAATTTATTTTAATTTGAAAATAGAGTAATATATCCCAACAATTGGAATTGGAAATTGATGGTATATTATAATAATGAATCATGAATAAATTTGAATAGAAATTGATCCCTTTTAAAGAGATTGTATTTCCAAATTCATGGGAAGAGCTTATTGAGAGAATAGAGGGCCCTTGGGATGACTATAGGGTGCTTAAGGATGATTAATAATGTGATATAGTTTTTTCAATTAATAAAAATTGGTAATTGGGAGGGTTGATATAGGAAAAGGGAGGTGATTGATTTATTTTTACTAAAAATTTGTTTTTGGACTCTATATTGAAAAATAACAAAAACCCAAAACCCTACAATGGATTCATACTAAGGTTTATACTAATTAGGGATGGGTTTAATTATATTATATCTACAATGAATGAAATTATAAAAATAATACCCTTTCCTATGTGGATGAGTGACTTGTCCTTACATAAATGATATTAAAATGTGAAAATATATTATATGTTTTTGAAGAGTCATAATGGTTTTTAAAATTACTAAATAAAATTAAAAATTATAATATTTTAATTGTGGAACATATAGCTGGTCTTAAATATCCAATATTGTAATTATTAAATAATATTCTCACTATTATGATCTTATAATACCTAGAGTATATATATAACATATTTAATTTTTTTTATCAAAAATATGATTATCTCAAAAAATTATTAAAATTTACCTATAAAATAATTTTTAATTCCTCATTCAAAAAATATTATTTGTTTTATCAAAAATATTTTCTAATTATATGATTTTTTATGTTTAATCTAGAATTTACATTTATTGAGAAATGATAGGTTTTTAACAATAACTATTCAAAAACCCCTATAAAAATAAAATATTACATCATAAAAAATATATGAAAATTTATATATAAATTCAATTATTTAATAATAATATCTTATAAAAATTATTCTTATTCAAATAATAAATTAATTCATCAAAAACAATTTCCTCAAAAAAAATATTTTTTTTATTTATAAAAAATTAAAATCATTTATAAAGTAACAATATGGACAACATATAAAAATTATTCAATTAAAAAAACAATATTCATATTTTTATTATTATTATATTATTGATTCATATCTCACTAAATCACTAGAAAAATCATTATAGGTAAGGTGCATGATGGTGATATTTTTCTGGGGTAGAATGGAATACATGGTTTGGGTCGTGATTTTGATGAGATTGAAGTTCTCCCATAATGAGTTTCTCTACTGCTTCAGTTATTGGATATAAGATGGGGCATGGTCAATGGAAAGGTCCAATGATAATATATACCTCTGAAGCATCAATATATGGGGTTTATAGGGTATGATCTTATTAGTTGAGGCCCTCAATTCATTTTTTCCTTTCAATAGGATTTTCTGAAACCTTATTGTTTTAAAAGTCATGAGATCATTATTCAATGGATATATTATCCAAGACAATGGTGATTAATAGTATTTGGAAACTGATAATATATAATAAAACTAATTATTTTTTTTATTAATATAATTAATATTACATCATATAATTAAATTACAATGGAATTTTAATTATAACATTTTGGGTTGTCAAATTTAACTGATTTAATTCCAACCATAGAGTTTAGTGTTTTAAACTATTCATAATTCTAGAACATAAAGAGATTCGAAGTAACGAAACTTAAAGTTATATAAAATCCTAAAAATATTGAATATTAATGAGGAAAAGATATTCATAAAATAACTACTCTTACTAAGACACTTATAGATTTAATTCCTTTAGCATTTTGGGTACACGAACCATCCCACTAATATGAACTATCATCAGATGGAGATCTAATTTTCTGATTAATCTCTGTTATTAAATTAAACTTCCATTTATTATATGATTAATATCATCATTAATATGATGTCTTGATACCTAGATAGGGATCTGTAAGATAAGGATATACACCTCTAGGGATTTTGGGATAACACTATCATGGATGAACCTCATATGAAGACCATATCCCTATCATTACCATATATTCGTCTTATACTAATGATAGAGTGCTTTTGTGTTTCATATGGGAGCATGGAGATGCAAAAATATTTTTTTTGAGGTAATACATGTCCATTTTTTGGACAACCATCTATAAAGTGCATAATTTTTTGGACTCCCCAAAAAATTATTAATCCTACACCACCTACCCCATCAAAAATAGAAGTTCCATCAACATCAGTCAAATAAAAAGTCCCATATACCTCATGAAATTAATTCCTTAAATCATTAATATGTTTCATCCCAACACTGTGAAGTGATAGTATCTAGAATCAATTACATGTCATTTTGATGTAATTGGATAATTTCTCTGCCAATATATCATTTTTGGATGGTCCCTATCATTTAAAAGATCTCATATTAGTTTTTAACAAGGCTCTGTTATAATCATTGGATGTATATATTCATATCTCCACAATAGAGGTTTGTAATTAAAATTTTATTCTAACGGAATGTAATCCCACAATCTCATTAATTTATAATGATTAGGAAAAAGGTATTTAGATATATATCAGTCCTCTTTATCATTCATATATTCTTGATAATGTAAAAATAATATTTGATCTTGTATATTGTGATTGATAAATCAACATCATTCAAAAATAAAAAGGATGAATATTCTACAATTAATATAATATCTCAATGGTAATAAAAAATAAAAAATTAACTCTCAAATAGGTCAATATCGAGATCATTCTGGGGACTTCATCTCCAATAATAGGTTAATGGTTGTCGAACAAGTCAAAATATACAATATGTATTTCAAAAGACCTTAGATTCATTTTTTTGAAGAGTTTCCATCAATTTTTCATCGATGTATGAAATATGATATTAAAAGAAAAGTTGGAATAGTATAAAGTCATAATTCCGACATTGAATCTTGTAAATATTGATATACTGAGGATAATTTTCCAATGAGGGATGGAAAGAATCAATTAACAAATAGTGGTATTCAATTCTCCAATACCTTTAGATCAGGAACCACCCCTATAAACCAATGTACACTACAGTTAATTTGTGATACATATAATCTGGATTAGGGTAGTATAAATATTACAATAAATCTATCATTAACTAATTGATTAGCCTATGTCTATCTGATCATGGTCATCCCAACTCACATGGTCCCATTAATTGAAGTAATTATTATATTTATATATGATTCAAAGAATTTCATTCATATAAGAATTGATATTAAGAATTCCCCCCTAAAACCCCATATGGACTAGAATTTCCATCACTCAAATACACTCTATGTTAGATGAATAGAAAATAAACATCACCTTGTTACATTTACAATGCCCCTAGATGTTTTAGGTGTTAATGTTTCTTCATGAGACATGTTCCCTTCATCAAGGATAGTGGTACACATGTATTGTCATTCAACCCTTAGAATAAATCTATTAAAGATGAAATGGACGATGAAATTTAAGATATTGGGGATTCTGATCCATAATATGAGGAAGTCATCTCCACCACTATATATGTGATTAGGCTCATAAATAATAGAACAAAAGATGGAATACATACTCATTGTATCATTTCCACCTTGCATCTTATAGAGAAGGAGATGAACCCCTCTAATGAAAGAATGTTATAATATAATTTCATAAAAATTCAAATATAGATTTATATGATAGGTATTGAACCCCTTGTGGATTAACCAATGTGTTCCCCTTTATAATAACAATGAGGAGATCAGGGTTTACCTCAACATCTAATTTCATGGTTAGTATATTTGGAAGGATGTCTACATAGTACCAATCATTGAATTGTTTTTTTGAGGGGACTACCTACTCACAACACCATTACATTTTTTATCGATATTTTTTGTATAATTAGTTAAATATTTCCAAAGAATATGATGATGTTTAAGCAATCAAATAAACGTTAATAATATTCTATTACTAGGATATTCACATCAATTTACATAATGTTAGTTTCACAAATCATTTAATTAGGAATTATTTGTTGAAACACTTCTTAAATTAACAATGGAGAGCTAAAAATTTGAAATTATAGTTATATCGTGATACAATTGTGATCATAGTAATAATATTTAATAAATAAATGGGAAAACAATTACAACATAGTTTAATGTGAATTCCTCTAATTTCTACATTTGAATAAAAATATGTGATGTTCCATGGGGTTTTTATATAATTTTTTCATTGAGGTGATTCTAGTAAATAATAGTAAAATTAAATAAATTTCCCCTCATATGAATTATTATGAATTTAGTGGGAACCAAGGGATCCTCAATTATATTAGCTTTTTCATAGCCTTCATGGCTTGATCTTGTCTCCCAAACACTTTGATAATGATGAAGATAATTTCCTATTATTGCGATAAGTATTGAAATGAATCATTTGGGTACCTTAAGCAGTGCCTTCTATATCAACCAATTTTAATTCCCCTAGTATAAGTAAATACACTCATCCTATTGGTGTTATCCATATGGTGTTCGGTGGGTTCCCTCCTCAAATAAAAAATGGATGTATTTATTAAAACTATCTACTATAATCAACGATGATTATTCTAGATATTAAAATGTGATATTCTAATATTGAGATTTATATTCTTTCATAAATAATGACATTTTAATAATTGAGTAATTACTTGCAGTACACTAATGTTAACCTAGAATCTTTTCTACAGTCACTCAATTATGTTCTTTCCTACTGATTAATATTATATTGTGTTCATAACATGAATTTATCCTTAAAATTTATTTTTTAAAAAATTTATGTTGTATAAGTAAATCAAATGGATGGTGTTTGATTTATAACTATTAGTGAATAGTTTTCTATAATGAATTTAAGTGGACGCATTAGTTTAGATGAATTTTTTATTATATAAATTAAACTCATTCAAATATGGGGAATGTATTCTAGTGGGGCCTCATAGAGTCTGACATGTATACAATTAGAAAAATAGAATCTCAAGTTAGTTTGTCTATGGATTTTCTTTTTTTCAAATACAAGGAAATCATTCCCCAAAATATCTCTTTTTTCTAATGCTAAAATAATATGGTAGGGGAATATCAAGCCCTTTTCACAAGACTATAATAATCCATATAGTAATAAACATTGTATATAAATGTTAGATTTAATTTAGATTTAGGGATCAAATATATTAAAAGTTAATATGGCATTAAAAATGATGAATTGTCTCCTCTAATAAGTTATATGAGTGAATTGATGGAAGATATTCATTTTTACCAACCCTGGATCATCTCTCTTGATCATACAATTTATGGGATGATGTACAATTCTTTGTAACCATAGTCCAATCCAATAACAACATAGACATGGTAGACATCCCCAACACACACTAAAGATAAGACTCACCAATCATTATTTATTAGATGGAGGAAATCAACCAGGTGTGAATTTCTCTACAAGAATATTTAATGATATAAATTTATGGAAATATTAATCCTATAATATAATACATAGAAAATCAAACCCTCTCGTTGGATCAATACAACAGGAAATTGATTCAATCCACATCAGAATATATTACACATTAAAATGGTCTAACCTAACAAAAATCCCACAATTATTAGGTTATTGATGTATTCATTTTATGGTTTATAATAGAAGGATAGATATTAACTATCATGATGTATTTTATTGATAGATAATGTGGAAGCCACATGTAGGGGCTAGGACTCACAATAAATCTGGAGGTTTGATTACTTCTTAGTTAATTATGCTACATGACTATATGGTGTTTACAATGTACTTCCACACTTGTTAGACCTGTGCTAACATTTTCCACCATCCCCCGGAGTCTCTTCATATTGGTATATATTTCAATTCATTATCTAAATTTGAAATAAATTTTTTGGGGACATATCCATGAGAATTATCTATTAAATTTAAGTAAAACGTCACATAAATCAGCATCATTTCCTTGTGTATTGGGGCTATATCCCTTATGAATGTCAAGATAAGGTGTATCATCTTCTACTTGACGTCCAATATCAGGTGTACCTCACTAAATTTTTATTGAAAAAAATAAATAATATTATATTATTTAATGTTTAATTGGATATACCAATATTATAAAATTGAGTCAAACCACTCTTCCCACTATCATGTAGTGGAATATGTAATGAGGGAAGACATAAATAAAAATACGTAGAATATAATCTATAAAATTTAAAAAAATGAATTAATTGTTGGATAGATAATCTCATTAATATTTTATGAACCTACCACATTATAACCCTCACAACAACATAAGAGATACCACACTAACTGGTCATTATAAATTAGTATGTATAAACTATCAAAGTCAAGATTCCATCACATTAAATATTTATATGGGGATAAATCTTAGATGATGGACAATCATAAAAGATTATTGATGAGTTAGAAGGACCCAATGAGAAAATTCAACATACACATAACAACCGTGAATCCAACCAGAACATGAAACCATGATCCTTCAATAAAATTGTCTTACTTCTCTCATTCCTCTTATGACAGTTAGTATTATTTCTAATAACATTAATGATACTAGGGAACAAAAAACCCTACAAGGAACCATAATTGGAAGTTATATACACAAAACATAAGCATTTTTTAAATAATAATTATTCATTAGCTCTAATATAATGGGAAAATTTTAGTCTTCCAATTTATGTGATCTTTCTAAAGAATTAATATTTCTAAATACCGCCAAGATAATAATTCATGGTAGTGTTATTTTTAATAGTGTGGAATTGAATAATCTTCCACATGATGATAAACCTTAAGAACAACATCCTCATCAGATAATATCAAAATATCATACTTCTGATGTTATCAATAAATGTTTTCAAAATTCATGAAAAACATTTCCACCACATGATGTTAAACTACATAGAATAAATACTTTTTTCATGATGTTAAATTACATGCAACACATCTTAGTAACATTATGATAAAATGTTTAGTGTCATGTGTGTTCACTATATTACATTAACCTATATAATGGTACATATATCTGAATCATAAATTGTACAATATGTTTTTACATTTTGGGAAATCTATATTAATTCACATATGGGATAGGTTAGCATAAACTTTTTCTAGTTTATCTGTCTACCATATAATGATGAGTATTCTCTAATAGAGTTCCACTATATAAAATTAGCACTTTCATTTTTTTGGTGTTGAATCCTCTCCCATATTAGGTTTAAATATTCTTCAAAACATGGTCTTATTCAATTAAAATTTAACATCCATGATAATGTTCTATATGGAATAAAAAATTACCCATCCCAATGTGATTTTTATATATACACAATGGACTATATATGTGAACTGTGTTTAGAATTATTCACATTGAATGTTGATATCTAGGTACATGTGGATCGCAAATTATTGACCAAACCACAATAAAAAAACCATGTGTCATTACCCTATATTTGGTTCAAGCCTAGGAAGGGATTTTGCATTATTAGAATTTTTTTGGCTTGATTCCAATCCCTATGCGATATTTAGAGATGTTGGGATCAACGTTTTCAAGTCTAATTATGATTATTAATCACCCTCAAGATAATTAATTAATGTGGTTAATATAAATATATATAATTGAATACACGTTAAAAATGTCAATGAAACCATAGGTTCCATATCATTCTCTCTCAAGCATATTGATTGAATTTCTAGTCATTTTTTTTCTCTCAACGATCCTAGATCTTTTGTGATTAGAAAACCTTGTGTGTAAGTCTAAAAAATATGAGTGTGATTCATTTTATTCAAAAATTGGGAAATTGTAATTTAAATATCATTAATCTATATTAAAACATCTTAATTTCATGATTTAAAACTACATGACAACATCACAATCATATGATGTTAAACTACATGGTATGAGGTATTTATTTTGAATCAATCACAACCTATAATGATTATATACTGAAAAAAATGAATTTATTTTCCATTCACATTGAATAAATGATCAATACATGTTTTTTAACATTTAAGGAGATAAAACCCTTCAATAAAATAATGTCTTCGAGGAACCATATTCATACATTCCATATTTTATTAAATTTTAACATATTCCTTTAATTTATACAATTTACATGGATCCAAATGCACATCAATCCCTAATAATCAATGTTCTACCCAATATAATACTTGTAACAAGGACTGGATGATCATATGAGACACTACTAGGATTCTCTGGTGAATAACACAATGTGCATGTTCAGGTTCCTTATGGATGTTTTGGACATAGATGGGAGGTCCCCAAAAACCTAGCAGATATTGACTTAACTGTGTAGGATAAATTATTCCACTAATACTAATGGTTGACCTGTAACCACTAGCCTACCATTACCATTTAATTAGATTATATTTTTTATTATTTATACTTCCATTAATTCTTATTTATTAAAGGATTTAGATACCTTTTAAATTACACAACCATACACCATACACATTATCAGAGAAAGATAATAACATCATATTCTTGTACAATATCATTTTTTATTTTGATTCTTCAATGAAGATCTATATTCAATAATTTATTAATTCTTATCCAAAATACCAGTTCGTTTCTCCAACACAACCAAAAAAATTTATATAGGGATACTCTATGGGACTCAATACCTATATGAGATATAAATCCATGAAATGTAATGTGGCCCATGTCATTAATAAAATGTCTAGGTAGAATGTATAATCTAAAAAGAGAACAAAATATTTGGATTCCATTTCCCTATGTATGACCTCAATTAATGAATTTTAACATTTATCTAACAATGGAATTAGTAATTACACATGAAATGTTGAAAACCACTCCATGTATATGAGTAAGATCTATAAATTGAGTATTTACGAGAAATATGTCTGTCATGATTCTTATTATAATAGGATATGTAGTGACACCAAGATTCTCTAATCAAGGTCCTAACCATAGTGTGAAAAATTACAATGCTTCACATATATGTCATACACCTGAAGGTAATTTTTTATAAATGATCTATGTGTGTCATAATTCCTTACGCATTTGTATTTTTTAGAAACTCAAATGTCCCATATTCCTAAGACCCACTGAAATATTCAAAATAAAAATGACTTCTTCCCTATGGATAATTATTATCTATGAAATGAACCGTATAATATAATAAAAAGTGGTGGTATCATTCCTAAATGATAAAAATATGTTGTAATTCTTGGTTATATTTCCTCGAGGCCAGTTGAAGGACTATAAAGACACTGACATAAATAAAATCCTCTCACTACATGAGATCTTGTAAATATAAAAGAATCATTTACTATTAGATATCAGTCACCCTGACAATATTGGGTGATATCTCATTCATGTAGAACATTCCCTCGATCCTATGAAACTATAGGATCCACGAAAAAAATTTGTACATGGATTCTATCATCTAGGAACACGTGGACAAAAAAATATTTTGTTATCCCCTGCATTGGAGTCTGATACATATTGTGGACAACTATATTTATATGAACTATGTGTGTATTGATTTATATATTCCTAATTGTATACCCATTCAAAATTGTAAAATACCAGCTCCTTACATATGGGTTAGACCTATGCAAGGAGTTTTCTATACATGAACAATTAGTGGATTGATTCATAGACCATCATTATGTATAGTTATTCCACAAATCCCTATGACATGGGCCCAAAATTAATTAAAAATAGTCATTCAACATATTCTTTTTATAGGATCTTGATCTATTATGGGGATATACTCATTATATTAAATATAACAATGATTGATTTCCAAAACTTTGGGATATATAAAGTCATCAATGTACTCTACCATGTAACCTACCACTGATCCCACAATCAAAATGAATGAATCCCCAATAAGTTGAATGAATCATATCCATATGGTTGATTTGGTTATGGGTTTTCACAATTATGATCTTATTCATGAAATTAAATGTCTCTTCCCCAGTATTTGAATAAAATCAATGTATTGTTCCCTTTACATTTATAGAACTATTTATTTCTCGATTCCAATCCAAATATGATATGTATTGAATTTATGATCACCCATTAGTAACCCCAGGAATAAGTTTTAAAATTATCCACCCTAAAAATTGTGAGGAATCCTTTTCAGTGATACATCAATTCACTAAACAATATACACAAATGTTGGAAATAATTATAATTTGGCATATGGGTGGTGTATCATTGAAATGTAAGCCCCACAACTATTGTGTAAGGGAAAAAGTGATTCCATGTACCAACATATTATATATATATTTTTTATAGATCCATGTATAAACTATGTATTTATAAATTCACGTTTCCATATGATATATTTTGTGTCCCAAATTCTTTAATCTTAGGCCCATCCACAATAACGAACAAAAAAATTTCCTCTCCCACTTTTGGTAGATGATTAATCTACAATGACTGATTTCATTGAGATTTATAATCTACGGTATAATCCATCTCCACATGAGAGGCATATGTAATCCTATGATATTTCTTAACCATATAAATTTCAATGTGCCCCTCACCCTAGTCCACCCCAAAATAAAATAAAATATTTTTTAACTATGATTATATAAACCCTCATTTCACCAATGTATGACTGAAATCTACATATATGATGATTTACAAATATTTGGATCACTAAAAAGGGGTCCCACTATATGGTAATCCACTAGAAATATTGTAGAAGGACAAACATTACTCCCATATATGATTTCACTATAACAATTCATGGTTCCTTTAAAAATTAAATTCTTAATTTATTATAGGTATATACATCCTACTCAAATTTGGATAATATTCATGGAGGGTGAATTTACCACAATAAATTAAACATCATAGAAGACATCCTTACCATGTTATTATAAGCTTCACTAAATACATCCTTAATTCATGTTGTTTTTCATAAACTTCCCAAGATGGGGCGTGACCCGAAACAACCCCAATCCCACCTCCATAGTCTAGGGGTGCCAAAAGGTGCTGAAAGGAATATCCTAAATTGGGGGGGGGGTCATATCTACCTAAATGAACACACATATCTATATTAATACAGCATTACAATGGGAATGTATTAAAAGATGAAAAACACCATGGAAACACCCATTCATGAAAAACATGTAGACAATACAAGAGTATGTTTTTGTAAATAGAAAAGATAATTGGAAAGGTTTTCACTCAAACAAAAATAGACAACTACATAACAAAATTGGAATTTAAAATGGTGATAGATCCCGACTCTTGATCTCTTACCTGTGACCACCACTTGTGTTCTAATCTACCATGTATCTCTAGTCTCCTCTGAAGTCACTGTAGACTAGTCCATTTTCAACATAATACAGGTAACCTTTGGGAAAATCCCATGTAGTGTGGTGTTTATATACATACAATTTAGGATGCCCAGAAATATGAAATTTGGTCATCAAGAGATACAACAGGAAATGAAGACTGTAGATAACATATAATAAGCACTGATAAAGAATAGCTCAATCCACACCAAGATATGTAGAAACATCTACTGTGAAGTAGGTTCTAATCATATTGTGATATTAATCAATGTGTCAAGTCGTCGCCATCTATATTAGGAGAGTAAAATAATCATACCATGATAATATAATCATTGAAATAACGTGTTATAATTCATACATATTCAACTCTTAGGGAAAGTCAGTAACGAAGTAAAAAGTTGTGGATTCAACATTATATATTAATTATCAATCAAAAGAATCTCAAATAAGATTGAAAGTGGATTTCAGCCTCACAACTCATTCTAGGAAGAAGATCCACAAATTTTTCAAAAATTCCATTGATGATGCCAAAAATCTCACAAGACTGACCAAAAGTAACCCCACAAACTAAACCACACATCATTATTGTGTTAAACAGTCGAGGGGTCATATACTAGAAGTATAGAACCAATACCCTACTGTGTCTTGGTTGGAAAACTCTCAAAATTTCCATATAGGACCCCCACTAATGATTATTTGTGGTTATACACTGGTGTCACAATCACCTAGACCTTATGAAAATTAGGGGTTCCACTCGATATGTAGAGGACCCATTCCCAATATGACGGGGATTCCACTCTATTGTTCTAGAAACCAAATCCCATGTGTGACATGGGGGTTCCATCGTAGACATCAAGGAATTATAACCTATCTGAATATAGCGTTCCACATAGATTGTAGATGTAGAGGACCCATACCCATGCAGATGGTGGGGTCCACTATATAGGTTGAGGGCCTATGACCTTTTGTGAGAGGGGGGTTCCAATATCATCATCAAGGAGTATCCCCTTGGTTTTTGAAGGTATTTCACATAGAATGTGTATGTAGAAGACCCACATCCATTTTAATGGGGGGTTTAATCTCAATAAAAAAAATCAAGTGATCCTTCTGGATAACTTTCATCCTTATGTGTTGCCACAAATAAACAATATTCTCAGAAAATTCAAATCATATCCTCAAATAACTAATGAATCAATTGATTTTTACATGGAAAAAAATTCTATATAGGGTACACAAAGACCAAAATCTAGGTTAAAAAATGGATATATGGAGCCTTGATGTTTACACAAATGGAACCATGATGTATACATTTTATGACGGTAACCACATGGTGTGTGGTCCACCTCCAATTCCTAGTCATTTCCCCAACAAGAACATGTATCTTAATTTATGTAGAAGTAACCACCATATAGGTGGACTAGACAATGTGTCCAAACAGTCCTGGGAAATTTCATATCCTTTAGGATGTGTTTATATACTTAGCCCTATGTCTGTGTAATTTTATAAATGTCCATGTGCCAGGTCGTGTACTACCATATAGATTCCACCCTATTTGATCCACAGGAAGTCTATTCCTCCTAGGGATATATGTCTTTCCATACTTGTAAAAAATCAAAACCCTAGCAAACACATCTTTGAAAAATCCTTACATGTGTTCATTACATTACACAAAGTGTAGTTATGTTTTTAATGGATTTATATATATCTTAATATGTGTTCTAGTCTTTGATTTAGTCCATTAAGTGATATATCCCACCACATTTCCACCATATATTAGATGATATATCATCTATTTGTTAGTTTTTTCCATCTAGTGGTCGGGAATCTGTTCGGTCAACCAATGAAACTTATATTGTGATTTTTTCATCCCCAGAAATCTTACTCCATTTATTATATAGGTAATAATCATTCCATAAATCCACCAAAATCTGAATCAATACCAAATCTAACCATATATCATTTATCCATAATAATTTCATCATGTTGTCTATATTTTTAGAAAATGAGTACGTTCGTTACCTCCCAGCATCATCGAACTGGGATTATGGTGTCCAAACAGTTAAAAAAATTGATGTAATTAAGGGGGAAATGCATGAGAAATTATATTTTAATAATCATTTCCATGAATTCCTGGAAAATAGTCAAGAACTAAAAAATAATTGATATAAAAAAATTGTATAAATTTTTTTAATTAATACGTAGGGGGATTAGATGGTCTAAAAATTGGTACATATGATAAAAAAGATGATTCTTATAAATAAATTAAATCAATGTGTATGTAAAACAAAAATTTACATGTCCTCATACAGATTGTATCAATCTTCATCAATGTACATTCTCACCAACTATCAAAGGATCCTGTTACATTCATTGCATCTGGATCAACCCTGGTCTAGGTTTCCATCTTTGTTCAATTTGATCTACCAATTAATGGAGGAATAAGAATATCTTAAAAGATCCCATGATTACATGGATAACCAAAGGTGAATCCCCAAAGAATTATCCATATTAAATATCATTTTAGGTTAACATGAAAGAATTAATTTATTATATAATTAATTAATCAACTAAATGTACCACCAATGGGTCAGATTTTTGAATGCCTCATAAAAAACCTTGGGTAAACATAACATTACTGAATCAACTATTTTCACATATTTCATATATGATATTTCATTTAATATCTGTCTAATTTTGTTTAAAAAATTCAGATCGTTCAATTATAAATATGTTTAATATTTTATATAAATAATTATGGGTTCATCGGGCATTTGAATTGAAGACAAGCTTAGATCCTAGCTCTAGAAATATCTTTTTAAATATATTAAACTCTTACAAGGTAAATACCAATCCACTTTATAATTCCTTCCTTTAATATTTTAATCCAAAAATCAAAAGTATGACTTCAACCTAGGATACAGATCCCACATTTTTTTCTCTATCACCTAGGATCACACCTACCCATTCCATTACTACAACGACACATAATCCAATGGGATGGTTTGTAAAGACCCGTAAAATTCAAGGCAAATTTTTTCTTAATTTTCATTAGAATTTGACAAGAGCGCGGTTTCTGACGGCACCTGATTCCGAGGCCCGGAGTGCCCGAAATCATTTTCCGAAGTTTGGCTCGGGTACGTTCAGTGAATGAACGAGCGGGAATTCCTAACTTTTGATTTGGTGCTCGGAATTGAAATCTGAGGGCACCGATAAACTCGCAGCGCCGATATTCGCTTAAAGAGACCTTTTTGGAAGTTGCATTGGTTGCGGGTTGAAAGTAAGTTTTTGGGTTTTAGGTTTAAGTTAAATAAAATTTTGTGAAGAACAAAATTTATTTAAACTTGTTAAATCCTACCAAAGGGGGTTGGAAGTGGGACCCACATCCACTTAACCTCCCTTGGGAGGATTAAGTGTGGTGGGGCCCACACAAACCCCTAAACCTTTCATATTCTCCCAACTTCCTTAACCCCTCATTAAATGACAAGAGTTATTTAATTTTGGAGTTAATCCTTTTGAATTTCAAACTTTTGAAATTCTAGTGTGTTATGTGATAATAAAATAAGATGTTGTCTTATTTTTTTTGGTTAATTATTTGTCTTCTTGAGAGGTGGAGAGCTTTTCCTTCTTCTTCTTCATCTCTGACGAAGAACGCTGATCTTGACGAAGAACGCTCAAGCTCCGACGAAGAACGCGGCTCCGCTCTTCTTCGTCTTCCGTTTCAACGAGAGGGAACGCCGCTTCCTCCTCGGATTCCCTTCGTCGACATAAGAAGTTTCGCCAACGACGTATCACATCGGACGCATCTCTTCGTCAACGGAATTGACGAACGACGACCGCGACGCCCGATCTCCGCGACGTCGACTTCCGCGGACGTTGGCAAATCCTCGAGCTTATACCCAAGGTAGGGGTTTTTGTTTATTGTTTAATTATTCTATTCTTGCTCGTGGATCGCATGACTAACGTGAGGAATTTGTTTTTTTTATGTTGAGTTATTATTTAACGTGAGGGGGGCGGACCGCATGAACACGGCCGAACCCCCTCCATCGTTCTTTTTGTTCTATCTTGAGGGTGGAAGCAAAGTGGCGTGGTGCCGTCGCACCACGCGGATATTAATATGATTAAATTTCGCGGCGCCGTCGCGCCGCGCCATGGAAGAATCATAAAGAACGCGATGCCATCGCGCCGCGTCGAAGGGAATCAAATGCGCGGCAAAGGGGCGCGGTGCCGTCGCACCGCGCCAGATGACGAAAACTGCGGCCGGTTCCGGGCCGCGGCGGAAGAGAAGACCGGCGGCCGGGCCGCCGGCGTCGGAAGCCGAAGGCGGGACCGGAATTTCTGGTCCCGTTGGAGAAAACAGGCCGGCCAGCTGGCCGGCCGGATGGGTTAAACCGGGGGAAATTAATCCCCCGGCCAGCGCATGGGGGGGGGGGGGGGGGTTTCTTGAAGGGAGGGGGGGGGGCAGCAGCCCCCCGGTTTTTACTTCAACCGGCCCCCACATGGGGGCGGTTTTCAATCAAGGGGCGCGGCTTTTAGCCGCGCCGGCTTTCCAAGAAAGCGGGGGAATTGATCCCCCCGCGCTGCCTTCGTGCGGCGCCAGGCCGCCGCGGCCGCCACGCCGCCGTGCCGCCGGCCGGCCGGCCGGCCGGGCTGGGTCGGACCCAGGTCGGGTTGACCCGGTTTGGGCCGACCCAGGGGGGGTCGGGCCGGGTCGGCCCGGACCCGGACCCCCCCGTTTCGAACCAGTTTCGGTCTTTTGGCCATATCATGAGCCTCATACCTCCGATTGACGAACCGTCTGCGGAAACGCGATCCTTGGATCGAGGCGGTCGTTTCGGTATATCGCACTCAAGGTTTCGGATTACTTTCAGTTCGACCGGGTTGGTTCGTTCACGAAACAAACCGGGCCTTCGGAGCGGAAACGCTCTTATCTTGAGCTACGGACGTCCGATTGACGTGCCGTCAGCCGTGTTGTGTTCCTCTTAGTGAAACGGATCTTTTGGAATACTCCGCCCGAGGTTTGGATGCAGGTGGAGTACGGTCGGGTTGGTTTTGCCTTAAAAACCAACCGGGCCCCGGAGACGAAAATGCCAATAACTCTCAGACCGGGCGTCCGATCGACGCGCCGTCTGATGCGTTGAGTTCCTATTGACGATACGGAACTTTTTGATACATCAACTCTGGACTTTATGACAGTTGATGTATCAGCCTCTCGGCTCGTGGAGCGGATCCTCTGAACGAGCTTGCCGTGTGCGGGAACCCTAGTGCTGGCTGCGACTGTTACTGTGACTGCTACTGCTACTGCTACTGCTACTGCTACTGTGACTGCAACGACAACAGTACAGAGATCATGTGTGGATTAGACAGCGACGACTACTGCACTCAGCGATCCTACGTGGATCAGTGCTACAGGTCCTGCGAGAGCCCGATCCTGTGTGGGTCCGATCCTATGTAGGTCACTGTGGGGGTTAGTACCTATCGATCCTTCGTGGGTCCGACGACTTAGATGGTTCTTTGATCATCTTTAACGTCATCCGAAAAAGTATACCTGTGTGAGATGAATCTTCTGTTTTACTCGATAGAGGTGGTGCGCTTGGTTGTAGCGGCAGACCTGCGATACTGGAGACGAGCGTACGGAGTACGGAGACCGTGTAGCCGGCTGAGACCTGAAGACTGCTCGACCGACTCGACTTGGAGTGAGTCGACTAGCCCAGTGGACGGAGCGCCCGGTATTTGGCGGCAGACCCACGGCGGACGGAGCGCCTGGTAGTTGGCAGCAGACCCGCGGTACTCGACTGGAGGAGTACCTCTGTAGGCTATTTGGGTGAGCGCCCGGTATTTGGCAGCAGACCCTCAGCGGACGGAGCGCCCGGTAATTGGCGGCAGACCCGCGGTACTCGACAGGAGGAGTACCTCAGCAGTCTTAGGTTAGTGAGCAGTACCTCAGAGTCATGATAGGACATTGTACACTTCAGAGATGGGGCTCTTTAGTAGTTATGTTTTTGATAATGAAAATCCTGTGTGAGCTGAATCCTGTTGCTTTCCTGTGTGGATTGTGTTGAGCAATCCTGTGTGGATTACGTTTTGCTTTCCTGTGTGGAATACGTTTACTTTCCTGTGTGGACTGAGTTGTACTTGGGCTCGGAGGTTGGAGCGTATTTGAATTGATGACTTAGGTATATGTATGGGCATATACCTAAGCAGTGTCGATTGTTACTTCGTGATTGTACCTTTCTTCGTGGTTTATTCATTGTGGATTTGAGAGACCTTCAGGGGTCTTGGGGTTCCTACTGAGTAGCTTATACTCACCCCTGCACGGGCTATGCCCGTACTACGTTGTGTTGGTTGCAGACGACGGACAGTGTTGACCTTAGCTGAGGCTTGCCGAGCGGGACGGTACCCGGAGGTGGACCACTGGGCGGGACGTGCTCGGAGCGGACGGCGGGACCCGTGGAGCAGTGGAGCTATCTGTACCCACCCTTCAGGTGGTATTTCCAGTGGACAGCTCGGTGTAGCGGCATTTACTTTTCAGTTGCTGTTTTCCCTTTCAAGTTGTACTTTAATTTCAGTTTGGGTTTGTATTCTGGCCCATTTACTTTTCCGCACATTCAGTTGTACTCTGCTTTTGTTTAGTGTTTACTTTCCGCTTTCTTACTCTGTGGTGTTTGTTTATTTTTCAAAGGCAATGCCTTCCCTTTTATCGGGATTTACGCCTTGGTGCTAGTTGCCAGCCCCTGGCCTATGGAAGGCGGGCTTGGGGTAGTCACGGCACGGACCCCGAGGGCGGGTCGTGACAAATTGGTATCAAAGGAGTTCGGTTCTACCGTGAACTCTGATCTTTTTATGAGCTGCAATAATAAAAGACGCATACCTTTGTGATATTTTCGTTCCTGTCCTCTTTCGTGATGTTACTAAAAGGTTCCAGTTTTGGCTGTTGACTTGACCCTCACTTGTGAGACATCTACTGGAGGAGACCCAGTTACCACACACTGATGCCGACAGTGTGACTCAACCCTTGGAGGCGAGAGTAATGGTTGAATCTCTTAGTAGTAGCGTCGAGGCCTTACGACATCATCCTTGGTATGGATTAGTATCATCCATGTTAGGATTGACTGTTTTAGGCAAAGAATGTGGTTCATCCAGGGGATGGGACAAGATTTCTCTTATCGGCAAAGAATAAATCTTGCAGCTCTGGTGGGACCGGAGATGGTCCAGGCCACGACAGGGAAGGTCCAGGTCATCCAGGAGCGGATGAGTACAGCTCAGATCCGGCAGAAGTCATATGCTGACAGGAGGCGGAGGCCACTAGAGTTCGAGGATGGCGACCACGTCTTCTTGCGGGTCTCACCTCGACGTGGTATTCAGAGATTTGGCCAAGGCAGCAAGTTATCTCCACGCTTCATCGGACCCTTTCAGGTCCTCAACAGGGTTGGCGAGGTGGCTTATCGCCTGGCTCTACCACCTCAGTTGCACCAGGTGCACGACGTCTTCCACGTGTCTCAGCTGAGGAGATACGTGCACGACCCGACGCACATCATTGACCATGGGGAGCTTGACGTTGACGATGGGGCGACTTTTATGGAGGTCCCGGTGGAGATAGAGGATCGACAGGAGCGGGTCTTGCGTGGGCGATCGATTCCTCTTGTGCGCATCAGATGGCAGCAAGGGAATCTCCAGGAGAGCACATGGGAGCGGGAGGCTCAAATGCGTGCTCAGTACCCTCATTTGTTTCCCTAGTTTTTTATGTATCTTTACGGGGATGTAAAGCCCTGAGGTGGGAGTAATTTAAAGACCCGTAAAATTCAAGGGAAATTTTTTCTTAATTTTCATTAGAATTTTACAAGAGCTCGGTTTCGGACGGAACCTGATTCCGAGGCCCGGAGTGCCCGAAATCATTTTCCAAAGTTTGGCTCGGGTACGTTCAGTGAACGAACGAGCGGGAATTCCTAACTTTTGATCCGGTGCTCGGAATTGAAATCCGAGGGCACCGATAAACTCGCAGCACCGATATTCGCTTAAACAGACCTTTTCGGAAGTTGCGTTGGTTGCGGGTTGAAAGTTAGTTTTTGGGTTTTAGGTTTAAGTTAAATAAAATTTTGTGAAGAACAAAATTTATTTAAACTTGTTAAATCCTACCAAAGGGGGTTGGAAGTGGGACCCACATCCACTTAACCTCCCTTGGGGGGATTAAGTGTGGTGGGGCCCACACGAACCCCTAAACCTTTCATATTCTCCCAACTTCCTTAACCCCTCATTAAATGACAAGAGTCATTTAATTTTGGAGTTAATCATTTTGAATTTCAAACTTTTGAAATTCTAGTGTGTTATGTGATAATAAAATAAGATGTTGTATTATTTTTTTTGGTTAATTGTTTGTCTTCTTGAGAGGTGGAGAGCTTTTCCTTCATCTTCTTCATCTCTGACGAAGAACGCTCATCTTGACGAAGAATGCTCAAGCTCCGACGAAGAACGCCTCTCCGCTCTTCTTCGTCTTCTGTGTCAACGAGAGGGAACGCCGCTTCCTCCTCGGATTCCCTTCGTCGACATAAGAAGTTTCGCCAATGACGTATCACATCGGATGCATCTCTTCGTCAACGGAATTGACGAACGACGACCGCGACGCCCGATCTCCACGACGTCGACTTCCGCGGACGTTGGAAAATCCTCGATCTTATACCCAAGGTAGGGGTTTTTGTTTATTGTTTAATTATTCTATTCTTGCTCGTGGATCCCTTGACTAACGTGAGGAATTTGTTTTTTTTTATGTTGAGTTATTATTTAACGTGAGGGGGCCGGACCGCATGAACACGGCCGAACCCCCTCCATCGTTCTTTTTGATCTATCTTGAGGGTGGAAGCAAAGTGGCATGGTGTCGTCGCACCACGCGGATATTAATATGATTAAATTTCGCGGCGCCGTCGCGCCGCGCCATGGAAGAATCATAAAGAACGCGACGCCATCGCACTGCGTCGAAGGGAATCAAATGCGCGGCAAAGGGGCGCGGTGCCGTCGCACCGCGCCGGATGATGAAAACCTCAGCCTGTTCCGGGCCGCGGTGGAAGAGAAGACTGGCGGCCGGGCTGCCGGCGTCGGACGCCAAAGGCGAGACCGGAATTTCTGGTCCCGTTGGAGAAAACCAGCCGGCCAGCTGGCCGGCCGGATGGGTTAAACCGGGGGAAATTAATCCCCCGGCCAGCGCATAAAACCCCACTCATTATGAGGGGGGGCGGTTTTCTTGAATGGGGGGGGGGGGGGCAGCATCCCCTCGGTTTTTACTTCAACCGGCCCCCACGTGGGGGCGGTTTTCAATCAAGGGGCGCGGCTTTTAGCCGCACCGGCTTTCCAAGAAATCGGGGGAATTGATCCCCCCGCGCTGCCTTCGTGCGGCGCCAGGCCGCCGCGGCCCCCGCACCGCTGCGCCTCCACGCCGCCGGGCCTGGTCGGACCCGGGTCGGGTAGACCCGGTTCGGGTCGACCCGCCGGACCCGGACCCCCCCGTTTCGAACCAGTTTCGGTCTTTTGGCCATATCTTGAGCCTCGGACCTCCGATTGACGAACCGTCTGTGGAAACGCGATCCTTGGATCGAGATAGTCGTTTCGGTATATCGCACTCAAGGTTTCAGATTACTTTGAGTTCGGCAGGGTTGGTTCATTCACGAAACCAACCGGGCCTTCGGAGCGGAAACGCTCTTATCTTGAGCTACGGACGTCCGATTGACGTGCCGTCAGCCGTGTTGTGTTCCTCTTAGTGAAACGGATCTTTTGGCATACTCCGCCCGAGGTTTGGACGCAGGTGGAGTACGGTCAGGTTGGTTTTGCCTTAAAAACCAACCGGGCCCCGGAGACGAAAATGCTAATAACTCTCAGACCGGGCGTCCGATCGACGCGCCGTCTGATGCGTTGAGTTTCTATTGACAATACGGAACTTTTTGATACATCAACTCTGGACTTTGTGACAGTTGATGTATCAGCCTCTCGGCTCGTGGAGCGGATCCTCTGAACGAGCTTGCCGTGTGCGGGAACCCCAGTGCTGGCTGCGACTGTTACTGTGACTGCTACTGCTACTGCTACTGCTACTGCTACTGTGACTGCGACGACAACAGTACAGAGATCCTGTGTGGATTCGACAGCGACGACTACTGCACTCAGCGATCCTACGTGGATCAGTGCTACAGGTCCTGCGAGGGCCCGATCCTGTGTGGGTCCGATCCTGTGTAGGTTACTGCGGGGGTCAGTACCTATCGATCCTTCGTGGGTCCGACGACTTAGATGGTTCTTTTATCATCTTTAACGTCATCCGAAGAAGTATACCTGTGTGAGCTGAATCTTCCGTTTTACTCGATAGAGGTGATGCGCTTGGTTGTAGTGGCAGACCCGCGATACTGGAGACGAGCGTACGGAGTACGGAGACCGTGTAGCCGGCTGAGACCTGAAGACTGCTCGACCGACTCGACTTGGAGTGAGTCGACTAGCCCAGTGGATGGAGCGCCCGGTATTTGGCGGCAGACCCACGGCGGACGGAGCGCCTGGTAGTTGGCAGCAGACCCGCGGTACTCGACTGGAGGAGTACCTCTGTACGCTATTTGGGTGAGCGCCCAGTATTTGGCAGCAGACCCTCAGCAGACGGAGCGCCCGGTAGTTGGCGGCAGACCCACGGTACTCGACAGGAGGAGTACCTCAGCAGTCTTAGGTTAGTGAGCAGTATCTCAGAGTCGTGACAGGACACTGTACACTTCAGAGATGGGGCTCTTCAGTAGTTACGTTTTTGATAATGAAAATCCTGTGTGAGATGAATCCTGTTGCTTTCTTGTGTGGATTGTGTTGAGCAATCCTGTGTGGATTACGTTTTTCTTTCCTGTGTGGAATACGTTTACTTTCCTGTGTGGACTGAGTTGTACTTGGGCTCGGAGGTTGGAGCGTATTTGAATTGATGACTTAGGTATATGTATGGGCATATACCTAAGCAGTGTCAATTGTTACTTCGTGATTGTACCTTTCTTCGTGGTTTATTCTTTGTGGATTTGAGAGACCTTCAGGGGTCTCGGGGTCCCTACTGAGTAGCTTATACTCACCCCTGCACGGGCTATGCCCGCACTACGTTGTGTTGGTTGCAGACGACGGACAGCGTTGACCTTTGCTGAGGCTTGCAGAGCGGGACGGTACCTGGAGGTGGACCACTGGGCGGGACGTGCTCGGAGCGGACGGTGGGACCCGTGGAGCAGTGGAGCTATCTGTACCCACCCTTCAGGTGGGATTTCCAGTGGATAGCTCGGTGTAGTGGAATTTACTTTTCAGTTGTTGTTTTCCCTTTCGAGTTGTACTTTACTTTCAGTTTGGGTTTGTATTCTGGCCCATTTACTTTTCCGCACATTCAGTTGTACTCTGCTTTTGTTTAGTGTTTACTTTCCTCTTGCTTACTCTGTGGTGTTTGTTTACTTTTCAAAGGCAATGCCTTCCCTTTTATCGGGATTTACGCCTTGGTGCTAGTCGCCAGCCCCTGGCCTATGGAAGGCGGGCTTGGGGTAGTCACGACACGGACCCCGAGGGCGGGTTGTGACATGGTTTTTCAACACAATGTCATCTTAGGTCCATCCTTGATCCCCATTAGGTGCTCCAAAATAGTGTCCCCGTCATCGATGATTAGATCTCGCCAATCGATGCACTTTATAGGGTGATGCATGTATCACCTCACCTACGATACAAGGAAGATGTTGTGCACCTACTCAAGCTGTTGTGGAATGATGATGTGGTATGAAAAATCATCCAGCTTCATCATGATCTCAAATGTATTGATGAAGCTTAGGGGTAACATTCCTCTTTGGAAGATCCAACACAATCTCCATAAGGGGATAACTCCAATCAACATCCCAAGGAGTGAGCATCACTTATACCAAACTATCACAACCTATCCCATGCGGGTGCTTGATCCACAACTACCCCATGCTCACCTCCTTAAGCCATAGGGTGGATACAAGCTCCAAAGGCCTATACAAAATGGGGGAGTACATTTCATATGTACATGTATGCACACACACACACAACCATATCAATTCCAAAGTGCATATGGAAAATATTAAAAGAATCGAAACATTAGAGAAACAAAGATGCATGTAAAACCTCTAATAGTAAATGTGTAGAGAAGTATAAACAGAAATATAAAGTGAAAAAGTACACACCCATCTAGAAATATGTCCCAACCAAAAAAAATAGGAATAAAAATACATATTGAGTGTGTTTGTCTTGAACTCCTTATTGTGACCACCATATACGGTCCAAAATATTATGTATCCCTAAGCTCTATTAATGTTGTATTCGACCTATATGTCAACACTATATGACATAACATATGCATAAAATTAAAAAGTAGGGATGAGTATAAACATACCAATTATGGAACCTAGAATGTCAAATGGGGAGAAGTAATAAGTTCAATAAAAAAAACAAAGAGTAAGTAGTATTTAGTAAAAGAGTAATTTTCAATCCAAAGAATGAGAGAGAGTTACCTTGTCCAAGGATAGTGGGATAAACACGGGTAGTAGATGAAATACATATAATGTCTAACCCACCCATTGCAGGATAAAAATAGCATCTAACCATGAGAGTCTAAACAGAAAAAACACAACACATACTTTTAGCGTCTTTTCATATCAAGTAATGATTGTATCCCAATAGAATGTAATCATTAAAAATGTATATATTTGAATATGATAAGTCAAAATAATACCTAAACAAGGATAAAGGGGGTATCCATCTAATTGATCATTCCATGATGAAGAGTCACCTTATATTCCAAAATTTTATCATTGATAACCAACATCTCACACATATCCTAATAACATATAATTCATTCCAAACCAGCCAACATCACTATGTTGCCGAGTAGATGGGGAAAGAACACTGAGTGGATGACCTAAAACCTAGTGTCTTTGGGGGGTTCTACTCTGTAAATTTTTATTGAGGACACTCAACCATCCTGATGGGGGATTACACATTGGCGTCATGAGGACATGTTCTCGATGATGATATGGTTTTACACTCCATATGTAGAGGAACCAAACTCGTTATTATGGGGGTTCCACTGTATAAGCTCATTATATATTCGTAAGTGTGAGAGGGGGTTCATGGAAATCCATTAATGACCTATACACAATATGACATGCGGTTATACATTATATGTATAGGTATATGACAATCACCCATGTTGATTTATAATTTCATAGTATTGGTTGGGGACCCACTGCTTGATGTGATTGGTGATTTCCACTATAGTCATCGAGGAATGAATCCCAAGTGAATTAGGGTGTGCAAAACATATGTTAGTTGTAGTGGACGGGTTCCAGTGTTGCTAGGGGTTACACTCTATAAGAAGCCTCTTGTAAACCTTCCTAATCACTACTAGAATTTTACATGTCCTCAAACAATAGTTGTTTCACAAACATCTCACATTGTATCTAAAAATACAATACATCAGGAATCATCATGTACTACATGGAAAATCTCTCCTGATATTCTAATTGAGGTAAAAACTCTATGTTCAAAAGAAGGCAATACATAACCTTGATAAATTATAAAAATTAAAATAGTAGTACAAGGTGTCTGAGGGGAACTACACAACATGTGGTCTTACATCACAACCTGGCCATGTCCATTTGTAGCACACAACTACAAATCCTGGTATAATTACACACCGTCCAAGTTGACTACACATTAAGTTCAAACTATTCTAAACTATGGTGTTTCCTTATGGACATGTCCATATAAGTTACCATATGCTTGTGTATTTTTGTACATATTCATGTTCCTAGACTTATACTCCCATATAGAGTCCTTATCATGTGATCCTAAACCAAACTAGAACAGTTAGGAATGATTTAAACTACATGTTGGACAGCTAGAAGCCCTGAGATCCTCATAAAAAGATGATACTCGAGCTTCCACAACCAAGGGACACCTGCTTTGTGTTCATCTTAGAACATTACATGGGGTCATTTTTCCCATATTTTATTATTTCTAGATCACTAATATACACATGGATTTAGGTCATGGACTTATTTATTCTACATTAATTTTATCCAATATTAGTAGATCTAGCTGTCATATTCCATTTTCATCCATCCAGTGGCTGGAAATCTCTTTTTCCATCAGACAGTAGTTCATTAATGAGTTATGAACACCCCTAAACAATTATACATTTATGATTAAGATATTAATTGGATATAGATCTTCCATGATATATATGTATCAATTATCTGTTGTTATTTCATTGATTCATCCCTTGTTCATCATTTTACAATGATTCATTTGTTTTGATTGGTCTCAGTACCACTTGATAAAATCAAATCGGGACTGTGAGGTCCAAATAATTAATAATGAGAATTAATTGAGTGGTAATGTAATAAGAAAAATGGTTTGACCATTATTATAATGTTATTTTTCCAATGACAAAGAATGTTGTTAAATATGGTTAACATCCATTTAAAACATATATTAATTTTTTTGTAGAATAATTCCAAGGCCCATTAATTGGTGAGGATAAAAAATAGATAACTCATCTCAATAAATATAATCAAATAGAGTACAATCCACAAATTGATAACTCTGACTTGTATATTGGATCGATCATCATTACTGAACACACTCTATGATGATCGAATGATCTCTTTGAATTCAATACATCCTGATATTATCGGAATCATAGTATTTTCATTTTTTGATTTGGTATTTCAACAGAATGATGATTGAAAATATCTCAACATATCTAAAGATTATTTGTCTTACCCTAGGTGAATCTACTTGGAATTATACTTATTTAAATTGTGTTTATGTTTAAATTAAATTATTATTAAATTAAATTATTATTAAAATAATTAAATAAATAATCCATTGAATTTACCACTAATAAGAAATATGTCTTATCCCCCACAAGAAAATCTTTTTTAGGAAAAACTAAGGGAAAACAATTTGTTACCGAGTAAAATGTGGAATCAAATTTCTAATATGAACATCAATTTAAGAGTTACCTAATTTTCAATAAGAACCCATATATTAAAAATAATAAATATATTTTACTTTTTATAAAATTAAATCTGCGAATAGTAGGCCTCAAAATCTCACATTGTCTCAGTGAATAGCTCTATAAATATAAATATAAATATTTTAATATATTGATATTCGCAAAAACAAATCTCTATAATTTGAACTAGAACATAAGATGCCATAACCAGTTTCGTTAAACATAGTTAATGGTTTCATTGTTTCATTATGTTAAAAAATCATAAAATTTTGGTTATGTAACATTATGTTGAACTAAATGGAAGGAGAATCCATGTATTAAAACAATAATCTATTACAACCATCATCCATAATCACTCTATATGAATGAAACATAAAACATTTAGCCTAGTTGACCAAGGTCTATGGTTTATCCTTCATCCTCTAGAGAACCGCAATATATAAATCACACCACCTGTAATGAATTTCATGGATTACCATAACCAATTGGAGGCCATTATAATGGAGGAAATTCCCCTATACATTATCATGTAATAGTTGGATATACATAAGGTCATTGGACCCATCAGTAAAAGGAGTCTTTAAAATGAGACAGGACCCCCTAATTCTTATGAGCCCTAATAAAATTAGGGTAGAACTTCTCATCCTTGTTTAATTCATGATCATACTCAACAATGCTGTTGCATTCCATAACTCATTATCTAATAATGTTGTTAAATGATTTCCCTCATCAACATCCTTAACTAAAGATAATTTTTGAGTTATACTAAGCGTGTAAGGCCTAATTAGTATATTTTGAAAAACCTCTGTGATCTAGGGTCTATGAATCTTGACCATAAACATCATGAACATCTATTATTGCTCAAACTCTATACACATTAGTGAAAATTAAAAGAGAATACACTATAAGTGGAAATGACAGAAACCCTTTCATGGTGTAAACAATCTATGTGATGTATGAGAAAAATTCAATAATCTATTTTCTAAACACATCACCTTCAGTGTTTATGAAAAAATTATTGAATTAATGATAATGAAAAATGATCATAGTTCCCATTAGTGGACCAAAGAAATAGAGTTTAGAATATAACTAGACCCCCTTGGTTTTTCAAAAATTTAGAATAATAATTTATCAAATCCCATCACTACAAAAACATTTTTAATAGTGGAAATAAAGCTTTCAGTGTTATCAACCCCTCCTTTAATATTATTTTTCTATCAAAACACATTCTATTTTTTGAAGTCTTAGATTATATTAACAAAATCAATTATTTTTAACAGTTATCCTTGAACCTCACATAATCATGTCATTTTACTTGTTTCATATATGTAATATATTTGTAAATGGTACTAGATAATATTATGGGACCCCACTAGGATTCAATAGTGAATAACACAATTCCTAGGTTAACATGACAAGGTTATATTATGCTTACATAAGATAGGAACAAATTAAGAACTTATATTTTTACCCATGAAGTTTGAGATATCATTTTTGAACTATACATAACTTTATTCAATCACCATTGACTCATATATTCATATACATTTATTTTTAGGTCCCAAAAAAACTATTCAAATTCACTCAGCATCGTTAATGTTTTTTTAAAATGTAAATTCACTATTCCATGTTGATTAATGTGAAAATTAATTATTGTACATTTTAGTGGTCTATAATACAGGATTCTATACTACATGGTGGAGGGACTGAGATTCACATCCATAAACTAAAATACCCATAGGATAGAAAACCCTGTCTTTTGTATCCATTTCTCCACATGCTACATGATCTCTAATGGTTTTTAATTTTTAGAATCATCTTACATCTACTTAAGTGATATGGGGAGCCCGTTCTCTAACAAGAATGACTATGATTACCATAGAAACCCTAAAACCTTCAACTAAAGATATATCCTCATTTAATGAAAGGACCTGTTTTCCTCTTACGCCCAAGAAACATCACATTAGAACATGGAACACATGCTTTTTTATATCATCTCTATTGTACCTTCCACTTAAAATATATCTTCTATTATATTATTATAATTATTATTTAATGAAACCATATTCTAATTGTACATGATTATATTACATGCCTCTAATTATGACACATTTTAACAGGGCATTTTTTGCTCAGTTTAGGATGTATGGTGGAAAATCCCTTCATAAATATTCATCCTTACGATCTTTATTATGGACTCAGTGTTGAAGAACCCTTCACGATTATTCAGACTATGTAACCTTCAATAAAGATTCAGGGCATTGTAGCCCATTAAGAATATCCATCCATTATAATCTCAATAAGGATGTGGGAAGCTAATGTCCACTAAGAATATTCATCATCCATAAATTAAGCTTAATTTTTTTAAAATGTCTGATCTATATGACACAAAAATGTTGAAATAAATGGATTGAGTTATATATCCATAGTCAAAAAATATAAGGTTCAATATATTTCTCTTAAACTTTAATTGTAGAAGATATTTTCAAAACAACCCAAAACTAAAAAATTAGTAATCTCCATGAAATATGAAAATCTAACACAACAAAACATGTTATAATATATATGAGTGACAAATACCAAAATAGAAGGCTTAATCTATCTATCTTAAAATAGTATTACCTCATATGTCCAATTGAAAAAATATAAATATCCAATATTAAGAGACAAGATACTTTTATGGCTGAAAATCCACAAAATGTGGCCTATGAAAAAGTTGATTTCATTCTAGAAAATCCATTCCCTCAAAATATTAGGATAATTATATATCCATAAAGGTTTTTAAATGATTATTGGGACCATTATATGAATCAATATAAAATTGACATTCTATCTCTAGGTTATTTCATAATGTTGAACCCTAATGAATCAATAATTGAATTTATGTTAACTTCCATTTACAAAGTCATTTTTAAGAAAATTATGTTATGATTTTACATTTATGTTCATATTTAGTTTATTTATTTGGTCTAGTGAACTTTATGATATTCAATTGTGAAGGCAAAATGCAAAAATTCCATGAAAATAGGAATTCAACAACAAATGGGATTTAAAAAATTTACATATTGTTAATTTGAATACAAAATGAATAACGAATATGAACAACCAATAGTCTCTCTCATGCTTCCACTAAAGGGATACAATAAGATCGAGATAAAATTTTTATTTCATGTTCTCAAGATCAGTTGATGTTAAGTGAGATCCACCAATTACATGTCTAAGTATCACCTACCCCATTTCATCTACAACAACTAGCAGATGAAGAGCCTCTATCTATGAGGATAAATCAGGAATCGTATTTTATATTGTTTTTATAAAATAAAATCCCTTCAAAATATCATAATATGAATGATATATTATAACTTTTGGTTTTTTATATTTTTTTAGTAATGTCTATCATCTAACCATGAATTGGGTAGCTTTACTCTACCTTTTTGCAGCAACTATGAAACTTCTCTTATCGATTGGAATATAAAATTTCCAATATAAATATTTTAATGGACTATTAAATTAATATATTTGTGCTCTTATATATGAAATATCTGATTCATGATTTCATATAATATATTTTAATGGAAACCACCCACCCCTAGATGATAGAAGTGGGGAAAGAATTATTCCCCCTAAATATAGAGTTCTTCAATATATGAATAGACAATTAAATATGAAATATCATATTGATCTTATAATGCCCCGACCCTAGTTACCCAGAGTCGGTGCATTATTGCATAACATTGGCATGATCACAAAAGATCATGTCTCGAAAGACATATTAGTTTAGTAGACTTGGAAACACTATATACATTCATATGTATTACATTACATAATAAAGTAAAACAAAACTACAAAAATATCTTGCCTTCATATCCCCTCATACTATCCTTGCAGGTCATTCATAATATTCTTCATCACATCCTAGAAAAATTAAAACATTGAAAGGGGTGAGCTCAGATGCTCAGTAAGGATAACAGTATAGCGGAAGCTTTCATAAATAAACATATACATTTAAGGAAATGTATAACTAAAACGAAAGTCTTTTAAACATTAGCATTATCATAATATGAAAAAATTAAAATGAGATAATTCCATTTATTTACACACATGGATACTCTACTAGTTGAATAATCACATGCAATATCAATAACCACTTTCATAATGATGGAATGCATAATGCCAGACTATCATAACAATGTAGCCAAGGCCTCGTGCCAAGACTACAAATAAGACTTTGTAAAGGCATCGTGCCAAGACACTAGTTTGTCTCATGAGACCTGTCGATGCATCGAGGAGCTATAGCGGGATCCACCCGTCACATATTAAGTCCAATGCATTCCTCATATGAACAAGTTTAAACATATAATAAACCATAACATAATCATATCACGTAAAACATGCATAAAGAAAACATAACATTTCCACATTTCAATCACAAAATATCAATACAACACATTGATATAATAAAAACACTTTCAAAACCATTTTCAATACCAAAATAAAATAAAATGAAAACATTGTAATTATTTTTTATTTAAAAAAAGCTATGGCTTATAGAGGAATCCAGAACTCAAATAATGGTCATGGAGGCGGAGAATTCATCACCGCATACGTATGACAAAAAAAACATTCCCTTTTGTCGTTTAGTAAAACGATTTGTATAAACAATGATTCATATTGAATAAACATAAAATTCAATGGGGTTTATACACCATATAAAAGAAAGTTGTGTATAAAATAAAATATGCCTCAATGAAAGTAGACTGAGACGAAGTCCCTTAAAAAGATCATTTTTTAAAAATAAAATAATTATATTATTTGTATTCACTATAAATACACTTAATGAAAGTACAAATACCAGATAAGACATAATAATATCATGACATAATTTGAATGTAGTATATTAACCCAAAGAATAGCAATTAGGTTAAGAAGTTCCCTTACCTTGTGTCCGACTTGACTTGACCGCTCATTAACCTCCTGAATAATATAGTAGAGTTAATCTATACTTTCTTAAGATCATTTTTCAAGCTCATTATCCCTTTTATATCACTTATTACAATGTTAAAATAATTATGTAGTCATTTAAGTTAATAACGGTCGTTTTGTCGATCATTGGTACTTGAGTCAATAATAAAATTCTTATAATTGCAAGTTGTTTCTGTGGTAGAATATCCATTATATCCAGAATTATATCCATGATTTAGACATCATATATATCATATATATCCAATATATAAATTCATTCATAATATTACGTAACATATAGATGTAAGAAATGAAATGCACCGTTCAGGGAGACGATAAGCTGTACGTACGCATGAACCCTACTTTCATTTCAATTTCATATTTAATGGAATGAAGTTATAAGTATATAAATGTATAATATAATTCCAGTATAATATAATGTATAATACCATTTAATTTATCCTTTATACATCCCACATATGGCATTAACGATTCAAATCACTTTGTGGGGGCGATAGTCCGCACTTCCTAAAATGAAATTATCGCGTTTACCCATAATGGAAATCATAATGGTATGCCATGAAAAATACAGAATCATAAGGAAAAAAAACTTAAAATATATGATATATGAAAATATTTTCATCATAATGGCCACCATAAGAGGTGCTAAAAGAAGATAGAACAATCATCGTTTTGTGAGGCAGAAATTTTTCAACCACAGAAACAGTATGTTCTTTAACCATTAGATGAAGGTGTGTGTAATTGTAAATAAAATCCTTCTCATCAAAACATACTAGTATATTAAAGATACGTTTTTAAAAAAATAAAGTAATAAAAAGATTTTAAGGGGATGGAGAAGAAAAATAAAACAAAATAACATAATAGAAGACATTACCTTAAAATCGGGTAACTCTTTTTTGATTTGAGCCAAAGGCTTCCTTGGGAAGACTACTGCCAAAAGTGAGGCATCTAGGAGTAGGAGGGGGAAGTTGGGAGAGTATTTGGGAAGAGGATGGCCGATAACAATGTCTTGTAATGTGTGAATAAGGTGGTTGTGGTGGGGGCCTTTTATAAGAGTAGAGGAGGGGCACTCTTGGAATGTCATGAAATATTACATTATTATGAAATGATTTTCAGATTTTAGAGGTCCCAAAATGATATATTTCGATTCTAAGGTGATAAGGGTTCTAAATATGCTCATCCAATAGGTTTTGGACATGTGTAAGCCTTTGAGATTACATTTTATTTTCATTTTATTTAAATCGTTAATTAATGAGGTAATCGCTGCATCATCATGGTGTCATCCATAATTTAATTTATTTAATGTCTAAAAATTATAACAAAAATTATCATGATGTAGGAAATATTTTTAGTTTCTAATGAATATTTATAGTAAAAAATATGAATTGTATAATCCCATCTAAAAATTGTTTTAGTTAAACAACTTATGTTTGTGAAATTTTTATTTTAACATTAAATAAAAAGTTTTTAATGTCATTTTCCTACTAAAGTGGCTCCATGGGGTCCCCAAGTTGACCCATGGATTGTTTCGGTCGGCCATGACTCATACAATAGGGGTAGGACATGTGTCAAGGTCATTTTATATTATTATAACATTATCTTTACCTTAAATTTCACTAATTACCTGTAATCACGATTAATTAAACTTAAAAGTTACTATTCACCAAAAATTATTTTAATCCCATTTAAAAACATTTTACTTCCTAATGACAACCATGTATGTCAGATTTTTGAAAATAAAATCACCGAAGTGGTAATGATTCATTTAAATGAAAAATCAGTTTTTTAACTACCACTTAGTGGTTTCACTATTCATCAAAAATTGATGTTTTTCACAACAATGCCAAAATTTCACCCTAAGATTTAATTAATATTCTGAATTCAAATATGATGTCTATTTTAAATAATTACCAACATATAAGTTGCAATAATTAATTCCCGCTGTCACAACAAATAGCATGTTTTTAAGAAACAATATATATCAAAAGATTGATAATTGTTTACGTCTAATTTTAAAGTGAAATTAATTATAATGAACACCATTGGATAAAATTTTAAAAATATATTCTAATTATACTTTCAAACCACTCAATAGTATTATTTATAAATTTAAATTATTTTTACTAAAATAGTTGTTTTTATGTATTTTTCACTATTCATAAAAAATTGGAAGTTCTCAGAAAAATACAAAAAATTCAACATAGGATAATTTCGATATTACGAATACAAAAATGAATTCCATTTTGAAATATAAAATTTCTATAATTTTAAAAAGTGGGTATTACTATTCATAACGGCTTCTTTGATTAGTTGCGGTGTGTTAGAACTCAAACTTGCGTACAATGCAAGCTATTAGATTATTTAAAGAGAAGCATATCATGGAAGATCGGGGTGTTACATTCTCCCCTCCTTCAATAAATTGCATCCTCGGAATTTAAAATTTTCCCTTTGAAAATAAAAGGTTGAAAATAGAAAATACCTTTGTGGAAAACCCACATCCGAAATAAGGTTAATAAAATTTAGCCATAATAAGAGGGAAAGGGAAATAAAAAAGTCAACACCTAATTATGATCTCAATAAGGATAACATTGGTGGAAATTAGTGACATATAATTGGTGGAAAAATGTAAATATTTGTATAGAGTGATTGAGGTCATCAATCACAAACAAGTGTAAAATTGAGGGTCTCAAAGCATTCAATTTATGTTGATTTAAAATATTATTAGTTCAACAACACATAAGGTATTAGGATAAACATTTTTTGTTTTAATATCCCTTTACTAAAGTTTAAGAATTAATTTATTCATTGAATAATAGATAGGTATATATTTTTTTATGCTTGACAAGTAGAGTTTCAAACTTTAATTAATTTCTACAAGAAACTCATCTTTCACTCAAAAAGATAATAGAACTCAAAAATATTATATTTATCCTAATCGTACAGGGTTAAAAATATTAACACATACCATTTAGATTAGGAAAACTATTTTGTAAAAACCAGGGACTTCCTGTAGGCTAGAGGTAGGTAATAAATACCTATCGCACTATGGTTGTGTGTTTGATTCCTACAGCATTGTCCGACACGACGGGTTATCCCTCAACCTACAGGTTTTCCATTTCCTAAAACTATAGTATTATAATATTCCAAAAATAATATTCCGAAATTTTTTAACCTTAAACAACACTATCCAAGGTTTAACGTAATCCATTCCATCATGTATTCTATTAAAACACTACAAGATCCTTTTTTTCGCGTAACAACATTAGAACACCTTCATCATGTATTCTATTAAAACACTACAATATCCTGAATTAACGTAAATCCTTATTGATTACATTAATGATCCCTTATTCCTTAAAGAATACTAGATATACTTCTTCTATCCAAAAATGTATACGAATCATTCATCAGATTCAAGGAAGTTATTAATATACAATATAATTTATCCAAATCAATCATGTATTATTCTAGAATTACTACCTCGTTATCAGAACCATATTATGGTTTATCATTCTCTCAACCATATATTTTCCCAAAATCTAACCTACTGTGGAGTCACATTTATTGGTTCCATAGAATCTCAAGTCCTTGATGAAATAGTACTACAGTACAATCCTTATGTACTCCATAATTATTATAACCAGTATATCATTGATACAACACACAAATGACAGAATTATTTAATAACAACATAAGAACTCTAATCATTCCTCCTCATTTGTGGTAGTACCATAACTTGATTATTATCCAATAACATCATTTGGTTCATACTCTGATTATTTGGACATTGGTTTGCGTAGTGTCCCCACTCCTTGCAGATGAAGCATTGTACATCTGAAACCTTTTTCTTACCCTTGCAGTCACACACTTGGTGTCCTTTTTCTCCACACTTTTAAAAAACTCACATTCCCTTCAGGTATATTCCAAGGTGTTTCTTCCCACAATTATCACATATTGTAAAATTCTTCTTTTCCCTCATCCCTTTATCTATCATTCTCTCTTCCATCCTTTTCTTCTCTTTCTTCCCTTCAAATCCATAAGACTCTGAGAATTCATAACATATCTTATTTACATAGGATACTATTTCTTCATATGTTGAGAACACATGGGAGACTATTTCCCTTGTAAATGTTGGCTTAATACCATGAGTGATATGATCCTTCTTACTCTTAGGATCATACGTGTTGATGAAGTTCACATTCCTTCTACTGGGCGCCATTTTTATACAATGGCGTAATCTAGGTTAGTTTATGAACTGCATTGAATAATTCAAAACTTTTAAAATACTTAATGTAAATTGAACGTTTTATGGATATAATCCATAATCATATAAAATATTTTCTTGGAGGAAGTATATACTCATAAACCCTTCATAATGGTTTGTAAAAAAATGAGAATTATCCTAAGCATATCCCCTGGGAGTGTCATAACCAAGAGTCCAGCAAGGCCCGTTGTCGTGCACCAGTTCTTGTCCGAGTCTAGCTCAAAGCAGTGTTTTTGGGTTTTACCCCTAGGTACATCTGTTCCAGAGCCTCCTCTACCTACTCGTATCTAGATAGGGATGTATTTCTTGGATAAATCACAAAATCCCTATAATAAAAAAATTCTAGGAATTTATTCTATACTAATCCTCAAAGTCTATATTTGGGCTATGTGCTCTAATCAGAGTTTATCTAAATCTAGATTCCAAGGTTAGTACTAAAACAGCCTCTGATACCAACTATAACACCCCGACCCCAGTTACCCCGAGTCGGTGCATTATTGCGTAACATTGGCATGATCATAAAAGATAAAGTCTCGAAAGAATGATTAGTTTAGTAGCCTTGAAAACACTAGATACATTCATAAGTATTATATTACATTATAAAATAAATCAAAACTACAAAAATATATTTTCTTCATATCCCTTCATACTATCCCTACAGGCCATTCATTATATACTTCATCACATCCTGGAAAAATTAAAACATTGAAAGGGGTGAGCTCAGATGCTGAGTAAGGATAAAAATATAGCGGAAGCTTTCATAAATAAACATAAACATTTAAGGAAATGTATAACTAAAAATAAATTGTTTTAAACTTGAACATTAGCATAATATGGAAAATGTAAAATGATACAATGCCATTTACTTACACACATGATATTCTACTAGTCGAATGCAATATCAATAACCACATTCATAATGATGGAATGCATAATGCCAGACTACCATAACCACGTAGCCAAGGCCTCGTGCCGAGACTAAAAATAAGATTTTATCAAGGAATCGTGCCAAGACACTAGTTTTTCTCATGAGAACTTCCGATGCATCGAGGAGCTATCGCGGGCTCCACCCATCACTTATTAAGTCCAATGCATTCCTCATATGAACAGGTTTAAACTTATCATAAACCATAACATAATCTTATCACATAAAACATGCATAAAGAAAACATAACATTTCTACATTTCAATCACAAGATATCAATACAACACATTGATATAATAAAAACACTTTCAAACCGTTTTCAATACCAAAATAAAAGAAAATTAAAACTTTGTAATTATTTTTCATTTAAAAAAAAGCTATGGCTTGTAGAGGAAGCTGAAATTCAAATAATGGTCATGGTGGCGGAGAAGTCATCTCCACATATGTATGACAAAAACAATATTCCCTTTAGTCATTTAGTAAAATGCTTTGTATAAAAAAGATTCATTTTGGGTAAACTTAAAAGTCAAAGGGGTTTATACACCGTATAAAAGAAAGTTGTGTATAAAATAAAATATGCCGCAATGAGAGGAGATTGTGATAAAGTCCCTTAAAAAGATCATTTTTTTAAAATAAAAAAAAATCTATTATGTGTATTCACAATAAGTACACGTAATGGAAGTAGAAATACAATATAAGACATATTAATATTAGGACATAACTTGAATGTAGGAGATTAACCAAAAGAATTGAAATTGGGTTACAATGTTTCCTTACCTTGTGTCTGACTTGACTCGACCACTTATTAGCCTCAAAAATAATAAACTACAGTTAATATATACTTTCTTAAGAACCTTTTTCAATCTCATTATCCCTTTTATATCACTTATTACAATGTTATGAAAATTATGTATTCATTTAAGTTAATAACGGTCATTTTGTCGATCTTTGGTACTTGAGTCAACAATAAACTTCTTATAATTACAAGTGGTTTATGTGGTAGAATATACATTATCTCTAGAATTAAAACCATGATTTAGATATCATATATATCATATATATCCAATATATACATTCATTCATAATATTACGTAATATTTAGAGGTGAGAAATGAAATACACCGTTCATGGAGACGGTAAGTCGTACATACGCATGAACACAACTTTCATTTCTATTTCATATTTAATGGAATGATGTTATAATTATATAAAGGTATAATATAATTCCAGTATAATATAATGTATAATAACATTTACTCCATCCTTTATACATCCCACATATGGCATTAACGATTCAAATCACTTTGAGGGGGCGGTAGTCCGCACTTCCTAAAATGAAATTATCGTGTTTACCCATTATGGAAATCGTAAAGGTATTCCATAAATGAAAAATAACAAATCATAAGGAAAACATAAACATAATATATATCATATATAAAAATAGTGTTATCATAATGGCCACCATGAGAGGTGTTAAAAGAAGATTGAACAATCATCGTTTCGTGAGGTAGAAATTTGCCAACCACAGAAAAAATATGTTCTTTCACCATTAAATGAAGGTGCGTTCAAGTGTAAATCAAATAATTCCCATAAAAACATCCAAGTATATTGAAGAGAATGTGTTTGTTACAAAATAAATGAATAAAAAGAGTTTAAGGGGTTGGAGAAGCAAAATAAAACAAAATAACATAAGTGAAGTCATTACCTTAAAATCAGGTAACTCTTTTTTGATTTGAGCCAAAGGCTTCCTTGGGAAGACTTCTTCCCAATGTGAGGCTTCTAGGAGTAATAGAGGGATTCTGGGATAGTATTTGGTCAGAGTTTTGCCTATCCCAATTGCATGGAAGGTGTGAATAAGGTGGTATTGGTGGGGGCCTTTTATTAGAAGAGAGGAGGGGCACTCTTGGAATGTCATGAAATATTATATTATTATGAAATGATTTTCTGATTTTACAGGTACCACAATGACATATTTCGAGGCTAAGGTGATAAGGTGTCTAAATATTCTCATCCAATAGGGTTTTGACAAGTGTAAGCCTTATATTTTACATTTTCTTTTCCTTTTATTTAAATCGTTAATTAATGAGGTAATCACTGTGTCATCATGGTGTCATACATAATTTAATTTATTTAAAGTCTAAAACTTATAAAAAAATATATCATGATTTAGGAAATCTCTTTATCTTTCTAATTAATATTTATAGTAAAAAATATTACTTTTATAACCCCATATAAAAATTGTTTTAGTTAAACAACTCATGTATGTGACATTTTTATTTTAACTTTAAATAAAAAGTTTTTAATGACAATTTCCTACCAAAGTGGCTCCATGGGGTCCCCAATTTGACCCATTGATTTTATATGTCGGAAATGACTCATCCAATATGAGTATTACATGTTTCAAGGTCATTTCATATTATTGTAACATTATCTTTACCTTAAGTTTCACTAATTACCTTTAATCACGATTAATTAAACTTAAATGTTACTATTCACCAAAAAGTATTTTAATCTCATTGAACCACATTTTACTTCCTAATGACAACCATGTATTTTGGATTTTTTAAAATCAAATCACAGAAGTGGTAAAGAATCATTTAAACGAAAAAACAGTTTTTTAACTACCACTTAGTGGTTTTACTATTCATCAAAAATTGATGTTTTTCATAAAAATGCCTAAATTTCACCCTAAGCTATAATTGATATTCCGAATTAAAAACTGATGTATATTTTAAAAAATTCCCAACATATAGGTTTCATTAATTAATTTTATAATTAATTCACGCGGTCACATCAAATAACGTGTTTTTAAGAAACAATATATATCAAAAGATTGACAACTGTTTATGTCCGATTTGAAAGTGAAATTAATTCTAATGGACACCACTGGAAAAAATGGTAAAAATATATTCTAATTATACTTAAAAACCACTCAATATTATAATTTAGAAATATAAATTATTTTGATTAAAAAAGTTGTCTTTACGTATTTTTCATTATTCATACAAAATTGGAAGTTCTCAGAAAAATATCAAAAATTCAACATAGGATAATTTCAATATTACGAATACCAAAATGAAGTCCATTTTGAAATATAAAATTTCTATAATTTTTAAAGTGGGTATTACTATTCATAACGGCTACATTGATTAGTTGCGGTGTGTTAGAACTCGAACTTCAGTACAATGCAAGCTATTGCATTATTGAAAGAGAAGCGTATCAAGGATGCTTGAGGTGTTACAAATCTCATCCTTACATGAAAAATCATCCTCCAATGTTTTTAAGGCCTTTATTTTTTATTGATTTTTATAATCCACCTTTCAAGGGGTTGGGTGTAAACCTTACAAGGCCCGTAGGCGTATGTATTACATGGCCCGTAGGACATAGAGGAATTCATTGGCCGTAGGCTTATAACATTACATACAACCGAGACTAACTACATGGAACTTCCCCTCCCAAGTATCTTCATCGTGAAATCATCTCTCCCCCTTTACATGGTTGTTCGGCTAGGCATTCTGGTGCATGCACAGGCTTGTCCCGATGGAAGGTTACATACCCTCTCATTATTGCAATCCGGTTACATGAACTATTCAAAAATAGATATATTGAACTACGATATTCCTTGATGGATGTACCTTAAGATATACCTGGGAATCAACATATCTGATCGGAGGACCATTTATCCCATGAAGAAGAAAATATTGTTTCCTCTATTACACTCCCATTTCCCTAAACAAACACTAACCATATTCTTCTGGGAACATCAATTCTATTTTAATATAGGGATCATATTGACCAAAAAATTAGTACATTTCAAGAAATAACTATTCAAAAATATAGTTGATTTTTTGATGGATCTCTTGAGTCTTAAATAATTTTTATAGATTAATGAGTATGTGGTTTGATGTGGAATATGTTGTTTCTACTCATATAACTAGTGGGATAAGTACACTAAATGAGTAGCATTCCATCCATTATTTAGAATCGGCCGAAATCATATATATAAGACCATAATCAAGATATAGGTTTATCATGGAAGTATTATTCTCATGTGTTATTATTATCCAGAATTAAAATATTAACTAAGAATTCCCTTCTACATTCAGGACAAAAAGTTATGAGAAATATTGGATGAGTATATGGGAACTGATAAAAAATACTCAAAGGCTGGTATACACTAAAAATGATTTTTTTAAAAAAATATATAAAAGAACCCCATCCAAATGTGAGACTTAATATAATCACTCATCCATGGAAAAATGAGAATGATGATTATTATCCTAGAAGGTGTGGGAATGGTAAGAAAATGATACATTTAGGATGTCTCAATATATTTTCCAACTCATAAAATTATAATGGCATTTTCGTGATTTTGAATTCACCTAGTATAATGGAATGAATTTGGGATTGTGTAATTTCAGGGGTATTTTGGACATGTAACACCTTAAGTACCCACCTTTCTAGATAAATATAAATTAGAAGGGTTCATTAATCCAATATGGTATATAACCAGTTGAATGTTAGAAATTATTTGATATAAGTAAGAAATATTTTTTAAATATAGTTTTTAGGGTCATCCATCTTAGAGATAATCCAACATATTCAATGTTGTGACATGGATTCCCAATTTTTTTCTCAAACTACACAAATCCATAATTGTAAAATCATGTAAAAAATACCATCATATGAATTCAATGACCAGTTCATCATTTTATCTTGTTTCATTATGATGTGTGTAAAATTTCCACATAAATTTTATAAAATGATCTATCTCTATCTCATACCTATCAAGAAGCTAAGCTATGAGGACAAAACATGTAGGATGATTCCCACATTGAAATAGATTGATTCTTATCCTGTCCTTGGAAGAAATATTTTTGAAAATGATCAATTACATATTTCTTTATTTTATATACGAATGTATATCCTTAGATTAGGTGGGAATATGATTTGTGTTAACAATATTATCAATATTTTGCAGTAACACATCATTCATCACCCAAAAATTAAGTGTTCCTTCATGACTATGGATGTCTCATTGGATGATTCATACATCTTTATGAGTCAACTGAAATGAGTTGGTTTAATGACACAAATGACTAATCAGTTATCAACGATACAATAGGGTATGGTAAAATGTTTAATATTATATAAAATCTTCATGATGTGATTGAAGGATTTAATTTGGATAGAAGACTGTATTATTTATTTTTTAACCCTAAATTTACAATATCATTCACCATAAAAAGTATCACCATGAAATAGATACCATCTCAAACTCCTACCTCCAATCTGATTGTCTAAAAAGAGATGGGTATATTTTTTAATCTCATGGAAATAGTTATAAAAGTTATATCATATATTTATTCTCTCAAAGGGTGGTGATTCAATTTGTATTTTTTTGTAAGAATAATGTCAGGATTAGTTGGCTATGCTAAGATATAATCACACGGATACAGTTTAAGGAGGATACAAAACAGTCTATTGGAATATTGTTACTGGGGAATGGGATGAAAACATCATCTATAATTAAAATGTTATACATATGTATTCTATTTGATATATGATATTTATATTTATCAATTGGATGGTTTATAGTTATAATATGATCATCATAATATTCCTAATACCACGGAACAATATAGTGGTTTCCAAAATCCATAGGCCTTCAACTAGACACATCATATGATATCCAATATCTCAAATATATCCAAAATAAATAATTTAGAACCCAAAATTAAAGGCAGTTGAATGGTTTTATATCATTAAAATGTGTAATCTAAATGAGAAAACTTCAGTACTAGGGTGACATAATGTGGTTCTTGCAACCCATTTCAAGTCACGTAGATTATGCGACCATAAGATCACATCAATATTGGGTCCATAAGAGGATCACATGGATCATGTGACTATAATATGATCATATGGATCTCATGACCATAAGGATACCATGAAAACCATGCAAATATTATGTGAAAGTATCACTATGAAGTAAATCACTTGATGTAACAATGCGACAAAGGATAAATTACATGATTTAAATAAATTACCCTTTATCCATGATGTGATATTATATATATGTCATCCAAAAAATGTGAACTTGTGTAAAGGTCATGAGATACTTTATCATGACTAGATCTACTGATTCTTTCTCGTGATGGTGTCTAGCTGAGTTACCACCCAAAATAGAAAATTTGAGATCTTTGCAAAACATACATGTCATGGGTAAAATGGATTACTCATTACCTCTATTTATATGGTGACTCTTAAAATAAAAATATAGATAATCGATCATCTCATTAATGGTTATTAACTATTTTATATAAGTATTTTTTAAATAAAATAATATATACTTGAGAACAATAATTTTTTAGTGTCCTTGGAATCTAGGAAGAATGTTTTCTTCCATTGTGAGGGACCTTCAATGTTTCCCAGCAATATCTACCCATTTAGTGTTGATAACTAAAACCATTCTAAATAACCAGGGAAAATGAAACATAATAAATGGTGTGATCAGATGCCTACTAAGGGTAAAAATGAGATTTATAACACAACAATGTGAATAATGGTACAATAACATGATTGGAACATTTGAATACCATACACTACATATTAAAGATCTTAATCTTGTATCATGGAATAATGGGTATGGAATTCAATAGACAATATTTTTTGTCATGGAAAATCATATTGATATTTTAGGATCACAACATCAACCCATAAATTTTGGAAATTGGGTTGATGGGGGAATGAAGGGTATATCATCTTTTATAACTAAAATTTGAATTTATTGATATGTTGAATAATATATCCAAACATTATGAATATAAAATATAATGCATAATATAATAAGGAAACTTGAATAAATAAGAGAATCTGAGGATCCCTTACTTGAGTGTGTGACTTTATGTGCTTAGAAGGACCTATATAAGAGATTTTTGGAAACAGTAGAAGACTATAGAGTATGGAGGGTAGAGAAAGGATGTTCTAGATGGATATTTATGGTAGATAAATGGGATATTTTAGGGGTTTATGTAGTAAAAGTGTGATGATATTTTTTTAATTTATCAATAATAGGTTTTGGACTCAATATAATAAAAATACCAAAACCACAAGCCCTACAATGGTTTTTTACCACGACTTCATTCAAATAAGAGTGTTATTCACTATATTATATGGCCATGTTCTGATAATAATAAAATAATATCCATGAATGTGTGCAGGTGAGTCATACTTTTAATGAAATAATTTAAAAAACATATAATATATTTATTATTTTGGTTGATTACTAAGTGATTTATAAATTTAAAAAAAAAATATTAAATATAAAACAGATTTCTGGTCATGGATACCATTTATAGTATTTATTACATCATGTTTGGGACATTATGATTCCATGATATAAAAAAGTAGATTTAAGGAGTGTTTAATTTTTTTCCTGAAAATTTGACTATCTAAATAAATAATGAAAATTTCACTATTAGATAATTTTGACATTATTATTCAATTAATAATCCTGGATTTATAAAAATGTTATCTAAATATGTGTATTTCCACTTTAAATTTATTGATCTGCTTTTTTGAGAACAATTGGGTTTTTTAATAATAAAAGTTATTGAATCCATATCAAAATTATATTTTAGTTCATAAAAGATAAATTGTTATTAATATTTGATAAAAATTATTTAATAATAATATTTTAATAAAATAACATTAATTTCTAAAATACATTAATTAAAAAATTCTTTAATTGAATTTGGATACTATCAAAAAAATTGTAAAATATCGAATCGAAATACAAATCCTTTATAAGGTATTAATATTAGGATGAACATATAATCATTATTCTATAAAAAATATAGTTTGTATAATAATATTTTTATTTTCTTTTCACATAGAGATTTAATACACAAACAAACGCTTTATGAGTATGGTGTGTGACAATGATACTTTTCTAGGGTTGTTCGGTGTACTTGGATTGGGTTGTGATCTCGAATAGTTTTGACAAATCCTATAAACCAATTCCATCATGCTTATGTTTTTGGATCTCAGATTAGGCTTTGTCAATGAAAAATCATTTTTATTTTTTCTCCCTATGAATCACTAATAAATGGACTTCAAAGGGTATGATCCTACTAGATGAGGTTATCATAGTCTTTTTTTATCAGCTAGATTTTCTAAAACTCTATATTTATAATATGCATTTTATCATACTTCAATGAATATATTATTAGCATTAAATATTTATAATGTAATTTTAAATCCAATAATATTTAATAAAACAAAATAACTTCTTGTTATTTCTATAACCATATTACTCAATAAGTCATTTAATTAAATCAAAAGAAAAATTTTATGTATAACACTTCAAGTCATTACAATAATCCTCCCTATTGAAAATTTTCCCTTGATATTTTCTTTTTCTACACTAAAACTAATGTGGGTGAATTTGTTTCATAACATCCCCTAGAACCCGAATCACTTATTCAATCATATGGTTTCAAAGTAACACTATGATAAGGTTCATTATCATATTTCTTAGATCATTACCTCAGTGATTTATGACTTTTATTGGTTGATCCTCATCGAAATTTTCATTCACCCACAGTACCACTTGTTTATTGAGTACATTTGTGTGGTAATATATTTACTTCTTTGATAGTGATATATGGAATAATTCATTTACACGTGATAGGATATGTGGGAGTTCTAGTCGATAGGCCACTGCTCAATTGTGTTCAGGGATCATGAAGGGAATGATGTATATTAGATTAAGCTATCAATTCTTCCCAAATCTATTGAATATATTTCACATATATATGTAGTGGAATACCATGTCTCCAAAATCAATCTTTTGGATTCTTCAACGATTTTCATCATGGATCTTCTTTCGAGTCTGAGTAGCCTTGATGTGTTTTAAATGGAATTGTCCTTTTCCACTCTCTCCTAGACCATTTCCAGACCTAGTCGTTTTCATTCCCCGACTACATCCTGACATACTAGAGTTTTTCACCTCATCCCATACAATTCATTATAGTGATCCATTTGAATGATTGATTGAAAACTGTTAGTATATGAAAACTTGACTTGAGGAAGATGTTGGACTAAACAATCATCGAAGTCAAATAGGCATAGTATCAACATCTTATCATGTATCTAGATAGTCTACACATATTGGAAAAAACATTGAGGGTGATAAGTCATCCTAATGTTTAATTTGTTATCTAGAGCATGTTTGAGACTCCACCAAAATGTTGTGGTAAATATTGGATCTTGATAAGATACAATTATCATTGGAGTTCCATGCTGCCTCACCAATTCACTAATGTATATCCTTACAGGTTGATCAAATGGAAAATCCTCTTGAATCATAATAAAGTATCCAGTATTTATAAAAAGTTCCTTTACAACCCAAATATCATTAATTTATCCTGACATTTTGGGAAGACCATTGAAAACGTCCATAGTGATTATTTCCCATTACCTTTTAGTTATGGGTACAAGTTTTATTATCCCCAGTTAATTTTCTTATTCACTTAAAATATATAGAATACATGAAATATTGATGTACATTTTTTGATCTCCTTCTTCATATTGTCCCAATAATAGTGACCTCAGCTATCTTGATACATCATTGTGCCTCCAGGATGGGGAGAGTAGGCTGAGTTATTTTAATCATCCAATAAATCCATCTATTACTCAAAATTTTATGGTACACATATTCATTACCCAAATCTAAAAATATATTTTCCATTAAATTTAAAATCCATAGATTTTACTTTTCTTATAGTTTAGACAATATTATGAACTCCCACTTCATATCTTTGAGAATAATGTTTTTCAAATGATATTTTTTATCCATCATTTGGGAAATTATTAATGATGTTCCTTCCTTTTGGATTTCCATAACCATTCTCTTCCAGTATACGATTATCAGATCTCTCTCAATTATCATTATTTATATAATTGTTGGATCATTCCTATATATATATTCATCAATTTTTTTTTGGCAGGGTAGTCAATTAATACAACATATTCAATGAAAAACTCTAACTATATTCATTGGTTCATATTAAGATCATTTATGTGTGAATATACACTTGAAGAATTTGTGTTGTTCATATAATTCAAGCTTCTCCACAATGATACAATGCATCCATTTTTTGAAATATAATATCACTTCCTCTAACACATTAACGTGTGTTAGGACGTTCCTTTCATTAACATTCACCTTCCCTGAATCATAGGCTATGACTTTATCATTATGATTATACAAACAACCATTTCCCTTCTTTTGAGCATCACTAAATACTACCAATTTTTCTCCACATGTCAGTAATGTGAGTATAGGGGTGTTGATAACCCTCATCTTCAAATCCATGAATATCTCTTTACATTCATAATTACAATAATATTTACTCCCTTATAATTTATCTTGGTTATAGTGTTTGATAATCATGAAAATTTTATCAAGAATCAATGATAATACAACGCTAATCTGGGGAATGTACATATTTTTTCCCATATATTGGCCTCAACCATCCTTAAATTGATTATGTTTTCATGGTTATAATGATAACCTATTTCATATTATGATATTCCCCAACAATTATATTTCTTCCAAATAATGCACAAATTTTCTATTAAATTCATAATGATATTCATTTCTTAATGTTTTTAGCACAATGTTTAGATTCTTCTGATGATCCCCCTTGGACATATTGAATATTTTAATATCATCTATACATACAGTGATTAATTTTTTTGGTTATCTATAAAGAAACTATTCTTCATATATATGAATTTTTTTAGAGCATTAGGGAGTGAAAATTTCATTTCTATAAACTCACAGTGCTCGTACCATGTACAAAAAGTAATATTGGGGATATCCTATTTTATTACAATAATTTGGTACTATAAAGACAATAGATTTACCACAGATATGTATTGTGATCCATCAACCTAATTGAACAAGACATCAATCTATAATAGAGGATATATTTTCTTAATAGTGATTATGTTGCACTCGTGATAATAAATTAAAAGGTGTATTTACCCATAAATATTATGGATAATCTGGATTGACCCACCCTAAGGTAAATCCCTTAGGTCTATGAACCCTTTATATAAATTCTCATATAATATTTTCATCAGCACCCCAATTTTCTTAGCATATATTCATTGTAGATTATTCTACAATGTAAAGGCCCCAAATATAATCTTGATTGAAAATTAATCTTATCATCTAGGAGGAAGATCAACAATTTCCTCGTGAAATGCATCATCAAATTCCCTTATAATGGTCATGTCTTAAATGATTAGATTTCCCATAGTATCAATCAATTAATAGAGATAAACTTTCTCCTTAGGAAATAATATATATATATAATGTTTTTTCAAATGAAGATTCATCCTCCTCCGTGAACTTGTAATGAATTAGTGGTAGATTGGAAATATTAATAGTGATTTCCTTCTCCCAGAAATAACGTTTGGGTCTATATAGTGGAAGAAAATATATACCTAAAAATATATCAAATTACACCAAATAGAGTATTACATGGTTTTCTAGGATTTACAGCAATAAATTTTGATTTGGTATCAGTTATATATGTTTGATGAAATAATTCCCCATTATTCATTTGTTCAAAAAACACTACTACCATACTTTATTATATTTTTTTAATATTTATTATTATAATTATTGATATAAAGGAATTCATGGAATGAAAATACAAAATTATGTTTTTAATTATTTAATGAATAATTAGTATGCATATCATAACTTCATTTCTATGATCAATAATAGTGTAAGTAATGGAAAAGGATCTCCCTTGCTGTCTCGGAGGTTGCTGGTTGTCTATAGAAAAAGATGTCATATTATATTGGATTAAAATGTGCACAAGTACTATAGTATTGAAGTAATGAACAATGAAGTTATGGTTGATGGGAGAATTAATTTCATATAATGAATTAGTGGGTTTATTTGGTCTGCAATAATTTGTTATGTGTCCTTCATTCCCTCATTTAATGAATTTCGTTGTCTCCTTTAGGAATTTTTTGGGGTGTTTTATTCATTGAAATTGACATGTAGGTTGTTGAAATTTCAGGGAAGTATTGTATTTCTCTCTCATACAACCTGTATTAATCTCCTCTTTCAACTTCATATCCCCAAATAAACCTTGAGATTCACCGATCTCCATTTCGACTTTAAAGTCATATTATAAAATTTCATTATAGCTATCAATGTATCAGATCCCCAGAGATTATTGTAGATGTAGTTTTATCCCACCAAAAAGTGGTAAACCATGAATTCAGGTGTAACTGTAAGGTTGTAGGTTTATAATTCATGTATATTGATTTTATCTTCATAAAACAAGAATGATTTTTTGTCTTCTTTTGAGGTAATAAAAATCCATTTCATTTTTAATATTTAGACTACAAGTAAAATATTTAATAAAAACTATTCAAGAAATATCATCTATTATAGATCTTTGATATTATAATTAGGATTCTTCTTATTTACCAAATTCCAGCATTGATCATCTTCTACCTACATAATATATCAAGGAACTATAACCTTGTTTTATTTGGATCATTGTATGATGGAGAAGATCTTTTCAATAATGATGATCCATTGTTCCAAAATTAATCAATAAGATGATCCGTTAAATGTCAAAGACAATTGTTGAATAACAAACTAAATTGTAACTTTATATTTCACAGGTGGATTAGGGTGATCAACTAGATCCCTAATTCTATTAAAAAAATAATTCAACTAAGAGATTATCATCAAAAAAATTTGACTCCAAATCCCATTGAGTTGGTCATCCCATTGTGGTGGTCATCAAATTTCCTTTCATATTGATTTTTTACCCAATTAAAACAATTTTCATCCATTCTCTATAATAAAGGGTAGTTACAGATGATTATTTATTATCTATTAAACACATAAATGAAAATCATATAACATTAAAGAGATACTTTCTATGTTCAATATATTTTTATAACATATGGATTCCTTGGATTCAATCAATGTTATCCATGACATATTTATTAACATAAAATCATATCGAAATTCATATTCCATTAATAATGTTTCAATTAGATTTATGAATTTACCAAATCACATCTTATAGGTGTTTTGAAATAGGTTCTTACTAAGTATTGTTGTTGTGAACTGTGTTACGCAGAGTCAGGCCTAACACACCTTGTCAAAGTTGCTACACCAACGTATATATATTCCAGAACCACATCCATGTGAAGTATCAAGGAAATGATGCATATATTTTTAAACCACATAATCTATATTTAAAAAGGTACTTTTTTCATATACTTAGTCTTATCACTAACAATTTCTCTAGAGTATTCTAATACTAATTCCAAAAATAACTAAACATTTCCATTGATACCTACTATAAAAATAATACTCTTTATTACACATTAATTCATGATTTATTACATAATATTTCACATTATACTACATAAAATATTAAAAATATTTAATATTTGGTATTTATGTATATATAATAACTTGTGGATCACAGGATAAAATTACATTATGGATAATATCTATTTCATGCTTTCAAAATATTATGTCTTTTAAAAAAATATGGGATAACCATGGGACATAGATAAAAAAAGGGGTGGTCTACAAATAATAGTATGGAAATAAACAAGGAATAAGGAAATACATGTTAATTATTAGTCATATTAATCTGGAATAAAATGATTTTGAGTCTTAAACATGAATAATTAGGATTCATATAATAAGATAATATAAAAAGGAATAATGTGAAATGTGGAAAAAATATAATACATTACACAATAAAAAAATATCAAGGCTCACAACCATGAAATCATGTTATAATTTATCATAAATGAATCACTATAACTACATATCCAAATATTATGTATCCTGGGATTAAACATTACCCAATTCATTTGAGAAATTTATAATTCTGGGTGCACTTGTCACTTTTATTTCATTCTCATCCTAATGTGTTGCACTTTGATTATACAAAAAATCATTCATCATCACATTTTTTTCAATGATCAAGTAGTGTGGGAAAAACATTATTTCCCATGTGAAATACGTATAAATGTATAATGGGGAACACCCTTTATATAAAATGGGTTTGTTATTCACTGCATAATTGTTTTGGTATGGAAAATAATTATTGAATTTTGGAAGCATTGAGACATCACAAAAAAATTCATACTATAAATTTAAGATAAACAAATGGATATCTCATAATTTATTCATAAATTGGGAAGTAATGGGTTCATGGAATGACTTATCCAAACATTATGAATTGGATGTAGAAGTTGTAATAAAATGATTAAACATGAATAATGAAAAGAATTATTGGACCCCTTACTTGAGTGTGTGACATCAAAAGCATTTGACAAGTTATTGATATATTAGGGTAACCTTGAGAGGTCACTATATAGGGTTTGTATGATTAGGGATATGATCAAAGTATGTATAGTGATGATTAATGGGATCATTGGTGGTTTAATTTTATAAAAGAGTGGGAATATCATTATTATTCTTCAAATATAGTTTGTTGATGAAATATAATAAAATAATAAATACCAGAAACCATTCTAGGTATTGTTCCAATAGATTATAAAAATTATATTGGTTTCTATTATTTTTTTGGAAAATTTCCAATCATAGTAAAATTATTCTTAAATTTTTGTAGAGGTGACTCATGATCATAAATGAATGATTTTAGAACCATAAAATATATTAATGGTTTTCAATGATTTATAATGGATTTATGAAAATATTCAAATAAATATAAAGTCCAATTATTTTAGTGGTTTTACATCTATTTTTTCTAGGATACCAATTATAGTATTAAATAAATAACGTTTGGTTCATTCTTAATTCATAGTACACAAAGTATATTTATATAGTATTTAAGTTTTACACGAACATCCAACTATCTCAAAAATTTATTAAAATTTCACCAGTGGACAATTTTGATGTTTTGTTTCAAAAAATTATATGTATTTTTTCTAAATAATATTATAGATAATTTTATGTATTTTTTAAAAAAAGAATAATTTTTTTGAGAAATGATGGTTTTTTTATAGTAATGGTTCTCAAACCCTTATTAAAATTACATTCAACATCATAAAATATAAACGATGAGTTTTATTTGATAAAAATTTAATAATAATAATATTAATATTTTTAAAATATTATTTATTTTCAATTTCTAAAATTCATTAAAATAATTTTTTTAGTTGAATTTCAATATTAAAAATACTATTTGTTATTTATTGTGCCAAAATGAAAACATTTTTAAATAATTAATTTTCAAATTAAAATGTATTCATTATTATATAAAAAATTATTCACATACATGTATCTATAGGGACCTGATACATATACCATTAATACACTAGGAAAACCCATACGAGTAAGGGGTGAGATGGTGAGACTTTTATTGTGTTGTTCGACATACATGATTTACACCAACATATTAATGAGATAGTACTTATAAGGTAGATAGCTTTTCTTGTATGATGTAATATGTCACCATGATTTTGGTTAAGAGAAAATACTAGTGATGATACCTCCCTTTTATGATCTCGTAAATTGGATTCATAGGGTATGATCCTACTAGTTATATCCGTCAAATCCTTTTTCTATGTTATTTATATTTTAAAAAATGTAATATTCATATTAATCGTGTTATCACTGTTCAGTGACCATATTATCGATTGACAAGAAGCATAATTGAATTTTAAATCTAAAAGTTAATAATAGAAATATTGAAAATACATCTCTTTTCCATTACCGTATTACATAATAATACATTTAATTAAATAAAAAGGTATATTTTATTTATAACATTCTATGTCACTGCAGTAGGTCCCACCCATCTCATGGTAAAATCAAACATAAAAATACCATAAGGCCGTAAAAAATTATCATATCATAGAACATTAAATGAAATGGGTATAAAAACACATTTCATAACCTATATGAAATATTCATGTTTCAAAATCATTTAATTATAGAATAACCCTTTAAAAGAAGTAGGTTTTATATGAATCTTATCAGGGTATCACCAGTTGAAGAGAAATGAGTAGTATAAAATTAATTTCATTAATAAATAAAAAATTACAATAAATAATATTAATTAATTACATGGATTATATCCCTTGTAAAGAATAAACTATATCAATGTATTTTATCGTAGATTCTGAGGGTTTTTAAATTTTGACTGGGATAATTCTTAAGGAGAATAAATTTTCATTAGAAAAAACTCATTAACATATAAATAATTATCACAATACTTTTATTCAAACCCCGAAAAAGATAAATTGTTATTTAATTTTTGAAGATCATTTAAAATTCTATTTACTACAATACACATTCAATATTGTATCCCACTTTTTCAATCATAAAAAATTTTGAAAGCATTTTTTTTTATATTTACCACATTACTAAATATTCCAAAAAAAGGAAAAATATTTACATTGAATATATCATCCTAAAATTTATAATTACTATTTAATGAAATGATGATCCTTATGTTGGGTAATTATTTACATGTCATACTTGTAAAATGAATATTCATTTTTCAAAATAAATTCTATTAAAATGTTCATTGATTAGATAATGAAAAAAATATTCATTACAAAATAATTTGTTTGATAGGTAAAAAATTGGTGAGTGTGTATTTTTAAATTAATATGATAATATTAGAACATTTTTTAAATCATTTTTAGAAAAATGTTTTCTCAGGAGAAAATATATTTACCACTGTCGATATAAATAATTTTCTATTCTCATAAAAATGTTAGTATTTATCTTAAGTTCCAATGAGTGTAAAATTGGTACCACAAGATAAAGAGATTGTGAATAAATATTTTAGAAGAAAATTCAACAAAATTACTCATATATGGTTCATATTATTTTATCATTGGAAAAAAACTCATTATTAATCCTAATGAATATGAGATTATAATATGGAATATTTACCACTTTAGTAACATTGAAACATAATAAAAATGATGAAATACAAAATACATTTAACTTAAATAGAAAATAAGTGTTCTAAAATTCAAGATACTAAATTTAAATGTGCTTTTATATACACATAATGAAAGAATATATAATCATAATATGACATACATATCAATGAAGATAAATATAGATAAGAACCACTTACTAGTTTATTAATGTTTTAATTATAATCCAAATAAAATAATAAAATTAGTTCAATGATATATTATCTTGTAAATATGGATATTAATTTTATAAAATTTCAATGAGGTATTATATACATATCATAAAATAATATAAGGTTTTTAACAACACAGTTTTCTTACTGAAAGAAAATTGAAACAAAATTCCCTTTCCGGTTTGATTACATTGAAACCATAAACAACATAAAAGATATATAATAAAATGGATATGTAAATAAAAATAAAATTAATGAAAAAAATAATATAATACATTTATAGTCTATATATACACCACATAATTAAACTGAAATTTGAATATAACATATAACTCATAGAAATAAAAGTGAGGTGACAAATCCTCTAACCATAGGTTTCGACATAAAAGTACAAATTAAAAACAGATGTGTAATAAATGTATGTTTTTTATAGATCTATTATACTACCTTATTAATATATGTCATAGAATATTTTGTTTTTATATTATCTCCGATGACTTTTTTATTAATATGTAATGCTAAAGCTATTTTTTTTGTAATAACAACATTGTTTTCCCAAAATTTTTGATTTGTTTAATTTTTAGCTCTCTTACATTAATCGTGATTTCAAAATATCCATAATGGTAAACGTTATATTAATATAATATATATTAATTATATATATATATGTGTGTGTGTGTGTATTTATAATATTATATATAATATTGAAGTTGGAAATGAAATATTTCCTTCATGGAGATGGTATGAATTACGTATTCAAGAATGATGATTCATTTTCCATAACAGATTTGAAGAACGAAAATTATTAGTTGTATTTTAATTATAGATTCATTTTTATGTCATATATATCAGATATTTTTATTAAATCTTCATTAATACTTTCCATATAAGTCATTATAAAATAACATCACTTCATGAGGTGGTATTTCTCCGTAAAGAAGAATGATGTTATAGTATTACAAAATATAATGAGCTTCAAGGTATGTGTTATATAATAACTAAATAATTATTATTACATAAAAATAAATTTATAAATATTATAAATAACTATTATTTCTGTTATTATTCCCAACCATGAATAAAGGTAATAGAAAAATTTAGGAAATTTATTCTCGAGACGTTACTCCAATGTATATATGAGTGATGACTTTGTTACCCTAATCAAGGAAGGGTGTTTGGTTTTCCGACTAAGGTTACTATGTAACCATGATATGAAAATTATTTAATGTGTTTGAGGAGGAAATAAATTAAAAAAATTCATCACAGAATGAAATCTCTTCTGTCGTAATCTCCATTTATATTACACCAAAAGAATTTTTATTTTAGATTTATGCCCTAATTAATACTTCTAGTATTACTAGTTAATATTATGGAAGTTTTTAAATAGTTATATATTCATCCAACTTTCTTTACTATTGAATATAATTGTGAATTGAGAATTTATTTTATAATGGAGGTGGAGTGGCATTCCTGTAAATACATAAAAATGAATGACTATTGGGAGGTTTACCTTAGCTCATCTGCCTCCAAATTTGAACAATAATGAATGTGATATTTTAATTGGCTGATCAATTCTTCTAAAACATAATGTAATTTCATTTTATATCAATATATTCCATTGTGATTTTTTTACTCAATATTATCATTATAATTTTACTATGGTAACTTATATAATTTTATTTTCAAAGGAAATTAATCTTATAATGTTATAATTAAATATATATGTTGTAGATAATTTAGAAAAATTGATTCTAAATTTTTATTCCATCTTATTAAATAAAATTTCATTTTTTTGTGTCAAATTAATTTTAATATAGATGCATGTAATGTTCAATCCCCTATGTTAACCTTTATTTCATTAATTAATTTTAATTGCTTTCATAAATAATTATGGTAAGAATTTATGTTAACTATATTAAATAATATATATTATTCTAAATCCAAATATTTATTCCATTTTTTTAAAACCATTCAAATATGTAGACTAATTTAATTTCAATTAACCCAAATATTAGACAAGAATATGGGATTTTAAAACTATAATGTTCAAATGTTTTCTCATTTTTAATATATAAATTTAATATAAAAAGGATTACAAATTACTAAATTGGATAAATAAATAAAAAAGTTAATTTATTTTATTTTAAAATATATTATAAAAATAATTTTATATTAATATATATTTCATTGAAAATTTTGTTTTCCATTAAAATTCGTTTTTTGTAACTATTCTTCCAAAAAAGGAATCTTTTAAAATAATATCAAATATTCACCCTAATATAATATTTATGTTCAAATTCCAAAAAATTTGATTAATTTTACAAATATAAATATAAATCTGTTATAATATTGTTTTAAAACTTATGTTCTAATAAAATATATCAAAACTTCCTTTAAATGAATACATCATTTTATGTGAAAGATTTGATTTACTCATTTCACTTTTCTAGAAAACACATAAGATTATTGGTAAATAGTTGATTTAAAATCATATAAATATATATTTTATTAAAATCACTCGATATAATTGATTTAATTTATTTATAAAGATAAAATGTTTTTTTAGATCAATAGAATTTCTGGAAAAGAATTTCAATATATTCATATATTTATAACTCTCATTTGTAATTAATCGATAACCAAACACATCATTTTATATACTTGCCAAGCCATATTATCATAATTTATTAGATCTTATTCATAAATATCATTAAAAGTGTTAACTGATAACTACAATAATATTATTATAATAATATTAACATTATATTATTTTTTGGAAAAACTTGATTGTGTTTGCAAGAAATGAAAAACACATTTTTTGGTCTAGTTAATGTATAAATTGTTTTTTCATATAATGAAAAATTATATTTTTATATCAGGGAACTATGTTCATCAAATAATTTTAATTTTTTTTAAAAAAATTATTCATAAAAACCAAAGTTTTTGCATTATAAAACCTTTAAAATGAATTTCTCTAATGAAATTCATCCAAGTTAATAAATATTTTCATATATTAATTTACTTTTCATTCAATCCAACATCATAAAAATCAATTCCACAACATATTTTATAAATAGAATGCTGGTAACATAAGTGTTACCCAATGTTACTCATAAATATGTTTAAGGTTAAGATAACATAAGTGTTAAATGAATTCATGGACAAGGGAGAAAAGATTAAAAAACATTATAGATTGATAATGATCATAGATCCTTAGAAATTAGGTGATAGTAGAATTTTTTAAACAAAAAACCTTTACAAAACTAGTTATTAAGAGTTTATTGATATTATACAAATTATGATTTCTTAAATACATTGTTTTTCATGTTCCTTTTATTAATGATTCATAATGTCCATAATGAGATTTAAATATGGAATTTGATAATTTTTTATTCACTGTTTCAATCTATGGTTGTGACTTCATCAATTTCCACTAAATCTATTACTCCAAGAAATGAAGGTGATTAAGTTATACCCAAAGAACTAATGGATCATAAGGTCCATGTGTAAAATGTTAAGTCATTCTTATTGTCTGCAGTTATCATCAAAACAAAATGGTATGGACAAATTATTCAATATATATAGATATTTATATTTTCAAAATTTAATCTCTAAAAAATCATTTAAATTTCATCAAAAACCTTTTCATAAATTTCTATCCTTTTAATCCTTATAACATATGAAATTATAATAATTTATAATGAATTTCACTAAATTTCACAAAATTATCTTCAAATATAACCCTAATATATTTAAAATAAGTACATTATTTTCAAATATGAAACATATTAATACCTTCATCGTGTATTCTTTTGAAAAATGGTAATAACATAAATTACCAGAAATATATATTAAAAACATATCTATTTTTTCATACCTTGAATTGTTTTTTTATTATTGAACATATTTCACGGGTATAGTATTTTTATAAACGCCACTAATGATAACAAAAACCCCATTAATAATATCATAAAACACATTCTCAAAGATTTTTTGAGTTCTGAGGTCATTAATAACATTCAATTGACATTACATGAATAAATCATAAATTTATCCAAACATCATTATCTCAATATCATGAATCAATGTAACGTTAACATTCCCTTAATAGATTATATTCCCTAAATTTTAGAATTATATAAATTATAATTTTTCTGAAATGAAAATCATTCAATATATTCATTCAAATACTTGCTTAAAAAATTATACTAAACAATCCTTAAAATGTCTATAATTCTAAAATCCCAATTAAATAATACGTCAATCATAATACTTCCATCTCAAACTACTAACTACTTTTTATCATCTTATTCAATCATATATTATTTATTTAATATGTTATTATTAGTATCATCATCATTATCTCTAAAACTAATATTCATACATATTTATTGATTCTCTTAATGATATTTCCGAAAAGGGAATTTATTTTCACAATTCCCAATTTCATTACACATGATACTCAAGAGCGTTTCTTGTGAAATAGTTGGATTCCAATAAACCTCTATTTTATTACATAACCTATTAATAAATTCTTAAATTATTTAGATTTATTACCCAAACTAATACATTTAATTCACCTACATGTTCCATTTATTCATTTTCCAGGATTAATCATTGCAAAATTTTGGAATTCTAAAAAATGACTATTCCTTCCTCTATGGATTCAATTACCCAAACACTCAATTAAATATATCGTTCAATAAATTTTTCAGTATCATATTTGGTTGAAGGTAATGTTTTTAATCATATTATATGATAACTCTTTCCATAGTTTCATTATGTTCAGCCAGTATACCATTTGGATTATCATCAGTAAATGGTATATCACATTCAATATTGGCATAGTATCTTCATTCTCCTTCCATTATATTATATAATAATTCATTATTTTATAAATTATAATAATTATTGGAATTCAAATACAAAATATAATGAAATATGGGAGGTTTAAATAATGAAACCATATTTAGTCTATGAAACGATAGATTTATCCTTGGTTATTCATAGTCATATTCTATTTAAATAAATCATGATTTTTTATAATTAGTTTCTGAATTACTAAATCATATCCACTAATAGTGTCAAACCAGGTGTGCGTCAAGGAAATTTTTTTGCACCATTTCCTAATCAATTCTATCTCAAAATGATCTTTTTCTTGGACATTATGCTGAGGTATATCTTTTCCTGATGAACAACAACTTGTATTATCAAGAATGCAATGTAATTTCATGGAAAACAATCTCTCAATCATTTAACAAATTTTTTGAACATTCACCTAAAATATAAATCAACAGTATACTAATCATTAAAGACATAATTATATGTATCCTTTGAAATATCCCTATGTATCTCACTAGGGTATTATAATCACAGTTTCCACGGGATGACTAATCCTTAACTTTTATACCAAAAATATATTCCATGGCCAATAATATATGGATATTACATATTTTTATATGAATAATAAGTAAAATTAAAATATATATACAAAAAGAGAATATAGTTAAATTGTTTTGTAAATTTGGAAAACAATAATTTAATGTGATGAAAAACCAAAACTGTATCTGTTTAAATTCATCCAAATTTGAAATAAAACATAAAAATATTCATCATAACCTAGGGAAATGAAACAAAAGAACGGTTGAGTTCAGATTCTCAAAAATTGGTTTTGATGGAGAAACATAAATATAATCATGATAATAATGGTAAGATAACATGATAATAACATTCAATGATTGTACATTGTATACAAAAGATCTTAAAAATGAACTATTAAATAAATTTTGGCATTTCATAAGACATGAATAAAATAACATGTTCCATGAGAAAATAGCCAAAAAATTAATATATTCATTTTTGGAATAAACAAAAATTATAAAAAAAATATATCACGAATACCAACCAATTCCATCATAACATGTTCATCTTGAGATAAACATTCACATACCTACTTTGGGATTTGGGTAACCAACCATGTACCATCATTTTTAGGCTTCGACTTAACACATTTATACCAAAAATTATCGGAATAGCCTAACCACCCATGTACATGCTAAGCTTGTATAGATTTTATATATAAGTAATGAATTAATGGGATATATGGGTCCCACCAGTCACAGGATGAAATCATAAACACTAATGCAAAAAGATCAAAAAAATTCAACCTATCATGACCCATGAAATTGTTATCATGATCAAGACTAAATTCCTGATATTACATGTCAATGGATTTAAATATAAACCTCATTAAATAATATATGGGAATAACATGACAAATGTATCAATGAAAGAAAATTAATACTAAAATCCCTTCCAACCTCAGTATATTTTGAATAATAATACCCATGAATGAATAACATTAATTGAATTGTATATTGACATTAAAGTAAAAAACTTTATTAAATGACATGTCAATGGGGAATTATATACACCTCATAAAATAATATTGGTGCAAAATATAATATGTTTCTCAAGGAAGGGAAACTGAGACATGCTTTAATTATGATTGATAATATTTAATCCATAAACCATATGAAATATTTATCATGAAATGTATATGTAAATAATAAAAAATAAAAGTATTTAATGGGAATTTTATACACCAAAAAATAACAAATAGTTGTGTAAATAAAAATATAACTCATAGAAATAAAAGACTCATGAGAGGTATTAATTACCACATATCCCACCATAATTGAAAAATAACGAACAACAGGGATGACCTGGTGTATATAATCATATAAGTCAAAATATAAATTCATTTTATATGACTTTATTCATTATTCATTTAATTTAATCAATTTTATCATTATTATTTTTTTAATGTAACTTATATATTTTTTAATTTTCTAAGCAATATCTCCATTAATATTATAATAAAAAAGACAATTATTACCTAATATTGACCTGTTGATTCTAAATATTATCTCTAATTCAATAACTAAAAATCATATATGTGTGTAAAATTAATTTTAATACAAAATAATATAATGTGAAAACTCATATTTCAACCACAATAATATTAAATAATTTGTACTATTTTCATTAATTAACATGTTCAAAATTTATGTTTACCTAATTATGTAACAAAATAATTTATTAAAAAATTGGAATATATTTTTTCCAATTCAAATCACATTAGTGGAATAATTAAATTTCAAATCAATCACCCATATGGGATAAGAGTGTGGGTTTTTTAAAGTGAATTGTTGAAACAATTTTTATGTTATCTAAGGAAAATTTATAATAAAAATTATTCTAATGGTCTAAATTGGATTAATAGATGTCAATTATTATAAATTATACTATTAACCTAATTAAAAATAAAATTTTATATACAGAATGTTTAGATGGATATGTTAGTTTTTAATTAAAAATCAAAAAACGTCTTATTTATAAATAAATTAAACATCTCATAAATATTTCTAAAATTAACATTAAGATAAATTTGATATAATTATTTAAAGAAAGATCATTATTTGATCATGTATTATTTATAATAGTGTCATAATGTTACTTTAAAATAAGTGTTCCACTAAAATGTGAGAAAACTATGTTTCAATACATAAATATTTTTAATTGTAAAAGTAGAATTATGTATAAATCTCATCTACAGAGAAGAAAAGATCAATTTAAAATAGTTTATTTAATATAATATATACATATATATATCATTAAAACGACTCATAAAAATTCATTTGTTTAATTTCATGAGTAAAATGTGCTTGTGTATAAAGAAATAGTTTTAAAGAATATGAATTTATTTATATCAAAATAGTTTTTACTCTTATATATAATTTATCACTAACCAATGGATTCAATAAATATACATATATAACCTATATTTTCATTATTTTATTAAATTATTCATAAGCTTTATTCCAATGGATTTTTTATCACTATAATAATATTTTAACAATAATAAAAATTATATATTATAATTTGTTAGAAATTGGTATTGTGTATAGTGAAATATAAATTGAGAGTAACATATGGTGTAATAATAAAATGGGTTTGTTTAATAAAGCAGTGAAAACATATTTTCACATGAAGCTTGCAATGTCTCGGTTCTGGGATCCATACAACGGTTGCCCCGATCCCGGTTTTCCATGTGGCCTCAAGCGCATTTCCCCAAACACCAGAGGCTACCGACTAGTAGTGAGCGCCTAGGTCTGATAGTGGGGAAACTATGCCCTCATTTGTCAAACTGTAACGCAGTGGAACACAAAATAAAACATACAACGAACAGCAGAAGCTGTAAACCATACACAACTGAAATAAACAACTGCAGTGGATACAAACAACAATATATAAGTAATGAAGCTACATGTCTCAAGTTCTAATAAAATAGCCAGAACATGTTATACATCAATATATTACAACATAAGAAGAGTACAGCAGATCAATGAAAACTTTTGGCAGTGGCATCTTGAGCCTAGGCTATGTCACATGCCCTCCTACTCCTCAGCATTAGTCAAATACCTGTATATGGAATCTTTCCCTTATCCACACCAATAGAAACATAATATATTTGGGCTGAAAAGCAAGACCCAAATAGGGTGTGAGAAATATATCTCAGTAGGCACACACCAAAGGCTCGGGCTCAACTATGTGTAAAACATGCAACAAGTGTGTAGTAGTAAAATTAAATAAAGTAAGTAGTACTGAAAAGTAACTAACATAATAGTTAAATTGCCATTTTATTATTAATTTAATCCATTAAATATTAGAAAGCACCCTAGTGAATTTCTAAGTAAACAATCCACGTCCTCAGACAAGTAAACCCCTACCCTCAGGTAAGGAGTATCCAACACAAGAATATACCTTCAGGAATTACCATCAGGTGTAACTAAAATTTCCCTCTAGCGTAGGAAGTTTCACCCTCAGGCACATAGTGTATCACCCTCAAGCACGGAAGAAGTTTCCCTCGGGCCGAAATAACTACTACCCTCAAACTAAATAGTGCAGCGCCCATAGGCTAATCACAAGAACGACCTCAGGATAAACAAGTAACCGAGCCATGCCCAACATATCATTATGCAGTAAACATGCAATTCCTCTCAAGACAATTCTACAATTACCATTTTAAAGGTATACCCTCGGGTATCTGGCCAAATGGCTAAATAGTGGAACACACCTCTAGGGTGGTTCCGGATCCAACAAACGATCCCAACCATCTTTTTAATATCACAATTAATCACCTAATCAATTAGAGGTGGTTATTATAGCAATGACCTCATCCACACAACACCCCAAGATGGGTTTGTGTCACAAAAATGCACAAAATACATGACAGTAGGAAAAATAAACACCAAGCCACCTACCTTATATGCCAATGGGTGCTATACACGAACATCGGTTCCAGAAACGCCCACGAATGTCGTAGATCTAACGAAGAATAAATCCCATTAAAACGTAAATAACATTCCCTCGGGAAAAATTGGTAAGAACAACTTAAGGAGAGCTGAGGGATTACTCTCACGGTTCCAACAAGATCATCCGAAGCAGAATAGGATTCCAGACGAACAATCGGTGGATCATCAATGGTTCGGTCGTCCCCTCCCACCCCTTCCTCCAGTTCTAAGACATCCCTGTGAATAGGGGAGGCTACTGCCCATTTTAAGAGCAAAAAACAAAGTACATGGCATGTAATTCCAATTACACGGTGTGTACTTCCCATTTTATAAACTGTTCCTCTAAAGGCTTCCCACCAGCGCTCCACTGTTCACTTGCCTACATGAGTACACGAAATGTACTCCAGACTACACAGCGTGTACTATCGCCCAGCTGACGGCTGCTCCACCACCTTAATGTTCTGGCCTACCGATTGAATATATGTCGTGTAAAGGACCCATACATGGCATGTAGTTGGTTCCTACACCATTCATCCCTAGCATGGCCAGATGCCCCATGTACCCATCCCACACAGCTAAAAATACATTGCATTTGGACAAAGAACACGGTGTGTACTTTCCAAAATTTAGTATTGTTCCCCATTTTCCATATATTCTCAAAAAAAACGTAAGGAAAAAAGAAAATAATAAACCCACACCTCAAAAATATGAACTGGGTTCTTACAAACATCCCCCTTATAGCAATTCGTCCCTGAATTTCCCTCCCAAGGGTGGAGAAGATATGGCCATGAAAAAACCCCGGCCACTGAGCACATACATCGGTTTCCCGCGACCATGTTTCATCCTGCACTTGGCCATGCTACCATAGCACCCGTACGAGAGTAACTAACCGGCCTAGGAGATCCTTTGTTCTCCTATCAACCATACGAATCGTATGCTCTTGAAAGGACACATCTAACACGAGCTCAACCTCCTCGGACAGAAAGACGTGAGATGGGTCTGAATAATAGTGGTGAAAATGAGATACATGGAAGACTTCATGAATGGCCTCGTACCTCTGCAGTAACTGCAGCCGATAGGTAACCGGCCCGACTCTCTCCAGAATCTAAAATGGCCCCACATACCTTGGTGAATGTTTACCATGTCTCTTGATCTGCTTGTGTCCTAGCCTTAGCAAAACACGTATGAAAACCTGTTCCCCGACCACGAACTCGAAAGGTAATCTACAGCGATCATCATAAGATTTCTGACGAGACTATGCTGTAGCCATCGGCTTCGAAATCAACTGGACCTACTCAAAAGTCTCTTGCATGATACGTGGTCCCAGCAAAGCTGCCTCACCTGCCTCTAACCAGCACAAAGGTGATCAGAAAGGCCTACCATATAGAGCTCATATGGTTCCATCTCGATAGTAGCCTGAAAACTATTGTTATAGTTAAACTCGACTAGGGGTATATGCTTCTCCCAGGAGCCCCCAAAGTTCAGGACGCATGCACGCAGGATGTACTCAAGCACCTATATAGTATGCTCTAACTGGACATCAGTCTTAGGGTGGTATGCTGTGCTCAGAAGAACCTACATACCCAGTTCCCTCTGAAAAAATTTCCAGAAATGTGACATAAAATGGGCATCCCTATCTGAAACGATAGAACGAGGGACCCCATGATAACGTATGATCTCTCAGATATACAAACTTTTGTGCTCGTCAACACTGAAGGTCTCTATGATCAGAAAAAAGTGAGCCACCTTCGTGAGTCTATCCACAACAACCCCCATGGAATCATTGCCTCGAGGTGGCCTCAGCAAACCCGCCACTAAGTCCATCGCGACATCATCCCATTTCCACTTCAGAATGGGTAAATGCTGTAATAGTCCAGCTGGTCTCTGATGCTCCGCCTTCACCAGCTGACAGGTGGAATACCTCGTAACAAAACCATCTACTTCTCTCTTCATACCCGACCACGAGTACTAACTTCTCAAGTCCCAGAACCTCTTGATAACCCTAGGATGAACTGCCCAAGATGATGCATGAAACTCCTGCATCATCTCCTCACGTATATCCCCTGGAACCCACACTCGTACTTGGAAATTCAATACCTCATCATCACACATCAACCACTTTGGAGGAGGTTCCCCACTTGCCACCAACTCCCATAGAACTAGGCGTTCTGAATCTAATAGCTGCCTCATCCTCACTCTATCCAGGAGGGTAGAAGTCACAACTAATGTGGAAAGATAAGTCTTCCCCTGATTTTCGTGCACCTCAAGATGCATCTCAGAGAACAAAGCCATGAGCTTCCACTCACCACTTGCCCCTTGCACTGCATGTATTTGAGTCTTCCTTCTCAGTGCATCAGCTACTGCAATACCTTTACCAGGTGTATAAGAAAGCACAAAATTGAAGGACTGTAGCTTTTTGACCCACCTTCACTGCCTCAGATTCAAGTCACGCTGAGTGGAGATATACTTGAGACTTTTGTGGTCGGTGAAGACCCCAAAAATTTCTCCCAATAGATAATGTCTCCAATAGCGCAACACATGAACAACTGCGGCCAACTCAAAATCATATGTTGGGTAACTACTCTCATGTGGCCTTAATTGCCGAGATCCATATGCAACTACTCAATCGCCCGGTATCAACACTTCTCGAAGACCAATACCAAATTCATCACGTAAACTGTATAGCTCTTCCCCTTCTCTAGGAGTATCAGGATTAGTGCTGATATCAACCTTCCCTTAAGGTCCTGAAAGACTATCTCGCAAGCTTCCGACCAAATGAACTTCACACCCTTTAAGTAAAACCTGCCAAAGGAACTACTAAGCGGGATAAGTCTTGTATGAAGTGTCTGTTGTAACCATCATGCCCAAAGAATCTTCATATCTCAAACACGTTCTTAGGCTGATCCCAGGAAACTAATGCTCTCACCTTTTCTGGGACTACGAAAACTCCTGCCTCCCAGAGGATATGACCCAGGAAGTGAATCTGGTCCATCCAAAAGTGCACTTGGAGAGCTTAGCATATTGTTGATACTCTCTCGGTGTACTCAGTTCGATCTCAATATGGGTGTCATGGTCGTGTCGAGTGTGAGAGTACATCATGATTTCGTCCATGAATACTACCACAAGAGACTCCAGATAAGGATGCAACACACGATTCATCAGAGCCATGAAAACTATTGGCACGTTCGTGAGTCCGAACGACATAACCGTATACTCGTATAGACCATACATGCTCTTAAAAGCAGTGAAAGGTATATCTGATGGTCTAATGCGCTGTTGATGATATCCTGATCTCAAGTAAATCTTTGGGAACACTCATTCTCCACTAAGATGATCAAAAAGATAATCAATCCTTGGAAAGGTATATCGGTTCTTAACCATCAACTGGTTCAACATCCGATAATCCACGCAGAGTCAGAGGGTACCGTCCGTCTTCTTCACAAAAAGGACTGACAAACCCCATGGAGAAGTTCTGGTTCAGATAAATCCCTTTTCCTGTAACTCCTCTAACTTTTTATTGAGCTCTTGAAACTCATGCGTGGCTATCCTATAAGGAGGAAGGGACACTGGTGCTGCTCTTGGCACTAGACTGATAAAAAAATCCACCTATCGCTCCAGAGGAAGACTTAATAAGTAGTCTGGGAAGACATCCTTGAAACAATGAACCACTGGAGGGAAATCTGTCTGACATGTCCGATGGTCATCCATATATAAACTCGCAATCTTGGTTGTGACTCCACCTCACCCATGATGCTCTGGCGCAGCTCGACTCGCCTGAACATCCCATTCACCCTTGTATAGAATCTCTCCGCCGTCTGGTGACTTAAAACTCATCCTACGACGGTAGCAGTCTTCAAAGGCTCGGAAGGGAACCAACCAGTCCATCCCAAGAATGACATCATATATTGTCATATAAAAGACATATAGGTCCCAAGGGATGTGATACCCACCAATCTCAAGGGGGAACTCCTTGCACTGACATACACCATCCGTTCTAGTCCCCAATGGAGTGTCTAACTTCTTGATATCACAATAAGTAGAAACACATAGCCCAAGGCTCTCCAGAACGGGCACAGATATAAAACTATGTGTATCACCCGTATCAAAAAGTATTGATGATAAAACAGATGCTACTATATAGTACCTCTGACTGTAGAAGGTCTGGGATCCTGCTCTTGATGGGTCTGTTGCACTGCATAAGCATGCCCAGTGCCGCAACCCTACGACATATCGTAGCTTCCATGAGCTGTCCCGCACTGCTGCCTCTGAGATCCTGGTGTCTGGCTACCACGACCATGACCACCATATCTACCTGCATGCCCTAACGCATTCCAGTTCCCCGACTGGTAAGAAGCTGATGGTCCTACTCCCGTATGTGGAGTCTTCACAGAACTCCTCTCACTAGCCATCAGTGGAAACACCCTAAAAAAGCGATGTAGATGACCCATCTTGCCGCAAGCTCGGCACTCCACTGAGTCTCGTGGACACTGCAATCTCTTGTGCCCCTCTCTACCACACTGGTAGCACCTGAATGGGCCACCTGAAGTAGCTACATGGCTGGTACTGCCGCCTTGAGAGAAGTTCATCTGTCTCTTCCTCTTGACAACAGAAATAGTCCCAGTAACTGGTGAAAAACTGCCCTGGCCCACAACACTATATTCCTGCAGGTTCCTCTCCGTAATCAGTGTCTTGTTCACAATAGCATGTACAGTAGGCAACCTGAAAATATTTAGCAGCACCTAGATGTCATAACGAAGACCATATTCAAAACATTTGTCCCTCAACGTCTCATCACCCACAAGCAGGGGTGCAAAGCGCTGAATCTCAATGAAGCGTGCAGAATAGTCCATCACCGAAATAGAACCCTACTGCAGATTCATGAACTCTCAAGTTCTATCTACTATTAGATTCTCTGGGAAGAATAATTCATAGAAGACTGCCTGAAAATCCTCCCACACCATGCCTCTGTGATGCTCTGAGTGGGTGCTAACATCCCACCACCTCTTGGAGGAATCACACAACATGTACGTTGTGAGCGTGACCCTCCGCCCTGGAGGCATATCAAGATGCTCAAAAAGAGTCTACATCTACCCCATTCAAGACTCCGCAGCCCATGGTCCGCCATCCCCTAAAAACGTCAGTAGTTTTTCCTGCTGGAAGATATGTGTCAGCTTAGCCATAGATGTGGCAGCTGGTGGTACTCCCTGAAAGGTCTTCATGAACCGCAACAAGCCTTCATGGAACTGTGCCTCTGTGCCTGTGTCCGGTAATGTATATATTGCCGCATCTGGCTCTGCTGGAGGATCCACTGGTATCCCATATCCCACCATCCCTAGAGTATTCTCGTTGCCACACTCCTTGCAAACAACGTGCGGTCATCTAGGCGACATGACACCGCAAGGTCAAAAAAATGCCTTAGATTCAATATTATCAAAGACTAAAAACGAAGTAACCACACTGGAACAAGAGGAAGATGGCCTTTCAATATTTGAAAAAGAAGATGAAAAGACATGTATTCTGACTACACGGCATGTACTTGGCTTCCCTTCCCCTACCCGGGTCCTTCGACACGGCTAAGCCACCTGGCTCCTGTTGAAAAAAAACGAAACGACGTGTTTAATATCTACACGACATGTATGGTGTTATTTTACAACTGCCCATGCCATTTGGGACACAACCGACTACTCGACTTGACACTACACATCGTGTTACACCCACACATGGCGTGTCAACAACCCCGTTTCCCAGCCACATGGCTAAGTATACACAGTCTGTCCTCAGACAAGACTACACGTCATGACCCACAGGTACACGACGTTCAAGGAGAGATGACACCGACCCATGTTGTTAGTTACACGGCTGAGTCCCCATGTCACACTACATGGCGTGTTCATCATCGACACGTCGTGTTCTATAAAGTAGTTCATCGACCCGTGTTGTTAGTTACACGACCAAACACTGGGTCAACACTACACACCGTGTAAATTCGGTACACGGCGTGTTTTACCCAAGCCTTCCCTTAACCCGTGTCGCCGCCTACATAGTTTGTGACACGGGAAGAGACTACACGGTGTGTACTCGGTGTACACGACATGTACTCAAAAAGATCATTTTTCTTCCCAAACTGAAGGTCATACACGGTGTGTTAAAAAAAACCACACGGCATGTATACTGGGTTTCCGGACAGTATGACTCATAAACTTCCCTAGAACCCATAAAACACTAAAAAAACACCTAAGTGCCAAATTGCAATCTGTGAGTGCCCATACACCCCAAGAATCAAATTTTTACATCTTATTTGTGTTATAACAAAATAAGCAGTCAATAATCCACCAAATTCCAGTAAATGGGGGCCCATACTCCCCAAAAACCTATGTTTGGCATTCATTAAAAAAATAGGCTCATACAAAAATACCATATCACATAGAATTTAACTATCTTGCAGCTATCACAACATCATGCTTTTCTAGCACATCAACTATCACAACAATATGAAATATCTAATGCACCTACAAGGCAAGGAAATAATGCATGGAATGTGATATCTATCATGTGCCTATATGATGCATGAGATGGCATACCCTCATTTTATAGGGTTGCAACTAAATATAACCCACAAATAAATTATAACAGCACAATCTCAAGTGCTTCACCCAACAGTGAAAACATATGAACTGTAAAATTTTCAAATTCAAAAAATTGCAAAATACGATGTAGATTGGCTTTTCCCTATGAGCTGGTTAGCTACGCCCAGGCACAACTTATTACCAACTACAGTTCATCTTATCCCTGTCTATGACTCCAACTAATAAGTCAAAGAAAAGAATCCCCCTATGATACCACTTTGTAACGTCCTGATTGGGGTGCTACACAATGGGTGCCCCGAACCTGGTTCGACACATGACCTCAAGCGCATTTCCCCAAACTCCAGAGGCTTCCGACTAGCAGCGAGGGCCCAGGTCTGATAGTGGGAAAACTATGCCCTCATTTGTTAATGTGTATGCAGCGGAATAGAAAATAAAACATACATCAAACAGCGGGAGCTCTAAATCATACACAACTGAAATAAACAACTACAATGCATACAAACAACATTATATATGTAATGATACTCATGTCTCATGTTCTAAGAAAAAAGCAAAAACATGTTGTAAATCAATATAGTATAACAAAAGCAGAGTACAGAAGAACAAAGAAAACAGCCGGCAGTGGCATCACGAGCCTAGGCTCGGTCACATGCCCTCATACTCCTCAGCATCAGTCAAGTACCTGTATATGGACTCTTTCCCCAATCCACAGCTATAGAAACGTAATCTGTTTGGGCCGAAAAGCATGATCCAAACAGGGTGTGAGAAATATATCTCAGTAGGCACCAACCAAAGGCACGTGCTTAATTGTGTGTAAAACATGAAACAAGTGGGAAGTAGTAAAATGAAATAAGGTAAGAAGTATTGTAAAGTGATTAACATAATAGTTAAATTGTCATTTTATTTTTCATTTAATCCATTAAATATTATAAGGCACCACAATGCATTTCTAAGTAAACAATCCATGTCCTCAGATAAGTAAACCCATGCCCTTAGGTAAGGATTATCAAACACAAGAATCTACCCTCAGGCATTGGCTCGAGTGCAATAGAAATTACCCTCAGGCGTAGGAAGTGTCGCCCTAAGGAACAGAGTCTATCTCCCTCAGGCACGGAAGAAGTTTTCCTCAGGCCGAAATAACTACTGCCCTCCGGCTAAATAGTGCAGCACCCACAGGAAAATCACCACAACGACCTCAGGATAATAAGGTAACCAAGACATCCCAAACATGTCATTATGTTGTAAACAAGAAATTTCACTCAAGGAAATTCTACAATTACAACTTTAAAGGGATACCCTGGGGTATCCTGGCCAAATGGTTAAACAGTGGAACACACCCCTGGGGTTGTTCCGGATCCAGGAAACGATCCCAACAAGAATTTTTATATCAAAATTATTCACCTAATAAATTGTAGGTGGTTATTATAGCAATGGCCTCAGACACACGACACCCCAACATGGGTTCGAGGCACAAAAACGCACAAAACACACGACAGATGGAAAAATTAACACCAAGTCACCTACCTTATACGCCATCGAGTTTTATACACGAATGTCGGTTCCAGAAATGCCCAAGAATGATGTAGATCTGATGAAGAATAAAACCCGTTTAAATGTAAATAACTGTCCCTTGGTAAAGAATTTGTAAGAATGGATTAAGGAGAGCGGAGGGCGTACCTGTTCGGTTCTAATGAGATCGTCTGAAGCAGAATCAGATTATAGACGAACACTCGGTAGATCATCAAAGGTTTGGCCATCTCCTCCCACTCCTTCCTCCGGTTCTAAGCCTTCCCTGTGAACAGGGGAGGCTACTGCCCATTTTATACAAAAAAAACAAAGTACACGACATGCACTTCCAAGTACATGACATGTATTTCAAATTTTATAAATTTTTCCTCTGGTGGCTTCCCGCCAGCGCGACACTGTTCACTTACCGAAAATGGTACACGACATGGACTCCTGACTACACGACGTGTACTATCGCCGAACTGGCGGCTGCTCAACCACATGACTGTTCTGTCCTTCTGACTGACTACATGGCATGTAATGGACCCATACAGGGCATGTAGTCGGTTCATACACCCTTCATCCAAGGCATGGCCACATGCCCTGTGTAGCCATCCCACACATCCAAAAGTACACGGTGTGTGGACAATGTAAACGACATGTACTTTAAAAAATTTAGGATTGTTCCCCATATTACTTATTTTCTCAATAACACTTAAAGAAAAGAGAATGTAAGAATCCCACACCTCAAAAATAACAACCGGGTTCTTACAAAGCTAAAGGAAACAATGAATTTTAATTTATTTGAAAATATATTATTAATAAAACATTGTGTTTTAAAACCAAATATCCATAAGAATATATAGTGAAACCCGAACGACCAACCAGTGCATTCCCAATAGACTTGGGGGAGTATTTACATTCATAGAACCAAGTCCTTTCTCATTCATTATTTTTTTTTTGAGATTCCCATTTGAAAACAATAGAGGGATTTCCATGAAAATGGTTTGTAGTCGAAGATTATTCCTTGTATCATCATTTGATACCCACTTAAGGTTACACAACGAAATCCCTAATAATGATGTAGGAATTTTTTTTACAAATTCCATAATATAGAATCATTAATATTATAAAACCCCTTGATAATGTCAAATTTATAATCAAATTTTTTTTTTACAATACATCTGGATCATGTGAGGGAACCATGGAATACTAATGGAAAACAAATGAAGGGATCATGTTATGGAGGCTTCTAAATAGGGTATCCTTGTAAAATTTTTGTTATGTTATTCTATAAGTAAATGTTTTACATTGTACCTTACTTTAGATAATTAATCACATGAAAACATATGAAATGTATTCATAATTAAATTAAATTCCTTTTGCATGTCAGCTCGATCACATTATTAATTTTTTGGTCAAACAATATATAACCACCGAAGAGATCATTTGAATATTTATATAAATGATATATTCCTTATAGAAATGAAAATATGGTGTGATTTATTTGTAGGTATTACATGGTTCACATGATTGGTTCACTGAACAATTGAAATCACATTGATATATCATCTTGATCATGCGAAGGCCAATGATCTTCTCAACCAGATCACGAAAAATCATTTTGACATGGTGATTAGATAATATGATAAGGGGATGTTGCCATTGACAATGTTTGAAATTATTAATCAATGTTTATAATATATTGAAAAATTATTTTAAGGTTCTTCTATCGACATCAGATGAGATAGATGCATTTTTCTGAAGGCTTATTTTTTATGGTATTTATTTGCAATATAAAGTATAATATTTTGGTTTTAGAGAATCTTGAGGAGTAAATATGATATTTTCCACTAATAGATGATCTCTGATAATTTTTTTGAGTAAATTACTTGTCTGGAAATATATATTTTTACCCTATAAGATGATTTTGGATGAATTCCTTGTAGTTTGTGTTTAAAAAAATATTATCTATTTAAAAAATTAAATATTAAATTATCCACACGTGTACAGGGGTGAAGAAATTTTAATTGGGAATTAGATTTAAATTATGTTATTCTTTAATTACATAGTTGGTGGAATGCATATTCTAGATATAAAGTCGATTTGGGTTCTATTACATAGGTCATGTTCGTAAAACGGAAATTAACTAATTAACAAATTAATTAATTAAAATTGCTGAAACACCACCCACCACCCATTTTTCTTCGCACACACAAATTTAGGATGGGTAAACGGTTTTTCAATATTGTGATAGTTATATTGAGATTTTAAGTGAGATGGTATGTTTCCAAACGTCATCCTTTGAGGGGATGAGGATAATTTTGGGGAGAAACCGCTTTCGGGAGTGGATTTAGACTCAAAACATCTTTTTTATGCCATGATGTTGGCCTGATGTTGATATTTATACCCCAATCCTCATATAATAATATTTATATTTTTTATATCTCCTATGTAACTACTAAGGACCCCGTGGTGGTTGATCTGTACATAAATGGTGGGAAATGGGGGATTAGGGGGAATCATGTTGGATTCTCATTCTGAAACACCGACTACATCGATTGTTGTTTTAAGAACATGTTCCATGTTTTATTTATATTATTTGATGATGGATATTTTGAAATAAAAGTAATTTACATTAGGTACTCACTATGTAGTATTAATTTTCCTTATACATGGCCATGTGGCATGGTACATTGATAGAAGATGTTTTCCAAGTACGCAAAATTCATTAACGGTGAACAATAAATAAAAGGAAATGGATGGATACCTAGGTATACTATCCATGTGAGAGGTACATGGTGATGTAGTAGTACACTATCTAACCAAATTTATTTCCAATAAATTTAATAATACAAGGGTATAGCCCATGTCTTCTCTGGTCATGTAGAAGTACATGATCAGGCCATGGTATGAGAGTATTGATAGTATACTCATAATTACAGGTCTTGTAATTTTTATACCAAGGTGATATTTGGTTTTTTTAGTTAATGATTTTTGAGTAGTCCATTATAAATATATGTTTTTATTTTTTCATGATTTTAGTACTCTCGGATGGTTTTGAGTACATGTAAAAGGGGGTTTCAGGTGACTCAGTTATGAAAATTATGTATTACTAGTGAATGGGAATTTAACTTCCACTTAAGAGAGATAATGGGATTATTCAGGATTGAGTGTAATGTTAATAATTGGGGTATGTTTATTGGGATTATCATATACCCTGATTATATTTTTGATGATATTAGACCAGGTTAATGGGACATTGTTCTGAAATGATGTGGTGCATTAAATGTGTGTTTGTGCCATGTTGATGTTTCTTGAAATAGGTATGGTCCAGAGGGAATTGAAGATATGGTAAAAACAATTATGCATATTATTCTATGAAATTATATTGCCTGGGATTGAAGATATGTTACCCTAAGAGGTGTGTATGGGAATAACATTTTTATGATATTGTGGGACTTGGTTTATTCCCATGATGTTGTTATCAGGTGGTTTTGTTTCTCTGTTTAAATCCTATATTAATGGTATGTGTTGTATTGATTGATGGAGTTCCACATTATAGTTTACATTGTTGGTTTAGGATATGGGTGATTTGGGTTTTTGGATTGAACACTTTGTTTAAGTGATGGTAGTTGTTATGGATGGAGTGTTAGACTCAGGCTCTAGACACACTATTGGTTTTTGTTAAGTATTTTTATAGATATATGTGTGTGTCTCTGTGTGTGTGTGTGTGTGGAATTATCTTCTAGACAGATGGTCTAGGAACTACATGTATGATGAGATTAAGTGCCAGACCAACCGTCTGGGCACCATGAGATTAATTTCTAGACTGAAACTATAGGAAGAATATTATATTATGGAAGACTAATACTCTATATCCATGAAATAGGTGTAGGATTTATTCTCCATGAATCATATAATATGATAGAAAGTAGACACTCCATATCCTTGAATTATTTTCTAGTCTAAATCATTTTGAACTGTATTTTGGGATAACAGAGTGATGCTCTAAATACGAGGTTTTAGTTGACGGAAATTTTCTTTAAGAACTATAATGTATTGAATATGTTTCAGACTAATTACCCAAGCACTATTGTTTTTGAAATATGGGTGAGATGTCAATATAACTCTCTTTTTGTGTATTTTCATCAAAATGGGATGAGTTACTTATAATGTGTCCCCTAGGAACTGAGTAAGAGGTAGTGAATAAAGTCATGAAGTTTTGATAATGATTCTATGGGAGTGGTGTTGTGTGTTTTTTAATGCATTGCCAATAATATGATATTGGAGACACCCAAAAGTAAAAAAAAACTATGGTTGATCAAGGACATGGCGTAATGATCAACCATTATTTTACTAGTTTATTTACATCAGTTATTCATTATATTGACTAGGAAAAGTTCCTGATCATGAACATCCAACATCATATTTTAGTTTTACCTTTGGGATGGATAACTGAGATTTATTTATCATCTCCTACATGTGAACCTATTTGAACATGTATAACTTATGTCAAGTGGTTTTCATTATGGATTTGTGATATATAGGGATAATTCACAAGATTCAATGATTTAATTGGATGCTCATGTGGTGTCTATTAGTCCGGATAGTGAAGCTCGACTAGGTAAAATAGATTGTGTATGTCATATGGCTCTGAGTTAGTAGTAGGACCAAATATATTTGTTTTTAATTTGTTTTTTTAATTCAGTAAATGTGATTAGAGTAATTAGTGATCGATGTTGTATTTATGTCATGGTTGTTTGATCCTTTATCATTTATTAGTTTATTACCACATGTTTTCTTTTTTTTCTTTCCATATACTCTGACGTGTGTGATTTTTGTTTATCTACTTCCAGTTTTCCACTCTGATATTGCGTTATTATCTCCTCAAATTTCCTCTATAACCCTCTATTATTCATGGTAGCCTCTAGTGTTGAATTATTTGTTCCATAGTTCTTGTGGAAACCAGCTCAGGGAACCAGATTAGTGGAATTCGGGATGAGTTGTTACAAATATAAATAAAATGTGTTGATTTTTTTTTCTTTCGAACATCAGATTCATTAGACAAGAAATATAGGAATTTTCCCATACCTATGATGGATATTTGCTAGTACAGCACACACTCTAATTCCAGTCATAATTCCATGTTACCATGTTTTCGGATTGATGTTCCAATCATATGATGTTGTGGTTTAATTTGATTTTATCTCAGGGTGATGCACATTTTATTTTTATATTAATTATTTAAAATGTAATTTTATCTTCTTTTCTATTGACAAGAGTCTAGTGTTTTATTTTAATCTTTGAAAATATTTTACTTTGGTCCCTCATGAATTATATTGGGTACATATGACCCATATATTATATTCCTTTTAGTGCGTGATTTTTTTAATTTTCCCTCTAATGGTAGGTTCTTTGTATATATGATGATATTATTGACTCAATGTATGTTGATAAGTTATTATTTCATAGTAGGTGTATTATACCAATGGTATGATAAAGGATTATGTGTAAAACAGTTGAACATCAAGTGGGTGGCGTTTTCCAATGTTATTTTTATGGCATACTCTTCAATATAGTAGTCAAATAAGATAATTCATATAGTGGAATGGTTCCATTGTTTTTAGATTTTTTTTAGATGTGAAATAATCATGATGTGATACTCTAGATATGGGTGTTTTAGTATGATGTTTCTAAGGAGGGATTTTTTACAGTTCGTGAGTTCTGACCTTCTATGAGTTGTCGTAGACTTAGGTGGTAGATCCATGTGGCTTGTGCTGAGACATTGATTGTGGGGATTAGTGGGGGACCCTTGTGATCGACTTTGGTGTGACTCCAGTTTATGGATTTTTTACTTTTTGTCCTTATTGGTTTATCCATGATAGAGTTTGGAAATGTAATGCTTTTAATTATTATTTTAAGAATAAGGTGTATACTTTGATTTTTTAAAAAGGTGCATGAATGGTGTATCTAGTTCTAAGGATAGAATCATTCGATTCTATTATAATAAGGTTCACCTATTCTCTTGTGTTTACTTTATATGGTTAGTATTTATAGTGGTTGGTTGATTCATGTTCCTAACCATGGAAATGGATGTGAAAGTTATTTGATCCTAATGTCTTGAGTTACATAAAGAGACCAGGAGGTTCTTGAGGTTTTTTTGATACTTCCCCTGAGTTGAAATATCATAAGACATGACTCACTGGAGTTCTATAACATTTTTTTTGTTGTGATACTCGATAGAATGTAACAATTATGATATAATTTAAACTAAATACTTGACAAATGGTGGTTCATTTTTTCATTTTATGATAGATTTCATGGTATTGGAATGTATTTCTAGGTTGATGGAGTTCTGTAGGAAACTAGGAGTGGTATGAGATTTTTTGTGGTATGATGAAAATAATTAGGGAATGGTGATAAAATTACCTTTATATAAAATCATTATTCTCTAGGAATGGTTACGTTTGTGGTGGTGGTATTCATTGATGACATCATAGTGTACTCTCAGTCTAGATACAGTCATTCCCAATATCATGACCACATATTTATTTTTCTAGGAGATAATTGGATATACAACAATCTTTGTAGATAACACATTGGATTGATAAAGGGCCTCTTATGAGGTGGTTCTCATGGAGATGTGTATAAAAATCATTATGGAAGGAGTGAACCATCTACTGTTATTGGGTGAGGATCTCATGATCGATCAAAAGACTATAAATAATAATGAGTTTTGTTATCATATTTTAGGAAAAAGAGATATTTTATTTTTTATCAACCCATTTATAAAATAAAAACCATGACATGTTCTATGGGTTTATTTTGAATGGGAAATGGGCCATGATGATGTTGAGTCAATAAGGTTTTCCTTATGACTTTTCCATTCCATATTGTTTTGAAAATCACAAACACCTTATCTTTAGGAAAATTGCTATTATAAGAAAAATTGTTTTTATAATAAAAATTGCTTTTATAAGAAAAATTGCTTTTATTAGGAAAATCACTTTTGTAAGAAAAATTATCCTTATCATATTTTCATCCATATTTTTCATAAGTATGAGATTCGAATTCATTTATATTTTCTCGGAATTGTTTTAAACTTTGATATGAAAGTATTCTGTTTAAGATCCGAATTCTGTATAAGAACTGTAATAATGTTTCACTCTGAAATCCATATGAGAACTGTGAAACAGTTCCCTTATGAAATCCGGATACGAAATCTGACTACGTTCGATTCCAGATTCAGGATATGAATCCTTATGAAATTCGACAACAAATTCTCCTTAAGAATTCTGATGAAGAATTCTCATTATGAATTCTGATGAAGAATTATCATTACGAATTCAGATGATGAATTCTCATTATGAATTCTGATGACGAATTCTCATTACGAATTCTGATGAAGAATTCTCATTATGAATTCTGATGATGAATTCTCATAACGAATTCTGATGACGAATTCCCATTCCGAATTCTCATTCTAAATTCACCTATTAAACAGAATCTGATCATCTTTGTTTTATACACTCCTTATTTATTTAGACTCTGAAAAATTATTATTTTTTTACACTCCGAAGTTTTCATTCCGAACTTTTGAGTTAAATTTTAAACGGTGTCGTACATTTTTTTAAACTTGTTTTGTTATAAAATGATGTCATCTATTCTGTTATAATCTAACCGTTGGCTAAGTTACATGTGTACAAGTCCATCCTAATTTCATGGTAAATATGACCATTGGAAGAGGGAGTTGACCGTTGGAAATTTACCTATAAATAGGATCTTATTTGAAAGTGCTCACAACAACTTGGTTTGACTTTGTGCATACATGCTGTTGAACTGATTTCTAGAGAGAGAGGCTCTTATTAACTCTCAAAGCTTCGTGCGACTCCGAATGTTGGTGATTACATTCGAGGGCTTCCAGGGATAGGAAGACAGAGGTTGCTGACTTGCTTGAAGTTGAGGGCTTCCTTACTGAGGAAGACAGAGGTTGCCAACTACCATGAAGTTGAGGGCTTGCGGGAATAGCAAAATAGAGACTCCAATCTTCGTATTGAGGGCTTACCCTGGTGTGGGTAACACAGTCTTGCTTTAAAGTGTAAATCAAGGGACCTTTATCCAAGGTTGTTGGATACCCTTCTCTATGGGTTAAAATACTTATATCTTGTTACTTGTAGTTCTACTACTTTTTTATTTTTTCCGTTGAATTTTGTATCATAAGGAAAGTATAACTTTCTTATACTTCCTTATTTGTATTCTGTTTCATTTAGATTCTATATGATTTAATGTAGAATCTCATATAGTAATCTTTCGTTAAGTTTAAATTTCCAGAACCATATTTCTGGAACCTACTTTTGGAATCTCTTTCCATGTTTTCATTCGGTGTTATAGGTGTTGTGAATTTTCTTAGTTTATCATTGTTAAACATAGCTCTTTCCATTTCTTAAGAAAAACATAGTTATTTATAACTAACTTTAAAGGTACCAAATGAATTTTTAAAGTACACAATTCACCACCCCCCCCCCTCTTGTATATTGAGCATCTACATCATTATTTCGATCCTACAATTGGTATCAGAGCAGGTCACTAAAATACTTATACTCAAGAATAAGTTTTTATTGCTCATTTTTCCATTCCAAACTTTCCCATTCCGAACTTTGTTATTACAAACATTTTGCTACTAACAAGTTTTTGTATCAAAGGTTGTTCTAGTATGGAAGGAATTAATGTTGGTTCAATTGATAATATAAATCCTACAAGACCACCAATCTTGGATGGTAATGATTATGAGTACTAGAGAGATCGAATGAAGACTTTTGTTATCAATACTGGAGTGGATAAAATTGTTATGCTTACTGGTGATTATAAAATTCCTAACAAGGAAGTCAGGACTTTCACTAACCAGGAAAAGCAAGAATATCAACTCAATTATAAGTTACACAATACTTTACTATGTTCAATGACTAGAAATATATATAGCTAAATTTTTTCTTGTGAAGAAGCTAATTGTATCTAGAAGAAGTTAGAGGTTACACATATTGGAACTTCTAAAGTGATTGAGACTAGGAGAGCTATGCTTAGAGCTGAATATCATGGCTTTAACATTCCTTATGGTGAACCAATCTGTAAAGTTCAACAGAGATTTATGACTATCATCAATAGTCTATAGTCTATGGGGGAGAAAGGTTTAGATTATGAAGCTCTTGTGGATAAAATAGTTGATATTATGCCCAATGAGTGGGATTCCAAAATAACAACTATAGATGAGAACAGGAAGGTCACTCAAATTTCTCTTGATGAGTTATTTGGAACTCTTCTAAAACATGAAACCAGAATGAAGAGAGATGCTGACAACATTAAGAAGAAGAATGGAAATGGTACTATTGCCTTTACAACCACATCAAATCAGATGAAAGCTAAGACTCTTGAGAGAGTAACCATATCCAAGTCTAATTAAGTCATTTTCCAATCTGAATCTAGTGAGAGTGAATTGTCTGAAAATGATTTAGCAAATCCTGCTCGAAGGATGAACAAGATAGCTGGCCAGGGAAATTTCCAACCCAAGTATAAGAAAAAGGACAGGAATGATAAGAAAGATGGAGAAGTTACTTGTTATGAATGCAATAGAGGTGAACATATTAGACCAGACTACCCTTTTCCTAAAAAGAAAGAAAGAAAAGAAAGGCATTCAGACAAGAACATCAAGAAATATTATAAAGCCAAAGCTAAGAAAGTTCTGAATGCTAATGACACCTGGAGTGCCAGTGGTGGTGACTCTTCAGATGAATCTTCTGTTTACAAATCTTCAGGACAGAAGAATGTTGGTCTTATAGCCAGATTACCTATTGATAATCATTTTTTATGGCTAAGGTATGAAATGCTAAATCATTGAACAATGTTTCTTTAAATTCCAATTATAGTAAGTATTATAACTCTTCTGATGATGAATCCTCTTCTGATGAAGAAAATACTTTACCTACTTATGAAGAAGTCTCTAGGTTTGTTGAACTCCTTGAAATTGAGTATTCCAAAATCAATAAGAGACTTGATAAAGCAAGTTCTAGGAATTCTATTCTTACGAAAGAGACATCAGATCGTTCTTAAGATCTTGATAGGAAAAATGCTGATTTTGAAAGTATTTTAAAAAATCTTGAGGAAGTATGTTCTGAGAAGAACATACATTCTAAAGAGTTAGAAAAACTAATTTCTAAGAAAAATGTTTTTGAGCCTCGCTCTATTTCTAAAACAAATGATTTTGAAGATAAAAACTTGGTTATAAAACTCAAGTCTGATAATTATTCCTTAAAGAAGTGTTTATCAAACTTTAACCATGGTAAAGAAAATTTCGATAAAATGTATTCCCAAATATGACTTTTAAGAAATAAATCGGGATTTGGTTATACCCATGCAAAACCAACTTTCAGTAACAATTATTTTGTTCATCAAAGTGCCCCATTTTGTACCATGTGTCAATGTGGTGGTCACTGGGCAAAGAATTGTTCCTTAAACAAAACCCAATCTTTAGGATTTCATAAAGCTTACTTTTCTAAGAAGATCTGGGTTCCTAAAATTTTATTATCTGAAAATATCGGATCCAAGCAAGTTTGGATTTCGAAAGTCTAATTTTCATCTTGATTTCAGGATAATAAAGAGAGTACCAGCAACAATACATGGTACATCGATAGTGGTTGTTCCCGGCACATGACTAGTAACAAAAGCTTTTTTGAAAATATTATCAAAACGAAAGGAGGAAAGGTAACTTTCTGAGATAATGCTAAGTGAGAGATTGTTGGTATTGGTAATATAGTTCATCTTGGTAAAACTTTGATTTCGAATTTTCTTTTTGTTAAGGGTCTTAAGCACAACCTCATTAGCAAAAGACAGTTATGTGATGAAGGTTACCTTGTAAATTTTAGGAATGATAAGTGCTTAGTTCACAATTCCAAGGATGAATTTATTCTCTCAGCCAATAGGCTAGAGAATGTTTACACGTTGAACCTAGAAGACCTTAGGTGTCAAGATTTACCTTGCCTTAGTGCAATGGAAGATCATTCCTGTTTATGTCATAGAAGACTAGGTCACTGTAACCTTATAAACCTTTGTAAACTCTCTATGAAGAAAGTAGTTAAGGATCTACCGGAGCTTAGATTTGATTATTCAAATGTTTGTGATCCTTGTCAATATGGAAAGCAACATAAATCTAGTTTTAAGTCAATTGGTGAAGACTCAACAACTGATGCATTACAGTTAGTGCACATGGATCATTTCGGTCCAACACAAATTGGAAGTATTGGAGGAAAATACTATGTGTTTGTTCTAGTAGATGATTACACTAGATTTACATGGGTCTATTTTCTAGCAAAGAAGTCTGATGATTTTTCTTATTTCAAAAGTTTTAGAGCTCAAGTTTAAAATGAAAAAAACCTTCCATTGAAAACTATTCATAGCGATCATGGAGGAGAATTTCAAAATTCTGATTTTGAAACATTTTGTAGTGGAAAAGATATTACTCTCAATCTTTCAGCACCTAGAACTCCTCAACAGAATGGTGTAGTTGAAAGAAGAAATAGAATTCTTCATGAAATAACTTGAACCATGTTGAGTGAATATTCTATTTCTTGAAATTTCTGGGCTGAATCTGTAAGTACTTCTTGCTATACTATAAATCGAGTTTTGATTAGACCTTTTCTTAATAATACCCCGTATGAGGTATGGAATGGTAGAAAACCAAGACTATCCTACTTCATGTTTTTTGGTTGCAAAGTATTTATTCTGAATACTAATGATAACTTATATAAATTTTCACCAAAATCTGATGAAGTAATTTTATTAGGCTATTCCACAACTTCTAAGGCTTATGAAGTTTTTAATAAAAATACTTGTACTGTTGAAGAAACAGTACATGTAAAAATTGATGAGTCAGATCCTTTTGTTTTTAAACCACCTCAACCTACATCCTCAGATGTGTTTTCAAAAACTGATTGTCAACCTTTGATAGAAGAACCTTCTGATAAGGAAATTTTTCAAGAAGATACTTCTGAAACATTTACCCCAGAAGACTTTCTACCCTATGTTGATGAACAGGTTTTACAGAACCCAAATCAGGTGTTTCTTAAGAATCATCCCAGTGATAGTATCATTGGTGATGTAAAACAACCTATAAGGACTAGAAGTTCCTTAAGGAATGAATTAGAACATCTAGCATTTCTTTCCCAATTAGAACAAAAAAGCACTGATGAAGCTTTAGGTGATGATGATTGGATCAAATCCATGCAAGATGAACTAAATGAATTCGAAAGGAATAACGTCTGTAAATTGGTTGAAAGACCTAAGGAAACTTCTGTTATTGGAGTAAAATGGGTTTTCAGAAATAAATGTGATGAAAATGGAGTCATAGTAAGAAATAAAGGTAGACTTGCTGCTAAAGGTTATAATCAGCAAGAGGGAATAGACTATGAAAAAACCAATGCTCCAGTAGCCCGACATGAATCAATCCGTATTCTACTTGTCTTTGCAGCATTATTTAATTTTATACTTTTTCAAATGGATGTGAAATGTTCTTTTCTTAATGGTTATGTTCAAGAGGAAGTTTTTGTTGAACAACCTCCTGTCTTTGAAGATACAAAACATCCTGGTCATGTTTTTAGACTTACCACAGCTTTGTATGGCCTTAAACAAGCCCCACAAGCATGGTATGATAGAATCACTGGATTTTTGCTTCAAAATAACTATGTTAAGGGAAATGCAGATCCAACCCTTTTTATAAAGAAAGATAAGAAAAATGTATTGATTGTTCAAATTTATGTTGATGACATCATATTTGGTTCAACTCAGTAATCTTTGACTGAATCTTTTGCAAGTCTAATGAAATCTGAGTTTGAAATGTGTATGATGGGTGAGTTAACATTTTTCCTTGGTTTTCAAATTTCTCAAATACCAGAAGGAACTTACATATCTCAACATATGTATATTAAAGATCTTCTTAAAAATTATGGTTATGATAACACTAAGAGTATAAGAACTCCCATTGGTAACTTGAACTATTTAGATCTTGATGACGCTGGGAAACTAGTAGATCAAACATCTTTTAGAGGTATGATAGGAAGTTTACGTTACTTGACAACTAGTCGACCAGACTTAATGTTCTCAGTATACTTATGTGAAAGATATCAATCCAATCCTAAGGAATCTTACTTAAAGGTAGTAAAAAGAATTTTTTGCTACCTTAAGGGAACCATGGATCTAGGATTATTTTATACATCTGGAAATGATTTTTTTTCTAAAAAGCTTTTCTGATGCTGACATTGGTGGATGTATAATGGATAGAAAAAGTACATCCGGAACTTGTCATTTCTTAGGAGATTCATTAGTTTCTTGGTACTGCAAGAAGCAACATTCTGTAGCACTCTCCACTACTGAAGCAGAATATATAGCAGCTGGAAATTGTTGTGCTCAAGTGTTGTGGATGCAACACACACTCACAGACTATGGCTTGAGTTTAACTAAAACTCAAATTTTGTGTGATAACACAACTTCCATTTCCCTTAGTAAGAACCCTGCACATCACTCCCATGAAAAACACATATATATTAGGCATCACTTTCTTAGGGATCACACACTTAATGTAGATATCATTCTTCAATTTATCAGAACACAAGATCAACTTGTTGATATTTTCACAAAATATTTTTATTCTGATAGATTTTAATACATTAAACAGATGTTAGGGATGATAACCGTAAGGTAATCCTCCTTAATTAACTTTTTGTTGAAAATGTCTCCTTATAGAAATAAACTCCTTTTCATAGGGGGAGTACATCTGATTGTTAGAATAACAAAATTTTTCAAAATTTGTTTTGAAACTTTTCGGAACTAAAATTACGAAATGTAATTTCCGGAACTAAAATTTTCTAGAATGGATATTTTCATACAGAATACTTCTGGAATGGAAATGTTCGTATTGAAAACATATGGAATGGAAAATTTCGTACAGGTATTTTCATAATGGGATTTTCGTACCGAATATTTCATAATAAGTTTTTCATTTTCAAATTTTGTAATGAAATCTTCATACAATGTTTTCCGTACTGAGTCTGTTTTTCGTAGTGAGTTTTCCAAATTTTGTCTTTTCGTAATAATGTTTTTTTCCTTCGATGTTTTCTTAAGAATGTTACCAATTACGAATAATCTTCCTAAGCAAATCCGGAAGGTATGATTTCCTTACTTAAGTTTTCGTAGTCATACTTTTCTTGCTGGAATTTTCTTATATTTTGTTTTCAGATTACAATTCTCTTAATTCTTTGTTTTAATAAAAACCTCAAAAGATCGGATTCAAGTTTTCTTGAGAATTGGTTTTCGACCGTCAGATCTGATCTCGGCTTGTCTCAACCGTTCGATTAACTGTGGAAGTTGAGCCATTTTTTCGTTGCCTATATAAAGGGGACCCCAAATGATTGTCCCACATCGGTTTTCAAAGATCCAGTGTCTCGAAGCTCTGCCTCTCTGTTTTAAGTCCGTTCCGAACTTCAGCTTTCCTTGATCCGAACTTCTCAGAGGTCTTCAAATCCGAATGTCTGTGGAAGTAGATTCTCAAGACATGTCTTCATCTAAGACAATCTTGAAGTGGTTAATATATTAAGAGAGGTTGGTCCATCCGAATATCTTCAACATGTACGACTCTCTTATTTCAAATAATATCAAGCTTAATGGTTGGGAAGATGTTGTGGTGTCAAAACCTGGGAATCAAGATGAAGTGTATTCTGATTTTCTTATCGAATTCTATGAGACAGTTTCCTTTCATAAGGAATATGGAAGGGAGAAGTTGTCTTTTATGTCTTATGGAAAGACTTATAATCTTTCATATGCCAAGGCAGCCAGCTTGGTAGGGCTGAATAATGAAGGTGAAGCTGAGTTTATTTCTCATGTGTTGCCGGATTCTAAGGGAAGTTTCGAAAAGGAAAAAGCTTTAGAAACTCTCAGACTGGCTGATGACAAGGCTTCGAAGATTTCTAGTTTATCTACTAATTTCCGGATTCTAGAGTTGTGGGTATATGGTCTTATCGTACCGATGAAGGGTCACAAAGATAGCTTAATGAATAGTGAGATCTACATCCTAGATTTTCTGATAAATCTGAGGAAGTTTAACCTAATGAAGCACATTCTTATCACTCTTGAGAATGTGAAGAAAGGAAATCTGAGAGCTTATATTATAATTTATCCAGCAATCCTCTCCAAGCTGATAGTTCGGTACCTTGAGTCTTTCAAGGAGGTGTGAAAATCTAAGCCCAGAGTTTGAAAGATTATGCTGGTGAGTGATGGTACAATTAAAATAATGGATGTAGCCTTTGAAAAGGAGTCTGGATAGTTTATTAATCTACCTTCTCAAGGAGAAGCAGTTCTGAAAGTTAATGATGTGGAATCCTCTAAGCCAGTAAGGAAGAGAATGTTGAAACAAGTGAAAGTAGAAGAAGAGAATCCCATGTCTAAGGAAGTTCATTCCGCACCTCCAAAACCAAAGAAGAAGAAAGCTTACCCCGATGAGGTAGTTTCTAAATGGAGGGAGATGAAAGAGAAGAGAGTGCAAGGGGAGCCTCAGTTTGTCTTGGACCCTGCAGAGGCTAATGCCGTGAAGGAAAGAACTGCGGATGAGCTAGAAAAACAAGCGAAAGAAAAGAATCTCATGAAGAAGATGTCTGTGGCTGAGGTATCCCAGGATTCGTTAAAGTATAATGAGATGGTTTCTATGAACATTCCTGTTCTAAGATCCTTTTCTTTAGAATCTCTACCTGAGACTACAGGAAGAGAGTTTCTTGCTCCGAAAGAGGTAGTAGCTAAGCCTGTTGAGCAAGGTGAGCAAGTTGAGCAAGTGGAAGAAGAAGAAGATGTTGCTGAAGGAAGTGGTGAAACCAGAGATGTGTTGAAACAAGTAGATGATTATAAGGGGACACCTTTGGAACACTTATCACTCCGAACATCAGAAGATAAATATTCGAAGCTAGTCACTCCAGCAATGGAAGAAGAGAGAGGAGAAGAAGAAGTATCTTATCATGCAGAGGAAGAAAAACTTCTACATGATATTGCTCAAATGAAGAATATAGAAGTTGGTGCTCAAGAAGTTGCTGATGAGGAAGACAATGTTGTCCAAGTTTCTGATAGTGAGAAGAGAACACCGGAACAGGACTCCATTCCGAAAAGAGACAAGGGAAAGAAAATTCTTGTTTATACTCCGAGTTCAGTAGTGGTGAAGAGAAAGGAAGTTGGTAGTTATTCAAAGAGAAAGCTTGACAAAGTTGAAGAAGAAAATTCTCCTAGCAGAGTCTCAAATTCGGAGTCATCTTCATTGGGGGATGATTTTTTTGTTCAGTCTTTAAAGAAATTAGTGGGTACTATTCCAACATTCTCAAGTATTGATTCAAGATGCATGATGCTCCAATATTCTTTGAATCAGAAAACATACTTTGTATCTATGGTTATGGAAAAGTGCATTGAGATAGAGGCTCAGTTCAAAACTTTCTTTGTCGGCTACGAAGCCCATAGAAAATCTTGCAAGAGGATGACAAACTGGTCGAGGAAGACTGTAGAAGAGATGAGGCGATTTTATGAATTTCAAGACAATGTTAAAGACGCTTTTGAGACTGAGGATAGAAAGATAAATGAGCTTACATCATCTTTTGAAGAGAAGCTGACAGATGAAAAGAACTTCCAAGTTCAAGAAGTCAGAGATCTGAATGGGAAGCTGAATTCCGTTTCTCAAAACTGGAAGTTTGAAAGGGATCATCGGATTGAGTTTCAAGAGAAATTGAAGGCTCAGGATGAAAATATCAAAGCTCAGGAAGAAAATATTCAAGCCCAGGAAGAAAAGATTGGAGCTCAAAGTGCAAGAATAGTGTTCTTAGAGAAGCAAGCCGAAGAAGACCACAAAGACTTGAAGAAAATAATGACTATTCTTAAGGGTCTCATAGTGAAGGAAAAAGATCCAAAATAAAAGATCCTATTTTTTGTGGTACCTTAACTATTTTGTTGTTGAAATTTTCAAAAATAATGAAAAATTTGTCCTTGCTCGTTTCTTTTTGTTGTTACTACTAATCTTTCAGGTACTTTGTTATATTTTCCATTCCCTTGTATTCTTTTTGAAAATCACAATGGGGGAGAAGGAAAAAAACTCTACTGAAAGGGAAAAAGAATCCTAACAAAGGGTGAGAAAGAAAACAAACTCTAATAAGAGTTTATCTAAGGGGGAGTTTTTCATTAAAGAAGACCTTCTTATTAGTAATGAAATGTCACTCCGGAAATCTGGAATACGATCCTTAGAGTTTCAAACCCTAAGGGGGAGTTAGTCGTATTCATCAATATTTTTAATGTAAGGGAGATAAGCTTTAATGTTTTTCTTTCTTCTTAGAATTTCTTTTTCGTAAGGATGTTTGTGATTTCCAAAAAGGAGGAGATTGTTGAGTCAATACGGTTTTCCTTATGAATTTTCCATTCCTTCTTGTTTTGAAAATCACAAACACCTTATCTTTAAAAAAATTTATTTTATAAGAAAATTTGATTTTATAAGAAAATTTGCTTTTATAAGAAAAATTGCTTTTATATGGAAAATCACTTTTGTAAGAAAAATTATCCTTATCATATTTTCATCTGGATTTTTCATAAGTATGATATTCAGATTCATTTATATTTTCTCATAATTGTTTTAAACTTTGATATGAAAGTATTCTGTTTTAGGATCTGAATTCTGGATAAGAACTGTAATAAAGTTTCTCTCTGAAATCCAGATGAGAACTGTGATAGAGTTTCATTCCGAACTCCGGATATTAAATCTGACTAAGTTTGATTCCAGATTCTGGATACAAATCCTTATGAAATTCGACAACGAATTATCCTTAAGAATTCTGATGAAGAATTCTCATTACGAATTCAGATGAAGAATTATTATTACGAATTCAGATGATGAATTCTCATTACGAATTCAGATGACGAATTCTCATTACGAATTCTGATGAAGAATTCTCATTATGAATTCTGATGATGAATTCTAATAACGAATTCTGATGATGAATTTTCATTCCTAATTCTCATTCCGAATTCACCTATTAAAAAGAAACTGATCATCTTTGTTTTATACACTCCGTATTTATTTAGACTCCAAAAAATTATTTTTTGTTTACACTCCGAAGTTTTCATTCCAAACATTTGAGTTAGATTTTAAACAGTGTCCTACATTCTGTTACACTTGTTTTGTTATAAAATGATATCGTCTATTCTGCTATAAACTAACCGTTGGCTTAGTTACACGTGTACAGGTCCCTCCGAATTTCATGGTAAATATGACCGTTGGAAGAGGGAGTTGACCGTTGGAAATTTACCTATAAATAGGAGGTCATTTGAAATAGCTCACATCAACGTGGTTTGACTTTGTACATACATGCTGTTGAAGTGATTTCTAGAGAGAGAGGCACTTATTAACTCTTAAATCTTCGTGCGACTCCGAATGTTAGTGATTACATTCAAAGGCTTCCAGGGATAGGAAGACAGAGGTTGTCGACTACTTTGAAGTTGAGGGCTTCCTTGCTGAGGAAGATAGAGGTTTCCAACAACCTTGAAGTTGAGGGCTTGCCGGGATAGCAAGAAAGAGACTCTGATCTTCGTATCGTGGGCTTACCATGGTGTGGGTAAGACAGACTTGCTTGAATGTATAAATCAAGGGACCTTTATCCAAGGTTGTCGGATACCCTTCTCTTTGGGTTAAAAGACTTATATCTTGTTACTTGTAGTTCTACTACTTGTTTATTTTTTCCGCTGCATTTTGTATCAAAAGGAAATTATAACTTTCTTATACTTCCTTATTAGTATTCTGTTTCATTTAGATTCTATACGCTTTAAGGTAGAATCTCATATAGTACTCTTTTGTTAAGTTTAAATTTCCGGAACCATATTTCCGGAACCTACTTTCGGAATCTCTTTCAAAGTTTTCATTCGGGGTTAGAGGTGTTGTGAATTTACTTAGTTTAACATTGTTAAACTTAGCTCTTTACTTTGCATAAGGAAAACACAGTTATTCATAACTAACATTAAAGGTTCCAAAGGAATTTTTAAAGTACCCAATTCACCCCCCCAGTATATTTATCATCTACATCATTATTTCGATCCTACAGATGATGGTGTTTGTATTTGTGGTGTATGTAAAGATACTAAAATGGCAAAGTGTTTCAAATTATTCATGGTGACATAACCCTCATAATTACATGGTCAAATATGTAGTGTTGTTCACATTGAGTAGGTTGGGGGGTCACAAAGAATGTGTCCTGAAGTGAAATGCTAATAATGTGAAGCGTCGAGGATCTGAAACAATAGTTTTGGATTAAGTTGAATAGTCTGGAGCACCATGTATTTGATGATGAGTAGTGATTTATGTTGCTATTGCTTAGGATTTATAGGTAAATGTAGGAAATATCATAGTGTAATATTTATGGTACAATCGGTGGCTTGGCCTGAGATGGGTATTGTGCTTTATCTTTGGAGTTATGAAATGGATCTCATTTGTCATCCATTCATAGCATAATATTTTATTACAAAAGTGGGGTGGGATGTGTTGTTTAAATACCATTATGTATTATGGATAACTATAATGTTGATGGTGGAGTGATTTTAAAGACCATTATTTCTCAATTTCTAGATATTTAGTCTAAATTTTAATTATTTTTTTATTAGAGGCTCATGAGAGTTGAAGGATTATTTTTTACTAACAGATGATATTTTATAATTATTTTCACTTCTCTATTTGACACACAATATGAAATTTACCCTAATATAGGTGTATTGTGGAATTATGAGTGGTTCATGTCTGTTAAAATAATAAATATTTAACAAATTAAATATTAATTTACCAATGTGTGTTCTGATAGATATATATTTTCAATGGAGCATCAGATTCAGATTCAGACATTGTAGTTGAGTACATAATGGTGGGTTCTACATAGGTGATGTATAAAAACATTTTATGTTTTGAGAATCATGTAGAGTTATTTAATGGGATATTAATTTATTATATTAAATAAGTTAATATCCCACATTTATAATATCAAGAAACAAAAATGAGTGAATGGTTTTTAACACTCATGTGATGGTTGGATTGATATTAAACGGTGGATAATATTATGTCATACATCATCTACTATAGATCTCGAGACTGGATTGAGTTGAAATGGATTCAAGGAGATGGTATAAAACTAAATAATCAGAGTTTACACCATTTAATAGGATATATATATATATATATATATCCATTTTTTACTATAAAATAATTTCTCTAGATTTTGAAGCCCTTTTATTACTATTAAAGATTCTATGAGGGTTGATCAATGCTTTATCTGGAAAAACATGTTTTTCCTATAGTTCATGCGGTTTTACTATTGGAAACCTTGACTACATGGAATGTGGTTTTAATTAAACACCGCATGCATTCTTACAATTTGGGAAATATTGATTTTTTTAGTGCCCACCATATATATTGTGTAAATGACATGTAGTAGTACATTTTTATGTACCTATACATGTTGTAGCATATATGGTAAAACTCCACATGTGAGAAGTACATGGTCATATAATGGTACACTATAAGATCCATTGTACTCCCCATATATGATGTATTATTTTAGTGAACCCCATTATTACTATATCCATGTATATTTATAAGGCCAGGTATACTATCCCAAGCTTAATATCCAAGGACATTTGATCATTTCCATGAATATTCATCACATAAAAAAAATCCTATCGGACATTGTAGTTTAGTGTTGTTGAAAAATGGAAACTAAGTCATCAAAAATATTGAAAGATTATAAAAATATCCCTTAAAGATCATCCCCTTTAGTACTACTACATAAACAACCAGTATGACCTTGAGAATGAAAACATAAGAAAGGGGTGAGATCACATGATCAATATGGGTAAACGAGGGATATATGTATGAATAAAACGATCATGAGAACATTGGAACAAGATAAAAACATTATAATATCATTGCATGCATATCAAAAATAATATACATGAGTCATTGAGTAAATATTAGAAAATCATAATACATCAATAATACATGAATTATTAGCATAATCTATGAAATAATGACATGCGAATAAGTTACGGAATTATGGAATACAAATAATAATTGGAAATCCTATTTCAAGGATACCTATAAACCCTTAATAACATTTGAATATTAGAATAATCACCCTTGAACATCATTCCGGTATGGGATTCCCTCCTATGCAACCTCTTTTTTTTGCTTCGTATTCCCTCTAATGCACCCACATGTTTAAGGATTTGGATCCCCTCTCATGCACCCTCTTATTTTTGGCTCGTGATTCCCTCCCATATACCCTCTAGTTTTGGAAATATGATTCCCTTTTATTTGGGATTTTTATTACCTCCAATATAACCTATAGTTTTGGGAATGAGATTCCCTCTTGTGTTATGAATTATTCAGGCTTTAGAATCCTTACCATGTAACCTCTTATTTCGAGGATTGGATTTCCTCCTATATAATGAATGGTATTCCCTCTAATTTACCATTCTTTTTCTAGCTCAGGATTTCCTCCCAACATACCATATTGGTTCTATAAGGACCAAGCCTTAAAACATTAAAAAATCATGAATTAAATAAATAATTCACATAGAGGATCTTTTCAGGTTTAGAGTTTAAGAGAATAAGGACATAACCATTACATCTCAAAATATTACAAAGTAGACACTTCTACTAAGATTCCATAAAATAAAAACTCTTAAAAATAAATAAGTTTAGTTCCATGTTTTAGATAGCATGTCTTTCATTGTTCCCATCCTTGACCATACTCGTCTTTAAGTCATGTTGAAAAAATTTCAAAAACTTGGGGTGAGGATAAAAATCTCAGTAAGGGATATAAAATAATGAATAGAAAAATTAACCCGTCGATAAATACAAATCAATGAAACCATAACTTCCAATAATAACATACCTTCTGAAATCATAATATTTATGTATAAGTCATAGAAATCATAAGACATAAAGGTAACATGAGGCATTCATAACATTCTTACGTAGGGAGTAACCCTAATGGTTACATTTGGAATACCCATCATAGTATATTACCTAAATCTCATTAGATAAACCTTAACATTTAACTCCTTCGCATTACCCAATGCATTAGAGAGCTATCTCGGGCTCACCCGCCCTTAGTTTATCACGAAACCACCCGATCTCATAAACATTGCCCAAGAACCAAAAAATAATCATAAAACATTTAAAATGCATAAAAGAAACATAAAATTACCACATTTCAATCAGAAGATATCAAATCATTATATTATCATAAATAAAAACATCTAATAAAATCATTAAAACCTGATGAGAGAAATATCCTTTCATAATTTGAAAACATTAAAAGAAGACATTTAAAAGAGATTTTAGAATCAAAGTGTCTCATACCACATAGAAACTTTTAAAAGGGTGTTTAAACATTCATATCCCTATAAATAAATCATTAACACCATTTTTAAAACATGGGCATCGGTGATAAATATTTAAAAGAATAAATCTTTAAAACTATTTAAAACAACGTTTTAATAAAATTGTCCTTTCCTATTTTGAAAATGTAAATTATAAGCCACAAGAAAGTCGATAATTTTAAAAACATTTAAATTTCTTTATTATAGACATAATATGGATATGTAATGTCAAAGTGGCTGTATAATCACATTATAAAAGAATAAAAGTGCATATCATTATGAAATATCTCAATGAGAAGAAATTGAGATGTAATCCCAATCAAGGATCATGCCATTAGAGCAACGATAAAGAAATAAAACAATTATGTGTGACAAATATAAATACACCAAATATAAGTGGATACTTAGTGTAAAATAATCAGAAGTCATCCACACATATTCATAGCACAACAACATCAAGAATTAGAGGTTTAACCCAAAGAAATGAAATTGGGTTAAGAAGTTCCCTTACAAAAATTTGACAGCAACGTCACATCAAATTTTTGAAAAATAGTTGATGAGAGAGATAAAGTATATATCATCAGTTGGACATAAAATTTACAAGAATAAGGATAAATAAGAACATATCTTAACATAAGAAGATTTAATTTAAAAGACAAAAAAAGAAGTCTTTTATAAATAGCAGGGTGAAAGGTTCCCATACCGACTTGGGTAACATTAGAAACATACACCCCATGAATGAAGGGTTATACAACATTGATGTAAATACTCATAAACAAAATTATATTAAAAAAAGTAGAATAATGGGTAGTACATACACCATTCAATGGAAATGGTGGCAAATGTAGCATAAATCTCACAGGAATAAAAGTGAGATGAAAAATCCATTACGAAAACACGGCAGCCTAACGACGCCACTTAAAAAATCAAAAATTGGATTTATGAGATCAAATATGGTCTCTCATAATATGAACATAAAATGTACAGAATTATAAATTTAATATAACATCCCTAAACATAATAAAGATGAGCTTAAAAGAAATGACATAAAAGAGTGTACTTAAAAAGAAAGAGAGAGGTAGGATCCCTTACCTCTTGTCCGACTTGTCTTGTTTGTATATTTATATTCCTGAATAATAAACATTGTTCAATTTATAATTTCTTAAGGACCTCATTTAATGATTATTATTCTGTTCATATCACATATGATTATGTTATAATTATTGGTTAATAATGTGTGTTCATATCAGATGTTATTGTCGATGTTCGGTACATGAGTCAAAATTAAACTTGTTTGAAAAGAATTTACCATGTAGTTATAATCACCCCAACTCTAGAATAGTATTAATGATTTAAATATTATATATATCCATTATATATTCATTTTAAACTATTCCATGACATTCAGAGATAAGAAAATGAAATTCACCTTTCATGGGGACAGTAGGTCGTACGTAGGCATGAACGCTACTTTCATTTCTTTGTCACATTAATGGAATTAAATATAAATTATATATATATATATATATTATAATTTTAGTATAATATATATGTTATATAGGTCACATAATTTCATTAATTTCATTCTTTATACATTCCATGTATTGCAGGAACTAGTCACATCACTTGAGGGGGCGGAGTCCACACTTCCTCAAATGAAATTATCGCATATGCACAACATGAAAAGCCTAAAGGTATGTTCTAAATGTAAAATTTAGAAGAATAGAAAGGAAATAAATATAATATATATCATAGATAAATATATTTCCAACATAATGGCCACCATGAGAGGTGGTAGAAGAAGATAGAACAATCATCGTTTTGTGAGGCAAAAATTCTCCATCAACAGAAAAGTATGTTCTTTAACCATTAGACAGAGGTGTGTGTAAGTGTAGATCTAATCCTTCTCATAAAAACATCCAAGTATATTTAATATACTGGTGTGTTTAAAAAATAATGTAATAAAAAGAGTTTAGGGGGTTGGAGAAGAAAAATAAAACCAAAGAACATTAGGAAAGACATTACCATTAAATCGGGTAACTCCCATTGAATTGAACAAAAAGGGTTTCTTGAAGAGGTTTCAACCTAAAAAATGGATTCTAGTTTAAATATAGTAATGTGGAGAGTTAAAATGATCAGAGTTAGAACAATCCAATGGCTTGAGAGGTGTGGGTAAGGAGGTAGAGTGGGGGGCCTTTTATAAGAGGGAGGAGAGGCACTATTGGAAGTCATGAAATGTTACTTTATTATAAAATAATTTTCAGATATTAAAGGTCCCACAATTATTTATTTCAAGGAAAACGTGATAAGGTTTCGAAATCCACCCATCTAATAGGTTTTTGAAAATTTTATGTTATAGATTTTACATTATCATTTCATTTTATTTAAATCATTCATTAATGAGGTAATCGCTTCATCATCATGGTGTCATAAATAAATTAATTTATTTAATGTCTAAAAATTATAGAAAAATTACTATGATGTAGGAAATATTTTTAGATTTCTTATGATTATTTATAGTCAAAAATATGTCTTTTATAACCCCGTGTAAATTTTTTTAGTAAATCAATACATGTTTTTGACATTGTGTTTTAACTTTAAATAAAAAGTTATTAATGTCATTTTCTTACCCAAGTGGCTCCATGGGATCCCCACGTTTACCCATGGATTGTCTGGGTCGGAAATGACTCATCCAATAAGGGTAGGACTTGTTTCAAGGTCATTTCATAATATTATATCATTGTCTTTACCTTAAATTACACTAATTACCTTTAATCGCGATTAACAAAACCTAAAAGTTACTATTAACCAAAAAATTATTTTAATCCTACTGAACCACATTTTACATCCTAATGAAAACCATGTATGTCAAATATTTGAAATTAAAATCACAGAGGTGGCAAAATTTCATTAAAATGAAAATCCAGTTTATTAAATTCCACTTAGCGGTTTCACTATTCATAAAAAATTGTAGTTTTTCAGAAAAATACCAAAATTTCACCCTAAGATATATTTGATATTATGAATTAAAAAATGATGTATATTTTACAAAATTCAAAACATATAAGTGGCATTAATCAGTTTAATAATTAATTCCCATTGTCATAACAAATATTGTGTTTTTAAGAAACAAAATATATCAATAGATTGACCCTAGTTTAAGTCCAATTTGAAAGTGAAATTAATTCAAATGGCCAAAATTGGATTAAATGGTAAAAATTTATTCTAATTTCACTTTAAAACTAATTCAAAATATATTCAAATAATATAAATAAATTAGATTAAAATGATGTTTCGAATTATAATACAACATTTTACACTATTCATTAAAAAATGAACATTATCCGAAAAGTACCAAAAATTTATACTATGTAAATTTCGATGTCCCGATTCTAAAAGTAATTTATTTTGTCAAATATAACATAAAAAATTTTCAAAAAGTGTATTTAAAAATGGTTCTCTATCAGAGAGCGGATAATCGACCTTTTAAAGAATACTAGAATATTTACGCTTAAAATTGGATTCATTTGCATTGTATGCCACTAACATTTATTTGGATAAAAGAAAAAATATTTGACAAGAATATATAATCATTTTGTAGTTAGTTCGGTTCATTCCTACCATTATAATGGTAAGGCATTATGTACCATTTAAAATAAAATTATTATATTTTTAGCGTGCAACGTAAGATTTCAAAGAAACTCAATGTTGTGTATTGGGTACGATATGGAACATATCATTCCCTTTAAAGTAATATTAATATTTTATTCAAAAATATTAATAAATATGAGAATTTAATATTCTTTATTTACCTGGGATGTTAAATCCTTCCCCCCTTTTTGGAATTGCATCTTTGAAATTTTAAAATTAGGCTGGAAACTTCATCGAAACCCCTCATCGGAAAGAGTCAGCAAAACTATCACTTTAAAAGAAAGGAAGAGAAGTACAAAGTTCACCGGAGCTAACCCGTATTAGGATTCCATTTTGGAAATCATGAACACGGAAGAGAAAACAAGGGGTCATTTTCTGATGGAGAGTGATAGAAAACATGATTATGAGAAAGTTAACTACAAGAAAATCACAAACTAGTGATCAGTTAAACAGTATTTGATTCCCCAGTAGGAAACATTAACAGACAACATTTTTGTTTATAAGTTACTTTTAATTGAGGAATTAATTTATGAGCTTAACTAAATCATAAAGAAACATACTTACTTGTCATGTAGACTCTCATCTCATACTATATTTCTTACACAAAATCATATTTTCACCAAAAGATGAGTATTTAGGAAGACTTGTCCACATTAAGAGAGCAATAATCAACTTCTAGAGAATCACCTAAACCAAAAAGACGATCTTTATAATTCCCATGTATTTATACCTTAACCAAAACAAGAAATGATAGATTAAGATTAGATAATCCACAAAAGGATAATCCTTTTGGTTTAAAAAAAATCTATTCTTAATCTCTAAAACATGTCCAACAAAACCCTAAGATCAAAGAAGACCATTTGATAATCAATTTTTCCATTAAATTTTTCAATGTAAACCAAACTAAGATTGAAACCCTAATATTTGATAGATTTAATCACATAGTCTTCCAAGGTAACAATTAACGTTTATCTCCAAATTACACCAGTTTCTCTTAAAGTCTCATATTGAAATGTAATTAGCATAATCACATATCCTCCATGATAGGTTAATCATTTCCATAGATAACCCAAAATCAACATACTCTTGATTCATAAAATCATCTAACTAAAATGAATTAGTCAAACTAATCAGGAACCTCACGTAGTCTAGTGGTAGGCAATAAATACCAATTGCACTTTGGTTGTGGGTTCGATTCCCACAGCTTTGTCCAATGCGATAGGTTGTCACATGGTCTGCGTATTGTCCTTTTTCATAATCTATATAATTCTCAAAACATTCCCCAAAAATAGATAAAGTCATAAAAAATAACCATAACATAATTTAACCACAATTTTATCCCATTCCTTTCATTTTACATCATAACATATAATAACCGATAATTACCTCAAACGTAGGGATCCTATAAACCCAAATTGTTACCTATATAATTATTGCCTAAACATCTACATCGAGTTGGTCATCTCGTACATGATGCATTAGAGAACTCAACAAGGTTCATGTTGTTAATCATGCCTCCTGATCATTGGTTTATAATAACCATGCGATTTCTCATTGAATCCCCCATTTCATCCAATCTCTTAATCAGAGAACCACCACAGTTTCCTTCAAACCCGTTTTCACATTGGTGCCTGATATATCAATCCATTTACTAAGCCAAAAAGGTTAGTGTTAGTATATAATTATGATCATCATATAATACTATGATAGATTATTCATATTATCTTAAACTCATTCACATTATCTAAAAATATGACCCTTTCTAAAATCTTAAACATTATGGTAATGTCACTTTTGCTTAAAGGATACCCTATCCTCTAAAGTTATCTAAACCGACCTTTGATACCAATTATAAGGACCCGGCCTTAAAACATTATAAAATCATGAATTTAATTAATAATTCACATAGAAGATCTTTTAAGGTTTGGAGTATTAGAGAATTAGAACATAACTATTACTTTTCAAAAGATTAAAATGTAGACACTTGTACTAAGTTTACATAATATTAAAACTCTTAAAAATAAACATGTCTAGTTCTATGTTTTAGATAGAATGTCTTTCCTTGATCCCAACCTTGAACCTACTCATCATTAAGTCCTGTGGAAAACATTTCAAAAACATTGGGTGAGCATAAAAAGATCAGTAAAGGATATAACATAATGAATGGAATCATTTACCCATTGATAAATAGAAATCAATGAAACCATAAATTTCAATCATAACATACCCTCTAAAATCATAGTATTTTTGTATAACTCATAGAAATCATAATACATAAAGGTAACATGAGGAATTCATAACATTCTTATGTAGGGAGTAACACTCATGGTTATGTTTGGAATACCCATCACAGTATATTCCATAATTCTATAGGGAGAAACCATAGCGTTTAACTCCTTCGAGTTACCCAACGCTTTGGAGATCTATCTCAGGCTCACCCACTCTTATTTTATCACAGAACAACCCGATTTCATAAACATTTTCCAAGAACTATAACATACTCATAACACTTAAAACATGTATAAAATAAATATAAAATTTATAAATTCAATCACAAGAGATCACATCAGGATATTATCATAAATAAAAACATCTAACAAAATCATTAAAACTATATGAGAGAAATATCTCTTAATACATTGAAAACATTCAAAGAAGACATTTAAAAGAGATTTTAGAATCAAAGTGTCCCATGACACTTTGAAACTTTTGAAAGGGTGTTAAAAAAATCGTGTCCCTACAAATAAATCCTTAAAAACATTTTTGAAACGTGGACATGGATGATAAATGATTTAAAGAATAAATTCGTAAAACAATTTAAAACAATGTTTTAATAAAAGAGTCCTTTTCCATTTTGAATATTTAAATTTTAAGCCACAAGAAATAAGACCATTTTAAAAACATTTAAATGAATTTATTATAGACATAATATGTATATGGAATGTCAAAGGGGCTGTATATACACGTTATAAAATAATAATAGTGCATATCATTAAGAAATGTCTCAATGAGAAGAAATTGAGATGTAATCCCCACGAAGGATCATGCCATTTGAGAAAGGATAAAAAATGACATAATTTGGAGTGAAAAATATAAATACACCAAATATAAGGTGATACCCAGTGTAAAAAAATTATATGTCATCCACACATATTCATTTCATGACATAATCATGAAGTAGAGGTTTAACCCAAAGAAATGAAATTGGGTTAAAAAGTTCCCATAAAAAAACATGACAGCATAACGTCGTCACATAAAATCATAGAAAAAATAGTAGATAAAAGAGATAAAGTGTATCTCATCACATGGACATAAATTTTACAGCAATAAGGATATATAAGAACATATCCCAACATAATAAGATGTAATTTTAAAGACAAAACAAAAATAAGTCTTTTATAAATAGGAGGGTGAAAGGTTTCCTTACCGACTTGGGTAACTTTCGAAACGTACTCCCCTGGAAAGAAGGGATACACAACATTGTTGAAAATAATCATAAAATAACTCATATTACAGAAATTTTAGAATAATAGGCAGTACAAACGACGCCACTTAAAACATAAAAAATTGATTTATGAAATCAAATAGGGTCTCTCATAATATGAACATAAAAATTACAGAATGATGAATATAAAAGAAAATCCCCAAACATAATAAATATGATCTTAAAATAATTGATATAAAAGAGAGTACTTAAAAAGAAAGAGAGAGGTAGGATCCTTTACCTCAAGTCCGACCTATCTTGTTCGCTTCATTATATTCCTGAATAATAAACATCGGTAAATTTATAATTTATTAAGGACCTCCTTTAATGATTATTATTCAGTTCATATCACATATGATAATGTTATAATAATTGGTTAATAATTTGAGTTCATATCAGAAGTTTTTGTCGATGTTCGGTACATGAGTCAAAATTTAACTTGTTTGAAAAGAATTGCCCATGTAGTTGTAATCACCCCACCTCCAGAATAGTTTTAATGATTTAAATATCATATATATTTAGTATATATTAATTTCATACTATTCCATAATATTCTAAGATAGGAAAATGAAATGAACCATTCATGGAGACGGTTGGCCGTACGTGAGCATTAATGCTACATTCATTTATTTGTAACATTAATAAAATTAAAACAACATGATATATATATATATATATTAATTAAAGTATGATATATATGTTAAATAGGTCACATAAGTTCACTAATTTCATTCTTGATACATTCCATGTATTTCATGAACGAGTCACATCACTTTAGGGGGCGATAGTCCACACTTCCTCAAATGAAATTATCGCATTTCCACAACATGCAATGCATAAAGGTATATTTTAAATGTAAAATACATAAGACTAGAGAGGAAGTAAATAGAATATATATCATATATAAATATAGTTCCATCATAATGGCCACCATGAGAGGGTGTAGGAGAAGATAGAACAATCATTGTTTCGTGTGGCAGTAATTCGCCATCACTGAAAACAATATGTTCTTTAACCATTATATGGAGGTGTGTGTAAGTGTAGATCTAATCCATCCCATAACAACATCCTAGTATATTTGAGATATAGTTTTTGTTACAAATGAAAGGAATAAATAGAGTTTAGGTGGGTGGAGATGCAAAATAAAAGAAAAGAACATTAGGGAAGACTTTACCATTAAATCGGGCAACTCGCATTAATTTGAAAAAAAAGGGTTTCATGAAGAGAATTATGACTAAGGGATGGATTCTAGGATTAATAAAGGTATTTGGAGTGATAAAATGATAAGAGTTTGTCTGAGCCAATTGGTTGAGAGGTGTGGGTAAGGTGGTAGAGGTGGTGGCCTTTTATAAGAGGGAGGACGGGAACTCTTGGAATGTCATGAAAAGTTACTTTATTATAAAATGATTTTCGGATATTAAAGGTCCCAAAATTATATATTTCAAGGATAAGGTTATAAGGTTTCTAAATCCACCCATAAAATAGGTTTTTGACAAGTTTATGTTATAGATATTACATTATCTTTTCATTTTATTTAAATCGTTCATTAATGAGGTCATCGCTCCATCATCTTGGTTTCATAAATAAATAAATTTATATAATGTCTAAAAATTATTAAACAATTACTATGATATAGTAAATATTTTTATCTTTCCAATGACTATTTATAATAAAAAATATGACTTGTATAACCCCTTGTAAAAATAGATTTAGAAAAATAATACATGGTTGTGATATTTTAATTTTAACTTTAAATAAAAAGTTATTAATGTCATTTTCATACCCATGTGGCTCCATGGGGTACCCAAGTTGACCCATGGATTTTCATGGTCGTCCATGAATCATAAAATAATGTTAAGACATTTTTCAAGGTCATTTCATATATTTATAGCATTATTTTTACCTTAATTTACACTAATTACCTTTAATAGCGATTAATAAAACATAAAAGTTACTATTCATGAAAAAATTATTTTAATCCCATTGAACCTAATTTTACATCTAAATTACAACCATTTTTGTCAGATTTTTTAAATTCAAATCACAATGGTTTTAAAATTTCATTTAAATGAAAAATCAATTTTTTAACTACCACTTAGTTGTTTCACCATTCATTAAAAATTGATCTTTTTCATAAAAATACCAGAAATTCACCCTAATCTATATTTGTTACTCCGAATTCAAAAATGATGTCTATTTTATGAAATTAAAAACAGATAAGTCACATTAATCAATTAAATAATTAATTCCCATTGTCAAAACAAATAGCGTGTTTTTTAGAAACAAACTTTATCAAAAGATTGACCCTAGTTTAAGTCCAATTTCAAAGTTAAATTAAATCCAATGACCACAATTAGATTTAATGGTAAAAAATATATTCAAATTTCACTTTAAAACTAATTCAAAAGATAACTTAATCATATAAATAAATTAGATTAAAATGAAGTTTTGAATTAAAATATAACATTTTACGCTATTCATTTAAAATGAACTTTATCGGAAAAATACCAAAAAAGTATACAAAGCAAAAATTTGATGTCCCAATTCATAAAAGAATTTTATTTTGTCAAATAATACATATAAAAATGTCAAAAAGTGGATTTAAAAAAGAGTACTACATCAAAAGGTGGTTAATCGACCTTTTAAAGAATATTATAATATTAACGCTTAAAATTAGATTCATTTGAATTTTAAACCTCTAAAATTTATTTGGATATAATAAAAAATATGTTACAAGAATATATAATCATTTGGTTGTTATTTCTGTTCATTCCTACCATTACAATTTCCATGCATTAGGTACCATTTGAATTAATATTATTATATTATTAGTGTGCAAGTTAAGATTTCAAAAAAAACACATTGTTGCGTATTGGGTACGCTGTTGAACATAGAATTCCCTTTAATGGTATATTAATATTTTATTCACTAATATTAATAATTATGAGAATGTCATATCCTTTATTTTCCATAGATGTTACAGTTCATGGCTTATGATTCCATCTTATTTCAGGCATGGTAATCCCTTATTTTTACCCTTTGATCTCATTAAACATTTGTTGTCACCAAAGGAATTATATTGAGATATAGGTCCCACCAATCACATAATTAAACAATATTTTCATCTATCACATGATAACAAAACATTCATCATGTAATTACCCATAAAAATAAATTAGTTTCATAAATATCATATCATAATCCATGGAATGAAAGGTGGTTTACTAAGATTTCATCATATCATAACTAATGAAGAGGATATTTGTTTCAAAATAATTTAATCATATAATAGCTTGTGAAAAAAAAGGGTTTCATAATAAATTTATCTAGGTATAACACGTGGAAGATAAATTTGATTAACTAAGAACGTATCTTTATAAATGTAAACTATTTTATGAATGAATAAAAATTAATAACATATATCATATGAATAGTAAATAATATTTTATATCAACGTATGTGATCTTCGATAGGGAAGGATTTTGAATGATCCCAATAAGAATTTATTCAATAAAATTACATTTCATTGAAAATCACTTTTTATGAATTAATTGGATTTCAAAATAATATTCATAAAAATAGTGGAAAACATATAATTTAATATCATAAAATTCATTAGAAATATTTAATTTATAAAATTTCCTCTCATATTTCAAAAAAATTTAAATCATAGAATAATTTTAAAATGTTTTTCAATAAGAATATCCTTGAAAACATATAATGAAATCCTAAATACATTATGAAAATGTTTTGAAAAAAATATATATTGAAAAGGTATTTATAAATATTGAAAATATTATGATAAAATATTTCATTTAAAACATTTTGAAAATGTATAAATAATTATTTAAAAACCCGTCTAGAACATATTTCATCTAAAATAAATTGAATAATATAGTTTAAGATTGATAATATTTGAAAAACATTTTTTATTGAAAATATCATGAAAATATATAACGAATGATTGAAAATTTTTTGAAAACACCTATCATTGAAAATGGTTTAGGAAATTAAAATACTGATCTATTACATTTTTAAACACATTATAACCATACTTTTTTTAAAACATATTTTGATATCATTTTTTGGAAGAACATGGTTTTCTAACTGAAGAGAGTGTTAAAGTCATATTTTCCTTAAAAACATTTTTAATTATCTTATGTAACAAAGTGTGGAAAATTATTACCATTATTTAATGATAAAATGAATTAAATAAGGTGGAAAATTTTCATTATAATTCTTTAGATATGGATCATAATATTTTCTCAATGAAATAACAATGATAAATAATTCTAATAAACAATGAGATTATACCGATAATCAGTTACCACTTTGGCAACATCGAATCATAATCCTTATGAAAAAATTACATTCAATGAAGCATAAAATATCATGAAAACAAATACATTCATGTTATACCATCTCAAATGGTATTTAGTACATTCTATACAAAAATAATGGTCTATAACATGGATTTTTATCAAATATAGAGAATTGAGACAACAATTACATTACCAATTTGGTAACTATAATACCATAAACCCCATGAATGAAATAAAATAAAATGGATTTTTAAATCATTATAAATTTATGTCTATTAATTTTATAAAAATTTACCGGGAATAATATTCAATAAAAAATATAAATGAGTGTTAAATAAGAAATAAGTCTCGCAGAAATAAAAGGGGGATGAGAAAACATTTACTTTAAATGATGAATTTCCCCATACACGTTCAAAAATCCTAAATAATAATTATTACTTTTTTATAAAAATAATATTGAAACATATTATCATATATCATATCAAATATTATTTTATTATGGGTTTATATTATCTTTTTTCCATTAATGTCTTGTTACTTATTCGTTTTGGGTAATATTCTCTATGACTTCCGTATATGATTAGACTTGTTCTTATTTATCCCCATATATAGATCATTATTTTATTATTTAAATAATATAAAAATTATTTTAATATCATATATTTCCATTTATAAATATTTTTAATAGTTCATAAAACATAGAATCATGAAAGGTAATATACTATTCATCGGGACGGAAGTTCATACATATGCATTAACAATATTACTATTTTTTATCATAATGAAAAAGAAAATGTAAATGTAATATATGAATATATAGATTATCATTATTATATCATTTTGATAAAATATATATCATAAAATTTTAGTAAACAAATCTTTAATACATTCCATGTAAATTGTGAACGAATCACATTGCAATGAAGAGGTGGTAGTCGACACGTCCAAAATCAAAGTTATCATATTTACACAGAATTGAATGCATAGAGGAATGTTTTTATAATATTTATAGAAAAATAAAGACATCGTAGATATTATATATATTATATAATATTAATATTTCCATCATACATACCAACCACGATAGGTGTTAATGGAAAAAATAAATAATAGTGTTTCTTGCGGTGATAGTACTCTGTACAAAAGAATGGTATATTTATTACCCATTTGATGTTTGTGCGTGTACTTGTATCTAAAACCCATATAATGAAAACAAATAATTTTATATATGAAACTGTTTATTTTATGTAATCATGGAATAAAAATAATTTAGGACGTGGATATTGAAAATAAAACAAAAGATCTTATAGAAGGACGTTACCTCTTATTTGGGAAATTCATTATGGTTTTCAACAACGAAATATGATTGTTTGATTTATTACTAAATTTATTAATCTGTGTTTATAGGAGAGAATTATTCATCTTATTTTTTTTATTTTTTGGATGATCCAAACTATCATCAGAGGTTCGTGTAAATGGGGGTTGACTTCCCTTTACAGAGGTAGAGGAGTGGCATTTGTGTATATATAAAAAGGTAAACACTATTAACAGGTCTCCCTTTCATCATGTGCCACCAATATTTACCTATAATTAAGAAAATTCAATATAGTTTTGTAATATCTACTTAAAATAGATTTTTAAAATGTTTCTAGGGTATTTGGCACTTAATATAATGTTTCACCAGTGATTAAACATGTTTTTACCAAAATAACAATAGTTGATTTCAATTAACTTATCTAATATGTTTGGTCAAAAAATTGACCTAACATGATAAATTATATTATTTATATTCAAAATATATAATACATTATCAAAAATCTAAACATAGAAGTTGGAAAAATAAATATAAAATTAATCCCTTAGTTGTGTTATGAAGTATGTTCTTAATGAAAATATCAACTGTTTATATTGCTTATATATCTACATTCATTGTGAAATTGGTTATAATTACATAAATTTGATTTAATTACATATAATTTATCACATTAAACTTTAACGATAATTTAATTTACAATTTATCTATATAAATATATTTTAGGAAAATATTTTTGCAATTTAAAATCCTTATTTACAATTGAACATTAGAAAATAAATTTTTTGATAAAAATGAAAACAATTAAAAAAAATTAAATATTGATATTACTATTTTGAAATGATTTTATTTCAAATAAAAACTATAAAAATGTTATAAAAATGATATAAAATGGGTTCACCATAAAATTTTGGTAATGTTCCATTTTTTAGAATACATATTTTTATTTATAAAATTTAATTTAGGCATGTATTATTGTTGTCAAATATAATAGAGGAATATAATTTTTATATTTAATATATAATTAATAAATTTTATTTTAAACATTCATAAACTTTTTTTAAACAATTTATTCATATAATGTTTTGTTGGTACATTGAAAATTAGTTTATTTAAAAAAATACTTTATTTTCAAATAATTATAATAGATATTTATATCTAATGGAATACCAAACGAATCATTTTTTATATATGTGTTTTTAATATTTTTTAAATTTATTTATTCTTATTCGTATCTTCTATTTCAATGGCCTGGTGATAACAATAACAATATTTTAACAACAAAATTAATAATATAATGTAGTTTGGTAATACTCATCATTGCATGTAACACAAGCTATCAAAGGAACTCAGCATTGTGTGTAACATAATACAAGAATATATTTGCATATAGAAAATGTTAATCTATCTATTACATGTGGAACAGGCTTAGCATTGTGGTGAGTATAATTGAATCAATTCATAGTACATTCTTAAAACATAAATATTCAGGGTTTTTTGTAATTCAAAATATTGAAAATATTGAATTAAATTTAAAAAATATATATTCAAAAAGACTATTGATATTTAATTCTACCCCTCCCCATCCCGAATAAAATTATTCAACCCCCCTAAATCCATTAAAGGTAGAAAATTTTGAATAATTTAATGTTCATTTCATAGAAAACCTTGTCATAAAAATGATTACTAATGCATTTTTTTAGAAGAAAATTTTGTAATCCTATCGGTTACCCAAAGTAACTCATAACTAGGTTTCCATGTAGGAGAACATAGTTGTAATGTGAAAACATGGACATGGAAAGGAAATCATACTATCATGTTCTGATTGAAAGTGTTAGAGAACATGGTTAGCTGAAAGTGAATGATAATATTGAAATAAACCAAAGAGGTTTTGAAAAGGTAATTAATATCATGAACAATTTTATAATATGAAAAAAATAATTTCAAAAACCTTTTTCAAATGATAAGTAAATTTCAAGAGAAAATATACTTACATGATTTAATAAAATAATAACCCTTTATTTTTCACAGATCAATTTCTACTTCTTGTCTTATTACATTAAATGGTGGTGAATTTTCCATTCTAGATGCATAATTATATCATGATACCCATAAATTGATTGTTAATTCAACCAATTTTTCTTTAGTTAAAATCTCAAAAATAGGTTTTCATATGTTATAAAATATGAATAAATCCTCATAAAAAATTTAACAAAATCCATTCCATTAATGTTCATCCAGGTAATTCTTCCAAAATATGAAAATATAAAACATTATAAAAAATGGATACTAAATAATATTAACTTTTTTTCCATATATATCATAATGTATTTTTTCTATATTTTAATCATTTGAATACCCTTATAGTATATTATCTTGAATCATGGTAATAAACTAAATTATTGTTTACATTTTGAAAAAATAAATTCATTTTTATTTCAAAAATTACAAGATATATTTCTTATATCCATGATGTTTTAATCATCTTCCATGGTAACATAGACCACTATTTCCACAAATAAATAATCAGTTCCATAGTAATTTGTAGTATCCAACTTTTTTGTCCACACCAATCTTCTTTTCATACAATCTAAAAACTATTAGCCCAATATGATGAACAAATTAAAGGTTCCCTTTCCTTAATAAAAATAACACCCATATAATAAATCAAATTTCAATGTCTTTATCATCATTAAAGTTATCATTTTCAATTTTTAATGAAACAATTATTCAAAAAAGACCAATAAATATCATGACTTGTATAATATATTATATTAATCAAAAAACATATAAAATTTAATCAAACAATATTATTCTTAAACCATTACTCAGGCATCATCATCTTATTCTATAATACTCCTTTCCTAAAATATAAAATATGAATCATGTATTAAGAATTATTAACCCCAATTGAATCATTATTCTTACCATTAATGAATGAAATATTGTTATGTCATTATATATCGTTCACACATTATTTTCATTCCCATGGTATTTGGTAGTATAACTCATAAAAAGTCCACCTTCCAAATTATTTTTAAAATATCTAAACATAGTAAATTTATCTCCATACTAAATAGAATTTATATATCTCAAATATTAAATGTCCACCAATTTCCATCTACTTCCCATAATTTACTGAAACCATATAGTATAAGTTTATGAAAAACTTATCATATCAAAAATCACATAATATTTAAATAATTCTTATAGAATTCCTTACTTATGATGCATACTTTTAAATCTATGAAAACATTGTCTTCTCTTTAGAAATATCCAAGTAAAAATCCTTAGAAATACCTTGAGAGATCACATGTTTTCTAATCTACAATCCTAACGTGGAGTGATCCATTCATTGGATACCAACATTAGAGACCTGTGATTAACATTTATGTATATTTCATAATTTTTTATAAATAATCGTTGCAATACAAAAATACAGGCCTCCAAACCATAATAGTTTAGTATCATTGGAAACATGGGAACATTATGATCTATCTTAGTGAAATTCCATCAACATATCCATTGAGGATAACCTCTTTTAGTACTCCTAATTAAAATCTATATTCATCACTAGGTGAATGGAAAAAAAATTAAGGGGTGATATCACATTCTCATGAAGGGTAAACAAGGAAGATATTTAATAATAACATGCTCATATCGCCACCATAACAATATAATAATAATATAATGTCATACTATTTATGTCAAAGATCATATAAATGAGTAATTTTATATATATTGACATTCACAAGACATGAATAATATGGAAATCAAGATCATAAGCCTTGAATTCATAAAATAGGAATAAAAGGAGGAATTATGGAATACACATAAACCTATAAAAACATAAATAAATTTTTCCAACTGATAACATCATAAAATTTTATTATTTAGATAATCACCCTTTGAAATAATTCATGCTAGGGATGTGCACCCATGTACCCTCTTATTTCGGGTGTGGGAATACCTCCAATATTCCCTCTTGTTTCGGTTGTGTGGTTCCGTCCCATTTAACATTTTATTCTGTGACTACATGCCCTCCCATATACCCTATTGTTTTATTATTATAATTTCCTCTAGTATTTATATTAATAAGCCCTCCCATATTCACTATAGTTTCAGGATTGGGATTTCATTCTATATGCCCTCTTATTTTTGTCTTATACTGACTGAACATGTACCCTCATTTTTGGGTATAGGATTCTCTCTTGTTTATGACATGTTACTATCTCTTGATTTCAATCTTTATTTAGGCATGGGATTCACTCTCATGTACCATATTGTTTTAGTATTATGATTCTCTCTTTTTTGGTTATGGGATTCCCTCCAATATACCTTTTGACCTCCTAAAACATTTATATTTACCTAATTCATTAGAGGTAGATATCCATCCAACATGTTATATAATTAAATAATTCCTTCGTCTTCCATATTATATAAACACATTCATCATTTATTAACACATAAAAAGATATTTTTTTAGAAACAACATATCATAACCCGTGGAATAATTTTGGTATTAAAAGCATTTTATAACATCATAAATTGTGAAAATGATACATCTTTCATAATCATATCATCATTTAATAAAGTGTGTATGGATGTGGAACTCATTTTATTAGGGTATAACATATTGAATAGAAACTGGATTATTAAAAAAACATTCCTTCCAAATAATAAAACATTAAAATTATGAATAAGAATGTTTTCCTTGGATAATAACTCCAATAATGGGTAAACTATAACAAATAATGTTATATTTTATGATGAAGGAATATGAAATATCACATGATGAACTTCTTATAGAAAATATTATTTCTTTGAAAATTAATTTTTGAAAATATATCCTTTTGAAAATCATTTTCTGAGAAAAACCACATGAAAATATATAACGAATTAATTTCAAAATAAATAGAAAAATTTCTTAAGGAAAATATTGTTTCTACCTTGAAAAGATATTTTTAAATTATAGAAAAATTTTGAATTATTTTGTTTGAATGTAACAATGAAAAATTATACTAAAATATTGAAATCATTTCGATATTTTTTATCAATGAATATAAACTGAAAAAATATAAAGAGACTCTAAAATGTTTTTGGAAACATTTTTCATTGAAATTGTGTTAAAATAAAATAAATAATTCTTCAAAAGTACATAATTTTTTTATTGAAGAAATTATAAAAACATATAAGTAAATAATGAAAAACTTTATTAACCCTTTTTATTTCTAAATTCATTAAAAAGATATTAATATTGTTTGAAAAATGTTGAAAAATTATCAGAAAATACAGTAAGAAACTATTAAAAATATTGAAAACATGTTGCAATAAATCTGAAAAATAAAAAAAAAATGAAAACATTTTCAGGAAACAAGGTTTTGGGAGAAAATTGATTTAGGATATGATAGAGAGATAAAGTCAGATTTTCATTAAAACAGTTTTATAATTTTATTATGTACATAATAGTTGAAAATTTTCACCAATGAATAAAGATATCAGAAATAAAAATATGTGAAATAATTTTACTGTATTTATTGATTGATGGATCATAAGTTTTTATCAATGGAATCACAATCATAAACAATCTTGACAAACGTTGATATTATAAAAATTAACTATTACTAATCTCTTAATGTTAAATGATTATCCCAATTAAGTAATATTTTTACATGAAGATTTGAATATCATGAAATTAGGTATTCATGGTATAACATTTCTATGTTAAGTATATACACTCTGTATAGAAATATAGGATTATAACATAGAATGTATCTCAAAACCGGAAAATTTAGACAAAAATTACATTACTAATTTGGTAAATTTTAAATAAAAACCCATAAATGAAATATTATAAAATGGATATATAAATAACAATACAATTTTTTATATGAATATATGGATGAATTTATATGAATTATATAAACCACAAAAAATAAATGACTAGTGCATAAGGGATAATTCCCAAAGAAATAAATGTGAGATGAGAAAAATGAAACATGAAGTCTTTAATTTCATAGTATTAATAAAAAACACAAGTATAATATGTATATGTTTATTATACATTAAAAATGAAAAATAATTTAATAAATAATACCATATATTATTTTTTAATTACATTATATTAAACTTTTACTAATAATTTCATGTTATTGTTATGTTTCAGGTAATATTTAATTTTATTTTCATATATTTTCTTACTTATTATTATTTATCCTCATAAATAGATATTTGAGTACTTATTTCCTTAATTTAAAACATGATTTCAATATAACATAAATTAAGTATAAAAATACTTATTATAATATATATATAATATAAATATGGAATGGAATATAGTATTTATTGAGTCGGTAGGCCATATGTATGGATGAACATTTTGTATTTTTTATTATTAAAATTTAAGAATGAAATTGAATGGAATATGTCTAAAAATAAATTATCATTCTAGTATAATTAATATGTCACAAATAAAATATTGTTTTAATAAATCCATTCTTTTTAAATTCCTGGTATTTTGTTAATGAATCACATCACTTTGAAGAGGTATTAGTCCACACGTACACAAATAATGTTATCATATTTACAAAAAAAGGGAATTAAGGATGGTATAAATAATGAAGTAATTATATACTAAAAAACATCATAAATAAATTATGTATAATATACAAACATTTTTAACATAATAATTCCCAAAAATAATAGGTGGTAAAAGAATAATGAACGACATCATTTTGTGAGGTGGTAGTCTACCTGATAAAAGAACATTAAGTATGTTACCCATATTATAGATGTGTTTCTTGGTGTAGGTTGTACCCACATAATAAAAGTATGTCAGTATATTGAGGATACATTGTTTATTATATAAAAATGTATTTAAAACAAATGAGGATGTGTATAATTAATATAATCTGAAATATCTTATAAGAACATGATACCTTATCTTTACACAATTCCTTTCAGTTTGCACCAAAATGATATTATGGTTTGATTTTTTCTCAAATTGAGTCATTAATGATTAGAGGAGGAAATTTTAGTGCTTATTTAGAATGATTTTTATCATTATTAAATTTATTTTATAGGTTTAGTGTATTTATGGTGTGATTTCACATTTATAGTGGATTAGGTGTGGAATTTTTTAAAATATAAAAAATTAAAAACTATTGACTATTCTTCCTCAAATAATGATCCTTTGATAATTGTAATATTTCATGAAAATGTATTATATGTTGTTAATAATGAAATCCAATGGGTTTTTAATTTTTTAATACGGTATTTTGAACCGGCAGTTAATGTTTAAACAATATGTAAACGCATTTTTCCATTGACCACTTTAATTAATTCTAAATACCTTCACTAATTGTTTTGGTTAAAAATAGGTTTACCAAAATAGATATTATAAATTATAATTATTTAATATATTGGATAAATAATTTCTAATTATAAACATATTGGTATTACAAATTAGTTTAAAATTAATTCCTTGGACATGTCGTAGAAGTGGGATAATTGAATAAAAAGTCCCAACAGTTTGAAATTTTTGTATCTCTAATTTCAATTTAATTTTTAATTTTAATTAACTAAATTGAATTAATTGATTTATAATTTTTTTGTTATAATTTAAAAATTTGGAAAAATTTTGTTTAAACTATATAAATAAATAATATAAAAAATAATCTTTTAATTTTAAATAAAAATTTTCTGCATTCCTTAAAAATTGAACATCTCATAAAAATGCAGAAATTTATGCCAAAGTAAATTTTGACATTAAATTTTAAAAAAAATAGTTTATTTCGACAGATAAAAATTATAAGGGTTTGATTTTAGATTTAAAAAGGGTTCTACATTAAAATATTATTAAATTACCTTTCAAAAAAACACATTTTAAAATATAGAAATTTGATTTATTCTTATTATATCTGTATAAAATATATTGGATGAGTATAAATAATATTGGTTGAATATAAAATATATAAATTTTTTAAAAACATTAATAAGATTCATTTTTTATGTATTGAGAAAAAATTTATATTGTATATAGAAAAATAGTTTTCATACAAATGAAATTTTTTTATTTTCAAATAGTTTTACATTTATGTCTCGCAAATAGGTAACAAAAGAATTCATTTTAAATTAATGTTTAAATAATAATTTAAAAAATTATTTAATCTTATTTATAACTTCTATTCCCAAGGATATGTGGTTTCTATAATTATTTATTATAGAAAAATTACTAATTTATTTTATTTTAGTACTACTCATATTATTATGTGTAATGTAAGCTGTCGATGGAACATGAAATTGTGTATAACACAATCAAAAAATATTGTTCAGTGTACCCAAATTTGATCTATGTATTGTGAGTAGAGAAACATTAACATGATGTGGAATATAATGCAATCCAAACATAGTGATTTTGTATAACAACTAAAATATCTTGTATAGGGTGAAATGAAAAATATCAAAAATATTAAATAAATTTGAAAATAATAATTAAAAAAATCGCACAGTGATACATAGTGTAATGATTTGAGATTACCAATTGTGTACTAAGAAGTACACTACATGTACTTCTCTATAAATGAGATTATATTATTTTACATGCCCTATAGTCAGAATTTGACTTATAAATAGTGATTTCTTAAATATTTTCGATGTTTATTATGATTGTTAAACTCTTGGAATGATTTGACAACCTCTCAAAGGTGTTTTTTGGAAATTATGTTTTGAAAACTCTTTTTTCCTCATAAATGTAAGTTTAGCAATCACTTGTGAGTGATACATAACATGAGACTTCATCATGGGTAATGAGAATCATTGTAGAATGTATTTTAGGGGTTTTGAAATCCCCAAATTTGATTTGGAATGATATTGTTCAAGGGTAGTAGGACCGATTTGAGACAAAAGGTGTTGGATTGGTGGGGTGTATATTCCTACCTATTGTTTCATGGAAAGGGATTCGGCCAATGACCATTTACCATATGATGAATTAATTCCATTGAGGCAATTAATTCCATGAGATTATATACACTTTTTTGAAGGATATGGTTCCCAGAAATATGAGTGATGGTGAAAAAGTCTTGTTTTTATAATGAAAATTCCTTTGTGCCCACATTTTTGTTGTGATTTTTCTTGGGATTATATGTTTGAATTCTAGTTTATAGGGATACCTATGAGTATAAGAGATGTAGATGTGATGGTTCACATGGTTTGATCAAGATATTAGTGATTGAGAATGTTGAAAATGTTTCATTTTATCATTATTGATTGTTGATATAGTCTTATTGACATACTGAGGCTCTAGATATGCAGTTCGTTTATATTGTCTATCTTGGCAGTGATGTGTGGTAGTTTATGTATATATACAGTAATATATATAATATTAGGTGTTTTAATGAAACATTATCCACCGCGCAATTTATTTCCAGATTAACAATCGATCAATCATGTGATTTAGTTTCATTTTTATGATCTAGTTACCATGTCATTTTATTACAGATTGACACTTTCGGCACCATGATATTAATATCCAAACTAATTATCTCTACAGAATATTACAATATGCAAGATTGATTCTTTTCATCCATGGATTATCTGTCAGAATAATTGTCCCATAACATTAATGTTAGTGATGATACTAACTCTCTACTTCCATGGATTCAATTCCAGATTGATGTTATATAGTCCATAGTGTTGTATAGTAAACTGATTCTCTGTATCCATGGGTATAGGGGTCGAATTATTATTTAGGTACTATGATGTTTGGTTTAGGTTTCAAACATATTTTTTGTGAAATATTTTTTGATACACTTGTGTGAGATTTTAGAATAATTCTACTGGTTATGTTTGTACATCTGTATGGGCTGAGTACCAGATACTAAAGCATGTATATATATATAGTAAGAAACAACAAGTAATTTCAAGAAGTTTTTTTGAGGATAGTATGGTAGTAAAGCTATATGTTTGTTAATATTAATGGTAACTGAGACATCCATAGATACACCCCACTAGTGGATGAAGTATGTATGTTCGATTGAGGTCTTGGACATAAGGATAAATAATGGTTTTATTAGTGCATTTATTTTAGTTATGTTTTAGCTAGGTAGAAAAAATTTTATGAGAATGCAGTTATGGATGTATTTGATAGGTTCAAAATTGGTGGTGTCTTACTATGATTTATTTCTATCCCCCTATTTATCATAATGACGTATAAGGATACATAATATCTAATTTCAATTTAGTAACGAATGCACAATCGATAAGGATATGTCCCATGACTACATGAATGATCGGGAGTCTCGTGTGGATTTAACTAGTCAGGCCAGCACATCCCAACTGATTTCATGTAACCAATTTTGTGATATCTCCCAATGTGGGAAGTAGTTCCTAATGTATCTATTTGTCTATTTTATTATTATTTTTATTTGATAAACTGAGTAGGAAATCTATGTTGTATTTATTTAATGAATGTTCTGGAATCTTTTGTTTTTTCATTTTATTAAAACCTTATTTTTTTAGTCTATTAATTTTGTTTGTGTACTCTGATGTGTATGATGTTTAGTTATTTACTTCTAGTTAGGTACTCTGATATGAGGTTATTGTCTCTAAACATTTCAATTTTAACCCTAACCTATAGTCAGGAGCCTCTAGTGAATGAGGATGAATGCTTATGTTCTTACAGTGAACCATTATAGGGAAACAGTTTAATGAAATCATGTCTCAGACATTACAATATTGAATCAATGTTGTATAAATTTTTGATATTTCATTATTAGGGTAATGTTGGACTAGAGATATTAGAATGTGTTGGAGACTGTGATGGATATCTATTGGTGAATCATTAAAACAAGTAGTAGTAGGATGTCTAGGTTACCAGGGAATGAGATTTATTTTATTATTATTCTATAATTTGGTTGTATATGATTTCTTTTTTTTTTATGAACATTTGTTTTTGATATTTATTATTTAGAATTGATTTTTTGCACATGGACTATTGGAATTATGTTGGTGATTGATTTGACTCTTAGCCTATAGTGGAAAGATGAATCTCATTCATCATGTAAGGCACATATGATCTACATTTTATATGCTCCCTAGGGTTTGATTTTATAGATTTGCCCTATATAGATGGTTATTTTTCTCTATGGTGACACTCCACATGACAAGAATATAGAGGAGGCCTTTTGTGTGGAATGGTCCTATAGGGAGAGGTCTGATGTGACCGTTTGATGACTTGTAATATACCAAGGAGGTTGGACCTAGTGACCATTTTTTTTACATTATTATTAGGGATACATTGTACAAACTACTAAATTTCATTAAGATAACTGAAATTTACAGATTTGGAGCTTTTAGGAATTCGAGGGTGGCCTGTTCGAGGGTTTGGTAAATTTATATTGTTTTTAGTGAATGAAGAATAGGTGGATGACTTGGAATTTTGAATATAATATATGAATAATGTGATTTGGTTGTAGGTTATGATAATTGTATTCCTTTTCATTTCAAGGAGGTTCACTTGTGTTATATTATTATCCTCATTTTGTTTGTTTCGATAGGGGTTGGGTGTATTTGGTTCCAAACATAGGAAATGGATGTATAAGAGAGTTATTACATGTAAAATAATATTTATTAGGAGCGTATAAGTTGATCAAGGTAGTGGGGATAGTTCTTGTGATATGTTTTTTAATGATAGGTAACTCACTATAGTTATATTATGTTTTATTTTGTTGAGTTACCTAAGATTGGGTAATGGTAATGTGATTATGGAATCTAGAGACACAAGAACTAGTGATGCATTATGTTATTTTTCATGTGGATCACACATTATGGGAGTTCACACTAGAGGATATTGAGTAGGTAGGATGTCATGAGTGGGATGAGAAACGTTTTGGATTTTATTAGAGACTTGTGGGCATGGTGATCGAAGGACCTCAAAATAGAATAATGACATAATGGGAATAGATAGGTTTTTTGTGGTGGTATTCATCAATTACATATTATTATACTCCTAGTCAAGATATTATCATGACAAATAACATGACATTATCAAGAAAAGGATTCTAGAGTGTTGGATATGCACCAAGATATATATATATATATCCCATATCCCTCATAAAGGGCCTCATAAGTGGTGGACCTCATGGTGTTATTTATTTGAAGTGGTGTTGTTGGAGTGCTCCATCAATTTTTTTGGGTGAGGCCCTCATGTTAGATCATATTTAAATGAATGCCTATTGGTTCTATTCACTGATACTGGTAACCAGCGATAGGTGACTATTTTTTTATCACTACGTGGAAGTGATAGAGTCTTGTCTTTTTTTGAGGTATCGTTGTGAATAGGGTATGGTCCATGATGATGGTTTTTTCCTTTGAGTTGACTGTAAACATTCTCATATGGTGGGGAGTATCAATGAATTTTTGGTGATGTGAGCCTCATATAGATATGGTTGAGGATGTTTTGGTGGCCACATAAAGCAGTTTGGTGGAAAATTCGGATGTCTTTTGAGAGTTGACACCCATGGTTGGAATCATCATATATTAAAATGCATTGTAGTGGGTTTATTTCAATAGTTATGATATCCAGGAAATTGATGATGACTTTTGAAAAAATATCTTCTATCTTAAGAGAAATAATATTAGTTAGAATCTATCGTTGTGGGTTATTAATGGTGTAGTCAATGGATATCCCATAGATGTGTTCGGTACATTATCTTTGGATTTATGAAGTGGAACTCAATTGAAATTATATAGAAAAACTAAACAAGTTGAGTGTTATTTGAGTACATATATTGTTCATCATGTGTGGATCTATTACCAATGATTCTTCTAGAGTACTTGAAGGTTTATGTTGGGGTAATGAAGGACCCATGCTTTTTAGTGATGTCATTTTAAGTATTAATTTCAATTTTTTTAGTTATTGGAGGATTATGAGTGGTAAATGAAATGTTATCCCGAATATATGATATCAGTTAACATTAATGACCACAATAAGGCTCCCAAAATTGTCTGTTTACCCAAGTATTAATGTATGGTTAAATTTTAATTAGTTCGAGTTTTGCCGAATTATCTAATATTTAGTAGATTTAATATTTAATTTTCCAAAAATAGTTTGTAAAAAAATTTAATGGATAGTTGGATAAAGAGTCCTACTTTTAGGTTGATATTGTAATAGTGGGTTTTCAAAGGATTGATATCACCCCACATCGGGTGTTGGGACATAGGTCGAGTGTGTTAATGTGAAATTAATTAATTAAAACCAAGAAAAACCTCCCTCCCACTATTTATATTCTGAAAAATGAAAGGAAGATGGGGACGTATTTTCCCTTGTAAAATGGTCATAAAAACAAGAGAAGAAAGAGAATATGGATATAAAATCTATCCATTTAGAGATGGGGACTAGATCGTGGTGAAGTGGCTTCTGGGAGGAGATTTTGACACGATGACTCGTCTTTTACACCATGTGTTTGGGTAGATTTTTATTTTCATTCCTAAATACCTAATGAATAATTAATATCCATTTTGAGACCATTTATGAATTCTAGGTACCTCACTAGGGTGAATCAATTATCAATCGGTGGGAAATGGGGATTCATGATTTTTGTGAGGGTTTCCAATTTGGAAGTTAAGAATTCAAATTGTATATTTTTAATAACACGTTCCATGTGTTCTGACTATTCTCACTGGAGAGAATATTTTTCATTGAAAATCATGCAAATTTAATAACACATATTTTAGTAGTACATTTACATGTACCTAGAAAAGTGGTAGAGTGCATGGTCAGAAGAAGTATTGAATGTATTCTCCTTATACTATGGTTAAAAACTATGTAGTATGACATGTACACATACATAGGAAGACTCCACATATATGGGGTACATATTCATGTATGTGTGTATGGGAAGACTCCATGAACTACCATTAAATGTAGTAGTACATGGGATGACCCCATGTAAGCTCTTTCTACGTTTATGTATGTTTTCATGCAAAGGGTTGAGATTACACACCATTTACTATGATGTACATGTCATGAAAGATTTCCATAAAAGTTTCTTATAGTTTTTTTCCACAGATTCATAATTGGGCCTATGTAAATTCCATTATTATAATTTTTTATTATATTTGGAGGGTGATACCATTAGAGAGTTTTGAGGACTTCTAAAAAGAGGTTTAGCATGAGTAAGTTATGTCGATGACGTTTTCCTCTTGAAAGAGATATTAGCTATATTGAGAGAGTGATACATTAGATGAGACCTTGGTGAGTTTTATGATAATAATTTGAGTAAGTTTCTAGGTATTTTTAGAGACTCCATATAGTGTTTTCATGATATTTTATTTGTTTAGTGGTACTAGTTTGGGAATTTATGGGGTGGATTTGTTGGGTGTACATGCCAACCTTGGATTTCATGGAATGGGTTTAGTACTAATGCAATTTCGTAAATTAGTAGATACATATAATAGAGACTATGAGTCCATGAGATGTTATGAAATTTGTCAAATGTTATGTTAACCTAAGATTTGGTTGATATATGATGATTTAATTTTTTATGGAGAGACATGGTTTATTCTCATGTGGTTGTTATGATTTTATTACGACACCACTTTCAGGTCTTAATTTACTTGGATGGTTTGTGATGATGAAGAGATTAGTATGTGATTTTTCAGATGGTTGGTTGTAGATATCCATGATTGGGGAAGTTGGACTAGACACTTTATATAGGTAATGATAATTGTTAAGGTCTGAGTGGTTGAATTAAGAACATGACACATTATTTATATTTTTAGTATCTTGGTAGTGATATATGTATGTTAGTGTGTGTCTATATATTTATATATATGTTATTTGATGAAATAATGATGCTATAAGAACAATTATATATTGTTGAATGCTAACCTGCAATGTGCTGTAATATTGGGATCTGAATGGATTCCCTATATACCATGATATTTGGTGCTAAGAATCATTCTCTTGGATCCTTATGATTAGTTATTAATGTGGAATACTTTGAATACTATTTTAGGATTAGTGAATAAGTCTCTCCATCGAATGAAGTTGTTTCAGAATTATTATCTTTGAACCGTTTTATGAGATGGATGATGAATTCACTTCATTAAAAAATTTGATTCCTGAATTATCCTCTAGGAACTATAGTTAATGAGAACAGATTGACACTCAACATATATCGGTTTAACTTTTTGTTAAATGATTCATTGGAAATGATGTATGGTTTAGGTGTCTATTTGATGATCAACGAACTATTGTTTAAGAATAATGGTTGATATGTTAGGATGATGCACTTAGTGTTAGTTAAACATTACAATGGGATGAGTACAAAATCTTGATGCCTCTTTGAATAGATTAAGAAATAAAAAGTAATGTCTTGAGGTTCAGTTGAATCTTCTACAAGAGTTAAAATATATATTTTTAGTGTACATTCATCTAAAAATTCTCATTTAATCTCAAATGATGGCCAATGTAGGCTTGGATGATCATGGTCTAGGATCTAAGTATCGATGTTCCTTTTATTAGTGTTTATATTTATGTTATGATTTGGTTTGAGGTGAAAAATTCATGAGAAAGAACATAAATAATTATAATATAGGTTTACCAATATGGGGGGATAATTAATTTATTTCTCAAAACCTAAACAAGAACCATGGTGTAGATGAATTCCATATTCCTAATTTCATGTTGAGAAAAAAAACACCCTTGATAGAAATAAGGCTCTTTATATCATTATTGATCATGTTGCTTGCGTGAATTCAACTGGTCATGATGGTGTTGGATGAGAGCGTACATGAGACTGGGTATGTCATATAGAATGATGTTTGATTCTTGTCCTACTCTAGTAATATTTTGGTTGTTCATTTTTTATATTTTAACATAATAATGGTATATTGATGTTGTATGTATGACATAGTGGTTCGGGACATCATTATTTTTCATTTTATTACAGCATGATTATATTCAGTCTATTTATTCTTTATATGTAATCTATTGTTTGTGGTGTTTTTGTATTTAATTTTGGTTGTTCACTCTAATATAACATTATGGTCTACCGAAAATTCACTTTAAACCCATGACAGCTAGTTGGTAGCCTCTATCATATGAGGTGGTGTGCTTGAGGTCTTATGGTTATCATGATCGAGACATTGGTGTATTGTCTTCCAAAATTAGACATTACACATTCCAATTTGAAATTTTGAATATATATATATTCGACGATATTCCTATAAAGCACCCTCCTCTTTGTATGTTAAATAATTAATGGATATAATCGTGAGTGAACATTCTAGAGTGGGGGATTCACATGATTTCAAGACTCTTATACTTAAAAATACTAATGAGTATCTTAAATAAAATATAAGGATAATTTAACATGTGTCAGAGGATCCCATGAACATATATAGATAATGGGGTGAAAATTTAATCAATATATGACCTATTTATCATATGAATATTATATGATCACTTGACCCCTCAAATATCATGTACATTTATAAACCTCATATCCTTTCCTATATATGTGACTTCATAGGATTCACAAACAAATAATGACCACACATACATCATGTGAACCAAATAAATACCTTAACATTAAACAGTTGCATACCCTTTCCATGGTTCACACATGTGGTATAAAATCATTGAAATTTTGAAATTTAACTCACAACCATTCACTTTCATGTGACTGGAAAGGGATCACACTATGTGCATGGAAAATAAGGCCACACCCTTAAATGTTACTTAATCTTGAGTTATTTCAATAATTCACATTGAGGATCTTTTCAGGTTTAGAGTTTTAGTGAATTAGATCATATATCATGCATTACATTCCACTTGTAAACAAGTTGGTTACATCAAAGACAATATTCACTCTTCTCATTAAAGGAAACATATTTTAAATAAAACATGGATTCTTTTGTGAATCTTCAATAACACTATCATCACATCATGTACCTTTCCCTTGACCTATGAAAAACATATCAAAAACATGGCTTGAGCATAAAAATCTCAGTAAGGAATATAAAAATACAGAAAGAAAACATTAGTTCATGTATGCATACAAATCAATGAAATCATACATTACTCATAAAACCTAAGAAAATTAACAAACCTCATGAAATCATAGGATTATATGAATAACTCAAATAAATCATAAGACCTAAAGGTAACATGAGTCATTCATAACATTCTTATGTAGGGAGTAACCCTCATGGTTACGTTTGGAATACCCATCACAGTATATTCCCTAAATCTCTTAGGAGAATCATTCATGTTTTCCCCCGTCACGTTATCCAATGCATTGGAGATATATATCGGGCTAACCCGCCCTTAGTTTATCATAGAACCACCCGTCTTCATAAACAATGCCCAAGAACAATAACCTAATCATATCATATAAAACATGCATAAAAGAGACACAACATTTCCACATTTCAATCACAAGATATCAATACGCCACATTGATCTAATAAAACATTTATAAACATCATTTTCAATAAGAAATAAAAGAAAAGTAAAACATGGTATTTATTTTTCATTAAAAAATATTATTGCTTGTAGAGGAAGTCGAAACTCGAATAATGGTCACGGTGGCAGATAAGTCGTTATCGCCGCATACGTAAGAAAACAAATTAATTTTGTCTTTTAGTAAAACACTTCATATAAAAATATTCCTTTTTAATAAAAGTAAAAGTGAAAGGGGTTTATAAACTTTATAAAGAACGTATTTGTATAAAATAAAATATGCCTCAATGGACGGAGATTTAGATGAAGTCCCTTACAAAGATTGTATCCTTAGTTTAAGGATAAATAAATTACATAAATATTTGTGACAAATATAAATCCACCCTATATAAGTGAATATTAAGTGTAAAACAATTAGTTTCATTCACAAATATTCATAGAATGACATATTCAATAACTACAAGTTGAACCCAATGAAATAGAAATTGTGTTAAGAAGTTCCCTTGTAAAAATTCGACAGCCTAACTGTGTCACTTTAAAATTAAGGAAACGATTTGATTAGAAAAAAAGGGTATACCATCACTTGGAAATAAATTTTACATCTTTAAGGATATAGAATAACATATCCCAACATAATAAGATGTAAATTAAAAGACCTAACAAAAAGAAGTCTTTTAAAAAGAGGAGGGTGAAAGGTTCCTTTACCGACATGGGTAAATTTCGAAACGTACACCCCATGAAAGAAGAAGTATACAAAATTGATGTAAATACTCATAAATGAAAATATATTACATAATGAGTAGAATAATGGGCAGTACATACACCACTAAATGTAAATGGTGGCAAATGTAGCACAAATCCCTCAGGAATAAAAGTGAGATGAATAATCCCTTAAGAAAACTCAGCAGCCTAACGAAGACACTTCAAACATACAAAAATGGATTTATGAGATAAAATCGGGTCTCTCATAACATGCACATAAAAATTATAGTATTAGGAACATAAAATAACTTCCCCAAACATATGAAAGGTGAGATTAATAGAAATGACAAAAAAGAGAGTACTTAAAAAGAAAGAGAGAGGTGAGATCCCTTACCTAATGTTCGACTTGACTTGATCATTCTCTAATCTCCTAAATAATAAGCATAAGTGAATTTATACTTGCTGAAGAACCTTTTTCATGTTCATTATTACTTTTATATCACTTATTACCATGTTATGAAGACTATGTAATTATTTAAGTTAAAAATGGTTGTTTTTTCAATCATTGGTACTTGAGTCAAAAATAAGCTCCTTATAATTACAAGTTGTTCATGTGGTAAAACATCCATTATATCCAGAATTATATTCATGATTTAGATATCATATATATCATATATATCCATTATATACGTGTATTTATAATATTACATAACATTTAGAGGTAAGAAATGAAATGCACCGTTCATGTAGATGGTAAGTCGTACGTACGCATGAACGCTACTTTAATTTCTATTTTGTATTTAATTGAATGAAATCATAATGATATAAAGTTAAATTATAATTCCAGTATAATATCATATATAATATTATTAACTCCATCCTTTACCCTTCCCACATATGGCATTAACGAATCAAATCACTTTGAGGGGAAGATAGTCCGCACTTCCTAAAATAAAGATATCGCGTTTACCCATAATGGGAACCATAATGTTATTCCATTAATGAAAAATACAGAAACATAAGAAAAACATAAACATATTATATATCATATATAAAAATAGTGAAATATTAATGGCCACCTTTGATGGTGTGACAAAAATATTGAACAATCATCGTTTCGTGAGGGAGTAATTCAACATCCACAGAAATAGTATGTTCTTTTACCATTAGAAAGAGGTGTGTGTATGTGTAGATCGAATCCATATTATAAAATCATCATAGAATATTTATGATACTATTATTTTTACAAAATAAATTAATAAAAAGTTTTTAGGTGGGTTGGAGAGGCATAAAAAAACAAAACAACACAAGTGAAGACTTTACCTTTAAATCGGGTAACTATTTTTCGTTTGAACCAAAAGGGTTTCTTGAAGATATGTCTTCCAAAGTTGGGGCTTCTAGGATTAGGAGAGGGATATTGGGATATTATTTTAGCATAGTTTGGAAGAGCCAAAGGGCTTGATAAGTGTGAGAGATGGGTAGGAAGTGGGGTCCTTTTATAATGGAGAGGAGGGGCTCTTTTGGAAATGTTGAAACTATTATTTTATTATAAAATGAATTTCAGTTTCTAAAGATCCAAATATCATTAAAGTAGAAGATAATGTGGTCTCTATTATATATAAAAACATCCAATAAGAATTGTACAAGTTTGAGATATTATTTTAAACATTATCTTATTATTTATTTAAACCATTCATTAATGACCTAAACACTGCATCACCGGTGTGTCCTAAATAATATTATTTTTTTGATTTCTAAAAATTATAAAACAATTACCATGATGTAGGAAATATTTTTATCTTTCTAATGAATATTTATAGACAGAAATATAACTTTTATAACCCCATTTAAAATTTTTTTAGTAAAATAATACATGTTTATGAGATTTTTATTTTTTACTTTAAATTAAAAGTATTAATGTCATGATTTTACACAAGTTTCTCCATGGGGTCCAAAAAATTGAAAAATGGATTGAAAAGGTCGGCCATTACCTATCCAATATGTTTAGTACATGTGTCATGATATTTTTATATTTTTATAATATCATTTTTATCATAAATTACACTAATTTCCTCTAATTGCGGTTAACAAAACTCAAAAGTTACTATTCACCAAAAAAATATTTTAATCCCATTGAACCACATTTTACTTACTAATGACAACCATGAGTATCGGATTTTCAAAATTCAATACACATTAGTGGAAAACATTCATTTAAATGAAAAATCAGTTTGTTTAACTTCCACTTAGTGGTTTCACTATTCATCAAAAATTGAAGTTCTTCAGAAAAGTACCACAACTTCACCCTAAGCTATATTTGATATTATGAAATCAAAAAATGATGTCTATTTTGAAAAATAAAGAACATATAAGTTGAATTAATTAATTTTATAAATCATTCCTGTTGTCAAAACAAATAGTGTGTTTTTAAGAAATAATATTTATCAAAAGCTTAACACTTGTTTATGTCCAATTTCAATGTGAAATTAATTCCAATGACCACCATTAGATTAAATGGTAAAAATATATTCTAATTACACTTTAAAAGCAATTAAAAAGATAATCTAATCATATAAATAAATTATATTAAATGGAGGTTTTGACTTAAAATACAACATTTTCAGTATTCATTAAAAAAATAACATTGTCAGAAAAATACCAAAAAGATACACAAATAAATTATGATGTCCCGATCCTACAGAAGAAATTTATTTTCTTCAATTGAACATATAAGAGTGACCAAAACTATATTTAAATAGGTTTCTCCATTAAAAGTTGTTAAATCGACCTTTTAGTGAATATTAAAGTATTTATGCCTAAAATTGAAGTTTTATTTATTTTAAGCCTTTATTTTAACATGATAAATGTAAAAACATTTAACAAACATGAATAATCATAATTTAGTTAGTTATATTCATTACAACCATTACAAAAACTAAGCGTTAACTACCATTTAAAATAATATTATTATATTATGAGTGTGTGATGTATGGTTTCATAGAAACTCGTTGTTGCGTATTGGGTATGCCATTGAACATAACATCCCTTTTTAAGTAATATTAATATTTTATTCAAAAATATAAATAAATATGAAAATTTCATATTGTTTATTTACCTGGATGTTACATCCTTCCCCCCTTTTGGGAATTGCGTCCTTGGAATTTTAAAATTAGTCATGGAAACTTCATTAAAAGTCCCACATCGGAAAACCAGTAAATAAGACTATCGCTTTAGAAGAAAAAAAGAGAAGTACAATGGTTATCAATGATAAACCATATTAGGATTCCATGTATAGAAAACAAGGATATAGAAGAAAAAAACAAAGGGTCATGTACTGATAGAGAGTGATAGAAAACATTTCTAGGATAAAGTTAACCTCCAGAAAATCACAAAATTGTGTTGGGTTAAATGTTTTTTGATTCCCCTGTATGAAAAGTAAACAAACAATGTTTTTGTTTAAAGTTTCTTTTAATTGAAGAATTTATTTATGGGTTTAACTAAAACATTAGGAGACATACTTAGTTGTCATGTAGACTTCATCTTTTACTAGATTTATAACACAAACTCATATTTTCTACAAAAGATGAGTATTTCAGGATGACTTGTTCATATTAAGAGCACTATATTCAACTTCTAGAGAATCCCCTAACCCGCAAAAGATGTAATATATATTTCACATGTCTTTAGACATTAAACAAAACCAGAAATTTTTCGTACAAGATAAGATAATTCCCAAAAAGGATAATCCTTTATGAAAATAAATACTACTCTTAATCTCCAAAATTTGTCAAACAATACCAAAAGTTCAACAAAGACCATTCAATTAACATTAACCCATAAAATTCTTCAATGTAATCCAAACTAATATTGAAACCCAAATCTCTAAAGGATTTAATCACATTGTATTCCAAGGTAAATCTTAACATTAATCTCCAAATAACATTATTTACTTTGAAAGTATGACATTGAATGGTAAATAACCAAATCACATATCCTCTATGACAGGTTAATCATTTTCATAGATAACACAAAATCATATAAGTCCACAATAATAACATAAATTCTTCCAAAATAAAATTCCATTGTTTCTCCTCAATTGAAATCTCAAATCAATCTATTTTTTATAGGCATATATTGCTTCCATGAAATAGAGAACATATTCCCAAATAATAGTTATTACTTGATCACCAAATCATTTTCCTACACTTAGGATATCCATTTGATAAAACAGAAGTTCCCAAAATCAACTTCTTCTTGATCCATAAAATATTTTTACCTAAAATAATAAGTCATACTAAATGGGGACTTTACATAGGCTAGTAGTGGGATATAGACCCTTGTCACCCTTTGGTTGTGGGTTCAATTCATGTGGCATTTCCAAACACGATGGGGTTTCACCCATCTTGCGGGTTTTTCCGTTTTATAAATCTCAAAAATAACACTAACATGTTTTAACCTCAATGGTTTCCTTATACCACTAATTTTTATCCAAATTCATCATTATTTCAACATCTTATTTCTTGATGTCTTACTTCACCATCATAAGAAAAAATTAATCAATCCCCAAAATGAAGAACATCATACCTTGATCATAGTGTCCATTCGGTTTCATCATCATATTGTTCACGTAGGTAGAATGTCCAGGCATGGCAACAGTGATTTAGAGTTCCTTCAAAATCATTTTATTCCTCCATATAAATAAACATTGTTCAACTTGGGTCATATGGGTGTTCGTAGAAAAAAAGTTTTGGAATATAATCATGTATGAGATATAATTTCTAAACATCTTATAAAACATGATTTCTATACAATAGTAAGAATGAAATTGAGTTGAATCTTTCAATTAATGGTCCTTTTAAAATACCATAGGTATGTGATGAGAGACAATATTATAAAAGAAAATATAAATAGGTTGCACAAAGGTCTCCTTCTTCAGCACCATTTTAAAATCATAATATGCCTCAAAATCTTGTGATATCGTAAAATATCAGAAAATTCCTTGATAATATTTACCTTTCTTGAAAATATGTTAATATTGTAAAAATAGGATTTGATTAAATATAACCCATGATCCACGATGATAATGAGGTATAGTGTGGATGTTTGATATCGCAAACAAATTCTTGCAAGTGATTTATATGCTAGAAAAAGTTTCACAATCATCCGAATATGACTTTGAAATAATTATTACAAGCATGTCATCAGAAAGAGATATTAATTTCATTGGAGATCCTCCTCCTCCCATTTGTAACTGACTTTCCTTGATCTGAAAAAGGTAGAAAACAAGGATATAACTGAAATAATAGTCATAGGGACTAACCATGTGTTTAACGAAAACTCATAATCCCCAAAGTTGTCTAAACTGACCTTTCATACCAACTATAAGGCCCGATCATTAATCATTACATAATCATGAGTTATTTCAAGAATTCGCGTTGATGATCTTTTTAGATTTATCGTTTTAGATAATTAGATCATATATCATGCATTACATTCAACTTGTAAACATGTTTGTTACATCAAACCCAATATTTACTCTTCTCATTAAATGAAACATATTTTAAATAAAACATGGATTCTTTGTTGACTCTTCCTTGACACTATCATCACATCATGTACCTTTCCCTTGACCTCTGAAAAACATATCCAAAACATGGGATGAGCATAAAAAGCTCAATAAAGGATATAAAAATATGGAAAAAAACATTACTTCATGTATGCATAAGAATCAATGAAATCATAATTTACTCATAAATCATAAGCACTTTAACATACCTCATTAAATTATAAGATTTATAAATAACTCATAAAAATCATAAGACATATAGGTAACATGAGGCATTCATAACATTCTTATATAGGGAGTAAACCTCATGGTTATGTTTGGAATACCTATCATAGTATATTCCCTAAATCTTCTAGGAGAAACGTTCACATTTATCTCTGTCACGTTACCCAATGCATTGGAGAGCTATATCAAGCTCACCTGCCCTTAGTTTATCAGGGAACCACCCGTCTTCATAAACAATGCCCAAGAACCATAACATAGTCGTATCATATAAAACATGCATAAAGGAGACACAACAATTCCACATTTCAATCACAAGATATCTATACACCTGATTGTTTTAATCAAACATTTATAAAAAAATCAATACAAATATAAAAGAAAAGTAAAACACGGTATTTAATTTTCATTAAAAAAAATTATGGCTTGTAGAGGAAGCCGAAACTCAAATAATGGTCACGATGGCGGAGAAGTCGTTGTCGCCGCAAACGTAAGAAAAAAACATTCATTTTGATTTTTTGTAAAACACTTCATATAAAAAGGATTCCTTTTGAATAAAAGTAAAAATAAAAGAGGTTTATAAACCTTATAAAGAAATTTTTTGTATAAAACAAAATATTCCTAAATTGATGGGGATTGAGATGAAGTCCATTACAATGATGGTATCCTTAGTTTAAGGATAAATCAATTAAATAATTATGTGTGAAAAATATAAATACACCCAATATAAGTGGATATTATGTGTAAAACAATTAGTGTCATTCACACAAATTCCTAGAATGAAATATTCAATAACTACAAGTTGAACCTAATGAAATCAGAATTGGGTTAAGAATTTCCCATGTAAAAATTTGACAGCCTAACAGCATCACTTTAAAATTAAGAAAACGAGTTGATGAGACAAAAAGGGTATCTCCTCACTTGGAAATAAATTTTACATCAATAAGGATATAGAAGAACATATCCCAACATAATAAGATGTAAATTATAAGACCTATCAAAAAGAAGGCTTTTAAAAAGAGGAGGGTGGAAGGTTCCCTTACCGACTTGGGTACATTTCAAAACATACACCCCATGAAAAAAGGACTATACAACATTGATGTAAATACTCATAAATGAATTTATATTTCACAAAGAGTAGAATAATTTGAATTACATACACAACTCAAATAAAATGGTGGAATATGTAAAATAAATCCCACAGGAATAAAAGTGAGATGAAACATCCCGTACGAAAACACGGCAACCTAACGACGCCACTTAAAACATCCAAAAATTGATTTATGAGATCAAATAGGGTCTCAAATAATATGAACAAAAAATGTACAGAATTAGGGACCTAAAAGAACATCCCCAATCATAATTAAACTGAGCATAAAATAAATGACATAAAATAGAGTACTTAAAAAGAAAGAGAGAGGTAGGATCCCTTACCTCGTGTCCGACATGACTCGATCGTTCATTAACCTCCTGAATAATAAACATGAGGTAATTTCTACTTGATTAAGAAACTTTTTCAAGTTCATTATTACTTTTATATAACTTATTACCATGTTATTAACACAATGTAATTATTTAAGTTAATAATGGTCTTTTTTTCGTTTATTGGCACTTGAGTCAAAAATAAACACATTATAATTACAAGTTGTTCATGTGGTAAAATATTCATTATATTGTGAATTATATTCATGATTTAGATATCATATATATCATATATATCTTGTATATACATGCATTTACAATATTACATAACATTTAGAGGTATCAAATGAAATGCACCGTTCATAGAGACGGTAAGCCGTACGTACGCATGAGCGCGACTTTCATTTCTATTTCCTATTTAATGGAATGAAATCATAATTATATAAAGGTAAATTATAATTCCAGTATAATATCATATATAATATTATTATCTCCATCCTTTAAACGTCCCATATATGGCATTAACGAATCAAATCACTTTGAGGGCGAGGTAGTTAACACATCCTAAAATGAAGATATCGCATTTACCAATAATGGAAACCATAAAGGTATGCCATAAATGAAAAATACAGAATCTTAAGGAAATAAATAAACATATTATATATCATATATAAATATAGTTACATCTTTATGGACACCTTTGATGGAGTTAAATGAATATTGAACAATCATTGTTTCGTGACGCAGTAATTTGCCATCCACAGAAACTGTATGTTCTTTAACAATTAGATGGAGGTGTGTGTATGTGTAGCTCGAGTCCTTCATATAACAACATCCTAGTATATTGATGATACTGGTTTTGTTACACAATAAAATGAATAAAAAGAGTTTAGGGAGGTTGGTGAAGTATAAGAAAAACAAAAGAACAGAATGAAGACATTACCTTTAAATCGTGTAACTCTTCTTCGTTTGAACCAAAAGGGTTTCATGAAGAGATTCTTGCCTAAGGTGAGGATTCTAGAATGAAGAGAGAGATAATGGGAGCTTATTTGAGTAGATTTTGGACGAGACAATGGGCTTGAGAAGTGTGATATATGGGTAGGTGGTGGGGTCTTTTTATAAGGGAGAGGAGGGGCTCTTTTGGAAATCTTCAAACTATTGTTTTATTATAAAATGAAATTATTTTTATAGTGCTCCAAAAATCATTAAATTAGAATATAAGGTGGTACAAGTTCGAAATAAAATCATCCAATAAGAATTGGACATGTTTTGGATATTAATTTAAACATTATCTTCTTATTTATTGAAATCATTCATTAATGACAAAAACACTTCTTCACTAGTGTGTCATAAATAATTTTATTTTTTTCACATCAAAAAATTATTAAAAACAACCATGATTTAGGAAATATTTTTATCTTTTTAATGAATATTTATAGTCAAAAATATAACTTTTATAACCCGATGTAATATTTTTTTAGTAAAACAATACATGTTTGTGATATTTTTATTTTTACTTTAAATAAAAGGTATTAATGTCATTATATTACCCATGTGGCTCCATGGGGTTACACAAATTGACCCATGGATTTTTTTGGTCATCCATGACCTATCCAATAATGTTAGGACATGAGTCATTATAATTTTATATTTTTATAATATCATTTATATCTTAAATTACACTAATTACCTCTAATCGTGGTTAACAAAACTCAAATGATACTATTCACCGAAAAATATTTTAATCCCATGGAACCAAATATTAATTACTAATTAAAACCATTAATGTTGTATTTTCAAAATTCAATTCTCATAATTGGTAAAATTTCATTTAAATTAAAAATCAGTTTGTTTAACTACCACTTAGTTGTTTCACTATTCATCAAAAATTGAAGTTTTCAGAAAAATACCAGAAATTCACCCTAAGCTATATTTGATATTCCGAATTCAAAAATGATGTCAATTTTGAAAAATTATAATCATATAAGTTTCATTAATTAATTTTATAAATAATTCCCATTGTCAAAACATATATCGTGTTTTTAAGAAACAATATCTATCAAAAGACTAACACTTGTTTAGTCCAATTTCAATGTGAAATTCATTTCAATGACCACCATTGGATTAAATGGTAAAAATATATTCTAATTATAATTTCAAAAAAATTAAAAAGATAATATAACCATATAAATATAACATATTAAAAGGATGTTTTGACTTAGAATACAACATTTTTTACTATTCATTAAAAATGAACTTTGTCGGAAAAATACCAAAAATATACACAAAGTAAATTTTGATGTCCCGATTCTGAAGAAGAAATTTATTTGGTTCAATTGAACATATAAGAGTGACCAAAACTATATTTAAAAAGGGTTCAACATCAAAAGGCGATAAATTGACCTTTTAGTGAATATTAGAGTATTTATGTCTAAAATTGAATTTTTCCATATTTTAATCCTTTATCATTTATTGGATAAATGTAAAACCATTCAACAAACATGTATAATCATATTTTTGTTAGTTCTATTAATTGCCACCATTACAATGGCTAGGCATTAACTAAAATTTAAAATAATATTATTATTTTATGAGTGTGTGACGTAAGGCTTCAAAGAAACTCGTTGTTGCGTATTGGGTACACCATCGAACATAACATCCCCTTTTAAGTAATATTAATATTTTATTCAAAAATATTATTAAATATGAAAATATCATATTATTTATTTACCCGAGATGTTATATGGACACCCTCCCATCACATGTAGCATATGTCCCCATGGTGCCCTCATTACTGTATGATACCAGCATCATCACCCAACCCCAACTGGTGTCCTCATACTCTAATAATCACTTATTTTCACTCAATCGATATGTTTTAAATAAATATTTTTCAAACTCATAGTGTTGTAAAAGGATATTTGTATGACCAAATTTGAATACATTCTCTTAGTAGTAGGAGGACCTATGCAATTTTAACCATATTATTTCCCTGTAAATTTTGTGATTACATTATAGAACAATATCTCTTGTATAATATCATTCAATCATCTATAATAGTATTATAATCTCTATAATAATTTTAATCCCATAATACATTTAATGAATGACTTAGTGTGTTAGCCGTATGATAATTGAAACATATATTCAATGCAACATGTTTGATATTGTGTAATATATTGTACATAAAATCATGTGTCAATCCTCTATGATTAGAGATCTACAATGAATAATGAAATGTAATTATAAATGTTTCCAAAAATATTGTCATAGACCATCATAAAAATTCCTCAGTATCATTAACACTTGGAAACTAATCTACTTGACTATAATGATTATTCCATTCCCATCAATATTTTAAAAATATAAGAACATTGAGGACTATAATTCCCTTCATAATAAGGAAGAATATTATTTCTCTCTAAGGTTGGTTCTCTAATTCAATTCTATATTTCACATCATTCCATGAGGATATATATCCATCAAATGGATTCTAATAATATTCTGTTAGGGGGAATTCAATTTGTATGTCCCACTCAGACATCTGGAAGACTTCTATATGAATTCCCAACTCAGTTATAATAGAATCCACACTATGTATGCCTCATAAAAGTTCAATATTATGCTCCACTGTAATGTGTACAATATTGAATTTTTTTTTTTATCACATCCATGATAACTCACATTGTCCTAGAGACTAGTGCTGGTTGTATGATCAGTATGTGGATAATTCCATGATATGGGCCTCACATCATGTGTATGTCAAATTTCATTATCTATTCACTCAAAGAAATAATATACCTTGAAGGAATATAAACTTATTATTATATGCACAATTCCTACTCAAACCTATTTTCCACACCTTCCATGACGTGGCTACTTATTTAAACTTGGAGGAATCTAATTCTTGTTATATATAGGAATAGTAGGATGACTTCCTATGGAATAATATGCATTTATAACACATAATTTCCCTAATTTACATACAGTTTTATTACATTAAACCAGACAACATTTTCCACTATGAATTATCAAAGAATTTATTTATGTTTCCATGGTTATTTAGGTTGACCCCTAGGGTTTTAATCCCATTTCTAAAAAATCATTCAACTTCCAGGAAAACTATAAACTCTAGAGATTCGAGTCAAATCAATTTTTAGCATAATAATTCCACCATTGTCATTATGAAATGGTTGTACAATATATAACCTATGATACATATTTTGGGGGACTCTAATAGCAACCCTCATAAATGGATGGGTTTTAAAATTAGTGTAATTCTTCACCAGATGATTTTTTATAATGTAATGAATCCTACACATGGAATAAATGATGAACATATCTCTAATCAATAAAAGTGTAACTCGTTTGGAAGAAATTCTACCAAAAAATTTGGGACTAGCCTAACCACCGATCCACTAAACCAATTTCAGTTCCCCAGAGTCATTGGAATAAAATCATGATGACCACCATCCATTGGAATCTAGGATCAGAAAAAGTCAAAGATGTGGGAGTCATTATGTATTTCCGTTGATTAACCCTACTAATATAAATAATTTTGAAATAACACAGTGACACTCAATGTTAGTTGTATTACAAAAAAATATTTACGAAATAGATGACAACATATTTGGAAAAATTTTATTATGAATGAAAATAATGATGATATAACACATTTGTTAGAGGACATATTATTCCATTTAGGTCATATTAAAATTAAAAGGCTTGGGATAACTATTATTTACCATGGGATTATTATAGTGTTAGATGGATCTAAGGAGACTAAAATAGAGGAGTTTAATTATTGAATTCTATATTGGATATTATCTTTGAAGGGCATATGATGTATCATTTTATAAATGAATACAAATGGATATTTTAGATAAAAATCAACCTTTTCATTAATTCAATGAAAATATTCTAAGGAAAATAGATCCAAATACATTAAATAATGCAGTTTGGTGTTTATTTGGGTATATAAACCCAAAAAAATGATTAAAATACTCGTTTTAAACGTTTTGTAGCCTTTTACCATTTATATTTTTTATATTACAGTTTTATTTTTTAAAATGTTCACTATTTTCTAAATAAGTAATTTTTTGATTTAATACAAATATAAAAAACAATTTTTTGAAAATATGGGATTATGGAACTATTTTTAATATTTTTTTATTCAAATTAAATTTCTAAATATTATAATTTAAAATTTAAATTAATACATATACATTGTAGAAAAACATTTTTAGTGGAAAGAAGACGTTCCATATAGTATGGACTACTTGGTATTGATTACCATTTTAATGACCCTAATAAATTTGTTTCTGTGATTATAAATCATATTTTTTTCATTATCTAAAGTTAAATAAATTTTTATTTATATAAGTTCTTTTATATTTATAAAAATAAAAAAATTTGATTATCGTGATCATTATCAATAATTCCTATAATCTAAATTTTATTAATAAAAATGAATTTTTAAAAATTAAAAATTATTTAAATAATTATTTAAAAAATAAATATAATTTAATCAGATTAACATTCTTTTTAAGGAAAAATAATCATAACATGAGCACATGTAATGTGTAATAGCTCCATTTTATGATAATTATATTATTTAGCATACTGTTTATGTATATGAAAAAAATTTATATGTTATTCATTATAATAATATTTAAATGATAATTATTACTAAATAATAGTAATATGAAATTAAGATAAATCAAAGTACTAATTTCCTCATGCAAAAATTATATTATATTAATAAATGAATATTAGTTTTTTAATAAATTATTATATTATTTTGTAAAGTAAATTCATCAGTTTTATAAATTGAATTTAGGTTTTTTAATAAATATATATATTTAAATTAATATATTTTTTTATCAAAACATTTAAAAATATAAAGGTTATATAAATAGAATACTATTAGAAAAATATCAATAATTTACATAAAAAGAATATTTGAGAAACAAATATCCAAAATTAATTATATTTTTCTGATATGGTGAATTAAAAATGTGTTTTGATAAATCTATTTGATAATTTAAAAAATATATTTATATTTTAATGGGAAAAAATATGTAAAAAACGAATTTTATTAAATACACCCTTTTCGATAATAACTTATTTTTAATATTTAACATATCAAGATAATTATATTTAATTGATTGTCATATTAAATTGAATGTAGTTATTATTTTAACATGTTTTAACTCATTTACATCATTCCGGGTGTGAAATAAAATTTTATAAACACATTGACCAATATATTTGTAATTCTTGTTTTTGGGGGTTATAGTGATACCATTTTAATTGTCAAAAAGGATTCTATCATATTAGTTTTATGTTTGACATAAATATATTAATTTAGTTTATTAGATGTACTCTAACTAAAATGATGACCCTTTAAATTATATTAAGTCAATTAGTAGTCTATGATCTAAATTTCACTAATATTTTTTCTATTCATCACTTCACCCACCATTTATCTATATGGGTAGAAAATTAGATCAATCATTTAATATATTAATAGTTGATAGTTAAAAGGATAAATCAATATCCTAGTCCATAATATTGTCCCTCTAAATATTATTTAGTTTTTATCCCATTCCGATCAGGGCCTCCAACAATATAACCGGCCTTCCCTTTTATTATATTGTGTTTTTTGGGCTTTATATGTTCTAAATGGTGGTTTAGAGAAAGATATACCGAGTTTGAAATAAAATTTCATATGGGATATAACTCATAAAGGATGAGGTATTTGAATTATTATTATTTTAATGTTCGAAGGAATATATCAAGTGTATAATTGTTGATTACAACATATAACCGTAGGAGCTTGCATTTGATTTACATACTATTATAGGTAACCTTGTGGAATGGAATTTGATGTACATGGTGGATTTTTTTATGGGATCATTCATGATAAAGGAATGGTTTAGGAATTAAACAAGGATCAATTGGGTACATTATAGAGATTCTTGTTTTCCTCTTTCTCCCAGTTGATTTGAGGACAACAATGATGTGATGCCTTTGATATACTAAATTTTTATCATAATTTTATACGATGTGAGATATATGTATAGAGTTAATTTTAGGGAGGATTTTTACTACATCTTATAATAGTGTAACATTGTGGTTTTAACCATCATGTGGGGGAAAACCCAGTGGCATTTGGTTTGGATAGGATTCTTATAATACCCCTCAAATTAAAAAACCCATAATTAAATTTTTTATATCAGGTGTTTTAATTTCTTTCATTTTAATGAAATATTATGTTTATAGTTTAAAATTATTAAAAAAAATCATATATCAAACTATTATAATCAAATTGGACACGTACACTCAAATAACATTATTTTACAAAAAAAAATAGGTTTTAATATTTACAAATTAGTTTCATTAATAACACATTTTGAATACATAAAACACCTAACCAATGAATTTATTATAATACCTATAGACATTTATGTATTATTTATAAAAATTTGAAAGTTTGAGAAGATACAAACGGCCAATATAGGATATAATAATTAAGTGAACTGATTAGTACATTTTAAAATTTATGAAACCCTATAATATTTTTTTCATTTTTCATAATAATATTTGACTTCATATAAGCATTTATATACATGTGAAATAAAAATAGTTGATAAAATATTTCACAATAATTATCCTAATCAATATATAATTAAAAATAATAATAATGAGTGTTTCTTGTAAAACATGGGTATTTGTGAAAAAAATATCTTAAAAATATAATTCTTAACTATTAAATGGAAATAAAAATTCTTTTAATCATCACCCAATTATCTTACATTATGAAATCAAAATATTTCCAATAAATACCATTGCAACAGTATCATGTAGGTACATTGTAAATCATCGAAATATTAACCCATAAAAGGACTCATAAAACGAAATCACCATATTAGATAATTTCTAAGTCACTTATGAGTAACTGATCATTGGTGACATCTTTCACATTACATAATGATTTGGAGAGCTATATGTGAATCACTCATCATCATATCTATATTTGGCTCACAAATCATTCATCTAAATTATCCCATAACAACATCATAGATAAATCATATCTGTATTTCACTATTATCATATAACTTATAGGAATTTGGTATTCAATATGATTATAAATATCAATTTTTTTATCTCATAAATATGTGAAAAAGTTTCTATATCCAAATAAAAAAATTTTTAAACTCAAAATTACCCTAATATTGAGATATATAATTTATTTCAAAATAACCATAGAATCATATAATGAAAATTTATTTTTACTAATTTCTATTATTTTAAATATGATGGTCTTATCAAATTCATTAAATATCATTTTATCGGTAGATTAATCAGAGTAAAAAATAACCCCAATTAATGATGACATTATTTTGTTACAATACATTGCAAATAATGACCAAAATAATGGAATGTTTATATTATCACACTTTTATTCATAATTATGAAAATTTATTGAATAATATAAAATAACCACAACATAGATGAAAAATAATTTGATGAAATAATTAAAATAAATTTAAAAGAATGTCCATTCCCACTCTAGAATGTTTTCCATTTAAATGTCTTTGAATGAGTTAACATGAAAATGATTGTTTAAATATTATAATTTCAATAAATAGGTGGTAAAATAATTCTATTTCATTGTATATACATCATATAAATTAAATCATCAAGTGAACATTCCATGATTCTCAATTAAAAGGGATCGAAGATGAAAAATACGTTACCTTATAGTTGACATGACAGGTAAACAAATTATATTTTTGATAATATAAAAATATTATTTTATTTATGATAAACATTATTCAGGTGAAATAAATAAATAATATCACACATATTTAATTTATTACAATTTATTATATAATTATTAACACATTGATGTTCATGTCCTATGTTTTTTTGACATTCATTTGATAACAAAAAAACAATATCGGTATATTGACCATGTTCAAATGATTTATTGTTATATTATATCAAGAATATTAATGATGAAATTTTAATCATTATTATATATTAATAAAAAAATTAGAACACATTATTGGATGGTAGATATTTTAATTTAAGCACATAACTTCATGGAGGTGGTAATTCACATATATGCATGAGCCACCCTATCATTTTCTATCTGATTGAATGGTAAGAACGTAATAAATATATTATCATCCTAGAATCCAAATTCAATTATTAATATAACATATATTTTTAAAAACACAATAACCATCCATGTAATATGATGTTGAAAAATTAATCACATCACTTTATGGAGGTGGTAGTGCACGCTTATGCATCAGTGATTTTTTCAATTTTTTTATGATTTGAATCTAGAATGGAAATGGTTATTCCATCAACATAATAAAATATCATTAGATTAATGATACATATTTGATCATATCATTAGATATATATATTATTATTAGGATATATAATAACAAATAAATATGAGAAGCTTGTTCATGAGTTATACATATTTTTTGCAAATACTCCTCTCATTCACACCCTAACCCATAAAGGATATAGTTAATTTTGGAAATAAACATTTTGTAAATTTTTAGTTATGATATAAATCTACTTTTATAGATAATTAATGAGATAAATTGAATAAGAGTTGTGAGGAAGAGAGTATATGGGGAGAAAATTTGTAACTATGGTGGGTGGGATTCTTATAAATCCATAAAATGTTAATTTATAATATTTTTCTAATTTAATTAAAATATATCCAATTTTTTTTATATTATAATAAAAAAACTATAAGGTAGAAATATAATAAAAAATTTATACAATTTTAGGGGTAATATTGAACATTATATTTTGGTTAATCCCATTCATCCACCATGTTTTACCATAACTGTTAAACTCATTTAAAAAAAATTAAAGGTCTTTAATTTAATATTAAAAATTTAAACAAGATAATAAATATAGATTTAAATTTAACTTTTAAATATTTAATAACAAAATATTTATAATTCCATTTTTATGAATTTATTATAATCTAAAAATTAATTTCAGCCATTAAATGACTTTTTTATTAATATTCAGAAACTAAAGCATAAATTGAAAATAAAAACATGAATCATAGAATAATGATCGAATTTAATATTTAAAATTTTAAAAATCAATCAATTTGACCCCAAAAAATCATCACTCTAAAAAATCCTAAAACATATAATATATACTATTTTTAAAAATATATACTTTTAGTTTTCTCTATCTTGTACAAGAAACACACCATCAATTTTATTTTTTCTATATAAGTTAATAGAAATAAAAATTTAATTAATATAATAAATATATTTTTTTATCTCTGTTTTTATCATTTATATCAATTCCTATAATATTAAAATCTCTATCTTTATCATGATAATAAAATATTTGATAGGGAGTGAACAATTTGGAATTCTATATTTTTTATAAAAATTGAATCAAATTCATGGATAGTTTATCCAAATTTGACCATTATTGTATATAATATTATGAGATATCTATAATATCACTATAAATTAGTTGTATAATGTTCTTTTTTCATTCAAAACATAATATGTAATGTCATGAATTTAACCTTATTTTCATCTATACCGGGTTGATAAATTATATTACGGTTATAATTCATTAGAAATATAAAAAAAAAATTAATATGTAAAATTGTGAATTATTTTTTTATGATTCAATATTATAGGTTGTAAAAATTAATATTTTATAATAAGATAAAACTCAATGAAAAAAAATGTTTTTTTAAAATATTCCTATCAAAATAAAATAAGTGATCTTACATATAAATCAAATATATTTTTTCCATGATATTAAATGAATTTTGTTTGATAAAATTAAAATTATGTGACTTATAAAAAAATCTTAACAAATAACAAAATTTAAATTACATATCTTAAGTGATTGTTTTTATATAATATATATTTTTTCACATTGCTCCCCAAATGTCAATCATTTTAAAAAAAATCAAACAAATAAATCAAAATATTTTTTGTATCATATAATTAAAAAATGGAATAAATCTTATCGAGTATAATTTCTAAAATTTTAATAAATTAATTAGAAGAACCCCAATCAATGTGCATTAAAAAAAGATTTTCAGGAAAATTTATTTTTATGAATAAAATTTCATTAACCCCTATTAAATACCCATTAAAAACAATTAAATGAATATTAATTAATTTTTAGGGATATATAATCGAGTTATGAATCAATATAAATTAATTAAACATATTAAAATAAAAACAATATTCACATAAAAACAAATTATTAAAATTATATATATTAGATCTAGAAGATTTTATCATCATTTATAACTAAGGGATAATCAATTTATGTTTGAGAATTAATTTAAATAAGGGGAAATATTTTAAAATAAATTTTATTATACAATTATTCATGTTCATATATTACCAAATAATTCCTAGGTTATAATAGTCATATTAAATCATAATATTTCTATAGTTTATCATCATTATGTTAATCAAGATGTTTTATAAACCACATGCTCTAGAATAATATATTATTTACAAAGAATCATTATACAATCTTGTATTGTCACATCCTACCTACATAAATAGATTTAAACCTTAAAATTTTATCTAATGATTCCTATTTAGGGTTTCAATCATATCCAGAATTAATTCAATGGAGGTGAATAAAATATATAATTAAATAATTATAAAAAAATCATCCATTAATTCCTAATGATGACATTTACTTTTAAATATATCATTAATATTTTTGATATTATTAGAAAACATATAATTTTCTAAAAAGATGTTCAATCTTTGTGATTAACTTACTTTTGAAAGGATTTCTATAATCTTTCCTTACTAGATTATTCATAAAAATCATTTTGTATATTTTCCTCTTACATGTGTTTAAAAATTATTTTACCATATATATATAAGAAATATTATAATATATTAATAGAGAATTCATTCTATTCTATATGCACTATTTCATGCAGGGGTTTCTCTTAGATCATTTCTCACATATATCTTACATCTCATTCCTAGAAATTAATATTTAGGATTAATTTTTAATACATGAGACACTAAAATAATATTTTCATTGATTACAAGATCCAAAAAAGATAATAATTTATTCTGAATGTTATTATACATTATCCAACATCAAAATGGTTTGGATATTTTAAAATATTACGGAATGTTAACAAATACATCATCAATCACCAAATTCTTAGTAATAACACCCATGGTTAAACATTAAACCTTCCATAAATTAATAAATAAATCATATAACAAATATATAAGAAAAAATTATGAACTAAAAAAGAATAATATTTATATGATAACATATATTTATGATATCAACATAACTATTATCTCTAAACTACAATAATCAGTCATAAATTCATGTACAAAAAATATAAATCCAATAATTGTATATTCATAAAAATAGATTTTTTGATTACATTATAAAAAATATAATATTCAATAAATGAACCCATTATTTCATCCTTAAGTACTAATTACATTAATCATTTAATGTTCCAAATATATTTAACTTATTCAAAAATAACATTTATTACAAAGTCACTAAATCATTTTTCAATCCCATGGTTATATACACGATAAAACATATATAAATCATATAATAACTAATTATCCCAAGAAACCTTAATCACCTCAACATAAATTAAAATATTAACCTCAGCAGTTATTTTAATCCTTTTACCACATATCAAAAAACATGAAATCATTATTCTAAATTAAGCTTCACAATTAATCGCATGTGAAAACCAGGGGAAATATAGACCCATATCATCTAGAAATATCCAATAAATATTAAACCCAAATATTATGAATATAAATAAAATCCCATCACTTAAATACATTAAATTGAATATATGTGTGTAATGTTATTATCTACCATGGACACTTCATCCAATTACGTTATCCTAAATATTTGATTATTATCATATAATAATATCATTTAATAATAAATTATCATAATATTTTCATTGAGACTAATTATAAAACCCCATTCATAAACAACATATGATTACATAATTTTTAACAAGGGTCCCACTATGTTAAATATTAATTATATTTTTAATTTATATATTTTTAGAAATTAGAAAAACTATTATATATCAAACTGCTAAAAAACATTTGTCCAAAAAACTCATATTATATTTTTTAGTAAAAAATGGTTCAAATATTTACATTATAATTTCATTCCTGAACTATTTTATTCACTAATAATGTGTCCCAATTAACCTTTATATAACCACTACACATCCATCATGCTTATGAAAAAAATATAAACATTGATAAGGAGGTAAATATATAATAAACGGATGTAAAAAATAATGGAATTTTATTCTTCCAATTGATAATTTCTGAAACCCAATATTAATGTTTTACATTTTCATAAGAAACATTGAACAGAAAAAAAAATTACATATACAAGAAATAAAAAACATTATTCAGAGATTTTTAAAAAAATATCATAATAAATCAAAAATTAAAAATCATATCAATTAGGTTTTCTAATAAAAAATGTGAAATTATAGAAAAAAGTTCATGATAAAAAGAATTTCATAACATAAAAGAGGAATTGATAATCCCTTAAACAGAACCCTATTTTCTTAAATTATTAAATCAATTGTTTTCCTATAAAAACAAATAAATACATATCATTTTTTACCTTAGAATATTATACTACAATTATTGCTTTCAAAATCTCTAAAAATATAATTTCATAACTAGATAATTCATACATCTATCAGAAGTAAAGTATCACTTGTATAATCTATCACTTTACCCAATGCATTGGATATCTATATCCCGATCACCCAACATTAGAGCTATATCAGGATCACATATTATTAAAATATAATTTATAAGAACTATATAATTAACACACACACACACAGATATATATATATAAATATATCAATTTAATTATAAAACTGATATTTAACGAAATTCAAGATAATATGTAATAAAAGTTTAATTTTATTTAGGAATATTAAAAAATTATTATGTTTTTTAAAAATTCATTTTATAACTAATAATTCATAGAATATTAATTTAAATATAATATAAAAAAAACCCAAAATTTACTATATTATATAACTAATTAATAATAATTATGGTAGAAAATTTTACTCAGGACATATATATTAAGAAAATTATTTTTGAATCTCTGTAAAGAGTTAAAAAATAAAACATATTAGAAATAAAAAAAGATTTCTTAAATACGTTTTGATGAATATTAAATATAATAGATAAAAAAATTTCTGTACATTTAATGAATTTTTTGGAGTTTTATTGAATCACTTAAAATATTTTATATTTTGAAAAATCAATGTTGGTAAGAAGACACTATTTCTTAAAACATGTCTTATAAATCATTAGTATAATTAAAATTCAGTTATTATTGTATCAGGTAGTATGATTATGATTATTAAAATTCATTAACATTATTATCTTAATTATGAAATATATCCATATGGAATAATATGAACCACACAATATAGAACATGTTGCAATCATAGAATGTATCTAAATAGACAGAAATTTCGATGAGAAAATAAACATTCCTTGAGTCTAAATCACATTATATAAACATTAATTCCTATATAATAAAAATATATTAATAAATTTTTTTATCCTTTTTAATGTTTATTACCTTATTATTATCCAACTTATTTCATATCTAACACTGAATTATATTTTTAATAAATTAGTTTTTCTCATGTGAGATGTTTTGAGGATATTCGCTTCATAATCAGAAAATAGTTTTAGTTGGATGTCCATGGTCAATTGTTTAAATATTACATAACATACCAAATAATATCCATGAAACAATATCATATTTACACATTAAAAACAATTTTATAACATCTAATCGATGTAGGATATGAAAAATGAATCATATCTCCTCATGGAGGTTGTAAGCGAGATGTATGCACGATGAACAATATAATTTTCTAGTAGATGGAAGGATTTGAATTTAAATCAAATATTTTTGATTCATATTTAAATTTTTGAAATTAATTTCATATTTATTCCAATAATTTATCATAATAACATTTTTTTTAAGAATCGGTTGGAACATCAACACATCGCTTTATAGAGGTGGTATTCCACACGAACTAAAGAGTAATGTTTCCATTTCCCGTATGATGGAAAAGGTAATGGAAATGGGGATTTAAATGTAAATAAAAATATTTATCTATATTTATAATATTGATTATATCATATCATCATGGTGTGGATGATTTATAGGTTATAGAAGAATAAATAAACATCAAAACATTGTTGGGGTTTGAAACCTCTTCTTTTGAGAAAATCCTTTGGATTACAATATTATCATTCTATGATGGTTTTTAAGAGATTAAAAAAAACCTCAAGAAAATGATGTGTAAGTATATAAAATTATTTTTTATGATCATGGATTATCTAATTTGTCAATATTATTGAAGAAGGGGGGATTGGTGGTTCCCTTTCATAAGTGTGGTGATTCAAAATCTTGTAACTAGAAAAAATATTTGAATATAATATAAAACTAACTCAAGTGAAATGGATCTATATTCTGTTATATTCAATTGTATAGAGTCTAGTTTTTAATTAAAATTATCCAATAAAATATAGGAAATGTTAGTGCTTAATTTCAAATATATATTTTAGGTTAACCCCCTCATTTATCTTGTTTAAAATAAACTACAATAATAAATATTTTAGTATTTAATCTTTATGAAGTTAATTTAAAAAATATAGGTGGAAAATACCATGAAATGTTATGATATAATAGAAAATTTTAAATCCAATAATGTTATGATCAGATTTTATTGATCTTCAAATGACATAAAAAATTAATTTTTAAATATTAAATATCATTTAATGTCATTTTCATTATTATTTAGACAATTTAATTACAAAAAAATCACAATTACAATTGTGTTATAATATTAATATTTCAAACATTAACTAACATTCTTTAATATCAATAAAAATCGTAATTTACACAAAATTACACAAAATATAACATTGTGTTTTGAAAAAAATTATTATGATTTTAAACCCTCTTGAACAAGCATTACATGATCAATGTGTCAACTTTTTAAGTAATTATATTATTCTAAAAAATTAAAATTAATTTACTATCATAAATATATTCTATTAATAATTAATTTAAGAATATATAATATTACATACTATATTCAAATAAATATCTTAATCATGAATATAAAATAACTATGTTAAAGATAATGATATTTGAAATATAATTTTATTATTATAAGGGAATCCATATTCATGGAATGTATCTCAACAATTATAAATTAATTAATATAATATCATGTTTTCTCTTGAGTAACCTTATAATCTAATTTTAAGTTGAGGTATTATGATATTTTATTCCTTCAAAAATTGATTTAAAACGTTTACCCTATTTAATCATTTACTATGGAGATTACTTTACATCAAAGTTACTATAATATATTAAAAAATATTAAATAAAAATTAATAAAAAATTATTATATATTCTTGAGAAGTATTGAATCAACTTTTATGATTAAATTTAGATAATTGGTAAAAGAAAATTTAAATGAAATGTCAAAAAGCATACTAATAAATAGTTTTTCAAAAAATACATGTCGTAATTATATATTTGATTTCCAAGTTAAAAAATGTATACTGATTATTCCCATATAAATAGATGAATTATTGATAATTAAATTATACTTATTCACTATGTAAAAAATCCAAAACCCAACAAAACATTGCAATTATATACATTTAAATATTAGAAATGATAGTTTTTTCAAAATAATTTTTTTAATTATTAAATAAAAAATATTCTTTAAAGATAATCGAAAAAAATCAAAATATGATTATTATATGATGATTTTAAAATATTATTTTACAATATATAGTAAAATTAATAAAAATATAATAAATTAATTATAATATTTACATAAAAAAAAAAAAAAACTGGATTTTGAAGAAAAAAATTCACATGATTTAATTAAATTATCAACATTATTATCCTAATAAGGAAAATGAAATGAATATTAATCTATTTGATTATATAATTAACATTTATAATTATAAATAATATTAATCTTAATATATATATATGTATATTGTTCTCATAAAAACAGTTTCTTGAGAAATATATCTTCAACCATAAGATGATTTTATCTTATTTTATAACCATTTCATAATCAATGTTTTATATATTTATATTTTTAATAAGAAAAAAATTTCTTGATATATTTTGTAGATCAGTTGTTCTTATTCACATGTTTCAAACCAAGACCGAGGTAATAATGAACCTGTATATAATGAAATATTTCTTTACTATAACACCATTCGTATAGGCTTAGTGTTTCATATGTCACACACTATCGAAAATTATATAATTTAAATATAATAAATTCTAAAATATTGATTAGTTACATTTATTCAAAATGGTATCTATTTTTTGGAATGGATATAAATTTCAAGCCTCTCCCAAAATCTATTCATTAACCATTAATCCACCTAGCTCTTTGAAACATATGTCGGATTTTGGGACATACTTCATCTAAAATTCCATAAAAATTATCTTCAGCATCAGGAAGTTTATGTATCCACATCCATGGGAAGTTCCCATTATATACAATCTTTTTCATGTTCCTCCAATATTATTTCTCATCAATAATTTTCATTTAATTAGGGGATGGCAGGGATTAAATTTAATGATTAATATTATGGTCTGTGTAGTTTAAATTACCATTAGTGTTTATTGGGATCATAACTTCTTAGAACTGACTTAATGTAATTATTTAGAAAGCTCCATTTGAGGTATGGTATGTTAGAACTCTCTTTTCATTTTGAAAATTGTGGAACTAAATAATATTTTATCTCTATTTTTATTAGTGTGAATTAGACTAAATATTTAAAATGAACCTTGTGTGTAAATATTAGTGGAATGTGGTTGTTAGACAAGTGTATACATGTTTAATATTATATTTCATTTTACATCATGTTTTTTCTTCTTTTACTAAAACAGATTCACATTTTTTTATTTAGGGTACCTTAATATAAAATATTGAATGCACCACCATTCATCATTGATTAAAAAGAAATATATAAAAATGAAAATGTTTTCATGAAAACGAAATCCAAATGATAAAATGTTTTTATAAGGATGAATGTAATATTTTTTATACAAAAATATATTTCCCTTTGATGGGGAGTTTCTTCTTATTATATAAAAGATTTTTTTATATATAGTGTACTTTATTTTTAAATTGTTGTGGTCAAGTTCTGATACACTATTTGTTATGTGTTTCGAATTGGGGATGCATTTTAATGCCTGTGCTGGGTAGAAGGATTTCATTCGTTGGTATGTTTTTGGAAACATGGGTTTATTAGTAAGATTGGGTTACACGTTGGGAATATTTTATAGAAAACAATATCAAGTAACCTAGAGTCAATGTTTTCCATTTGTCATTGGAATAAGATAAAATAGATTCAATCATGATGGATAAAATATTTTAGTAGTATTAGAAGACTATATACATTCATTTTTCAAACACATGTTTTGAAAAAATGAAAAAAAAAACAAAAAAAAATAATTGAGAAATTTTTTATTAATTTTATCATATACCTAAAAACATTCCTATATCCCATATAAGTATCATGGGGAAAGGAAAAAATGCTAATGGTTGTGGGAAAATTCGTTATAATGGAAACTGTGTAACATAATCTATAACTAAATAAATATATCATTAATAATAATGTAGAGATAAAAAATAATCAAATTTTACTTATAAAAAATTATCATATAAGTACAATATATATAAGGATGAAAGAGAAACCTAAATAATAATATGGATAAAAATATGAAATTTCATAGTATTATAACAGAGATTTTAGGCATCCAAATCAATTCAACAATGTATTCTTCCAAACCATTATAAGAAATTTCATATACATACAACAAATTCGAAATCATGTTTAACTCATAAGATGTCATTCTTTACTCAATGTGTTGGAGGGATATATTTGAATCACACTTATCTAGTTAATAATATAATTAAAAATCTATTGTAGATATTGTATCCAGTACACCTTGATATATAAATTAACTTCACATCACATAATGAATATCAAACATATGCTTGCGATAAGATCATAAAACATTGATCAGTTCAACTTATCACAAATGATGAGAAATAAATATATTTTGTAAATTTCATATCATCATAATCATGAAACATCCATTTAAAAAATAAATATGTTATAATTTTATCATATTCGTGTTAAACTATATGTGATAAAAATGGATATTATGAAATTTGAAAATTTTCATTACATTTGATCTTGAATAGTTTCTCGGGAATATAACAATTCATTTTGAAATCACATATTTAAAATATTGAAAACTTATAAAACCACAGGGAATTTTTATTATTCAATCTTAACAAGGAAACAATTAATGTAGGACTCAAATAAATTTATGTACATGAAAAAAGTAAAAACAGATCATACAATATAATTTTAAATAAAACATTATTTTCAAACTTTTGTAAAAAGTAAAAAAATTGCTAGTTTAAAAAGATACATTAAATTGATTCCTATTAAATCCATTTAAATAGTTTAAAATTTAGTGAAAATAAAATTTTTAATAAATTTAATTTATAATAATTAACTTAAAATAAATAATTTTAAAAACCATTAACAAGAAAGACGAAAAACATCGACCAAAGAGTAAATAAGCCCAATTTTTTTTAAAAATAATTCATGACCATTTTTAGTACCGAGTAGTGAAAAATAGTGGCAATAAAGAATTATTCAAGAAATAAAAAAAATGAACATATGATATATTGGGTAATAGATAAGATCCCTATAATTTTTTATAATAGTGATTTTGTATACACAAGCCCAAATGGAAATTATATTGTGACATAAAACCTTATCACTTTGGTAAGCTTTAAAAAAACAACATATAATAAATATCCTTATAGATATTTTTAATTCACCATAATTTTAAATATAATAATTATAGAATACATCCATTATATTTATATACACCACAAAAAATCACCAGTGGTGAATATGGAATAATTGAAACAGTTATAATAATGTCATTTGAATCCCTTACAATGATCGTAACATTGGTTTAAGAATTAATAAATGATTCAAATATGTTCAAAAAGATTAAAACAATATAAAATAATTGACTTAAAAATATGGAATAATCAAATGTCATTACACAAATTATTTTAGCATAACATAATCAATTTGATAAAAATTAAACCCAATGAAATGAAATTGAGTTAATAATCACCTTACCTCGTGTACAAATTTCATTATAATTTATTTTATCATGATGTATAATAAATTTATATTTATTATAAATCAATAATAATATTATTAATACACATAAATACATGAATATTTTTTATAATATTTTATCAATCTTTTATTAGTTATCTTTCTTTATTAAAGTCATTTCAGGTGTTAATAACTTCATTTTTCATTTATTAATCGATTTGATAGTTATGGTCCATTCATATTGATATCGGAGAAAATAATATTAAAATTTATAATAATAACATATATATATATATATATCATATATATTCATTATGTATAAATTAATTGTCCTCCATTAATGGAAGACATGAAAAATGAATCACATCACTTAGTGGTGGTAATAATCGACATATACACAAAAGCGATGTTATGGTTATTTAATGGTAGAAGGTTATTTAGATAAAAGATAAATTATATTTAAATAATAATAATAAATATATATAATATAATATATGTTTTTTATTAAAATATTTATATCCAATTGTGTGTTTTGGTGATGAAAATAGATTGAATTGTTACGTATTTCTGGTAGATTGTTTGTACAAATAAGCAATGTTTACATTTTTCATATTATATAATAGAGGTTGAGAATTATTGTAATATAATTATAATAAATATAAAATTTTATATATTAGACAAGATAAATTTTTTATCATATGTACAAATGATTTATAATAATTATAAGATGAAATAAACATTGAATGGTTTGGTTAAGACGATTACCTATTATTTAATATTCCACATTTGTATTACCAAATAAGCCATCTAATGGTGGATTAAAGAAAATAAATTTGTTTCAGGAATGAATTTTTGTAATCATGTAACATATTAGTGTATGGATTTTATGTCCTATAAAGTTTAATAAATTTAAATTAATTAGAAGTGGGTGTTTCCATTTATAACTGAGGAAAAAAGACACAATGGTAATTATATAAAATATTAAAATATAATATATGTCATAATCATGTAAATTGGATAAACTATAAATTATTTTTATTTTGGGACCACATAATATATACAAACCTTTTTAACATTATAATTTACACATGTTTACACTTCATTCCAATCCTTATCTTTTCATTTAACCCCACTGATAACCCACTATAGTTGTAACCATATTGATGCTTAATTCAGAGTGTGAAACTTTTGGGAATAATTTTTTTTACTAAACAAAAGTTTTGAGTGAGAATAACCAATTCCAAGATTAATCCTCGGAGGATAAATTCGTTTATACTTTTTTAAAATTCTTTTCTAACAATAGAATATTTTTAGACATTTTTCTTAATAGAAATGATTTAATATTTTTGTCTAATTAATAAAATCATATCCTCATTTGTATTAATTTTATAATTAGATTTTCTCTATAATTCATTTTTCTCATTAACAACATTTTCATGATCTATCTAAATTTTATCCTTTTAATAATTAACATCCACAATGTTTTTTCAAATAGAGAGAGTTTTGAAATATTTGTGATCAATATATTTAGAGTAATCAAATCTTTCATTTTTTTAAAAATTTATTCTAAAATTTTCCTTATCATTTTTTTTCATTATAATTTTAGTTTTAATCACCTTTTAAAACATTGATACTTCTTCAAAATTTGGTAACGAAATATCTTTTGACAAGTAATATTCTTAATCTGAGGATTTAGAATTTTCTTCACCCGGATAATCATCTCTTAAAGAAGTGTTAGTTATGGATTCAGTAGTGTATACCTTATACATGAAACAATTATTTCAATATGAATTATATTAATAAGACTAACATTCTTTTGTCCATTATATTAATTATTTTTACATTCATTAGATTATTCTCCATCAAATTCACTGCCATGAATAGTTTCCATAAAAACATCATTTCCCTTATACATATAATATCATTTCTAATTCCTTTAAAAATATCCATCATTTCTATCCTTTATTTTTAGATTAGGACATCCTGGTCTAATATGTCCAGCTTTCATGCATTCATGACATGTGACATTAGAGTCTATTTTATCCTTCTTATCCATTATCATGTATATGTATTATAAAAAATTCTTACCAAAAATAGGTTTCATTTTTTTGTGAAATATTGGCTAAATAATTCTCTAATTGTTTATATTCACTTGATTCTGATTGAACAACCAATTTCTTTGACTTTGTTGACATAACATCATTATTAGGAGTCATGACTCATATTTGATTTCAATTAGTAGGTAAAATAAACACTTATAATAGTCATCATTATATTTTATATATCTCTCTTTAATATATTCTCATGTTGCAATAATTTTACAAAGGACCCATCAAGAGTAATAGTTTTGACTTTCCATAATTCATCAATCTTAGTTCTCTAAGATTCACATTCAATAAGAATGATATCTATAATCTTATCTATATGAATCTAATTATCTAATCATTGTCTCCCATCGAATATAGTCTATTTAAAAATGTGTTTTATCATAGCTTAATATTAGTTAATGGTTCTCGATATGGAAAAACAATCCTTTTATAATATGCATTGTGTGTGACTCTTATAGTCTCAATATAATTAGATGTTCCAATATGTGTAATTTCTATCATCTTCCACATAACATTGGATTCATAACAAGATGATAGATAGTTTAATATATTCTTGGTCATTGAACAATGTAATTTATTTTGTTTCCTATAGTTTACATGATATTACTTCTTTTCTTCGTTGTTAAAAGTACATACTTCTTTGTTAGGTATCAAGTAATATTTAGAAATAATTAAAAATTTATCAATACTAGTATTCATAAGATAACATCATCAATATGTATCTCTGGTATTCATAATAATTTATATAAAAAATTTATTATCTTTTCAGATTCAAATTTTATATTGATCTGACATTGATTCTGACGATGATTCCAAAACAAATCCCACTAAACACATTATTTTATTACGTATTTATAAATAAAGTGTTTATATTTTTTTTGACTAATATAAAAAGTTATGTATGAAAATATATGGACAGTGGAAACCAACACTGATACCAATTGTTGGATCAAAATATTAAAGTAGATGGCACAATACAAAAATGTGGGGGGGAATTATATGTTTAAAAAAATTAATTTTTATCCCTTAAAATGAAATATGATAAAAATAATTAAAATAATTCCATAAACTACACCTATTATAGTATTAAAACAACAAATCAAGCTGACCCCCAGTCTTGTAAGTATCATAATACGAATTATTACATCAATGTATTTCATTGGATAAAATATAATTTAATCATATACATAGAATAAATTTTTAGATCCGAGTTAGCGTGTATTATCACTTTATCACAATGGTTATTAGAAAAAAATCATTCTACTGATTCAATCGAAATTCATATATATTCTTATTGGGTATTAAATTGATAGTTATTAGTGTATTAATTGTAAATCATAATGATAATTGTTATGATAATCAATATAATGAATAAAATAAGAATATGTAAAAAAATCCCATTCAATTACTAATCAGCGGAAATGTAAAAAACTAAAATTCATCTAATCCAAATTGAAGGGTTTTCATTCACCAAGGATAGTGTTTTGTTTATTTATACATTCAAAAACTTCATTCATAACATGAATATGAAAATCCCATGATTTGATTATTGGTTACAGTATGTCTGTGTATCCCATGCTGCCCTTTATTAGGAAAGTAATTCACACCTCTGCCATTCTAGCCTAAAAATCCCTAGATCTACAAAAGATCAGAACCAGTTTTTCATCCTTTCCCTGATATCCCTTGATCATATTTACAATTTATTGGTATCACATTATTAATAACACTCTATGAATATAAAATTTTATAAAAAAGTTGTTCATAGCTTCTAGACATCAATGATTTATCATAAATCATTTTTTTGATAGAGCTCTCACAGATTCTTTCCAATTTAAACAAAGATTAAACATCACTGAACTCATTTAAATGACTGGGTATTTATATCCATCACCCCAATGGTAATATTTTGGTTCCAATGGTTTGATCTCATCCTAAAAATCAGTGTTACTTGGAAACCTGTCACTCCAAAGGTTATATTGTAATAGAAAAAACAACATCATTTTATTAAACATATTGAACCACAATATATGATATCTTTTTATTATGTATTTTCTTTTTGATATTACACTATTTTTGGGTTATGATGAATTGTGTGTGAAAATTATGATTAGAATAAAAATGTTTAAAGAAAATGAGTTAGATATTATTTGGGAAGAAAGTGTTTACAATTTAACTAGTTTGAACAAAAAAACAATATGATGAAAAAGTATGTTTGATGAAAAAGAACGTCTGATGAAAAATTATATTCGTCCTTATTATGATAATAATAGAAATAAGAATAATATGAAATATCAGTGTCTCAAATAGTTAATATTATTTTCATCATACTAGTTATGTAAATCTTAATGAAAAAACTAAAAAAATATTAATTCATTTAAATTTTTTTTATTTCCAAAACAAAAAATGAGTGACAATTAAAAATACAACTTTTTGATATAACATATTTGTATAGGTTTTCAATGATAACACAAATTTTTAAATTCATACATGGAAACATTGGCAGTCCTATGATAACTTCCATAGAAATTTCATCTCATTTTAACAAAGGAAAAAGAAAATGCTACATAACTTCTAAATAATGACTCTTCAGAGTTATAACTTATTTGAAAAAAAACCATTTGTCAAGTGATCAATAATTTATCACATCTTGTTATCCAAACCAAAATATTCTATATAATCCCTATAAATATTACTGAAACCAAGTTATGTACATAAATATTATATATGAGAATCAATCAACAATTACATTTTTTACTAAAATATAGGTGTATTATATAATCTCTTCCCAATTTTTTGAACACCATATTCACAAATGACATCAGATAATTTCCAATCATTCAATTCTTTTATTTTTTTTTAATGTTTACACCATCAGATTGATATTTTTTAACTTTATAATATAGTAGGTTTTTCAAACATTTTAAAAATAAGGGATATCTCCCCTAACATTGTAATTCCCATAAATAATTTTATATGATATATGAACATAATATCCCACTAAATCCCAAGTTGGGTCAAAATTCTATCATATTTTCTAATCAAAAAATATTATACCTTGTATTCTATCCATATGTGTTAATATATTTGGATATTATAATCCTTGAGTGACAAGAGCTATCAATTTTGTCTCATATTCAAATCATTTTTCAAAATGTTTATATTAATTCTTCATGATATAGGTAATACTCAGATATTTCACCATAGATATATTTTCGTCATAACATATCTGAAATGATTATAGATACCAAATCCTGATCATGGGTTTAACAGTAATGTTTTGGGGGCCTTAAATTTCCATTATTCATATGAAATAACATTATCAGTTTATGTTATGGCACCACAACGTCCCTAATTTAATGCATCAATATATATCAAAAACTCATAATTTCTATATTGTAGAGTTAAAATCATAGCATTGACCAATATTCTCTTTAGTTCATTACAAAATTATTCATATTCTTTTTTCCAAAAAAATGTAACCCCTCTATATATATGATTCGTTTAAAGGAAAGCCAACCAGAAAAATGTATATACGAGTCACCTAAGAAGATATTTAATGTGGCACAATTTCTTCTGGACTGCCAAATTTTTGGGCCTCAAAATCGAGAGTTATTTTGAGGAAAGGAAGGTTTTATAAAAAAATAGTTTTTCAACAACAGTTCATGGGCCACAATGAATAGATTATTCTAACAAAATTATAAAATTATTGTGATATACAGACTAAAAATGTGGAATTTGAAATTTGATTCTTTCTACACAAATGTCTTAACAATATTTATTTAAATATGTCTGGTCATTCACAGGAAGAATTTCATTCATCAGAGGCTCATAATTTTTGGAATCGAGTCGTTGATTTATGAAGCCCCAGATTGTTTCCAATTATTTGATGAAAATAGGCTGTACAGTGGATAAAGTAATGATTCATAGAACATTGAAACTTCACGATGGATGTTATACCGCAATAGATTATTTTTTATTTCTAATTAGTTGGTTTTTTGGGTTTTTTTACTTATATAAATGATACTAATATTATAATTGTCAATAATGTATTTCATTATAGAATATTTTCACTACTAGATGAATTTAGTTCAATCACATGCAGTTCATGAGGGAGGATTTGATGAATGATATGAGTTTCCTGAGGGTGGATTTTGCGAAGTATAAGAATTTATTGAGGATAAAAATCTATGAAGGTGTTTGTTGTTGAATACAATTCATGAAGTTTGTTTTCATAGGTCATAGGGAAGTAGCTCGCAGTGGAAAATGGAAATAGAGGAAAAGGATCTCAGTGAAGAATTAGTGGTTCACATGGAACTGGCCATCCATCAAGCATAGGTGTTATGGGATTAAAACGTTTTCTATATAGAACTTTCACCACATGGGGAAAGGTAGTTCACATAGTATGTATGAATGATAATAGGGAGTGAATATAAGTTTGTGAATGGACAAAATCATTGAACAAAAAATCATAATATAATAGTATGTGGAATATTTTATTTAATCTCTTTCATGAAAAAAATTCTTCATTAGGGAATATACCTACAATTGATGATGAATTCATTATTGATAATGAAGGGACCTGGATGTCCATAAACTTTTTTTTTGTACTTTCATTATCAGTGAGTAGTGGTAAAGTAAAAATGTGTTCCTTTGCACTGTAAATCATCCATAAAAGGATATTTTAAGGGTGAATCATTAGAATGTAGTGATAGGATCTGAATAATTGTAATGTCTGTGAGACTGGGCATAGAAGTAATCTAGCTAGAACCATGATTTTGAAGTGAGACTCAAATATTATTTTATATCAGCACATTTTTTCTGTTCTTTATGGGCGTAGAAAAGAGATGGTGAACCAAGTATAATAAATGTATATCAATTAGGATTTCATTTATATTCATACAATCATATGGGAAATTCATATAATAGTGTTGATATAATAAAGAAACAAGTTGCAAATGTTGATGTTTCTTTAATCATTGAGACAATTGTTCCCCTCCCCCCTCAGATTAGTTAACCTATTTTGGGTAACAATTTGTGTAAGAGCTTGTTTGATTATCAGTGGTTCTTTCATAATGTCTTAAATTGATGTTGTTAGCCACAAAGATATTTTGATATTTGATGAAGAGAATTTTCATCTTTGGATGAATCAAATACTACACTTCTCTATATCTTTAGATATAAATTTATTTATATAAAAAATTAATGGTATGTCTTATAGTATAGATATTAATGTTTTATTCAACGAATTTCACAGATTATTGGATGATGATTCACAATGAATCCATTCATTATGTTGATACTATTAGGTACACTTAGGCTAGATACCCAAATAGGGGTGAATCCAGGAATGAAAGATTAAAACAATTTCCCATTTTGATCATGTTTTATTATTATAAAAAACTCTACTCTCTCTATTTATTATTAAAGAGTATGAAAAAATCATAATTCTTTCCCATGATATAGAAATTTTAATTGGTTCACCCTCACTAGGCTACCTCTAAAAATTATACACCAGTGATGTGTTGATTTACCAAATACACAATAAGAACACTGTTGTTTACAATGTTTGGATTGATCTAATTGTTCCTCTTGGTTTATAAACAATCAAAAATGAAAGCCCACGACTCACTCAACTGATGTGTGATTGATGCTTCTTCATAAGACACATTCACAGTTTATATACTTGTGGGTCCTTTCATTTTATCAAATGAATGCATCCATAACTATATCTAGATGCTCTATCAAAGTACAAAACTATTCTACTAATAAATACCCCCTTTCCACTGAACACATAGAAATACATTTTAAACAAGATTTATCAATGATCATTTCTTTTATTAAATCCCAATTTTGTGAAGCTAGACAGGCCTTCATGAAGTTCCTACATCTTCACAAAGAAAACACCATCACAGAGCTAACTTCTTCGTAGAGAATTCTTCTTTATAGAGATGGACCATTTTAAGAGATTGAGCCTTCACCGAGCATAGTAATCCATATAGCTTAAGACATTTCAAAGTGACATCCTTCGTGAAGCTCATAGAGCCAACATAGAACATACCTGTATAACATAGCATGATTATCCACTACAAAGCTCTTCCATTCATGAACAAACTTCCTCTGCACACCACCAATGTGATTCACGAGAAGAAAAGTTTTCTGGAAAAAATATATTCTCTTCTCTATGGGGTTGCACCCTATTTATAGGAGATTAAACTGACTTGAGGTCCTTCTATGAAATTTCTGCAACACATCAGCTCAAACCATAATTCTCTGAAACTTATTAAAAAATTCTCTCAATATCATGAAGAACCACCACAATTTTCTGAATGAAGATCTTGTTTTACTCATGGAAAATTCCTTTTAATCTTTTTCACCACTACTGTAATGCTCCATCACAATTATCTTTACCTCTACTATTAGCGAAGATCATCATCACCACTGCAATTATCCCTCCAGATAATCCAATCATTTTTCATGGTTCTTCCAAAAGCTACCATCATTCACCGCATTATTATCCCCTATCTTAATGCCCTACCTATCTGCTTATCCCCATGTCATTGACTAAGAAATTTTCTCCCTTAGATATCCCATATTTTTTTCCCCATTTGGAGTCACCTTTTCTCTCCCTTTATCAACCAACCCAATGGTCATGCTTTTGTGGTTTCCAATAGAGTAGAGACATAGATAGTCACATTTTGGAAAAGAGTACCATATATTAGGGAGATGGGTGTTACACATCCATACTTGTTCATTTGTGGGTAGTTGACTAGACTCACAGAGAAAGTCAAGGCCTCTCAAATGTTTCCTTGGGAAAGTATTTTATCATAATTTCTACCACCTATATTTCTATAGGCACATACATCAACATCAAAATACCTTGCTTCACCTTGTAATTGATAAAATGATACATTTTTCTCAATTTTTCTCTTCCTTGAGTGATGAACTGTATTTTTTCTAGGATTTATAGCAATATAAATGTTGCACTAGATTCCAATCAAGGACATCACTTCCTCTCCCATATCATCAAGATACTACTTCATCCTCAGTAACTATGTGAACTCTTGAGTGTCTGCAATATACTCATGTATTGTGGTTCTTAATGAAATGAAATGATTCTTCTTACATATCCAAGAGACTCAAAATACACCTATATAAAATGCACTGTTATATGATGATTTTCTATTATCTCATAAACCGGACCAATCTGTATATGTATAACCCAAAAGCTCTAGATAGAGTTTTCCATTATACATCAAATAGAATACCACAATTCCTTTAATATAGTGAAATATTTATTACAAAAAAATCAAGTGGCTTTCTTTGGGATTTCATTGAAATTGCGCAACTTGGTGTGTGGTGAATGAATTATCTGATCTTATCACAGTTAGGTATAGTACACTCCCAATAATCATCCATTATTTTGTGATAATAACTCCATTACCATCATTATCCTTTGATAATTTCATCTGGGTAGCAACCAAAGTCTTCATATTAATGAAATTTTTCCATTTTAAATATTATCAAAACCTCGTCATCATATTATGATTTTAAAATTAAGGTGTCATTCCATCATTATGTTACCTATAAACCCATGAAAAACGTCTTCTTAACTATAAGGGACATTTCAAAATCAATTTTCTTGAATTTAGAAAACTATATGCACGGAGATTTATCTGATCCACCAAATATTATGTCATAGACATAAACTAATACAATCATCCATTGATTAATATAATTGTTTAGATATCTATTTTAATCTACAACACTAAACTATAAACCCAGATTCTTAAAAAACCGATGAAGCCTCTAGTACAACTCTCTTGGATATTACTTCATCCCAAATAGAACCTTCTTCAAACGAAAGTTTTTCTTCTCATATTAACGAATTAGAAAACCATTTGTGTGCCTAATATAAACATCCTCCTCTTGAACCCCATTCATAAATACAGATTTGATGTCCATCAGTAATACTTCGAACATCTGTTGCACTTCAATGGATTGGAATAATATGATTGTCTACGACCTTTCAACCAATGAAAATGTCTCATCAATATATATACATTCTATTATGGAGTATCCTTTACACAGTATTCGTTCATTGTTTCGAATCACTATACCATATTCATTCATCATTTTGCAAAAGAACCATTTATTCATGATGACATTCTTATCATCTAGCTTTGAAACAATATACCATGTAAGATTCTACTCAATTGGATCTATCTATTTTTTAATAACCGAAAACCACTTTTCGTCTTTAGCTTCATCAGCAAAAAATTTAGCCTCTACTAGTGATAGGAATGATGGATGCGGCAGTGATTTCATTATTCCTATCAATATAGAAATTTTATGATCACCAATGATATTTTTCTTATCAATTTCATCCCAACTATTTTTCTTCATTGTATTTACCGACTTACCTTCCTTATACTCATCATCACTATATTCTCCTAAATCAGTGTCTTCCACATCTTCTACCCTTGTGTTTCATTCCTCCTCATATAATTCATCCCCAAATTGATCATTATTTTGTTGGATTCTCTATTAATTCTCCACTATAGTGAAATAATTTCTCTCAACTACTTTTCCCAACCTCTCATTAAATCTTTTGTAATTTTTTTTATTTTCTCAAGTAGATAAGTAATATCCCCTCTTTTCCTCGTGAGTCAAATTTCTTGTGTTTATCAATGTTTATAATTAAAAAAATACTTCAAAATATTTGAAACAAGTTCACCATAAACATCTTATTTTACAACATATCATACATATTAATTAATACATTTATACTTAATACAACCCTGTTAGAAATGTAGACTGATTTCAATACTACTTCCTTCCAAATTTTCCTAGGTAGGATTTTTTCAATACACATTTATCTATCCATGTTGTTGATTATATGATTCCTCTTCTCAACCCCTATGATCAGTTGGGGAGTTCATAATGATGAAACTTGGTGGCTTATTCCATCCTTATCATGATATTCTTCCACTTGACTATTTTGTAATTTTATACCCTTATCAAAAGTAATTCTCAGAATTTTCAGCACAAGCATCCTTTCAGATTCTCAGTGATATTATTTTATGCAGTTGAACACAAAATCCTTGTGAGAAATGAAAAATAACCATGTCATTCTTATTAAATAATCTATTAAAAGAATATAATATATTTTCCCATCAATTCATCATGGTGATAAATGGGCACAAGCATCAACATGCAACAATTCTTTCCCTCTTCTCTACATATTTTACTTTTTTTGTATGTCTTTCTAATTATCTTTCCTTGTTGACAAGAATCGTACATTTTTGTACGATCACGTGATAGTTTAGGTAGGTGTCTAGATGTATCGCAATTCATAAGAACATTTAGGGATTGCTGGCATAGATGAATCAGCTGTTTATGCCACAACAGTTTTTCTTCCTCCCTAGACAATAACCACATATCAAAATTTTCGCAAATAAGGGAGATATTTCCCTTCATTATTATTCCCAATAGAACAACTACACCATATATTTCTTTGATAATACATTCCTTATTATTTTACTATAATGAATTCCTTATGTCACATAGTTTTCTGACATAAAGAAAATTGTGACATAGACCTTCAACTACTACGACATCAGCACATACCATATCATAGCTCTCAAACCTAGCCTTTTCTGATCCAATAATTTCAAGACATATTCATTTCCAAAAATCACAACTCCTTCTTTTTCATACATTATTCCTAGAAGAGGATTCATATTACCATTAAAATTATAATTGAAACCACATTCATGCATCCATATACATGAATGGTCTGATTCTTCAAGAGAAATTTCTACCACCACTACCTTCACATCCTTTTTGTTTTTGATCAATGTATTTGACCTCATGCTAGGTGTAGTTTGAAAATCATGATCTTACTCAGAGTGAGATGGCCTATATTTATCCTACAGTGCGTCAAATCAATTTTTCATAATCATCCCATTGGTTGGTATGTTGACTAACAATTTGTGAAAAATTTGATTCTCCAATGGCACATTCCACAACATAGTGGGTGTACAATATATATCAATGTGAACAAATTATTCACAACAAAAAAATTTCCCTGGAAGGATGTTCTATAATATCAATCACTATTTGGATGCCAATTTTTTTCTTATTGCCATAGGTATCTCCTAGCTATTGAACTCAAATACTGTGACTTCCCCATCATTCTATAATAATAACACATGATATTGGGTTCATTCCCATATTTCACTTATGCACAGCTAGTTTACCCTTGGGATTTCTAAAAATTATGTTTCTACATTGTTTCCAAATCTACATTCAATATTGGAAAGGGTGTTTTTGGTCTGAATTATTTATTCATAACATAATAATTTTGGTCAATCCCCACATGAGACTTTACTTCTGAACACAATTGTTGGCTCTTTTCTGCTGGATAACTATTCTTCACATCCAATTTTTTTTGGATTTTGAGTGGTCTGCATTGATGATGTCACATTGGGAGTCAAGACATTTCCTTTATCCTTCAATTTTTTACAGGATTCCCTCATCTACAATATGTTATTTTATATGATTGATTGGATGTTTAACTTTGTTAGGCAAGAATTAGATGTCCCTTTTCTTCTCATCAGCATTGAGAATATGTCCATCAACTATTTCTGAGCCATAGGGCCTATAAGACTCATCATTTAAAATTTCATTTACCATCTCAGACTACTCATCATCCTACTATTTCATGTACATTTTGGAATCATGTACCTCATTGTTGGATTTCTCTGTGTTTCTCTTCAGACATCTATCTCTTCAAACAAATCTTCTAATTCATCTTCCATGTCTACTTTTCCTTCAATTCCTCCTTCTTCGTTAGCATTGGTTTCTATTTTTATGCAAACTACTGATAACTTCCCCAATAGTAATCACTCCATGTTCTATAAAATTACTTTTCTCTTTATCCCCTTCATCCTAATACTCATCTAAACTGTCACTTTCTTGTGAAAAAAGATTCTTTATCTTTAATAAATTTCACTTGAGTTATTTCATTCTTTTTACATACCTGAAGAGTTTATCATTCGAATTTTAGCTTCATCATCATAATTTTATTGTAACATACTGGGGAACATTACTATAAAATTTATAACCTTTACACATCGTAAATAAGACATTGGAAGTTTCCCTCTTATCATTCCTTTTCATCAATACATATTTGATGAAAAAAAAGACATCACCTAATTTGCCTCTTCATTTTCTTGATAACCATTAATGGTGAGATTATTTATGGCCATTAATGTGACATACATAGATTTCACCCTCTCCACAGCCTGGTAATCATCATTCCTCATTTCATATGAAACTATGGTACTGTTCAAATTGTCCATTGTCAACACTTTCAGATCATTATCTTTCAGAACTGAAACATTCGAATTGAACCATTGTGAAATTTTCATCACGATGCACTTCATAATCAATATTTCTTCAATGAATTCTCTAAGACATCACATTTCCTCCAAAACAATATTTACTCTGTCAATGAATGCACTAATAGAGTCATTTGGGTTCATTTATAAATCATTATACTTGTTCTACATAACTTACATATTTTCCACTATGGCCAGTGTATATTCTTCATATATATTCAATATATTTTCACGTATAGCATGTGATGTTTTTCATGATATAACTTTTTTATATAAAGAAATGGATTGCGTTCCCCATAAGGAATTGATTAAATTGGTGCCATTATCTTACTCTGTTATTTTAGCTTCTAATAAAGCACCAATATTTTAATTAGAGGTGATATCATGCATTACTGCTATAAACAAATCCATTTCGAAATATCAGAAGTAGTATTGCATCTGATGCTTCCGTAGCTGAATATTATTCTCTTTAAATATGGTAATTCTTTTTTTATTTTTTACCTTTATTTTAGAGAGAAAAACTTATATCAACCTTTCCCTAAGATACAAATTGTTAGCTCCACATAGGCTAAATACCATAACTGGGGTTTGTGGTGAATCTAGGTATGACAGATTAAAACAATTCCACTTTGGATCATGTTTTATTAATATACAAATCTCTCTTCTCTCTTATTCCTATTGTAGAGTGTGAAAAAATCATAAATCATGCACATGAAACTGCAATTTTACATGGTTCACCCTCACTGAGCTACATCTAAGGAGCATGCACCAGTGATATTCCAATGTACCAAATCCATTATAATTGCATAGTTTTTTACAGTGTTTGGAGTTAACATATTCTCCCTCTTGGTTTACATACAATCACAAAAAAAATCTCATTACTCTCTCAACTGAAGTGTGCACTTTTCTTTTTCTAAAAAAATTCACCAACAGTTTATAGATTCCTAGTTCCTTTTATTATCTCTAATTAATGCATCTTTCATAGTACGTCTATGATCTATTGAAGTCAAACTTCATCCATAGATGAACACACCATTTCCACAGAACACTTGGAAATACCTTTTGAACATACCTCCACAAATCTCACTGCTTTTCAATGCTCAAGCTTTTAAAAAAACTCAAAAATCCATCACAGTGTTCCTTCTTCTTCCAAAGAATAGAACTTTTCAAAGATCACTACTTCGTAGATCACACTGATTTGCAATGCTCAGGCCTACACGAAAAAATGGTTGCACATAACCGAAAATATATTTGTATAATTACATGAGGATAGCGCTTCATCGTGATTTGACCATCATCACAAATAATATTCATATAAATGGATCATAATTAAAATAGATGAATAATAAATTATTGTAGATATTTCTTTCAAATCATCATATTTCACTAGGATATGGTTCATTAATAGTAGAAACACCTCTTGTAAGGTAGATAATATATAACAAGTGAAATGAATCAGATATGATTATAAATGTGTTGAATTATTTTGTAATGATGAAGTCTTATGAATTATATGATTAGGAAAATCCATGTCTGGGAAAAAATACATGATACGTGAAGTTGTCTTGGTTGTTCATGGTCCCAATCACAAAATGTTATGTGTAAGTCAGTTATGTGACTCATGAAATTCCATTATATTATAAATGAAATTAATTAACATTAATGAAAAAATATGGTGATGTTGTTTTCTTTGGAAATAATAAAAATGGAATCTCTACCTTCTATGTTTAGAATAGGATATGTTTTTAGTCCTAGAATATTAAAATAGGTTATAGAATAAATACCTATGTCATTTTAGCAACAACTCATTGGAAGACCCAGTGAAATGATATTATACAAAAGGACTCCCTAGGTTATCATGTGATTATTCACATATGTGTAATTCTTTTCCACATGGTAAGGTCATTTAAATGACTTATAAGGTAAAAGATAAAATTTCACAAAAAGTGCATGAGCTTGAGCTTATTGATGTGTGCATAACTATTTCACTGAGAGCTATTAAACGTTGCATATATTATGTTCTCTTCATTAAATATTTATGTAAAACTACATGGGTATCGAATGTCACGAATAATTAACAGTTTTTTAGTTGAATAGGAACTTATCGAATGGAATTTTAAATGATTATTAGTCCAAAAATATAGTTCATCAAAATAGATAATGTTACATTGTTCACAAATATCCATGTGGAGGACTATCTCGATAAATATGGGTTAAATAATCATGTTTTAGTAACAATAACTCCATGCTAGAATGGTGTATTTGGAAGATAAAATTTAATTATCAACAATATGGATATATGAATTCATATTAAGAAAAAAAGTATCAATAAATTCCAAAATGTATCAGTGATGAAATCATTATAAAACAAAATAGAGCATCATTACATCCAAAATAATAGAATACATTATATGAGATATGTTATGGGTAGAATCCAATATTGAAATACATTTGAGGATTTGAATGTAAGTGTTTCATTATCTATTAGTAAAAACATGGTATTTTTGAATCTCGTTGAGATGAAGGTATATTTATTGGATAATCAAGAAAATAAAGATAATATAAATGTTTCAATAATAATAATGGAATTGTAATGGAATCCAATGACATATATATACTAAAGAATAAGTAAAATATTTTGAAAATATAGGATCTGTTGTAAGAGGAAAGTGATGAAGATATAATTTTATTATAAGATGTTATGGTTTAATATGATGATTTATACGAATACATATATAATTAAAAGTATAGACAAAAAATAGTAGTTTCAAGAAAACCAAATCATTTACCTTTAATTAATAAATATGAAATATTTAGTGATCACGCAGTGTGAGTTCAAATATGTAGAATGGCTTCATTCTAAGGGGAATCCTTTCCATATTTGGTATAGACTATATTTTTTATGACGTATCTTTATATGATTACAATGACAGGATATTACAAAATGGATTGACCAAATTAAGATGAATCAGAAATGGGAGATTGTTTGCAGACCAAAAAATAAGAATTTCATTATGACCAAATCGGTCATTCACAATAATATGAATGGGTATGACATAGTTATTTGAAAAAGGATTATTTCTATAGACTAGATACTCTCATATAGTGGGTGTTTATTATTTATGAACCATTTACACCGGTTGTGATACTAGAGACATTCAGATTATTCTTTTACATGATTGTGAAAAGAGGGTTACATATTTTCTATATGTACCTTAAGTCAAAATTTATGAATAGTGTTATAGAATAATAGTTTTATATTTATATGAAAGATGGTTTTCTCATTCATGATGACTATAGAAAAAATTCAACTGAATGAGGCTTTATATGGTCTGAATCATGTTTTAACAGCATGGTATTCATAACATGATAATTTTTCAATAAAACATGGTTTTTATCATGGTGGAGTTGATTATAATCTATATGTAAAAGATGAAATTAATCAATGTTTTAAGTTTTTACTGTATGTAGATGACATAATATATGTTAGATAAGATGATGTTTAGATAAAAATAGGTCAAAATATTCATGAAAAGGGAATCTAAAATGTCAATGATTTTTTAACTAATTCTTTTTATTGTATAACATATAATACATAGAAATAATGACACATTCATTTCTCAATATAAATATTCCACGGATTTTTTGATATGTATTTGAATGGAAAATTAATTTTAGATGATGAATATTTTGGATACCAGAAAAAAATATCAATGGATGATGAAATAAATGTTGATAATGTCCAAAAATATTTCAAATCATTATCAATATATTTGACTTGTAGTGACTATACCTGATATTTTTTTCCACATTTCAAACAACAACATAACAAATAAATCCCCAAGAAACCCACATTCATGCATTAAAATGAATAATAAGTTAAATCATGGCCACAGTGGATTTCGGTTTTATGTATAATGATAAATCATGGCAGGTATTATTAGGCTATAAAGATGAAGATTTCTTCTGTTTATTAGTGGAATGAAAATCATTGTTTGGTGGGGAATTCTATCTGGTATGATTATATATTTCATTTCTTATAAATAATTAATATTTCATTTCATTGACCGCTGACATATATAGATATACAGATCTCTCTCAATATCTCAAACAATTATTGTGGATAAAAAGAAAATATGATTATTTGGTGGTTTATGTAAAGCCTACAATCATAATCCATTTATATAATTAATGATATATAAATTATATAAAAAATAAATTCCATTAATTAAAGAAATGGAATATTAAAATATAGCATAATTTTATCATTGAGAAGGTGGATCAAGGGATTGTGAAGTTGGATTATGGTTATACATAACTACATGTTCTGGAAAATCTATTTTCTGACATACCAAAATAATCATTTGACTAAAATCAACTAGATATAGATGTTTAATTGACTCCCCACACTTGAAAATGAGTGGATGTGTGACCCCCACTCCTTAATTCATTATGTGTATTTTATAATGTGATGATATGGGTTATTTACCCTATTTTATACTACAATGAATTAACCTACTGTTTCACTAAAAAATGGGGAGAAATTGTGGATAAGAAGGGGAGAAAATTTCTATGCCAAGACAGGGGACAAGTTGATAGGAGGAATAGTGAATTATTGGAATTTTTTTATCTAATGATGTTAATTCAAATCAATAAAATGTTATATATCTTGAAATATTTGTTTTTTAATGATATTCGTGTAGTGGGTTGAAAATTATGTTATTTATTAATGATCATTTCATTATAATATTATTTCTCACACCGATCATAGATCATGTGAACTTAGAGTGTATGTTGAGTAAATATTTGACCACATTAGGAATCATGTGAAATGATTTTTTTAGATGATGGAAGAATCCTTAACATGGTATAAAAATTTGAATAGTTATCAATAGAAACAAAGTGGATGACTGTTGGTAAAAAATCCCACAACGTAATTTCAAAAATATTTTTGCTGATAGTGTTTGTTGAAAAATTTATATGAATGTGTTTTACTATGGTTAGTTTTACAAAATAATATGTTTAATATAGTTTAGTTTCCCAGTTTTTTCTAAATTTTCCACCACTAAATCAATTGTTTGTTATATAGGAATGGGAGGATTTTGAAATATGAGATCATCGACCAATGTTCTTAGACTGTTATTTGTGGATTTCACAAACCTCATATTACCATAACTGTACCATCATGACCACAAATGTGGTATGTGAAATTAAAAGTCCACTACATGACACTATTAAGGATATTAGTTTAGGATTGTATAATCATTCCTTGTATAGTTATTTTTCATGGGAGGCTCATCCATTTTGGAATGAAGGTACTGATTTAAATATATGCATTGTTTTTTGACTGTAGAATACAGACACCGCCATAATGGACAATGGTGCTATAAAAACTACATAGAATGTTGGTAGTGAAGGTTTACCACATCAAAGTCTTTTTTATTTGTGGTTTCTAGGTTTTCTAGCATTTATTATTCTATATAAGGTTTCCTAGTCAAATAATTATATATGGTGAATTCATTTTGAAAAGGTCATTTCTGGTGGATGAATTTGGTTAAGTATAATGTTGTTCATGAGGGAGAATACAATGAAATATAGGTGTTTTATAAGGGAGTATTCAACAATTGGGATGTTTTATGAGAGGAAGAAATTGGACGATTGTTTATATACATGAAGAATTTTTACAAAAGAGATTTCGGAGGATTCTAGCACACAAAAAATATGGGAACATAAGAAAAATGTGGTCAATAAAGAATTATTGGTCTGTGAGGCATCATCTTTCTATTAAATGATGGTCACGAAGGATGAAAGAAAGCTTCTTTTGATTGAAAAGAGACTTCATAAATGGAAAATAGTAGTTCATGATGTGATTTATAGAAAATAATAGTACTATAAAAAGTGTACTTGATCTACGAGGTGAAAATAAGTCTTCAACTAAGCATATAACCATAGTCGATGATTCATTCATTATTGATAATGGAGGGAACAACAAGTCCATAAACAGTGTGTTAATCATTAATAGAGTAGTGAAAAAATGAAGAGGACTATGGTGACACTTTACTCAAGTACTGAGTCATCAAAAGAGATTTAGGGAGTTACCCTTGGGAATGTTGTGATCTAACACTAAACATTGTAAATATATTGATTTTTGTACAATAAGTGATCTATCCAGAACATTAAAATGGTTTTGATCCTAAGTAATTTTGGTTCATTGGTACATGGTTGTTGTATGGTCCTTGTTCATAGCCTGGTGAGGGTGAAACATTTAAAATTGATCTGTCTTGTGCATGATTTCATTTATAATCAATCATTGCAATGGGAAATGGTGTGAATTATGTTTTTTTACAGAGAAACAAGATCCAAAAGGGTCAAATGTTTTAGTCTTTCATAATTTGATTCCCCACCACCCATCATAGGGTATATAATATAGTTTCATTAAAATATTATATGAAATAATTTTATCATTTTACATTAGTGTACAACCAACTCCCTTCTTCGATGCTTCAAAATATATGATAGACTCATCATTTCCAAATGGTAGTATTAACAATAGTGTATTGACTATTATCATATTTAATTCATAAATTATTTATGTCATTTCATCGTATAAAAAATTTAACCCATATACATATAATATTTTTTAATGGGTAATAAAATTATGAAAAAATCTATATGATTCACTAATAGTACCATGTGATGTTAATGAAACTATGAACCTTGGTTATGTTTATTGGTGTCGATCATTCTCTAATTGCCTTTCTTTTTGTAGGATCAAAATATTTTTCATCCTTAGAGGAAAAATGGATTAGAGATGAAGCTTCCTAACTCCAAAAAAATATCACATGACAAACTTTCTATATAACCCATTCTTTCTATGAGTCCTAATAATAATCGCAATTTGATTATCATGGTCCCCATAGATTTTATAATACACCTAGTTATCATAAATTAATACCACAAAAAACCATCAAGAGATTACCTGAACAATTTTTTCTTAAAATCCAAAATATTAAAGGGTTATCTAGTCAATATAAGTGGAATTAAAATAAAATTGTAGTATCCAAACCAAATTTGGAAATATTATTTTAGAATTTTTCCTTTATTTAATCAAAATTAATGATACCTAGAACAAAGGTCAGGATTTGAAAAATACTTGTATCTGTAAATTTCAAAGTATATTTCATAAATGTGAGATAAAGGATAATTGTTCATTATAGTAATAACATTTATTTCCTTATAATCAATGATCTCCCTCCTAGATCCATCTTTCCTTTAATGATTTGAACATTGGATCCCCATGGCTATATACAAGGGAGAATAAATCCCTTATCACCCAACTCCACTAATTCCATAGTGTCTATTATATAAGGAATCTTGGATATTAGTATTTCATTAATGATTAAATCAATAGAAAATACATCATCACATTCAATTGAATTTATATGTAATTTATTTTAAAATAAATCAATTTATTTCAATATAATAGGTTTATTCTCAATTTTAAAAACACATTATCTACTCATGGATGTTTTTCTCTTATTCACTAAGAATATAATTCTGTAATGCTATTGGGGGGGTGAATCTATTTATAAACCATATTATGATGTATCCCATATAAATATTATGAAATCAACATCTTCCTTACATATTAAAATTTACCTCTTCTTAAAATATTTTTTTACAATATTTTTAAATTAAATTCATACTGAAGATTATATCAATGAAAACCATAGTTATGATAATAAATTGAGCAGAAAAAATACTATTTGTCATAATTTGGACATCCAATGTCATCCTTCTTGTAGTGAAGAATAACATTTGTGGCTCCCTAAAAAACTAAAGTAAGAACTGTGTATTCGATTGTGTGTATGACACACGACAACATGCACATAATGTAAAATTATATCCATATAAATTATAATATATTTAATTTTTAAAATATATTCTTATATATCAATGCATGAAACACTGAGTTACATATAAATTCACATGAAACTAGGTTAATGTTAATTATACACAACAATGACCTTCCCTGATAGTCTTTGTTACACACAAGAGCTTCCTTCCTTGAAAGCTTTCATTGTACGCAAGACCAAGTTTCACCAAAAAAATGATACATTCCTCAACAATTTTAAGATATAAACTATCCATTAGAAATATTTTTAAATATAAATTGAAAATATATAGTTTATAAAACAAATATTTTGGTTGCAATTAAATTAGAAATGATTATATGAAAAAATTGAATATTATAAGAACATTTTTTTAGAGAATTATTTTTAGGCTCACCAAGCTATTTAACCTTAATGAATTAAATTAATTAAAATTATTTGTTGATATTTATGTAATAAATATGTTACATACTAATGAAATTATTTTTGATATTCATCTATAATATATTTTAGGCAAAAGATAAGAGATAACCGAATATTCCACAGAATAACTTATTTTGATTTTTATCACCGTTAAATGGTGAAAAAAATTTAAATCATAATTTTGAATCTATTATGAATTGAAATTTATAAACCATAAATTATTTTTTAATTCATATTTTCAAAATTTTAATAGGATAAATGTTTGTGGATTTTTTGAGAAACATCATTTTTTAGTGAATAATGAAAAATATTATGTTATAGTTAAAAACAACATATTCATTTAAGAAATTAATAATTTTATGTTATATTATATTTTTTAATGAAGTCTAATTGGATAAATTATAAATATATTTATATAATTTAGTTCATTGTATTCAATATAAATTTTAAATTTAATATAAAAATATAATAATTTTTTGAACATTTTTTACTAAAACCATTTAATCCCTCTATTTGTGAAATTGGGATTAATATTAATGTTTCCTCTCCTAATATAATAAATTTAAAATCCTGATATAATAAAAATTAATAAATATAATATTTTTTCCCTAATATGATTAACATAATGTTTTAAAAAATTTATTCAGGAATGTGATTATAATTAATTACAGTGATTAAAGTGTAATTAAGCATCCAATGGAATAAAACCATGTTTTTAAGGGTCCAAATGAACTATCCACTTGTAAAAAACTCATTGGATTGAAATATTTATGCTATTAAACTTCTATTAATTAGATATGGTGGTTTTTTAACACTATTATTTGGTAAGAACATGTGCACACCTAACTTCTTTTCAAAAATAACATGTTCATCATTTTCCATAATTTTAAAAGTCCACCACTTCTACATATTCCTCACAACTACAAAAAAATAAGTCTATAAAATCTCAATACAACTAGCCACCGAACATCCCTTACCTCAACCGAGAATCCTCCCTTCAGGAATAATAGATTCCTTGGATTCCTTTTGGTAAAACCAAATGGAGATACCCAATTAAAAGTTAATGTGTTGTTTCACTCTTTATAGTTTCATTTCCATTATCATCCCCCTAAAATCCCATTATTATATTCTATTGTAACAACACCAGTATAATAAATATACTATGATTTTTTTATAGTGATTTTACTACCTACACTGACACACACCACCATCTAATGGGTAATAGACATAATGATTCTATTAACGAAGAATTAGTGCCCCAGGAAACGATGATTGTTCAATTTTCCAATACATCCACTTATGGGGGAAAATTATAATTAAGAAACTATTTACATATGATATATATGTGATTTATAATGATTTATGCTTATGTTATTTTTATTTATAACATACACATATGCTTTCCATGTTGTTTTAATAAGATAATCACGTTTGAGGATGTGGGGACTAATGCCCCATTAAATCGATGTGATTCATTAGTACAAAAAATGGAATGTATAAATTAATGGAATAAATTAAAAATATGTGAAATTATATTCATAATATATTCATGAAATTACAATTTTACTTGAAATATAATATATGTATATAAATCATCTTCTTTATTAACCTGTCACACACTTTATAAGAGGTAATGTCATTCATGGACATTTGTACTACCGCCTCCTCAACTAGATGTGATTCATTCTACATAAAAAAAAATAATATATATAATTATATATGATTAAATAATATGATTTTTATTATATAATTATCCTTCTCGAAAGATTTTAGTTACTCTTCTTCTTTCCAACATGATCATTTAAAATGGGAAATGTTTTTCATGCATACGTGCAACCTACCACTTCTATGATTACCATATTCTCGTTCTCAAAACCATATTTAACCATATTTAATGATTATATTTAAAAATTATAATATATGTGAAAATATGATAGTTATTTAATCATAATTATTTTGGGTACTTTCTATGATGACCACTTTGACCATAGTTGACCAACAATAGTTGTTTTTATAGATAACCCAAATTTGGTAAAAAAAACTCCCAATTTAAATGTAATTATTTTAGTACATGTAAGGAAAATGTTAAATGATTAAATAAATATAATTTTATACATGAAAAAAGTTGTGAATAATGTTCAAAATTATCATAAATTTATTATACATGATGTTAAAAGATGTTCAGCCAAAATGAAACTCAAGGATCGGGATTCTTGTGTCATTTTCAATCCATCATGCATACTTAATTGTTGTACAAATAATATATTATATATGGTGTACCTAATACGAAATTTAAATATAATATAAAAAACCCTATTATTTCCTTCATAATAAATATTTTTATTGAATTATTAATAGCTTTTTTTCCAATTATTTTGTAACGATATTGTCATGGGATTTTCATCTGAATTGTTAAATTAATGAGATTAATGTCATATTCAGAAAATACATATTTTGTATTCCATACCTATTTACCAATTTGATAAATTATATCGTGTATACTATATTTATCATTATAATATAATATTCATTTAATTTTATATATTTCTATTGATTATGTTTTCAATGATTCAAAGTTGTGTGGGACATTATGGATTGTTAAAAAATTATTCTCCTAATCAATGTTCTTAATCTCGCATCCTTTTTTTATTATTAACTTTAACTTCAATAAATATCTTTATTGTAATAATTTTCATTGAGAATTTAATTTAACATCCATACTCTCATTCAATTGATATTCGTACTACCTAAACTGTAAACCAATATTCATACAATGGTTACTTTGATAATTATTTGATTAATTGGTGAATTATTGTAAAATACATCTCTCTCATAAATTTTTTTTATTTGATTAGGCATATTAGTTATTTTTATTATTCAATATGATTATTTCCTTGAACTGTAAATGATGGATGGATCACGGATAATTTATAACTCCTCTATGCATCGACATGTTCTCATTGATTTTTACCCTTTGTTTTAAACTTTCTTCTGAAAGGTATTGAATGTAATAGGTTTTCATGTGTCTGACAAATGACATCCATAATGAATTAAATTTCTCTTATAATAGTTTTAATTATAAGTCATCCATGATATTTTGAGTCAACATATGAATGGATAGATTTCATTTCATTTCATTGATTAATGGAATGTGTTTTTAGTTTCATGCCTTTCCATTTTAATTTTCCCTTATCTAGTTATTCGAATGGAAAGTGTATAAAGTTATTAAAATCATATATTTCACATATACATTAATTCATTTTATTTATTGTATGGAATGTCTTTTCAGTTCATTAACATTACACATTGACTGTTCACATTAATTCATTATTTCGTTCTCTATATTTTTTATTTCTAACACCCCGACCATAATTTCCTAGTTTCAGATCATTATTACATATCATTGGAATGATCACAAGAGATGATTTCTCAAAAGGCCTCTTAGATTAGTTTTTATGTAAGCTCTAGATACATCCATACGTTTTACATTACATAAATAATTGAAGAAAAATGACATTGTGAGCCCTTTTAACACATTCATATCATATGGAATATCACTGTAGGTTAATCATAATATACATCTTCACATCATGGAAAATGAAAAAAAAATAATTGGGTGAGATTAGATGCTTATTAAGGATAAAAATATATCTGAAACTATCATAAAAAAGTATAATTATTTGAGTCAATGTATCAAACTAAAACACAAGCCTTTTAATCATAAAATTAACCATAATATGGAAAAGATAAATCAAATAATGTCATTTACTTAATCACATGGATATTTTACTCATCTAATAATCACATGTTATATCAATAGATCATTTCCTAACGATGGAATTCATAATGTCAAACATCATAACCGCATAGTAAAGGCCTCATTCTAAGAAAACAAATAATATTTTGTCAGGGATTTGTGCCAAGACACTAGTTTGTCTCGTGAGACCTACTGATATTTCGATTGAAAATAGAGGGCCATGTCTGTCCATTACTAATTCCAATGAATTTATTATATGAAAATTGTGAAAATTAATATAAACATTTATATTATAAATATAATATGAAATGTAAATATTTTAACCTCTAACCATGAATGGAATAAAAAAAATCACATCTAGAGTCAAACTTAACCCATTCAATACAATATAGATTATGGTACTATAATAATTCAACCATAATCATGAATAATTAAGGATATTCACATAGATGAAAATAATATTCAAAATTATTTGATAGAAATATACCCCTTTTTTTGAAAAAATTTAAAAGTTTCATTATTTATCAAAGAAGTCATTTAAAATAGATTTTGGATTCAAAGAGTAACACAAGACTTTGAAACTATTTAACGGAATATTAATTTTAAAATATTCATGTACATATAAATAAATCCTTAGGATAATTTTTAAAACATGGACATTAATAATAATTATATAGTAGAATAAATCATTAAAACATGTAAAACAATATTTTAGTTAAAGAGTTTCGAACAAACATGAAAGATTCTTAAATACAAAAAAATAGAGGAGTAAAATTAATAGAAAACATATAATATCATGAGAATAAATGGATTCATGATATAGTATTTAATATCAGTATATACACCATATAAATGTGATTTGAATCATAACAACTATGAAGTCTCAATGGAATGTAAATTGAGATGTAATCCCTTATAATATTGTATCCTTAGATTAAGGAAAAATAAATGACAAAATTATGTTTGAAAAATATAAATACACTCAGTATGATTTTTTACTATGTGTAAATTTATCAATGGACATTCACACATATTCTTGTAAAAAACAAAAATTACTCAAATATTTAGCTCAATGAATGGAAATTGAGTTATGATTAGTCTTATCAAGTTGATATCGATGACTTCAGATATTATCAATGGATTTATTATTTTTATAATAATTATATACACACAAAGTAGAGAGAAAATTATTACAAAATTAAATAAATTGTGATTTTACAGAAAAACATAGAGTAAAATAATCAATGAAGTTTGTGTTTAATCCAATGAGAGGAAAATCAAAATAAAAATTTCCATTACAGATTTGTTAACTAAAAAAACATACACCACATGAAAGAAGTATCATACAATTAAAGTGTAAATACTCATAAATTAAAGTATATTACACAAATAACAGAATCTTGGGAATTACATACACAACACAAAATGAAATTGTGCAATATATAACATGAATCTCATGGGAATAAAAGTGATATGGGAACCCATTACCTTGTACCTATCCTCATTATATTAGAGGTTAACCATAATTATAATGGTGAAATAATTGTTATTAAATTATACGATAACAACATACATTAATCTAATATCATATATGTTCTTCTAATATTGCTTTGTTAATGATAGTTCAGTAATATCATTGTTTTGGGTGTAAACTGATTCATTGTCCTATATATGTTTTGTTATGTAAATTATATTTGTTATGGATAATATTTATTTTATTCATATCCAATATTATATTATGTTCTTAAACTTATTTTTAATCATAAAATGAAAACTATTCATGAATGGTTATGATGGGGAATGAAATCTCATCGCGTTGTGGAGATAATAATCCATACGTACGCACGAGTGACAATATCATTCTCTTAGTGGTGAAATAATATTTAATTGGATGGTATATTACACATAAAGAATCATTAAAATGATATATTTATAATTTAATTCAGTTATATGTATTATTAAACCAATCAAAAATAATGAATTGTTGTATGACAAACTACACCACGACATGGAGACAATATGTCATATGTATGCATGTATGGCGACTTTGTCATTAGTATGAGGGATATAAGAATGATTACGGATTTTCAATATTTATATTAACATCTTAGTATGTAGATGGTATGGCAGTTATTATTTTGTTATTGAAACAACAATTAAAGAGGAAGTGGAATAGTAAAAGAACTTTGAAAGATGTGATAAAATTTTTACCTCTTTGATGGATGCTTCCTTTTAATTTGGTAAAAAAATGAACCATAGGATAAAATTATGATTAAATTAATTACTATAGGTTAAATTGAGGACAGTTGTTTGGATATTTGATTAGGGATTGGCTGAGCCAAGGGTCTTTAGAGGTGTGATTTTGTGGGAAAGAGACGTACCAATTTATAAAGGAGGTGAGGGTCACTTTAGGAAAAACCTTAAAATATTATTTTATTATAAAACAATTTTTTGTATATAATGGATCCAAATTTATATATTTCAATGATAAGGTTAGTGTGGGTAAAAATCCTTTGAAGTAATTGGTTTTAAACATGTTTTGGTCACCATATTAACCATATCATTTAAATTTAATTCATTGTTAAATAGTTTAACTTTTACTAGGTATTCAGGTATTTTTATAATACATGGTTAATAAACATACATTAACATGCCAAGAAAACCTCAAGTGCTTCATTAATGACATATATATTATTATATGATTCTTTTAACTAATACTTAAATTTCTTAGAATAATATATCATTAAATAATATAGTATTTGTTTTAGATACTCATTTATGTCAATTTTGACACTATCTAGTATTTGGTATTTGTGAAAGTTAACAAAACATGATTACATCTTAAAAAATACATTAAATTAAACCTAACATGTCTTATTAACCAATAAAATTCTTTTAATTCATGAAAATACACAATTTAGATTTATTGTTATATTTATAATATCAATTATATAACTCTTTCATTAATAAGGTAATTACTGCATCATCATTGTGTCATAAATAATGTTAATTATATAATGTCTAAAAATTTTAAATAAAATACCATGATATTACAAATAATTATAGATTGGTAATTAATATTTATAGTCAAATTTTTTTATTTATAACCATATATTAAAACTGAATTATTTATAAAATTTTTAATTTTACACTTTTAGCTCTTCTTTAAACAAAATAATAATAAATATCCTAATCTAATCTAGGTGAATCAAAAAAATCATATTGTATTTCTAGGATGATTTTGGTCAAAATTGAATTAACAAATAGAATTAGTATATTTGTTAGGGTAAATATAAAATTGTTTTTACCTTTAATTACATTATTTTTAAAGATGGTAAATAAAATTAAAAAGTTACAATTCACCAAAAGTTATTTTCAGCCAATTGAACTACATTTCTATTACTGAGGTCAAACATGTCCCTCAGATTTTGGAAAATCAATTTATAGAAGCTTTAAAATTATGTTTTATACAAATTTTCAAATTTTCCTACAAGGTGTGTAAAAGTCGGTAAAAAGTTCAATAAAAATTTATATATCTAAAAATATTATAACATTATTTCAATCAATTAAAATAGACTAATATAGGTATTATGTATCTATTTTGACTTTATAAAAAAATGTAATTAAAAATAATTATTCAAATAGTATTTCATCTTTAAACAATAACGCATTGTTTTAAACTATTCATATAAAAATGAACCTTTTTATGAAAATACAAAAAAAAAATCACCGAAATATAATTTTAATATTTAAAATTCAAAAATGATGTCAATTTTTCAAAATTCAAAACATAGAATTTTTATTTGTTAACATAAAAAAATATTCTTGTTTTCAAAACAAGAAAAAGGGTTTTAGTTAAGTAAAAACTATCCAAAGATTAGTATGTGTTTATATCCAATTTAAATGTAAAATTACTTCCACTAACCAATATTGGATTCAATGATAAAAATATAGTTTAGTTATACATAAAAACATTCATGACCCATACCCTAGGGAACATTCTGGGACTGCCCCAAGCCCACCTTCCAAAGTCATGGGGTCAACATCTAGCATTGGAAAGGCATATACTTAAAACAGGAATGAATTTCCTTTCAACCAGTACAATCACACAATCCAAAAAACACTGAAAGATGAAACCACAATATAAAACTGATCAATTAATGTTGTGTAAAAAATGTAATGAGGCTGGAATAGATTTCCAACTAAAAGGTAAAACTACATCTTTAAAATATTTAGCAACTCCTAGAATCATCCACCGAGGATCCTACCTGATGGGTATGTATAGCTCATCACCTCTATTCTTCATATCATTCAATCTACACTGTATACCACCTACTATTGGCTCCTTCAAGTTTTAGACAAGACTCTCATCATCTACACAAGAACCAAAGAGGCACATGAAAAGCTTGTGGTGGGGTGTGTATAATAATACATAGTAGGGACCATGAGACCCCAGATACACTCTCAGAATTCCAGAAAAGAAATAAAAAAAATCAAGATATCAATCACAATACACAATGAAATAGATAAATATCAAAACCTAGTATATGTAAAACACATAACTATATATGATTAGTCAAGAAGTTGAATCATCTTATTCTTTCAAGATGCACTAATACTGACCATATGGAGTCTGACACAAAAAGGATCGATAGTTACTAAACACTACCAGTCTCACATAGGATCTGACCACCCTAGAGGTGATAGTTACTAACTCCAGTAAGACCCACACAGGATCGAAATCCACTAACCCACACAGAATCCCTGAGCACTGACCCACACATGATCTCTATGTCATTGATCCATGATGGGATGTTCGAAGGTTGGTTCTCACTGGGTCATGTGCTACTGATCCACATAGTTTCTCTAGGTGCTAATCCCAAATGATTTCTCAGTGTTGAACCACATAGGATCCTTAGGTTCTAACACACACATGATCGCTCGATACTAACCTCCGTATGATTTTGCTCCAACCTCAGCCTCACCACATGCCATTGGATTTATAAACAAAGTACACAAGATTCTATAATTACAACTTCTGTATCCATTGGTTGTGTTTATACCATCACGAAGTGTCATGAAGTAGTTACATAATGTTCTATCACATCATAAGGGTTCCAATGCAACAAATGACACGTCAAATAGATGCCTAGTCTGTATGTAATTTTCATTTTGGTGTTGAGGAATGAGTTGGATTCGAGGTTGATCCAACATGGCTATAATCCAATTTACAATAAAACTCTCATGGATTATCTCAGAAGGACCATCTTGCGACAAGTATCCTAGTGCTATAGATGGTTCTTCAAATGGATTTCTGGTTTTCAAGATATGTTAACTTAAGTGTAACTAGGCCTAAGAGGGATCTGGGTTCGGTATGACCTGAACTGACCTAGTCTGGTTCATATATTATTCTTTCCCCAATGCATTATAGGAATATTCATTATCCACAAAAAATTGTTTATGAAATAACTACCAATCCTTGGTTTATAATGCATTTACTCATATATGTTCTATAATGTCACCACCCAACACTGATTTATAATGTGATCATCCAACATATAATGATAACCATACATATTTGTTCGATAATATCATAAATAATTCATTATATCATTACAACATATCTCATAGAAAATAATCAGGTTTCCTAAAGATCACCTCATTATAATCATAAACCATTCGTAAAATGAATAAATATCATATCATTGTATTATATCCACATTAAATCATAAACAACAATCAAATGTGTTATCATAGATAATAATGTTATTTAAAATATCCATAGAATACTTATTGATAAAAAATATATATTTCATTTTTAAATCATTTATATACAATTTAATTATTTAAAAAATAATAGGGAATGATTTTCATTTAATAGAACAATGGAAATCATTAAATGGGGTTTCAATGAAGAAAACAATCATGACTATTAGAAAACACATTTAAACCATATACGTTTAAAGAGATCAATTGATTCACATTATTGTAAAATATTTAAAATGTTTTTTTTGGAAAATTTTTCATTAAAAATATTCCTTTTAATATTTTTTTATATTAAAATGTTACAAGAATTACCATCTAAATACATTTCTGTTATATTTAAAAAAATCGTCAAGGTTTTTTGAAGAGGATAAACATGTAATGAAAATTCATCAGTTAAAGAGGAAATAGATTCAACTTATCTTTAAAATCATTTTTTAAATAATTTTTAGTACCAAAAAGAGTAAAATGGAAATACTATATAAAAATATATGAATAAATATACTAAAAGAAACTTATTGAGTATAATGGGTAATATTCATTTTACTAAAATAAAACAAATTATCACCAAAAATCTCAAAAAATTGAGATTTTAGAATAATCACTTACTAAATTCGTAATCTCAAAATCAATACAATAAGAAATAGAGAAACATAAATAAATATTTAAATTAATCTAATTTTCCTGATAAGTATATTATAATTCTATAATGAGTTGTATATAAACAACATAAATGAAACATGTGGTGAATATAGAATTTTCCTCATATAAATAAAATATCAAGGGGAAATCTTTAGAATGATTTTTACATTGAAGGTCAAATTATGCAATGAAAAAACACGTATATGGGACCTATAATTTGGTTCGTGTGTGTTTTTACATTCGTATTTGGAGGGAATTATTTTTTTGTTGGAAAATACTTTATCAATATAAAGAACACTAGTGGCTATAGGAAATAAATTTCAAATATATAGTAGTAATGAACCATGGATTATAGACATATTTCTTGATTCTTTTTTTATTTAGATGAATTTAGAGAAGATCTAGAGGGATTATAGGATCTTGAGTGATTGGAGTGCATCATGTGCTAGTTCACAATGTAAAAAATATTCATGTGGTGAATTTAGGCTTCTTATATTATGTTACTGGATTATTTTATGACTTCGAAGTAGGATAAGGATATATCTGTGACACAAACTCATGTCATGAAATGTCAATTCCCAACATGTAATAAATTAATGTAGATGCAACAAAAGTTTTGGTAAAAACTAAAAACCAAGAAGTGCATGTCATAAAGGGAATACATGATGTGAAACTTATGGGACCTAGGTTTAATTTTTTTCATATGAATTTAATTCATTCATCCATAAATATCATTCTCTGGTTTCCAAAATAACATAAGGTGATTTTGGGGGACCTCTTATCCCTCTATTTCCTTCTTCTATTTTTTGGATTTAGGGCATCGATGTTGGTGATCTATGGTGAATCATCCTATTTTTATAGTGGGGTTATCTTATTATTATCTCAATTATACACTATAATGATGTAATTTTTGTTATTTTTGTGATTTGGGATTTATTTTTGATTACCCAGGATGTGGTGTAGCTTAATCCATTGGTTAGTAATGCTTCTATGGTTTTTATGAATTTTTATTTTCCATATAGTGTGTAGTGAGTTGTTAGAGCTTTGTCGAGTTAGGAAATCCCTTATTTCCCAATTTTTTTTGTACCATGTCAGTTGTTGTTAATATTATATATATATCTGGTTTGGTTTTCAGGGATTAATATAAGATAATGAATTTTTTAATTTTCAATTTATAGTGAATAGGGGATGATACTCACGATGTTATATCATTAATTGTCATTTAAGTTGAATATCCTATCATGAGATTGTTGATACCAATCTAATGTAGAGGGTAAATGAAAAACCAATATGCTCCAAGCTCTCTGCAAATCATTGTGATTCTTGATGTGTTCTTCGCTATGGAGGTAGATAGTGACCGACACCGGGGGGCTCGAGAATATTGGCTAGCACCACAAATGGTCTTGACGAAGGCCGTAACACGATTGCACCACCGGATATGGGATTTGGCACGATGACTGCATAGGCCGGCCACCTGAAGGGGACGACAGCACACTTCCACGCTGCCAAAAGAGATAGTGCTGCGACCTTCTGTCGCGGCGGCGAAGGGAGGGCACCTGGACAAGTTGTCCACTAACGAAGGCGCGGTGCACAACCGCGCCATGTAGAGAGGGTGGTTGGTATTCCAAATAGCCATGGTAGGCCTCCATACATCGGGCCACCACATTATGCATTTCCCCCCCCCCACGGGCCCTCGCACCGTGGTCTGCAAAAGCGTGGGCCGCCCAGTCGGCTCTACCGGAGGGCCGGCCGAGCCCCACTAAGCTAGGTCGGATTGCGTCTGTAGGGTCTGACCCAGGCCCGGAACCAGGTTGGGCTGGGGAGACCCGAACCATGTCGGGTCAACCCAGGTTGGGTCGGACCGGGTCAGACCTGACCCTGACCAACTTCGACCCATTTTTACGCTTTAGGCAATATCTTGAGCTTCGGCCGTCTGTTTGATGAATCGTGTATGGAGATGTAAACCTTGGATCGATATGATCTTTTTGGTACACCCACTAGAGTTTTGGATAATTTTTTGGTATGATCGGGTGGGGACGGACATGAAACCAACTGGGACCTTGGGGAAAAGGCCAATAACTTATTTACTAAGCTTCTGATTGATGAACCATCAATTGCCTTGAGATCCCTTTTTATGTGGAGGTACTTTTGGATGATTCTTCATGTGACATAGTGGATGTTGGAGTATCGACCCATTACAAGAGATGTGGACCCTCCCATAATCAATGGAGCATAGTGCTGGTACCCTGTATCTAGTTGTAACATGTGGAAGGGATCCTATGTGGGTCTATGCTTGTGATCCATTGTGGGTCTGTGTTCGAGAGTCTCACTTGGATCCGCTCTAGGAATCCACATGGGAATACTCTAGGACCCAATGTGGGTTTGCTGTATTATGATCCTATGTGGGTCTGTTGTTGTTCTTGGATCATATGTGGGGATGAAGATTTACTAGGATCCTATGTGGGTTTGATGATTTAGGATCCTACGTGGGTTTGCCTCTTAATAGAGTAAGATGATTCAATAGTTACATTTAATCATTTCTACTACTATTATTAAGTTATACCTAGTGTGAGCTGAGTCCTTCCCTTTATAGTAATCTATTGTGTGGAATATCTTTGTGGTAAATACCTTTGTGGTGATACCTTTGTGGTAATACGTTGTGTGGCATACCTTTTTGGTACATCCCTTCGTGGTAATACATCTATGGAAATCTTCTGGGTGGAATGCCTTTGTGTTACATACCTTCATGGAGATAACTTTGTGGTATTTTTCTGTGTGTAATTACCATTGGGGTACTTACCATTATGGTTTTACCTTTGTGGTATTGCATCCTTCGTGGAATAGTTGAGCTTCGGGCTTTTGAGTTGGACCTTGTGTTTCCTCAGGAATGAGATCGGTATACTTGATAACTTTAGTATATGTGTAAGAATATACCTAAGTAGGGTTTTCATGTGTTTTCATGCTTTTTAGTTTATCCTTATTAGTTTTTGAGACCTTCGAGGGTCTCAGGGTCCCTACTGAGTATCGTTGGAAGAGGGGTGCCATAGAGACAGCTGCTCAGCTGTACATACCATTCAGGTAGGATCCTTGGCGGCAGTTCACATGAGCTATTTCAGTTTACTTGTATTTTTCATTTTTCATGTACTTATTAGTTGGGATTGTATTTGGTCCCCTTTTCATACTATTCATTCTCTTTTTACAACATTTACATGTGTTCAAATCGTGTTGTGATTTTAGTTGTGTGGGTTTATATGTTATAATGGCAATGCATTCTCGGTTTTAGGGAATACGCCTTTCGATGCTAGTCGCCAGCCCCTGGACTATAAATGGTGGGCTTGGGGCAGTCACAATATAGGCCTTGAAGGAATGTTCATGACATGGATTTATGGGAATGATGATATTATTAGAAAGAGTGGTTGGGTTGTGCATGTTTTCATGGTAGTGATTAGATGACCTGTTAATTATGTTTTGAATGGAATATAATGGCTTGGTTAATGGGATGAAAATTGTTAATGAACAAACTAATGATTGTCATTGTGGTTAACTATTTTTTTCATAATCAATGGAAATAATATGATGGATAATGATATTTTTGGAATTATGAAATGTGGACTGTGATTGATCATGTGTTATAAATGAAGATGTGGAAAATTTTTTGGATGTATTGAGTTGGATTGTATTTTGTTCTAAACCCATAGGTTGGGAATGTGTGTCACTATTTTAATATACATGAATATTACTTGTGATTTCTATGTAAGTTATACCCACATTGATAACTATGTTTCTACACCCATATATTCACATGGCCTATCTTTTTTCAAACATCTCCTCGAGGTGGTTGGATAGTTAGATACATATTATTGTCCTTATATACCATTATCCCATCTAAGATAGTATATATGAATAAGTAGTGACAATATAAGGTGTGTTAGTGAACAATTTTATGGGGCAGGTTTCTTTGGGTGACATGTTATATGAAAATTTTGTGGTGTGGCTTATGGTCGGGGTAGTTCATGGTATAATAAGGGAACAAGGTTGATGTCCTTCATTTTCATAATACCTTGTTACTCTAGTTTTTGTTGTGGTTGGGGTCTCATAGCTGTGTTTTAATTAAGTGAGATATTATATGACCAAAATTGTAGGGTGGTGGACCAAGTGTCAGATAGTATGATGTAATCTGATCATGCTATGAGGTGGTGGTTTATGTTATTCAGAGGATACAGGATCTCCAGAATGTACAACATTGAGGTGTGGGTGTGGCAAATCAATGGTAAGCGGATACAAGGTTTAAAATATTAATATTGTTATGATTATGTTACTATAAATAGATTGCATTATTTTTTAAACATGCATTGGTGAGGGTTATATAGATATTTAACATTGTTTTTCACTATTGCTTTATAAATATTATCATATGTTCATTAGTATTATTCTATCAAATGGTAATGAGAGTCTTTGGATTTCATACTGAGTATACATTTATGCTATCCCAACCTACAAAAATAGATTTTTTGGATTCTAGAAATGAAATGTGGATCATAATAGACTTTAGTAACTAAAACATTTGGACATATGCTGCATTTTTTATTTTTCATTTCATTTGGGTATTTACAATTATATATTTTTTATATGTACCTATTTATTTACACATTCATTGTATTGTGTTTTTGGTTTCTTATTATATTAGGTAATGAGATTTCTAGTTGATGGTTTATCATATCACTATATCCTATAATATTATCATGGGTAATTTCACCCACTTCATGAGTGTTTTATACCCTCAGTGCTAGACTCCAACAAGGGTCCTACCAGAGGTGGGACTCAAGGGGTCATTACATATCTCCTTTTATTGTAGTATCATTGTTGGAGAGGGTCTTGAAAGAGTGGTATAAAAGAAGTTATTTGTGAGATATGGTCGAATATAGAGTTATTCATATTAATGATTTCATGGTTTGGTATAGTAATATTTCTAGTCTACCATGGTGTGTGGTATAGGCCAGGTTGTCCAGCAAGTGTATGGGATTTTAGGTCCCTTCATTTTCCATTGCATGGAATCTAATGAGATTTAATTTCCATGTTTGGTGGAATTGTTTGTAGGTATGAGACCATGGAGATTTAAAATAATCCTGATTAATTGTTTTCCATTTAGAATATGTGTATTTTGGGGATGTCGAAAAGAATTAATCGAATTAAATACATCTTAATAAATTTTAATATTACTAGGTTTAGTAATTTCATATTTTCCTTTCATCTATGCCTCCTGAAAGTAGTTTGTATATTGTTTAGGAAGTAGTGTGTTTTCTAGCTTATATGGTCTATCATTGGAGGTTTCATCATATTTAAGATGATAATCAAGGTTGACATATATTGTGCACTTTTCAACGGATGGTTTTTGGGTAATATGAGGGAACTGTATTGTATGTGGATATAAAGTTCTAGGTGGAGGTTCTTTATATTACATGATGTTTTACTAGGGATCTAATGAAGTATTGAATCCCTTTAGAAGATAGTTAGATATGAGGATCAATTCTTCAATGGTTGATTGTTTGCCTGGATAAGTATAAGGAGGTAGATGCTTCATGGCTTGACTAATTAAACGAGTTATGAGAATAGTTTCTTTTATCTAATAAGCATGTTGTAAAGTGGTAGGACATTTTTTCATTAATTAATAAAATATTTTATTGTTGGATCTCAAAATCATGTTGAATTAATTTATTCATTTTTTACTAGATATCTTTTTTGATGACTATATTTTGTGTGATATATCTATTCGAGAATATTAGTCCTTTTATCCAAAATATAGTCACCCCATTAATATGGCCAATGTATCTTGATGTTTAGGTGCATTATGGGTGATCATCTGGATTCACTCATGAGGTTGTTTTCAATGATATTGGAACTAGTATGGTTTCTATAAGAAAATAATTTATATTGAATGTTCTCATGTTTCGGAACTATCGAGGTAGCACCAGTAGTGAGTTGACTACAAGAGAATCCCTACCATCCTTCTAGGGATATTGGTTTTCAAATTTTTCATTGGTATATCAAGCTACTATTCTTTTATATGGATTTCAAGCAAATGAATAGAACCATTACCTAATTTTTATTCAATATTATATTAGTGGAGGAAGACATATTTAGTACCAACCAAAATAGTAGTACCTATTTAGATTATTTCAGTAGAGATAAAAGCATCATTATGCTCTACTAAAGGGATATGGAGAAGATTGTGGCTATCCTTGTGTTATTTCTCATGTTCCGGGACATTGATCTGATTGTGGTTATGGAGGTAGTTTCCCAAAGAGAGATTGGGTTGGTGGAAATAGATATTTATAGGTTGTGGGGGTAGTAGTTCTAGAGGGACCATAGAATAGTCAAGGTACCCTTTTCTTATCAACCATCATTTTTTAACCTTTATTAAATCATGATATTCATTCTCATTATTGGTCTAATCTATTGTATCCTCACGAGGAGAAGACATCTAGATACTTATTATTCTTCTAATTTTCAATAATATATCTGGAGACTATACTTTTTTTGATTTGTTTTGTGGGTGTATAATTATAATGGATAAACATTTGTACTATAGATATACATTATATCATCAAATTTAGTTGTAAAATATCATTCATCACATCAACTAGTTGTATTTTGTGCATGATTTTATCAAATATTTTATATGATCAAAAATTAATTTATTTTTGGGTGGAATGACTATGGTTTTTATTAGAAAGTTGGTTTGTTAGGTGGGAATTTAGTATGTGAGATCCCTATAGGCATTTATTAAAGATTATTATTTCATTTTGTGGACTTTGGGGAATTAGGGATCCTCAATGATGTTTAGAATTTTAAATGTATTCCTTGTGGATTCTATGATGATACACTGTCAATGTGATATTGAGATTATAATAGACTAAAATCATTGTGCATCTTTAATTTTGATGGCTCTTATCCAATTGAACCAGCTATGTTGTGGATGATTAAAATTCAGATAGATGATATGATGCATACGAGTTTTATAAAGCCCAGTGTGTCATTTTGGGGTTCTCTAGTATTTTTTTTGAAGATATTGAATATCAGTATAAGGTTGTGTATAGACTAATGGTGTTTGGATATGGGGATGGTCAAGAACTATTACCATATTCTAAAGATAGATGGTATTTTAATGTAGTGGTAAGGGAAATGTTTTTTAAGATTGATATGGGGTCATGTTATCACCAATGGAGGGTGAATGATGGAGGCATCCAGAATACTACCTTTCTATTAAGGTCTTGGATATTCATGTTCCTATTAATGTCATTCATTTTCATAAAAAAATTGTATTCATGGGGCTAATAAAATCAATGTTCTTGCAATACCATAAACTGTTTGTAGGATGGTTAATTGATGACTTATAAATCTACATTTGTCTTCTTAGATATGGTATGTAGGTTCATCAACATGACCATCTCTATGGAATATTATCCATGTTTATTTTCCTTACATTATAGGTTCATTTCTGAAAATATGTGATGACTTGGATGGGTGGGGCATCAAAAACATCGAATGTTGAGGGAGAACATTATTTTGAAGCACCCAATAATGTGGATGATGATTTTAATTTCATTTTTATTATGAGATATTATGAGATTTGTTGTCCCCATTATTCACATTTTTCATCCCCGTTGAACAATTTTACAAGGACAGCCCAATATTTTTTGTGAATTGATCAATATCAGAAATCATTATGTTATCTAATGTGGAAGTTGGTTGGTGATCCAATTATAGAGGGAGGGATATCTGTTAGAGGATTTTTGGGAAACATCTTATATATTATTTGGATACATGTTGATGTATCATGTTAGTGGTCTATTAAGGTTCTAAGAAGTAACAACACCATGAGATAAAATATCTCACCCATGATGTAGAGATTTATGCTATATTGTTTTTGATGATCATATGATGACATTACCACATTGGGGAGATCATTGTGGTATTCATGAAGATTAATCGATTGTGGTATATCAATTTCATAGCATGACCCAAATCTTCCACGGTGATGTTCAAGGGATATTTGTTATGTTTATGATTTTCAAATATCATACACCTTAGGAAGGGTAAATTGGGTGGTTGAAACATTGAGTAGAAATTCACATAATAATGTTTTTTTGAGTTTTGAGATGCTTAGAAAGAGATTGTGTAGTTTGAATCCATTACCATAGATTCATGTGTTGTTTATAGAAGTGGTTGTTTTTTGAAAAGGATTATACAGATGTATTTGATGCCAAAAGTCATTGAAAATTAATGGTGTGGTTTTTAGGGGTAGGTAGTGTGTGATCATGTTGGTTGTGGGGAGGCATCAAGGGTTGTTGGAGGATGGTCAAAACAAGAAGATGTTTTAGGATATATTGTTTGTTCCTATATGTAATCATGAAGGAGTTATCTTAGAGTATCATGGATCATCATTAGAAATAAAATTGGGAGTATCTTAGATGTTCATTGTTTTGAGGATACACATGTGGTGGATAGATAAGAAACATATATTTTTAGAGATTTGTGTGGAATATTTTGGATTACAAGTAGGTAAAGGGAAAGAATTGTGTTCTTAATAGTTTGATGCGACCATTTGATGTTATAGATTGTAAATGGTATGAAATATACATGCTTTCATCATAGAAATACCCCAACACTTGGTTGGTTTTGATTTTATCTTGGTAAGAATTCAATTGTTGATAAAATTTTATGACATCAGAGTGATCAATGAGTTAGGCACATTGGAATCCTTTTCATAGTGTTAATTGGTTGAGGTAGTGTGGTGTCATTGTGTTTTGAGGTCCATAGTCAAATAATATGAATAATATTATACCACAATAGTTTGGAGGAAATTGAATCATGTTTTTGGAACTCAATTTTTCAACATCATTATATTTCACTATTTGATAGATAGGTAGACAATAATGACTATCCAAATGCAAGAGGATATGGGGTTGGTACTCATCTTATATGTTTTTGGATATTCGTAATTAAACCTTTTTTGGGTTTAGTTTTTTTATAATTAAATATATAAATCATCCCTCAGAAATTACACTTTTGGGCATTTTATGGGTTATCTTTTCTTTGTCCGTTGGTCATGATTGAGTTTTGAGATGCTACAGTTATTAGACTAAATATGCTTCAAATCATTATATAAATGATTCAACTCATATGAAAGTATATTACTATAGTAGAGGTCTAGGAAATTCTTATTCTGACCACATGAGGAGGCTCATGAATTTCGATGTCAGCGGCCATGTGTTCTTGAATTAATACCAATGATGTGGTTAGTGGGGAATTGAAAGTGTAGTATGTTTAATCATATATTTTTTTGTGCACGTTGAGGTGTTGGGGTATGTTTCGATAGGTATGGTATTGGTTGGGGAATAACCTATAAATGACCCAGATTCACGACGGCATCCATGTATCTCAACACCATCATTATATTCATGGTACCTCCTCATCAATGACTGTGGATAGTTGGATATTGAAGATGAAATGAAAATCATGGAGTAGAAATTGGAGATATGGAATATTTGAGAAAAGGTATAATAATGATGGAACATAACTCTATTGCATTTTATGTTGAGGAATGGTGTCCTGAAGGAGAGTAATTGGTAGTGAGAGAATCATATTAGTCCCTTGTACCTAGATCATTTTTGTCTTATCTTCACCTTGTTCTATTTTCAATAGATGATGTGATGTCTAAAATCATGGGGGTTTGTTTGGTGGCCTATTTTCAATGACATTAGCTAATGTTCTGACATATGAAAATGGTAGTACCTAATTCCTCATCAGGAAATATTCTAATAATATGAAATTAAACCCATGCATGTGATATAGATCCACTAAAAGATCTTAGTATCTTGACCTGAAAGATATATTTTCATGATTTTTATGTTTGGGAATGTTAAGTATTTTTGTTTCCATGGTTGACTATTTGGGTTGCATGGGGTCTGGATTTTGTGTCTATGAGGATTTGTGGTGTGTGGTGGGTTTTTCCCATCTTAGATGTTGTGGTTTTGTTGTTAGGAGGCTGTGGGAGATGTTTTTTGGCTGTTAGGTTTGTAATGTTTTGATGATGGTTGAATTTGAGGAATGACAAGATCCCTGAAGAGTATCTTTCGGGGTGTATTTTCTAACCCCTTTCATTCAGTCGAGTTGAATTTTGATTATTTACAATGAGATTCATTTTAGAGTTATATGATGCATTTAAATGTTCCTTCGCAACTTATGACTTGATTTTTTGGGAGTTTCAATGCATTCAGAGGACGTCTGGACGGATAAGTGGAGGTAAAACAGAATGAGTATTATATGTCTTTCATCATGATGTGAACATAATTCATGTAATTAATTGGCATTTCACGGCTTATATAGTTCTCTAGTTTCATGTATTGTATTTATGAAAAGGATGAATCCATGATACATATTCACTTCATTAATGTTGAAATCTCGAATCCTATTAAATCGACAAAAATGAATCTAAAATATGACTAAAAATGATAACCATGAATTCACATCATCGGATGAATACATTAGGTTAAACATGCATGATTTATGTTTCCAATTATTTTTAATTCCATTCTATATTATTCTATCATATATCTCTCCATATATAATTAATAATAGTATAATATGATATTGTATAAGATATCTTATCCCTCTTTCTCAGCATTCAATCTATTCGTTTAATGGATCATGATTTTTTTAACTTTGGTGAGTTCTCCTCTTTTCTCATGGTATCATCATTTTTTCCTTTAAAAGTTCCACTATAGTGATGTTGTTTTTTTTATGTTTGTGACGTGGGAATCATTTTTTATGACCTCTGAAGTACTTTAGTTTGATCTAGGTGTTCTTCATATGGTCATGGTTTTCCGGTATTTCTTCTTTTCCCTACGATACATAGTGAGTTGGAATGGCTTCATTATGGTACGAAATCCTTTGTTAATCATTTATTATATCGTGTGGGTGTGTATTACTATTGTATATCTATAGGGGATGGATATTATAGCCTAATAATAGATAATTAATTGGTTAAAATGATATTTAATGGGAATGGTGTATTATTTTACTGATTTTATTGGATTGATATTATTAATAATTTGTTATCGTATAGGCCAAACTCTTTACTAAAAATTATGGTCATTGGGGGATTTGTTTATACTAATTTGGAATGAGTTATCATGCCCTTTCAGGTAGTGTTTCATTCTATCACCCAAAATTTGAAATTAGTTATTCAAATGTTTTTTCTAATAAAATGGTTTCTGTAATATTATTTCAAGGTTGATAATACCCATATAAAAATGAAGTTCAATTCATAAAATCTTGGATTAAATATGTAAAATGATCTTTGATGTGTGGAGATGTTTGATAGTGCTATTTAAGAAGAGAAGTGATTGTTTTTTGTTCATGATTTTTGGGATGGGGGTGGATGTTTTTTTAACATTAATTTTTTGGTGATGAGGGGATGGTTTGTTTAGACCTACATTTGTGCCGATTAGTTGATCATTTTATGAATGTGCGTTTTGTATAGAAAGGAGATGGATTTTTTTCAGTGATTTTGGGTTGGAGTGTGATGAATTGTATAGATATTATTTTTTGGTGGTGATGAGATGATTTAATAGGGATGATGTGATACTACTTATATGTAATTTTTTTTTATTTTTCTTTTCTTGATGAATTAACAGGTAAATAATGTAATAAATGGAATGGGATTGTTTGGATAATTTGATTAAAATGGTTAATGAATAAATAAATGAGGGAACCCGTGGTTAAATTGGTTTTAATAAATAATTAAATGAATTGGATAGATAATGAAATTTTTTAAAAATATTAAAAGTCTTATGACTTCTGTGGTATTAGAAAATTAGAGGTGGTAGTTTGGGTGGGGTTACCATGTGTTTGTTATTATATTGTTGTAAACCCATAGGTTTGTCTTATATTTTTCTATATTTATATACATGTATATTAGTGTTGATTTCAATATGCATATCAACCATATTGAAACCTATGTTTGCATACTAGTATTTTCATTAAAATGTCTTTTTCCATCCCCTTGATTATGAGGATCGACTTATGGAAACACTGTCATTACTGATCTCTCTTCCAAACGAGTTGATAGGCAGATGCTATGATATATGATGTTTTGTTTTTTCACTTAGGGATAGAATTTGTTTCTTAAATGGTGATGTGGTATGCCCATGCTGTGGGCTGGATAATATTTGGGTCATTCATGGTAGGATGTGGGCACAATGTTGATGTCTTTCATGTTCAAGATACAATACTACTCTGGTTATTGAAGTGGTTCTATTGTGGTTTCCCAATTGTATTCAGGTAAAATGTGATATGTCCATGCTATGGTACGATAGAATACATGTCTACTGATATGATGTGACATGAAAATGGTATATAAATTTTTTATATGTTATTAGGAATTCATTAAAGATCCACGACATACGATGTTGGGTGGTGAGAGTAGATATTCCATAGGAATTTGTTATGGAGAACCCATTGTGGATATGCATCTTATGAAATTATTATATTTGGATTTAATTTTTTAAGGGGAATGTCTTGGTGATTATGATATGGGTGGAAGAATTATTTAGGTGTTGTTGGTTATTCTAATTTCATGTAGGTGAATTACCATTATTTAATCACATGTGCATGAGAAACATCCATTTTCCTACAGTGTATATTTATATGCCTTCCAAATTTATAAAAATTTCATATTCTTGATTCTAGGAAGACTGCATGGATTTTGTTTTACATAAATAGATCGATCCAATATAATTTTGTTTCTTCATTTCCTTATCTACTCATTTGGGTATTTACTATTAAGTTACTACATCTAAAAATTTTCATTCATATATGCAATGTGCTATGGTTTTGGTTTTATTTTATCTTTTTTCATTGAGTTTCTTGCGGATGATTCACTTTATATTGTAATACTATATTTTTTTAGTGCGTAATTCCTCACATTTAATGAGATTTTTATACCCTTGGGGTTAGTCACCATATTAAGGCACAATAAAGGTGGGATCCTGAGGCTGTTATCTTTTTCCCTTTATTAGGGAATCACTAGTTAGAGGGGGTCATGATAATATACATTGGAAAGATTTTATCATGGAGATATGTGTTATTCTTTTATCTATCTCTGTGGGTGCAAATTCTAGTTGAATGTGCCTTTGAATTGAATCCATATATTTGGGGTCATTACTTCACATGGATATAAGGAAAATTATTCATAAAATATATATAAAAATATAAAACAGTGTTCATAAATGAGTATAGTAATATAATTAGTTATGTTGAAGGTTATTTATTTTCTATTCTACATGAACCAGGTTTGAATACTACTTGTATTTAATTTTATTGATAAATATTTTTCATATATTTATATAAACCTTTTCATAAGAATATACTATTGATGTTCTCATTAGTTTATTCGAAGTGAAATTTTATTAATGCCTATCTGTCATGGAGTCGATACATGATGATATAATTTTGTTAACCCAAAAATATATGTGTGTGTGTGTGTCTCTCTATATTTTCATTGAGCTATGTGGAAATATATATGTAAATTTTATACTACAATATTGGATGAATTACAGTATTAGGAATGTGAGATTCAAGAACCAAATCCATTGAATCTTGTAATTTTTGATTAGTATGTATTGACTATCAAGATAACTGGTATAATAATAATTGTTCTACGAAAAAGTTATGACAAGTGTACCAAAAAATTATATATGCATGGTATTTGGAAATATCTATGAATAAGTGTTCCCATGTAAATTTATATTAGATTATATCGACAAAATATTTTATGTTGGCCCAATTTTTTTATTATAAGTTTTATCCATCAACATTTGGGTTAGAGTCACATACATGGCCCCTAGATATAGATTATTTTTTACTATTTTAGTTATTCGATTGATTGTGTGTTAAAATTTTAATTCTAATTACAATGTGTTAATAAAATGTAAACTAATAATATCACATTATACTCATAATATTTTAAAATCATTGCAAATGAAGTTGTGATAAAACACAATACAAAGAAATTGAGTTAATAAAACTATTACCCTTGGGCTAACCATCATTGCATGAGTTTTTAACCTATTGTATAATAAATTTAAATTTATTATACATGTATATCAGAATAATATTCTTAATTACAAGACTATTAATGGATTTTTATATAATATTTTATCTCCTCTTTAATAAAAAAAATTCATTATCTTCATTATTTCAGTTGTTAACTACTTTATTTTTCTTGAATATTTTGATTGAGAAGTAAGGTACCATTAATCTTGATCATGGTTAGAATTTCTCTATAAATAAAATCATGAAATAAATATATTATATATTAATTAAATATTTATATTAATAATCTCACATGAAGTAGAGTCTTGTTTAATGAATCCCATAACCTCTTAGAGGTGGAACTCCACATGTATGTAGGAAAATTATAATATTTTTTTTATATAACGATTGATTATAATGTAAATGATATATTAAATTTCTAGAATAATAATTTTGTCATAAATAAAATATATATTCATTAATTCAATCATTATCATCATCCAAATAAAGTGTTGATGAAACAAAATTTCCCCACTAATAAGGACGGTATGTCATACATACACACGAGTGATTATTTTCCATTTTCCAAATTTTGGAAAGGATATGTAAAATAGATTTCCCATAACCAAAATAAAATATTAGTATATGGATGATACTATATATTTTATTTTAGATTATATATAGTGTAATTATATTGCTTATTAGTAGAAATAAACTCTAAATGAGTCGGTAAAGATGATTAACTCTTCATTGAGATATATCCATTAGCACACACCTTAAGCCTTTATATGATGGTATTAAAAGAAAAATTGAAGATAAATATGAAATGGCGGGAAACTAGAAAGGAAATAGTATAAGTATTTTCTAATATATTTTTAATGAAAATTGTGAATATTTGAGAATGGGAGGTTCCGTATTATATGTGTTGGAAAGGAAAAACATATAATTACACAAAAATAAATAAAGATAATGTATATCAGAATATTGGAAAATAGAGACAATTTAATTAATATATAAGGTGGTAAATTATAAGATATAAATTCCTTCACTTGATAATATTTTTAATATTTTATTCTTTATTTTGATCTTGTAATTTGGAACGAACCACTTGTTATCTTTTTTAAACATGAACTATAGTAAAATATTTTTTCGCTTTTAGGGGGAAAAAATTTATATAACAGAAAGTGGATCACAAGTGGTAAGTGGATAAAATTTCAGGCCATTAAACATCATAATTATAAACATTAAATATTTTTATGATTGAAACGATTTAATAAAATATGGTTTATCATAAAATATAATTGGGGTAATTATTTTTAATAATTATATAATGTGACTTTAAAGTCATCGAGAATGAAATGGATGTCAATTATATAAAAATTTAAAAACTTTTACAAATTAAAATTACATATTTAATTCATAATATATACCTATTCATCCAAAACATTAAAATTTTATTATTTCTAAACTATGTTACCTTGTTTTATATTTTTATTACACACGGAATGTATAAATATTGAATAAGAAATTAAGGTAAATATATCATCACAAAAAACTAAGATAAATTAAATGTATTAACATAATTAGTTTTTATCAAATATAACCTTAATATTCAAACATTAAAACATTCTATGTAGATCAAAAATTTTAATATAAATTACAATCATGAAACTGACATTTTATATTTACTGTTTTCATAAAATATAATAAATATTCAAATAATTTTAATATGGAATGAAATTATAATATTATAATATATATGATATAAAGGTTCAAACATGATAACAAAAATAGTTAATTGTTATTTCATGTTATATTTTTAGTATTTATTTCATAGATTTCACAATTCCTTACACTTAAGCGGTGGAAAATGTTTACCACAGTTATTCATCATAATGAAAATAAATAAAAGAAAAATTATTAACTATTATTATTCAAATAAATCTAAATATGTAATATATTTCGGAAAATTTAATTAATATGGTGGAATATATAAATTTTAGTATAAAAGTGTAAAATACAATGGAAAAATACTTTTTGAAAATTTCATTATTAATCGTAAAAAATAATTTTCATAGATATAAAATTAATATTTTATTACATTGGATTTTTTTATATTATATTATATAAAATATAACATATTTTACATTAAAAAAACACTTAATAGAATATGATTTTTATTTTTCTTAATCTAATTAAAAGAAATAATTTTTTTAAAAAAAATATTGTTCTTCGAAATTCAATTGAAAATAAATATTTCCATAAATATCCCAAAAAGTAATACTAAACATCATATGACTTATAATTTCTTACTAGAAATTTAACATGTATCTTATAATGGTCACTTGTATATAATAAGAGTTTTAAGGGATATCATTTTTCTCCTAATGATCATGTTGCTTGTTAATAATGATTTTCAGTTTCTTGTTCATTAATACATGATTTTAAGGGTGGTACATTCCCCCACCCACCTAATCCAAAGAATTTTGCACCATTTCAATTTTTTATTTATTATTAATAAACTATAAAGACCTATAAATTCAATGAAATTTTTTTTCAAAAATTCAGGGGATTTTTAAGAGTCCGTGAAAATTTATGACGCTTGATTCTAAGGCCCATTATGCCCAGAATCAATTTCAGAAGGATTGTTTGAGTCTGTTCAGTAATTGTACAAGCGGGATTTTATAACATTTGAACCAGTGCTCAGAACTAAAATATGAGGGCACTGTTGAACTCATATTGCCGATACTCTCCTAAGAATACATTCACCGCAATGGCATTTGGTCAATAATGGAAGTTATTTTTTGTAGTTTTTTTAAGAATAAAGTTAAATAAAAATAAGTGTAACTTATTTTTATTTTGGTGGTAAAATATCCACGGGGAGATTGGAGGTGGGGGCCATCGTACCTTAACCTCTCATTGGAGGTTATGGCGATGGTTCCCACCTGAGCATTACATCCCTTGGTAGGATAATTAAGGTGTGGACACCTGAGCTTCTTTACTCCTTTAACTCCGCTCATTAATATGCCACTCTAGTTGAATTAAATAATTGAACATTAATTAATTAAATTTGAAATCATTTGAATTCATTACAATAATTAAATAATATACAAATCTATTTTTTTCATTTTGGGTTGGAATCATTTCATTTGGTGGATCATTGGATGAACTTGGAGAAATATCCTCCCAACGAAGAACGCCTCTTCCACCAATGTGGAACCTTCGATTGAGGAACGAAACAATCACCCACGAGAAACGTCGATGATTTCATCTTCATCTTCATCTTCTCTAAACACTCCTTCTACCATAAATGATCATTGATCCCGTGGTAGGTGTTGTTTTATGTAAGATTTTTACTCTCCGTTATTCATCGTTTGTTGTGATATTTGAGGCCTATTGTTACCACCCTAACATGGAGGGAGTAGGCCGAACAAACATGTCCCTCCCCCCTGTCGTCCATTTTTCTTCGCTTGATGACGATGCCGATAGTGCAATGGTGCTGCCAGAAGAGATGACTGCAGCGGAGAAATGGCATTCGACGACGGGTTGGTCGCAAAGGAAACCCGTGGCACAAAGGCCCCTAGTGGCTGGAGGCGGCAGGCTGGGATGCCGTAGGGGTGCGGTGTGAACGTGCCGCTCGGAGAAAGGGTATTGTGACCAGGGAGGGCCATGACGGAGGAGCAGGAAGGCTGGCCGCTCGACCTGCTGGCAGGATCGGGACCCAGCGGGTCCTGCGTTTTCTGGACCGGTGCCACCTCGTGTCAGTTTTGGCTCACACTCGAATGGATTTTTTATTCAAGAACCAAGGGGTGTGCGGTTCCCCCCTGTACGCGGTGTAGGCGGACCCCCCGTGGGCCACCGGGCCACTACGGCACTGGGCCGGACCCGGCACGGGCTGAGCCACCCCATCGGGTCAGCCCACCCCTAGTTGGGGCCGCAACCGGGTCAGGCCGCCCCACCAAGATGGGGTGCCCTTGGTCCGGGCCACCCACATTGGTCAGGCCGCCCCTTGGGTCGGGAAGGACCCTCATGCTGGGTCATCGGGTCTGATCGGTCTGACTTGGTAGGACCGGACCCGGACCCGTTTGACCCGATTACACTATTGTTCCCATATCATGGGCTACGGGTGTCTGATTGACGTACCGCCTATGGAGATGGAAATCTTGGAGTGATGTTGTTCTTTTGGAATACCCCACTTCAGTTTCATACATAGATGGGTTATGGTCGGGTAGGCTTGAACCTAAACCCTAACTGGGCCACCGTAATGAAAATGTCAATAACTCAAAGACCAGGCATCTGATTGACACGTCGTCTATTGTGTTGAAACCCCTATGACAAGGAATACCATTGAGATAATTCTACATGGGACTTAGTGAAATTTGGAGTATCGACCAGTAGATCATGGAGCGGATCCTCTCGGAGATGAGCAAGCGGAGTATGAAGTCCTTGTAGCTGGCTGATTCCTAACGACTGCTAACCTTTCGACTCAGAGTGTTTCAAGTAGTGCAGTGGGAAGCGCCTCTTTGTGATGTGACTGACCCATAGTGGGTAGTTCCTCTATGTGACGTGGAAGAATCATGGTACTCGACAGGAGGAGTACCTCAGTAGGCTACAAGGGGGAGCGCTTCTGTGTGATGAGGTAGAACCACATTAGAGAGCGCCTCTGTGTGACACAGCAGACCCACGGTACTCGATAGGAGGAGTACCACAATAGTTCAAGAGAGTGGGAAGTGCCTCTATGTGACGCGGAAGGCCCACAGTACTCTATAGAAAATGAGTACACCAGCAGTCAAGGTTTCAATAGTTTGACGGGGAGTGTTGCCTGTTTCGACCCCTAGAATAAAATCCTGGTTTTGAGCTGAGTCAATGAATTTTGAGTTTTCCTCATGATTAAGATGGGTTACTATATAAATTAGGTATAGTTACGGGAATATACCTAATTAATGGTAATATTTTGGTTTCATTATTTTAGGATTATCCATATTGGATATTTTGAGACCTTAAGGGTCTTGGGGTACCTATTGTGTATCATTATACTCACCCCTGCAGGGGCTATGCCCGCACCTGGTTGTGTTGGTTGCAGATGTTGGACAACCCTGACTAAGGTAGATAGTAGTAGGACCGGAAGATACCCAGAGGTTGACCACTCAACGAGATGGTACACGGAGCAAATGGATGGACATGGAGTACTGATGAGGCCATCTGTATCTACCCTTCAGGTAGGAACCCTAGAGGACGACCTAGTGGTTGCTTTACTTTTTTTCTTTTAGTTGAACTCATACATTAAATTTTCTGGTACTTTACTGTTGGTCTTGTATTCTTCCCCCTTTTCCTTCAACAATATCTTTTGTATATAGTTTATTTTGTGTTTTAATTCCAATTGCATACTCTATTGTGTGTGTTCAGATTATAAAGGAAATATATTCCCTGTTTAGGGATTTACACCTTTTGTTCTAGTTGCCAGCCCCTGGCCTATGGAAGGTGGGCCTAGGGTAGTCAGCATACGGACCCCTTGGGGATAGGTTGTGACAAATGTTTATCAGAGGACGTCGGTTCTACCTCAGAACATTGAAATATGATCTTTCGTTTATGTGAAACAATAGTGTTAAGGGTACTAAGTGCCATTTTCAGTTCAGGGAGTCCAGTGTTGGTGTGGGCGGCAGACGTATCTATACACCAGGACCCTGACTACTGGTTTCTGACTTAGTGAATGAAAACACTGATTCCGTGTGTGTTTTCAAAAGTTTTCTTAAGTCAGTTCAACCAGGCCTACTCACTAGGTATAATCTTTTGACCGTGTCACATCTATTTCTTTCAGGATTCCTCCCCGCAGAGCACTGAGGGTCATACAATCTTACTGGCCACCGAGCGACAAGGCCTCAGTGTAGGGCCCTTTAGCATCAGAGGAACCAGTGGTACCACTTCATGTAGGGAAACCGATGCCACCAACCCCAGAAGCAGATGATGCACGCCACCTAAGAATATTTCATGAGTTTTAGTGCCAGAGGCCTCCAAGTTTCTAGGGAGAGACAGACCCATAGGCGGGTAAGGATAGGCCAGAGTCTGTGGTGAGAGTCTTCAGGTTGGTAGGTACACTATCAGACCTTATGGTGATCCTTGTTGTGAGTCTCCTTTAAGCAATAGCAAACAGATAGTGGATCATAAGGCTCTATGTGCATGATGAGGTGACACTACTCTGGATAGACTTCAAGAGTCTGTTCCGGGAGGAGTTTGTTCCAACCACCCACCAAGCAGTACTGATACAAGAGCTACTACATCTACATCATGCAAGCAAGAAATTGAGTCAGTACTCAGTGAGGTTCACAGATCTCTTGCACTACTCTATAGTTATGGTACATTACCCATTCTTTAGGTCACAGACCTTTGAGCAGGGGCTCCAGTGAGAGATCAATTCAACGATGATTTCCCCCATCATCCGAACACATGCGGTGTGTTAGATAGAGACCTCCTAGTAGAGAGTTTCCTTGATTAGCAGTCACCAGTAGTGAGACCAGCTACTGGTTGAAAAGAAGTGGAGATTCTATAGATGACAGTAGACAGATGAAACAGAGGTCCAAGAGGACCAAAGCCACGGGTGGATGACCGCAGGAATCATGATCTATGGAGAGGGGCAGCTGGGGTAGTGACGTATATGCCAGGAGAAGATAGTGTTAATCATACGGTGGGTAGGGTCACATGGCTTGTTACTATCCGACTGTTCATTGAGATTATCATCAGACAATTGAGGGACCTCCCAGGAAGAGGTTGAGGTTCTTTTGAGGCAGTCCGCTGGGAGCAGGCTGATGTGGAAGAGGATCTGGTCATGCAGCTGGCGTTGGACGATGTTACAAGGTGCTACCACCACCACTGCCAGGAGGTCCACACTGACCATAGGGAGCAAGTGGATAGGGGAGATCCTAGCTTCAGGAAGCTGAGTCGTATGACCACGGTGCTCCATAGATGATTCGAAGTACTATCTGTGTCTACTCTACCATAGTTACAGTTCTCATAGTCATAGGTGCCAGTCACTCATTCATAGACACTGCACTTGTTCAGAGCTCAGAGATTCTGACGGCACCGTTGGCTCTATCCTTGAAGCTAAGGACTCCTATGGGAGGAGAATTGATGATTACGCACTGGTGCCGATAGTGTGAGCTTACTCTCGGAGGTTAGAACTTTGGCTGGGATCTCCTCGTAGCAGGGTCAAGGCCATATGACATCATCTTGGGTTTGGACTAGTTATCTATTGTTCATGCTCATATTGACTGTATTAGGTGAAGAGTGTGGTGTGTTCGAATAGATGGTACCAGGTTTAACTTCACCGGCAATAGGGGAACCTAGGCAGTAGAGGATGGACTTACTCAATGGAAGGTTCAGCCGATCACTCACCAGTTGGCTTGCTTACCATCGGAGCATGTGATGTAGAGAGTCTGACTTATACTGTAGTGGGGGACTGGTGCGTGGATGTCTTCCATGATAATGTTCTAGGACAACCTTCTCACAGAGAGGTGGACTTCTACATAGACCTATACCCTAGGACGACACCGATATATACTCCAGCATATTGGATGGCTCCTGCTGATCATTGAGAGCTGCGGGTATAGCTGGGGGAATTGTAGGGGAAATGTTTCATGTGGCCAAGGGTTTCTCCCAAGGAAACCCTGATTCAGTTCGCTAAAAATGCAGATGGGATCTTAAAGCTCTATGTCCACTACCGTTGCCTGAACCAGGTGACGGTGATAAACAAGTACCCACTCCCAACGATTGACGAGCTCTTTGATCATCATATGGGAGAATGATGGTTCTCAATCATAGACCTCAGATCAGGCTATCACCATCTCTGTGTTCAAGATGAGGATGTGCAAGAAGACGACCTTAAGATTTCGGTATGACCACTACAAGATTTTGTTATTCCCTTCAGCATATCCAATGCACTAGTAGTGTTCATGTGTCTGATGAATAAGATCTTCTAGATTTACCTCAATCGCATTGTCGTAGTCTACATCAATGACATTCTGATCTAGTTGACTACTGAGGAGAAGCATGCCTACAATTTGCAGGTAGTACTAGACAAACTCTGAGAGCACCAACAATATGGTAAGCTCTCGATGTGATAGTTTTGGATTCAAGAGGATCAATTCTTGGGACACGTCATCACGGATGCTACAGTTGTAGTGGATCCAGCGATGATTGAGGCGGTGCTTACTTGGGAGCCACCCATGAGTGTGACAGATTTATGATGTTTCTTGGGTTAGGCTGGATAATACCGAATATTCATTCTAGACTTCTCTAGATTTTCAGAACTACTATCGGCCTTGACGAAGAATGGAAAACCCTTCGTGTGGTGGGAGAGATTTCAGTAGAGCTTTCAGATGTTGAGGCAGAGGCTGACTAGTGAACCTATCATGAGACTTCCAGAGGAAGGCATAGGGTACGTAGTCTACCGATATGCATCAAGGACAGGACTCAGGTGTGTCCTGATGTAGGAGCGAGCTGTGATCGCGTATGGTTCTCGGAAGATGAAGTAGAACGAGCAGCACTACAGTACCCATGACCTGTAGTTAGCAGCAGTGGTCTTCACCTTGAAGATTTGGAGGCACTATCTTCTAGGAGAATGTTTTTACATGTACTTTGATCCCAAGAGTCTCAGTTATATCTTCTCTAAAAAGGACATGATCCTGAGATAGTGGTGATGGCTTTAGTTCCTCTAGGACTCTAACATCGAGATAGTCTATACTCCTCATAAGGGGAACATTGTTGTGGATTCACTTAGTAGAAGATCTGGTATACAACTTCTAGGATAGGTGATATAGAAGCTAGATACCTTGTAGATATGCATTGTGGATAGAGATGGAGAAGCCTATCTATAGTCTCTTACAGTCACTCCTCCTCTTCTTCAGCGATTCAGGGAGACGCATCATGGAAATGATTACTACAAGACGTGATGTGCTTAGATATCTATAGGGCAGGCACCTGATGGATTTTATGAAGGTGGGGAGCACATCATCCTCTTTAGAGGACGTACCATGGTGCCAGTTTCACTTTAAGAGGAACTGTTGTGGGAGTAACACACTTCCCCTCTAGCGGTACGTCCAGGAGTGACGAAGATTTACCGGGATCATTGAAGACAACACTGGTGTCCAAGTATGATGAAGGTAGTAGCAGAGTTTGTCTCACTGTGCCTCGCTTGTCAGAAAGTGAAGGCGGATCACCAGGTACCAGCGGGCTTGTTACAGCACTTATAGGTCCGAAAGTGGAAGTGGGATGTGATATCCATAGAATTCATGATGGGTCTTTGATGTACATCTAGGAGTCACGATTCGATATGGGTGATCATTGGCCCACTCACCAGGTCAGCCCATTTCCTACCGATTTGAGAGAAGGGCTCTGTAGAGAACTTGGGATGCCTCTTTGTGCGGGAGATTGTGTGTTTTCATGCCGTACCAACTTATATTATATCCAATTGAGACACATTGTTTACTTCCCAACTATGGAAGGGTTTGTAGGAAACATTTAGGATGCATCTTCACATGAGCACCACCTTCCATCCTCAGACAGATGGTCAGACTGAGCAGACTATTAAGACCCTCGAGGACATGCTCCGTTCATCTGTCCTCTACTTCAGTCATATCTATGATGATCACCTGCCTTTGGTGGAGTTTTCCTACAACAATTGATATCACTCCACCATTAGTATGGAACCCTTTGAGGCCTCATACAGTCGACATTGTAGATCAACTTGTCACTAGACAGACCCTAGGGAGTCAGCACTGATGGGACTAGAGATTGTGTGAGCTAGCACCGAGAAGGGGTAGATTATCCAGGAGTGGATTAAGACTGTACAGAGTATGAAGAGGTCGTATGATGGCAGGAGACGGAGACCTCTGTAGTTTGAGGATGGAGACCTTGTTTTTCTACGGGTCTCACCTCGACAAGGTCTATAGAGATTTGGCTGAGGTGGCAAGTTTTATCTAGTATTCATCGGACCATTGTCGGTCCTCTGCAGAGTAGGCGATGTGGATTACTGCTTACCTCTTCCACCTTAGTTGCACCGGGTACACGACGTCTTCCATGTATCTCAGTTGAAGAGATATGTGCACCACCATTCCCACATCATCGATCATCGAGAGCTGGACATTAATGGTGGGGAGAAAATCATTGAGGTTCCTATGGATATTGAGGATCAACATGAGTGGGTCCTACATGGAAAGTTGATACCTCTGGTTCATGTATGCTGCCAGCATGGGAAACTCCAAGAGAGAAAATGGGAGTGTGAGTTTCAGATGCATGCTCAGTACCTTGATATGTTCCCTTAGTTTGAGTTGTAACTTATGGGGATGTAGATCCCAGAAGTGGGGGTAATTTAAAGACTCGGAAATTCCCTGGAAATTTTATTCATAAATTCATGGTATTTTTACAAGGCCTCAAGAATTAACGGTTCTTGATTTTGATGTCCGGTTTTTCCATAATCAATAACAGAATATTTGTTCTGGAATATTCAGTAAACTTACGAGTGAGAATTAAGAACATATGAATTGGTGCTCAGAACTAAAATCTTAGGGCACCGTTGAACTTGCAGCGCCGGTATTCACTTAATAATACATTCACCTTGATGGTAGTTGGTTGAGAATTGAAGTTAGTTTTTGGAGTATTTTTTCAAGAATAAAGTCAAATAAAAATAAGTTTAGCATATTTTCATTTTGGCGGTTAAAATCACCATAGAAGGTTGGAAGTGGGGGCCACCACACCGTAACCTCTCATGGGAGGTTATAGTGGTGGGGCCCACTCAAGAATAACCTCCCATGGGAGGATAATTAAGGTGGGTACCACACGAGATTATTAACTCCTTGAACTCCCCTCACTAATGTGCCACTGCAATTGAATTAATTAATGGAACATTAATTAATTAAAATTGAAGTATTTTGAATTCAGGCAAACAATTAAATAATAGAAAAATATATTATTTCATTTTGGGTTGGCATCTATTCATTTGGTGGATTTATGGAAGAACTTAGAGAATTATCCTCCTAATGAAGAATGACTCTTCCGACAACAAGGAACTTTCGATTGAGGAATGAACCTGTCGCCCACGAGGAACGTCAACGACATCATACTCGACTTCTTCTTCTTCAAAATCTCCTTCCACTGTCAGCGACCATCGAACCAAAGGTAGGGGTTTTATTATGTATGAGTGTTACCCTCAATTCATCATCATTTGTTCTCTTATTTGAGGTCAATTGTTACCTCCCTATCACAGAGGGCGCAAGCCGAAGAAACACGTCCCAACTACCCAATGTTTTTATTCCCTTGTTGAGGATTGCAGTGGCGCAATGGCACCGCCGGAAGAGCGGACCACATCGGCGCAACGACGATTGCTGACCGACTAGACACAAAGGAAACCAGTGGCACAATGGCTGCCAAGTCACTGATGGGGTGTGGTGCTGTCGAGTCGTGTAGAGAACCGGGCTGCGGCCAACATGTGTCTGAAGGACCCCAGGACACCCTGAGAGGGGAGGGGTGAATCAGGGTGACAACTTTTTCTTTTAAAGTGTTGGATCTTGTTCCCACGTTGGTAGTAACTTGTTGAACCTGTATGATGATTATGATCAAAATGAAAACATTCACATGCACAGAGAAGACACATCCATTTTTACTTGGTTCACCACAAAGGGCTACGTCCAAGGAGCATACGCCGATTGGTTGCCGGTCGTACCTAAATCCACTATTCTTCACTAGCTGCGGATACAAAAGTTCGGGTACAGACACTCTGTCCCAGGTTCACTGCCTTTACAATTGTTCAGGGATAGCTCACTGCGTCCCTCGGGTCACTCCCGTTGACTCCCCCTGGCTCACTGCCGTTGGTGAAGTCCCACTCAATTTATAGACGTGAAGGTCTCTTCTTCATTTTCATAAGAGTGCATCCTTTGTTGTATGTAGATGCTCTATTGAAGTCTGATTCTCACCAGAAGAAGAATATCACTTTTCCTCGAATGTACCGAGTAGTCTCTCGACTTTCATGCAGCTCCAAACACGCCGGTGGGCTTCAGCAAAACCAGGCGCGCTTCTCCAAGACAGTCGCGCAAGTCCCACTACGGCGTGCAAGTCCACACTGGCACGCAAGTGTCATCAACACAGATTCGCGACTCTTCCTTCCCCAACTACAAACTTGTGCGGTCCACTTCCTTTCTCTTCCAAACCACCTTGGGCGCACAGCCAAACACCGGCGCGCAAGATCTACTTGCGCGACAAAACAACCACCTGCGTGACTCAACAACCTGCGGGACGAGAGCTTGAATAATCTCTCGGCCTTGAACTTCATTCGAAATGAGGAGGGGTGGTCCAGTATTTATAGGCAAACTGGACCCCCTGCGTAGCGGTGCGCAAGTCCCTAGACGGCGCGCAAGTCTTGTCTTCAATAAACTCAGTCGGGCAACTCACTTGCGCGACCCAACCAACACTTGCGCGACCTTCTTTCCTTAGACAAATTCTGATGTTCTGATCCTCAAAAACATATGGCGCGCAAGTCTTTTATCCTCCAAGAGCACGGCGCGCAAGTACCTTTGCCAAAAACACTTTACTTTATTGGCCGATTTTTAGGCCCAAAAATTTGGCAAACACTAGGAAACAGCACCATCTTCACTACTGTTTTCTGCTTGAATGGTATGATCGCTTTGTTGGTACACACCCTGAACTTCCACTGAGGATTGACAACAAACACAAACCATACACCAAATCATGCTTTGAAGAACCTGGTTCCAACAATCTCCCCCTTTGGGTTTGTTGGCAATCAGAATAAATTCAAAAGATCTCCAACCATGAGCAAATCCAAAACGCAAGAATCAACTCAGCCAACACTCTAAGTCTACGTGAGCAATGCTCTGTGTAGAAAACAAGAGAGAAAGCTTGAATTGGGACTTAGTGTTTTGAAATTCTCCATGACGCCTGATGTTATCCTTATTAAACTTCTCATCACAATCTTACACTTCTCATCACAGAAGAATTTCTTGCCACATCTCATCACAGAAGAATTTCTTGCCTTGAATTTATTCCTTTCTCCCCCATTGGCAATAAAACCAATGACCGAAAAGTTTGTTCAACGTTCAGCTCAAGCCATACTCCCCCTGGATAGTATCTCCCCCATAAACCGGCATCACAGCCATAAGTAGATAAAAACAGTTAAAACAAACGGGGAGAGGGGACTTCCGGAGCCTCCTTATGCAGTAGAAGGTGGTCGAACACCGAGGTTCAACCGATGCTTCTCGAACACAGCCGCGGACAAAGGCTTGGTTAGGATATCAGCCACTTGCTCATTAGTTCCAACATGATCCATTTTAATCACACCTTGTTCAACCTTTTCTTTGATAAAATGATACCGTATTTCAATATGTTTTGTACGAGAATGCTGAACCGGATTCTTCGTAAGATCAATTGCACTTTTGTTATCACAATAAATCACCATTGGTTGCTGCACCTTATCACCAATATTTGTGAGCTGCTGCTTCATCCAAAGAAGTTGAGTGCATGCTTTTGTGGCGGAGATATATTCAGCTTCAGCAGTACTTAGAGAAGTACTTTCTTGTTTCTTGCTCAACCAGCCAACACATTTCTGCCCAATATAGAAAGCTCCACCACTAGTGGACTTTCTATCTACGACATCACCAGCCCAGTCAGCATTAGAAAATGCTGATAATTCACTGTCCCTTCCTGCAGCAAAAAATAACCCGAAGTTATGTGTACCTTGAATGTACCTCATGATTCTTTTTACTGCTGCCATATGTTCCTCCTTTGGATTACTCTGAAAGCGGGCCGCAAGGCATGTTGCAAAGACAATATCTGGCCTCGTCGCTGTCAGGTACAGTAGGCTGCCAATGATCCTCCTGTACATGGTGGGATCAACAGAGTTCCCATCCTCATGCTTTCCAAGTTTAGTTCCAACTGCAATCGGAGTTGACATTGGTTTGGAGTCTTGCATATTGAACTTCTTCAGCAGCTCTCTTGCATATTTTTCCGGAGAAATGAATGTGTATTCCTTCTTTTGAATCACTTGCATCCCCAAGAAATATGTGAGCTCCCCAATCATAGACATTTCAAATTCTGATGTCATGTGGTTGGCAAATTCATCCACTGATTTCTTCCTACTGCCACCAAATATGATATCATCAACGTAGACAAGAACCATGAATTGATCTTTTGGAGAATTCTTCACATATAGATTGTGATCAACTCCTCCTCTTTTGAATTCCAACTTCTTGAGATATGAATCTAGCCATGAGTACCACGCCCGTGGTGCCTGCTTCAAACCATATAGAGCTTTCTTTAGTTTGCAGACCTTTGTTTCATCGGTACCCAAGACAAAGCCCACTGGTGGTTCAATGTAGACTTCTTCTTCGAGTACAACATTCAAGAATGCTGTCTTGACATCCATTTGATATACTTTATATCCTCTTTGGAGTGCCATGGCAAGGAAAAGCCTGATTGACTCCAGTCTAGCCACTGGAGCAAAGGTTTCTTCAACATCAATGCCTTCAATCTGAGAGTATCCTTTACATACCAGTCGTTCCTTGTTTCTGATGACACTTCCATGCTCATCAAACTTATTTTTGAAGATCCATTTGGTACCAATCACATTGTGACCTTCGGGTCTCTGGACAAGATCTCATGTCTGATTCTTATCAATCTGATCTAATTCATCATTCATGGCTTTCACCCAAGATTCATCTTTTGCAGCTTCTTCGAATGAGGATGGCTCTAAAATTGATAGAAATGCAGATTGTGTGGTATTACTCATCCTTCTGGTTTGAGTGGGTGCACTCCTATCCCCAATTATGTTGGATGGATCAATCTCAGCTCTTCGATTTCTCCTGCGAGGTTCAGTAGTATTCTCTTCAGCCATAGTTTCTTCTTCAGATTCTTCTTCTGAGTCATCATCATTATGTGATTGATGAGTGTTTTGAACAGCTTCCTCTATTTCTGCATTTGTAGTTTCTTCATGTCCACATTCTTCATGACTTTCTATCACATCAGCATATGACGTCCGTGAAGCATTTGTGGTTTTCTCTTCAATTATCTTAACATCATTGCTTTCCACAATCCTTCAAAAATGATTGTTGAAACATTTGTAGGATTTGCTGTTCATTGAGTAACTGAGGAAGATTCCTTCATCTGCGTTGTCACCATATTTCCCCTGATTTCCTTCTTTGTTCCTGATGAAGCACTTACTTCCAAAGACACGAAAGTATTTTAGAGAAGGCTTCCATCCATGCCACAATTCATATGGTGTCTTCGTCTCACCCATATAAAGTCCTGTTCGATTCTGAATGTACACTGATGCTGGAACAGCCTCTTTCCAGTAATGTCGTGGAATACGACTCTCAATCAGCATAGTTCGTGCCATGTTGTTCACCTGTCGATTCCTTCGTTCAACAACTCCATTTTTTTTTGTGGAGTTCTCACAGCAGCTACCTCATGTCGTATCCCATGCTTCTCCAGATAATTTTCAAATTCAATGGACGTGTATTCTCCTCCATTGTCAGATCGCAACAATTTGATTGTTTGTCCAGTATCATTCTCGGCGATTCGCCGATATGTTTTCATGCAGTCAAGGACCTGTCGTTTCCGGTGAATGACCATCACACATGCCATTCGACTGTAATCATCTATGAAAAGGACAAAGTACCTTTCTCCATGAGTTCCGGCAACATTTATTGGACCACAAACATCTGTATGAATCAGATCAAGAAGGTGAGATGCATTTTTCTTCTTTGGCCGATATGAACTGCAGACCAGCTTCCCACGAATACAAGCATCACAGGATTTTTCATGCTCACGCTTCAAGTTGGGGATGTCCATGACAATTATCAATTTTGATATTTTCTCCATGTCTTGTTGATGGATGTGTCCCAATCTCCGATGCCACAAATTGTTTTCTTCTTCAACAGTCATGTAACATACATTTTCTTCACTATCAACCTGATTCAAATTGCCTTCTGTTCTGCATCCTTTCATAAGTGAATTGCCGGTTTTTCCCTTGATGGTGCAGCCTTTCTGATTAAAAGTAACTATAAGTCCTGAGTCACAGAGTTGACTCACACTAAGGAGATTATGGCGTAGGCCATCTACGTAATGGACTTCAGTCTTCTATAGTTCTCCATTAGCTAATTGGGTACTTCCACTTCCTTTGATTTTCAGAGCCCCATCATTACCAAATCTTACTGTACCATCAACATTCTTTATGATATTTGTTAGTAGGTCGGCATTACCCGTCATATGAGATGAACAACCGCTATCCAGAATCCAGGTACTGTTGTTCTTTGTAGCTTTGAGGGCTACCTCTGCAAGGTTCGATTTCTCAATCTTCTTCCTTTCCTTCCACGAGACATTAGATTGAGTATATAGGACTGATGGCCTTTCAACTATCTCTTCCGCATACCCAGGTTCTTCATAGTCAAAGTCTTCTGTGAGAGGTGAGAACCTATTTAAAAGAGCAATACTGTCTTGCTGACGGGACTTGACTTGTCTTGAACATCGGTATGAGGTGTCTATGTCTCTTCTCTGCATGCAATTAACGGCCTTATGACCAAAGTTAGAACAACAAAAACAATATCCATAGAAAATATTTCTTCTATGAGAATTATAATATGATATTGTTCTCCGTTGTTGAGCATCTATATATTCTCCATTCAGATAGCTTCTTGCCTCTTCACAATAAGACATGGTATGGCCCAGATAGCCACAGAACTGACACTTCATGAGAGGAAATGTCTTCTCACTTGAACTTCTCCTTATACCTTCTTCCTTGGGAGAATAGTAAGACTGTCTGTCATTTTTGAATGTTTGAGGATAATTTTCAGGTCTCTTTTTAGTTTGGATTGAGGGTTCCTTTTTCATCACTCTAGGTAACATTTCATCATGTTCAACTTTCATCTTGTCTTTCTTTTGGATATTTGTACTTCCAACAGTTGATGACTCAGCCTCACAGCCAATTCCACTCTTTCCCATGCAAGTAGGTCTTTGATCACTCAAGACTTTTCCAACCCCATTTGAACCACACTTGGCTCTTGTAAGTAATTCTGCATCTGAGAATCTTCCGAACTGTATTTTCTTCCTCGATTCTTTTGGAACTGATTCTGTCTCCATTTTACTCCTTAGAGTAACTACTTCCTCCTCTAGACCCTCAACAGTCTTGTATTTTTCATCCAGTCTGGATGTGAGGTCACTGATGACCTTTGCCTGCTCTTCAATTCTCAGCTTCAGATCAAATGCATCATCGTTGCTTTCAATTATTTTAGATTGTACCTTCACAAATTCTTCCAGTCGTTCAATTTCAGCTTCAAGTTGATCAACATATTCAGTTGATTCTTCTACAATTGATTTCCACTTATTGCAGCTCTTACATTTAATCTTAAGCTTACTAACTGCATCCTTAAGTTGCACATCAGGATCTACACAAGTTCTCAGTTTTTTTTCACCATCAGTATCTTCTGACTTTTCAATAGTGGCCATCATAGAAGCATGGTTCCCAGTTTTGAATTCTGGTTCTTCTTCATCACAGAATTCATTGTCATCTTCTTCCTCTTCACAGACAAAACTCTTCCTTTGCATTTGCTTACAAGATTTGAAGTCTCCCTTTTTGAAGAACTTTCTTTGAGGCTTCTTGAAGTTTTCATCTTCACTGTCATCATCATTGATATTCTTCAAGCACTGAGAGGCAATATGCCCAACTTTTCCACAACGGAAACATGCGAGAGGTAACTTCCCTTTGAATTTCCCTTTCCCCTTCTGGAACTTCTTTTAAATGAGAGAAAGAATTTCTTTCTCTTCGTCATCATCACCGCTACTATCCTTTGAGATTTTCAATTTATCCATGGCCTTGAATTCCATTTCCTTGCTCACCCGAGTCATAGAATCTTCTGGTTTGACTCTCATTTCATATGCTACCAAACTGCTCAGTATGTCATCTAGAGAAATTTTGGAAAGATCTCTTTCCTCAAGAGCTGACACCTTCGCATTATACAGAGGTGGAAGTCTTCTTAATATTTTCTTTACAATATCAATGTCTTTGATTTCTTCGCCTAGACCCCGAATTGCTCCAACCACTTCAATAATTCGATTGAAGAAAGAGTCTGCATTCTCGTCTGGATGCATCTTCAAATCATCAAACCGATTGTGTAGCACTTGTATTTTCGCCTCCTTCACTTTGCTATCACCTTCATAAATATTCTCATATTTATCCCACATAGATTTTGCTGAGGTGCAATTCATCACCTTCAAGTAAATCTGATCAGAAAGGGCTGCAGTGAGAGCATTCTGTGCTTTAGAATCTGCATCAAGAAGTTTCCTGTCTGTTTCAGTTATAGCCAGAACTATTGGATCAGTGACATGTATTCCTTGCACAGTAGAAAAAAGAACATCCATTTCAAGAGATCTTAGATGAGATCTCATTCTGTTCTTCTAGATCTGGAAATTGATTCCATCGAAGTGAGGGACTCCCCTGATATTGACGGCGTTTTCCATGATGAAGAAGGTCAGATTCAACAACAACAACCTACCTCTGATACCACTTGAAGGACCCCGGGACACCCTGAGAGGGGAGGGGTGAATCAGGGTGACCACTTTTTCTTTTAAAGTGTTGGATCTTGTTCCCACGTTGGTAGGAACTTGTTGAACCTGTATGATGATTATGATCAAAATGAAAACATTCACATGCACAGAGAAGACATAACCATTTTTACTTGGTTCACCACAAAGGGCTACGTCCAAGGAGCATACGCCGACAGGTTTATGGTTGTACCTAAATCCACTATGCTTCACTAGCTGCGGATACAAAAGTTCGGGTACAGACACTCTGTCCCAGGCTCACTGCCTTTACAATTGTTCAGGGATAGCTCACTGCGTCCCTCGGGTCACTCCCGTTGACTCCCCCTGGCTCACTGCTGTTGGTGAAGTCCCACTCAGTTTATAGACGTGAAGGTCTCTTCTTCATTTTCATAAGAGTGTATCCTTTATTGTATGTAGATGCTCTATTGAAGTCCGATTCTCACCAGAAGAAGAATATCAATTTTCCTCGAATGTACCGAGTAGTCTCTCGGCTTTCATGCAGCTCCAAACACGCCGGTGGGCTTCAGCAAAACCAGGCGTGCTTCTCCAAGACAGTCGCGCAAGTCCCACTACGGCGCGCAAGTCCACACTGGCGCGCAAGTGTCATCAACACAGATGCACGACTCTTCCTTCCCCAACTACAAACTTGCACGGTCCACTTCCTTTCTCTTCCAAACCACCTTGGGCGCACAACCTAACACCGGCGCGCAAGATCTACTTGCGCGACAAAACAACCACCTGCGTGACTCAACCACCTGCGCGACGAGAGCTCGAACAATCTCTCGGCCTTGAACTTCGTTCGAAATGAGGAGGGGTGGTCCAGTATTTATAGGCAAACTGGACCCCCTGCGCGGCGGCGCGCAAGTCCCTAGACGGCGCGCAAGTCTTGTCTTCAATAAACTCTGTCGCGCAACTCACTTGCGCGACCCAACCAACACTTGCACGACCTTATTTCCTTAGCCAAATTTTGATGTTCTGATCCTCAAAAACATATGGCGCGCAAGTCTTTTATCCTCCAAGAGCACGGCGCGCAAGTACCTTTGCCCAAAACACTTTACTTTATTGGCCGATTTTTAGGCCCAAAAATTTGGCAAACACTAGGAAACAGCACCATCTTCACTACTGTTTTCTGCTTGAACGGTATGATCGCTTTGTTGGTACACACCCTGAACTTCCACTGAGGATTGACAACAAACACAAACCATACACCAAATCATGCTTTGAAGAACCTGGTTCCAACAGTGTCGAGGTGGAGCAAGGCAGCCCATCGGGCTGACAGAGGGGTGCGGTACCATCGTGCAGCGCGGGTGGAAGGGATGAAGCTAAGTGGGCCACGGCGGATGAGATGGAGTAGCTGACTACTAGGCTAGCCTGGTGGAGAGGGACCCAATGGGTCCCACATGTTCTGGATAGGCACCACCTCACATCGGTTTTAGCTCACACCCGAACGACTTTGTTGTTTGGGAACCAGAGGGGTGTGCGGTCCCCCCCCCCCCCGGATGTGGCTGAGACGGACCCCACGTGGGCCTCCGGGAAGCTGGGTCGGACCCTGTGCCGGTCCGACCATCCCACTGATTCGGCCCCCCTTCGGTCAGTCTGTCCCCTCAGTCCGAGTCATCAGATCGGGGCGGTCCGACTGGGTCGGACCGGACAGGGACCCGTTTGACCCAATTACACTTTTGTGGAAAATCTTGTACTACGGGTGTCTGATTGACGAACCGCCTGCCTAGATTGAAATCTTGGAGTGATACAGTTCTTTTGGCATACCCTACTTGATTTTTGGACATAGTTTGGGTATGTTCAGGTTGGATTGAACCAAAAAACCAACCGGGCCTTTGGGACGAAAATACCAATAAGTTACAGGTCGGGCGTCCGATTGACGCGTCGTCTATTGCGTTGAGACCACTATGACAAGTCGGACATTTGAGTTCTTATACATGAGTCTTCGTGATTGTTGGAGTATCGAATAGTAGCTCATGTAATAGATTCTCCTAAAGACGAGCAAGCGGATTACCGAGACCTAGTAGCTGGCTGATACCTGACGACTACAGACCTTTCGACACGGAGTGTTTCGACTTGCCCAGTGGGAAGTTCCTCTATGTGACTCGGCAAACCCACAATGGGGAGCTCCTCTGTGTGAGGTGGAATACCCATAATACGCGATATGAAGAGTACCTCAACAGGCTATGAGGGGGAACACCTCTATGTGATTCGGCATTCCCACATTGGGGAGCATCTCTGTGTGACGCATCACACCCACGATACTCGATAGGAGGAGTACCACAGTATTTTCAGGATAGAGGGAAGCACCTCTGTGTGACGTGGCATGCCCACAGTACTCCATAGAGTAGGATTACTCCATTAGCCAAGGTTTCAACAGTTTTACTAGGAGTGTTACATGTTTCCACCCCTTGAATAAAATTCCAGTTTTCCGTTGAGTCAATAAATTTTGATTTTTCCTCAAGATTGAGATGGGTTATTATATAACTTCGGTATACGTATGGGAATATACCTATGTAATGGTTATCTGTTGTTTTCATTATTTTAGGATTATCCTTGTAGGATATTGTAAGCCCTAGTGTTTTTCGGGGTCCCTACAGAGTGTCGTTATACTCACCCCTGCACAGGCTATGCCCGCACCAAGTAGTGTAGGTTGTAGATGATGGACTACGCTGACTGAGGTAGAGATTAGTGGGAAATGATGGTACCCGGAGGTGGACCACTCAGTGAGATGGTACATGGAGCAAACGGACATATGTGGAGTGCTGAGGAGTCCATCAGTACCTACCCTTCAGGTAGGAACCCCGATGGACAACCTAATGGTTTCTTTACTTTTTTCCTTTCAGTTGTACTTGTACTTTTCCATTTCCTTGTACTTTACTGTTGGGCTTGTATTTATATCCCCCCTTTACATTAAGCACTATCTTTTGTATATAGTTTACATAGTGTTTTAAATCCATTTGTGTACTCTGTTGTGTGTGTTTAGATTATAAAGGCAATGCCTTCTCAATTTAGGGATTTACACCTTTGGTTCTAGTCGTCATTCCCTCTCCTATGGAAGGCATGCTTGGGGTAGTCACAATATGGGTCTCGGGGGACGGGTCATGACATAAACAGTTTATATTATTTATATTTTTTTAAAATTAAATTATACCAAATAATAATAGAACATCATTTGAAAATGGAAGTGTTAAATATAAAGGTAACCTAATATAACACACTATCAATTTTCCATATATTGATAACATTTTATGGAAGGGATAATATGGACGAAGAGGATAGAAGAAATTAACTAGGGAATATATGGAGTGTTATAAAACATGATAAAGGGATAGATATTGACCAAAAAAATCATAAATTAATATTGGATATTGAAAACCATTAATTCAATAAATATGAATATAAAAAGTTTAAATTTTTAATTAAATATCCTTTTTCATGATTTAATAGATTCCATAATTATTTATATTAATGAAATGTGAAACTTTTCATACTTTATTTCTTTCTATTCTATAATCCATATTTCATTATTTGGTTGTGCATTTAAGAGTTTTTTAACTACTATAGCATCACATATTATAAATGATCAACAATGATTTTTCTCATGATCAGATAACTAGAATAGTCCTCCAATAGATTATAATTTCTCTAAAATTGGGATATATTATTATTCCTATTAGTCTCCAATATTTAAAACCAAATAGTTTATCACATAATAAGATAATATCAAACATGTGTAATCATTATTAATTATAAGTACTACATTAATATAAAAATTCTCAATAAAAATATCTACAGTTGAAACATAAATATTCCCCTTAATAAATAACCATAAAAATCATCAATATATGTCATTTAAAATTGAAATGATAAATATTCTAATTATTTGAGTACATTTTATCAATGATCAACTCAAAATGTCTCTCAAAACAACACCTTCCAAAATCTAAATTGTATATATCCTAATCAAGTATTTTAAAAAATATGATAACCATTCCCAAAAATATTCTGAATCCCCATAAATCCACTGTAAAAATAAAGCACATCCATAATTTGACTCAGAATTTATTCCATAATATAAATATCCTCCATGATAATAATTATTTTAAAATTATAATAATATAATGTTATCTAAAAATATTTTGATACTATATTTAAATAGCATTACTCACCTAGTTCCCAAATAACATAATAATCACAATGTTATCTATTAGATAAAACAAATTTTCCCAAAATCCAATATCCCATTTATAAAAATTAATAATAACATCATCATAATATTCTTTTAAAAATAATGATCATAAATATGTTTCACAATATATTTGAAAATAATGAAAACATTCTTCCTAAAATAAACTCTTCAATTAAACACATAATATACACAAGCATTGTTTTCTTATAATTATAATTAAAAATATCCTTATTCTTCTTAAACTAATATATCATAAAACCAAAACATTGGTATTTAGGTAATTAAATTTCTGATCAACCATACACTTATCACCCATGACACATTATCTTCATCTTGTATCACTGTAATATATCATCTTTTTCTATTAGATATATAATCTCATTCACGAAAATGTTTATAATGAAATATGTGAATTAACCAAGTATATAACCCATGATTGTCTATCCATATGTGTTTTATTTATCCCAAACATCCTACAGTAGAGAAGAATAAGTTAATACACAATCCACAACTTTCATTGTTATTACCCCCAAATGCATCTATTTTAGAGATGCATCAACATCCCATTATCTAGATAGGGAAGTCTTGTTTTACCCATAAAATATCTACTTTACTGAATATTCATGATATTAGACTACAATTACACTAATATTTATAATCTATGATTTGTTTTAGTATTCTATTTTATGTTGTATTAAATCTATATCCTAATGGTCCTACTAAAAATAATGCGATACAAACTATAGTACACAAAATCATGTAATCTAGAGTCTATTGTTAACTTAATATATATGCATAAGATAAAAGAGATCACATCCCAATGGATTGAATAGTATAGCAATCATGGGTCATTATAAACATGTAGTATTCTGACGATACATTTGAGGACAATAAATAAGACATATAATTATTTTGAGAATCTTATTATTTAAACTAATGTATTCCTTGAATCATTCATAGGCCCATTATTGGTATCCTTGGGGATATAAAACATACTAAATTGTGATCTTGGATGCTCAATAATAGAAATATTAACATACGAGATATCATATAATTATTAAATATAAATAATATCATATAGATAAATAAAAATCAAAAATATCGGATAAGATAATACCAAAATAGGGTATTATATCCTTGGTTAGCATAGAAACATTAAAAATTAATACAATAAAAAATGATGATTTAATAATGATCAAATTATAATTTCATACTTCTTTTTATACCATCATGGATTTTTAAATACATCATATATAATTGGGAATTCATACATCAAATACAAGTTCTATTTTTTCTCATTAAATATAATTATTTACCCAATAAATTATTGATCGATAATGAATCTGACCATATTTAGATTACAATGAAACTACTTTCCCATTCTCTATAATACAACAACCATCCCATGCTTTATAACATAACCACCCAACCTTAATTATTATACTAACAAAAAATCACATTATTAAAACAATACATATGTTTTATATATGATCATTAAACATTAATCATATTATCATAACAAAAAATATGAAAAAACATTGATTTTTATTAAATATCTCAACATCATCATTAGAAACAATCTAGAAAAATAATAATGACACTGTCATGGGATCATATACATAGTAAAGAAAACGAAACATCTATGGATGTTTTCATATAAGAAAAATTCATTTTAAATGAAACTAGAATACTTCGTATGGAAACGATCCTTTAAATTTTGATGTCATATATTTAAAATATAATATTTTCAACAGTATTATCAAATATTTTTTCTTTGAAAATATCCATAGAAAATTTTGATTTAAGATCCAATTTATGGAATGAACATTATGTGGGGGACCATTTGTTTATACCATATACATTAAAACCCATTCGTTAGAATCATTTGTAAAAATTTTCGATAGAATTTATTAAAAAACTAAACAATATTCTTGTTACAAATTATTAAAGAAAATAAATTATGAAAAATTTAAAATTTTTAAAAAATTAAAATATCGGTTAAAAATCAATTATAATAATTGAAAATTACAAAAAATAAAATTTATATCAACCATTGAAGAAAAAAGGTTAATGTTCCATTTAAATAATTTCTTGATCATTTTAAATTGAATAGATATAATTAATGGTAAAAATACATATAAATTATATAAAATAATATGATATGAAATTATAATTTATATTTATGGATATTATCTAAATATTTCCCCTCATGAAAAATTTATAACATATAATTCCAAAATGAAATGAGATTGTAACAAGTATATTTTTTTATTTGGTAATTACTATAACAAAACTTAATGAAGTATAAAAATGGTGATGTATTTGCAAATTCCCACAATTATGATGCTAATGGTCCAAAACACATTCATAGTTATTATATAAACCATTCAAGATAATGTAGTCATGAATATGGAATATGTCTCTTAAATATTAGTGTGATATGAAAAACACTTAAAAATATAATAATATTAAAGTGGTAATTATTCAATGAAGCTATAATGAATAAAAAAACTAAAACATCAAAAAAAACATGAAGCAAAACATCAATAAATTATGTCTCATTTAACACGTATTCTAAACATAACATAGACAATTTTGTTTTGATAAAACCTGATGAAATGAAATTCGGTTAATAAACACCTTAACTAATTTTTGACATTCATCGTATATGTATTTTAATCGATTTTATAATATTTTTAAATTTAATTAAAATATATATTACAATTTTAAAATTTAATTTTCCATTTATTTTTTTTACATTAAATCATATCATCCATTCATTAATAATAATTCAATATCATTTTCATTTTTATTCATATTTATTATGTCGTTCATATATGACTAGATTCATAAATTATATTCCACGTATCAAATTAATGGTAATTTAATCTCTATATTTTTTATCGTGATATAAATATTATATGTATTCATTATATTCATATTTATTACCATTTTTGATAGACGAAAATGTAATATGAATCACATCGCATTGTGTAGATGGTAGTCTATAGGTACGTATGAGCAAAATCATCCTTTTTTAATGAACAACAGTGTAATTAGGTAAATGAAAAATTATATATCAAAATTCAAAACTATTTCATAAATATCATAAATATAAATTATCTATATATTTATAATAATCCATGTTAAGTGGTGAGGAAATTTGAATTACAACATAATATGTATATGATTGGTCGTACATACACATGAGTGGTTTTTCCATTTTACCTAAGATGAAAACGATATACAAAATAGATATAACATAATCGTATGGATTATAATTATATTCTTTAAATTATATTAAAATAATAAGGATTAATTTGATTATATAATGTATAATCATGAATAAAAATTGAAGGAATCAGTAATGATGATTAACACTTCTTTGATATACCTCATTTATATCATATGTTGATCCTTAATATAATATTATTAAGATAGTAAAAGATATCATTAATAATGTTATGTAATAATGGAAACTGTATGGGTGGGTATTTAATGAAATATTTACCTCTACATTTGTGAATAATTATAATGGGGGGTTCCATTTTATAAGTGATTGATAGAAGAGATTTGGAATTTATTGAAATATTTTATTATAACATATATCATATTCATGTGAAGTGGAACCAAAAATACATATTTTAAATGGTATCATAAGAAATATTTTAAATACATTTAACAAAAAATATTTTCAAATGATTTAGATTCATTGAATCCCTTATCCTTTTGTTTAACCCCATCGTTTACACTTTATAACCATAACTATGATAAAATAATTATTAGCCATTAAGGATCATAAATTTTCTTCTATGTTGATAATTAAATCATAAATCGAAAATTTAATATTATTGTAAATATTTTTATCATTGGTTTTTCTCATTCAGTAATTTTCTCGTTTATAAATAATTTTTAAAAAAATTTTTTATCATGAAATATTGTTATTGAAATTTTTGAAAAAAATTAATTTAATTTGAACTGAATGTCATCAAGATTATAATGGAATTAGAATATAAACATATTAACAATAATTTAACCTTTATAATAACATAGTAAAATTAATTTCATATAAAAAACATCTAAAATATACTATTTGTATTATTTTTAAGATGATTTATCTCGTATTTTTTATATATATCACAAACATAGTATTAATGTTTTTTTGTGTTTACGGAATTTATATCACATCTATTTATTAAAAAAATTACTATAATAAAAATTATCTATTTATAACCAATATTATAATTAATATTCATTCATAACTTCTTTTTATCCCTATGGTAACATATAAGAGATTTTAAAATCAACAAAGGGATATTTTATAATTATCCCCTTCCAAATATATTGTAAATTTTAAAATAAAAGTAATTTTTTTGTAAAGATTATAAAATTATATATAATGTTACATTGGTAAAACGTCACTCATCCAATCATATAATGGAATGTTTTATGGTGATTTTTAATCCTTATATCAAATTTTTATCATAATTTTACCTACCTCAACATAATCATGTTGGAAAATATTTACCACCATTAATACACATAATGAACAAAAATAAAAGATACATATCGTTCATTCTTATTACCTCCATATTCTAAAAGTGGGATAATTTATAAGTAAATAAATATTATTTCTAGAATTATAATAATTTTAAATTTCATTAATCATTTCATTAATATGTAATTTCATATTTTTATCTTACAAAATAATTTTTTATTATAATCATACTTATTTATGAATTCTCATCATTTGTACATATGAAAATATTTTATGAATAAGTTTTGTCAAATTAAAAAATTATTTATCATCAATTTTAGTGTTTTAATATTCACTACATTCATTTCCCATCATATTTGAAATACCACACATATTTTAAATCATATTTCATTCAAAATTCTATTAAGAAGTCTTGTAAAGGAGGTATTGATCAGTTCAGGTGACATGGGTAAAAAATAATGGTATTTTCTATATAATTAAAAAGGATTCACTCCATTTACACAATCAATGGTTTTCTATTAAACTCTATACGCTATTATGATAAATCATTATGTAATTTTCGTGGATTTATTATAAATTTTTCTTATCTTAAAAGTAATCATTTTCCAAACCATTAAGTAAGGCTTTTAAGTAATTATTATTAAATAAACCCATATGTTCTTCTATTATTAAAAAAATAAAATGATTTCTAAATATTCATCTATGTTTTATATTATATGTTTTTAATGACCCATAATTTATGTGTATATATATATATATTAATTAAATAACAAATGACTGATGCAAAAATCATTTTGTACTTGTGTCTATGAAAACATGGAATCATAAATAACTAGTTGATATGGAATTTATATAGTCACCCTCACATTTATTCCTAAATAGGACCCTTTATGAATTAATAGTTCATAATAATTCTATTCATATCTTGGGGAATGGAATCAAAATAAACAGTGATCTATGATGCTCAGTAAGGGTATCCAAGGGAGATATCAATTATCATATAAGTATAATAAAAGAAAAATTTATTGGGAGATGAGAATAAAATTTTCAAAACCATTATATTAATTTCAAAGATCATAATATTAAATAAGTGATTTAATATTAGTAGTTTATTAGACAATAATCATAATGGAATCAAGGAACATGAAACATGAATGCTTAACATTTCTATATAAAATTTATTTGTTGTATAAAATTAAGAATATAAAATAAATACCTTAATATATATGAATAAATTAAATCGATATAATGATAGAATATGCTCACTCCCAAATCCATTTTTTCCTAGTTTCAATCCCAATCCAATCAGAGTGTATATATTTGATTACTGAAATCGGTTCACTATCCAGATTAATCTTATATAACTCATGTGATATCAATATTTACCTAATTAATTGGAAGGAGATATTGGTAACAGAAATCACATAATTAATATCATATATATATTTTATAAAAGATCATTAAAAACTCATCGTACTATAACCCTTGAAAATAAATTTCATTCCTAATCATTTCATTATAACATAACTCATTCAAACGAAAACAGTTTTATAAATATTTTTTCTTTCCATCATAAACATAAACCATACATAAAATATAAGGACCTGACCTTATTACATTACATAATCATGAATTTAGTCATTAATTCCCTTCCATTCTCATTGGGGATATTTTCATGTTTATATCATTAGAGCATTGGGAGATAACACATTCATAAAATTACACATTATTACATAGCTATACAATAATAACATTATTCATTTCTTTCAAAATATAGAAATTATCATAGAGAACATAATTTATTTGAAAAATATTATAACATTTAACAAGTCTTCATTATTTTTATTAAACATCCATATATCCTGGAAAAATAATTTGAAAACATGGGATGATCACAAAATCTCAGTAAGGGATATACAATGATGGAAATAACCCATTAGTCCATGAACACTTCTAACGTATGAAATCATTTTACAAAGACATAGGTGTCACCCATATATATTTATTTTTGAGATAGGATATTTAAAAAAGATCCAAAAAAAATATAATAACATAAATATTATCACAAAGGTATCGTGTGATAATACTTAAATAATCATGTAACCCTCTCAGCTACCAAATAATTTGTAACCCTCACGACTATCATACAATTTGTGTAATGATCACAGTTACACATGGAGTAATTATACGACCAAACCCTAACATACACATAACCAATGCATTGTAAAAAATTATACGTCCCACCCATCATCATAAAAAACACCCAAGAACCAAAATAAAATCAAACAACATAAATAATTACACAAAATATTTCCTTCGAAATTTTGTAAAAAAAAATTAAAAGATGATTTTAAAAGAAAAGTTCATTACATAAATCAAATAATTGATGCGGGACTAACTAGAGTGGATATAATATGTATATACATCGTTAATAAGCATAAATAATCCTAATGGAATCAATTTTTATTAAAAAAACAATTTTAATATCACATAAATAATAAAGTAAAATGTTATCCTAATGAATAGAATTCAGGTTAAGAATTCTCATACCTCAGGTTTGTCTTACATCCACTCATTTAACCCTCCTATATAATGGTTAAAATAGAATTATTAATATCTAAAAAGAAACCTATTCATATTTATAATACCTTATATGATCATTTAATTACATAAATTCATTCAAAAATTTATGGTATTTTGTTCCTTGCACTGTTTTGGGTGTGTTCTTTAGATTATATTCATAATCAGTTAATGACGGATTGTTCTGGTCGATTTGATGTGAAATTCAGGAATATTAATGGAGTAGAATTAAAATTTTCCTAGAAAAAATTATTATACCATTTATCAATTTTAATTTTTAATTGGTTATGATTCAAATGTTAAAACAATAATGATGTTCGTTAAGCTCATTTTAGTGGTTCCTTGATAATATCGACCTCATTTTGTTTTATAAATTCAATCCAAGTGTAAAATATAATTCCAAAAACATGGATGAAAAAAATAATTATATTATAACATGGTTTAGTGATAAATTTTTTTCAAGACCAGACATCAATGAATTAATGGAAATTGATATTACATCGTCCATGATATCAGTAAATCGACATATCACAGATGGTGTTTTAATTCCTTGATTAAGTGGGAGGGGAGAAGAATATTGATGAGGAATTTTAAATCAACATGGGGACATAAATAATATAAATTATTATAGATATTTAATTCTTATTGGATAAGATGATATTATGAACAAACAAAAAAATAAAGGAACTCAAAATAAAATAAAGATTGAGAAATCTCTCCCGAAAATAGGGCAGCCTAACTGCATCACTTAAAATTTCATAAAATCGTTTGATGATAGAAAGGTGGTATCTCAAACCTTATACATCATTAGGGTAGTAAGGTGGAAAATTAATTAAATATACCAACATATTCCAATGAAAATTAAAATTAATAACATAAAATAAAATAACTGGATGAAACCAAAGGAGGATGTTTACCTCTTGATCTCTACTCCTTGGATCCTTCTTAAGGCCTTTTGTTTTGGCCTTTTGGTGAGACCAGAAATAGTTTGACATGGGGAAGAGCCTTTATAATAGTATTTCATAGAGCATAGGAATTTCTCAAGGCATGGGAGGTGTGGGACGATGAGAAAAATAGTGGTGGTATTTATAGTGGAGGAGAGGGTTATTTTTCATTATTTTAATAATTATTATAATATTTGTGCTCAAGACACTGATTAATCTAAATTCATGTGACCAAAATATAATAAATGGAATTTTATTTCTAACTATGTCGGAATACATCACTTATGATGTCATAAATAGTTTATTTAATAGATAATTTGAATATACGATATTTAATATTATTTCACTATTAATAAAAAATTCAATAATTTCACAAAAATCGAAAAAATTTACCCTTAAGATTTTTTGTTATCTATAATTCAAAAATGAAGTCAAATTTTTTGAAAATAATTATCTAAATAACAATTATTTTATTTTAAAAAAATCATAAATAAATCAAAAACTAACACTTTGAAAACTACACATGTATTTATATCACATGGAAAAATTAACCAAGATTTAATTATCTTAAAGACTCAAGAAAATTAAATATTAATAAAATTTACTATTCATTAGGGTCATATTACTAATCATATTTCTAATCATAGGGGTTTGTTACTATTCACCAAAAAAACAATTTGGTTCCATTTGGCTCCAAATAACTTGCAGAACACAATTGTAGATAACCTTTTTTTGAAATTAAAAACACAAAAGTGGAAAAATTAATTTTCAAGTATAGTTATAAATATATACATAAAAAAAATATTATTGAATTTCCATTTATTTTTAAAAAATATTTTTATGTTACATTATCCATACCTAAAAATTGGGTCCTCGTAATATTGTATACTTATTATTCTAGTGAAGAAACCTTTCTCTCATAGAACTTTCTTACTCCCATGATGATTCTTTTAACATGTGGTTTCTCAAAAAAACCCTTTACCTATTAGATTACCTTATTTCAAAATACATGTTCTCTTCGATCATGGATCTGAACTAGTTTCTCTCATATGAAATGTTTTCTTCTAGCTGATTTGCTTCTGGGCTCCAGACATGTGATTAATCTGGAACATACATCCTCAACATAAAAACATGAAAAACATTTTGTATCTATCAAAAACTAAGAGTAAATGATACTCAGAATGATAGTGTTCTATCTTTCTCTAATATTTCAAATGGACTGATGAATGGCCTACTTAGCTTTACTTTTTTACCGAAACACATCACACTTTTCCATTGACATAATTTAAGGACCAAATGGCCTCGTACCTTGATAGAGAAGTATTTCCATCTGTTATATTCATAATTTTACTTCTTGATCTGAGTTTTCATCATGTGCTACTAGATCATCTTTACTTTCTCCCAACATCCACTACCAATTCAGCCCCATCACCTTTTTCCCCGATTTCATCCCAAAAAAGTGTATTCAAACATTGTATTCCATAAAATGCCTCAAAAGGTGCCGTCTCTATACTAAAATTAATACTATAATTATAATAAAACTCAACTAATGAAATATGTTGATCCCAGCATCCATGATATTCCATTGAATAGGCTCGAGTCATATCCTTCATAGTTTGAAACATTTTATAAGACTGCCCATCTAATTAAGGATGAAAAGTTGTATAATTTGGTTCCCAATAGCTTCTGAAGTCCCTTCGTAAAGTTAGAAGTGAACAAGGGATCCCGATGGGATACAATGGAAATTATAACTCCATGTATCCTGAAAATTTCATTGAAGAACAATCAAGAAAAATTATCTAAAGGCATTGTATCAAAAATGGAAAGAAAATGTGATGATTTTGTCAGCTAATCAACAACAAAACAAATAGAATTGATACGTTGTGATGTCTTGGGTTGTCCCACCACAAAGTATACAGATAAATTCTCCCAAATCCACACTGGCACTAGAAAAGGCTAAAACAACCCCTTTGTTAAATACTACTCTGATTTAACATGTTTATATGTCATAAATTTCTTGGTAAAATAAAAAATATCTCATTTCATTCCATCCCACCAATAATACTCCCTAAATTCTTTGTACATTTTATAACTACTATGACGAATAGAAAATGGATAACTATGAGCTTCACAAAAAAATATCTTTCCAACTGGGAATAGCAAGGAACATCCATCCATTTACCAAATCATAAAACACAATATTTATCATAGTAAAATTCTGAAGGCATACCCATTTTAATAAATTCTACATTTTTCTGTAGATCATGGCCTTCTTTCTGGGCCTGATTAATTCTGTCTGATAATGATTCCTACATTAAAATATGTGAAAAAATATAGGTACTTCCTACACCAATAAATTCTAAGTGAAAATTCATCAAATCATTAATCAAAGGATCATGTTCCAAACGTAAGATGTTTAATGATTCATGATGTTTTCGACTCAAGGAATCCACTACTTTGTTTTATTTTCTACGATGGTAATTGATAATGGAATCATAATATTTTATCAGTTCAATCAATCTTCTCTGCCTCAAGATTAATTCCTTCAATGTGAATATATACTTCTGACATTTATGGTCAGTATATATTTTATATATGGATCTGTATAAATGATGCCTCTAAATTCACAATGAAAAAAACCACAGATTCTAATTCCAAATCATGTGTGGGATAATTTAACTCATGAGGATTATGTTTTCTTGAATATTAAAAAATTACATGACCATTCATCATCAAAAACCAACCAAGTCCGTTCAATAAAGCATCTCTATTGATGAAAAACTCAACATTTTCAGATGAAAAGGCCAAAACTATAGAATTCTCCAATCACATTTCATTTCCTCAAAACTAAAATCATATTCTTATGTCCCAATAAATATAACCACTTTCTTTTTATCATAGTTATTGGGATAGATAACTATGAAAATTTCTTAACAAAACATCAGTAATAACTTGTTAACCCATGAAAACTATAAATATATGTAACATTTATGGGTATTCTCCATTCATCAACCAATTTTTTTGGCCGGATCAACAATTATTCCATCTTTATATACAATATTCCAATGAAAAAGAATCAGTTTCCAACAAAAATCACAAATTATTAATTTTCCATACAGTTTATATTCCTTCAAGGGTTTTAAAAAAATCCACAGATTTTTTTCATACTCCTCTTTATTTATAGAAAATTGAAAAATTTCGCCATTAAACACAACCACAAACTTATCCAAGAACTCATTTAATATTATATCCATAAGATTCATGAATAAATAAGGTGCATTAGTTAACCCAAATAAAATGACAAAAAAATCATATTTCTAATATATAGTACGAACGAATGTTTTTGGGATGTCATCCTCATTTACCTCTTCCTGATGGAATCTAGATCTCATGTCAATCGTGGAAAAGTATTAAGGTCCCTATATCTGATCAAACAAGTCATCTATATGATAAAAAAGATAATTGTTTTTAATAATGAAGTTATTGAATTTTCTATTATCAATACAGATTCTCATGAAAAAATATTTATTTTTAATGAATAAAATATGAGAACCCCATGGTGAAGAGATAAGAAGAATAAAACCATTATCAAGAAAATCCTCCAACTGATTTTTGAATTCATGAATTTATATTTGATCTATACGATATAATGGTTTTGAAATTGTCTTAGCATTAGAAACTGAGTCAATTGTTAATTCGACATGTTGATCAGGTATGACACCAGGTAACTCATCAGGGAGAACATCAAGGTATTCATTTACCACTAGAACATCATAAATAGGAATAGTTCTTTAGTTCCCAACGTTATTAGAAAGATAACATTCATTTCTAGATTTCAATAGTTTTCCAGCTTCCTGATATGTTATCAATTTTATGGTTTAATTCTTATATAAAAAATGAATCTCATTCTGAAAAAAAATTAACTTTATATGTACAAACAATATTAGCATGATGAATTGAAATCCAATCCAATCCAAGAATAATCTCAAACTAGACTAAGGGTAAATAACAAGGATTTTATTTAATTTCACTCTAGATACCATTATTGAAAGATTTTTATTATTTCTCTATGCTATAATATTTCCACCTAGTGTTTTAACAACAATTTCCAAACTCATTAATTAAGGTGATATTTCAAATTAACCCAAAAATCCCTCAGAGATGAAGGAATGTGTCGAACCCATATCAAACAAAACATTAGAAAAATATAAGTAAAAAAACAATTCACCACATAAAACTTCATTGGATGGCTCTTTATTAGCTTACGTAGTCATAAAATATCTCACTACACCTTTCGGCTTATACTCTGGAATCATTGCATCATTTGGATCTCACATTGGAAAATCAATTTCATTGTGACTCATATCAACACATTTAAAACACTTTACAGTTTACTTTTCATGTTTTTTATTTGGATCATTTTCATTACAATGTTAGGACATTTGTCCAGACTTACCACATTTTAAAAACTTCCCATTTTTTGTACGAAATTCCAAATTGTGCTTCTAGACACACTTTTCAAAAACTAGAAACTGTATTTTCTTACCGTCAAATTTTTTTGTTGATTATTACCCATCACTTTCCATCTTGGCCTCTTCTAATCCTTATTTCCAAAATCCATGTGATCATCAGAAATATCTATCCCTCCGCTCTCAACATATCGAGCATGTTTGTCATAACATATGAATTAACTAGAGGCCAATTCACTTTTATACATTGGCTTAAGTCCTAAGTAAAAGCAGTTGATTTTACTATTAGGATCCAGAATATGATTGTTGACGCTCCTTTCGTCACAGAATCTAAAGATCGGAAAAGGGAATATCTCAGCTCAAAGTGATTAATCCTTTGAAGAAACATCAAAAATCGACAAAGGGATGAAAAAGGAGAACATTGCCCATAGGTCGCGCAAGTTCCCTCTTGGTCGCGCAAGTACACTTGCGCGCCGCCTCAACACTTGCGCGACTCCTCATAGTCGTGCAAGGGACTTGCGCGACATATGTGGTAACCGCCTGGTAACCGCTTGGTAACCGCCCGGGGTCTTCTTTTGCCAATAAATAGACCCTGTGGGCCCCCCATTCGGGGGGATCTTTTTTCCAGAAACTCGGATCGAAGCTCCCGACGCCCAAGTCTCTTCTCAAAGCTTCCAAAACACTTCTAAGGTAATTTCTTACCTAGAATGGAAGATCTAAAGGGAATAAGGAAGGCCTAAGTGTTGAAACTTATCAAACACTTGCGCGCCTACTTAATTCCTTCAATATAACTTGCGCGTCCCCTCTCTGGAAGAACCTCAAGAGGATTATAAAGGGTTTAAAAAAGAGTCGCTCAAGTATTTCAACTCTGGTTGAAAATCACGCAAGTATCCCTCATGTCGCGCAAGTATACTTGCGCGACCAATACTTGCGCGCTGCCGCAGGACTTGCGCGACTTTTAATACTTGCGCGCCCCTATCTTTTTGGGTGCCCATCTTGCCCATTTTACCCCTCTTAATCCATTTCACCCTTCCTATTCAAGATTCAGTCTTCAAGATACTCTTCAAAGCCATTTTATGGCATGATTTCTTGATTTGACATCCTTATCTGAAAGGAATTCTGTGAAATATCTCTCAAAATCTAGTGATTTAAACATCTTTATGTCACCAAAGATTGAGAGTTCATTCATTCAACCTCATCCTTTAAGATGAGAGAATCCTAACCTGGGTCTCCTTTTCAGGAATAATCCCCAGTTATAAAACCTCTGATCTGGGCATCCTCCTCAGGAGTAAGCCCCAAACCTTAATCCTTAATCTGGGTCTCCTTTTCAGGAATAAGACTCAGTCATAACCTTGGGCTTCCTTTTCAGGAGTAAGCCCCAAGTCCCCTAACCTGGGCTTCCTTCTCAGGAATAAGTCCTAGTCATAAATCTTGGGCATCCTCCTCAGAAGTAAGCCCCAAACCTTAATCCCTAACCTGGGTCTCCTTTTCAGGAATAAGACTCAGTCATAACCTTGGGCTTCCTTTTCAGGAGTAAGCCCCAAGTCCCCTAACCTGGGCTTCCTTCTCAGGAATAAGTCCTAGTCATAAATCTTGGGCATCCTCCTCAGGAGTAAGCCCCAAACCTTAATCCCTAACCTGGGTCTCCTTTTCAGGAATAAGACTCAGTCATAACCTTGGGCTTCCTTTTCAAGAGTAAGCCCCAAGTCCCCTAACCTGGGCTTCCTTCTCAGGAATAAGTCCTAGTCATAAATCTTGGGCATCCTCCTCAGGAGTAAGCCCCAAACCTTAATCCTTAATCTGAGTCTCCTTTTCAGGAATAAGACTCAGTCATAAGTCCCCTCCTAACTTGGGCATCCTCCTTAGGAGTAAGCCCCAAGATTAGAGTATTCAAATCTCCATAAAGCACATATACCTTTATGGACCCTGTTCCTGGATTTTCTCCCTAAAAGTAAATCCTAAACCTTCATCTATCTGGGCAGTCATTCATACATAAGCCCCAAACAAATTCTTATGATTGCATCCTTCATGGCACAATTGTCTAATTTTTACCAATACCTCTTGTTTCTCACACCGAGCATGACTCACGTGAGCTTAGAGTGTAAAAGTAATTATGACATTCATCTTTGAGCCATCAATCATAAACATCATCCATTTCTCGACCTACGTGGGTTCTGATTCCTTTTCCAAAACAAAGGATACGTAGGTAGCCCATTTATGGGTTCGATCCCAACTTTGAAATAATCTCCGTCCTTCTGAATGACGATAAACTTCAAGTGCCCCACTGAGTGGCTTTAAAACCAGCCTGGTCATCAAAATGACCAAGAGACTTTTATATAAATATTTTGAAGGATACCATTGATCAAGAATCTCTAAAACAAATATAGATGATTCTATATTGATGAAGAACCTCGAATACATATAAAAGATTTTCTAAATTTCTTGAATATTTAATCATTGATTGTTAAAACTAAAGGAAAGCTCATTTTGTACTTGGTAATGTAATAAGGATTCACGAACTTAACTTAAATCTATAAAGAGAGTCCCGGAGTAGACATTAATTCCCCTCAAAAAGGTGTGATGAGTCTGACCTCCCATCCTCTCGACCAATGCAAATTCCTAAGCCTCATTAGTCCACAAGCTAATGAGCGCCTGCCTTTGGAAAGTAGGTCCAAACGGATGTGGAATCATTGGATGTTTCCGGTTCTACGAACAAACCCGTTAGAAACCGATCGGAACGTTTGAATCTCCCGTCCAGGAGGTCATCCCCGGATGCCGTGCGGAACAAAAAATGGTGAACCCGACGTGAATCCTTAACCAAGTTAAAGTGATGTTCTTCTTATCTGTTAGGCCCTTTGGGCCAACAAGGCAATCATTGACATATGATCATCCAAAAGATGCAGTAGCCGGATTCATCTTGATTATGTCTGTTACATGGAAGAGGCACTCTTTTTTCAAGATCTTCTACAAAAATGGATTTCCTTAAATTCACCCCTGTGAATACTGCTGCTGGGAATACCTCTACTGTGAGGTTTGCTGCTGTGAAAACCAATGCTGCTACTCCTGCTGGAACGTCATCCGCTCTGAGGATGACATCACCAACTCAGTGTCTTCAACGCTGTGTTTCTAATGCACTGGTTAAGGAGTACCGTCACAACGGTACTATCCCAACTCTGGAGGCCGCTCGTCAAGCCCTCCAAGTTAACAACTCTACCTGGTCGTCCGGACAACGGCGACCAGCAATCAAGAAGCAGGCGGTGCTGACTACCGTCTCTAACCGTTTCGGGTCGTTATCCCCGGAACGCAGTTTCCATTCACTCCCTTATTCTGAGGAAGTGAATGAGCAGGTCCTGCAGGACCTTAATTCAAAGAGACAGGAGTCCTTCTCAAGGGCTCCCATCAACAATCGCCGCCAGACTCGTGCGGTAGTGCGCCCTCAACATGATGAGGGTACCGGCTCCAGGCATTCAGCTCAGGTTCCTCGAACCCGAGCAGGCAAGATGAATCGCCAGAGACGGAATCCGGTTAACAATAGGCAGGTTGTCATCCCTGCCATCTCCGGAGAAGTCCACCAACCTAACTTGGTGGCAAATAACGAGCAGGCATACACACCTGTTCGTTTTAATCCCGCTGTCCAGCAGACTCGTCTGGCAGCATCAAGCCGATCCCGCCAGGCAATTCCGGCGGAGTACCATAGGCAGGAACATACACCTGCTTATACATCAGCAGTTAGTCAGCAGGCTCGTCTGACTACATATGATGGATCTCGTCAACCGCGTTTGACGAAGTGTAATCAGCAGGCACATACACCTGCTCTTACTAATCAGGTCTACCAACAGTATCGTTTGGTAGCGCACGGAGAAGTCAGTCGGAAAGTCCCGACGACAAACAGGAGGCAGACTAAACTCTCTACCTCCACACTTGAGTACTGTCAGGATTCACTGACAGGAAAAGGAGGACAAGAGCAGGCACATACACCTACTCCAAGCCCGGAATGGACGTATATCCCCGTTCCGGCGGCTGAAGTCACCAAGCATATTTTATCAATGGTGAAAGAGCAGAAGCAAATTCCTGCTCATATTCTGGATGCTTGCCAGGATATCATAACATCTTCAGCATCATCTCAGGGACAGACACACAAATCTATCCCTAGCAATGGAGTGACACATCAACAATTCACTCCGGAACAGACACACACATCTGTTCCAGTCCAAGAGGGTTGTGGGGCCTACTCCCCCATATCATACGGACAACCAAGTCAGGCACATACACCTGATTTGAGCGATGATCGTCAGCCTAACCTGACCATCTTTCCTGATCAGGCACACACACCTGCTCAGAGCAATCACTTTCGTCATCAAGTGGTTTCTAAAGCGAGTAAGAAGGCATCTAAGAAAAAGATCCGCCCAGCACAGTCAGGAGATCAAAGGCCAATCTACAACAAAGCCTTGCTCGATGCTGGAGTTCTTGAAGCCCTCAGACATTTATCTGTCAGAATTCAAGATTCTACTCCCTCAGTTCCCAATAACGGGAACATTAATCCCGAAGGTCTTCAACAGACACTTCCTCATGAAGACTTGCTTCATGAAAATTCGTTCAATCTTGAAGTTTCTTCTTCAGATGCGAGCCACAGGAACCCTCTGTGTGGTCAGAAGACCAAGGAGCAAGAGATCTCATCTTTTGTTGTAACCCATCATGATGGTCCTCCTCATGGTGATGAACTTCGCTGCGAAAGTCCTCTCCGCAGTAGTGATTCACATTGTCTCGAAAATTCTTCAGAAGGCAATGTAGTGACGAGAAAGCCCTCCTATCTTGAGGCACTTGCAAACGTAAAACCAGTCATGTCTGATGATTTACTATCGGCAGGTGAAACTCTTTCTCCATCATAAGATAGCCTGGGGTTCAGGTTATTCTCCGAACCTTCCCTGGGTCATTCATCTTCCAGCATGAATAGTGATTCCCCTACCAATCTTGTTGAATCCGATGAAGCAACAAGGAAACACCAACTCTGGTCCAAACAGGTAGAAGAATCTTCATTTAATGATAAAGAGGAAATGCTGAACATGAGGAAAAAACTGGCAAAAGGTGAAGTACCAGTCATGTTTTGGCCTTTGGCTGATTCCCAGTATGACATTCCAAAGATGTTGACGGATGATGGAATCCATGATATTCGTCTCAACATATGGAAAACTCTTTGTCAATTAAAGAAGAAGGTATTATCTTACGATGAATATGAAAATCATCTTAAGATAATAGAAGGGTTACAACGCCAGATTGATTTGGCATCTCTATCAGTCTCTCGGTATCCGAAGGCTGAAAAGCAACAGAGAACCCTTCAACGTTCATGCCTTGGCGCACTAAGAAAATTGCGTCAGTTAATTGCCAATGCTCCATCTAATGTTCATATCAGAGGATGGGGTGTTCATGGAGCACTACATTTCACAGTTCTTTCCGGTCAGCAAAGCCCGCCGAAAATGGTCTCATGCAATGTTATTGCCCATGGCCGGCCACAGTCAATGGGCTTTGTTCATAATCAAAATCTTGCTCGAGATCAAGCTTCAACTAGTTCCTCTCAAAATCAAGTATATAGAGAACAGGTTGTTGAATTGCTCCTACATCAAGCAGGCGAGAATATTGCACAAGCCTCTCGTCTGGAGCAAACACGTCATCAAATGACAGAAGTTTCGGAAATCATCCAACGGTCTGTTGAACCAGGTGATAAAAGTGGATACAGGTTAATGCATCCAGCTAATTTCCGAACTAAGATCCGCAAGATCAAGAGAGATTTCAGGAAGATCTCAGACATAGCATGTCAAGAGACACCCCAGCTTGCCAGACTGGGGACTTCTCTTACTCAACCCTCAGAGTCAACGAATGGGATTCGGGGAGTTGAGCGGAAGCAGCAGGAACACCCCCAGTCCACCAGACTGGGGACTTTTTCAAATCCTCAATCCCTCCCTCAGAGAAAGTCAGTATTCTCTCGATTAGGGAAGAAGCCTCAAGAGGAACGAAGAGCCAAGCTATCAAGAGATTCTCTCCAAGTGACGGTTCACAATGAAATTCCTGAGGGATCAAGTCAACGGAATGCCATGTCTTATCATGGACATAAAAAGAGACAATATCACAGAAATGCTGATAGAAAGGATTCCATGAAATATGAATCCATTAATGTCATCACTGCCGTTGCTGCTGATTCACCAGATGAGGCTCAATCAGAGGGATCAGACGAAGAGGTTCCTGCTCAAGAAGTTGCGCACACAGACCTAAATGAAGAAGTTGTGCGCACACGTAATCAAAGGCTTACCCAAAATCTGGGTATTCCTTCAAATAACCCACTTCCCCCTCTCCGAAAAGGATCCAATAAGGGGAAAGGAAAGAATCAGGTTACTTCTCACCCTTCCTCTGAAGGAGGTCAATCGCTCTCGTTAGAGCAAAGGCTTGCACAACAGGAGGAAGAAATGAAAGAATTAAGAAGGTTGAATGCAGAACTACTTCAGAGTAGTCTTCTTCTTAAGAATGCTGAAGTCCGACAGCCGAAGGAATTTGTTGTAACTACTGAGATGGATCAAGAATATCCTCCTTTGTCAGTACACCCACAGAGGTCTAATCCTACGGGTCAAACGCAACAACGGTTGGCAGCACTACCATCAGTTGCAGCACCAACCACCACGTCTGTCCAAGCTCCATTCAATGCACCTACCCAAAACCAAGTTCAACCTGACGTTTCTCAAAAGTTAATAACTACTATTGAGTCATTAACAGCTCGGTTAGAAACTATGGAAGGGAAACGGGCGCAAGTTCAACCTGAAAAGAAAGTTTACCCTGAATGGGTAGATTCAATTTCTCCTCCATCCAGTTTTGGAAACCCTATTTTCCCTACTTTCAATGGATCAGGTGACCCTGAACAACATTTGACGCATTACGTGTCTTGTTGTGATCCTATGATGGGAACTCCAGAGCAGCAAGAAGCATTGAAACTCAGATGCTTCGTGCAAACCTTGCAAGGACCATCTTTTGTCTGGTATACAAGCTTGAAATCCCGGTCAGTCATCGGATGGGAGGATCTTCGTCAAAAATTCCTTCTTCAGTTTAGCTCAACTTTGCCAAAAACGACAGTTTTCGATCTTACAAACTGCAAGCAAAGGGAGAATGAAAGAGTCTCTGATTTCATTGCTCGTTGGAAGGGATTAACGTATTCCTTGAGTTTATCACTCCCTCAGGAGGAATTATTGCCAATCTGTGTGGCAAATTTGCGTGACGAATTACGCACGCCATTGATCCCTGTGAAATACACAGGAGGGTTTCGAGACCTTACTTCAATCGCTCAACAGATTGAAGATTCCCTTATACAGGCTAAGGCTAAATCTCGTGTAATTCCATCAGCTCCAGGAAGAAGAATGGGTAAAGCAGAAACTGCTACAGTTATGCTTAAACAGGCACCTGTACCTATTTCTACTTCAAAACCTTCATCTTCTCGAAGGGCTCCACCTCCTGAACGCCAACAACAAAGGCTGTTTCGTCCAAATGATCAAAAAGATCAACGACGCAAACAATTTGAGGATATGAAGAGTAAAACATACTCTTTCCGAAGTGAGCAAGTTCCTGGTTACTTCATTTCAGCTCTGGAAAATAATTTGGTTCAATTACCAGTGCCGAAGAGACCAAACAAGGAAGGAGATGAAGACCGTCCCAATTATTGTCCCTTTCATCAAATGTTGGGGCATCCCATCCAGGGGTGTTTTGTCTTTAAAGACCTCCTGCAAAAGATGGTCGATTTGGGACAGGTCAAATTGAAGGGTTCTTCAGCTCATGTAGCGTGTATTACCGCTACAGATCCAGAGGAAGGAGGCGAATGGCAGGAAGTCAAAAGCAAAACTGCGAAAAAATATGATGATTGGATGGTCAGAAAGACAATCAATCGGACCCATTCCATTTTGCGAACACAATTGAAGAAGCCAATTGTGTCTCCTACAAAAGCTGCAGTAAAGCCTCCATCAAAGGACAAATCCTCAAAAGGGCAGCGCAATTCAAAGAAGAAAGAGGAATCAGGAGAAGATGAGTATGCATCAAAGCCTAAATTGTCTTTGACTCTGGCAGATTTCATGCCATCTACTTCAAAGCAACGGACACCGTCCCACCAAACGGCACAGCCTAAACAGGCTAACTTGGAAGAGTCTTTATCAGACGAAGAATTGATCTTTGGTTCTGTTAATATGATTCAATTAACAGATTCATATTCCATTCTTGATGAGCCTGAATTCCCTGTATCAAATAAAGGAACCCGAGGAAGTTCTAGAGGTTCAGGATATAGGGGAAGACGTGGATCTTTCCGAAGCCACTACTCTAATTCTACCCCTGCTAATACTGTATATGCAGCAGAAACTCGTGGTAGAGCCCTTCAGCGAGCTCAAAATGAACAAGCAAGTTCTTCTGCCAATGGCCAACTCAGCTTCGGCACAGTTATTTTGGAAGACCGATTAAATGTTCCATCTTCTTTATCTCAGCAAGTAAATGGATCTAATCAGTCTAATTTTCCAAAACCAAAGATGTTTCCAACTTCAATACAAGAGGCATCAGCTTCCAAAGCATCTGCTTCCAAGGTACCTGCTAAACCGCATATTCCTATTGGGAAACGCAGGCCTCTAGATCAAAAGTATGATATATTGAAACACTTGGCCCAAGTACCAGCCAAATTATCAATTTTGGATGCTTTGAATCTATCAAAAGATCTTCGGGAAGCACTCATCGAAGCTTTGTCAAGTCCTCAGGAGTTTGAAGCTGAAATTGCTGCAGCTGAAATTTATCACATAGAGAATAATCCTGCAGAATGCCATGCAGTGATATCTTTTACTGATAAAGATGAAGATGATGTTGTGCATGGGCACATAAAACCTTTGTACCTATCTGGAAAAGTCAATGGTATAGATGTTCGAAGATCTTTTATTGACAATGGTTCAGGAGTCAACCTCATGCCCATTCACACACTTCGTCGATTGGGCCTCACGGAATCTGATTTATCTCCTTCTACCATGATGTTGCAAGGATATGATAAAAATGAACAAGAACCACTGGGAGAAGTTACGCTCAGAACTCAGTTTGGAGATCTTGTTTCCAATTCAGATTTCATGATTGTTGATCAAGACTCAGCTTTCAATATCTTGCTTGGAAGACCCTGGTTACATCAGCATGCAGCTATTCCGTCATCATACCATCAATGTCTCAAATACTGTTTCGATGGTCAATTTGGAACATTGTATGGTGATAAGACCCTGTTCAAAACATGTGAGTCTCAATACATTGAGGCGGAATTTTATCACATGAAGGGAAGAGAAAAATCTACAATGAAGGAAATTACCAAAGTTAATGCTCCATATGGTCTGGAAAAAATTCCAATAAATCCATTTTCACGTGTGAGTACAGATTATGTGTTACCTATCAGTCAAATTGACAAAATAGGCCCAAATCAAAATACTCTTATGGAAAGATCCATAATGTCAATTACGGCAATCGAACCAGACAACATGGGAGAAATTGGTAACTTACCAAGCAGTGATGAAAGCATAAGTGGTGACGTTTTCATTTCGTCTGCTGAAATCCAACAAGTCTATACTTCGCTAATCAGGCCAGAAGAAGTTATAGCAACACCAGAGGTGAATATTGATGTCGATTCTCAATCCATCATCTCCTCTTTGATTCCCAAAGAAGACCCTTTATCATCAATAGGGTCAGAAATGGAAGCTTCTTCTTCAAAATGTGAAAATTTTGACATTTCTTATAATCATGAGAATTTCATTTTTTTATCTACTTTGCAAGTAGAAACGGAAGAAATAACACATGATGAAGAGGAAGAGGAAGATCTTAGAGATGCTCCTCCAGCATTTGAAGAGGGTATCTCTACCACTGTGGATGAACTCAGAGAAGTAAATCTGGGTACAGAGAAAGATCCACGACCCACTTTAATTAGTGCGGCCATGACCCTTGAAGAACAAGAGATGTATATTTCTTTTCTAAAGAAAAATAAAGATATTTTTGCTTGGAATTATACAGAGATGCCTGGCCTTGATCCTGATGTTGCCACCCATCATTTGGGTTTGCCAAAAGAACATCGAGGATTCAAGCAAGCCGCGAGAAGAACACACCCAACCTATGCTTCCAAAATCGAGGCTGAAGTGGATAAGCTTATCAAAGCTAACTTCTTCAGAGAAGTTCAATACCCCAAGTGGTTGGCTAATATTGTCCCAGTAAAGAAAAAGAACGGACAAATTAGGGTTTGCATCGATTTCAGAGATCTTAATCGGTATTGTCCCAAAGATGATTTTCCAGTTCCGATTACAGAACTCTTAATTGATGCGATGGCTGGCTATGAAGTACTTTCTTTCATGGATGGATATTCTGGATATAATCAGATCCGAATGGCCCCAGAAGATGAGGAATATACAGCCTTCATAGCTCCTCAAGGTGTGTTTTGTTACCGGGTGATTCCCTTTGGTTTAAAGAATGCAGGTGCAACATATCAACGCGCCATGCATCGTATCTTCAAACCTTTTTAGGGAAATTTGTTGAATGCTATGTAGATGATTTGGTGGTTAAATCCAAACAACGTTTTGATCACTTGGCTGATTTGGAAATCATATTCCACAAGTTTCGACAACATAATTTGAAGATGAACCCCTTAAAATGTGCTTTTGGGGTAACCTCAGGAAAATTCCTTGGCTTTGTTGTACGCCATCGTGGTATTGAAGTCGATCCTGAGAAGACCAAATCAATCCTTGGTATGTCACCTCCTCAGAATTTGAAAGAATTAAGAGGACTTCAAGGACACTTAGCCTATATTCGGCGTTTCATCGCCAATTTGGCAGGCAAAAGTTTACCTTTTACCAAATTATTGAAGAAAGGAGTCACTTACCAGTGGACTAAAGAATGTCAAGAAGCATTTGATGTTCTCAAAAAATACCTATTGAGTCCACCAGTACTCATGCCACCTGTTGAGGGTAGACCTCTTATCCTCTATGTGACAGCTTTAGAGCGATCATTGGGTGCCTTTATCGCTCAAAAGAATGATGCTGGGAATGAAAATAGTCTCTACTATCTCAGTAGAACTATGCTTGAAGCAGAAACCCGGTATTCAAATATTGAAAAGTGCTGCCTAGCATTAATCTTTGCAGTTCAGAAACTGAGACACTACCTGCAACATCACGAGGTCCAATTGGTATCTCGTAATAATCCACTCAAATTCATCCTTAGTCGTCCAATGCTTACAGGACGTCTGGCAAGGTGGGCGGTTATTCTACAGCAGTTCGACATCCAGTATGTGTCTCAAAAGGCAATTAAGGGCCAAGCTCTGGCTGATTTCCTGGCTGAACACCCTTCAGTAGAAGACACGTATTCAGATATCGAACTCCCTGATGAGGAAGTTTTTTCTATTCAAGAGAATCCTCAAACATGGGAAATGTATTTTGATGGTGCTTCTAGAAGTCCAACAGGGAAGAAAATGGAAAATCCTAAATTCAACAAAGTTGGTTTAGGAATTGTGCTCATTTCTCCAGATAAGGCAGTGTTACCTTATTCCTTTTTGTTGTGGGAAGGTGGTACTAATAATGAAGCTGAATACCAAGCTCTCATTGCAGGCTTGGAGTTAGCACTTCAAGCACAAGTGAATCACTTAAAGGTGAAAGGTGATTCAGACCTGGTAATCAAACAAGTCAATGGGGATTATGCCATCAGAAAAGAAGAATTAATCCCTTTGTATGATTACGTCAGAGAGTTAATGTCGGAATTCCCTTCAGAACCGACATTTTCTTATGTCCCAAGATCACAAAATGCTCAAGCTGATGCACTGGCTAATATAGCCACAGCTTTAGCAGATCCAAATCGGGATGAGACAACCATCAGTATTGCCCACCTTCGTGCAATTTCACCTTATGTTCAAGTCAGAACAGAGGAAATTAATGAAATTAGTCCCATTCCTGGACCGTATGGTCATACTACAGGATGGATGTCACCTATCAAGAAATACCTTCAAAATGAAACACTTCCACCTGATAGAGCTGAGAAAGAACAAATTCGGCGACGTGTGGTCAATTTTACTCTTTATGATGGTCCAAACCACCTCGAGAAAATTCTCTACAAACGTGGTTTTGATGGAGTTCTCTTCAGATGTATTGATGGTGAAGAGACAATGGCTGTCATAAAAGAAGTGCATGCAGGAGTCTGTGGTGCCCACCAGTCTGGACATAGACTGTCTGATCAAATTCGAAGGCTTGGATACTTTTGGCCTTCAATGATACAATATTGTGTTAATTTCACAAAGAAGTGTAACACCCCAAGCTTCTACGGTACGTTTCCCTTTGAATAATGCGATAGCGTGTGTTGTACGCAACCTCGAGTTCTAACACACACCACAACTAATTAAACTAGCCGTTGTGAATAGTAATACCTAATTTTTGAAATCATATATATTCTATATTTCAAAATGGACTTCATTTTTGGATTCGGAATATCAAAATTAGCCTAGGGTGAAATTTTGGTACATTTCGGATAACTTTCATATTTTGATGAATAGTGAAAATTTCTAAATTTTAATTAAAAACAACTTTTTTAATCAAAATAATTAATAGTGATAAATTATGAATTTGAGTGGTTTTAAAGTATATTTAGAATATATTTTTACCATTCAATTTAATGTTTATCATTGGACATAATTTTACAATTAAACCGAACATAAACAAGTGTCAATCTTTTGATAGTCATTATCTCTTAAAAACACGCTTTTTGTTTTGACAGCGGGAATTAATTTTAAATTAATTTCTGCCACTTCTGTGTTTTGAATTTAGGAAAATTGATTCAATATTTGGAATCAGGATGTTCAAATTGTGTAAATAGGTAACTTTTATTTTTACACATTTTGAATAATTACTGCGGTAAATATTTTATTTACCATGGTTAAAGGGTAAATCCGGTAAATAAGGGATAAAAAAATAATATTATAATAATACAAAATTACCCTAAAACGTGTCTTAACCCTATTGGTTGATACATGGTCGACCATGGGCATCTTTTTGTCAATTTTGGGACCCCATGGATCCACTTGTAAGTGATAATGACACTTTATTTTAATTAAGTTAAAATGAATACAAAAATGACACAAGCATATATCTTATAGAAGAACAATTTTTACATAGGGTTATACATGTTGGATTTTAGATTATAAATATTCATTAGAAAGCTAAAAATATTTCCTACATAATGATATTTTATTTATAATTTTTAGACATTAAATAATCTATTTTATTTATGACACAATGATGATGCAGTAATTACTAAAATAGTAAAAAATTAACATAATTAATATTATAAATACCCAAATAAATATAATATGAAACTTTTAATAAATTACACTAATTTTATATGATAATATGATATATTAGGATTGATGTAATTGACTTTGTTCGAAGTAATCAATCTGTTAGGTGTTTCAAAAAAATCAACTATTGAATAGTGTCAAAATTGACATAAAAGAGTTCTTAAAACAAATATTATATTATTAATTGATATTAAATTCCTAAAAATCTAAGGATCGGCCAAGAGACTTATATTATTATAGGTTACTCATTAATGGACCACTTGGGGGTCGCTTGGATGTATATAGTAAGTTTATTAACCATATTATATAAAAATACAAAGAGACATTGTAAAAGTGAAACTAATTAACTTAGAGTTAATACTTAAAGATAAGGTTAATATAAGTACCCAAACCTGTCTAAATTCTATTGGATGAGTTGTTTTCGACCTATCCCCACCTCATCCTTTGAATAGTCAACTTTGGAGCCTTTAGAAACCGAATATTAATTTATTATAAATTAATATTTCTAACTTTTCCAAAGGTGCCCCTCACCCCTCTTATAAAAAGGCACTCCTCCTTCTCATTTCTTCACACCTTCAAAGCCTTTTGGTTCGGCCAAACTCTGCCCAAATACTCTCCCAACATCCCTCAATACAACCTAGAGGCCTTAGTTGGATCAGAAAGCCAACCTAAGGAGCCCTTTTGATCAAATCAAAAGGAAGAACCCGAAGAAGAGGTAATGATTTCACCACCCTTTTCTAAGTTCATTTCTTCTTCCACTTCTTCTTCCTTTGTTCTTACCATTCTGAAATAATAACTCCAGTATCTCACATATAATGTGATGTTATTATAAATATGGTACAATCATATTCAGTATTCTATCCACCCTTTGAATAACATGTCACCATATGTGCGTACGTACGGCTTACCGTCTCCACGTCGTGGTGTAATTGTTATTCAATATAATATTATTTGGATGGGTATAATAATGATGTGTAACTCATGTAAATAATAAATATAACATGTTAATGATTCTTTATATATGATATACCATCCATTTATATATTATTTTAATATCAAAAGAATGATATTGTCGCTCGTGCGTACGTACGGACTACCGTCTCCACGAACGCGATGAGATTCATTTTCCATCGTAACCATTAAAGCGTAATTATCATTTTATGATTTAAAAATGATGTTTAAGGACTTGATATCATTCTGGATATGAATAATATACAACCTATCCTTTACAAACATGTCTTACGTAACAAAACATATGAAAGAAAACAAGTAAGTTAACACCCGAAACAACGATAATACTAAGATATTATTATCAAATCAATATTAAAAGATCATATATGATATCATATTAATGTATATGATTCTTGTATAATTTAATAACAATTATTTCACCATTATACAGGAGGTTAACCTACCACAACCAAGGAAAAGTACAAGGTAAGGGTTATTTCACAATCTCTTCATTATCCGAGGTTGTATTATACGTAATAATCTACTGGGATCTCTTTATCATCCACATCCATGTTTCTTCGAAATGTATTTCAAAACATTTTTACTATTTACAAGAATATGGGTTAAAGTCATTTATACCCTTGTTTGACTTTTTATAAGAGGTTTATAAAGGAATCTTTCCGTCGTTTTCAAAACAAGGTCCTTTTTAACCTTTTCGACAGAATTGAGGTAAGAATGTTTTTTTTAACTTATACGGCGGGTGCGGTTATTTTCCGCCGTTATAAAATCGTCGAAGCTTCCCATACAAGCTTATAAGAATATTTTCAAAGAAAATGTTTTATTTTATATGGATCTTAAATGATTTCAAAATAAAAGGAGATATTTCTTTTAAAAGAATTTTGATTTCATCTATGTCAACATCCTTTGATGGATTTTAAGATTATTTGAAGTTGATTTATTAAGATACAAAACTTCTATATTTTATTGAAGGTTTTGTGATATGTCTGACTGTGGATGTGCTATTTTTATACCATTCATAGTTTATTGTGAAAGTATTGACATTTCGTATGCTAGTTTTAATACGAATGTTTATGTTATGTTTAAACCTTTTCATATGGGAATGCATTGGACTTAATAAGTGACGGGTGGAGCCCGCTATAGCTCCTCGATGCATCGGTAGGTCTCATGAGACAAACTAGTGTCTTGGCACAAGGCCTTGACAAAATCTTATTTGTAGCCTTGGCACAAGGCCTTGGCTATGTGGTTATGATAGTCTGGCATTATGCATTCCAACATTATGAAAGTGGTTATTGATTTTTGCATGTGATTATTCGATTAGTAGAATATCCATGTGAATAAGTAAATGGCATTATTTCATTTTACTTTTGCCATACCATGTTGAAGTTCAATTTTAAAAGGCTTTTGTTTTAGTAATGCATTGCCTTAAATGTTTATTCTTATTTATGAAAGTTTCCGCTATATTGTTATCCTTACTGGGCATTTGAGCTCACCCCTTTTCTATGTTTTATTTTTCCCCAGGATGTGAAGAAGTAAATTATGAATGACCTGCAGGGATATTATGAGGGGATAGTAGTGTGGATTATGGAGACATTATGTTGTTGTAGTAGTTTTTCATTTTATGATGTAATGTAAAACTTATGAATATATCTAGTGTTTCCAAGGCTACTAAACCAATCGGTCTTTCGAGATTTGATCTTTCTTGTGATCATGCCAATGTTACGAAGTAATGCACCGACTCTGGGCAGCTGGGGTCGGGGCGTTATAGTTGGTATCAGAGGAAGTTTAGTACAAACCTTGGAAGCTAGATTTAGATAAACTCTGATTAGAGCACGTAGACCTAAGATGAACTTTGAGGATTAGTATAGAAGAACTTCCTAGAATTTTGGTATTGTAGAGATTTTGTGAGTTTTCCGAGCAATAAATCCCTGTCTGGATACGAGCAAGTAGAGGCGGCTCTGGCACAGATGTACCTAGGGGTAAAACCCGAAAACACCGCTTTGAGCTAGACTCGAACGGGAACTGGTGCACGACAACGGGCCTTGCTGCACTCTTGGTTACGACACTCCCGGGGGATATGCTTAGGATAACTCTCATTTTCTTTACAAATCATTATGAAGGGTTTATGAGTATATACTTCCTCAAAGAAAACATTTTTATGATTATGGATTATATCCATAAATAGTTCAATTTATGTTAAGTGTTTTATAAGTATGGGATTTTGTATTTTGATTCATAAACTGATCTAGTTTATGCCATTGTTTAGAAATGGCGCCTAGTGGAAGAAATGGAAACCGTATCAATGCACGCACTCCATGTAGGGATTGCCCTCCTGCTCAAGATAATTATAGTGGGGCTGGTGATGCAACTGGTGCTGATCAGCTAATCACCATACTGGGACAACTTACTCAGGTTATGAATAATAACCTTACCCGTATGGAGCACCCTGATCCGCAGCCTGGAGGATCAATGTTAGATCGATTCATGAGACAACAACCACCAACGTTCAATGGGAGTACAAATCCCTTAGTAGCTGAGCAATGGATATTTTCCCTAGAGAAAATATTTCAGGCTTTGGGGAGTAGTGAAAGGGAAAAAGTTACCATGGCAGTTTACCGCCTCACTGGAGATGCTGATCAATGGTGGTCATTGATTCAAAACATGAAGGAAGATGATGAAGTATCAAACATGGAATGGAGGGAGTTCAAAGATCTGTTTTTAGAAAAATACTTTCCTCGCGACCATCGAGCAGATATGGAAAGACAATTTCTGAGTCTGAGACAAAAGGAGGATGAGAATGTCACAAAGTATGAGGCTAACTTTACAAGGTTAGCGAGGTACGCTGGTGATTATATTCGCAACCCAAGAAGTAAGATTGATCGTTTCTTTGATGGGTTAAAACCATTTCTCCGTCGAGCATTAGTCTCACAATCCTTTTCATCGTACGAAGACATTGTCTCATGTGCTATCAAGACCGAAAAGGAATTCTCTAAGTCTTATGACTTTAAAGCAAAGCAAGAGAAGAAGAGACCTGCTGATCAATCTGGGAATGGAAATAAGGGGAAGAAGGGAAAGGTTGAATATCCATCTTGTGGTAAGTGCGGGAAGAAACACCCCGGTGCTTGCCTGAAGGGAATGGGAGTCTGTTACAAGTGTGGTGAAAAAGGCCACCAAGCTCATGATTGCAAGGGGAAGAAGGAAGCTACCAACGTTCAGTGCTACAATTGCAGGGAGATGGGGCATTATGCAAATGCATGTCCTAAGCGTCAGGAGAACTTACCTCAGAAAAGGCCAAGGGATCAAGGCCAGGCTTATGCTATCACTACTGCTGAGGTAGAAGCTCCGAAAGACGTGGTGGCAGGTAATTTAATGGTTTCCTCAAGTTTAGCAAATGCATTATTTGATTCTGGATCATCGCATTGTTTCATATCTTCCCAGTTTGCTAAGAAAATTAGATATTTCCAATTTGATTTAATAAGGGAGTTGTCAGTTAAAACTCCTAAGGGAAGTATCGTTGCAACAAAGTCTTGTGAATCAGTCCCCATTAGAGCACATAAATTTTCTTTATCTGCTGATTTCATCATCATACCTATGATTGAGTTTGATATAATCCTCGGTATGGACTGGCTTTCGGACTATGATGCGAAGATTTATTGTAAGAAGAAAGAGGTTACGATTCTTGATGATAATGATAAAGAACACCTTATTTTTAGAGCAGAATCGTCACCACCTAATGCTTATTTAGATCCACCCCCTGTAGCTCAACTTAATTCAATTATCGGGGAGGAAGAGACTGAAATAACTGTCGGTGAGGAAAGGAATGTTCAAATAGAAGATGTACCTATTGTGAAAGAATTTGTAGATGTATTTCCGGAAGATTTACCTGGACATCCTCTAGAACGAGAAGTTGAGTTTTCTATTGATTTGATTCCTGGATCAAGGCCTATATCGAAGACCCCTTATAGAATGGCCACTGTAGAGCTAGTCGAACTAAAGAAACAACTAGAGGAATTGAGTAATAAGGGATTTATTCGCCCTAGTGTTTCTCCATGGGGAGCCCCTGTTCTTTTTGTTAAAAAGAAAGATGGATCTATGAGGTTATGTATCGACTACAGGGAGATCAATGCTATAACGATAAAGAACAAGTATCCCCTACCTCGTATTGATGATTTATTTGACCAACTGCATGGAGCTCAATACTTTTCAAAGATTGACCTTCGATCTGGATACCATCAGTTGTGTGTGAAGAAGGAAGACATTCCGAAGACAGCATTTCGAACCAGGTACGGGCATTACGAGTTTACTGTAATGCCGTTTGGATTGACTAATGCACCCTCTGTATTCATGGATCTGATGAATAGAGTTTTCAAGGAGTATCTCGATGAATTTGTGGTGGTATTTATTGATGATATCTTGGTATACTCCAAAACCTACAAAGATCATGAAAATCACTTGCGCATTATCTTGAAGACTCTGAGGAGGCATGAATTATATGGAAAGTTTAGCAAGTGTGAATTCTGGCTTCAGGAGATTTCTTTTCTTGGCCATATTGTCTCTAAAGATGGAATCTCTGTTGATCCTTCTAAGACCAAGGCAATCCAAGAATGGCCAGCACCTACGAATATAACTGAGGTACGTAGTTTTATTGGTTTGGCAGGTTATTATCGACGTTTCGTCCAGAATTTTGCCCGATTGGCTAACCCATTAACGAAGCTCACACGTAAAGGGGTTAAATTTGTTTGGACAAAAGAGTGTGAAGAATGTTTCGAAGAACTGAAGAGAAGATTAGTCAATGCACCTATATTGACTCTACCATCGGGGAATGATGGGTTCGTTATTTATAGTGATGCATCGAAGAAAGGACTTGGCTGTGTCCTTATGCAGAATGATAGAGTTATTGCCTATGCATCACGACAGTTGAAAATTCATGAACAAAACTATCCTACTCATGATCTTGAGTTAGCAGCTGTGATCTTTGCTTTGAAGATATGGAGGCACTACCTCTATGGTGAAAAATGTGAGATTTATACTGATCACAAGAGTTTGAAGTATATTTTCTCACAAAAAGAACTCAACATGAGGCAAAGGAGATGGCTTGAATTACTCAAGGATTATGATTGTACGATACACTACCACCCGGGGAAGGCAAACAAGGTGGCAGATGCTTTGAGCAGAAAAGACCATGGAGTTCTGAACATGATGAGAATTGAAAGGGATCCAATTTTCATGGATCTAGTGAAGATGGACATGGGAATAACCAGGGAAGGTGAAACATCAATGCTTTTTCAAATGGTTGCCAAACCATCTTTACTAGAAAGGATTAAGAGTTCTCAGACCGATGATGAAGAATTTCAGAAGAAGATTAAAGCTGTGAATGATGGGAGATTGAGAGACTTTGTGTATGAAGATGGAATTTTGAAATTCGGGAAGAGACTTTGTGTTCCCAATATACCTGATCTAAAAAGGGAATTGCTGGATGATTCTCATAGTTCCAATTTCTCTATACACCCTGGGAGCACCAAAATGTATAGAGATTTGAAAGAACATTTTTGGTGGGACAACATGAAGAGGGAGATTGCTGATTTTGTGTCAAGATGTATGGTTTGTCAACAAGTGAAAGCTGGAAGGCAACAGCCTGGAGGAGTCATGCAACCTCTTCCCATACCGGAGTGGAAATGGGACAATATTACGATGGAATTTGTCATGGGGCTACCAAAGACTCCTAGAAGGAACGATGCAATATGGGTTATTGTTGATCGTCTTACCAAGTCAGCACATTTTCTTGCTATAAGAGAAGATCTACCCCTGGAACGTCTAGCAAGACTATATATTAATGAAGTTGTGAGACTTCATGGAGTACCCCTATCGATTGTTTCTGATCGTGATCCCCGTTTTACTTCAAGATTTTGGAAAAGTCTTCAGAAATCCCTAGATACTGAACTTCATTTGAGCACTGCTTACCACCCTCAGACAGACGGACAATCAGAACGGACTATTCAGACCTTAGAAGACATGTTGTGATCTTGCTCACTTGACTTTCAGGGTATGTGGGATCAATATTTACCACTGGTAGAATTTTCCTATAACAATAGCTTCCATTCGAGTATACAGATGGCACCATATGAAGCGTTATACGGAAAGAGATGTCGTACACCAACCTGTTGGGATGACATTGGTGAAAGAAAACTTGTAGGCCCAGAGCTGGTGGAGGAAACGGTGGAAAAGGTGAAAGTAATCCAAAATCACATTAAAGCAGCTCAAAGTAGGCAGAAGAGCTATGCCGATAATCGAAGGAAGGATTTGGAATTTCAAGTCGGTGATCATGTTTTCCTGAAGGTATCTCCATGGAAGGGAGTCATACGTTTTGGTAAGAAAGGTAAATTGAGTCCCAGGTACATCGGACCTTTCGAAATTCTAGAACGAATTGGGGCTGTGGCTTACCGATTGGCAATGCCGCCAAGTCTCTCCAAAGTTCACGATGTGTTCCACGTATCTCTGTTGAGGAAATACATGCCTGACCCAACGCATGTACTCACCTATGAGGAATTAGAACTGGAACCCGATCTTTCCTATTGCGAAGAGCCCATCAAGATTCTTGATACGAGAGAACAAGTGCTGAGAAACCGGACGACGCATCTGGTAAAAGTTTTGTGGAGGAATCATAAGATGGAAGAGGCAACGTGGGAACCCGAGGAACTTATGATGAAGAACCACCCGAGTCTTTTTATGCAGTAATACCCTAGAAATTGCGAGGACGCAATTATTTGAAGGAGAGGATAATGTAACACCCCAAGCTTCTACGGTACGTTTCCCTTTGAATAATGCGATAGCGTGTGTTGTACGCAACCTCGAGTTCTAACACACACCACAACTAATTAAACTAGCCGTTGTGAATAGTAATACGTAATTTTTGAAATCATATATATTCTATATTTCAAAATGGACTTCATTTTTGGATTCGGAATATCAAAATTAGCCTAGGGTGAAATTTTGGTACATTTCGGATAACTTTCATATTTTGATGAATAGTGAAAATTTCTAAATTTTAATTAAAAACAACTTTTTTAATCAAAATAATTAATAGTGATAAATTATGAATTTGAGTGGTTTTAAAGTATATTTAGAATATATTTTTACCATTCAATTTAATGTTTATCATTGGACATAATTTTACAATTAAACCGAACATAAACAAGTGTCAATCTTTTGATAGTCATTATCTCTTAAAAACACGCTTTTTGTTTTGACAGCGGGAATTAATTTTAAATTAATTTCTGCCACTTCTGTGTTTTGAATTTAGGAAAATGGATTCCATATTTGGAATCAGGATGTTCAAATTGTGTAAATAGGTAACTTTTATTTTTACACATTTTGAATAATTACTGCGGTAAATATTTTATTTACCATGGTTAAAGGGTAAATCCGGTAAATAAGGGTTAAAAAAATAATATTATAATAATACAAAATTACCCTAAAACGTGTCTTAACCCTATTGGTTGATACATGGTCGACCATGGGCATCTTTTTGTCAATTTTGGGACCCCATGGATCCACTTGTAAGTGATAATGACACTTTATTTTAATTAAGTTAAAATGAATACAAAAACGACACAAGCATATATCTTTTAGAAGAACAATTTTTACATAGGGTTATACATGTTGGATTTTAGATTATAAATATTCATTAGAAAGCTAAAAAGATTTCCTACATAATGATATTTTATTTATAATTTTTAGACATTAAATAATTTATTTTATTTATGACACAATGATGATGCAGTAATTACTAAAATAGTAAAAAATTAACATAATTAATATTATAAATACCCAAATAAATATAATATGAAACTTTTAATAAATTACACTAATTTTATATGATAATATGATATATTAGGATTGATTTAATTGACTTTGTTCGAAGTAATCAATCTGTTAGGAGTTTCAAAAAAATCAACTATTGAATAGTGTCAAAATTGACATAAAAGAGTTCTTAAAACAAATATTATATTATTAATTGATATTAAATTCCTAAAAATCTAAGGATCGGCCAAGAGACTTATATTATTATAGGTTCCTCGTTAATGGACCACTTGGGGGTCTCTTGGATGTATATAGTAAGTTTATTAACCATATTATATAAAAATACAAAGAGACATTGTAAAAGTGAAACTAATTAACTTAGAGTTAATACTTAAAGATAAGGTTAATATAAGTACCCAAACCTGTCTAAATTCTATTGGATGAGTTGTTTTCGACCTATCCCCACCTCATCCTTTGAATAGTCAACTTTGGAGCCTTTAGAAACCGAATATGAATTTATTATAAATTAATATTTCTAACTTTTCCAAAGGTGCCCCTCACCCCTCTTATAAAAAGGCACTCCTCCTTCTCATTTCTTCACACCTTCAAAGCCTTTTGGTTCGGCCAAACTCTGCCCAAATACTCTCCCAACATCCCTCAATACAACCTAGAGGCCTTAGTTTGATCAGAAAGCCAACCTAAGGAGCCCTTTTGATCAAATCAAAAGGAAGAACCCGAAGAAGAGGTAATGATTTCACCACCCTTTTCTAAGTTCATTTCTTCTTCCACTTCTTCTTCCTTTGTTCTTACCATTCTGAAATAATAACTCCAGTATCTCACATATAATGTGATGTTATTATAAATATGGTACAATCATATTCAGTATTCTATCCACCCTTTGAATAACATGTCACCATATGTGCGTACGTACGGCTTACCGTCTCCACGTCGTGGTGTAATTGTTATTCAATATAATATTATTTGGATGGGTATAATAATGATGTGTAACTCATGTAAATAATAAATATAACATGTTAATGATTCTTTATATATGATATACCATCCATTTATATATTATTTTAATATCAAAAGAATGATATTGTCGCTCGTGCGTACGTACGGACTACCGTCTCCACGAACGCGATGAGATTCATTCTCCATCGTAACCATTAAAGCGTAATTATCATTTTATGATTTAAAAATGATGTTTAAGGACTTGATATCATTCTGGATATGAATAATATACAACCTATCCTTTACAAACATGTCTTACGTAACAAAACATATGAAAGAAAACAAGTAAGTTAACACCCGAAACAACGATAATACTAAGATATTATTATCAAATCAATATTAAAAGATCATATATGATATCATATTAATGTATATGATTCTTGTATAATTTAATAACAATTATTTCACCATTATACAGGAGGTTAACCTACCACAACCAAGGAAAAGTACAAGGTAAGGGTTATTTCACAATCTCTTCATTATCCGAGGTTGTATTATACGTAATAATCTACTGGGATCTCTTTATCATCCACATCCATGTTTCTTCGAAATGTATTTCAAAACATTTTTACTATTAAAAGAATATGGGTTAAAGTCATTTATACCCTTGTTTGACTTTTTATAAGAGGTTTATAAAGGAATCTTTCCGTCGTTTTCAAAACAAGGTCCTTTTTAACCTTTTCGACAGAATTGAGGTAAAAATGTTTTTTTTAACTTATACGGCGGGTGCGGTTATTTTCCGCCGTTATAAAATCGTCGAAGCTTCCCATACAAGCTTATAAGAATATTTTCAAAGAAAATGTTTTATTTTATATGGATCTTAAATTATTTCAAAATAAAAGGAGATATTTATTTTAAAAGAATTTTGATTTCATCTATGTCAACATCCTTTGATGGATTTTAAGATTATATGAAGTTGATTTATTAAGATACAAAACTTCTATATTGTATTGAAGGTTTTGTGATATGTTTGACTGTGGATGTGCTATTTTTATACCATTCATAGTTTATTGTGAAAGTATTGACATTTCGTATGCTAGTTTTAATACGAATGTTTATGTTATGTTTAAACCTTTTCATATGGGAATGCATTGGACTTAATAAGTGACGGGTGGAGCCCGCTATAGCTCCTCGATGCATCGGTAGGTCTCATGAGACCAACTAGTGTCTTGGCACAAGGCCTTGACAAAATCTTATTTGTAGCCTTGGCACGAGGCCTTGGCTATGTGGTTATGATAGTCTGGCATTATGCCTTCCAACATTATGAAAGTGGTTATTGATTTTTGCATGTGATTATTCGATTAGTAGAATATCCATGTGAATAAGTAAATGGCATTATTTCATTTTACTTTTTCCATACCATGTTGAAGTTCAATTTTAAAAGGCTTTTGTTTTAGTAATGCATTGCCTTAAATGTTTATTCTTATTTATGAAAGTTTCCGCTATATTGTTATCCTTACTGGGCATTTGAGCTCACCCCTTTTCTATGTTTTATTTTTCCCCAGGATGTGAAGAAGTAAATTATGAATGACCTGCAGGGATATTATGAGGGGATAGTAGTGTGGATTATGGAGACATTATGTTGTTGTAGTAGTTTTTCATTTTATGATGTAATGTAAAACTTATGAATATATCTAGTGTTTCCAAGGCTACTAAACCAATCGGTCTTTCGAGATTTGATCTTTCTTGTGATCATGCCAATGTTATGTAATAATGCACCGACTCTAGGCAACTAGGGTCAGGGCGTTACAAGAAGTTTCATTCATGCCAAGTATATGACAACTTCATTCATCAACCTCCAGAGTTGCTTCATACAGCTAAATACTCATGGCCATTTGCCACATGGGGAATGGATGTGGTGGGACCTTACCCTTCAGCTACGGCCAAGAAGTTTAAGTACATTCTTACTGCTACTGATTTCTTTTCCAAATGGGCAGAGGCAGTACCTCTCAAAGAAGTCAGTTCTAAATGCATTGTTAGCTTCATAAAGTCTAACATCATTACTAGATTTGGTGTCCCTCATACCATATTGACGGACAACGGCACCAACTTCTGTTCTTCTGAGGTAAAGAGATTGTATCAAGAATACAACATTAAGTCCAACCATTCATCTCGATATCATGCAGCGGCTAATGGCCTGATAGAGGCCTTCAACAAGACTCTTTCAAATATACTGCAAAAGATGGTGGATAAAGATAAGAGGTCATGGCCTGATAAACTCTATCATGCTTTATGGGCTTATCGGACTACCACTCGCAATGCAACGCGGTCTACTCCATATTCATTGGTATATGGAACAGAAGCAGTCTTGCCAATTGAAGTTCAATTTCCCTCACTCAGAATAGCCATTTGTGATCAGTTATCAACAGATGAGCAATCCCAAAAGCGGTTGAATGAATTGGAACAGTTAGATGAGAAAAGATTGTGCACTTTGCACCACTTGGAAATCTATCAGAATCGAATAGCACGAGCTTTTAACAAAAAAGTTCGTCTTCGTTCATTCATTCAGGGAGAATTGGTATTGGTTCTCAGAACACCAATGATACCACGAAAGAAGCCTCCCAAGCTTGAACCAAAATGGGAAGGACCTTATTCAGTACATAAGGTCTACTCCAATGGAGCGTATTCTCTGATTTCAATGGATGGAGAACACATCACGACTCCAACTAATGCCAGATTTCTGAAGAAGTATTTTGTATAAACACAAAATATTGTTCCCAGAACCAAGACTTACAATTTGTTCATACAGAAAAGGTCCGGTATGACCTTAAACTACACCATGGTCCAGTATGACCTTAAACTACAATTTCGTCCAACATGACATTAAACTGTGTCACATATTCTGTCCGAGATGACATTAAACTATAATACGTCCAGCATGACGATAAACTGTACGGTCCATGCATATGACATTAAACTATTCGCACTTATGTCCCTGCAACATGACACTAAACTGTGCAGCACCAATAGTCCTAACTACAAGACTTTAAACTGCATAGTCCCTGATTTTGTCTTACATGACAAAAAACTGTATAGAAGTTCCTATATTTTGTCCGAGATGACATTAAACTATATTGTGTCCTAGCAACATGACATTAAACTGTGTGGCACTTTCATCGTCCAACATGACGTTAAACTGTGTCATTTCCCTTATCGTCCAACATGACGTTAAAATGTCACATTGGTTACTGTATATGTCCGAGATGACATTAAACTATATTTTGTCCTAGCAACATGACATTAAAACTGTGTGGCGCTTTCATCGTCCAGCATGACATTAAACTGTAAAAAATCCCCAGAACTGATATCCTCATATTGGTTCACCTTAGTCCTAGCTACATGACTTTAAACTGTACAGCACCAGTTCGTCCTTGCTATATGACGTTAAACTATACAACAATGGTCCCGTATGACTTTAAACTGCATCATCCCTGGTCCATGTATATGACCTTAAACTATTTGCAAATCCCTTATGTCCAGCAAGAAGTTAAACTGTGACGTCCTAACTACATGACGCTAAACTGTATAAAAGTCCCTCACGTCCGGAAAGACGTTAAACTACATAATCATCAAAAGTCCAGCATGACATTAAAACTGCACAATCCCCCTTTCGTCCAATATGACGTTAAACTGTATTGTCCCCATCGTCCTAACTACATGACACTAAACTGTACAGAAAGTCCTTGATATGTCCTACATGACATTTAAACTGTGCATCGTTAAGGTTGTTATTACCTCTTGTTTCTCACACCGAGTATGACTCACGTGAGCTTAGAGCGAACATCAACCATAACACTCCCTTTGGGCCACTAACCATGTGTAAGTCCCAACAACATTTTTTAGATCATTGTCCACAAGAACAACTTGATCATTAATTCATTCTTTAATTGAACTACACAGACTTTGATCCTTGCCCTCCAGGCTGGGTATGTAGGCAACCTCCCAAGGTTCAAGCCCAAAAACAATCTCTTCACATTGGTTCACCACCATCTCATATGATGATGATTTGTGAAACCACCCCTGGAATCAATATCTTCACATTGATTCACTTTCGTCCTTGTTATATGACGTTAAACTATACAACACTTCTGTCCGGTATGACAATAAACTACAATATTCTTTGATCTCCTCATTTGAGAAGGAACCATTATTAACATTGATTCTTTTTCAATCATGGTTTTCATTTTTAAAAGACTACGTGCATACATGGTAATGCCTAAACTTTTTTATCTTAGGTTAAAACCATCATTGCACTAAAGTCCCCTTTCACCCTTCACATGTACGAACCAAATTTGTACTAAGGGTAATTCTAGAACTACGTGGACTTGATTCCCATCCTTATGGGATACGTAGGAACATTCGAGTGTCCCTCGAATCCAGTCCCAAGTCTTTTGGGCCTAACCCCAAATTTCACTTTCAGTCCCTTGGCTGAAAAGTCCTCATGAAAACACACACTGTGTATTCATTATTATGGTCCGAATTCTATGACCCCAAAAAAAACTAAGATCACTCATCCTTTCGTCCTGCACGACGTTAAACTGCATTTCAAGAACTACGTATGGCTTGATTCTCATTCTTATGAGATACGTAGTGAAGTCCAAGTTTCAATTCAGGACCCAGCCACAACATGATTATGGTTTTCATTGACCTATGTATCTCTATATACATTGGACAATACCCATCTTTATGTGTTATAATCCTAACCTTAAAATATTTTCAGATCTTCATAACCCTTTTCATGACTTCTAGTCACAAAAATGTCAAACTTCTGAGAATTCTTTTTCCTGACTATGCTGCACGTGCCCATAGGTGGCCTTGCATAAACAGTCCACATAAAAGACTTGTCAGCCAAGAGATGCTATTTATTTGACCATGCAGCCAATGCCCATAGGTGGCCCTGCATGTTTTCAACCCCCTAACGGGTTTGTTAAATAATAGTAACTTCATTCTTGGGAAGAATGCCTCTTTTGTTCTTATTTGTCTTAAACGACAGTATGTAGGGATCCGCAAAAATAGCCATCCTTAACATATTTGTCCCATATCCTTTTTCATGATCTGAAAGTATTCAAGTCTATGGTTTATTCTTCTTCCCTACGTTTGGGTCAGACCTTCGTTGGAGTGATATTCATCCAGTTCTTCGATATTTTTGTTCGGAAATATCCTTTCCATATTCAAGTACCTCTTTCCATACAACAAACTCTATGCTTTAGAAAATTTGAATCTCCATAAACTTTCACTGGCTTTTAGCACTAGGAAAGTAAATTTCTGAGAATTCTTTTGCCTGACTATGCAGCACGTGCCCATAGGTGGCCTTGCATAAACAGTCCACATAACAGACTTGTTAGCCAAAAGATGCTATTTTATTTGACTATGCAGCCAATGCCCATAGGTGGCCCTGCATATTTCAACCCCCTAACGGGTTTTGTTAAATAATAGTAACTTCATTCTTGGAAACTACTTTTTCTAATGCCTTTTAGCTCTTTTTCATCTCATTCCTCAGATTCAAATATTCTTAAGTCATAGTTTACATATTTTCTCTCATACTTGAGTATGGTAATTTGTTTTCAGATAAATTATCAAAGAATTGAATCCATTTTAATCCATTTTTTCGGTCAAAGCTATTTCGACCTTAAACATTAGCCTCTTTATGTCCGGCTTGCATGACTTTAAACTGCCCACACAAAAGACAAAGGAACTATGAATAAAAGTCAAGTTCCAGCTCACTAAATATACATTTTTTGTATGATTTAGCTAATATTGAGCAGTTAAAAGATTCAAAGTTTGTAGGGTTATTTGTAATAATCCTAGTAAAAATCAAACTGTGTTTACTAAGCCCATTGGCTTAAGTAAATTTGAAGCAGGTAATGAAAGAATGCAGGTACAAATGATTGAAGACGAAAGTGTTTTTCATTGATACACAAGAGTTAGAAGGACATCCACAGACTGGAGTCTCTTCTCTTTTTCAAGAATTACAAGAGGCTTTCAACATAACACTTCATTTGATTTACGGCATCCCGAGCTTCATCATCAACCATCGGGAATTCTTTCATTCAACTGGATACAATAAGAGATGTAGTGATACTAGCTCTTCTTGGAACAATTGTAAAAGGATATTCTTGAGTGCGGTTTGAGAAAATTTTCTGCTAATCAAACAGTGACTCTGTTTCTGTCCAAGAGACTTGGAAGATGGATACATGGATTTGAGAATGGAGCATTGGAAGTAAAGAGCCATTTGGAGAGAGTACTCTTTTCAGATATTGCTCTAATACTATGTTTGTCTTCTCTCCACCAACCGTTAGTGGAAAACATTTCAGCCCATGGGTTTGCCATTTTCATATTTTCAAGGAAATGGCATAGAGGAAGAACTTGATAGTTCACACCATTGTTGTTGCTCTTAATGCACAGCATAACCGAAATAGAGAAGTAGCAGTGCAGCTGCATCTCAGAGGTATAATTGTTTGCAGTTTGAACATTGACTCCTTGCAGATGACCATGACCACACAGAGGCAGATGGATGCTCTGTGGAAAATTAGGATGATATTTCTTCAAATACTTAGCCAAATCTGGGAGAGTGCTGTTGCAGATATCATAGTAATCATGGCCTATGATGTCCATCATATCATCAATCCGCTTGCTAGCCAGTCCATCAGCCGTTCCAATTCCCTTGGGAACCACTAAATCTGCACAAAAGATGAATAAACTAACTCTTAAATGGGTTTATTTTCATAAAATTTGTGAAAGAAATTTGGAAAAAATGGCTAAGGCATTAAGGCGCGCAAGTATGGAGATGTCGCGCAAGTGATTCATGTGCCGCGCTAGTTTTTGACGCGCAAGTGTAAACCGCGCAAGTACAAATACCTTTACAGGAGCGCGACATCAAGGGAACAGTGGAAAAGAGACTTGCACGGCTTAGGTGACCTGCGCGGCGAGAGCTTGAGAAGGGATGATGTCCGGAAACCCGGATACTTGTACGGAGGTGAGGCCGTATATTTATAGGCTCGGAAGCCTATCTGCGCGCCTCACCCAGAGCGCTTCAGGCCTGCGCGACGCAGACTTGCGCGCCACCCTCTGACGCTGAAAGACTTGCGCGCCCTCCCTTTTCCTTTTGAGGAATTCAATTTCCTCAGAGTTAAATCCTCATTTCTCTCCGGATCCAACTCTGAGGGGGGACTTTTGTTGACGCTCCTTTCGTCACAGAATCTAAAGATCGGAAAAGGGAATATCTCAGCTCAAAGTGATTAATCCTTTGAAGAAACATCAAAAATCAACAAAGGGATGAAAAAGGAGAACATTGCCCATAGGTCGCGCAAGTTCCCTCTTGGTCGCGCAAGTACACTTGCGCGCCGCCTCAACACTTGCCCGACTCCTCATAGTCGTGCAAGGGACTTGCGCGACATATGTGGTAACCGCCTGGTAACCGCTTGGTAACCGCCCGGGGTCTTCTTTTGCCTATAAATAGACCCTGTGGGCCCCCCATTCGGGGGGATCTTTTTTCCAGAAACTCGGATCGAAGCTCCCGACGCCCAAGTCTCTTCTCAAAGCTTCCAAAACACTTCTAAGGTAATTTCTTACCTAGAATGGAAGATCTAAAGGGAAGAAGGAAGGCCTAAGTGTTGAAACTTATCAAACACTTGCGCGCCTACTTAATTCCTTCAATATAACTTGCGCGTCCCCTCTCTGGAAGAACCTCAAGAGGATTATAAAGGGTTTAAAAAAGAGTCGCTCAAGTATTTCAACTCTGGTTGAAAATCGCGCAAGTATCCCTCATGTCGCGCAAGTATACTTGCGCGACCAATGCTTGCGCGCCGCCGCAGGACTTGCGCGACTTTTAATACTTGCGCGCCCCTATCTTTTTGGGTTCCCATCTTGCCCATTTTACCCCTCTTAAGCCATTTCACCCTTCCTATTCAAGATTCAGTCTTCAAGATACTCTTCAAAGCCATTTTATGGCATGATTTCTTGATTTGACATCCTTATCTGAAAGGAATTCTGTGAAATATCTCTCAAAATCTAGTGATTTAAACATCTTTATGTCACCAAATATTGAGAGTTCATTCATTCAACCTCATCCTTTAAGATGAGAGAATCCTAAACTGGGTCTCCTTTTCAGGAATAATCCCCAGTTATAAAACCTCTGATCTGGGCATCCTCCTCAGGAGTAAGCCCCAAACCTTAATCCTTAATCTGGGTCTCCTTTTCAGGAATAAGACTCAGTCATAACCTTGGGCTTCCTTTTCAGGAGTAAGCCCCAAGTCCCCTAACCTGGGCTTCCTTCTCAGGAATAAGTCCTAGTCATAAATCTTGGGCATCCTCTTCAGGAGTAAGCCCCAAACCTTAATCCCTAACCTGGGTCTCCTTTTCAGGAATAAGACTCAGTCATAACCTTGGGCTTCCTTTTCAGGAGTAAGCCCCAAGTCCCCTAACCTGGGCTTCCTTCTCAGGAATAAGTCCTAGTCATAAATCTTGGGCATCCTCCTCAGGAGTAAGCCCCAAACCTTAATCCCTAACCTCGGTCTCCTTTTCAGGAATAAGACTCAGTCATAACCTTGGGCTTCCTTTTCAGGAGTAAGCCCCAAGTCCCCTAACCTGGGCTTCCTTCTCAGGAATAAGTCCTAGTCATAAATCTTGGGCATCCTCCTCAGGAGTAAGCCCCAAACCTTAATCCTTAATCTGAGTCTCCTTTTCAGGAATAAGACTCAGTCATAAGTCCCCTCCTAACTTGGGCATCCTCCTTAGGAGTAAGCCCCAAGATTAGAGTATTCAAATCTCCATAAAGCACATATACCTTTATGGACCCTGTTCCTGGATTTTCTCCCTAAAAGTAAATCCTAAACCTTCATCTATCTGGGCAGTCATCCATACATAAGCCCCAAACAAATTCTTATGATTGCATCCTTCATGGCACAATTGTCTAATTTTTACCAATACCTCTTGTTTCTCACACCGAGCATGACTCACGTGAGCATAGAGTGTAAAAGTAATTATGACATTCATCTTTGAGCCATCAATCATAAACATCATCCATTTCTCGAACTACGTGGGTTCTGATTCCTTTTCCAAAACAAAGGATACGTAGGTAGCCCATTTATGGGTTCGATCCCAACTTTGAAATAATCTCTGTCCTTCTGAATGACGATAAACTTCAAGTGCCCCACTGAGTGGCTTTAAAACCAGCCTGGTCATCAAAATGACCAAGAGACTTTTATATAAATATTTTGAAGGATACCATTGATCAAGAATCTCTAAAACAAATATAGATGATTCTATATTGATTAAGAACCTCGAATACATATAAAAGATTTTCTAAATTTCTTGCATATTTAATCATTGATTGTTAAAACTAAAGGAAAGCTCATTTTGTACTTGGTAATGTAATAAGGATTCACGAACTTAACTTAAATCTATAAAGAGAGTCCCGGAGTAGACAATAATTCCCCTCAAAAAGGTGTGATGAGTCCGACCTCCCATCCTCTCGACCAATGCAAATTCCTAAGCCTCATTAGTCCACAAGCTAATGAGCGCCTGCCTTTGGAAAGTAGGTCCAAACGGATGTGGAATCATTGGATGTTTCCGGTTCTACGAACAAACCCGTTAGAAACCGATCGGAACGTTTGAATCTCCCGTCCAGGAGGTCATCCCCGGATGCCGTGCAGAACAATGATTTGGAGCATAACTCGGTAGTTGGATGATGTTTTCATCATACATACCAACTAAATATTCCTCCTTTTGTTACAATTAATGGAATTTATTCTCCATCCATTGTCACTCAACCTTCGGAAAATTTTTTTCAAGGAAAATAATTTTAAATTTATCTCATTCTAAGGCATAAAAATCCTCTCAATTCCTGATATCCCTTACCATTGAACAACACTTATTAGCTTCACCTTTAAAATAATAAATGGAAAGACTTTCCTTTTAATTGAATGAACATCCCATAACATAGAATATCTTTTCAATGGATTTAATTCATCATTTATCCACTACTACGTCATAAGATCTGTTGAATGCAGGAGGGTGTTTTCTAATAAAATGTTACACTCTTGTCATGTTCCATTACGGTACCTCTTGCTTCACTCTATAATGGATGCCACCACCAATCATTGTGTGAATTATCTTAACCATTACAATCACAAACTACTCAGTTCCAATACCTACCATTCTAGCTGTAGATTCGGAAGGAGGTCATTCTGTCGGTGCCTATTATCTTCAGCTTCCTTGTTCCTTCTGCGGAAAATCATTCTAAAGAAACATATCTTTGTTGAAGTATCATTGGATGATTGAAATTCTATATCATTTCAAATTGACCATCCATTAATAACAATTATAAGGACCTTCCCTTATTATATTACATTATCTTGAATTTAGTCGATAATTCACTTACTTTTACATTTAGGATCTTTTCATATTTATAGCATTAGATAATTGGGACATAATACATTCATAAAATTACACATTATTACATAATGGATGCCACAAAAACAGTATTAATTTATTGCATAATATTTAAATTTTCACATAAAACAATATTTCTTTAACCAATCAGAAAACATTTAATTTGGATTCTTTCTTTGTCATACACATCCTTATAACCTTTGAAAAACACTGAAAAACATGGGATGATAAAAAATGCTTAGTAAGGGTTTTAAAAAGAAGTAAATAACACATCAAGCAATTAAAACATGCAACATATTAAATCATATTTAAAATAAAAACGTTTCAACAATATATACATGTTTTGTGAAACCAGAAATTTACACCAGATCCACAAAAAACATAATAACATAAATAGAACCATTAAGGTATCTTGTGTATATACATAAATAATATTGTAACCCTCTTGGATAACTTATATTTTTTAATCCACATGGCAAAATTACAATCTGTGTAACCATCATAGTTAAAGATGGAGTAACCATACAGTCGACCATCAACATAGACATACCCAATACATTAAAGAAAAATATAGGACCCAACCTTCATCATAAAAAAATACCAAGAACCAGAATACAATCATTCAACATGAAAAAATTCATAAAAATATAGCCTTTGAAATTTTGTAAAACATAATTTTAAAAGATTATTTTAATAAAAAATCCACTTAAATAAATCATATAATAGATGTGATTCTTAATAGAGTGGATGGAATATGTATATACATGGTAAATAAACATAAATAATTATAAAAAAACATTTATCATCTCACAAAAAATTTAATACCACATAAATAATGAAGTATACGGCTTACCCAAAGAATGATTATCAGGCTAAAAATTACATTAACTATGGTTTTTCTAAAATCCACTCATTTAACTCTCCTATATGAAGGTTTGAATAGTTTTTTATTGTCTTATAGAAACATATAAATATTTATAATACCATATATTATCATCTCATTCCATAATTTCATATATTAATTGATAGTATATTGTTCCTTGCACTGTTTTGGGTGTGTTCTTTATAAGATTTTCATGATCGGTTCATGATGGATTGTTCTTATCGATTAGAAGAGAAACAATTGAATTCGAATGGAGAAATAATTACATATTGAAATAACCATAAATTATACCATTTATTAATTTTAATTCTTAATGGAAGATTATTCAAAAGATAAAACATTAAGGATGTTCTTTTTGATCATTTTATTTGTTCATTAATATTAAGGACCTCATTTTGATTTATAAAATCAAACCATATGTATAGAATAATTCCAAAACCCTGGATGAGAAATAATACATGTATTATTACCTGTTTAAAAAAAATGGATTCATGAACATCCTTGAAAGGAATTAATAGAAACTGAAATCACATCATCCTCGATGTTTGTAAATCGACGAATCATAGACTGTGTTTTAATTCATTGAATTAGTGGGAGAGGAGAATAATATTGATGATGAATATTCCATGAACATGAGAATATCAAACATATAAATTATTTTGTAGCATTAATGCCACTTCGATAATAGGAAGTGGGAAAATAAGTTGAAAATCATTGAACACCAATTAAATGAAAAATTGAGAAATCTCTCAAGAAAATTTGGTAGCCTAATGACATAACGTAAAATTTCATAGATTTGTCTGATAAGAGAAAGGGATTATATCATCAATCATACATAATATGGCTAGTATGGAGGATATGGAATGAATTATACCATCATATTAAAAATCATATTAAATATAATATCAAAAAATTAATGATAGGAAAGGAAACAAAAGAGTATGTTGACCTCATGATCTCTTCTCTTTGAGACCCTTCTTAAGGCCTCTAGTTTTAGAAATTTGGTGAGACCAGTAACTTTAGTACGTGGGGAAGTTCCTTGGTAGAACTATTGAAATGAACATAGGTAAGTCACATTGCTTGAGTGGTGTGGGAGGAAGAGGGGAATGAGGGTGTTATTTATTGTGGAGAAGATGGGGTATTTTTCTTTATTTTAATAATTATAATAATATTTTTCCCCAAGACAATGTAAAATCATAATTCAAGTGACCCAAAATAATTATAATGGCATTGGTTTTCGAAAAAAGTGGGATTAAATCTCTTACAATGTCATAAATAGTTTATTTAATAGATATTTTGAATATACGGTATTTTACTATATTTTACTATTCATTGAAAATTCAGGAATTTCACAAAAATCCCAAAAATTAACCCTTAGAATTTTTCTATGTTTAAAATTCAAAAATGAAGTCTATTTTTTTAAAATGTTTTCTAAAATATCATTATTTAAAATTTTCAATAAAATCATAATTAATTAAAAATTAATAATTAAAAATTATAACTATTTTTAATAACATTGAAAAAATAACCAAAATTTCATTATCTTAATTCATTAAGAAAACAAAATTTTAATATAATTTACTATTCAATAGGGTTATATTACTATTCATATTAGTATGCATAATGGTATGTTACAATTCACCAAAAAACAAGTTGGTTGTATTTGGCTCTAAATTACTTATTTATCATAAATGTAGATTACCATTTATTAAAATTCAAAACATAAAAGTCCCCAAATTATGTTTAAATTCTATTTATAAATATCTAATTAAAACAAAGTTTCAGGCATTCCCATTGTTTTTTTAAAACCTCGGGGTGTTATAGAAAAATAATAAGGATGGTATGATAGACAATTTCCACAATATATATTACATAACATCAATGTTTTCTATATTATATTAAAAATTATTTTGAAAGATCACATTGAATTATTTTAAAGAAAATAACCTTCCCATTTTCAAGTCACTTATTTTTAGAAGGTTGAGAAATTATAATGAAAAAATTTTCAACAAATAATGGGAACATGTTATTGAATGTAGAATGAAAAAATTGTTCATAATTTTTGGAAAATGCATTAATAATTGTTAGTTAAAAAATCATTCCTTTCGTATTTTTATTAGGAAAGCGAAAAAGTACATCATTTTGGAAAATATCATTAATATTCCATTGAAACCATTTTTTAAAAAGATAATCATAAAAATGATTTCAAAATATTATAGAATAATTGTTAAAAAAATATTTAAAATTTTAAATAAAACATTTATATGGATGAAAAATATTCTCTATTAGGAACATAAATATTAGAAATCAAAAATATAGACGATATTATGAAATTAAACCCTTACCTCAATTTCACCATTCATAGAAAGAACTCAAATAAACCATATATTATTTTTAAATTTCATATAAATATATATTTGAGTAATATTAACACTTATAATATCATATATGATTCATTTATTATAATTCCATTCCAATTTTATCAATAACCCATTTCTAAAATTGTTATTTTCATTTATTAACAATTGTGTTTATCTTCATTATTTCAGATCAGCAATACCCATCAATGTAAATTAATCAGGATTCCAAAAACTATAAAATGTTTTTCAATATATGCATATCATATATATTCATAATATTCAAAATTTGATTAATCAATAAATTCATAAAAAGGAAATTTACATACTTTGTTAATGGAAACGGAATAACATATGTACACATGAATGTTTGTTTCATTTTTTAATAGATGAAAATAAACAATGGAAAATGATAATTTACCTTAATAGGTTCTTTTTTATATAATTTATATAATATATATTCATGACATTTTTCTGCATTTCCATATATGTAAATATTAAATAAAAAAAGATTCACATTTTTTCATGAATGTGGTAGTCCACATGTACGCATGAACTAAGTTATCATTTCCAATGAGATTGGATTGTACATAATTATAAGTGAGATTATAATTCCATATGTATATTTATGTAATTAATATAATATATAAACATTTATAACATTATTATAGAAATCCCTTAAATATAGTGATGGAAAATGAATTGTATCGCTATGTGGACATGATAAGTTGTATATACACATGAGCGATACATTCAAATATCAGCTGATGGGAAATAAGGTGTATATTTGGGATTTATTAAATAAATATTATGTTTATTTTTTACGTTGAATTTATAATCTAATTATAAATACAATATATTTATATGTGTTAATGAATTGAATAAATGAATGTGATATGATATGGTGATTCCCACTTCATTGAAATGACTCTTTAAAATCTCATATAAATGAAAATATGATAGATTTTTTGGAAATAAAAAACCCACTATAATGTTTATAGGAGTGTTTTGATGATAAATTGGACTATTTTGGTTTATCATTAAGGATTAATGTTTTTTGAAGAATCATAATAGGAGGTTCTCTTTTATAATTTATGTGAAAGGAATTTTCATAATTTCCCAAAATATAAAATTATAAAAAAATTATAAATCAAAAGCCCTAAAATTTATATGTAATGAATTAAAATAAATTATAGAGTTTTAATACAATCCAAAAATAGAATTTTCTTAAAAAAAATTCATTTAAATCCTTACCATTTTGATTAAACATTTATTAAACAAATTAAATTTTAACTATACTCAAAGAAATCAATATTAAAGGGTAATAATATTTTCACATAAGATGGTAATTAAACAATAAAAGGAAATGTTATAAAATTTTCGAACATATAATATTCACTTTTTCTAATTTATAGATTTTTATTACTTTTAAAATATATAATAACATATTATTTTGATAAAATATCGTTATTCACAATTTTTAAACTGTTCATTTAATTGGGTTTAAAATAAATAATGAAAAAGGTCAAATTTAAATAAAATTATTTTTCCATAAAATAATATTTCAAATACACCTATAAGTTTTTTCAATAAACATAATTTAATGAACTTATATAACAATTAATGTTTTTTTACCATTTATTTTATCTTTCTTATTGGTGAATAATCATTGTATTATACTAGAAAAATAATTTATAGAAACTACATAATTTATATAAATTATAATTAAATTTCTATATTGTTCATAGATTCATTCATATAAAAATTGTCATTTATATTTTTTTCAAAACATTTTTCCCTATGTGAACACATTAATTATATTTAAAACATAAAGGGTGAAATTAGTTATCTCTCAATGATTAAAATAATATATAAATAATTGTAATGGAAAAATTTCCATAAAACTAATATATGTTGATCCCATGGTGATCATTTAAAATTAAATTCATCCAATTATATTTAAATTAATATAAATTTTCATATCAATTAATTTTTATTTATATTTAAATGATGTATCCTTTTCCAAGGTGATAAATTTTATCGTGGTAACAATTTATATTGACTACAAAAATAAAGATATTATCTACCAAATTAAAAACATGAAAATTAAAAAAATTAAATCAATTAATATAATTATATACAATTTAATGAATGATATTAATCTTAATGTAAGCGAAAAATATTTGAAAATACTAATTTTTAGATAGAACACATTTTGATGGAAAAATCTGTTTTTATTGTTAACCGTTGCATAATTAAAATATATTATTAATTTTACAACATTATATAAAATATATAATAGATAAATTAAATAAAATTAATTTATCACTATTAACTATTTTTTTATTAATATAAAAATTCATTTCATATATAGAAATTTTTTTAGATATTAATATTAATTTTTCATTCATATGAATTTTATTTTCATCTATAATCAATTGTAAATAATGTAATTTGTTTTATAAATTTAGAAATAGTAGTTATTAATAAATCATTTATTATGATTTATAACCATAAATCCATTGGCTATGTTATAAATGAAAAAATAATTATTTATTAACGTTTAATGGTTTTTATAAACTCACTATAATGTGAACACAAGCTTTCGATGAAATAAAATTTTTAAAAAATATAATTTTTTAAAAAAAATTAGGGTGTTTCATTATATCCCACTCAAAATTAATTTCACTATTAAAACTATTCCCTCTTATATGAAAAATTGATGCATGTCCCTAATAACATCCTTAGGTTCACATGTGGTTTCGTGAAAATAGTTATTTCATAATAAATCTTTGACTACGTTGGTGGTCTTGTTTCATAGGAAATTCTCAGTATGATATCAAATTTATAAATTTTGTTCTCTAGTAGAAAAATAATACCACAATGGTTTGACCACTATTTTTAGTGCATGTGAATGATTTGGTATTTTATTCCTCTAGAGAGATACATTGAACACATCATATAAATTGAAATGATTCGATTGATGAGTCAATCAATAAGTTATTATCCCTATATTATTATTAATTTCAAAAGGAAGAGTGTACTTATGGATTATCATGACCTTAATTTCAAATACCATCAATCTCTTAAACGTAAATATTAAGATGCATGACCAGTAATCTACTTCAAACACTAGATCATTCAAATTATTGTCGATAAAAATTTTATGTCGAATATAAAATTGTATTATGTGCTATTAATTGTATATAACCATCACTACCATTTAATCAGCTATATCCAATCCCAATACCTTTTGTTCTATAAATCAATTCTCATATTTTGGTATTTTCCCCTTCATACCATAAAGGTATTAAAAAAAGATGTCTTACTATTGTAGTGGAATATTTTATTGAACGAAAATTCATCCAAAATAATTGTGTTAGTCCCTAACACCTTTGAAATTTATAGATAAATCTATAAAAGTGTCTCAATAGTTTTTGAATAGACATATTAGACAACCAGTCAATATGAGGAGGATAATGAGTGATGAAACTTGACTTTGTATCAATATTGTACTGAATTATTCTCTAAATAATCAAGGAAAACATTGAATATCAAACAAATACAACTGATACTGGTGAACCATGTAATCTTATAACATCATGAATGCATAACCATGTTTCATTATCAAGGGAGAAGTATCCTCTTGTGGAAATGAATTTTCATCACATAAAAGGGAGATCAAATACAACCTAAATATTAAAACTTTGTTAATCTATTTTGGCAGGGGTGGGGGTCAAATGAAATAAAACATGTTGATGTAATCTCATTTTTATTTTATTATGGGTAATTTTTGTTACATTCACGTAAACATATTTCTCTTATAATTTACCTCTTAACCATATAATAACTCGTAAACATTAATTTTAATATATTTTTCATCACATCCCACCCTAAATACTCTTTAAATTCACAAAGTATATTCAAACATCTATAAATAGTAGATAAATAATTACTATAAACATCAACAATCAGATCCTTATTTAAATCAAGTATTGAAGGGGCACAAACATGGTTCTAGAACTATAATATATCATAATAATAAACATTGTACTCATGATAATTTTTCATCATCTATTAAAAATCTGCATCAGACTTTTATAACTTATTAATCTTTACTGGGATAGATGGTTGAACACTCATTTGGGAATGATAAAATTTATCCCATTCCTTCCAAATATCAATATCTATTGTTTATCATTCAAAAAATATTGGTTCTTTTTTTATCCACATCATAGATATCATAACATGATACTTTAAACATAGATAATATTCTACCTTTATCATTATCCTATGGTGGTAATGTATTGAGCTATCATATCCACTAATTGTCTCTATTTATCTTCTTTGGTTAATGTTAATATACATTTGTTTTAAAATTTATAATAAACCATTTAGATTTTTATATATGTCACCTATTTGTCAATAGGGATAATTTATCTCTATCATTAATATCAAAATTAAAAAAACTAAATCCAAATCATGTTATGGTTAATTTTTCTCAAGGATCATTAATTTTCATAATGTATCAATATATATTAAAACATTATCAATTTTATTGTTGGATAAGAGAAGGTGTGATATGCAGTATTCTCTTGATTTCATTAAAACCTTATTAACATCAATCCATCCAAAGGAACAAAGCATCCTAAGATATTATCATATTGACCTGATTCGATAACTATGAAAATTTATTCATAATATGCTGATAATATACATTCATACTATGTAAACAAAAGATCTTAGTCATAGTGGTTTGTATTGGCCAATTTTCTATATCATATACCTTTTAATGTTCTATATATGTACCCTCAAATTATATTATATGACCCAATATTGAAACCTTTTAATGTTGTAATTTCTACTTGGGGAATTTTTTAAAATGTATCACATTCCTTTTGTTCATCAGAATAATTTGAAACTGTTCTTAATTATCGTCGTTTCTGTTTGAATAAATTAAAAAATATAATACAACAAAAAACTAATCAAGTTTATCTCTATAAAGCCTTTAAATTAAATATATTATGACATATAGGGAATTAGTTAGACCAAAATTGAATCACTATAAATTCATATTATCCATACATTATAATGAATTTTTTCAGGGGTATATTATTCTTTTCAAAATAAATGATGATATATAAAATAATGACCAGTCTTAATAAATATTGAGATACATGAAATTGATCAAAAAAGTCATCTATATGGGGTATATGATACACTTTTATTCTATTGATTAACTAATATTCATTATAAACAATGAAAAGTCCCATTGATACAAATTTATTCATAAAAAATAAAATTGGGGCACCCCAAGGTGACACTCTTGGATGAATGAAAACATTTTAATGTTTCTATATTAATTTATTCTTCGTTAATAGAAACTCAATAAGTTCTATTCTTTATGGAGTCTTGGAAATATGTGTATCACCAGGTAAATTTTTTAATGAAAACTAAATTTTATTATTTTTTTGATTACAAGGAAACACTTAAAATAAATCATTAATAAAATACAAAAAATAGTAAAATCATTAAGGTTATGTTTCTCCCTTACCAGCATTGATAAACTCTTCATTTAAATTGGAATCCTCACTTATCCAATGGATTTAATTTTCATTGGATATTAATTTTTTTCATCACACTAATAGAAGATAATAGGTTTCATCCGAATAAAAAATTTATGTTCCTTTCCATATTAATTTATATGATATTTATGTAAAGATATCCATGACATTCATAATCAAATATTGACTTCGGCTAGGAGATGGATTGAAATATTTTCAAGAAAACCATTCCTATATATATAAAACAGTAAAGAATCAATGATATAAGATATAATCATCACACTGTTTGGGGTATTTAATATTAACCCATGATTTAAATTTTTAGGTGGTATTGTGATTCCATTAGAAAATAATTTATATATGTATGATTTGGTGGATCTTGTGTCAAATAAGATATTATTAACTCTCAAGGTGATTATATGTATACCATCCAATATTTTATTATCATAAAATTCATCATAAGAATATATTTCATGATATTCCTATTATTCACTAGGTTTAAGAGAATATTGATGTCGATCATCATAATTAAACAAAATATTTGGGCACTAGTTTGAATAATTCCCTTACTTAGTGGATTTAAAACATTGTAGTGTGGGTGGTTCATTCTATGATTTTTTATCTCTATTTACATAATTGTATACCTTCATCCAATAAATTCTTCATTTTATTTCATGATTATTTTACTTTACACACATGAAATATTTAACAATTCCATTAACAAAATTTTCCCATTGGTCACTTCCATAACATGAACATACCGGAAGGCTCAACATCTACCATATATGTTTTCTGGAATTTCCATTGAATTTTATTTTTCAATTTCTACCATAATAATTATGTTTATGTTTAATTTTAATATATATATACATGATGAGAGAAAACTAAATTATTTATTCATAGCTACTAATTTACCATGTGGATAATTACTTCCAGATACTAATATTTAACGAACTGAAAAATCTATTATCCTTATATTTAGGTGGAATGATAAAACCAAAATCATACCTTTCATGTCTTGTATAATTTTAATCATAACTATTAAAAATAATAACCATCCTTATGATTTAACACAAGGAATACTTTTCTAATTTGTATATAAATAATAAAAGTCATTTAATGTTTCTAAAATAATCATATAAATTAATAACATTCCATATAATTAATTTCTTTTTTGTCTCTCATGTTCTTGAATATATTATAAAATTTATGTTCTTCTACTTCTGAAAAATAAAAATACAATATAGTATTTTAATGTTGAAAAATAAATAAAATGGAAAATATCATTTAATTGGTGTTGATCCATTTCTCAATGGGTAATGGATCAAGGTATCCACTACAAGAAGTGGGATGTTTCGTAAGGAAGAACAGAGCATAACTTTGTTCCATCATGTTCTAATTTTGATTTTTAACATAATTCATAACCTGTGAATTTATTTGGATCATTTTAATAATAGTTTTACTTTCAACCCTCATCAAATTCAATTTCATGAGAAGACTATTATTTCATTATCTATAAAATTATTCATTAACAAGTTTTCACCAGGTATCTTCCATTAACAAAAAAATTGAGTATGCAATAATTTTCATTCAGGGGAAACAAGATAATAAAGAAAAATCAATTATATGTTGTATAAATTATGACACCATATTCTATGATTCCTTTGTTTTAACATATATTATTCATGTTCACATCCAAAACAATAATAATTTAAATTATATATATAACTATACATAGGGTTCTTACAAAATATTTAACTTCCTTGTTTCCCAAGACTAGCTAAATATTTCATTAACACTAACTATAACAACCCATATATTTCATACATATATATATTTAATAATAATTGATTAATGTTCTCTAAAATAAAAAATGACCCCCAAAATGAATGATTTATGTCTATTATCTTTGGAAACTATGAAACATCAACAATTATTTTATATATTATCTACATAGTCCTGGGACTATTTATTTTTAACTATCTCCCTTTTAATAATATCTGGCATAATAAATTTCTATATAACCTGGTGAATGGAAACCGAACAAAGGGTTAGATATTATACTCAGTGAGGATAAACAAGGGAGATAACACTGATCATATAATAATTTCTTGTGAAATATGGTATGAGAATATGAGTTTAATATTTTCGAATGATACATGGAATAAAAATAATTGGTATATTATTTCAAGGAATAAAATTTAGTATTTTATAAGACATTAATAATAAAATAATCAAGGAACATGAGTGAATATTTATTGAAAAAGGAATTAGACACTGATTTTTCGCATACATATAAGTATATTAATTTATTTCCATTGAATTCATGACTAATTAACAAGGAAATAATTGTTTAATGGGTTCACTCCCTAATCTATCATAGTAGACATAGATATCTCTAAGTACTATAATTGGGGAAATTGTCCGTTAGTAAACCGTATTTAACCCTTATTTCAGTCATTTATATATCATGAGATATCATTCATTACCCAATAAGTTGTAGAGATATATATGTCTCACCCATGTTATAATTAAATTTATACATTTCTGATCCATAGTACTATAAATAATTATCATATTAGAACCCATGAAATGAAATGTGTTTTATAAACATTTAATAATATCATAACATATGAAAAATAAACATTAATCATAAACATTTGTTATTTTTATAATTAACATAAACCATATATACAATGAATAAGTATGATACCCTTAGATGAAATCATTATTGTATCGGATGTAATATCAATGTACATCATCTTAAAAAGAATATTATTTTGAACAAGAACATTTTTTAAATATTGATGATAATAATCTTTCAATTAGGAAATCACATCTTTTTAAAATGTTATTTAATTATAATGGAAGACATTTTTTATCAAGATAACAATGAGAAAATTTATAGAAATCTTATAAAATATTATTCATAATAGTGGGAAATTGTTTTCATTATATATAATATAAAAAATATTCCTTCCATATTTTTTTTAGAAATGTCATAATGTAAATCATTTGGAAAACAAAAATAAGATTCCATTAAAAAAAATTACAAATAAATACATATTAGAAATTAAATTAAAAATCATTTTAGAATCATAAAACCATTCATTATATAATTATTATAAAACAATGTTATGGAGTAAAAAAATACATCTCTATATACTTAAACATAAACATTCACAAATGTTTATGAGATTATGAATTAAAACCCATAAAACAGGTTATCCTTCCTTAGAAAGAATTTTAAACTCTTGTACAAATATTTAAATTTATTATAATTCTATGCCAATTTAATTTCATTACATATAATATCTAAAATTATTTTATATTATCAATTAGACAACCTCTTTTATCAATATTTCCTTAATAATTTTTTTCATGGAGTTAAATGTTTAGTATATAATGTGTCTTTCAGTTTGATAGTTTTGTTATGTATACATTTAAATTATATCCACCATCTAAAGAATAATTATCATGAAATAAATATCATATATATTAATTACATACATTTTTGGATTCATCCATACTAGTTAGTGATAGGAAAATGACAAACACTATATCTAGAGATGTTACGCCATATGTACGCATGAACACTTTTTTATCTTTTTAACGAATGGATTGAAATAAAGATAAATCTTAAAATTAAAATTTTAGGATAATTATTATTTCCAATATATATATAAGTTATATATTCATTAAATTCTACCTCGTTACCATCCAACAAAAACAAAAAAATAAAAATAATTCACATCACTCCATGGATATTTTAGTCCACATGTACGCATGCTTAACACAATTGATTCCCAACAGATAGGATGGTATGTGGGTACTAGTGATATTATTATTGAATATGTATAATTTTATTTTAAATATATTATATATATAATAATGTATTCATAATAAAAATCCATAAAACATGTTTTTTAAAAATGAATTATATCACTACTAGGAGACAGTACGTTGTATGTACGCATATGGGATACTTCAATTAATAGTTCACTGGAAAGAGTTAGTACAATGGTTTTCACATAATAATAAAAAATATTTAGGTTAATTAAAATATTATTTTACAATAAATAAAATATTCTTATATGATTTAAGGAAGAGTATAAATGAAAGTGATCGGGTAGGTCAGTTACCTATTCGTTGAAACAACTCTTTTAAATCACTTCTAAATGTCTCTAAGGATAACATTATTTAAAAACCCACACCTCTATAATTTTTATATGGTATTTTATAAGATAAATTGTTTGATTCCGGTTGATATATATGGATATATTTGGTTTTAAGAAGTGATATAGTACGTTCCATTAATAATTTTGGTGTGGGGGACTTTTGAATTTTTAGAAAAGATTGAATTTTCTATTTCTATTATATAGAAATATTTCTCCTTGTGGACATATAATCAATGATTAGGTATTATGTGGTTTTATTCATAAAAAATTTTATTGAAAAATTTTAGTGTCATTAAAAACCCAATCATTATGATAAACTCTTATTTAACCAATTTTAGTTTTAACTGCATGGAAAAAATCAATTATAAAGGGTTGAAATTTTTTTACTTCATTGGGATAATTGGAGCCTAAATAGAAAAAATTATTTTTACTGTATATAATATCCATCATTTATAATTTTAATATTTTTTTGATTATAAAATATTTTAATAATATATTATTTTTTAAAAAATATCATTATTGTCAATTTTGACACATTACATTTAATATTAATTAAATGAAATAAAAAAATTGGATTTTGAATATATATTTTTACAAGAAAAATATTTAAAATAATTTAATATATTTATTATAGTAGTTTAAATTATAAAAAAATACCATAAAATGTATTAAATCATTTATTTTATTTTTTCAATTAATTAAATAAAAATTCGATTAGTGTTTCAAAAGAACTTAATGTAATATTATAATTTATAAAAAAAAATTAATTAAATTTAAATCAAATAATTAACATAATTAATGTCAATATACCCAATTATATTCATTCAAAAAAAATTGTATATGTGAATATAAAATTTATATTTTAGACTAAGAGAGTGAAATTTTGTGTCATTCATTTTTTGGAAGAATATATAAATCATTTTTTACGAAAATATTCCACTAAATTGAAATATTTATAGCCCCATGTGATAAGGGAAGAATTATCTTCATCCTACTATAATTATTATGAAACATTATGTCCTTATAACTTCTTTTTAATACTTATTAACCGGATTAAACATTTACCAATGTGATAAATTGATCAAGATCTTATATTCGTATTTCACATATTAAAAAAATATTTACAAAATTGAATCATCTTGAATATAAATATTAAATTAAATTTTCTAATTCAATACATATGAATGAATGAAATTAATTTTAAATTAATTGATTAAAATGTGAAAAACCAACATTTTGTGGAAAAAAATTTTTAGCATAAATAAATATTTATCATTATACTATGAATAATGAAAATTTTTGGTGTAATTTAGAAAAATAATATTTAACATATATAATTCTTTAAAATCATCCATAATTACGGATTAATTTTTTATCATAAAAAACAATTTTCACATAAAACTATTTTTGGGGAATTTTTTCCCTTTTAAATGATTTTAATTTTTTTATAATCAATTGATAATAAATGAATTAATTTTGTAAAAATATAAACACATTTATTAAAAAATTCAGTAATTACTATGCTACCTTATTATTTAAGGTCTAGGTGAAAATGGAATCCAAATATTGTAATAATGATACATGTTTTGTATAAACTTATTATAGAATGTAATGAATGTTTTCAAATAAAAAAATTAATGAAATAGAAATATTTCATAAAACTTTCTAGGACGTACAATATTCATTTTCATATTAAAAAATATTTTCCATTATTGTATTTATGGAATTTGATTGAACCTCTGATCAACCTCCCACAATTTCTTTATTGAGAAAATAATCTAATGATATCATACGACTCAAAAACATTATCTATTCATTTGTATAATCATTGAAATTATCTATTAAGAATGGTGATCTCATCTATTTAAACAACAATTTTTTGATATGATTTAAGGAAATCAAGTAAATTAAATCCATGGATTTATTAATACATTGTTTTTTAGAAATAATAATGACACTCATTCCTTTTTGGGATTATAATTCATTGATGAAATTATGAATGGTTTACTATATGAAACACATATAAATGTATATAATATATTATGAGTTGTGGTTCTATGTTTATATATCCCATCAATTCCTTGGGTAAATCTTTAAATATTATAAATTGTAATTTGTTGTTTTTGGGAGTGAACCAACACCTCTAAGGAAATTTCTAGTATATTATGAATCTTTTGGGAGTGCATGATGACTTTTGATATTGGTTCCATATATTTTGTTTTGGTTATAATATTTTCATTCCATGATACTTTTATATTTCAATCTTTATAATATAACATCATGACAAGATTCTTGGATTGTGATCCATGATTTATTGTGTATTAATGATATATTGTTTTAAATTCCATACATAAATTATAATACCCATATATTTATCCTTTGTTAACTTATGATCCCTAATTATTTTCACTTTTTATTTCTAATAATGAGAATTTTATCTCACTACATCTTAAGATTATATTTTCCCAATTAATAAAGTAATGTAATATTTCTGATATGATTAGAAAATTATAATTTTTGGAATTTTTGTAAAGAGATGGTGATGATATCTATAAAATATTATGTTTCATAAATCAGAGGAAAAATGATGTTCAGTTTAATAAAACATGGGGTTTATTAGTTTACATGTCATCTTAATACCCTATAATTCTATTCCAAAATGACATTGAGAATGTTTTGTAGTTAAATAAATTCGTTAAGTCATGTGGATGGGATAGTCACAATATTCGGATTCTATAGAGGGTTGGTGTGATCAAGTTGTTTTTTATGATTCTCTTAATAGTTGGTCTAATGATAGATAAAATAATATTTTATAATAGGTGAATATTTTTATTCTATCAATTATGAGTTTGGTAGTTCTTAATGTGTTCTATAGTAATTCCATCATTTTACTTCTTAATGTTGTTAATATGTATCCAAATATATGAAATAAGTTTTTGTGGTTTTTCTTAAACTGATCTATTATGGTGTTTGTCTCTAATTTTTCTGCCTATCGGAATGTGACAGAAGAAAATATTATTTACTAGAGGTTTTATTCAGACATTTTATGATCAATTGTAGAAATAGGAGGATATTTTGATCAAACTTTTCATTATTTCACAAAGATCATAGTGACTTTATGATTCTATACTGGTGTCTTTGGACCTATAGAAAAATTCAACTACCTTTTCATTGATTAAAATTTCAAACACAATAGAGGTTTTCATAAAAAAGTATATAAATTTGATAGTGGGGATTCACGGGGTTCTGATGATGATCTTATTTGTTAATGATCCCTATTATACTATCATAGTGATGAGAGGTATCCATGTTAATTCTGAATATATTCAATAAATGATCACAAGTTTTCATTTATAGACATATAATCATATATAGTAGACTATTCATATAATAGAAAACATATTGAATGCATGTATTCTGTATTTAAAAGTTATGTGGGTGAATCATCAACTATTGGTGTTGTTTCTGACAATAAAAGATAATAATCCACTATCTATATAATTTATTGTTATTAATAATATTTCCCTAATTACCAACACTGGTAATGATTATGAGAAATTTTATAGTTAACTACCAATTTACTACATTTTATGTCGAGTACAATAGTGAGGGATTAGGTGATTCATTTGAGAATAAAAGCATCTGAAGATCATAATAAATCAATTTTCAATTATAGTTGTATTCCTAAAGGGTTTACCATTAGATATCATGTTTATATAAACGTTTCTTTTTATTGTGGGAAGTAATGTTTTGGTCGTGAGAGTAATATTAATCCTAGTATCATTTGACCCTTCATGGTGATGAGTCTTTTCTGAGTTATGGATTCTCAATTTTTAGTAAGCATAAAGACGAGTTGGATCCCTGATGTCTTCTATGAATCAAATATTTTATAATAAAAAAATCATTATTCACTCATCATTGGATTGGGTTAACTATATGTTTAAGTAATTTTGAACCACACGAAGTGACCTATCATAATTTAGTACCACTAATCAATGGTATTGTGAATTGTATTTATCCATTATTCCATTTTCTATTATCGAATGGAGTCATAAAGAATAATAAAATATATAAGTTTCAATATATTATCTCTTAATATCCCAAGTTATATTTTTTATATTCTATACATATTGGGAATCATTATTAAATCATGGAATTTTTTTGATGCCATTTCATATCCTTAGCGTTGTGAATGTTTTTTACTTTTCCCAGAGATGTAAATACCTGAGAGTGTGTTTTTAGGTTATCTAGTGATGTTGTGAGTTTTTGTTCTTTTATGATCTACTTGGATGGTCATGTTATTATTGTAAAGAGACCCATGAGAGATATCTTATGAGGTGGTTGTTCAGAACAGATTTATCTACTACGTTTCTTTTAAACTCATAAGGAAGGGATTAGTTTGAGATGTATATTGTCTAATGGGAAAGGATTATAGGTTTGGACACATTACATGTTTATTATAGGAGAATGTTTGTAAATAAGAAATATACTAGTTAGAATAATTCCTGGAATGAACATATCATTCACAATAGTTATTGAGGCACATATATTGAATATTTTTTCAAGAATTAAGTGCGTTGAGGGAGAATTCATGAATTATTCCTTGAAATAATTTATTTTTTGAAACAATACACCAGGATGTGATTTGGTTACTATGGATTACATAGTAGGTTACCTCTACTTCAACAGATGTGGTATTTGATGAATTCCTATCTTGAATTGTCCATTCATATTATAAATACATATTTATTATCCCTGTTACACTTTCAGGTGACCCCTTGGTATTATCTTATTTTTCCAATAATTTCTCGAACCCTCAGAAATGATGAAATATTTCTTAAAATACATTGACTCCCCATCAATATGATTCATTCACAATAATATAAACATAAATATTTCGTGATTTATGGCTAGTTTTCCCAAGTATAATTTTTTCTCATTCAGTATTCTTTTTTTAAATGTGTATTATTCAAGTCACATTTATATTGCTTTCTATCAATGAATGATATAGGTGTCTTTATTGTAGGGTGTTTTATAGATCATTATTTCCTCCTGAAATAGTTAATCTTGGTTTAGAACATGTAGATATGTTCATTAGCATAGAACATAGAGATTATCATGTTGGGTTGTGTGATTTATTATCTAAACATTGGATTAAATATAAAGTGTTACGTTGTCATGAATTTAGAATTTAGGAATTTGTGTAATTTCCCTAATAAATTTAGAAATCATAAATTTAATTGATGAATTTATTTTTAGTGTGTGATTTTAACTCTTTTATTTTTATACTTTTTGATGCATCTTGTTTTTCAATGATATATTATTATCTTATTTCTGGGTTTACTTATTTTATTGATTCATTTTTCTATGAAAATATATTAAGAATCCTGAATCAAGAATACTTATGATTGTATGATTATATAATGATGAATTTAATATGATATTAGTTTTTCATTTCTTTTTATGGAAAATTAATTGAATTAATGATTAATTTATTTGTTCCTCCAAATCGATATTTTTTCCATTTTCGAAAGCTGTTTTTAGGGGTAGTGAGAAACCTTAATTTTCAAAAGTTCACATTTTAAAGTGACAAAGTTGTTCCAGTCCACAAATTGACATTTCAAATAACAACTTTAATGAAAAAAACCATCATCACCCCGCGTAATCTCGAGTCACACGCCTTCCTTGAGTCACACGCCTATCGCCTCAAACACAATATCCTTCTACCGCTTCCATCACCACTGCGCCTTCTTTGAGTCACACCCCTATATGTAGATTTATAATATAGGCAGGTATTGTGTTATATGATTCATGTGGATGAAAAAAAATTTATAATTAGATAATTAATTCATGATGTAACAAAATATTTTTTCTTTTATTGATAAATTATTTCGGGTGGATTCAGCTGGTTCTTCTTGTGAAAGGCTTGTGTGATTTATTTTTATTACCCAAGTTAATATTTTAGTGTTTTAAAACGAGATTAAAATATATGTTTAACATAGTAATTATTAAATCATTGATGTTTTTTAATAACCATGTGTAATTGGAATATTTTGCGAGAAATTGGTCGGGTCATTGGGATTTCTGACTGAAAGTCCATTTGATATGTTTGGATACCATTTATGGGAAATAGTCTGGTCGATGTGGCTATAGTGATGGTTGATAATAATAATGGTGGTATTTTTTTCAATTATATGAAATGTTATGGGACACAAGGCTAGTAAATATGAGTTTATATAGTGTATTTATCAATAATTCATTTTTTTTGTTTCATGCTGGATAATCTTTTTATTGGACAGTGTTTCTATCTCCCTGACACAGTGAAACTCTTTCCATGATAATTTTAATTTTTTGTGGTATCATATGATGAAATTCTAGCATTTTGATATGATTTTATGAATGATAATGACTATGTAAATAACAAATTGGATTGTGATGTTTTTTATGTATGTGATGTTAAATGTTTGGTATCAACATTTGAAAAAAATGTGAGAGAGGATTCATCGATTGTGGTATTATATGTGGAATTTAGTAATTCAATTAATTATGTTGAAATACATAAAAATATATTAAATAGAACTAAATGTTCCATAAATACATGTCGTAAGATGATTAATATGTTTTTTTAAAAAAATTACTATTTCCAACCTAATAATTAAATAATGAAAATAATAATGAACCCGGAACTTATGTACTTTTACAATATCTTGTCCTTAGTAATATAATTTAGATGACATATTTTTATGATATTTATAGATGACTATAAGGCTATAAGGTTTCTGTTAGTATTTTATATGCATGATATTATTTATATATTTTCTATTTTTACACTACCTCACATAATCTAGTTTGGAAACCTACACCAAAATTTCTAGGGTGTTTTTTATCATACACTATAGATTTGATTGAAATTGATGGATTCTTTCACCAAATAAGTTTCACTACTAATAAAAATAGATATGAGTATGAACATCACATGATACAGTGGATTATGGTATATATTATGTTCCTACCATTGGTGTTACATTAATTGATTTTACTATAAATTTATCCGTTTGATGTAATGTATTACGGTATAAAAAATACACATACTTGGTGATGTGTGTTCTCGATTCCCATGATTTTATAAGAATGGATTATGATTTAATATTGTATATTCATTTTTAAATGATATATATTTCCACAACATATTCTTGGTTTCATATGGGACGATGTTTATAATGTGATGGATATGTAAACCGATTCCAAAATAGTTTATGGGTCCCTATATAAGAATATGGTAGGTTGGTCTATGACCATACTCAAACCAGGGATCATTTACATTTTCAAAGGATGAGTATATGATGTGTGTAATAAGGGTGTGTTAATGAAAAAATATATGGGAAGTGGAAGAGGGGAACGTTCCTTATATATATATATATATAATAGAGTCGTTTAATTCTATTCAGTGCTTTGTGACTGAGCCATGGTGATAGATCAATTATGTTATTTGGAATATTTTTGTGATTGGGTTTGATGTTACTACATTGGAGGAGTTGTTAAGATGTTATCATGAGTTTGTTGAGTTTTTTTGCGGACTATTTTACAATTTTTACTTTGAGTTTTTTTTCAAAATCATCATATTTCAATTTGATATTTCATGTATTGTTATTCCTTAACATTTATAAATTGTTGTTTACTTCATATCACTTAGTCTTTAAATCTATATTGATTAATTCCTTCAATGTCTATTATTGGTATACCTAAAGTGTTAAGTTTCTTCTTATTGCATGATGGAAGTATGATTTGAAGTTCGTTATCTCCCTTTCTTCTCAGTCTTCCCTAGAGGGGCACCTCTATGTAATGCTGGGGTTTTGATGATAACAATTTTTGAACCACTTTTAACTCATTCATATTCTTATTAACACTTGGTAGAGATATTAAAATAATAAGAGTAACATTATATATATATATATATTTAAATAAAATGATATAAAATTTCTTCATCAAATAAAAAATACAACAATGTTCAAAAAAAATTATTATAATGGATGATTTGTTGGAAATACACCCATCCAATAAAATATGGAAATGTGTTTGAGATATTTTAAGATAATGTTTCTACCATGTTTTATACAATTTACCATCTACTATAGCGAAAAAATTCTATAATGGTTATTATTTACTATAATAAAAGAATGAAATTAACCTTATAGAAATTATAAAATTTGATGATCTAATCTGTGAAATAAATTTTATAACTTTCAATTTAAATAATTGATAAAAATTACATTTTACATATGTTCTAAAATCAAAAAGAAATCTATTTCTAGAAAAATAAATGTAATTTTTTGTCATAAAAATCACTCTACATAATTTTATAATATAATGTTTATTTCACGGGGAAAACGTAGATTATAATAAATAAAATAAAATAAATATTATTTTAATACCAAACCAGAAAATTGAACCATGTGAAAATTGCAATAAAATAAGAGAATGAAAAAAATTCAAACAAAGCATTACTTTGATTTCATAAATCGAAATAATATATTATATATAATGAAATTTAAAAATATAAATTTATTATTAATCTTATTAAATATATATTATTTCAATAAAATATATTTGACAATATTTAATGTCATTATTATATAAAAATAGTTTCCTAAAAGTTATAGAATTTTTAAAATTTTAATTTTTATAACTATTCACGCATATTTTATCTATATAAAAATACGACCTAAAAAATAACCCACTGTTAATTTTGATATGAAGAAACCAAATATGAAATAATTTTTTATTAACTCTATCAATATATTTTTGAATATATAATTTAATTAAAATATATAAAAATGATTTTATATAAAATTATTACTCCTTTAAATGTTAATTGTTATTAACCTCAAAGGATTTATTTCTTATTATTCTAAATTGGGTACTTATTTCTTAAGAAATAATCAAAAAATTATTAAGAAATATTTTATTAATATATATATATCAATTTGGTCAACCCAATTCAAAACTTCCAATCCAATGTCTATGTTATAACATCAATATTTTAATATTTGTAATTTTATAGTATTTAACAATTTGTTTCAGTTTTGTGTTTCATGTATCACATGTTATTATGAATGGAATTCATAATATGAAGTATTTGTTGTTATAGTTTTTATTTTATATATAATTATATTAATTTTTCAAATTTAAATTTTTAATTTTTGGGTGATTTTAGTTACATTCGTAAGTTCAATATTGGAAGAATGGTTTGTCTTGGGTTCTAATTTGGGGAATTTCCCTTAAATTGATAATTATGTAGGGTATTCCATTTTGGAATGAATTATTTATCCACGTTATATTATATAAAAAATATAAAGGGGTATATGTAATAATGTATTTTTTCCATGAAGAATTAAATAAATCAGTTATTTTTTCTTGGAATCTAGAGAGTCAAAATAAATGTTTTTTATATTTATTCTTTTAGGTAATAGGTAGTTTCTATTTTTTATTCATATTTTAATTTTGATGTTTAAGAATCAAATATATTTTATGTGTTTCTAATTATTTTTTATTGGTAATTAATTTTGTTGTTCAAGTGTTCTATGGAGGTGGTGACACAAATAGTGTAAAAACACATGTATAATGGGGTACCCAATATTGTTTACCTTGTACCATGTGATCCTAGGTAGAATGTGGTTTTTTATGAGAGGTCAATCAGGTATGTGGTGTCCTTGTAATAGATACCAAATAGAATCAATATCATTTTTTAATTATCAAATAGAATTTTTATCATTAACATCACACCCTTTTATCACCTTTTTTAATACATCAAGCTAATTTTCTCTCATCTAGTTGATCACTAATGGATCCTTACATTGGTTCTCTAGTTAATATCTTCTTCAACCCATGGTCCAATCACTATACATGTTAGTTTAGATCACTTAATATAATATAATGTCCTATCTCATTTACCTTCTCCTTCAATTTAATCTACTTTATATATAGATTTAAATTTATTATTTTACTATGCAATAATTAATTCACCTATATACATAATGTTTTTCATTTTGTTAAATAATTTAAAACATAGTGAGTTATTTTCCATCAATTTATCTAAAAATTGGTTTGAAAATGTTTATAAAATTTTATTTTATAATCATATATTATTTTAGTATAAAATATAATTATTATTTTGTGGCCTTAATTTGGGGTTTAGGATGATCTAATTTCCAGTGAAATTTATAAATTATATGTATAGTTTTTCGAAGAGTATTTTGGGAATTAAATTATTGAGGATTATTGTTTTTTACTCTTTAGTTGTAGAATTATTAAATATTTTTTATTTGTTTTATAAATATATAGTTTATTCTTTTTGACATGATTGATTAGTGAATCGCTCTTATGATTGTGCTGGGTGGTCTTCATCCATCATGTTATATTTTAGGCAATACCCCTTATGTTACTATTAATTTTCCTAGCTAAACAAATTTTAATGTAAAATATATTTTCAGAATAATTAATTTTTTGGATTTTAGTGTACTTTCATAAAATATATTTTCCATTCCCAATTAAATTTTATTTAAACTGTGTCATAGATTTTACAAACCCTTAAATTTTAGATAAATATTGTCAGTGATTTATTATAATGTTTTTTGAATGAGCGTGGTCAATAATTTTTATTTACAATTTTTATTACATTAATTTATAACCATGGTTTGAATAATTACATATAAGGACCTGTATTTATATTCATTTATATGTTAAAAAGAGCATAACTCATGGTATTCACTATAGTCATCTATAAATTTAATGATTAATCATGCATTATATAATGATAGATATGTCCCATTAATCATCATTCTTCAAGAAAGAATAATAAATTGAGAGAAATCCCAAAACATAACATTTATGAGCATGACATGGTATAAAAACAGAAAATCATGATTATTAATCAGGTTTTATAACATGAGATTATTTATTCAGTCTAATAGATAAATAATTTATAATTCATGGTACATATTTAACCATTGATTGTGTGGTTACTTCAGTAGTGAGAAAATGGTAGTGATACAAATCAAAAGATATGTGTTTTGGTTCTAGATCTTCCTTTTATTTTGTATGATTATATACTATTTTATTCTCTATCAAAATTTTATATTTAAATCTTTTCTTTTTAATGTAATTCCCAACAATGAACACTACTATATAGAATAAATTTTTGTGAAATTTTTAAATGGAATTACATTTTCTTCATAGAAATGTTTTGTTAAAATTTATTATATGATATTATATATTAATATAAATGTTTCCAACATAAACATAATTTCATATTTTATTTTTTAGTGAACAATAGAGTGTAGATATTTTTTTAAATAGGATCTCCTAATTAATAAGTATTCTTTGTATGATTATTAGTTTTAATTAGTTAAACCTTATTATATAACTAAATTTCTTTTTTATTTATTAAATACAATGAAATATCTCGGTATATATTTATACATGGACGAGTTTTATCAAAATTCCATAGTTATGGCCATTATTTTACGTAGAAATCTTCCATATTAGTTATAGGTAAATAATTATTTAAATATTTATCTTGTATATACCTTGTTTAACAGTAATTTAAAAATAATATGTCAAAATACACTATGTAATTTTATTATTCTAGAATGAAATACAATAAAATAAGGGAAATGGTTTCTAATAACCTATTCTAATTTATGATTTTTAATCGTTTTCCATAAAATGTATCATGATTTACCATTTAAGAAACATTTATATATGTAATATAAAAATATTATTTCTAAATATCATAGTTATGGAAAAATATAGAAGAATTCCAATCATTCAATGTGTTTAAATTTATGGTGGGAAATGTTATCAATTTTACCTTGAGAATGGAAATATCTGTAATTTTTATATGAGCATGGTAGAAGGGGACTATTAATATTATATCAATCAGAAAAAGATAAAACATTGATAATTTCTTATAATTTGATGTTCTCCCTGCACTACAAATTTCATAATAAAATAGGGTGGCATGCAAGTTCATCAAGACACTTTTATACCCATTATACTATTTTTGAAGGATAGTCCCCTAGTTCCATAAATCTGTTATACTCTATCCAAATTATACAGGATAGTTGTATCCCAAGAATTTTCAAGGATTTTAATTCCATGGTGATAATTTTTAGGGACACATTATCAAATTGTTACTGTCCTCTTATATTAGATCTTGTCTTAATATTTAATGCATGTATGTATACTTATGGTCTCTTATAATAAAGGTTTTATTTATTATATCCTAGTATTCACCTTATATCTACTAAATTGATCATTATTTCCTTGTTTTATTTGAACACTACCTATAATATTATTTCATTATATTTATGAATATTAATAAATATGTTAAATAATACACATACTTAATCGTTACTATATTAAGACACCATTGGTGGTTCCCTATATAGTAATTATACTCACACCCAACATAGATCCTTCGTGTATATACACCAACACATATTTCATATGAATTATATTAATGTATTTTATAAGAGCTATATGGCCATAGATTGACCAATCATGGATGTCATAAATTTTTGTTGAGTCACTAAATGTTTGGAGAATTAATGTATTATTTTGTTGTAGAACTTGTCTTTGAACCCAACCCATTATCTTTTAATCATGTTACATCTTATTCTTTTGACCTTTTAGGATTGTAGGATATAAACTCGATCGTATTTCAAAATACAATATACAAATATACATTGATATTTTCTCATTTCTCTTATTTATCATTATACATTTTGACAGTTTGTTGTGTTTATATTTCTTCAAAACAAAAATCATATAGATGATTCAAATCAAAAAATCAAAGTATATTAAATATGAAACATTGTATTATATAATATAGGTATTTTTTTGAATATTGGTATGATCATACCCATGTTGCAATTTTATAGCCCTTGGGGATTGGGTAACTCTCTAAGTGTTGTAGCTAACTTTTTTCGTTATCATTTAGGTTACTAGGTAATGATCTGTACAATAGATATGGAGTTCATAGACCATATAATGATATCTAATATAGTCTACCATGAAACCACATCTCTGATAATATATTTTGGCCACATGTATAGGACTAATCATCCAAAATAAATAGATTTTCACAATCATGGGGTTTATTAAGGATTTCCCAATACTAATGATTAAAATTGATAATAAATTAAATCCTTGATGAATAATTTATAACTTCAGAGGAATGATTAGTATTATTAATGAATTATAGTAAAATCTTACATGACACATTTATTTGATAAAAATTTCAACCAATATAAAAATAACATAATACATTCAATTTGGTTCCCTATAATTTTGAATAATAAAATACAATAAAAATATATATTTATGCCTATAAAATAAAACAACATTATATATGTAAAATAAAACAATAATAATACCATAAAATATAGTAGAAAAAGGTTGTTATATGATTCGAATGATGTCTCCTTTTAATAGTGTCCATCATTTCTCCCCAATCTGACAGTGTCCTATAAAGCTTCCTAGATTCTTTTTTATTCTATAACCCATCTGATAATATATCTATTAATAAATATTGATAATAATAAATCATTAGAATAATATGTATTTGTGTCAATGTATAAATATAAGGTTTCGGTATAATTACTATGTAGGCACTACCAAGGTAACTCAGCTCCCACGAGATCATATAAGTATGTGAATACATGTGTTTCAGTGTATCTAATGAATCTAAAATAGTACATTGAATAAAAAATTTCTATAATATCTTGGAAATGATCACCGGTCAAAATAATATTAATATAAAATGAAAATATTCACCATACTTGGTGTAAAGAATTTGTGCCTATGGGTTTTAGTATATTGCCCCGACCCTAGTTTCCCAGAGTGGGTGCATTATTACATAACATCAGCATGATCACAAGGGATAAAATCACAAAAGACTGATCAGTTTATTAACCATAGAGGTACTAGATACATTCATATGTTTTACATTACATTTTAAAATTAGAAAAAACAAAAAAAAAATCTCCATTAACCACATTTGAATCCCATATAGTATCCCTGCATGTTAGTCATAATATACATTTTCACATCCTGGGAAAAATAAAAAACATAATGGAGTGATCTCAAATGCTCATTGAAGGAAAAAAATATAGCAGAAACATTCATAAATAAGAATATACATTTAAGGAATTTTATAAGACTAAAACACTACCCTTTTAAACTTAAGCATCAACATAATATGGAAAATATAAATCCAATATTCCCATTTAATTAATCATAAGGATATTCTACAAGTTGAATAATCAAATATAATAACAATATCCAATTTCATAATGATATAATGTGTAATGTCGGACATTATAACCACATATCAATGCATTGTGTGAAGACTACAAATATGATTTATTCAAGGCCTTGTTCCATGAAACTATTTTTTCTCCCGAGACCTCCTGATGCATCGAAGATCTTGATATGGATCCACTTATAACTTATAATACCCAATTTATTCTTCATATTAAAAGGATGAAAATAACATAAACATTAATATTAAAACTTGCATAAAAAATTCTAACACATTAACCAAAATCCATGAATTTTATAAAAATTACACATCCACAGTCAAACATATTAAAAAACCTTCAATACAATATAATATAATGGTATATTAATAAATAAAATTAAAAATTCTAAAATCCGTCAAAGGATGATGACATAGATAAAATCAAAATATTTGATAGAAAAATCTATTTCTATTTTGAAATAAATTAAAATTCACATAATTATAAAAGAAAATATTTTTTTTTAAATATTCTTTTCTTATAGTAAGGGAAGCTTTGAAAATGTTATAATGGAGGAAAATAGCCTCACCCACCGTATAAGTTAAAAAACATTCTTTCCTTAATTTTTTTGACAAGGTTGTAAAGGACATTGTTTGGAAAATGATGGAAAAATCCCTTTATAAACCATTTTAAAAAATAAAAAAATGGTATAATTGACATTAACCCATATTATAGAAAATATAAAAAATGTTTTGAAATACCTTTTTATGAAACAATGATATAGATGATATAGAGGTCCTAGTATATACTCACTTATAAACTACCTCAGAAAAAGAAGGGATTGTAGAATTAACACATAGCTTGTAATTTTACATGATCAAGGGTATATTAAACTATTTTATAACAGTTAAATAATTGCTATAAAATTGTACAAGAATCTCATAAAAAATATGATATCATATATGATCTTCTTAATATTGCTTTGTTAATAATATTTCTGTAGTATCATCGGTTCGGGTGTTAACTAATTGTGTTTCATTTATATGCTTGGTTATTTAAGACTTATTTTTTAGGGATAGGATGTATTGGATTCATATCCAGAATGATATTTAGTTCTCAAACATTATTTTTAATCATAAATTGAAATTTATTCTTGAATTATTGCGATGGAGAATTAATCTCACCGCGTTCGTGGAGACTGTAATCCGTATGTACGCCCGAGCGACAATATCATTATACTGATGGAGAAATCGTAAGTAATTGGATGGTATATCATATATACATAATTATTAACATGGTATATTTATTATTTATATCATTTATACATCATTATTATACCACTGAAAATAATGAAGTCTTGAATAACAATTACACTACGACGTGGAGACGGTATGCAGTACGTACACAAGTACGGTGACTTTTTCAGTTATTGGATCGATATAATATTGATTATTTTTGTACAAATTATATAATAAAATAAAAATATGTATAAGGTACTACAGTTATTTCTATAAGGCATCATATATGCGAGAAAGAAATCCCAACGGAACTACAGGTAACAATAATAAAGGTAAGTGTGTTCAAAAAGCTATGTGTCAAAGATGTGGAAAGAAACACCGAGGAAAATGTTTCAAAAGGGACAGAAATATGCTATAGATGTAGAAATGAAGGTCATAAAGTAAGAACCTGCCATGGAAAAAGGAAGCATCCAGTTGTCTCAAGGAAAGGGAAATAAGTTCTTTCTGAGGGATCAATTGAATGTTTTAAATGTGGTGTGCATGGTCATTATGCAAACACATGTCCTATAAAAAAGTTTCGTGAATGGGATCACCAAGATCGTACAAATATTAGTTTACCAATACCTAATACCATTCCGATTGAGGATGAAGAAACTGACAAAGACCAATCAAAGGTATGTATTTTTTCATAACTTTTGTTTTCCTACTATGGAATCTTTGGATGTGATTCATGATTTTGTTTGTAGGAAAGAAGTATTTCAGAATATGTTGGAAAGGAATGGTTAATGGATCAGGAAGAATGTTGAATGTGTAAGAAGTCAACATATAAGGGCTTCAAGAGTTATGGTGAAATTCTTAAGAGTATTAAGTCTCTTTTGATGATGGGGCTACATTAGAAGACTTTTTATAGTATGTGTAACCCTGATGTTTAATATATGAAACTTTTATTCAAGGAATAGTTATATGTTCTTTTGAGGACATAGTTATAAAGAACCATTTGGGTTTATATGATCCTTACTTTTGAGGTAATTATGGGTTACTATATGTTATGATGGAAGTGAAATGCATGAGATAAAATTGAGGTTAAATTATGTTATGGTTATTTTTCATGATTTTATCTCTTTGGGGAATGATTTGAGAATTATATAGTTTTGGAAAAAGGACAACACGCAGACCGTGTGACAACCCGTCACGCCAGACAAAGCTGTGGGAATCGAACCCACAACCAAAGTTCAACTGGTATTTATCGCCTACCACTGGACTACGTGAAGTCCCTAGTTAGTAAGACTTCTTCTTTTAGTTAGGTGACTTTTTGAATGAAGAGTATGTTGATTTTAGGTTATTTATGAAAATGATTAACCTATCATGGAGGATATGTGATTAGGTTAATTACTTTTCAATATGATACTTTAGGAGAAACTGATGTTGTTTGGAGATACATGTTATGATTTAACTATGAAGAATATGTGACTAAATCCTTCAAATATTTGGGTTTCAATATTTGTTTGGTTTACATTAAAGAATTTTATGGACAAGTTGTTTATCGAATGGTCCTCGTTGAACTCTGGGTTTTGTTGGACAAATTTTGGAGAGTAAGAATAGATTTTCTTTTTATAAATGGGTTATCCTTTTCTGGATTACCTGATTTTGTACTAACCTTTTTGGTTTAGGTTTTGGTTAAAATCTAAATACAGGGGAAGTATATAGTTCTCTTTTGTGGATTAGGTTATTCTCTAGAAGTTTATTATAGTACTCTTAATGTGAACAAGTCTTCCTAAATACTCATCTTTTGGAGAAAATATGAGTTTGTGTTAGGAATCTAATAAAATTTGAAAGTCAACATGATAAGTGATTATGTTTACTTATGAATAAATTCCTCAATAAAAAGTAACTTAAAACAAAAATGTTTGTCTATTAACTTTTCCTACTGGGGAATCGAATACCGTTTAACCCATCACAGTTTTGTGATTTTCTTGTGGTTAACTTTCTCCTAAACATGTTTTCTGTCACTCTCCATCAGAACATGACCCTATGTTTTCTACTCCATGTCCATGTTTTCCTACACGGAATCCTAGTATGGGTTAACTCTTGTGACCTCTGTACTTATCTTTCTTTATTTTAAAGTGATTGTTTTACCTACTCTTGTTCTGATGTGGGACTTTCAAGGATGTTTCCATGCCCAATTTTAAAATTGCGAGGACGTAATTCGCAAAAGGGGGGAAGGATGTAACACCCCAGGTAAATAAAGAATATTACATTTTAATATTTATCCATATTTGTGAATAAAATATTAATATTACTTTAAAGGGGATGCTATGCTCGATGGTGTACCCAACACGCAACAATGAGTTTCTTGGGAATCTTATGTTGCACTCTAAAAATAAAATAATATTATTTTAAATAGTAGTTAACACCTAGCCGTTGTAATGGCGGGAATGAACAGAACTAACTACAAAATGATTATATATGTTTGTCAAATATTTTTCCTTTTTACAATAAATGTTAGAGGATTAAAGATGCAAATGAATCCAATTTTAAGTGTAAACATTCTAATATTCTTTAAAAGGTCGATTAACCGCCTTTTGATGGAGAGCCTCTTTTAAATCCACTTTTTTACAATTTTATGTGTTATATTTGAAAAATAAAATTCTTTTTTAGAATCGGGACATCAAAATTTACTTTGAGTAAAATTTTGGTATTTTTCTGAAAAAGTTCAATTTTTAATGAATACTGAAAAATGTTGTATTCTAATTCAAAATCACTTTTAATATAATTTATTTATATAATTAGATTATCTTTTGAATTGGTTTAAAGTTAAATTAGAATATATTTTTACCATTTAATCCAATAGTGGTCGTTGGAATTAATTTTACTTTGAAATCGGACTAAAACTAGTGTCAATCTTTTGATACATTTTGTTTCATAAACACACGCTATTTGTTTTGATAGTGGGAATTAATTATTAAATTAATTAATGAAAATTATATGTTTTAAATTTTTTAAAATAGACATAATATTTGAATTCGGAATATCAAATATAGATTAGGCTGAACTTTTGGTAATTTTCTGAAAATTTCAATTTTTGATGAATATTGAAACCACTAAGTGGTACTTATAAAAACTTATTTTTCTGTTTAAATTATATTTTTCCAACTTTTTGTTTTGAATTTTAAAAATCCGACATACATGGTTTTCATTAATAAGTAAAATGTGGTTCAATGGGATTAAAATAATTTTTTGGTGAATAGTAACTTATTAGGTTTTTAATCGCGATTAGAGGTAATTAGTGTAGTTTAAGTTAAGAATAATGTTTTAATAAAATGAAATGACCAAGACACATTTCCTACCCTCATTGGATGTGTCATTGCAGTCCAATAAAATTCATGGGTCAACTTGGGGACCCCATCGATCCACTTTGGTTGGAAAATGACATAAATACCTTCTTATTTAATGTTAAAGTAAATATGAGATAAACATGAAATGTTTTACTAAACCAATTTTTACATGGGTTTATACAAGTCATAATTTTGACTATAAATATTAATTGGAAAGCTAAAAATATTTCCTACATCATAGTATTTTTTTATAATTTTTAAACATTAAATAAATTAAATTATCTATGACATCATGATGATGCAGCGATGACCTCATTTGTTTAACAATTTAAATAAAATGGAAAGATAATGTAAAATCTAAGACCTAAACATGTCCAAAACCTATTGTATGAGTTTATTTATTACCCTTATCACCTTAACCTCGAAACACATCAATGTGGGACCATTAATATCCGAAAATCATTTTAAAATAAAGTAACATTTCTTTACTTTCCAAGAGTGCCCCTCCTCTCCTCTTATAAAAGGCCCCCACCTCTACCTCTTTACCCACACTTCAAAAGCCTTTGTCTCGTCCAACCCCGGCCCATTTTGTCTCTCCACATCCCTCTATAACTCTTTGAAGCATCACTTTGGGCAGAAGTCTTCCCAAGGAATCCTTTGAGCTCAAACCAAAGGGAGTTACCCGATTTTAAGGTAATGTCTCCACTTGAGTCCTTTTGTTTTATTTTTCTTCTCCAACCCCCTAATCTCTTTTTATTCTATTCTTTTGTAACAACTCCATTATCTTCAATATACTATTATTTTTGTTATAATAAGGATTCTAGCTACACTTACACACGCCTTCGTCTAATGGTTAAAGAACATACTGTTTCTGTGGTTGGTGATTTTCTACCTCACGAAACGATGATTTTTCAACATTCTTCTAACACCTTCAAAGGTGGACATTAAGATGACACTATATCTATATATGATATATAATATGTTTATGTTTTACTTAAGCTTCTGTATTTTTCTTTTGTGGCATACCGTTATGGTTTCCATTATGGGTAGACGCGATATCTTCATTTAAGAAAGTACGGACTACCGCCCCCTCAAAGTGATTTGATTCGTTAATACCATATGTGGTATGTATAAAGGATATATTTAATGATATTATATATGATAAAATACTAGAATTAAAATACTATTATGTATCCTTATGGTTTAATTCCATTAAATATGAAATAGAAATGGAAGTAGCGTTCATGCGTACGTACGGCTTACCATCTCCATGAATGGTACATTTCATTTCTTATCTCAAAATGTTATGTACTATTATAAGTACATATATATAATGGATATATATTTAATATATTACATCTAAATTATGGAAATAATTTTGTAATTATAACATATATATATATATCATTTTGTTTTAATTCCATTAATATGACAAAGAAAAAATGAAAGTAGCTTTCATGCGTACGTACGGTCTGCCATCTCCCTGAACGGTGCTTTTAGTTTTTTATCTCCAAATGATATGGAATAGTTTAAAATGGATATTTACTGGATATATATGATATTTTAATCATTAATAATATTCTGGAAATTATTTACTTATAACTACATGGACAATCATTTTTCAAACAAGTTCATTTTTGACTCATGTACCAAACATCGGCAAAAAAGTTTGATATGAACTAACATTATTAAACAATTATTATAACATTATAATATGTGATATGAACTAAATAATAATCTTTAAAGGAGGTACTTAGGCAATTATAAATTGACCAAGGTTTATTAATCAGGAATATAAAGAAACGAACAAGACAAGTTGGAGTTGAGGTATGGGATCTGACTCCTCTCTTTCTTTTAAAGTACACTCTTTTATGTCATTCCTATTAAAGCTCATCTTTCTAGTTATTGGGTTATTCTTTTATATTAATCCAACTGTAATTTTTATGTTCATATGATGAGATACCCAATTAATTCTCATCAATCCATTTTGGAAGTTTTGCGTGGCGTCGTTAGGCTGTCGAATGTTCGTAAGAGATTCAACCTCTCTCTTTCTTTTTAAGTACTCTCCTTTATGTCACTTCTTTTAAGATCCTCTTTGTTATGTTGTGGGATGTTCTTTTATAATACTCTTTCTGTAGACTTTATGTTGATATGATGAGAGACCCTATTTCCTCTCATTAATCCATTTTGGAAGTTTTAAGTGGCGTCGTTAGGCTACCGAGTCTTCGTAAGAGATTTTTCATCTCAATTTTATTCCGGTGAGATTTATGCTACATTTACCACAATTTTCTTTGAGTGGTGTATGTACTGCACATTATTTTACTCATTGTGTAATATACTTTCATTTATGAGTATTTACTTCAATGTTGTATTGTCCATCTTTCACGGGGTGTATATTTCGAAAGATACCCATGTCGGTAAGGGATTCATTCACCCTCCTCTTTTTAAAAGACTTCTTTTTTTATGTCTTTTAATTCACATACTATTATGTTGAGATATGTTCTTCTATATCCTTATTGATTTAAATTCTATGTCCATGTGATGAGATACCCTTTTTATCTCTCATCAACTCATTTGCTGAATTTTGTAGTGACGTCGTTAGGCTATCAAATTTTTGCAAGGGAACATCTTAACCCAAATTTGAATCTTTGGGATAAACATGTAATCCTTGAATATTTCGTTCTTTAAATATGTATGAATAACCTCGGAATGTTTTACACTTAATATCCACTTATATTTGGTGTATTCATTTGTCACACATAATTATGTAATTGATTTCTCCTTAAACCAAGGATACCGTCTTTGTAAGGGACTTCGTCTCAATCTCCTTTCATTGAGGCATATTTTGTTTTATACACAACATTATTTTATACGGTGTATAAACCCCCTTTTACTTTTACGTTTATCCAAAAGGAATCTTTTTTATATGAATCATTTTACAAAATGACTAACGGTAATGTTTTTGTCATACGTATGTGGTGACAATGACTTCTCCGCCGCCGTGACCATTATTTGAGTTTCGGCTTCCTCTACAAGCCATACCTTCTTCTTCAAAGAAAAATAAATACCATGTTTTACTTTTCATTTATCTTTTTATTGAAAATGGTTTTCATAGGGTTTTTTATATCAACGTGTTTTATTTATATCTTGTGATTGAAATGTGGAAATGTTATGTTTCCTTTATGCATGTTTTATGTGATACGATTATGTTATGGTTCTTGGGCATTGTTATGAATATGGGTGGTTCTTTGATAAACTAAGGGCGGGTGAGCCCAATATAGCTCTCCAATTCATTGGGTAATGTGATGGAGTGAAACGTTAAGGTTTCTCCGAAGAGATTTATGGAATATACTGTGGTGGGTATTCCAAACATAACCAAGAGGGTTACTCCCTACGTAAGAATGTTATGAATGCCTCAAGTTACCTTTATGTCTTATGATTTCTATGATTTATTCTTTTTTTGATGAGGTATGTTAAGGTGCCTATGTTTTATGGGTAATGTATGATTTCATTCTTATGTATATATGAACTCAAGTTTCCTTTACATATTTTTATATCCCTTACTGAGCTTTTTATATTCATCCCAAGTATATGAAATGTTTTTCACAGGTCAAGGGAAAGGTACATAATGTGATGATAGTTTCAAGGAAGGGTCAATAACGAATCCTTGTTTTATTTTAAATATGATTCCGTTGATGGGAAAAACGAATACTATCTTTTATGTAACCACTTTGTTTAAATGGGGAATGTAATGCAAGTTTTATGATCTAATTCTCTAAAACTCTAAACCTGAAAAGATCCTCAATGTGTAATCTTGTAATAACTCCATATTAAGTAAGGTTTATGGTTGGGGCCATATACATATGAAATAATGCCATCTTATATGGAAAATGGTTTTGATAAAACACTTGAAAATGAATTCTTGAGGAAAATAACATTTCTTCATAAAAATCATGAAATTTTAAAAGAAAAGGATTTTTTTTAAAAATCGTCATTTAATATTGTGGATTATGCTTCATGAAAATAAGGCATTATGAAACCGTAAAAATCTGTTCATTCGGTATAAGTTAAAAAAACATTCTTCACTTACTTTTACCAAAAAAGTCAAAAAGTATCTCGTACTAAAAACGATAAAATATTCCATTCATATCTTTTTTTTAAAACCCGCCAAGGAGTAATATTCGATTTAAACAATTGTCGGAGGATATAAATAATATTACATATTGGGGAAACATGGATGTGGATGATAAATACACCCCAGTAAATACCAAAGTATAAACAATCTCGGATAATAATGAGATTGTTAGATTTTCCCTTACCTTAGGTCTGATATGCTTTGTACGTATCCGAACCTATTGTATAATAATTTAAATAATTTAATTGTCTTATTAAAAAATCATATTCATTGTTATTATATAATTCATGGTAATATTTTCATCATCTAATTATTAATATTTTATTGCTACTTGTTATTCGGGTGTTCATTGCTTTATGTTCTTATGCATGTCTTGTCGAATAAATTCATATTCTTATTTTTAGGTTATAGATACCTCATTTCCATAATGGTATTAGTGTAAAATATATCATATTTATTCATTCTATTCATTTATATAATCATTATTCAACGAATATCATGTAGACCGAGTCACATCACATCGTGGAGACGGTAGGCCGTACGTACGCACGAGCGATGATATGGTTCCCATGATCGTTGAATTGTATTGATGTGTATTTATACTATTTTAGAATCAATATCACTTTACATTAATCATATATAGTTATTATTTACACCATTATAACCATCCAAGTAAATTGGTGGTGGAAAACATATTACACCACGGCCTGGAGACGATATTTCATACGTACACACATGTGGGGATTTTGTTTTCCATAGGATGAATAAATGTTGAAATAGGGTTGTTTCATACATATAATAAAATATAAGTATATGAGTGATACTGATGTTATTACTTAATAATGAAACAACTAAAGAAGATGATGTAGAAGAAGAAATAAATTTGAAACAATCGGTAACAAACATTACATCTTCTTTGAAACGCCTCTTCTTAACCTCCTCTTACGGCACTAAATATGGACACTGAAGAATACCAAGACATCTAGGATATTTATAGGGAATTATAGAAGACAAATTGACAGGGTTTGGATGATCTGTAATGCTCACTGTTGTGTGAGGAGCAGAGGGAGGAGGTGCCCTTTTATATGGCAGGAGAGGGGCACCATAGGAAAAATGAAAAATATTATTTTATTATAAAGTCATATTCGGTTTTTAATAGCTTTAAATTGAATTATTTCAAAGATAAGGTGGGTATGGGTCGAAAAACTCTCAACCGATAGATTTTAGGAATGTTTAGAATTCTATTTTAATCTTATCATTTAGATTTAACTTTAAGTTAAATAATTTTACTTTTACCGTGTCTTCTTATTTTCTTACACTATTTGGTTAATAAAATTACTATAACATGAAAAAAGAACCTTAAGTGATTCATTATTAATATATATAACCATATTTAAGTCAATTGTCTAAACCTTATATTTTTAAGAATAAAATAACAATTAATAATATAGTATTTGTTTTAAAAACTATTTTATGTCAATTTTGACACTATTTGGTCCGTGTTTTTTGTGAAAATCATTAAATCCTGATTAGTTAGAAAAACGTTAATTAAATAAATACTAACATGTCATATTAACCTATAAAATTTGTTTAATTCATTAAAAGTCTCAAATTACATTTATTTGGCTATTTATAATATCAAATAAGTAAATATTTCATTAATAAGGTAATTACTGTATCATAATTGTGTCATAAATAAATTAAATTATATAATGTCTAAAAATTATAAATAAAATACCATTATGTTAGAAATCTTTTTATCTTTCAAATTAATATTTATAGTCTATTTTATCTCATGTATAACCCCATTATAAAAATGATTTATTTATTAAGCATTGATTTTAACTATTTTAACTATTCATTAAATAAAATAATAATAAATGTCCTAATCTAGTCCAAGTGGACCTAAATGGTCATATGTTATTTCTAAGGTTGTTTATGGTCGAACGAAACTTATCCAATAGAATTAGGACATGTTTTAGCGTAATAATAATATCATTTTTACCCTTAATTACCCTATTTACTTTTAACTGTGGTAAAAAAAGTAAAAAATTACTATCCACCAAAAAAAATTATCTTATTGAACCAAATTTTACTCCTTTATATTAACCGTGTCTCTCGTACTTTCGAAATTCCAATCATAGAAGCGGTAAAATTATGTTTTCTGTAAATTTTCAAATTCTCCTTGGAGGTGGGTAAAAGACGGTGAAAAGTTCAATAAAATTTTTATATATCTAAAATTATTATAAAATAACTCCAATAAATTACATTGAACTTATATAGGTATTAAGTATCAATTTTGACCTAAAATAAATTTAAATAAAAAATATTTATTTAAAAAATGTCCATTTTTAAATAGTAACCCAGTGTCTTCACTATTTATCAAAAATTGAATGTTTTCAGAAAAAATAACAAAAATTCACCCTAAGAAAATTTCGATATTCCAAATCCAAAAATTAAGTCCATTTTGAAAGATAAAATTTATAAAATTTCAAAAATTGGGTATTACTATTCTTAACAGGTAGTTTATATAATATTTTAATAACATATCGTTGTTTTCTGAAACTCGGTATTGCGTACAACGCAAGCTATCAAGGAATGTTGCTCTTGCATAAAACGCAAGCCAAGATAATGTTGTTTTTAGGGAAATATTCCTTTAAATAACATTATACATAAAAACAAAATATTTCTCATAAAATCTCAGGGGTTACATTCTACCCCCCTTTTAATGAATTTCACCCTCAAAATTCGTCACATTGAAACAAACATATGAGGATACCTCTCCCTCATAATTTCCTCAAGTTCCCATGTAACATCTTCTAATTTTTGGTTCCTCCATAAAACTTTCACCATGTGAGTAGTCTTGTTCCGTAGGACTTTTTCGGTACAATCCAAAATCTCTATCGATTGTTCTTCATAAGAAAGATCTTGCTCCAGTGGTACAACTTCTGAGTTGAGTACATGTGATGGATCGGGTATGTACTTTTCAGAAGAGATACATGGAACACATCATGAACTTGAGAGTGATTCAGTGGAAGCACCAATCAGTAAGCTACCTTCCCAACATGATCCAGTATTTCAAAAGTACCAGTATACCTTGGGCTTAGCATTCCCTTCTTTGCAAATCTCATTACTCTCTTCCAAGGAGATATTCGTAAGAACACATTATTACCCACTTCAGACTCTGGGTATTTTTTTCGGTTATTGGCATCACTTTTTTGTCGACATTGAGATGCTCTTAGGTGTTGTTTAAAAGATCTGACCTTTTCTCCCATCTCGTCAACAAGATCATGTCCTAATAGCTTTCATTCCCCAACTTCATCCCTACTAGTTAGAGTCTTACATTTCTTTCCATAGATATCTTCATAAGTAGCCATCTGAATACTGGAGTGAAAGCTGTTATTATAAGTAAATTCCACCAAATGTTGGTGTTGATCCCAACCTCCTTTGAAATCCATAGAGCATGCTCTTAGCATATCTTCTAGAGTCTGAATTTTTCTCTTATATTGACCATCTATCTGAGGATGATAAGAAGTGATAAAACTCAACTCTGTATCTAGAGTATGATGAAGACTTCGCCAAAACTTCAAGTTAAACCTCTGATCCTGATCAGATATAAAGGAAATTGGTACTCCATGCAATATTAACACTTCCTTCACATATATCCTGGCAAGATGATCAAGATATAAATCTTCTCTAATAGCAATGAAGTGTGCCGACTTCGTAAGATGATCAAATATGACCCAGATATCATTATTGCCTTTGGATGTTTTAATAAGGTCCAGTGACAATGTCCATAGTGATGTTTTCCCATTTCCATTTTGTTATGGGAAATGTTTGTATCATCCCTTTATACTTCTATCTCTCAGATTTATCTTTATGACAAACCTAGCATCGAGAGACATATTCCGCAACATCTTTTTTTATGTCATCCCACTAGAGTACTCTTTATGGTCCCTATAAATCTTCGTGCTTCCAGGGTGAATAGATAATGAAGAACTATGAGCCTCATCCAGTAGATCATTCTTTAATTCTTGGATGGGAGGATCAGAAACCCAATTCCTAAACCTTATTATCCCATCATTGTCAAGGTTGAATTCAGTAACATTTCTCACCTTCTTTTGTAACTCTACATCTTCATTCTCTTCCTCATTAATCATTTCATGTAAAGATGGTTGAACATTCATTTCAGAAAGATAAGATTTTTCCCCTTCCAATCTAATTCCATTATCCATACATTGTAAATCAATAAATATTGGTTCTATTGTGATCCTCTTCATTGATAATCTAGCATGGTCTTGTCGACATAATGCGTCTGCCACCTTGTATTCTTTCCCAGGGTGGCAATAAATTGACCAGTCATAATCCTTAATCAGTTCCAACCATCTTCTTTGACGCATATTCAGATCCTTTTGTGTGAAAATATACTTTAAATTTTTATGATCAGTATAAATATCACACCTTTCACCATAAAGATAATGCCTCCAAATATTTAATGCAAAGATTAACACAGCTAACTCCAAATCATGAGTTGGGTAATTTTTCTCTTGGATTCTCAATTGTCGTGAGGCATAAGCTATCACCATATCGTTTTTCATGATAACACACCCCAATACCTTCTTTTATGAATCATTGTAGATCACAAACCTTTCTCCACTATAAGGCACTGTGATCACAGGTGCACTGGATAAACTTCTTTTCAACTCCTTGAAATTCTCTTCACACTGCTCTTTCCAAACAAACATAACTCCTTTTTGAGTCAACCTAGTGAGTGGATTAGATAATCATGTAAAATATCTCACAAAACATCGATAATATCCAGCCAAACTAAGAAAACATCGGATCTCTGTTACTGTTGATGGTCTCGACCATCATTCGATAATCTCTATTTTAGCTGGATCCACATATATCCACTCTTTTGAGATTATGTGACACAAAAATGAGACTTTTTGAAGCCAAAATTCACTCTTTGTAAATTTGTAATAAATCTTATCCTTTCTCATGGTCTTAAATACAATTTTCATGTGATCATCATGTTATTCCTTCCACTTTGAATAAACAAGAATATCGTCTATAAAGAGTACCACAAAATGATCAAGATAGTCTCTAAAACTCTATTCATCTGATCCATGAAGATAGTAGGGGCATTAGTAAGACCAAATGGCATCACTATAAATTCATAGTGTCCATACCTTTTACGGAAAGCCATATTTGGTATATACTCCCTTTTGAAGCTTAATTGATGATACCTTGAATGACGATAAATATTGGAAATGTATTGAGCTCCACATAGTTGGTCAAATAATTCATCAATGTGTGGGAGAGGATATTTGTTCTTGATAGTGATCTTGTTATGTTCTCGATAATAAATGCAGAGTCTCATTGATCCATCTTTCTTCTTAACAAACAGAACATGTGCTCCCCAAGGTGACACACTAGGGTGTATGAATCACTTATCAAGATTCTCTTGGAGTTGCTTCTTCAATTCCTGCAACTCAATTGGGGCCATTCTATAAGGTATCTTTCAAATGGGCATTGAACTAGGTATGAGTTCAATTGAAAACTCAACATCACTATTTGGTGGAAGACCTAGAAATTCCTCAGGAAATACATCATCAAACTCTCATACAATGGGCATATTATTAATTGTGAGTTTCTCACCGACCATTTGAGATTAGTGACCTTAATTTTGTGGAATCAAGACCCACAAGAAGGAAGAAATTTCCACTAGAAGGTTATGATCATCCTTACATTGATAGATGATCAAAGATTGACCTGTAATATGAAATGTGACTTCTCTTATTTGGAAATTGATATGAGCACCCTATAATGAATGAATATCAATGCCATGAATCACATAAAATTACACTATAAGAAGGATCACATGATTTGCAGGAATCACTTTCCCACAAACTTCAGTCCGAGAAGAATTATAAACTTTTATGTGACTGTTTTTCCATTAGGGGTTGTCACAGCTAACTCAACATCTAATTGTTAATTTAATACGAAGATAACCTTAGAAACTTCTTCAGAAATAAAAGATTGGGTGGATCTTGAATCAATTAAAACATTTTCTACTTTAGAGTGGATGGTAAATGTACCTTTCACCGCTTCATTATCATACTCCACATCACCGATAGAAATTTCATGTGACATTCCTTTGTCTTTATCCTTAAGAGATTGTTGACGTCGATCATCATCAATAACCATTGGATTAGGGCATTGATTAGCATAATTCCCCATTTCCTTGAACTTCTAACATTGAAGTCTAGGAGGTGTACTCTGTGTAGCCTTTTCTTTGTTCGCATCACTAGACATCTTCTTCCCATCATTGCGGCATTCAAATGCCCGATGACCTTCTTTTCCACATTTGAAACATTTACATGTCCCTTTAAGACAAATCCCTCTATATTTCCTTCCACACTTAGAGCATAATGGAAAAATCATCTTCTTTTTAGTGTTCTCATTATATATTCCTTTGAATTCCATTTTCTTCTTCCTACCAAATTCATATGGCTGATGGGTTACTCCAATATCCATATCAACCTTGAGAGCACATTGAACGATTTCCACGTAGCTATTGAAGTCCCTTTTGTCTAACGCCCTTCGAAGACTTGGTTTTAACCCACTAAAGAATCGATCGATCTTACTCTCAGGTTCAATAATAATCCCATAAGCATACCTTGCAAGTCTTGTAAAATATGATTCATAGGTACCAACTGATTCATCATCCTTTTTCTTTATTTCAGGAAACTCCTTCTTCATCTTTGTTCGAAGAATAAGCGGGAAGTACTTATTGAATAAAAAGTTCTTGAACTCATCCCATTACATGAACTCAATTTCATATCTTGGCCTCGTATTCATGATAAGATTCCACCATTGATCAGCTTATCCTTCCAAAAGATACACTGCTAAGATGAATTTATCATGTTCAGAACATTGTGGAACTGATAATATCTTTTCAGTGGTACTGATCCATTGTTCAACCACTAATGCATCTGTAGACCCACTGAAGGAGGGTGGACGCTACCTCGGGAAGGATTAAACCGAATTTTTCTCCTTCCTTTACTAGTTTGGAAGTCTTGTATGATTCATAGCTTGAAAAAGTTGAGTAAGAATGGTTACAAGATTTTTCATTCCAGCTCCAATAATGTTTGGTTGCCCCAGGGGATAATCATTGCATTGCATGTCACATTCATCATTAACGCGGTTCCTTCAGGTTCCAATCATTAACTAAAACCAGATAGTATAGTTTGAGAAACACTAATCATAATAGTAAAACCACATATTAAAGAATAAAATTTCACACTTTAGGTCTTATCATAGGTTATTAATGGCCATTTCTAAAACACTGTGATTTTTTTCTATTCTTAGACATATCCTTAGGGTTCTTACTAAGGCATTCACATCCTAGTTTCCAAAGGTTGACTATACCCTTCATCTGATACCTACTATAAAGACCCTAACATTACATACATTATTATTACTTCAGAATAGAATCATTATTATTACAACATATATCAAAACCATGGTAGGAACCTATAAGTATAGTGTCTTTAGAAACTGGGAAACATAAACAACCGGTTCATAAAGCATCTACATTGTCTCCCATTTATTTCATCATATCTTGAGTCCCCTTTCGCATATCCTACTTAATAATCTTTTTCCAGACCTGGTGAATGAAAACATACAAAAGGGTGAGCTCAAATGCTCAGTAAGGGTAAAAAAAGGAAATATCATATTCATAATAACATAGCATTTTGAAAATCATAACCTGGAAAAGAGATCATAATATCATAAATGAGATAAATCATAGTAGTAAAATGTAATCCCAATAATCATAACAAAAAACATGAAACTTTTTGAAATACACACATAATAATAGAGAATCATTTCTTAGTAGTCAAGACTCATTTCCAAGACTATCCTAGCGTTCAAAGACCATTTTTTGAACCGAGTTAATTCCTCGTTTTAGTCCTTTATCACTGAATCAGATTATCCTGCCGTTCCATCCATGTCTATCTCATGAGATATAAATTTTTACCCAATTAATTAGAGGGATATATTGGTCCCACCCATCTCATAATGAAATCATTCTTACTTGTGACACAACATGAACATAAAGCATTCATCATTACCTAATGTATAAATGGGTTTCATAAACATCATCACATCATAACATAGTCCATAAAAATTGGATATAATTTCATCATAAGAAAAGTGAAACCTTGTAAATCCTAGATATATTATACTTGAAAGATACACATATGAAATAATTCCTTCTTATATGGAAAATGGTTTTGATGAAACACTTGAAATTAATTCTTCAGGAAAATATCCTTTCTTCTTCAAAATCATGCAATTTTAAAAGAAAAGAAATTTTTTGAGAATAGTCATTAAATCCTGTAGAGTAAGCTTCATGAAAATAAGGTGTTATCAAACCATAAAAATCGGTTCATGCCATATAAGTTAAAAAACATTCTTCCTGTACTTTTTCTGAAAAAGTCAAAAAGTACCTATTACTAAAAATGAAAAAAGATTCCTTTCATATATTTTACTAAATCCTCACCAATGAGTAATATTATATTTACTAAAATGTATGAGGATATATATAATGTTACATATTTAGGAAACATGGATGTGGATGATAAATACACCCTAGTAAATACCAATGTATAAACAATCTCGGATAATAATGAGATTGTTAGATTTTCCCTTACCTTAGGTCCGATATGCTTCGTACGTATCTGAACCTCCTGTATAATGATTTAAATAAAGTCATTTACATATTACAGAATCATATTAATGTTGTGATATCATACATGATCATATTTTCCTCTACTTATTAGTAATATTTGAATACTACTCATTATTCGGGTGTTCATTGCTTTATGTTCTTATGCATGTATTGTCGAATAAATTCTTATTATTCTTTTTTAGGTTATAGATACCACGTTTACATAATGGTATTAGTGTAACATATATCATATTTATTCAGTCAATTCATTTATATAATCATTATTCAATTAAGATCATCTAGAACGAGTCGCATCACATCGTGGAGACAATAGGCTCTTCGTACGCACGAGCGATGATATCGTTCCCATGGTCATGGAATTGTATTGAAGGGTATGTATACTATTTCTAAATCAATATCAATTTACAATATTAATATATATTTATTATTTACACTATTAAAACCATCCAAGTTGGGTGGTGGTGGAAAACATATTACACCATGACGTGGAGACGGTATTCTGTACGTATACACGCGCGGTGATTTCTTTTTCTGTATGATGGATAGAAGGTGAAATAGGGTTGTTTCATATTTATAATAAAATATCAGTATATGAGTGATACTGATGTTATTAATTCATAATGAAACCACTAATGAAGAATAATTAGAACGAGAAATAAATTTGAAACAATCAGTAATGGACATTACCTCTTCTTTAAAGCGCCACCTCTAAACCACCTCTTAAGGCACTAAAGATGGTCTTTGAAGAAGACCAGGACCTCTAGGATATTTCAAGGTAACTGGAGAATATAAATTTTTAGGGGTTTTCCAATCATGGAGGCTGAATGAAGTGTTAGGAGGAGATGGAGGAGGTGCTCATTTATAAGGGAATAGAGGGGCACCATAGAAAAAACATAAAATATTATTTTATTATAATGTCATATTCTGTTTTTAATAGCTCAAAATTGATTTATTTCTAACATAAGGTGTAGATGGGTCGAAATAATCTCAAAATATATATATTTTAGGCAAGTTAAGTCACTATTTTAACCTTATAATTTAGATTTAACTTTAAGTTAAATAATTTTACTTTTACCGTGTCTTCTTGTTTTATTACACTATATGGTTAACGAACTTACTATAACAAGCCAAACGAACCCCAAGTGGTTCAAAAGTAAAATATATATCCTTATCTACGTCATTTGGCTGAACCATATATTTTTTGGAATAAAATAAAAATTAATAATATAATATTTGTTTTAAAAACTATTTTATGTCAATTTTGACACTATTTGGTACTTGATATTTGTGAAAATTATAACAGCATGATTAGTTCGAAAAAAGTTAATTAAATAAATACTAAGGTGTCATATTAGTCTATAAAATTAGTTTAATTCATAAAAAGTCTCAAATTACATTTATTTGGTATTTATAATATCAATTATGTTAAAATTCCATTAATAAGGTAATTACTACATCATAATTGTGTCATAAATAAATTAAATTATATGATGTCTAAAAATTATAAATAAAATAAAATTATGTATGAAATATTTTTATCTTTCTAATGAATATTTATAGTCGAATTTATCTCATGTATAACCCTATATTAAAAAAAATAAGTTATTAAACATTGATTTTAACTATTTTAGATCTTCTTTAAATAAAATAATAATATATGTCCTAATATAATCCATGTGGATATAAATGGTCATATTTTATTCCTAAGGTTTTTTTGGTTGAATTAGACTTATCCAATAGAATTAGGACATGTGTTAGGGTAATAATAATATCATATTTACCCTTAATTACCCTATTTACATTTAACCGTGGTAAAAAAAGTAAAAAGTTAATATTCACCAAATATTATTTTTATCTTATTGAAACAAATTTTACTCCATGATATTAACTATGTCTCTCAGATTTTAAAAATTCCCCTCACATAAGTGGTAAAATTAAGTTTTATGTAAATTTTCAAATTCTCATAGGATGTGGGTAAAAGACGGTGAAAAGTTCAATAAAAATTTTATATATTTAAAAATATTATTAAATGAGTCCAACAAATTTCATTGAACATATATAGGTATTATGTATCAATTTTTACCCTAAATAAATTTAAATAAAATAAATAATTATTTAAATAAAAAGTCGATTTTTAAATAGTAACCCAATGTTTTCACTATTCATCAAAAAATTTAAAGTTTTCAGAAAAATACCAAAAAATCTCCCTAGGATAAAATCTATATTTCAAATCAAAAAAAAAAGAATTCCACTTTGAAAGATAAAATTTTAAAAATTTAAAAAATTATGTATTACTATTCATAACGGCTAGTTTATATAATATTTTAATAACATATCGTTGTTTAGTTAAACTTCGTACTGCGTAAAATAAAAGCTATCAAGGATGGTTGCTCTTGCGTTTAATTCAGTACAAGAATATGTTGTGTGTAGTGAAATAATCCTTTATATAACATTATACATAAAAAATATTTCTCATAAAATCTCGGCTGTTACAATACTGAAAAACTCAGGACTATCTTATAGGTTCATCAATTCCACAAAATCTACAAAAAGTTGTCAATGTGAAGGTTCTTGACACGATACATGAATTTCCATGTGAATGTGGTGCCCCCTTAAGGATTATTAGTGGAAACATGATGGTTGAGGTAGTAGTTTATTGGGCATCAGACAAGAGTGTTGTAGAGGATTAAAATTTTATCAATCTAGCAGGCTATTACTAGATAGTTTTAGCCAATTTTTCATGATTTCCATCTCAATTGATATCTCTGGCCATAATGTACCCAGATTTGGTGTGGAGCGGGCAGTGCAAGGTAGCGTTCAGTAATCTATAGGGGAATTTGGTCAATTCTCCACTGCACCAGTTTCCAAACAATGGATGATGTTCGAAATGTTTTTTGATGCTTCGAATCTAGGTATGGGATTTTTTTAATGAAAAAATGAGTAATGGTCACTTATAGGTCTACAAATATATTTCCCCATGAATGTAACTATGCCACTATTGGTATAGAGTTGGCATAAGTTATGTTTGCACAGAATATTTGGTGACATTATCTCATTTGGGGGCACATTGTGGTATTAAAGGATCATAGGATGTTGATGTATATCATTTCCTAGTACGATCTAATCATGTTATAGAATTGGTGGATATATTTTTTTATGGACAATGATTTTGAGATCTCCTAAGTCTCATTAGAGGAAAATTTCAGGGATAGTGCCTTGGAAATAATGTCAGAATATGATGTTTTTCGAGAATCTGTGGACAGTTGGAAGGTTATGGGGGAATTAGAATCCTTTCACTTGGATACTTATATGGATGGAGGTAGATGATATTTTTAATGTTAAATAGTATTCTTATCTAATATAGATGGTGGATGAGTCCTTGTGGTTTAACTCAGTGGAAGAGGTGATGCATGATCACATTTGCCATGGTGATGATCTCGTGGGATGGTAGGGGGATAGATCGAATCAGATGTTTTTCTATAGAGGGTTGTTTGTGCCAGTGATGAATAATGAGGAAGTCATCCATGTGTTTCATAGATTACCCTTAGTAAAAAACCCTTCTGGTTTCTAGGATGTATTGTGTAATGGGGGTGATGTTTCAGAGTCCTGATATGAAATGAGTATTAGCGGATTTTGTGGAAAATTGTTTAGTCACTCACTAGGTGTAGGGCATGAACCATGTTCCCAGTAATGTTTTGTATCCTATAGATGACCCTAATTTAAGGTGGAATGAAATATCAATGGATAATATCCCATGGCTTCCCAAATATTAGAGAGGCTATATTTCCATCTGAGAAGTAGTGGATTAGTTGATGAAGTTGGCACACCTCTAAGTTATTAAGGAGTCAGACGCATTGGATGCCTCTCATAAGGAGGTATTGGGATGATTTGGCGTGGCTCTATGGTGTTCTGAGATCCATTAACTTGAATCAGGATATAAGATTTACCTCACATATATTGAAGGGATTACAACATGATTTTGGCACTCATTGATGCCTCCAGACACCCTCCAACCCTTATACATATGGGTAGACAGAACAGACTATCTAGATTCTGGATGACATGTTGCAGGCATGTGTGTTGGACATTTTAGGATCTTGGGTATGATGCATGAACTTGGTATAGTTTTCATACAATAATATATATCACTATTCCATTATAATTTCTCTATTCAAAGAGATGTATGGAAGGTTGTTTTGTTCACCATTGTGTTGGATAGTGGTTAGGGAGACATTTTTTCTTGTCCTCGAGGATGTGTAGAGAAGGACATAGAAGTTTCAACTTGTTCTTGGGGGGATGAAAATGGTGCTAGACTAGAAGAAGTCATTTTTTGATCATAGGACAAGGCCCTTGGAGATAAAGTTTGTGGACAATATATTGTTGAAAATTTCCCCTTGATGTGGTCGTCACAAGGTTGGAATAGATAGAATAATTTCTCTGAGATCCATCCCGACCATTGAGGTATTGGGATGAGTTAGAAAGTTGGATAATATGGTAGCACTTCCACTGTAGTTTGAGAAGATGGACGATGTATTTTACATCTCTAATATTTGTCAGTATCTATATGTTCAGTCCCACTACGCTGACTATTGAGTGTTGGATATCAAGGATGACACAAAATTCATGGAGGGGCTATTAATGATCTTGGATCATTAGGATAGTGTGTTGCATGGATGGACTATTCCTTTTGTTTGAGTGATTTAGAGGAATGGTGGCAAGGACGATAGTATGTGGGTGTAGTAAATGAATATAATGGCATAGTAATGATGTTTTTTTCTTTTTATATGATATTTTTTTCTACGAAATGTGATGTTTGAAATTTTCTTTTATGAGATTAGTTGTTTCCTTGTTCCATAATATGGGGTTATGTCCTGCGTCCAAAAAGTGAGGAATTGATTCATAATAAAGATGCATTAATTGAGATGTTATTAAACCCTTTTGGGTGATCCGTTTACACCCATAGAATATATTATATTGACATGGATGATGGAATTCATAGGTTAGCGTGTATGGAATGTGTTGTTTCTATTCTTATGTGGGGTGCCATCCGGATGGTACGGTTAGCAGATGTTAGAGGAGGTGTTCACAGAAGTGGAGGATTTCTACTCCTTTTGAACAAAGGAGGGTGATTTATCATTTAACATTGATATTGGTATCATTGTTTTTAAGTGTAGAGATATCCATGGGATGTATCTCACAGGGTGGTTGTTCAGACCCATATTTTCCATCTAGGGTTGGTTTTGAATTATCAAGTGTGAACATTGTTTGATAAGTATCTTATGTAATGTCTTAGGCCTCATTGGTCCATTACATTGTGAAAATATGGTCATTATGATGTTAAGGGAGAAAATGGTGACTCATTTTATGATTTTCCAAAATTCAGGTTTTTTTAATGGTGAGTCATAGCAGTTAATTAAGATGGTAGGTCACGGAAGAGAGATGCAATGGTGACTCCCACCAGTGATTCTCAATGATGACTCACACTGGTGGGTAATCAGTGGAATTTTTCTAATGGTAGGCTGGTATGATAGGTCAACAGTGGTGTCCCACAATGATTCCTTCCAATGAGGACTCACACCTGTGACCCCTTTAATGGTGACTCACACCAGTGAGACGGAGACAGTAGGTTGCCAATGGTTACTTGTCTGATGCTGATTCTTCTAAGAGTGTATTTTCTACCAGTGGCTGACCCTACAGTGACTTATCATATGGGAGGTCATCCAATAGTGATTAATTCACAAAAAATTTCAAAATTATAGTTTATCTAGTCATCCTAGTTTCATTACATTGATGTTTTATTTTATGTAAAATAAGTTTAAGACAATATTTAATTGAATTTTAAGTCTTGTTGAGGGCTATGGATCATATCATTAATTTCTATTATTTCGTGTAGTATTCTAAATAGAGAAATTGTGTGGTCATGGTCAAGATCCAACTTTAATGGATTTGAAATCCATTCCTCCCATTGATATGAGAAAAGGAATTTTGAAAGCCAAGACTTTTTATTCTATTTGTGGTTCTATTTTTTTCATGATACGAGAATTTACCTATATACATTAATCTCATGTATTTGTGTGTTTTTGATGTATTCTTGGATCACGTTTTCCTAGGAGTTTTTCTGATACATTCTCACCCCTTTCAGGGTGCAATAAGAAGGTGTAGATCGTATGTTCATTGAGGAAAGGATCCCTTCATCTATATTTAATTTTTTATCATGCGGAGTGTGTGTACCAAGTTTTCCTTAGTAAATATAGAATAATTTAAAATAACTAATGATAATGGAATCAGTTCAATGGTCAATAATCATGGTCTTGGGGATGTTTTGTGTGTCTATGTAATGCTTTGTTGCTTTTTGTATTGTGATAGGTATGGGCTATATGCCTACTGAAAATGATGCCCAAAAGTGTAATCTAATTGAAAAATTTTAATTTATTATGGATTATTGTTGGGTAAAAATCCATCAGGATGTCCTCTCAATGTTTTTTCAGTGTTAATGTATTTTTCTTACAATGTTAGATGAACACAGATGAGCGTGGTTGGTGTTTTTCGAAGTATGTGTTTAATTTTGTGTAGCTTTCCAATTTTTGCCAAATTTTTTAGCCTCGAAATCTAAAATATGGTTTTCAAAAATGTATGATTTCCCAACAGTGGTATATACTACATGGACCATTAATCATATTTTATTGATTGAAAAGGTCATATGCGGAGCATCGAATGAAATCAGTAAAAGAATGTAACCGTGAATCGTGAGTTGCTAATTGCATATGGGAATGGTTCATAAGGGTAAAATTATTCATGGTGAAGTCATGTGGAATGTGAAATTCTTCTAGAATGTGGGATTTCTTGTTGTCCATGTAAATTTGGTTGTGATTATAGATGTCTCTAAGGTTATTTTTCGCAAAAATGTAATGGGGATTTGGCCCTTCGTAAAGGAAGAAATGTAGTACGCGGACCCCATTGGGATGATCCGTTGGAGGCAAGAGTAGTATGTGGTGATGGTGGTACCACATTTATGGTATGGTTAAATATATTATTAGAGTATTTTTTGATCTATTTTACAATATAATTATAGATAAAGCCATCATTAGGAATAGTGATTTTCATATGAAATCATTTTTTCTAGGAATTCGGGTAAGTACGATGGTGGTTCGCATGGAAGGATTTATTGAAGAGTGAAGTAGTATATAGAAGTGAATCCATTAAAGGTTGATTGTGGATAACTATAGTCCAAATTGGAGGGAGTTGGTCTTTGATAGAATAAATCATCTTAATATCGTATTCGGTATATGCGGAAGTTGTACAACGAAGTGGAGGCGATACACGAAGGAAGTAAATGGTAGTGAAAGGCGAGGAAGTATATAGAAGAAGTGCTCTCGGAATCATATTCTCTTTATAGTTAGTGTAAGCTAAATGATGATTGAAGAAGCTCAATGTATTCTTTGGTGGTCAAATGTAAGATTTAAAAACAACTAGGATAGTTCACGAAATAAATTTCTGCAAACCAAACAGCACTCAATAAAATTGATTTTATCTATGAGTGAAACTTTATCTTCAAAGAAGCATCCATATTCATTTTAGGATGCATGATATCATGTAAATTCATTCAAATACTACTCTATAATCTAGGAGTACAGATCATACAATATCATGGACAAAAGGAAGATAAATAGAGTGATGCTTTCCACCAGTAATGATCCAGATAAAGAGATATAGATAGTGGCCCTTGAGAATGAAATAAGTTGACAATAAATATTGTAAAGGTCGTGATCCTAGGCATAAAATTTCAATGCCAAAACATGTAATTGTATGTGATATTTAGAGTACATGGTACATCAGAACATCACCCTTGTATGCTCCGTAGACATATCCAAGTGAGGGTGAACCATGTAAAACTGATGTTTGTTGTTCATGATTTCATTTCTATTCATATATTTCTATGAGATAAAGATATAATTTTTTCATAATTAATAAACAACATCTGAAGGGGTAGTATTTTTACTCTGTCATACACTCATTCACCCCCGTCTCATGGTATTTGACCTAGTGGACATAACAATTCTTATTGTAGTTCCTCTGTGAATGACTTCATATATATGAAATTGATTAGCCACATAAATTTTGATAAATATACCGATTCCCATGGATAACATGAATTTTTTGATCACAACCTCAAATTAGGAAGTGATATTGAAGAACCTCATTCGACCAAAATGAATTAATTATTTTTTGTTTGTGATATGTGGGTTTGTTGTTGGTGTTGTATATGAGATGGTTCGGGTGGTGTAATGGTATCACAAGTTGAGAGATTTATTGATTGTAGAATATATGGGAAATTGATATATTAGGGATATTTTTTGGTTCTCTGGATATGTGATGATGAGTGTGGTGTGATTGTGTCGTGGTGTTGTCGAGAATGATTGTGGAGCGGTCTTTCTTGGTGTGGTTGTAAGTTTGGAGTTCTTCTATTGAGAGGATGGATTGGGTGGATTGACTATGAAGAATGGTTATGTAATGGTTATTATGCGTAATTATCTTAGAGTTTCACCATGAGTATCATTCAAAACACCTCACTCCATGTATCAGGATTTAAATTCTAATAACTTTAATGTGAGTTAAACTGTGTGGAAATATGAAGAGGGATAAATTACCATGGTTCTTATTCTTCTCTATGAAATTTTTTAATTGTCTTGTTGTGCATTGTTCTTTTTGGTTTCCATAATAGTGATTGAATAAATAAATTAATATTAAATAAAGAATGATAGTGGGTTATTTGGATTGAAGAGGGGTATGAGTTGATTTTGTTTCTTATTGTGATGAAGAGTTGTTTTGTCAACATCAGAAGTAAATTTTGTTAATGTAGATAAAATTATTTGTTGGTAGAGGAAAATGTGGATGGATGTTGGTAATTTTTTTCTATGAAATATGATTGGTTGAATATTTGATATCTATATATACAATACTTGTATTATTTTGTGATTTCTATACACACCATGTTCTAGTTGAAAACAAGGTGTTGAACACCCCCATCATTATGGAGGAGGGTGTCCTTATGAACATCCTAGTGGGATGATGGATGGATGGTTACATGATCTTCCATGCACCTTCCACTTTCCATCGGTATCCCATGATTCTTTGGGAAGGTTGTGGTGTGGTTTGTGTGGCCCTTGTGTCTGTGGGAGAGTTTAATATACCTATGTGTTTTTTGGGATACGATGTGTTCAACTTAGAAGAAGTCATTGGTATAGGGTGTGGTAGTGAGTATCAGGTGTATGTGGGAAGGATGTGATGTCATTATGGTCACAAAGTATGTAGGAAGGATGTGATTTGGTTATGGCCCTAGTGTCTGTGGGTTGTATGTGATGTGGTTTGTGCAATCGAGGGGTGTGCAGCCAGGCTGTGTTGTGGGGTTTGAGGAAGTGGATGGAGTGCATGGATATTTTCCATTAGGGTATGAGAATCTGAATATCGAAAAATGATATTGGGTACCAAAATCATATATTTTCTTAATATATTACTTTACCTAAGTTTAATTATATGGTGATCATGCTTGGATGAGTTTGGTAGTGATAGAATACCTTGTTATGTGTTCTTTGTTATTCTATTTTCAAAAAGGATACTTTTTATCCTTCCTCCACTAATGTATACAAGACATTGTATTTTCCAATAGAGTATACTTGATTCTCACAGTACATATATAAAACATTATTTAGGTTTCTAGGAGGAATACATGTATTGTGATAGGGTTACAAGAAAGGAAATTGGGATAGTTGTTGTGCTGCTACATAGCTTTACATTTGGTACTCACATTGGAGTTTATTTTCTATTTTAGCCGTTTTGTTTTAACCATGCACGTGGAATGGTTTTAGATTTCTTATATATATATATATATATATTTAATTTTTATTGAGGTTGATACATATTAGCAGTAATTCTAGGTTACTATAAAATGGGTAATGCCTCCCATTTTCTGAGGCTATATACCCTTGGTCTGGAACTCCACCCTTGGGACTAATAGAGGTTGGAATCATGGGTCATTATCACTATTTAGCCACCACAACCACTATAAGGGAATCATTATAGGGAGTGGTCATGGTAATAAGGGTTCTTAATAAAAAATTATCTCCAATAGAAAATATGTAATATTATACACCTATTTAATTTTTTAAGATATATATACTAAAACATTGATCTATTTTATCATGAATCCATTTAAATTTTTTTTTTAATTTTTATTTCGAAATTATTTATTTTAATGCGGTTTATATTCGATTATTTATAAAGTTTCATGGGTTTATTTAACTGTTTTTTCAATATTTGAGATTGTTTATATTCGAGTCCCCACTAGGGAAATTATTTTTTCATTATTTACAAAACCCAATATTTTATTCACCTATTATTTTTTTGAGTGATATATGTTTTCCTCTCATTTTACATTTTATATAATAAAAATACGTAAAAACTATTTTTAAGATAAACTACCAATAATTATTTTTTATTTTTGATTCATTTTATTCAATCTATTTGTTTTGTAAAAGGGTTTTCTAATTTTTTTGTATTATTTATTATTGATTTTTAAAATTTAATTTTCCTCAATGTAGAAATTTTTAAAAATATTTTAAAATGAATCTTCTTTCATTTTATAAATGACATAGTCATTTAAATTTATTGAAAATAAAAAAATATTCTTTATTTTAAACACTCTACATGAACATAATTTCAGACCTTCATGACCAATCAATGATATGAATATTTCATTATATCACTAAAATTTTACTTTTAATGAATGTGTTTTTATTAATATTTACTGAATTTTTAGTTTTAGAAAATTATTTTCAATGAGAAAATAGTATTTTCGTTAAGAATTATTGAATGATCATTTTTTGTATTTTCAATTAATAAGATAAACAATCCTTTTTTATAATTATTTATCATTAGGTATATGTTGTAATGAGATCATCATTTTTCTTTCTCTGGATGGTTTATAATATGTTTTATTGGGGAAGTAAAAAAAACAATACTACTTTAAAATTATAAATGTTTGTGTTTATTATGTATGGGGTTTTTATTTTCCTTTTAATATAATGAATTCATTAGATAGTGTACGTGACATGTCTATCCCATAATAACCCCTTAATGAATCGATAAGTCTCGTGAGGTAAACGTGTTTGTGTAATTGGTTGAGGTCATACCCATTTATGTAAGATTTCTACTCTAGTGGACTTAGTGATATTTTTATTTTTTTAACATTAGGCATTATATAATTATAAAATTAGTTATTAAAGTACATGTCATTATATTAACAGTCATGATATCCATGTATAGTTTTAATATTAAGGTGATTATTTTTGCGGCATTAATTGATCATCATTTATTCTTTCAATATTATTCTATGGGCTGTTTATATTAACTAAATGGATAGTTTCTTCAGCTATTTACTATTCCAATATGATTATTCATTACTTATTAATGGATGATCCCATTACTCATAAACCTTTATTAGAATCATATATCACCCTTGGTTTTTTCCATTCCACAATATATTCTTTTATGAGGTCAGATGTACATAATATTTACTTTCACCATGGTTTTTACATTATCTATTCATATATAATGTGAGATCTACGTATGTGTCTATTTTATGATTTATAAAAACCTATTTTGTCCAAAGGATATAATTACACATATCTAGTTCAAATTTACTAAAGATACCACCATATTTAGGATACTATGGATTGGATATTTACATAGGTTTTATTAAAATACATAAAATCCACTAAGATTTTTGTTTATATCCTAATATTAGATTGTGCCTTAAGGTCATCACCTTTGATTTCCATGTTGTTACAAGCCATGAAGTGTTTTATCTTATCAACCTCTCTAAATTCTTCATCACATGATAAATCTATAAGGGGGAACTCACACATCACTAAGGTTCATGCATCAGTTGATGGATTAAAATATTTTATTATTCCATTAATCATGATTTTTACCTATTAACACATTGGGGAACCAAAAACAATCCCACGAATAAATATCATTCATTGGGTTTATGACCTCTAACATCATAACCATCTTGGTATATCCTAAGGATGATATCCTATGATATAATATATTTTTACTATACACATCGAAACTATAGGGGATATCAACACAAAACTCCAATAATATGAACGTTCAAAGTCCAACAAACCAAGAATCCTCTATTTAACTATAGTGAAGTATATGATTCCCTATATAATGGGATAATGACTCCAATGGTGCACCTCATGCCTTAACTAATATCTTTTATATGTGTATACTGAATCCAAAGAATGTGGTACTTATGTAACCAACATTTTTATGGTGGGTGGAAACCAACCCTATCTGGACTACAGATAAATGATACCGAAACTTGAATATTTAGGGGAATACATACCATATCTCAATATTTTAGGGGAACCACACAATAAAAATATAGTGTGATAATTGTGTGGATCCAACCCTAAAAAAACATCGATTGTCAATCTAAAACCAAGTCAATAGTCATATAGTGATTAATACTAAAATTTCCCACCCCACATAAAAATTAATATTAATAGGATAATTTAACACAAAATAGTTATTTATATAAAAGTAATGATTATAATATATTAATTTGACCTAAATAGAAACCCATATAATCTTTTATATAAAGAACCCATGAATATAGGAGACCACCCCAAGGCTTCCCCTAGTGTATTGGGTGCGATTGGGCATTCCTGGCAAAGCCTATGGTGCCCCATACAAGGTAGAGTGTGTATGATCATGGAACCCACCCATTTCCCATGCCATTGACTCTTGTTCCACCCCACCATGATCAATTTAGCTATACATAACCTATTATAGATAGGGTTGTCTCACATGACCAACATGTATAGCCTAGAGCACTAGTGTCTATTATGTTTTGACCCACCTACTAGCCAAGTGAAATGTGGGATTTGTTTCAGTAATATGAGGGGATTGGATGATGGGGGGTGTATCTAACACTCTATTCATTCATGCTATAATGGCTTATACAATCACACCATATGTTTGCTCCATCAACCGATCCACCTACCGATGATATAGGCATCCTCTATCTCACACCTAGACATGGCCTTATTTATGTACCACCTTTATTTATTTAACTTACATAGACTCATCCCCTATATTTCACACCAGCACCCGTGTCTTCACCACATCAAACTATTTTTCATGGTTTAATGTCACCTTCTCTCAGCTTCCACTGTCCCTCTTTTCCATGATAATATTAATCACTCTTCATTTACCATAGCCACACCTTTCTATCATTATACATTAATAGTGAGTATGGAAATAATTTTCACATGATAGATAGGAAAAATTAGACAATTTATGGAGAGAAAATAGATAGATAATTGAGGGAGATAAGAGTGTTCACCTCTCCATTCTTCTACTATCAACTAATCCCCATAAAAAATCAAGAAAAAGGTAATGTGTAATAATATTTACCTTATAATTTATTTTGTTAGAGGGTTGAAATTCTGAAAATAGGTATTTGGAAGAAGAAAATAAAAAAATATTCTACCTAACATAATCATGAATAATGGGAAAAAATTTATTTTAAATGTAAAATAATCCATGAAGAAAAGATAAATGACAAATATAAATACAAATTCAAGATTTTTTCATAAACTGGTGAATATTAAATGAATTTATACTATTTTTGTCTTAATCAATGGTATGTTCATTAGTTCCATTGATCCATATGATTCTTTTCAAATACATTAATCTTTTTTCCCACTGATAATCTCTTGAAATATACAGTTTTAGAGACCTAGCCTAGATATATATATAATGATATATAATTATCAAAAACTGAGGTTATTTACTAAATTATTAACCTAAATAATAAATAAAAATAATTATTTAACAATGTTGATTAATCAACTGATCAAAAAACATTATTGTTCCATTACAAATCAAAATTCCAACACTCATCGGGAAAACCAACTGATTTGAATTCATCTTCGACATTGACTTTTCCAGTCAACCCTTTTTATGAGATGTTTGTTTTTCTTAAAAATGTGAACACATAGTGTAAAAATGATATATTAAAATTAATATATTATCATTGATATTCACTAACACATTCATTTCACCACCAGGTTATCCTGTGGGGAAGAACCACCCATACAGATCAATGAAACTATAAAGTCCCAAAATTTCCATGTAAGTTTTTTAAATATATTTTAATTTTATGAGTCCTAGAAAATTAAAGGCACATGATTCCTAGGTCTGCAGTTTCCAGAATTAATTTATGAAATATTTTTTGGGTATGTTCAGTAAACGTGTGAGTGGGTGTTTTCTAAATTTTGAACCGGTGCTCGGAATTGAAATCGGAGGGCATCTTTAAACTCGCAGCGCCAATATTCGCTTAATGAGACATTCATCTAGATGGAAATTGGTCGAGGGTGGAAGTTAGTTTTTGGGTTTTTTAGTGAATGAATAATGTAAAAATAAATTTATGTTGATTTAGTTTTTATTTTATTTGTGAAAACCTCCATGTGAAAGTTAAACTCACAGCGCCAGTATTTGCTTCAAGTGACTTTCACCTAGACAAGAGTTGGTTAAGTGTTGATGTTATTTTATATAAAGAACCATAAGTAGTAGTAGAAATATTGTTGGGAGACAGTCCCTTTGAGTATATCCCAATAGAGTTTTTAATTAATATGGTGAATGGTCAGGTTGGATAGATCACAAATCCAACCCGGTCCTAGGGACTTAAAGGCTAATAACTCACAGACTGGGCATCTGATTGATGCACTGTCAATTGTGTTGAGACCCCTATGACATGGGGGGGGTTGAGATGATTCTTCATGGGACATCGTGGTATTTGGATTATCAACCAGTAGCTTGTGGAGAGGATCCTTCATGAGACGAATGAGCATAGTGCGGGAACCTAATAGATTGATGAGACTTGATGACTGCTGACCATTTCGACTCAGAGTGACTTGACAGGCCTAGTGGGGAGTTACTCCCTGTGACGCGGTAGTCCCACAGTGGGGAGTTCCTCTGTGTGATACGGTAGACCCACAGTACTTGACAGGAGGATTACCTTAGTAGGCTACGAGGGGGGTGCCTCTATGTGATGTGACAGACCCATAATACTCGATAGGAGGAGTACCTAAACAAGTCACGAGGGGTAGTGCCTCTGTGTGACGTGGCAGACCCATGGTGGGGAGCGCTTCTGAGTGATGCAGCACACCCATGGAACTCGACAGGAGGAGTACCTCAAATTTCCAGATTAGTCGGGAAGCATCTCTCTATGACACGACAGTCCCACTATACTCGATATAGAAAGGGTTCTCTAGCAGTCGAAGTGTTTGATGATGTAACATGGGATGTTACTTATTAATACCCCTAAAATAAGACATGGTGTGAGCTAAGTCAGTACCTTTATGTTTTCGAGATGATTGAGATTGATTACATGAAAACAAAGTTATATGTTTAGTTATATACCTAAGTAGGGTTATTTGTCGATTTCATACTTTTTGGTTTATCCTTGGTGGTTTTTGTGAGACCATAAGGATCTCAGTGTCCCAAATGAGTATCCTTATACACACCCCTGCACAGGCTAATCCCACAGATTATTTTTTTTGAAGTAGATAATAGACAGTGCTAATAGAAGCTGACAGTACTAGGACTGGACGGTGCCTAGAGGCGGACCATATGGCATGTCGGTAAGTAGAGGATACGAGTGGATGTGGAGTGCTGAGAAGGTGATCTATACCAACCCTTCATGTATGAATTTTAGTGGATGATCTAGTAACTATCTTTCCATTTCCATCAGTTGTATTGTATCACAGTTTTACTTCTACATTAAAGCTGCGCTTGTATTCTATCCCATTTTTCTTACTGCACTCGCTCAGTTCACAGTTCAGTTTACTTGTGTTCCTATCTTGTTGTGTGAATGGATTCATGTTCTTAAAGGTTATAAAGGCAATGATTTCACAGTTATTGGGAATACGCCTTCGGTACTAATTTCCAACCCCTAGCCTATGGAAGGTGGGCTTGGGGCAGTCACAGCATTGGCCCCAACGGACAGGTCATGACAGAAACCATTAAAAAAATAATATTTCCTTATATGTTAATTTACCATTATTACACTTGGTTGGTCATGGGTCTTGGGAAGTAAAAATTTCATAAGTCATAATTATGAAATGATTGAGTCACTACATCATCCCCACCATTAAATCTTATCATATTTTAAAATTAATTAACTTTAGATAAAATCAAATGAATCTAATAAATAAAAATCATGTAAAGAATAATCTAAATTTGAACATGAATCCCCCATTTACGTATGAATCAGTTCAAAAAATCATTATTACACATTATTTGAATGAAATATCATATTCTATCAATAAATATAATAACTTCGGCCTATCTCAATGTAATTCCTAATTGGAATCATCACTCCACCTTTGGAGTGTAGTTTAAACCTTTACACTCAAAACATAAAATTATTTGAAGTCCATCCTTCCACAAGGGATGAAATGAAATATAATCTATAAATAACCATTCATGTCACACATATCTATTATGTCTTTTCAGTTAAATATTCACTATGATTCACAAACACTCATCTAAGGATTATAAATCTATAGTTCTTTTGTAAACATTGGCACATAGATAACTAGAATAAATGTGTGCTATATCATGTCATTATATGTACTTCATAATTAGAATTCAGATTATATATATCCTAAAAATACCATTCATTAAAATATGGGTAAATGAAACATAATAAAGGGTGAGACAATAATATATGTAATGGTAATCAATAGAGATATGGGAATATTATGAGCATATGTGTATGAGAACATGAGGTTAATATTTTAACACGATACCCTAAATATCATTGATCATAAATCTATGTTTTGTAATATATCACGGAAGTTAAAAATATTTAAATAATAATAAAATAAGTTAAAATAAACCATGATAGAATTACATTTGAAAAGGAAATAGATATTTGGTACACACATATGATTTGAAAATAATTTCCATGGTTGTTCAAGGATCCTTTCAAAGAACTTAATAGTCGATATGGTTAACTCCCCTAACCATCATTGTAGTCAATGCTCCCTCCCAATACTATCATACTGGAAATGTCCCATTCTAAATATGTTTTAGTCTCAACTCCACTATTAATTATCTAATTATATTGTAATACTTTCTTAATGCATTATATGCAGATATAGGTCCCACCAATCACATAATTAATGTTATACATAAATGTGGGCAAAGAACACAAAACATTATTCTTATTAAAATCCATGAAAAAAATGATTATATAACAAATTAATCATTTTATATCTTTTAAAAAATAAATAGTTTTTATTACCATTTCATCATATTTTAACACATTTGGAATGAAGTAATTTTCATAATAATATTATCATGGTATAACCCTTGGGAGATAAAATGGATTCCTAAATATCATTTCATCATAAATGTAAACCATCAATATAAGTATTATGAATATTATTCATAGATGAAATCCCCTATAAATAATACATATCGTCAAACGATGTCCTCATATGAGGAAAATGCATTTAAAATAAAAGTCACATAGAACATTTATTTAAGAAAATGAGCTCTCGTTGAAAATCACCTTTTAAAATTTAAATATTTATAAAATATTTTGTAAATACATTTATTTGAATAAATTTGTAAAAATTATATAGTATTATTAAAAAAAATAACTGTATGGATAACAAAAAAATTTCATTTATGCCACACATGTAAAAATAATGATTTATTTCAAATTTTTTGTATAAAGGCAAACATGATTTCTTTGAAAAAATTAAAATTTCTATTTAAAAATATTTTTTAGAATATCATAATTGGTGGAAATATATTTGAAAAATAATTTAGATAATGTTAATAGACTTTTTAAAACATCTTTAGAACGAATGGATTTTGAAGAAATTGTGTTATGACCAAATAAATAAATACGCATTATTTTTATTAAAAATAGCATTTGGAAATATGCATTACATAAAGATCGTAAAGTGAAGGGGAAGAATTTATTCTGTATAAATAAAAATAAGAGAAAAAAATAAATTATTTTTTTGAGAGATAGATGTTAATATTCTATTATTATAAGCATAATCAACCCTAATCCCAATAAACGATGATATTTTAACATAAAACGCTTTCCAATTCGATAACATTGAATCATAAGACACAAGAATGAATAAAAAAATTTAACAGAAAATATCATTAGAATGAAAAAGAATTCGTGGTATTAAATTTAATGGTGTTTTATACACATCATAAAATAGTAAAAGTTCATAATAAAACATATGTCTCTAAGAATGAAAATTTGGACATAAATTAAATAGCGCTATGGTAACATTCGAACCATAAATAAGATGAAAGAAAGGCCCCAAAATAGATATTTAATTACAAATAGTTTCCATGGTATGAATCAAAATCAAAATTCATGGGAACTAATACACACTGCATAAATTAAATAGCTGGGAAATATGTAATGAGGCTCATAGAAGTGAAAAGTGAGACAACAATCCCTTACTATAAATTTCAACATCCATCCTAACTATTTAAACATCCTATATAAAAATATATACTAATTATAAATATATTAAAGAACCATATATATATATATATTACCAAATATGGTACACATATGTCCTTTAATTACATTTTACTAACAATTAGATATGGAATATTCATTTTAGGAAAAAACAAAATAATTTTTTAAGTCTGATTCTATTTGTAATTTTTCAGTCCTATTACATTGATAATGGTTCCATCATATAAAAATTATTAAAATGATATTAATTTATATATATTCAGTATGAATGTTTTTTGAGTAATCTATATATGTAAGAGATTGGAAACTAAATACATGATTCAGAGAGATAGTAGGTTGTACGTATTCATGGATGTTGTATCCATTTTCTTAAAATATTTAATGTCTGAATGGTAACTATTATATTACCATTTTAAAATCATTTATATTTCATATATATCATATATTTTTAATTAAATTAATTCTTAATAACTTCCATGCAATGCCTGAATGAATCATATTACATTGTGAACCGGTAGTTTGTCGAACACACGACATACATTATCAAATTCAAAAATAATTTTGCATAACAAGATATAATTGATATAATAATTATAGAAGTATATTAATATTATAAATATCATTTAAAAAAATTTAATCCATAATTATATCCAATCTTGATAGGTGATGATGGAAAATTAATAACATTGATTCAGGAGGTTATAGTATACCGTACAGTTGAATGATACACTTATATCCCATTGGATGTAAGTATTGATAATTGTAGTTAATTCCATTGACATAAAAACATAGTATATAAAATATTATTCAGTTTTTATATTAGTATTTATTATTATGAATTGGTGTACCTGGAAGAATAAATAGTATAAAAACACTCCTTGATGAATGTTAACTCTCCTTCATGTATCCTCTTTACATTTTCCCCGAATTCCTTCCTAGGAGGGATCTTTGACCAAAGTAAGCCCTCTAGGATAAGAGGACGGAATTAGGAAATATATTTTTTTTATTTTTTTCCTATATAAATGAAATCTGATGTGTTAAGAGTATAGGGTATGGGGTTTCCTTTAATGAGTGAGTTTAGTGGAACACTTGTAATTTATCAATAGTGAAAGATGTTCCCACTTTTCTCATCTTCATGAACAATAAAAGAAGATATATCAATAATAAATATATATTATATGGTTTAAATACTTCCATAAAATGGTTTGGGACATGTTTTGGGTAATTTTTAACCAATTAAATTTTATTATAATTCTAGGTAAACCAATTTTTACATTAAACAATGTAAATAATTTTTTTTGTTTTATTAATAATTATGTTTAAAAATTAATTTTACCTTATTAAATGATATATTTTATTTTGATTCCAAATATTTAATCCATTTTAAAAAAATTTATAAAATGAACTTATAAGTTCAATAAATTAACATTTATTTTTGATTTAGAACCAATATTTTGACTTTTCATTAAAATAATGATTATTTTCAAAGAAAATCTCAATTATTCAAACAAAAAAAGTTTTGAAATAACGGTTAAAATACATTTTATTTTATCAAATTATTTTTCTAATATTTTCAAAAATTAATTGAATTATTCTACTCAAAATAAGTAAATTCTGAAAGAATAGTGTTTTCAATCAATATAAAGACATTACTAGAAGTGAATTATTTTATATCAGTATGATTTCCTTATATAAACAATTTTACAAAATCATTAAAAAATAATATTTTTCGTTACACCATGCTTAAAATCTATATAATAATGTTCTTGTTTAAATATTAATAATAATACATTGTCTTAGATAGAAAAAACATGGTGTCTCATGTAATACTTTCTATCAACGAAATTTGATTTATTAGAAATAAAATATTACATAAAATATCATATTGTAATATTATACTGTATTTAAAATGGGTTTTATCCTTTAAATTGTATCAGTCATATAAATAATATCATTATTCTTTTTCCACGTCATAATATCAATTTTCTTCCTAACATCCTAAAAATAGTTTGTTCACCCACAAAAACTATGACCAATTGAGCGGCCTGGTATCGTACAACATTATTTTTACAATCTATAATCTCAATCAGTCATTCCTTGTAATAATGATGTTTCTCCAATGGTATGAAATTTTAGTTTAGTACATATGAAGGATCTGTTTTATACATACTCATTTTAAATACTTGTAATACGTCATGAACTTAAGATAGTTTAGGTTGGCACAACAATCAATAGTTTACCGCCCCAATACAATGAAACTTCTATAATGGATTGATAGTTATATGGATTATTTTTCACTTATCTCCAAGTCTCATTTATTTATTCCATGTATACATTATTAAAAACATCTCTTCACAACATAAAAATTTCATATCATGTCGAATATTATCATCATAACATTTATTTTGAATTTTTACAACTCTTATGTGTTTTTGAATGGATCTAACCATATCAGACATTTATTCTTCTATTTCAAGTCCCAATAGATTTACTTCAACAACTTAATTTCAGTATTTTGGAGATATGTACCCATTTTCAACGTGGGATTTATATGAAGTCATCTTAATTCATTATTGGAATTTATTTTTTGTAAAATCTCAACAAGAGGAAGGCATTGATATCAACCACCTTTAAAATATAAAGAAAAAAATATCAAGAGATCCGGGGGTTTGAATTGTTCACATACAATGAAAATATTTTTAGGGTGATAGGTAATGATAAATATCCCATACATATCAATATATTCTAATATACATCTCCGAAACATTGAGTTAAACCTTATAACATGATCAAATATAATTGGATGTGTTACTCCATGAATCCAAAACAAATACTTAATGTATATACTGAAAAAAAATTATCTAGATAAAAATATTCTGGGTTTGTTATGTTGGGTGCCTACTCTGTAAGGATATTGTCTAAAACCATTATACATTTATTCCCATTAGATATATTATAGTCTCTGATTTTAAATTCCCTGGTGATAGTTTCCCATTTCCATTGTTGTATTTGAAATTGATGTAAAATCCATTCATAAATTTTTTGTTCGATTCAATATATTGACATACAAAGAACCAAGATAATCAATCTATGATATCTCCCTTTATTCTATCCCACCAGAAACACTTTGTGAAATCCCAATAAGTCTTTATACATCAATGATAAATAGAAAATGATGAACTATATGCTACCTCTAACAACTCCTTATTCAAACGTGGAACGGATAAAACATATACACTATGCAATAATCTCATTATTCCATCAAGATCAAGGTTAAAATCAAGAACATTTATGCCCTCGTTTTTTATATTTTCATCTTTCTTATGACATTATTTAGTAAGTAAATTGATATATGATTAAACATTAATTTTAGAAAGATAATATTTGTCACCTTAATTAAATATTTCAATATACATCCTTTAAAAATACATATATATGTGATCCATTGTTATCCTAAAGAGGGATAAGCTACAATGATCACTTTGACTCATATCTTTGGACTCCATGTTTTCTTTCCCAGAGTGGTACTGTTCTGAGGAGTCAAAATCCTTAATCATCTCTAACCATATTCAATAATGCATGTTAAACTCCTTCTATATTAATATATAGTGTAGAATTTATTATTGGTATATATATCTCAATTTCATCCGTAATTATCATGCCTCTATATCTAGAATGCAAATATTACTACTGCTGAATTTGAATCATGAATTGGAAAATTTTCTCAAGAACATGCCATTATTGTGGGGAATAATCTATAACAATTTCATTCACCATAGAAGCATAGATCCATTCCATAATTGTTGAATTAATTTTGATTAATGAAACCTCTACCACTACTTGGTAATGTATGAACATATTCACTAATGAATATTATATTCAATTCCATAAAATTGATATCGCATCCATCTTTTTTGAAGAACATGCCTCACCTTCATGTTTTCATGGTGGGTGTATTTATCTCAGGATAAATTTTCTATAAAATGTTCATAATATCCATAAAATCAATGAAAACTATGTATATTAGTCTACGTGGTTGGTTTTGTCCAACATTCAATACCCTCTCTCTCTTTGGTGTATCTACTAATATACACACTCATAGGATTATTCAAGTCAATAATGAAACATTTTTCATCCAAAATTCTCATTTTCTAAATTTCATAATTAGATTCCTCTTCTATAGGTTCTTTAGAAAAATTATAAAGTCATCATCTTGTTCTTTCTTTCTCTTTGAATATATAATAATTTTGTATACAAATACTATTAGAAACTAAAAATACTAATTTATAAAGTCTCTATTCATTAAATACCTGACATTGATGGGGGAATTAGTAAGACAGAATAGAATTACAATACATTCATAGTTTCCATCTCTTATAAAGAATGTTATCTTTTGAATTTCACCCTTATTCACCCTAAATTAATGACATATAGGATGAACGACAATCATGAAAATGCATTGAGTACTATGAATTCAATCAAATCGGTCTTTAATAAGGGGTATAAGATAATTTATCAAATTTATGATCTTGTTTAGCTATTGATAATGAATGTATTGTTAAGTTTATCCATCCTTATTTAAAAAAATAACATGTGAACCCCATAGTGACACACTTTCTTGTTTAGTTGTTATAACATAAATAGCTCTATTTAATAGGGTTTATTTGAAATTGGACTAGTACACGGTATGAGTTCTATTTAAAAATCCACATCATGATTCAATGGAAGACTATACAAATCATTCAGAATGAAATCAATAAATTCATACACAGCAGGCATATAATTTATGTTATGTTTCTCCTCAACCATCTAAGAGAAACACCCATTCTGAATGGGATTCATGATCCATGTAATAGATGTGATATAATTTTTAGGTTAATTCATATCATCACATTGATAGACGATTATATGATGGTATGGAATACAAAACTTTACTTTCCTTCCTCAACAGCTAATGTTGTAATTCTACTAAAAAATCTGATCCATGTATATTATTAATGAAAATTGTCCATGGGAAGAATGAAATTATTATAAGATGTACATTCAAAAAAAACTCAATAGAGTATGTACAATATAATTCTTATTTAATAATCATAACAATTGGTGGTGTAACTGATAATAAAATATATAATAATTTATTGAAAGATTATACCATTATTAAATTATTCATATATGAAAAAATGGGTTTATACATTTTCAAATAATACATTAATACATTTAGATAGGAAGGAATGTGTACTGTTACCCACATCTGAATTGTACACCATATTCAAAATAGTAATGGAATGATATTTCCACATTTCCATTGTCTTAAGAGGTTTTTTATATCGATCATCGACATTAACCTTTATATTTTAGAAACAGTTATCACACTTTCCATACTGGTTTTATTTGAATCATTGGAGTGCTATTGAAAAATTATTTGCATCATTCTTTCTATTTATATTGTTAAATGACATACTCCCATCACATCAAAAATCAAAATCAAGATATATTCACTTCCATTGTATAAAACACTTAATTGTAAAATTAATTTAATTTTCAGTATATGTATTTTCATGAATCAATCATGATGTTAATATCATCTTTATCTCTCCATTGTTTCATAGTTTCCATTAAACTCTATCTTCATTTGCTATTAAATACAAAAAAATAGTTTTGTAAATCATATATTCATTTCCACCTTGAGATCACATAGAATGATTTATTACAGCTTATTATGTTCCTTACAGATAATTACATTTCGATTTTTTTTCATGACACTAATGAATAAATCAGTCTTATAGATAGGTTAGATGATAATTCTAGATGGGTACCTCTCTACTATTGTAATATTTCCCTCGTCGAAAAAAAAAACGGTCATCCCTCAACATTAGTTCACGTATTACATATCTATTTTTGTAAGAATAAAGTAAGGGGTGTAATAATTGAAAAATATTCACATATACTCATCCCACTCGATAGAGGAAACATCATCATGTTCCCCTGTATTCATGATGAGATTCCACCATTGATTATATTCTCCTTCTAAAAATATATATACCCAAAAATGAATTATTAAATGTTTTACACACTAGATAACCAAAAATCAATCCCGTGGTACTGATCTATTTCATATCGAATTGAGGATAATTGGATTGGCTAAATAAAGGATTAGGTTCTCTCTTTATTGACTCAATATAATTTTGTTCCCTAATTTTCTCATTTGGTTTTTCAAAATGATTCATATCTTGAAAAAATTCATTGACCATAAAAATGATATTAATCATTACATATCCCATTACATTTTGATACTTAGTAGGAAAATCATTGTATTATCTATCAGACTCAGTATTGTTAATTTTCATTCGGGTTCCATACACTCACAAAATCCAAAAATCATAGGGTAAAACACAATAATCATTATGGGGAACACCATTAAAATGATAAATCACTTATAAGATATATAAATCATGGAAATGTATTTTTAATCAGTGACACTAAAGGTTTATCATTATTTGTTCATAGTCATCATGTATTTAAATCATTCATTATAGATATTTTAGAGTGTGAGATTTTACCCAGAATACCCAAAAGGGATTCAAAATAGCTGTTCGTTAGGTCATTTTGTTGTCAACCAAGTGATAATCTAGTTCATCCCAATTTACTCTTTTAAATGGTATTAACCCTAGGTACCTCAATTCTAAAGACAAATTCACCTATAGAGTCCATAAATGATTTTAAATCCATAGAAACCACTTTCTCAATCCTTTAATAATATTAGAAGATGTTTTCAAATAAATTGATTATTCCTTATACATATCCACATAAATATGATTAGATGTATCTTTAGGGTTCTTAATAAAGATTTCATATCCAAATCTCTAAAGGATAAATGAAAATATTCTTTGATACCAACTGTAATGACTCAATATTCTCCAACATAGATAAGACATCTTTTTATTGGTATATACCATATATTATATAAACCCCTGCTTGAGTATCATAATGTAATAATAGATTTGGAAACATGGAATCATAAAATAATATTCCATAAGTGATCTACATCATCTCCCAAAATATTCGTAATAACCACCCCCTACTTATACATATCATACATAATAAATTTTACCATTACTGGGGGAAAGTATCATAATAAAGTGTGATATCATATTCTCAGTAAGGGTAATCATGGCAGGTATCAACTTATCAAGAGTGTAGGTGCATGAGAATGTTAACATAAAAATTCAATACCATAAACTTCAAATAAAAGATCAAAAACATGAGTCATGGAATAAATAATGGTATTTCATAAGAGATTAATTATAATGGAATCAATTAACATAATCTAAGATTTTATAACAACGGAATAATTCATCGATTATTGGCAAAAACATAATCCTAGAAAATCATTTCATTAGTAGTTCAAGGATCATATCCATGACTAACATCATTGATTTATTTCACTCCACAAGCCACTATAGTAGTTAAAGTAGACTCATTATATTATCAATGTGGATAGAGCCTCTTAATAATCTAGTTTCACTACCCATTCCAAAACTATTTATCTCATGAAATATCAATATTAGCCAAACACATTAGAGAGATATATTATTCCCACCCAAAAAATAATGAATATTATACATACATATTCTAAAAGTTAATTAAAAATTTTTCTAATTAGAATCCATGAAAATAAATGTATTTAATAAATATTTTTTCATAGAATAACCCATGTAAAAGTAACTGGATTCATAATCATTTCACCATAAAATAAACTATTAAGAATGAAGTTAGATTCATAATCATTTTATCAGGTTTTAAACCATATAATAGAATAGGGTTTTATAAAAATAATTTCATCATAAATGTAAACCATTCATTGAAATAATAATAATGGTATTATTGTATCATATCCCTAAAAAATAATAAGTATCATCAATGGTTTTCATCTAATAATGATAGTTATTTTGAATCAAAATTCACAAGTAATTGTTCTTAAATAAAAATAAAATTACAGTGAAAACACCTTTTATAATTGAAAATTCATAATATACTATGGAGATAGTTTTCCATAAAAATAAAAATAAAATATTATTACTTAATATATCTCAGGGATTTTGGATGTGGCATCATAAAATTTCAATTCAACTCGTATACATTAAACCAATTATTACATTCACATTTTTGGCAAAATACAAATTGTTATTGTTTTGAAAATTGTAATAATTTCCCTTTAAAAAAATGTACCAAGAAAAAAATGGGTAAAAATTTATATAATAAATTATTTTTAGGATATAAAATTTATTATTAAATCATCATTACTGAATATGGTATTGTAAAAAAATTGTTTTTGAAGGATGAAAGAAACACAGAAGACTTTTTTGAAACCTAAATTATGAACACTTTAGTACATATAAGGAGGAAAATGAAGGGATAAAATTTATTATCCATAGATAACTAGTGAGGAATAAATGAAAATATTTAATTGAGAGGTATATTATGGTATCTCATCATTGGAATCATAATAATGAGTAACACCTAGAAACATTGAAATTTTAACATGAAACTAGAACAGTATTGGTAACATTGAATTGTAATCCCAATGAAAGAATAAAGTTAAATGAAATTTATAAAATTATTTTAATAAACACATTCATGATATTACAAATCAAATAGGTTTTATATACACTGATATGATAAAATAAGTGCATAACAAAACATATGCCTCAATGAATGAGAATTGAGAAGAAAATATCATTCCTCATTGTAGCTTTTAAAGAGTAAATCCCGTAAGAGAGATATTGTAATGTTTATATTTAATTATTAATAATTTTTTAGAAAATAATTATAATTTAAAATTGTGTTTATATTTTTAATAAATAAAACTAATAAGTGTGGAATATGGAATGTGGCTCATAAAAATAAAATGAGAGATGGAAATCCATTACATTAAGTGTTGAAATCAATCATACACAATAGAATATATTATTTAATTAACATATGTTCATTATAGATATATTAAATATATATATATATAAATATTATACCATATATGATTTAATTATGAAAATTTATTACTGGTTTATTAACAATTCTATGTTAAATTCAAATTTTGGTCAATAACTACTTTGTTTTTTTATTAATGTTTTGATTTGTTATTTTCTTTTCCTATTATTTTGATCATTAATATATAATATAAAATACATTAATAATGATATAACTATCATATATATTAGTTATTTATTTACTCATAGTAACTTAAAAATATTAGATGGTGATGGTAAGTGGTACGTGCACATGATCATTTTTCCTATTTTCATTACAGATCCATGGAATGAAATGTATATTATATATTAAAATTAAGTAATCATATTTATTCCAAATAAATAACATATTTTAATTAAAATAATTCTTATTACCTTCCATATAAAGTGTTAATGAATCACATTGCTTTGTGAGGTAGTAGTTTGTTATACATTCCAGCGTTGTTATCAAATTCACCCAGAATGTAAATTTATAGGGTATATGTGATATAATAATTTTAGAAGTTAAATAAAATCATATATATATATATATATAAATCATATAAACATTTAACACATCATTATATTAAAACACTAGAGGTGGTGAATGAAAATAAATAACATTAGTCAGTGAGGTGGTAACCCACCATACACACGATTGATGATTTTATATAATATTTGATGGAAGTGTACATGTTTGTAGGTAATTAAATTAAATTAAAAAAAATAAATATATGTTATATATTATGTTTGTTATATCATCCATTTTTAATAATAATTTTAAGAGGTTTTTGAAAAAATAAATTAAAAAGAATCATTGAAGAACACTTCCTCTTCATTAGGGTACCTCCTTAGGTTTGAACAATAAGACCACTAGGTTACCTTTTGAAAAAAATTTGGATTATAAAATTTGATTATAGAATTAAGGAAGATATTCTATCAGTATTTTATGATGCAAATATTTTTTCAAGTGTTAATTTGAGATGATTTGTGGTGGCCTTTTAAAAGTGAGTTGAGTTGAACACTTGTAAAATTTTGGATGAAAAATGTGTACCTAATTTTTTAACATTAAAATGATTAAAAATAGTGAATTATCTATTAATATAAATATTATGGTTTATATATTGCTATAAATAGATGTCGGACACATTTTGTGTCATTATTAACACTTAACATTTCATTTTAACCCTTGGTAAACCCATTTAACCTCAACTATGGTATATGATTTTTAATATTTATTAAATTAGTTGTTGTAAAATATATAATTAACCTTATTAGATAATATAAATTTTTTTATTTAAAATTTGGAATCCATTTATACAATTTATCATCAGAGAGGTTTCAAAATATAATTTAAATTTATTATAAAATACATGTAAAAAAAGTAGTTTTCTAAAAAGAAATTAACTTACAATTTAAAAAGTTTTCTATAATAAAATATATATGAAAATAATTCTTAAAACAAAAATTGAATTAATTGGTATGTATTTGAACTTTTGGTATTTATTATCAATTTCAAAAATAAAACTATTGTTATATGTTCAAAAAATGATTATAAATGTGCCATAAAACCAATATTTTATCACTATTTTTATAAAAAGTATTACATTCATAGAAAAAAAAGAATTAAACATAAGATACATATAACATTCTAATTTTAAAAATTGATTATTTTGTAAAAAAAATTAATAGAATTGAAATAAAATTAATTGGATGAAAAAAATAAAAACACTTTTATTTATAGAATTTTATTTTTGAAATATATAAAGTCATTTCCCAAAAAAAATATTTATTTGTTTTCTATATGTCTTTCTTATATAAAAATGATGTGCAAAATATTCAAGATGTCATTAATATTATTTATTCCTTTGTGTATAATGTCTGGGTAAATATAGTATTTGTTACATGATAATATGAACTATTTTTCATGGTTATTTAAAACTAGTGGTTGTGGGTTACACAATCTATCGAATAAAATTAATTTATGTCAGAATAATTATTTAATAAAATATTAGGGTGTTACAAAAAACATTAACATACATCTGAAAAAGGGGTTTTTCATGATATTTAACTCATGTCGAATCTATAAAACCATAAAATTATTAATACATAACATTTTTATACAATATTTCACATTAAATGCATATTGTTTCTTTAATTACAGGAAAAATGAGTTTCTTTTACATATTTTTTAACACACTAGACCATGTTGCACTGAAAAAATATATTATTTTTAAAATTATTTTACTGATATTTCCTTGATATTATAACTGAATATATTAATAATATTAAATAAATTATAAAAATTATATCATTTACATGTGAAAAAAATTTGTTGGTTATTTATTTATTATGAATAAAATAATCATCATTTGGAAGAAAAGGAATAGTGTTCTGAAAAAAATCTTTTTATATTAGGTAGTTTAATCACTCATTCCATACATTATTTAAAATTAATTTTTCGAATATTTATATATTTAATTTCAGAAAATAAAATTTATTTTTTAAATCATAATACGAAAACTATATTATTGTTAATTATTAAAATTTTTCTTAAAAGTTTGATTTTTTTATCTATACTGAAAAATATTGTATTTTAACTAAAAATTTCATTTAATATAAATAATTTATATAGTAATATTATATTTTTACTTTTTATTTATCTAAAATTAATTTAATAATATATCTAATAATCCAATTTCAGTCCTTAAAATATTTTTTAAATTGAATTTTTATATAAAAACAAAATAATCATTTGAAAACTTTCCTTTTAAAAACCATCTTTCTCCAAACGTCTATTGTACTAATTTTAAATTATATCTTCCCAATTATGTGAAATGAATTTGGAAAAATGGATTCTATATTTTTAAACATATAAATTACTGATTTCTAATATAGTAAACATTGTTTTTTAACAAAAATTAATTTTTAATATAGTAATTATTATTTACTGTAATTAAAGTAAAAATCGATTCCCATGAGTGGTTAAAATAAGATGATATGATTTAAATGACCAAAAAACATTCAAAAAATCCTTTTTCAAATAATATTTCGGCAATATCACTTCATTGTTTGATAGTATCCCATTTTTTCGTATTTTCTCATGTTAAAAATGTGGGTATTATTGAATCATTTCAACAAATTATAACTATACTTCTCAGATAACTTATAAGAGGCCACCCTCTATCCTCTCTTCTTGACACCTTCAAAACATTTTGTTTCCACCAAACCCTATTAAAATAATATCCAAAATTTTATCATTTCATATTTTAATACATATATTGTTGCAAAATTTTATTGAGGTAGGTTTTTGGGAAAATATAAAGCGGATACCCAATAAAGATGTTTGATTCTTTGACATGCATTTTTATATTATTTCATCCTCATCATAAAAATAATATCATTGAAACAATATGATATAAAAATATCATTGTATTAAATATTTTGACATATATTTAAAATAGGGGAATTACCATCAACGACAATTACATCCATAAAATAGATTATCAAATCATTGTTCGTCTGTACAGTGGATTACCACTTCATCAAAAAACATCGTTCTTTTTTTCCTTACCATAACTCATGGTTTGTTATGATATTGTATATAAATTATATTTATTATATTTATAAAAAAATATAAACTATTGAGTCATTATATCATATATACCCATTTATATTCCATTTCTTATAGAAAATGATAACATCACATGTGTATATCGTGGAAAACTACCTTTCTAAGTGATGTGATTCATATTTAAGAAATGCATTAAATGGAATGTGGAAAGTATAAATTTAATTCAAATATTCTACTTATAATAAATTATTATGATATTCATGAATTATTTATCATTATAATAATATAATATTTCATTTTCATTGTAATTGTAAAATATGAAAATGTCTCTTTTATACGTCTGGACTACTACCTTAATGAAGCTATGTATCTATCTTTTCATCACCACAAAACAAAAATGTTATATAAAAGTATATATAAATAAATAAGTTTTTGTTTTTGAAATTATTATAATTCTATATTTACAAAATATTAGTTACATTCTTTCCATAGTGACCATTGAAAATTGGGAATGTTACTCATCCGTACGTATGACCTACCATTTCAATGATTATAACATAGATCATTTTTCATGGGCATCATTTTGGATTTGTATTTAAATAATAATATTTGTATAAATATGATTATTATATAGTTTTTATTATTATTATAGATATGATAGAACTATATAATTTTCCCATGAATTAGAACTTTCTCGAAAAATCAATCATAAGAATACAAGGAAATTAACACTATAAATAATAATGATAATAAAATATTTTTTTTTAAAGGGTTATAAATTCTTATTAAAGGGTCATATATTACATTATAAATGTTAACATGATTATATAAGATTTTATTAACCTTTTTAAAACCAATTCATTATATGTAAAACATGTTCAACACAATAAAATCATTACGTAAAATATTTCTTATGAATTTCATTTCATTAAGGCACATTATAAAGTTATTCATGTAATTTCTTTTTTATAGTTTATATAAATCCCCAATTAAATTTAATATCCTGAATTAATGACTGAAATTTTGTCACCTGAATTGGTCTCCCAATTCGTGCTTCAGATGAATTTATTAAAATCAAGTGTTACAATTGAAATAGTGGATATAAATAGCACAAACTAGGTGGGGATTAAGGAAATAAAATCTAAGATTTCCTGAAAAACAAAAAAAATAATATAGATTACATAACTAATGTCTAAGTCTACCTATCATCGAACTGTTAAGGGAATCCTCTGTGCTGGGTACTGTAAATGAAAAATAATCATTATGAATTTATCTTATTGATATGAAATCATTAATAAATAATTATATATGGTATTTTATTTCAAAATATGAATTATTTCATAGAAGGGTAGAATCTCCATCTCATAGGAGGGCTACGGCCTTCCTACCTTTCTCCAATCTGGTGTTTCTTCCTCCGTTTTTGAGAGATGCTTTAAACCCTAAGGTCCCATATCTAGTCGATGGGGTGCCGAATCTTTAACTCTCTTCGTCCGAGTTTATATAATCTTCCATCTTGTTGACTCTCAACCTTGTGGCTTGGTTCAAGAACAAGAGGCCTTCAGTGGATGACTTCGATCATTTCGTCTTCAGTTTTTGGGATCTCCAGAAGTGAGCGGTGGTTGGATTTCTCTACAGTGGACAAATTATGATTATTTTTGAGGAAAAGGTAGAACTCATCCAAGCATGGTCGAGGTCTCCCCTATTCTTCAGGGGTTATCGTTTTCTTCTTCTATGCTCATCTTTTGACATTTATATGAACTTTGATTCGCCTTGCATCGCGGTTTGGGTATGTTTCCCTAAACTCCCTTTTTCGTTTCACAACCCCTCAAGTATTCTCATGCTGGGTAACATGATAGGTATATTTCTATGTGATATTAGTCGAACCGAGGTACTTTACCATCCGGTGAACCCATGGGTCTGTAATGAAAATGACGTGTCTCGCATGCCTTTTGACTTTTTTCGGATAATAATTGAAGAACAATATCGTTACAAGCAGTAAGTTGTTTATGAAGATTGGATCGAGTTCATTGTTTATTATAGGAGGTTGCGTCATTCGGTGGAGGTATGTCATAAGGGATTTCATTCATGTTCTAGGTGGACCAGTCTCTTTAAGGATCCTTCTTCTATGAGCACTACTAATGGTATTTGATTGGAAGCAGACATGGAGTTGAGTCAGGACCAGAGGTTGATAGGACTTGCTGTTGGAGGGAGGTGTTCGGAGCTAGCTAGTTTGTCTTTGGAAGGTAAAAATGCTCGCTATTTTAAGGTTTCCTCTGAGAGGAGAAAGGATTCTGGAGCTTCAGATAGTAAGAGGCATAAGAATAATATGGACTCACTGGGTAGTGTGACTGTTGGGAAGGTTGGGGATGGAAGGGATTTGATTGCAGTGGAGGTTTCTATCCCAGTGGGTCTAAGGATTTTAGAGGGTTGGATCCATTGGATGCTCCATTTCTTTCACTAACTAACATGTTTGACAGATTATCTAATGGTATGTTGTCAGTGGGGCTGGAGGAGGAGGATCTTGGTGGAACGGGTGATGGTGAGGAGGTCCTTGACAGGCAACCAGTTGAAGGCTTAGAAAAAATAACTACTATGGTGGAGCAGAGGCTATGGAGGACTGATAGGATACTGATATGGGGCAAGTTCCAGTTGTTTTGTCCATGGAAGACAACTGTAATGGGACCAGAAATGAAACCTTGATGGTGGAAGATCTTCAGGATGGTGGTGGTGTGAAGGAGGTGCAGGTCGTGGCTACTAGAAGGCTGACTACAGAGGATGAGCGTCCACCTTTATTGGAGTATAAAACTTCAGAACAATGGAGGGGAAATAGTGCAAGGAATCATGGTTTGAGTCTAGGGGAGGAAACTGGTAAAGGAAGGGAGATGTCTGGGGGAGGAAAGGATAATGTGAGGGCCATGTTGGCCACTCCTTCAGTGATGCTGTTCAAAGTGGGAACCATAAATTGCCTCTAGCTGAGGGGACTTTATTTGCAACTCCTAGAAGACGACCAAGGAGAGATTATTCATTTCGTCTACAGCCGATGCGGACTAGATCTTCCTCTAAGAAGAATAGTGAGTTGGCCATGGATTTTAAGAATGGTATCATGGTCAAAAGGAAATCTCCGAAACAACCAATGCTTGATCAGCTTAGGATTTTGGTTCAAAGTGAAATCTACTAGAGACCTCCAGAATGGGAATCGGATATGGCTACAAGAGAAGATGAATCATACATTGGATATATAGAGGAGTATGGTTATTATGATATGTAAGTCTGTGTAAGTTGTGCTCTTTGATTTTGTGCTTCATTTGTTTTGAGTTTGTGGTTGTAAACTTGGGCTCTGAGAACCTGGAAACTGGATTTTGAAAATTAAAATAATAATTAGTAGAAGTATTTAACATCCTATGATTATGTGTTTAGTGAATTTTTAATTTTTAATATTTTATTCCAACTTTTATAATATGGATTAACATTTTATATGCCTAAAAAATTCATTGTTTTATTCTCACTTCAACATTCTGATCATACAGGGGTTTACATCACATCTCATTATAGATTGGATTTTTTATACTTTAATTTCCATTGAAATAATATATGTGTTAATTATTTAATAAAACATTTAATTTTACCAAAATCTATTTAATCATGGAACTTTTTTGGTAGTTGGGAAATTTTTCATCATTTGGTAAATTAAATAAATTAAAACCATTTTTATAAAATACGACTTTATTTATCTCTTTGATAAGAAATTTATTTTCTTCGAAAAAATATTTTTCAAAAAAAATTTGAATACTTGTAATATCCAATTAAAATGAATTATTAAATAATATGTTTAAAATTTTTATTTTTACAAAATAATAAAGGATATTTCTTACCAATTTATTAACATGTAACTTTTCTAATGTTTTTACATTGCAATATGAATGCTCATTTAAAAATATATTTTCAAAATTAAAAGGATATTTTACTCCTGAAATTCTTATTGATATTTTTATGTTATTTGTACATATCAATGAGATCAAACCATTATTATAATTATGATACACTCTGTATATTCTATATTGATATGATTCTTGTTATTTCTTTGGATATTTTATGATTATTTTGACTAATGATATACAATTTTTTACCATTAACAATATTACTTATGATGGTTTTTTATTTTTTTATTTGATTGAGGTAATTAGTTTAGTTTCATATAATAGTTTTTAAAATTAAGAATTATGTTGATAATGGTTGAACCCTTTCATATGAGTAATGAATTGGGGATTGTAATAGATGGTTAGGGTCTATTATATCCCCTTTATGCATCAGTAGCTATAATCAGGAAAAATAAATATGGGTTTGGATGAGGCTTTAACCATTTATATATATATATTTTTTATAAGCCTTGACTGTATTATATATATTGTAAAAATAAAATTTGGTATGTTTTAGATGTCCAATATTATTTATTCCATTATTTTGGATTCAATTATTAAAATTTCATGTGATTATTCAATTATTTATAATATTCTTGGATAAATATCATTCTCATTTGAATATTGATATGGAATTATTTGAATATAATTTATTCCTACCATATTATTGTCATTTTATTGATCATATTTAATTTATTTAAATTATTCACCTACATTTATTAAATTTTTTCATATTAATTCATATCATTTTTTCTAATAATACACATACTAATCAATTTTTTCACCAAATTCTTAAGTTTTATTTTCCCATGGATACCACATTATGTTTTGTGATTGGTTTTCATGCATACAGTAAAAAGAAAAAAATGAAATTATTGATGAAAAATATTTGTGTATTTTATGTCCTAAAATGATATGTTAGTTTCTAATATGTGTCTATTTTACCTAGGTAATAATCTATTTAGGCCTTTAGGACGCAATTCTAGGAATCTTATGGAAAATTAAAAAAGAATAAACCTACCCAAGCTACTAGAGATGGTGTCAATAATGCTGGTATCAGAACGTTTGTGTAGAAACCTTAGAAAAAACATTTAGGATAACATATACTAGGGAACAAAAACCTATGATATAATTTTTAGATTAGTATAGAAGAGAAACCTGATGTTTTCAAAAAAAATTAATTATTTGTTATATCCTAGAAAATACATCCTTTTATGAATACAATAAGTGGATGTGGTAAGGGAATATATTACATAGGGGTAATAACTCTGAGAAGGGAACAATGGTAATGACCCAATCGTCACTATGTGCATGAAAGATGGGCTTACATCACATCTAGTTTGATACTCATGTGGGGTACTCATAGGATAAATAACATCTTCATTATATAACATTTCAAAGGATTTGAAAATTGATATATCCACATAGAAACCATATTTTTTTTAATGAGATTGTTTATGAAAAATTGTTTTAATCATTTTTATGTATTTAACTTATTTTGGTATTATACATTATGTTTCATAATGTAATAATCTAATGTTTGGAATTCCATCATTTAGTATTTGCGCAAATCATACTGAACATGAGGAAAATAATTCACTTATTATAACGATCAACAATGATAATTATTTTTATTGGATTAATCCAATATTGTGATAGAAACTAGTATCCCAATAATTCAAATAATATGAGGACATATTAATATTTACTAATACCATAAATTGAGAATTATCTATGTATTATGGATTCAAAGGATATAATGGGAATTACATGCGATCATGAAAAAATATGAATAAAGGAAAGAAGGGAATGAAGTATTATACCACATATGATAATTATAAAAAGAGACACCATGGTACTTTTTTAAAAGAAATGGGAGTTCTCTAAAACTATGGAGAAAAATTCCACCCATCTTGTGATTTAAAGAATAAAAAAATTCCAATGTAAAATTATTCAATTGTATAGATAAGTAGAACTTTGAAAATCAATTTCCCATTCTTCAAGGGAATATTCCTCTATAGAATCTAAGGAATCAATGTCAATATTATTATATTGATACAATAGTAGTGGAATTATTAATGTGGTATTGTATTTGGAATGAATAAAATGTATTAAAATCATATTATTGATGATATTATCATTATAATAACTATTAAATATATATAAGTTATTCAGTAGTGCTATTTTATTAATTATTTGAGAGAATATGTTGAATGGTACTCATCACCAAGAATGTAGATTCTGTATAATGTTGAACTTAATGGAAAAAGAAATCAATGAGATAATGATAAACCATTGTTAATTCCTAATGTAGAGATAATAATGTTTGGACAAAGATATGATTGATATGGGTAAAGTAAATTGGATAATATTTAATTCTATGATGTTGATTAATGACATTTTGGAATAGTTTTTTCTTCTATCATTGATGGGGTTAATAGGTTTTCTGGATTTAAGTAATTTATTTCAAATAATATATGTAATATATAAATAAAATAATATATGTCTTTAAATAGTAATTATGATTATCAAGGATGCTACTATGTTTCCAGAAATTACTTGATAAAAGTATTGACACGTTTCGTATATAATGATTAAGAGCTACTCCATGAGCACATGAGCCTCAGCCCAGTTGGTAAGGACTCCTTATGTACATCCAAGAGACTCGGGATCAAATCCAGGTGGGGAATAATTTCTAGGTTCTGTAGCAGTAATGAAGCAGGTACTGTAGCAGTACTGAAGCAGGTACTGTAGCAGGCACAGTAGCAGGTACTATATCAAGAATTGTGCAGAACTGTAGCAGGTACTATAGCGGGAACTGTAGCTGACACTGTTTGACACTATAGCAGCCTGGAATATGCCCCCATTTGGGCCTTTGGGCCACCGATTTAGTCCCTGAGTCCTTTAAGGCCTTCAGGCCACCTAGGTCATCGGGTTAGTATGGCATACATGCCACCTCAAGGCCATCGGGCAACCTTATAGTGTATATGAAAACCAGAAAACCTACAAGGAACAAACTTCAGAAGGAAGAAGATCAAGGAGCATTCACCATAGCAGAAGCTAAACAGATTGCAAGAATGAGAGGGTATGGCACCTGCCATAGGGGCAAGCCTGTGCATGCATGGGAAAGCCAATCCAAACATCCATGCAAAGGTGTATAGCTTATTGCACAATGTAGATGCTGGGGAGGAGCAGTTTCAAGTAGTTATTCTGGGTTATATGTAATGTTTGAAGCCTACGGGCAATGAATTCTTCTAAGGCTTATGTGCCATGTAATGCTTATGCCTAAGGGCCTTGTAAGGGTTCCACGTCACCCCTTGAATGGTGGATTATCAAAAATCAATAAAAATTGAAGGCCTTAAAGCCATTGGAGAAGCTACTTCAAGTAGTTTTTTTGATTAATGATATTTGTTGTTTTTTAAATTTAGTGAATTTCGTTAAAATTTCACCGATATTAATATTTAAATTCCAATAATGTATTCTATTTTTGAAATGGTTTTTAGTTGAACCTAAAATGAGGTTTCATATATTAATATAATATATCAGATAACATGTTATAACCATATTGGGTTTGGAAAGTGGCTAAAGATAGAAGGATAAACATGTAACTCATTTATGGAACTCACGATCCAATAAAAGTGAATATTTTCTTGGAAAAAAATAAGTTTTAATATTCATTTATTATAATATGATATGGATTTTAAATTGATTGAAGAACAACAGAATGAGGAAATCATTCATTTCAAATAAAAATGTATCATGAAAGTATATTCCATTATATTTATAAATAGTAAAAGATTTAATATAATCTAGTGAAAAGATATTGAGACTAAATATTATCAAATTACATATATTTTTGTTATCGTTGGGGCCTTTATATCATAAAATATTTATGGTTATGAGACCCTTAATTTTCCATTGATCATTCACATTCTTATGATCAATTACCTTTATCACTCTCTTTAATTATTTATTCTCTTCATACAAGTATTTATATTCAACATTAACAAATTTTATCCTTAATAGAAGGATATTAATGTGTAATTCCATATTAATTCTACAATTCCATTTCTTTTTGGTCATGAGGATTTTTTATCAACCCTCCCTATAATATGGGATTTCAATAAAAGTAATTTTTAAAATTATACCCATTGATTAGGGAAATCAAGATTAAATTTGTTTGGATAAAATTTTTATAAGGTGAGGAGAATATTAGATAATAAAATTTAAATATAATAAAATTATATTTTATAAATTATATCATTTGATAAAATGACATAATCTATCATTAAATGCAATAGAGCATCTCTTTAATAGCTTGTGGTACATTCTAGACCATGGACTACCAAAAAACAAATATACTAATATTATTTTTATTTAGCGATAACCTATCCATTTGAATAGAAGTTATGAATATAATTAACTAAATTCTTAAAATTATGTGGTATTCACATATAAAAAAATGTCCTTGGTTATTTAACTTATAAGTAATAAAATAAAATTATTATAAGGAAAAAAATGTTATTCGTAAAAACATTAAATATTCTAAAAGATAGTTTAGTTGCGCTTTTTTCACATTAATTGATATTAATTTTTTAAAATATTATAATATATATATATTAAAAAATGAAAAAATTTATTTCTAATTCTGATAATATGATAGGGAGAATTTATTGTATTTTACATAAAAAATTATTTTTTTGACGGATATTGAAAAACATTTAACTTTAATTGAATACTATATTTTCGTTCAATTTATTTATAAAGATAAAAAATTTATATAATTGGTTTTAAATTAAACTTACTAGAATTGTATACATATTAATAAATTTTAGTTCATTAGAATCATTTTCATATTGAATTTTCATATAATATTTTTGAAAACAGTTGAACATTTCTTTTTTAAAATCCTAGTTTCTCCTCACTTCTACAAAAACAATTTTAAATTAAAATTTTACCATAATATGAATTTAATTGGGAAAAATTAATTTCATATTTTTAATAAAATTTATTAAAAACATATATTGAGTTTTAATACAGGTTTTTCAAAAATGGATATTAAAAACGGTAAAAATTATTTAATGTTGTAAATGTAAAAAAATAGATTTACCGAGAGATTAGACTATGATGCTACGGTATAAAAATGACAGGACAACTATACCAAAATTAAATTAATGGAAATATACTGACATTAAATCTTCTCTTATTTATTATGGAATATTTTTAATTCTTATAAAATATTAAAAACTTGCGTATGATGGAATCATTTTTAATCATTATAACTGTGCCACTCACATCTCTTCTAAATTTTAGCCTCATCTTCTCTATTCTAAAAACAATAAAACCTTTGTGGCGTCCCCATTACATACTCAAATATGTTTTAAGAATACATACTCAAATAATAATATCCTCTCTTCTGGTGTTAATATAATCATGTAAAAATTTCTGTGAAAACCTAAAGAGGATACCTAAAGAAGAGATAACATTTTTCAACGAGTGTTTTTATATTTTTTCTTCCTAAAAATACTTAAATTATTAAAAAAACATGAGTATATAATAACCTTGGTATTTTGATTAATATCATAAATTTTATTATAATGTATCTACATAAAAAAACCTTTAAATCAATCAAATGATTTATTAACACATTTTTTGTGTCTACAGTGGATGACCACCGCACGAATCGATGTCATTCGTTTTTCCATTACCACCTCTCAGAGATGGGTATAATGAAAAATATAAAGTTTATAAATGATATTTATTACTTAATTTAATATTTTATATCATTATATCACACACACACACACATATATATATATATATATATTTCATTCTATGTGGGATATGATAATGTTTCCCGTGTGTAAGGTCGATTACCGCCTTATGAATCGATGTAATTCAATTTTCACTCTTATTGTACATTGAAATTGACATGAATAAATTTAATTAAAATAAATTAAATAATATTTATATTCCTAAAATATTTGTCATTTTCATAAAATTATATAACTTTTTCTATCTTATAGAGAAATATGATAATGTGGCTTCGGTATGTGTGGACTACTATCTTCTTGAAGTGTGGTGAAACTTTTTTTCTAAACCACACAACAATGATGATTTATATGAGTATATTTAAGTAAATAATATGTCATAAATTATATTATTATCATTATATATATTAAAATTTGTACTTACCTACATTCAATAATGATCATTGAAAAATGGAAATGTTAATCATCTATATGTAAGGCCTACATATCCAAATTTATAGCATGATTCAACATCCATTATGATAATTCATGATTGATAATATAATTATAATTTTTTTTAAAATATGATTTTTAGTTGTTTATTATAATTATTTTTATATAACAATATAATATGGGAAATAACATGATGAAAATACGTAATGAAATAGGGTAATTAACACCAGAAACAATGTAAATAATGAAACATTGATAAAGAATGGGATGAAAGATGTTATAAGAAGATAATATAGGATATTATAAAAATTAATATGGTTATTTAATAATTTAATAACATGTAAAAAACCACTATATATTCTGTTGAATCATGTTGTATAGAAAAATGTTTGAGTTAATGGATTTCACATTAATTTATTTTTCATTAAGGAGAATTATAATGTTATGGTGCTAATTTATTATATATAGTGTATATAATTCCCATTTGACATGTAATATCGTGAATAAATAATTATTCATGTTACTAATTATTTTAATTTAGTTATTTTATTATATTTGATTTCAATTAAAAGTTATTAGTTTGTAAAAAATTTCATAACTCAATATATTTTAATTTTCTTATATTTCTCCATATTGTCTTTGATCTCATAAGATTGTGTGTTGAATTAATTTTGAATATATTTTTTTTCTGGTTTCACTTTTATTTATCTATATTTACTATTGATATGCATAATCAATTCGTTGGTTAATTATCACTTAAAATTTATTATCTTAGGAAGGGTTTACTACATAATATCATTTTAAACTGGATTATTTATACTTGTATTTCCATTTATGGAAATTATTTGATCATAATTTTATAAACACATTTATTTTATTCACTTATGGTTATTTAGGATATTTTTTAAATAATAGTACTTTTTTTACTCTTTAATACATATAAAAATTGGAAATGTGTTTTTATGAAGAACTAAAATTGTTTAACTCTTCAATTAGAAATATGTTGCCGTCTAAAAACATGTTTTTTTAAAAAAATTATTAAGCTATTACAAATAATTTATTATATAAATATTCAAGAGTTTTTTATTTTTACAAAATAATTAATGGAAGGTAATGATCATTTTTCCAAAAGGGGCTTTTCTATCCTTTTTACGGTTAATAGGGAATGTTTTTTTACCGTGCATGACATTTACAGAATTATTCATTATCATGACCATCATTGAAAAAAATGATCATTTAATTTCTAAAAGGATCTTTTTAAAAATATATTTATATTATATTATATAAATTCATTTTTTTAGATTTTCTTTCATGGAAAATTATTTTTATCATGTATTCAGTTATTAAAAGTGATTTTCAAAATGTAATTTATATTTTCTTAATAAATTGTTCATATATATATATATATATATAATTTTATGAAATATTTATTCATCAAATTTATCAAACCTCTATTTTACATCTGGTCCGCTTGGTATATGTTCTATTAATTTCACCATTCATATTTATTTTTAGAGTTTATGATAATATTGATAAAGGATATATAATTTTATTAACATTTTCCGCATTAATCATTACGGTTTATGATAATTTTTTTTGATTGGGGTATGTATTAAAATTTCATATACTAGTATTTAAAATAATTGTTTCAGGTTATTATTTATCTCCCATTCATATTAGGAATTCATTGGACATAGTAAGTGAATTGAGTATCTCATTATAGCCCCTTGATGCATCAGTTTTTCTCACGATACAAACTAGATATGGTCTTAGGCAAGGCCATACCCATTTATATTGATTTCATGGCATAACCCTTGGAACTGTTATATGACTTGGAAAAAACATTTATAGAATTTTTTAGATTTCTAAAAAAAATTTCCCTTATTATGAATTCAATTATTTGTATTCCATGATATTATTTTATTAGTTTGAATATACTTGGTAATATTTCAACATTATTTACTTATATAAAAGGATCTATTTTATATTCCTTTGTTCCTTACTTATAAAATACAATTTATTCAATAAATGTCCGCAGTTTCAAAAATTTACCTTTATATATTCATTATTCCTCATTTTTTCATATATTTTACATTACACATACCATTACTGAGTATTGGATCTCACATATTTCTTGTTTTTGTATTCCCTAGGTTACCAGGTCATAATTTTGGATTTACATGCAGGTATATGCCATAGTGAATAATGTATTTGTTTTAAAAGATATTTTGGTATTGTATGACATAAAATGTAATGTTAATCTCAGTTGTGTATCTTCTTTACCAATACTAATATACTATTTGGACCTTATGGATGGTATTCCATATATCTTATGTAAATTAAATAAATTGGACACCAGAACAAGGCTATTGGGGTTGGGTTAATTACATGGTCACATTTCTCATCATAATTAAATGTATTTTTTTATTGTTTAATGATAACAATAATCTTTGTAGCACACCACAACATGAACTACTAAAATAATTTTTTTTACTTCATAAGACGATAATGGTAGATTCTTCCTCCAGAAAAAATATTATCTTATCTAAAATCTCATACCATTGAGGTATAGACCCCATTGAATCATAAAAATGTAAAACTGGGACATGTGCCTTCATTCACAATATAAACATTCATAGGATTTATCCATGTAAATAAAAATCTCAAACATGTCCTTATGCAGTATAATAAATATCATGGTTGTTTTATATTAACTCACTCATGAATTATACATATGAGAACATCCAACATAATAAAAACCTCCCCAAAATAATAAACCTCAAAACATTAATGATCAGGAGGTACAATCCACCAAAATTTAATGCATGTATTTCTATTCATTATGATGACCATGTTCTATCGTCTCCACGTCCCATTTTATCTAATACATAAATGTCCAAAATCCACATCTTCTAAATAAAACATCTTCCTCATCCTCAATATAATAGTTTCTAGGTGGTAGGGACACCCACAATGATCTATATACATTCCAAACTAAGTAATTTATTCTTATGTGGTGGTATCCAATTAGAATATCATTCAAGATATTTAATATGACTAAAAAAAGATAATTATTATCCTCTAGGGTTTGTTGTGGATGATATACCTACCTATAGAAAATCCTTTTAGTTCTATCATTCAAGAATGACCAGTTAAACAAGACCATTAATTCTAAATCATTAATATGGTCCTCTCTCATATAAAGGGAGAGTGTTGGAGTAATATAAAAATCAAATGTGTGACACTCCCACTATCCTTTAAAAAACTACCCCCTAAATCTATCTACTCATACAAATCATATATTATCAATGCTCAATTTACTTTATAAGAATCATTAATATCGATTAAATTATTGTTCATAAACATCTCATTAACAACCTTATATTCAATTCTATTTTATAAAAATACAATTTATGTATCTTATTTTCAAACTATTATTGATCAATATAATGGTGAGACTTTTATTGTTTGATATTTAAAATTTCCATGAATTCCTAGAATTTCCCTCTACAAACCAATATGATGTTAATATGGTATGTATAAAAATAAAAAAACGGTTTCAAGTCATTCCATGTTGATATATTCAAACATCATAATTTTAATTCATGTTAGTTAAACCATATTCCTCTCAAAGTGGTAAAAACATCGATCACCCATCGAATGAATTTTTCATTCCCTAACATTCTTTATAAGTTAATTCATTATATACACACTTCGAGTATAAACGCAAGATTATGAAATAATGAGTAATTGACTATAACATCGTGTGGGTATGATTCAATCTCCACACCTGAAGGGAAACAATCACTACAGTTGTAGGAACTAAAAACATTTATCCTATTGTATATCACCATTTAGTACTAGAATCATTAGCAAATCTACAATGAGATATGTTTAATTTTATTTCTTTTATAACATAATGAAATCTCAAGAATATCATCTTTCACCATTATTTTGGAACTCAGAACACTACATGTGGTTTGTAAAAGAGGGGTGTAGATAGTTGAAACTATATAAATGATAGTTTTCATGATAGTGGATACATTATAGTATTTAACTCTCAAAAAACTACATAAAAAATAATAAATCATGTTTCTGTCATCCAATAAAACATTCTAGAAAGAATGTACATGAATATTACTATGAACTCCATCCATTAAAGGCTAAAATTATTGATTCATAGAGAACATAGTACCATTGATATTATGGTTGGTACCACACTCATAATATTAACTATCCAGGGATAGTAATTATGATAAAGGATCAATTATTTTGTTAATCATTATGTCCTCCAACACTACCTGCTTCCCAATTTAAACTACTCTCTCCTATGTCATTGAATTAAATAAGAAAATTTATAATTTTAGTACCATATTTTATATATAGATAAGTTAATAGAACTAATATACATATCCTCACATGATTTTAAATCCATTTCTCAAAACATGGGTATATACATTATATGATCCTTTATATATCAATTTTTCTCATGATATCTATCATAAGTGGTATTTCCTACTAACTCAACCAAATCTCTACACTCTTCATCTAATTTATTTAAAAAAACTAAATTTCAATTTATTACACTATTAAAATGTTATAATTTTAACTTCATATGATTCATGGTCTTAAACACATGCTCTATCCTAGTTACGCTTTACTATAGAGGATTTGACATACTAAAAATATTCTCTATTATAAACATGGGCTCAAACTCCAACAACAGTAGATATGTACCATTAAGTGTTTGAGAGAAAAAATTATACACCATCATATATCTATTTAATATACCTAACATAGTGTAAGAGAATCTTTCTTGACAAGTGAGAGTCTAAATAAGAAAGAATCTTTAGTTTTAGGCTCTATCATGACATATATCTCCTAAGGATAATTCTCTCATTTGAAACCCAATCGCCTCTTTAATAAGAATTTACAATGCATATTAATCATATAAGGAGTGTCGCCCAATATTCCATGAATGAATATAAACTCTATAAGAACGGTCTTCACTGTAGATAAATGGGATGAAATATATCTCTATCACAAAAAAAATAATATCTATGAGACCATAATCTGAAAAAATACCACATCACTCACTGACTTGTGGCGAGAGACCAAACTATAAGCATGGGATAATCATGACCCTATAACAACATGTATGTTTGTTATCAATTCATATATATATATATTATCATATAAACGCCTAGTATTTATAGAATTTTTGGATGAGCATAAAAGAGATTATCCCTACAACATCTTCCAAAACACATTGAAAGGATGTGTGAGTGGACTCACATAAACTAGACTATATTTCTAGAAAAAATATCTCATTCACCCTATAAAATCATTGACCTATATTTTTAATACATTCTTTACATGACTACTAACTCCAAACTACATCCTTGGGGATCCAAAACCATTGATACCAAGTATACATGATCCAACCTAATGCGGAACCTCTAGGGATAGAGGAATGATGAGTGTTCCACCCCATGCCCAGAGCCAATACTCTAGGGACTACATATTTGAACCATGTAGGTCTATCACATAAAATGGGAGACCGTAGCCTATATTATCCTTCACTGAACACATATATCAAATAAAGAAATAAGAATAAAGATCATCATAATATAAATAAAAACAATTGAATGATAAAAATTATATATAGGATATATATTATACTTACAAAACTTCACATAGTAAAAAAACAAAGGAACATTATATATAATAAAACTATAAATTAGAAAGAACAAAATTCCAAACAAAGATCCACATTACTATGAGTACACTTATATAAATCCCTTTCCCCAACTGTCACTCTCACCATCAAGAACCACCATGGACTTACATGGCTCTCCTGTCATTCCTGAGTGTTAGTTATGAACATGTCCCACTATCTGGACACCTTCCAAGAGAATCATCCAACCCTGCATCACCAAAATAAGGATAACATGTGTTCCCACAATGCCTATGAATGAGATATTATAAACATACATAGTATGATTCCTCAATACCACAATGAAACAAATTGAATGAAAACTATTACCTCAAAATCCTATACACGATACGTTATTAAGGAGTGAAAGATAAAATCTGAATAGAACCTACAAATTGAATTATTTGGAAAATAAAAAGTTCAAAATCATCTTCGATCTAAAATTGTTAATATTGAATATATAATGAAACTATGGATTCATGGATTACATAAAATATCATGAAGTAATAATTAAAAATCTTTGTTTAATGATACACCTCAAATACAGCCTCAGGGTTTCATGAGGACTAATAAGTATTTAAATATATGATATTCTCAACCTATCTACCGTTTTTATCACTATTAATAATTGTAAATGGGTACCAACTCTTATTTTTTATATACACATTAATTGAGGGAGTACCTTGCCTTCTTCTTCACTATAATGTTTCCACAATTTTTGAAAACCATATAGGAACATCTAACTTCTACATGAATGGATCTTATTAATTGTTCTATTAACTATTTCTACCATGACCAACCATGTATTACATATGTGATGGAAAATTGTAACTCATGCATTCTAACTTTTCATAGCTCGTCTATAAGAAAAATTATCACATCCCCCACAGAATAAGAAATACCCAGTTATAGTAACCCAATTAAGCCCTCATGATCTATAGTAGAAGACCCATTCTTATTGTATAATTTCGGATTAAAACATCAGTACAAGATACTTTTCCATATCATAACTCTTATCAATAGGGTGTATTTGTTTCATAGATAGAGGGTCACAATCCCTATGTATAATGTAGGTATACTAATCATATATAATTTTGGGTTATAGGGTCACATTCCCCAGTTAAGTGGTGGGATATAAATCCTATATGGTAATAGTGGTAGGAAAACCTCTATGATCTAAATCCACCAATAGGGGGTTATAACTCCAAAACACATTGACCATCAAGGATGAACCCAATCATTGGTGGTGTGTATACAATTTTTCATACTATATATCTCATATTGAAAATAGCCTTGGATTTCTAAATATAACATTTCATAGATATCATTGTTAGAAAATAATATATATTGGCTATATATTTTCCCAAAATCAAAAATGGTTAGGTTTTTAGGAAAAATGTTTCCCCCTAATAATATACGGCGACATGGATGTCCTTTTGTGTTCCATGTGTTGTAATAAATGGCATTGGTCATTCCCAATAGGATATTTCACATCCAATGCGGGTGACAATGATAATGATCATTGATCTCATGCAAATTATGTGTGTGCAACATAACCCTTGGAAATTATAGGAAGACCTGATAAGGTATGATCAAGCCCATAATGGTTTAATAACCCAAAACAAATAGAATTGTGGTGAATTTTCTAGTTCGACACATCCACCCACCACATGTAATGATGGATATTATCTAATAAAAGGAAGGGATTATATGGATCAGTTTATGTTATCCCTTTCCTCCCCCCCATATAATTGTCATTTACACTAAATCGCAATCCATATTTGCTATTTCACAAACCATAAACTATTGATATTTCTATGTTCCATATTTCACATGGTCATCACCCTTCCATTGGAAAACCATTCTATTCGTAACCTATATCATTTCCTCCCACATGTCACCAACCAAAACTCGATCACCCACAACCTCAGATTGTTAACTTTCATGCCACCCCATCAACTTCTTGTACATCATTACCCATCCTACCACCTCATAAACCTTCACCAATACATCAACCCCATCACCCCTAGCGTCAACCATCCATGAGTAGGTATATCAACCCTTATTCATCACATGAATGGTATAGGGATTGGAAAGACATAAATAAGATAGGAGGAATATATATATGAGAGATAGAGATAGGAATGATCATCTCTCTATTTTTTCTGCATGAAATATATTATCAAAATCCATGAAATATGTACAAAATAATCATTTATACTAGAGGAATTATTTATATTTGGGATTGAAATTACAATAATGGGTATAGAGAACCAAAAATATATTCCACCAAATATTATCTTTAATGAAATAGAATAATTCTATGAAATAATTAATATTCCATAAATAATATAGTAATTAGATATCACAAATCCTAAAATCAATATTGGGTAATTTATTAAAAAATATTATTCCAACATTGACTACCATTGAAAATTGATACAATATATTCATTGATTTTGAATATCAACCGATTTCCCCAAAATAATTTTCATGTTATGTAACAATATATTCTCACTAATTCTATGGTTTTAGAGACTAATCATAGATTTCTAGATAATAAATAACATATATATATAATTTAGGACTAACAAAAAGTTAAAAAATACAAAAAATTAAATTATATTGTTAACAATTTAAACAATTTAATCCACCAATGAAAGAAAATCCATATGGTACCATTGAAAATGAAAATTATTTTTTAGGGTAAAACTCATAATCTGGATTCCTTGGAACAATTGGTTTCCCCTAAAATTATTTATTTAGCATATGTAAATGATTCATAAAAAAATTATTTAGTTTGGATTAAAAATACTATATTATAATATTTATATTTATTATAATTTTATGAATTCTCACAACATAGTGTCAGCACATCCTAATGTATAATGTTACACCTTGGGGTCTAAAATATCACCAATATTTACTAGGTCAACTTTTATGATAAATATATCATTTTAACAAAAGGATTTTCATGAGACATGGAAAATAAATATATCTTTATTTTGTGAATAGGATAAATATGAGTCCCAAAAATAATGATAAAATTCATGTATGCTAGTAATAGATGTCCTTTAAAGGGGAAAATACTTTTTATATCACTACTTTTTATGGGTTATTGGTTATAGAGTGATTAATATCATTTCAAATGTTGATAAAGAAACCATTATAAATATATGAATCTCAAAATCAAATTAAAAAATTTGGAATGAATAATAGAAAAAATAAATAAATTTAATACAAAACACATTATTAATAGGGGGTGACTATGATTTTCCCAATTTTGATAATGATCACTAAAGAGAATCCGATGGGTTTATAACTCCTAAGGAATATATGGATTGTATAAAAATATGATCTATCGAAAAAGATGTATGTGAAAACATGGTTTTCTAAAATGTTAAATTTATAAGTATAAAAGTATCCACAACTTGAAAATTCAATGTTCAGTATTTTTTACATCACTCTTAATTACATGTGCATCCAATGATCTTTAATAGTATTATAAAATGTCAACCAATATTAATTAATAATTTCCAAAATTAATTTGACCTTTCCAACTCCAAAAAGATATTGGTTCATTCCTTAGATTGAATTTTTATGATTTGAAAATTATTCTTATGTTCTCATACATATTAAAATCATAATATTATAATTATCAAGTAATGTTGGTGGAATTAGGAGATTATTTGGGATTATTTATTCATGTTATCACATTTTATGATAATTCTATGTGTGATACACCACAATATATTACAAGACACTATGTTATAGTTAACACAATTATTATAAGGCCCCAGCCTTAAACCTTACTTAATCTTGAGTTATTACAAGATTACACATTGAGGGTCTTTTCAGGTTTAGATTTTTATAGAATTAGATCATAAAACTTGCATTACATTCCACATTTAAACAAACTAGTTACAGAAAAGATAGTATTCAGTTTCCCATCAATGGAAACATATTTAAAATAAAACATGGATTCTTTCTTGACACTTCCTTGACACTATCATCATATCATGTACCCTTCCCTTGACATGTGAAAAACATTTAAAAAACTTGGGATGGGCATAAAAAGCTCAGTAAGGGATATAAAAATATGGAAAAGAAACATGAGTACATGTATACATAAGAATGTAATCATACTTTACCCATAAAACATAATCACTTTAACATACCTCATAAAATCATGAATAAATCATAGAAATCATAAGACATAAAGGTAACTTGAGGCATTCATAACATTCTTACATAGGGATTAACCCTCTTGGTTACGTTTGGAATAACCATCACAGTATATTCCCTAAATCTCTTCAGAGAAACATTAACGTTTAACCCCTTCGCGTTACCCAATGCATTAGAGAGCTATATCGGGCTCACCCTCCCTTAGATTATCACAGAACCACCCGTCTTCATAATAATGCTCAAGATCCATAACATAATCGTATCACATAAAACATTAATAAAGGAAACATAACATTTCCACTATTCAATCACAAGATATTAATACAATACATTGATTATGAAAACCATTTTCAATACTAAATAATTGAAAAGTAAAACATGGTATTTATTTTTCTTTTAAAAAAAAGGTATGGCTTATAGAGGAAGCTGAAACTCAAATAATTGTCACGGCGGGGGGAGAAGTCATTGTCACCGTATACGTACGACAAAAACATTCCCTTTTGTCGTTTAGTAAAACGCATTGTATAAAAATATTCCTTTCGGATAAATGTAAAAGTCAAAGGGGTTTATACACCGTATAAAATAAGACTGTGTATAAAACAAAATATGCCTCAATGAAAGGAGATTGAGATGATGTCCTATACAAAGACGGTATCCTTGGATTAAGGATAAATCAATTAAATAATTATTTGTGACAAACTAATACAAAAAATATAAGTTAATATTAAGTGTAAAAAAAACATAGGTTATTCACACATATTCAAAGATTGACATATTCAAGGAGTACATGCTTATCCCAAAGAATCAAAATTGGGTTAAGAAGTTCCCTTGTAAAAATTTGACAGCCTAACGGCATCACTACAAAATTCAAAAAATGAGTTGATGAGTGAAAAAAGGGTATCTCATAACTTGGAAATAAAATTTAAATCACTAAGGATATAGAAGAACATATCCCAAAAGAATGTTATGTGAATTAAAAGACATAATAAAAGAAGTCTTTTAAAAGGAGGAGGGTGAAAGGTTCCCTTACCGACATGGGTATCTTTTGAAACATACACCCCGTGAAAGAAGGACAATAAAACATTGAAGTAAATTCTCATAAATGAAAGTATATTAAACAGTGAGTAAAACAATGGGAAGTACATACACAACCCAAAGTAAATTGTGGAAAATGTTGCATAAATCTCACGGGAATAAAAGTGAGATGAAAAATCCCTTACAAAAACTCAGCATCCTAACGGCGCCACTAAAAACGTCCACAAATGGATTGATGAGATCAAATAGGGTCTCTCATCATATTAAAATAAAATTTACTGCAAGAGGAATATAAAATAACATCCCCCATCATATAAAAGAGGAGCTTAATAGAATTGACATAAAGGAGAGTACTTAAAAAGAAATATAGAGGTTAGATCTCTTAAGAAAATTCGGTAGCCTAACGGCGCCACTCAAAACATCCAAAATGGATTGATGAGAGAGAATAGGGTCTCTCATCATATGAACATAAAAATTAAAGTAAGAGTAATATAAATTAACATCCCAATCACAAGAAATATGAGCTTAAAAGTAATGACATAAAAGAGTGTACTTAAAAAGAAAAAGAAGAGTATGATCCCTTACCTCAGGTCCGACTTGACTCGATCGTTCTTTAACGTCCTGAATAATAAACTTGAGTCAATTTCTACTTGCTTAAGATCCTTTTTCAAGTTCATTATTCCTTATATATCACTTATTTCCATGTTATAAACATTATGTAATCATTTAAGTTAATAATGTTTGTTTTGTCGATATTTGGTTTTTAAGTCGAAAGAGGACTTCTTACAATTACATGTTGTTCGTGTGGTCAAAGGTTCATTATCTCCAGAATGATATTCATGATTTGGATATCATATATATCATAAATATACATAATATACATGTATTTATAATATTAAATAATCATTTAGAGGTAAGAAATGTAATGCACCATTCATGGAGACGGTAAGTCGTACGTACACAAGAACGCTACTTTAATTTCTATGTCATAATAACGGAATTAAAACTAAATGAGATGTTTGTATATTTTAATTCCAGAATTATATTCATCATTTATATGTAACATAAATCATATATAATAACTTTAAATATATCCTTTGTACATCTCACATATGGCATTGACGAATCAAATCACTTTGAGGGGGCGGTAGTCTGCACTTCCTAAAATGAAATTATCGTGTTTACCCACAGTGGAAACCATACAGGTATGAAACAAAAGAAAAATAAAGAAGCTTAAGTAAAACATAAACATATTATATATCATATATAAATATATTGATATCTTAATGGCCACATTTTATGGTGTTATATGAGTGTTGAGCAATCATCGTTTCATGAGGCAGAAATTCATCATTCACAGAAACAGTATGTTCTTTAACCATTCGATGTAGGTGTGTGTAAGTTTAGCTCGAATGCTTCTTATAACAACATCATAGAATATTGAAGATACTGGAGTTGTTACAAAAGAAATGAATAAAAAGATTTTATGGGGTTGGAGAAGAAAAATAAAACAAAAGAACACAAGTGAAGACCTTACCTTAAAATCGGGTAACACTTTTATATTTGAGCTCAAAGGCTTCCTTGGGAAGACTTATGCCCAATTTGAGGATTCTAAGAGTAATAGAGGGATGTGGAGAGGAAAAATGAGCCAGGGTTGGCTGAGACAAAGGCTTGAGAGGTGTGGGTAAGGTTTTCGAGGTGGGGGCCTTTTATAAGAGGAGAGGAGGGGTACTCTTGTAAAGTTACAAAATGTTACTTTATTTTCAAATGAGATTCGGATTTTAAAGGTCCCACATTGATGTATTTAGAGGATAATGTGGTAAGGGTTCGAAATATACTCATCCAATAGTTTTTTTACCAGTGTAAGTTATAGTTTTTACATTATTTTTTCATTTTATTTAAATCCTTTATTAATGAGGTAATCGCTGCATCATCATGATGTCATAAATAATTTAATTTATTTAATGTCTAAAAATTATAAAAAAATATCATGATGTAGTAAATATTTTTGTATTTATAATGAATATTTATATTCAAAAATATTACTTTTATAATACCACTTAAAAATTGTTTTAGTGAAACATCTCATGCTTGTGACATTTTTATTTTAACTTTAAATAAAAAGTTATTTAAGTCATTTTCCAAACAAAGTTGCTCCATGGGGTCCCCAAGTTGACCCATGGATTGTCTTGGTCGGCCATGACACATCCAATGAGGGTAGGACATGTTTCTAGGTCATTTCACATTAACAAAACATTATTTTTACATTAAATTACACTAATTACCTCTAATCGCGATTAAGAACATAAAAGTTATTATTCATCAAAAAATTATTTTAATCCCATTGAACCACATATTACTTCCTAATGACAACCATGTATGTCGGATTTTTGAAATTCAAAATACAGAGTTGTCAAAGATTCATTTAAACGAAAAATCATTTTCTTTAACTACCACTTAGTGGTTTCACTATTCATCAAAAATTGAAGTTTTTCAGAAAAATACCAAAAATTCAGCCTAATCTATATTTGATATTCCGAACTCAAAAATGATGCCTATTTTAAAAAATTAAAAACATATAAGTTTCATTAATTAATTTAATAATTAATTCTCGCTGTCAAAACAAATAGTGTGTTTTTATGAAACAATGTCTATTAAAAGATTGACACTAGTTAAAGTCCAATTTCAAAGTGAAATTAATTCCAATGACCACTATTGGATTAAATGGTAAAAATATATTCTAATTTTTCTTTAAAATAAATTCAAAAGATAATATAATCGTATAAATAAATTAGATTAAAAGGGGGTTTTGAATTAAAATACAACATTTTTCACTATTCAGTAAAAAATGAACTTTATCGGAAAGATACCAAAAATTTATACAATGTAAATTTTGATGTCTCTATTCTAAAGAAAAATTTTATTTTGTCAAATATAACACATAAAATTGTCAAAAAGTGGATTTTAATGAGGTTCGCTATCAAAAGGCGGTTAATTGACCTTCTAAAGAACATTAGAATGTTTACGCTTAAAAATTGAATTCATTCACATTTTCAATCCTCTAACATTTATTGCAAAAAGAAAAAATATTTGACAAACATATATAATCATTTTATAGTTAGTTCTGTTCATTCCCGCCATTACAACGACTAGGTGTTAACTACCATTTAAAATAATATTATTTAATTATTAGAGTTCAACGTAAGATTCCCAAGAAACTCGTTGTTGCATATTGGGTACACCATCGAGCATAGCGTCCCCTTTAAAGTAATATTAATATTTTATTCACAAATATGGATAAATATAAAAATTTCATATTCTTTATTTACCTGGGGTGTTACATCCTTCCCCCCTTTTGGGAATTGCATCCTCGCAATTTTTAAATTGGGCTCGGAAACATCCTTGAAAGTCCCACATCGGAACAAGAGTCGATAAAACAATCACTTTAAGATAAATAATGAGAAGTACAGAGGTCACCCGAGTTAACCCATACAAGGATTCCATGTAGGAAAACATGGACATGTAGGAGAAAACATAGGGTCGTGTTCTGATGGAGAGTGATATAAAACATGTTTAGGGGAAAGTTAACCACATGAAAATCACAAACATCTGATGCGTTAAACGGTATTTGATTCCCCAGTAGCTAAATTTAATAGACAACAATTTGTTTGAGGAATTTATACATAAGGAAACATAATTACTTATTATGTTGAATTTCAAATTTTATTAGATTTCTTACACAAACTCATATTTTCTCCAATAGAAAAGTATTTAGGGAGACTTGTTCACTATAATAAACTTCTAGAGAATCACCTAATCCATAAAAGAGAACTATATACTTCACATGTATTTAGACTTTAACCAAAACCAAAACCAAAATGGGTAGTACAAGATCATATAATCCAGAAAAGGATAACCCTTTATAAAAAAATCTATTCTTAATCTCCAAAATTTGTCCAACAAAACCCAAAGTTTAATGTGGATCATTTGTTAAACAATTTGTCCATAAAATTCTTCAAAGTAAACCAAACTAAGATTGAAACCCAAATATTTGAAGGATTTAGTCACATAGTCTTCCAAGGTACAAATTAACTTTTATCTCCAAATAACATCAGTTGCTCTTAAATTCTCATATTGGAATTTATTTAACCTAATCACATATCCTCGATGATAGGTTAATAATTTCCATAGATAACCCAAAAGAAACTTACTCTTGATTCCTAAACTCATCTAACTAAATGAATTAGTCGAACTAACTTGGGACTTCACGTAGTCTAGTGGTAGGCGATAAATATCAGTCGCACTTTGGTTGTGGCTTCGATTCCCACAGCTTTGTCCGACGCGACGGGTTGTCACATGGTCTGTGTGTTGTCCTTTTTCTAAAACTATATAATTCATAAAACATTCCCCAAAACGAGTTAAAATCTTCAAAAATGATCATCATATATTTTAACCTCATGTTTATCTCATGCCTTTCATTTTCCATCATGACATATAATAACCCATAATTACCTCAAAAGTAAGGATCATATAAACTCTAATGGTTACCGTTATAATTATTACATGAACTTCCACATCGATTGGTCATCTCTTACATGTTGCATTACAGATCATGACAAGGTTCAAGTGGTTGATCATGACTCCTTGATAGTTGGTTTAGAACAACCACGAGATTCCTCATTGAATCCATCATTTTATCTAGTATCTTAATCAGAGAACCACCACAGTTTCCTTCAAACCTGTTGTCTCTTTGGTTCCTACTAGATCCATCCATTAACTAAAAACAAAAATGTCAGTGTGAGTATATCAACAAAACCATCATGTACTAATGAGGAAGGTAAACACTAAGATATAATTTCTCATTCACTTTATCTAAAACTTGGACTCTTTCTGAAATTCTAACCATTATGGTAATGTCACTTGTGCTTAGAGAATACCCTAACCTCTAAAGATATCTAAACCGACCTTTGATACCAACTATAAGTCCCCATCCTTAAGCCTTACTTAATCTTGAGTTATTATAAGATTACACATTGAGGATCTTTTCATGTTTAGAGTTTTAGAGAATTGGATCATAAAACCTGAATTACATTACACATTTAAACAAAGTGGTTACATAAAAGATTGTGTTCATTTTTCCCATCAATGGAAACATATTTAAAATATAACATGGATTCTTTCTTGATACTTCCTTGACACTATCACCATATCATGTACCCTTCCCTTGACTTGTGAAAAACATTTTAAAAAATAGGGATGAGCATAAAAAGCTCAGTAAGGGATATAAAAATATGGAAAGGAAAATGAGTACATGTATACATAAGAATAAAATCATACTTTACCCATAAAACATAAGAACTTTAATATACCTCATTAAATCATGAATAAATAATAGAAATCATAAGACATAAATGTAACTTGAGTCATTCATAGAATTCTTACGTAGGGAGTAACCCTCTTGGTTACGTTTGGAATACCCATCACATTATATTCCCTAAATCTTTTCAGAGAAACCTTATAGTTTAACCCCTTATTATTACCCAATGCATTGGAGAGCTATATCGGGCTCACCCGCCCTTAGTTTATCACGGAACAACCCATCTTCTTAATAATTCCCAAGAACCATAACATAATCGTATCACATAAAACATGTATAAAGGAAACATAACATTTCCACTTTTCAATCACAAGATATCAATACAACACATTGATTATGAAAACCAATTTCAATACCAAAATAAAAGAAAAGTAAAAGATGGTATTTATTTTTCTTTTAAAAAAAGCTATGGCTTGTAGAGGAAGCCGAATCTCAAATATTGGTCACGGCGGCGGAGAAGTCATTTTCGTCATATATGTATAACAAAAACATTCCATTTTGGCATTTAGTAAAACGCTTTGTATAAAAATATTCCTTTTGGATAAACGTAAAAGTCAAAGGGTTTTATACACCGTATAAAAGAAGGTTGTGTATAAAACAAAATATGCCTCTATGAAAGGAGATTGAGACGAAGTCCCATAAAAAGACGGTATTCTTGGCTTAAGGATAAATCAATTACATAATTATGTGTGACAAACTAATACACAAAATATAGGTGAATATTAAGGGTAAAACAATCAGATTTTATTCACACATATTCATAGAACGACATATTCAAGGAGTACAAGCTTATCCCAAAGAATCAAAATTGGTTTAAGAAGTTCTCTTGCAAATATTTGACAGCCTAACAGCGTCACTAAAAAATTCAAAAAATGAGTTGATGAGAGAAAAAAAAGGGTATCTCATCACTTGGACATAAAATATAAATCACTAAGGATATAGAAGAACATATCCCAGCATAATTTTATGTGAATTAAAAGACATAACAAAAGAAGTCTTTTCAAAAGAGGAGGGTGAAAGGTTCCCTTACCGACATGCGTATCTTTCGAAACATACACCCAGTGAATGAAGGACAATACAAAATTGATGCAAATACTCATAAATGAAAGTATATTACACAATTAGTAAAATAATGGGTAGTACATACACCACTCAGTGGAAATTGTGGAAAATGTAGCATAAATCTCTCAGGATTAAAAGTGAGATGAAAAATCCCTTACGAAAACTCAGCAGCCTAACGGCGCCACTTAAAACTTCCAAAAATGGATTGATGAGATCAAATAGGGTCTCTCATCATATTAAAATAAAATTTACAGCAAGTGGAATATAAAAGAACATCCCCCATCATAACAAGGTGGTTCTTAAAAGAAGTTACATAAAGGAGAGTACTTAAAAATAAAAGGAGAGGTTAGATCTCTGACGAAAATTCGGCAGCCTAACGGCGCCACTCAAAACTTCCAAAATGGATTGATGAGAGAGAATATGGTCTCTCATCATATGAACATAAAAATTACAGTAAGAGTAATATAAAATAACATCCCAATCACATGAAAGATGAGCTTAAATGGAATGACATAAAAGAGTGTCCTGAAAATGAAATAGAGGAGTAGGATCCCTTTCCTCGGGTCCGACTTGACTCGATTGTTCTTTAACATCCTGAATAATAAACTTGAGTTAATTTCAACATGCTTAATAACCTTTTTTAAGTTCATTATCAGTTTTATATCACTTATTTACATGTTATAAACATTATGTAATTATTTAAGTTAATAATGTTTGTTTTGTCGATATTTGGTTCTTAAGTAGAAAGTGGACTTATTACAATTACATGTTGTTCGTGTGGTCAAAGGTTCATTATATCCATAATGATATTCATGATTTGGATATAATATATATCATATATATCCAAAAAATAAATGTATTTATAATATCACATAATCATTTAGAGGTAAGAAATAAAATGCATCGTTCATGGAGACGGTAAGCCGTACGTACGCATGAATGCTACTTTCATTTCTATGTCATATTAATGGAATTAAAACTAAATGAGAGGAATGTATATTTTAATTAAATAATTATATTAATCAGATATAAATAACATACATAATATATAAAAACTTTAAATACATCCTTTATACATCCCACATATGGCATTAACGAATCAAATCACTTTGAGGGGGCTGTAGTCCACGCTTCCTAAAATGAAATTATCGTGTTTACCCACAATGGAAACCATAAAGGTATGCCAAAAAATAAAAATACAACAGCTTAAGTAAACCATAAACATATTATATATCATATAAAAATATAGTGACATCTTAATGGCCACCTTTTAAGGTATTATATGAGTGTTGAACAATCATCGTTTCGTGAGGCAGAAATTCGCCATCCACAGAAACAGTATGTTCTTTAACCATTTGATGTAGATGTGTGTAAGTGTAGCTCGAATTATTCTTATAACAACATCCTAGTATATTGATGATACTGTAGTTGTTACAAAAGAAATGAATAAAAAGATTTTAGGGGGTTGGAGAAGCGAAATAAAACAAAAGAACACAAGTGAAGACATTAACATAAAATCAGGTAACTCTTTTTGATTTGAGCTCAAAGGCTTCCTTGGGAAGCCTTATGCCCAAAGTAAGGCTTCTAGAAGTAAGATAGGGATGTGGAGAGGCAAAATGAGCAGGGGTTTGCCGATTCAAAGGATTGAGAGGTGGGGGTAAGGTGGTAGAGGTGGGGGCCATTTATAAGAGGAGAGGAGGGGCACTCTTGTAAGGTTACAAAATGTTACTTTATTTTCAAAAGAGTTTCGGATTTTAAAGGTCCCAAATTAATGTATTTCTAGGATAAGGTGGTAGGGCTTCGAAATATACTCATCCAAAAGGTTTTTGACAAGGGTAAGTTATAGTTTTAATGATATCTTTTCATTTTGTTTAAATCCATTATTAATGAGGTAATCGCTGCATCATCATGATGTCATAAATAATTTAAATAATTTAATGTCTAAAAATTATAAAAAAATAAATGATTTAGGAAATCTGTTTAACTTTCTAATTAATATTTATAGTCAAAAATATGACTTGTATAACACCATTTAAAAATTGTTTTAGTGAAACATCTCATGTAATGGCCCGGACCTCTCTGGTCCATTACTCTGTGAAATGTTGGTGTTGGAGGTGTTCCAGGAGGTCTAGGGAACTTATCCCCAACACTTTGCCAATTTTCTAGTTCTGTGAACAGTGTTTCCAGTTTTATGAACAGTAACAGATCAGTGAGACAGATCAGTTTCACGGATCGGTGAGACAGATCAGTTTCACAGATCGGTGAGACAGATCAGTTTCACAGATCGGTGAGACAGATCAGTTTCACAGATCGGTGAGACAGATCAGTGTCACAGATCGGTGAGACAGATCAGTTTCAGAGATCGGTGAGACAGATCGGTGAGACAGATCAGTTTCACAGATCAGTGAGACAGATCAGTTTCACTGATCGGTGAGACAGATCAGTTTCACAGATCGGTGAGACAGATCGGTGAGACAGATCGGTGAGACAGATCGGTGAGACAGATCGGTGAGACAGATCGGTGAGACAGATCGGTGAGACAGATCGGTGTGACAGATCAGTTTCACAGATCAGTTTCACAGATCGGTGTGACAGATCAGTTTCACAGATCAGTTTCACAGATCGGTGAGACAGATCGGTGAGACAGATCAGTTTCACAGATCGGTGAGACAGATCGGTGAGACAGATCGGTGAGACAGATCAGTCTCACAGATCGGTGAGACAGATCAGTTTCACAGATCGGTAGGTGTACAGTAACGGTAGGTGAACAGTGTTTCCAGACTCCAACAGTTTTTCCCCTTTTGGCGTTTCCTTTGACGTAAAATACATTTAAAGCCTTATTTTAAGGGCTCTTAAGGCCGATTCAAATTCCATAAATCCTATATTAATTATTCCTAAGTCTTGGAATGTTTTACGTGGTCAAACCGCGTGGGTTAATGCGATCCGTTTTTAATGGAGAATTAACCGGATCTTAAACCGTCACCTCGTTAAATCTTAAAAAAGGGACGAGATATCATTCTTCCTGGTTCTTTCCCTTTGTTCTCGATTAAGAGGCACTAGAACCTTTCAATACTTCCCGTAGGAGTTGCACAAACAACCCTTACTCCTAGGATCAGTCCCGCTCTGTTGGATGCAACCAAGCTATGTCGATCATTCTTCCACATAAGTTGTCGCGAGGGGAGGATCGTGACCTGCTGTGTGGATAAAGGACGTCAAGAACTCTTCGAGGTAGGGGATTCATGGCTTCTCTAATTATATATGTGCAATCGTAGAATTAGCATGATTTATTCCTTTGGATCACAATGAAATTGACCTAATTAAATACTTGAACCGGATTAAAAGAATTGGTTGATCGCATGCTGTTGCTTTATACCGTGATAACGGTTTGCCTCATGTTTTCCTAGATATAGTGATATCTATGTTTTCTTTGATTTATTGTTCGTTCATGATAGAAATTGATAATGAACGTAAAGCCGGAATTAATTGTTGATTAATTGGCTAAAGATAAAGAGGCATGTAAATTAATCTGGTTGTTGTCGTTGTTGTAGTTGTTCTAATTTGAGGATAATCAAATTAGGGAAGTAAGCATGGTTATTTAATTGTGATAGCTTACTGATTAGGTATCCATGATTGGAACCTACGAATAACAAATCTGTTAATTCAATATGGTATAGAGAACAGATTATGTGGGAATTTCAAAAAGGGTTCTGAGTTACCCTCTTGTTTGTTAAAGGGCCGAGAGCCCATTTTGTGATGTTTGTTTTCCTGCTGCTTGTGCTGTGATGTGAGCCTGGATGGTTGTTGTGATATGTGGAGGCATGGAGGCCTTATAGTTGTGGCAGCGGATGATGCCTAGTGTGGCGAGATGCATCGGTTTATGCATATGGGTGTCAGGGAGGACACCGGGGGTGATGGAATGGGACAGATATGGTTGCTGGTTGCTTGTGGTTTTCTTGAATGTTAATCTGCTTTGCTTTTCCCCACTGCTCAAGGCAGCTGGTCTTGCTTACCCTCATTCTGAAGGAGGCGAAGACACGCGGGGTATGCCACGTGCTTTCCGTGTTTAGCCTCTCGATGGAGGATGGGTCTATGCTCTTTCTATAGGCGGCAAAGACTCGACGGGTAGTATATCTACTCACCGTGTTGAGCCTCCTTTGTGTTTAGAAGCATAGGATGTTTTTCTAGAATGCCTGGGAATGTGGAAAAGTATTTCTGTATTGAATGTTTGATTAAATGGTGAAAATCCACGGGGATGGAGATGCTGGAATTTAAAGGTGATGTGAATCTTAAAAAGGAGCAGTTGTATTGAAAGTGACGCCATTTCAGTTAAATGGGGAATTGTTCAATCTTAATTAATGGTTAAAGAATTAACTAATGTACAGTGGAACTGATAAATGATAATGGAGTAATCTAATAAAGCTCTTCAATTGGTTGTGTGCTTATAGGATACCTAGTCTTAGAAGTAGCAGCCTGGAGTCTGAGAGACGTTAGCTGCAGTTGTATCTAAGACTAGGTAATGCCCATAGTGTGGAGGTGAGTTACTTATATATTCTGTACTTTTTGTGTTTCTATACGCTACTCCACCCTGTCGGTAAGGGCAACTGACACCCCGGGGATTCTGAGCCCTGGGGGGGTGTTTTCCCCAACATTCTGATGGGAGGTTGAATGGCTGACTACCCCCTTTTGGCCCCGCTCTCTTCTCTTGGTAGATCTTAGTGCTGGTAGGCACAGTGGTTAGTTTTACCCATATATGTGTGTAGAGGGCTGTAATGGCTTGTGGTTATTTCACACACATATATTCTGGATATAGTATCCTATGGACTACTATAGGTGTAACGTGTATAGGCTGTGATGGCTTGAGGATCCTTACTCGGTGTATGGGCTGTAATGGCTTCAGGTATAATACCCGACGTATGATACACGTTATTCGAGCTGTGGTGGCTCCCGGAAACTACCTAGTTACTTTTGGTTGTGAGGATTGTGTGGAGCTTAGCCCAGGTGTCTGCGGGCAAGCCTATGTGGTGCACGTGGTGCAGATTGTGGAGCTTGACCCATGTTGATACGGGCAAGCCTTTGGAGAGAGATGCACAGGACGTATGTCGTTGGGGCAAAGCGGCAAACCAGTGGGGAAGTAGTAGCGGGGTACCCTTGATATTCTTTACTACATGCTATATTCTTGTATGCGTTACTTGGTGAGAGTAGCCTTGGTGAGGTTGGGAACATAGTATACCTGTTTAGGTGACGAGTTAGTTTCACTTGTTGTTCACTGGGCTTTAGCATGCTTTCTTTACTTTTGCACGAGAGTCTTGGGGAGGATCCTACTGAGTATACTGTTATACTCACCCTATGTACATATAAACTGTTTTTCAGGTCACTTGGAGCAGGTTGGAGATCAAGCTGGTTACTACTAGCTTGCGGTTGGAGGAGGAGCTGTTCAGGCTTGTGGTCGCTGTCGTTTTACTTTCTTTTGGGTACTTTTAGTTTCCCCTTTCAGTTGTAGTACTTTTGCATGACATTTCATATATGTACTTGGGTTTCTTTTAGATTTCAGTTATGAGTTGGAGTTGGTTGGATTCTATTCTATCTCTCTCTTCTGCATGTGTTCTCTTAGAGGGTAATGCCTCCCATTTGTGTGTGTATTATACCCTCGGTGCTAGTCGCCAACCCGGGGCCTACTGGAGGCGGGACTCGGGGGTCATTATCTCCCTTTTCACATTGCCGGCCCAGGAGGGGTACACTTTTTGTGGAGGGGGTCGTGACAGAGTGGTATCAGAGGTCTGGTCGAGGGATAGGATGGAGTTTGGAGTTAGGCACAGGTGAGGATGCATGGGATGGTAGGGCAACGATGTCATTCATGTTTAGCAAGTGGGGTAAACACTGGAGACCGGCAGAGACATAGGCGTTCAGGGCCCCCTATGATCTGTTGCACGGACCTTTAAGTTTACGATGGCTACTAAACAAAGTGATACTGGTTGCAGGGTAGAGACCTAGGAAAGGATCATGCATCATTATTCCTTGCGCCTGTGTTTGAATGGGTAGACCTTGGGATAGGTAACCTAAAATTAATAAAACAAAATAATTAATTAATTAATGTTGAGTCTTCCATATTCCAGGCTTAGGAGCTCTAACGATTGTTATTTTACAGGTATGGCTCCAGGTCGGCGTCCCCGTCAGGTTTGCGCAGAGGGTGCCCAGCAGGCTGTTCCAGCAGATCGCCGCCGGGTAGAGGTTGATGACGATGACACTTGGAGGAAGACACTCCGAGAGTTTCAGCGCCAGAGTCTAAAGAAGTACGAGGGCTCCGTTTCAGATGCAGTCACAGAAGACTGGTTGGAGGAGGTCGAGATAGGCTTCAGTTCGATTCGTGCTCGGAAGGAACACTGGGTGTCCTTGGTTGTGACGATGTTGCGTGGAGCAGCGAGACAGTGGTGGTTCTTGTTCCTCGGGGATCGTGAGGAGTCAGCGATCTCATGGGAGGAGTTTCGAGACAGGTTTAGAGTCGAGTTTCTTTCTTCGACTGCGAAGGCATCCAGTCGCCAGGAGCTTCTTACCCTTCGACAGGGGAGCTCCAGTGTTCGGGAGTTTGGAATCCGTTTCAGGAACCTTCTACGATATGCTTCAGACCTGTTACCAGATGATGAGGCCAGGGCGAGGCATTTCGAGGAGGCTTTGCGTCCAGAGATCCAGCGTCAGGTCACCCCATTTATGCTGAAGACATATCTTGAGGTGCTGACGAGGGCAGAGGTTGTTGAGAGGACTTTGGCTAGGACCGGATCGTCACGAGAGGGGAATCGTCATGATTCCTCAAGAAGCAGAGCTGTGGTCCGGGGTTCCCGGTTTTCAGGACAGAAGAGTTTCCGTTCACCTGGGGGTAGGTCCCGGCCCTTCCCATCTCATTTCTACGGAGGTAGCAACTCTCAGACCTATGCCAAGGGATCAGGCGCTTGTTTTTCTTGTGGTGGACGTGGTCATCAGCAGCGGGAGTGCCCAACTTTTCAGAGCAGTCATCGTGCACCAGGCGCTCCACTCCAGGTTCCTCCGTTGAGGCAATTCCAGCCGAGGCAGCAGCAGCAGGTTGCACCAGCTTTAGATAACCAGAGGGTAGATGGAGCAGGCAGAGGACAGCCCCATGATGCTCCCCGTCCTCAGAGAGCAGAGCGCGGCCGTGGTGGTGGTCGTCATCAGGGTCAGAGAGGCCGTGGAGGTGGTCGTGGTCAGCTTCATGCTCTAGCGTTGCCAGCTCCAGGCGAGCCAGACGTCGTCCGAGGTACCCTTTGCTTGTTTTCTACTTTGGTGTATGCCTTGTTTGATTCAGGAGGGACACACTCCTTTATATCCCCTACCCTTGTCCACGCTTTGGGACTTGAGGTAGAGAGGCTTCCAGTGCCCTTGGCGTTGACTACGCCAGTTGGAGGTCGAGCTAGCTTGTTTGAAGTATGTAGAGACTGTGAGCTAGTGTTGGGGCAGCACCGCTCTTGGGGAGATTTCCTATGTTTACGAATACAACCATATGATGTCATCCTCGGCATGGATTGGTTGTATTCGGTGCAGGCTATTGTGGATTTCTACAGGAAGAAGGTCGTTTTCTTTGATGAAGATGGAGAGGAAGTAGTGTTTGTTGGTGAGAGAGATCCTCGGATGAGTCATAGACGAGTTTCATCCTTATCATCCATGATGGCTGGGATGATGCTGAGTTCTTCAGAGGTTCAACAGCTGGCGTTTCCTAGGGTCGTAGAAGAGTACCCTGATGTCTTTCCAGAAGAGGTTGTATCCTTACCCCCTCGACGGAAGATCGAGTTTGGGATCGAGCTACAGCCAGGAGCGTCTCCCATCTCTATGTCTCCATATAGGATGGCCCCTTCTGAGTTACGAGAGCTACGTATTCAGCTCGATGGTCTATTGCAGTGTGGTTTTGTTCGGCCAAGTGTGTCACCGTGGGGTGCACCAGTCTTGTTCGTGAAAAAGGCTGATGGCGGTTTGCGGTTGTGCGTCGATTATCGTCGCTTAAACAAAGTGACAATAAAGAACCGTTATCCTATCTCGCAGATTGATGACCTATTCGATCAACTGAAGGGTGCAAGTTGGTTTTCAAAGATCGACTTGCGGTCAGGATATCATCAGATGCGTGTAAAGGATGAGGATATCCCGAAGACTGCTTTCTGCTGTCGTCATGGGCATTATGAGTTTGTTGTAATGCCATTCGGCGTGACAAATGCTCCAGCTATTTTCATGGGGTTGATGAATGCTGTGTTCCGTGAATTCTTGGACAAGTTTGTTGTGGTTTTCATTGACGACATCCTTGTGTACTCCACATCTGAAGAAGAGCATGCAGAACATCTACGAGCTGTTTTGGGAGTTCTTCGCCAACATCGGTTGTTTGGGAAGTTGTCCAAGTGTGAGTTCTGGGCTCGAGAAGTTCGTTTCTTGGGACATGTTGTGTCCCAACAGGGAGTAGCTGTGGATCCTTCAAAGATAGAAGCAGTGGTGTCTTGGCCATCCCCCAAGACCGTGTCAGAGGTGCGAAGTTTCCTTGGTCTCGCAGGCTATTATAGGAGGTTTGTGGATAATTTCTCCCGAGTTGCGACTCCTCTGACAGCTTTGACCAGGAAGGATCAAGCGTTCATATGGACTGATCAGTGTCAGACAGCTTTCGAGTATCTAAAGGAGAAGTTGGTAAGTGCTCCAGTCCTTTGTCTTCCAACGGAGGGAGTCCAGTTTGATGTTTTCTGTGATGCTTCACATCTGGGGCTAGGCTGTGTTCTCATGCAGTAGAGGTCAGTTGTTTCTTATGGGTCTCGGCAGTTGCGTCCCCATGAACGCAACTATGCCACCCATGATCTTGAGTTGGCAGCCGTGGTGTTTGCGCTGAAGTTGTGGAGACATTACCTCATTGGAGAGCGCTTTGTGGTTTTCACCGATCATAAGAGTTTGAGGTATGTTTTCTCTCAGCGGGATTTGAACTTGCGGCAGCGTCGGTGGATGGAGTTCTTGCAGGAATACAACTTCGAAATATCGTATACACCTGGGAAGGGAAATGTTGTGGCTGATGCACTGAGCCGGAAGTCACGTAATGATGTTGTGCGTGAATCTGGTGATTCCTGGAGAGGGATGGAAGAGCTAGCAGCTTTGAATCTTGATATGGGAGAAGTTGGAGAAAGAGGTTGTCTTTTCCAGATGACGGTGCAGTCATCCCTGATGCAAAAGGTGGAAGAGTCTCAGTTGGGTGATCTAGAGGTGGAAGTTTTAAGAGACAGATTTGTTTGTGGGGAGGCCCCTGATGGTTGGTCAGAGGATGAACAACACCGAGTGTTGTATCATGACAGGCTTTTTGTTCCCCTGGTGATGCGCGAGACGGTTCTCCGAGAGTTCCATAGCTCTCCCTTAGCTTTACATCCTGGTGTGACGAAGATGTATCGATCCTTGAGGAGTCAGTTTTGGTGGCCTGGGCTGAAGCGTTCAGTTGCAGAATGTGTGTCTCGATGTTTAGTCTGCCAGAAGGTGTAGGCCGAACACCGTGTTCCTGGTGGTCTTCTCCAGCACTTAGAGATTCCTCAGTGGAAGTGGGAGGACATCTCAATGGACTTTGTTACAGGTTTACCTCGAGCTCCGGGAGGACATGATGCTATATGGGTGGTAGTGGATCGTTTAACTAAATCGGCCCACTTCATAGCAATCAAGGAGTCGAGCTCAGTGGAGGTTTTGTCGAGGCAGTATCTGGAGGAGGTGGTGAGGCTTCACGGAGTTCCTAAGACGATCATTTCTGATCGAGACCCTCGTTTTACCTCGAGGGTGTGGAGAGGTCTCCAGCATGCTTTTGGCTCTCAACTATGCCTTAGCACTGCTTTTCATCCTCAAACGGATGGTCAGACAGAGCGAACCATCCAAACTCTTGAAGACATGTTGCGCTCTTGTGTTCTTGATTTTGGAGGTTCATGGGTGAAACACTTACCTTTGGTAGAGTTCGCTTACAATAATAGTTTTCACTCTACCATCGGCATGGCGCCGTTTGAAGCCTTGTATGGCCGGCCATGCCGTTCTCCGTTGTGCTGGACTGGGGTCGGAGAGTCAGCAATTCTCGGACCAGAACTAGTGCAGTATACGACGGAGATGATTCAAGTGATTCGTGAGAGGATAAAGACAGCACAAGATCGTCAGAAATCTTATGCGGATCAAAGAAGGAGACCCTTAGAGTTTAATGTTGGGGATCATGTGTTTCTGAAGGTGACTCCCCGTCGTGGGCAGCGAAGGTTTGGTCGCGGAAGTAAGCTTTCTCCCCGTTTTGTTGGGCCTTTCGAGGTGTTAGCTCGTGTTGGAGCTGTGGCATATCGAGTAGCACTTCCCCCTCGGATGAGTCGGATACATGATGTTTTTCATGTATCGCAGCTCCGTCATTATCTTCATGATGAATCTCATGTTATCGATTGGGGAGAGATCAATATTGATGATGATGCAACCTTCGAGGAGCGACCTGTGGAGATCCAAGACCACAAGGAGAAGGTGTTGCGTGGGCGTTCTATTCCTTTAGTTCGTGTCTTGTGGCGACACGGTGGCATGGAGGAGAGTACCTGGGAGCGTGAGTCACAGATACGTGCTCAGTACCCAGAGTTGTTTAATGTTTAACTCCTTTCATGTAATGATGTTTTCTCTGTTGTTGGACCTTTCATGTTTTGTTTATGTACCTTTGATGTGATGTTGTGAATTAATTGTTTGGGTATGAATTGTTTGTTCCCGGATGTCATAGTTTTGTTCCAGCTTTCGAACAACTCATGGTGGTTTTCCCCTGAGAGGTATCTTATGGGGTGGTTGTTCGGACCCCTCTTTTCTTCTGGGTTGGTTTTTAATTCTCGAGGACGAGAATGTTTTGAGAGGTATCTAATGTAATGGCCCGGACCTCTCTGGTCCATTACTCTGTGAAATGTTGGTGTTGGAGGTGTTCTAGGAGGTCTAGGGGACTTATCCCCAACACTTTGCCAATTTTCTAGTTCTGTGAACAGTGTTTCCAGTTTTATGAACAGTAACAGATCAGTGAGACAGATCAGTTTCACGGATCGGTGAGACAGATCAGTTTCATAGATCAGTGAGACAGATCAGTTTCACAGATCGGTGAGACAGATCAGTTTCACAGATCGGTGAGACAGATCAGTTTCACAGATCGGTGAGACAGATCAGTTTCACAGATCGGTGAGACAGATCAGTTTCACAGATCGGTGAGACAGATCGGTGAGACAGATCAGTGTCACAGATCAGTGAGACAGATCAGTTTCACAGATCGGTGAGACAGATCAGTTTCACAGATCGGTGAGACAGATCGGTGAGACAGATCGGTGAGACAGATCGGTGAGACAGATCGGTGAGACAGATCGGTGAGACAGATCGGTGAGACAGATCGGTGAGACAGATCGGTGTGACAGATCAGTTTCACGGATCAGTTTCACAGATCGGTGTGACAGATCAGTTTCACAGATCAGTTTCACAGATCGGTGAGACAGATCGGTGAGACAGATCAGTTTCACAGATCGGTGAGACAGATCGGTGAGACAGATCGGTGAGACAGATCAGTCTCACAGATCGGTGAGACAGATCAGTTTCACAGATCGGTAGGTGTACAGTAACGGTAGGTGAACAGTGTTTCCAGACTCCAACAGTTTTGCCCCTTTTGGCGTTTCCTTTGACGTAAAATACATTTAAAGCCTTATTTTAAGGGCTCTTAAGGCCGATTCAAATTCCATAAATCCTATATTAATTATTCCTAAGTCTTGGAATGTTTTACGTGGTCAAACCGCGTGGGTTAATGCGATCCATTTTTAATGGAGAATTAACCGGATCTTAAACCGTCACCTCGTTAAATCTTAAAAAAGGGACGAGATATCATTCTTCCTGGTTCTTTCCCTTTGTTCTCGATTAAGAGGCACTAGAACCTTTCAATACTTCCCGTAGGAGTTGCACAAACAACCCTTACTCCTAGGATCAGTCCCGCTCTGTTGGATGCAACCAAGCTGTGCCGATCATTCTTCCACATAAGTTGTCGCGAGGGGAGGATCGTGACCTGCTGTGTGGATAAAGGACGTCAAGAACTCTTCGAGGTAGGGGATTCATGGCTTCTCTAATTATATATGTGCAATCGTAGAATTAGCATGATTTATTCCTTTGGATCACAATGAAATTGACCTAATTAAATACTTGAACCGGATTAAAAGAATTGGTTGATCGCATGCTGTTGCTTTATACCGTGATAACGGTTTGCCTCATGTTTTCCTAGATATAGTGATATCTATGTTTTCTTTGATTTATTGTTCGTTCATGATAGAAATTGATAATGAACGTAAAGCCGGAATTAATTGTTGATTAATTGGCTAAAGATAAAGAGGCATGTAAATTAATCTGGTTGTTGTCGTTGTTGTAGTTGTTCTAATTTGAGGATATTCAAATTAGGGAAGTAAGCATGGTTATTTAATTGTGATAGCTTACTGATTAGGTATCCATGATTGGAACCTACGAATAACAAATCTGTTAATTCAATATGGTATAGAGAACAGATTATGTGGGAATTTCAAAAAGGGTTCTGAGTTACCCTCTTGTTTGTTAAAGGGCCGAGAGCCCATTTTGTGATGTTTGTTTTCCTGCTGCTTGTGCTGTGATGTGAGCCTGGATGGTTGTTGTGATATGTAGAGGCATGGAGGCCTTATAGTTGTGGCAGCGGATGATGCCTAGTGTGGCGAGATGCATCGGTTTATGCATATGGGTGTCAGGGAGGACACCGGGGGTGATGGAATGGGACGGATATGGTTGCTGGTTGCTTGTGGTTTTCTTGAATGTTAATCTACTTTGCTTTTCCCCACTGCTCAAGGCAGCTGGTCTTGCTTACCCTCATTCTGAAGGAGGCGAAGACACGCGGGGTATGCCACGTGCTTTCCGTGTTTAGCCTCTCGATGGAGGATGGGTCTATGCTCTTTCTATAGGCGGCAAAGACTCGACGGGTAGTATATCTACTCACCGTGTTGAGCCTCCTTTGTGTTTAGAAGCATAGGATGTTTTTCTAGAATGCCTGGGAATGTGGAAAAGTATTTCTGTATTGAATGTTTGATTAAATGGTGAAAATCCACGGGGATGGAGATGCTGGAATTTAAAGGTGATGTGAATCTTAAAAAGGAGCAGTTGTATTGAAAGTGACGCCATTTCAGTTAAATGGGGAATTGTTCAATCTTAATTAATGGTTAAAGAATTAACTAATGTACAGTGGAACTGATAAATGATAATGGGGTAATCTAATAAAGCTCTTCAATTGGTTGTGTGCTTATAGGATACCTAGTCTTAGAAGTAGCAGCCTGGAGTCTGAGAGACGTTAGCTGCAGTTGTATCTAAGACTAGGTAATGCCCATAGTGTGGAGGTGAGTTACTTATATATTCTGTACTTTTTGTGTTTCTATACGCTACTCCACCCTGTCGGTAAGGGCAACTGACACCCCGGGGATTCTGAGCCCTGGGGGGTGTTTTCCCCAACATTCTGATGGGAGGTTGAATGGCTGACTACCCCCTTTTGGCCCCGCTCTCTTCTCTTGGTAGATCTTAGTGCTGGTAGGCACAGTGGTTAGTTTTACCCATATATGTGTGTAGAGGGCTGTAATGGCTTGTGGTTATTTCACACACATATATTCTGGATATAGTATCCTATGGACTACTATAGGTGTAACGTGTATAGGCTGTGATGGCTTGAGGATCCTTACTCGGTGTATGGGCTGTAATGGCTTCAGGTATAATACCCGACGTATGATACACGTTATTCGAGCTGTGGTGGCTCCCGGAAACTACCTAGTTACTTTTGGTTGTGAGGATTGTGTGGAGCTTAGCCCAGGTGTCTGCGGGCAAGCCTATGTGGTGCACGTGGTGCAGATTGTGGAGCTTGAACCATGTTGATATGGGCAAGCCTTTGGAGAGAGATGCACAGGACGTATGTCGTTGGGGCAAAGCGGCAAACCAGTGGGGAAGTAGTAGCGGGGTACCCTTGATATTCTTTACTACATGCTATATTCTTGTATGCGTTACTTGGTGAGAGTAGCCTTGGTGAGGTTGGGAACATAGTATACCTGTTTAGGTGACGAGTTAGTTTCACTTGTTGTTCACTGGGCTTTAGCATGCTTTCTTTACTTTCGCACGAGAGTCTTGGGGAGGATCCTACTGAGTATACTGTTATACTCACCCTATGTACATATAAACTGTTTTTCAGGTCACTTGGAGCAGGTTGGAGATCAAGCTGGTTACTACTAGCTTGCGGTTGGAGGAGGAGCTGTTCGGGCTTGTGGTCGCTGTCGTTTTACTTTCTTTTGGGTACTTTTAGTTTCCCCTTTCAGTTGTAGTACTTTTGCATGACATTTCATATATGTACTTGGGTTTCTTTTACATTTCAGTTATGAGTTGGAGTTGGTTGGATTCTATTCTATCTCTCTCTTCTGCATGTGTTCTCTTAGAGGGTAATGCCTCCCATTTGTGTGTGTATTATACCCTTGGTGCTAGTCGCCAACCCGGGGCCTACTGGAGGTGGGACTCGGGGGTCATTATCTCCCTTTTCACATTGCCGGCCCAGGAGGGGTACACTTTGTGGGGAGGGGGTCGTGACATCTCATGCTTGTGACATTTTTATTTTAACTTTAAATAAAAAGTTATTTATGTCATTTTCCAACCAAAGTGGTTCCATGGGGTCCCCAAGATGACCAATGGATTGTCTTGGTCGGCCATGACACATCATATGAGGGTAGGACATGTGTCTAGGTCATTTCAAATTATTAAAACATTATTTTTGCCTTAAATTACACTAATCACCTCTAATCGCGATTAAGAACATAAAAGTTACTATTCACCAAAAAATTATTTTAATCCCATTGAACCACATTTTACTTACTACTAACAACCATGTATGTCCGATTTTTGAAATTCAAAACACAGAGTTGGAAAAATTTCATTTAAACGAAAAATCAGTTTCATTAACTACCACTTAGTGGTTTCACTATTCATCAAAAATTGACGTTTTTCAGAAAAATAACAAAAAATCACCCTAAGCTATATTTGATATTCTGAAATAAAAAATGATTTCTATTTTACAAAATTCAAAACATATAAGTTGCAGTAATTAATTTAATAATTAATTCCCTCTGTTAATACAAATAGAGTGTTTTTATGAAACAATATCTATTAAAAGATTGACCCTAGTTTAAGTCCAATATCTAAGTGAAATTATTTTCAATGACCACTATTGGATAAATGGTAAAAATATATTCTAATTTTACTTTAAAAGCAATTCAAAAGATAATCTAATCATATAAATAAATTTGATTAAAAAGAGGTTTTGAATTAAAATAAAACATTTTTCACTATTCATTAAAAATGAACTTTATCGGAAAGATACCAAAAATTTACACAATGTTAATTTTGATGTCTCTACTCTAAAGAAGAATTTTATTTTGTCAAATATAAGACATAAAATTGTCAAAATTGTATTTAAAAGAGGTTCTCCCTCAACAAGCGATTAATCGACCTTCTAAAGAACATTAGAAAGTTTACGCTTAAAAATTGAATTCAATCACATTTTTAATCCTCTAACATTTATTGTAAAAAGTAAAAATATTTGAAAAACATATATAATCATTTTGTAGTTAGATCTGTTCATTACCGTCATTATAATGGCTAAGTGTTAACTACCATTTAAAATAATATTATTTTATTATTAGAGTGCAACGTAAGATTCCCAAGAAACACATTGTTGCGTATTGGGTACGCCATCGAGCATAGTGTCCCCTTTAAAGTAATATTAATAATTTATTCACAAATATGGATAAATATAAAAATGTCATATTCTTTATTTACCTGGGGTGTTACAATTATAGACCCAAATATTCTCTAATCCTCCATGTAGTAATGGTTTCTCTATAATTATAAATCTATTAATGATCCATATGCACTAAAACATCATAGTTATAGAACATTTATCCTTATGTCATATTATATATAAAAAATCATCTAATTGTACCCAAAAATCCAATGGGATGTTTCCAATAACTTATATTTGAAATCTTATTATTTATTTTATATAATTTTACACCATATATATATACATTTTAAAATCCATCTGAACCATCTTCTAAATAACCTTCAAAAACCTTTTGGGGAAAATATTAAATTTTCATAAACATTATCCTTATTCTCATTCCCATAATGTGTGACCCAACAAACTATACTAAAATTAATATCAACTATGATTCATAAATCTATAATAATATGATAAATGTATCCTCATGTAAGGTGTCATTTCTTATAAATCTCTGAAGGGATATAGCATGATATCTATCAAACATATATATGTCCAAACTTATGTCTTCTATCTATATAATTTCAAAGTATAAATTATTATATAGTACTATTTTCCATCAAAAGGATTAAAGATAAGACATGAATTATATATATTCTATATAAATATATAGATATTTTTAATTGTCTCGGTATATACTAACATGATATATGAATAAATAGCATGTAATTGATTAAATCATATGATAACCTCACATTACCATCACCTAAATTGATAATAATATCATAATTACAATGTATAGTTATGTTCAAACACATCTATAGTATATCTAAATAGTGGGATCATATTACAAAATCATCATATCAGTATAAAATTACTCTCTTGGATATGTCTCAGTTATTAACATGATTGTTAACATAGCCAACAATCCCTATATTAGAAAATTTTAATGCCTAACCTATGTAAGGTATCATGGTTTGAATTTTATAAAATTATATATCTTAAAAGACCCATGTGTAGGGATTCAGTATAAAAAATTTACCCATATCATATTGAATATTTTGTATATGGATGTCCATGTGGAATTCATAGTGGGTCATCAACAAAAAAAAATCGCATGTCGTGCAGCAAGAGAATAATTTATATCTCTATAAGAAATCATTATTCATCTATCCATAACATTTAATCACAATTTATAATACATCATGATGAATATATGGTAATAATAACTGAAATTCATACATTTTGAGGTCCTTTATCAGTTTTCTTAACATTTTATATACATATCCAAGAATAAAAATGTTAATTTTGAGATTTCCTTTCTTATGGAATGATTTATTTTATACTCCAAAACACTTTCGTGAATACAATCTAACCCATTAATAAGAACTAATAATATTAAATGTCATATAATAGACCAATTGAGTGGCCTTTTTTCTCTCTCGGTATTTTTGGTTTTAATAAAATCATTTCATCTCTAGGTAATTATTCACACACCTCTATATGACCATATAAAAAATCCTTCAACTAATCTCTTATAGTGGGTAACATCTAGAAAAAAAATTGGTAAAAAAATAATAAAACATTGGAACACATTCCAGATTTAAAACACTTTAAAAATATTATTCAATCTACATTAAATTATATCACCAAATGTTATAATGTTAAAAACATATTTTTTCTTATTACACTATTATTATGTTAATAATTATTTTAATTAGTATTTCTACATAAAATATTTCCATAGAGATCCATTGGTTACCAAATTTGACAATACATTGTTCTTTTCCAACATGTAATAAAATATTTTAGTTTATAAAGAGATATTACTTTGGTTATTGTGACTAAATATTACTTTTTATATTAATATTTAATGATATACGCAAATATATTTTATGATTTTTACTCATAGTAAATTTTAATATTTAATGATTTAATATTTAATTTTTTTCCCTTGAACTTCGCTATATCCAAATATGCTCCCACTAGAATCATACATAGTATATTTCCCAAAATATAATTTTAATTCAAACAAAATATATATTTTTTATAATATAACACATATTTCCCTTTGTACGAATATTAAAAAAATAAACAATTGAAATTATATCATATATGTAGTTATATATTATTTAAGTATTTTTCAAAAAATAATATTTTAATCATCAAAATATAAAATTATTTGGTTCGGGAAAATCATTGCCTCTTATTTGAACAAATTTCAACGATAGTATCTTTTGTCCTGTGTAGAAATATGTTTATCTTTGTTTTATTCACAAACATGTTATTGAGATTTCTGAATAATAATCCTTGTGTATCAACATAATTAATCATAAAAACTAATAGATAATAAATATATTTTAATACCACAATAGAGAAATGAGATAATTATACACATCCATTATTATCAACCATAACTGTTTAAAATAATACTATCATTCCAATTCTTGATTCAGAAATCATTTTTATCTCATAAATTTAAATTTAATTTTTTATTCAAACAAAAATGTATATTTACTCTTGTATATTCCAAATATTTGTAAAACAAATTTAAATAATATACCCTTAAAAGTTAACCAGTTGATTCCCCAACATAGATATATTACTTGTAATTCTGATGGATTTTTATAAAATCCTTCAATTATCCTGAACATTTTCTTACAATTAATGAATTTTTCTTTCTTGTTGACATATTATTTTTTTTCACTGACCTTGAATGGAATCTCTAAGTAAAATTTCAGGATATTATATAATGTAATTTTACTATGGTTTAAAATTTTACAAAAATATATGGATAATAAAGCACAAAACCTAAATTATTAGTTTCCACATCATCAATTAAAAAAAATGATAAACTAGGGTAAACATTAACTAAACCCATTCATATTTTTAAAACCCATCTATCAATAATAACATAACGACTTCTATTTAAAAAATAGGACATAAGGTAAAAATTTAATCTCATTAATTATTTAGTGTCCCCAATCATATTATGTCCATGAATATAGAAGAAAGTACCTTTAGTCCTCTTGAATCTAATGCCTTTGAATTGTTTATTGAATCTTCTCATTATTCTCATAAAACTTATTATTTACTTATTAAACTATTTCAAATAATTTTTTTTCACGATGGTGTTACTTGACGCATGTGATAATATAATTTCTTATGAATAATTATTATAGTTATATATTATTCATATAGGTTTCAAATATTATCATTTTATCGTCTAAATATATTCTCAATGTCATATTTTATGATGATGATTAAGACAGCCTATATTTTCAATCTTAAATATGGATCCCATTGACACATAATTTATAGACATACTTTGATACCATCTATAAAATCCTTGATATAACAATCTAGAGTTAAAAACTCATAATGATTACTAAATATTTACATTTGAATGAAATTTTTAAGTTTTTATATTTAGATAAGTAGGACACAACTTAATCAAATATATCTCTTGCTCTTCAAAACAATGGTAATGATTCCCATTATATATAAAAAACATAACTCCTAATTGTTCTTCAACATATTCAATAAATTATTTAACATAGTTTAAAATTATAATAATTTCATGTGTACAATTTTCTACATAACCATGAGGAATGATAATATAAGAAGTAGTTAGCTCAAATTCATAATAAGAAAAAAATATTATAAACCAAGGAATAAAACTGAAAAAAAAACATTTTTGTTGAAATACTATAACAACATGAAGCCATTATCAAATTGAAACGAGGATATTTCATTAAACATGATAATAAATGAAAACATTTTTACTAATAATAATACTCTCATACTAATGAAATTAATAATGGTGGTCCTCAAAAACCCCATTTCATGGAAACATCTCAAGACACTTTATCTTTTGGTGAGACCACACTCAAAACATAATTTTCAATTGGGTAGGAATAAACCATATACCCAATCATTTTGTTCTCAAGAGATGTTCGGATACATCAATGTATTATATAATTTTAACCCATCACATGGATAACTCCATTTATTTCACCAAAAAGGTCAACAAGGCAATTCATACCATTACCTAAGTAGCGTTTGGATGAGTAAAAACATGGTTATTCATTTAATTAATAAAAATTATTATAAATACATGATTAAATTTCATTGGATGTAAATAATCTGTTAGAATTAAAAGACATTTCCCAATATATATTAACGTGGAAACATCATCAGATCCCATCTATAGAAAAAATTGAAATAGTTGAATATTATATTTTTAGCCTTCCTCTAATCATCATTATTTTAATGACAATATAAGGAATTCCATACCTTTCCCAATTTCAATAATATTGATAACATGACTAAGATTTTTTATCACCCAAATAATAAAAAATATATATTAATGTAAAAAACCTAACACAAAAATACTATTTGAGTATAACATAATCTAAATGGATGTGGATGTGAAAAAATTATGATCATTTAGAAATCCATTTTTCTTAAAAACAATTATTGTTGATGTTACAGGACACAACAAAAATAAATTATCCAACCAGTTATGTAAAAACTCGTTTAAAAATTAAAATTTTAAATGAATCTCAAATTACGATCTTGGAAAATGAAATTTTTTTTTATTTAGTAAATTTGGATAAAAATGATTTTAAATGGATATTTTAGTAATTCATTATTTTTTTAAACACCAATTGTAAAAAAATAAATAAACCCATATTGTAATTATGAATTAAAATTTTCAAAGAGTATTATGGAATACCATAAAAATATTATGGTTGTAGATCCCAATAAAGGAAGAACAATGTTATGGATAAGAAATTATAAATCAAGGTGGAGGATGTGAGTTTCCAAAAATCCTTAATACTAAGGAAACAACTATAATAATAGCCATAAGAATAAATACACATTATTTGGATAATAAAAAAATTATATAAATGTAAATAATGTATATAAAAAAATTGGACATTGAATCAATAGATCAATATACAATGGAGTCATGAATAATTATTTAGAATATGTCAAAAAGTATTCGAATTCATACCACGATAAATATTATGGAATTCATTATAACTTGAATCAAAACACAAGAATGAGAGGTTGTTTATTTGAACATAAAATAACATGGTCAAAAGATAATAAATGTTATTATATCTCAAAATGGTAGTATACAAATCATTTAAAAAAAATTAGGTGCATAATTTCAATTGTGTCTTAAAGAGAGGAGATGACGAAAACCACCCACACCACTCAGGTGAATTCTATATATTTAACCCTTGAGAGTTAAAACATAAAATTCATATTTGTATTCCATGAAATTTAATTGATTAATGATAATATATCCCAAATTTATAGTATGCACACAATGAGAGTGAAAATAAATGCCTAAATAAAATACATGTGTTATTGAGGATAAATTGGGAAGAAAACCATTAAAATTATTCATTATTTATTTAATCACTATAGTGACTCATTGTTTTACTAAAATATAATAGGATTATTTTTTGGAATATTTCTGATGCTGGGAGATGAGTTGGTGAAGGATTTCGTGGCTCAAAGGAGACTCATTGTGGTGATATTAAAAATATTAATTATGTTGTATTATATTCTTGGGGATTCAATGGAAATGTGAAATATCTCTATGATGTCCTAAAAATAAAAAATATGAGACTATGGTTGTGTCCTGAAAGTGGTGTTTACCCAAGGCGCAACTTAATCTTTTTCAGTGCTAGTTGTTCAATCGGGGGGCGTGTGTTGGTGGGCAGTTAAATGGGGGATTATTTATTTAATTATAATTTAGGTGATAATCATCCTCCATTACAGAGATATATGTAACTATATTGACATAAAGAGAATAGGTTTAATTGAGTCATATTTTTTGATGCCGATCATCTCTGAGTCAAGGTACATTATATTTCAAGCCCTGTTTTGGACCCAAAGCTTCATCCTTTCTCAATCAAGGTATGTGGATTTGATTTTTATTTCTTGATCCCATTTTTTGTGTTCGTTTATGGTTTTATAGACCTGTTGACTCTTTTAGAGAGCCTATATGGGTTGATTGACTATTCTCAAGGAAATCCAGAATGATTCAGGATGCTTGTAAGGAATTCATGTTTGGAATTATGATCTAAATGATTTATAGTTCCATGGAACACATTATGTGTTCTTCTGATTTTTGGAGGATGACATTTTGGGAATACATTCCATGTATTTTGGATACACATGGTGTAGTGACAACATGTCATCTGGATAAGTAACATAGATAGTGTAGACATGCAAAGGGACACTGTCATGTTGATGTACACAACCAAGTACACAGACACAGATAGAAATACATTAAAATAACTGGATTCACAACCAAGTGGCCAGGAAGACCAGACATGATATCCACCAGGGGTGTAGATCATTTGGATTGAGATCACTTCCAACCATCTATAGGAGGGGGCAAGACAATAGGACTAAAAGGAGTCACACACCAGGTGGAAGGGGTACATGTCAGGTATATTTCAACATAAAAAATGACTTCAGATATGGTATATAGACAGGGGTAGGAGTCTATGAACATGTCATGTACCTTGGGTAAACAACATGTACTCCATTCTGTAGATTCTTGAACCAATAGTATCTCTATCTTCAAGGATTTAATTTTGAATAGTGAAGCAGTTTTCTATGGAGAATGTGATGGTGGACACAATATTTTCATGTATTATAAGGTGTGTAATGATTCATGTATGACATTGTTGTAGTGGTTCAGGAACATATTTATTGATCATGGTGGATCTCTAGGATTATGTCGGGGTCGGTACCCTTCCCTATCATCGTAGGATGTGCGTCCCTTGTACTATTTAGGCTTGTAGAGAGGTTCACCCCTATCGTAATAAGGTGTGACTAACTTTCAGTTAGTTATCATATGTAATGATATATAACATTCATTATGATACTTTGGGAGTTTCTTCATTGGAATAAGAGTACGGTGTGGTTCTTAAAGATATTCAATGGGACTAGCACTCCATTATAGCATCAGGGTGCATGTTTTCTTTTACCTATCTATTTGGTATGAGATGTAACTATCCACATCATGGGTGCTATTCCTCCACACAAAGTGTAGTTATCTCAAGGATTGGTACTCCCCTAATGGACTAGGGCATGAGTCCCCCATATTGTTCATGTATATGGATAAAGTGATACATATTCATTATGGGGTGTGGGGCCTCCATACTCATTGGCTTGTCAAAGTATGTAATACATTATCATGTCATGGAGAGGATCCTCAATCAATATATATTGTATCCCCCACCAATGTTATGGTTCGTATCCATCGTATGAGATATATATATATATATAGTGGGTACTCCCCTATCATGCTAAGGTGTGGTCCTTTTTCATTATAGTCATAAATACCATATCATTTAAGGGTTTGGGTCTAAATACATGTTGTTTTGGAAGTGTTTTTTCTCCCATGTAATACAATGGAGGAGGTCCTCTAGATTATAGTTGGTAATCATTGGTCGTGTTAGGGAGTAGTTTCCCCATAGTGATCATATTGGTCGGGTGGAAATCCTTTTTTTTATTATGATGTAGGTCACCTATCCCTAGATAGGTACTCCCTTCTTATACTAGGATGAAGTACCTTTATATACATATTTGTATTAATGTATCATTTCATGGTGTGGATCCTCTATTCACATAGTTGTACACCCCTAATGTGTGAGGTTTTATTACTTAAATTGAGTTTGTAGCTCCCTCAGTTGAGGAGAATATTTATTATAAGAGATACCCTCCAATAATAATGAATGAAAAAGGGTAATGAGTTTTTTCTCCATCAACATGGTGAGGTTTGTACATCTCTTTAAGGGTACATTAGTGGATTTGAAGGATGGTTAAGAGCTAATACTCCATCAGTTATGGAGAAGTGGTGAGGTGAAGGTCCATCCCCCCAAAAAATATAAAGTTAACTCACATAATTCAATATAATAGATAATTTCTCCCTTGATTGTGTTCAGTAGAGAGGGGAGGGTTTCTCTACATAGGTTTTTATGTGATTTTTTAAGGTGAAAGAGAGTGATGTCTTGACATCTAGTAATGTGGATTAAGTTCTACCAAGACATAAATTACTTATGATGTGTGTTATGTTATACATCCCATTACAGACTAGAGAGTTGTTTCATGATTGATTTTATCTCTCAAATGAGCATAATATGTTTTGGAGTGGGTCATTGATTATTTTACTCTAGATGTCCATTAGATTTGCTCCTTGATTAGAATCATGTAGTTGGCTATGAGTTTAAGAATTCAAGAGTCATTAATCGAGATACGTGTATATATGTTTGATTCTTGGATTCCTTGAAGTGTTTTCTTAATTCTTGTTTTACACCACATGTGGAATAAGATTACTTGTTTTTTCAATTCAATGATGTGTTAAATATGTTTTTATATCATTTTTGTTCCCTATAGTGTTTCAATAAAAATGTTACATTTTAGTTTATCCCTTATCCTTTTTTTAGAGCCTATAGTGTATTTTTATAGTCACCCATGCATGGTATTTTCCCACACATTTTGTGTAATTTTCAAACCACATTTCATTTTGATAGGGTCCCAGGAAGACCTAATGAAGTTTCTTCTTAGAGAGCTAGACAGATAATGGTGTTTACTAAATCATGGTCTGGGATCGTTCTATTAGTTTTATTTGATAGTGTTCCACGTTATTTGAGCATGTCTCACAATTTACAGTTTTTGGGGAAATTGTATTTTTCTTTTTTATACATTCAATACTCTTGTTTTTCTCTGGTTGTGAGATTGATGTTTGAATTAACTTATTTTTAGATTATATTATACCTACACTATTGAATGGGGATTTGTGTGGGTGTGTGCATATTGTTAAAATTAGCTAAGGCCTCCTGTTTTTTCCTTTTCATACTTAGTGCTAGATGCTTGCCGCAAGACTATTGGAGGTTGTCATGGAGTGCTCTTGTCTCAATTCCCATTGGTTTGGGTCATGATAGAGTTGTATCAGAGTGTGTTATACAATGTGAATATATTTTAGGGAGCTTGGATAGTGTTTCATATAAACTCCTACGTTGATGTAAAGGCCTATGTATCCATTCACTAGTACATTGGAAGCCTGATTTTTGACATGTTACAATATGACCCTTATCATAGAAAAATATTATTATATTCATCATATAAAAATAGGTTCTGGTTTTCTTGTCATTATTTAGTCAGCTCCACAGATTTCTCTTTTTACCATGGCATGAATTGATTCTATTTTTGGATGAAACAACAATAATAGCCATTTTGTGTTCTATGTTGGGATTTTGATGATGACCAGAAAAGGGATTAATATTCAATGTATTAGAAATGTTATGAGGTAGTACCTCTGTGTGGCCCTCTATATGACCCACCAATAAAAGAGTAGCTGGTTGTGTTTCCAGTGGATGATTTGGAAGCACATAGGCTAAGATAACTTATTTATTTACATAGGTAGTGACCTGTAACTGATTAGTTTTATGTATAATATCATATAGACCATTATTCTCTTAATTAATTCATGCACATTTTCCATCTTGTGAGGACACCTACTGATCAGATGATGTTCCTCATGGTGATTCTTATACTTGTATCATCTTGCTGATGGTGGAGTATGGTGATGGAAACCCATGAAGAAGCTATTCCCTCTTGGGTGGATATTGAGAATCTATTATGGGAATAATTATATCATTAAAAATTGATATTTTTTCATTTCTATGATCTTATATAGATTTAGTTTGGTTGTGTGTTTGTATTATAGTACTCATCCAGGTCTAAGGACATTTTGAGATACCCTATAGATAAGGATTGTGACCAAGTTTTTAGATTATGGACCATTGATATGGGATTCCATAGAGATGTATGAGTAAGAGTGTCTCTTAATTCCATTTGTTCTATTCGGTGATTATGGTGATATATCTGATGGTGGAGAGTATACTGATAGTTGTTCTGGAGGATATGGCCACTAGTTATGGTCATGAGACCAAGACATCTGTAGATGCAAAAAGATGAAATCCAAAAGTATTATGATTAAAAATATATACCCATTTTCAAACATGATAATGTGGCCCCATAATTAAGATGATATGATGGGTATTTTTCATGCCATAGGGGAAGTTGTTACTACATGAGGTTTTCGGGCACATCTTTTTAACGATTTTGCAATCAATCATTATTCTAGGAGGGTGTCATTCTATGGACCTTACAAGAAGAAGAATCATTTGTATAAGGTCATTATTTATGATATATGAGATGGAAAACGAGCTGTAATTGAATCAATATGTTGTAAACAGTTCTAGTTGGCACCACCACACCCAGGTGGGAAATGCTAGGCATAAAGAGCTGAAGGATGGGGAGGATAGTTTCATGACACACAATCATTTCATCTAGAGAAATTATAGTTTAATAATGTTATACAATTTTTCTTATTTAATTTTTTCATAAGTATAGATAGACATTTTTTATGTATTATTTTCTTGACACATATTACTCAGGGTATGTCCTGGGTGACACGTTGAATTGGAAGAACACTTTGTGGGGCTGTTTGATGGAGATTTGAATGCATTTGGAAAAGGGATGCATCCCCTTCCAATAATATTTTTTTTGAATTAAAAATTATATGGTGAGTTAGTTCCTCCAAATGCTAATAGTTTCTTAGTGTGGTGGATGAGTTCCTTTTACTTACGTGTTTAGGTTAAGGATGCATGAGGGAGTGTTGGAGTAGGACCTAGTGTTTCTTATGGAGTCTTTAATCTCAGACCATGTTCTTAGTAGCCTTGGTGGATGGATATCATAGAATATAACCATTTCTTAGTGGAAGAGATAGAACCTATAATTTTTCCCAAGTGGGGATTTCATTCCTACAATAAAAGCTCAATTTTTTTTACTTGTGATTGGGGTAGTTGAAGTTTATATGATGAAGGTCCCATTTAGGCCCAATTTTTACACATGAGAATCCCTGGGGTTTTTTGGTACCCCAGTGGGGTCATTATCAAATTTATATGTGATATTCTATAGGAATATGTGGTATACTTCATCTAGGGGTGAATTGGATCTCTTGAGTTACATTAGTATCTTTGTCCAGGTAGTGAGGTTGTGTACCTATTGAACCTGTGATTGAAGATGGATAATGGTGTGTCGTATTTTTCACCTATTGTAATGGAGTGGACATGTTAGTTGTTGTTACATTATGTGAACATTTTTGGAGCTATAAGTGGGAGTGTTTAGCCTATGTGGTTCCCCTATGTGCATATAGGTATGTAGGACATGAACCGTTTCTAATCGTACTGCTGTTTGAGTTTTATGGGAGATCTCATTTTTCCCATTTTACCTTGTATTTCAATTTTTTAGGTCTAAAAGAAATAATTTGGGGAGGATATAGTCTCTTAGGTTTTCACATGTAAGAGATGGGATTATTTACATATCCATACATTGATTTGTCATGGAATACTTGGGATGGGAGACCATTGGTGCGGTGATATTTAAAATATTATTTACATTTTACCACATAAGTCCATATTCATTGAAAATGTGAAATAATTATATGAATAGTCTATGATTGAAAATATGGGGCCATTAATTTGTTCATAACATGGTTTTTACACTAGGCATGAAAAAAACATTAGTAAAAGTTGTTCAGTCAGGGGTTTGTGTAGATGGGGAGTAAAATAGAGGTTTATTATATTATGTAAAATTAAACAAATAACCCATCCCCAACCCTTTATTTTTTTTGTAATAAGAGAGGTGAAACCCTCCCCCTGGGAGTTATAGATTAAATGTGTCCAATCCAAGGAAAAATGGTGTCTTTGAGCCCCGTTTTGATGTAAATCATATCCCGATTGAGGTGAAGCATGTTTTGGGAGTAATTTTTGACCTGAATCATCAGTATTTCCCCATAGGGGTAGGAATATTGGATTATTACATCTCATTCCCTTTTTTATATTTTTTATCATTTTTTCACCCAATTGTGACTGTTATAGATCCCCCATGGGTTGATCTGTAGGTTTTGTGGGAAAACAGGGTGATTAGGTCTTCTCATAAGGAATCCTTATTTGGAATTACCATTTCTATGGTTTGTAGTTTAGTGTAACACATCTTGAGTACTTCCCATTCTCAAAAGATGACTTTTATGGACTACACACCATGTATTGTGGTAAAACATCTTTTATTTAACATGTATCATCGGGCCAACAAACATTTTCAGGGTAATTATGAAAAGAGACATTTTCATGTCGTAGTAAATGTCCATTTACATGGAAATAGGGAGAAATACATGAGAATGGATAGGCTACAAAACCAAGTTCTCAAGAATCCAACACACACCATGTACCAGGGATGCCAATCAAGTTTTATGATATTGAAAGTCGGTTGTGTATGGTCAAGGACATTCCCATGTGACTGAAAGGAATAACACACCATGTGACGTGAGAACATGATGTGTATATTTCAATATACATTCCAAGTACCATGTGCAGAAAAAACTAGGGGATGGTGTCCAAAAACACATAGGGTTCTGAGGGTGTGTGTTGTGTACTCATTTTTTAGAGATTATTTTGTCAATCATCTCCCTTTATTCAGGGATCGTATTCAGGCATGTGGGTATACTATCCTGATAATTTTTCTATGTAGAATACAATAATGGCCTATAAGGAAGACTATAAGAAATAGTGTTGTGTCATTAGATGATGATTCCATAGTATCTGTGAAAATCCTTTTGTAATTATCATATAGGATCACTAGGTAGTAATCAAGGATGGAACCCTTCCATATAATTTTAGAACATGGGTCCCCTAGACTCTTTTGGTAGATAGAGAATTTATCCCCTATCATAACAGGGTGTGGGTAACATACCTATAATTGTGTTACAGAATGAGATACAACATTATTGATTCTCTATTGAGTGATTCTTTACCAACATAAGTGTTCTGTGTAGTCCTTATAGTGAGGCACTATTATGGTTACTCCCCTCTTACATTGGGGCACTGGCTTCCCTTACCTCTCTATTTTGGAAGATATAGAACTCCTCCACATAGTGGGTGAGGGTCATCCACCATCAAGAATACTTCTCTCAGGGGAAGTACCCTGATGGAACTGGGTGAAGTTCCACCAAATCGTTCGTGCAATTATAGGTAGATGTCTTATGTCATTATCTACTGTCGGCCCACCATACTATTTGAAAAAATATAGTAGGTTCTTCATTATAATACATGAGAGTATGTATTCTACCAAAAAAGATAGTACTCTATAAACGCTTCAGTGTGATGTTCCTTCGTATGAGATATACATATTATGTGGGTACTCCCCTATCATTCTAGGGTGTTGGTCCTCTATCATAGGAGTTAGAACTGTTGTTTCGTTTATGTTTTTCATCCTCTATATGCACTTTTTCAGTAGAATTTTTACTCCGCTATGGTACCATGGAGTGGGTCCTGAAGCATGAGTTCATTATTCCCTATTTTTTCATCGTGAAGGTCACCCATGGTGATCGTACTCGTAAATTGGTACTCCCCTATTATATCATGGTGTGGGTCCACTAGGCATAGAGTGGTACTCTCCTAACTTAGTAGGATGTGGATCCTCTTTATTTTGAGTTGTAATCCCATTTCATTAAATGTTTTTGGTCCTCTATATAATAATTTTTACTCCCCTTACTTGTCTAGGTGTAGGTCCCCACTATTGTATGTTATCCCTTGGCTCAAGAGAATAGTTATGAGGAGTAAGAATCTCTACTTTTTATGCATGATGCAGGGTTATGAGTTAGTTCTCTCTTTATGTATTTAGGTGTGGGTCTATCCCTATGGGTATTTTTATAGATTTTTAGGATGGTTAAAAGCTAATAATATGTATTCTATAGAGTAATGGGGAGGAGTGGGTCACCTATCCCTCTCTCTGTAGACAATATTCACATGGAGCATGGTCTGGTGTAGTTTTATCCCTTGTGTGTTTAGTGTAATAAAGCGGCATTGTCCACTTTTTTTTAAACATACACAAGGTGAATAATATGGGTGATTTGACCAATGCTGATGGAAACTATAGTTGGACCTAGAGAGCCATTGTAGATGGGTTACATTCTCTCAGATATACCATCATGAATGGTTGAGTTTTTTCTTTGTGGAGTTTATCTCTTTGAAGAGTTTCATATTGGATGGTAGAGCTCATTTAGTGGCTTCTCATGGATGAGTGTTACCATAGAGCATCAAATATATTCATTTTTCTTGTAATGGATTCAGGACCTCATGATATGTGGAGTATAATATGATTATATCTGGTTGATGCTGGAATTTCTTATGGTGCAATCACATGCCTTAGTTTAAACCCCATGTGGACTGAGCTCACTATTCCTTTTAAACCGAGGATGGGTTCAATATGGAGTTTCACACTCATTTTTTATCACCAAGATGGTCGAGTGGGTCAATTCCTTTTAGATGATACCTTTTCATTTGGGTTTTTGTGTGCCCACTATGTATTCTTATACTCACCACTACCAAGACTTTTCCCCCACATGTTGTTTCTTGTACAGACCAGAAGCCTTTTGATGAAGTCCCATGAGGACACAGATTAGGTGTAGATGGGTGGGATAGACTGAATGATATGATAACTGGATCTTAGAAGATGATATTTTAGAAAACTTCATATTATATTGACCCCCTTCTTCTGAGTAGGTTGGATTCTTCTATAGTTTTTGTTGGACTTTTAATTTTCCATTTTTATTCTTTGAGATGATTTTTTGTACTCTGATTGTCGGGTATATTTATGCATGTAATTCAATTCAATTTATTTTATTTCTTCCCCCTTTCATGGTGATTTGGTGGGTAGGTATGATTAGGTAGTATAGGCTAAAGAATCTTATTTTTGTGATTTGACTAATCAGAGATATACGCCATCCCCATTCCTATTTGAGGTGGGCTTGGCGTGGTAGTGTCTTGATACCCATTAGGTAGGGTCATGAAAATCACATTAGAACCTCCTGCAAAAAAATCATAACTAAATTAATATCCATTTATATAAAATTATTCATAAAAAATACCCCTTTGTAATCGTTATAATATATTTTCATTATGAGAACAATAATTATATATGTCTGATTATAAAAGTTATGTGTTAGTAACTTTAACTATTTTATAAAATTTTATTGAAATTTAAATAAATTACTATTAGCAGATAGTATGTTAATTATTGAAATATATTTTATGATTCCAAATTATATAACATATATTTGTGGAAAATTTTATTATTTCATTCAATATTAATTTTGAATACATTATGTCATAATTAAAATGATAACAATTTATTTCTATAATTTTTTTGTTGAAGATGATTTATTAATAACTAATAATATTCATTATATAATGTGTAGAAAATGGATATATATTTTCTTATTAATCAATAATATTATCATTATTTATATTCTCAAATTCATTCATGATTTTATTTCAAATATTTGTTCATGGGGGTTGTTAATCCAACTCGAACCAGAACATGTTTTAACTCGATGGGTGAGTATGAATACAGAGTTATTTATTTTGACATAATATCCTTATAATAGAGTCTTAAAGATATTATCATAATTAAATTATATTTCTAAGCCATATTCTATTTTTTATAAAATAATGTAAAATATAAGAAAATTTCCAAAACATTTTTTCATGGAGGTAATAGTCCTCATTCACGCATGATTAAGAATCATTTTTTTCTACGATGAAGGTGAAAAAATCAGGATTTTATATTAATATTAACATATGTATTATAATTTTAATAAATTCATAATTTTATTATGTAAATTTTATATTTATAAGAATAATATTAATAATAAAATTTACATATCAGGTAATACTTATATTGGATAAAAATCTTTCCTTTGAGGTCTTCTAGAAATTTATGGGATTAGGTAAACAATGAGACACTGGGGGATTATTTTAATGGTATGGGGATCAGGGGATAGTAAAATCAAATATTTTAAAAAATTATTTCTAAAATAATGTGTATCTATGAAAGTTTTATGTTGTGTCCTTTTATAAGAGAAGAAAGGGTGAAATTTTAGCAACACTCGTCTTTTTTTAATAATGAATAAACGTTGTTTCATTGTTAGTAGATCCACATATTTTTGATAATTAAGTGTGGTGTTTATTGGAATCTATAATAAAACCAAAAGAACATTATACATGTGTTATAAAATGATATATGGTTTTACAATAACGTATTTATATTTTACTATTTTACTTTTAAACATGTTATTTTTTTACAATGTGATTTTATGATTTATTAAAAAATAAAAAATAAAAAATTCATTGAATTATATGTAATTTTTATTTAATCAAATTAAATCTCGTAATATTGTTAATATTATATTTAAACTAAAAAACTATAATTTGTAGAATAAATATTTTTATAGGAAATAACTTTTTCACTATTATGGGAGCTTATTATTTATTCATTGAAAACAAAATTATTTTTAATATATATATTTTTTGTGTATATACATAAAATAAAATTCATTATTTCCAAAAATTTATTTTAATTAAATAAATATATATTAATTCATATTAATATAATAAATATTATAAAATTATTATTTCATTGGGATCATTGTTATTAGCATTAATCATAATAATAAAAACTGTATACTCGAAAATAATGTTCCCCTTATTAAATAATTTGAAAATTATTACCCAAAATATAATTATTATATCAAATAACATCCTATATGTAGGTATATTAACCATTATGTTATTGAATGTAACACTTAATAACCCATTTTCAAGATAACTCTTTTTCAAGCATAAATTTTAATAATAGGAAAAATTTATAAGTTCCATTGAATCTAATGATACTAAAAATATTATTATTTATATTATACGATTTATGTGATATTAAGATAAATCAAAAACCCTGTATCTTCATTCATAATTTATTTAATGAAATCAATGAAAAATAATTTTTAACAAAATATTACATTATTATTTAAGGTGATATTTATGCCTAAGAAAAAATTTTAAATTGTATTTCTTTTAAATGATTTATTTAAATTTTAAAATTTATATTTATGGATATAAAAAAGATTAAAAACTAATATGTCATAGAAAAGTGATAGTATTAGAAAAATCAGTATTTTTCTTTATTTTGAAAAAATAGTTATTTTAAGAAAAAATATAAAAAATTAATCATAAGATAAATATGAAATGATTAATTAAAAAAAGTTGGGTTATTTTATCTAAATTAGGTTCATAAATTTGAAAATCCATCTTCTAATGGTAAATTCAAAATAGAAATAAAACTAATATTTATTAAAACAAAAATTTTCAACATTAAATCATATTAACAATTGATCGTATAATGCTATTGATTTTATTATTGAAATATTATGTGGACTAATAAGGTTATTTTAATATGGTGATGATCATTTACATCTATTGGTTTTTAAAATAAATTTTCAGGAAAATATTATCCTTTTAAAAGGTAATTATAATAATAGGGAGTTACGTTCTACACCATTAAATAAATTTCATCATCTCAATTTGACTTGTAATGTCAATGTAATTTCTTTATGAAACAAATAATTTATATTACACCTCAAAATGATCATGGTATTATTTTAGATAAAGAATAGGATTTATCTATATGAAAAATTATATAATAACTTTATAAAAATATCTACATCATACATAATTTTACATAAATTTATGCCCATGGAATAATATATTTATCCAAATGGAATTACATCCCAGAAACCCTAAATAGTATTGTTTTTAATTATCATACCACTCAATATCGTGTAGTTACTAAAAATTTAAATGACATTGGATACTAGGAAATAAACAGTGAAATTTCACTATATAGTGCATTTGTAGTTGGTTCATTAGATTTAATTTTTTTTCATATTATTCTAGGTAACTATCTCCACTGGTGTACCGTGTTTTGTTATGTTTATCCAAATAATGACCAACTCTTTTATAGTTTATGAAACTTATTTATGTTCTTCTCTCTTTCTTTAAAACATGTGATTTTGATAACATTTTTCACATTATCTCCCATGATACTCTATCTTTTTCTTCATTCAATTACTTATAACTTCTACTATGTTCACATTGTCAATCATATTTCATGATATATGGTAATGCATAATCATAAAATTTCTCACAATTTCTCTCATTCTCAATGGTTTTTCACTAAGGAAATCCAAATATTATCCCATGTATCCATAGTTAAATATATATCTATCCATTAATATAACTGAAAAGTGTTTTTCAGAGTTGTGAAACATTATTAATATGGGGAAATTATTATAGAAAATAACCTAAATGGGAATCAACCATAAAACCTTTAACCATCTAATCAATTTAGAATATAATTACTTCACTTAAAACTACATCAATATTAGTGTAACATATACCATTCAGGTATTTACCAAGATTACTTTAATTTTATTTCTCATACTTCGTAACCTAATTCTAGAAATTGAGTTCCAAATTTACCATGTACATTCTTAAAATCTACTAAAATAAAAAATCATTTAAAACTATTCCCTTAAAATCAACCATATATTTTCTAACACAACAATAATAATTAATAAAGTCATATACACATTTATATATATCCCAACTAATATACTCCCAATAACATACCATTTACAAAATCTTTTTGAATATCCACGAAATTAAGCTTCAATGAGATCATATATTCCTCAAAAAATTAACCATTTCATTAACCCTAAAATTGTATTAACAACTAGTTTATAATATCATATATTGAAAATATAAATTGTAATCATAAAATTTAATTAATAGTAACCAAAAACCCATATTTTTTAATAAATGAATATTCATTTCAAATTCTATTAACACTATCTAAATAATTTCTAACAATATAAATCATCACATTATGACCTCAACATCAAAAATATATTAATACTAAGAGTTATACAAACCATTTTCTTGTGATCTCCAAAAAATTATTGCTTAAAATATAACCATTTCATAAAAACAACTTTTAAGGATATTAATAGAATTTAATATATTTAAACATTAAATAACAGTAAGAATACTAGTGAATAATCTTTATATTTTTCTCATAATCCTCATAAGATTTTTAATATACTATAATATCATTGATAATTATTGCTCACTGATGAAAATATAAAATAGTTATATGAAAATATCAATCTCACTACAATTGGTAAGAATATGAAAATAATCCTTTCATTTATAAAAATAATATATTAATATTATAATAAAATTTAGTGTGTTTCTTTGTTTATTTATTAGAAATATTATTTTCCTCATATAAAACTTCTAAAGATTCATTTTCTTAATCATATTTCAACCAAATTCTAAAAAAAACGTTTTGATAATATCAAAAAAAAAAATATAACTACATCATTTTAGATAGTTATTCCCTTATGAATTTATTTATTAAAAAATACGATTATATAGAGTCAGCTGGTGACTATGTTTATTCAAATATTGTTTTTGGAGAGTATTTTATATTTTAGTTTCTCAAACTAAATTTGTTAACATAAGTATTAAATACTTCATAATTGTTCATCAATATAATTTTATTAACCAAATAATATCAAATGGGAGTCTCTTATAGATTATTTATTATTATTCCCACACATCCTGCATTATATTGAATATTAATCCAGTTTTCAGCCAACCATTTCTGTGGTGATTACACCTACAAGAATCTATGCAATGCCATATCCACATGCCAGTATCCAGATAGGGTTATATTAATAAGAAAATCAAAAAAAATATTATTCTACCAAAATATAAATATTTCTTCTTATACAAAGAATTACACTTTTTGTTACCACTAATGTTATTCTAACTTAATCCCCAAATATATTGATAATTATTTCAGTAGAATTTAATTATATGTTATTTCAAATCCTGATCAATAAATTTGAAATGGAAATCAACCTTAACTTTTCAATCACTAAATTATTCACTTCAAAAATTATAATCACAAATGTTATCTAAAAATTTCCCTTGATACCAATAGTAATTCCTTAGACTTGTACTCTTATATACATAGCTCATGACAACTAACTTTACACACCTACTTTGATATTAGCTATAAATCCTAGATAGAACCAAATATAATAAAATAATCATTAACTATTAATTAATATCTTAAACTTGAAGGATATTTTAGGTTTATAGACATAGAGAATTGGGACACAATATAAACTGATAAATCTGTTGATCATTGTATAAAATCAACTAAAATAAAAAAAAAATTATGAATGTATCTAATTCATTATAATTCTTCAATGCCTCAAAAAAATTGTACAACACATGTTTTCCTTCTAAACATGTCATATGTACTATAATTGTACTTTAATATTGAAAATGGAATCATTAGAAGGGTTAAAGACCAAAAATCAATAAAGAAATAATATTACCAATGAAATCACAGTATAAACATTAAATAAATATAATGTCGGGATCATGTAAAAAAAATTATGCCATCACAAATATAAATATGGTAGAATTCTATTTTCAATGACATAAATGATAAAAATAGATATCAATAATAATGATCTTTGACAATGGTAATTAATAATGATTGAAATTAAAAAATTATTTCATGGCCTTGTTCCATGACAATTTATTTTTCCTATTGACCTTCACTAGTACATGTTTCTAAACAAGACAGGCATGCACCGGGTACTGAAACATATTTTTTCTAATTATACATATCGATGAATTGAGGGTATATATATTTAGGGGGGCCAAATTTCACCTGATTATCTACAATAAATATAATATAAGATTCAATAATAGTTTTCATTGAATTCCCTAAAAAACCATTGGCTAAATTAGAAGATGGATGTTTATATAATAAAGTATAGGGAGTATAAATAACATAATCAACATATGTTGGAATTAAATAATAATCAATAATATTAACTCGTTTCCACATGTTAATAAAACTGATAACATGGTCATAACCCATATTGAGAATGAATTTTTATAATCAAACAATATATAGTATTCATTCCACTAATCATCCATATTGTATTAAGAAAATAGTGAATTCTACTAAGTTTCCCCATGTCAATTAATGGATTGCATGATCTTAATTCATCCAGAGGTTGAAGGTGGATTGTTTAACTTGATATATTCAAATATTCATAATCATTAATATTAAAATAAATACATATATAATTCCAATGATTTTTACTATGTTATTATCTAACATCAATTCATGTTTTATATCATCCAATTTGAACTATATAAAATGGGTTGTTCCCTCTTTATAGAAGAATAAGTATAAAACTATGTTAATTATTATAATGCATAATTATAAGCCATATGGGAGAATGTGGTTTATCATTATAAAAGAACATACACTCTAGTGTAATAAACGAAACATAGAATGAGGTTCAAATCGAGGAAAACATCCTTGGAAAAGAATTCATGAATGATGCAACTTGATAAGGGATCATCAGTTGAATATTTGCTATCATGTGGGTGAATCCCACAAATGATAACAAATATATATATATACATATATTTGAGATTAAATCATGAAATTAAAAAAAATAACAAATAACCCTTATTTAATTAAAAAAGTTAATAGAAGTGATAACATTAATTATATTTTAGTAAAGTATATTTAATATTGTATTAAAAGAGGATCTTTCTGGTAACATCCACTATTACTTTTCGAAGGGTGAAGTTAAAACACATTTAATATGAATTATTTTAATATAATATTAGATAATGGATCCTAAAATATAAAATAATGATTTATTTGAATCCAAAACATTTTATAATGAATTATATATTTTTTAAATATGTGAAATTAACTTTCTCCAAAATCCAAATTGTAATAACAGTAATAAAACCAAATTTTAATTGAAACATCATTTTTCTAGAGTGTTTTCTCAAGTAAAATATAGTAAAATTGTTTAGTGTTATAACATAATAATTGAATAATAATTGTCAAGATAAAAAATTGTAACTCAAATAATCATTTTTAGTTACAGAAAATGATTAAAATTTGGGGAACAACTGTATAAATAGACACTTCAATAACAAAACATTATTATTTTAGTAAATTCCATGAAATATTATTATATAATTTTTTTAAAATTATTGAAATATTATTTAAATTTAATTCCATACAATGGAATCATGATTTTTGACATTTAATAGCACTCGAATAATCATAATTTATACAAAAAAAATATAATTACATAATTATCGGTATAATAAAAACACATGATAGAGTTTGATTTTATTTGAACAAAAAAATGATGAAATTTTTTTAATTGAGGTTATTTAAATTCACATAGGTTTTATATAAATTACCTAAATTAAATTATATGATGTATTTAAATGTGTCGCAATGGGTGAAATTTGTGATGAAAACCCTTACTTCTTTAGTAACATATGGATCAGAGACCCTTTAGTTAAAACATGATATGTACATTTATATAGAATTACATAAAAGGGTGTAATATTAAAATATCTCAAATTCGAATTATTCTCACCTTGAAAATTATACCATGTGATTAGATATATTACTTTTCTTAATGAAGATAAATTTATATGGAAACCCTTTCTTAGTTTCCTTGTATAGTTGATCCCATTATGACATCATTCCAAAAAAACATAACTAATATAGTGTCTTTTTTTAACAATACTAATTAATATTATTCTTTAATAATTCTAATTAAAATCATTATATTCAAAACATTACATATATAAAGTATATTACGACCATCAGGTGCTACCACTAGATTACAACCCTGTGGATTTGCTAACATTGTTCTCAGGGATGATATCAGTCTTCGCTTTTATAAACCCCTTGATTTGGAATCATTTATTTTTTTCATACATGAATAAAATGTATTGTTGAGGTTGGAAGGATCAAATTAAATTAACTACATTATGTATTATAAATAATTATGGCATTATTAACCATCATTGGACACGATGTTCATTATTGATATATCATTTATGATTTTATAGTATATAACATTTATTTATTTAAAATGTTATTATTTAATTTCATATGAGTTTTTTATGTTATTTGAAATTGAATTCAATAGTAATTATATCGATAATTAGTGTGTTTGAATATTTGAATAGACCTGGCCTTATGTCCAACTTCTTAATGGAAATCCTGGTATATGAGGTGTCAGTGGAAGGTCTTGTACAGGTGGAGAGAGGGGTAGAGGTTATAGTTAAAAAATAATGTTGGAAAGATTACTCCAGAATGGATCTCTAGGATATTCTATAGGTTTAATATTTGCATCATGGTGGTTATGGAATTATTTTAGGGTGACTATGGAAATGTATAGGAGCTAAAACCAATTTGGGGGTAGTTATGCCATGGAGACATGGTTGTGGAATAGCCCCTTCTATGTAATGGAGTGATGTGGATAGAGACTGTGGGTGTGGATTAAATTTTATAGGGTGTAAATATTTTAGTTATTCCTTATCATTTTTCAACATAGATAAGGGTTTAATTGTTTCCCCCCTTCTTAATATATGAATTCTATGATGGGTAGTGCCTTGCTATAGTGAGACCTCTTCCAGGTAGTTAGGTGTCTACAGCATAGTAATACCGGCTTCATTGTGCTCTTCCCAATGGTTTATAAGACCAATGGAATTGAAATGGTCTTAGATTGTAGATTTTATTTTTAATAGCCTCACTACAGTGTTGTCTTGTCCACTAAGCCGTATTCCTCCCCCGTTGGAGCATGTTGATGGTTGGTCACGCTATACAAAAAAAATTTTATAGAACACCTATAAATTCAAAAATAAAATCAAAATTTATCACGTTTATTATCACTAATTCATTTCATGGAAACCCAAATACTTCTATAGGTTTCTTATCATCCCAAAATATGTGGATTTCAATACATTCCAGGGAAAATTTTCTATAGTGGTTTAGTAGTGTTTCCACATTATTTTCCCCATTTATCTCTTCTTTTGTTATCTTGGAATGGTTTCTATCATGGAATTTGTATTTTTTATGATCTTTTGTATAAGGGAGTTGTTTTATAGTGGTATTATATGATGCTAATTTTTTTTCCTTCGTTATGTTGTTTGATGGTTCCCTCCCTCTTGATCCATCCATGTGTATAGAATTGGAATTATTCATTTCACATGGGTGATCCGCCATTTTTAATCATGTGTATCATGTATGAGAGGATTTACTATTGATATAATTTAGAAATATATTTTAATATATATTAATTATAGATAAATAATTTATTTCTATTGAAATTGAAATGGAAGGGGTTTAATCCAATGCTTGGACTTATTTTGATATTATTTATTTTGTGATTACATTGGATTGATGCCTCACTATAAATGATGACCATTGGGGTTTTTTTCACTGTGGTTGTTGTGATATAGAGTCCATTCCATGTTGTTTTTTATCATATAAAATGTAAATTGGGTATCCATATTAATTTTTTTACAACAATTTATTCCCCAAGAAATATGGATTTTATTTGAATTCCCATAAAATAAATAAGTTGATCTTATAAGACTCCCAATGATATTTATTAAAAAATTTGTTTTGAAAATTGGTTACATTTTTATTTTCTGATGTGGGGATGATTTTTTGTGTTTTTTCTGTAGTATGTGGTTGTGATGTGAGGTTATAATGTGTGGTGTAAATGCGTTATTGTGATGTGGGGAAATGATTTGATGATAAGTGGATATGTTGTGTAGCAGTTGTGATAGGGAATGTAGTTGTGGCTGTGAAAGGCTGGTGATGTTGGCTTTTGGAATGGGAAAGATGGGACAATAATGTTTTTTTAGGTGTAATTGTACTATCTCAGGTAGTAATTATATCAACACAAACTTTTATAATTGAAATTTACATTTTAAAATTTTAATTGTTATTAAAAAAATTAGATATAAAAAACACATGCATTACATTAGTTATTTTGGACAACTATAATTTATTTCTAATCAGATTTACTTGAAGGTTAGGAATCATATATATTGATTTTGTGTCTATTATATATTAATATTATTATTAGTATATCTTAAGGTTTAAGATAAAGTTTGATTGAAATAGAAAAATGATGTGATGGAATAATTCTATAGGATCACACCATATAAGACTCATTTATCAAGGATTCTGAGGGTGATAACACCCCTGTTATTTTATCATGACCAATCCCAATCTGAGATTAATGAAATATTTAGAAAATTAATTCATTTTTATGATAAAATGAATCTCATGTAGATCACAACACAAATAATGGATATTAAACATCCCCAATAAAATCTCACCTTCATGCACAATACCAATATAGAGTTAAATTGTGTAATAAAGTGAGAAGCATCTAGACCATAATAGTATAAATTATTATAATTAACTATTAGTAAAAAAATTATTATATTCATCCTCTATTAATATTAATTTCTAAATTATTAAATCATTTGTCTGAATAAAATTAGATTTTCATATGCTGAAACAAAATTAGTTTTATCGAGAAATATGTTATTTTAATCTAAATACTATTTTAGATTATTTTCATAGTTTTAGAAATAAATTATATTTTAATAAAATATATTTTCTAAATTATTTTAAATATATATAAATTTACAATTTTTTTCTTCTTTTTTTAATTTCATTTTATAAGATCTTACGTAATTGTTGACAACATTATAAAATCTATTGTAGTTTTAAAACCTATATTTTTCAAATAAATTATGATTTAAATTTAAATTTAAATTCATAATGTTTATAAAATTATTTTTGAAAATTGGATTTCATTTTTGGATTCTACACATAAAAAAATGGGGTAATTTTAGGGAATTTTCAAAAATACATGTCTTTTTTATGAAATGTGAAATACATTAATATATTATAAATATATATATATTATAAGTTAAATAAACTCTTACTAACTTTGTCAGCATGGTAGTCACCCTTGTTTCAAAAACACATTCCCATATTACTATTATTTTTCATTTAATCATCGCTATTTATTGTCTTATAGAGAGACAATAATCCACTGATTACATTTATTAAGAAACATTCCTTCCCTTCACAATAGACACCTCCCACAATCTCGTTATCAATATACTCCCATAATGCCCTATTCCTAGCCTAAATTATACTCAAATATCTCCCCAAGCTCCTCCCACATGTCCATATCCCCTTGGTCTCCTCAAAATCTTAAATCCCTTATTCTTAAGAGGCTCTTAAGGAAGATTAATTTAAGGGCTAAATTTCATATTTAATTTTTTTTACATTCTCAAGAAGTTCATTTTTTTTCTTTTCTATACTTATCTCATCTCATATGAATGTTGTGATAACTCCAGTACCATATATGTACCATAATGTTTTCATGATAATGTAATATGTTATTTTCGTCTCTCATTTACCCTTCTATTATGCTATAAAAACACTATCAGATACGTGTCAATTTACCACATTCAAAGATGATTGGTTTTCAATTACTATGTCCATATTCAATTCTGGGCATTAATCCATTATTATTGATGAACTAGATTTTAAAATATTTATTATGTCTCATCTTTGATTCTGTAATAGTTTTTTACACATGGTTTTGAATAATAAAACAAAATCTGTTCGTTGTGATCAAAAGTCTCCAATTAACACAACAGTTTATCATTAAAGTTTTATGTAATGATTCTTATTCACTCCAAGTAAAAAACATTTACAACCACGTAATGTTCAATATGTTAAATAATAACATAAAACATCAATTTTGGACAACCATTCCCATTTTACCTGATTAATTGTTCATGTATACTTGTAAACTGGTCATGAAGCAAATAGACCCAAACAATGAAATTGAATGTCTTAACCCATCAAACAGGCAGTAAATTTACTTAAAATGGTTATAATAAATCAATTAAATATAAAATCTGTTATTTAATTAATAATTAATTAAACTAATTTGATTATTGACATCATTATTATCATTTGGAAAACAAGTTCTTACTTTTGTTAAGGGACCCTCACATTATCACTTTTATTCAAGATTCTCCTCTATGTTATTCCCTTTTATTATTAATACCTAATGAAGGTGCTTGTTTTTAAACCTTAACTATATTGACCTCATCATATATATATGATTATAGAACCCTTTATATATCATTAATCCCCTTTAACAAAACCTGTTACCATGCTGAAATTTCGTAAGGCATTCAACCCGAACCTGTATTACTCATTCAGGTTTCTTTATAATTATTTTTTTCCAAAAAAAGTTATCTATTATATTTATGTACATATTTTTAATATTTTAAAATAAATTAATTTATCAAGACCCCTTCGTTATATCTTTTTGGGATATACAATTTTTTAATTGGTTCCCTCTTTAATATTTGCCGATAAGAAAACTCATTTTAAAGGAACTTCCTGAATTCCATCCCAATTTGAAGTTCACAATATCATCAATTTTTATACACCATTGTTTTTTTTTAAATATTTCTATTTATTAATAAAAAACCCTCTGGTTTTACATATAGTTTTATGAAAATTATTATGAACTTTTCTATTTTATATTCTCTTTAGTATTTTCCACAAAATAACATTCAAATGTTTTAATTCTAAAGATTCATTAAAACCCTTTTTTAAGTTTACACTAATTTTTGACATCACATAACATGATATATGCATTTTTTCTTACTAATTCCCATTTATTATTAAATTATGTAATTTCATGTACACTTATATGATACACCCATTAATTATGTGATATGACATGATTATGATACCCATTTCTTTTCATGGGTAACCCTAATATTTAAGTATCACTGATTATATATGACTCTTTATATGGAAAACATATTTTTAAACAAGATCTAATTTGTGAACCCAGATATCATTCTAATTAATTGGGTAATTTTGAGACTCATTAGATTTTATGTGCAACAGTCTTGGTAGGTATCCTTGTAGCGTGGTACCATGTGCAATAGTCTTAGCGGTTAGCCATGATATGTGATGTCATGTGAAATGGTCTAGGTGACTAGCATTGACATGTGATAAAATTTGCAACGATATTGGTGGTTGACATTGAATTATTTTCCTTTTTGTTCAATGTGCCTTGAAACATTCTAAATTCGAGTTTTAGTTTTCTTACACACTACTATGATTCCATTTTTATAAGATCCCAAGTTCATAAATTATGATTCTATATATACCATGATTTTTGTTTCATTATGTCATACCCTCTAACCCATCTTATAAAGAATTATTCTTATGTTAATTACCTTACTAGTATTTTTCTAAAATATTTTTTCATGTTATCCCTATGTTATACTTTGCTTATGTTTGATCACAATGTTTGTTTAGAGCTTAATATGATTATTAAATATAGATATGTTTTATTTTTTCTGTTTTATGCACCAATTCATCAAAGACATTTGACTTCACAATCCATGCCTTGTAATCCAGTGTATAAATATGCATAAAATCATGTAACAACAAGTGTAAAAGTATCAGATCTCTATAGATGGCATTAGAGGACGGTCTAGATATATTTGGAAATTTGAAGAAGACACTTTAGTAAATACCTTAACTATTATACTAAGTGTAAGAAAAAAACCCCTATATTTTGGTATGTATAGATTAAGTTGTTTATCAAGAAAAAGCATCCTGATATAGATATAAACAAGTAGAGGAGGATTTTCCACAAATGCATCTTGGAGTAAAACCTGAAAACACCACTTTGTGCTAGACATGAGCAAGAATTGGGGCACAAAAACAGGTCTTACTACACTATTGGTTTGACATTCCCTCAGTAGAATATGATTTGGTAAATTAATGATCTTATTAAGAGCCACTATTAAGGGATCAACTAAAGACCCTAACAATATATGTGAGGAAACCAATAATGGAAAACATAGAATGAAACCTTTGGAATCACATGTAAGGATACACATTACGTTTATGAGTTTATACATTTATGTTTATAGTTTCCTTTTATTATTATTATCAATGTATTCAAACTGTCACATGTTTTCACCGTAGTATGTGAAATGAAATATTGAAAGAAAATTTTCTTAATGGGGGGTGAATGTACCATAACAAGGATTTTCAAATAAATTTAATGAAATTCATGAAATACTATGTATTTGTAAAAAAACACATTGTATTTTAGAGATATTTACAATCTAGTTATTTAGATAAATTTTACCACATCTGTGTTTTTATGTTTGAAAATCTGACATATGCGATTGTATTCTGGGTTTTTTTGGGTTTGATGGAAAAAGAATAAGTTTTAGTGAATAATACTACACTTGTAAATATTTTTATACCCTTATAAATATTAATTAAACCATTATGAATATTAAATCATCCAAAAAAGATGTAACCTGCCCAATGAATATAGAAATAAAAATTTTGGCATCATATAAGCAAATGTATGACATTAGTAAAAGTATTGGAATTTTTGTAAGTCATAAATAATAAATTTTAATTAATTATTATATTTAATAGGAAATGAATTTACTTATTTGTGTTAATGATTTTTTTCTTCTTGTTTTAATGTAATTTTATATGTCCTTATGTAATTTTTGAAAGCATTATAAAATAATGTATTGTTTTAAAATCTGTATTTTTCATGAAAACTAGACTTTTAATTAAAAATTAAATTAATCATAATTTGAAAAAAAAAATTGATAATTTAGATTATTTTTTGTATTCCAGACGGTGAAAATATTTTAGGGTGAATATTTGGGATTTTTCTGAAAAACATGATTATTTGAGGAAAATTGAAATACCATAATTTACCATATATATAAATTTTATGTTAAATGCACTATTAATAGCATTATTATTGAGGTAAGAACAAATGGTTCAAACCCAAATGCACATATTGCAATTTTTAGTCATGGAATAATCACTATTTATTGTCTTATGGAGGAATAATAAATAATGATTAAAATATGATGAAAACCCTCCTCCACTCCACTATTAAAACCACCCACACTCCCATATTCTCTTCACTCCCCTAAATAATTGGTCATTTGATAAATTATACTCAAATATCTACCCATTATCTTCACCCACATCCATCATCCCTTTCTCTCCTCAAATTAAAAAATCCTATATCATTAATAGGATCTCAAGGAAGATTAATTTAGGAGGTAAATTCAACATTTCAATTCATTTACATCCATTTCAACTTCCATTGTTTTACTTTCCTTCCTTACCCATCATTACAAAAATTATGTAACAACTCCAATACATTATATGTATAGAAATTTTATTATGATATTGTAATAATTTATAATCGTCTCTCCTTTACCCATCATTTATACACGAAATTAAAACACCAGTTGGGATGTGTTAATTTACCATATTCGAGGATGATGGGATTTTATTTTTTATTAACATATAAAATTATGGTCTAGAAACCATTATTATGGTTTAAACAGAATCTAATATATGTATTATGTCTTATATATAGTTCTATAATCTTTATTTACACATGGTTTGTATTTAAAAAACAAAATGTGTTCGTGGTGATCCCAAAATGCCAATTACCACAAAAGGTTATCACAAATTTTTTATGTGATGATTCAACTTCTCTCAAAGTAACCATACATAATTTCGCACCATTTAACCTTTTGGTTGTTATGAATTAACGAAAAACTTCAATTCTAGACAACAATCCTCATTTTCCCTGATTATCCATTCATTTATATACGTAAATCGATCATGAAAAAAATGGAACCAAACAATGAAATTGAACATCTTAACCCGTAAAAAAGGTAATGTATGAACATAAAAAGGTTATAGTAAATAAATTACATGTAAATGTTGTCAATTAATTGTTAAATAATGAACCTAATGTGATTATTTACCTCATTAATATCAATTGGATAAAACCATCACATTTAAGGTAAGGGAATATCTTTTTCTCACATTTTTTCAAAAATCTTTTCAATGTTATACCCTTTTATTTTAAATACCAAATAATGGGGTCTATTTTAAAACCTCCTCCATAATTCCCCCATTATTTATAAATCATGATATACCCATTTATCTTTAATTAATCTCTCTTAAGTTCACTTTTTACCTTGTTAAGGTTTCATAAGGGATTCAACATGAATCTCATTTACTCCTTCAAGTTGCATTATCTTTTATTTTTACCCAAAAGAAGTTAACTATTATTTTTATGTACATATAATAAATTATTTATATATTTAACTAAATCATTTATCAATAACCTTTCCTCATATTATTTAGTGATATATTAGTTTTTAAACGGTTCCCTCCTCAATACAACCCAATAAGAAAACTCATTTTTAAGGAACTTCTTGAATTCCTTCAAAATTTCAAGTGCACAATATCATCTTTTTTAATCCACATTTTTTATATATAATATATACCTTTATTATGAAAACCTTCCTTTTTCAATTATATTGGAATATAAAATGTTACACACTTTTCTATTTTAAATGATCTTTGTAATTTTCCTCAAAGTCGCACTAAAATGTTTTAATTCTAATGTTTCTTTAACAAATTTTTTAAGTGGTCACTTATTTGGGACATCAAAAATCCTGATATATTCCTATTAAAATTATAAATTTTCATGTATTATTTAATTCATTACTTTCATGGACACTTTAATGATACACATGTTTCATTTGTGTTATGACATGATTATGATACCCATTTCAATTCATGGGTAAACCTTATGTTTACGTAAGATTGATTTTGTGTAATTTTTTATATAGAAAACATATCTATGGTCATTATTATATGGGTTCATTTAGATTGTGCTCCAATAAATTGGGTAAATTTGAGCCTCATCAGATTTTATGTGAAATGGTCTTGGAAGATTTCCTTGACTTGTGCTACCACGTGCAACTATCCTGGCAGTTAACCATGAAATGTGCCACCATGTCCAATGATCATGGTGATTATCTGGGACTTTTGCTACCATGTGCTATGGAATTGGTAGTTAACCATGAATGTTTTCCCTCTATGTGAAATGATCCTTGAATCATTCTAAATTTATTTTTTTATTGCTACCACATTATAATGATTCCATGATTATATGATCCCATATTTATATGTTATGATTCAATATGTACCATAGTTTTTATATCATTATGTCAAAACATATGACCATTGGTATAATGCATTATTCATATATTCATTCCCATATAAGGATTTTTGCTCATCCCATTGTTTATTTGACCCTAGGTTATTTTATGCCAATGTATGAGAAAAATTAGAATATTGGAGCTTCATATAATTACTAAATAAGGAAATGTTTAATGTTTTCTATTTTATGTACCTAGTCTTCAAAGAAACTAGTCATGGAGAACCATGAATTGTATTACAATGTATAATTATTCAAAAACTCATGTAACATTATGTGTAAAATTTTAGGTTAATTATAGAATTTGTCTTTAAATTCTCTTATGATCCTTGTCTTATGAATTGTCAATCATTATTATGATCTCAAATTTGCTTGGTTTGATCTTCAAATGTTATTATCTAGTTCCATACCATTTTATACATGTTATTCTTATTAATTTTATTTTATTAACCCTTACTAAGCATCTATGTTCAACCATTTATTCTGTTTCATTTCCCTAGGTTATGGAGAATGTTTTTATATATAATTACTAAAGTTGGAGATCATTGTGGGAGATGTTGAAGATCATTCATCGAGATTGAAGCTTTTATATCCATGTTTCCAAAGACCCTCAATAATTATTGTCCAAAATCATGTATTTTTGTAATGTATAGAATATTCATCTAAAATGATATAATATCAATTTCTGTTAATCATTCATCACTATAGTTAGTATCAAAGAAAATATTTGTTCCACCTTTGGGAACTAAGATTCAAAAACATTAAGAAAATCCATATGGGTAATTATAAAGATATTTATAGGGATTTATCTAATGATAAGTATAAGGATGAGTCAATATTTCAGAAAATTTATTGGGATTATTATAAGGATAATGTTAGTGGTTTCCTAGAAATATGTCCTTATCCTGATACTACAAGTTATTTTAGATCTAGAACTAATATACCAAGGGGTAATAACTCTGACAAGATTACCCCGGCATGTCATGAGGTAATCTGGTACAAGACATTTGGCCTTTCTTCATACTAGGATTGACACTCCCAATGGATATGATTTGGGAATTCATAAACTCTTCAAAATATGTCATAATGTTTTTAAATAGAATATGACTATGAAAAACCTATGATAATCCAAAGGTGTCAATGTTTAAATAATTAGGATCCATAATCTAATCATCTTATAAGTACTTTATCATGATTATATGGTATCCCATTATGAATAATGTTTCTCTCACAATTCATTCTTGTTTTATTAAATAGTTAGAATTATAAGGAACATGCTTAATATTGAGTGTTTCAGATGTTTAATGTATTGGTGTTATGAAAATTGATATTCAAACTAGAAATCTCATAACTATAATCTAGAATTTATTATGAGTATTGTATATATATATGATAAAAAATAGACAAAAATTGACATGTGAAAGGAATGTGATGTTATTCTAGTATTGTTTACATTAAACACAATATGCATGATTATATTTCAGTAAAGGAACCTTAATACATGATTCTTATTTCATATTCTAGGAAAGAGGTATTAAGGAATAATAAAATGAATCATGAGTAATGGTTTATGAATATAGTTTTATAAATGAAGTATTTTATGTTTTGGAACATCAATGATTTTTTTATATGAATCAAGTAATATATAATTTTTATAGTATATTTTTTCATTATGGATTGAAAATAAAATTTTGAATGATGTTAAAGATATAGAAAACTGATTTCATGTAAAGGTGATATTTAAATTAAGGTAAGGTAACCCTTAATATATTTATGGAGATGAGATAATGATGTTTGGGTAAAGATATTTTGGTTATAAATAATTAAATTGGATGGTATAAATTACACTAGACTTATTATTGAAATTTTTTTTTATGTCCTCAAGGATGATGTTTAAAACTTCATGGATTTAAATAATTTATCTGGTAATTAATAGAATATAGAATCATGCATGTTTTCCAAAATTATTTTTTTTAATTCAGGATATTACCATGTTTCAAGAAGATTTATTATGAGGGTATTCAGATATTTCTAATGTGACAACAGAGTGGTACTTTGTGATATAATTGGGATCAATGTTAATCAGATTTCATGAATTTCATTCAAAATATTTTATTTAATCATATTTACATAGCGTTATAAGGTTAAAAATTTATTAAACATTTAATTAAAATTCATATGATTCCTATGAGATTAATTTTCAATCTCTACATATAATGACTTTTTTCACACTGCACAGCATGTTCAAACTACATTGGGATGATGATAATTAATGAAAAATGGGATAGAATATAATGGATATCATGACCTATTAGTTCTTTAGAAATGAAATATTTTGAATCCATTCTATTAAAATATGCTATGAGGATTATTGGAAAAAAAGAGGGAGGTTTTTTCAAAACATACAATTATATCTTTTAATGAAATATCTTAATCATTAGGAAATAGAATATTGAAACACTTTTAAAATAACACAAGATGTATCACTGAGATTCATTTACTATTAATTCATCAAGACATATTTATTTTCCATACCAATCTTAAGACCTATGACCAACATTTAAAAACAAGGGATGTGCACAAAAAAACACAGTATGGGCTACACAAAGAAGGAAAATTGTTCATCTTTTTAAAACTTGTAATCAATGAATAGTTTATGATAATGTAATATATCCCACCTTTAAGAAGTAGTAAATAAATTATTTAGAATACATCTCACATACTTTTTGTAATCATAATATTACCATAAAACCAATATAAATAATATATAACATATTAAGATAACGTGGGACTTAATCATACATAAATGGAATAACATTGTTGTCCACATCCATACATAAAGAAATATATTAAATATTAAGATAAAATGGGACATAATAATAACAAAATTAAATAACCCTATGGTTAAATTCCATACATAAAATAATATATAACATATAAAGGTAACCTGGAACATAATCAAACTCAAATGGAATAACCATGTGGTCAACTTCTATATATATCACTCTAACAAATGAAATATCCCTACTGATGACAACCATACCTAATGAATTGGAGGTTATAATGTAACCACCCACCCATGGATTATATTAGAACCAACCATCATGGGTTTATCATGTATCTAGCTTTTAAATTTCTAAGTACCATTACACAATCATAGCATATTAAAAATTACAATTACCAACATTTCACTCATAAAATTTCAATTCTGATCCCAAGAAATCATTTGAATATATTGAAATAGTCAATCCATTCTCAATCCCATTATATCATCTATGGCCCAGAGACCACTAAATAGGTTCCCCAATATGAGTTGTCACATGACCCCAAGCATGCATCCCCATACGCGCAAGTTTGTTGACAAGTGGCGAGGGACTATTAAGTCATGTTGTTAGACTGTAACCTCTTTACCAAAGTAGTCCACACTAAAACAATATATAACTGTCTATAAAAATATGAACAACCAATAAACATGGATAACTAAATAATTACAAAATGGGTTTCAAACTACAAATCAATTACAACCATGTCATGCCATACTAGTAGTGCAAAGTGAATTGAACCAAAAATAAAAAAGGGACAAATTCTCAAATAGGTTCTAAATCCATGTATGGGTCCTTCTCCATGTATATAGAGAGCTCAACTCTACATCATAGTTTATTTCCCTTTCCCTTGTCCTGACCTATAACCAATACATCTTCTCAAGTAAACAACGGCAACATGAGCAAGTTGTGAGTACACGACATAGTAGTCCCCCACCAATGGTGTCTACAAAAAATCCATTCTAATAGATAGTGCATTCATGTAAAAAATAAATGGAAGTTAAACAAGGGATAGTTTGGGATCCATAAGGTCACAAATTTCATTTCATTAATGACTATAATTCATCCCAGGTCCAATTATTTTTCCAAAATAATTACATAATTCATTTTTGAAAACATGTTCCATGGGAGAGGAATAAATAGTTTCTACAAAAGGGTCTAAGGCAATCAATCACACTGAATAAGGTAAATAAGTCAATTCCCATTCTTACTTGGGATACACATATCACATAAACACATTATCCTCACCTCGAAGCCTTGGTCCAGGTGGAATGAAATAATTGGGGGAATAGATCCTTTATCCTCTTCTATATCCCGTGCATTTTGGGGGTGGAGTTTAGAGCCTCAGTCTAACTCGACCTGTGGGTATAGAACCTTAATTAAATACCCCACTATACCAATACATGTGCACATTCATAATTATCATGTCACCACAACCATACCATAACACAACAATACATAAACAATTCCATTGGAAATCACAATGTATAACAAAAAACATCAGAATTAATATTATTCCACAACCCATTAACACATTTACCAATTACAATTCATAGTCATTTAGAAAAATTCCAATTATCATGCCTTACCCATTTATGTTTTTAAAAAAACCCAATGCCTTGTACAATATACACCAATGACTAAACATTAACCCATTTATCCCATTTATTATTTCCCAATTGTTCACCCACTTATGCATTTCAAGTACATTCCTCATATCTTGTAAGGCAACCATTCATTACACTCAACCATTATGCATACCCAATTACAACGTATTAACCCATTAAACATATTCATCTCATTATTAAACTCCCAATTTCCCATTCCATCATTCCATTATAATTCAACTGTTAATATTTTTTATCCTCCTAAGCATTTCTAACCTTGTTCAATTAAACAATTGACATAATCCATTTTACCAAATTTTCACATTTTCATGACATGTCAATAAACCCCTCATGTGTTATCACCCTAGTCATATTTATTATCATTCTACATATAACTCAATTAACCATAATAACATGTTCTATATGGGTAACAAATTTTTACTCAGTAATCCTTCACTTAACCCTACCATTTTCTTGGTGTGGGAAGGCCAGCTCAACCCATGGGTGTCCATAGAATGGTAAAGTACTTCTCTTTGAATCCCATGGAGATTTTGTGGGTTTCAACTGGTTTCATAGACTCTTGATTTAATAAAACACTCTAATGGAATCAATAAAACAATTAGGGAAAAAATAAACATAAGGCATTACGCACAATTCTAAAAATAAACTAAGGGATAACACCTGTAGACCACCTAAGTCGAATCTGTTGATGAAAACACACTTAATCAGGGGGATACATCCAGATTCAAGATTCCATTGGATCCCCTAATTAGGTTCCACTGGAAATAATGGGTTTTAGAGCTTCGAAAGGAGATGAGAGAAAGATGAAAACCTTGATCAAAAAGAGGAAGCCAAGTGTAGATTAAACTTACCCGAGGCTTCGATCCGCAACCAATAGTGCTCCCAATGGCCAGGAATTGATGGAGATTCACATATTAAAGGCTTGGGTCATCTCGGTACATAAATAGGGTTACAGGCGGTGGAACAGAGAGGAAACCCCAATTGGAGTTTCAAATCTAATAAAATAAATTTTATAAATTTTATAGCTATTCTAGGAAGCACGGTTTACCAAAAAAAATTTCCCAACCAATGGAAGATACTTCCCAAAAAACACCACCTTTACAAATTTTCATGGGAATTCCACACAGTTGACTTAACCGAGCGCCAACCTTGAATATGCTTCTATCCATGGATTCACAATTACATGGGATTCCTACACAGTTTGCACTAACTGTGTGATAACCATGCAACATGCACAAAATCTCCCTTCTTCATCCTTTTTCAAATCACGGACATACAAAACTCCCAAAATCCTTCACAAAAACATGGTCAGAAACATATCTAGCCAAAAAAAAAGAGGCCAAACCAAAACGTAAATAGAAACATACCTTAATAAAATTTAGGACCTTACAACCTTACCACTTTATAATGGATCATCCTCAAGCCACTTATCACAACATCACAATGATTTTGTATCTAGTGGCCATTCAACTAGGACAATCTATCCATTCCCATATTTTATATTCTAGGTGGGACATCAAAAATCCCACCAAACATGAATCAAGGATGTGGACTTTCCCCACCTGCCTTCCTCACCTCTAGCTCAACAGGAATGGAAAACTCATCAAGGATTCATCAACATTAACCATACCCAGCCACTAATACTCCATAGAGAATAATTTGACTACAGTTACTGACACAATAGATAGAAAAAAATTCCACACAGCATCTCATAATCACGGATTAACCTATCAGCACCACATCAGCCTAATCCTCTACATAACCCATGACACAATAAACTATGCATTCTTTTCCAATATTTTCATAAATCTAATAGTGACAAAACCATATACATCCTAGAGAAGAACACGTGATCCTTCCAACCAAATTTCTGGAATATTCCATTCCACCACTATACATCAAAACACAACCTAAAAATCTCATCAACATGTCCAATTATACCTGTTCCAAAGCTCTCTACGAGGGGAAACTCGCCCGAATAGTGGCCACATGAGTCATCCCAACCCAAGACTCTGATCACATAATCAACCACCCATTTTTTCTAGTATAGTTTTATCCACTATCTTTTGTTACATGGAACCTCCCCCATTGAAGAAATACCTCGAGAACACTACTCAACATTCTCATCATCTATTATGTTCTAACTCGTGATGCCCAAGGATCCATAGGGGCATGGCCCTGCATCAGTATCTTTCCAAACCATTGAAACCATTTGGTAGAATATCTATATAATATCCATTTAAGAAAAATATCAACACAACCTCCATTGGTATGACTTTCTATCAAAATAAAAAGTTTCCACCACAGCATCAACCTGAAGATGGGTCACTCTCATCACACCCACTCAAGCATATCATCTCTCATTGGACCTCCCCCGACTAGCTTTCCCCAAAGAACCCACTATTCTCTGATGGTGCACTACCCCCTTCTCACCTTACCAAGGTGATAACTAACATTAGTCATATCATTAACATCCTACAAACCCACTATGGTCACTCCAGAAATCTGGTAGTTTAACATCCTCACAGAGTTACCTCCCTCATGACCATCAACAGATTCAACATTAGCATGACACCACATCACATGGACAAGGTTACATCAACATTGAGATGTTATAAAACCACGAAAACCAATTTATACACAAATCTAACCCCAATTTTTGTTGGTGTTATATAACCCAACCTCTCTTCCCACAACCTGTCGTGGTATCCATCCACACCCTTTACGACTTCATCACAAACATCACAAAATTCACATGGAACCACCGAGATCCCGAACAAACTCTAGGATAATTATTCATCACATCTAAGGACCCACATGGACTCTCTAAGTAACCTAATATGCACCTCATAGGTCCCTCTATGGTATCCTGGTTCCACTACACCATCTCAATGTTCTCTTCTCCACATTCCAGACTAACATATCACTCTCCACCTTAGGATTATCATTACCATTTCACAAATGAGTGTTTCCAACAACCTTTTCTTACACTCAATCACATTATAACCCCCAAATCATAGACAAGTATGTATATATATTTACCAAAAAAAATAAAATGAACACCACCTAGTGCCCATTCTCAGCATCTATGAATATCACCCATGGATTTTAGCATCATTTGGTCCATCCTGAGGACCTCTCCCCAATACATCGAGTGTGTAAATCCCCCCATATAGCACTAAATATACCGTTTCCATGAGCATAAACTTCATAATTTCCATCATCTAACCAAACACCTTCATGTCTCTTAGCGTGAGCCAGAGCTTCTCAATGTATCTATGACGATGTCAAGATTTTTTGTATATTAGTCACTAAATGTGTTATGATAAAATGTTTTTGAAGAACAAAACCACAAACTTATCCATTTTTTATGTTGAACTATACGATTTTATGACTTGCTAAGGATTTACGGCCCCTCGATCAAACACATCTCATCAACACATAACCACAACCGCTCTGGTGTGATTTTCAACCAAGTTTAACTATCCCTCCATCATAAAATCACCAACCACTCATAAACCAATGATTCTTGTGGCACTACATCTTCCACACCACCAATGTTATTCTGATATGTCCCCGAAATCAACCAATTGCAGAACATGGTCAACAATATCATAAAAACCATAAGTATCTTAAAAAACAACCTTAACTTGCATATAACCCATTACCTTCTTACTAACATAACCATGTCTCTTGGTTTGTTAGCCTAATCAATCCTGAGATGGCCTCTATAACTCACTAATCAACCTAACCATATGTTTAGACATGTGAGGACCTTAACCAATGGTGGTATCCTCATGCGAACGCATATAACCACACTTTAGCAAACCATGTCTTTTATGCTCAAAAACAACTTCCAGAACACTATTAATGTTCACCCAAACAGGTGACACAAGAATTCATATGATTCAACACTTTGAATCAATATTTACCTCCAATCACAAGAACAATGATTCCTATATGAAAGAACCAGGAACAAATATAGCATTCACTAAAACATGGGGTACTTAGTATGCATTGAAACCACCTCTAGAGCATCCCCCATGCTTCATATTCCATTGTAGTTACACCATGGGTATATCCTCCCATGAAGTCACCCTTGATTTTTTTAAACTATCTTCATGTAACCACTACTCGAGTAAAACAAACTGACCATCAAACATCCCACTTATCGCTTACGGTTAATCCTGCACCATAGAACACTCTGAGCCCCACTCTAAAGTCCAAAAAATATACATGTGTGAGACACAACCAAAGGAACTAGAAACCATGTCTAAGCTCCCTCAAGGGTCACCTTAAATGTATAATGATACCAAATAACTAGAATGGAGTCACAAATTGAAGGATTCATTGTTCCTCTCTCCAAAAAATACATTTCATGACATGAACAATACAACGTTCATTGATGGAACTCTCACTATCTTTCTGATGGAAATTATTCCTATCACACCAATAAACATATAATCTAGGTTTTGTAATAATGGTATACACTTTCATATGCACTGTAAAAAAATTTTGTATCTAGGATTAAAAACATCACTCGTAAGGTCTCTACTCACAAGGTCACCAAAACCCAGAAACCATCTTTATGGTCCAGCATGCACTCTTTATTGTCATGAACCACCATAGTGTACACACTTGCATTACTAAACAACACCTCCCAACCCAACAAACAAAACCCCTCCAAGGGGTCCCTAAACACACAAACTAGGCCATGTCATGAAAGGAAATGCCTCTCAATACATGTCCAATGTCTCAAAATATGGCACTCTCACTACACCAGACTACATATAAATGGGTCAACCAACAACAAAATGGATACCAACCATTAAACTAAATTATTCACATTTTTTAACTTATCATTCACTTGATGCTTCAAATAATTTTCAACCTAAATTAACCATAGATGGGAACGGTCTCATAATATCAAAATTAAGAAACACATAATTCATACTCTATCCCAACGTTCATGATCACACCTAAAAAAACGCCCTCAACCCTACCCACTATGGGTAATGGTCAATATGGGGGTAAAAATATACATAATCCCAAGTCTTTCAAAAACACATCTTCAAACCAATTCTTATTTTAAAACACACTATTTTCCTCATAGGATCACATCACATTTCACAACTTCATACAATTATTATTTTAACTCATTTACACCATTGATTATGAAAGGAAAAAAATCATTAACAATTTCACATTCAATATTCAATATTTTTTTTAGACATCACAACAACCATTAAAATTTATCACAAACCACAATGATAACCTAGTTATAAGAATAATTTGCAGAAAATATTTTTTAACTATTAAATCATATTATTTTTATTCACCCACATTTATTACAATGATTAGAAATCATTCTCATTATATTAATCATTTAAATGCATTCTACTCTCTATGCCCTACACACCCATCACATGTGTGTGCCTTTGATGATGAATTCAACCTTTATCTTAAGGTGCATAAAATGATGCATGAATGTAAAACATCATGATATCCCAAAAATTACTAAAATATCATAAATAAATCAAATCACAGAATATGTGCCTCACAAAATGGTGAAATATCACTCAAATGTAACAACATGCATCAATAATAACAATTCCCACCAAGGGTGACTTGGGTTTTCCCCCATACATGGGTTAGTTGCACACAAAAAATATCTCATTACCAAGGCCCAAAAAATCCTCAACTCTTATATAACATCCCAAAATAGTAATAAAGTGAAAAGAACACCTCTGATACAACTTTGTAACATCCCAAATCCAAAGACCTCAAAACCAGTGCCCCGAGCCGAGTAGCCATTTGGCCATAAGGACGCATCCTCATACTCCATAGGTTTCCAACTATAGGCGACAGTCTAATAAGTCACATGGGGAGACTATACCCTCTTTACAGGAGTAAGTCATACTAGAAATCAATATAAATATAAAAAACAACGTGAACAACCAATAAACATGCATAAAAAAACATTTCCCAAATAGGGTATAAACCAAAAATCAAATACAACCATGTCATGACATACTAGTAGTGCAATGTGAATAAATACCAAAATAAAACAAAATAAAAAATTCCCAAATGGGTCTATACTCCAAGTACGGGTCCTTTTCCATGTGCATCAAAATTCCAACTCAACATCCTAGTGTAGGGCCCTTGCCCTTGCCCAGACCAGCAACCAAGATATCTTCACGGGTACCCATTGGCGGCCCGAGTAGGGTGTGAGTAAAAAACGCAGTATGAGAACGACAATGGTGTTTACTAAATATCCAATTTAATAGATAGTACAATGAGGTAAAAAATAAATGGAAAGTAAACAATATAAAGTTTGGGTATAGTAATTTAACAAGTTAAATTTTATTCATGACTATCATTTATCCCATGTCCAATTATTATACCAACCTCCTTACATAATTCATTTTGATCACACATTCCATGGATTAGGCATAAATATAATCTATCCAAGGGTCTAAGGTAGTAAGAAACAATGAATGAGGGAAATAAGTCGAGTCCCTATATCCTTGAGGATACACATATCACATCAACACATTATCCTCACCTCAAAGCCTCGGTCATGGTGGAATTCAATGGTTTGGGGAATAGAGCCTTCATCCCCTTCACTAACCTATGCATTTTTTGGTTGGAGTTTAGTCCCTATAACTTACTCGACCAGTGTGATAGAACCTCAAGTCAAAAACCCACTCTACCAAGACATGTGAACATGCTTATTTATAATGTCACCACAACCAAACCATGACACAACGTAACATAACCAATTCCATTTGAAATCATAATAAAAAAACATGTTAATTAATATTATTCCACAACCAATTAACACGTTATCAATTACAATTCAAATCCATTTAGCCATATACATATTCTCATTCCTTACCACCTTATGATTATCCAACAACCCATATGCCTTATCAAATATTCATCAATGGCCATACATTAACACACTTATGTCATTTATTATTTCACAAGAATTAACCCACATATGCATTTCAAGTACATTTATCATATATTGTTTCACAAACCATTTATTACACTCAACCATTAGGTGTACCACAATAACCATGTATTAAATCATTAAATATATTCATCCCATTAACATACTCCCCATTTCCCATTCCATCATTCCATTATCAGTCTGACCTTAATAGTCACAAATCCTCCAAGACATTTCTATCCAAATTCAGTTGAACAACATTCATAATTCATTTGTCCCAATTTCCATGTTTCCATGTCATGCAGAAAAAACCCTTATGACTTATCAATCTTGGAATATCAATTATCATTCAAATTAAAATTTATTCATCTATAAAAACATGTTCTACAATTGTCTCATATTGTCACTCAGCAACCCTTCACATAACCCTACAATATTCTAGGTGTGGTAAAGCCGATGCACCCAATGGATTGCCATAGAATGGTCATTTCCTTCTCTCGGAATACTATAGGGATAACTAAGGTTTCAATTGGTTTCGTCGAGAAACTTTATTATCAAACAATCCAATAGAACCAATAACCCAATTAAGGAAAATGAAGAACACAATCATCTATGCACACATATAAAATTAAATTGTGTTATAATCCTTATAGACCACCTACCTAGAATCTATTGTTGAACACACTTATAATCATGGCCTTAGTTCTGGATTCATTAATCCCATAAAGCCCTAAACTAGGTTCCTCTAGAAAATGAGTGTTTTAGAGCTTATGAAGTAGATGGTTGAATATTGAAAACTGAGATTGAAAAGATGAAGAAATGAATATATTAGACTTACCTAGGGCTTCAACCAAAAATGCTCCAAATGACAGTGAATCGAAGAATAATCACCTATTTGAATATTGGTTCATCCATGTTCATCACATGGGATGCTAGGGGTCGAATGGAGGAGAAACCATAGTTATAGTTTAAAATCGTATAATGGATATTTTTTAAATTTTCCAAATTTTTTGGGACCCAATGTTTACCCACACAGTTTTTCAAACCGTGTGTAAACCTTGCAGAAGATACTGCTTGAAAATCAACCACATCGCCTGGTTTCTGAAGAATTGTACATGTTTTGATTAACCATGCACCAATTGTGCGTAAGATTCTATCCATGGATACACAATTAATTTGGTTTTCTACATGGTTTTTACTAAAAATGTGAAAACTGTGCAACATGCAGAAGATCTACCTTCTTCTTCTTTTTTCATGTCCTGAACCCTCAGAACTCCCTTAAGCCTTCACAGAAACATGGGGAGACAATTATACTGCCAAAAAAAAGATTCCAACCCAAAACATAAACATAAACATACCTTATAAATATTTGGGTCCTTATACCCATTTTCAATACCAAAATTACCAAAATTTTAATAAGAGTTTTATTTTCCTTTTTTGAAACTTTAAGGATTATTGAAGAACCCAACTATTTAAAATGGTTACGGAAAACGAAAATTCATTATTACTGTATATGTTAAAAAAATTATTTTTTTCATTTAGTGAAATGATTCATATCATAAATTCCTTTTCAATACCTTTGAATGAAAATAAATTTAAAATCGTTTGATTATACCCATAAAAATGAAATTGGTGTATAACATCAAAATTTTCCTCAATGAAATGAGATTGAGACGAAGTTCATTACCATGCCCCTGATTCATCACATATGTTCTTTATATAAATAAAAAATTAGAATAGGATAATATAATATTTATTATGATCCTTTAGATTTTTATTATTCATTTTATATCATTAATTCCGATTTTATAATTATTATTTAATTATTTGAGTTCATGGTAGATTTTTTGTCAATATTTAGTAATTGAGTCGAAAATGAACTTGGTGGGATGTCAAGAGTCTTTTGAGTCATAAATACATCATCTCGAATTTAATATTTATAGAATTATTATCAATTTGATAGATAAATTATTCTTTTAAATCAAACCTTTATTTATATATATGAAAAATGATCTATGTTATAATCAAGGAGATGATAGCTCATATGTATGCATCAGTAATTTTTTTTAATTTTTCAATGATTGCTATGTAAAGAAGGTATGTATTATTTTATATTTTTAAAATAATCATAAAATAATTAATAATATAAAAATAATTTAAATATTCCTATATATATCATACAAGTGATGTAATGAATAAAAATGAGCCACATCGCTCTGTGGAAATGATAGTTCACATGTACGCATACAAAACATTATCATTTTTATGCATATATAATGTAAGAATGTAATCGATATATTATTATCTTATAACGATTAATATTTCATAAAAATAAAATATGACTATGACATATAATATTATAAGTCATGTTCGATGGTTATATAAAATGAATTAGATCAGTTCCTAGAAGTGATTTTTCACGGGTACGCACAAATGATTAATTTCATTATAATTTCATGGAAGTGGAGACAGATTCAGGTGATGATATTAATAAAATAAAGTCTAAGAATACCTATAATATTGGTGTTATAATTTTATTCAAGGATAAGTATATTTTAAGTATGGGGAAGAATAAATAAAATTGAAACACCTAAATGAAAAAATTACTTTTCCTTCAGATGATAACATTTTGTAACACCTTAACACCTCAAAAGAGTGTGTTATACCTAAGATATTTCATGTATGATGTTGTCTGGTATTCTAAGAATTTGATTTAAAAGATATTTTTGGAACAAAATGGTTTTTATGTGTGATTAATAGAGATAATTGTTTCCCTTTTATAGGAGAGGGGAGGGGCACTCTACGAATTTTCAAAATTATTAAATTAATATAAATTAATCTTCTATTCAAAATATTACAAAACATTCTTATTTAGAATATATGATGACTTTGGGTCGAATCCACATAACCCTATTAAAATTAGACCATTTTTTAATATTTTTTATACTTATATTATTGTTTTAACGCATTTTAACAATAAACGTTTTATAACATAATTTATAATTTGAGTTAAAATAATTACCAACTAATTCCTATCGATAAATTAATGAGTCGTGAATTGATTTTTTATATTAATATCATCATTTTTACGAAATATTATTTTTTATAATTTTTTTAGGTAATTAAAAATTTTATATTTAAAATTATGAATTATGTTAAATTTGACACTATTGATTACATGACAATTTTAAAAAGTAACAACAACTTGATTACTTCAAAAAACTACATTAACTCATCAATAAAATTTAATATCTATCCATAAAATTCGTAGATGGTTTAAAATATATCATATTATATTTAATTTAAAAATATTAATATCATTTATTTTATTCTTCCTTTAATAAATCTATTACTACATCATCAATAATTCACACTTAAATTAAATTATTTATTTCCTAAAAATTATAAATAAAATACCATAATGTTTGTAAAATTATTATCTTTGAAAGCATAATTTATTGTAAAATATATCAGTTGTATAACAAAATAAATTTTTTTATAATTATTAAAAACATGAGTATGACATTTTTAACATATATTTAAATAAAATATAATAATTGTCATTTTTGAACCCAAATGGATTAAAAAGGATATAATTTTGACCAAAAATTAATTATTGTTGAGACCCACTCATCCAAAGAAATTAGTACTAGTGTTAGGGTATTTTTTATAATATTAATATATTATTTTAACCTTTAATATTATAATTTACCCTTAATAGTGGAAAATCAAATTAAAAAGTTATTATTCATAAATAAGTATTTTCTTCCTAATAGAATATATTTTTCATACTGATTACAATCATGTATTCCCTTTTATATAAATTCAATTCACATAAGAGGTAAAATTACTTTCAATTTTAAGCCTGTAGATGTGTCTCGAAGGTGAGTAAAAGAGATGTTCAGAGGATCAAAAAAAATTTAGACTAATTTCAACATTAAAATTATCCCAATGACTAAAATTTGATTAATAAAAATATTATTGGTCAATTATGACAATGAAAAATAAGTTTAAATTATAATAATTTTTTTAATGAAAAAAACCATTTCATAACAACAATCCACTATTTTTCAGTATTCACTAAAAAAATGCAAATTTAAAAAAAATTGCAGCAATTCACCCAATGAATATTTTGATATTACAAATTAAAACAAGAAGTATATTTTGAAAAATAGACTATATAAAATTGCCAAAAATTATATTTGGAAAAGGTTTTATGTATATTGATGGTCAAAGAACCTTTACAAAATATTAGAGCTTTTTAGGACAAAAATTGGATTCATTCTTATTTTCAACCCATAATTTTTTTTGAAAGACTGTAAAAACAATTCATAAACATTTTTAAACATAATAATTTTCTTTCTGTTTGTTCCCTTTGATAAAATGTCTTAGTGAAAACTACCACTTAAAATATTAATATTAATAATATATTCTTTTGGAATAACTTAGTCTAGCATATAATGTAATATTTTGGAAAAACCCTTTGTTGTGTGTCTAATATGCTATCAAGAAATAGAATATCCATTAAAGTAACATTTCTATCTAATTAATTAACATTAATAAAAATAATATCTTATTCTACAAATACATTGGTTGTACATATTTCTCCATGATGGACGATTAGGTTTCCAACATTCCAAAGACACTAAACTATTATGATCCTCAGGCATGAATTTTAAAAATTTAATTATTAATCATATAATATTATGTAATATTTGTGTATGTTAAGTATAGGTCTCTATATATGTGGCTCTAGAATTTAGTTACTTAGTGGTAATAACCATGAAAATGGAAAATTGAGCTGGACTCAATCCTCATATGGGTCACAAAAATGGAACTTGTTATACACATTATTTATTACATTTTGTGTATAATCATTTGTAAATTACAAAGATCATTATAATCCATTATTATGAAAAATAATTTGGAAGATAATTGTTTTACAAGAAATATATCATGGACAACATTGATTAAAAACCATGAAATTCATAGGTCTAAGAATATATGTCATTCAGTATTAATACCTTTAATCATCATGATTTCCCATTTTTGGGATTAATATTTTAAAAATATTCATCAATAATTTTCCCTTTATTTTTAGTCAGTTTCGAAAAATAAGAGAAATTGGTCTGACATCTAATGTTAGGGGAAATGTGATGTTATCCAAAATGAGACACATAACCCAATATGAGTTTAAAAAAAATAAAAATTATTACTATACCTCCTCAATTAATAGAGGCATTGAACTTAAATTTGGATCAAGGAGGACTCCCAAATCACCCTTAGATAGATCAGGTTTCAATTGAGACCATTATACTTTAATAGACTCCAACATTATGTGTATTTTCAAATCCATTAATCACCAAAAAATGGATCAAATCTATTCAAAATATATTCTCCATTCTTCAATTATCTATGAGTGTAATCTTAATGATATCAATTTAACATATATATGGAGATCCTGAACAACTATGGGAATTGGTCAAAAATATTAATCCCTTAGAGGAAATCAAAGTGATGTTTTCAAAAAATTGTGGATTTTTTTTTAAAAATTATTTTCCTCACTATCTCTAACTAAAAATGAAGAGTAATACTTTTAGCATCAATAACAATGAACACAAATCCAATGAGGAATATTAGTAAAACATCAAAAGAGTTTCAAAATACAAAAATTTATTTTTCATATCCCACAAAATAAAAGTTGGATGCTTCTTTGGATGGATAAATGCAATTATAAAAAATAATTGGTAATTCATGTTGTGGAAATATATAAAGAAATTTTCTACTGTTCCCTCAAAGATGAAATAATGATCATACAATCTTGAGGGAATCATGGTAAATGAAACAATATTTGAGTATTGGATACTAATTCTAGTGTTATGATTGAAAAAATATTATTGGGTTTTGAAGTTACATTATCCCACTTTTCAAAATTTTTGGTATAATAATCCAATAAATTTCCAATAGAGGTCATGGAAATTATTTTGGTGAGGTAAGGAGGGGTACTAATATAGTAGTTGTGTATGCGAGAAACCAACCAATATGAAAGAAGAAAAAAATAATTTGGTCACACATAATCCTATTTTCATAAGTTTCAAATACATGAAACATGGACACTATATGAATCAATTCAACATTCCAAGGGTAGTTAAATATGACCAGTGACATAATACTCAATGTCCAAAAGAAAAATTTTACATTTCTTCCATCTCAATTTTTGAGTTGGATCCAACAAATAGTGGGGTTTCTTGTATTCTATTAATTAATTCTGGAATCATGAATGAAAATATTGATTTTTGTTATTTTCATTATTTAATTCCAAAAATGTTCGGTTGAACTATTCAAACACCACCTCAAAATGTTAATGTTGATTTATATGTGAAGGTTAAAAAGTGTTCAACTATTCCATTAAATTATTGAACTACTCCCCTATCTGTCTTTTCATGTTTAAGTTCCTAGAAAACCATATGATGTATCTTTTAGTCAAATTGGATACTGTTCATGGCATGGTTTGGCTTTCCTTGTATAGATCAAATATAAATTTTTTTAGAGATTTAAATAATCCATTGTATCTCTAACCACCTAATGATTCTATATTAGTTAAAGGAGGTTGATAAAACACCTTTTTATCATCATCTAATAAATTTATATTCTTTCCTTTTAAACATTTGAATCTATATTAAATTATTGAGACTGTGAATAATTCATCCACGGTGACATACCCATTGAAAGTTTAATGCTGACATGATTCATGAAAAATTTAATGATCTCTCTCTATGATGTGATGTTGAATTATAAATTGAAATTATACCTTGTTAATTTCCAATATGTAGGACTGCATATATAATAAATGTAGTTGAACCGGATGATTTGAAGATGATACTTCAATAGAATCCTTATAAAGGGTGTCTATGCCTAAGGGATTCACATTGGAGTGCAATAGTATTTTTATTAACAATTATAATGGGTCAATGAGACTATATATTGATTATCATGAGATCAAAAATATCCAAAAAAAGAACAAGTATCCACTTCCACAAATCTATTACTTATTTAATCATCAATGTGGATTCTAGTACTTCTCTATGGTTATCCTCTATTGAGATATTAACAATTCAATGTGATTAAAAAAGATTCCCCAATGACTAAAATGTTTACAATATATAGGCTCTTAGAAAATATATTGATTACATTTGGAGACACAAATTTTCCCCAAATCCTGAGGGCCATAATGAATTGGGTCATTAGAGATTGTATTAATAAATTTAATGTAGTCGTTATAGATTATATTATTATCTACTCTAAATCAAAAGATGAACATTAAGATCATTGAATCATTTTTCTGAATTCCTTGAGAAATAAAAGTTATATGAAAATCCTAGTAAATGTGAGGTTTTATTGGGCTATGAGACATTATTGGTGCATGTTATCACCAATATAAAGATATATATGGATCCATTAGAAATAGATGTAATCAAATGATGGTGCAGAGAAACAAATATTGTTAATATCCCTATAATTCATTGATTAGCTAAGTACAATCATTGGTTTGAGCTAAATTTTTCAATATTTTAAATCCCAATATCCAATATTTTTTGAAAGGGATTTGCAATTTTATGGAAGGTTGAATAGAAATAATTCTTATAAAGAGTTCAATAAAATTTTAATCACTACACATTTTCTTATAGTACACAACAATTGTTAATGATTTTTGTAAGATGGTTATGTATCCAAAAAGTGATTGGGTGGTGAATTTATGAAAGATGATAAATGATATAAAATTCATCATTCCAATTTAATAAAAATGATTATAACTACAAAATTCAGGATATATAATTACCTACAGTGATATTCGCATTGAAAATTTGGAAATATTATTTATAGTGGGGGAAGTGTGACATTTATATGTTCTATAAAATCATGATGATTATATTACCACAATGTTATTATAATATATTAAAATTTATGTCGTTATAAATGATAATGTACTATGATTTTTTAATCCATTACCATCCAATGAATGTAAACAAAGTTGAAGATGCTCAAATTTGGATGAATACTCTATCCCGATCCTTAATTAGGATTACAGGGGATCCAATATTCTTAGAAATGAAAAGGATGGAAATGTGAATCATCAAAGGATATTCATCTAACCATTCCCAAATAATGTCTCAAACAAATATTCTTGAAAGGGTCAAAGAGGCCTTGACTGATCATTTGTTTTTATATAATAATATTGTGAATATTCTATTGATCAAATTTCAAAATAATGAGTTAGAAGGTTTTGAACATGAATATGTTTCCCTTTAAAACTAGAAATGGTGGGGTAAAATCCAATTGATTCACATAGATTATCCTTATTTATTTATCTTAGTTGTACGGAGATGTACACATATTAAAATCAAAAAACCTATATGGGTAAATTGAAGGGGGAGATTGTTGAATTTTAATGTCTATGATTCTAAAGGCCAAAATATAAGAATGAATGATAAAATAAATAGGGTATGACTAATCCACTTCCTATACCCATTTGAAAATAGGAAAACATTACCATGGATTTCTTTGTTAGAATCCCTTGGATTCTTATAGGTAATAATTCTATTTTTGTGTTAGTCAATCACTTTTCCATGTCAACACATTTTATTTCAATCAAGAAAATTTCTCTATTGATAAATTTACAAATATATACATCATGTTTGTAATTAGATATCATAGAGATATATTATCTCTTTTATATGATCAAGATATTTGGTTTACATTATAGTTTTTGAGATTCCTTCAACTTGAAATAGATACAGAACTAAGAATTTATACTTGTTAACACCCTTAAAATAATCATAATTTTTAATTGACCATTGAAACACTAAGGTATACCCTAATATTAGGTTAACTGGATTTACAAGGATATTAGGACCATCACCATCACATAGTTTTCTTCCCATAAATAAACTTTTCCATTCAATCATTAAAATGGAAACATGTGATTCTCTTTATGGGAAGAGGTGAAAAACTTAAACATGCTTGGATGAAGTTGGAGTGAGGAAATAAATTGAACCTGATCGTATACCGAATATGATAGATAAGGTTCAATCCATTCAATGTCAATTGAAATCCAAACAAATATGGATAGTAAATCTATTCAAATAATAATTAATGAGACTTGGAGTCTATGGTCAGAGATAATTCTTTCCTTAAAATATTTTCCTGGAAGGTAGTCACAAGGATTCGGAAGAAGGGGAATCTTATTACTAGATACGTAATCTCATTTGATATCCCTGGTCTAATGATAGTGCTATCTTATAGACTATCACTCACAACTAACCTATATAAATTACATAATATGTGAAATGTATCCCAATTGATGAATTATATAGTAAACCCATCACATATATTGAATCCATTGGTTATAACATTGTGGAATAATCATTCATATGGGGAGTATCCATTAATGTCCATCGATCATAGTGACAATGTTCTATAAAACAATATTACTCACCTTTAAAAGTGTTGTGGATCAATCACAACATGATTAAATGATAGGAGAATGATAATAGGTGATGGAATAGAAGCACCCTTATCTATTTTTGTGTATGAATTAAATATTATGATAGTGAAATTTCTAAATTGGGAAATAATATATAGATATAAACATTTATAAATGAAATTGACTTTTAAATTAATAAATTACTTTTCATGAAGTGAAGTTACACAATACATAGGAACTGTATTGGTTATTTTGGACCATTATAAGATATATCTTGTTTGATTTAAAACCCATTAAGATATAAAACCATTGATAGTATATATATTATAAATTAATCTTCTAATTAGTATATGTTAATGTTATAGATAATATCTAAATGACATAAAAAGGATGTGATGGTATTGGCCCATAATATAGTACCATATGATTTCCATTATAAGAGATTATGAGGTAAAGAACATCATTGGGATTTTCCCCTAACCATCCTAAATATTAGATTCAATAAATACAGTATTAATGAAACCAATTACGAATTACAATCAAACTTCTTTAGATGGACACCCAAACCATGTACGGTGATCCACTCCAATAAAGCCACACCATCACATACATTACACATTTTAAATTCACTAGTGTAATAAATGGATATTCACATAAATCATAATATTATGAATGTATTTTATTTTTAATAAAAAAAATTATATTCAACCCTTCTTAATATTACTTTTCAAATGATTTAATAATGAGTTTGATAAGAATTAGATAATCATAGGATGAAATAGATATTGTATTTTTTGGAAGTATAATTTTGTAATCAAAACTATATTTATTATGAATTCTTATATCATTTAAATTTAATGTTTTTAAAAAAATATTTTTATTAAATAGTATCTAATAAATATAAAATATTATATATTTTCTCAAAGTAAGAAACATTGTTTGTAAAGTCCAATATTTTTATACTGTAAAAAAAGATAGTATATTTTAACAAAAGTGTGTTTTTTAAATTAAATGTGAAATTAACATACATATATAAATTATGTAGATAAATTTGATATTTTTATGGAAAACATAATGTAAAAATGGGCCAATAGTGATTTTTTCATTATTTTCATATGCATTTGAATATGTGTATCAAAATTATTTGTGGTATATATATATTGTGTGTATTATGACATCATATTGACCTGAAAAGTGAAGTAATTTATTCCAAAAAATGTATAAATGAATTAAAATAATTCTCATCAATAATAATTTTTATGTTACTTGATTAATATTATACATCAAAAACAAATACACAAAACCCATTTTTATATTTTATGTAATTAAAATAAATTATTTATAAACATCACTCACCTTTACGTCACCAAGGGTGTCATTTTAGGGTGTTAAAATCATGGACATATTAACTAATGGAAAAAAATCCTACTTTTTGGAAACTAAGGACAACAACCATAGAAAGGTATGATATTTTGATTAAATTTTCAAAAAACAGTCCCAAACCTATGTTTGGATGTTAGTAAACAGTTCTCCACTATTTTTATATATATAAAAACAAATCCACACATTACTCTTCACTCGAAACTTTTGGATTATGAAATTACTATAACATTACACCTCACGAGCCCCCGTATAGTTCTTAGATTAACATAAAAATTTCAACATAGGTTTTTAGAAGATTACACTCAATTTAAGAGATCTTCTTCTTCCCTTATTTATTTAAGAACTATCGTTATTTCATGACTTTTGATTTTTAATTTTCATGTTGGGATAAATTTTTAAACATCCATCTTACTTGAATTATGATTCCCAGGTAATATGAGACTTGTTTCATTCCCATTTATCCATTCTAAAATCCATTTTCTACACACAATATGCTTTAGAAATTATCCAGTAATTTTTCATGTTAAACAATTATCTGGTGAATAGATGCCTCCATTTCCACTAAAGGGAGTTCAACTAGTTGTATGTATACTTCATTGATTGGGTATTTACATGTATTTAACCTAAAATAAATTTTCATGGGATTAAAATTTATAAAGATTTATCTTATGTCTTATAACATATGTGGAACCCATATGTAATGTCCCAGTTCTAGAAGCCACCCAGAGGTGCCCCATACCCAGTTGGTCACATGGCCTCAAGATCATTTCCCCGAACACCAGAGTCAGTCGACTAACAGTGAGGTATTTGGGTGTGATAGTAGAGAAACATTACCCTTATTGACTGAGTACACAATGGAAGTAAAAAATACATAAAAGAGAGGAAGTAGTATTAATGATATATAGCAGACACTATGAATATAAACTGGATAACATGTATATAAAATGATGTATGATACATATGTCTAGGAAAACAGGAAAACAAGTCACAGTGCTAGAATACAACATTGCAAAACCAATGTGGAAAATAAAGAAGATAAACTCTTTAGCATCACCATCCATATCTTAGTCCCATGCTCTCCATCTCCACAGCAAGTCATGAACCTAATGTAGAAGGGCGTTTTCCCTTATCTATACCTATAATAATATAATCTGTTTGGATACAAAAGCATGACCCAACATTTAAAATAACACAAGATGTATCACTGAGACAAGATGTATCACTAAGAAACATTCAAGTCACTACACAACATGAAACATCTAATCAAAGAAGATAAACACAATAGGTAACCCTCTAAGAAGTACCCACAGCCTATCCCCTCTGGTCCTACCCTGCATCCCAAGAAAGAGGGTAAACACATGGTAACCCTCTTGGATGTACTCATAGCCTATCCACTCTGGCCCTACCTAACAAGTACATGTAACCCTATGGGAAGTACGCTCAGTCAAACCCCTCTAGTTTAGCTAAATCATAGACTCTCTGGGGAATCAATCACCATCAATTCCCCCTGTTGTCTCGTAATTGTAAAAATGGTGCTCGGGGGAAGCACTCAATGTCTCATTCCCCATGTGGCCCTCGTCGAGGAACTACAGACACTATGGGGAAGCACTCAACTTCAATTCCCCCAATGGTCTAGTATCATAAATTATAAAGACACTCTGGAAAATACCTCAACATCCATTCTCCCAATGGTTTATACACCAGGTTCTCATGGACATGTGTAAGTCAAACAACTGTAGAAGTGTGTAACGGCAATGGTAAACATCATGAACTACTTGGATAGAATTCTATAGCAGAACAACATAACAGATCAATAGTCACACCATCCTATAATACTAGGAATGTGAAAGTAATGTAACGCCCCGACCCCAGTTACCCAGATTCGGTGCATTAATTACATAACATTGGCATGATCACAAGAAAGATCAAATCTCGAAAGACCGATTGGTTTAGTATCCTTGGAAACACTAGATATATTTATAAGTTTTACATTACATCATAAAATAAAAAACTACTACAACAACGTAATGTCTCCATAATCCACACTCATATCCCCACATAATATCCCTGCAGGTCATTCATAATTTACTTCTTCACTTCCTGGGAAAAATAAAACATAGAAAAGGGATGAGCTCAAATGCCCAGTAAGGATAACAATATAGCGGAAACTTTCATAAATAAGAATAAACATTTAAGGCAATATATAACTAAAACAAAAGCCTTTTAAACTTTAACTTCAACATAGTATGGCATAAATAAAATGAAATAATGCCATTTACTTATTCACATGGATATTCTACTAATCGAATAATCACATGCAATATCAATAACCACTTTCATAATGATGGAATGCATAATTCCAGACTATCATAACCACATAGCCAAGGCCTCGTGCCAAGACTACAAATAAGATTTTTCCAAGGCCTTGTTCCAAGACACTAGTTTGTCTCATGAGACCTACCTATGCATCGAGGAGCTATAGCGGGCTCCACCCGTCACATATTAAGTCCAATGCATTCCCATATGAAAAGGTTTAAACATAACATAAACATTCGTATTAAAACTAGCATACGAAATGTTAATAATTTCACCATAAACTATGAATGGTATAAAAATAGCACATCCACAGTCAAACATATCACAAAACCTTCAATACTATATAGAAGTTTTGTTTCATAATAAATCAACTTCAAATAAACGTGAAATCCATCAAAGGATGTTGACATAGATGAAATCAAAACACTTTTTGGAGAAATATCTCTTTCTATTTTTGAAAGCATTTAAGAGACATATAAAATAAAACATTTTCTTGAAAATATTCTTATAAGCTTGTAAGGGATGCTTTGATGATTTTATAACGGCAGAAAATAACCGCACCCGCCGTATAAGTTAAAAAAACATTCTTATCTTAATTCTGTTGAAAAGGTTAAAAAGCACCTTGTTTGGAAAACGACGGAAAGATTCCCTTATAAACCTCTTATAAAAAGTCAAACAAGGGTATAAATTACATTTAACCCATATTATTTTAAATATTAAAAATGTTTTGGAATACATTTTGAAGAAACATGGATGTGGATGATAACGAGATCCCAGTAGATTATTACGTATAAACAACCTCGGATAATGAAGAGATTGTGAAATAACCATTACCTTGTCCTTTTCTTGGATGGGGTAGTTTAACCTCCTGTATAATGGTGAAATAATAGTTATTAAATTATACAAGAATAATATATATTAATATGATATCATATATGATCTTTTAACATTGATTTGTTAATAATATCTTAGAATTATCGTCGTTTCGGGTGTTAACTTACTCATTTTCTTTTATATGTTTTGTTACATAATCCATGTTTGTTATATCTTATTCATATCCAGAATGATATCAAGTCCTTAAACATCATTTTTAAATCATCAAATGATAATTATACTTGAATGGATACGATGGAGAATGAATCTCATCGCGTTCGTGGAGAAGGTAGTCCGTACGTACGCACGAGCGACAATATCATTCTTTTGATATTAAAATAATATATAAATGGATGGTATATCATATATACAGAATCATTAACATGTTATATTTATTATTTACCTGAGTTAAACATCATTATTATACCCATCCAAATAATATTATATTGAATAACAATTACTCCACGACGTGGAGACGGTAAGCCGTACGTACGCACGTATGGTGACATGTTATTCAAAGGGTGGATAGAATACTGAATATGGTTGTACCATATTTATAATAACATCACAGTATATGTGAGATACTGGAGTTATTATTTTAAAATGGTAAGAACAAAGAAAGAAGAAGTGGAAGAAGAAAGGAACTTGAAAAGTGGTTGTGAAAACATTACCTCTTCTTCGGGTTCTTCCTTTTGATTTGATCAAAAGGGATCCTTAGGTTGGCTTTCTGATCAAACTAAGGCCACTAGGTTGTAGTGAGGGAAGTTGGGAGAGTATGTGGGCAGAGTTTAGCCGTTCCAAGTGGCTTGAGAGGTGTGAGGAATGAGTAGAAGTGGTCTCCTTTTATAAGGGAGAGGAGGGGCTCTTTAGGAAAGAGTGAAAGTATTACTTTATAATATAATTAAATTCGGTTTATAATGGTCCAAAAATAATTGAGGTCGAAGATAAGATGACTCATATTCTAAATAACATCTACCAATTAGAATTGGACAGGTTTTAGATAATATTTTAATCATTATAATCTTATTTATTTAAATGATTTATTAATGAGGTAAACATTGCATCATTATTGTGTCATTAATAATTTAAATTATTTGATGTCTAAAAATTATAAATAAAATATAATTATGTAGGAAATCTTTTTAGATTTCTAATTAATATTTATAATCGAAAATCCAACATGTATAACCCTATGTAAAAATTGTTCTTCTAAAAGATGTAAGCTTATGCCATTTTTATTTTTATTTTAACTTTATTAATATAATGTGTCCCTACCACATACAAGTGGCTCCAAGGGGTCCCTAAATCGACCCAAGGATGCCCATGGTCGGTTATGTGTCCACCAATAAGGTTAGGACACGTTTTAGGGTAATTTTGTATTATTATAATATTATTTTTTAACCCTTATTTACCGGATTTACCCTTTAACCATGGTAAATAAAATATTTACCGCAGTAATTATTCAAAATGTGTAAAAATAAAAGTTACCTATTTACATAATTTGGACATCCTGATTCCAAATATGGAATCCATTTTTCTAAATTCAAAACACATAAGTGGCAGAAATTAATTTAAAATTAATTCCCGCTGTCAAAACAAAGAGCGTGTTTTTAAGAGGTAATAACTATCAAAAGATTGACACTTGTTTATGTTCGGTTTAATTGTAAAATTATGTCCAATGACCAACATTATATTAAATGGTAAAAATATATTCTAAATATACTTTAAAACCACTCAAATTCATAATTTATCAATATTAATTATTTTGATTAAAAATTTGATTTTAATTAAAATTTAGTAATTTTCACTATTCATCAAAATATAAAAGGTATCCGAAAAGTACCAAAATTTCACCCTAGGCTAATTTCAATATTAAGAATCCAAAAATGAAGTCCATTTTGAAATATAAAATATATATGATTTCAAAAATTAGGTATTACTATTCACAACTGCTAGTGTAATTAGTTGTGGTGTGTGTTAGAACTCGAGGTTGCGTACAACACACGCTATCGCATTATTCGAAGGGAAACGTACCATGGAAGCTTGGGGTGTTACATTCTCCCCTCCTTCAAATAATTGCGTCCTCGCAATTTCTAGGGTATTACTGCATAAAAATACTCAGGTGGTTCTTCATCATAAGTTCCCCGGGTTCCCACGTTGCCTCTTCCATCTTATGATTTCTCCACAAAACTTTTACCAGACGTGTCGTCCGGTTTCTCAGTACTTGTTCTCTTGTATCAAGAATCCTGACAGGCTCTTCACAATAATACAGATCGGGTTTCAGTTCTAATTCCTCATAGGTGATTACATGCGTTGGGTCAGGCATGTATTTTCTCAACAGAGATACGTGGAACACATCCTGAACTTTGGAGAGACTTGGCGGCATTGCCAATCAGTAAGCTACAGCCCCAATTCGTTCTAGAATTTCGAAAGGTCCGATGTACCTGGGACTCAATTTACCTTTCTTACCAAAACTTATGACTCCCTTCCATTGAGATACCTTCAGGAAACCATGATCACCAACTTGAAATTCCAAATCCTTCCTTCGATTATCGGCATAGCTCTTCTGCCTACTTTGAGCTACTTTGATGTGTTTTTGGATTACCTTCACCTTTTCCACTGTTTCCTCCACCTGTTCTGGGCCTAAAAGTTTTCTTTCACCAACCTCATCCCAACAGGTTGGTGTACGACATCTCTTTCCCTATAACGCTTCATATTGTGCCATCTGAATACTCGAATGGAAGCTATTGTTATAGGAAAATTCAACCAGTGGTAAATATTGATCCCACATACCCTGAAAGTCAAGTGAGCAAGATCTCAACATGTCTTCTAGGGTTTGAATAGTCAGTTCTGATTGTCCATCTGTCTGTGGGTGGTAAGCAGTGCTCAAATGAAGTTCAGTATCCAGAGATTTCTAAAGACTTTTCCAAAGTCTTGAAGTAAAACGGGGATCAAGATCATAAACAATTGATAGGGGTACTCCATAGAGTCTCACAACATCATTAATGTATAGTCTTGCTAGACGTTCCAGGGGTATATCTTCTCTTATAGCAAGAAAATGTGCTGACTTGGTAAGACGATCAACAGTAACCCATATTGCATCGTTCCTTCTAGGATTCTTTGGTAGCCCCATGACAAAGTCCATCGTAATATTGTCCCATTTCCACTTTGGTATGGGAAGAGGTTGCATGACTCCTCCAGGCTGTTGCCTTCCAGCTTTCACTTGTTGACATACCATACATCTTGACACAAAATCAGCAATCTCCCTCTTCATGTTGTCCCACCAAAAATGTTCCTTCAAATCTCTATACATTTTGGTGCTCCCAGGGTGTATAGAGAAATTGGAACTATGAGCATCATCCATCAATTCCCTTTTTAGATTAGGTAAATCGGGAACACAAAGTCTGTTCTCGAATTTCAAAATTCCATCTTCATACACAAAGTCTCTCAATCTCCCATCATTCACAGCTTTAATCTTCTTCTGAAATTCTTCATCATCGGTCTGAGAACTCTTAATCCTTTCTAGTAAAGATGGTTTGGCAACCATTTGAAAAAGCATTGATGTTTCACCTTCCCTGGTTATTCCCATGTCCATCTTCACTAGATCCATGAAAATTGGATCCCTTTCAATTCTCATCATGTTCAAAACTCCATGGTCTTTTCTGATCAAAGCATCTGCCACATTGTTTGCTTTCCCCGGGTGGTAGTGTATCGTGCAATCATAATCCTTAAGTAATTCAAGCCATCTCCTTTGCCTCATATTGACTTCTTTTTGTGAGAAAATATACTTCAAACTCTTGTGATCAGTATAAATCTCACATTTTTCACCATAGAGGTAGTGTCTCCATATCTTCAAAGCAAATATCACAGCTGCTAACTCAAGATCATGAGTAGGATAGTTTTGTTCATGAATTTTCAACTGTCGTGATGCATAGGCAATAACTCTATCATTCTGCGTAAGGACACAACCAAGTCCTTTCTTTGATGCATCACTATAAATAACGAACCCATCATTCCCCGATGGTAGAGTCAATATAGGAGCATTGACTAATATTCTCTTCAGTTCTTCGAAACATTCTTCACACCCTTTTGTCCAAACAAATTTAACCCCTTTACGTGTGAGCTTCGTTAATGGGTTAGCCAATCGGGCAAAATTCTGGACGAAACGTCGATAATAACCTGCCAAACCAATAAAACTATGTACCTCAGTTATACTCGTAGGTGCTGGCCATTCTTGGATTTCCTTGGTCTTAGAAGGATCAATAGAGATTCCATCTTTAGAGACAATATGGCCAAGAAAAGAAATATCCTAAAGCCAGAATTCACACTTGCTAAACTTCCCATATAATTCATGCCTCCTCAGAGTCTTCAAGATAATGCGCAAGTGATTTTCATGATCTTCATAGGTTTTGGAGTATACCAAGATATCATCAATAAATACCACCACAAATTCATCGAGATACTCCTTGAATACTCTATTCATCATATCCATGAATACAGAGGGTGCATTAGTCAATCCAAACGGCATTACAGTAAACTCGTAATGCCCGTACCTGGTTCGAAATGCTGTCTTCGGAATGTCTTCCTTCTTCACACACAACTGATGGTATCCAGATCGAAGTTAAATCATTGAAAAGTATTGAGCTCCATGCATTTGGTCAAATAAATCATCAATACGTGGTAGGGGATACTTGTTCTTTATCATTATAGCATTGATCTCCCTGTAGTCGATACATAACCTCATAGATCCATATTTCTTTTTAACAAAAAGAACAGGGGCTCCCCATGGAGAAACACAAGGGAGAATAAATCCCTTATTACTCAATTCCTCTAGTTGTTTCTTTAGTTCGACTAACTCTACAGTGGCCATTCTATAAGGGGTCTTCGAGATATGCCTTGATCCAGGAATCAAATCAATGGAAAACTCAACTTCTCGTTCTGGAGGATGTCCAGGTAAATCTTCTGGAAATACATCTACAAATTCTTTCACAACAGGTACATCCTCTATTTGAACATTCCTTTCCTCACCGATAGTTATTTTATTCTCTTCCTCCCCAATAATTGAATTAAGTTGAGCTACTGGGGGTGGATCTAAATAAGAATTAGGTGGTGACGATTCTACTCTAAAGATAAGGTGTTCCTTATCATTATCATCAAGAATCATAACCTCTTTCTTCTTACAATAAATCTTCGCATCATAGTCCTAAATCCAGTCCATACCGAGGATTATATCAAACTCAATCATAGGTATGAGGATGAGATCAGCAGATAAAGAAAATTTATGTGCTCTAATGGGGACTGATTCACAAAACATTGTTGCAATGATACTTCCCTTAGGAGTTTTAACTGACAACTCCCTTATTAAATCAAATTGGAAATATCTAATTTTCTTAGAAAACTGGGAAGATATGAAACAATGCGATGATCCAGAATCAAATAATGCATTTTCTAAACTTGAGGAAACCATTAAATTACCTGCCACCACGTCTTTCGGAGCATCTACCTCAGCAGTAGTGATAGCATAAGCCTGGCCTTGATCCCTTGGCCTTTTCTGAGGTAAGTTCTCCTGATGCTTAGGACATTCATTAGCATAATGCCCCATCTCCCTACAATTTTAGCACTGAACGTTGGTAGTTTCCTTCTTCCCCTTGCAATCACGAGCTTGGTGGCCTTTTTCACCACACTTGTAACAGACTCCCATTCCCTTCAAGCAAGTACCAGAGTGTTTCTTCCCGCATTTACCACAAGATGGATATTCAACCTTTCCCTTCTTCCCCTTATTTCCATTCCCAGATTGATCAGAAGGTCTCTTCTTCTCTTGCTTTGCTTTAAAGTCATAAGACTTAGAGAATTCCTTTTCGGTCTTGATAGCACAAGAGACAATGTCTTCGTACGATGAGAAGGATTGTGAGACTAATGCTCGATGGAGAAATGGTTTTAACCCATCAAAGAAATGATCAATCTTACTTCTTTGGTTACGTATATAATCACCAGCGTACCTTGCTAACCTTGTAAAGTTAGCCTCATACTTTGCGACATTCTCATCCTCCTTCTGTCTCAGACTTAGAAATTGCCTTTCCATATCTGCTCGATGGTCGCGAGGGAAGTATTTTTCTAAAAAAAGATCTTTGAACTCCCTCCATTCCATATTTGATACTTCATCATCTTCCTTCATGTTTTGAATCAATGACCGCCATTGATCAGCATCTCCAGTGAGGCGGTAAACTGCCATGATAACTTTTTCCCTTTCACTGCTCCCCAAAGCCTGAAATATTTTCTCTAGGGAATTTATCCATTTCTCAGCTACTAAGGGATTTGTACTCCCATTGAACTTTGGTGGTTGTTTCCTCATGAATCGATCTAACATTGATCCTCCACGCTGCGGATCAGGGTGCTCCATACGGGTAAGTTTATTATTCATAACCTGAGTAAGTTGTCCCAGTATGGTGATTAGCTGATCGGCTCCAGTTGCATCACCAGCTCCACTATAATTATTTTGAGCAGGAGGGAAATCCCTACATGGAGTGCGTGAATTGATACAGTTTCCATTTCTTCCACTAGGCGCCATTTCTAAACAATGGCATAAACTAGATCAGTTTATGAATCAAAATACATAATCCCATAATTATAAAACAGTTAACATAAATTGAACTATTTATGGATATAATCCATAATCATAAAAATATCTCCTTTGAGGATGTATATACTCATAAACCCTTCATAATTGTTTGTAAAGAAAATGAGAATTATCCTAAGCATATCCCCCAGGAGTGTCGTAACCAAGAGTGCAGCAAGGCCCGTTGTCGTGCACCAGTTCCCATTCGAGTCTAGATTATAGTGGTGTTTTCAAGTTTTACACCTAGGTACATCTGTGCCAGAGCCACCTCTACCTGCTCGTATCCAGACAAGGATTTATTTCTTAGAAAACCCACAAAATCTCTACAATACCAAAATTCTAGGAAGTTCTTCTATACTAATCCTCAAAGTTCATCTTAGGTCTACGTGCTCTAATCTGAGTTTATCTAAATCTAGCTTCCAAGGTTTGTATGAAACTTACTCTGATACCAACTGTAATGCCCCAACCCCAGTTACCCAGAGTCGGTGCATTAATTACATAACATTGGCATGATCACAAGAAAGATCAAATCTCAAAAGACCTATTGGTTTAGTAGCCTTGGAAACACTAGATATATTCATAAGTTTTACATTACATCATAAAATAAAAAACTACTACAACAACGTAATGTCTCCATAATCCACACTCATATCCCCACATAATATCCCTGCAGGTCATTCATAATTTACTTCTTCACTTCCTGGGAAAAATAAAACATAGAAAAGGGGTTAGCTCAAATGCCCAGTAAGGATAACAATATAGCGGAAACTTTCATAAATAAGAATAAACATTTAAGGCAATGTATAACTAAAACAAAAGCCTTTTAAACTTTAACTTCAACATAGTATGGCATAAATAAAATGAAATAATGCCATTTACTTATTCACATGGATATTCTAATAATCGAATAATCAAATGCAATATCAATAACCACTTTCATAATGATGGAATACATAATGCCATACTATCATAACCACATAGCCAAGGCCTCGTGCCAAGACTACAAATAAGATTTTGCCAAGGCCTTGTGCCAAGACACTAGTTTGTCTCATGAGACCTACCGATGCATCGAGGAGCTATAGCGGGCTCCACCCATCACATATTAAGTCTAATGCATTCCCATATGAAAAGGTTTAAACATAACATAAACATTCGTATTAAAACTAGCATATGAAATGTCAATAATTTCACCATAAATTATGAATGGTATAAAAATAGCACATCCATAGTCAAACATATCACAAAACCTTCAATACAATATAGAAGTTTTGTATCATAATAAATCAACTTGAAATAATCGTGAAATCCATCAAAGGTTGTTGACATAGATGAAATCAAAACACTTTTTGGAGAAATATCTCTTTATATTTTTGAAAGAATTTAAGAGCCATATAAAATAAAACATTTTCTTGAAAATATTCTTATAAGCTTGTAAGGGAAGCTTTGACGATTTTATAACGGCGGAAAATAACCGCACCCGCCGTATAAGTTAAAAAAACATTCTTATCTTAATTCTGTTGAAAAGGTTAAAAAGCACCTTGTTTGGAAAACGACAGAAAGATTTCCTTATAAACCTCTTATAAAAAGTCAAACAAGGGTATAAATTACTTTTAACCCATATTCTTTTAAATATTAAAATTGTTTTGAAATACATTTCGAAGAAACATGGATGTGGATGATAACGAGATCCCAGTAGATTATTACGTATAAACAACCTCGGATAATGAAGAGATTGTGAAGTAACCCTTACCTTGTACTTTTCCTTGGTTGGGGTAGTTTAACCTCCTGTATAATGGTGAAATAATTGTTATTAAATTATACAAAAGTCATATATATTAATATGATATCATATATGATCTTTTAACATTGATTGGTTAATAATATCTTAGAATTATCGTCGTTTCGGGTGTTAACTTACTCATTTTCTTTTATATGTTTTGTTACATAAGCCATGTTTGTTTTATATTATTCATATCCAAAATGATATCAAGTCCTTAAACATCATTTATAAATCATCAAATGATAATTATACTTGAATGGATACGATGGAGAATGAATCTCATCGCGTTCGTGGAGATGGTAGTCCGTACGTATGCACGAGCGACAATATCATTCTTTTGATATTAAAATAATATATAAATTGATGTTATATCATATATACAGAATCATTAACATGTTATATTTATTATTTACCTGAGTTAAACATCATTATTATACCCATCCACATAATATTATATTGAATAACAATTACACCACGACGTGGAGACGGTAAGCCGTACGTACGCACGTATGGTGACATGTTATTCAAAGGGTGGATAGAATTCTGAATATGGTTGTACCATATTTATAATAACATCATAGTATATGTGACATACTAGAGTTATTATTTTAAAATGGTAAGAACAAAGAAAGAAGAAGTGGAAGAAGAAAGGAACTTGAAAAGGGGTGGTGAAAACATTACCTCTTCTTCGGGTTCTTCCTTTTGATTTGATGAAAAGGGCTCCTTAGGTTGGCTTTCTGATCAAACTAAGGCCTCTAGGTTGTAGTGAGGGAAGTTGGTAGAGTATTTGGGCAGAGTGTGGCCGAGCCAAGTGGCTTGAGAGGTGTGATGAATGAGTAGAAGTGGTCTTCTTTTATAAGGGATAGGAGGGGCTCTTTAGGAAAGAGTGAAAGTATTACTTTATAATATAATTAAATTCTTTTTATAATGGTCCAAAAATAATTTAGGTAGAAGATAAGATGACTCATATTCTAAATAACATCAACCAATTATAATTGGACAGGTTTTAGATAATATATTAAACATTATAATCTTATTTACTTAAATGATTTATTAATGAGGTAAACATTGCATCATTATTGTGTCATTAATAATTTAAATTATTTGATGTCTAAAAATTATAAATAAAATATCATTATGTAGGAAATCTTTTTAGATTTCTAATTAATATTTATAATCGAAAATCCAACATGTATAACCCTACTTAAAAATTGTTCTTCTAAAAGATGTAAGCTTATGCCATTTTTATTTTTATTTTAACTTTATTAATATAATGTGTCCCTACCACATACAAGTGGCTCCAAGGGGTCTCCAAATCGACCCAATGATGCCCATGGTCGGTTATGTGTCCACCAATAAGGTTAGGACACGTTTTAGGGTAATTTTGTATTATTATAATATTATTTTTTAACCCTTATTTACCGGATTTACCCTCTAACCATGGTAAATAAAATATTTACCGCAGTAATTATTCAAAATGTGTAAACATAAAAGTTACCTATTTACATAATTTGGAAATCCTGATTCAAAATATGGAATTCATTTTTCTAAATTCAAAACACAGAAGTGGAAGAAATTAATTTAAAATTAATTCCCGCTGTCAAAACAAAAAGCGTGTTTTTAAGAGGTAATAACTATCAAAAGATTGACACTTGTTTATGTTCGGTTTAATTGTAAAATTATGTCCAATGACAAACATTATATTAAATGGTAAAAATATATTCTAAATATACTTTAAAACCACTCAAATTCATAATTTATCAATATTAATTATTTTTATTAAAAAAGCTGATTTTAATTAAAATTTAGTAATTTTCACTATTCATCAAAATATAAAAGTTATCCGAAAAGTAACAAAATTTCACCCTAGGCTAATTTCAATATTCCGAATCCAAAAATGAAGTCCATTTTTAAATATAAAATATATATGATTTCAAAAATTAGGTATTACTATTCACAACGGCTAGTTTAATTAGTTGTGGTGTGTGTTAGAACTCAAGGTTGCGTACAACACACGCTATCGCATTATTCGAAGGGAAACGTACCGTGGAAGCTTGGGGTGTTACAAGTAAACTATAAAATAATATGAAAACATGACCCAAAGGACATAATGGGAAAAAATGGATGGTCAATACATCCAAAGCACAACAATTCACAATATTCATAAACTATAATCCTCTAATCAGGCATACCAATATAGCAGATAAAAAATAGGGCTAAACAAATAAACACACTATACCCTGTTCAAGGGTAGTGGGAAAATTTTAAAATAAAACACAATGTCATTAAATATAAAGGCACAAACCACCTACCTTAGGGTTAGGAAATCTCAATATGTGAACCATAAAGCTTGAATCTCCTTAGAAAATCAAATATATACAATATTTTCAAAAACGCTCAACCCGTGACAACATGGAAATGAAGAGGAATCATAAAATGGGGATCAAGAAGAAGAGAGAACTCAACGATGTGATTCAAATGCAACAAATGGTGTTCGATTTGGATGAAAGATGGAGGCTCGGAGGCTCGTCAAAGATTGGTGGACATATAGATCTCTCGGACAAGCGAGACCTAAAAGTTGAGAATTCTGGCGATTAGACTCTACCTCGGCGCGTTTAATGAAAAAAGTACACTGCGTGTACATTGGAAGTACACAACATGTACTCGCCTTTTCTGTACTCTGCTTTAGGCAGCATCCAAGCCACTCCCACATGGTCCTGTGTGTGGCTACTACATGGCCAGCACACAGCCTCCAGTGGCAAGGCAGTACATGGTGTGTACTCATAATGTTCATGGCATGTCCTTTGAAAATTTCTAGACTTTTCTACTTTCTCCAAAAATTACAAGAAAAGGAAAAAACTTAAATGAAATTATAATCCAGGTTCTTACAAAAGTCCCCCATTAAATAAATTCATCCCTGAATTTCCCTAGCATGGCATCGAAGAAGAAACCTCGAAAATCTCAGGCCATTGCGATCATACGTCTGCTTCCCACTTCTATGTCTCATTCTATACTCGCCTGTGCTACCAAAGCACCCGTACCAGTGGAACAGACTAGCCATAGAGAACCTTGGTACTTAAATCGTCAATCTGGATAGGGCGCTCCTCAAACAACACATTCACATCGAGCCCAATCTCCTCTGGTTGAAAGACATGGTACGGGTCTAAAAAGTAGCATCAATGTTGAGAAACGTGGAAAAATTCATTCTTAGGTCGGTACCTCTGAGGTAACTTCAACTGGTAGGCAACCGTCACAACTCTATCGAACACCTCAAATGACCCGACATACCTCGGTGAAAGCATACCATTTCTCCTATTCCTCTTATGTCCCAACCTCAGCGTGACATGCAAGAAAACCTAATCCCCGACCTCGAACTGTAGAGGTTCTCTCCATTGATCATCATAAGAATTATATCATGATTGTGTAATAGAAATCCTATTCCGAATCAACTCTATTTTCGTTGTGTTCTCCTGAACATGACGAGGTCCCAGCAAAGCTGCCTCTCCTGCCTCCAGCCAACAAAAGGGTGATCGGTATGGCCTACCGTAAAAAGCCTCATAAGGTTACATCTGAATAGTTTCTTGAAAACTATGTTTGTAAGAAAACTCCACAAGAGGTATATGCTTCTCCCAAAACCCTCTGCAATCCAACATGCATGCTTAGAGTATGTCCTCAAGCACCAAAATCATACGGTTGGACTGGCTGTCTATCTAGGGGTGGTAAGATGTAGTTCAAAGTGCATGTGTGCCCAAATCCTTATGAAGCCCCTAACAGGCCCATGAAGTAAAACGTGCATCCCTGTGTGAAACCATGGATTGTAGAACTCCATATAGGCATACAATCTCTCGGATGTAAAATCATTCTTTCTCATCAACACTGAAGGTCTCCTTGATCGGAAGGAAGTGGGAAACCTTCGTGATTCCGTCAATGATATCCCAAAATACGTCATTCCCTCGAGGTGACCTTGGAAAACCAGTCAAGAAGTCCACCGTGACAACATTACACTTTCACTCAGGAATGGGTAACTACTGTAAAATCCATGTTGGTCGCTGATGCTCCACCTTCACCTGTTGACATGTAGAACACCTCATGATGAAACCATTAATGTCCCTCTTCATACCTGGCCACCAATACAGATGGTGTAGGTCAAAATACATATTGGGGATTCCAGGATGAACTACCCAAAATGAAGAATGAAAATCCCACATCTACTTCTCACGTATTTATTCTAGAACCCCTACGCGCCGCTAGAAATGAAATATCTCATCCTTGACTACATTCCATCCAAGAATAAGGTCCTATCCTGACCCACTATCCCTTAGGACATGGCTTTAGAATCTAATAGCTGCCTCATTCAAACTCGATCATGAAGAGTAGATCTAACAACTACATAAGATTGAAAAGTCATCCCCTATTTGCCGTGCACCTCGAAATGCATCTCAGATAATAGAGCCATAATCTGCCAGTCACTACTGGCCTCCTGAATAAATTTTATTTGAGTCATCCTGCTCAATGCATCAGCCACTACAATGCCTTTCCTAGGCATATAGGAATGCTCAAAGTCAAAGGACTGTAGGTACTCAACCCACATGCACTGTCTAAAATTAATATCATGTTGAGTAAAGATGTACTTGAGACATTAGTGGTCGGTGAAAACCAAAAAATGATCTCCTAGAAGATAATGTCTCTAACAGCCTAGGGGATGAACAACAAATGCCACCTCCAGATCATGTGATGAGTAATTCCTCTCATGTGGCCTCAACTACTGAGACCCACAAGCAATGACCCCATCACCCTGAATAATCACAACTCCCAGACTGATACCTAACGCATCATAGTAAACTATACAGCTCTTTCTGGGCTTTAGAATGACTAGTATCGGCGCTGATGTCAACCTCCCTTTAATCTCCCGAATGGCTGACTCCCAATAATCTGACCATAATGACATCTCCCCTTTCTTATTCAGACCTGTAAGTGGTGCTACTAATCATGAAAAGGCATATATGAAACATCTATAGTTACCAGCCAGCCCTAGAAAACTTCACACCTCAAAGACATTCTTCGGCTGCTCCCAACAAACTACTTCCCACACTTTCTCTAGGTATACTAATACTCTTTCCTCTAACATAACATGAAACAGGAAGTGAATATGATTCATCAAAAAGTTTCACTTTGAGGGATTAGCATATAACTGATGCTCCCTCAGTGTACTCAAAATGATCTCAAGATGGGTATCATGGTCGTGTCAACTGTGAGATTACACCAAGATATCGTCCATGAAGACCACCATGAAAGAATCCAAGTAAGGATGGAACAATCGGTTCATTAGTGCCATGAAAATGGAAGGCGCATTCATGAGACCGAATGGCATAACCATATACTCCTATAGACCATACCTACTCCAGAAGGCTATAAGAATTATATCTGATGGTCTAACTCACAACTGACTGTAATCGGATCTCAGGTCAATATTCGAGAACTCTCAGGCTACTCGAAGCTGATTAAAGAGGTCATCAATCCTGGTAAAGGGATATCGGTTTTTGACCATCTACTGGATCATCTTCTGATAGTCCACACAAATCCTGAGGGTATCGTTTTCCTTCTTCGCAAACAGGACAGGCGAACCCCAAGGAAAAGTACTAGGTCATATGAATCCATTTCCCTGCAACTCCTCCAACAGCTTCTTGATCTCCCGCAACTCCGGTGTATTCATCCTATAAGATGAAATGGACACCAGTGCCACTCTTGGAACAAGCTCAATCAAGAAGTCTACCTCACACTCCAGAGGAAAACCAGATAATTCCTCTAGAAATCCATCTCTAAAATGATCCACCACTTGAAGAGAGTCAAACTATGAAGTGCCCTGCTCATACAAATATAGGATAGCAAACTGGGCTATAACTCCTCCGATCCCATGATGTTCTGGACCCGTTCTGCTCACCTAGACATCCCAATCACCCCTATGAACAAATGATCTTCCTTTTAGTGATGTGAAACTCACCCTATGGCGATAAAAGATTATGACTACCTGGAAGGGAAGTAGCCAGTCCATTCAGAAAATTACATCATAGCTTGTAATTTCTGGTACATAGAGGTTCCATAAAAATTGAAACTCGTCAACTTGTATGGGGAACTCTTTTCACTAACATATACTAGTCTTTCTAGTCCCCAACGAAGTGTTTAGCAACAAGATATCAGCAGAAGAAAATATGGATAGACCAAGGCTCACCACGATAGAAATAGATATAAAGCTATGTGAGGATCTTGTATCCAATAAAGAAGAAGCTAAAAATGAGGCTACTAATATCATACCTTGAACTGTTGAAGGTCGAGGGTCCTTATTCTGATGGGTCTGCTCCACTACCAATGTCTAGCCCATACAACGGCCATGTTACCCTGCATGTCCACAATGAACTAATCCGCCCAAATGTCGCTGAAAACCGGGTGACTGGCTACCATGGACACAGACTCCACCTCGGCCTGAACGGCTAGAATAACTCTAGTTCCCAGACTAGTGAGAAATTGGTGGAGCTGCTCCTGAATGAGCATTCATAGAAGAACCCCTGTAACTAACTTCTGGTGAGAATATCTGGTGGAAATGCTGAAGATGACCCATATTTCCACATGATCGGCACTCCACTGGGTCTCTCGGGCAATGTGGCCTTATATTCCTACTCATTTCACACTGGTAACACTCCACCCGGTTACCAGAAGAAGTGTCTCACCTCCTTGGATCACCGTGTTAAGACTCCCTAGAGTGCTTCCTATTTTCAGTAGGTGGAATTATAACACTAGGTGTCGAGCCTCCATGGCTCATAACTCCTGAATCCTTCATATTGTGCTCTATGACCAGCACCTGGTTTACTATATAAGTGATATAAGTCAACCATAATATGTTCACCTGTGATAGGATTTTGTTCATTAGACCATCCTCCTACTTCCTTTCCATGAACAACTGATCAACTACCAGAATAGATGTGAAGCACTAATGCTCAGTTACGTGGGAGGAATACTCTATAACAGAAAGATTACCCTACCCCATAATCATAGACTCTTGTGCTCAATCATCCCTTAGGGTATCTAGATTGAAGTAATCAAAGTTGATGCACTGAAACGCGTCCCATGCCATAACCAGCTGGCGTCCCACATATGAGATCACAACCCATCACCTCTTGGTGGAATCACTGAAACATATAGGTAGAAATCTTGACACCCCTCTCTAGAGGCGTCACCAGATGCTCCAAGATCATCAGAATGGCTTCTAGCCATGACAATACAGCCTGAAGTCCTAATTCTACTAAGAAAGTCGAAGGATGCTCCTCCTAGAAGACACGGGTCAACTAATCCATCGACGGGGCTGGAGGAGGTGCTCCCTGAATTGTCTGCATCATCCTGATGAATCCTTCCCTATACTGTGCATCAGCACCGGTAACCGGTATAACTGTTGGTGCTAAGACTGGAACAACTAGAGGATCTCTTAGAAGTCCCTGATCAGCCGTATCCGGCATCTAATCACTGCCCTGTAACTGGCGGACAACCAGAGGACGTCTCGGTGGCATGACATTGCAAGGTCAAGTGCAAAACGTAGATCAAAATTAACTAGGACTGAACCAAGGAAGTGTAAGAAGAGAACAAGATAAATACAACATTGATGTTTTACAAAACATGACTACACGGAATGTAAAATTATTACATGGTGTCTTACCTGAAGTCATTGACATGGGAGTGTAATCCTACCAAAACTATTCATGTAACACCCAAGAAACATGACAAGTTGTTTTAACACACGGTCTATACACGAATCATCTTTCCCTGCCTGAGTTCTTTTACACAGCTAAGCAACACAACACTCCTAAGTCAAGACTACATGGCGTGTTCAAGATATACATGATGTGTACTAAACGAGCTTCACCTAGCCCATGTTGATAGTTACACGACCTAACAAATGGCTCAGACTACACGGTGTATTCCAGAAAGACCCAATGTGTATGAGAAGGGATAACACAGACATGTGTTGTTCATGACATAGTCAGGTACCTGGGTTAAACTACATGGTGTGTTCAAGGTGGACACAGCGTGTACGTGAATGAAGGTTTCATGTACTTGTTAGGTAGGGCTAGAGGGGATAGGATTTTAGTACTTCCCAAAGGGTTACCTTGTGTTTAGCTACATGCTTGTGTTGCTAGGTAGGACCAGAGAGGGTAGGTTGTGGGTACTTCCTAGAGGTTTACCTGTTGTGTTTATCTTCATTGATTAGATGTTGCATGTTGTGTGGTGATATGAATTATTTTAATCGTGGATTGTTTACTGCTGTGTACCTCCTTTTTTACTACCTTATGTATTTTACCTACCATAGATTCACATACTATTAGTCACAGATATTGTGGGGGTTTCCTACTCAGATTTAGTTTCACACCTTGTTTAGGTCATGCTTTTGGGACCAAACAGATTATATTGTTGTAGGTATAGATAAGGTAAAACACCATTCTACTTAAGGTACATGACTTGTTGTGGAGCTCAAGAGCATGGGACCAAGATATGGCTTGCGATGCTGAGGAGTTTATTTTATTTCTTTTTCACATTGCTTTTTCACTATTGTATTCCATCATTGTGAATTGTGTTGGCTATTTTCCTATACATATGTATCATGCATCATTTCATATATTGGTTATCTAGTTTACACACTCATTTTCTGATGTATATCATTATTACTGCTTTCTCTCTTGTATGTATTTGTTTACATCCATTGTGTACTCTACCAATGAGGGCATTGTTTTCCCACTATCACACCCATGGCCCTCTCAACTATTCAGAAAAAATTGAGAGTATAAACTGGAGAACACATATATGAAATGTTGTAAGATATATATGTCTAGAAAAATAGCCAAACATGTCACATTGCAAGAATACAAGAGTGCTAAACCAAAGTGCAATAGAAACCACGTAGTCTCCTCAGTATCACAAGCCATAGCTTTGTCCCATGCTCTCCAATTCCACAGCATGTCAAGTACCTGATGTAAAAGGGTGATTACCCTTATCTATAAATGCAATAATATAATCTTTTTGGGCCCAAAAGCATGGATGAATAGTGTGTGAGACTAAATCACAGCAGGCAACCACCATGAGATCTATGCCTAACAGTCAGTGAATATATGGTAGGTAAAAAACATAAGGAAGTAAACAAAGAAGTGCATAGTAGTAAATAATCCATATGTCAAAGAAATCGTGTCACTCCACATCATGCAACAGCAAAGCTAAGTAGATAAACACAGTAGGTAACACTCTAGGAAGTACTGACATCCTATGCCCTCTGGTCCTACCAAGCTACACATGTATACAACTAAACACAAGGTAACCCTTAGGGATGTACTCACAGCCTATCCCCTCTGGTCTTACCTAACATGTACCACATCCCTCTATGAAGTATGATCAGGCTAACCCCTTTGGTTCAGCTTATGGATATACTCTCTGAGAAATCACTCACCTTCAATCCCCCCTATAGTCTCGTAATGGTACTAGAGGCACTCTGGGGAAGCACTAAACATCTCATTCCCTATGAGGCCCATGTCAAGGAACTACAAACACTTTCTAGAAGCACTTAACATCAATTCCTCATGTGGTCTCGCATCATAAATTATGAAGACACTCTGTAGAAGCCCTCAACGTCCATTAACCCTATACTCTATACAACAGGTTCTCTCAGCCATGTGTTTGAAAAACAATGTAGCAGTGCGTAATAGCCATGTTAAACCTCATGAACTACATGGATAGAATTATATAGCACAACCTCATAACAGAACAATAGTCACACCATCCTATAATACAAGGCATTAGAAAGTAAAAAACATCCTAACAGGCAAATAGGACCCAGGGATCATAATAAAAAAACATGCATGGGTAATACATCCAACGCAAAAAAAATCACCCTATTTATAATCAATAATCATCTACTCAGGAATACAATCATAGAAAAGAAACAATAGGGATGAAATGGTAAATGTGAAATACCCCGTTCATGGGTATTTGGAAAATGTTCATAAAAAACACAATGGCATTCAGTAGAAAGGAACAAACCACCTACTTAGGGGTTGGGAGATCACTATATGTGAACCTTGAATCTTGAATATCCATAGAACATTGATGATCTACAAAAACTTATAAAACCTCAACCCATGATAACTTGGAAAAAGAAGTGGAATCATTAAACAAGGCTCTAGTAGAATAGATAACTCACTGTCGTATGGAGCTCTAGGTCGAACGAGACCTAAACGAAGATCATTCTGGCAATTAGATGTGACCCCGGTGCGTTTAATGAAAAAATAAAGTACATGGTGTGTACTTTTGAAGTACACGGTGTGTACTCACCTTTTTGTACTCCTCTTTAAGCGGCCTCCAAGTCACTCCATCATGGTCTTGTGTATGGCTAGTACACAGCCAACACACGGCCTCCTGTGGTAAAGGCAGTACACGGAGTGTGCTCATAAATTACATGACGTGTACATAAAAAATTTCTAGAATTTCCTTTTTTCTCCAAAAACGACCAGAAAAGGAAAAACATGCCTGAAAAGAAGAATCGGGTTCTTACACCATATGTGTGTACATGATATGAAAGTGATGGGTGGGCCTGAAATTTTGTAGCTCACTAATGCATTTGGTAATGTTTTTATCTCCTTATATTCCATGTATGTTTCAAGGGGGTTATCCTTATAACACTATATTATTTTTCATTGGTTGTAAAAATTGAGTTCGTTTTATAATTTCATGTTTTATATTGTTTCCACATTCCTTTATATTCTTCATGTAATCATGTAATATAATGGCTCATTTTTTGAATATTATGGTTATGATACCTCCTATATTACCCTCAAATTCATCATTTATCACATGTTCTACACTTCCTTATATAATGATATATTTATTCCATTAATATTCCTTATATATCACACCATTAATATGTATATTATTATTTTATGTTGTGAAGTTCTATAATTAGGATGGAATTTTAGGAACATGTTAAGGTTGTTTTCAATAACGAAATTGTATCCTAGTTTCAGGTTTTTTATCATATGGATGTAATTTTCTCAAATACATAATGCTTCATGATTTTTGTTGTATTTTTTTCTTTATAATTATATATTAAAATAATTAATTTAGTTATTTTTAAAATATGTTTTATAATGCTAATTGAAGTAAATGAAAATGTTGAAATTATGATGGAGAGAGTTGAATGGTAAATGGATGAAAGCATTTTAAATTTGATGTTTCTTTAAAATAGTAGTTGATAAATATTAAATTAGTTTGAATGAATAATGAATTGGATGTTAATTGGGGAATATTAAAAAATGATTAAATTGGAAATAAATGTGGTATATGTTTTATGTTGTGTGTCTTATTGGTTGGGGTTTTTCGTTTAGAGGTTTCTATAATAGAGGCAGATGTTGTGAGTTTTTGTTTTGATCTTCCATGTTAACCCAAATCATTATTATGAACCCATATGTTGATCATGTGTGTGGCTTTATATTTAAAAAATATATATTATGTGTGTTTTCTATATAAACCCCGCCCACATTGATCACCAGGTTATGAAGACCAAATTTTATGGGAGTGTCATCCCCAACATCTTGGTTGTGAGGATGGATGGTTGGATACCCAGTTTCAATTTCTCTCTAATCTAGTTTATGTTGAATGGAATAGGATATTATGGCTTTAATTGAAAATTTCATTGTATTGATTTTTATAAAATTGTGAGGGGGATTATGGTGGGGGTTGTGTATGGTATATGGAGTTTCCATGTTTTATTTCCTTTATGTTCATCATACTATATTAACCGGGAAATAGCTGTGATTTGATGAGATATCTGTTGGGAAAAAATCCCTCAAGGTATCACTGAATCATTTTTGAGGTGATTGTGTTCATTGAGAAAGAGGTCCTCCATGTTGTGATTGTTCACAAAGAAGACCACGATGTATAATTTGTTGAGAAGGGGTATTTACATGGTGATTTTTTCAGTTCTAGAGATATTGGTCACAACCTATGTTGATGAAGAACGATGAAAAGGGAACAGATGATCTGGAGGTAGTTTTAAAAGAACAGATCTACGGTGGCTATATTTTCCAGTGTTTTAAAAAATTGATGGCCTCAGATCTGAAAATGGAGAAACAGGTTACTGGAAAATTATGTTTCATGCTAGATCTAGGGTGGTTTGGAAACTTGGGCACAATGCATGTTTCGGGTTCATAAGGTTGGAAAATGGAATAGTACTATAGAACAAGAAGGATTCAAAGATCTGTGCGAATGGATTAAAGATTACTTAAAGATTTGAAGATGTGTACAAAAGATAAGGTTTCATGAAAGAAACATGTGCGCTCATGGTGACATCAACGGTTGTTTTGAATGCTTGAAGAGGATCCTTCACGATGTTTCGTAATGTTGAACGCAAGGAATGATTCGCAGTCAAAACATCAAAATATGGAAAAGGAATAAAATGAGTGAAATATTCAAGAATTGTGCGAATGTTGAGGTTGGTGCGAAAGAGACTTCAATGACTAAGGTGACGTCAAATGGGGTTTTTCATGACACGACATGATCCTGCACAATACATCCGGGGGTTTTCATGCATAGGTTAATGAGGACAATAAATAATGGGTGAACCCCTCACATAGTTGAAGCTCGACACTTAGGTAAAATGGAAGCACCAAGTCGGGAAAGAATTTCAGAAAAGGGGATTTGTGAGAAAAATTTTGAGTTGCACACAATATTAGATTGTTTCGTGTAATATTTGAGTTGGTTGAGGGATTAAGGTTGTGGGTAAAGGGTGTTTCGTGACAAAATTGGAATCTTTCACAGAAGGCATTAATGTTTCGTGCAAGACGCAATGAGGTTTGTGCAAAATATTTGTTGTTTCCCTGTACACCTGGTTCAAAAAGAGATTCATCTGTGGTTGAAAGTTGGGCATAATCAGAGAATCTATAAACAGGAAAATATTTAGATTTCATTAGAGATAATGATGAGACCTACAATTCTATAAACTGTTAGTAGATCCTTGGAAGAATCAGTGAGCACACATCAGTTGGGAGGGATTTGAGCTTTATATCATGATTGGTTGTAAACCAGGAGGGACAGTGAGTCCTCTTCAAAATTTTAAATAGTAGTGCACTTATAGTGGATTTGGTACATCGGCACACTTTCGGTGTGTGCTCCTTGGACATAGCCCCGTGGGGGTGATACATGTAAAAAAATTTGTGTCATGTGCATGCATTAAGGTTTATTCATACTTTGCCATGGGAAGGAGAGAGAAGAACATTTTTTCAAACCGAAAAACAATATCAAAAGGGATAGTTGTTTTATTCTGTCATTCCCTGATTCACCCCCCCCCCCCCTCAGGGAATCTATCATGGTGGACCTAAAAATATCCTTAGTGTATACAAGGATGATATAATTTGATATGATGTCCTAGTTCTCTTCCAATGATATTTTTTTGACGTTATGGCCCTTGATTATCATGTTGATATGTGTTGTGATGTTATATAGAAGACATTTGAGTAACATGATGTACATCGTTGGGGTGTGAGAGTGGAATCCTAAATGTAAAATTGTATGGGGAACCCCTGATTAAAATTCTTCTTTATTGTTTTATTATTCTATGTTTTTTTAGGGATAATACCTAATTGATGATGTGATTGGTTAGTTAACCAGTATAGTTGTTTTTGGTTTTTTGTTATAATCTGTAGTTCATTAGTCAGCTATTTTTCACATTTATATGTAATGATTTTGAATGATCCTAATGTGTATACATATATTCCAAAACAACAAATATAAAAATTAATTTCAGGTTTTCAGGAGGACTTCATGGACCCTTCATGATATTTAAAGACCTAGATTTGGAGCTGTTGTCGACTCACTACATTATGTTTTCATTAAGGACATTATTTGGGAAATCATGTATTTTTTACTTGATACATGCATTTTGGGTTGGTTTTAGTCTCATTTTTATATTATTTCTTGGTGGTTTTTTGGTTTATTTATGCCACCTCTAGATAATGTTTTAATAGATGTAAATTCCACCAATATTTTATATTTTATGTGCTTGATGATAATCACCAACCCATTACATATTTAGGGGTGGGAATTAGGGTTCATTATCTCTCTACCTTTAGTTTCAGGATAGTTGTGGTAACATTTTGAGTGGGGTTGTGATTGGGTTGTATTAAATGTTTTTATGGATATGATAGAATTTGGAGTTAGTCACAGTTATGATTACTCGGGTTGGTAAGGAAACAAAATTAGATGATCTTGGAACATCTCATAGGACAGGGAACACCATCTAAGAGAATAAATTTTTAGTTCCCCTGTGATCAGATTTGGGGACTCTATTATTACAATACAACTAAGTGACATTGTTTCTCTTATTGTTTATAGAACTAATACTGGAACATTAATAAGGTTTTACATAGGTTATTCTATGAATTTTATAGGTCTTGAAGATGTTAATATTAAATAAATAATTTTTAAAAAATTTATACTACCATTTTAAGTAAATATTATTTTCCCCTTTAGTTATAAATACTATTATCACTTTTCTATTGTTTATGTAGTAGAGTTTAATCAACCTTATATGGTTGATCATCAGATAGTTAATCTAAATTATGAGAATAATATTTGGTAGAAAATATTGTGTTCATTTATGTAGCACGTTTTATAGAAGTATGAGTTATGTGTTTCTAATATAGAGATATATGGAAGGTTTAGGGATATTGATATTGTCTTTATATTTATCTGAGCCTTTATTGAGTTTTGGTACTCACTGGAAGTCTTCTGGATGAGAGGGTTTCTGTGTAATTAATGGATGTTGACTCATAGTAATCCGAAAGAGGTAGATGTTTCATTCGCTTATTATTAGAAGAAATTCTATGTAGAGTTTACATGATCATCCATGAGGGAAGTGAAGAGGTTGGATATACTCTCCCTTCAATAGGGTAGAATGTCTTTGTGGGAGTAAGGAATCATGTTGAAGGATCCTTTCCATCTAAACATGGATTTTATCAGATGAGTAGTCTAATGTGAGACATAATGAGAAGAAACTCAATATTTATATCGAATGTAAATTTAGTACATTAAAATTTATAATAAATATATATATTTATAATAATATGGAGGTTATTTATTATATACACTCGTAATGAGCTTTCCATCGAGAGCGAAGCAAGATGGGTTCCTCAAGAAGCATAGATGCTGGTGTATGGTCTCAGGCATCGAGACCATTGATGATTTGACCAGTGGCAAGTTAGCCTCTCAAGATACATTTTTGGTCATCTATAACTACTGGATTCCATATCCTTCCTCAGGTACTTACGGTTATGTTTTTTCCTTTTAGTGAATATTTTCATCATGAGGATTTTTTTCCCATTTTTTCTATGAGCTCAATTTAATGGGGGTGGATATGGTCTGTATCATCCCTAGTAGTAGGTTTCCAAAATTGAATTTTAGTATCATTGCAAATATACTTATATTATACTAATATTAGTAAAAATGGACAAAGGACAACCTTAATATGTTCCTTGTGCTCTGTGACCTCTACCTAAGCATAGTAATATAGTCAGTTTTCAATAGAGAGGTAGAGGGAATAGGAATGACCATTTTCACGAAGTGGAAAAGTAAAAACTATATGGGATATATATCCTAATAGTTATAATAACCCCTCCTATCATAATTCTTTGTTCCCTATTTGATTCATGATTTTCATAGTTGTTTGTTATACTAACTCTAGTTTGTTCTCTAGGAGCATATGTAGATAGCATTCACATTCCCCTGGTGTTCACAATGATAGTTAGAAACCAAAACCTCTTTTTTCGTGTTCCATTATGTAGATTGGTGATGGTACCACATCACTCCTGTTGAGACCATTTCATTCATCATATTTAGTTGAATAGTGAAATTATTGACATATAGTATTGGTATTATCTATGTGTTTTATTATGAAATACATATGGGAAAGAGTCAAGTTCTTTCATGTCTATGGATAGTGTGTCATTTTCATTGAAAGGAGGTTTATCAATTGGAACTTATACACCAACTAAAATATATTTAGGACATCTTCTTTGGCTCTCATCTCCATTGGTGTATTCACAATGAATCTCATGTCATCAAGTCGGGAGAGTTTTATGTCAATGAAAAATCAACATTCATGGATTTTGTAGTGGTGGTCCAAGATCATTAAAAGAATATTTTATATGTAACAACCATTCCATTCGTTCATGTCATGTTGATGTATGCAATCTATGAGAAGGTTATTTTGGAGTTAGACAGAAATATGTGTGCTCGGTACCCAGATTTATTTATGGTATTCTTTTTTTATTTATTTTTTCATGATGATATAATGTTTTAAATACATTGTGTTATGGGATTTTTTGTTTCTTATTGTGATCTCTATTTTAAAGACTCTTACTTAAAATGATGGAATAACCAAGTTCCTAATTGATATGTGTTCGACCATTAAATGATTAAAAACATTAATAAATAATCATTGATTCCAGAAGTAAATAATTTCTTGTCGTTGATAGTGTAATTCATTGATTTCAATGCTTAGGGCCTTGGTTCATGGTTGTCATAGTGAATGTGATTCGGGGTTCTATAGAATATGAGATGTTGGAGAATGTTATTATGTGTCTAGGATTTGGTTTTTGGATGGTACAAAATATTATGGGGCTCTTTTTATGTGTGGTTGATGGAAATTCGTTATTATAATATAGTTATGTTAGATTTCTATGATTATTCTTGGATAATTTTGTCATATTTTGAAGGTTCTAGTGTTTATATAGCTATAATATCCTTAACTGTTATCTCATAGGTTGGTTGTTTATAACCCTTATTTCATCCCTCCCAGGTTTAGTTTTGACACTTAATTATGATAATAGTTCTAGAAGTATTTAAATTAATTTCATAGGCCTTAAACATGTTATATTGTATGAATTTTGGTGATAGAGGTTTATGGGGGTATCAATGAGATAGATAGTATAAGATAGGTTGTAATAGAATAATACAGTTGATATGAATCTTATAGTGTTGAAAAATATGGTGTGATTTAGTGATGTTCAGTACTGTATTGAGAAGTTGGATATGGCATAGGGAACTTGGAGATATTTTTTTGCTACTCCATTTTGGGGGTAACTGTGATGTGGATCCAAGGTTATAAGATAGCTCCATATCAGCAATTATGGGTTGCAATGTTGATACCATCACCATAGCTTAGTGATATAAGGTGAGTATCCAATGGTTCCTCATATTTTCGAACTATTGAAACATGGATTTATTTTTTAGTGTATCAATCTTTATGATAGTTTAGGGTTGAGGTGTGGAGTACCTGACTACATTTTTGCTTCTTTATAGTTGTTGGGTGTATTTGTTGTAGTGTTATGGGTTGTCCCATGGTCTCCCATACAGTTTGTTAGATACGTGGAAAATAAATAGTAATAAATCACATAATTCCATTTGACCTACCTCACTATGATGTGGTCATACTCAATGAAACATAATCAACTCCCTCTGTTGTGTGTTGAAGGTTGGATACATAATGGTCTTATATATTCCAAACCACCTAAATATTATAAAGACCATTAGACCTAGCCTATTTTCAAACCTTTTTATTTTCTCTTTGGATATATAATATCTTCCTTAATAGTTCTATTTTCACCATAATATTTAATTCTGAAACAATCCATGTGAGATTGATAATGGTGGTTTAGGTGATCTGCCCCCAATATTTCCTTTTTCCATATTTATTTATTTTTTTGGAAAATTTTTATTAGGGTATATTGATTATGTGATGTTGTTTGAGGTGATGAATTGATGTGGTTATTTTTTCTTGGATTTTAAAGGTGTTATACATTATTTTGGTGCCCAATGGTAGCGTTATTTATATATAATTTATATTCATCATGTTTTCTATATTTACCCTACCTATTCTAAGAACCATGTGCTGAAAACCAAATTTTTTGGTGTTTTTTCCTATATCTTAGTAGTGGTGACGGATGCATGGATAACTTCTCCTCCCAACACAGTCTCTAAGATAAAATAATAAGCATGTGTTGTGATGTAATTAATAAAAAAGTGCACTAGGGTGATATATTATAATATGGTGTGATAAATTATGGAGGGGGTATTTCCTGGTATTAGGGGCATGCAGATGATTTTCATTATGTTCATAATTAATTATTAGCTAGGTTATGGCTTATATTTCATATCATTTACCATGTTTTTGTCATCATTATATGATGTTATGTGATAGAATAGAAGCCCCTGGGTAAGATCCGAGTAATTATAGGGCCCTTGTTACTATTGGTGAGATATAATCTAATGTTATATAGATGAGAAGAAAGCACTATGATTTAAATCATTTGGGTATTAGAGTGGAATCCTAGTGGAAAAGCGTTGAGAGGAACCCTTCATTGGTATGGTTTTTATTATGTTATTATATATGGAATTTTTATTTAGTGAGTGTACCTTAGTTAGGATGGTATTTATTTGTTTACCTTCATATTTGTTTTATGTTATTTTGTTTTCTCACTAGTTCAATTATATGCTCTCTATCCCATGTGCACAGTATACATTGGGTATGATCCAACTATGTATACATCATATCATCACCCTACATATATAAAAACTAGTTTCAGGATTCCAGGAGGACTCCTTGGACTGTTAGGGAAGTTTATTTCTTTTTCATTGGAGATATTTTTATTTCATTGCCTTATATTTTTTGGGTTTTTATTTAGAATATCTTTTATTTTATTTACATTATAAATTCATTGTGGGATGCATTTGGTTTTATTTATATGTTATTTCATGGATTTGTCTGTTGTTGACATATTATGTCACTTATTTTTATTATTATAGAGTTTAATGCCTCCCATTTATGAGATTTTTATACCCATTATGCTAATCACTAACCTGGATCAAATTGAAGTTGGGAATCATGTTCCATTATCTTTCTTCCTTCATTGTTGGCCTATGAGGTTTACCTTTGGAGGGGGGGTTGTGACAAAGAGGTTTTATTATTTATAATTTTCTTAACATATAAAAATTTTAAGGAACCAAAATATGAAAGATTTGTTTCATTATTATATAAAAAAATTATTATTTTCATATTCCTATATGATTCTATTTTATATATTTATTCATGTATGTGTCTAAGCTGACCCAAATGTGAAAATTATTAAACTCGATGGGTGAGTATAGTTAATTAGGTTTTTATTTTGTTATACTACCATTATAACATAATTATAGTGAAACCATTTTGATTAATTTTTCACATAGATACAAATTTGAAAAAAAAATATATTGTGAATGAAAACTAGAAAAGAAACGAGGAAATGATTCTCTATGGAAGTATTATTCCACAAACTCAAAAAAATAGAGTTCCATTGATTTTGTATGTGGATTGAAATGTGTAAATAAGGGTTATATAATTAAGAAAAACAATATTTGTATAATAATGATACTAAAGTAATGATGGCCATATGATATTTGTTATAGTAACATTAATTAGAAAACAAAATAATGATATAATATTTTAGTTGGAGACTTGATCTTTCATTGGATATCTTCTAGAAATTGAAGGGCTTAGTCTAAATATGAGTGAATAATGGATTATGAAGGTAGTAGAGGGATCCACGGATTGTACAATGTAATATATTAAGGGATTAATTCTATGACTAACTATATCTCAACATTTTAGACGTTTTATCCTTTTATAAAATATAAAAGGGGAACTTTTGGAAATATTTATCAATCTTCAAGATTTCCATGACACTATTCAATGGTCATCGATTCCAATGATTCGAAATAATGGACTTTAGTGTGTCCTTCCATTATAAATACTCCAAAAAGGATTTATAAACATGTTGTAAACATGTTATTATGTTTTACCGTTATGTTTATTATATTTTATAATTTTACTACTAAATTAGCTAAAATTTTTTTACTAAGTGATTTTATGATTTATTAATAATAAAAAATAAACAATATGACCAAATATTTGTGAGATAGAAGAATATTAAATCTATATTTCATCATATTCAATTTAAAAATATAATAACATTATATTTAAAAATAAATCATATAACTTGTAAAAAACAGTTATTGTAGAAAAACAACAAATCCATCATTAGGGATTCTAACTATTAATTAGTTTTGATAAAACAATTAAATGGGTTTTAATATATTTCATTATTATTTAATATATAATATTATATTTTTTATTTTAATATATAAATATACTTTATTTGATAGATATTATTTAATATTTATACAGAAATATTTTTTTAATTATTTGTCACACCATTACATGGTCATTTTCATTTAAACTAATACTCTAAATTTTATACCTAAAAAATAAATTATACACAATAATATAGATTAAAATATTTATCTCAATTATATGTAGCACATTATCAATTTAACATTCTATGGATCTTGATGTCTTTCCCGTTATCCAATTATATTCAGGGATGGGGTTGTGTGGTGCCTACATTGATTTGCAACATTAAAACACGAGTCTATTATATGATAATGATGTGTTGTGTGATATATAGTTGGATTTTAAACCGATCATATTTCATTGTAACATAGAGGATTTCATTATGGTTTCGTGGAAATAATACAATGAATTGTGTTCTGTATAGGTTTCTTATAACACCCTATAAATTTAATCAACTCATAATTACATGATTTATAACTTGGGTTTTAATTTATTTTATTTTGATAATATTTTTGGCATATAGGTATATAGAAATAGAAAAAATATTCAATATAAAATCATTACAAATCAATGTGTAAAAATCCACTCCTCGTCCATTTCTCATATAAAATTGGTTCTTGTTGTAACACTATTATTTCATTAAAGAAACATTTTCTTCATTAAAATAATATCACCATTGAAATTGTTATAATCCCTACACACCCTTATGAACTATTTTAAACATTTGAATATTTGGTATGAGTAAAAAATGTTCAATAAGGGATATGAAAAATAATATTAAACTCGGTAGTCCATTCAAAAAATTATCTAACACCATAAAAAATTTATCCTTTTTTATTGTGAAAATTAAACATAAATAATCATTTCCTTTTCCTTATCCTTTTAAATCATGTTGATAATGAGAAATAAACATGATAACACTCATTTAAAAGTTACACATCTTATTGAAAACCCGAATTTAGTTCACCCTTGTGCCATATAGGATAGTCATTTGGTGTCAAGAAACCACAAGGAAATAGGTAGGAAGTATAGAATTTGATTTCTTTACATATTTTTTAAGAAAATGGCTCAAGATTTTTGGGCAAATAGGATAGTTGGGGCACATTTATGATGGAAGAGTCTAGAAATATTATAAATCCAGGAAATATTTTTTTATAATATTTTTCTTGAATCTTTTCTAATAGCTTAGAAGTTATATATATTCTAATATAATTACAATATGGTATAAATTTAATTAATTTGTAAAATTTATACATTTTTAGGTGTAATTTTAAACATTATTATTTGGTTTAACCCCTCATTAACAATTTTTGACTTTAAGAGTTGAACAACGTTTTCTAAAAAAAATGGTAGTGAAAGTAATTTAAAACTAAAAAATGTAACATAAATATAATATTAATGATATCTATGATAATTTATTGGAATATAAATTTATAATAGTATTTTAATTATTTTACTATATTTTAAAAAAAAAATAGTAAATACTATTTAATTTCATTCCTGGAACTATATGCCTAATTTTGACATTATGAATTAAAATATTACATTGGATTTTAAATTTTTATATTTAAAATTTTTATTATATTTTATTTTGACCCATATAATATTTATTACTATATCTTGTAAAATAAACCTCATTGAAAATATTTAAAAACTATTTACATTGAATTTTCACCCACTATAACAAGTGTTGCACCAATGATGCTTTAGAATTTTTAGTAATTATACCATAACAATTTATTTAAAAATATTTAAAATCATTAATATTGTTTACTTATTTCTAATTTTATCTTCTATAATCATTTGTATAGAATTTATATCTGCAACCTTATGATAATAATATAATATGTGAGATATTTTAAAGGTTTAGGAAATATAATTTTATTAATATAAAAAAAGGAATTCATATTCATGGATAGGGGGAAAAAGAGACCATTAGGGAGTATAATATCATGGTTGGACTATAATAACCCCATACACCAATTATTGTATTTTCTTACAATATAGATAGAAAATATTTGAAATATTCCTTATTTAATTCCTTATATTCCATAAATTTTATTTTATGTATTTTTTATTTGATCAATATCCACTAATGCCACATCACTCACTCTATCAAATTAATATTCAATATGAATATTCTTATATAAATAAATAAAATAAATATTTAATGTATTAGAAGATCCATAAAAATATAAAGTGTTATTATTTTTATCTATATAAGTTAACATAAACCAAAATTTTATCAAGAAGTTAAGGATGAAATAATACCACCCATTTATCAACACTAAATAGTCCGTAAAAACAATCCATAATCCTCTTCAAAATATACTTGAGAAAACTAGAAACTAAAAAATAATTCGAAATATTTCAACACAAATTCTATTAAGATCAATTAAAAAATCTATGTCCAAACTAAATTAATCAGACAGAATGTGATATAAAAAAATTTATATCATCTAATCATTTAATCAATAAAATATTGTAATTTTTTATATAATAAAATTATATAGTCTCAAATAAATTAACCAAAAATTTGTTCCACAAATTATGTTAAATTTTATAATTTAATACTCTCAAAATAATGAACATGTTCAAAAATAAAATTAATCACATAGTCACTGGATTAGTTTTAATTCTAACGGTTTTATATATGATAAAAATTATACCTATAATATAATAACCCATAATGCCTATTAATTATAATTACATCAACATAACATAAAATTATAACCTCAAAAGTTATTTTATACATTTCATCATAAATCCAAAAATTTAATACTTTTATTCCAAAGAAACCTCCAAAATAAATGAATAGTTAAAAATGGTTATATGTACAAAATATTCAATTGAAAAGATATTATTATACACCTAGAATATTTAAAATTCCTAAAAAAACCGATACCATAATTATACAAAAGTTGTTTTTTAATTTAATTTTATGATGTACTTGGGACTAATTAATCCATATTGAAATCCATAAATCATAAATTATACAAAAATAATAATGTATTTTTCTATAATTTTATTTAAATCAGTCCTTTAAAACCAAAATACTTCAAAAATCCAAAAATTACACAATTTTTTATAATGGATTCACATTAATAAATTATGAGAATGTTTTTTTATAAATATTTATAATATAAATAAAACACTAAAATATCATACGTTGAGAAAAAATTTGGTAACTACCACTCAAAGTCTCTTTTTTCTTAAGGAAACTGGTTTTTATATTTACTCTTCTATTTCATTCATGGCCATTTTTTCATTCAAGACACATCAACATTTGAATTTCTATAATATTTACACTTCCTTAATCACTACTAAAAAAATTTAAACAAGGGATGTGAAATCAAAATATCACATCAAGTTATTAGAATGTAAATAAAATGTATTAGCCTTTTTTAAAATTTATTAAAATCCAGAGGATGGTATTCCTTTTCGATAATAAACATTGAACAAAAATAATCATTTACATACCCAATAAATCAACTTTTGGGTTCTATTCTTTCATAAAAAAGGTCATAAGTAATGATAAATATATTGAAATATTGAAGTATTTTTATAAAACCTAAGAACTTAGGAAAATATTTTCCTTCAAAACATATTATTTACATATAGAAGTTGCCTAAACATTCTGTTCAACATAATCCTATTAGCTCACCTTACAAAATGATAATATTCCTATTAAAACCGATTTTAATTATATCATCTAGGTACCTTATAAAATTATCACTTTATTAATCCATCCATGAATTTTTACTATGAAATCCCCAAATTGAGTAATTCCCATATCTCATAGGAGAAACTAATCACTATTAAACACAATCACATTACCTAATGCTTTGGAGGGATATCTCGAGATCAACCATAATTTGATATTTATTGGGCACTCCCATCATTGATATTAAATATCTCAAAAATAAATAATATTATTAACACACATATATATGTCACTTTAATAAAGAAATATATATATGAATTGGTATTTAGGACCATATGAAATAACACATTTGTTTACTTCTTAATGATATGAAATTGTTTTTCTTTCCAAAGAAGAACATTCAAAGACAAAAAAATCTTACAAAATTTATAAAAATATTTTACATTAAAATAACCATGAAAATTTTAATAGAATCATAATAATGAAGAGTTTTTATGATGGAATGGTTGTTCATTCAAGTCTTATAAATTAAAATAACATTTTCATAATATGATATAAAATATCAAAATTATTCTATACTCAAAATAAAGAAAATAATACTTTAAAATTCATTACAAGGAATGTTAAAAATAAGAGAAAATTAAATTTATAAAAAATTTAGAAATATTAATAATATTTTGGGGGAATTTATAAGAACCTATTCATATAATAATAAAAAAGAAAATTAAGACATTAAATAATTTTTTTTTAAATAATTTTTCTTACAACATTAGTACTATTTAAATTTAAAGGTCACTAATGTAGAAGAACTGGAAATGATTTCTAAAAGATATTTATTTTAGTAAAATAATTATAATATAATTATATATGGAATTATATACACTAAAAAAACCTCAGCTGAACAATGAATTTGTCTCAAGGAAAGGAAATTATGATGAGAAATCACATGCCTTGAGCCCTACATACTAAGTGATAATATTTATTAATGATTAATATAATTTTATGATGAAATTTATAAAGATCCTTTTTCAGTGTATTTCATTATTATGTCAGATTTTATTAAATTTATTATAAAGATTTATCTGGTTATGAAATTATTTTTTTTCATGTCAAATGTTTTGAGGAAATTCGATTTATTGTCCAAAGAAAAACATTCGATAGGTTTTCTATAGTAAAATGATTCATTGATTTTTAAAATAAATATTATTAATAATGAAATAATAATTACATGTATACATTTAAAAAAAATCACCATACCATGATGGAAGACATGGAAAATTAATAAATCCCTACATAGTGGTATTAATCTACACATATACATGACTGACGTTACCATTTTTCAATTTATCAAAGGGTAAGATGTTATGTAATATATTAACAATATGAAATCGTAATTTTAAAACATATAATATATATGTTCTTTAAATTGATAACCAGCACTGTGATTTGTAGGTGAAAACTGAAACATTTCTCTTCGTGGAGGTGGTATCCCAAATGTACTCATGAGAAATGTTATCATTTCCCATAGGATAGTGAAAAAATAAAATGTTTATTAAATAACCATAATTAAATTTATTTATATAATTTTATATATTTATTATGTTATATAATCATGATTACATATTTTTCAATGGAGGTGGAATAAGAATTAATCCTCAATAAAAATGATTAATATTAATACATGTTCTACATAAACTACCCTTTAGATTACACCATAAGACATTTAGGGTGGTATTTAGGTGATATGAAAATCTATAAAACATGGTAAATAAGGGTTTAAATGGGTTTTGATAGATCTTGGTTGATCTAAATCACTCATGTAGTGTGAGAAAGAGAGGAGATGATGTAACCTTTTATATATAGGGTGCATGGAAATCTTCTAAATAGATGAAATAATAATATGTAATATAAATATAACTCTTGTAAAATGGGTAAAAAGTTCCATATATTTGTATATAATTACAAAAAGGTTTAAATCAAAATAATATAGAAAATATATAAAAATATATGTGTCAATTTTGAGCTTTATATTTTAGTTTTACTCCTTTGTTTACCTTGTTTATCCTTAGTCGTTGAAAAAACACAATCATTACCAGTCATGATAATAATATAAAATTTTTGAAGTGGAACATAATTTTACCAATAATTATATTCTTGATATTATAAAATCCAATAGTTTAATTATAGGTTTTTTATTATTTAATAATAATTTGATAATAATTTTAAACATTAAATTTCATTAGTAATTGTTTTAAAAAAATTCATGAAATTTGACCTCAAAACGAAGATTAAAATTGATTTGGAATTTCAATATTTATAATATTATTTATTTTTATCTTATCTAGTAATATCTTCAATTACTATAAATTACAGAAAAAATAAAATTTTTAATACTTTCAAGTCATTTTATAAAAATCACCCTCTAGTATTGGGGTTCCATCCATTATGCATAAGAATTCTTAAAAATTATAACATTCCTAAATATTTAAAGAAACAATAATAATAGATATTTATTATTTATATTTAATTTAATATTCTATATTAATTAATATAGTATTTCTAGCAATATCATTATCATGGAAATATAATGACTATGTGAGAGAACAAAGTTTTGAAGTAAAATTTTATTAATATAAAGGAACCCCTATTCATGGATGTGGCTCCAAATTCAGCCATTAATAATGATAATTCCAATAAAAGTACAGAATAATTCATATTACAATTTATGGTGTTCTTTTGTGATATTTTAAGCCTTTGTCCATTGGTTTTACACTTTTACCCTATTTTACCCTTTATTGTGGTGATAAATTTAAATAATGGAACATATTCATTATGATGAAACATAAACATAAAATTATTATATAATAACTAATTTTTCATAAAAAATTGGAAATTTATTTCCTTTGATTCAATTTCAAAAATTTAGAAATTTTATTTTATTATAATTTTGCAATGAAAATCCGTTTCTACAAAAATACATGTTATAAGCATAAAAATGTTTGTATTCCAAAAATTTGTATAATATTGATTTCCATTGAATTAGTTGAATGATTTTTAAAATAATTAATTTTATAAAACATAAAAAAAATTCCAAAAAAATATAACATTGAAGTTTATTTAATTAAAAGATTATAAATGAATTTTTTGCATAATCGGTATTATTCGTTATAAATTCTAGAGTAATCCATTTTAGAAAAATACCAAAAATTAATATTATGATTATTTTTATATGATGATTTGAAAAATTATTTTCATTTAATCAAATTAAATTATTATAAATGGTAGATAGTAATTTTAATATCCATGTACAAAAAGAAATAAAAATAATTTTAGAATAAATTGAATTTTAAAGAATAATATTAAATTAACATCAGTCTTTTTATAATTTAAAATGATTAAATGAAAGTAAATTCATTTGATTGGATATATAATCATTTGTTTTATATATAAAATTTAATTTGATATATTAAAATAAAAATATATTCTGAACATTAAATTGTTTAATGAAAATATATATATTACCTTTAAAATATTGTTTTTTCGTAAATAGCTTATAATCAATCTATGATTGACTATACATTTTTTTAAGGAAAATATTCAAAATATATTTCATAATATTATAATTCATATTTATTCCTTCCAAACCATTGGCTATGTTTTAATGTTTATATTTAAATTAAAATATTTCAATATTATATCTTTTATTATTTAAACATGAGGTTTCACATACCATAAAAAATCGAACAAAATATTATTTAAATAAAACATTCTAAAATATTTGGGTGTTATATAGTTTTACCATATTTATCAATTTCTCTAGCATTGTTACGAATTTGTTTCCTCCCCCAAATTCCGGTCATTCACCATTATGTTCTTCAACATTTTGGTGACCTAAGTGGGATATTAGTAAATCCTTTAACACCTCTTCCTTGACTATGATGTACATTATTGGGAAGTTGATTTTTTTGTTTCAAAGCATGTTCTATTTATTTCCCCTATTTTCTTATTTATTTTATTCCCTTCATAATTCTCACCAATAGTTCCGGTTAAATAATTTGATGTTGGGGATTTTATTTTCAGGATTAATGACATGATCTAGGTTGTGGAAATTTCCAATTTTACGATCTCAATCTTGGGACCTTCCGTTCATATCATTTCCATTGTGTAATTATATAGAATACTTAAATTGTGTTCAGAGGGATGATTACCCTCCTTTTATTTGTGTATATTGTGCAATTATATTCTCCAATATTCTTTGGTGGATGAGTATTGATTGAATAAAAAATAATGAACATAATACAACAAAATTAATGGGAAGTGTCTGTTATTCATGTTGGTGTCTATTTTATATGATATCTCTTTTGAATTGAATTTAGTTTCCTAAATTATGTATGTTTTTTATTTTTAATATAATTTATGGAATTATAATTTAAATTAATGAAGGAAAGAATATTCAATATATATTAATAACATAATCATTGCAATGAAATAGTTGGGATGAAAAAGAAATGATCGTGAAACAATTTTTTATATAATTAATAATGAAATGTTTTTTGTATTTAATTCTATTGAAGGATGTTATTTAATTTATTGAAATTATGGAAATGATATTGTATTTAATAAGGAGTTTGTTATGGGAAAATTGTTTTGGTTGGTTTTAGATGCACATCTTAGAATGTGTTCGGTTGATGGTGTGCATTGGTAAGTATTTGTTGGATAGAGAGTTTTCATTGGATAATATGTCTCAGAAACAAGGTCCAATTTTTTAGTATGAGATGTGTTGTGTGATTATTTTAAACAGACATATTCCAACAACCCAAAGTTTGTGGTTATCATAATATATTGTTATATGAAACAATAGATCACATCTTAAAGGATTTAACAGTTTATAAGTCATGGGAGACTATATACGTACATAATTAAAACATTTAATTTTATAATATTAAATACAACAATAATTTATATGGAGAAATTTATAAATTATTTTTTTATATACATAGAATCATTCATAGATCATTCCATGTTATCCTTGGGAAAGGAGAACAAAATAATGGGTAATCTCAAATAAATAATATGAAAATCCATTCACCATAGTCTATCATGAAATAAATAAGACAAGAATAATATGTAAGATAATAACAAAAAAAATTCATATAATAATATTATAAAAGGGGAATATATCCATGGATGATGTAGCAATATAAAAAATCACATGGATAACAATAGCTCATTTCACAACTAAATAATGTAGATCTATGACATCATAATCATCTCACCAAGTCCTTATTCAAAAATATCAAAGATAATTGGACATCAATACACAAAATAACAAATCCAATTTTTATCATGATGTATCACTCATTCCCCAATGAATTATAAATATATTACTAACCTACCCATCTCTATTTTATAATTTAATAACTAATACTAGTTTGATAAAGTTACTACTCGTATATGGTTTATAGCGTAATTTTTCATCACATAATGAAAAACATGATTATTTTTTTCCATATGGTCAAATATCCTTCATCATATAATTATTTCATAACCCATTGAAAATAAAACGGGTTTTGTAGCCATCTCATCATCATAATCATAAACCATCCATAGAGAAAATAATGATTATATCATTGGATAAAATCCATTGTAAGGAATAATTTACATCAAAGGATGTTATTATATATGGAAATTTAAATTTAAAGATCACTAGAATATTTATTCAAATAAATAATATTTTTACTTTTTAATCAATAATTTAAAATTTAAAACATTTAAAATATAGTTGTAAAAAACTACATTTAATCTAACTATATTAACTTGTAGTGTTAAACTCAATAAAGTCAATGAACATGATAGAGGGATAGTATGATTATAATATATTTGTTAGAAGATATTATTACTTTAAAACATTAGTAATGATTCAAAAATGACTCAATCAAAAATGGTTTACTTAAATTTGATACTTTTAATCCATTGTAAATTATATAAAATGGAATTAAAATATCATTTTTATACATTAGAATCATAGAAAAAAAATTAATAAAATAATTTTGAATATCATGATCCTGTCAGAAAATATCCATTGCCCTATGTTGAAATATGGTCTTCATTTATTTGAAAAATATTCATGATCATATGCATTAGAAATGCGTGAAAAATGGAACCAATAAAATTAAATTCAAGTAATAACCATTTTATGAGTAATGATATGGGTTTTAAACGATTTTATCCTCATAATATCCCTCAATAGTAATTTTACATAGACAACCTCAAAATGCAAAGAGAATCTGACATAATAACTTACCATGTTGGTAATCTTAAAATCAAATCCTCATGAAATAAATAACATAATATGGATTATAATGTCTCCATAATTTTCATTATAAGGATCATTAAATACATTCAAGGTTAGTATATAATGGAACATTCCATTTTTTGGGGTGTATCCATAAAAATATTATTAAATAAAATTGTATAGATTTAAATCTAGATCGTTTCTCTAAGAGGAGTTCAATGAAAACAAATTTATCAATGTTTTAGTTATTTGGAATAAATGGTTTCAAATTTGGGTTGTGAATTTGAGAATCTATAAAAAAAATTAATTGGTTTATTTTCAAACAATTGAAATATAGGTGATTAGAGAGGGTTTGTCTAGACCAAATGTCATATTGTCAGGGTTTGAAATTTGTACACCTTTTTCATCACCTAGAATGTAAGAGAGAGATTCATATAAGGGAATTTATATATATCCCTATTTTAGATGGTTGTGATGAATGTATTATAATTAAAAACATCATGTGAGCCTACCATTTATCTTGTGTGTGTGTGTCATTGTGGTGGGTTCTCATGATTAATTAGGGAAATACCTAATCAGGTATTGTTTTTACAAAATAGACAAATAGTATAATCTTTCAATTTCACACACATGCTGAAAATAATCATGTACTAACTACCCAACTCTAATTTTTTCCCAATAATATATTAAAAATAATTTTGTGGAGGTATAAATTGATCATTGATCCATGTACTTAAAATTAAGAAAATAAAAACATTTTGAGACTGTATTTTGAATATAAAATGAAAATTATTAAATGAAACCATATGAAAAAATAAGAAAGGATTAAATTTAATTTAATCATAAAAATTAAAAAACACCATATAGTTACCACCTGAAAATTTCATATTCAATCATAGAAACTTCACCATGACGGATAGATAAGTTTATTTGATTTAGGGGAAGGGATAAATTTCAAGAAAAAGGAATGAAAAGGAATGTTGGGAAATGCATCTAGATTTGAAAGTAATCTGGGAATCCATTCACTAAATTTTTCCTTATCATTTCCCATATATAACCATTTATAGACTTAGCTCACACTCGAGATATCCAAAATAAATTATTAAAACAATTCCAGGTCAAATATGAAGTTTCACTGGTGTCATGGGTCATAAATGAGCAGCATCTGTATATATTCCCATCTATTTCCATGTGAGCTCTGAGGGTTTCACATTAGAAATACTATTCATCATGTGAATGTTTTTGGGACAATTTTTTTCACAAGATATTTCAAATTTATTGAATTGAAATCTTTTAATCCTTTAAGGATCATGTTATGACTGAACTTTGTGATGTGAATTAATACTACCCAAAAGGATATACTCTTTTTCACCCCAATTCCATTATTTCGAGACTTGTACATTTTTATTCACTTATCTTTGACTCTAAAAAAACTATAATAAATCATTAAAAATTTGACGACATGTGGTACCACTTTTATCTCACTATATTTATCTCATTTTGTTAATTTTTTATCCAAATCTATATACAGTAACAAGTTATAATAAATAGTTAAATATTAAAATAATTAATCAATTAAATTCTATAAATATTAAATATTACATAAAAATTAATATAAAAATTTTTAATCTCTCACATGAAATAGAAAAAAGAAAAATTTTCGGAATATAGCCTATGTATTAGAGAAATTATAGTGAGATGAAAACCCCTTACAAAGAATATTACATTTAAATGATAATTAATCAATGAAATGATTGTTGTAACATATATAAATCAGTATAGAATACTATAAATACATGATAAATAATTTTGAGTTAATTATATAAATTTGTTTGGAACTAAATAGTCCATTAGGTAGTGATAAAAACCAAAGAAAGTATGTTGTGTTAAGAAACATATTACATAAATGTTATCATTATTGTAAGTTACTTTAACAAACTTTATAATAAATTTAAATATTTCATAATTTTATATAGGAATATTATCCATACTTATACAATAATTCATGGTTTTATTATAAAAATTTATCAAGCTTTCATTAATATCCTTTCATTATATGATCATTTCGGGGGTCAACAACCTCCTTTTTAAAATATTTGTCTATTCAATAGTTATGGTCCATTTATCTTGATATTAGATCCATTATCTCAAATACAGTATTCATGATATAAATAAAATTTATATTCGTTATATTAAAATGAATAATTATCCATGAGAGGAATACATTCATAATGAATAATAATACTTCATGGAGCTGGTTGTACAAAAGTATAAACGAGCGATGTTTTAATTTTTGTAATGGGTGGAAGTGTATGAACGTAAATGACATATTATATTCCAAGAATCATAATAATTCATTAAATATAATATATATTAATTAGTTCTGTATTTGTAACCATTTATGTAATGTTGTTATGAAGACCAAATTATTTTGTTACATAGACACCATAGTTCACAAGCATGCACGAGCGATGTTTTGATTTTCTATATAAAAAAAAGAGGTGGAAAATTGTTGTTCAATAATTATAATAACATTTATGTCTATATATTATTCTTTATTAATTACTTTAATATAGGTACAACTTATTTAGATGAATTAGAGGAATAAATGAACTTTGAAATAGTTGGTAAAGACGATTACCTCTTTTTTGAGAAACCTCCTTCGGATTTTCAGTTTAGAATTTATAGGATGGTATTAGGATAATAATAGAAGATTGATAATGAAATTAAGTAACAAATATATATATTTCCTTGTACATTGTGTCAGATATATTTCTCAATCATAATTAATAAATTAGTATAGAAGGTTCCCTTTTATTTGTGATGGAAGGGTCATACATGGAGTAACTTAAATGATTTAGAGTTATATTTGTATCATTATCATGTAAATTGGAAACAATGGAAAAAACAATGAATTAGGGACATTATTATATTAGAATCACTTAATTTAATAAAATTTATACATTTTTATGTTTCATTCTAATCCTTGTCTTTTGGTTTAACCACTTTATTTACTATTTTCAACCTTAACTGCATTAAAACATTTTTTATCCTTTGAGGGTCATAAATTTACTTTAATGATTAAAAGTGGATAAATAATAGTCCATGGATGTAATTATAAAACCATTCAAAACGTATGTAGCCATATTAAATAATTTTTATTTTTGAATATTTCATAAAATATTTTTTATCAAAAAATATTATTAAATACATTTTTTGGACTACACATTTTATTAACATTAAATATATCTTGATAAAAATGTAAAAATAATATAAATACTTAAAAAAGAAATTTTACATTATATTAACATAATAATTTATTTTAATTTCACAATTCAACCTAAAAATATTAAATTCATATTTATTTAAATCATTTACCATGTTTTCTAATTTATAAAAATGAATTATATTGACCATTATTAATAATTAATTGAAATTATATCGTTAATAAAAATTAAAAATATGTTAATATAAATAAAAAATTATTTATTTATTTTAATAATAATCATTTTTATATATTCATAACTTCGTTTAATCTCAATTAAAATATGTTATAGAAATTAAATTCTAGAATGTGACTTTTTTAGTTATCATTTTATTAAAATAAATTTAATGTTATAATCAATGGAATATGGAACTAAATTTAATTATTTTCATATTGAATATTTATTGATTCAAATCCCACTCATAATATAGTATTTATTCAATTGGTTTTTATATAATTAATTTTTTATCTCATTTTTTAACCTTGATTAACCCATTATTCCCTTTACTAGGGTGATAAATATTTTTTGGTGTAACTTTTCATAACAACCAATAATAAATATTTCCTATTTAATATTTTCAAACCACGTAATTAAAAAAATGTAATAAATTTTTTCCTGATTTAATTTATAAAATTTAATTAAATAATTTTTAATGTAAATTTATAAAACACAACGAACTTTGGTTTTTAGAAAATTGCGTTATTAGGAATAGTAATGAGAATATTTCAAAATAAAATATAAATTTTATCTCTATTGAAATATTTAGTATCTGTTTAATTAAAATGATGAAATTTTATTTTATATCTAAATATAAAAATTATTAGGTCAGTTAAATTTCTCAATTTATTGACATGAAATTTATGTTTTACACAAATCGGTATTTATCCCTATTGAAATAAAAATCAATATTTTCTAAAATATCTAATAAATTAATCCTTAATTTTATTATGAAATTATTATTTAGAAAATTATATCTATGTTTTAAAAAAATAAAAAATGGTAAATAATTAACTGTTTTATCTATATATAAAATACAAGAAAACCAATTATGATAAAAATGCATTTTAAAGCATAAAATGAACTTTTTTAAAAAATTGGAAACATCTTTATTACAAATATTAAATATATTATCACTATATGAATGATTTATATACATTTTTCATAATTTTATATCACTTATGAACACTACTACTTTATAGAGTATTTTATAATGGTCACATATAAATAAAAAAAACTATAGTACGTCTCAATTTTTTTAATTCTCGATGTCAAGTGTTAAGAAACCTATTATGTTTATTATCCTTTAAAACAATAATTTAATGGTATTAAATTATACCAATTAAGTAAATTTCATCCTAAAATTTTTTTTCGTGGTCATCAGTGGTTCATTATTTGAAAATAAATTTTTTGAGAACCCTTATAATATTAATGACTAGTAAAACATCTTTTGAAAAGGGGATGTTAGATTCATAATGGAAACCTGAAATAACTCATTATTTACTTCCTTTATAAGAATTAAATTATATATAAATGAAAATATAGCCTTATAGATGTTAAATATTCTCTTATAAATATTATATGTGGATGAATAAAATAATCCTGCTAATGTTAATGGCCACAAAGTAATAAAATTGTTAGGGGAAGAAAGGGACATCAGTTTAAAAAAAGGTCATAAAGGATATTATTTTTATTTCATGATCTTTTTATTATTAGAAACTATACATAATTTATTTATTTATATTCCATGAATAAAATTTCATAATTTTATACACTTTAAAAAGTGTCTCCACGTCTACTTCATCCCATTTTCTAATTGAGAAATGATAAATTCTTTGATGCATGATGCACAAAAATTAACATTTAATGGATCATAAAATCTACAAAATGATTAAAAATAAATCTTCATGTCTCACCCCATTAACATAGAATATATTTTTTTGTTTAAATGAGATAATATTTAGTCTAATTAAAACATTATATGGTGATGTTCTAGAATAATCTCCAATGATACAATTAAATACAGCAAAAAATTACTCACTTTAAAATATTTTAGTATTTGTTAGGGAAAATTGAATCCTAAATATTAGAATTGTTTTATCAAATATTATTCTCATATCATTTAACATTTATCACCAAAATAGTATTAGTCACATATATACCCAAATCATATATTCCCCTAAATATGATAAAATTTTCCATAAATAATATTAATCAAAATATAAAATTAAAAAAAAAATATTCTCCAACAAGTTAACAAAGTATTTATTCCGAACATGAATGTCCAACATAGAAAATAATAAACCATTTACATTAATCATATAATTCTAAAAACATTGTGAAATTTTTCCAAAATAACATTAATCACATAGCCTGTAAATAAATTTTCTATCCCAAGGATATCAATATGAAAAGAAATATGTTCCCATGATATAATAAGTCAGTTTACCCAAATATCCATAATTATCAGAACATTATATATCATGTAAACAAAAATATTATAACTATATTTTAATTTATATCCATAAATTAAAACGATATCTTCCCGCAAAACCCAATTTACTAAAACACATACTATACAAAATGATTGAATTCAACTAAATCCCTCATAAAATACTTAATCACAATAAATATTCCTTACATAAATCCAAAAAAGATATTATACATATATATACCTTTACAATTAATTTAAAATTTTTATTTTCTTCCTATGACACATTTTATTTATTGCATATCTGTATAGAATTATTTTAGTGTAGTCAATTATAGAGTTTACCAACGATTTATTTTGGGTGATAAGTACGGTTAAAAATTTCCTTTCATCTAGCTCAACATTACTTTTCAATATTGAAAACAGTCAATGGTTCACATATAGATTACACATATCATAACTTCTTTCCAAAAAAAATTGGGGTTTCATAACCAATTATTCATTGGAACGCACATTGGTCAGTAGGGGGGAGGTCAAGCTCATCACGCCATTTTTTGGGGAATTATCTAACACTCTGGGAAATTCTTATAGATTTATGATATTTCTTTTGAATATGTTCCAAACCCCGATATGGGACTGGTTAAAATAATAAAATTATTAGGTGTTAAATCTCACAATACGTAATGGGGAACATATTCATGATACAATATGTAAGTATCATAGGTTCTCTATATCTTTCCCATTATTTCATATCATGGGTTAGGGGATGGTGTTTTAAATCCATATAACTAAGAACTATATATTTTTTCCATTTCTATGAATTCAATTGGTTTTATGATGATTAGATTTAACCTTTTTGAGGAATCATAATGTTAATGTTTATTACATGAATCAATACACACATAGATCATCCACGCAATGTTTTTTGACATCATGTGAAGATGAAATATATGAGGTCACACCGGCCATATACATGATATTGGGACTGGAGGAAGGTTTATAATGTATCGTACATATAACCATAATATTAATCTCTATATTTGGGTTTACCCTCTACCAATTGATGGTAAAATGACGATAATTTGTACTCTTAGTGGTTATTTCATTAGATTTTACCAATGTGGTACTTCATTTAGAACTCACACTATGGTGGAAAATCTTGTTTGGAAGAATTTTTATTATTTAATTGGGTGGGAATTACACAATATGGATTCCCCTATTTTGTAGAAATTATCAATTCTAGGGATATCATAATTTCAAATACCTAAGATCGTCTGATCCATTCTCATTGTGGGAAACAAGGGATAGTAAGTAATATTATGAAAAACATATGGATACTAGATTAATGCACCTGGGTATCCATGATGGGGTGTTTGGTATAGAGATGTATCTTTTCCAACATAGATATATGAGGAAAAATGTAAATACATTGGGAGATTTGGGTTCTCATGAGTTATAGTGTTTTGGATTTGTAAGGACATACACAATGGTGGACACTCATGGAAGATATATGACACTTACCTCTAAAAAATAGAAGAAGGAAAACATGTGTTCCATGAAGATCTCATAATATCAATGAGATTATTTCCCATGTACAAAATAGAAATTACCATACAAAGTGGTATTTAATTTTGCATCGACTCATGTTTGGAGGTTCTCACTCACCGGTATCATGATTCGATAGAGATGAAAATTCTAGGGGTGTCTTCTTGAAATTTCTAAGGTGTCTTCTTAACATTTATTGGGTTTCTATCTAACATGTCAAGATTTTTCTTCATGAAATTTTTATGGGTCTTCACATATTAGAATTTAACATTTCTATAGGATGTCATGTGATCAAGATGATATGTCTTGATGACATCACATGAACTCTATATCATGTTTAGAGGTCTTCTTGTGAACTACCTAACATGACCGTAGGACATTTATTCATATGTATGACATGTGTAAAGGAAATTTCATGATCATTATGAAATATCGAAATGGATATTTTTGATCAATTTGACATGTCTAGGGGACTTCACATGAGACATTAGACAAGCTAAAAGGACATCACCTGAACTAGCTAATATGTAATGTGGACTTCTCATTAACCTGATCATAGGTCCATAAGCCATTGAATGATCTCCCCACCATGTCTAAGTGACTTAACCTATGTTGGCTAACATTGACAAGTTTAATCACATGATTCGAATGAAATTTCTAGGAACTGTCACATACCTAATGAATAGATAATTTGAGGATCATGTCCCCTTCACAGGAAAATCATGGTATCCTTATTTTTGTATGTATTAAATCTTTTTCAGCCTTTTATTTCTCAAATATGATGTCCATCATCTAATTCCGTAAAGGGGGGATGAGTGATTAGGTAGATATGCTGAAGACTCTTTCTGTGATCCAACCTTCACATTATACATCATTCCTGTGATTAATGGAGTGATCACATGAATTCTATAAGAATTTGGTGAAATCCCATAATTCATTCCCAAGGCTTATATGGAAGTTGACTCTAATTAACAAATTCTTCACCATTTAAGAAAGCCTACTCTTTCCAATTCACTCTCATATATATGTTTTTTGCTGAGGGGTCGTGAATTTATAGTCATAACCATCTTGGATATATTTTACTTCATATATCTCTTAAATACCGTATCTTTGGAAGATTCGATTGAGGGGTCATCACATCATCCATTTTTTGTTATCGATCCACGGGTTTCCATGAAACCATCTATTTTTCATGATAAATTGTAACAACATGTTCATTAAACCATTTCCTTATTTTTGGATCTAACATCTAGTCAGGGATCTTCAACATATTCAAATCGACATTTAATGTGGGATTCCCATGATAAATATGACATGTTTGGGGACCTTAGTTATATGAATATTGAAAATCAGCGAAACCTGTGATGTAAGTGAAAAAATATTGGGATGTAAATACCCCTATAACATTAAAAAAATTTAAACTATCATTATCATAAGGGTACTATATATTTCAATTTTATTTTATAAATCCCACAATATTCAATCCTCGGTTATCCATCATAGTGACACATGATAAAACTGACATTTTTGATTTCCTTCACTAGGTGAAGGTGACATGTCTAGTGGCCTTCATGTGATGAGGTCAGAATTACCTCATGGATTTTCCATGATCAATAGACTTATCAAATGAATTGAATTATCCATTTTCATGATGATTATTGTAACTCCCTTCAAATGAATCGTCAAAAAATGTCAATCGTACTTTTACAAAGTGATTGAGTAATATTCAGCTATATATAAATAAACATATTGCATGATTTGAGGAACTAATCTAGAAGACTTTTTATTATCAAGATAACTAGACTCGAAGAATTAAAAAGTTCATGATAGATTTTTAGTAGGTCATTGGCTGGTTATTAAACTATCACAAGGGGCACCTTACCCCTTTCAATGACATTCTTTGGATCATGAAATTTAAATGATCATGGTGCCTAATCCCTATATATCAATGTTTCTTCATTCATTACCTTTATAGAAAAAATAATATCCATGATTAGGGTGTTTATTAAATCCTATAATTATTAATTCTCATTTGGAATTCACCAATAAATTACGCATAGATGTGATTTCTGGTGTAATAAGGACTTGGTTCAGAGTACGTTAATTCCTTCCTAATTCTCTTTGTATTTTATTAGTCAAAATTCAGGCTAACATTTTTCTTCTTTGATACCATGGGTTTTCTTCGGGTCTCTATATCAATTGGATTTTCATGGGTCATTCATTTCCCTAGTGATTTATACCTTCATATATATCTTTATCTCATCTCCCACATTACTACTTCATAAGACCACTTCATGTTACCCCACTATGAATACATTTTCATGACTCCACCACATGACTAAAATTTATAAATTATTCATAAAATAACAAACAATAATCATCACATGATATAATAAATATTATTACACATGGGGTAATATTATGTGATTCACCTTATCTATAGGTCTTCCACATGATCTGTTGAGTTTTATGTGATTCTCACAATCGTTATATTGTAACATGATCAGAATCAATAAAATAGATCAATATCATATCAACTATTATATGGTTCATTCGATTCCCAAGACCCATCATATATTGTCTAATCATGAATTAAAATATGAGTCCTGATATTCTCATGATGTAACCCAAGTTAGGACCCTATTTTACCCTATATTTTAAGCATCCTATTTTATATGATATATTCTTATTTCTCTTGTGTTGATGTATTGTACATCACAAATGTGTTCAGATGCAGTTAACTAGTGATCCATGATTTCTAGGAATATCAATGATGACCCCATTATTGGTTATATTAAAAAAAATATGAAATGTTATTTTCATTATGGGTAGTAAAACTATGTTATGTCACATATAAAAACGTTATTTGTATTCATCCTTTTAGATGAAACTATTATTCCTTTTCCAGATTATAATCATCTTTTTCTATATCTATCACTCTCTCATGACTAAATTGAGGTGAAAATTTCTAAGGATTGTTAGTATAGTATGGCATCATCGCTTGTTTTTTTGAATATATTAGATAATTCACCTCAATGTATCAATGGTCAGTGTCTTAATTATTAGATGATTTCTCGAATTTAATCAAACATACAAGTCTATTATCTAGATGAACAAGACTCGGGATAAAGATCAATGTGGGATTTATAAACTAGTGATAACTTCACAGATGAATCAAAATGGAAATTATAGGTTACGGATTGTTTCTCATAATCCTATGATCATTTACATGTCATACATATTTTCTATGTGATATGGATTGATTTGTTCATCAAGTACCATTAATCGGAACTTATCGGAGAATTGAGATGTAATGGCCCGGACCTCTCCGGCCCATTCCTTTGTCAAAAAGAAGGTCAAGAAGTGTTCTGGATGGTAAAATCGACTTTTCCCACACTTTCCAGAATTTTGAAACTACACGCAGTGTAGTTTGAGTACACGTCGTGTACCCCCTTCCCGGGTATACCCCGTGTTGCAAACCGTGTCCTTGCTGTGTGGAATAATGGGTGCACGGTGTGGGTCCAGTTCTTCACGCCGTGTAGTCCTTCCCAGTGTACGCGTTACCAGTCAACGGCCGTGTACCATGTTGGATTCATGTCCTTGCTGTGTAAAATAAATGAGTACACGCCGTGTGTCTAAACTACACGCCCTGTAGTCCTTCCCCGCGTATGCGTTACCCTCAAACCGTGCATCGACCAGTCAACGGCCGTGGAGCCGTGTTGGAAGCCGCGTGGAGACCGTGTGAAAGAACCGAGTACACGCTGTGTACCATAAAGTAGACACCATGTACTTTTGCTTTTCACGCCTATATAAGGAGGGGTCCCCTCCTCCATTCAACTCACACCCCTCCTCCCCTCTCCTCTGAGCAGAGCTCCCCCAAGAGACTCGAAGGCTCTTTCTTCAATAACTTCTTCGTCTGAGCTCTGATTTACGATCCGTCAGCTGCCACGGGATCGTAACGACTAGTCGGAGATTCCAAGAATGGATCTGTTGTCTTTCCTTCAGCCCTTCCTTTCCTAATTCCACCATAGTAGGTTTTTTCGGGACCCGACAGAAGTGACGGACGCCGACGGACGTCTTCTAAGGTTGATCTGGGGGAGCATTGCGATCGGAACTTATTGAGGTATGAATCCTACCTTCGTCTCTCTAATTTGTGCATCATGCGGGGTGGATGTCTTATTGTTTACGTGAAACACTTTTGAATCTGTATTAATAAAGATAATAACTGGTTAAAGAACGGGGTTGGGAAGTTGTGATTGATGTTACTTTATATCCTGTGATATTATGTTGTGAATTGAATGAGCTTCTGCCTATAGAAAATCACGGTCGTTGGGGGCCTTTGCTTACACAATTAAATGTTTCCCTCTCCTTTTGGATTTTCATATGGGTGGAAACCTTGTGGAATGTGGAAATTGGTTAATCACGTAAAGTTGGCTGTTTAAAATCTGGAACCCTTGTATGATCACCCCAGTTAAACAAAATTTAATAATATACATGTGGGTGTTGTCTTGGTTACGAGGCATGTGTTGGGGGTGTTTTGTGGGTTTTTGTGGATAGGGTGAGCAGCAGGTCTGCGGTTGGCTTGGTTGTGGGTTGGTGTGAATGTTATGTTGGTGATGGGCAGCGGGGCTGCAATAAATGGTATTATAGAGGTGTTGATGTACGGGTTTAGGTTTAGTTGTGGGTATGGTGGTTGGAAGTAGGGCTGTAGGGCTGGGATTAAATGTGAACGGGTTATGGGTTGTGATTAATAAATAAAAGTGGAAGAGTTAATGAATGGTGGGGCGTTGTAATGGAACAGAAATAATAATCAATGAGGTTGGTTGTTTGATAAGAAGGGCTTGGTTGTGTTGCCTATATTTTCCTAACTTGATTTGTGGATGGCAGGGATATGTTTTAAGAATGATTGGTATGGTTAGTTGTGGATAGTTTCCCAGTAGTTAAGGCATTATATAACAACTTCTACTGAAATGTGAAAACCTAAAGGGGGTTGGGTTTGTTTGTTGTATGAATGCTTCGTGGTAGCAGTGTCGAGGCACGTGCTCCTTTTCTCTGTTTAGAAGCAATAGGTTGGGCTGTGTGGTGGGTATATATATATTTATATATCTGTATATTTTGTGTTTTATCGCATTCCACCCATGTTGAGAACTTAGTGCCGAACACTCCCATTTCATGGGAGATGGTGTTTTTCCCTTAGTTACTAGCTCATTCCTGCTCCTTCTCCCATAGGCTGTGATGGCTTGAGGGGACCATACACCTAAGACTCTTTGGGTAGGTTTTGATTAGGGTGGCATTAGCCTCAAACTCTTCGGGCAGGTTCTTCTATTTCACAAGAATCTTCACGATGAGGCCCAGGTGTGTGAGGGTGGGATACGGGGTTGTGAGGCCCAGGTGTGTGCGGGTGGGATACATGGTTGTCAGGCCCAGGTGTGTACGGGCGGGATTCATGGTTGTGAGGCCTAGGTGTGTGCGGGCGGGGAGTGTGTGGTAGCGTTAGGACGTTCGTCGTTAGAAAGAGTAGCTAACTAAAGGGAAATGGTGTGGGGTACCCAATACTCTCGTTTCTTATATACTACTACTTGTTGTGCTTGTGTTTTGGTGAGTGTGGAAGGTGAGGTTTGGTGGATAGAATTCCTTGCTAGGTTTCTTCTATTGTTCTCACGGGACATTAGGGTGTCTCCCCACTTGTGCACGAGAGCTTTAGGTTTCCCTACTGAGTATACTTGAATGCTCACACTACGTTCACTTTCAGGTTTCTAGGAGGACTACAAGGGCCGTGTGGGACCCTACTAGTTGGACAGTTGGAGTTGTTGCTATTGTTGTACCTTTTTTTTCTTTTGGTATTGTACTTTTAGCTTTCTTATACTTATACCTTTCTATAAAATTTGTTAAACATGCATATGGGATTGGTTTGGGTTTATTTCTATACACTTGTTCATTTCCTTTTTGGTGGTTGACTCATTCTATTTCCTGATCCTAAATAATAAAACGGGTAATGCCTCCCATATTTTGTGAAAACTCATACCCTTGGTGCTAGTCGCAACCCCAGGGCCTACTGGAGGCAGTACTCGAGGGAGTAATTATCTCCCTTTCACCATTGCCACCTCAGGAGGGGAATCATTGGTGGGAGGGGTTCATGATAGAATGGTATCAGAGCTGATGGTTGAGAGATAGGATGGAGTCTAGAGTTAGGTAAGTGATAATTGCATGGGATGGTAGGGTGACAGTGTTAGTCAATCTTGGTGCGTGCCATAGGCCATGGAATACTAGCTAGGACACCGGATTTTAGGGCCCCCCGTGAACTGATGCAAGTACTCTGAGCCTACCGAATGACCAAGTGAGGCTACATTGGTTGTCGGGTAGAGACCCTATGTAAGGTACATGCATCATCATGATTGTCTTTTACTTGATTTGGGTGTTCTGGGAACGAAATTGAAATAAATTGATAAAAATAAAACCTTGAGTTTTCCTTACTACTCGGGATTAGGGGTTCTTTTTTTACCGTACCGCTACGGCACCCGGTCGACATTAGAGAGGCAGACGAGCTAGGCGTGGACAGTTTCACGTAGCATAGTTGGCAGCTCCCGCGGGACCAGAGGTGGTACGAGGTACAATTTGTTTTTTCATCACTCTTGTTTCTGCTTTGTTCGATTTGGGAGCTTCGCACTCCTTCGTTGCACCTGTTCTAGCCCATGCTTTGGGATTAGACATAGAAAGACTTTTTGTACCACTGGTACTGAGTACACCAGTTGAGGGCCAGACTAGTGTGTCTTGTCTTTTCCGGGGATGTGGGCTGACGTTGGGACCACATTGATCTATTAGGGACCTTCTTATATTACAGATGCAGCCATATGATGTCATACTAGGCATCAACTGGTTTTTTTCTGTTAGTGTCGTTATATAATGCTTCCGGAGATGAGTCGTGTTCTCCGACGTGGATGGGCAGCGCGTATCATTTGTTGGTGAGAGGAGCAATTAGGTGGGAAGTCGGCGTGTGGAGCCTCTCTATTCCTTGTTAGGTGGGTTATCAGTGGTTCTAGCTGATACAGAGATGATGGATGTCCCGAAAGTTGTTCGGGAGTTCCTCGATGTTTTTCCTGAGGAGGTCGTGACTCTACCCCGCCCCCCCCCCCCCCCCCGACGGGACGTTGAGTTTGGGATAGACATACAGCCTAGTGTTCGTCCGATTTCGATGGCCCATTATCGGATGGAACCTTCAGAGTTGTGGGAGTTGCGGATTAAGATTAATGGTCTAATGGAGAAGGGTTTTGTTCAACCCAGCGTGTCGATATGGGGTGCTCCAGTTTTGTTCGTGAAGAAGGCTGATGGTGGTCTTAGGTTATGCATAGACTACCAAAGATTGAACCAGGTAACGGTCATGAACCGTTACCCCCTTCCAAGGATAGATGATCTTTTCGACCAACTGAGGGGAGCAGGTTGGTTTTCCAAGATAGATCTACATTCTGGATATCATCAGCTGAGGGTGAAGGACAATGAAATCACGAAGATGGCTTTCAGGTGCAGGTATGGGCACTTTGATTTTCTAGTGATGTTGTTTGGAGTTACGAATGCACCATTTGTGTTCATGGGACTTATGAACATTGCCTTCCAAGAGTTTCTGGACCAGTTCATCGTTGTGTTTATCGATGACATTCTGATCTACTCAAGGTCAGAGGAGGAGCACATTGAGCATCTCAGGGAAGTCTTGGAAGTCCTTCGACACCACCAGCATTACAGGAAATTGTCAATGTGTTAGTTCTTGACACAAGAAGTACACTTCCTTGGGAATGTGGTGTCTCAGCATGGACTGTTAGTGTACACATCGAAGGTGGAGGCGGTTGTTTCTTGGGCAGCATCCAAGAGCGTGACAGAAGTTCCTAGTTTCCTGGGGTTAGCAGGTTACTATCGAAGGTTCATTTCAGACTTCTCTCAAGTTTCTGCTCCTTTTACAACTTTGACGAGGAAGAACCAGGTCTTCCTATGGAGAAATTAGTGCCATAATGCTTTTGACTACCTGAAAGAGAAGTTGGTCAGTGCTCATGTACTCAGGTTTCCAGAGGAAGGGTTGTTGTATGAGGTGTTTTTTGATGCTTTTGGCCTTGGTCAGGGGTGCGTGCTGTTGCAGAAGAAGGGAGTGATCTGTTATGGGTCTAGGAAATTACTCCCTCACAAGCGTAACTATGCCACCCATTACCTAGAGCTTGCAGTAGTAGTGTTCACACTGAAGTTGTGGTGACATTACCTCTTTGGGGAGTTCTTTGTGGTCTTCTTATATCACATGAGCTTGCGTTATATCTTCTCCGAGCATGACCCGAACTTATGGTAGCAGAGATGGGTTGAGTTTCTCCAAGACTATGACTTTGAGATCTCTTACACTGAAGGTAAGGGAAACGTTGTGGCTGATTCCCTGAGCAGGAAGTCGCATCAGGAAGTGGTTCGAGAATTTGCTGATGCTTGGAAGGTGATGGGAGAGTTGGCTGCCTTGCACTTGGATGCTAGGGTAGAAGGTGTTAGAGGCTGTTTGTTTCTGATGATGGTGCAGTCCTCCTTGTTGTAGTAGGTGGAAGAGTCCCAGTGGGGGGAGTCTGAGGCAGAAGTGATGCGGGATCATGTCAATCAGGGGAATGATCCAGAAGGATGGTCAGAGGACAGCCGACATCGGATGCTTTTCCATGGAAGGTTGTTTGTCCTAGACACAATGCGTGAGGGAGTTCTCCATGAGTTCCATAGCTCAGCCTTGGAGGTAAATCTAGAAGTTTCAAAAATGTACCGAGGCATGCGGGATCCGTTTTGGTGGCCCGGGGTGAAACGGGAAGTGTCGGTGTTTGTGGATAAATTCCTAGTGTGTCAGCAAGTGAAGGCTGAACACCGTGTTCCCAGTGGTTTGTTGCTCCTTTAGATGTCCCCGAGTGGAAGTGGGATGACATCTCAATGGACTTCGGCACAGGACTACCCAGAGCTCAGGGTGGTTATGATGCTATCTAGGTAGTGGTGGATTGAATGACGAAATCAGATCACATCTTAGCAATCAAGGAGTCCGGCCCGGTGAGTACTGTAACAGCCCAAGATTTTATGAAAAATATTCTTTTTTATTTCACTAATGTCTTGTGTTGTACGCTACACCAAAAGGAGTTTGCACAACACGCATCCTTGACTTGTCTTTCATTACACGCAATCGCGACCTTCCTCGATAGCGTGTTTAATACGCAATACCGAGTTTCACTAAACAATGATATGATATTAAAATATTATTAAAACTTGCCGTTATGAATAGTAATAACCACTTTTTAAAATTCTGTAAATCTTATTTTTCAAAATGAACTTAATTTTTGGATTCGGACTATCGAATTTAGCCTAAGTTGAAATTTTGGTACTTTTCGGATAACTTTCATATTCTGATTAATAGTAAAAATTACTAAATTTTAATTAAAAACAACTTTTTTAATCGAAATAATTAATATTGATAAATTATTAATTTGAGTGGTTTTAAAGTGTATTTAGAATATATTTTTACAATTTAATACAATGTTGGTCATTGGATGTAATTTCACATTTAAACCAGTTATAAACTAGTGTCAATCTTTTGATAGATGTTGTTTCTTAAAAACACGATATTTGTTTTAACAGCGGGATTTAATTATAAAATTAATTAATGGAACTTCTATGTTATGAATTTGGAAAAATAGACTTCATTATTGAATTCGGAATATGAAATATAGCTTAGGATGAAATTTTGGTATTGTTCTGAAAAACATCAATTTTTGATGAATAGTGAAACTACTAAGTGGTAGTTAAAAAAACTGAATTTTTCATAAAACTTAATTTTACCGCTTCTGTGAATGGAATTTCAAAAATCCGAGAGACACGGTTGATGTCAGTAAGTAAAATTTTGTTCAATGAGATGAAAATAATTTTTGGTGAATAGTAACTTTTTACTTTTATTTACCACGGTTAAAAGTAAATAGGGTAATTAAGGGTAGGAATGATATTAATATTACCCTAACACATGTCCTAATTCTATTGGATAAGTGTAATTCGACCAAAAACAACCTTATGAATAAAATATGACCATTTAGGCCCACTTGGATTATATTAGGACATTTATTATTATTTAATTCAAAGAAGAGTTAAAAGAGTTAAAATCAAAGTTTATTTACTAAAACATTTTTAATATAGGGTTATACATAAGATAAATTAGATTGTAAATATTCATTATAAAGATAAAAAGATTTCCTACATAAGGGTATTTTATTTGTAATTTTTAGACATCAAATAATTTAATTTATTTATGACACAAAGATGATGCAGTAATTATCTTATTAATGAAATATTGACATAATTGATGTTATAAACACCAAACTGAATGTAATTTGAGACTTTTTATGAATTAAACTAATTTTCTAGGTTACTATGATATATTAATGTTGATTTAATATACTTGGTTTGAACATATAATTCTGTTATGACTTTCACAAAAATCATATATCAAATAGTGTCAAAATTGACACAAAATAGTTTTTAAATCAAATATTATATTATTAATTTTTATTTTATTCTTAAAAATCTAAGGTTCGGCCAAATGACTTAGATAAGGATATATATATTAATAATAAACAATTTGGGGTTCTTTTGGCATGTTATAGTCACTGTATTAACCATATAGTGAAAGAAAACAAAAAGACATGGTAAAAGTTAAATTATTTAACTTAGAGTTAAATCTAATTGAGAAGGTTAAAATAATACCCTAAACTTGTCTAAATCTTATTGGTTGATAGGATTTAGACCCATACCCACTTTATCTTCGAAATAAGACCCTTTTGAACCATTATAAACCGATTTTGACTTTAATATAAAATAATATTTTGAGATATTCCTAAGGTGCCCCTCTCCTCCCTTATAAAAGGGTACCTCCTCCCCCTTCCTCCTCACACCAATTCAAGCACTCAAGCTCGGCCAACCTCTGCCAAAATCCCTTCTCCACTTCCCTAGAAACATCCTAGAGGTTCTGGTCTTCCTCAAAGACCAATTTTAGTGCCCTAAGAGTAGGTCTCAAAGAGGCGCTTCAAAGAAGAGGTAATTACCGTTACCAATTCTTTCATCTTTATTTCTTCTTCCACTTCTTCTTATTAGGTTGTTTCATTATGAAGTAATAACATCTGTATCACTCATATACTGATATGTTATTATAATTATGAAACAACCCTATTTCACCATCTATCCATCCTACGGGAAAAGAAATCACCGTGCGTGCGTACGTACGGAATACCGTCTCCACGCCGTGGTGTAATCTATTTTCCACCACCACCTTACATGGATGGGTATAATGGTGTAAATAATAACTATACATAGTTATTACAACATCATATTGATTCTGATATATTGTATAATCCACTCCAATTCAATTCAATATTAATGGAAATGATATCATCGCTCGTGCATACGTACGGACTGCCGTCTCCACGACGCGATGAGATTCATTCTCCATGTTAACCATTTAAGAATGATTATAAAGTATATATAAGAAATAATAATGAAATATATGACATTATAAAGCTACTGGATTTATGTATATATATATATATGTATGTCATCTACTTACTTCCATTCAAGACAATAAGGAAAGGAAAACAGCGTTCATGCGTACGTACGGACTACCGTCTCCATGAACGGTGTTTTTCATTTCATTTATCTATCTATTATATATATATACTGAATATATATGATATATAAATCATATTTTATATTCTGGAAGTAAGTAAATCATGATATAAGTAATAATAATGTCAAGAACAACAAGTCAAAACACCTACGATAAATGAAACGATTTTACCGAAAACGCTTCTTTAACATGGAATTTACAAAAGAACGGGTAATATAAAGTCATAAGTGAACCATATATGATATCATAACAATGAATATGATTCTGTAATAAGTCAATGAAATTATATAAATCATTATACAGGAGGTTCGGACACATACAAAGCAAATCGGACCTAAGGTAAGGGAAATATCGCAATCTCATTTTTATCCGAGATTGTTTGTACTTTGAAATTTACTAGGGTATATTTTATCATCCACATCCATGTTTCCTCAATATTTAATGTTATTTACATCCACCTACAATTGTTTAAATCCAATTTTACCCTTCGGTGAGTTTTTAGTAAAAGATATGAAAGGAATCTATTGTCGTTTTTCGTACGAGGTACTTTTTGACTTTTCCGACAAAAGTACGAAGAATGTTTTTTTAACTTATACGGCATGAATGGATTTTCAAAACATTATTTCCAAGAAGCTTCCTTTAAAAGTTTTCAAGTTTATTTTTAATCAAATTCTTTTATTTTAAATTTGTATGACATGTTATGAAAGGAAAAATGTTTTTGAAGAAGAAAGGATATTTTCCTCGAGAATGGAGTTCAAGTGTTTTATCAAAATTATTTTTCATCTAAGATAATAAAGGGTTCTGTTTTTATCCCTATTATTACATGGATTTGATTATGTTGTGATGGAAACATTTTTATGAATTCCTTTATCTAATATGAATTGTTTTATGATGTCATGTTGTTTAAGAATCCCATTTTTATCACATGGGTTATGCGATAATGTATGATTAATGTTTATGTGGCACACATAAGAAAGGATTCATTATAAGATGGGTGGGACCTATATCTCCCTTCAATGCATTGGGTAAAGATTTCATATCTCATGAGATAGACAGGGCTGGAAAAGGTAGGTTATACCGGTTCAGTGAAACAGGACTGAAACGAGGGTTACTCGATTCAGAAAGGGACTTTGTCCACTAAGATAGTCTTGGCAATGAGTCTTGACTAACAAGAAATGATTCTCTATGATTATGTGTGTATGCCACAAAGTTTAATGTTTTATGTTATGATTATTGGGATTTCATTTCACTACTATGATTTATCCCATGTTATGAAATTATACTCTCTTTTGCAGGTTAAAATTTCCAAAATGTTATGTTCTTATGAATATGATGTGATTGATTTTTCTTTTGTTTACCCTTACTGAGCATTTGAGCTCACCCTTTTATGTATTCTTTTCCCCAGGATATAATGAAAGGTTTTAGGTATAAAAAAAAGGGAAGATCTTTATGGGAGATATTGAATATCTTTCACTACGATTAGAAGATTACGTTCCGAGTTTCCAAAGACACTAAACTATTACGATCCTTGTGTGTGTGTTTTTGTTATGTACTAATTATTCCGCAAATGTAATGTAATGTCCATGTACGTCAAGATACGGGTCTTTACAGTTGGTATCAGAGGAAAGGTTTAGTCAACCTTTGGAAACTAGGATGCGAGAACTTTTGTGAGATCCCTAGATATATTTATAAGGTATGTCTAGGGATGTCCTTAAGGATAAGTATACGTATAGGATACAGTCCTAGAACTACGGTAATGATCATAGAATTTAACCTAAGATGATAGATATTGAGGATACTCCACCTTTATTATGTTGTTTTCCCAAGCATGATTTTTTCCTCTCACACTATTCTTTTTGGGTTTTAGACGATGGCTGGAACCCGAAGGAACCGTGTTGATCAATGCAATGGACAATGCAATGATTGCCCTCCTGAACAAACAATTGTTATGGGAGATGGAGTGAAAAATCTTATTTCTATACTTACACAAGCTATGAATCATTCTGGACTTACAAATGAGCAGAGAAGGGAACAGTATTCTATTGAGTCCTTCATGAGGCAACGTCCACCTTCTTTCAGTGGGACTTCCGATCCACTTGTTGCTGAACAATGGATCAATACTACTGAAAATATATTTTCAGTTCTTCAATGTTCTGAACATGATAAAGTCATCTTAGCAGTATATCGTTTGAAAGGTGAAGCTGATCAATGGTGGAATCTTATCAAGAATACGAGGCCAAGAGATGAAATTGAGTCCATGGAATGGGACGAGTTCAAGAACTTGTTTTTCAGTAAGTACTTCCCTCGTATTCTTCGAACAAAGATGGAGAAAGAGTTTCTTGAACTAATGCAAAAGGGTGATGAATCTATTGGTATATATGAAGCGAATTTTTCAAGACTTTCAAGGTATGCATCTGGCATTATCATCCAACCTGAAAGTAAAGTTGATCGATTTTTCAGTGGCATAAAACCAAGTCTTCGAAGGGCATTAGCTATAAGAGACTTCAGTAGCTATGAAGAAATTGTGCGTTGTGCTATCAAGGTAGAAATGGAAGTTGGTGTTACATATCCATCTCATGGTTTTGACAAAAAACGAAAGATGGAGTTCAAGGAGAAATCTTAGAATAATGGTGAAAAGAAGATGAATGTTTCCTTATGCACAAAGTGTGGAAAGAAGCATGGTGGAGATTGTCTTAAAGGGACTAGAAAATGTTGTAAGTGTGGAAAAGAAGGTCATCGAGCAGCTGAGTGTCAAAGTAATGGAAAAAAGGGTTTCTAATGATGTGAATAAAGCAAACACTGCAGAGAATGCACCACCAACACTTCAATGCTTCAAGTGCAAGGAAATGGGGCATTATGCTAATAAATGCCCTAATCCAAGGGTTAGTGATGATCAACATGAGCAACCACTGAAGGCAAATGAAAAATGGAAGTCACATGTGATCACTATTGGCAATGTTGAATATGACAACGATGTGGTGGAATGATTAAGTGTTTATGTAATGGGATAATGTTGTATTATTGAGTATTGCAATATTTATTGATGTGGTATTCAAAGTGATTGATATATTTTGGAAATAAGATGATATGCGCATAATGAAGGGAAAATGAGAAAATGAAATGTTTAATAGTATTCATGAGCTCATGATTGATATAAGGACTAAGTGATATCATGGTTTGAGTATATAGAATTTTGAGGATTTTGGTATGTGGAAAGTGTTATCTTTTAACTGTATTCATGTTTTCACTAAGGTATTCAAGAGAATACACGATTAAAGACTTTTAATGTTTGGAATGTGACCAACAAAACATATCTTCTGATATATGGGGTTCGACGATGGTGTTAAATCTCTGGTAATCGTTTTCACTATGTTATGAGAGTGGACTGCAGTATTATGGATAAGCCTAAAGATTGGAATGGATTATGTTGGACATAAGTTAGTATTGTTTAAGGATAGAAGTTTTCTCGATATAATTGATGGGATGTTATAGTAATGTAGTTTTAGAAAAAGGACAACCTGCAGGATGGGCGACAGCCCATTGCTTCGGACAAGGCTGTGGGAATCAAACCCACAACCGAAGTGCGACTGGCCTTTATCGCCTACCACTAGCCTACAGGAAGTCCCTGTTTAGTAGAAACTAGTTTTATTTTATTAAGTGGTATGATATATGATGTATAAGTCCATTTTAGGAACCATATATGATTAATCTCACAATATAATGACTTATGTATATTTAATAACTTTTTCTAACCTTTTGTTTGAGAAAGATGGAATGACCCGTCATTCTATCACATGATCTGCTAACACTTCACGAATAACAAATTCAACTTCATTTATTTAATATATGAAGTGGAAATTGTTCAAGGCATGAACAACAGTGAGCAACAGTGAGATTGTACCAAAATAAAGAAAGTATTTATTCTAATTCAAATTTTCAACTTTAGGGAAATGATCTTGAAAACCAAAAATGTTGTCCTAGTGATCTTATACCTGATGAATCAGATGGTACCCTAGATCGTCACAAATTTATGGCTTTGTGATTGCTGGCTTTTCCATAGCCATGTTCTCTACCACTCTCCATCAGAACATGATGGCTAGATTTCTCTTCCATATCCATATTTTCACCTATGTGGAAACCCAGTGATTAGTTTATTTGGGTAACCGTTACGTTTCATACTTTTGTTTTTAAAGATAAGTTTTGGTATTCCTTTTTACGATGTGGGTTTCTATTAAAGAAACTTTCGAATAGTAAACCATTTATAACCCCGACGAATTTCGAGGGCGAAATTCATTTTAAGGGGGGTAGAATGTAACAGCCCGAGATTTTATGAAAAATATTCTTTTTTATTTCACTAATGTCTTGTGTTGTACGCTACACCAAAAGGAGATTGCACAACACGCATCCTTGACTTGCCTTGCATTACATGCAATCGCGACCTTCCTCGATAGCGTGTGTAATACGCAATACCGAGTTTCACTAAACAACGATATGCTATTAAAATATTATTAAAACTAGCCGTTATGAATAGTAATAACCACTTTTTAAAATTATGTAAATATTATTTTTCAAAATTAACTTCATTTTTGGATTCGGACTATCGAATTTATCCTAAGGTGAAATTTTGGTACTTTTCGGATAACTTTCATATTCTGTTGAATAGTAAAAATTACTAAATTTTAATTAAAAACAACTTTTTTAATCGAAATAATTAATATTGATAAATTATTAATTAGAGTGGTTTTAAAGTGTATTTAGAATATATTTTTACAATTTAATACAATGTTGGTCATTGGATGTAATTTCACATTTAAACCAGTTATAAACTAGTGTCAATCTTTTGATAGATATTGTTTCTTAAAAACACGCTATTTGATTTAACAGCGGGATTTAATTATAAAATTAATTAATGCAACTTCTATGTTATGAATTTGGAAAAATAGTCTTCATTTTTGAATTCGGAATAGGAAATATAGCTTAGGATGAAATTTTGGCATTGTTCTGAAAAACATCAATTTTTTGATGAATAGTGAAACTACTAAGTGGTAGTTAAAAAAACTGAATTTTTCATAAAACTTAATTTTACCGCTTCTGTGAATGGAATTTCAAAAATCTGAGAGACTCGGTTGATGTCAGTAAGTAAAATGTGGTTCAATGAGATGAAAATAATTTTTGGTGAATAGTAACTTTTTACTTTTATTTACCACGGTTAAAAGTAAATAGGGTAATTAAGGGTAAGAATGATATTAATATTACCCTAACACATGTCCTAATTCTATTGAATAAGTGTAATTCGACCAAAAACAACCTTATGAATAAAATATGACCATTTAGGCCCACTTGGATTATATTAGGACATTTATTATTATTTAATTCAAAGAAGAGTTAAAAGAGTTAAAATCAACGTTTATTTACTAAAACATTATTAATATAGAATTATACATAAGATAAATTAGATTGTAAATATTCATTAGAAAGCTAAAAAGATTTCCTACATAATGGTATTTTATTTGTAATTTTTAGACATCAAATAATTTAATTTATTTATGACACAAAGATGATGCAGTAATTATCTTATTAATGAAATATTGACATAATTGATGTTATAAACACCAAACTGAATGTAATTTGAGTCTTTTTATGAATTACACTAATTTTCTAGGTTACTATGATATATTAATGTTGATTTAATAAACTTGGTTCGAACATATAATTTTGTTATGACTTTCACAAAAATCATATATCAAATAGTGTCAAAATTGACGCAAAATAGTTTTTAAATAAAATATTATATTATTAATTTTTATTTTATTCCTAAAAATCTAAGGTTCGGCCAAATGACTTAGATAAGAATATATATATTAATAATAAACAATTTGGGGTTCGTTTGTCATGTTATAGTAAGTTTATTAACCATATAGTGAAAGAAAACAAAAAGACATGGTAAAAGTTAAATTATTTAACTTAGAGTTAAATCTAATTGATAAGGTTAAAATAATACCCTAAACATGTCTCAATCTTATTGGTTGATAGGATTTCGACCCATCCCTACTTTAGCTTCTAAATAAGACCCTTTGGAACCATTATAAACCGATTTTGACTTTAATATAAAATAATATTTTGAGATATTCCTAAGGTGCCCCTCTCCTCCCTTATAAAAGGGTACCTCCTCCCCCTTCCTCCTCACACCAATTTGAGCACTCATGCTCGGCCAACCTCTGCCAAAATCCCTTCTCCACTTCCCTAGAAACATCCTAGAGGTTCTGGTCTTCCTCAAAGACCAATTTTAGTGCCCTAAGAGGAGGTCTCAAAGAGGCGCTTCAAAGAAGAGGTAATTACCGTTACCAATTCTTTCATCTTTATTTCTTCTTCCACTTCTTCTTCTTAGGTTGTTTCATTATGAAGTAATAACATCACTATCACTCATATACTGATATGTTATTATAAGTATGAAACAACCCTATTTCACCATCTATCCATCCTACGGGAAAAGAAATCACCGCGCGTGCGTACGTACGGAATACCGTCTCCACGCCGTGGTGTAATCTATTTTCCACCACCACCTTACATGGATGGGTATAATGGTGTAAAGAATAACTATACATAGTTATTAAAACATCATATTGATTATGATATATTGAATAATCCACTCCAATTCAATTCAATATTTATGGAAATGATATCATCGCTCGTGCGTACGTACGGACTACCGTCTCCACGACGCGATGAGATTCATTCTCCATGTTAACCATTTAAGAATGATTATAAAGTATATATAATAAATAATAATAAAATATATGACATTATAAAGATACTGGATTTATGTATATATATATGTGTATGTCATCTACTTACTTCCATTCAAGACAATAAGGAAAGAAAAACAGCGTTCATGCGTACGTACGGACTACCGTCTCCATGAACGGTGTTTTTCATTTCATTTATCTATCTATTATATATATATATATATACTGAATATATATGATATATAAATCATATTTTATATTCTGGAAGTAAGTAAATCATGATATAAGTAATAATAATGTCAAGAACAACAAGTCCAAACACCTACGATAAATGAGACGATTTTACCCAAAACGCTTCTTTAACATGGAATTTACAAAAGAACGGGTAATATAAAGTCATAAGTGAACCATATATGATATCATAACAATGAATATGATTCTGTAATAAGTCAATGACATTATTTAAATCATTATACAGGAGGTTCGGACACATACAAAGCAAATCGGACCTAAGGTAAGGGAAATATCGCAATCTCATTTTTATCCGAGATTGTTTGTACTTTGAAATTTACTGGGGTATATTTTATCATCCACATCCATGTTTCCTCAATATGTAATGTTATTTACATCCACCTACAATTGTTTAAATCCAATTTTACCCTTCGGTGAGTTTTTAGTAAAAGATATGAAAGGAATCTTTTGTCATTTTTCGTACAAGGTACTTTTTGACTTTTCTGACAAAAGTACGAAGAATGTTTTTTAACTTATACGGCATGAATGGATTTTTAAAACATTATTTTCAAGAAGATTCCTTTAAAATTTTTCAAGTTTATTTTTAATCAAATTTTTTTATTTTAAAGTTGTATGACATGTTATGAAAGGAAAAATGTTTTTGAAGAAGAAAGGATATTTTCCTCAAGAATGGAGTTCAAGTGTTTTATCAAAATTATTTTCCATATAAATTAATAAAGGGTTCTGTTTTTATCCCTATTATAACATGGATTTGATTATGTTGTGATGGAAACATTTTTATGAATTTCTTTATCTAATATGAATTGTTTTATGATGTCATGTTGTTTAAGAATCCCATTTTTATTACATGGGTTATGCGATAATGTATGATTTATGATTATGTGGAACACATAAGAAAGGATTCATTATAAGATGGGTGGGACCTATATCTCCCTCCAATGCATTGGGTAAAGATTTCATATCTCATGAGATAGACAGGGCTGGAACGGTAGGTTATACCAGTTCAGTGAAACAGGACTGAAACAAGGGTTACTCGATTCAGAAAGGGACTTTGTCCACTAAGATAGTCTTGGAAATGAGTCTTGACTAACAAGAAATGATTCTCTATGATTATGTGTGTATGCCACAAAGTTTAATGTTTTATGTTATGATTATTGGGATTTCATTTCACTACTATGATTTATCCCATGTTATGAAATTATACTCTCTTTTGCAAGTTAAAATTTCCAAAATGTTATGTTCTTATGAATATGATGTGATTGATTTTTCTTTTGTTTACCCTTACTGAGCATTTGAGCTCACCCTTTTATGTTTTCTTTTCCCCAGGATATAAAGAATGGTTTTAGGTATAAAAAAGGGAAGATCTTTATAGGAGATATTGAAGATCATTCACCACGATTAGAAGATTACGTCCCGAGTTTCCAAAGACACTAAACTATTACGATCCTTGTGTGTGTGTTTTTGTTATGTACTAAGTATTCCGCAAATGTAATGTAATGTCCATTTACGTCAAGATACGGGTCTTTACAAGTACCTTAGCACAGAGGTACGTAGACGAGGTGGTGCGTTTGCATGGAGTCCCAATGACTATCGTCTCAGATCGGGATAATCGGGTTACCTCACGTGTCTGGAGGGGGCTACAAGATGATTTTGGCACCCATCTATGCTTTAGCACTACTTTCCACCCCCAGACCGATGGGCAGATGGAGCGGACTATCCAGACATTGGAGGACATGCTGCGAGCATGCGTTCTGGAGTTCGGAGGATCATGGGTACGACACTTGCCTTTAGTAGAGTTTTCCTACAAAAACAGCTTCCACTCTACAATTGGAATGACACCGTTTGAGGATTTGTATGGAAGGCCATGTCGTTCACCCATTTGTTTGGAAGAGGTTAGAGAGACAGGTGCAGTTGGGCCATAGGTAGTGCAGAGCACCATAGAGAAAGTCCATCTTGTACGTGAGGGGATGAAAGTGGCTCAAGACCAACAGAAGTATAATGCTGATCGTCGGAGGAGGTCCTTGGAGTTCAAGGTGGGTGATCATATGTTCTTGAAGTTTTCCCCTCAACGGGGGCCGCGAAGGTTTGGGAAAGGGAGAAAGATCTCACCCAGGTTCATCAGACCTTTTGAGGTGTTGAGGCGAGTCGGCGAGGTGGCATTTCAGCTGGCCCTGCCACCTCAGTTGGAGAAGGTTCATGATGTCTTCCACGTCTCCCAACTTCTTCGGTACTTACACGATGACTCCCACGTTATTGACTGGGGAGAGTTAGATATGGGAGGCGACGCAGCCTTCCAGGAACGACTAGTCAGAATTGAATATTGTAAAGAGAAGGTGCTCTGTGGACGAAAAGTTCCCTTGGTTCGTGTGTTGTGGAGGCATGGTGGCCTCGAGGAGAGAACTTGGGAGTGGGAGACCCAGATGCACGCTCAGTACCCTGTTGTTTTGACTTGTGTTTTTCCCTTGTTCTTCTGAGATTGTGTTGATGTTGTACTCTATACCCTTGTTATATGGAATGCTTGGATTGTCAGTTGTGAGACCTTTTGTTCATTGTTCCCTGGTAATGTTTAACATGTCCGGATGTGTGGGAAACAGAAAAACCTGACCCTTAATCGAGATGCATTAATGCAGATGCGATTTAACCCATGCGGGCGAGTCAGTGCCGCCTAAAGTGGATAATATCTCAACATAGGTAAAGGAATTTCCCAAACCCATGTGTTCGGGTTGTGTGTTGGTTGTGTGGTGTTGGGATTAGTGTGAGTTGAAAAATCCTACTTTATGAAACTGGGAAGACCCAATTTATAATCGAGACGCATTAATGAGGATTCCATTAAACCCGTGCAGGTGAGTTAGTGCCGCCTAAAGCGGATAATATCTCGACATTGGAGAAGGAATTACTAACACATATGATTAGGGTTGTTAGTTGGGTTCCTATTATAACGTGAACCCTAAGAGGTATCTTGTCGGGTTCCTTTGGGATAGTTTTTGAATTCTTGGGGACTAGAATGTTTTAAGAGGTATCTAATGTAATGGAGCGGACCTCTCCAGACCATTCCTTTGTCAAAAAGAAGGTCAAGAAGTGTTCTGGAGGGTAAAATGGACTTTTCCCACACTTTCCAGAATTTTGAAACTCCATGCCATGTAGTTTGAGTACACGTCGTGTACCCCCTTCCCAGGTATACCCCGTGTTGCAGACCGTGTCATTGCTGTGTGGAATTATGGGTGCACACTGTGTGTCCAGTTCTACACGCCGTGTAGTCCTTCCCTGTGTACGCGTTACTAGTCAACGGACGTGTACTGTGTTAGAGTACTGTCCTTGTCGTGTGCAATAAATGTGTACACGTCGTGTGTCTAAACTACACACTGTGTAGTCCTTCCCCACGTATGCATTACCCTTAAACCGTGTGTGGACCAGTCAACAGCCGCGGAGCCGTGTTGTATGCTGCGTGGAGACTGTGTGAAAGAACTGAGTACACGCCATGTACCATAAAGTACACGCCTTGTACTTTTGCTTTTCACGCCTATAAAAGGAGGGGTCCTCTCCTCCTTTCAACTCACACCTCTCCTCCCCTCTCCTCTGAGTAGAGCTCTCCCAAGAGACTCGAAGGCTCTTTCATCCAAAACTACTTCGTCCGAGATCCGATTTACGATCCATCAGTGGCCACGGAATCATAACGACGAGGCAGAGCTTCCATGCTTGGATCTGTTGTCTTTCCTTTGCCACTTCCTTTCTGACTTCCACCCGAGGAGGTTTTGTTGGGACCCGACAAAAGTGATGGACGCCGACAGACATCTTCTAAGGTTGATCCGGGGGAGCGTTGTGATCGGAACCTGTTGAGGTAGGGATCTTACCTTTGTCTCTCTAATTTTTTCATCATGCGGGGTGGGTGTCTTCTTGTTTACGTGAAACACTTTTGAATCTTTTTTAATAAAGATAATAACCGGTTAAAGAATGGGGTTAGGAAGTTGTGATTGATGTTACTGTATATCCTGTGATATTATGTTGTGAATTGAATGAGCTTCTGCCTATGAAAAATCACGGTTGTTGGGGGCCTTTGCTTACGCAATTAAATGTTTCCCTCTCCTTCTGAATTTTCATATGGGTGGAAACCTTGTGGAATGTGGAAATTAGTTAATCACGTAAAGTTGGCTGTTTAAAATCTGGAACCCTTGTATGATCACCCCGGTTAAACAAAATGGAATAATAAACTTGTGGGTTTTGGCTTGGTTACGAGGCGTGTGTTGGGGGTGTTTTGTGGGTTGTTGTGGATAGGGTGAGCAGCAGGGCTGCGGTTGGCTTGGTTGTGGGTTGGTGTGAATGTTATGTTGGTGATGGGTAGTGGGGCCACAATAAATGGTATTAATGATGTGTTGATGTACGAGTTTCGGTGCGGTTGTGGTTATGGTGGTTGGTAGCGGGGCTGCAGGGCTGGGTTTAAATTTCAATGGATTATGGGTTGTGATTAATAAATAAAAGTGGAAGAGTTAATGACTGGTGGGCGTGGTAATGGAACGGAAATAATAATCAATGAGGTTGGTTGTTTGATTAGAAGGGCTTGGATGTGTTGCTTGTATTTTCATAACTTGATTTGTGGATGGCAGAGATATGTTTTACGAATGATTGGTATGGTTAGTTGTGGATAGTTGCCCAGTAGTTAAGGAATTAAATAACTATTTCTACTGAAATGTGAAAACCTAAAGGGGGTTGGGTTTGTTTGGTGTATGCATGCTTCGTGGTAGCAGTGCTGAGTCACGTGCTCAGTTTCTCTGTTTAGAAGCCATAGGTTGGGCTGTGTGGTTGGTATATATATATATATATATATATCTGTATCTTTTGTGTTTTATCGCACCCCACCCATGTTGAGCACTTAGGGACGAACACTCCCATTTCATGGGAGAGGGTGTTTTTCCCTTAGTTACTAGCTACTTCCTGCTCCTTCTCCCATAGGCTGTGATGCCTTGAGGCAACCTTACACCTAAGACTCATCGGGTAGGTTTCGATTGGGGTGGCTTTAGCCCAAAACTCTTCGGGAAAGTTCTACTGTTTCCCAAGAATCTTCAGGATGAGGCCCAGGTGTGTGTGGGCGGGATACGTGGTTGTGAGGCCCAGGTGTGTGAGGGCGGGATACGTGGTTGTGAGGCCCAGGTGTGTGCGGGCGGAGAGAATGTGGCAGCGTCAGGACGTTCATCGTTAGGAAGAGAAGCTAACTAAAGGGAAATGGTGCAGGGTACCCAATACTCTTGTTTCTTATATACTACTACCGGTTGTGCTTGTGTTTTGGAGAGTGCGGATGGTGAGGTTGGGTGGATAGAATTCCTTGCTAGGTTTCTTCTGTTGTTCTCACGGGACATTAGGATGTCTCCGCACTTGTGCACGAGAGCTTTAGGTTTCCCTACTGAGTATACTTGTATGCTCACCCTACATTTACTTTCAGGTTTCCAAGAAGACTACCAGGGCCGTGCGGGACCCTACTAGTCGGACAGTTGGAGTTTTTGCTGTTGTTGTACCTTTGTTTTCTTTTGGTATGGTACTTTCAGCTTTCTTGTACTTATACCTTGCTATGAAATTGTTTAAACATGCATGTGGGATTGGTTTGGATTTATTTCTATACACATCTTCATTTCCTTTTTGGTGGTTGACTCATTCTATTTCTTGATCCTAAATAATAAAAAGGGTAATTCCTCCCATATTTTGTGAAAACTCATACCCTTGGTGCTAGTCGCCACCCCGTGGCCTACTGGAGGCGGTACTCAGGGGTCATTATCTCCCTTTCACCATTTCCAGCTCGGGAGGGGCATCTTTGGTGGGAGGGGGGTCATGAAATGAGCTGTGTTTGGTGAACTATCACTAAATACATGAAATTTTGACCATGTGAACAACTTGTAATTATTAGAAGTCAATTTTTGACTCACAAAGCAAATATCAACAAAACAACTATTATTAACTAAAATGATTACATAATGTTTATAACATGGAAATAATTGATATTAAAGTTATAATAAAATTGAAAAAGGTTATAAATAAAGTATAAATTAAATTAAATTTATTATTCAGGAAGAACAAGGAACACATGAGTCCAGTCGGACACATGGTAAGGGATTTCTTATATCACTTTTAATTCTATCAGATTTCCATTATTCACCACTAATTTATTTCATGTGGTGTATTCTTTAATAACATTTGATATATATTATCATGATAAACATTATATTCATGTCATTCTATGAATCATTTGGGGGTTATTAACTTTTTGTCATACGACTTGATTGATTACAATGTGGTAAATGATTTTCATCACACTTTTTATTACAGTGAGATTCATGCTATATTTGAAACTATTTCCTTTTATGTGGTGTATGTACTTCCAATGATTGTATTCATTGCGTTATATACTTCAATTTATGGTTATTTATATCTTCATTTTTTGAACTTTCTTTCATGGGTTGTATGTTTTGTAAGTTGCCAATTCGGTACAGGAACCTTTTAACCCAATTTCCATTCCTTTGGATAATCATCTAATTCTAAATTATGTCATGCTATGATTATGTGTGGAGTAACTATTTATTTATTTATATTGTAATTTCCACTCCCCTTTGTGGGGATATAATTTTGATTCAGATAATCACTCCATTGATAATTCTCAAGTCATCGATATGAACTTGATAAGAGTAATTTTAACTCAATTTCCATTCATTGAGTTTAACATCTAAATCATAGGTTTTGTATTAAAAATAACATGTTTTAATTTCTTATTATTTATTTAAACTTAATATCCAATCATATTGAGTGTATTTATATTTGTCACACATTATTATATTATTTATTTATCCTTAATCTAAGGATACCGTTTTTATAAGGGATTTCTTCTCAATTTACATTCCATTGAGAATTCATTATCGTTTTGCACCAATTCACCTTTATACGGTGTATATACTGTCCTTTGGCATATTATATCATGAATCCTTTTATTCTCATGATATTATAAATTTCTTATTAAATGTTATTTCTCAATAATTTATATTCAATAATCTCTCATTATGTTCAAAACTCTTTAACTAAAATATGATTTTAAATGTTTTAAAGATTTATTCTTCTAAATATTTATCACTAATGTCCTTATTTTAAAAATGGATTTAAGGATTTATTTATATGGACATTAATGTTTTCAAATGATAACTCATTAAAATAATTAAAGTAGTGTTGGACACTTTGATTTAAAAACCTCTTTATTAAATGTTTTCAATGGTTTTAAAAATGATTTGACAAATATTGTTTATTTCAATATCATGATTTGATATATTATGATTATAATGTAGAAATGTTTTCTATCCATTATTCTTGTGTGAAGTGTTATGAATATTCTATGGTTAATGGGAATTGTTTATGTATAGGGGTGGTTCAGTGATAAACCTAGGTCGGGGGAGCCTGAGATAGCTCTCTATTTCTTTGGGTAACGTGACACAGGTAAATGTTATTATTTCTCCTATGAGATTTAGGGAATATAATGTTATGGGTATTCCACATTGACTCCCTTTATAGCTGTGATAGATACAATGTATGTATGTTATGAATTCTATAAGATACCTTTATGATATAAGATTTTTTGTGTGTTATTCATAAATGATATGATTTCATAAGGTATGTTATGATTGAAAAGTATGGTTTAATTGAGTTGTATTTATTGATGGGATAATGTTTTCCTACCATATTTTATAACCCTTAATGATATTTTTATGTTCATCCCTTGTTTCTGAAATATTTTTCATAGGACATGAAGAGGAATCGCATAAAGGATGGGATCAAGGAAAAGACATGCTGTATAAAACACGGAACAAGACATGTTACTTATTAAGATTTTTTATTTTATAAAAAAATTGGATGCTATGTAATAGTGTCTACATGTAATATTCAAGTTGTTATGTAATAGTTATTGAATAATTGTCTAAAAATATAAACCTGAAAAGATCCCAAATGATTATTCTGGACATAATTCAAGATTATGTAATGTTTAAGGTCAGGTCCTTATATATGTGGTTGGTTGGATTATATGATTCTGGCTACACTCAGAGCCTTTTGGGATGGTCCCAGTGTGCCAGTTGGCTAGATCCAATAAGTCTAGTGGGTAGATCCCCATGGTCCGCAACCAATGGGCTGAGCCAGTTTGGTCCATGGAGAACTCGGTCAGGCAGAGTCAAGTTAGAAAAACTAGGTCGAGTCAACTGATGGCTCAATGATTTTTAGAAATACAAGAAAAACATTCAAACTATATGTGTATTTTCAATCCATTTGTTGAGTTGGATCCCATGATATGATATGTTACTTTTTGAGATATTTTATGCGAAATTTTTTGGACATTGTTTTATTACCTAATGACTTGAGGAGTAGGTTCTCTTGGTAAAAGTGGTCTATGAATGGAATCTGGTGGGTGGATGTGACATGATGACTACATGACTTGGGGGATGCATGACCCATCAACACTCTGTGTGCCATCGAAAATCTGTGAGCCATCGATGCTACATGGGCCATCTGCACTCAATGCCCCATCAACACTCCATGATTCATCAATGTTCTACGAATAATAAAAATATTGGCACCATTGATGATCCGTGCTCCATCTACACTATGTGAACCATTGGCACTCCTTCTTCCATGGATTCTTTGGGCCCCATCAACGTTCTATGCATCATCAAAACTCCGTGTGTCATGGAAACTAATAGATATAGAGACTAAAACTGAAAATAAATCTTCTCATGCATTAGACATATACTTGTGTGTGCTTTTTGTACTCTGTGTATTTTTCTTTGTGGTGTACTTATTGTATTTCTTAGTGATTTCCTTTGTGGTACTGAGGTTTTCAAGCGAGTATTTCTTTACTCACCCATACACGAGATTTTCCTGCATATGTCATGTCATTTGTAGACAATCCACACTTTGATAGAGTTATAGGTGGACCAGGACCAGGCAGTTCCAAGAGTGGCCCCAAAAATGAGGTGTTCTTCTAGAGCAACCACCATAAGTCCTACACCTATCCTTCGTGTAGGGTTTCTCTGGACATGTTGCAAGAAATTTTTTGTACACTTGATAGACTCTTTATTTTTGTGGGCTTGTATTCAGGACCTTTTTACATTCCTGATATACTTATATGATAATCTTTGCTTGGTATCATAGTGTACTCATTAATTGTTGACATAGTGTTTTTACATTTCAGTATTTCATGCTTTGATATTCTTGTGTGTGTACATGTACATAGGAATATGCCTCCAATTTGTGGGATATTACTACATGATGCTAGTCGTCGGCCCATATTCTATCTGAGGTGGGATTAGTTTAGTTATAGCACAAGCCCCTATAGGATGGTTTGTGATATTTTTCATCACTTAGATGGAAAATGGTGTGGCATATTTAAGCCACAACGCAACGTAAATGCATTATATTGTAAATAGATATAATAGATTTTTATATAGTAGTAAATTGGTGATAAAATATTTCCTTAGAATTTTTTTATTCAATGGATAGATCTTCCCTTGAAATATAGTATAAATCCTCTCATAAGATATTATTTTGGTAAATACATAAAGCAGGCCTTGGAAGCTTGTTTAAATCTTCTCATAGGATCTTGATTAATTAAAAATAGAACTCTTCCCTTAAAGGTTAGTTTAAAGCTTCTCATGAAATATTTTTTTAATAAAGATGGTAATTCTTCCCATGGATGCTCGTTTAAATATTCTCATGCAAGTATATTTCAATAAAGGATATTTATTCACATGATTTCTAGTTTAAATATTACATTGAATGTTTCATTATTTAAATACAAATATATTCTCTTGGATTCTTATTCAATGATTCCCAAGGAATCTTGGCTCAAATATATATTAAATTGTATAATGATTCTATGGGAATCCTTTTATCTATTTATGTTATATATATATAATTTAAATGGGTACCCCATCTCGGGTCAGACCAATTCGGTTTGGTTCTGACTAGAGTAAACAATTTAACCCATCACTAGACATAAATATATGTTTTCAGAATCTTCTTTAGGTCTAAGTAAACCTAAAAATTTACAAATATAGTTTCAGTAATTAAATTAAATTTTATAGGATTTTGTAAAATTATTTTAGGTCTTGTGGGTTGTGCATATAATTAATTAATATTAATGTAATGTATGTTAAAGAATTAAAAACTCCCTCAAGATCATTTTTTTTCAAATTTATTTTTAAATATGAAATATTATTTCATATTGATTGATAATGAGTCAATATTGAACCGTTCATGTTTTGTTTATTGTTTATTTATTTTAATTATTTAATTTCTGTTTTATAAAATGTAATAATTATTTTATTTTGACAATTTGGGTGTTGTACCACAAACATTAATTTAAATATGGGCCTACTTGTCCAAATTAAAGGAATAAAAATTTAGTTTAACATCCTAAGGTCCCCCCACCTATGTGGGGTTAGAGATTTTAATGATTGGTGGACTTTATGGAAACAAAAATTAATTTTAGTGCTTTTATTGGCCAAACAATTTCTATCAAAATGACTTACTGTCACTTTAATTCAAGTAACATATGGACCTAAGGAATTCTGCTAGGGTCCCGGTTAATCCATTATTCACTTTAGGGATTAACCAATAGTTGAGTACTCTTGATCAGGTAATAGTTTATTTATTTCATCTTGTTCATGGTTAATTATTTTTTTATTCTATATTTATTAATAGTGATCAGAAATTATAATAATATACAAGCATGAAAACAAAAAAAATTAACATGCGTGTTGAACATTTTCAATTTTAAATAATCTTTAGGTTTTGATATAAATAAAATTGAAAAAATCACAATAATTATAAAAGCATTAAATTTTTCAATATTAAATTAACAAATTCCTAAACAAAAATATTAAGTCATTAAATTCCTTTCATCGCTCAAATTTGACAGAAACTGAGTATACAGGGTCCTCGGTCAGCCAATGTAGAGGTTGCATCCAACCCTCAAGGAGTTATTATAAAAGTGGTGGGTTTACATAAAAAATATTAGTATAAAATGGTTATACAAATCATTTTTGTATAATCATCATGGATAAAGATTTTATCATTTTTAATTAATTCATTTTAGGGTATGGGACTTCCCTCAACATATCCTGAAGCTTTGAGTAAATGTTTTTTTGTAGATTAAGGCCTTCCTTGGACTCCAAAATTAGTGGAAAACCTAAATCTTATAGACTATAATGTGGGGAATCAACAATAATTTCAATAAGAATTATCAAGTGACAGAGCCTTTTCATTCTAGTACATAGGGTTCCAATAATCTAATAAAATAATAGGAGATAATTAATGATTAAATTTGTAATGTCTAAATTGGTAATCAAGATAATGTAAAATATTATAGAATTATTTTTTTTGAAAAATGGAAATTAAATACAACAAGACACACTACTATAATCATCATTCACCTTTAGTGTCATATCCAACATGAATTTATAGAGTATTCTAAGTTATTAGGGATGGTATTATGTTATCCGGAATTAAATGTTCTCCATTACCCAATACCTATTAAGATACCTCATAAAGAAAGGGATTAAAAAATTATTGTAGGAGACTCTTGTATTACTCATATGATGGTTATGACATAATGATATCATCGTCATCTAATATGATTTTTGGAAATAACCTCATGACATGGATGATTTTACATGTCATATCATCTCTCAGAAGCATCCATGGAGAATGTCAAGTGAGATATGAATAGGTGATAAATACACTAGCTATTTGAAAGTTGAAATATTTTCACGATCCTTCAGTGAATATCTTTCTCATATCATTTTCACTAATTTAATAAAACTTTATTTAATAATAAAAATGAATATTGTTACCAGTTAATATGAACATTTGGAGAGTATAACCATTAGTTCTAATGGTGAAAATGATTCCAGAGATGGTGAAAGGTCCAAATGAAAGTGTCATTCTGAATGAACCTTCACAACACCCTTTCAAATAAAGTGGAATTAAACATGAGGTTATTTTTTCATATCATGAAATATATTTATGGATGTTTAACTACCCTGAAAATAATTGAAGAAGAAATTAGTCACTTCTTCTTTGGGCATATTCATAAAATATATGTAATGTTTTAGTTTTTATTCATAATTATTTAAATCAATATTATATTCATATATGCGTCTTTATATATTGTAACCAATTATATAATGAAACATTATTATAATTAAGATGTGTTCTTGATGTAGTTATGAATAGGTGTTTCCAAAATTAGTAGTGAGAAGTACAGAACATCTATATTTCCATGTTTATTAACTCCATTTGAACATATAGTGTATCACCAAAACATTAATCACTTGTGTCTATTGCACACAAGTAGATATCATTCCAGTTGTGGAATAAATATTTTTTCCGGTGTTGAATACTCAAGTCATAATTTAGTGATCTTGAATCATTAGAAACACATGATGAGTACAAAATTTATGACTAATATAACATGTCATAGAAGTAAAATAATTATTAACAAAAAAAATAAATACTTATTAATGATATAACAATTATAGTTTTAAATTCCTCAATATTAAGGACCTTAGGAACTATCAACATACTTATGTCCATAGATTTGGAAAAAGAATCTATTATAAACAAAGATATGTTATAAAGCATTCAGAGTTATTTATGATAGAGAGGAGAAACTAATGAAAGGAAATGCTAGTGGTGATTATAATTCATAATATTCCTTTTTTATGTTTACAGAATTGGAAAATGAATTATGAAATATTCCTAATCACAAGGTTTGATAGACATTAGGCTATTCTTCAAAACAATATATTGACCAAGAATTCATCAATCAATGTAATATATAGTTATATTTTTTTCCTAATATAACATTAACTTATATATATCATAGTTATGATAGTAATAAGGAGGCTTAATGATGAATCATACATGTTAACAATGATGAGTAAAATGAATCCTAGAGAAATTACTATACAAAGATTCATTTATCAACATTAGATTCATGATGTATTTTAAAGTATCATCAATATTTAAATGCTTAAATTATAGATATTTCTTTTTGTATAGATAAGCATCACAAATAGAGATTAAATTTCACAACCGTTTGTCAACTATAATGAAAAATAAATATCATATGAGTTATAGTCTGATAGAACTCCATTATAACATATGAACATGTGTTTAGATTCAATGATTTTGTTACGATGTAAACCAACTCAATTCATTCAGATAAACAATTTACATCTATATTAATCATCGTAATGTTTTCAATAGATATTAAATAAATCCATATTATATAAAAGTTAATTTCATTTTATATAATTTATTGTCATATGGTAAAAATATATATTGGAAAGAGTGGTAACTAGATTCACTTGGGTTTATTAAACTCTAGATATGCATAAATAGTTGACATAGAAAAATTATTCACAATACATTGTGAAAAAGGAATATTCATGAGACACATAATGTATATGATGGATAAAACCACGGTGATGGAGTTATATACATCATGTTATGTGATACATTATTCATTGATAATAATGATTTTTATAATTATTTATTATATAGAAATTATCTATGGTTGACAACATTATTTAAATTTCAATAATGGATTAAATGTATAAAAGTACATGAGGTTAATTAATTTGATTATTTTGGTGGGTATCCAAATGATATTATACATGGATGGTATAAGTGTGGCACCAATGAGGTTCACTTTTTTATTCCAATTCATTAATCCAAAATATGTAGGAATTTTAATTTTAATAGCTAATTTATGTGACCATTTTTTTGAGTATTGGATATAAAGACCACAAATCATGGAAGACGTCTATACCACGTAACCATAAAGGAAGGTAAAATAATAAAATTCTGAAAAATGGTACAAATTACTGATATAAATCCTACGATTAAATTAAGTAACAACATAATATAATAAATATTAGGAATGAATATTTTCTGTGTGTCTCCCATAGGTTAGTGGGGGTGAAATTGTTTTCCAAGTATAATATATTTTTTACCATATTGAAAACAATTATTGGTCTTATAGCCAAGTAAGACCCGGATAAAAATAACTCTCTAGAGATTAACTTAGAGTTGAAACCAGAGTTATAGGGACTGATATTGACTGAGGTTGATCTAAAAGTTTCTTAGACATATTCAATCATATAAATACTCACATATAATTGAAAAATAGTCGCTGGAAATTTTTGAGAGAGAATTTTTACATGTGTAAAATGGAAAATATCTCTCCCATGAGGCATATCCCGTACATTGGAGAAGATTAGCATGGCGATTTTAATTCTATATGATGTAGTGATGGATCAATCACATATGTTATTATATGTACAAGAATTTTTATTTTCATCATATAAATTATAGTAGCGAAATATCACTTAAATCATGAACAACTAAAAGTGATGTTGTCAAAACTATTATATTTTACTTGAAAAAATACAAAGGATTTGTACATGGTAAGTGTAGAATAAATGATACTAATTTGGGGAACTAGTCATCGATGGTTAGTTTGATACTATATCTTAGTTAGTCTAATATAATGACCAATATAAACACATTCAAGCTAGTGGTATCCATATCAACAAATACCAATCCTATTATAGGTTTTTGGTGGAAAAAAAGCTTTGTAAAATACAAATTTTTTGTCCATGTTCTTGAAATCATTCATAGTAAGTAAATAATGATAATATTGTCAATTATTATCTTGAAATATCTAATACATCAAGTAAATATAGAAAAACATGGATATACCCAGGGATATCATCTCTTGAGAAGTCTAACACAAAGTGGTAATGTTGTAGATAGTAGAAAGGCTAGGATGATAAAATGTGGAAGGACCCTAACATAAACAATATCTAAACCTAAATGTGTTCTTATAATGTAAAAGATAACAAGTATGGTCATAAAGTTGGATCTAGTATGTGTCAAATGTTTTAATAGTGGATTCCCTATACCAAACATGAAGTGTACATTGAGTGAAATTACATGTATACCATTCGATATATATATCTCTTTACTCTTACCATAATAGTGTTGATATTTCTTGATCTGTTATTTAGCTTTTAATTACATTTGATTATGTGTCATATCAAAAGTTTATTGTGGTTTCCAACTATAATTAGAACCTTGAGATACTATGATAGTAATCTTAAACATATGTATTATGGTCTAGATACATCGTACTGATAGGACACATATGATGTTTGACAATCATGTTTTGGGGGAACATAATCATTGAGACATCTTAAAATGATGTTCTGACATGATGATTTGTAGATCTGAGATCATGAGGACAGACCCAACAATAGTAACACCATATGTTTCAGTTGTTATCAGCTTTTTATATCTATAAACATGTGTATTGGTATCTATAATTTATATAGTTATCATTGTGTTCTATTTGATTGTATACTTGATGTATGGTTAAACCCATGAAAATGAAATTTTGGCTAGGCAATTTTTGATTGGTGTTTCATTGGTGGTATGTCATTGGTATAATGATTAATATTGAATTTTTCACTTCCAAGTTGAGATAGAGATATCTCATGGGGCCAACTTGACCAAGATTGGTATACCATAATGAATCATGGGTATGGTACAAGAAGGTAAGTCCATATATTAAGGTCATGAAATAAATAAACAACAAAAGCATGAGTGAACAATTGTACACCAATATTTATGAAATTTCATGAGAAAAAAAATTATAATATAGATAATGTGATTGTAAGAATATGTTGTTGCTTTGACATTTCATATCCCCTAAATAACCATGATAAGAGGCTATACCCCACTCATTGTCTATAAGTTGGACACATTACTATTAAGACAAGTACAAAGAGTATAATAATCTAAGATAACCCAAAAGTGTAACCTATTCTAATGAATACATTTAAATGAAGAAGTAGGCCACACATGAAGGGGTTGGTGAATGTATGAGTATAACTGATCACATTTAAAAAAAATAAATTATATTATTCCTTTTTAGATTAATTATTATTTAATCTATTTCTCAAGGTATTCAAACATTATTTGATCGTAAAATAAAATATGAAAAAAATAAACATAATTTTTACAAGGTTTATAAAATTTTTTAGGGATATTATGAGCTGAGTTAATGGTTCTTATTTTATCACATAACATTTTATAGTGTCACAAGTGAGTAATAAAATATTTTTAACACTTTTCAAAAGTTTATTTTTTTTATACATGTGATAAATGGTCTACGTTGAAGGTTATAAGTTTATAGGGACTGAAGTGAAATTTTGGAAAGAATAATATAACTATAAAATCTCATTGTAGCGTATTTAATTATATAATCCTACAATTTCATGAATATAGTGATATAATCTATCCTATACTATAATATCAAGTTCTTAGATAGATATTTTGATGGATGACCATGTTCAGATCAATCCCACAATCTTGATCAGGTCTAGATTCATTATGTGATCAAATGGATATTATAAAGCTCTTTCATTTCCCACACTAGGACCTGAAAAACATAGATCCATGATCATATATCAATGGATCTTTTGTGTAAGATATAGATTAAATATTTTTTGGCATCTTACTATGATGACTCATTGATGGTGAGTGAATCAAACTGGTGAATTCAAATTACTTATGTTCCATTTAAGAATTCACTTGATTTTATTTGTCTTTCCTAAATATTATTACTCCAGATCATTTTTCAAATCAAGGAAATTTTTTAAGTTGATTTAGTGTTTTTAACACGAATCCAAACCCAAAAAGTAAAAATTATGTCTCTTTCACACTTCTACTTCACCTTAGGATCCTTCATCTTGGACTTCTTGAGTCATTATAGAGGGATTTAGGGGATGATTTTCTTTCCTTACAGTACCACCCTGGGAAAGAAAGGTATGGAAATATAGATTTGCATAAAATTTCTTAGGGGCTTCATCACTATTTTCTGATATATTATGTGGATTATCTAATCCCAATAGAAAATTATTCTGACTACCCTTGGATGGATCCAATTTAGGTGAAATGATTGTTATCACATGGACATGATACATTTAAAATTATAGTTCATGGCACTAGTTGGGATTAAGTATACTTCCTCGATCAATTTTGTGGGTGACACATATTCATTGTATATAATGTTCTATGGATTTATATGTATTGTATCCTAATACATTTGGATAGGAAAATTACATATCATCATCCATAATAGGATGTTCTATGACCCACTTATAGATACACGCCTCTATTTATAAAACATCACATGAGTAGAAGGGATCATTATCAATAACTACTATGTAGTCCTTCTCATTTGAGTGGTATTTTAAGAATTTATGAAATATTGAAGGTACCATTACATTGATATGGATCTATGTCCTTCCAGGTAAGACATTATATGACGTCTCTTTCTGAATAACCATAAACCTAGAAATAGATATAAGATAGTAAAACTAAGCTATGGGATTGATCTTTTGGAGGGGCCTTTGTTCACACCTTTTTAACATTGAATTGTTATTTTCATCAATCACAAGTCCCCTTCTCTGTATCACAAGCATCAAAGTGTTAGGATTGTTATGAGTTTGACCCCATAATCATTTAAAAGTAGACTATTACCAATTTCGATATTAACGAGTTCTCCTAAAACATACAAGGGACTCATATGATCTTATATGAATTCTTATTGAACCTCTTCTATGAATGAGATGGGGGAATGACATTCAACTAGGGAAATATCTACTCAGTAAACCAAGACTTATATGACCTCTATGTCAAACTCTGGTTGGATCCATAGGTCCATAATGAGTTCCTCAATGAGTTATTTTGAAAGATAGAGAGCATCCCAAACGAATATTTCTGTTGGGATAACTACCAACTATATCAAAATGATTTATTTCTTTGATATTGACATGTAATTCCCATGGTTGGGTTTCCCCCTATTATGTAAATATATATATGATTTTTTAGATGTAGATAGGCATGGGGCTTCACAAAATGATGAGAGAGGAGCTTATATAAGGTGAATTGGTCACTATGGTCTTCTATATTTTCTAGGATTACTAGATAGTCACACCCTCTCCAATCAGACATGTAAACTGACTGGGCTGGATTGATCGCCAAATGGATTTTTAGGTATCTCCCTATTTTTTTGGAATTTCTAAGAACATTACCATGAGTATTTTCTGTGTATATGGATTCAACATGGATGTGACAAAAATATTAGGTTCTATAATACCTGCATCTTTCCTTTTACACTCTTATTCGACATTTTCCACTTTTGGCTCCCAAACTAGGTAAGGGGAGATCATACATAGTGACATATTCATTATTGGTTAATTGTTTTGTTAGGTGAACAAACATAATAGAAAAAATTATGAATTCTTTATCAAATGTATGTTCTATTTTGTTTGGTGATTCTAGTTATATAGATGTAGATGAAAAGAAATATGTGAGAGTCAATGTTTTTTTGGTAATTTCATGTGAATCTCTTTATAATGTATTTTAAAATGTCTGGTGATTACATCCACCTTTAAGGGGAATATTAATTGAACTCTCACATGATTTTAGGATCATTACAAGTTTTTGAATCGGTGATCATTGGGTTGCACGAGCTCTCTCTACTATCATTTGAGTTGTGTTGTTAACTAAATTTTTTCCCCCGATGGAAGAAACTTCTTTATAGTCACACTATTCATCTATTAGGGTGATGGTTACATAGGTCACCTATTTCATAGATTTTCCTTGTATCACCTATCAAAAACCAACAATCCTAAATAGTGTTTGATTGAAAAAAGTAGTTCTATATAGTTTTTACCTAATATACTATTGAAAGGGTAGTAGTTAAGGAGTTCTATGAGCTTGACCTCATTAGATTTATTGGACTTCATAAGCTATAAGAGGTTATGTTCCCTGGAAATTGGAAAATAAACACATGCCTTTTAATTTCAGATTAATTATATTTTATTCATCCATTACTCAAATAATGGGTGACCCTAATATCTATTGTCCTCTGGTCAAGAGAAATTAGGTTTCTGTTGCCACTAGGCATGATGTTATGGACAATTCAAGGCCTTCCTGGGTTCTTGAATTGGATGTTCAACTCGTTTGAGAGCTATAGTAGTAGTCTCATCCATAAAATTCCTTCTTCCATGAAACATGGTCATGGACCGAGATTTAAACTAGGTTTTCTTAGAGGAATATTTCAACAATTGTACCATCATAGTGAACTAACTGAATCAGCCAAAATACTTCATCATGATCAAAAGTGATTTCCTCTCATACAAAATATTCTCTTTAAAAATAATAGTCAATTTATCTTACTGGATAATGATACTATGTGAATATGTTAAACATTTCAATCTTGTGATATAGTCATAAACACTCTCATTTTAACATTATTTTCAAAAATAATTTCAGAAATAATTTTTATCCTAAACATTATTCAACATTGATATAGGAATTTAATATTAATGTTTTACCAACGTATGATTGATCCTACTGGATGGATTATGTACTAGAAGATTGGTAGACATTCCAAATTGTTTTTCAAACACCTATTTTTTCACTTCCTTCTAGTCTGGGGGCCCATAATTGGGAACAACATTATAGAATTTGTTTGAGATACTTTCAGATCTCTCACTCCATCAACGGTTGAGAATAAAAGATTTCAAAAATTACACAGGGGCTGTCATCCATCCATTAGGGAATGGATTGTTTTCTTCTTTCGGGGGGCATGATTCCCTTACATGTATTCCATTCAAGGATCCAATGATTAAATGGAATTGAAGAGTTCTATAGGTACTACTGAATGTACCACCACCAATCTATAGGGAAAGGATGATGATTGATTTGGTGGACCTACATTCAAGTCCCCTAGAATATTGATCCATTCCCAAACCGAATGAACACACCAATGGGGGAGAGGCTAACATCGTATTAGACAAATGTTGTAATCATCTTCAATTTTCTAATTTATGAATATCAGTTTTCTGGATCAGGAGAAATCCTGGTGCAGAAATTATTCTCTTCCAAGTGTATTATATCTATTCAGATGTGTATCAGGAAGGGTGTTTTATTCTATTGGTAGATAATTCTTTGAGGGAATATTTCTCTTGGGTAGTTATTTATTAATTTTTTTAATATTTCATTGCTCAATCCCCAATTATTATAGTATTTACTCTACAAAGTGTATTTTATCTCCTCTAGGACATGAGTGGGATGTTTCCAAACATTAAACATTATCCGTAATATTGTTAGGTTGAGGATGTGTCAATTCATCATATGTTGGTTCAAAGTTCTAGATCCTTCTCTGGTTCTATTTTCATGAAACTATATTTATTAGAATTCATATCACCAACCTCTCAATGTAAGGATTCTAAAATTCATCATTCTAAACCTATTGATTGATCCCCTTAATTTTCTTTATGTATGGTGATGATATTAATTAAGGTGTATTAAGAAATGGTTGTTTCCCAAAAAAATTCATGCAACAAGGCTATTTTATACTAATTAATCCTCATATTAGTGTTGTATCATGGTCATTTCTCTAACCCCTACTAATATTGGACCTTTATTCTTATAAAACTTATGGGTTGTTTTCATCCACATTATCTTCCTCATATATAATACTAGGAATATTTACCATATATGAGTTTATGGTCATAGTTTTTAATGGAAATAAATGAAATAGGTGTGTATCATAGTTTGGGGAACAAATAGGATGTTGGATATAGTTATTTACCTCCCAACCTCAATAATAATGAATCCATTTTGAAATAATGTGATGATAATAATTCCCTAGTCCCTTCGGGGTGGGGATGAATCTTTGCAACTGTTAATACTTAATAATCTTGTTGTCATGGAATTACTGATTATAGATAATTATTTGATTTTCCATAGGATGGAAATTTGAAATATTAATTCCCCTATCTTGTCAAGTTGGGATTGATTTGGAACCACCATTAACTTTTCCAGTACACAATAATGCGTGAGGAACCTGGTGGTGACAATAGAGATAAACATTCCACCATAACGATGATTTGAGGCTATTTCATATGTAATGTTAATGTTTATTGGATCCATTAAATTTTTAATATACATATAAGAGGAGGCAGTGGAAAACATTTTCCCTGATAACTATGTGTTTTTTACTCTAATGGATTTATAGAAGTTTCTATTGTGTTCTATTTTATTTTACATGACTATATTCATGAATGGGGTGACTAAAATGGTTGATCGTGATGGGAGTCACTTCCTTCAAAAATATATTGGTTGATCCTTTAATTCATGTTTCATGTATCATATGTATTAACATTTTTTAGAGGCCCACCTAAGGATTCTAGTGGTATCCCCCTCTCTCTATGTGTTATTTAATCATTAAATCCTCAAAGCAAATAATTATCATTCTATTTATTATCTATCTCATGTGTTTACTATTATCCAAATATATTCTATAGTTATATCATTTCAATATGCCTTATCCCGGTATAATTGAAGTTATGGGGATTCGGGGAAGTGAAATTTCCCAAACACACCGCAACACTACAGATGGATGTCTGGCGATTCTTCAATGATCAATTTCTAGAGAGTTGTAGTTCTATAGAGAAAATATTGTTGTAAACTTTATTCATACCTTTCTTGTTCTGGGTACCAGTCCATAATCATAGTATACTGGTATATTTTATAATAGATTATTTTTATGGTCCAAAGGATACCCTCATATCCTGGATAAGGGAGATTTCTAACCTTCAACTACTTATGAGTTTCTTACATAGTTTGGGGTAATTTTATCATTCACTCCTTCCCTAGATCATCTAAGATCTCATACTTATATGTAGAAGATAGAGATAACATGATGTGTATATGTTTTATGTATAAATATACATATATACATATATATCAATTTTTTCTTCATCATTGGATTCATATTCCTTCACCGAGTATGACCGAAAGATAGATTCATTAGGTCACATACAGAACGAGGGAAGGAGTTCCTGAAAGTATAAGGGAAACTATATATTATTGAACCCATTTTTTCAAGAAGCTATCAATATTTTTGTTTATGAGTTTTCAAAAACTCTATATACATAGATGTGTGGGAATGTATAGGATATCATTATCCATGAGATATAATATTGCAAGGAGGTTGTCAAGTATAAATATCAAGTGTAGATTTTATGTGATCAGTCATTGAACTTCAACTAGGAGAAATATTGATGTATTGATCATATTATTGTATAGTTAATGAACCAATAGACCCTTTAGGTGTTTTAGATATGTGTAGTACAACCTTAGAGACACAAGAATTAACTCAATTAGAGATATGATCCCCATTATCTATTGTTTCCAGAATATGTGGACCTACATTTTGGGGTTGAGAAAGGATATGAGGCTCCTACATGATGGTCACTATAATATGTTGAAAATTTTATGGTGTTGCAAGTATATGATCTTTTTGCTGAGAGGTTTTCAGTGTATGCTAGTGAGATTTTGTATCACTAGAAGGCATATGCACCTTCATGTGGGTGATTTTTTGTAGTATGTGGGACAACCATGGATAAAGTAGGGTATGGACCCAATAAAAATATGAGTTCCCAATAATAATATGTTGATGTACTTCTAGAATATGATAAGATATATAATAATACACGTGAATGTCCTCTAAATGATACAAAAATAGTATTTTGATTGTGGAATTAAGAATATGAGTTTGTATTCCGTAAAATTTGGGAATATGGTGAGTAATTTCATAGGTTGGGATATGATAATACCTTGATTTGGTTTCTATATTATATGGGCTAACATCAGTTATTGTAGTGATATGATCTGATTTTTATTCCTTTGGAGTATCCCACTAGTTTTCATTGATAGGAATATGTTCATGCCTTGAGGCATGTGTCAAAATTACTTGGGGAGCCCTAGTTGAAATAGGTATATGAGCCCAGTCCTGTTGCTCATACATTATAGAGTTATATGGATACTTCACCTATATTTGTTAAATAATGATTTATTACTCTAGATTAGCCACATGTTTGTACTTATCATGATGATATAATGCCCCAACTATTGGGATCAAGATTTGTGTATGTCCGTGTATATGGACAATTGGTGGAGTATACTAAAGTATCTCTCCTATTATTTCTTGAATACATAGTTATTACAAAAATGTTTCTGAACTAATGAATGAATTATTGTTCCTAGTCTCAAATAGATGATTTCTGATGTCTCCAATTTATGTGAGGATATAAGACTAGTCTTTTCCTCCTTGTGCAATCATAATATTATTATGGGTTTCATTCATGGGGGAAGGTATATGTATATCCTCTGTTACCATTATAAGAATATCTGTTTACAATAGATCTTATTGAGAAAGTATATGTCATTGATCACTGAACTCCATAAGAATATATTAGTGGGCTTCATTTGTGGGTTTGGGAAAAAGTTCCCACACTCTTTTATCTATAGCGTTTCACACATAGTGAGTCCTCCATAATAACCTTACAATAGTGTAAATATTGAAAAGCTATCATGAGATACCCTAATAGAAGATGGAGGTGCACTGCATGGATGGTTCTGTTGATGATAGTTTATGAGAGCCCTCTTATACACCTCTTATACAAATTTGGAGTTGTAGTCAACTCCTTGATCCACACCTATAATTGAATATAACCATGAATGATATAGACTTGTTTTCTTTATAATTTTGAGTCCTCAATGTGTGTCATTATGGATTGAGATCTTATAATGTTGGTGGTATTCCCCGACCATTAGGTTTTCCACCTGATGTTGAAGGTATTGGGTGAGTGATGTTGATTAGAAACCCATATAGGTTACTACTATAGATAAGGTTATATAATATAATCTTTGTGAAGAATTCATATTTTGTAAGGGAAATGTTTTTTTATTAGTATCTATTCAAAAAAACACAATGTAAAACATCCATGGTCCAGGAATCATTGTATGAATGAAACTTGCACAATTGTCTTTGTACAGGTAACTCAAGTGTTCATTCTAGTTTTCAATTTTCCAATTTCTCTTACAAGGAAGGTGCTCAAAAAATGTTTCCCATTTAATAAAAAACATTATTAGGATTTAATATTATAATATTTCATATCGATTTCATCATTTCTCTTTCCAAGAAACATGGATGGATTTTTTTTTTTGATGCTAGAATATGGTTGATTATAGAGTTTTCATAATATTTTATGTATGGTTTAGAATTATATATCTTCCACGGAAAGTCACAATGGTTCCCATATCCATGACAAGGAACATCCATAAATTACAAATATAGGTGGTAATATAGGGTTTTAAACCATATAACTCATATGAAATCGCATTTCTCAAGATGATGGGAGGTTGCAATAATTAAAAAAATTATGGGGTATTTATTTACTACTCTAGTAATCTCTTATAGATTCTTTATATGCTCATTAATCTCTTCCAAATACCAATATTGGACTGAATACCATTTTAAAATGAAAATGTTTGGAATCTCTCCAAATGTAATGGAGGTTCTACTAAGGATACCATCTATATATAAAATATTGTATCCATAACTATAAATTTATATCATAGAAATGTGTAACTAACTATGATGTAAATTCATATAACTAGGAACTCTAGAGTTTTCGATAGTCCACGAAGGTTATTAGTGTTTTGAAGACAAGATAAAACCTCTATTGGGAATCATATGTATACTATGTATAATAAAAATCAAAACTCACCTAGTTTATATAGAGGCCAAGGCATAACGTATATGGATATTACAACATTTCATATAAATATTTATTATATTACAAAAATACATTCCCGAGGACCATAATAGTTTTGGGTCATTGTAAATGTGGAAACAAAATCATCTATACTATTGAAAGATCTTCAACATCTCCCATAAATATATCCACCTTTAATAATTCAACCTAATCACATTATTCAAAACCTATGGAATGGAAACATAATAAATGGGACATCTCATATGGTTAGTATGGGTAAATAAAAGATATTTGTAATTATAAAATAAACAAAATGTTGTGGAACATAATCATAACATTTCAAGATCAGACCATGCATATTAGAGATCATAAAAATGATTGTAATTTCATAAGGGATATATTATTATATAATCAATGGATTAAGTTAATACAGAATAACATATGAAAAAGACATGGAATTTTTGGAATGAACATAAGAATATAAAATCTTATGTTAAGGCTACCTACTATGTTGTTTGTAACATGTTAGCATTGGGCTACGACCTGTTTATCCACTGTGGGCTTGGGATAAAGTCTCATATACCCTCTTACTTTTAGGCTTGGGATAGAACCCATGTGTCTTCTAGTTTTTTCTGCTTGGGCTACAACCTGTATACCCTCTTTCATTTAAACATGGGCTACAACCCATGTACCTTTTTATTTTTGAGATTGGGATACATCCCATGTACCCATTGATCTTATATATAACTTAACATTACCCAATGTATTGGTGGGAGATATAGGTCCCACCTGTTACATAATCAATTCATTCATGAATGTTCCAAAAAACATTAATTGTATCTTGACCTATGAATAGAGATGGGTTATATAAACATCAAATCAAAACCCATGAAATTTAATGGGTATCAATAACATTAATCACATAATTACCAATGAAAGGCATTAGTCTCAAAATAATAAAATAATAATGAATGAAAATAAGCTGGTTTCAAAATTATATAACCAGTGAAAAATAAATGAATTTCATTAACATGTAACCCATGAATGATAAATAGGATTTGTAAATGTATTACCCATAAAAGAGAAAAGGGTTTAGTAATGACAATGACATTAAGAATAAACCATTCATAGAAAGGATAGGAATAAACCCTTTAGATAAATTTCTTAGAAGGTAATGATTAACCTCAACATATGTCATATTAGATGAAAACTAATTTTGAAATGCCTTTTAAAAACATTAAATGTGGAAAATATCATTTATTTTTTGAAAATTTATTTTTAACATATAAAATCATTTAAAATAATTTTCATAGAAAATACATTGAAAACTTATAAATAATAATTTATATAATTTTGAAAATCTTTTTCATTGAAATATTATAAAGAAGACATGAAATCATTTTTAAAAAACTATTTCCTTGAAAACTTATAAAATAAACTTCAAAACATTTTTTAGACCTTTTTAAATGAAATAACTTTGAAAAAATATAATGAAATATTGAAATAAAATTAAAAACTATTTACCTGAACAAAATATATAATAAGCTTGAAAATGTTTTAAAATCCATTTCTTTGTAAATACTACAAACAAAATTATATTAATTTTAAAAAAAATTAACACTATCCCTCAAAACATACGTTAATAATATTTTCATAAAGTGTAACATTTTTAATATTTAAACAATGCTTCAACGATATTATAGAGGGAAAATATTTACAAGTCATATGAGGTAAAAAACATAAATTATTCTCAATAAAGAGGTTAGAAAATTCCCTTCTTCAGAAAGAGGAAATAATATACCTTTTAAGATATTGGAAAACACTAAAAGGGTAAAAATATTTTTTAAACATTATACGATAATTTTAAAATAATGAATTAACATAAACAATATTGAAATGTTGTCGAGATTGTTTCATTAAACTCTTATCACATGGTAAATTGGGATCATACTATCCTTTTAAGAAAATAAAATAAAATTAAGCTCATAATTTCATGAAAAGGTTTATATTCCTGATATAGCATGTAAAATGGAAGTATAAACACCGAAAACAAATTTAGATTCATAACAAATCATGAGTATCAATGTATGCAAATTAACACAAAACTATTTTTCGGATTATACAAATTTAAAATATAAACCCCATGAAATAGAGGTAATAGAATGTATAATTTCATATCCATAAAAATAATTTTGTGATACATAGAATAAAATAAATGGAATTAAATGTAGAACCCAAAATAAAAGAGGCGAGAACATACCTTGTATCTCACAAAAAAATGAGATGAAATCCCATTACGTTGTGTCTTGATTCTCTTCGTACTTGTACAAGTATCCAGTATAATATATTTCAGTTTATTTTAAATAATATAAATAAGAATAAAATTTTATGAAATACCATATATGGTAGTATTAGTTCATTATATTACACTATTTTTAACAATCATATGTTATGGATTCACTTCCGGTAAAATTTTCTTAGTTCTATGCATGTGTCTTAATTTAATATATCCTTGGCCATTATACATATATCATGATTCAAGAATGTAAACAATGATATAAATATAATTTATATATGGTGTATGTGTATTATAATAATCAATATAATATTTAATCATGAAATGGAATACACCGTTCATGGAGATGGTAGGTTATATGTACCTAGGAATGCTATTTCCATTTAATTATCATGATAAGAGAGAGGGAAAGTAAAATGCACACTATAGTACCCCCGTTTTCTAGTATGTAACCCATTCTTGATGCTTTTCTTGGTTATAGAAGTTATGGGTGATGTATGAGAGAATCAGGAGATCCTGGAGTAAAGTTTGAAGCAAAGGGGAAGGCGCATGGGAGGCGCATGGTTTGTCAAACCGTACGGCCAAACCGTGCATGTCTGTCTGAAGAGGTAGTGGCTTCCGCACGGTCGGCGCATGGTTATGGGAAATTGTGTGATGAGGTCGTGCGTGAAGGAGGGCCGAGGCAGAATCTAATGCATGGTTTGCACACGGTTTTTCAAACATTTCGGACTAACCGTGCGGTCACATAAAGTTAAATCCTAAAATTGTGGATCTAACTCGTTTTGCCTCTAATTTCCTTGTTTAAAACTCCTGAGCAGCCCTAACTCATGATTAATCTCCCTTAAAGGTTGGAAGACTTCTCCCAAGTATTCTGGATGTGATCTGAAGGCTTCTCTTGGAGAATCGAATCCGTATTCTTAAGGTGTGTGATCGTTCTTGATTGTTTTCTTAGAACTACTTAGATCATCCTCTCCTCTTCTCTCGTTTTCATAGATCTACACCCATTATGGGTATATCTAATGGTTTGAATTCCAAATATGACATGATTTGGCCATGGTTGTGTCTGGAGAAGAGATCTAAGGAGGGTTTTTTGAATTTTGACCTGGTGTTCTTATAACGACCCATACTATACATACATTGTTAATACTTCAAAATTGAAGCACACTTATTACAACATATGACAAAACCACAAAGGACCGTATAGGTATAGTGTCTTTAGAAACTGGGAAACATAAACAACTGGTTCATAAATCGTCTACAGTGTCTCCCATTTATTTCATCATATCTAGGGTCCCTTTTAGCATATTCTACTTAATATCCATCTTCCTGACCTAGAGAAAAGAAAACATAAAAGGGTGAGCTCAAATGCTCAGCAAGGGCAAATAAAGGAAATAAAAATCATATCATATCTTTTTAAAAATCAAAACCTGCAAAAGAGATCATAATATCTTAACATGGAATAAATCATAAAAGTGAAAATGAGATCCCCATAATCATAACATAAAACTTGAAACTTTGTGGCATGCACACATAATCATGGAAAATCATTTCTTGTTAGTCATGACTCATTTCCAAGACTATCTTAGTGGACAAAGTCCCTTTCTGAACCGAGTTCACTCCTCATTTCAGTCCTGTATCACTGAACCGAAATAACCTTCCGTTCCAGCCATGTCTATCTCATGAGATATAAAATCTTTACCCAATGCATTGGAGGGAGATATAGGTCCCACCCATCTTATAATGAATCATTTCTTATGTGTGCCACATAATCATAAATCATACATCATCGCATAACCCATGTAATAAAAAATGGGATTCTTAAACAACATGACATCATAAAACAATTCATATAAGATAAAGGAATTCATAAAAATGTTTCCATCACCACATAATCAAATCCATGTAATAATAGGGATAAAAACAGAACCCTTTATTATCTTAGATGGAAAATAATTTTGATCAAACACTTGAACTCCATTCTTGAGGAAAATATCCTTTCTTCTTCAAAAACATTTTTCCTTTCATAACATGTCATACAAATTTAAAATAAAATAAGTTTATTAAAAATAAACTTGAAAACTTTTAAAGGAAGCTTCTTGGAAATAAGGTTTTAAAAATCCATTCATGCCGTATAAGTTAAAAAAAACATTCTTCGTACTTTTGTCGGAAAAGTCAAAAAGTGCCTCGTACGAGAAAAACGACAAAAGATTCCTTTCATATTATTTACTAAAAACTCACCGAAGGGTAAAATTGGATTTAAACTATTGTAAGTGGATAAAAACAATATTACATATTGAGGGAACATGTATGTGGATGATAAAATACACCCCAGTAAATAACAAAGTATAAACAATCTCGGATAAAAATGAGATTGTGATATTTCCCTTACCTTAGGTCCGATTAGCTTTGTATGTGTTCGAAGCTCCTGTATAATGGTTTAAATAATGTTATTGACTTATTCCAGAATCATACATATTGATATGATATCATATATGGTCATATTCTTAGCTTCTTGTTAGTAATATTTCATTGTTACTTGTTACTCGGGTCTTTATTGCCTTTTGTTCTTATGCGTGTTTTGCCGAATACATTCTTATTATTATTTTTAGGTTATAGATACCTTATATCCAGAATGGTATTAGTGTAACATATATCATATTTATTCATTCAATTCATTTATATAATTACTATGTAATGATGATCATGTAGAACGAGTCGCATCACATCGTGGAGACGGTATTCCGTACGTACGCATGAGTGATGATATCGTTCCTATGATCGTGGAACTGTATTGGAGTATATATATATTATTTCAGTATCAATATTACTTTATAATAATCATAAATAGTTACTCATTACACCATTATACCCATCCTTGTAAAGTGATGGTGGAAAAATAGATTACACCACGGCGTGGAGACGGTATTCCCTACGTACGCACCCGCGGTGATTTCATTTTTCCGTGGGATGGATAGAAGGTGAATTAGGGTTGTTTCATATTTATAATAACATATCAGTATGTAAGTAATACTGATGTTATTACTTTATCATGAAACAACTAAAGAAGAATAAGTTGAAGAAGAAAGAAATTGAAAAGATCGGTAATGGATATTACCTCTTCTTTGGAACGCCTCTTTGAATCCTCCACTTAGGGAACTAAGATTGGTCTTTGAAGAAGACCAGGACCTCTAGGATTATTCTAGGGAAGTGGAGAGGAGAAAATGGCAGGGGTTGTCCGAGCTTGAGTACTCAAATTGGTGCGAGGAGGAGGGGGAGGAGGTGCCCTTTTATAAGGGAGGAGAGGGGCACCTTAGGAATATCTCAAAATATTATATTATATTAAAGTAAAAATCGGTTTATAATGGCTCGAAAGGGTCTTATTTCGAAGATAAGGTGGGGAAGGGTATAAATACTATCAACCAATAGGATTTAGACAGGTTTAGGGTATTATTTTAACCTTATCAATTAGATTTAACTCTAAGTTAAATAATTTAACTTTTACCGTGTCTTTTTGTTTTCTTTCACTATATGGTTAATACACTTACTATAACATGCCAAAAGAACCCCAAATTGTTTATTATTAATATATATCCTTATCTAAGTCATTTTGAAGAAACCATAGATTTTTAGGAATACAATAACAATTAATAATATAATATTTGATTTAAAAACTATTTTGTGTCAATTTTGACACTATTTGATATATGATTTTTGTGAAAGTCATAACAGAATTATATGTTCGAAACAAGTTGATTAAATCAACATTAATATATCATAGTAACCTAGAAAATTAGTGTAATTCATAAAAAGTCTTAAATTACATTTATTTTGGTGTTTATAACATCAATTATGTCAATATTTCATTAATAAGATAATTACTGCATCATCATTGTGTCATAAATAAATTAAATTATTTAATGTCTAAAAATTACAAATAAAATACCATCATGTAGGAAATCTTTTTAGATTTCTAATGAATATTTATAGTCGAATTTATCTTATGTATAACCCCATATTAAAAATTATTTACTTATTAAACTTTGATTTTAACTATTTTAACCCTTCTTTAAATAAATTAATAATAAATGTCCTAATCTAATCCAAGTGGGCCTAAATGGTCATATTTTATTCATAAGGTTGTTTTTTCTCGAATTACACTTATCCAATAGAATTAGGACATGTGTTAGGGTAATAATAATATCATATTTACCCTTAGTTACCCTATTTACTATTAACCGCGGTAAAAAAAAGTAAAAAGTTACTATTCATCAAAAAATTATTTTTATCTCATTAAACCACATTTTACTTACTGATATCAACCGTGTCTGTCGGATTTTTGAAATTCCATTCACAGAAGCGGTAAAATTAAGTTTTATGAAAAATTCAGTTTTTAACCTACCACTTAGTGGTTTCACTATTCATCAAAAATTGAAAGTTTTCAGAAAAATACCAAAATTTCACCCTAGGCTAATTTCGATATTCTGAATCCAAAAATGAAGTCCATTTTGAAAAATAAAATTTATAAAATTTCAAAAGGTGGTTATTACTATTCATAACGGTTAGTTTTAATAGCATATTGTTGTTTAGTGAAACTCGGTATTGCGTACGACGCAAGCTATCGAGGAAGGTCGCGATTGCGTGTAAAGAAAGCCAAGCAAGTGTTGTGTAGAAAAATATTCCTTTGATGATTCATATAACATAAAAGTCTCGGGTGTTACATTCTACCCCCCTTAAAAAGAATTTCGCCCTCGAAATTCGTCACTTTGTAACAAACAGATGAGGATACTTCTCCCTCATCATATCCTCAAGCTCCCAAGTAGCTTCTTCAAGTTAGTGGTTCCTCCATAAAACTTTCACATTGCGAGTGGTCTTGTTTCGTAGGACTTTTTCGCTACGATCCAGAATCTCTATCGGCTGTTCTTCATAAGAAAGATCTTTCTCCAGCGGTACAACTTCTGAGCTTAGTACATGGGAAGGATCTGGTGTGTACTTTCTCAGGAGAGATACATGGAACACATCGTGAACTTGAGAGAGATTCGGTGGAAGCGCCAATCGGTAAGCTACCTTCCCAACATGATCCAGTATTTCGAAAGGACCAATATATCTAGGGCTCAACTTCCCCTTCTTTCCAAATCTCATAACCCTCTTCCAGGGAGATATTCATAAGAACACTTTATCACCCACTTCAAACTCTAGGTCTTTTCTTCGGTTGTCGGCATAACTTTTCTGTCGTCTCTGAGCTGCGCTTATGTGTTGTTGAATAGATCTGACCTTTTCTGCCATTTCATCAACGAGATCAGGTCCTAATAGCTTTCTTTACCCAACTTCATCCCAGCATGTTGGAGTCCTGCATTTCTTTCCATAGAGAGCTTCATAAGGAGCCATCTGAATACTGGAGTGAATGATATTATTATAAGAAAATTCCACCAAAGGTAGGTGTTGATCCCAACCTCCTTTGAAATCCATAGAGCAAGCTCTCAACATATCTTCTAGGGTTTGAATTGTTCTCTCAGACTGACCGTCTGTCTGGGGATGATAAGCAGTGCTGAAACTCAACTCTGTATCCAGAAAATGCTGAAGACTTCGCCAGAACTTCGAGGTAAATCTCAGATCCCGATCAGATATAATAGAAAGTGGTACTCCATGCAATCTTACCACTTCATTTACATATATCCTGGCAAGCTGATCTAGAGAGAAATCCTCTCTAATAGCAATGAAGTGTGCAGACTTTGTAAGACGATCATCTATGACCCAGATAGCATTATTGCCTTTGGAAGTTTTAGGAAGTCCTGTGACAAAGTCCATAGTGATGTTTTCCCATTTCCATTCGGGTATGGGTAATGGTTGTAACATCCCCTTAGACTTTTGTCTCTCAGCTTTAACTTGTTTACAAACCAAGCATCGAGAGACATATTCAGCAACATCTCTTTTCATGCCATCCCACCAGAAGTACTCTTTCAGGTCCCTATACATCTTCGTGCTTCCAGGATGAATAGAGAATGAAGAACTATGAGCCTCATCCAGCAGCTCCTTCTTTAATTCGGGGATGGAAGGAACACAAACCCGATTCCTGAACATTATTATCCCATTACAATCAAGGTTGAATTCAGGAACATTTCTCACCTTTTTTTGTAACTCAACATCTTCTTTCTGTGCCTCTTTAATCTTCACATGTATAGATGGTTGAACATTCATTTGAGAAAGATAAGATTTTTCCCCTTCCATTAAAATTCCAAGATCCATCCTTTGTAAATCCATAAATATTGGATCTTTTGTGATCCTCATCATGGATAAACTAGCATGGTCTTGTCGACTTAATGCATCTGCCACCTTGTTTGCTTTCCCAGGGTGGTAATGGATTGAGCAGTCATAATCCTTAATCAGCTCCAACCGTCTTCTTTGGCGCATATTCAGCTCCTTTTGTGTGAAAATATACTTTAAACTTTTATGATCAGTATAAATATCACACCTTTCACCATAAAGGTAATGCCTCCAAATCTTTAATGCAATGATTACCGCAGCCAACTCCAAATCATGTGTTGGGTAATTTTGCTCATGGATTTTCAACTGTCGTGAGGCATAAGCTATCACCATATCATTTTGCATAAGAACACACCCCAATCCCTTCTTGGATGCATCACTGTAGATCACAAACCTTTCTCCACTACAAGGCAGTGTGAGCACAGGTGCACTGGATAACCTTCTTTTCAACTCCTTGAAATTCTCTTCACATTCCTCTGTCCAGACAAACTTAACTCCTTTCCGAGTCAACATGGTGAGTGGATTAGATAATCGTGAAAAATCTTTTACAAAACGTCGATAATATCCAGCCAAACCAAGAAAACTTCGGATCTCAGTTACTGTTGTTGGTCTCGACCATCTTTCGATAACTTCTGTTTTTGCTGGATCCACAGATATCCCCTCTTTTGAGATTATGTGACCCAAAAGTGCAACTTTTTGAAGCCAAAATTCACACTTGGTAAATTTGGCATAAAGCTTCTCCTTTATCAGGGTCTTCAATATAATTCTCAAGTGATCTTCATGCTCTTCCTTGCTCTTTGAATAGACAAGAATATCGTCTATAAAGACTACCACAAATTGATCAAGATAGTATCTAAAGACTCCATTCATTAGATCCATGAAGATAGCAGGGGCATTAGTAAGACCAAATGGCATCACTATAAATTCATAGTGTCCATACCTTGTACGGAAAGCCATCTTTGGTATATCCTGCCTTTTGACCATTAATTGATGATACCCTGAACGAAGATCAATCTTGTAAAAGTATTGAGCTCCGCGTAGTTGGTCAAATAAGTCATCAATGCGTGGGGGAGGATATTTGTTCTTGATAGTGATCTTGTTAAGTTCTCGATAATCAATGCATAGTCTCATTGATCCATCTTTCTTCTTAACAAATAGAACAGGTGATCCCCACGGTGATGCACTAGGGAGTATGAATCCCTTATCAAGATTCTCTTGGAGTTGCTTCTTCAATTCCTGCAACTCAATTGGGGCCATTCTATAAGGTGTCTTTGAAATAGGCAAAGCACCCGGTACGAGTTCTATTGAAAACTCAACTTCACGATTTGGTGGAAGACCCGGTAATTCCTCTGGAAAGACATCATCAAACTCCCGTACAATGGTCATATTCTTAATCGTGAGTTTCTCACCAACCATTTGAGATAAATAACCTTCATTTAGTGGAATCAATACCCATAGGATGGAAGAAATTTCCACTGGAAGGTTATGTTCATCCTTGCATTGATAGACTATCGTAGATTGATCTGGAATATGAAATGTGACTTCCCTTCTTTGGCAATTGATATGAGCTCCATGTAGAGAAAGCCAATCCATTCCAAGAAACACATCAAATTCCACTAAAGGAAGGATCACAAGATTTGCATGAAGTACTTTCCCACAAACTTCGATCGGAGAAGAATTATAAACTTTTGATGCGACTGTTCTGCCATTAGGTGTTGTCACAGCTAACTCAACATCTATTTGTTGAGGTAATACGGTGATACCCTTAGAAAATTCTTTAGAAATAAAAGAGTGGGTGGATCCAGAATCAAATAAAACATTTGCTACTTTAGAGTGGATGGTATGTGTACCTTTCACCACTTCGTTATCGTACTCCACATCACTGATAGAAATTGCATGTGACTTTCCTTTGTCTTTAGCCTTAATATTTTGTTGACGTCGACCATCATCATCAACCCTTGGATTTGGGCATTGATTGGCATAATGCCCCATCTCCTTGCACTTGAAACATTGAAGTGTAGTAGGTTCATTCTATGTATCCCTTCCTTTGTTTGCGTCATTAGACATCTTCTTCCCATTATCACGGCATTAAAATGCCCGATGACCTTCCTTTCCACATTTAAAACATTTACTTGTCCCTTTAAGACAACTCCATCCATGTTTCTTTCCACACTTTGAGCATAAGGAAAAACTCATCTTCTTTTCCGTGTGCTCTTTAGATTTTTCTTTGAATTCCATCTTCCTCTTCTTATCAAACCCATGTGACTGATGGGTTATTCCAATCTCCATCTCGACTTTGAGAGCACATCGAACGATTTCCTCGTAGCTATTGAAGTCCCATATGGCTAACGCCCTTCGAAGACATGGTATTAAGCCACTAAAGAATCGATCGATCTTACTTTCCGGTTGGATAATAATACCAGAAGCGTACCTTTCAAGTCTTGTAAAATTTGCTTCATAGGTACCAACAGATTCATCATCCCTTTGCTTCAGTTCAAGAAACTCTTTCTCCATCTTTGTTCGGAGAATACGAGGGAAGTACTTATTGAAAAATAAGTTCTTGAACTCGTCCCATTCCATAGACTCAATTTCATCCCTTTGCCTCGTATTCTTAATAAGATTCCACCATTGATCAGCATCTCCTTCCAAATGATACACTACTAGGTTGACTTTATCATGTTCAGAACATTGAAGAACTGAAAATATCTTTTCAATAGTACTAATCCATTGTTCAGCAACTAATGGATCAGTAGACCCACTGAAAGAAGGTGGACGCTGCCTCATGAAGGATTCAACAGAATGTTGCTCCTTCCTTTGCTCGTTTGGAAGTCCTGCATGATTCATAGCTTGAGAAAGTTGTGTGAGCATGGCTACAAGATTTTGCATTCCAGCTCCCATATCGTTTGGTTGCTCAGGGGGACAATCATTGCATTGCCCATCGCATTCCGCATTAACACGGTTCCTTCGGGTTCTAGCCATTGACTAAAACCAAGAAGAATGGTGTGAGCAACACTAATTATAATAGGAAAACCACATAATTCAAGAATAAAATTTTCATGCTTAAGGTCTTATCCTAGGTTATTCAAGGCCATTTATAAGATTGTGTTCTATGCTTAGACTTATCCTTAGGGTTCTTACTAAGGCTTTCACATCCTAGTTTCCAAAGGTTGACTATACCTTTCCTCTGATACCAACTATAACGACCCATACTTTACATACATTGTTAATACTTCAAAATTGAAGCACACTTATTACAAGATATGACAAAACCACAAAGGACCGTATAGGTATAGTGTCTTTAGAAACTGGGAAACATAAACAACTGGTTCATAAATCTTCTACAGTGTCTCCCATTTATTTCATCATATCTAGGGTCCCTTTTAGCATATTCTACTTAATATCCATCTTCCTGACCTGGGGAAAAGAAAACATAAAAGGGTGAGCTCAAATGCTCAGCAAGGGCAAATAAAAGAAATAAAAATCATATCATATCTTTTTAAAAATCAAAACCTGCAAAAGAGATCATAATATCTTAACATGGAATAAATCATAGAAGTGAAAATGAGATCCCCATAATCATAACATAAAACCTGAAACTTTGTGGCATGCACACATAATCATGGAAAATCATTTCTTGTTAGTCATGACTCATTTCCAAGACTATCATAGTGGACAAATTCCCTTTCTGAATCGAGTTCACTCCTCGTTTCAGTCCTGTATCCCTAAACCGAAATAACCTTCCGTTCCAGCCATGTCTATCTCATGAGATATAAAATCTTTACCCAATGCATTGGATGGAGATATAGGTCCCACCCATCTTATAATGAATCCTTTCTTATGTGTGCCACATAATCATAAATCATACATCATCGCATAACCCATGTAATAAAAAATGGGATTGTTAAACAACATGACATCATAAAACAATTCATATAATATAAAGGAATTTATAAAAATGTTTCCATCACAACATAATCAAAACCATGTAATAATAGGGATAAAAACAGAACCCTTTATTATCTTAGATGGAAAATAATTTTGATAAAACACTTGAACTCCATTCTTGAGGAAAATATCCTTTCTTCTTCAAAAACATTTTTCCTTTCATAATATGTCATACAACTTTAAAATAAAAGAAGTTGATTAAAAATAAACTTGAAAACTTGTAAAGTAAGCTTCTTGGAAATATTGTTTTAAAAATCCATTCTTGCCGTATAAGTTAAAAAAAACATTCTTCGTACTTTTGTCGGAAAAGTCAAAAAGTTCCTCGTACGAGAAAAACGGTAAAAGATTCCTTTCATATTCTTTACTAAAAACTCACCGAAGGGTAAAATTGGATTTAAACTATTGTAAGTGGATAAAAACAATATTACATATTCAGGGAACATGGATGTGGATGATAAAATACACCCCAGAAAATACTAAAGTATAAAAAATCTCGGATAAAAATGAGATTGTGATATTTCCCTTACCTTAGGTCCGATTAGCTTTGTACGTGTCCGAAGCTCCTGTATAATGGTTTAAATAATGTTATTGACTTATACCAGAATCATACATATTGATATGATATCATATATTTTCATATTCTTAGCTTCTTGTTAGTAATATTTCATTGTTACTTGTTACTCGAGTCTTTATTGCCTTTTGTTCTTATGCTTGTTTTGCCGAATACATTCTTATTCTTCTTTTAAGGTTATAGATACCTTATATCCAGAATGGTATTAGTGTAACATATATCATATTTATTCATTCAATTCATTTATATAATTACTATGTAATGATGATCATGTAGAACGAGTCGCATCACATCGTGGAGACGGTATTCCGTACGTACGCACGAGTGATGATATCGTTCCTATGATCGTGGAACTATATTGGAGTATATATATATTATTTCAGTATCAATATTACATTATAATAATCATAAATAGTTACTCATTACACCATTATACCCATCCTTGTAAAGTGATGGTGGAAAAATAGATTACACCACGGCGTGGAGACGGTATTCTGTACGTACGCACGCGCGGTGATTTCATTTTTCCGTGGGATGGATAGAAGGTGAATTAGGGTTGTCTCATATTTATAATAACATATCAGTATGTAAGTAATACTTATGTTATTACTTTATCATGAAATAACTAAAGAAGAAGAAGTTGAAGAAGAAAGAAATTGAAAAGATCGGTAATGGATATTACCTCTTCTTTGGAACGCCTCTTTGAATCCTCCACTTAGGGAACAAAGATTGGTCTTTGAAGAAGACCAGGACCTCTAGGATTATTCTAGGGAAGTGGAGAGGAGAAAATGGCTGGGGTTGGACGAGCTTGAGTGCTCAAATTGGTGTGAGGAGGAGGGGGAGGAGGTGCCCTTTTATAAGGGAGGAGAGGGGCACCTTAGGAATATCTCAAAATATTATTTTATATTAAAGTCAAAATCGGTTTATAATGGCTCCAAAGGGTCTTATTTAGAAGATAAGGTGGGTATGGGTCTAAATCCTATCAACCAATAGGATTTAGACAAGCTTACGGTATTATTTTAACCTTATCAATTAGATTTAACTCTAAGTTAAATAATTTAACTTTTACCGTGTCTTTTTGTTTTCTTTCACTATATGGTTAACACACTAACTATAACATGCCAAAAGAACCCCAAATTGTTTATTATTAATATATATATCCTTATCTAAGTCATTTTGCCGAACCTTAGATTTTTAAGAATACAATAACAATTAATAATATAATATTTGATTTAAAAACTATTTTGTGTCAATTTTGACACTATTTGATATATGATTTTTGTGAAAGTCATAACAGAATTATATGTTCAAAACAAGTTGATTAAATCAACATTAATATTTCATAGTAACCTATAAAATTAGTGGAATTCATAAAAAGTCTTAAATTACATTTATTTTGGTGTTCATAACATCAATTATGCCAATATTTCATTAATAAGATAATTACTGCATCATCATTGTGTCATAAATAAATTAAATTATTTAATGTCTAAAAATTACAAATAAAGTACCATCATGTAGGAAATCTTTTTAGATTTATAATTAATATTTATAGTCAAATTTATCTAATGTATAACCCCATATTAAAAATGATTTACTTATTAAACTTTTATTTTAACTATTTTAACCCTTCTTTAAATAAATAAATAATAAATGTCCTAATCTAATCCAAGTGGGCCTAAATGGTCATATTTTATTCATAAGGTTGTTTTTGGTCAAATTACACTTATCCAATAGAATTAGGACATGTGTTAGGGTAATAATAATATCATATTTACCCTTAGTTACCCTATTTACTATTAACCGCGGTAAAAAAAAGTAAACAGTTACTATTCACCAAAAATTATTTTTATCTCATTGAACCACATTTTACTTACTGATATCAACCGTGTCTGTCGGATTTTCGAAATTCCATTCACAGAAGCGGTAAAATTAAGTTTTATGAAAAATTCAGTTTTTAACCTACCACTTAGTGGTTTCACTATTCATCAAAAATTGAAAGTTTTCAGAAAAATACCAAAATTTCACCCTAGGCTAATTTCGATATTCTGAATCCAAAAATGAAGTCCATTTTGAAAAATAAAATTTATAAAATTTCAAAAAGTGGTTATTACTATTCATAACGGCTAGTTTTAATAGCATATTGTTGTTTAGTGAAACTCGGTATTGCGTACGACACAAGCTATCGAGGAAGGTCGCGATTGCGTGTAAAGCAAGCCAAGCAAGTGTTGTGTAGTAAAAGATTCCTTTGATGATTCATATAACATAAAAGTCTCGGGTGTTATAGTTCTTGAGCATTCTTCACCCGTGGCTTGCTTCCACCCAATTTGTTGAGGTAGGTGGCATCACTCTCGATTCCTCTTTCTTATAACATGAAGGATTAATTTCAATTTATTTAATCACTTGGTTTTGATTGTGAGATTGTGGTGAAAAGCATGTTATAAATCTTCTTTAGTGATGATTTAGGGGTTTTGATTAAATTTTAGAAATTGAAAGAATGGTTTGTGAAAAATATTTTGGTTTCGTGATTTTAAAATAGTTAAGTTAAAATATGGATTTGTAGGATTTCGAAAATGGTTTGTGGGAAAAGGTCTTCAATAAAGGGGTTTTTTATTGAAAGGGTTTTGGCATGGTTGAAATGGTGTGGTTTTTGGGAATTCTTGGTGTGTGTGTTCATATTGCATTTACAAGGAATGGTTTAAATATGACATTGTCCTCGGTACCAAAAGTGTAATGGCACATGGGGAATAATTACCTTAGGATGACTTGGTAGATCGACGAGAGACCGCTCATGAGTATGGAACTGTCATAACGATGCATGCATATTGGGTTTCACGAGTTGAGAAATGGTTGGTTGTGTGGATTTTTGAAATGGAATGAAAGTGCAAAAATGGAAATGTGAATTTGATTGGGAAATATTGCTTGGATTCTTTTGTTGTAAAATGGGTTTTGTTGGAAAAAATGCTTTGACATGGAATTTCCTATATTGTGAACAGTTTTTGAATTTTTTTTTATATAATTTTTTTATATAAATGTGCTAACAGGTTTTATCCTAGAGGCATGGGTTGGGAAGTCCTCAGGGAAAACCTACTGAGTTTCATTAATCACCCCCTACTTTGGCATATTGGTGTATTTTCAGATATCATATACAGGGATGTTGACAAAGGTAAAGTGTCACACATTTATAGCACTACTTCATGACTTTTGGGCTGGTTCTTGATGTTGGAGCTTGGAACTTTTGGAGCATGGAGTTTGGTTGTTGTCTTGAAGTCTTGTAGTTTTTGTTCCGTTGTTTACTCTATTTTGGTTTTGTACTCCATTGTTGCACTTAGTTGAGTTTTTTTTTGAAAATATTGGTTGAGCTGTTTTGGTTTTAAATCATTCATCAAATGGTGGTTCCTTGGAGATGTTTATCTAGTTTTATCTATTTGTTGGTTGTTCTCAGTTAAAGGGTAAACCGTACCCCATTTATTTTGAAACCCTTTGGCATATATTCCCATCCATTGGTGCCTTGGGGATATCGCTTAAGGCCTATTAATGACTCGTTGAGCTCTCAAGCAAATGAGAATTGGAGGGTCATTACAAATGCTATCAGCATGTTTGGTCCTTCCCTAACAAGTGGTCATCGATGTTCTTGGTCTTGAAGTTGAAATTCCTTCTTATTTATTCCTTGGGTGGTCATCTTAAACAACTGTAAGATGGTCATAACATGAAATGTATAGCATAAAAGGACGTAGCTAACCCCTTTATGATGAACATCAAGTTACCAGGGTGTTGGGTACATAAGTGTTTTGGATACACTTCTAGAATGTTGGAAATCTCATTGTCATGGGTTTAGCCAATGAAATGAAAATGGCATGCATTATAGAGGAATGGCTTCCCACTAGGATTGCATAAATCATTTTGAGTCATGGATTATTGTTTGATGCAAAAGTGTTCTTTCTGAAAATTTTAAGCACGTTTCCAAAAGAATGATTTTGAAAAGACAATGGTTGATGTATTTTGAAAATAGATTTATTTTCAAAAAAAGAAACGATCTATTTTAGAAATGGATTGAAATCTATGTTGTGATATTGGTATAATATAGATTGGAATGCTAAGCCTTCAGTTTCTAGGTAGTGAGACTAACGACGTGTGTTGTTTATATTGAAAATGGCACCTGTTCGACGTCCTAGAAACCAAACGGAAGAAGTTGCGGAGAATGTGGTTGCACCTAAACCATGTGCAAACCAAGATCTAGTTTGGAGTATCATTCAAGCATTTTAGGTGGTGGAAACGAGGAATCGGAGGGATAAGTCAAGGCATGAAGACCATTCCGTCTAGTTCTAGAAGCAGAATCCACCCATCTTTCGGGATGATTCTGAACCAGAAAGGGCGGAGGTGTGGCTCAGTAAGATGAATCTTATCTTTGATTTCATTGGCACCCCAGCAGAACTGAAAGTAAAGTTGGTGACATATATGTTGGAGGATCTTGTAGAATAGTGGTGGGAGCTAGTGGTGCAGGCTAAGGTGGATCAAGGCCAGGGCTAGGAAGAATTCGAGGAGTTGTTTAATAAAAAATTCTATCCTCACACGTTAAATATCCAAAGGATGACAAACTTTTATAGCTTGAAGCAGGTGAATCTCTCTTTCATAAAATATGCGGCTAAATTCATGAATTTAGTGCACTTTTCACTGGAATTTGCTGGAAGTGCTTCGTTGAAGGCACGCATCTTTGGATCAGGGTTGTGATAGGAGATCCGTTCGAAGATAGTTGTGATCTGTATTACGGATTATATGGAGATGGTAAACAGAGCAACAGTAGAAAAAAGAGACATCTCAGGTGTTATGGGAGGTTGAAGTATGATGATACCTATGGGAACATGTGGGAACTCTAATGTTGGGAACAAGCGGAAGAGGAAAACCTAATTCCAAGGTGGGAGTGAAAATCAGAATCAGACGGCTGGATCAGTGAATCTTCCTCCACAACCCATGATGAAAGCTAGGTGTTTTCAATGTGGTGTGATTGACCACATGAAACAATAATGTAAAACACCACCAAAATCATGTTACAATTACAAAACTATGGGTCATATTCCTAGATATTGTTGCAGTGCTCTGAGGCTGGGTGCGCGTGACACCTCCCAAACGTCACAAGCATCTTAAGCTTCGATAGGGCGAGGACAGCAAAATCAGCCTCGCCAGCAGAACAGAGCCAGTTATGGTGATTCTAGGAATACCATGACACCTCATCCAGGGAAATCTCAACAAGGAAATAAGGAGAAAAGTGCAGCAATCAAGCAATTATATGGAGCAGAACTGGTGATTGTGGATGACCAGTCAGGATCGTCTACGGTGAGAGGTACGATTCCTTTTAATTATAACTTCATGCAAGTGTTGGTCGATACTAGCGCATCCCATTCATTTCATTCTTCTCGGATTTCTGATTTTCTTGAACGTGCAACTTGGAATGATTCTATCAGTTTTAAAACTGCAAACTCCTCTGGGTGAAAGAGAATGTCAAGCCTTTATGTGTAGAGCATGTGTGATAACAGTTGATGGAGCTGAGCTGAAATGGGACTTCTCCATGTTCTTTATGGATGTCTATGATATAATTCTGGGTATGGATTGGTTGACAAAATTTAAGGCTCACATCGACTGTAATGGTTTAATGTTTAGTTTAATGATGGAGGATGGAATCGGTCATCTCTTCATAGGAGAGAGGATGGTATAGAAAGATGAAAAGATCTTGTTGGAACCAATGGTGGGAACAATATCTTAACAATTTGATGTGTTCACTTTGGTATCATTGGAAGAGATCCTGGAAAAAAAATTTCCAACTGTGGGGGATCAATTTCCAAGTTTCTTTTCTACAAACATCTCAGGGTTACCACTTGTAAGGGAAGTAGATTTTACGATTGATCTTTTTATGGGGACCAGTCCTATATCACATTCATCTTATAGGACGGAACCAACAGAGTTAAAGGAATTAAAGATGCAGTTAGAGGAGCTGGAAAGCAAAGGTTTTATTCGGCCAAGCGTGTCTCTGTGGGTAGCACCAGTTTTTTTTAAAGAAAGCAGATGGAACAATGAGGCTATGTGTGGATTATTGTAAACATAACCAAGTTACGAAAAAGAATAGATATCCACTTCCATGCATTGATGACATGTTTGATCAATTGAGGGGAGATCAGTGGTTCTCCAAAATTGACTTACGGTCAGGATATCACCAGTTGTGAGTTCAGAAGGAGGATATTCTGAAGATAGCCTTCAAAAGCAGATATGGCCACTACGAATATGAAATCATGCCTTTTGGTCTTATGAATGCACAAGTGGTCTTCATGGATTTGATGAATCAGATATTTTAGCTATATTAGGATTCTTTTGTTGTGGTGTTTGTGGATGTCATATTGGTTTATTCAAGAACAAGGGTTTAGCATGAGAAACACTTGGTGATAGTGTTGGAAATCTTGAGGGACCATCAGTTGTATTCCAAATTGTCAAAGTGTGATTTCTGGATACAAGAAGTACGTTTTTTGGGCCATGTCATTTTTGAGAAAGTAGTTTCAGTGGATCCAGAAAAGTTAAAAACTATTATTTCTTGGAAACCGCCGAAGAATATCTTTGAAATACGATGTTTTCTTGGTCTAGATGGTTATTACCGATTCTTTGTGCATGACTTATCATGACTAGCTTCACCCATTACAGATTTGACAAAGAAAAACAGTTCATTTCAACGCACTGAAGAATGTCAGAGATCTTTTCAAGAGTTGAAAGTTCGCCTTAAATCCTCGCCCATCTTGATTTTGCCCGAATCATGAACGAGGTATGTGTTGTATTGTGACGCTTCAAGAACATCGTTGGGTTGTGCTCTCATTCCAGATTACCATGTTTTTTCTTATGGTTCAAGGAAGTTGAGGGTCCATCAGAAGAATTACCCAACACACGATTTGGAGTTAGTTGTAGTTCACCATGCCATGAAGACATAGCGTCATTATCTCTTTGGTAAGAAGTTCATTGGGTTTACAGATCAAAAAAGCCTGAAACACATTTTCTCAGAATGATATTTGAATTTGACGTATAGGAGATGGATTTAATACCTTCAAATTTTCAAATTTGATTGGATGTATACACCGGGTAAGGGAAATTGGGTGGCTAATTCATTAAGTAGATAGTCATATGCTCAGTTGGCGAATGAAGATTCAAATGAATGGAAGTTGATGTCGGTCTTATCCAACATGCATGTGGAATGTGAAAACCTAGGTGATTTTGTGGTTTTCTTTTCATCTACGCTTGTTCCTAAACTGGTAAAAGTTTTCCAAGAGGAACAGAAATCTGATACGGAATGTCTGATAATGAGTTCAAAACTCAATGGTGGGGAGACCATTGATGGCTAGAAACTGGAAGCAGGTTCAGTTTTGTGTTTCTGAGATCGGATGGTTGTTTTTATAGTTTTTCAGGAACAACTCATTAATGATTACCACCATTCAAGATGGGTTGTACATCCTGGTACACAGTAGATGTATAAGGTGCTAAAGGCGCAGTTTTGGAGGAGTGGTATGAAAAAGAAGGTGACCGAATTTGCCTCACGATGCTTAACTTGTCAGATGGTTAAAGCAGAGCATCAAGGACCAGCTGATATGTTATAGTCTCCACCTATCCTAGTGTGGAAATGGGAGCAGATAGAAATGGATTTTATTACAAGTCTTCCAAGAAGTGTCTGGAAACTCGATGCCATTTGGGTGATTTTGGATCGTCTAACCAAGTCGGACCATTTCATCCCAATTCGTGAAACCCATACAGTGAGAGATCTTTCAAAAATATATATCTGAGAAGTGGTAAAGAGACATGGTGTACCAGTTTCTGTCATATCATACAAATATCTGAGGTTCGCATCTCATTTCTGGAAATATTTACAACAAGCCCTTGGGACTCAGTTGACTATGACTACGGCGTATCATCCTCAAATGGATGGGTAATCCAAGAGAATGATATAGACGTTGGAAGTCATGTTGTGGGCTTGTGTAATGGATTTTGGTGGATTATTGGAGGAGCACATACCCTTAGTAGTTTTCTCATACAATAGCAGCTATCAAGCCTCAATACGCATGGCTCCGTTCGAAGCATTGTATGGGCATCCTTGTCGTTCTCCACTATGCTAGATGGAAATTGGTGAAACATAACTAGTCAGGCCAATCCTTGTCCAAGAAAAAATAGAGAAGATTCAGTTGATTAGAAAGAGGATGGAGACGGCTCAGAGTTGTCAGAAATCTTATGCGGATCATCGCCGAAGACTGTTGTCGTTTGTGGTGAGTGATCATGTCTTTTGGAGAATATCTCTAAGGCTTGGACAACGTCTTTTTGGGAATTAGGGAAAATTATCTCCTCGATATATAGGCCCTTTTGATATACTATAATGGGTTGGAGAGGTGGAATATCGGTTGGCATTACCACCACGGTTCAGTCTAGTGCATAATGTGTTCCATGAATCTCAATTGAAGAAGTATCAGCCCGATCCTGACCATGTGATCTGATAAGATCACGTTGACCTAGAGCCGGATGCTTCGTTGATACAAATCCTAGTGTAGATTGTGGATAGGTAGGGTAATGTCTTGCATGGAAAAGGCATCAACCTAGTACGGGTTTTATGGCAACATGTTAAAATTCATGAAGAGACTTGGGAATGTGAGAATGAAATGAAGGAGCAGTGGCCAGAACTCTTTCCATCAAGAAATGGTTTTCTACTTTATGGGGATGAAAAGTCCAATGGTGGGGAGAATGTAGTACCCCCAGTTTCTATTATGTAACATGTTCTTGATGCTTTTCATGGTGTTAAATGTTATGGGTGACGTATGACAGAATCGAGAGATCCTGGAGTGATGTTTGATGAAAGGGGAAGGTGCATGGGAGGCGCACAATTTGTCAAACCGTGTGTGAAAACCGTGCATGTCTTTCTAAGGAGGCAGTGGCTTCCTCACGGTCAGTGCATGGTTAAGGGAAACAGTGATATGAGGCCGCACATGAAGGAGGGATGAGTTAGAAGCTAACGAACGGTTAATTCCACTAGGACATACACTATTGTATAATTCCATGTTTTGAGGCATTTCTATCATGTCATTAGGTGGGGATTACCAACTAAGGTTGCCTTTATTATAGGGAAATTCATGATGATAGTGATATGATTGATTCAAATCCCTAAGATAATATAATTTATGATCATTGTATGAAACTAGGAAAATAAAGTAAATGAATTAACAATATATGAATATGATACTTATTAACCTGGGTACATGTAACACCCCGAGCTTCAACGATACGCTTCTCATTCAATAATGCAATAGCTTGCATTGTATGCAACTTCGAGTTCTAAAACACCGCGACTAATCAAAGTAGCCGTTATGAATAGTAATAACCACTTTTTAAAATTATAGAAATTTTATATTTCAAAATGGGCTTCATTTTTGGATTCGGAATATCGAAATTAGCCTATGTTGAATTTTTTATATTTTTCTGAGAACTTCTAATTTTTATGAATAGTGAAAAATACTTAAAACAACTTTTAATCAAAATAATTTATTGTGATAAATTATACTATTCAGTGGTTTTAAGGTATAATTAGAATATATTTTTACCATTTTATCCAATGGTGGTCATTAGAATTAATATAACATTGAAATTGGACATAAACAATTGCCAATCTTTTGATATAAATTGTTTCTTAAAACACGCTATTTGTTGTGAAAGCGGGAATTAATTATAAAATTAATTAATGCAACTTATCTGTTTGGAATTTTATAAAATAGACATCATTTTTGAATTCGGAATATCAATTATACCTTTGGGTGAAATTTTGGCACTGTTCTAAAAAACTTCAATTTTTGATCAATAGTGAAACCACTAAGTGGTAGTTAAATAACTGATTTTTCGTTTAAATGAAATATTACCACTTCTGTGATTCGATTTTCAAAAATCCGACATACATGGTTGTCATTAAGAAGTAAAATTTGGTTCAATGAGATCAAAATAATTTTTTGGTGAATAGTAACTTTTAAGTTCTTAATCGCGATTAGAGGTAATTAGTGTAGTTTAAGGTAAAAATAATGTTTTAATAATATGAGATGAGCTTGACACTTGTCCTACTCCTATTGGATGAGTCATGGCCGACCAAGAAAACCCATGGGTCAACTTGGGGACCCCATGGAGCCACTTTGGTTGGAAAATGACATTAATATATATTTATTTAATGTTAAAATTAAATTGACACAAACATGAGTTGTTTTACTAAAACAGTTTTTAAGTGGGGTTACACAAGTCCAAATTTTGATTATAAATATTCATTAGAACGATAAAAAGATTTCCTACATCATAGTATTTTTTTTAATTTTTAGACATTAAATAAATTAAATTATTTATGACATCATGATGATGCAGTGATGACCTCATTATTTAACGATTTAAATAAAATGGAAAGATAATGTAAAATCCAAAGATTACACTTGTCAAAATCCTATTGGATGAGTAGATTTAGAACCCTTATCATCTTATCCTCGAATTATATAAGTGTGGGACCTCTAAAATCCGAAACTCATTTTATAATAAAGTGACTTTTCTTTACTTTCCAAGAGTGCCCCTCCTCTCCACTTATAAAAGGCCCCCCACCACTCCCACCTTGTTAACCCCTTCAAGCCATTTGGCTCGGCCAACCTCTGCCCAAATACTCTCCCAACATACCCCTCTTACTACTAAAAGCCTCAATTTGGGCAGAACTCTTCCCAAGGAAGCCTTTGGCTCAAATCAAAAAAAAGTTACCCGATTTTGAGGTAATGTCTTCTCTAATGTTGTTTTGTTTTATTTTTCTTCTCAAACCCCCTAAAATCTTTTTATTAATTTCTTTTGTAACAACACCAGTATCCTCAATATACTAGTATTTTGTTATAAGAAGGATTCGAGCTACACTTACACACACCTACATCTAATGGTTAAAGAACATACGGTTTCTGTGGATGGCGAATTTCTGCCTCACGAAACGATGATTGTTCAACACTCATATAACACCTTCAAAGGTGGCCATTAAGATGTAAGTATTTTTATATATGATATATAATATTTTTATGTTTTACTTATGCTTCTGTATTTCTCATTTATGGCATACTTTATGATTTCCATTATGGGTAAAACGCGATAATTTCATTTTAGGAAGTGCGGACTACCGCCCCCTCAAAGTGATTTGAATCGTTAATGCCATATGCGGGATGTATAAAGGATGGATTAAATGTTATTATACACTATATTATACTGTAATTATTTTATAAATTTATATCATTATTATTTCATTCCAATAAATACGAAATAAAAATGAAAGTAGCGTTCATGCGTACGTACGGCTTACCATCTCCATGAACGGTGCATTTCATTTCTTACCTCTAAATGTTATGTGACATTATGAATTAATGTATATACGTTATATATATGATATGTATGATATCAAAATCATGAATATAATTCTGGATATAATTGATATTTCACCACATGAACAACTTGTAATTATAAGAAGTTTATTTTTGACTCAAGTACCAAAGATCGACAAAATGACCGTTATTAACATAAATAATTACATAATGTTCATATCATTGTAATAAGTGATATAATAAGGATAATGAAATTGAAAATGGTTCTTAATAAGGTATATATTAACTCTAGTTTATTATTCAGGAGTTTAAATAACGGTTGAGTCAAGTCAGACACGAGGTAAGGGAACTTCTTAACCCAATTTCCATTCTTTGGGTTAATCTCCTACTTTCAAATTATGTCATGATGTTATTATGTACTATTTTGTATTTTTACTTTCTTTATGTGTACTTATAGTGAATACACATAATAGATCTATTTTATTTTAAAAATGATCTTTTAAGGACTTCGTCTCAATCTCCTTTCATTGAGGCATATTTGGTTTTATACACAACTTTCTTTTATACAGTGTATAAACCCCTTTGACTTTTAAGTTTATTCAAAAGGAATCTTTTTATACAAAGCGTTTTACTAAACGAAAAAAGGGAATGTTTTTCTTTCCGTACATATGCGGCGACAACGACTTCTCCGCCGCCAGGACCATTATTTGAGTTTCGGCTTCCTCTAGAAGCCATCACTTTTTTTAATGAAAAATAAATACAAAGTTTTAACTTTATTTTATTTTGGTATTGAAAATGGTATTGAAAGCATTTTTTTATATCAATGTGTTGTATTGAAATCTTTGTGATTGAAATGTGGAAATGTTATGTTTCATTTATGCATGTTTCCTGTGATACGATTATGTTATGGTTTATGATATGTTTAAACCTATTCATATGAGGAATGCATTGGATTTAATAAGTGATGGGTGGAGCCCGCTATAGCTCCTCGATGCATCGGCAGGTCTCATTAGACAATCAAGTGTCTTGGCACGATTCCTTGACAAAATCTTATTTTTGGTCCTGGCACGAGGCCTTGACTACGTGGTTATGATAGTCTGGCATTATGCATTCCATCATTATGAAAGTGGTTAATGATATTTCATGTGATTATTCGACCAGTAGAATATCCATGTGAAGAAGTGAATGGAATTATCTCATTTTACTTTTGATATATTATGTTGAGGTTCAAGTTTAAAAGTCTTTTGTTTTAGTTATACATTGCCTTAAATGTTTATGTTTATTTATGAAGGCTTCTGCAATATTGTTATCCTTACTGAGCATCTGAGCTCACCCCTTTCAATGTTTTAATATTTTCCAGGATGTGAAGAAGTATTTTATGAATGACCTATAGGGATTGTCAGAAGTGGTTATGAGAGTGGACTATGGAGACTTTGTTATTGTATTTTTTCACTTTATGATGTAATGTAACGTTTACGAATGTATCTAGTGTTTCCAAGGCTACTAAACTAATCGGTCTTTCAAGACTTGATCTTTTGTGATCATGCCAATGTTACGAAGTAATGCACCGGCTCTGGGTAGCTGGGGTCGGGGCGTTACAGTTGGTATCAGAGGCAGTTTTGTACTAACCTTGGAAGCTAGATTTAGATAAACTCTGATTAGAGCACGTAGACCTAAGATGAACTTTGAGGATTAGTATAGAAGAACTTCCTAGAATTATGGTATTGTAGAGATTTTGTGAGTTTTCCGAGCAATACATCCCTGTCTGGATATGAGCAGGTAGAGGAGGCTCTGGCACAGATGTACCTAGGGGTAAAACCCGAAAACACCGCTTTGAGCTAGACTCGAACGGGAACTGGTGCACGACAATGGGCCTTGCTGCACTCTTGGTTACGACACTCCCGGGGGATATGCTTAGGATAATTCTCATTTTATTTACAAACCACTATGAAGGGTTATGAGTATATACTTTCTAAAAGGAAAATTTTCTTTTTATGATTATGGATTATATCCATAAATAGTTCAATTTATGTTTAGTGTTTTATAAGTATGGGATTATGTATTTTGATTAATAAACTGATCTAGTTTATGCAATTGTTTAGAAATGGCGCCTAGTGGAAGAAATGGAAACTGTATCAATGCACGCACTCCGTGTAGGGATTTCCCTCCTGCTCAAGATAATTATTGTGGATCTGGAGATACAACTGGTGCTGATAAACTTATTACCATACTGGGACAACTCACTTAGGTTATGAATAATAATCTTACTCGTATGGAGCACCCTGATCCACAGTGTGGAGGATCAATGTTAGACCGCTCCATGAGGCAACAACCACCAACCTTCAATGGGTGTACAAATCCTATAGTAGCTGAGCAATGGATAAATTCCTTAGAGAAATTATTCCATGCCTTGGGGAGTAGTGAAAGGGAGATGGTTGTCATGGCAGTTTATCGCCTCACTGGAGTTGCCGATCAGTGGTGGCCGCTAATTCAAAACACAAAGGAAGATGATGACGTATCGAATATGGAATGGAGGGAGTTTAAATAGCTTTTCTTAGAAAAATACTTTCCTCGTGACCATCGAGCAGATATGGAAAGGCAATTTCTGAGTCTGAGGCAGAAGGAGGATGAGAATGTCTCAAAGTATAAGGCCAACTTTACAAGGTTAGCGAGGTATGCTGCAGATTATATACGTAACCCAAGGAGTAAGATTGATCGTTTCTTTGATGGGTTAAAACCATTTCTCCATCGATCTTTAGTATCACAATCCTTCTCATCATATGAAGATATTGTCTCATGTGCTATCAAGACAGAAAAGGAATTCTCTAAGTCTTATGACAACAAAGTAAAGCAAGAGAAGAAGAGAACGGTGGAACAAGAGACAGATAAAGGGAAAAAGGGAAAGAAGGATTTTCCATTATGTGATAATTGTGGGAAGAATCACCCTGGTACGTGCCTAAAAGGAATGGGAGTTTGTTATAAATGTAGAGAAAAGGGTCACCAGGCTCGTGATTGCAAGGGAAAGAAAGAGGCTGTCAAAGTTGAATGCTACAATTGTAGCGAAATGGGGCATTATGCAAATGAATGTCCTAAGTGTCAGGGAAAATTACCTCAGAAAAGGCCAAGGGATCAAGGACAATCTTATGTGGTTACTACAGTTGAAGCAGAATAACTAATGTATTTGTGCTTTTGGACTCATGGATTATATTTTGGTTATTGGAATAATGTGATATATATATATAAGGATTGTACTGCAGTACATGTTGATTTCAGTAAGGCTTTAATATGATGAAGTTAATCATATTTTTAGTATGTGACAATAAGAGAAACTTTACTTTGTTTGGGGAATCTGATAAATTGATTTTGGAATATAGAGACCTTTTAGAAAAAGTCGGGACGGAGGTATTTTGGATAACTATAAAGGTTGGACTGCATTAAGTTGATCTTTGGATAGTATTGTTTAAGGTTAAAACATTTTTGAAGATTATTTTTGGAATACTATAATACTATAGTTTTAGGAAAAGGACAACCTGCAGGGTGGGGCATAACCCGTCGCGTCGGACAAAGCTGTAGGAATCGAACCCACAACCATAGTGCCACAAGCCTTTATTTCCTACCACTAGCCTACAGGAAGTCCCTGGTTATTACAAAATAGTTTTACTAATCTAAATGGTATGTTTTAACATTTGGAACCTTATACAATTAGGATAAATTGAATATTTTTGAGTTCCGTTACCATTTGGAGTAAAATTTGGGTTTGTGGTAAAAATTTATTAATGAATGAATGTATACATAACAAGTATGTATATTCCCTTACGTTCTTAGTAAATCTCCTAAATAAATTCCTCAACATTATAAAAGGTAACTTAAAACAAAAATGTTGTCGGTTATCTTTTCCAACTGGGGATTCAATGACCGTTTAACCAATCATAAGTTTGTGATTTTCTTGTGGTTAAACTTTCTCCTAATCCTGTTTTCTATAACTCTCCATCAGACCTTGATGGTTTGTTTCTCCTCCATATCCATATTTTCATAGAATCCTAGAAAGGGCTATATTGGGTGACCATTGTAATTATCTTGATTTCTTTTAATGTTATATATTTATTAACCTTATTTTTGATGTGGGTTTTCCTCAAAGGTATTTTCTCTTTTCAACCTTTTATTTTCAAAGAAAAATTTCAAATTGCGAGGACGCAATTTATTTGATCACATGTTATTCATCTATCAATTTATTATTTATCTAAAAACAACATTATTCCCTTAACAAAATCAATATTACCTAATCTCATATTTTAATAAAAATAAAATATTTCCCCCAAATAACATAAATCAATCTAAAATCACTATAAAAAATACATTCTTCTTCATGGTAATTCAACATTAATACATCAAATGAAATATCAACTTAGAAAATAATATTATTTTTTCCATATTCATATAATTGGCCTTAAAAATATAGAATAATTCCTTTTAAATAACACTAATCATATATTCACTAACATAATTTTCAATCCCAATGGTATCTATGTAATAAATCATATATTTTCCCTTTTAAAAACCCATTTTATATAATTTAACCACAGTTAAATGATCCTATTAACCCTAAAGATTATCAATATCATCATATTACGTCCAAAAGGAGAAATAAAAATACATTCCACCCCTAATACCTTTTTCACACAACCATGTAAAAAACCCATGGTTTATATTCCCACAAATTTCCCTATAAATATTTTTAAAAATCTTAAGCTCCCATAACATAAAACAATAAAATGAGTATCTGTGATTTTAAACATTTTATCAACATTAAACATTTCAAACCATAACCATTTAGTTTTATAACATTTCACTATATCATATCATATGTTCCCATATGTTTTATTGTCTCATTCTTTATAATATTTCATCAAGAAAATAAAAATTTACCCAAGTATATCTATCATGATTATATTTCTAGGTATGCAATCTTAAGAACACTCATTGTTTCCAAGTAAAGATCAAGTCAATACCCACTCTCTTGCTTTTAGAGTTACTGTATTTTAACAAAATATAATAGTGTGAATATGGTTGAAAATATTCATTGAATATAGAAAAATAATTTTTTCTCTTTAAAAACATGTTCTCAATCATTTTAAGTGTATGAAAGAGGAAAATTATATGAATACATATAAATTATGTGAATAATTATACAATAATAAAATAGATTTTGACTAAATATTAAATTATATATAATTTCTATCAATTAAAACTAATCTTATACAATATTAAAATGATATGAGATTGTAATAGAAATATTTACTACTTGTTAATTTCTAAATCAAAATCGCATAATAGTGATAAAACTAAATGGGTTTTTAATTCCATATAAATTTATTGATTAGTAGAATAAAAATAATACATGTTCATTATATTAAAAACCAAAATTAAATAAGTTTTGTATGTTACAAATGTCTCATAGAAAGAAAAGTTAAACCAAAAACCCTTTCGAATATCCTAAAATTTAATCTAGAAATACACTCCTAAAATTAATTTTATATCAGGGGCCTATAAATAGGGGTGGTGGTGGATGCGGTTTTAGGTATGTTTATATAAATATACATCACAATATGGGCGTCTTTATTTGAAACAACTATTATTAATGGAAAAAATGTTTATCCCTATAGGGTATTGATTTTTTTGCTATAATAAGCGAAAAAAATTATATTTGTAAATTTGTGTTAGTTTTTTAGCTATATCCATTCCCAATAACTCCCACTAGAATACCTTCAAATGGAATCCATATAACAATATTCATTATTGAAGGTGGCTATATAAATAAATCAATATATCAAAAAAGTAAATATATAAAGTCATATTCTTAAATGAGTTTGTTAAATTAATTATCAAGTGTAAGGATATTTGTTTTTCACTTTATGTGTCATAATTTTAATCCTTCTATAATTTAATTTTGTTTGATATTATTTGTCTTATATATACCTATTTATTGGTATATGATATTGAATTTTGTGTTAGGTTAATGAGTGTGGTGTTTGATTATATCTTTATGGTCATAGAGTAAATTCACGACAATATCAGATATTCACCCTAATTATATATATATATATATAATTCTCTACATATAAATATATATTTAAATGTTTTACAATTAAATAGGATGGATTGAAATTGATTGCATGTATGTTTCGGGATCAAATCCATAAAATCATTAAATTTTGTATTATTATGTGGCCACATTCTTACTAAACATGGAAATAGAGATTCCCCCATATGAAAATTGTTCTACAAGGAAGAGTATGAATATATCCCTATGATATTCCCATGAATCCAAATAAATGTTCTTTTTGTTATCTATTTTTTTCTATGAATACACTAAATCTTCGCCTACCCAATTCTTGTGGCAATAGATTATATCCATTGACATTTCAGCTATACCAAAAGGCATTGCCCATTATTATTGTATATATTTTTACTTGTGTTAAACAATGAATTTATTATATGAAAAAAATATAAATTAAAATAAAAATAGTTCATAAAAATTAATAAAATTATATTATGCATAATATCTTTTCATACCATAGTTAATGGTGTAGAGATAAATCCTAATGAAAGGAAATAAAGTAATGAAATCAATTTATGTAAGGCCAACATTATTATTAAGATCATTTAAACTCATATATAATAAATTTAATTTAATTATATTTATATAATATAATAATATTCACATATATAATACCATATATCGTCTTATTATAACAGCTTGTCACCCATTCATTAATATTAAATCCTCATCATCATCATTTCAGGTGTAAACATCTTTATTTTTCTATGTATATTTTTGTATGGAAATACTTTTCCTTGCCTATTGATCTTGGTTCCAAAATATTTATGAATTTTATAACATTATAAATAGAATATATTTTTTTTATATACATATTTAAATTTATTCATGAAGGGAGAACATGAAAAATGAATCTCATCTCTTCTTGGAGGTGGTATTCAACACAAAAACATAAGTAGTGTAATCCTATTTAAATGAAAGATGGGTATTGTAATTACCCAGGTCCTTATATCCTATGGATAATGGTTACATTATTACATTGTTAATATATTAAAACATTTCCATCCCAATGTATTGTGTAATTTAAAAGTCTAAGAAAACTAGATATGTACTAGAATCTCACATTACATTTGAAAACATAAAATTAAACATTGGATTTTTTTGATAAAACCATTTTCTCCTTTATGATATCCCAACATATCAATCATATTGAACTCTATAGTCTCCGAGAGAATTTATGTATAAGAAATAAGTGAGAAAATATGTTGGATATGGTTTTGTGTACTATAATAACTAACACAAGGTAAATAATAAATGAATAACAATGATAATATAAACAATAATAAAATATTTCATTTAACTAATACCATAAAAGAATGGATTAAATCAATTTATTACAAAAAAACAGATATAATCACTTGGATAATAACAAATAGTTTCATAATGATTGAATGCATGTTTTTGACATCATAATCTTACTGTCAATACATTATTCCCACAAAACATACATAAATAGTTATGGTGCATCCAAGATACCAAAATTAGATTGTTTCAATAGATTAACAAATTCATTGAGAGCCTATATTAGTGTAACAGCCCAAGATTTTATGAAAAATATTCTTTTTAATTTTACTAATCTCTTGTGTTGTACGCTACACCAAAAGGAGCTTCCACTACACACATCACAAACATGGATTTCTTTCATGCAATCACGGCCTTCCATGATAGTGTGTGTTGTACGCAATATCAAGGTTCACTAAACAATGATATGATATTAAAATATTATATAAACTAGCTGTTATGAATAGTACTACCCACTTTTTTAAATTTTAGAAATTTTATCTTTCAAAATGGACTTCATTTTTTGATTTTAAATATCGAAATTAGCCTAGGGTGATTTTTTGGTGATTTTCTGAAAACTTTCAATTTTTGATGAATAGTGAAAACACTGGGTTACTATTTAAAAACCGACATTTTCTTTAAATAATTTTTTATTTTATTTAAATTTATGTTAGGTCAAAATTGATACATAATACCTATATAAGTTCAATGTAATTCAATGGAGTCATTTTATAACAGTTTTCGATATATATAAGTTTTATTGAACTTTTCACCGTCTTTTACCTACCTCCTAGGAGCTTTTTGCAAACTTACAAAAAACCTAATTTTACATCTATTGTGAGTGGAATTTCAAAAATCCAAGAGACACAGTTAATATCAATGACTAAAATGTGGTTCAATGAGATGAAAATAATTTTTGGTGAATAGTAACTTTTTACTTTGATTTACCACGGTTAAAAGTAAATAGGGTAATTAAGGGTAAAAATGATATTATTATTACCCTAACACATGACCTAATTATATTTGATAACTGTAATCCTACCAAAAAAACCTTATGAGTAAAATATGACCATTTTGGTTCACTTGGATTAGATTAGGACATTTATTATTAATTTATTTAAAAAAGGGTTATAATAGTTAAAATCAATGTTTAATAAATAATTCATTTTTAATATAGGGTCATAAATAAGGTAAATTAGACTATAAACATTCATTAGAAAGATAAAAATGTTTCCTACCTAATGGTAATTTATTTATAATTTTTAGACATTAAATAATTTATGTTATTTATGACACAATGAAGATGCAGTAATTATCTTATTAATGAAATAATAACATATTGGATGTTATAAATACCCAAATAAATGTAATTTGAGACGTTTTATAAATTCCACTAATTTTATTGGTTAATATGACATGTTATTATTGATTTAATTAACTTTGTTAGACCTAATCATGCTGTTATGGTTTACACAAAAATTATTTACTAAATAGAGTCAAAATTGACATAAAATAATTTTTAAAACAAATATTATATTATTAATTGTTATTATATTCCTAAAAATATAAGTTTCTCCTACGATACTTATATAATAATATGTGTATCATTAATGGCCCACTTGTGGGTCTCTTGGTTGTATAAGGTATGTTTATTAAATATATAAAATAAAAATACAAAGTGACATGGTAAATGTCAATCTAATTAACTAAGAGTTAAAAATGAAAGATAAGGTTAATATAATGACCCAAACCTATCTAAAATCAATTGGTTGAGAGGATTTAGACCCATCCCTACCTTATCTTAGAAATAAATCAATTTGGAGCTATTAAAAATTGAAAATGAGTTTATTATAAAATAATATTTTATGTTTTTCCAAAGGTGCCCCTCTACTCTCCTATAAAAAGGGCACCCCTTCCCTATTCTCTTCACACCCTTTTGACCCTTGAAGCTCAGAAAACCGCTTACCATTTCACATCTTCACTTCCCTAGAAACATTTTGTAGGTTCTGGTCTTCTCAAAAGACCAAATATACTTCCTTAAGAGGACACTTGAAGGAGGTGTGTCGAAGAAGAGGAATTATCTTCTTCCGATTCTCCCAAGTTTCTTTCTTCTTTCACTTTTCTTCAGTTGATTCATTATTAAATAATAACATCAGTATTAATTATATACTTATATTTTATTATAAATATGAAACAACCTTATTTCACCTTCTATCTGTCATATGGAAAATGAAATCACCGCTCGTGCGTACGTATGGAATACCGTCTCCACGCTGTGGTGTAATCTGTTTTCGACCACCACCTTACTGGATGGGTATAATGGTGTAAATAAATAACTATATATGATTATATTAAAGTGATATTTATTCTGAAATATTATACATACACTTCAATACAATTCCTTGATCTTGGAAATGATATCATCGCTCGTGCGTACGTACGGACTACCGTCTCCACGACCCGATGACATTCATTCTCCATGTTAATCATTCATGAATGATTATAAAGTATACATAATGAATAATAATGAAATATATGGAATAATAATGATACTGGATTTCTGTATATATATATATATGTATGTCATCTACTTAATTCCATTTAATTGCATAAGTAAATGAAAACACCGTTCATGCATACGTACGGCCTACCGTCTCTATGAATGGTGTATTTCATTCCATTTATCGATCTATCATATATATATATGTATATGGTGAATATATATTATATATAAATAATTTTTTACCTTCTAGAATTATTTAAATCAGTATATAATTAATAATATCAAGAACAACAAGTCAAAACATGTACGACAAATGAAACGGTTTTACCCAAAATGCTGCTTTAACATTGAATTTACCAAAGAACGGGTAATATAAAGTCATAAGTGAACCATATATGATATCATAACAATGAATATGATTCTGTAATAATTCCATGACATTATTTATATCATTATATAGGAGGTACGGATACATAAGAAGCATATCAGACGTAAGGTAATGCATAACTATTCCAATCTCGTTCTTATCTGAGATTGTTTATTTGTAAGCATTTACTAGGGCTATTCTTATCATCCATTCCATGTTTCCTAAAAAATGGTTTCATGTCTTTTTAAAGTCATTTTTAACCATTTTTTACTTTTACAACATGGTATGTAAGGAATCTTTTTTTTAACCATACAAGGTACTTTTTGACCTTTCCGACAAAAGTATGAGGATAATGTTATTTTTAACTTATACGGCATGAATGGATTTTTACAGTTTTATAAAGCCTTATTTTCATGAAGCTTCCTCCAAAATATTTAATGACTATTTTCAAGAAAATCTCTTTCTTTTAAAATTGCATGACGTTTTGTGAAGAGAAATTTATTTTCAAGAAGAAAGAATATTTTCCTCAAGAATTCATTTCAAGTGCTTTATCAAAACCATTTTCCATCTAACATGAAATTATTTCATATGTGTGTGATTCAAGTATAATTTCTCTATGTTTTATATGATTTCACTTTTCTTATGATGAAATGATATCCATTTGTTTTATATGGATTATGTTATGAGGGAATGAGGTTTATGAACCCCATTTTATTCATTGGGTTATTATGAATGATATATGTTTATTTTATGGCACACGAAAGAATGATTTCATTATGAGATGGGTGGGAGATATATCTCCCTCCAATGCATTGTGTTAGGATTTATATCTCATGAGATAGACATGGCGGGAATGGTATGTTAATCTGATTCAGTAATACAGGACTGGAACGAGGAGTGAACTCGATTCAGAAAGGGACATTTTCCACTAAGATGGTCATGGAAGCAATGCCTGGGCTACTATGGAAATCATATCATGTGATTAATGGTTTCCACGATCAGATTTTTTATTCCCATTCTATTTTATCATCATTAAAGTTTCTTAATGATCTATTCCTTATGTACTACCATGAATTATGTCATTTCTCAAGGTTTTGAGGTTTAAAAATTATGTTCATGTTTTTAAGTTCAATTGTATATGATTTGTTTTATTTTATCCATGCTTACCCTTAATGAGCATTTGAGCTCACCCTTTATATGTTTTATTTTCACTAGGATTTAAAGAAAGGTTTTAGGTAAGAAAATAAAAAGGGGAAGAACATTATGGGAGATGTTGAAGATCTTTCACCACGATTAGAAGATTATGTTTTGAGTTTCCAAAGACACTAAACTTTTACGGTTTTTTGGTGTCTGGTTTTGTTATGTATTAAGTATTTCGTATAAGTAATGTAATTTCCATGTACTTCAAGCTTCGGGTCTCTACAGTTGGTATCAGAGGAATGGTTTAGTTAACCTGTGGAAACTAGGATGCGAAAACTTTAGTGAGATCCCTAGAGATATTTGTAAGTATGTGTAGGGATGTCCCGAAGGTTTAGTATAAGTATAGGTTATAGTCCTAGAATTATGGTAATGATATTAGAATTAAACCTAATATGTTCTATATTGAAGATACTCCCCCTTTATTATGTTGTTTTCCTAGCAAGATTTTTTCCTCTCACACTATTCTTTTTGGGTTTTAGATGATGGATGGAACCTGAAGGAACCATGTTCATCAATGTAATGGACAATGCAATGATTTTATTACCGAGCAACCAAATTTGATTGGAGATGGAGTGAAAAATCTTATTTATATACTTACACAAGCTATGAATCATTATGGATTTCCAAATGATCAGAGAAGGGAACAATATTCTATTGAGTCCTTCATGAGGCAACGTCCACCATCTTTTAGTTGGTCTTCTGATCTACTTGTTGTGGAACAATGGATCAGTACCATTGAAAAGATATTTCCCATACTTCGCAGTTCAAAACATGAAAAAGTCATTTTAGCTGCTTATCGTTTAGAAGGTGAAGCAGACCAGTGTCGGACTCTAATTAAGAATACAAGGCCCCAAAATGAAATTGAATCCATGAAATAGGATGTGTTCAAGAACTTTTTTTCAGTAATTACTTCCCTCATATTCTTCGAACAATGATGGAAAAGGAGTTTCTTGAGCTTAAGTAGACGGATAATGAATCTATTGGTATATACAAAGCGAATTTTACTAGACTTTCAAGGTATGCATCTGGCATTATCATCCAACCTGAATGTAAAGTTGATCGATTCTTCAATGGCTTAAAACCAATTCTTCGAAGGGCATTAGCTATAAGAGACTTTAGTACCTATGAATAAATTGTGTGTTATGCTATCAAGGTAAAAATGGAAGTTGATGTTACTAATCCATCTCATGGTTTTGAAAAGAAATGAAAGTTGGAGCTTAAGGAAAAATCTCATAATAATGGTGAAAAAAATATTAATGTTTCATTATGTTCAATTTGTGGAAAGAAAAATGGCGAAGGTTATCTTAAAGGGACTAGAAAATGTTTTTAAGTGTGGAAAAAAGTCCATCATGTAGTTGATTGTCGAAGTAATGGGAAAAATGATTCTAATGATGTGAATAGAGAAAAGACTACAGAGAATGCTCCACCAACACCACAATGCTTCAAGTGCAAGGAAATGGTGTAAGGGTTGGTGTCCTGAGAACCAACTGTTTTGTACTTTGATTACATGAATGTTCACTTATTATATATTGTGCATTGTTCTGTATGACTATAATATAATAATGTCCTGGAATATTTATTGCATTGATAAGGTCATGGAAGACCCCTACTATGATGAGAACCTTGAAATGATATAACAATATTTTTAAAAAAAGTTCTACGGTTGGATGAAATTCTATGATAGGACACATAGTATACAGACCGTCATGTGAAAGTACTCGTAAGAGGACGAGACTCTCTCCCATGGAGTTCGCACTTGGTAATCTCCAATATGGGAGATTATGAGAACGGACCCACCAGTAGAAATTCTGCATGTCTTGGTTTCATTGGAAATTGCTATCTACGAGCGTGTGTAATGGTCCATAGACTGGAAGATTATCATTAACTCATGTAATGACCCGTGCACTTAGATTTACTGACGAAAAACGTCACGCAAATAGTTGGATGGAAGTAGGGTACGTTGGGTGCGTCATGAGTGACATGTTGTTAATGGATAAGTCATGGAGGATTTGTCCCTTAGATTTAGGGAAGTTGATATCTCGGCCCTTTGATTGAAATAGAACTGTCACATTAAATTACATGGCCATGGTGTGAACAACATGTTTATTTCAGGTCGTCAAAGAACGATGGATCAAGCATATAGGTTTATGACACTGCCATGAAGCCTTCTTGATGAGATATCATGACAATGGGATTAAATTACACAGTAAGCATTTGTATGTAGTGATACATCAATGCGGCATCAACATCATTCTCTTGGGTGTCTTGACCTGTTGCTAGACAGTAATCCTGGACTTTAGGCAGGCCCGCCTGTTGCCAATGGGAAAGTGGCCTAGAGGGTCACACACTAAGTGTATTCAAGTATCTCAAGTAGAAAAAAGATTACTATCATACATGGTTTAATAATTTTTCAAGGAAGCCTAAATCATTTTAATTATGGAGGAAGTAGGAAATGGAAAACAAGATATACACGTCGTGCATTAAAGACTACGCATCATGTAGTTTTTCATGGAAAACAAGTACACACCGTGTACTAATAATTACATGCCGTGTAGTTTTTTTTATCGAATGGAAATGAATAAATGAAAACAAGATATACACACCATGTACATTGAATGTACATGCTGTGTAGTTTTTAATGAATAACAAGTACACATCGCATAATTATTAATACACACCGTGTAGTTTTTCCAGTCGGGATTTTGAGGATATAATATTGTTTTAAATGTTATGTATTATAACCAGTGTGGGCGCATGTTAAAGAATTAATTACTTAACATGGGGTTTTAAATAAGAGTGAATGAAATAAATAAAACGCATAACGCATTTATTTATTGTCATAACTCTATAACCCCACACACTCGATTATAAATATCCTCACAACCCCAACTGTTTTCTGACACATAACATCTCTGGAGAATTCTTTCAAGGCCGAAAGAACCTCCTCCTCCAAGAACGCTCTCAAGATTGAGAGATATCCTCTACCATCAGATTAAGACTATATTAGGAGGACAACGCAATAAAAGGTTTCTCTACGCTAGCACTCGTAGAATCCTTTGGAGACATCCCGAGATATGAGGTACACCAGTGGATCACAGCAAGGGGAAGTCTACACATGGATTCTGCGACGCAATGACGAATCTCATCAGAACGTGATCAAGAACATCAATGAAGAAAGAACACCCAAAAGGTATTTCTTTTCAATTGATTAAATTTATTATAATCAACCTGTAACAATCCTACTTTGTTGTTTCGAGACTTCTCTTTTATTTGGTTTATTTCTGTGATTTGATCCGTGGATACTAGCATTTATCATCGTTTTGATCCCGGATTGATTATTGCTAATGACAAAAGGACAAGTGGGTACATACACCCACACACTTCCACTATGCCCGGAACCTTCAAATGGTATTAGAGCGAGTTTAAAAATTTGATTATAGTTATTTAATTTTCGTTGATAATTTACACATTTATATTTGATTCAATTCGAAATATATCATTCTATTAATCTGAATAAATGAGATCTATTATTCCTTCTTCGTTTATCGATTCATAACATAGAAATGACTTTTTAATTTTAATTTTTGAGTTAAATAAAAATGATAAAATCAACCGGAGGAGTCACTCTTTCTGTCTGTACAACACGAGATTACACGGAGTGTATTAAAACTACACGCCGTATACTTAGGTTCAATGAACTGGCACTGTTCCGCCAGACCACACCATGTGAATTGAATATGCCTAAGTATTAATCACACCGTGTTGACCAGAATTGAACAACGCGTGGAAACTGGAATACACGGTGTGTATGTTGGAGCAACACGTCGTGTAGTCTGTTTCGGCCCAGGTGAAACCATATACAAGGATAAGACGTGTACCGCGTACACGGGATCGCTAGGCCGGTTACTGCGTAAAAAGTAAGTACATGCCATGTATGATTTATCTACATGCTGTGTACTCCAAAATTTCCAATATATAGAAAACATAGCAAATCCCCTGGCATGTACTTTGGATAAGGGGTGAAAAGAAATACACACTGTGTAATTATAAACTACACTTCGTGTACTTTCCAGAAATGGAATTTCATTAGGTTTCCTCCAATGTACAAAGACCTGTACAAGGAATATGGATGAGAGGAATCTCAAGTAAATTCAGAAAGGAATTTAAGATAATGAATTAATTAATTATAAGATCATAATTAATTAAATTCAAGCGCGACTTATCTTAAATGAAAGAACGATTAAAATAATTTGAATTCTAAATATGTGTAAATGTCATTGCATGCTATAGATGATCATGAGCTATACCAAAGACCCTTTGTATGTGTATGGTTTCATTTAAATTTATTTAATTTAAATTTTTTGGCCAATGAGCCTTTTTCCAATAAAATGTAGGGCCTACGTGCCCAAGGTTTCTTTAATATAAACCCATGTAATGGAGGATATCCCAAGCCAGAGGAGATGGTTCAAATCCTGAAGCCGAGGTGCAACTGATGCATGAAGATGCAAAGGTGGACATGTAGAGCTGCAAAACACGAACCATCAGGTTAAAGGTGTTTTTCCTAGTTCAGGGTTAGCTTATCAAAACCGCTAGATAAGATAACCAAATAGAAGCTCATGATCATGCCATATTATTTTATTTATATCTGATTGTAAGGTATATTTATTATGTATGTGTTGTCACAATCACATAATTAATAAAATGAAGAAGCTTGCAAAGATGGAATAAAATAAAAAATTGTACTATGCATAAACATTATCAGAACATTATTAATCACTTAAGAAAGCATCACTTAATATTAACAAGCATGTGCTAATGCGAAAACTATGCATAAATGACTAAAATCCCTCAATACCATATTAAGTCAGACCAAGCCTTCCATTACCTGATTAAGGGCAAGACTCAATAAAACTATGTGTTTGACAAACCCTTGTTGGGACCCTTAATTTTATAAAGGAATCCCTTATGAAGAGTTTTGGGTTGACATAACCGTATTACATCAAGAGAAGTATCCCTTGCTAGAATTGGTGTAATATTGGTGGCAAGAGTTGATAAAATCCAAGTCAGGATTTTAGGATTCAGGAGTCCACTCAAAAGATCAAGGAACGGTAAGCTCACAGTTGGAAAAGACATGCCAACTTAATACCTTCAAATAGCTTTACCAACCCTTATTGGGGTTATGTGAAGGGGAATATGGATCCTTGCCATTAGAATGTCATAACAACAGGACATTCTGATTTCAATGGTGAGGGCCATTATGACTTGATAAAATAGTTGGAGAATTATTTAATTAATTCATTATTTCTCATAAATTTTAATCAGCAAAGTACTAATAAATCTGCCCTTTTAAATTGTAGAATAAAGATGAAAAACTCATCAACCACATTTTCTCTGCAATCAATACAAGATAAAGACAATATACTCACCGGCAGTAACTTTCAAGAATGGTTTAGGCACCTTTGGGTTATCCTATGCCATGAACGAATTTTTTTCGTGCTGCAGTCCTCACTTCCTGATTCTCTTGCCCTAGGGGAAAGTGATGAAGATTTCCTAGTCTATGATCAACATTTGAATGATTCTCTCAACATTCAATTTTTGATGCTATCATCAATGTCTAGTGAGCTCATGAAGTCTCATGAAGACATGGATGCCTATAGGATGATCGAGCACCTCTGTGGTCTATACCAGGAGAGAGCAAGATAAGAAAGGTTTGAGATTTCCAGGGCTCTATTTCAGAGAAAGCAGGGAGAGGGTGCCCCATCCGGGCCTCATGTAGTCAAGATCATTGGCTACATTGAGAGATTGGAGGTTCTAGGGTTTAAACTCCCCGAAGAACTGGGTACCGATATCATTCTTGCATCACAACCCCAGATCTTCTCAAACTTTTTTGTTAATTTCAACATGAACAACATTGAGAAGTCTCTATCTAATCTTCTTATCCTTATTCTACAAGTGAACAATGACATGAAGCGTGAAAAGCCATCTGTCCTTATGGCAAATAAAAGGATAAGGAATGTGAAGATCTTTAAGACCAAAGCTTCTTCAAGGCCTTCTAAGAAAAGGATGATCAAAGGGGAGGCAACGAAACAATATGTTGTTTGTTTCCCATGGGGCAAGAAGGGCCACTGGTAGAAAAACTGCACCCAGCCAAGGAAGTAAGGGGAAGATTCAGGTGCGTTTGTTATCAAATGCAATCTATCGGTTTCTACTAATTGGGTATTCGATACTTCTTGTGGTGCTCACATATGTATCCAAATACCGGAACAATGTAGATTCATGAAGATTTATCAAGGGGAGGTAGATCTACGAGCAGCCAACAGAGCTAGACATGCTTCTGTAGCTATCGGAGACTACCACCTCACATTTCCAACTGGAATGATCTTGGTGTTAAAGTGTTTTTATTATGTTCCTTCTGTGACTAAAAACATTATTTCATTATCCAGATTAGATACTGATGGATTCATGTTCATGTTTGGAAATGAATGTTGCTACTCTTATAAAGATAGAATTTTTTTTGGTAGGCCACATATATATAACGGCCTTTATGTGTTAGACTTCACAAACCAAGTCGTGGAAATCGATGACAAAGTCAATTCACAGGACTCATACCACACACAACATTGTCATTACTAGCTAGGTCATGTCAATGAGAAACTTCTAACAAAACTACATCAAGATGGGTATTTAGATTCATTCGAACTAAAATCACTTGGTGTATGTCATGTGTGTCTACAAGGGAAAATGACTAAAGCCCCATTTAGTGGAAAAGGTGGAAGAGCTAAAGAGCTTCTAGAATTAGTTCACATAGATGTGTTTGGTCCATTTCCAATTGAGGCAAGGGGTGGGTTCTCGTACTTCATAAATTTTACTACTGATTTTTGTAGATATGGATATATCTACTTAATGAGGTATAAGTCAGATTATTTTGATTGGTTCAAAGAATACGAGAATGAGGTTGAGAAACAACTTGGTAATAATATTAAGAAACTACGCTCAGATAGAGGAGGATAATATCTAAAGTAGGACTTCATTGATTTCTTACGGGAGTTTTGGATTCTATCTCAACTCACTCCTCCTTACACACCGCAGTGGAATGGTTTAAGTGAAAGGAGGAACCGCAACCTGTTGGACATGGTGAGATCAATGACGAGTCATGCGGGTATTCCATTATCCTATTGGGGATATGCATTACAAACATCAACACACATACTAAACCAAGTATCAACTAAATCGATAAATGGTATTCTATATGAGTTATGGCGTGGACGCAAAGCCATGTTATCAAATTTACATGTGTGGGGTAGCGAATCATTTATCAAGGCCTCTTCAGGTTACAAACTTGTACCCTGAGGCACAAAGTGTATCTTTATAGGATATCCCAAAGAAACAAGGGGATATTACCTATACAACCCCTCAGACAAAAAGGATACAGTGGCAAGACACTCCATATTCCTTGAGAGGTAGCATATCTCCAAAAGAGATAGTGGGAGCGAGATAGACTTTGATGAAGTCGAGGATCAAGATACACAAGAGTTGGTACAAGAACAGGTTCCACAATGCCCCGTGGAAGAACAATCTATTCTAGAGACACAAGAACTGCGTAGAAGCATGAGAGAGGTGAGAGAACTAGAACAATATGGCTTTATTTTCACCAAGGATGGTGACTGATTATTGGTGGACAATGACGATCCTCTTACCTACAAGGAAGCTGTTTAAGGAACAGACGTTGACATGTGGCAAGAATCCATGAATTGTGAAATGGATTCCTTGTACCAAAACCAAGTCTGGATTTTGGTAGATCCTCTAGTTGATGTAAATCCTACTGGTAATAAATGGGTATTCAAAAAGAAACTGGACATGGAGGGGCAAGTTAACACCTACAAGGCATGACTAGTTGCAAAAGGTTTTAGACAGCGTCAAGGAATTAACTATGATGAAACGTTTTCACTGGTTGTGATGCTGAAATCCATTAGAATCCTGTTGTCCATTTCCACTTACCATGTCTTCGAAATTTGGAAAATGGATGTCAAAACAACATTCCATAATGGGAACCTCTAGGAAGATGTATAAATGACACAACCTGAAGAGTTTGTGACTCCAAAGGATGCCAACATGGTATGAAAGTTGCATAAATCCATTTATGGATTAAAGAAAGCCTCAAGGTCATGGAACATTCATTTTGATGAAGTTGTAATGGAATTGTTCTTTGTTAAGAAGGAATGTGAGCCTTGTGTCTAAAAGAGGTTTAGTGGAAGTGCAGTCGTTTTCCTAATATTATAAGTTGATGACATATTACTAATTAGAAACAAAGTACATGTCATACCGTCAGTGAAGGCATGGTTGCATAAATGCTTCTCCATTAAAGACTTGGGAAAGGCAGCATATATTCGTGGGATCAAGATCCATCATGATAGATCCAAGAGAATGTTGGGCCTGATTCAAAGTACATACATTGACAAGATACCGAAGAGATTTAGTATGGAACAGTACAAGAGGGAATTGTTTCCAGTGTCACGTGGCATTCATATTTCCAAGAAAATATGTCATCAGACACATGAGGAAAGAATTTGAATGGAAAGGATCCCTTACGCATCCGCGATTAGGTCAGTCATGTATGTTATGCTATGTATGAGGCTAGATGTTCCTTACTCATTAAGTGTGGTAGGTAGATATCAAGCTGATCTAGGAGACCGCCATTGGATGGAAGGCAAGACATTCCTTAAGTATCTAAGGTGTGTTAAGGATATGTTCCTGGTTTATGGAGGAGATGAGGAACTAGTAATCAGAGGACATGTAGATGCTAGTTTCCATACTGATCAAGATGACATGAAGTCGCAGACTGGATACATCCTCAGTTTTAATGGAGGTACAATGAGCTGGAAGAGCTCAAAGCAATGTGTGGTGGAAGATTCTACAGTGGAGTCCGAGTATATCGCAGCTTCTGAGGTAGCTAAAGAAACAGTATGGATGCGAAGCTTCGTCCAAGAGTTGGATGTAATACCGAGCAGTAAAGATCCTATCACACTCTATTGTGATAATACTGCAGTGGTCGAACTTGCTAAAGATACAAGGTCACATCAGCGGACAAAGCACATACATCGGAAGTATCATCTCTTGATGGATTTTTCTCACAGGTGAAGTTACAGTGAGCAGTATTTCCACAGAAGAAAACATGGCGGACCCATTGACTAAATCCTTGACTCAGCAGAAACATGATCATCATGTGAGGTCTAGCAGACTAAAAGTCGTAGGCAGTTGTCTCTAGTCCACGTGGGAGTTTGTAAGGGTTGGTGTCCTGAGAACCAACTGTTTTGTACTTTGATTACATGAATGTTCACTTATTATATATTGTTCATTGTTCATCATGACTATAATATAATAATGTCCTGGAATATTTGTTGCATTGATAAGGTCCTGGAAGATCCCCACTACGATGAGAACCATGAAATACTATAACAATATTCTTAAATAATGTTCTACAGTAGGATGACATACTATGATAGGACACATAGTATACAGAACGTCATGTGTGAGTACTCGTAAGAATACGAGACTCTCTCTCATGGAGTTCGCACTTGTTAATCTCCAAGATAGGAGATTATGAGAACAGACCCACCAGTAGCAATTCCACATGTCTTGGTGTCATCGGGCATTACTATCTATGAGCATGTGTAATGGTCCGTAGATTGTAATATTATCATTAACTCAGGTCAGGACTCATGCACATAAATTTACTGAAGAAAACAGTCACACAGAAAGTTGGTGGGAAGTAGGGTACATTGGGTGCGTCACAAGTGACATGTTGTTAATGGATAAGTTGAGGAAGGAGTTGTCCCTTCCATTTATGGAAGTTGATATCTCAGACCATTGATTAAAATGGAACTATCACATTAAATTCCATGGCCATGGTGTGAACGACGAGTTTATTTCAGTTAGTCAAAGAACGACGGGTCAAGCATATAGATTTATGACACTGCCTTGAAACCTGAATGATGAGATATTGAGACAAAGGGATTAAATTACACATTAGAAATTTGTATGTGGTGATACATCAATGCGGCATCAAATTCTTTCTCTTGGGTGCCTTGACCCATTGCTAGACAGTAATCTTGGACTTTAGGCAAGCCCGCCTAATGCCAATGAGAAAGAGTCCTAGAGGGTCACACACTAAGTGTATTCAAGTATATCAAGTAGAATAATGATTATTCCCATATGTGGTTTAATAATTATTCAAGGAACCTTAAATCATTTTAATGATGGAGGAAGATGTAAATGAAAAACAAGATATACACACTGTGTATTAAAGATTACACACCGTGTAGTTTTTCATGGAAAACAAGTACACGCTGTGTATTAATAATTACATGCCGTTTAGTTTACTATATGGAAAGGAAATGAATAAAAGAAAACAATATATACACACTGTGTACATTGAATGTACACACCATTTAGTTTTCAATGAAAAACAAATACAGGCCGTGTATTTAGTAATACACACCGTGTAGTTTTTCCAGTTGGGATTTTGAGGATATAATATTATTGAAAATGATATTTATTATAATCAGTGTGGGCGTATGTCAAAGAATTAATTATTCGACATAAGGTTTTAAATAAGAGTCAATGAATTAAATAAAATGCGTAACACATTTATTTATTTTCATAACTCTATAACCCCACACACCCGATTATAAATATCCTCACGACCCCAACTCTTTTCTGACACACAACATCTCTAGAGAATTATTTCAAGGCCAAAAGAACCTATTCCTCCAAGAATGCTCTCAAGACCGAGAGAGATCCTCTTCCATTGGATCAAGACGATCTAAGGGGGACAACGCAAGAAAATGATTCTACATGATACCACCCGTAGAATCCTTTGATGACGTCCCGAGATACGAGGTACACGTGTGGATCAACCCTAGGGGAAGTCTACACTTGGCTTCTGTAATACAACGACGAATCACATTAGAACGTGATCAAGAACATCAATGAAGAAAGAACACCCAAAAGGTATTTTTTTCAATTGATTAAATTAATTATAATCAACCTGTAACAATCCTACATTGTGGTTCTGGGACTTCTCTTTTATTTTGTTCATTTTTGTGATTCGATCCATGGAGACTGGCGTTTATCATTATATTGATCTTAGATTGATCATTGCTAATGAAAAAAATCCAAGTGGGCACATCCACCCACATGCTTCCGCTGTGCTCGGTACCTTCAAATGAGGCATTATACTAATCAATTCCCTATTCCATGTGTTAATGAGGATCAACGTGAGCAACCTCTTAAGGCAAAGGACAAAGGGAAGTCACATGCGATCACTATTAGCAATGTTGAGTATGACAATGATGTTTATGAATGATTATGTTTTTATGTAAAGGGATTCAAAAATAATGTTGTGGAATCTCATTTATAGTATTATGGAACATTAGAATATCTATGTAATGATCTATTGTGGTTTTAAATAATTATATGGTACCAGTAACCATGAAAAGTTATTCCAAGATTTTGGAAAGTAGATGATATTCGCATAAAGAAGGGATAAGGAGATAATGAAATGCTTGATAGTATTAATGAGCTCATGACTAATATGAGGTAAAAGTGATATCAGGGTTTGAGTATATAGAATTTTTGGGATTTTGGTATATGGAAAGAGTTACCTTATGACAGCGTTCATTTTTTCACTATGGTTCAAGAGAATACATGATTAAGGTATTCACATGTTTGGGATGTGACCAACAAGATATATTGTACGATATATGGGGGATAAATGATGGTATTCACATGCTCAGTAGCTAAAATTTCTAGTAATTGTTTTCTTTATACTATGAGCTTGCACAGATGTATTTTGTATAAGCCAAAAGATTGAAATGAATTAAGTTAGACATAAGATATTATTTTTTTCAATTTTATTATAGGAATGTTATTAAAGTTTAGTTTTAGAAAAGGGATAACCTGCAGGAAGGGAGAAAACCCGTCATGTCAGACAAGGTTGTGGGAATCGAACCCACAACTGAAGAGTGACCGGCCTTTATCGCCTACCACTGGCCTACAGTAAGTTATCGTCAAGTAGAAACCAGTTTTATTATATTAACCATTATTATATTCGAATCATAAGTCCATTTTAGGAACCATATACGATTAACCTCACTATAGATGGACTTATGTATTTTTGATAACTTTTTCTAACCTTTTGTTTGAGACAGATGGAATGACCCATCATTCTATCACATGATCTGCTAACACTTCACAAATGACAAATTCAACTTTATTTCTTTAAGAGATGAAGTGGAAATTGTCCAAGGAACGACCAACGGTTAGACTGTACCAAAATCAATAATGTATTTCTTTTAATTCCAATTTCTTCAACTTTAGGGAAATGATCTTGAGGACAAAAAATGTTGTCCTAGTTCCCTTATATCTGATGAATCAGATGGTACCATATATCATCACAAATATATGGCATTGTGATTTTTGGCTTTTTTTATAGCCATGTTCTCTACCACTCTCCATCAGAACACGATGGTTAGATTTCTCTTCCATATCCATATTTTCACCTATGTTATCCTATATGGAAACCCAGTGATTAGTTAATTTGGGTAACCGTTATATTTCATAATTTAGTTTTTGAATATTGGTTTTGGTATTCCTTTTTACGATTTAGGTTTCAATTAAAGAAACTTTCGAGTAGTAAACAATTTATCACCCCGATGAATTTCGAGGGCGAAATTCATTTTAAGGGGGGTAGAATGTAACACCCCATGATTTTATGAAAAATATTATTTATAATTTTATTGATGTTCAGTGTTTTATGCTACACCAAAAGGAGCTTGCAATATATGAATTCCTGACTTGGCTTGCTTTACACACAGTCATGACCTTCCACGATAGCATGTGTTGTACGCAATGTCGAGGTTCACTAAACAACGATATGTTTTTAAAATATTATATAAACTAGTGGTTATGAATATTAACACAAGATTTATGAAATTTAATAAATTTTATCTTTCAAAATGGACTTCATTTTTGGGTTCGGAATATCGAAATTATCCTAGGGTAAATTTTTGGTATTTTTCTGAAAACATTCAATTTTTGATGAATAGTGAAAACACGAGGTAACTATTTAAAAACCGACTTTTTATTTAAATAATTATTTATTTTATTTAAATTTATTTTAGATAAAAATTGATACATAATACCTATATAACTTCAAGGTAATTCATTACAGTCATTTTATAATAATTTTCGATATATAAAAAATTTATTGAACTTTTCACCGTCTTTTACCTACCTCCTAGGGGATTTTTGCAAACTTACATAAAACTTCATTTTACCGCATCTGTGAGTGGAATTTTGAAAATCCTAGAGACACGGTTAATATCAAAGACTAAAATTTGGTTCAATGAGATGAAAATAATTTTTGGTGAATAGTAATGTTTTACTTTTATTTACCACGGTTAAAAGTAAATAGGGTAATTAAAGGTAAAAATGATATTATTATTATTAACCTAACATATATCCTAATTCTATTGGATAAGAATAATTAGACCAAAAACAACCTTAGGAATAGAATATTACCATTTAGATCCACTTGGATTTTATTAAGATATTTATTATTAATTTATTTAAGGAATGGTTAAAATTGTTAAAATCAATGTTTAATAACTAATTAATTTTTAATAAGGGTTATACATAATATAAATTCGACTATAAATATTAATTAGAAATCTAAAACGATTTCCTACCTAATGGTAATTTATTTATAATTTTTAGACATTATATAATTTGTGATATTTATGACACAATGATGATGAAGTAATTATCTTATTAATGAAATATTAAAATAATGGATGTTATAAATACCCAAATAAATGTAATTTTCGACTTTTGAGGAATTAAAATAATTTCATAGGTTATTATGACATGTTATTATTGATTTAATTAAATTTTGTATAACTAATAAAGCTCTTATGGTTTTCAAAAAAAATCAATTAACAAATAGTGTCAAAATTGACATAAAATAATTTTTAAAACAAATATTATATTATTTATTGTTATTATATTCCCTGAGATCTAAGGATAGTCCAAGATACTCATATAATGATATTTTTATCATTAATGGACCACTTGGGTGTCTATTGGTTGAATATAGTGTGTTGATTAACTATATAATATAAAAATACAAAGTGACATGGTAAATGTCAATCTAATTAACTAAGAGTTAAAACTAAAAGATAAGGTTAATTTAATGACCCAAACCTGTCTAAAATCAATTGGTTGAGAGTATTTATTCCCATACCCACCTTAGCTTCGAAATAAATCAATTTTTAGCTATTAAAAACCGTATATGACTTTATTATAAAATAATATTTTATGTTTTTCCAAAGGTGACCCTCTCCTCCCCTATAAAAAGGGCACCCCTTCCCTCATCTTTTCACACCCATTTGAGCCATGAATCTCGGCCAAACCCTGCCCATTTCTCTTCAAAACATCCCTAGAAACATTCTGGAGGTTCTTTTCATCTCAAAAGACCAACTCTACTTCCTTAAGAGGAAGCTTAAAGGAGGTGTGTCGAAGAACATGAATTCTCTTCTTCCGATTCTCCCACGTTTCTTTCTTCTTCTACTTCTTCTTCATTAGATTCATCATTATGAAATAATAACATCACTATTACTTATATACTGATATGTTAATATAAATATTAAACAACCTTATTTCACCTTCTATCCATTATATTGAAAACGAAATCACTGCGCGTGTGTACGTACGGAATACCGTCTCCACGCCGGGGTGTAATCTGTTTTCGACCACCACCTTACTTGGATGGGTATAATGGTGTAAATAAATAACTATATATTGTTATTGTAAAGTTATATTGATTCTAAAATATTACACATACACTTAAATACAATTCCACGATCAGGGGAATGATATCATCGCTCGTGCGTACGTACGGACTACCGTCTCCAAAACGCGATGAGATTCATTCTCCATGTTAATCATTCATGAATGATTATAAAGTTTAAATAATGAATAATAATGAAATACATGGAATAATAATGATACTGGATTTATGTATATATATATGTATATAATCTACTTAATTCCATAAGGAAATGGAAACAACGTTCATGCGTACGTACGGCCTACCGTCTCCATGAACGGTGTATTTCATTACATTTATCGATCTATCAAATATATATGTATATGGTGAAGACATATTATATATAAATCATGTTTTAAATTCTAAAATTATGTAAATCAGTATATATGTAATAATATCAAGAACAACAAGTCAAAACACGTACGACAAATGAAACGATTTTACCCAAAATGCTGCCTTAACATGGAATTTACAAAAGAACGGGTAATATAAAGTCATAAGTGAACCATATATGATATCATAACAATGAATATGATTCATTAATAATTCAATGACATTATTTAAATCATTATACATGAGGTTCGGATACATACAAAGCATATCTGATGTAAGGTAAGGCATAACTATTCCAATCTCGTTCTTATCTGAGATTGTTTATTCGTAAGTATTTACTGGGGTTATTGTTATCATCCTTGTCCATGTTTCCTAAAAATGGATTTATGTATGTTTGAAGTCATTTTTAGCCATTTTTTTTACTACATGGTATGTACGGAATCTTTCTTTTTTTACCATACAATGTACATTTTTACTTTTCTAAAAAAAGTACGAGGAGAATGTTATTTTTAACTTATACGCTGTGAACAGATTTTTACGGTTTTATAAAGCCTTATTTTCATGAAGCTTCCTCCAAAATATTTCATGAATATTTTCAAAAAAATCACTTTCTTTTAAATTTGCATGATGTTTTGTGAAGTGAAATTTATTTTCAAGAAGAAAGGATATTTTCCTCAAGAATTCATTTCAATTGCTTTATCAAAACCATTTTCCATCGAAGATGAAATTATTTCATATGTGTAAGATTCAAGTATAATTTCTCTATGATTTACATGATTTCACTTTTCTTATGATGAAATGATATCCATTTGTTTTATATGGATTATGTTTTGATGGAATGATGTTTCTGAAACCCATTTTATTCATTGGGTTATTATGAATGATGTATGTTTATTTTGTGGCACACGAAAGAATGATTTCATTGTGAGATGGTTATGACCAATATCTCCCTCCAATTAATTGTGTAAAGATTTATATCTCATGAGATAGACATGTAGAGACCCGAAGCTTGACGTACATGGACTTTACATTACTTTTGTGGAATACTTAGTACATTACAAAAACACACACACAAGGACCGTAATAGTTTAGTGTCTTTGGAAACTCGGACTATAATCTTCTAATCGTGGTGAAAGATCTTCAACATCTCCCATAAAGATCTTCCTTATTTTTTTTACCTAAAATTTTTCTTTATATCCTGGGGAAAATAAAACATAAAAGGGTGAGCTCAAATGCTCAGTAAGGGTAAACAAAAGAAATATCAATCACATCATATTCATAAGAACATAACACTTTGGAAATCATAACTTGCAAAAGAGAGCATAATTTCATAACATTGGATAAATCATGGAAGTGAAATGTAATCCCAATAATCATAACATAAAACATGAAACTTTGTGGCATTCACACATAATCATAGAGAATCATTTCTTGTTAGTCAAGACTCATTGCCAAGACTATCTTAGTGGACAAAGTCCCTTTCTGAATCGAGTAACCCTCGTTTCAGTCCTGTTTCACTAAACCGGTATAACCTACCGTTCCAGCCCTGTCTATCTCATGAGATATAAAATCTTTACCCAATGCATTGGAGGGAGATATAGGTCCCACCCATCTTATATTGAATCCTTTCTTATGTGTGCCACATAATCATAAATCATACATCATCACATAACACATGTAACAAAAATGGGATTCTTGAAACATCATGACATCATAAAACAAATCATGACAACATAATCAAATCAATGTAATAATAGGGATAAAAACAGTACCCTTTATTATCTTAGATGGAAAATAATTTTGATAAAACACTTGAACTCCATTCTTGAGGAAAATATCCTTTCTTCTTTAAAAACATTTTTTCCTTTCTTAACATGTCATACAACTTTAAACTAAAAGAATTTGATTAAAAATAAACTTGAAAACTTGTAAAGTAAGTTTCTTAAAAATCCATTCATTTCGTATAAGTTAAAAAAAACATTCTTCGTACTTTTGTCGGAAAAGTCAAAAAAAGTACCTCGTACGAAAAACGACAAAAGATTCCTTTCATATCTTTTACTAAAAACTTACCAAAGGGTAAAATTGGATTTAAACTATTGTAAGTGGATGGAAACAATATTATATATTGAAGGAACATGGATGTGGATGATAAAATACACCCCAGTAAATACTTACGAATAAACAATCTCGGATAAAAATGAGATTGTGATATTTCCCTTACCTTAGGTCCAATTTGCTTCGTATGTGTCCGAACCTCCTCTTCTTTGAAGTGCCTCTTTGAGACCTCCTCTTAGGGAACTAGAATTGGTCTTTGAGGAAGACCAGAACCTCTAGGATGTTGCTAGGGAAGTGGAGAAGAGATTTTGGCAGGGGTTGGCCGAGCTTGAGTGCTCAAATTGGTGTGAGGAGGAGGGGGAGGAGGTGTCCTTTTATAGGGGAGGAGAGGGGCACCTTAGGAATATCTCAAAATATTATTTTATATTAAAGTCAAAATCGGTTTATAATGGTTCCAAAGGGTCTTATTTCGAAGATAAAGTGGGGATGGGTCGAAATCCTATAAACCAATAGAATTTAGACAAGTTTATGATATTATTTTAACCTTATCAATTAGATTTAACTCTAAGTTAAATAATTTAACTTTTACCATGTCTTTTTGTTTTCTTTCACTATATGGTTAATAAACTTACTATAACATGCCAAACGAACCCCAAATTGTTTATTATTAATATATATATCCTTATCTAAGTCATTTGGCCGAACCTTAGATTTTTAGGAATACAATAACAATTAATAATATAATATTTGATTTAAAAACTATTTTGTGTCAATTTTGACACTATTTGATATATGATTTTTCGTGAAAGTCATAACAGAATTAAATGTTCGAACCAAGTTGATTAAATCAACATTAATATATCATAGTAACCTAGAAAATTAGTGGAATTCATAAGAAATCTCAAATTACATTTATTTTGGTGTTTATAACATCAATTATGTCAATATTTCATTAATAAGATAATTACTGCATCATCGTTGTGTCATAAATAAATTAAATTATTTTATGTCTAAAAATTACAAATAAAATACCATCATGTAGGAAATCGTTTTAGATTTCTAATGAATATTTACAATCGAATTTATCTTATGTATAACCCCATATTAAAAATGATTTACTTATTAAACTTTGATTTTAACTATTTTAACCTTTCTTTAAATAAATTAATAATAAATGTCCTAATCTAATCCAAGTGGGCCTAAATGGTCATATTTTATTCCTAAGTTTGTTTTTGGTCGAATTACACTTGTCCAATAGAATTAGGACATGTGTTAGGGTAATAGTAATATCATATTTACCCTTAGTTACCCTATTTACTATTAACCGCGGTAAAAAAAGTAAAAAGTTACTATTCACCAAAAAAAATATTTTCATCTCATTGAACCACATTTTAGTCCTTGATATTAACCGTGTCTCTCGGATTTTCGAAATTCCATTCACAGAAGCGGCAAAATTAAGTTTTATGAAAAATTCAGTTTTTTTAACTACCACTTATTAGTTTCACTATTCATCAAAAATTGATGTTTTTCAGAACAATGCCAAAATTTCATCCTAAGCTATATTTCATATTCCGAATTCAAAAATGAAATCTATTTTACCAAATTCATAACATAGAAATTGCATTAATTAATTTTATAATTAAATCCTGCTGTTAAAATAAATAGCGTGTTTTTAGGAAACAATATATATCAAAAGATTGACACTTGATTATGTCTGGTTTAAATGTGAAATTACAACCAATGACCAACATTGTATTAAATTGTAAAAATATATTCTAAATATACTTTAAAACCACTCAAATTAATAATTTATCACTATTAATTATTTCGATTAAAAAAGTTGTTTTTAATTATAATTTAGTAATTTTCACTATTCATCAGAATATGAAAGTTATCTGAAAAGTACCAAAATTTCACCTTAGGCTAAATTCGATACTCCGAATCCAAGAATGAAGTTCATTTTGAAAAATAAGATTTACAGAATTTTAAAAAGTGGTTATTACTATTCATAACGGCTAGTTTTAATAATATTTTAATAGCACATCGTTGTTTAGTGAAACTCGGTATTGCGTATTACACACGCTATCGAGGAAGGTCGCCATTGCGTGTAATGCAAGGCAAGACAAGGATGCGTGTTGTGCAAGGTCCTTTTGGTGTAGCGTACAACACAAGACATTAATAAAATTAAAAAGAATATTTTTTTATAAAATCTTGGGCTGTTACATTCTACCCCCCTTAAAATGAATTTCGCCCTCGAAATTCGTCGGGGTTATAAATGGTTTACTATTCGAAAGTTTCTTTAATAGAAGCCCACATCATAAAAAGGAATATCAAAACCAATCTTTAAAAACAAAAGTATGAAACGTAACGGTTGCCCAAATAAACTAATCATTGGGTTTCCACATAGGTGAAAATATGGATATGGAAGAGAAATCTAACCATCATGTTCTGATGGAGAGTGGTAGAGAAAATGGCTATGGAAAAGCCAGTAATCACAAATCCATAGATTTGTGATGATATAAGGTACCATCTGATTCATCAGGTATAAGATCACTAGGACAACATTTTTGGTTTTCAAGATCATTTCCCCTAAAGTTGAAAATTTGAATTAGAATAAATACTTACTTTATTTTGGTACAATCTCACTGTTGTTCGTGCCTTGAACAATTTCCACTTCATCTATTAAATAAATGAAGTTGAATTTGTTATTCGTGAAGTGTTAGCAGATCATGTGATAGAATGACGGGTCATTCCATCTGTCTCAAACAAAAGGTTAGCAAAAATTATATGCATAAATCGATCTATAGTGAGATTAATCATATATAGTTCCTAAAATGGACTTATACTTCATATATCATACTGCTTAATATAATAAATCTAGTTTCTACTAAACAGGGACTTTTTGTATGCCAGTGGTAGGCGATAAAGGCCAGTCGCACTTCGGTTGTGGGTTCGATTTCCACAGCCTTGTCCGACGCGATGGGTTGTCGCCCGTCCTGCAGGTTGTCCTTTTTCTAAAACTATATTACTATAACATCCCTTCAATAATATCGAAAAAAACTTATATCCTTAAACAATACTAACTTATGTCCAACATAATCCATTCCAATCTTTAGGCTTATCCATAATACTGCAGTCCATTCTCATAACATAGTGAAAACGATTACCAGAGATTTAATACCATTGTTGAACCCCATATATCATAAGATATGTTTTGTTGGTCACATTCCAAACATTCAAAGTCTTTAATCATGTATACTCTTGAATACCCATTGAACCTTAGTGAAAACTTGAATGCAGTTAAAAGTTAACACTTTCCACATACCAAAATCCTCAAAATTCTATATACTCAAACCATGATATCACTTAGTCCTTATATCAATCATGAGCTCATGAATACTATCAAACATTTAATTTTCTCCTTATCCCTTCATTATGCGCATATCATCTACATTCCAAAAATATCTGAATAACCTTTCATGGATACTGGTAACATTAATCATACACTTTCAAAACACAAGGAAAGAAAACAGTGTAACAATCCATAGATGTCTCTTTATTCCAAAATTACACATGATAAACATGTAATCATTCCACTACATTCTCAAACCATTGACCGAGCTTCAAAAATTCTTTCATCTCACATATCATTTGTAGTCTCTTCATCATCATCCACATAAATACTACCCATATGACCATACTGATTCTCTTCATGAGTCTTTCCTTTAGGGCATTTGTTTGCATAATGCCCATACATTCCACATTTAAAACACTTAACCATTTTTGATGTCGTAGCAATACCATTATCCTCATCCATGGTGTTAACCGACCCTTTTCCTTTGCACTTACTTGCTTTGTGTCCTTCTTTTCCACACCCAAAGCATCTTCCAGTTCCCTTGAAACATTCTCCTTGATGCCTCTTCCCACATGATTTACATAGGGGAAATTGAACTTTCTTTCCTCTATGATCATCATGGAACTCCATCTTTCTCTTATTAGTCGAGTCAGGAAACTTACCAAATTTTACTTTATTGATCATGTTGTGAGATTGATGATTCGGCATAATAATGATGTTTGGACATCCAAATCCCATTTCATTTGGTTTCTCATGAAGAATATCATTCCATTGTCCATCATATCCTCCATTATTGTGAATCATCTTGTTTCCAGCCATTTTCTAAAACCCAAACAGAATAGTGTTAGATGAAAAAATCACAATAAAGGGGGAGTAACTTAAATATCTATCATCTTTGGTTTAATCTAATATCGTTACCATAGTTCTAGGACTATATCCTATACGTATACTTATCCTTAGGGGCATCCCTAGACATATCTTAGAAATATCTCTAGGGATCTCACTAACGTTTTCGCATCCTAGTTTCCAAAGGTTGACTAAACCTTTCCTCTGATACCAACTGTAGAGACCCGAATCTTGACGTACATGGACTTTACATTACTTTTGCGGAATACTTAGTACATTAAAAAAACACACACACAAGGACCACAATAGTTTAGTGTCTTTGGAAACTCGGACTATAATCTTCTAATCGTGGTGAAAGATCTTCAACATCTCCCATAAAGATCTTCCTTATTTTTTTTTACCTAAAACCTTTCTTTATATCCTGGGGAAAAGAAAACATAAAAGGGTGAGCTCAAATGCTCAGTAAGGGTAAACAAAAGAAATATCAATCACATCATATTCATAAGAACATAACATTTTGGAAATCATAACCTGCAAAAGAGAGCATAATTTCATAACATGGGATAAATCATGGAAGTGAAATGTAATCCCAATAATCATAAATTAAAACATGAAACTTTGTGGCATTCACACATAATCATAGAGAATCATTTCTTGTTAGTCAAGACTCATTGCCAAGACTATCTTAGTGGACAAAGTCCCTTTCTGAATCGAGTAACACTCGTTTCAGTCCTGTTTCACTGAACCGGTATAACCTACCGTTCCAGCCCTATCTATCTCATGAGATATAAAATCTTTACCCAATGCATTGGAGGGAGATATAGGTCCCACCCATCTTATAATGAATCCTTTCTTATGTGTGCCACATAATCATAAATCATACATCATCGCATAACACATGTAACAAAAATGGGATTCTTGAAACATCATGACATCATAAAACAAATCATGACAACATAATCAAATCAATGTAATAATAGGGATAAAAACAGAACCCTTTATTATCTTAGATGGAAAATAATTTTGATAAAACACTTGAACTCCATTCTTGAGGAAAATATCCTTTCTTCTTTAAAAACATTTTTTCCTTTCTTAACATGTCATACAACTTTAAACTAAAAGAATTTGATTAAAAATAAACTTGAAAACTTGTAAAGTAAGTTTCTTAAAAATCCATTCATTTCGTATATGTTAAAAAAAACATTCTTCGTACTTTTGTCGGAAAAGTCAAAAAAAGTACCTCGTACGAAAAACGACAAAAGATTCCTTTCACATCTTTTACTAAAAACTTACCAAAGGGTAAAATTGGATTTAAACTATTGTAAGTGGATGGAAACAATATTATATATTGAAGGAACATGGATGTGGATGATAAAATACAGCCCAGTAAATACTTACGAATAAACAATCTTGGATAAAAATGAGATTGTGATATTTCCCTTACCTTAGGTCCAATTTGCTTCGTATGTGTCCGAACCTCCTCTTCTTTGAAGTGCCTCTTTGAGACCTCCTCTTAGGGCACTAGAATTGGTCTTTGAGGAAGACCAGAACCTCTAGGCTGTTTCTAGGGAAGTGGAGAAGAGATTTTGGCAGGGGTTGGCCGAGCTTGAGTGCTCAAATTGGTGTGAGGAGGAGGGGGAGGAGGTGTCCTTTTATAGGGGAGGAGAGGGGCACCTTAGGAATATCTCGAAATATTATTTTATATTAAAGTCAAAATCGGTTTATAATGGTTCCAAAGGGTCTTATTTCGAAGCTAAAGTGGGGATGGGTCTAAATCCTATCAACCAATAGAATTTAGACAAGTTTAGGATATTATTTTAACCTTATCAATTAGATTTAACTCTAAGTTAAATAATTTAACTTTTACCATGTCTTTTTGTTTTCTTTCACTATATGGTTAATAAACTTACTATAACATGCCAAACGAACCCCAAATTGTTTATTATAAATATATATATCCTTATCTAAGTCATTTGGCCTAACCTTAGATTTTTAGGAATACAATAACAATTAATAATATAATATTTGATTTAAAAACTATTTTGTGTCAATTTTGACACTATTTGATATATGATTTTTGTGAAAGTCATAACAGAATTAAATTTTCGAACCAAGTTGATTAAATCAACATTAATATATTATAGTAACCTAGAAAATTAGTGGAATTCATAAAAAATCTCAAATTACATTTATTTTGGTGTTTATAACATCAATTATGTCAATATTTCATTAATAAGATAATTACTGCATCATCGTTGTGTCATAAATAAATTAAATTATTTTATGTCTAAAAATTACAAATAAAATACCATCATGTAGGAAATCGTTTTATCTTTCTAATTAATATTTACAATCGAATTTATCTTATGCATAACCCCATATTAAAAATGATTTACTTATTAAACTTTGATTTTAACTATTTTAACCTTTCTTTAAATAAATTAATAATAAATGTCCTAATCTAATCCAAGTGGGCCTAAATGGTCATATTTTATTCTTATGTTTGTTTTTGGTAGAATTACAATTGTCCAATAGAATTAGGACATGTGTTAGGGTAATAGTAATATCATATTTACCCTTAGTTACCCTATTTACTATTAACCGCGGTAAAAAAAGTAAAAAGTTACTATTCACCAAAAAATTATTTTCCTCTCATTGAACCACATTTTAGTCCTTGATATTAACCGTGTCTCTCGGATTTTTGAAATTCCATTCACAGAAGGGGAAAAATTAAGTTTTATGAAAAATTCAGTTTTTTTAACTACCACTTAGTAGTTTCACTATTCATCAAAAATTGATGTTTTTCAGAACAATGCCAAAATTTCATCCTAAGCTATATTTCATATTCCGAATTCAAAAATAAAATCTATTTTACCAAATTCATAACATAGAAATTCCATTAATTAATTTTATAATTAAATCCTGCTGTTAAAATAAATAGCGTGTTTTTAGGAAACAATATATATCAAAAGATTGACACTTGATTACGTCTGGTTTAAATGTGAAATTACAACCAATGACCAACATTGTATTAAATTGTAAAAATATATTCTAAATATACTTTAAAACCACTCAAATTAATAATTTATCACTATTAATTATTTCGATTAAAAAAGTTTTTTTTAATTATAATTTAGTAATTTTCACTATTCATCAGAATATGAAAGTTATCCGAAAAGTACCAAAATTTCACCTTAGGCTAAATTCGATACTCCGAATCCAAGAATGAAGTTCATTTTGAAAAATAAGATTTACAGAATTTTAAAAAGTGGTTATTACTATTCATAACGGCTAGTTTTAATAATATTTTAATAGCACATCGTTGTTTAGTGAAACTCGGTATTGCGTATTACACACGCTATCGAGGAAGGTCGCGATTGCGTGTAATGAAAGGCAAGACAATGATGCGTGTTGTGCAAGCTCCTTTTGGTGTAGCGTACAACACAAGACATTAATAAAATTAAAAAGAATATTTTTTTATAAAATCTTGGGTTGTTACAAGACATGTCTGGAATGGTAATTTAATCCGATTCAGTAATACAGGACTGGAACAAGGAGTGAACTTGATTCTGAAAGGGACTTTTTCCACTAAGATGGTCTTGGCAGCAATGCCTTGCCTACTATGAAAATCATATCATGTGATTAAGGGTTTCCTCAATCAAATGTTTTATTCCCACGCTATTTTATCATTATTAATGTTTCTTTATGATCTATTCCTTATTTACTTCCATGTTTTATGTCATTGTTCAAGGTTTTGATGTTTAAAAATTATGTTCATGTTTTTAAGTTCAATTGAATATGATTTGTTTTATTTTATCCATGCTTACCCTTGCTGAGAATTTGAGCTCACCCTTTATATGTTTTCTTTTCCCCAGGATTTAAAGAAAGGTTTTAGGTAAGAAAAAAAAGGGAAGATCTTTAGGGGAGATATTGAAGATCTTTCACCACGATTAGAAGATTATGTTCTGAGTTTCCAAAGACACTAAACTTTTATGGTCCTTTGGTGTCTGGCTTTGTTATGTGTTAAGTATTCTGAAAAAGTAATTTAATATCAATGTATGTCATGTTTTGGGTCTCTACAGTTGGTATCAGAGGAAAAGATTAGTTAACCTTTGGAAAATAGGATGCGAAAACTTTAGTGAGATCCCTAGAGATATTTCTAAGTATGTCTAGGGATGTCCGGAAGGTTTATTATAAGTATAGGTTATAGTCCTAGAATTAAGGTTACAATATTAGAATTAAACCTAATATTTTTTATATGGAAGGTACTCCCCCTTTATTATGTTGTTTGCCTATCATGATTTTTTTCTCTCACACTATTATTTTTGGTTTTTAGACAATGGCTGGAACCCGAAGGAACCATTTGATCAATGTAATGGACAATGCAATGATTTTCCTCCCGAGCAACCAAATGTGATTGGATATAAAGTACAAAATTGAATTGCTATAATTATACAAGCTATGAATCATTATGGATTTCCAAATGATCAAGAAAGGGAACAATATTCTATTGAGTGCTTCATGAGGAAACGTCCACCGTCTTTCAATGGGTCTTCTGATCCACTTATTGCTGAACAATGGATCAGTACAATTGAAAAGATATTTTCTATACTTCCCTTTTCAGAACACGAAAAATTCATTTTAGCTGTTTACCATATAGAAGGTGAAGCAACCAGCATTGGACTCTAATTAAGAATACAAGGCCCCAAGATGAAATTGAATCCATGAAATAAGACGAATTCAAGAACTTGTTTTTCAGTAACTACTTCCCTAATATTCATCGAAAAAATATAGAAAAGTACTTTCTTGAGCTTAATTAGAATGATGATGAATCTATTGGTATATATGAAGTGAATTTTACAAAACATGCAAGGCATGCATCTAGATTTATCATCCAACCTGAAAGTAAAGTTGATCCATTCTTCAGTGTCTTAAAACCAAGTCTTCAAAGGGAATTAGCTATAAGATTCTTCAGTACCTATGAAGAAATTGTGTGTTATTCTATCAAGGTAGAAATGTATGTTGGTGTTGCATATCTATCTCATGGTTTTGAAAAGAAACGAAATATGGAGTTCATGGAGAAATCACAGAATAATGGTGAAAAGAAGATAAATGTTTCTTTAAGTTCAATGAGTGGAAAGAAGTATGGTGGAGATTGTCTTAAAGGGCCTAGAAAATGTTTTACGTTTGGAAAAAAAGGTCATCCAGTAGTTGATTATTGAAGTAATGGGGAAAAGGTTGCTAATGATGTGAATAGAGAAAATACTATAGATAACACTCCACCAACACTTCAATGCTTCAAGTGCAAGGAAATGGTGTAAGGGTTGGTGTCCTGAGAACTAACTATTTTGTACTTTGATAACATGAATGTTCACTTATTATATATTGTTCATTGTTATTCATGACTATAATATATTAATGTTCAGTAATATTTGTTTCATTGATATGGTGACAGCAGATCCCCACTATGATCAGAACGTTGAAATGCTATAACAATATTCTTAAATAATGTTCTACGGTTGGATGAAATACTATGATAGGACACATAGTATACAGACCATCATGTGAGAGTACTCGTAAGAAGATGAGACTCTCTCCCATAGAGTTCGCACTTGGTAATCTCTATGATGGGAGATTTTGAGAACAGTCCCGCCAGTAGCAATTCTGCATGTCTTATTGTCATTGGGCATTCCTATCTATGAGTGTGCGTAATGGTCCTTAGACTGGAAGATTATCATTAACTTGTGTCATGACTCATGCATTTAGATTTACTGACGAAAACTATCACATAGACAGTTGGCGGGAAGTGGGGTATGTTGGGTGCATCACGAGTGACATGTTGTTAATGGATAAGTCAAGGAGGATTTGTCCCTTCCATTTATGGATGTTGATATCTCGGCCCTTTGATTGAAATAGAACGGTAACATGAAATTACATGTCCATGGTGTGAACGATGAGTTTATTTCAGGTAGTCAAAGACCGATGGATCAAGCATATAGGATTATGACACTGCCATGAAACCTGCTTGATTAGATATCAAGGAAAAGGGATTAAATTACATAGTAAGCATTCGTATGTGGTGATACGTCAATGCAGCGTCAACTTCTTTCTCTTGGGTGCCTTGGCCTATTGCTAGACAGTAATATTGGACTTCAGGCAAGCTCGCCTAATGCCAATGAGAATGAGGCCTAGAGTGTCACACACAATGTGTATTCTAGTATCTCAAGTAGAATAAATATTATTCCCATACATGTTTTAATAATTATTCAAGGAATCCTAAATCATTTTAATGGTGGAAGAATAAGGAAATGAAAAACAATATATATACGCCGTGTATTAAAAAATACACCCTGTGTAGTTTTTCATGGAAGACAAGTACACATCGTGTATTAATAATTACACGTCGTGTAGTTTTCTTTATGGAAAGGAAATGAAAAAATGAAAACAATATATACACGCCGTGTACATTGACTGTACACGCCGTGTAGTTTTCAATTAAAAACAAGTACACGTCGTGTATTTATTAATACATACTGTGTAGTTTTTCTAGTCAGAATTTTAAGCATATAATATTGTTTTAAATGATATTTATTATAATCTACATGGGCACATGTCAAGGAAATAATTATTCAACATGGGTTTTTAAATAAGAGTCAATGATATAAATAAAACGCATAACGCGTTTATTTATTGTCATAACCCTATAACCCCACACACCCGATTATAAATATCCTCACAACCCCAACTCTTTTCCGACACACAACATCTCTAGAGAATTCTTTCAAGGCCGGAAGAACCTCTTCCTCCAAGAACACTCTCAAGACCTAGAGAGATCCTATTCCATCAGATCAAGATGATCTATGGTGTAAAATGCAAGCAAAGGTTTCTCCACGCAAGCACCAGCAGAATCCTTTGGAGACATCTCGAGATAAGAGGTACATGTCTGGATCACCGCTAGAGGAAGTCAACACTTGGCTTCTGCGACGCAATGATGAATCACATAGGAATGTGATCAAGAACATCAACAAAGAAATAACACCCAAAAGGTATATCTTTTCAAATGATTAAATAAATTATAATCAAACTGTAACGATCCTACTTTGTGGTTCCAGGACTTCTGTTTTATTTTGTTTATTTCTGTGATTCGATCCGTGGAGACTTCTATTTATCATCATATTGAACCCTGATTGGTCATTTCTAATGACAAAATTCCAAGTGGGCACATCCACCCACGCGCTTCTACTGTGCCCGGAACCTTCAAATGGTATTAGAGCGAGGTTACAATGTTGATTATAGTTATTTAATTTTCGTTGATAATTTACGCATTTATATTTGATTCAATTCGAAATATATCGTTCCATTAATCTGAATAAATGAGATCTATTCTTCCTCCTTTGTTTCTCGATTCATATCATAGAAAAGACCTTTTATTTTTAATTTTGGATTAAAATAAAAACCAAGAACTCATCTAGAGGAGTCGCTCTTTCTGTCTGTATAACATGGGATTACATGGTGTGTAATTAAAACTACACACCGTGTACTTAGGTTCAACGAACCAGCACTGGTCCACCAGACCATATCGTGTGAATTGAATATGCCTAAGTATTAATCATGCCGTGTTGACCAGAATTGAACGGCGCGTCGAAACCGGAATACACGGTGTGTCTGTTGGAGCAACACGCCGTGTAGTCCATTTATCGATCTATCATATATATATATGTATATGCTGAATATATATTATATATAAATCATGTTTTAAATTCTGGAATTATGTAAATTAGTATAAGTATATAAATAATAATATCAAGAACAAAAGGTTGAAACACGTACGACAAATGAAACGATTTTAAAAAAATTCTTCTTTAACAAGGAATTTACAAAAGAACGAGAAATATAAAGTCATAAGTGAACCATATATGATATCATAACAATGAATATGATTCTGTAATAAGTCAATGACATTATTTAAATCATTATATAGGAGGTTGAGATACATACGAAGCATATCAGACGTAAGGTAAGGATAATTATTCCAATCTCATTCTTATATGAGATTGTTTATTCGTAAGTATTTACTGGGGTTATTGTTATCCTCCAAGTCCATATTTCCTAAAAATGGTTTCATGTATGTTTAAAGTCATTTTTAACCATTTTTTGACATTTACAACATGGTAGGTAAGGAATCTTTCTTTTTTTACCATACAAGGTACTTTTTGACTTTTCTGACAAATGTACGAGGATAATGTTATTTTTAGCATGTACGGCGTGAACCGATTTTTACAGTTTTATAAAGGCTTATTTTCATGAAGCTTCCTCCAAAATATTTCATGAACATTTTCAAAAAAAATATCTTTCTTTTAAAATTAAATGACATTTTGTGAAGGAAAATTGATTTTCAAGAAGAAAGGATGTTTTCATCAAGAATTCATTTCAAGTGATTTATCAAAACCATTTTCCATCTAAGATGACATTATTTCATATCTGTATGTTTCAAATATAATGTCTCTATGATTTACATGATTTCAATTTTCTTACGATGAAATGATATCCAATTGTTTTATATGGATTATGTTATGATAGAATGATGTTTATGAAACCCATTTAATTCATCGGGTTATTATGAATGATTTATGATTATTTTGTGGCACATGAATGATTGATTTCATTATGAGATGGGTGGGACCTATATCTCCCTCCAATGAATTGGGTAAATATTTATATATCATGAGATATACATGGCTGGAATGGTATGTTAATCCTATTCAGTAATTTAGTACTGAAACAAGTGAACTCGATTCAGAAAGGGACTTTATCCACTAAGATAGTCTTGGCAGCAATGCCTTGGCTACTATGGAAAAAATATCATGTGCTTAATGGTATCCAAAATCACATGTTTAATTCCCATACTATTTTATCATAATTAATGTTTCTTTATGATCTATGCCTTATGTACTGCCATGTTTTATGTCATTGCACAAGTTTTTTATGTTTTAACATTATGTTCATGTTTTTAAGTTCAATTGTATATGATTCATTTTATTTTATCCATGCTTACCCTTACAGAGAATTTGAGCTCACTCTTTATATGTTTTCTTTTCCCCCGGATTTAAAGAAATGTTTTATGTAAGAAAATAAAAAGGGTAAGATCTTTATGGGAGATGTTGAAGATCCTTCACCACGATTAGAATATTGTGTTCAGAGTTTCCAAAGAGACTAAAATATTACAGTCCTTTGGTGTCTGGTTTTGGTATGTATTATGTATTTTTCAAAAATAATGAAATTTCTATGTACATCAAGCTTTGGGTCTCTAAAATTCGGCCTCATACTTAACTTATTAAGGCAAATTCACTTATCATATGAAAGAGGTTAAATCTATTCAATTATAAACCAATATTGAAATGTTATCTTATAAAATCTTAATAATTCCATTATCAAAAAATAGAATTATAACCCTTTAAAGGTAATATTATAAATGGTATCAAAATAGTATATCCCTAGTAATGTATAATATTCACCAAATCCACTAGACATAGATATATATAATTTATAAATATCAATAATAGATTTCATGAGAGGGAAATCCTTTTCATCTTGAAATAAAAAGTAAACAAATATTCTGAAAAACATTGTCTTTGAGATAACCTTGTAAATAGGTAAAGGAAACATCAAGACATTAATTTTTTATGATAGTGTGAAATTATTTTCATGTTTTATAAGTTAAAAGCGGTCCTTTCATTATTTTTTAAGGGATTATTAAAATTACATCGTTCAGAATATGGAAAAAATATTCATTTTAACTTCTTTGATTAAAATTCATATATAGGTAAAAAATTAATTACTAAATCACTGGAGAATAGTGAAATTTTTTAGTAAATAATTTTAATGAAAATATGTTTTTTAATGAATAATTTTCCATGTATAGTAGAAAAAAATTTTGGTATTCCATAAAAGAATGTTATCAGAATATTGAATACATAAAAAGTGGTAAATGAAAAAAACATGTAATTTTCATAAATGACAATTTTATAATAAAATATATGTGGTTTATGATTAGAAAAAACAAATAATTTCCATATTGGTGGATTTAACATAAAAAATCCTGAAAAACAATGAGATTGTGAAATAAACCCTCACCTCATGTTTTGATGAATCAAATGTTTATTTTGACTTTTCCATTCATTTTATGAAATAAAACACTTGATTATTAAATACAAAATATATAATACATTTATGTCCAATGTATTTTTTTAATATTTTTATAAAAAACATATAATTTTCTACCCCATAAATAATTTTCTAAAATTATTCATAAATTTATATTTCAATTTTTGTAATGAGCATGAATATGATTTTGATTGGATTCACCATATCAAATCAGAGTTAATAATCTTTCCCCTATATTTGTAGTGATTATAGATGTAATTAGATTAGAAATATCATCTGATATCTTTATATTCATACTCATTGAGAAATTCATAATGAATATGTATAAATAAATTCATCATATTGACTTCTAGTTTGAACATGAATACAGAAAACTTGTTCATCATATTGGAACATTTTCCTCTTAACACTGTAATGATATATTCCTAAAACAACAACCGGTATTATGTTATTTTAGGGTTTTTATAGTGAAATATATTAAATTCATTGAAAAAATCATCCATTGAAGATCAATATTACTGTAGGTGTCAAGCCTATTAAAATCTGGTAATTTGAATAGTTCAAGAGAGGACGACATCATTTCATCTATGTGCGTTCTCTTTTGATTTTTCAATTTTTTCTAATGATTAAAAGCATGAACATCTTGTTTATACTCTTTCTTGTAACCATATTGAGAGTTTATTTTTTAAGGAAACCATGTTAGGTTGTCCCCTTAAAAATATGCTTTATTTCATTATGAGATTTTGATGGTTGTGATTGCGATTGAGGGATTCCATGGATATATAGATAGAGGAGTTGATCACCATTCTGATTGAGTGTATAGGGGATAGAAAGACAAATTTTGAACGTCGTATCAAGGGATTTTGGGAAAAGGAAGATAGATAATGATCATCGTATCAAGTGCATACACAGGTTTTGGTCAGACATACTTTCTTGAAATTAAAAATCAAGGTATATTTATTGACTGTTACTGGATACCCTTATCATTTGGTTAAAATAATTCTTTTAAATTTTATTACTTGTTCCTTTAAATGTATTTCATTTTCACCGAAAATTGTAAAATAAATTGATTTTTATATATATTTAATTTACACTTTTCTTTTTTTTATTGTAATTTCATTATTTAAGATACTTTTTTATTACACTCTGATCTGATTTTCTATGATTAAAATTACATCAATTACTCAGATTATGAATCTATATTCATTAAGTTATAATCATCTATTTGGTGACCTGTGACATTATAATAATATCAGAATCAACAAAGGGCCAGTCTAATTACTGTTTAAATATATAAGAGTCTTTACTATTCTTTTCATTTAAAATATTTTTACAAAAATTCATTTAAGGTTAAAAAACTTGGTAATTTTTTTTTGACCACCCCCTCCCCCTCATGTAGTTTTTCATATTCATATACATTTAAATACAAAAATAAAGGATATGTCATTTTATAATTCAATGAAATACAAGAATAACTGACATATATTTTTTAAAAATATTTCCTTCTCATAGATACGAATACATTAAACAGAATCTTGAAATTATCCATATTCATTAATCATTCATATCAAATTATTTTTAAAACCATCTCCTTAGATTATGTTACACATTTTCATAGTGGTACAAATGGTTTATTTTTACAAAATATTTTGTCTTTAAAAGTTTTAATATTTATAAAATTTCTATACCAACTCTTCCAAATTTGAATATTATTAAAAAAAAATATTTAAAAATTAATTGGTTTTGAAATATAACATATTCAACATTTCAATAATATTTTGAAAAACTATTGAATTTGAATTTTTAATCTGTTTTGAATTTTCAGTATTATTAGAAAAATATATCATATTCAAGTTGAAAATATAAAATTTTAGATTTTTCATTTAAATTGGTTTTAAAATTTTATTTTATATTTAATCGTAAATAAATAACCTTCATATTTGTATTTATAAACATATTTTAAATCTTATCTAATTAAATTTTACAAATTGCCTAGTTTTTAAATTTTTATTTCCAAAATAACAATAATCAATTCATTTTTATAAGATAATGATGTATATATTTACACAACAATGTTTCCACTCTAAAATATTTTTTATTTATTTTATAATTTAAAATAAAATTCATTATAATTAATCATTTACAAATTTTTTGTTATTCTTAATGTCTGTTTTCAACAAGATTTTAATTTTAACAGTCAGATTCACTCAATAAGATTAAAATTTTAATTCAATTCTATTCACCCAATAAGATAAAAACATTTTATTAAACCTCATGTGTTTATATTTCGAAATATTACATTGAATAAAATTTCATTCTTTAAATCAAAGTGCATAAATGTCGGTCATTCAATCTATTAGTAATATGATCCATCGGCAAAATTGTTTAATATAAAAAGGGTACCACCCCCTATCCCACTTCACTTATCTCATAGTTTCAACAATGAAGAACTATAAAGATTAAATATCCAACTCTGATTCTCTTCATGTATTCTATATTTTTATCTATACCTAATACGCAGACCCAAAAAAATATTTCAAAAAGTGGATTATCTTATTATAATGTTTAAAATCAAGATGTTTCTTCGAAAAATATGACACATAATTAAGAATAATGATCCAACTGAAAGGATCAAAATCACTGTGGAAATAATAATAACATCAAAACTATGATTTTTTTATTAAGATATAGTTCATGGTTTTTATTAATCTATCACGTTTTTCAAGAAATATGGGAAAAATATGTTTTCTTATTGAATCTATGAAAAACCTATAAGATGAATTTATTATATATCCTTGGTTTTCTTTTTTATTTCTCGTAAAGGATATATGTTTTTCCATCCAAAATGATTCTAGAGTCTATGGGACCCTTTGTAAAATATATAGAATAAAATTCATTTCTTAAAAAGATGAGTACCCTAGAAAAGATTCTCATTTAATCTAAGATGATTTATTTTTAGCAACATGGATGTAATGATTTATTATTCCGGGAAGATGATATAAGGATACTATCAAAGTGTCAGATGTTTTCATCTTGTATTACCTTGTAAACATGAGAAATATAAAATGTTCTAGATTAATTATTTTAACAAAGAAAAATATCATGTCAATGTCTATAAAATATAAGATTATCATGATTATATGTCTAATTTATATAGATGTTTGAAAATTATCTGAGACATTTTAATGTTGTAATCATATTTAATACAGTCAAAGAAAACATAATGGTCATTTATGAGTACATGATCGAAATGATGAAATATTTTTCCTGATTTAATTATTTTTATAAACAATTCTAAGGTATTTTCATCAAAATATAAATCTTATACAATAAATAAAGCTGAGAAAGAAGAAATTAAAATAAAATATCATGCCCTTCTCAAAAATAATGAAAAATTAAAATTTAGTCATTTATGAATGGATAAAAACTAAGAAAGAAATAAATGAAGGAGAACCATAGATTTTCCTTGGCCCAACTATATTTTTCAGTGTAAGAAATCATGGTGAGGACGTCTTAGAAAAAATCAATCAAAATAAGTATAAGAAAAAGTTTTTAGAAGTATAGTCGTGTGAAAATTTGTTAATGGTTGTAGAATCAGCATCAACTAAAATTTTATTACTAAATTTAGATGTTGTTATAGATTTAAAAAAAATAGGTATAGTTCATGCCAATTCTCACTCTAAAAAAAGGTAAATAAATTGTTATTGAACAAGAATCAATTCTAGTTGGAAAATATTATTTTAGAAATGGCTCTCATGTTCATGAATTGATAGATAAATATTATGAAGAAATTGAAGAATAAGTCAATGTGTTTATGAAAATAGAATAATATAAATGGTAATAACAATGATAATTGAAACTTGTGGAATAAGAAGAAGATGGTGATGATGATGAAGAGGGAGAAGCTTAATGGAATGAAGATTAAAATCATTCAAAAATTTATTTAAGGACTTCTCGAGCCTCATTAAAATTATTATCTTCTTTTGGATATCGTATTGAGAAGTCCGTATGTGATGAGAAAAAGTTTCTCCTTTAATTCATGAAAGCATATCTACATCCAAGAGTAATGATAAAAAATAGAATATAAAAGATTAATGAATAAAGAAGGATTTTATTAATGAAAATCAAATTTCTAATGAAAATAGTGGTGAAAAATATTTCATAAATCAGATTCAAGGGAAAAAGAAAATAAAATCATTGAAAGAAGAAATTGGAACAAGAAAAAGAAATATTCAATCTGAATTAAAATCCATGAATAGGAACACTTCTCAAGGTGTTGATTTTATCTATCATGATATAAAAATATTAGTGAAAAAAATCTAAAATTTTCAAATACATGAAAAAAATTAGACTTATTCATGGGATATCAATAAAAAAATTTGGATTCTATAAATGATTTGATATATAGGATGATATGATTGGAAGCTAATTTTGTTGTTTTGAAATAAAATATACATGCTCTTAGAAAAAGTTGTAAAAAATTATTAAAATAGTACCTCTGAGTTGATGAAGATAATAAATTTCAAAATAAAAATCATGGAAGATTCATGAAATATTATGATGAGACCAAAATATCAATAAATAGTTTAATAAGAGATATTTTTGACAGGATAATGTATCTCAATACATTAAAATGTGACTTTTATTAGAAGTATAAAGATATCTCAGACATATAATAAAACATAATGTTTTGTCTAATATATTTCTAGACATAAATTTTATAAAGATGAAAATTCTATATTGAAGTGTCATTAAAAATGTTTCTAAAAAATAATCATTTCTCAAGAAAATCACTACAATCATTAGAAATAAAATGTTCCATATCAAGAATAATAGAATAGATAAAGGAATGAAATAATTCTGATATAGGAGGAAAATATCTACGAGCTGGAAAATATATAAAAATTTTAGAAGAAATTTTAGAAAAATGTCATATAACATAGAATGGAATTCAATAATCTGAAGAAAAAAATCTGAGATCCTTGATTACGCTGATGAAATACATTCCTTCTTAAAAACCCTTGTTTCATTGTAATTGTTTTTGTAATTTAAATTAAATACTTCTTCATCTATAATCTATTCTATTTAATGTCTTAAAATTATTTTAGTTTTATGGCATTTCACTTATTTATAGAAAATCATGTTGTACATTACTATCGTTTCATATATATTGCTTTCTAAATCTTTTTACATTTTTTGAATACATTCCATGATCCTTTTTGGAAATCAAAAAGGGGGAGAATGTTATAAAAAATGGAATATTTCTAATAAAATTTAAATTATTTATGTAAGGGGAGAAATTATTAAATGAAGGGAATGAAATACTTAGGGGAGTTCTTATCCAAAGGGAGAGTTAGTTGTATTCACTACCATATTCATAAGAGTTTATAAACATATAGGGAGATAAGTATCAGTATTTATTTCATAATATGATAGTTTTTAAAAATAATTTTCCACATAAATTTTTCATAGTTATTTTTTTCATTTTTTTTTGTTCATTCCAAAAAAGTTGATCCTGTATGTCCAAAGATCTATTTGAATTTTCCCTCACTATTGTTTTGGAAATCACAAAATCATTCTTAAATAAACAAGATTAAAAAAAATTATATCTAATGTATTTTAAAAATGGTTATTTGAGAACATATAAATTTATACTATATATAGGTTTTTTTAAAAAGAATTCACAAATATACAGTAAAATTTTTATAATTAGTATGAATCTGATTTTGATCTGATTCACCCTTTCAAATCAGAGATAATATTTTCAATCATGTATTTATACAGATCATATTTATAATTTTATTTGACATTTGATCTAATATCCTTAGATCCACACTCATTTATAAAATCAAAATAACAATATGTATTCAAATCCATTAGATTGACTTTTGTTTTAATCCTGAATATCAAAAACTATTTTATCATATTGGAACATTTTTATCTTAACACATTAATGATATATTGTTATAATGACATCTGGTATTCAGTTATTTTAGGACCACTGTAGTGGAATCATTCAAATTCATTGAATGAAATTAGACTATTGGAGATCAAATTGACAATTTGGAATCATAACAATAAATACCTAGTCATTTAAAGAGTTAATGAGGGGTTTAAATTGTTTACAATGTGCATGTTTGCTACGATATTGGCTTAATTTGTTTAAAGTGTATATTTTTGAATATATTGTTCCAAGTTTTTTTTATTTCTTTAGTGGGAGTCCCTTTCTTTAGGAAACGTTGTCAGGTTTTTACCTTAATAATTTGTTTTATTAATTTTGATTTTTGTGATTACGATTGAAGGATTCCAAGGATATGAAGACAGAGGATTTAATCACCTTATTAATCAATAGTTTTTTGGAAATATAGACAAGAGTTGATCATTGTATAGAGGGATTCCAAGGACAGGCAGACATAAGTCAATCATCGTATCAGGATATTACCCCAGTTTTGGTAAGACATTCATTTTTGAATGTATAAATCATGTGACCTTTGTCATGATTTTCTGAATACCTTTCTCTTTTGGTACAAATAATTTTATTCAGTTTCATTAGTTTTTTAATTACAAGTATTTCATTTCCACTGAAAATGGTAATATAAGGGGAAATTATTTATATATTATTTATTCTATTTTTATTTTATTTATTTTAATATCATTAATTTTGATACGTTCATATTAAATTGTGAATATGGTTCTCTATTATTATAATTACATTAATTACTCTAATTACGATTTTATACACTTTAAGGTAGAATCATCTATTTGGTAACCTATGACCATATAATAATATCGTAATCAACCTAATCATAATATATGTATAATAGGATCCAAGGGACAATCTGATTAGTGTTTAAATATATATTAGTCTTTATGAATTCTATTATTTAAAAATCTTTTAAACTAAATTTTTTTAAGTTTAAAAAAGTTTTCTTTTGACTTTCATATTCACCCCATGTAGTTTACCAATTCCATATACATTTCAATTCAACAATTTTTATATCCTTCATATTCATATAAACCTCTAGTATTATAAAAAAATATTTATTATATATCTATTAAAAAACCACACTCTTATATATCATCAAAAATACAGTTTAGTTACAATAATGTATTACCCATTTTTAACAATTCATTATTGAAATCTCTATTATGAGTAATAAATCCTACATTTTTCATATGTATTTTTGTGTTGTAGTTTTGGTATATCTTCATTTAACATGGATACATCATGTTAATAATATTAATAATTATATAGATATCATAAAAATTACCAATTCACATGTTTTTATACATTCATAATTGTTATATATTGAATATGAATTACATCATTTATAGAGTTGGTAGGTCATACAAACACATAAATATTTTATACTTTTTTGATGGATGGAAGAACTTAAATGTAAATAATGCTTCAAATTTTCAAATTAATTTTTATATCATATATATTTATTAAATCTACAGTTATTTACATGAAATTAAAATATAAATAAGAAACAAATCAAATCATTTCATAGAGGTGGAATTCCATACGTATACATAAGTGACGATATTATTTTCCAATAGATAGGAATGTAATAAAGTAGATTAAATATTAGAATTTAAAAAGTTTAAAAATTGTATATGTATCATATATAATCATTACACTATCATAATAAACATCCCTAAAATCTGGTGTTGTAAAACTAATTGTGTCACTACATAGATATGTAAAGTCGTACATATGCATGAGGGATACTTTCAACTCAAATTTGATGGGGAAAATGTTTTATAATAGTGATTTCACAATAAAAATAAAATTTTAGTACAATGAAGATATTGAAGATATAAATCTAGGATATATACCATATATTTAGATGATGTAGATAATAAATAAAAAATAAATTGATCAGGTGGGTGATTACCTCTCCATTGAAGGAACTCTATAATTCCTCTTATGAGAGAGAGGGTATGACTTTTAGGAAGAAAAAAAAATATGAGCTTGTGTATTGTGAAGTTGTAAATTTATTTTAATGTGATGTTCCAGATATTGGGGTTAAATTGTTTTTAGGATTATGATTCATGGGTGTCCAATTATAATGGAATGATAGGTAACACTTGTAATTTCCAAAAATATATAAATATTACAGAGTAATTCCAAATAAAAATGATTCAAAATTGTGATAAATTCAAAGAATAAATGTAAAAGGTTAAAATAAAATCATTCAACGAATTGTAGATAGGTTGTGGTTTCAATTTCATCCTTATATTTCTATCAATCTATTTTGTTAATTATTTTTTTCCATAATAATTGTAAAAAATATTTTAATTATAAGGCATTAATAATGATTCTATAAATGTAAACATTACAAGGAAATGTACCATGGATGATGTGACAAATAATTTCATGTTCACATGGACAAAGATAATATATTTCAAAGATTTTGAATAATTTTATAAATTATTTTTTAATAAATTATCATTAATATTAATTTTGATTCAATTAATTTAATTTGACTTAAAAAGAACCCATACAAATATTAAATTATAATATATTAATTTTATAGCTCTCTAAGAAACTATATTTATCAAAAAAAATTATGGACCACTACAAATCACTGAAATTATATAACTTAAAATATTTTTAAAACAATTAGTTTTATTTTATCAATTAATGATTTAATTTTATATTAGCATTTCCCAAAAACTGAAAAAAAATTATTTAATACCAAAAAATTATAAATTAACTAAATTTAGGTGTGTAATTTTATTATAATCAAAATTAAATTTAAAATTCTCTCACAATATACATTAATCAATATGTGAACACGTAAAAGATATTAAAAACTAAGAGAGTGGAATTTTGTAACATCCATTTCGTTAAATTTTATATAGGTTATTTTCATGGAAAACAGTAACTTATAAATTCAATTTCATTTATAATGTTATATTGGTTAAACTATCTTCCTCAAATTTGATTAAAGAAAAAGAATGATATCTTATCAGATAGTTTTTATCTATATTAACAAGTTTTACATTTTTCATATGTGATTAATTTTCGCCGAGTTAGATTACAAATTTTTTAAAATAATAGTATCATATTTAACAAATATGAACCTGATACTTTCAAATATAGAATCCAATTAAATAATAATTCACTATGATTTATAGAAATTATTTTTAAGGTAATTGGGTAAATCATGATTAAAACATCAATTTAAGTAAATTTAGTTTTTAATCATAAAACTTGATTTATTATTAAACAATGTGTACTAATAATATTATATAAATGTTAAAATATTTTCCTAAATATATAACTTATAAATTTAATTTAAACCATTAACATGTAGTCATTGATTTAATTTATTATATAAAATTATATTGTGATAATAAATAAAATTTATTTTGAAAACATCCCTTTTTCTTTCCAATGTTTTCATTGTTATTTTATAATCATTTGATAACTAAATAATATATTTTAAAAATGTGAAAACCAATATTTATTTATAAATTAGATAATTATATTTATTCTATCCAATTTAATAGACAGTATATATTTTTATACTATATCATCATTAATTTAAACTCATGGTTGGGTGTATCACAAGCTATTGATGAGGATGAATTTATTTAAAAATAAATATATCACAAAATCAAGTGGTGTAATGTTATTCCCTCCAAAAAATTTTATCCTATAAATTTTCATAATGTCGCCTCATGAAAAAACTTTTGTAGTTCATCAAATTAATTTCATTATGTTTCTCCATCACCACTTCTGTTTTATTATCTCTCTAATGTGCCTTTACTGAATGAGTTGAACGATTCAATTACACTTGTTCAACAGTGTCTAGTATCCAAACCGGCACTTCAGTGTAAAATATATTAGGTTCCAATTATTTTTCTGCATAGGTTATCACATTTTAGGGACAGTTATGTACTTTTTTAACAATGATATATATCACATAACATTTACCATAGAAATTCTTAGAGTATTTTCGAAAAAGTTAAACCAAAAATCCAATTAATTCAAGAATATGAAAAGGTTAGATGTACCTATTGTATAGTTTCTCATTCTTAATGAAGATTATAAGATAATTTCATGGATATATTATCATAAAAACCTAATATCACACTTGAAATTAAAAATCATTTTTCTTGGTATATGTATAAATATTTTTAATGTTTTTATTTTCTCTAATATTATTGTAGATATTCTTCTCATTTTTCATTGCCTCTTTAACAAATTATTAGCATGTAGTCTCTGTTCACTAACATCATACCAACATGTTGGAGCTTGAAATCAATATCCATATAAATAATCATAAAAACCCATTTTAGTACTTTAATGGAATATATTATTATATAATAACTCTACTAAAGGAAAATACTAATTGGAAATGCTTGTAATGTCCGTTGATCTTGACGACAATGAATCTTTTAATGTTTAGATAGTCTTTTTGTATTACACATTAGGTTGAGGATGATAAGTGGCTCTCTAATTAATCTCATTATCCTGATAAATTTGGATACATTTCAATAATTTTTATCTAAATCATTGATCATGATTAGATATAATTTAATTATTTCTTCCCTGATGACTTATAGCATCATAAATATAGAGTCATCAAAGGTGCCCTGAAGGTAAATCCTTTTTTATATGGAGGAAATGTGAATATTTTTTATAGTGTTGACATCAATCATTCAAGGTGTATTTGGTAATTAAGTTCCAATGACCATTGTAATATAATTACTTATCCACCTAAGAATTTGTTTGTGTTGTATGATTTCTTTAGAATTATTTCTATCACCCTTCACCTATTGACATACCAAAGATCTGGACACATAATTCACAATTTCACACTTAATATTATCAGAAAAAAAAATCCCCCAAATATATATTAATATTGGTTCTTCAAGTTTGTTTTTTAAAATTATATCTATTATCATATTTTGAAATTTTCATTTCTAGATCAGGAAAAGAAAAAACACATATTATTATTCCAAATTTCTGAACTGTATCACCATATATGTGTTTTTCTAATTCCCTTTCATTCACAAACTAAATTTTTATTTGAATATTGTTGTCATCAGACAGGGAGCTTTTTATTTATTTTAATAAATATGGTTGGGAAATTATTTTTTGTAGTATTATTACCTCGTTCAATAATAATACATAAATCCATTTTTACTATATCTAGGACTATAAGATCCCAGTCAATCATTATTCCATTCTAGATTCCCTGATCTTTCAAACTCAATGCATCAAATACATTATTTTCCTTTCTGTCTATGTGTGTATTGAGATATCATAATCCTTTTTGGGTTGAGACATCATATTTTCCTCACATTAAGCTCATCATATGAAAATGATTATTTTCAAATCCTATGATCTCTATATATTTCATATCATTAATAATTGAGTAAATTTGTCTATAAAATCAGAGAAAATATTACATCATCAAAATCAAGATCCTAACATGGATATTTTTTTCATTAATCTTTAAATAAATTAATTCATAGGAAATAAATTTATTATTTTTCATAATGAAACATTAAAATTTATTCTTTGATGCATCATAATATATCAAAAAATCAAAAATTATAAAATGATTTGTAAATATCATATAATTTACTAATCTTTAATTTAATTCTTTGAAACATTTTCCTAATTCCATTTTCCAAATGATCTTAACCCATTTATGAGTACAAAAGGAAAATGGGTTAGCCAATCATGTAAAATTTTGAAAAAGTAGTTGATAGTAACCTATAAAACCAATGAATCTAAAAACGTTAATTATTTTTAATTATATAGGTCATTCTTGGATGTCTTTTTTCATTGTAAAATCAATTGATATTATATCCTTAAAGATAATATTTCTAAGAAAAAAACATCCTTAAGCTGGAATTCGCACTTAAAAAAGTTCCCATTTATGTTTCTTTTTCTAAGAGTGGAAAGAATGATTTGAAATTTATTATCATGGACCTCTTATATATTATATTACATGGAGATATCATCAATAAATTCCAAAACAAAATTATCAAGACATCCCTTTAATATTTTGTTCATTATGTCCATAAAAATAAATTGTGCTTTAATTAATCCAATAGAAATTATTGTAAATTTGTAATGCTCATAACTCATTTGAAATATTTTCAATGTAATATAAACCATCATCAATCAAAATGTGTGGATACCAAAATGTTGGTCAATCATTGAAAAATATCATTCTCTATATAGTTGAAAAAATTAATCATCAATATGAGGAAGATTGTATTTTTTATCATAACATCATTGACTTCCCTATAATCACTAAACAACATAACATATACATATGTCATCATAAGGAAATTAATATGGTCTATATTAGTTGAAACAAAATGAAATATAAATCCCCTGTTACACAATTACTGTATTTATTTCATAAAATCCATTAACTCTATGGTGTCTATTCTGTAGGGATTCTTTGAAATAAATCTTGAATTAGGGATTAAATTAATAGAAAACTAAGCCACATATTCTAGTGGATGTATAGTTAATTATTTATGAAATACAACAAAGTATTATTTTACAGTAGGTACATTCTCAATAATAATATTAAAGTTTCCATCCATTGGTTCTATCTTCTTCCCATCCCCAAGAATTTAATTTTGAAGAGTTGTTAAGGGAAGATCAAAATAAGACATAGATAATGTATTATCCCATATAAAGATAAAAATTACTTATATTCATCATGAATCTAAATTTACTTATTTTAGTAGTAAATTCATTCATCATTTTCTAAAATCTAGTCTATAATAATGATTATATCAAAATAAACTATATGAAAGGTAATAAGTCATTAAATATGTCACTTTTATCTATTATAATAGTAACTAACTAACATAAGTTTTTTAGTGAGACTTCCACTATGATAATTAACCAATAACTTCTTTTTAATGGATCTAAGTACATATATATTTTTCATTGAAAATTTGGATGATGTACATGATTATAAATATCTAGAATAAAATAAATCAGTAGATAAATTTTATCATATGATTAGTGTTACTAAAATTTCATATTTAGGAACTAAAACTATAACTTTAGTGATATTATAAGCATGGTCATTCACCCTTGGTATTTTTTGGGAAAAAATTCTGTGATTCTTGGTTCATTCAGGTGTGTAGTGATCCATATCTTTACAGTTTAAGAATGGAACATATGTATATTATTATTAACCTTATAATCATTATCATGGTGTCATATCTCTCTATGCATGGAGAAAATAATCACTCCCATCAAGAACCATCCAATCCGACTGTTTGAGAATTTAAAGTAGGTTTTATGGTTTACCCTTATGTTCTTCATTTTTTCAATATTTCATTTTCTAGATTTCTCAATCAAATTTTTCTTATCATATAATCTTGTGGGGTAAAAATAATTAAAAATTTATTTCACTGAGTAGATATTAGAATATTTAGTTTCTTTGTGTTATGAGAGTGTTCGAGAGACTAGTTACCTTTGAAGAAATTTATTTATCCCATCATTATAATGGACATATTAAGTCTTAAATTTTTTTACATTGATTACAAAGTACCTTATTAACCATGTAAAGTTTTTATCATACTTAGAAACATTTTCCTCTTCCTTTTTAGTTTATACTCATTAATTTACTCTTCATATCCTCTCATTTTACCAGAGGATAATATTTTTCAATGAAAAATTATTTATAATCCATTCATTCAATTATTTTTATTTCATCGTTATCCATGGTGTTCTGAATCAATTACCACCATTTATCTACAACCCCTAAAAGATAATATTCTAGTATGGAAACATTATCCTTTTCATAACACCCCAGGGAGAGAAATATATTCACTATGGAAATTATCCATTAATCAAATAAAGATATATTTGTATCACTATTGAATAATAGAGGTTATTAATGTGTGAGTTGGTATAGAATTATTATGCCACATTTTTTGATCCATGATATTACACATAAAACAGATTTTATTGGTCATAATATTATTTAGATAGCCCAATATAGTTTTAATTTTATTAACTCCAGTTGTTTCTCTATCTATCTCTTCACTACATTTCCCATGAGGGAATTCACTTCAGGGATTAAATGCATTGATATAGTTTCTGTTCCATCTGCTAATTTCCATTTCAAAAAAATCAAACATAAATTTTGATCATAACATTATTAATTGTAATATACAATATCAACACTTTTGAATCACATAACATAAATTTAAATTTTATTTATAACTAATCTCAAAAATCATATGCTTGGTTTCATTGGGAATCTTCCCAATATCTTCAATAGGGTTATGATCACTAATCTATTTTATCCTAAATCCAATTACTATAGTTTCAACTAAACATTATACGATATAAACTATAATGGCTCAGACCATAGTGGATGACAGTCTTTGGATAATTTATTACATTGGAAAAATATATAAGTATTTGGTTAACAATTGAATGAGTAGATTAAAATAATTAGAAAACTTGATACATACATTAATCTCACATTAAATTTAGAATCATAAAATATAGAAAAGTATTTTCATTTAGATCACTGTTATTCAATTTATTATATCCCTATATATCAATCAAATTATACATTATGGATTCATGTTGATTTTAAATATAATAATTGGGTGTGCTTAGATGCTTATTAAAGGAATGGGTACAATATAATACAACAAGAAGTAAATAAAACATGAATAATATGGCTAAGATAAAGAATAATCAAATATACCATATAATTAATACCATAAAACTATGGATTAAATTAATGGATAACATAACAACATAGAAAATCATCTAGATAATAATATCTAGTTTGAAAATTATCGAATGCACAATTTCATGATTTATAATCATACCATTTATTACTTTTTCAATGAAAACATACATAAACATTTATGGTGTATGATAAATATGTCGAAAAGTTATTATCTTGAGACAAAATGATGTATTGAAGGGTTATAGTATCCCCCGAACATCACTTACTATGTATCATGCAGTCATCATATAAAAGGGTTGAAACAAAATCAATATAATCATTTGCAATGAAAAAATAGCATAATAAATGTAAATAATTTCCATATTAAATAGTCATAATCATAATCCATTAAGATTAATATGGTGAACATTATAAAAATAGTAAAGCCCAATTAATCTTTAATATTCACCAATGAATGTTGACATGGATAAATACACATTAAAAATATCTATATAATATTACTTGATGAAGATATAATTTTCATCTTAAAATAAAAAATTCCCAAATATTGTGGAATAAGATTTCATTTAATGAACCTTTTAAACATGTGATGGTAGATTCAATTCATTAATTGTTCATGGATGTGGGTGTTTGGTTCTTGTTGTATAGGTTAAAAAACATTCCATTCAAGATATATTATGAAAATGCAAAAGATTCTTTGTTTAAAAAATGATATGAAGATAAATATTAACCCATTTTTTAAATTTCAAAAATTAGTAAAAATTTCTATTATAAATCATTCTAGATGATTAAATATATTCTTCAAAAATATTAATTGAAATATGGATATGGAAGAAAACCATTACCAACCACGTAGAAAAAAATATGGTTTGACTTAAAAAAATTTTTTAAGTATAATAAGTACTTAAATAGTGTAAAAGGAAATGAAAACATATAATTTCATAGAAAAAACATAGGATAATAAAATTATATTTTATTTAAGATAGATATATTAAATAATTCCCCCAATGGGATCTTTAACATAGTCAATCCCAAATAATGATGAGATTGTGAAATAAACCCTTATAAAAACATTGACTTCCTTCAAGGTATATTGAACTTATATATTATAAATATATATTTAATATAATTATATTACATAACCATAATCATATATGAAAATCCTTATATTACATAGTTAAAATATTTTGTTCATTGTATATTATCATTTCATCGCTAACATCATTATTTTGGGAAATAATTGCACCGTTATTCATATATGTTTTTATTCATCAGTTCAAATCCATGTACTTTTATCCAGGTTTGATCATCTCCAGAGTGTTAATAATTGTATAAATATCATTTATATTCATTATATACATATTTAGATTCATCCATTTTTGTTTATTATAGAAAAATGAATTACATTATTCAGGGATACAGTTGGATGTATATACACATGAACATTATTTTCATTTTTTAAGGATATAACATAATAATATAAAATAATAATTTGTTATTTGATAATAATTATTATATAAAATATCATGTATATTCATTGAATAATGTTTTTATTACCATTAATGTAAAATATAAGTGAAAAAAATCGCATCACATTATGCTGGTGGTACTCTACATTTACGCATGAGTGAAGTTATTATTTTTCAATGTAATGGACTGTAAGATGGTATATGTGATATTATAATTAATGAATTATAATTATTTTGTAAGTATAAATTATAAAAATTAAACAATCCTAAAATCAATCCACGAAATATGGTGTTATAAAATGAATTATATCGCTATGTAGAGAAAGTAAGACATATAATAATCACACATGATATATCTCATCTCCATTCTTAGAAAATAGGGAAAATAATATTTATTTAATTATCATAATAAATTTAAATGATATTTTTTATTCTGAAATTTTTTATTTTATATAAAATACTCTAGATTTAGGGGTAGTAAAAAGGTGAAATTAAATTGATCGGTTAAGGTGACTACATCTTATTTGAAATATCCCCATTAGATATCATATTAATGATCCTAAGAATGGTATTATCGGAAGAACTACTCCTCTAAAATTGGGATAAATTAATTGAAAACTTGTTTTTTTTAGGATATTTGATAACTTTTATGAATTTCAATCCATTAATGGTTTTGTTTAGGATCAACCAAAAATATTACATGGTGTGGATTCTGATGAAGGAAATGGACTCTTGGGGGTAGATTAAAGTGATTAGATATCCAGCCTATAATCAAGAGACACTACATAGGGGATTCATGGTATAGGGACTCACAATCCGAGGAGGAAGAGAAGAAAACTCAACAAGTATCTTGGTAGAAGAATTCATATGGAAAAAAACTCAATGGTCGAAAGGATTATTCATTCCAAACAAATATAATGGATACAATGTCTTCCATGAAAAGCATCTTATGGAGTCATATGGAGAAAAAATTTATGAAAAGGATCGTGGGAATGTCCAGTATGTATTTTAGTTAATAGTCAGTATAAATAAGATGGATAATGTGATATGATAAAAAATAGGTTACAGGATGATATGTTAGTAGTCGAGCACTCAAGCACTAAGGATTCCAATGATTGGGTTGATCCCAAAATGGGAGATTCGATTAACCAAAAATTGGAGGAATGAAAGGAAATACTAACCTGGGAAATTATTGGCCACATGGTAAGTTAATATTTGATGATTGGATTCTGATATTTTTCTCATAAAATGATACCGATAGGATCTTCAAGAGAATACTACTCAAAGAAACCAACAATGATCATACAGAGTATATCAACAATCAATACCACATTATGTTATTAGGTTTTAATGAATGGAAAATGATTCTGGAGGAGCACATCCATTAATGGTATAATATGGCTTACTAGTTTGAAGATATTATTAAGGATGATCCGGCTATAGAGGTAACTACTATCTATTAGAAGTTATGTATGGATAATGTTTTGAATATGATCAAATATAGTTTAATGGCATGAGAACATCATATGGTACAAGAGGCTTGTATTCTGAACTGCATGGGTTCTAACATTCCCTTAATGATTTTTCTAAAAAAACAACAAAATTTAAATTATTAGGGGATAGTAATGATAGATGTCTAAATGTGTTTTATGTAATCGGAATGTGGTGTTTTTTTAATGGTGGGAGAGAATGCAATTCAAATTCATTCAAAGATTGAAAATAAAATAAAATAATTCTCAACTAATATTCTTCCAAATGGCCATTATTTTGACGAAAAATGTATATCATTGAAATAAAATCATCTAATTAAATTTATATTTGTTTTTTTTAATTTAAAATATTTTCTAATTCATTAATTTCTTTAATAATTATTTTTTACTATAACTATGTTATCATTTATTTTAATAATAAAGGGTGTTGATTGTCCCAATTAAGGGATAGTCATCAATATTCCATAGAAGATATGTTCATCTATATTTGATGTAGAGATCAGAATATAAGATCTTTGTTGATTTTAAATCATTTAACAAAAATATTATTATTATAAAATATAATTAATATCAATGTTGGAAACTTTTAATTTTACTGTGATGTCACCAAGATAAAGATTAAATATGGGTGTACTACTTATAAAAATTAGTAATATAATATGGTTATTTATAAAAATCATGGAACACTACAAATCAATCAAATTATTGTACTTTTAATGTTATTAAAATCATTTATTAAATTTATTTAATAAATGAATAAATATTTTATTAATGGTGCACAAGAAATTAATGTAATTATTTAGTACCCAAAAATCAGAAATAAATTACCCTTATGAATATGTTTTAATTACCCCAAAAACAAAGATTAATATTCATTAACAACAAGATTTTTGCAATATGTGACGACATAAGATATATATTAAACTAAGAGTGTTTCATTTTCTAATTTTCTTTGCATGAAGTATAAAATAGGTCATTTTACTGGAAAAGTGTCTCTAAAAATTATATTTAAAACCTATGGTGATAGTGATCTTACAAACATAACCCAAAAATAATTTTTATTAAATATGATGACCTCAACACTTCTTTGAAACCAATATTAAGCCTATTTACCCTTTACTATCATTAAAAAATTTACCATTGTTACACTTTATAATGCTTTAAAATTAACCAGACCTGATTAAAAATTTTGAACCACCTGATTCTAAATGTGGAATCTATTTTTTATAATTAAATGCCAATAAATGGAAGAAATTAAATTAATATATATATTTTCAAAACATGATGAAAATAACTATTATGAAAAATATATTTTTCATACATAAAACATTATATATTCTTAACCCATGAATAGAAAAAATATTAGATAAAATTTAAAATTTTGATTGAATATAATATATAGATATATCATAAATATAACATACTCATAGCAAGTAACTTAATTTATTAAGATAAAAATACATTGTGTTCCATGGAATTGTTAATTTAGAAAAATCTTCTTCTCCAATGAATTGATATCATTTTTTATTTCAAAATAATTGAATAGAAAAAAAATTATTTTACACATGTGTAAACCATAAATATTTCATATATTTATTTATTTATATTCATAAATTCCAATTTAATGGTAATATAATAATATTATACTATATTTTAGTTCACTTATATTTGGGATTCTATATATCAAAAGCTATTGAAGGAGTTAAATTTATTTAAAAATATATATCATTAAATCATGGGGTGTTCCACGTAAGAGGGTGAATGATATAATGTATTAAATAAATCGTTATTATTTGATAAATAACATATATTTTAATTAATTCCTCTCTTATAAAAATCCATGTAAAGTGTTTAATGAATAACAAATATCACCACTGCATGTAAAAGGTAGGTCGTACGAACACATGAGCAATATTTAAATTTTTCATAAGATACATAGGAAATGGAAAATGGTTTTATCATAGTCATAATAACATATTATTATATTCAATATGCTAGATTCATTAGTTTAGGACTGTTACAGTTTATTTAGTGTATGTATAATAATATGTGAACATTGATATAGTATGTAAATATAATTAAAACATCTTTAAAAGACATCCTTTTTCTTACTCTATAAGAATTCATAGGATGATCTTATGAGAAAAAAAATATCAATAAAATAGGGAATGATTCTATAATGCAATTAGGTTAGCTATTTTCTATGAAAGAGATATCAATATTTGTGAACTATTTATAATAGGAGGTTCCCTTTTATAAGTGATGGAATGTACACATTTGGAATTACCCAAATGATTTCAATTTAATATATAACATAATCTTGTTAAGTTGAAAAAAATAGGCATAATTTATAAGTTTTTACATTATAAGGTTTAAAAACCCTCCACTGAAAACATTTGTACAAGTTATTTTTTTATTTTTATCTTTATCATTTTTTAACCCCCTTCATAACCCATTTAATCCTTAACTGTGGTAAAAAATTATATTATAAGGGTTATAAATATACTTATAAGAAGGAATGTTTCTCAAAAATGGTCCACATATGAAATTTTTTACAAATTTCCATCCTACATATCTATATAGTATGTTATTTTATTTTTAGAAACATTAAATAAATATCATTTACTATAAAATATTAATAATTACATTTTTTCTACTATTCATTTAATTTGACATCGAATTCCTCAAGACAGAAATGATAATTCAGATATCAAAAATTTAAATAATTCGTAATTTATAATAAATTATTTAAGTCATTTAATCCCACAATTATGCCTAAACATTTCAGTTTTATTAGTTTTAAAATATTTTTACTTTATGTATTACTTCTTGAAAAGTAACTCTTTCAGCAATTCAAATTTATTTTTTTTAATGATAACATCACTAAAAAATAAAATAAAAACTGTTATAAAAAAATATTTATTTTCAAAATAATCATATATATTCATTAATTAAATCATTTCATCCTAATGATAATATATAAGAGAATTTAAAATCTTCAAGGTAACATTTTCTATTTATCCTTCATATAAAATAAAATAAATGTTATAATCAAATTAATATGAAAATATAATTCAATATTTATATATATATGATTTCATGTGTTAAAAAACTAATCGAATAGTATAGAGGTAAGTTCTCGGGAGATTTGTAGGCCTTATCTCATAATTTCAACTTTTTTTATGTTTACCCTTACCGAGGTGACAAATATTTACCATTCTTATTATTCATAATTAACAAAAAAATGGGACCTTTTTAACATATTTTAATCTAATTATTCAAAATATAGAATCTATTCTTAAATTTTTAAATTATATAAGTGGAATAAAATCAATTTTATTATAAATTTTTAAAATGAAACTAAACAATGTTCTCAAAAATTTGCTTTATTGAGCATAAAAATAAACTTATACAAAAAATATATCATTTATTACTACATAATAAATTTTATTATAATCAAAAAATTTATATTCAATTACTTTTAAATTAAATCCAAAATATAATTGTATTATTATATTACATGATTTAATGAAATGAAATGGAAATTTTACAAAATATAATGGGTATTTCACAAATCACATAGAAATAAATATTTTTTGAAATTTTAAAAAAAAATTACAAATAAAATTATAACATTATGATTAAAAAATTGTAACTATTTTTTTATATAAAATTCCATTAAATGGAATAAATTATTTATAATATCTCTGAAAAAATAAAAAAAAAATCCTTTGAATGTGTCTTTCAATTCATAAAATCACATTACTAAAAAAATTATACTTATTTATTATCAATAATATATACATTTTCATAATTTAAAAACCCTATAATAGTTTTTAAAATTGGGTTTATTCTTGTTCACATAACTAATTTAACATACAGGTTATGATTTGAACACTAAAATGAAAATAGTTTTATAGTATATAATCGGTTTCTTAATGATCATGTTGCATGTTAAGAATAATATATGGTTTATTATTATTTTAAACATAATTTCTGGGGTTTTACATTCCACACCCCCCACCCACACACTTAAATAATTTTTATCCTAATAGTTTTCTCCACTGAGTAAATATAGGTTTTATATTTAGAAATATTTTATTAAAATCATACATCATACAATGTAATTATAACACATCCATAGAAAATTGGAAGGGATAAACATAATGGTGACATAAAATAACACATAAATAGGATCCCATACAAGTATTAAATTAGATTTAAGTAAAAATATGGATATGAATAAGAAAATGGAATCCATTTAATTATAGAGTGACAGAGGACATGGTCATGAGAAATTTAATAACTACAAAAAAATAAATATGTAATAAATTAAAAAGATTATCATTTAATCAAAAATTATTATAAGAAGGTAATATTTTTATTTCAAATTCATTTACCTTGTGTTTAAATGTTCATTAGTAAATAATATAAAGAACTTAATAATATATTCTTATCCAATTTCCATCCAGTCCAAAATCCTAATTTCATCATTTCTATTGTCTTCAATATATTTGTTGACATCTACCTCATCCTATATTCTTAATGATAAATAATTTTTTTAATTAAAAAATAACTAATGTTAATCTATAATAAATCGTAAGATTAGAAAAAAGAGGATATATTATTCCCCATATTTATCTCCATTAATCAAAACAAAAACGGATAACATAATATGAGATAATATATAAGGTGAATGAACCTTCGTACAGATAAATACAACCTTAATATCAAAAATTGATAATAATGACCAAATTATAACTTAAATTAATCTATAAATAACTAACCTTAAAACTCTTAATAATTTTCTAAACTATATTATAAATGAATGACTAAAATTATTTTATAACATACTATTCTAAGATCAAAATAATTTTTATCGTTAAATAACATTTTCAACCAACCAAGATGAATATTCCATAATCATAAATTCATAATAATATGACGATCTTTTCCATAAATAACCTAAATCAATATAAATTCAGTTTAAAAACCTATATGTTTCCATTATTTAACTCAATAAGTATTCCTCAGTTGAAATATCATCCTAATAATAATTTTTTCTTATTTTAATCATTTTTTATCTATAAATGCACTCAAATTCATTCAAAATGATATAAGTCACATAGTTACCAAATGGCTCATCAATCTCATGGTTTTTTATAAGCTCAAACTTATGTTCCCATAATTTTATAATAATTTTATATTAACTATTCAAAATTTCTGAAACATAAAATATCATGTTAAAACTAAAAATTTTCCATATGTGTCAACATATTTCCATAAACTAAAAAAATCAACTTCAAATAATTGTTTTACTCAAACACATACAAATACATATGTTCATATTCACATAATTATATCTAAAAATATCCTCAATCATCATAAACTCATAGAACATAAAACCTGATATGGGGTATTTATTTTTCTAAGGGTATGATCATCTTTATACTTTTCAACCTATGGAACATTAGTCTTATCCCATATCAATATTACATTTCATAGGTTTCTATAGGTTTTTTCATCACATTCATCATAATGGTTCATGAATAAAATATTTATTTCCCCAAGTATATCACTTATTAATGTATACCTAAGTGTACAATCTTAGACCCATCCATCATACAGCCATGGTGTTTAAGATAATACCCAATAAGTCCCTTTTAATGTTATTGACCTAAGGTACAGCTTTTACACGGACACATCCACATGCTAGTATCCAAAAAAGGATGTATTTTTAAGAAATTCCACACTATAAATACTTTACTAATGATTAATAAATTTATTTTATACATTTGATTATCCTAATAGTATATCATTGTGTTATGTTTTCTATTTTTTTAAATCTACTTCCCAAGGGCCCTAATAAACATCATGTGTTACTATCTGTTTCACCCAAAATCCATTAAACCATAGTCAGTAGAAATATTTTTACATTATCCCAATATAAAAAAGATCTTATCATGAAGTATTATATAGTATTGTAGTCATGGGAGACTATATGCATACAAGATTCTCTCATTAAATTTGAGAACCCTAATTAAAGGTTAAAATTATATAGAGACCATAATTATTTCTTAAAATATATCTCTTGATTCATTCATAGATCCCTTCTTGGTATCCTAGAGAAGAAATACATTATAAATGGTGTGATAAAATTATCAGTGGTGAGAAATGTACAATAAAATCTATCATAAAATAAATAAACATTGAATAATATATTAAATAATACAAATACTAAAACAACCCACCTAAAAAAATATCATAATAGGGGACTATATCTATGGATTCCATATTAATAAAAATAATAAAATGTTTAACAATATTAGATTTAATTATAATTTATTGACTATTTTGGACATCATAATCCTACCATCATGGGATTGTGTAAATAATTCTTATATAATTTGGAAGAAATATATCTAATATTATGGCTAGTTTTTCTCATGAGAGTTCATTCTTTACTCAATGCATTGGAGAGCTATAATGAACCCAATTATCTCTATATTAAAAAGTTACCACTCATACATGCTTTATAATGGAACCAATGGTACTTGTCTTATCACATAACCACCTTTATTTAAATTATAATGCAACCACCCATACAAAAATAAATATCAGACATATTTTTGGCACACGACCATAAAACACTCAAGATACCATTATAACATAACACAAGGATAATAAACAGGTTTCCAAAAATAACATCATCATCATAATATACTATATATAAAAATTATAAATACATTATAACTGGATAATATATCAATAAAATCATATATAACATGAATTTAAGTTTTCAACGATTAAACATTAATTTAAAATACTACAAGAATATTTCATGAGAATAATACTCATTTTATTTTTAAATCACGAATTTAAAGTTGTAACATTTCAAAAATATTAGGTAAAATATATTCTATCAATTAAATAATGGAAAACTGATAAGGAATCTTCAATGTAAATAATGTATATGAGGGTGGTAAAATTTGTTCATATTGTATATGTTTAATGATAACATTCATTTCACTCTTTTTTAAAAAAATAAAAAATCTATTATTTAGAAAATAATTCACAAATATTCATTTTATTACTTTATAAATAATGTAGAATGTAATAAAATTAATTTTTTTAATAAAAAAAAAATTGGAAAAAATATCCATAGATATTTTTTGAGGGCATGAACATGGGTGAAAATGTATTTTTTCCAAAGATGAAATAAGGATGGAATTTCCTTAAAAATGTTTGCCTCTATCATTTTATGTACCAAAATGAGATGATATGGTACTCATAGATAAAAAACCCTAGAAATAATCTTATGTTAAGAGATTATGTCATTTTGAAATTATAAGATCTATATAATTTCCCTTAATAGAAATTTATCATTAAAATATGAAAATTCAATGTGTTTGTAACATAAACCCTTACTAATTTGGTAATCTCTGAATCAAAACCACATAAAAATAAATAGATAGATGGATTTTAGAAGATATATACTTTTCATGAGATTAATCATATAATAAATTCATGTATAATATATAATCCCCACAAAATAATAATGTTGTTAATATGGCCTATTTCTCACACAATGAAAAGTGATATGAGAACTTCATACAAAGATCATATCATTAAGGTGAGAATTAATCAATGATGTGATTATTGGTATTAAATTTAAATCCAAATAAAATATTTTGAAATAAAACATTGAATAGTAAGATTCCATTACTCTTATAATCTTGGTATTATACAGTAAATAATGTGTTCATAAAATCTAATGAGAATAAATTGAGTTAAGAAACCCCTTACCGCATATTCTACTTACATCATAAGTGATATTAATATTTAGATAATAATTTTAAATATATTATAAATATAAAAAAATCATAAACATACTTATAATATAAAAAATTATTTTATTATAACATATTATAATGATTTTATTAACAATGTTTAACTATCATCATCATTTTGGGGGTTAACTGCTTCATTTTCAATGAATGTTTTGATTCTGCTGTTGTGGTCCTTGTATTTTAATACCGAATTCATCATATCCAATATTTTCATTTAGATATAAATATAATATATATCCATTACATACATATATACAATAATTAATGAAATAAAGACATGAAAAATGATTTATATCACTTCATAGAGGTGGTAGTCCACACAAATGCATGAGCTATGTTATCATTTTTTAGCATGTAGAATGCTAATAAGGTACAAGATATATTATATTTATAAAATAATTATTATTACATAAATATAAAATATATTAAATATTTCAATATTTATAACAATTCATAAAAAGTGGTGATGAAAATCAAATTAATCTACTATGTGGATATGATTTGTTCTAAAAACGCATGAGAAAAGTTTTCATTTTCCCTATGATGAAAAAGAGGAGGAAAATGGCGGACCATTAATTATAATAATATATATGTAAAATATTTATACTATATTCATTATGTTACTTTGGATACATTATATTTATATTAAGTAGAAGATGAAATATACTTTGAAATAGTCAGAGAAAGTGATTAGCTCATCTTGGAAATGCCACATTCATATTATACTTTGAGCCTTAATAGGATGGTCTTAATAAAATAAAATAATATGTGAATTAATAGACATAATTTTTTAATGTCATTTAGTATTTATAGGATGATAAATGATGATTTATCTTTGAGAATAAAGAATTATTGGAGTATCACCTTTCACAATTAAGGAAATTGATGTAGTTGGAATTACTAAAAAGAATTATATATAACATCAATAATAATTATTTAAATTAGAAACAATGAGAATATTTTAGAAAAAATGACATATATATGATCAAAATCTGTAACAAAATACTATTTTTTCATTTCTATGTTTCATTGTAATCATTAAAAATGGGTATAACCCCTTTTGTTTACCCTTAATAGCTTTAACCATGATAAATCATGTTTTAATCATTAAGGGTTATAAATTATATTTCATATTTACAAGTGGATCAAAAACAATAAATCAATGATGTTTTAATCTATTTTTAATCCCACAATTACTCTTTATATATATTTTTGTTATGAATTTATTATAATGTTTTGGATTATGAAAATAACATTATAGCCTTTTAGGGATATAAAATTAATTTTACTACAAATACATCACTGGAAAAGTGTAATTATAATCTAAACACATTTAAAATAATTTTTAAGTTATAATTACTTATAAAAATTGATTTCATAGCAGATTCATCAAAAGGATATTATTTTTATTATTTTAAAAATCATTTATATTAACTTTTCTAATTTCGATTAATGTAATCACATGGAAATTCAGTGAAAGTTTTTTCCTTAAATTCATGGTATTTTTACGGTTCTGCAAAAATTGATGGCACTTGATTTTGTAGCCCGGTGTGCCAGGAATCAATTTTTGAAGTTTTGTTTAGGTACGTTTAGTAATCGTGTGAGTGGGATTTTATAAATTTTGTACCGGTTCTCGGAATTGAAATCTGAGGGCACCATTGAACTCGCAGCAATGGTGAATGCATTGTGAGACCTTCAACGCAGTTGCGTTCTAACGAGAATGGATGTTAGATTTTGGGGTTTTTTAATAAATTAAATAAAAATAAGGAGATAACTTATTTTTATTTTGTGGTGGTTAAAACCTCTAAGAGGAGGTTAGTGGTAGAGGACACCACACTATAACCTCCCATAAAATGTTATGGTAGTGGGGCCCACCTTCACAAAACCTCCCTTGGGATTATATATTGGTGGGGACCACCCGGGGGTTGTAACCCCTTAGAAGCCACAATTATGTTGAGAAACCCTTGGACTTCCCCCACCACATAATTATGCCAACTCTCTCAATTAATTAATTGATTTTATTCACTCAAATAATAAACCTCCCTTTTTTGAATTCTTTTGAATTCGTTGGCCAAAAAATTAAATAATGGGTTAACAAAACCCATTATTTTTGTTGGCACATTCTTTTGGTGGAGCATGAGAGTAAAACTTGGATATCTTAATCCTTTCAACGAAGTAGGCCACACACCACCGAAGAACGATGAACATCTTCTTTGATCTTCAACCACGGAAAAAGAGAAGGAGCCGACCGTGAAGAACACTGACGACACTTCTTCCTCAGACGCTTCTTGATGTCAACGAATCGATGTCCACCATTCCTATCCTTCCACCATCTTCAATCGACATGTGAGGTAGGGGGTTTTGAGTGGTTTAATTTGTCCCGTTCTACATCTTTGAATGTATGAAATGTGAATTGTTGATTGATAACGCCATAATGACAAGGGATGGGACCGCATGAACACAGCCCGACCCTCCACCTTTTTTGTTCGCATTTGTTGTTGACATAGGCAGTGCAACGGTGGCCAGTGTTGGGCCGACCGCAAAGAAAACCAACCTTGAAGAAAACTGGTGGCGCAAGGGTTGTCGGGTTGCCGAGAGGGGGCGTGGCATCGTCACGCCGTGTAGAGGACTGGGAGGCCACGGCCAGGGCGAGCCGTGGTGGGGATGGTGCGGAGTCAACATGTCGTGCGGGGTAAGTAGCAGGTCACGGCTAGGCCGGGCCATGGTGGAAGAGGCGCGGGGCCATTGTGTTGCTCGGAGGGGAGAAGAACCGCGGCGTCGTCGCGCCGTGGTGGAGGTGCAGTGGCGGCCGGCAGGGTCGGCCGACATGGAGCTGGAGCGGCTGGCCGCTCGGCCAACCGGGAGGAGCAGGAACCCATTGGGTCTCATGTGTGTTGGACCAGTGCCACCTACTGCTGGTTTCAGCTACCACCTTAATGGAAAATCCATTTGGGAAGCCATGGGGCACGCGGCTTCCCCCTGGCCATTTCTAAGGCGGACCACCACTGGGCCGCCCGGTCGCCATGCCGACCGGGCTGCCAGGATGGTCTGGTCGTCGGGCCAACCGGGACACCCCCTCGGGTTGGGCCACTATCACCTGCCTGGCCACCCCTTAGGTCGGGCTGGGTGAGTCCGACTGAGTCAGACTGGACCCGGACCCGCTTTGGCCTATTTAAATCTTTGTGCCCATATCTTGGGCTATGGATGTCTGGTCGATGAATCGTCTGTGACTATGGAAATCATAGAGCGATTCGGTTCTTTTGAAATACCCCACATATTATTTGGACACAGTTCAGATACATTTAGGTTGGTTTTAACCTAAAACCCAATCAGGATTCTGGGACGGAAATGCCAATAACTCGCAGACCGGGAGCCCGATTGACACGCCGTCTATTGCGTTGAGACCCCTATAACGAGGAAAACCTTTGAGATACTTCTACTTTGTACTTCGTGATAGTTTGATTATCTACTAGTAGATCATGGAGCAGATCCTCTCAGAGACGAGCGTGCGGAGTTCGGAGACCTAGTAGTTGGATGAGACATCGAGACTGTTGATCATTCTACATAGAGTGTTTTAACTAGCCTAGTGGGAAGTGCCTCTATGTGACGCGGCAGGCCCATAGTGGGGAGCACCTCTATGTGGCACGGCAAACTCATGGTACTCGACAGGAGATGTACCTCAGCAGGGTACGAGGGGGAGCACCTCTTTATGAGCACGACAGACCCATGGTGGGGAGTGCCTCAATGTGAGAGTGACAGACCCACGATACTCAACAGGAGGAGTACCTCAGCAGTCCAAGGATAGTGGGAAGTGCCTCTGTGTGATGCGGCAGGCCCACTGTACTGGATAGAGGAGTACAGTATAAGCCTACGTTCCGATAGTGTGACTGGTGTTGTTACTTGATACTACCCCCAGAATAAAATCATGGTTTGAGCTGAGTCAATGACATTAGTGTTTACCTCATGATTGATATGGGTTACTAGATAACATAGGTATTTATATGGTCAGATACCTAAGTAATGGTAATTCGTTGATTTCGTATTTGTTTATTATCCTTGTGGGATTTTGTGAGACCTTGAGGGTCTCGGGGTCACTACTGAGTATCGTTATACTCACCCCTGCATGGGTTATGACTGCACCTCGTTGTGTTGGTTGCAGACGATGGACAACAATGATCGGGGAAGAGGGTAGTAGGACTGGATGGTACCCGGAGGTGGACCACTCGATGAGATGTACACAGAGCATACGGTCAGACGTGGAGTGCTGAGGAGGCCATCTATTCCTACCCTTCAGGTAGGAACCCCCAGAGGATGACCCAGTAGCTGTTTTACTTTTTTTCAGTTGTAATTGCTTTCAGTTGTACCTGTAATTTACTGTTGGGCTTATATTTCTGGCCTTTATTACTTTACAACAATCTCTTTTGTATACAGTTTTACATAGTGTTTTACTTCTAGTTGTTTACTCTGTTGTGTGTGTTTCAGTTTATAATGGAAATGCCTTCCCAGTTAAGGTATTTACGCCTTTGGTGCTAGTCTCCATCCCCTGGCCTCTAGAAGGCGGGCTTGGGGTAGTCACGATATGGGCCCAAGGGGACGGGTCGTGACAAATTGGAATCAAAGGTGTCAGCTCTACCGCAGAACATAGGACACTGATCTTTCTTTTCTGTGAAGCAATAGTGTTAAGGGTACTATGTGTTGTTTTCAGTTTAGGTAGTCCAGTGTTGATGAGGCGGCCGACATATCCATACACCAGGACCCTGACTACTAATTTCTGCCTTAGTGCATGAAAACTTTGATTCCGTATATGTTTTCAAAAGTTTTTCTTTATGTCATCTCAAACCATTCATCTCACCAAGTATAAATATTTTGACAGTGTCACATCTATTTCTTTTAGGATGCCTCCCCACAGACGACCAGTTAGAGCCCCGAGTGTCATACGCTCTAACAGCCCACTAAGCGATGAGGCCTCAGGGTAGGGCCCTTTACCAGTAGAGGCACTAGTGGTACCACTTACCGTTGTCCCTCCTATGCCTCCAGCTCCACCAGCAGACGATGCATGCTGCTTGAGCGCATTTCATGAGTTCCAGAGCTAGTGGCCACCCAGGTTCTAGGGAGAGATGGACCCACAAGCAGCTGAGTTTTTGCTGGAGGTTGTGGTGAGAGTCTCCAGGATGGTAGGGACACCAGCAGACCTCATGGTGATCCTTGTTGTGAGTCTCCTTCAAGTAGTAGTAGGCAGATGGTGGAGCCCGATGCTCCCTGTCCATGACGAGGCGAAACTTTTATGGGAAGACTTCGAGATCCTATTACAGGTAGAGGTTATACCAGACAACCTTCGTGTGGTGTGGATACATAAGCTACTTCATATGCACCAAGGCAGCATGACTGTAGCACAGTACTCAGTGAGGTTCACCGACCTCTCTCGCTACACCACGGATATGGTGGGGGGGCCATTCTACAGGGACATGACCTTCAATAAAGGGCTCATGTGAGATATCAGTGCATCGATGATGTCCCTCAGCATCCAGACGCATGTGGGGGTGATAGAGAGAGCTCTCATAGTGAAGAGTTTCCTTGTTGAGCAGTCACCAGCAGCGAGGCCCACTACTAGTCGACATGCATTGGAACCTTGTACAGCTGGCAGTAGACAAATGATGAAAATTACCAAGAGGACCTGACCCATGGGTCGATGATCGTAGGACATAGAATATATTGTGCGGGACACCTGAGGTAGTGAATTAGCTACGAGGAGTAGGAAATGTTACTCATACGGCGGGAAGGGTCACATGGATCGTGACATTCTGACCCAACATTCAGATGATCAGCAGACAGTTGAGTGACCTCCCATGTAGAGGAAGAGATTCTATTGAGGTTGTTGATAGGGCTCAGATGGATGTGGTAGTGGAGCTGGACGATCAGCTGGCGGTGGATGATGTTACGAGGTGTTATCGCCACCACCACCAAGAGGTCCACCCCGACCATAATGAGTAGGTGGATATGCAAGAGTTCAGCTTCAAGAAGTTGAATCATTCAACCATGGTGCTCTGGAGATGATTTGAGGTACTATCTGTGTCTAATCCACCTTAGCTTCTGTTCTTATAGACAGAGGTCCCATTCATTCATTCATTGTCGCTGCCCTCGTTCGGAGCTCGGAGATTCTGACGGAGCTGTTCGCTTGATCTTTATGGCTATAGACTCCTACGGGATTAGACTTGATGATTATGCACTGGTGCCGACACTGTGAGCTTAATCTAGGAGGTGAGATCTTTGGCTGGGATCTCCTCGTAGTGGCGTCGTGGCCTTACGACGTCATCTTGGTTATGGACTGGTAATCTAAAGTTCATTATCATATCGATTGTATTAGGTGAAAGGTGTAGTGTTTCCACACTGATGAGACCAATTTTTCCATCACCAGCAAGAAGGGAACCTTTTCTGCATAGGATAGACTTACTCAGAGGAGGGTGCATCCGATAACTCACCATTTGGCTTGCCATACCCTCAGAGCAGTTGATGTGGAGAGTCTGACATATCCTATAGTGGTGGACCAGTATGCAAATGTTTTCCCTGATGATGTCCCAGGACTAACTCCTCACAGAGAGCTGTACTTCTACATTTACCTATACCTCAGGATGACACTGATATATACTCCAGCATATCAGATGGCTCCCTCTGAGTTTTGTGAGCACTGGGTAAAGCTGGAGGACTTGCATGGGAAGAGATTCATTCGGCCCAGTGTTTCTCTCTTGGTAGCCCTGATTCAGTTCGCCAAGAAGGCGGATGGGAGCCTGAGGCTTTGTGTCGACTATCGTCACCTGAACCATGTGACTTTGAAGAACATGTAACCACTCCCAAGGATTAACGACCTCTTTTAATAGATGAAGGGAGCACAGTGGTTCTCAAAGATAGACCTCATATCAGGCTATCACCATCATAGAGTTCAAGATGATAATGTTCAGAAGACATCTTTCAGATGTCGATACGACCACTATGATGTATTGGTTATTCCCTTTGGGGGAACTAATGCTCCAGCAATGTTCATGTGTCTCATGAACAGGATCTTCCAAACATACCTCGATCACTTTGTCTTAGTCTTCATTGACGACATTATGATCTACTCTACCACCGAGGAGGAGCATGCCTACCATTTGCAAGTGGTACTGGACACACTCTTAGAGCACCATCTTTATGGTAAGCCCTCGAAGTGCCAATTTTAGATTCGAGAGGTAAAATTCTTGGGACATGTCATCTCGGAGGCTAGAGTTGCAGTATACCCAGTGAATATTAAGGTGGTACTTACTTGGGAGCCACCCAGGATTTTGATGGAGGTACAGAGTTTCCTGGTCTTGGCTGGATACTACCCGAGATTCATTCCAGATTTCTCTATAGTTGAAGCACAACTATTATCCTTGAAAAATAAGGGGCAACCCTTCTTGTGGTTAGAGAGATTCTAGAAGATCTTTCAAGAGCTGAGGTAGAGGCTGACTAGTGCCCCCATCTTGAGGCTTCCATAGGAAGGCGTAGGGTACGTAGTCTATTACGACGCATCATAGACTGGACTCAGGTGTGTCCTAATGCAGGATGGAGCAGTGACCACTTATAGTTCTCGGCAGCTAAGAAAACATGTGCAGAACTATGCTACCCATGACCTAGAGTTAGGAGTAGTGGTCTTCTCCTTGAAGATTTGGAGACACTATCTGATGGGAGAATGTTTTACCGTGTACTCTGATCACAATAGTCTCATGTATATGTTATCATAGAATGACCTGAACCTGAGATAGTGGATATGGATTGAGTTACTCCAGGACTATGACTTAGAGATAGTCTATACTCCTAGGAAGGGGAATGTTGTATCAGATGCTCTCAGCAGGAGATCTGGTATATAGCAGATATGAGAGGTGACAGAGAAGCTTGCTACCTTAGAGATATCCTTTCTGGATAGAGATAGAGTAGCCTATCTATAGTCTCTTAGAGTTACCCTTCTACTTATTCAGTTATTTAGGGAGGCACAGCATGGGGACGCTGACTGTGAGACATGACATACTTAGATATTTAGAGGGTAGGCACCTGATGGATTTTCTAAAGGTGGGTAGCACGTCATCCTCATCAGAGGACATTCCATGGTACCAGTTGCATTTCATGAGGATGTGTTAATAGAGTTCCACACTTTCCCTCTATAAGTACATCTTGGGATGGTGAAGATGTGTTAGGACCTTCGATGATAGCACTGATGTCTAGGTGTGAAGAAGAATGTAGAAGAGTTTGTCTCACAATGATTCACTTGTCAGAAAGTGAGGGCGGAGCACTAGGTACCAGTAGGCTTGGTTTAGCCCTTAGAGATCCTAGAGTGGAAGTGGTATGGGATATCCATGGACTTCATGATGGGTCTACCACATACATCTAGGAGTCACGATTCGATATGGGTGATCATTGACCGACACACCAAGTCATCCCACTTCCTACTGATCAGAGAGCATGGATCAGTAGACAGCATTGGATGCATCTATGTAAAGGAGATTGTGTGTTTTCTTGGAGTACCTTCTTCTACTGTCTCCGAATGTGATACACAGTTTACATCCTGAATATGGAAGGGGTTGTATGAGGCTCTCAGGATGAAGCTATGTCTGAGGACCACCTTCCATCCTCGGACAGATGGTCAGACTGATCAGACCATTCTGACCCTCAAGGACATGCTTTGTGCATGTTTCCTGGACTTCGGACACAGCTGGGAGGATAAATTACCGTTGGTTGAGTTTTCCTACAACAACAGCTACCACTCCACCATAATTATGGCACCTTTTGAGGCCTTGTATGGTCAACCATGCAGATCGCCACTATGCTAGACAGACCCAGGGGAGTCAATGGGACCAGAGATAGTTCGGGCAACCATGGAGAAGGTGAAGATCATCCAGGAGCAGATGAAGACTGCACATAGTAGGAACAAGTCTTATGATAATAGGAGATGGAGACCTCTGGTTTTTGAGGATAGCCACCATGTATTTCTAAGGGTCTCACTTCGACGAGTTCTACGGAGATATGGCCGATTAGGAAAGTTATCTCCATGATTCATCGGACCTCTCTAGGTCCTCAGCAGAGTAGGCGGGGTGGCATATCGACTAGATCTTCCATCTCAGTTCCATCAGGTGCATGATCTCTTCCATGTATCTCAGCTAAGGAGATACGTGCACGACCCAATCCACATCATTGACCATGTAGAACTGGACATCTATGAAGGTGTGACATTCACGGAGGTTCTAGTAGAGATTGAGGATCGACAGGAGTGGGTCCTGTGTGGATGGTCGATACCTCTGGTGCATGTTCTCTGACAGCATGGGAACATCCAGGAAGGCAAATGGGAGCAGGAGGCTCAGATGTATGCTCAGTACCCCCATTTTTTCCCTTAGTTAGATTTGAAGCTTACGAGGATGTAAATCCCTGAGGTGGGGAGAATGTAAATACCCTGAAATTTTGTGAAATTTTTTCTTAAATTGATGGTATTTTTACAATTTCGCGAAAATTTATGGTGCTTGATACCAAGGCCTGATGTTCCCAGAATCAATTTTTTACGTTTTGTTTGGGTATGTTCAGTAAACGTGTGAGTGGTATTTTATAACTTTTGAACTGGTGCACAGAGTTGAAATTTAAGGACACTATTGAACTCACATCGTCGGTTAATTCTTAGTGAGACCTTCACCACAGTTGCATTCAGACGAGAATGGAAGTTAGATTTTGTGGTTTTTAAATAAATTAAACAAAAATAAAGAGATAACTTATTTTTATTTCGTGGTGGTTAAAACCTCCAAGAGGAGGTTAGTGGTGGAGGCCACCACACCATAACCACCTGTGAGAGGTTATGGTGGTGGGGCCTACCCGTGCAAAAACACCCTTGGGGGATATTGTGGTAGGGACTACCCAAGGTTTGTAACCCCTTGGAACCCCCAATTAAGTTGAGAAACCCTTCGACTTCCCCCGCCAAAAAATTACACCAACCCTCTCAATTAATTAATTGAATTTGTTCACTCAATTAATTAACACCCCGTTTTTGAATTCTTTTGAATTCCATAGCCAACAAATTAAATAATGGCTTAACACAACCCATTATTTTGGTTGGCACATTATTTTGGTGGATCTTGAGATAGGAACATGGAGAACTTCATACATCCAATGAAGAACACCACAAACCACCGATGAATGATGAACTTCTTCTTCAATTTCAACCATGGAAAAAGATAAGGAGTTTACTGCGAAGAACACCGATGATGCATCTTCCTCGGACGCTTCCTGACGTCAAAGAATTGACGTCCGCCATTCCTCTCCTTCCACCGTCTTCAATCGGCAAGCGAGGTAGGGGGTTTTGAGTTGTTTTATTGTTCCCTTTCTACATCGTTCAATGTATAAAATGTGAATTTCTTATTGATAACACCATAAAGAGGAGGGATCGGATGGCACAAACATGGCCCAACCCTCCCACTTTGTTGTTCTCATTTGTTGATGATGGAGGTGTTGTGACGGTGGTCGGCGCTGGGCCAACCGTAAAAAAAACCATCCTTGAAGAAAACTGGTGGCGCAAGGGTGTCGGGGTCGCCAAGAGGGGGAGCGGCGCCATCGAACCATGTGGAGGACTGTGAGGCTAAGGCCAGTTCGGGCCGCAGTGTTGAGGTCGTGACTTCGTGGCGTCGTGGGGGGAAAGTAGCGGGTCGTGGCCAAGCCAGGTCGTGGCTGAAGAGGCACATCACCGTCATGCCGTGCGAAGGGGAGCAGAACCACGTCGCCGTCACGCCGTGGTGGAGCTGTTGTGCCGGACGGTCGGGCCGGCTGCTGTGGTGCAAGAAAGGGTGGTTTCTTGGACATCCGGGAGAAGCGGGACCCCGTCGGGTCCCGCGTGTGCCGGACCGGTGCCACCTGGCGCACGTTTCGACTCACACCCGAACGGAAAAGCCATTCAGGAAGCCAAGGGCGCATGACATCCCCCTAGACATGGCTAAGGTGGACCACCACTAGGCCACCGGTTCGAAAGGCTGACTGGGATTCCAGACCGACCGGGCCGCCAGGCCGACTAAGCCGTCGGGAACCGGGCCGTCGGGCCAACTGCACCGCCCTTAGGCCGGGCTACCAATCCGGGTTAGTCAACCTTCTGGTCGGGCTTCCCCCTCAGGTCAGGCCACCATCTCAGGCCGGGCTAGGATGCCTTCGGGCCGGGCCGCCCACTCGGGTCAGGATGACCACTTGGGTCAGGCCAGGTTAGTCATACTGAGTCAGACCAGACCTAGACCTGCTTTCTCCTATTTACTCATTTTTCATATATCTTGGGCTATGGGTGTCTGATCGACGAACCATTTGCAGAGACGGAAATATTAGAGAGAGATGGTTCTTTTTTCCTATCCCACTTGATATTTGGATAAAGTTGATATACGGTCAAGTTGGTTTTAATATAAAAACCAATCGGGACCCATGAACGGAAATAACAATAACTCACAGACCGGGTGTCTGATTGATGCGTCGTCTGTTTTGTTGAGACCCCAATGATGAGGCAGACATTTGAGATACTTCTACGTGGGACTTCATGATAGTTGGAGTATTGACAGTTAGCTTTTGGAGCGGATCCTCCTAGAGACGAGCATGCGGAGTTTAAAGACCTACCAGCTGGATGAGACCTAACGCCTACTGACCTTTTGACACGGAGTGTTTCAACTAGCCCAGTGGGAAGCACCTATATGTAACGCGGCAGGCCCAGAGTGGGGACTGCCGCTATGTGATGTGATAAACCCACAGTACTCAACAAGAGGAGTACCTCAGCAGGCTACGAGGTGGAGCACCTCTTTTTGAGTGCGGTAGACCCATGGTGGGGAGCACCTCTGTGTGAGCATGGTAGGCCCATGGTTATCAATAGGATGAGTACCTCAGTAGTCCAAGGATAGTGGGAAGAACCTCTGTGTGATGTGGCATTCCCACTATACTCAATAAAAGAGGAGAACACCATTAGCAAAGGTTCTGACAGTGTGAATGGGGTTGTTACTTGATACTACCCCCAAGAATAAAATCCGGGTTTGAGCTGAGTCAATAAAATTAGTGTTTAACTCATGATTGAGATGGGTTACTAGATAACTTAGATATATGTACGAGAAAGTATCTAAGTAATGGTTATCCGTTGATTTCTTACTTTTTGGTTTATCATTTTCGGATGTTTTGAGATCTTGAGGGTCTCGGGGTCCCTAGTAAGTATCGTTATACTAACACCTACATGGGCTATGCCCACACCTCATTATGTTGGATGCAAAGGATGGATAACTCTGATCGGGGCAGAGGGTAGTAGGACTAGATGGTACCTGGAGTTGGACCACTCGACGAGATTTACATAGAGCGGACGGCCAGACGTGGAGTGCTGAGGAGGCCATCTGTACCTACCCTTGAGGTAGGAACCCTTAGGGGATGAACCAGTAGTTGTTTTACTTTTCTTCAGTTGTACATGCTTTCAATTGTACCTGTAAATTAAAGTTGGACTTGTATTTCCCAGCCCCTATTACTTTACAACACTCATTTGTATACAAGCATACATAGGGTTTTACTTCTAGTTGTGTACTATTTTGTGTGTGTTTCAGTTTATATAGTCAATGCCTTCTCAGTTTAGGGATTTATGACTTAGTTTCTAGTCTCTAGCACCTGACCTCTGGATGGCGGGCTTGGGGTAGTCACGATATGGGCCCCGAGGGACGGGTCGTGAAAGTAAAAACACAATATTAGTTTAGTGTTACTATTTGAAGGTAATCATATAATCAATAAAAATATTTATATAGTAAAAAAACCAAAATAACCTTTCATAATTATTTATATATTTTTTTATCCCTATAAACACATAGAAGAGAAATTAAAATCATTAAAGTGACATTTTTTATATATCCTTTATAGAAAAATAAAAATGTTAAAATCAATGTAAAGTGTCAATAAATTTACCTGTTTTTATATATAAGATGAAAGTGTTCAAAATGACCTCATACAACTATATAATGGTAGGTTTAAAGGATATTTTAAGGCAGTATATTATATTTTTAACCTCATTTTTTCCACAATACCATTACCAAGGTGATGACTATTTACCATAGTTATTATTCGTAATTACTAAAAAACTATTAACAAAATTATTTACCTGCAAATTAATAATATTGAAACAATTTTTTCAAAATCATTTTCTTGATGTGAAATAAATAAATTTTAATATAGATACATAATATGAAATGAAAAACTTTTTCTAGAAAAATGAATTATTAATCCTTAATACGAACATATACAGAAATAAAATGTATATTTACGCCATATAGAATTTGTTTGTATATTTTCTAAAAATTTATATTATTTTACTTTATAACTAAATCCTAATTATATTCCGAATTTTATACTACTTGATTTAAAGGAATGAATCGTATTCTTTATAAAAATATATATTTATCATTATTCAGATAAAAATCATTATTTATAAAAATCCCAAATTCTAATCCCAAGATTATAATAAAATTATTTTTTAACAAATTATATCTATTTTCTAAGTTATAATTCGTAAAATTTTTAGAACTTATTAATAATTTATTCATACAAAATTCAAGGAATGTTATTTTAAATGCAAATGTTGTTTGAATTATAACATGAATTTGTAAAAAATTGGGTATACATTTTTTATCATTAGACAATAAATTTATATTGGATAAAATCTATAATCAAATTTTTTATAATTTGGTTATAATAAATAATACTTCCAATTTTATAGATATGATACAATTTTGAAATTTACATCATAATATTTTTTAAGTATATCAAATTTTTCATTAAGTGCGATGTTATCGGATAAGAAATACACCAAATTTATTATTTATTTAAACTACATTTTCATAGTGTTGTAAGTTTTTTTTAATTTTTATGTTGGTTGGGTTTTTACCCAGGGTTTTTTAGTAGGGTTTTTCTTACATCAATGTGAAATAAGAAATGTGGAGAATTTTCATGGGATAATGACTTGGAGAGATTTTGTTGAATGGTATGTATTTTCCTTATAGATGTAGAATATAATAACTTTTAATGTTGAAATGGTAAATATTTTATGTCTGAAATTATTAGGGGTACTGTTTCAAAGTGGTTTTACATAAATACAAAATAAAATATATTAAGGAATATAACATGGTTGGTAAGAATAAATATTGAAATTACATTTTGGTGTCATAAACTAGGAATTTTTAAATGTTTATTTTTATTTTTTTAATATGATTTTCTTTATAATGTTGAGGTTTTCAGTAGTGGTGGTGTGTGGTGATGGTAGTGTGGTGATGTTTAAAGGTTATGGTGTTTTTTTATTGATGTAAAACCCTTAGGTTACAATTTTTTTGAATATATGAATGATATATATTTCTTTTGATCTATTTACACACTCACACCATGTTAATGTTCCCTAATAATGACCAAATGTTTAACGATCCATTTGTTATCTCCTTCAATCAAGGATTGTGACGGAATAAATCGATTACTACTCCATATTCCCCACTATCCATTTCATGTGTAGGATGGGTTTAGATGGATTGAGTTTTGTAAGATCGTAATAGAGTAGTATGAAATATTCTTTGATGAACATATTGGGTATGGATGTGTATATAAAAGGTATACCAGTAACCCCGATAGTGTATTAAGCAGATGATACTAAATAGAGTGGGTCATGAATATTAGGAGGAGAGACTGAGGATGTTTTATTTAGTTTTCCTTCAACCCTAATATATGAGATATAATATGTATATATGGTATAAGATATGTAGAAATATGCATGGGACAATTAGGATGAAATGGATATGGCTTCAGGTACATACATTAATATGAGATGTTTTCTTTTGTGGAATGGATAAGGATGGTATTGGGAGAACATGACATTTTATGTTTGGAATATGAGTGAAAAATTGGTGGAGAATTGGTTGGTGGGTAAATCTATATTATATTCATTTAAAATACTTTATATTCTTTCTTGGGGTGTTTATTGAGTGATTCATGGTGAGGATGGGAGATAAATGGTTTAATATGTTCATATTGGTTATATTTTTTATTTATTATTTAGTATGCTTCTCCCATAAATTCAATATTGATATTGGGTATGATTTTAATGGTTATACATTTTTTGAATATATATAATCTACTTCTTATATTTCTATGTTGAGTTTTTCCATTCAGTGGGATAGTACTAGATCAGATCGTGGAGTTGTAGTTAGAGTTGACGTATATATGTATTTTTTGGTACTTTATTTTAAATATATTTTTTCAAACATATCAATCCATTGTGGGAATATTTTGGATATTGGTTTTCTGTTTAATTAAATTAATTATTTTTCTAATTTTTTTATTCATGAGTTATATAATGGTAATGCTTCTAATTTTCTAATTTTATAAGCACAATGATAGTCTCCACCCTCATACCTATTAATGGTTAGCCTAAGGTGTTACTCTCCATATCACGGCAGGCCTATGAGGGGTTCTTAGTGGATATTGGTGATGACATAATAGTATAAATTATTTGGTAGAGAGTTAAGAAAAAGATTATCATCAAGAACATGTTAAAATTTTATGGGTTTTTATGGAAACAACAACATTTGAACTCAGTCTATGATGCAAGAAAGGGAGGTGGCCTAAAACATAGGATCTTAGGTCTCCTTATGATCTCTTGCAGAGACCCAATGTTTACTGAACAGCCTATTATAATGTTTATGCTATCTTGGGAGGGATGTATAAATGAAACATTTTTTCCCTACTGTTTTAATTAGGGATGGTTTGGAAAATTAAATAATTATCAATTAATAAAATTAATAAAAAAAATTTGTTTTTTGGGGACGAGTAGCTTGGTGCCTTCATTTTAGAGATATATATTTTTCATAATCTATTCTAGGTTCATGTTATTGAGTTTTCAAATACTATCCTAGTTGACTGTATGGTATTGATCAAGTAAAGGTGGTGACCTATGGAAGAAGGAATTGGGTGATATCCATCATCAGGGATTAGTTTTTATGATGTATGTTTACCTAATTTATAGATATAAAACTAGCTTGACGAGCTCAATTTATTTCTAGTTTTGATATCTTATAATGATGAGTAAAAAAATTTTGTGTCTATTAATCAAATATAGGGACAATAAAAATTGTTTTCAATAATGTGTCTTTGGAAGAGAATAGAGGTATATGATACTTGGTATTATTTTTAGTGGCTACACCATTCAAAGATCTTATTATTGATGATGAGCTTTTACTGAAGAGAATTTCTAGTATCCCTTCATTTGGAGATCTTTATAATATGTGATTCTAGGACTATGTTTAAGGACCATTTTAATTTTCTTTGATCAAATTCATGGTGACGAGTCAATAGATCAATTATTGGAGGTCGGGTTTCATCTTGGTATTCTATATATAGTCTCCCTCATTATATTGTCTATATACTAGGATGTTATGTAGAAAGATGATGGCAATGAGTTTATACATGATCATATAGCATCATATTGAAAGTGGTTCCAAAAAGTTACAACAAGGAGTATAGTTGTTGGTGGTGCATCAATGATGTTATGGTGATTGAGGTTTCGAGTGGATGGAAGTCAACTTTAGTATTTTCTATATCTTCTACCATTGGGTCCATTAGTTTTTTACACTTTTTTAGGGAACCATAGTACTGAAATTATCTTATGTGATGCATGGTAATTAGTGATTTCAGAGTCTGGCCACCCCCTAGATCATTGTGTTATTGTCGGTCGGTTTTAATTTCATCCATAGTAACTATAGTTACCACGATGGTCATATTAGTAGTAAACAATATGGTATTATTCCACCGCAAGAAGATATATAATGATAGTCGAGTAAATAACTACAATTTTCATTCTCCAAAGATTTATAGGGGTATGTGGGGCCATGGATGTGGTCTTTGATAGTGTTTCCATGGAACCTGATGTCGAACGTAGCATACTTTAGAAACATGTGTTCCCAAGGGGGAAATGATTTTTTAAGGTACATTCTTCTTATAAACTAACCAACTATATTCATTATTTTATTCTAGATTGTTTCACACTTTTATTTCACTTTCCTTGGAATAATTCATAGGGATCCATGTGTAGAGTCTTCTAGTTCCTCCAGTGATAACTATTCTAGTTGAAGGTTAGTATATACTTCCTGATGTGTTTTGTGGTCATGATAAAGTGGGGGATTGGTATCAAAAATCATGTGATTTCACTATTTTTAGATATATTTGTAGGACATCATTCATGGAATAGGTTGGTTTTACTATTTTCATTTTATTATATATTTCTTTTATATGATAGTCTAATTCCATTATGAGGAGCACCATCATGTTGAGTTTATCAAAGAGCATGACCATCGGATTATCCATAGGTATTATGTGACATGATAATCTCAAAAATTATTCAAATTATGGGTCTCTATTTATATTCATGTGATATAATTTCCCATAATTTTTGAGGAGTTTATAAATAATTTACATGAAGATGTTTTGGATTTATACCCTTGACATGATATCCGGTTTGTGATATAGATATAGCGTGATGCCTCTCAAATTTCAATTGATCCATTCTAGATGGAATCTTTTGAGAAGAATGAGATAATGATTTAGGTAGACATCCTAATGGATATGGTTTTTAACCAACCCATTGTGTAATTTTGGGGTGCACCAATATTATTATCAAATATGGTGAGTTGTGTTCAGTATTTTTATATAAAATAATGGGGTTTGAATTAAGTGACGATCACCAACCAAAAAACTCTACCTCATATTTATAATTGGTTTCCTAGATATATAGAAAATTGTAAGGATTATTAAAAATTTTGATATCAATATAAGAGGGTGAAGGAGGAAGATATCATGAATACTACTTTAGGTGTCAATATGGGTAACTCGATTTTCTAGTTATGTTGTTTTCTTTCAAAAATTCTCTAATCATGTTCATGAGAATCAAAAAAATAATATTATATTGGTCCTTTATTGGTTAATCATTATATTTATAGATGTCATAATTGTATACTTGGGGTTATTATATGATCTTATTTAGAAACATTGGGTTGTTTTACATATCCTATAAAGCCATTATTATTATGGTAGTATTTAAAAATATATGATTGGATTATTCATGTCAATATTTCAAATAAACTAATTAGTTTCATGTGTCATTCAAATACCTAAAATATATATTGATTAGTTTTATCATTATTCAGCACTCATAGGATGGAGTGATGTCTGATGGATACATTAATAATTAAAATATAGATATGGTTTATGTTTTAAACATATAGATGGTAGTGATTTTGTATGGGTATTTTGAGTTACAATCTCTCATTTGTAACTATTGTACCTGAGGTCTTTAGTTTGTGGTGGTATTTATTTCATGACATTCGGCATGGTCACTTCACTAGTGATAACTTTTTGGTAATTAGCAATAATAGGATATTTATTTATGTTTTCTCTAGGTGGGATCTAAATCAATGATATTCGAGGTGTATTGAGTTCCTATAAGCTTATGACTTTAAGATCACCTATACCCTAGGAAATGGGAATTTAGTTTCTAATGTGTCAAATTAAAGGTCATGGTATGATATTTTTGTACTTTAGATATTTTGTGAGGGTGAAGGATGAGATTTTCGTGATTTATACTGATAGAAAGGAGTATGGTGGTAGAGGTTTTCTATTCTATTTGACCATGAAATCACCTATAGTGAATTAGGTTGGGGAGTCTCCATGTAGATCCTTGAAGATAGAGGATTTCATACACCATTTTTTCAAAGTGATTTTCCATAGTGATGGTCATAGGATGGTTGGTATTCGATAATTTGTTATGGTAATTTTAATTTTCAATTTCTGATACATTAGGATGTTATATTTGTGTTCCATAGTCAATTGTGGTAGTATATCCTAGCATTTCAATAATATTTCACTGCTCTAGGGGACTATTTTGGTGTCATGGTATGAATTGATCAATGTTAGAGTTCATGTCATAGTTCTTTGTATTCACATAGGTGAATGTAGGGAATCATATTGCAAGTGGTATTTTGAAACCATTAGATATCACTGAGTTGAATTGGAAGGGAAAATAAATTGGTTTTATCATCAGTTTACTATGATCCTAGGGATGATGTTATTTTATATGGGTAACCATGGATCAGGTAATAATAAAATCTCACTTCATTCTAATTATCAATTTGGGTGTGGTGGATAATTTGGTGATGAGGTATGTGGTTGCAGAGGAGTGAATTCAGGGGTTTTGAAGTAAAATAATTTATAATTAAGATCTTTATTTTATATCAAGAGTCTAGAGAGGATTATAGCCTGATTTTATCTCCCATTAGAACATTAGCATTTAATTCAATACTCAAATGGATGGCATGACTGAGTGGACCATCATGACACTGGAAGATATGTTTTTGGCATGTCTAATAGATTTTAGAGGATATTTGGTAACAAATATTTCATTTTATGGGTTTTATTATCAAAACAATTATTCGATATTATAATATTATGGTCACATTTGAGGTATTTAAGGGGATACCTTTTCATTTTCTTATGTGAATAACTAAGTCTGGGGATTTGGGAGTCCTTAGACCTGATGTGGTATGCAACATGACTAAGAAGATTCATATGTTGTGAGAATGTAACATTGTTGTACAATTCCATCCAAATAAATATACTGATTATAAGATGAGTACATTGGATTTCAAGGTTAATCACCATGTGTTCTGGTGGGAAACCCCTAATTTCGGGTAGAAAAGGATTAATTGGGGGAGTAAGTTTTCTGACTTGTTTAATTGTGGTTTTGACGTTTTGTGTCATGTTGGAATGGTGGAATATTTGGTGGGGATTCCTTTGCTAATGGGTTGGATCCATGAAGTATTTCATATGGAATATCTTTTGGGTTATCATCATCATCATAATTCTCATATCACTTATAGTGGAAATTTGGATTTTGAGGATAATTTGATGTACGTAGAATTGTCAGTTGTGATTTAATATCATCTAGAGAAGGTGTTACATAGGTAAGATATTCCATTGGTTTATGGTCTTTGGTATCATGTTGTCATTGGAGAGATTACATTGGAATGAGAGTCCCAAAATGTAAAATTTTTATCCCAAGATGTTTCAATTTTTTATTTTCATATTTATGATATTTATAAAGATTAATTTAATTGAATAGAGTAAATTTAATTATATTTTTCATGATTTTTTTCTCATAGTTTCATTTCATTCATTGGATTGTTGCATTGACTCATTTGAGAGATACCTCCTAGGATGTCTTTAGGTGGGTCTATGTGTTATTTTTTTCTAGTTTTATTTATTATTCCACAGGATAAAAATAATTTAAGAGGTATGAGATGAATTTTTCAAAAACTCCATGGTGCATTAAATGGTAAATTTTTTTATAGTTTTAGGTTTTCTGTTGATATATTAAAACTTATTTGTGTTATGTGTTGTGATGTGAGGGGAAATTTTTAATTATTATATGTGGTGTGGTATTGGTGGATATGAAATCAGACCTCAAGATGATGGATTAATTGGCCTGATCATTTAAGTAACTCTTACATAATATCATTTAATCAATGTAATGAATCATTTTCAAGTATTAGTTGAGTTATTGCGGAGGTACAGAGTTTCATAATGAAGCATTTGGAACAAGACATGGATATTTTGGATTGGATCCTAATATTCATCAATAAAGAGAAAAATATGACATGGATATTTGGTTGTGTCATAGCTTAACCCTGATTTTTAAATATCTATGATTAATTTAAAGCATGATTTCTAAAATTGTTTGACAATAACCCATTTCAAGATGGTGTAAAGGGTTGTGTTATGGTTTTTTTTATAAAACAAGGTTTTATAGCCCTTAGTCCCAAATCTTATTATGTACCACAAAGGGGAGGTTGAATAAGTGGAACACACTAATTATGAATAATTTTAATTCAACATAATACACATTATATAGTTATTTATCAACATAATATAAAATCACAACTTCCCCTCTTGTGTAGTAAAAAACTATTAGGGTAACATTACTTATTTACAAGTATTGGACTATTGGCCTACAGCATTCCATGTTGGATATTCCCCCCAACATAGAAAATCCATTATATTCATAAATCATATATAGAAAAAATTCCCATTATTTTTTTCACCTATTCTAGTGTAAAATGGAAGAAACAAATTATTCAACAAATGATCATGTAATAATGGACATCAATTTGATCATATTGTTATCTTTTCAAATGGATGTTGGTTATACTTTATGGGTATATGGATTAAGATATCTTCACATATATTCCATCATGATCACCAAAAAATTTGTTGGACTTATAAATACATCTATATATTATGTGATATGAATCTTTTTAATCATTTGTGAATACTGAGGTGTGTTTTTGATTTGTAGGATCGATATGATACTGATTGCAGTATCGAAGTTATGGTGTAGATGCTCAATAAACAAGAGGGGGTGAATTGTATACATTAGAAATTCCTTAAGGAAATTTTTTATAAACAAAATTCACAACACCTATAAGTTCTACAAACATTCTTAATTCATAAAATGTAGTTCCGAAAATATGACTCCGAAAATGTGATTCTAGAAATGAAACTTACAAAAAGATTACAACAAAAATTATTATACCTTAAAGCATATCTAATCCTATTTAATCACAGTACAAGAATAAAGAAGTATAAGATAGTTATACATTCCTCAACAACAACAAATACAGTGTAAATCAAACTTAAAACAGTACAAGTAACAAGTATAGAAATATTTTACCCCTAATAGTAGGTTATCCAACAACCCTGGATAAATGTTATTTGATTTATACATTCAAGAAAATATTTCATACCCAAACCCAGGTAATCCCTCAATCCAATGATCAGTGTCTGTCTTGTCATCCGTTGAAGCCCTCATGTTAGAAAGAAATCAGAACCTCTATCTTCCAAACCCGGAAGCCCGTGATCTACATGATCAGAGTCTGCACGAAGCAAGTCTGAACAAGTTGTTCACACATGAACAAGTTGTTCACAACAACCACACAAAGCACTAAGAGTTTAAATAGCCTCTCTCTCTCTAGAATTAACTTCAACAGAATATAAGTAAGTTTTTCTAAAAGTTGGTTCAGTTCTTTTTCAAATGAGCCCCTATTTATAGGTACAACTTCAATGGTCTGCTCCCTCCTTTAACGTTCATATTTTTACTTGAATTTTGGAAGGAATTATAAAAGTGTCACTCAAACAATAGTTAGTTAGTAACTGAATGCATGAAATCGATTTATAACTAAATCATGAGTAAGAAAAAATATGGTTTCGTGACCAAATTCATTTTTCAGAATGTAAGGAAAATAAAAGTTCAGAGTCTAACCAAAAAACCATTCGGTGTCTATAACAAATATGTATTGGGATTCATTTGTCAATGGAATTTGGAACCTGATTTCTATAGAATTATGGAGTCTGAATTTCAAGGAAATTTGGAGACTAAATTCATTTGAATTTGGAGTCGGAACATACAATGTTCGGAGTCTGAATTTATAATAATTTGGAGTCTGAACATACAATGTTCGGATTCTCAATTCAAAGAACTCCGAATCTGAACTAAGAAAGTTCAGAGTCTGAATTCATAAGAATTCAGAGTATGAACTTAAAAAGTAAGGATTCCGAATTCAAAGAACATAGAGTCTGAACTGAGAATGTTAGGAGTCTGAATTCATAGAATTCAGAATCTGAACTCAGAGAATTCAGAACTTGAATTCAGATCCTGAAAACAGAATGCTCTATATCTAAGTATTTATAAGATTCGGAGTTTTTTGGATATGAAACTGAATTTTATACTTATATAGAAAATGAGATTGATTATAACATGAAAAATGAATAACATGTAAAGATAAATTTTCCTTGGGGAAGGAAAACATTCCTTATCATGTAAAATATTAGTGAAAATGAAATTTTCCTTAGGATAGGATGTTTTTGATTTTCAAAACATGAATTAATGGATAATTCATAAGGAAACCTTATTGACTCAACAATATCCCCAAACATGAAGGAATGAAAAATTCATAAGGAAACCTTATTGACTGAACAATCTCCCCCTTTTTGGAGAGCTCAAACATCCTTACAAAAACGAATATAAGGACTTAGAAATTTTATAGACATGTAAATAAAACTTATCTCCCTTAATATATGGAAAATGATGATAATGACTAACACCACTTAGGCTTCGAAACCAGTAAGGATCATATTCTTAATTTTTAAAATGATTCTTATCATTTTATTGCAAACAGAAATCTCCTTGGATAAGAACTCCCCCTTAGATGAACTCCCCCTTACTTAGGGAAATTTGTTATTTTCTTAGAATTTTTATCTCCTTTCTCACCCTTTGTGATTCTCAAAAGGGAATACAGGGAATGGAAAAGAAAATATTGAACATGAAATGTTAGTACTAGATAAAAAATATATGAAGACCAAAACAAAAATTTCATTAGGATTGGAAATATTTGTATAAGGAAGGAATACCAAAAAAGATCAGAATTGGGTAATTTTATCCTTCCTTCTCCTTCATCATCAACATTTTTACTATTGTTTTGAGCTTCTTGAGCTCCTTGTGGTCTCCATATTCTATTTTAAAATCTAATCATGATCCTTAGTTTTCATCTCAATGGATTTGATTATTTCTTCTTGAGCCTTGAGAGATTATGCCTACCCCTTTAAAACTTCTACTAGCATAGAAAATTTTACTTTAAGCTCGATTATATGATCTATTTTTCTTTTAAATCTTTGAGAAACTGAATACAACTTCCCATTCAGGTCTTTTAATTCTAGTATCAATGAATTTTCTTCTAGAGTGAGTTTCTTCTCAAAACTGTTTGTAAGATCCTTGATCTGCACTTCTTCAGTGTCGAATGCGTCATTGACACTTTCTTATAACTCCTCAATAATTTTCATGTCTGCTATGTTTTTCTTTGACCAGATGGTCATCTTATTGCATGATCTTCTATGAGCATTGTTATTTAGGAAGAAAGTTTTGATGTTTGCCTCAAGCTTGATACATTTATCCATCACTATGGATACAGAATCTCATTTCTGATTTAAGGAGTGTTAAAGCATCTGGCATCTAGAGTCTATTCTGGGAAACATTAATATAGTGCCAACAAGCTTCTTCAAGGACTAAACCACAAAATCATATCCTATAGAGGATGATTTCGAATCAGAAACATTTCTTGGTGATGATTCTTTTTCTATCTCAGTAGCTTTCCTCTTTGAAGATCCACCAGTATCCTTCTTCTTAATCGCAGCCTTGGTGGGTGTATCAACTACCACATGTTTTCCACTATCAGCTTTTGAAATAGGTTACACATGGTCAGGCGATTCTTGCTTACTATCAGATAACTGAATAATTTTATCTTCCTCTACCTCCTCTTTCTCTGCTCATGCCTCAACATCTTCTGGATGAATAAAATCTCTATTGATTCTTTCTTCTTCAGAAAACTTATTTACTTTGTCTTCATTCTTTTCTTCATCCTTTCTATGAGTATCATGCTTTGGTGATTCATCTTGAGATGTTTGGATTGATAATTTTTCTGATGGACTTTCCTTTTGATTAAAATCCTCAAATTTCCTTATTAGATCTTTGGTATCTCCACTACCAGCTTCTACTTATTCTTCTTCTACTACTTGTTTTACTACTGTTTCATTGTCTTCTTTCACTTGGACTTTTTCCAAAGTCACATATTTCTTTTCTAGTGTCTCTGGTAATGATTCTATCTAGAAGGATTCTGGTATAGGAAACTTCTCAGATACTTTTTCTATGACCTTCAAGAGTGATTGTACTGTTTCTTCCTCTGAAGACTTCTTATTTTTCTTCTTTTCTTTTTCTTTCTTCTTAATCTCATTATAAGTCTATTAATTTAAATCTTTTTCTTCAGCAAGATCCAAACCAAAGCTAGGATACCATTCTTTCTTTTTCTCTTTGGATTCCCTCAAATTTGTTACTACCTCATCCAAATATGATTTTTTTGCTTCATAGGCATTGGTGGTGTGGATTAGGTTTCCTTGGCTTCTGGGGATTTTTCTTTTTCTTCTAGTTCCTTCAGCTTCCTCTTCCTTCCTCCTTTCTTAGAGGTCTCAATGGTCTCATGTTTCATCAAAATTGCGCTAGTTTCTTCTTCATGCAAGTCATAGAATCCTGTAGATTCTTTAAAAAATCCAACATTCATCATTCTCAAAGTGTCATCACTTACCAGCATGACTTTTCAATTCCTTGGCATAGAGCTACATGGTATTTTGAAGGACTCTAAACACCGAACATTTAGCTTTGAGAGAATGGATGGATACATGATAATCTGAGCCTTCAAGTTTCCATTTTATATATTCAAAATTGTATCAGAATATTCTTGACCAAGATGATCTTTCTTAGATTCACTATGAAATCCAAGATATACATATGACTCTTCTTCAAAGTATCCTTGTCCCCTTTTCTCTAAATGATAAATCCATGCCCACATAATTCTATAATCCGATCAATTGTAGATAGGTGAATAATTTTTGGAGTCTGAACATCTGAAAGACTGATGCAATCTATATCCTTCACCTTAACAAGGCTTCCATGAACATCCGACAACTTATGAGAAAAAAACTATGCTTCTCTTTCATAAGGAATGTCAATCAAACTCACTGCCTTGATGTAAGAAAGAGCATATGTCTTCCCATAGCTATTGAAAGTGATCATATCTTTTCCTTCTACCATGAAAAAACTAATTGACTCATAGAATTTAAATAAAAATCTGTATAAACCAGATCCTGCGATCCTTGTTTCGATACGTAAACAGTCTCCCATCCATTCAGCTTGATGTTCTTTGAGATAATAGAATCATACTTAGCAAAGAAATTTGGATGTACCAACCTTTCTCTTTAAATCTGCCATTTAGAAATAGGTTTGATAATTGACATGTCTTTCTGAGAGGATATTTCGACAAACATTCGGAGTTCAGGAAACCTTGAAAATCCAGAATGGACATTTGTACAAGGGATGAGCGTCTGCATGCCCGAGCTTGAGTTTCAATGTGGGACGACCATATGGTTGTCCTTTAGATAGGAAAGGGATTTGACGGTTCATCTTCCATACTCAGTCCATTGGTTGAAAAATGTTGTGATCAGATATGATAGTTGAGATGATAGCTAGAAGGAAATTTTGATAGAATCCGATATTTTTAGGTTTTAAGAAAAACATTCATATTTTAAAAAAAAATTAATACGAAAAATTTGAAAATAGATAAAAATACCAAAAAATAATAGGTTATTACAAAAAATAAAGGAAGGAAAAAAGACCTTCTATATTGCAAGGTAGATTATTCATAATGGGGAAAATTCATCTTGAAGAACGTTAGATTCTGAAAATTTTGATTATGAAAATGTTTGCAATGAAAATTTTTATTTCAAAAAACATCATTATGAAAAATTAAAATATGAAAATATTCATTACGAAAATTTTATATACGAAAATCATAATTACGAAAATTTTATGTACAAAAATCTTCATTACAAAAATCTTATGTATGAAAATATTCATTATGAACATTTTAAGTACCAAAATTTTCATTACGAAAACTTTAAGGACCGAAATCATCATTACGAAAATTTTAAGTACAAAAATCGTCACTATAAAAATTTTAAGACTATGGAAAAAAATTAGACTGCGAAAAATTTTAGACTACCAAAATCATTATGAAAATTAAGAAACAATTTTACTCCCCTTGTGAAAAGAGTTCCTTACTGTAAGGAAATTGTTACAACATGAAGTTAAAATGTATGATTACCTTATGGTTGTCATTCCTATCTTCAGTTTAATATATTCAAATCTATTTGTGGTAATGATTTTGTTAATATATCAGCATGTGGATCTTGTGTTCTGATAAATTGAAGAATGGTATCCCCTTTTTGTTTGTGATTTCTAAGAAATGACAAGTTCCAGAGGTACTTTTTCAATCCATTCTGCATCCACCAAAATCAGCATCCAAATAACTTTTTAAAACAAAATCTTTTCTAGAAGTATAAAAGATTTCTAGATTCATGGTTCTATTTACCTAGAGAAAATTTATTTTCACTGCCTTTAAATGATATTCCTTAGGATTTTATTGATATCTTGTACATAATCATACTAAAAAAATTAAGCCTGGATGACTAGCTATAAAGTAAAGTAAACTTCCTATCATACCTCTAAAGGATTTTTGATCTACTAGTTTCCTAGCTTCATGAAGATCATGTGTATTTGATGTACCAATGGGAATACTTATTCTCTTAGTATTTTTATATCTATACTTTTTAAGAAGATAATTAATATAATTATGTTGGGATATATATATTCCTTCTGGTTTTTGAGAAATTTGAAAACAATGTAAAAAATTATAACCCACCAATCATACTCATTTCAAACTCTAATTTTATTAGATTCGGAAAGGAATCAGTTAAAGATTGCTGAGTTGAACCAAATATATTCTCATCAACATAAATTTGAACAATAAAACCATTTTTCTTGTCTTTCATTATAAAAAGGGTTGGATTATCATTTTCTTTAAATATAATTATTTTGATGAAAAATCATGTAAGTCTATCATACCATTCTTGAGGGGCTTGCTTGAGTCCATAAAAATATTTTGCAGGATTAGAAACATGTTCAAGATGTTTTGTATCTTCAAAACCAGGATTTTGTTCAACAAAAAATACCTCTTGAACATAACCATTAAGGAAAGTACATTTAATATCCATTTGAAAAAGATTGAAATTGAAGAATTCTGCAAAGTCTTGTAGAATACGAAAAATTTCAAGAATAGATATTGGAGAATAGGATTCTTCATAGTCTGTTCCTTCTTGTTGATAATAGGCTTTAGCAACAATTTTCGATTTATTTCTATAAATGATTCCATTTTCATAACATTTATTTCTAAAGACCCATTTACTCTAATAACAGATGTTTACTTAGGACTTTCAACCAAGTTTTAAACATTATTCCATTCGAATTCATTTAACTCATCTTTTATAGCTTTTATCCAATCATCATCACCTAATGATTCATCAGTGATTTTTGGTTGTTAAAAAAGGAATATTAAATGTTCTATTTCATTCTTTAAGGTACTTCTAGTCCTTACTGGTTGATTTAAATCACCAATGATACTATTACTGGTATGATTCTTTAGAAACAACTAATTTGAGTTTTGTTAAACCTGTTCATCAATGTAGGGTAGGAAGTCTTCTGGGGTAAATGATTAAGAATTAATTTCTAGAACATTTTCCTTGTCAGAAGGATCTTCTATCAAAGGCTGATAGTCAGTTTTTTAATACACATCTAAAGATGTAGGTTTTGGTTGTTTAAAAACAAAAGGATCAGTTTCATCAAATTTAGCATGTACTATTTCTTCAACAGTGCAAATTTTTTATTGAATACTCTATAAGACTTAAAAGATATGGAGTAGCCTAAGAGAATTCCTTCATTATATTTAGGTGCAAATTTTTGTATATTATCTTTTGTATACAGAATGAATACCTTCAAACCAAAATCCTTTAAGTATGAAAGTCTAGGTTTTCTACTATTCCATAACTCATAAGAAGTTTTATTAATAAATGGTATAATAAAAACATGATTTATAGTATAACAAGTAGTACTTACAACATCAACCCAAAATTTTTTGGCTATTGAATATTTAATCAACTTGTTTCCTGTTATCTACTAATGAATTCAATTTCTTCATTCAACAACACCATTTTGTTGAGGTGTTCTGGGTGCTGAGATGTTATGAGTAATTTATTTTCTACTACAAAAAGTTTCAAAATCAGAATTTTGAGAATTCTCCTCTATGATCACTATGAATTGTTATCAAATGAAGGTTTTTCTCATTTTTTACTTGGGCTCAAAAACTTTTGAAATAATAAAAATCGTCAGATTTCATTGCTAGAAAATAAACACACATAAATCTAGTGTAATCATCAACTAAGACAAATACATAATATTTGCCTCCAATGCTTCCAGTTTGTGTTGGAACAAAAAGATCCTTATGCACTAACTGTAATGAATTAGTGGTTGAGACTTCACCAACTAATTTAAAAGTGGATTTAGGTTTCTTTCCATATTGACAAGGATCACAATGTAACACCCCGAGATTTTATGAAAAATATTCTTTTTAATTTCATTAATGTCTTGTGTTATACGCTACACCAAAAGGAGATTTCACAACACACATCTCTGACCTGGCTTGAATTACACGCAATCACGACCTTCCATGATAGCGTGTGTTATACGCAACACCAAGTTTCGCTAAACAACGATATGCTATTAAGATATTATTAAAACTAGCCGTTATGAATAGTAATAACCACTTTTGAAATTTTGTAAATTTTATTTTTCAAAATGGACTTCATTTATGGATTAGGAGTATCTAATTTAGCCTAAGGTGAAATTTTGGTAATTTTCGGATAACTTTCATATTTTGATGAATAGTGGAAATTACTAAATTTTAATTAAAAACAACTTTTTCAATCGAAATAATTAATAGTTATAAATTATTAATTTGAGTGGTTTTAAAGTATATTTAGAATATATTTTTACAATTTAATACAATGTTGGACATTGGATGTAATTTCACATTTAAACCAGTTATAAACATGTGTCAATCTTTTGATAGTTATTATCTCTTAAAAACACGCTATTTGTTGTGACAGCGGAAATTAATTATAAAAATAATTAATGCAACTTATATGTTGGGAATTTTGTAAAATAGAAATCATTTTTGAATTCGGAATATCAATTATAGCCTAGGGTGAAATTTTGGTACTTTTCTGAAAACTTTCAATTTTTGATGAATAGTGAAACCACTAAGTGGTAGGTTAAAAACTGAATTTTGCATAAAACTTAATTTTACCGCTTCTGTGAATGGAATTTCGAAAATCCGACATACACGGTAAATATCAAGGACTAAAATGTGGTTCAATTAGATGAAAAGAATTTTTGGTGAATAGTAACTTTTTACGTTTTTTTACCACGGTTAATAGTAAATAGGGTAACTAAGGATAAATCTGATATTATTATTAACCTAACACATGTCCTAATTCTATTGGACAAGTGTAATTCGACCAAAAAAAAACTTAGGAATAAAATATGACCATTTAGGTCCACTTGGATTAGATTAGGACATTTATTATTAATTTATTTAAAGAAGGGTTAAAATAGTTAAAATCAAAGTTTAATAAGTAAATCATTTTTAATATGGGGTTATACATAAGATAAATTCGACAATAAATATTCATTATAAATCTAAAAAGATTTCCTACATGATGGTATTTTATTTATAATTTTTAGACATTAAATAATTTAATTTATTTATGACACAATGATGATGCAGTAATTATCTTATTAATGAAATATTGACATAATTGATGTTATAAACACCAAAATAAATGTAATTTGAGACTTTTTATGAATTACAGTAATTTTCTAGGTTACTATGATATATTATTGTTGATTTAATCAACTTGGTTCGAACATATAATTCTGTTATGACTTTCAAAAAAATCATATATCAAATAGTGTCAAAATTGACACAAAATATTTTTTAAATCAAATATTATATTATTAATTGTTATTTTATTCCTAAAAATTTAAGGATCGGCCAAATGACTTAGATAAGGATATATATATTAATAATAAACAATTTGGGGTTCGTTTGGCATGTTACAGTAAGTGTATTAACCATATAGTGTAAGAAAACAAAAAGACACGGTAAAAGTTAAATTATTTAACTTAGAGTTAAATCTAATTGATAAGATTAAAATAATAACCTAAACTTGTATAAATCCTACTTTTTGATAGTATTTCGACCCATCACACTTTAGCTTCGAAATAAGACCCTTTGGAACCATTATAAACTGATTTTGACTTTATTATAAAATAATATTTTGAGATATTCCTAAGGTGCCCCTCTCCTCCCTTATAAAAGGGAACCTCCTCCCCCTCCTCCTCACACCAATTTGAGCTCTCAAGCTCGGCCAAGCCCTGCCATTTTCTCCTCTCCACTTCCCTAGAATAATCCATAAGGTCCTGGTCTTCCTCAAAGACCAATATTAAATCCCTAAGTGGAGGATTCAAAGAGGCGTTCCAAAGAAGAGGTAATATCCATTACCGATCTTTTCAATTTATTTCTTCTTCAACTTCTTCTTATTTAGTTGTTTCATGATAAAGTAATAACATCAGTATTACTTACATACTGATATGTTATTATAAATATGAAACAACCCTAATTCACCTTCTATCCATCCTACGGAAAAATGAAATCACCGCGCGTGCGTACGTACGGAATACCGTCTCCACGCCGTGGTGTACTCTATTTTCCACCATCACCTTAAAAGGATGGGTATAATGGTGTAATGAGTAACTATATATAATTATAATAAAGTGATATTGATACTTGAATAGTATAAATACACTTAAATACAATTCCATGATCATAGGAACGATATCATCACTCGTGCGTACGTACGGAATACCGTCTCCACGATGTGATGCGACTCGTTCTACATGATCTTCATTTCATACTGATTATATAAATGAATTGAATGAATGAATATGATATATATTAAACTAATACCATTCTGGAAATGAGGTATCTATAACCTAAAGAAAAGAATAAGAATTTATTCGACAAAACACGCATAAGAACAAAAAGTTATAAACACCCAAATAACAAGTAGCGATGAAATATTACTACTAAGAAGCTAAGAATATGACCATATATGATATCATATCAATATGTATGATTCTGGAATAAGTCAATAACATTATTTAAACCATTATACAGGAGCTTCGGACACGTACAAAGCAAATCGGACCTAAGGTAAGGGAAATATCACAATCTCATTTTTATCCGAGATTGTTTATACGTAAGTATTTACTGGGGTGTATTTTATCATCCACATCCCTGTTTCCTCAATATGTAATATTATTTACATTCACCTAAAATTTTTTAAATCCTATTTTACCCTTAGGTGAGTTTTTAGTAAATGATATGAAAGGAATCTTTTGTCATTTTTCATACGAGGTACTTTTTTGACTTTTCCAACAAAAGTACGAGAAGAATGTTTTTTTAACTTATACGACATGAATGGGTTTTTAAAACATTATTTCCAAGAAGCTTCCTTTACAAGTTTTCAAGTTTATTTTTAATCAAATTCTTTTAGTTTAAATTTTTATGACATTTTAAGAAAGGAAAAATGTTTTTGAAGAAGAAAGGATATTTTCCTCAAGAATGGAGTTCAAGGGTTTTATCAAAATTATTTTCCATATAAGATAAAAAAGGGTTCTGTTTTTATCCCTATTATTACATTGATTTGATTATTTTTTGAGGGAATTATTTTTATGGAGTCATTTACCTTATATTATTTGTTTTATGATGTCATGATGTTTCAAGAATCCCATTTTTGTTACATGTGTTATGCGATGATGTATGATTTATGATAATGTGGCACACATAAGAAAGGATTCATTATAAGATGGGTGGGACCTATATCTCCCTCCAATGCATTGGGTAAAGATTTTATATCTCATGAGATAGACATGGCTGAAATGGTAGGTTATACCGGTTCAGTGAAACAGGACTGAAACGAGGGCTACTCGATTCAGAAAGGGACTTTGTCCACTAAGATAGTCTTGGCAATGAGTCTTGACTAACAAGAAATGATTCTCTATGATTATGTGTGTATGACACAAAGTTTCATGTTTTATGTTATGATTATTGTGATTACATTTCACTTCTATGATTTATCCCATGTTATGATATTATGAGCTCTTTTGCAGGTTAAGATTTCCAAAATCTATGTTCTTATGTATATGATGTGATTGAAATTTCTTTTGTTTACCCTTACTGAGCATTTGAGCTCACCCTTTTATGTTTTCTTTTCCCCAAGATATAAAGAAAGGTTTTAGGTAAAAAAAGGAAGATCATTATGGGAGATATTGAAGATCTTTCACCATGATTAGAAGATTACGTTCCGAGTTTCCAAAGACACTAAACTATTACGATCCTTGTGTGTGTGTTTTTTTATGTACTAAGTATTACAAAAAAGTATTGTAATTTCCATGTACGTCAAGATATGGGTCTCTACAGTTGGTATCAGAGGAAAGTTTTAGTCAACCTTTGGAAAATAGGATGCGAGAACTTTAGTGAGATCCCAAGAGATATTTATAAGGTTTGTCTAGGGATGTCCCTAAGGATAAGTATACGTATAGGATACAGTCCTATAACTATGGTAACGATCTTAGAATTTAACCTAAGAAGTTAGATATTGAGGATACTCCCCCTTTATTATGTTGTTTTCCCTAGCATGATTTTTTCCTCTCACACTATTCTTTTTGGGTTTTAGACAATGGTTGGAACCCGAAGGAACCGTGTTGATCAATGAAATGGACAATGCAATAATTGCCCTCCTGAACAAACAAATGTTATGGGAGATGGAGTGCAAAATCTTATTGCTATACTTACACAAGCTATGAATCATTCTGGACTTCCAAATGAGCAGAGAAGGGAACAATATTCTATTGAGTCCTTCATGAGGCAACGTCCACCTTCTTTCAGTGGGACTTCTGATCCACTTGTTGCTGAACAATGGATCAGTACCACTAAAAAGATATTTTCAGTTCTTCACTATTCTGAACATGATAAATTCATCTTAGCAGTATATCGTTTGGAAGGTGAAGCTGATCAATGGTGGAATCTTATCAAGAATACGAGGCCAAGAGATGAAATTGAGTCCATGGAATGGGACGAGTTCAAGAACTTGTTTTTCAGTAAGTACTTCCCTCGTATTCTTCGAACAAAGATGGAAAAGGAGTTTCTTGAGCTGAAGAAGAAGGATGATGAATCTGTTGGTATATACGAAGCGAATTTTACAATACTTGCAAGGTATGCATCTGGCATTATCATCCAACCTGAAAGTAAAGTTGATCGATTTCTCAGTGGATTAAAACCAAGTCTTCGAAGGGCATTGGCTATAAGAGACTTCAGTAGCTATGAAGAAATTGTGCGTTGTGCTATCAAGGTAGAAATGGAAGTTGGTGTTACATATCCATCTCAGGGTTTTGACAAGAAACGAAAGATGGAGTTCAAGGAGAAATCTCAGAATAATGGTGAAAATAAGCTGAATGTTTCCTTATGCTCAAAGTGTGGAAAGAAGCATGGTGGAGATTGTCTTAAAGGGACTAGAAAATGTTTTAAGTGTGGAAAAGAAGGTCATCGAGCAGCTGAGTGTCGAAGTAGTGGGAAAAGGGTTTCTAATGATGTGAATAATGAAAAACCTGTAGAGAACGCACCACCAACACTTCAATGTTTCAAGTGCAAGGAGATGGGACATTATGCCAATAAATTCCCTAATCCAAGGGTTAGTGATGATCGACATGAGCAACCGCTTAAGACAAAGGATAAAGGGAAGTCACATGCGATCACTATTGGCGATGTTGAATATGAAAACGATGTGGTGGAATGATTAAGTTTTTATGTAATGGGATTCCAAAATAATGTTGTATATAGTATCGTGTAATATTGGAATATTTATGTTTTGGATTTCAATAATTTTATGGTACCAGTAACCATGAAAAGTGATTGAGACATTTTTGGTAAACAGATGATATGAGAATAATGAAGGGATAAGAAGATAATAAGATGTTTTATTGTATTCATGAACTCAGGATTGATATAAGGACTAAGTGATATCATGGTTTGAGTATATAGAATTTTGAGGATTTTGGTATGTGGAAAGTGTTAACTTTAAACTGCATTCATGTTTTCACTAAGGTATTCAAGATAATACATGATTAAGGACTTTGAATGTTTGGAATGTGACCAACATAACATATCTTATGATATATGGGGATCAACGATGGTATTAAATCTCTGGTAATCATTTTCACTATGTTATGAGAGTGGACTGCAGTATTATGGATAAGCCTAAAGATTGAAATGGATTATATTGGACATAAGTGAGTATTGTTTATGGATAGAAGTTTTTTTTCGACATTATTGATGGGATGTTATAGTAATGTAGTTTTAGAAAAAGGACAACCTGAAGGACGGGCGACATCCCATCGCTTCGGACAAGGCTGTGGGAATCGAACCCACAACCAAAGTGCGACTGGCCTTTATCGCCTACCACTGGCCTACAGGAAGTCCCTGTTTAGTAGAAACTAGTTTTATTATATTAAGCAGTATGATATATGAATTATAAGTTCATTTTAGGAACCATATATCATTAATCTCACTATAGATGGACTTATGTAGTTTTTTAATAACTTTTTTAACCTTTTAAGACAGATGGAATGACCCATTATTCTATCACATGATCTGCTAACACATCACGAATGAAAAATTCAACTTCATTTCTTTAAGAGATGAAGTACAAATTGTCCAAAGAACGACAAATAGTGAGACTATACCAAAATCACGAAAGTATTTCTTCTAATTCCAATTTCATCAACCTTAGGGAAATGATCTTGAAAACCAAAAATGTTGTCCTAGTGCTCTTATATCTGATTAATCAGATGGTACCTTAGATCGTCACAAATTTATGGATTTGTGATTGCTAGCTTTTCCATAGCCATGTTCTCTACCACTCTCCATCAGAACATGATGGTTAGATTTCTCATCCATATCCATATTTTCAACTATGTGGAAACCCAGTGATTAGTTTATTTGGGTAACCATTACGTTTCATACTTTTGTTTTTAAAGATTAGTTTTGGTATTCCTTTTTACGATGTGGGTTTCGATTAAAGAAACTTTCGATTAGTAAACCATTTATAACCCCGACGAATTTCGAGGGCGAAATTCATTTTAAGGGGGGTAGAATGTAACACCCCGAGATTTTATGAAAAATATTCTTTTTAATTTGATTAATGTCTTGTGTTATACGCTACACCAAAAGGAGCTTTCACAACACAAATCTCTGACCTAGCTTGAATTACACGCAATCGCGACCTTCCACGATAGTGTGTGTTATACGCAACACCAAGTTTCGCTAAACAACGATATGCTATTAAGATATTATTAAAACTAGCCGTTATGAATAGTAATAACCACTTTTTGAAATTTTGTAAATTTTATTTTTCAAAATGGACTTCATTTATGGATTAGGAGTATCGAATTTAGCCTAAGGTGAAATTTTGGTAATTTTCGGATAACTTTCATATTTTGATGAATAGTGGAAATTACTAAATTTTAATTAAAAACAACTTTTTCAATCGAAATAATTAATAGTTATAAATTATTAATTTTAGTGGTTTTAAAGTATATTTAGAATATATTTTTACAATTTAATACAATGTTGGACATTGGATGTAATTTCACATTTAAACCAGTTATAAACAAGTGTCAATCTTTTGATAGTTATTATCTCTTAAAAACACGCTATTTGTTGTGACAGCGGAAATTAATTATAAAATTAATTAATGCAACTTATATGTTGGGAATTTTGTAAAATAGAAATCATTTTTGAATTCGGAATATCAATTATAGCCTAGGGTGAAATTTTGGTTCTTTTCTGAAAACTTTCAATTTTTGATGAATAGTGAAACCACTAAGTGGTAGGTTAAAAACGGAATTTAGCATAAAACTTAATTTTACCGATTGTGTGAATGGAATTTCGAAACTCCTACAGACACGGTTAATATCAAGGACTAAAATATGGTTCAATGAGATGAAAATAATTTTTGGTGAATAGTAACTTTTTACTTTTTTTTACCACGGTTAATAGTAAATAGGGTAACTAAGGGTAAATATGATATTATTATTACCCTATCATATGTCCTAATTCTATTGGACAAGTGTAATTCGACCAAAAACAAACTTAGGAATAAAATATGACCATTTAGGTCCACATGGATTAGATTAGGACATTTATTATTAATTTATTTAAAGAAGGGTTAAAATAGTTAAAATCAAAGTTTAATAAGTAAATAATTTTTAATATGGGGTTATACATAAGATAAATTGGACTATAAATATTAATTAGAAAGATAAATAGATTTCCTACATTATGGTATTTTATTTATAATTTTTAGACATTAAAGAATTTAATTTATTTATGACACAATGATGATGCAGTAATTATCTTATTAATGAAATATTGACATAAATGATGTTATAAACACCAAAATAAATGTAATTTGAGACTTTTTATGAATTAAACTAATTTTATAGGTCACTATGATATATTAGTGTTTATTTAATCAACTTGTTTAGAACATATAATTCTGTTATGACTTTCACAAAAATCATATATCAAATAGTGTCAAAATTGACACAAAATAGTTTTTAAATCAAATATTATATTATTAATTGTTATTTTATTCCTATAAATCTAAGGTTAGGCCAAATGACTTAGATAAAGATATATATATTAATAATAAACAGTTTGGGGTTCGTTTGGCATGTTATAGTAAGTGTATTAACCATATAGTGTAAGAAAACAAAAAGACACGGTAAAAGTTAAATTATTTAACTTAGAGTTAAATCTAATTGATAAGGTTAAAATAATAACCTAAACTTCTATAAATCCTATTTTTTGATAGGAGTTCGACCCATCCCCACTTTAGCTTCGAAATAAGTCCCTTTGGAACCATTATAAACCGATTTTGACTTTAATATAAAATAATATTTTGAGATATTCCTAAGGTGCCCCTCTCCTCCCTTATAAAAGGGCACCTCCTCCCCCTCCTCCTCACACCAATTTGATCACTCAAGCTCGGCCAAACCCTTCCATTTTCTCCTCTCCACTTCCCTAGAATAATCCTAGAGGTCCTGGTCTTCTTCAAAGACCAATATTAGTTCCCTAAGTAGAGGATTCAAAGAGGCGTTCCAAAGAAGAGGTAATATCCATTACCGATCTTTTCAATTTCTTTCTTCTTCAACTTCTTCTTCTTTAGTTGTTTCATGATAAAGTAATAACATCAGTATTACTTACATACTGATATGTTATTATAAATATGAAACAACTCTAATTCACCTTCTATCCATCCTACGGAAAAATGAAATCACCGCGCGTGCGTACGTACGGAATACCGTCTCCACGCCGTGGTGTACTCTATTTTCCACCATCACCTTACAAGCATGGGTATAATGGTGTAATGAGTAACTATATATAATTATTATAAAGTGATATTGATACTGAAATAGTATAAATACACTTAAATACAATTCCACGATCATAGGAATGATATCATCACTCGTGCGTACGTACGGAATACCGTCTCCACGATGTGATGCGACTCGTTCTACATGATCTTCATTTCATACTAATTATATAAATGAATTTAATGAATGAATATGATATATATTAAACTAATACCATTCTGGAAATGAGGTATCTATAACCTAAAGAAAAGAATAAGAATTTATTCGACAAAACACGCATAAGAACAAAAAGTTATAAACACCCAAATAACAAGTAGCAATGAAATATTACTACTATGAAGCTAATAATATGACCATATATGATATCATATCAATATGTATGATTCTGGAATAAGTCAATAACATTATTTAAACCATTATACAGGAGCTTCGGACACGTACAAAGCAAATCGTAACTAAGGTAAGGGAAATATCACAATCTCATTTTTATCCGAGATTGTTTATACGTAAGTATTTACTGGGGTGTATTTTATCATCCACATCCATGTTTCCTCAATATGTAATATTATTTACATTCACCTACAATTTTTTAAATCCTATTTTACCCTTAGGTGAGTTTTTAGTAAAAGATATGAAATGAATCTTTTGTCATTTTTCATACGAGGTACTTTTTTGACTTTTCCGAAAAAAGTACGAGAAGAATGTTTTTTTTAACTTATACGGCATGAATGGATTTTTAAAACATTATTTCCCAGAAGCTTCCTTTACAAGTTTTCAAGTTTATTTTTAATCAAATTCTTTTAGTTTAAATTTGTATGACATGTTAAGAAAGGAAAAATGTTTTTGAAGAAGAAAGGATATTTTCCTCAAGAATGGAGTTCAAGTGTTTTATCAAAATTATTTTCCATATAAGATAATAAAGGGTTCTGTTTTTATCCCTATTATTACATTGATTTGATTATCTTTTGAGGGAATTATTTTTATGGAGTCATTTACCTTATATTATTTGTTTTATGATGTCATGATGTTTCAAGAAAATCATTTTTGTTACATGTGTTATGCGATGATGTATGATTTATGATTATGTGGCACACATAAGAAAGGATTCATTATAAGATGGGTGGGACCTATATCTCCCTCCAATGCATTGGGTAAAGATTTTATATCTCATGAGATAGACATGGATGAAATGGTAGGTTATACCGGTTCAGTGAAACAGGACTGAAACGAGGGCTACTCGATTCAGAAAGGGACTTTGTCCACTAAGATAGTCTTGGCAATGAGTCTTGACTAACAAGAAATGATTCTCTATGATTATGTGTGTATGCCAAAAAGTTTCATGTTTTACGTTATGATTATTGGGATTACATTTTACTTCTATGATTTATCCCATGTTATGATATTATGAGCTCTTTTGCAGGTTAAGATTTCCAAAAGCTATGTTCTTATGTATATGATGTGATTGATATTTGTTTTGTTTACCCTTACTGAGCATTTGAGCTCACCCTTTTATGTTTTCTTTTCCCCAGGATATAAAGAAAGGTTTTAGGTAAAAAAAAAGGGAAGATCTTTATGGGAGATATTGAAGATCTTTCACCACGATTAGAAGATTACGTTCCGAGTTTCCAAAGACACTAAACTATTACGATCCTTGTGTGTGTTTTTTTTGTTATGTACTAAGTATTCCACAAAAGTAATGTAATGTTCATGTACGTCAAGCTACGGGTCTCTACACACAAACATTTTAATTATCAAATCTATGTTCCGGTAGATCCTTAACTAGTATTTTCATAGAGAGTTTTCATATGTTCCTAGGGTTATAGTGTCCTAACCTTCTATTCCACAACCAAGAATGATCTTTTATTATACTAAGGCAAGGTAGATCTTGTCTCCTAAGGTCTTCAATGATTAGTTTGTAAACATTCTCTTTCATATTGGGAGAAAGAATAAACTCATCCTTGGAATTGTGTACTAAACACTTGTCATTACTAAAATTCACAAGGTAACCTTCATCACATAATAGACATTTGCTAATGAGGTTCTGCTTAAGACCCTTAACAAAAAAACATTTAAAATCAATGTTTTTTCAAGAAAGAACAATGTTACCTATAATAAAAATTTCTCCCTTAACATTACCTCTGAATGTTTATTTTCCTCATTTCATCTTGATAATCTTTCCAAAGAATTATTTGTTACCATTCATAATCTAGGAACATCCACTATCCATGTACCATGTATTGTTTTTGGTACTATCTTTTTTCCAGAAAAAAAGAGATTTAGACTTTCAGAATCCAAATATTCTTGTATCAATAATTGTTAGACAATAAAATTTTGGGTATCCACATTTTTTTAGAAAAATAAACATTATGAAACCAAATGGATTGAAATTTATTTAAAGAAAAAAATTTCATCTAATGCCCAACACATTGAAATTTAGTACAAAAAGGGGCTCTGGATGGAATGAAATAGTTGTTTTTGAAAATATGTTTTCTATGAGTATAACCAACTCCAGAAGAATTTCCTTGAGGTCTGATTTGAGAATAAAACTTGTCAAAATTTTAATTACCTGAAGTAAAATTAGAAAGATGTTTCTTAAGAGAATATATTTCTGATTTTAGTCTTATGAATGAATTCCTATCCTCCTGAAATATTTCCTTTAGAGTTATATTTTTCATCAAAAATACTTATTTTTGAAATAGTATTCTTAAGATCTTCAGAAAGTATTTCCTTTTCAGAATCTAATTCCTTATGTTGTTTAGAAATATTTTTTAAGAGCTCATACTTATCTTCAAGATCTCTAGTGAGGACTAAAATTTCTTTGTATGGACTTCCTCTCTCGTATTTTCCTTGTCTTATTTCTTGGAAATTTTATAATTTTTTGCTTCTAACAAATTGGAAAATCCAGATACTTATTCATATGAAGAAATTTCTTCATTATCAAAAGATGAAGTGTCTTCATTAGAAGTAATATCTTCATAATAATAATTCTTATAATGAGATAAATTATTTAAAACCTCAGCAGAGTGTACCTTGGCAATAAAAAATGTATTTGAGAATGAAGTAGTAGCAATGAATCCGATATTTTTCTATGCTAATGATTCATATTCAGAAGATTCACTTTTAGAATAGTCTCCACAACTAGAATTCAAAGTGTCATTTTATTTAATAATTTTCATTTGCATAGAAGAGTATAAATTCATCTTGATTCTTTCTGAATTCTTTTCCTTCTTATCCTTCTTTTTTAGAAGAGGGAAATCTGGTCTGATATGACCTGTTCTTCTGCATTTGTAACAAGTGACTTCCAAATATTTCTTTTCTTTGTAGTATCTCTTCATATACTTATTTTGATAGTTCTTCTGAGATACTATCTTATTCATTCTCTAAGAAAGATTAGATAACTCATTCTCAGATTTTTTTTATATCATTAGATTCTGACTAAATAGTAACTTTCTTTGACTTTGATCTAGTAACTCTTTCTAGAGTTTTAGCTTTCATATGTTTTGAAGTAGTTGTAAAAGAAACTCCTCCATTCTCATTCTTCTTCTTAACATTTTCATCATCTCCCTTCATTCAGGTCTTGTGTTGAAGTAGAGTCCCAAAAAGTTAATCTATGGAAATTTGGGTGACTTTCCTATTCTCATCGATAGTTGTTCTCTTTGATTCCCCCTCATTTGGAATGATGTCAATAATCTTGTCTACATGTGCCTCCTAATCCAAACCTTTTTCTCCCATGGATTGTAATATTTTGAAAATAGTTTTAAATCGTTGTTTTACCTTACATATAGGTTCTCCATAAGGAAAGAAAATAACATTGTACTTAGCTCTAAGCATCGATCTTCTGGTTTCAGTAACATTGGAAGTTCCAAAATGTGTAACTTAAAGGTTTTTCCAGATAAAATTTGATGCTTCTCGTGAGGAAATCCGCCAATATATATTTCTGGTCATTAAACACAACAAAGTATTAGGTACCTTACAGTTAACATGATACTCTGACTTCTCTTGATTAGTAAAATTTATGACTTCTTTATTAGGAATCTTATAATCTCCAGTAAGTAGAACAAAGTTGTCCAATCCAATGTTAATAACAAAAGTCTTCATATGATTACTCCAATATTTTTAATCATTTCCATCAAAAATAGGTGGTCTAGTAGGATTAAGGTTTTCAATTGAGCCAATGTTCATTCCTTCCATCCTTAAGAAAAAATTATTTCCCCACAAACTTGTCATTAATAAAAGTTTGTAAACAATGATAAAAAAACCTTAATCATAGAAAATATAGAACAATGAAAAACATGAGCAAGAAAACATATATGTTTATATAAGTATTTTAGAGACATTACTCTGATACCAATTGTAGGATCAATATGATACTTATTGTAGTATCAAAATAATGATGTAGATGCTCAATATACAAGAGGGGGTGAATTGTATACTTTAAAAATTCGTTAAGGAGATTTTGTATAAACCAAATTAACAACACCTCTACGTTCTACAAACTTGCTCAATTCTAGAAATGTAGTTTGAAAATAAGATTTTGAAAATGTGATTCTACAAATAAATCATAAAAAATGTTTACAACAATAAAGATTCTACATTAAATCTTTGTATAATCTTATTTAATTAGAGTACAAGAATAAGGAAGTATAAGATAGTTATACTTTCCTCAACTACCAAAAATATAGTGGACAGAAAACATGGAACAGTAAAAGTTACAAGTATAAAAATTATTTAACCCAAATAGTATGGTTTCCAACCACCATAGATAAAGGTTCCTTGATTTATACTTTCAAGAAAGTCTGTCTTACCCAAACCCAAGTAAGCCCTCAATAAGAAGATCGGTATCTGTCTTGCTATGCCCACAATCCATTGATTTAGAAGGAAATTTGAACCTCTAACTTCCTAACCTAGAAGCCCACAATTAGCATGATCAGAGTCTACACGAAGCAAGTCTGAGCATGTTGTTGACACCTAAATAAGTTATTCACCACATCCACATGATGAACTGAGATTTGAAAGAGCCTCTCTCTCTCTCTAAATCACTACAATATAAATTAAGTATGTTATTCCAAAATTTGGTTCTGAGGTCGTTCAAATGAGCTCCTATTTATAGGTATAACGTCAACGGTCGGCTCCCTCCTCCAACGGTCAAATGTTTCCATGAATTTTGGAAGGACCTGTATATGTGTCACTCAAATAACAGTTAGTTAGTAACTAAATGCACGACATCATTTTATAACCAAAACATGAGTAAGAAAAAATATGGTTTCTTGACCCAATTCATTTTTCAGAATGTAAGGAAAATAAATTTTCGGAGTCTAACCAAAAAACCATTTAGTATCTACAAGAAATAGATATTCGGATTCTATCTTTAAAGGAATTCGGAACCTTAATTCTATAGATTTCTGGCATCTGAATTTCAAGGAAATTTGGAGTCTGAATTCATAAGAATTCAGAGTCTAAACGTACAATGTTTGGAGTCTGAATTCATAAGAATTGGGAGTTTGAACATACAATGTTTATAGTCTACATTTGGAGAACTCGGAGTCTAAACTGAGAAAGTTCAAAGTCTGAATTCATAAGAATTCAGAGTCTGAACATACAAAGTTCTAGTTCTGAATTCAGAGAACTCAATGTCTGAACTGAGAATGTTAGAAGTCTGAATTCAGATAACTAGGAATCTTAAATCATGGAATTCAGAACCAAAATTCGGATCCTAAAAACAGAATGCTCTATAACTAAGTATTTATAGGATTAATAGTTTTATGATATGAACCCAATTAATATTCTTATAGAGAAAATGAGTTAGGTTATAACATGAACAATGAAAAACGGGTAAGGATAAATTTTCCTTTGGGAAGGAAAATTTTCCTTATCAAGTAAAATCTTAGTGGAAATGAAATTTTCCTTAAGATAGGTTGTTTTTGATTTTCAAACCATGAAGTAATGGAGTAGTCATAAGTAACCCATATTGACTCAACAATATCCGCAAACATGATGGAATGGAAAAGTCATAAGTAATCCTTATTTACTAAACGTTATTACCTTATTCATCAATTTCTCCATACATCAAGTCTTTCTCTCTTCTTGATAATAATATATCAGGTGACCATAATTATCACACAGTGTATGATTGTTCTAAATTTGTCCATCAATAATTTTTATCGTTTACTATATGTATATATTTATATATATACATATATATATTCAATGTAATATTATTACTAATATTTAATAATTATAAACTCGATGATCTTCAGTTGGAATAATATCCTCTCATCTAAATATTTGAAAACATTCCCAATTACATCATCGATCAGAATCAACTAAATTCTAATCCAAATATTCATTTAAATAACTATAATAATTAATAAATATACTAAATATAATTATATATAAAAAAATTCTTTAAATTCCATCTAAATATACTTGTAATAGATTCCTATATAACTTCCACATGGACTCTCTTCTTATAGTTTGGAACTCGTCTTTGAAGACATCTCAAAATTCACTATGTCTTGATGGATTATGTAGAATTCATAGAATTTTTCCCAAAATTAGTTTTGTGAAAAGTATTATGATAATATTCATACAATTATGTCCAATCTCGAGGGATTATACACTAGAAAAATGTTCTATATTTAAATACTTACATTTAGCTCAATAGTCTTATGGTGAAGTTGTACTTTGAATAATTAATACCTTATACTTAGTGAATCAGAGACCTATTCTCATGGGATCCCCAATTTTAATCCTCAAAACAATGTCTTGGGACTTTAAGAAGCATTCAAAGAGGATTATGTTGAATTTATATTATTAGGTTTCTCCTAAATTGATACTACTTTAATCTCATGTCATCACCTTTAGTTAAATGTTTTGATCCTCAACATCTTGGATCATGATCATATTGAGTGATTATGAATTTTAAAATATGAAAAAAAACAGATGAACTATTATCTAATTAATTTAATTAGAATATATAAATTTTGTAAACTATATACATCACCCACTGGACTATACTCAAAAAATCAAAAAGTAAAAGACATATGTTGAGGCATAGATCATATGTCTTATTCCGGATCGACTGTGTTAATCGACTACATGAAAAAGTATTCATAAATAAAATAAAAAATAAAAAAATATTTTAAATATACTTTAAATTTAATTTTATTTTATTCTTAGAATATTGATCACGTCAAGAACCAATCAACATAATGATCTAATCCAATCAATCGTGCCTGATTGACTATGTGATGTTATGGTCTGTGGATCGACTACAACTTTTCTTATGTTAAAAAAATCAATAAATTCTATTTTTCAACCAATATCCTCGCAAAATCATCTCCATCCCATCTTGTGATACTTGTAATGGTTTTATATAGTTTATCTTTCTTCATAACACTTATTATGAATTTCTCGAAGATCATTATATCAAATATCACAGTTAAGGTTACTATGTAGATGTTGTCATGAGAATGTTATCAATATTTAGTATCATATCTCCCATTCAATTTTACCACACCATTAACTCAATCAGATAATCAACATAGATGCTTTATCAAGAAATACCATCAATAGTAACTCATGAATCCATACAAATTATTTAAGCATCATAACCCCCATAACCCCCATAACCAAACACATGTTAATATATTGAAACCATGTGAAACCAAAATCCCCATGGAATAACTATATCCCCTGTTATAATTTTTAAAAAAATATCCCCAATCATTTATAAATTCAATATGTCTTCTAATTTGTTTCTTCCACTTATTGAAAATAAAATTTATGGGGTCAATGACGTTCTTCTCACATCATCAAAATAACATATTTTCCTCATTCAATGAATATCTTAAGACACCAATTAGAGAAGGATGATATCAAATGATTTTACCTAGAAATTATCTATTATGTAGTCCACTATTTTTCTACTAGGGAAAAATAGATGATGAAAAAAAGGGATATAACATTATTTTTAAATTTTTTCCATTAATAACTTCCCATGTGATATAATAAAGGAAATATCATTTTAGGGGATTCTTAAAAAATTTAAAACCCAAAATATTAGCCTACAATGGGAACTATAATGCATGAAAACTATTTTTGTGAAAATAACACCTCATTTATGTCATATTTTAAATCAATACACAAACCTAAGGGATTCACTCACTCTTCTCCATCATTGAAGTGGAAACTCCAAGAATACAATATTCATTGTTCTTAAGTGTTTATGACACTTAATAAAATCATTCAATCTCCTCTATATAAGAACATGTTAATAATAAGTCAAGAGAATAATGAGGGACCTTATTTATTCCATAGAAGAAATACATTGTCAAAGAGGTTCCTCTCAACATGGACTTATATATTCATATATGCTCTTAACATTTATTCTTATCAATGGACTTAATAGATTTCTTACTCATCTCATTCCCTTGAAATTTTTCTTCATGTGGAGAAGTTTTATATAAGATAAATTCTTGGGAAACATTATTTTCTAATGGCTCATTCGAATTATAAAAAATCAATAAATTATTTTTTAATATTGTCATATAATCTTCTAAACTAATCCCATACTGACCACACATTTCACATGATGTTTCTTAAAGCATAATTTTTTTGGAATACTCTCATAAATTCCAATTTTATAATGTGAAACTACCTGTTTTAATATAGATTTTGCATCTATATACTATTTATATATTTTATTTTCTATAAGAAACTAATTTTTCTTTATTACATAACAATTCTTTTTTTAATGGATAAATTTATTTGGGAGCCTCACATATCATCTTAAGGGACTTGATATTGCAACACTTCTCGTAATTAAATTTATAACCTTTCATCCCTTCAAAATAATAAGGAATATCTCTTGACATTATTTTATTACACTCTTTATACCTATAGCCTAAATTTCTATATGTTCTATATAATTCGACTGGATATCAAAATATATTTCATTTTAAAAATATTTTTTCTAGATCTAGCCACACATTATTTATGAAATTGTATCCTCACATTCTCACCAAACTTTTCCCTTAATTCATCCCTCCTAACTATAAATGACATTTTATAAAAGTGTATGAAATAATTATTTCTAAACCACCCTCAAAACCATAAAGAAACCTATAAAATTACATCTTCCTTCTGGATAAGTGTTTGATTTGTAATTCTTGTAATATTTTCCTTTTTAAATCGTATTGTATGTTTTCTTTTGGAGAAGTGGCATTCTTTATCACCATTCGTCAATTGATGGGGAATAGTTTATATCTTCATTATTCTTTTCTAAAATAGGTTCTTCGAAGTTATTTTTACTTCTACTATTAGGGACAAAAAATTTATCAATTAGAAGATAAGTTGTACATTAATCATTCCTATTGGAACTCATCCCAAAACTTTCATATGCTGATTCAACATTAACCTCATCAATATATTTGAAGATTTTATTAAATTATTTCATCTCATTTGTAATAAACAAAATTCATACTGATTATGTTTCATCTAGTTATTCTTCACATATAGACATAATATTCTCAATTTCACTGATATTTATTTCTAATTCAACTTATATAATATTTTTGTTTTTGATCGCATCAACAAAGGTTTCCTCCATTCTAATCAGCTCCTCTTTTACATCATCCACTTTTTATTTTTTACTACAAAATCTTCTTAATTCCCATCTATTACTATGTAATATTATATTGAAAATATTCTATACTTTATTTCAAATTATCCACATGATATGTTATTTATTCATAATCATCCTCACTACATAAAAAATCTGATATATTCTAAACATGAGAATAAAAGTGAATTAAATTTCTGAGTTTTTTATTGTGTTAGTTTTCTCTTTATTACTCATATATATTTTTATTTTCTAACTAAATTTTATCTTATAACTGTTACATTTGTTTTGATTATTTTTTAATTTTCCTCTTCTGAATAATATTCTTCAACTTACTTCTTTCCTAATTTTTTTAAAATTTATTAATATCATCAAATGTAAAGGATTAGTATATTTTCAAATTATTACTTTTCCCTTTAACAATAAATAATTTGTAAATATAATAGAAGAAATTTATTTCAAATCTCCATCATAATTAGTATCTAAATAATTGGATTCAGTATCCTCTCCTTACCTTTATTTTCTTTTTATCCATGCTTCAAATTCCATATCATCTTTTACTATGTTTTTTAAGGTTTTATCCCTTCTCATTTCTTATATAATGAGATTGTTTTGATGTTCATCTGATAAAATATATTTGAATTTGTGGAAGTCTCAAAGGGCATAATAAAATCATTCCAAAATAAATTTATCATCATACATTTAACAATCATATAATATTTCATCTTATCATAAAAACCTCAAATATTTCTTAATATATCATTCTCTCTACAGAAATATTCATCTGTATTCTCATCATCAACAATTTTAATATCCCCAAATTTACTAATCCATATATGTATCTTATAATACAACTATTGGAAATTTCTTTCATTTCAAATCCATAATTTTTATCAAATCTATTTTTCATTTTAAGGGATCATTACCATTATATAAACTTTTTCTATAATAGTCACTAAGAAAAAACATAGATCCATTACATACAATTCCATATTCATCAAGTGTAACTCACTAAACCTTGAAGATAGGTGTTAGTTCATTATTTCATTATATTGGCATGATTATAAGCAATAAATCTTGAAGGAACGAATTGTTTATAAGTTTTGGAAGACTACGTCACTTACATGATACTCATATGACATTCGGAAAGATAAAAAAACGTGATACAAAATAAAATAAAATAAACTACATCCTTGAATGTTTATTCAAGGTTCTCTTCTTCATAACCCAGGGAAACGAAACATAAAGAAGGGGATCTCAAATGATGAGTAAGGGTTACACACAATTGAATAATGAATCAAAAATAATTGAGACATAATCAATTAGACACAACTAATAAGTCATGGTGAATAAATGAAAACACATGCCATCAATAAGATGAGAATAAAAATGAAACCATAGATTTTTTAATACTGAAAATCTCATGGAATGAAAAAATTGAATACTAAATAAAGAGGATGATTATTATTTGGACATCATGTATCTAGAACATGAACCATTATACCATCGAGACAGTTTATGTATGGGGGTGGAAACCAGTCTGATTTTTGGAATAAAAAACAATGGGTTTGTCGCCAACTGATTTGTCTCATGGGACCTATAGATGCATCAAGGGGATATAGAGGGCACCTACCATAACATAAAATATAAATAATTCTTTATAAAAAAATTTATGCAACTATGATATTCCAATTCAGTGTCCATATTGAGTATAGGATACATATTCTTCAATAATTCCACCATTAAAAACATTCCACAAGAGCACCACTTGTAAAATACTATACGGCTATAAAAATAATCATATACATATAAAAAGTATAAGGATATATAATTTAATTACAATTTAAAATAAAAAATGATCAGAAAAAGAAGTTTTTACACCATGTAATCAGGATTCGGTGCAAATTACCAAGTAAATCATAATGAGAATGAAATTAAAACAAAGTCTCTTACAACATTATAATAAATCAAGTTAATAATCATCATCTGTACAACTGAATACCATGAATATAAATGTAATATTTATGTTATTTATAAAATGGAAGTAAATATAAACTACATATAAGAAATAACTTCCAAATAATTTAAATATCATAGAAATAAAAGTGACATTATAAAACCCTTACCTTATACCCAAATGTGTTCATCCATTGATATTAATGTCTGGGATAGTAAAATTTTATTCATTAATTTCAAATTATAGATCTTTATCAACATTTAATTGACTTATTTTGTCTTCATTAATTTAATTTATTGTGTTTTAGATGGGTTAAGATATTCAATTACATTATTTGGATGTAAAATTTTCTTATTTTTTATGATTGGGTTTCTTTTATAAAAGTATAGAAGTTTGTGTAAAATGGAAATTGAAATATTGAATTAAAGTTATGATTTATTAATGATAATATAGAAGGTTAAATGATCATATAAATCATTTTTTTTATTTTGGGATATAATTAATCATTACACAAAATTTTAATGTTAGACGCTTGGATTATTTTGATGGTTTTCATATCACCGTGAACTCATTTTGTTTAATAATTATATTCGAAGTGTAAAAAATGGTTCCAGAACATTAAATAGGATATATTACATATATAAATATTTTTTTCAACTATAAAATGGTTTAATTTCCATAAATGGAGAGGGTTATTGAAATTAAGAACTCATCGTCCTTGATTGTGATTAATTGACAAATCTCGAACGGTGTTTTCATTTTTTGTATAAGAGGATGTGGAAAGAGATATGATGATGAAATATTACATTATAATAATAAAATTAATGATAATGTAATTTACTATAATTATCATTTCATTTGGATGACGGATGGTGTTGATAAGTCAAAAAATAATGGAACTTGTAAAAGAAGTTGAAAGAAAAAGTGGGTGAGGTTTACCTCTTGTGTACTCCCCTTGAGAATCTCTTTAAGTCCCTTTTTAGCATTTTGGTGAGACCAGGAATTCATAGACCTTGGGTTAATGGGATGTTTATCTTTAAGAACACATTCAAGTCTCAAATCATGAGTGTTGTGAGTCGAAGAGGGGGTGAGTGTGGCTTATATAGTGGAGGGAAGGAAGGTTTTCTTAATATTTTAATCATTAGTTTATTATTTTTTCCTATGAAAAGAAATAGCGATGATTCCATCACAAAAAATATTAATAAGTGAATGTGTTTTAGAACTATGTGATCTTACATCATCAATGATGCATGTAAAAGTGTATTTATCTTAAAATGTATATATACAATAAATTATCTTATTTTACTATTCTTCAAAAATTATAGTATTTTATAAATATCAAAAAAATCCATCATAACCATTTTCTGATGTTTTGAATCCAAAATTGAACTAAAGTTTTCGAAAATAGTTTTACAAATATGAGAAAATTAATTTTTAATTAAAATCATCATTTAATCAATAAATACCAATACATTAAAGATTCACCTTCATTATTAAGCTGCCTAAATTTTATTTATTCCTTCATGGGTAACGTTACCATTTATAATGGTAATATTACTATTTATAAGGGTTTGTTAATATTCATAAGGGTATGATAATATTCATTAGGATAAGTTACTATTCACTGAAAATCCGGTTGATTCTATCAGACTCAAAATATCACCCAGATCACAACAGTGTATATCCATTTTTTGAAATTATAAACCCCGAAAATGAAAATTTAAGTTTAATGACCAGGTTTTGAATATCTCTAATAAATACCCAATTTTTTTCTTCATAGGTACTCCTTTCTTCATGCAATATATTATATTTAATGAATTCAAATTATTTTGGAGAAACATAACATAAAACGTTTGGGGTGTTATATTTTTCCAACCTTTGAAAATTTCATCCTTAAATTTTTTTCAGGTATAATTCACTATAAAAAAGATATGTGTGGTTATTCATCCTAACATCTTCAGGTTCCCATATTGATTCTTCAATGGCTTCCATAAATAACCATTACTATTCAGGTTTGTCAATTTCATAGTACATGCTCTGTTCTATCAGGAATATCGATAGGCTCTTCATAGTATGACAAAATAAGTTTTAGCTCTATTTAATCACTAGTGAGTACATGAATTGGGTCTGGCATGTATTTCTTTATCAATGACATGTGGAACACATTATGATATTTTTAGAGGCTTGGTGCATTTTCTAAACAGCAAGCTGTAGCCCCAACTCTTTCTAGAATTTAGAATATTATGATATATTTGGGACACAATTTCCCTTACATACATATCATTAAGACACACATCCATAGAGATAGTTTTAGATAGACATGATATCCTATTGGAAATAAAAAATCCTTTATCTGGTTGTTAGAATATCTCTTTTTCCAACTTTTTGTTGCTTAATATGGGCCTGAGTTTTCTTTACCTTTTTAGTCATCTCATAGATATTTTATCGGCCTATAAGCTTCCTCTCACAAACTTCATCCCAAAAAAGTAGGAGTTTGAAACCTTTTTCCATATATTCCATCATATGAAGCCATTGTAATGATAGAATAGAAACTATTATTGTTTTTAAATTGCACTAAAGGAAATTATTTATCCCACATCCCTTGATAATCAAGAGAGCATGATCTCAACATGTCTTCCAGGGTTTGAATAGTCTTTTTAGACATTGTTTTGGTTTGGGGTCATAATAAGTACTCATATGTAGCTTAGTATCCTGAACCTTCTGAAGACCTTTCCAGAATTTTGATGTAAATCGTGGATCTTAATCAGTCACAATTGATAGAGGTTCACAATAAAGTCTAAAATTTTAATTAGTATAAAGATGTGTCAGGTAATCAAGAGGTAAACTCACTCTTATTCAAAGAAAATGTGCCAATTTTGTGGGATGATCCAAAATTACCCATATTTTAACATTCTCTCTAGGTGTCCTAGGTAGTTCTGTGATAAAGTCCATCATGATTTCATCCCACTTCCACATACAAATAGGTCGAGGTTCCATGATCCCTCTAGTATTTTGTCTCTATGCCTTCACTTGTTGAAAAAAATACACTTTGAAACATAATTAGAAGTTTCTTACTTCATGTTATCCCACCAAAAATGTTCCCTCAGATCTATATATATCATAGTGATATCATGGTGTGTATAGTAATTTGAGCTATGGGCATTATATAATAGTTTCTTTTTTGGATTAGGGATTGATGGAATGTATAACCTCTTCCAAAAAATTTTAACTCTATCCTCATTCAGGAAGTCTTCTAACCTTCCATCATTAACAGGGTAAATTTTATTCTATTGATTCTAATTATCAGATTGATATTTTTTCTCTAATAAAGAGGGTTTTGCAATCATTTAAAATGGTAAAGATGTTCCCCCTTCCTTAATAATTATCATATCCATCTTTATTAGATCCTTGAATATAGTATCACTCTCAATCCACATTTTGGTCAGATTTCCATGATTGTTCCTACTTAATACATTTGCCACATTATTTTCCTTTCATGTGTAGTAGTGTATTTGTAGCGACTCGGGTTTTTGGCCCTGTCAGACTTTGGAATATTTCTACGAATAATTCCAGAGCTAGGCGCGAAGACGGCGTGCGATTCCGAGGCCCGGTGTGCCCGGAATTAATTTTATAAAAATATTAAGTATTTTTATACTATGAACGTGGCGGGGGTATGATATCTCCTAAACGGTATCTTAGAACGGGAATCTGAGGGCACGGTTGCGTCCGTAACGTGTCGTTTACCTTAGGCGGGGTGTACTCTTTGCTGGCGCGGGCCTGCGGTGAGAAACGCCACCAGGGGCGTTTCCGTAAATAAGTGGCAAGTTTGTGTGCAAGCGTCGGCTCAAATAACTTCTGAACGGAGTCTCGGATGGAAAATCTGAGACCGTTGTTGCGTTCAGAACGGCGCGTTTACCCTAGGGGTGACCTTACTTTTGTTCGCATCGGGCGTCGGGTCCGAGGCTGGTTTGGCGCCGGCGGGCGGCTGATATAAATATCAGGGCCCCCCCTTTTATCGTTCTTCGCCGTTCTTCGTCGTTCTTCACCGCCACTCCGCCAAATCGAGCAAATGGAGCGCCCACGAGCTCAAAATTCGATGACGGACGTTCCAGGAGCACGCAGCGGAAGCTCGGGAGCGCGGATCTGAGGCAGAATGTCGGCGTTTCGCCCGTGAGGTAGGCGGTTTGAGTTTTACAATCCCGGATCCCGTTTTTGTGTTGTTTTTCTTCAAATTTTCATATGGGTTGTATAGTTCGGGTCCCGAGCTTTCCAAAACATGTTTCGGATCTGAATTTGGAGCACCGGGGTGCTCCCGGTGGCTCCCGGAAGTTTTCCGGCGAAAAAACCGGTTTTCCGGCGAGACCCGCGGCGGCCATGGCGGAATCCGGCGAGGCAGGGCGGCGGCGCGGCGGTTTCCGGTGACGGCGGCAGCGGCGCGGCGGAATCCGGCGGCGGCGCGGTGGTTTCCGGCGAGGCTGGCGGTGGTCCGGCCAGGATTTTCCGGGGGTTCTTTAAACCCCCGTAACTCGCAAACCGTAACTCCGATTTGCGAGCCGTTTGCGGCGACGCGCTCCTTGCGTTGAGACGGACCTTTTGAACTTACTTTTAGGGTTTAAAGGTTCGGGATCGTGGCCCGGGAGTTAGAAACGTCGTATAAAATAATATTATTTTATTATTTTACGACTTCGGGCCGTTGTAACTTCTACCCGGAGCGTCCGGTTGACATGCCGTCAGTGGTGTTGAGACCCAGATGGTACGACGGACTTTTTGAGATGATTTCCGGGTGTTGGGACTGAGAACGGGGTGCGGGCCCCATGAGGCCGGGTTTTGGCGTTTGCGGGGAAACGCAGCTTTTTCACCAGGAGTCCGATTTTGGCGGATGAATAGTCGATCCTGTGTGTTTTTCTGAGAGGATCGCAATGGTGCGTTCCATTCGATGAGTTTCGGAATCCAGGCGTGGGCCCCACCCGAGCCGGCCTTCGGTGAATAGTACCTTTTTCACCGGGTGTCCGTTTTGGGCGAGCGAGTAGTCGATTCCGCTTGTTTTTCCGAGGGGATCGTCGTGGTGTGATCCACCCGATGGGTTTCGGGATCGTTGTGTGGGCCCCGCACGAGCTAGCTACGGTGAATAGTGTCGTTTTCACCGGTGCTCCGTTTCGGACGAGTAAACAGCCTATCCTGCGTGTTTTTCCGCGTGGAACGCGATGGTGGCCTCGGTTTTGGCTTCGGAGGTGCGCAGTGTGGCTTGGGGGCGAGTCGCTCGGGTTAGCGACGTTTGGACCAGCAGTGGTTGAGGGTTCTCCCTTGGTTCGTTCCTACGAGGGTTCGTGTGGTATCACAACCTTCGTATGGGTTTGTGATCCTCTCGATGGGCTGTTTAAACTGTTAGAGTTGTGGTATCCCTCCGGTGGGCCCGGAGTGGATCCTCTAGCATCTTTACCCTAGATCGGGTTCTTGGTATCGCTGTGACCGCTTATTCATAGGCAGCGATCCCCTATCTAGCAGGTTAACCCCGTAGGGTTTGTGGCATCATCGGGAATATGATCCCCTACGTGGTGGGTCGTGCATAGTAGGGTTGTGGCATCGTCGGGTTTACGATCCCCTATTCATCATGATGTTTATAGTAGGGTTGCGGCATCGTTGGTTATATGATCCCCTACTCAGCGCTTGGTGTCGGTAGGGTTGCGGTATCGTTGGTTATGCGATCCCCTACTCAGCGTGTGGTTTCAGTAGGTTTGTGGCATCGTCGGTTCGATCCCCTACATCGTGAGTTATACCAGATAGGGTTCCGGTATCGTCGTGACCATCTTTATATGGACAATGATCCTCTATCTGAGTGTGGAGCTTCTGTCGAGTGCCAGATCGGGTTGTGGTATCCCCCAGCGGATCCTGGGTGTGATCCCCTATCTGTGGGAACTACGTATGCCAGATCGGGTTGTGGTATCCCCCAGCGGACCCTGGGAGTGATCCCCTATCTGTGAGCTACGTATACCGGAGTGGGTCTTGGTATCCCCCTAGCGGACCCTAGTGGCGATCCCCTATCCGAGGAGTTTGGCGGTTGTGTTGTTTCTGCGATGTTTCCTCAGTGATGCTATCCGATGAGCGTGGTCTCTCGGGTGAGCGTCTGTGATGTTTGCGAGTATCCCGATGGAGTGTATCTCTCGGATGAGTGTCATCTGGTATGACAGTGTTCGTGGTGTACTCTCCTGGTTGTGGACAGTTGCTGGTGACGAGGTCGGTACCTCTTGTGGCTTTGTGGCGTGAGCTTGTATATCTGGATTGTTCAAGGTGTATGTATGGGCATACACCTGAGCTGAGCTGAGCTGACTTGTTTTTTTTAGCCGAGGATGGTCACGAGATGGAGTTTCTCTCTCGTCTGGGTTCCCTCTGGCTGGGTTGAGCGGACTGTTGTCTTTCAGTTGCTCCCTTGGGTTTTGGGTTTTTGGGGTGCCTACTGAGTATGTTTATACTCACCCCTGCACGGGCTTTGCCCGCACATGTTTGTGTCTTGTGCAGACCACAGGCCTTTTGACGGAGTCCCAGGAGGACCCGGAGCAGGCGGAGCTTAGTGAGCGAGTTGACCGTGGTGTTTACCGGAGCTGTGCCGAGGGAGCTTTCCGGCGGGTGTTTGTGGCAGCGTTTCCCTTCTTCAGAGCAGGTTCGACGCGCTTTGTAGTTTTCTTTTGGTGGGCCCTGTTTTTCCCTTGTACTTTTGTTGTAGCACTCTGGTTTGGGATAGATTGTATGCATGCATTTACTTTTCAGTTTCTATATCTCTGCACTGTTGCATGGAGGTGTTTGTGGGTGCGTGTGTACAGGTACCTTAGGCTAATGCCTCCCATGTGTGTGATAGCCTTCTCGGCGCTGGTCGCCAGCCCATGGCCTATTGGAGGCGGGCTTGGGGAGTCGCGGCTCGAGCCCCGTTGGGTCGGGTCGTGACAGAGTGGTATCAGAGGAGGTTCCACCTTTGGGATCTCAGAGCGTAGCTGGTCTAGCTGTGAGCTTGGTTTGGGTTTCATAGCGGCAGTGTTAGGGTGTTTCAGCTCGGCTTTCAGGCCAGGGACTCCAGTGTTGGTGCGGCGGCCGACGTATCCATACACCAGGACTCTGATAACCTGCCTTTTGACTCGGGACATTCGTACACTGGTCGCAGGGACATAATGGTACATGCATCATATAGGACTGGGTTTTTGGTTTTTCCTTGTCCTTCTTGAGTCAGCTCTCCAGATATACTCTTTGATTGTGGTGTGTCTTGAATGTATTTCAGGATGCCTCCACGACGACAGCCAGCGAGGGTTCCGCGGCAGGATTGTGCTGATGACCCGCCCCGTGTAGTGGCTGTGGAGCAGGGCGTGGGTTCTAAGGTTGCACCTCCAGGTGGTCTGCCAGTTGAGCCACCACCTGTCGAGCAGCTGGTTGTGCCGGCGAGGCAGGACGAGGTTGCGCGCAGGCTGAGTGCGCTGCATGAGTTCTAGAGGCAGCGACCTCTGAGGTTCCGGGGTGATCCAGCCCCCCAGGCAGCTGATGACTGGCTTGAGGCAGTCACCCGAGTTTTCCGCCTAGTGAGGACACCTCCAGATCATATGGTGGTCCTAGTGGCGATCCTTCTGCATGGTTCTGCCGGGCGATGGTGGAGTTTGGTGACGCAGTCCCATGATGAGGAGACACTCACGTGGGCAGAGTTTGAGCGGCTCTTCATGGAGGAGTTTTATCCGGTGACACTGAGGTCAGTGCGGATCCAGGAGCTTCTGCAGCTTCGTCCGGAGAGCATGACTGTGTCGGAGTACTCAGCGAGGTTTACAGACCTGTCGCGCTACTCCCTGGATATGGTTCGAGACCCGTTCTTTAGGGCTCAGACTTTCGAGCAGGGCTTACGCAGGGATATCCGAGGAGGTGTGGTTTCCTTGTGTCTGCCCACCTATGCTGGAGTGCTGGAGCGAGCGCTGGTGGTGGAGAGCTTTCTGGCCGAGCAGATCTCGCCTGTTAGTGTTGGGCACTCGAGAGCGGAGACTTCGTCGGTCGGATCAGCATCTGGTAGCCGACGTCAGACTCAGGGGTCTGGACGTGGCCGATGTTTCAGGAGGCGACCCCAGGATTGGGGGTCTGAGCCTCAGGGCTCACAGGGCTCGCAGGCCAGTTTTGGTCAGCCGCAGGAGAGGCGGTGTTACGCTTGCGATGGTCGGGGACATCTAGCTAGAGATTGTCTGACCCGATGTGCTGCTGAGAGGGAGCCGGTCGGTGGGCCGCTTTGGCAGAGGCAGCGTCTCGAGCAAGGAGGTCCGCATGGTGGCGGACGTGGCGTCGGAGCTGGTGCAGCGGGAGGCGGTGGTCGACAGTACCAGTTGCCACCACCCCCACCCCCAGGTGGTCCACGCCAAGCTCAGGGAGCTGGTGGTCGAGGGCGAGGACAGCTGCATGCCCTGGAGGCTGTTGACCCAGAGGCACCGCGGATGGATAGAGGTACGCCTTGTGTCTTTTCTACTTACTGCAGTAGTTTGTCAGACACTGTTTAGCGGTACTCTTTCCTTTTGTTGCTTGCTCGAGTTTTGTTCAGGGCGTTGGTAAGACCCTGAGTGGTTGTTGTTGGTGAGCTCGCTGGTGTGTGAGACCCAGTTGAGAGTCCAGTCGCTTTCCTTGTGCTTAGGGCTTTTCGGGGACGAAAAGATCTAAGGGGGGGAAGATGTAGCGACTCGGGTTTTTGGCCCTGTCAGACTTTGGAATATTTCTACGAATAATTCCAGAGCTAGGCGCGAAGACGACGTGCGATTCCGAGGCCCGGTGTGCCAGGAATTAATTTTATAAAAATATTAAGTATTTTTATACTATGCACGTGGCGGGGGTGTGATATCTCCTAAACGGTATCTCAGAACGGGAATCTGAGGGCACGGTTGCGTCCGTAACGTGCCGTTTACCTTAGGCGGGGTGTAATCTTTGCTGGCGCGGGCCTGCGGTGAGAAACGCCACCAGGGGCGTTTCCGTAAATAAGTGGCAAGTTTGTGTGCGAGCGTCGGCTCAAATAACTTCTGAACGGAGTCTCGGATGGAAAATATGAGACCGCTGTTGCGTTCAGAACGGCGCGTTTACCCTAGGGGTGACCTTACTTTTGTTCGCATCGGGCGTCGGGTCCGAGGCTGGTTTGGCGCCGGCGGGCGGCTGATATAAATATCAGGGCCCCCCCTTTTATCGTTCTTCGCCGTTCTTCGTCGTTCTTCACCGCCACTCCGCCAAATCGAGCAAATGGAGCGCCCACGAGCTCAAAATTCGATGAAGGACATTCCAGGAGCACGCAGCGGAAGCTCGGGAGCGCGGATCTGAGGCAGAACGTCGGCGTTTCGCCCGCGAGGTAGGCGGTTTGAGTTTTACAATCCCGGATCCCGTTTTTGTGTTGTTTTTCTTCAAATTTTCATATGGGTTGTATAGTTCGGGTCCCGAGCTTTCCAAAACATGTTTCGGATCTGAATTTGGAGCACCGGGGTGCTCCCGGTGGCTCCCGGAAGTTTTCCGGCGAAAAAACCGGTTTTCCGGCGAGACCCGCGGCGGCCATGGCGGAACCCGGCGAGGCAGGGCGGCGGCGCGGCGGTTTCCGGTGACGGCGGCGGCGGCGCGGCGGAATCCGGCGGCGGCGCGGTGGTTTCCGGCGAGGCTGGCGGTGGTCCGGCCAGGATTTTCCGGGGGTTCTTTAAACCCCCGTAACTCGCAAACCGTAACTCCGATTTGCGAGCCGTTTGTGGCGACGCGCTCCTTGCGTCGAGACGGACCTTTTGAACTTACTTTTAGTGTTTAAAGGTTCGGGATCGTGGCCCGGGAGTTAGAAACGTCGTATAAAATAATATTATTTTATTATTTTACGACTTCGGGCCGTTGTAACTTCTACCCGGAGCGTCCGGTTGACGTGCCGTCAGTGGTGTTGAGACCCAGATGGTACGACGGACTTTTTGAGATGATTTCCGGGTGTTGGGACTGAGAACGGGGTGCGGGCCCCATGAGGCCGGGTTTTGGCGTTTGCGGGGAAACGCAGCTTTTTCACCAGGAGTTCGATTTTGGCGGATGAATAGTCGATCCTGTGTGTTTTTCCGAGAGGATCGCAATGGTGCGTTCCGTTTGATGAGTTTCGGAATCCAGGCGTGGGCCCCACCCGAGCCGGCCTTCGGTGAATAGTACCTTTTTCACCGGGTGTCCGTTTTGGGCGAGCGAGTAGTCGATTCCGCTTGTTTTTCCGAGGGGATCGCCGTGGTGTGATCCACCCGATGGGTTTCGGGATCGTTGTGTGGGCCCCGCACGAGCTAGCTACGGTGAATAGTGTCGTTTTCACCGGTGCTCCGTTTCGGACGAGTAAACAGCCTATCCTACGTGTTTTTCCGCGTGGAACACGATGGTGGCCTCGGTTTTGGCTTCGGAGGTGCGCAATGTGGCTTGGGGGCGAGTCGCTCGGGTTAGCGACGTTTGACCAGCAGTGGTTGAGGGTTCTCCCTTGGTTCGTTCCTACGAGGGTTCGTGTGGTATCACAACCTTCGTATGGGTTTGTGATCCTCTCGATGGGCTGTTTAAACTGTTAGAGTTGTGGTATCCCTCCGGTGGGCCCGGAGTGGATCCTCTAGCATCTTTACCCTAGATCGGGTTCTTGGTATCGCTGTGACCGCTTATTCACAGGCAGCGATCCCCTATCTAGCAGGTTAACCCCGTAGGGTTTGTGGCATCATCGGGAATATGATCCCCTACGCGGTGGGTCGTGCATAGTAGGGTTGTGGCATCGTCGGGTTTACGATCCCCTATTCATCATGATGTTTATAGTAGGGTTGCGGCATCGTTGGTTATACGATCCCCTACTCAGCGCTTGGTGTCGGTAGGGTTGCGGTATCGTTGGTTATGCGATCCCCTACTCAGCGCGTGGTTTTGGTAGGGTTGTGGCATCGTCGGTTCGATCCCCTACATCGTGAGTTATACCAGATAGGGTTCCGGTATCGTCGTGACCATCTTTATATGGACAATGATCCTCTATCTGAGTGTGGAGCTTCTGTCGAGTGCCAGATCAGGTTGTGGTATCCTCCAGCGGATCCTGGGTGTGATCCCCTATCTGTGGGAGCTACGTATGCCAGATCGGGTTGTGGTATCCCCCAGCGGACCCTGGGAGTGATCCCCTATCTGTGAGCTACGTATACCGGAGTGGGTCTTGGTATCCCCCTAGCGGACCCTAGTGGCGATCCCCTATCCGAGGAGTTTGGCGGTTGTGTTGTTTCTGCGATGTTTCCTCAGTGATGCTATCCGATGAGCGTGGTCTCTCGGGTGAGCGTCTGTGATGTTTGCGAGTATCCCGATGGAGTGTATCTCTCGGATGAGTGTCATCTGGTATGACAGTGTTCGTGGTGTACTCTCCTGGTTGTGGACAGTTGCTGGTGACGAGGTCGGTACCTCTTGTGGCTTTGTGGCGTGAGCTTGTATATCTGGATTGTTCAAGGTGTATGTATGGGCATACACCTGAGCTGAGCTGAGCTGACTTGTTGTGTTTAGCCGAGGATGGTCACGAGATGGAGTTTCTCTCTCGTCTAGGTTCCCTCTGGCTGGGTTGAGCGGACTGTTGTCTTTCAGTTGCTCCCTTGGGTTTTGGGTTTTTGGGGTGCCTACTGAGTATGTTTATACTCACCCCTGCACGGGCTTTGCCCGCACATGTTTGTGTCTTGTGCAGACCACAGGCCTTTTGACGGAGTCCCAGGAGGACCCGAAGCAGGCGGAGCTTAGTGAGCGAGTTGACTGGGGTGTTTACCGGAGCTGTGCTGAGGGAGCTTTCTGGCGGGTGTTTGTGGCAGCGTTTCCCTTCTTCAGAGCAGGTTGGACGCGCTTTGTAGTTTTCTTTTGGTGGGACCTGTTTTGCCCTTGTACTTTTGTTGTTGCACTCTGTTTTGGGATAGATTGTATGCATGCATTTACTTTTCAGTTTCTATATCTCTGCACTGTTGCATGGAGGTGTTTGTGGGTGCGTGTGTACAGGTACCTTAGGCTAATGCCTCCCATGTGTGTGATAGCCTACTCGGCGCTGGTCGCCAGCCCCTGGCCTATTGGAGGCGGGCTTGGGGAGTCGCGGCTCGAGCCCCGTTGGGTCGGGTCGTGACAGTATTGAACAATCATATTCATTGAGTAACTCAATCCATATCCTTTTCCTCATGTGGAGTTATTTTTGTGTTAAATTTTATTTCAAACTCTTGTGATCCATATATATCTCACATATTTCACCATAGAGATAGTGTCTCTAAATATTTAGAGAATAGAATATGGCTGCTAACTCAAGATCAGGAGTTGGATAATTTTTCTCATGATTCATCAACTCCCTAAATGCATAAAAAATAACTTTTCCATTTTTATAAGAAAACAACCCACACAATTCTTTTATTCATCATTGTATATCACAAATCCATAATTTACACATGGAAGAGTTATTCTTAGAGCGTTGACATATCTTCCTTTCAAATTCATCAATGCATTTTGTACATTATTTTTTCCATAAAAACATAACCCCTCTATGTGTGAGACAGGGTAGTGGGTTACCCATTAGGGAAAAATTATAAATAAAACACCGATAATAACCTTTTAATCCAAAATAACTACATACCTCTATTATGTCTTTTGTCATGGTACATTCTTGGATTACATTTTTCTTCAAAAGATCGACTATCATTCCATCCATAAAGAAAAAATATCCATGAAAAAAACCAATTGATGCCAAAATTAAGAATTCTTAAACTTCACATTTAACTCATTTCTTCTAAGAGTTTTCGGAATGATATTCATGTGATTATCATGGTCTTCATAGCTTTTGGAGTATACCAGGATATCATCAATAAATACTACAAAAAATTCATCAATATATTCCTTTAATTACCAATTCATTAGATCCATGAAAACTGAGGGTGAATTAGGGAGTCAAAAAGTCATTATTGTAAACTCATAATGCCTATACATAGTTTGAAATACTATCTTAGTAATATCGTCCTTCCTCACATGGAGTTGATGAAATCCAAATCAAAGTTCAATCATCAAAAAATATTGGTCTCTTTGACATTGATCAAATAAATCATCAATTTTAGGAAGAATATACTTGTTCTGTAACATAATGGAATTGATCTTACAATAGTCAATTCATAGCCTCATTGATCCATATTCTATATTGGCAAAGATAACAGGGGTTCCCGATGGGGAAAAATTATGGTCAATAAATCCTCTATCACTCAGTTCATCTGTCTATTAACGAGTTCTATTAATTCCAATATGCACATTCTACAAGGAGTATCTGATATGAGTCTTTCACCTGGAATTAAATCAATAGAGATCTCAAATTCCTGTTCAGTAGGATGTCTAGCTAAATCCTCTGGAAAAACATTAATGTATTATTTAAAATTAGGTACATTTTCAATTTAAATATCCATCAATAGTGTTTTCTCTTCCACCCAAAGACATCTTTTAGAAGATCATATGAAGGTGGATCCAGGTAAGATCTTGATGATGCTTTTTCTAGTCTAATGATAAGTGATTCTACATTATTCTCAAAAATTGCAACATCCTTCTTCTTGGAATAGAGTTTTTCACCATTATTTTCAATCCAAATCATACCAAGAATTATGTCAAATCTAACCATAGGTATGATGAAAAGGTTAAAAACTAATGTATATTTGTGTGTCAAAAACAGGACAAAGTGACACACCTTGGTTTCAATGATACTTACCGTTAGATTTTGGATTGAAAACTCCTTTATTAAATAAAATTTGAAATGGAAAACATTATTTCAAAACAGGGAAGATATTAAATAATCTGTTTATCCCAAATAAAATAAATAATTTGAAAAGTTTGAGGAATCAATTAATGTACCGGTTACCATATCATTTGGAAATTCAACCTCTATGGTAGTAATTGTATAAGCTTTACCTTGTTCTTATGGTATTTTCTGAGGAATTTTTCTTTTCCACTTAATACACTCATTTTCTTAGAGTCTAATCTCTCTACAATTATAGCAAGGAATGTCGTTGACTTTTTTCTTCCCCTTTCTTTCATTAGATCGGTAACCCTTTTCCCCACACTTATAGTAAACTCCCATTACATATAATAAATTCCCAAGATGATTATTACAACATTTCTCGCATAATGGGAATTTCTTCAATCCCTTCTTATTATTTGGAACTTCAAATATTATATGGATATCAGAACACCGCTTCTTATCATGTTTTCCCTTGAAAGAAAATTATGTTGAAAACTCATTCACAATTTTGATGGAACATAATACAATTTCATCATATGATGAAATCATTTGAGAAGCTAGTTCCCTTCGAAGACTTGGCATAAGACCTTCAAAAAATGATCAATCATGTCTTTCAAATCACATATGTAATTGTTAGGTCCACAAGGCTGAATACCCTGAGAGGGGGGGTGAATCATGGTATGACTAATTTATAATTAAAGCTCATTCTGATCTTGTTCTTCTAATAATAAAAACACTCTTCTCTTTCATTCCTGTGGCACAATATAAATAGAAAGTAAAGCATGCACAGGACGCATAAATTTTACTTGGTTCACCGCTAAGGGCTACGTTCAAGGTGCATATGCTGACAGGTTGTCGGTCGTACCAAATTCTACTAAACATCACTAGTTTTGGATTACAAGGTTTGGTATAGATCACTTCTATGCCTAGGAACACTACCATTACAATTTTTAGGGTCATCTCACTGCTTTCCCAAGGTTCACTCCCTGTTTCTCTCTCTCTGGCTCACTGTCGGTGGAGAGGATCACCTTCTTCCTCTTACTTCGCTCGCTGCTCTGTAAAGGACCCACTCACAGTTTATAGACCTGTAGTTCTCTTCATTTGCATGAAGTAATTCGTCTTCCTCTGTAATTATATGCTCTGTTGAAGTCCAACATTCACCCGTAGATGAATATCTATCTGCACCGAAGGTATCGATCAAACTTCCAGATTCAACGCTGCATGAAAATCACTGCCGGAAATAAACCTTACATAGCACGTAAGTCTATCGTGGCACGCAATTATCGGCGCGCAAGTCACAACTGGAGCGAATTTCTTTCTCAACCACTTGCGCAACACAAGCTTCTGCAACTCCAAACCAGTGCAACTCACTTCCTTCCTCGCCTAAACCACCTCAGGCGCGCAACTAACACTTGGCGTGCAACTTCCTTCTATAGCGCACACCTCCCACTTACGCGGCACACCACCACTTGCACGACCACCACACCTGTGCGACGAGAGCACTGAATCTTCAAAGTGTTGAACTCCGGTAAGAAATGAGGAGGGGTGGTTCAGTATTTATAGGTAGTTTGACTACCCTGGGCGATGACATGCAAGTCAAACCTTAGCGCGCAAGTCTCAGCGTGCAGGTCTCTTCCACTGCAAGTAACTTGCGCGACCCACTTCCAAACTTGTGAGAAACACTTTAGATTGCCATATTTTGATCTTATGGTCTTGAAAAACCATAGGCGCGCATGTTCTAAATCTTTTAAGGCATCTACGCGCAAGTCTCTTTTACGGCATGCAAGTAACTTGCGTGACACCACTAATACTTTCGAGACACTTATCCCTTTGCCATATTTTGATGATCAGATCTTGAAAAACATATGGCGCACAAGTTTCCAAGCCTTAATGTACACAGCACACAAGTCCCTTTTCCAAAATCCACTTTTCTTCATTTGATGATTTTCAGGCCCAAAATTTGGCAATCACTGGAAAACGACGCCACCTTGTATCTGGTCTTTTAGTACCATCTCCAGATCATCCATTCCTTTGTCAAAGTTCTTGAATCAAACATGGATTGTTGATTACAGCTCTTGAACTCGACATTCCACCATGAAATCCCATTTTTCAACAAGTTTGTATGACATGGTATTCTTTGTCAACAATCACAACACAGATGATCACTTTGTCAACAGACACAATCACCTAAAAAATAATTCAATGATGATTTGATGGATTTTTTCCCAACAATGTTTCCCTTTCGGTTTGTTGACAAATCTTCCATAAAAGGATACATTGTTAATTATTCATCCACCATTCACCCTTTTTCGATTCTGATAGCGATCAAAGATTTACTCAACACATACTCTAAGCCCACATGATCAATGCTCAGCATCAAAAACAAGAGTAAATGAAAAGTTCATCAATGAATTACTTCCTCTATGACATCCACTTTTGACACCAAACTGATACCAATTTTTTCCTAAACTGATACCAATTGTTGGAGGTCATCTTACCACATTCCAACATCTCTATTTTGATTTTATCACGATCATCATCTATCGTGATATCTATTCTTTGATTGATCACTTTTAGCATCATCGGATTTAATATGCTCCCCCTTTCTGCTCACAGCTTCAACACCTCTTTAGCCATATTTCATGTGTTTTCCAAGCTAAGTTCTAGCTAAGCACGTTCAAATAGCTTCTACTCCAACTATCTGGATGCTCCAACTGTCAGCTTCTCCCCATATCATTCATGATTTATCAAATCTCCACACTGTCTATCCCTTGAACAATCACTATTTTCTACCCCTTTGTCAACAAACCCAAAGGTCACTACTTTGAAGTCTGTGACAGAGTAGAGAACACATCAGCACATTAGGGAAAAACACATCGTACCTCGGGGAGAGGTGGAGGGGGTGTTTCACATCCACACTATTTCAAGTGCGGGGAGTCGACTTAACTCCCAGAGCTAATCGATTCCTTTCAAATGCTTCCTTGGGTAAGGCCATTTTCAGAATGTCTACAACCTGTAGCTCTGTAGCAACATACTCCAACTTCATGATTCTCCGCTCAACTTTCTCCTTGATAAAATGATACTTTATCTTAATGTTCTTGGTCCTTGAGTGATGGATGGAATTTTTGTTAATATTGATAGCACTTGAGTTATCACACTGGATTCTGATCGGAGACTACACTTCAACTCCCATATCTTCAAGTTGCTACTTCATCCACAATAACTGTGTGAATGCTTGAGTGGCCGTAATATACTTAGCTTCCACAGTGCTCAATGAAATGCAATCTTGATTCTTGATTATCCAAGAAATACACAATAAACCATGATAGAATGCACCTCCTGACATTGATTTTCTATCATCTACTGATCTAACCCAGCCCGTATTAGTATATCCCAATAATAATATCTGAGATTTTTTGGTATATGTCAAGCCGAAATCCACGGTGCCCTGGATATACCGATGTATTCTTTTCACTGCAAGCATGTGGCTTTCCTTGGGATTACTCTGATATCTCGCTGCTTGTCATGTGGCGAAAACAATATAAGGCCTTTTTGCAGTTATGTACAACAGACTTCCAATAATTTTCCTATATTCTGTGATATTAACTTCCTTTCTATGCTCATCTTTTGATAATTTCATCCGGGTAGCAACCAGAGTCTTCATCTCCTTGGAATTATCCATTACAAACCGTCTCAGAACCTACTTGGCATATTTATATTGAGAAATGAATCTTCCATTCTTTCATTGTGTAACATGTAGACCAAGGAAAAACGTTAGCTCTCCAATCATTGACATTTCAAACTCATTATTCATGAATTTGGAAAACTGTCTGCACTGAGCTTCATCTGATCCGCCAAAAATTATGTCATCGACATACACCAGCACCATCATCCATTTATTTCTTTCATTGCTCAAATTGAGATTGTAATCAACTCCTCCACGCTGGAAACCAAGCATCTTCAAGTACTAATCGATCCTTGTGTACCATGATCTTGGTGCTTGTTTCAGCCCATACAATGCCTTCTTCAGCCTGCGAACTTTGTTCTCATCCTCATGAATGAGAAAACCATCTGGCTGCTCAATGTACACCTCTTCTTCCAGAACCCCATTCAAGAATCCGGATTTGACATCCATCTAGAACACTTTGAACTTTTTTATCACTACTATGGCATAAAATAATCTAATTGTCTCCTTCCTTGCAACCGGTGCAAATGTCTCATCTACATCTATTCCCAATATCTGGGAGTATCCCTTGGACACTAGTCGTGCTTTGTTTGGAATCATAGTTCCATCTTCATTCATCTTGTTGCAATAGACCCATTTAGTCCTGATGACATTCTTATCTGCTGGCCTCGAAACAATCTCCCATGTCTGGTTTTTCTTGATTTGATCACGCTCTTCATTCATAGCCTGAACCCAGTTTTCATCTTGAGTTTCATCAAAAATACATTTTGGCTCTACCTGAGACAAAAATGATGTTTGTTGTAATGACTTAATTCTTCAAGTCTTAACTGGAGCTGTCTGATCACTAATGAAATTCTTCCTATCAATTTAATCTCGACTCTTTAGCTTCCTTACAGACACAGACTTGACACTTTCTTATTCATCATCAGTATCTTCTTATGAGTCAGCCTCTGCCACTTCTACTCCCCCTATATCGCTTACCTCATCATCACTTTCATCCAGAAACTGTTCACTAGGTCGTTGAGCATTCTATTCATTTCGACTATAGTGACATCATTGCTCTCAACAATTTTTCCCAGCCTTTTGTTGAAGCATTTATATGTTTTTCTTTTCCTTGAGTAGCCAAGGAATATCCCCTCAGCTCCTCGTGCCTCGAACTTCCTGTGATTTTCTTTTTTGAGAATGAAACACTTACTTCCAAAGATTAAAAAGTATTTCAACATTGTCTTCTTTCTGTACCACAGTTCATACGGAGTCTTTCCTTACTTCGGACACAACAGAGACCTCTTCGAAACATTGACGGATGTCAAAACTTCTTCTGTCCAAAATTTCTCTGGTAGGTCTTTATCAATAATCATCATTCTGGACATGTTGTTGATTATCCAATTTCTCTTCTCAACCACTAAATTATGTTGGGGAGTTCTCACTGATTAAACTTGATGCCCTATTCTGTGTTTCTTGAGATAGTCTTCGACTTGACTGTTTGTGAATTCTGTACCATTATCAGTACGAAACATCAGAATTTTATGCCCAAGCATCCTTTCTGATTCCCTCCTATACTGATTTATGCAACTGAACACCTCTATTTTATGGTTAATGAAGAATACCCAGGCCATTCTTCTATAATCATCAATGGAAAAGACAGATTACCTTTTCCCATTTATAGCTTGTGGTGAAATAGGTCCACATACATCAGCATGTACCAATTCGAGCACTCTAGATGATTTTTGTTCTATTGGCCTGTATGTTTTCCTGATGATCTTACCTTGTTGACAAGCATTGCATGTATGAGTATGATCACGTGATAGTTTGGGAAGGTCTTTAGCAGCATCACACTTTACCGGATCTTCCATAGGTGGTTGGAATATATGAGCAAGTCGCTTATGCCACAACAGGTTTTCTTCCTCTCTGGATAAAAGACATATATCTTCTTCCCCACTTACAAGGTAAATATTTACCTTTTTCATTTTTCCTTGGAGAACAACTACTTTATATTTTCATTTGATAGTACAGGTCTTGTTGGTAATCCGTATAGAATGTCATGAGTCACACAATTGACTGACACTGAGCAAATTATGACTGAGACCTTCTGCAACCAAGACATCAGCACATCTGATTTCTTTTCCCCCAAACCTAGTCTTTCCTAATCCAATTATCTTTAGGAATTCATCATTTACAAACTTGAAAACTCCTTCTTTTTCAGATTTTATGCCTGTAACCAGATCCTTGTTGCCTATCATGTGAGACGTACAACCACTATCAAGAATCAACACACCAGAATGATCTGATGCTTCAAGGGCAATTTCAGAAACTACTGCCTTCTCTGCTCTCTTAATCATGGTCCATATTTTTGTCTCCATACTTTGTATAGATTGAGACTCATGGTCATTCTCAGAGTATGATGGACCAGCTTCATCTTGTAGAGCTGCAAATATGTTCTAAACTTTTAACTCACTTTTCGGTTTATTGATCTGCTGCTTGCGAACATTTTGATTCTTCTTTGGCTCATTTCTCTATATGGTCGAAGTACAGTACCTAGCCATGTGTCCAAATACTCCACACCATAAACAGTGTCCTTCAAAATATGTTCTGGACAATCGTTCTCAGTTTGGTTTCCACCTATGTTCTTGTTCCCTTCGATATCTCTTGGCTATGGAACACACATACTGTGAATGTCCCATCTTCCCGCAACAATAACAACTGATATATGGGGCATTACTTCATGGTACTTTAGCATTACGATTTTCCACTTGGTATCTTTGAATAATCTGATTCTACTTTGTGCCCAAATCAACCTTCAATATTGGGACTGGTGCTTGCGGTCGGACTTCAATTGTCACAGATTTTTGTTTCTAATGAAGCCCGGAAATAGCTTTAATATCTGAGCTCAATTGCTACTACTTCCCTGCTGAACTACTAGGCACCTCTTTCGTCATTTCAATATTCAAAATAACCTGCTTTACCAAGAATATGTTAGGAATCAAAGGTTTTTCCTAGACTTTAACTTTTCTCTGCAGACCAACAACATCCTCTTCAATCTCTTCGATACGCTTGACATGATCATTCAATTTTCCATTCAAGCCATCGATCTCCCTTTTCTGTTCTTCAATCTGGAGCTTATTCTCATCAACATTTTCTGTGCTCTCTGGCCTTGAAGACTTAAGATTTTCTATTTCTTTTACAAGCTTAGACTTCTCGTCTTCTTGCTGTTGCATGTAGAGTTTGGCATCATGTACCACCTAGTTGGCTTTCTTTGTTTTTTCTCTCCAAATATCTATCTCTTCAAGAGCTTCTTCTAATTCAGCTTCCATTTCAACTCTACCTTAAACTTCTTCTTTTTCATCATCAGCGTCGGTTTCATCCTTTTCTTGAGCACTACCAACAACAGCCACCATTGCATTTTGTCCATGATCATTACTATTTTCAAACTCCTCAACCACTTCACCCTCAGACTCATCTGAACTGTCTATTTCTTGTGAAAGAAGATTCTTCTTCTTGAAGAAATTTCTCTTGAATTGTTTCTTCCCTTTCACAAACGTTGAAGACTTCTTCATGGGATTTTCAACTTTTTCATCATCATTATTGTTATCTTGAAACTTTTTGGGGAACCTTGCCACAAGATGACCAACCTTTCCACATCGAAAGCATGCTAGTTGAAGTTTCCCTTTAATCTTTCCTTTTAATCTTTGTAGATTTGAAGAAAGGAATAACATCACCTCATCTGTCTCTTCTTATCCCTGATAATCTTCAATGGTGAGCTTCTTCATATCCTTAAATTTCATCTCTTTGGATTTCCCTTTTTCCACAGCCTAGTTATCATAATTCCTCATTTCATATGCAATGAAGGTACTGTGCAAATTGTCCAATGTCAGCTCTTTGGGATTCTTTATCTTCCAGAACTGAAACTTTGAGATTGAACCGAGGAGGAAGGTTCCTCAAGATGCACTTTACGATCTTTATGTCTTCAATGAATTCACCAAGTCCTCGCATATCTTCCACAACAATATTTACCCCGTCAAAGAATGCATCAACAGACTCATTCGGGTTTATCTTTAGATCTTTATACTTTTTCCACAGTACTTGCAGCTTTGCCTCTCTTACCTTTGTATCTCCTTCATATATATTCAATAGTTTTTCCCACATGGCATGTGACATTTTTCTTGACATCACCTTTGTGTAGATGGGATTAGAAGGGTCTCCTCCTAAGGCATTGATTGCTTTTTGCATCAGCATCCAACTCTCTATGCTTAGCTTCTGATAATGCACAAATATTAATATCAACATTGATACCATTCATAGTTTCTGAGAACACGTCTATTCCCAAAGATCGGAAATAGTGTTGCATCTGATTCTTCCATATCTGAAAATTACATCCGTCGAGGATCGGAATCCCTTTATGATTGGTGACCTTCATTGCGAGAAGACCAAATTTCATCCTTTCCCTCTGATACCAATTGTTTGGTCCACAAGGCTGAATACCCTGAGAGGGGGGGTGAATGAGGGTATTCCTAATTTAAAATTAAAGCATGTTCTGATCTTGTTTTGCTGTTAAGCAAAACAATCTTCTCTCTCATTCCTCTTACACAATATAAATAGAAATCAAAGCATGCACAAGACACAGAAATTTTACTTGGTTCACCGCTAAGGGCTACATCCAAAGAGCATATGCCGACAAGTTGTCGGTCCTACCAAATTCTACTAAACTTCACTATATGTGGATTACAGGGTTTGGGCTAGATCACTTCTATTCCTAGGCACACGGCCTTTACAATGTTTAGGATCAACTCACTGCTTTCCCAAAGGTCACTCCCTATTTATCTCTCTCTGGATCACTACCGGTGGAGACGATCACCTTCTTCCTCTTCCTTCGCTCACTGCTCTGGAAAGGATCCACTCACAGTTTATAGACCTGTAGGTCTCTTCATTTGCATGAAGGAATGCATCTTCCTCTATAAGTAGATGCTCTATTGAAGTCCAACTTTCACTCGTTGATGAATATCTTTTTCCACCGAAGGTATCGGGCAAACTTCCAGCTTCCACGCAGCACAAAAATCACTGCTGGAAATAAACCTTACTTGGTGCGCAAGTCTATCGCGGCGTGCACGTATTGGCATGAATGTCACAACTGGCACGAAAGACTTCTTCAACCACATCCACAACACAAGCTTTTCAACTCCAAACCTGTGCGACTCACTTCCTTCCTCGCATAGACCACCACAGGCGCGCAACTAACACTTGGTGCGCAACTTCCATCTCTGGAGCACACGTCCCACTTGCGTGACACATAACCACTTGCGCGACCACCATACATGCACGACGGGAGCTCTGAATCTTCAAAGTGATGAACTCCAGTAAGAAATGAGGATGGGTGGTCTAGTATTTATATGTAGTTTGACCACCCTAGGTGACAGCACGCAGGTCAAACCTTGGCCCGTTGGTCTCTTCCCCTAAAAGTCACTTGTGCGACCCACTTCCAAACTTGCGCGAACCTCTTTCCATTGCCATATTTTGATCTTATGATCTTGAAAAACCATAGGCATGAATGTTCTAAAGCTTCCAAGGCATCGGCGCAGAAGTCTATTTCACAGCGCGCATGTCACTTGCACGACACCACTAATACTTGCGCGACACTTATCCCTTTGCAATATTTCGATGATCTGATCTTGAAAAACATATGTCACACAAGTTTCCAAGCCTTCATTTACACGGCGCGCAAGTCTCTTTTTCAAAAACCATTTTCTTCATTTGAAGATTTTCAGGCCCATAAATTTGGAAAACACTGGAAAACGGCGGCACCTTGTATCTGGTCTTTTTGTACCATCTCAAGATCATCCATTCCTTTGTAGACATTCTTGAATCAATCATGGATCGTTGACAACATCTCTTGAACTTGAAATTCCACCATGAAATCCCCTTTGTCAACAAGTATTTATGACATGGTTAGATTTTTCAACAATCACAACCCCGATGATCACTTTGTCAATAAACACAATCACCTCAAAAATACTTCAATGATGCATTGAGGGATTTTTCCCAACAGTAATCTATTGCATATATGACTAGTCTTTTGAAGGTATAACTGTAACATCCCAAGGTTTTCTAAAAATAAATTGAAAATGCTTGAAATTTTGTTTAAGGTATATATTTATAAGTATCCTTTAAACATAATTTTATTTCTTCTATGTTTTTAATTTCAAGAAACTGTCATGTACAATTGTGTTCAGTATGTTATTTAGAGTCTGATTGAACAAACTTGTTTTTTGGTGAATAGTAACATGCCCTTATGAATAGTAATATGAATAGTAATATGACCTCATTAATAGTAAATAATATTATTATTTTATTTTCCCATGGAAATAGGATAATGGGATCTTAATTAAATTTCCAATGTCACATAAAACTAATTGCACTTCAATATTGTTATTTTTCGAATTAACTGTGACCTTATTTAAAAATTAAATTAATAATATTTAGAAAATTATTTTTAAAAAATGGAGTTCATTTTTGAATTCTACACATCGAAAAATGGTTGGGGTAAAGTTTTGGTATTTTTCTGAAACTCTTGAATTTTCGGTGAATAGTGAAATACGATAAAATACCGTATAATCAATTTATCAGTAAAAATGCACTATTTATGACATCATAAGTGATGAAAGGCCACTTGCCTCTAACTCACTTGATATTTTCACTAATTAAGGCCACTTGATTTGAGATTATTCATAGTCTTGATAAAAATATTATAATAATATTTAAAATAATCTAAAATACATCCCCTCCTCCACTATAAATATCACCCTCACTCCCCTATTCCTCCCACACCTCTCAAGCCTTGAGCATTGTCTAATTTCTGCCAAATTCCCTCCTCAATCTTCTTCCCCACGTCCTAGAGCTTCTGGTCTCACCAAAAGACCAAGAACAAATCCCTTAAGGAGGATCTCAAGGAGAAGAGATCAAGAGGTAAACATCCTCTTTCATTTTTATTCTTTTCTTCCATTTTATGTTATTCTCCTCCTTTCCCTTTGTCTTTTGTTGGGATATTTCATTAAATATTTCCCCTTCCTGTCCAAATTTTGTATGATTAACGAGGTATTCCATTCCTCTCATCAATCTTGTTTTTATGAAATTTTAAGAGGCGCCGTTAGGCTGCCGAATGTTGTGTAAGAAATATCTCATGTTTTCTTTATTTCATGATTCCTTCCTCTTCATTCTTCACCCCCTATTATCCAAGAGGCATGAAATATCCAGAATCATGTATATTCTGGATGTTTTCATGTGTATGGAAAATTAAAAATCATTATTCCTCTCCTCTCTCACTTATTTAAAGAATCAAAAAACATTGTCCATTTGTGTCGAATTACCGATATCGTGGACGATGTATTTTCAATTTCCATTAATTCTTTCAAGTCTGGTCATGAAACCATTTATATGGTTGAACCAGGTTATAATATATGTTTTATGACTCATATAAGGTTCTGGAATTATTTTGTACTCATGATTCAAATTTATAATACTAAATGAAGTTGTAATTATCAAAGAACCACTTAAATGATCTAAACGAACATAATTAATGTTTTAACTTATTAATCATCATCATATAAAGCATCGAAGTGTTAAATGGTAAAATTTATGGTACTGTAAATATGTAAATACTAATCCTTTCCAATTCTGGAGTTTCACTTCCAATCAACAAGAACGATTATCATGAACCAATTGTGAAAATCACAAAAGAACTCACCCGAAATAATGCAAGGAACAAATACTAACAAATAAGGGGTGAAATGAGGTTATGAAATGACCATATAAGATGTTATAAACATGAACATGTTTCTTTAAAATACTAATAACACTCTTTTAACCATTATACAGGATGTTTTAACAATTTTGAAGTAAGACAAGCCTAAGGTAAGGGAATTCTTAACCCGATTTCCATTCTTTGTGTTAACCTTCTACTTTTTAATTTATGTGCTATTTAAATTGATTGTGTGATGGGTTATGTTTATATTATGTTTCATTATGTGTATTTACAGAGTATATACATATTCCATCCACTCTATTAAGTCTCACTTCAAGTATATGATGTTTATAAGGGACTTTTCTTCTAAAATCCTCTTTTAAAATTCTATTTTATAAGATTCAAAAGGTAGGTTTTTATGCTATTGTTTATGTTGTATGATTATGTTTTGGTTATTGGGAATTGTTTATGATTAAGGGTGGGACCTATATTTCCCTCCAATGCATTGGGTAAGAGTAAGTTGGAGGTCAGCTGTATGGTTACTCCAAGTGTAACTGTGATGGTTACACAAAGTAAGGTAGCCGTGAGGGTTACAAATTTTAAGGTAGCCAAGATGGTTACAAGATTATGTAAGTAATGCCCCAATATACCTCTATGATTATAATTATGTTTGTGTGGATCTTGTGTAAATATCATGTTACGCTAAGTAAGATTTTATGGGTGGAAATCATGTCTTTTGAAAATGTTTTCATACGTCATGTGTATTCATGGACTAATGTGATTTTTTTTTCTTTTTCATACCTTACTGAGCTTTTGTGCTCATCCCAAGTTTTTAAATGATTTTTCACAGGTTAATGATGATTAATACAAGGAAGGAAGACATGTTAAATGTTGAAGAATTGTCAAGGAGTCTTGTTTTATGTTTTAATGTTTTATATTCTGAGGAAAATGGAAACTGATTTTATGGTATCCACTATGTAACAATGTGTAATGTTATGAATGTTTTGTCTTAATTCTCTAAAGCTATAAACTTGAAAAGATACTCAATGTATAATGAAGTGTTTTCTTAAATAAATTCAAGATTATGTATGAAATAAGTGCGGGTCCTTATAGTTGGTATCAGAGGTCGGTTTAGACAACTTTAGGGATTAGGAGTTCTTGTGAGACACGTGATTAGTCCCTATATCTATTATTTCAGTTAAATCCTTGTTTGATAACTTTTTTTTCAGGTCAAGTAAAGTTGGTTACGAATGGAAGGAGAAGGATCTCAAACGACATTCCTATCTCTTCCTGATGACATGCTTGCAATAATTATTGCAAAGTCATCTTCGGATGACTGTGAAACTTTTACTAGCATACAACTCACTTGCAAGTAGTTTTTTGAGATATCAAACACCTCCTATATACCTCGTTATCATCGTGGATCATGGGTTGTTTTTAGACAAATACTATTTTCACAATATTCACATAATTTCAAGAAAGGTAAATATTATCAAGGTATTTTCAAATATTTTACCTTATCACAAGAATTTGAAGCATATTATGATTTTAAAAATGGTGCTGAGGAAGGAGACCCTTGTGCAACCAATTTATATTTGCTTTTAAACTATAGTCTCACATCACATACTTATGGTATTTTAAAAGGACCAATAATAGAAAGTTTCAACTCAAATTCGGTCCGACTATTTTATAGAAATCATGTTTTATCAGATGTTTTGGAATTATACGTCATACATGATTATTTTCCAAAACTGTTTTTCTGTGAACACCCATATGACCCATGTTGTACGAGGTGTATTTGGATGGAGGAAGCAAATGATTTTGAAGGATATCTAAATCATTGTTGTAATGCATGGGACTTCTACCTACGTGAACAAGATGACGATGAAACCGAGTGGACACCTTGATCAAGGTACCCTCAGTTGTTTAATAAGTAAATAAAATTGCGAGGACGCAATTTCAAGAAGGTGGGGATAATGTAACATCTCAAGGTTTTCTAAAAATAAATTGAAAATGCTTGAAATTTTGTTTAAGGTATATATTTATAAGTATCCTTTAAACATAATTTTATTTCTTCTATGTTTTTAATTTCAAGAAATTGTCATGTACAATTGTGTTCAGTATGTTATTTAGAGTCTGATGGAACAAACTTGTTTTTTCGTGAATATTAACATGCCCTTATGAATAGTAATATGAATAGTAATATGAATAGTAATATGACCTCATGAATAGTAAATAATATTATTATTTTATTTTCCCATGGCAATAGGATAATGGGATCTTAATTAATTTTCCAATGTCACATAAAACTAATTGCACTTCAATATTGTTATTTTTTGAATTAACTGTGACCTTATTTAAAAATTAAATTAATAATATTTAGAAAATTATTTTTGAAAAATGGAGTTCATTTTTGAATTCTACACATCGAAAAATGGTTGGGGTAAATTTTTTGTATTTTTCTGAAACTCTTGAATTTTCGGTGAATAGTGAAATACGATAAAATACCGTATAATCAATTTATCAGTAAAAATGAACTATTTATGACATCATAAGTGATGCAAGGACACTTGCCTCGAACTCACTTGATATTTTCACTAATTAAGGCCACTTTATTTGAGATTATTCATAGTCTTGATTAAAATATTATAATAATAATTAAAATAATCTAAAATACCTCCCCTCCTCCACTATAAATATCACCCTCACTCCCCTCTTCCTCCCACACCTCTCAAGCCTTGAGCATTGTCTAATTTCTACCAAATTCCCTCCTCAATCTTCTTCCCCACGTCCTAGAGCTGCTGGTCTCACCAAAAGACCAAGACCAAAGCCCTTAAGGAGGATCTCAAGGAGAAGAGATCAAGAGGTAAACATCCTCTTTCATTTTTATTCTTTTCTTCCATTTTATGTTATTCTCTTCCTTTACCTTTGACTTTTGTTGGGATATTTCATTAAATATTTCCCCTTACTGTAAAAATTTTGTATTATTGATGAGATATTCCATTCCTCTCATCAATCTTGTTTTTATGAAATTTTAAGAGGTGCCGTTAGGCTGCCGAATTTTTTGTAAGAAATTTCTCATGTTTTCTTTATTTCATGATTCCTTCTTCTTCTTTCTTCACCCCCTCTTATCCAAGAGGCATGAAATCTCCAGAATCATGTATATTCTGGATTTTTTCATGTTTATGGAAAATTACAAATCATTATTCCTCTCCTCTCTCACTTATTTAAAGAATCAAAAAACATTGTCCATTTGTGTCGAATTACCGATATCGTGGATGATGTATTTTCAATTTCCATTAATTCTTTCAAGTATGGTCATGAAACCATTTATATGGTTTAACTAGGTTATAATATATGTTTTATGACTCATATAAGGTTCTGGAATTCTTTTGTACTCATGATTCAAATTTATAAGACTAAATGAAGTTGTAATTATCAAAGAACCACATAAATGATCTAAACGAACATAATTAATGTTTTAACTTATTAATCATCATCATATAATGCATCAAAGTGTTAAATGGTAAAATTTATGGTACTGTAAATATGTAAATACTACTCCTTTACAATTCTGGAGTTTCACTTCCAATCAACAAGAACGATTCATCATGAACCGATTGTGAAAATCACAAAAGAACTCACCCGAAATAATGCAAGGAACAAATACTAACAAATAAGGGGTGAAATGAGGTTATGAAATGACCATATAAGATGTTATAAACATGAACATGTTTCTTTAAAATACTAATAACACTCTTTTAACCATTATACAAAAGGTTTTAACAATTTTGATGTAAGACAAGCCTAAGGTAAGGGAATTCTTAACCCGATTTCCATTCTTTGGGTTAACCTTCTACTTTTTAATTTATGTGCCATTTAAATTGATTGTGTGATGGGTTCTGTTTATATTATGTTTCATTATGTGTATTTACAGATTATATACATATTCCATCCACTCTATTAAGTCTCACATCAGGTATATGATGTTTATAAGGGACTTTTCTTCTAAAATCCTTTTTTAAAATTCTGTTTTATAAGATTCAAAAGGTAGGTTTTTATGCTATTGTTTATGTTGTATGATTATGTTTTGGTTATTGGGCATTGTATATGATGAAGGGTGGGACCTATATTTCCCTCCAATTTATTGGGTAAGATTAAGTTGTAGGTCAGCCGTATGGTTACTCCAAGTGTAACTGTGATGGTTACACAAAGTAAGGTAGCCGTGAGGGTTACAAATTTTAAGGTAGCCAAGATGGTTACAAGATTATGTAAGTAATGCCCCAATATACCTCTATGATTATAATTATGTTTGTGTGGATCTTGTTTAAATCTCATGTTACGCTAAGTAAGATTTTATGGGTGGAAAGCATGTCTTTTGAAAATGTTTTCATACGTCATGCGTATTCAAGGACTAATGTGATTTTTCCTTCTTTTTCATACCTTACTGAGCTTTTGTGCTCATCCCAAGTTTTTAAATGATTTTTCACAGGTTAATGATGAGTAATACAAGGAAGGAAGACATGTTAAATGTTGAATAATTGTCAAGGAGTCTTGTTTTATGTTTTAATGTTTTATATTCTGAGGAAAATGGAAACTGATTTTATGGTATCCACTATGTTACAATGTGTAATGTTATGAATGTTTTGTATTAATTCTCTAAAGCTCTAAACTTGAAAAGATCCTCAATGTATAATGAAGTGTTTTCTTAAATAAATTCATGATTATGTATGAAATAAGTGCGGGTCCTTATAATAACCATACTGTACAACAATCTCATCTCCCCTTTTCATTATACTAATGAATTTCTTATTCATTTTAGTTTGTTTTTCACGAGGGAGATATTTGTCGAAGAATATTTCCTTAAAATTTATCCTTTACATATCATCTATTAATTCATCCTCTGTGGTATTCTAGATTAAAGACCACCATTGATTTGCATCACCAATGAGTCAATATACTATCAATACTACATTTTCATTTAAATTAAATCTCCAGGAGAGAAATATCTTTTCAATTGACATGATCCACTGCTTGGCCACCACTAGATTTGTAATCCAACTAAACGTTGGGGTATTATACCACATGAAACGATCCAATATAGGTGTGTCATGGTTATTTGTTAGAGACTATGTATGCTGTCACAATATGGTCATTGTCTAATATGCTCTAACCTTGACTGTGTTAACTTTCCTAGTGGGAAAATACCTACATTTTACAAGGGTATTGAGTCCCTTTCCCCCATTTAGTGTCATTACCATCCAATGGAATACCCTAAATTAGGTCATAATTCAAAATTTCAAACTTGTAAACACTTAATATAATTTGAAAATTCATGAAAAATTGTTCTCATAATCATAAAAATGGTTTATATTTACTTTTCAATCATTCAATATAGTTTACAAAGAAAATGTGATTTATCCTAATATATCCCCTCAGAGTGTCAAACCATGTGCACAAAAAGTCTCGTAGTCATGTACCTAGATACCCTCGGTCAATGATGAAACTCATTGTCAGAGATGTTACTCTAAGGTACATATCTTGCAGAACCATGTCAACTCGTTGTATCTAGATAAGGATTTATTTGTTAGGAAGACCCACATAGTGTCTAACATATCAAAATTTTAGGATGTTACTCTATTATTATCGTCAATATTTATCTTAGGTTTTTGTCCTCTAAACTATCATTCTGAAATATAGTGTCCATGGTTATTGTTAAAATTCTAATGTTCCCAAATGTAATTCCATGAACCCTAATGCCTAGATCCAGTGAAATATTTCATCATATTAGCATGATTATAAGAAATAAATAGTGAAGGATAGATTAGATTTCTAATTTTGAAAGACAATATTATGTACCTAATACCCATAGTACACTTAAAATGATAGAAAGAAACATGATACATATTAAACATAAATAAAATACCACCTTGAATGATAATTCAAGGTTGAATAATTCCTATCCTATTGAAGGGAAACATAATAAGGGTGATATCAAGTCTTTAATAAGTGTTTTAGATAGTGGAATCATGAATCAATAATAATTTAAACATAATCAATTAGTCACAACTAATAACACATGGTTAATAAATGAAAACACATGCCATAAATAAGATGATAATAAAAATGAATCCATAGATTTTCTTCATAGTAAAAACATAATTGAACGAAGTAACTGAATATTAAATAAATATAATGATTATTATTTTGGGGGCCATTTATCAGGAACATGAACCATTAAACTATTGAGATGGTTTAAATTTGTATGTAGAAACCTGACTGATTTTTGGAAACAAACTCGAAGGGTATGTCACCAAATGATTTGTCTCATGAGACCTATCGATGCATCGAGGTGATATAAGAAAAACCTATACATAACTTCCATTACAAATTATTATTTATAAAAATATTCAATACATTAATAATATGCCTTTTCAATATATTTATTTAGTAGAGGATATAGATTCATTGATATGTTCATAGTTAAAGCAACATTCCACATAAACATTGTATATACAATGCTATACAGATAGGAATATAATAAAATCTATGTAATAAAATATGGATATATAATTTAATTTCAATTTCAAATGATAAAAGATCTCAAAGGGTAGTAGTTACACCACATAATCGTTATTAGGTTCACAATTTCAAGTAAATCACAATGTAATGTTAATTGAAACAAGGTCCCTTAAAACATTGAAAACAATAAAGTTAATTATCATCAGATGAACCAATAAATACCATAAATATAAAGGGAATAATGATATTATAAATAAAATGGTAGTAAACTTACACCACATGTAATAAATAAGTGGCGAACAATGGAAATCTCAGGGAAAAATTAAGATAAGAAACCCTTTACCTAATGCATGAATGTGTTCTTTCATTGAACTTAATGTCCTAGATAGTCAAATTAGATTCATTAATTACTAATTTAAAAAGCCTTATATAAAATAAATGTACTTATTATTTCTTCATTAAGTTCATTTATGGAATTTTTAATGGGTTAAGAGATTTACTTTCATTATTTTGTAGCACAAATTTTCTTAGTTTTTATGATCAGTTTTCATTTATAAGAGTATAGAAGTTCATGTAAAATAGATATTGAAATATCTAATTAAATTTATGATTTATTAATGATCATACATAATTTTAAATGATAATATAAATCCTTTGGTTATTTTTTGAGAGTATAAATCATTAAACCAAATTTTAATGATAAACACTTGGGTAATTTTGATGGTTTTTTCATCACCACGAACTCATTTTGTTTATAATTAAAAAATATGTGTAAAAAATGATTCCATAATATTATATTGTACTTATAACATATATAATTATCGGTTTGAACCATAAAAATGGTTTCATGACCCGAATTGAAGATAGTAATAGAAATTAAATACACATCATCCTTAAAAGTCATAAATTAAAACATCTCAGACAGTGTTTTAATTTTTAGTGTAAGAGGAGTTGGAAAAGAGATGATGATGAAATATTGGATTAGAATAATAAAATTAAATTTCTGTAAGGTAATTGAATTTTCATATAATTTGTATGAGGAGAGGTGAGTATAGAGAAACAATATAATGGAACTTGGAAAGAAGTTGGAAAACCGGGAAGATAGGTTCACCTCTTGAGTACTCCTCCTTGAGAATATTTTTAAGTCCATTTTCTGGGCTTTTTGGTGATACAAAAAAGTCATGGACCTTGGGGGAGGTCTTGGGAAGTTTATCTGGTAGAACATAGGCATGTATCAAAGCATGAGTGGTGTGATAGAGAGAGGGTTGTGGGGTTGTTTATACTGTGGAGTTGAGGTGGGTTTTTATAATATTATAATCATTTTTTATTATTTATTTCCCTAGGACAAGGTATAATGAGGGTTCCATGTCCAAAAATAGTAATAGATGTATGTGATATCTAACCTAGTGTTCCTACATCAGAAATAATGGCATGTAATAGTTTATTTATCATAAATTTTATATGAATGGTAAATTATTGTATTTTACTATTCATAAAAAATTCTAGTATTTCATAGAAATCACAAATAATCACTATAACCATTTTTTAATGGGTAGAATCAAAAAATGAACTCCATTTTTAAAAATTTATTTTTCAAATATGAAGAATTAAATATTTGATTAAAATCATCATTTAAAAAAATACAAACACATAAAAAAGTCAACTTCATTTTTAAAGTGCCTAAATTTTATTTATACTTTCATGGGTATGTTTACCATTTATAAGGGTCATGTTACTATTCATAAGGTTATGTTACTATTCATAATTGTAATTTAATATTCATAAGTGTAAGTTACTATTCATAAAAAATTATGTCAATTCTACCAGACTCCAAATGTCACCCTGATCGCAACTGTGTATGTATTTTTTTCGAAATTATAGACACAAAAGTTGAAAATTTATGTTTAATGTCATGTTTGTCACTATATATTATAGATAAGCAAATATATTTTTCATAGAGACTCAATGCTTCATGAAATATAGTATATCTAATGAATTAAAATTATTTAAGAGAAACACAACATAAAACGTTTGGGTGTTATATCACGTATAGTTGAGTAATAGATGAACATTATCAATTGGTGGAAGCCCACTATAACAGTATCTAAACTTTTTAAGATATCTAAAATTTAGTTTGTAAGTATCATATTTATTCAATTGTGGTAGTTTTTTTTCTAAACAATCACAAATACCCCCAGTACACTTATAACCTAGCTAGCCCTATCATAGCCCAAATGGAATTATTGATCCTCAAAGGTTGGTGAATAGCACTGCGAAACATAAAAAACATCAAAGGGAGTAGGTTTTTCATATTAATAGCCTATATATTATACAGCAGTTTGAAAAATGACCAATTAATATTCTAATTTCTTTTCATGTAAATATTTACCACAAGAAGATAGATAAAAATACAAAGGTGAAACAAAAACAAAAATACAACACAACTTTAATCCTGAAAAGGTATGAAAATCCTTATTCAATAAGTGGATCATCGCTCCACCCATCACCACTATCACTCTGATGTTTCACAAATAATTCACACCATCAACCCCTATATAGTTATTTCCCATTCCATTTACCATTAATAACATTATCTAAAATCACTCAAAGTAAAAGAATGTATGTGAGATAAATATATCATTTGGATCATTCCCAGGGTTCCATAATCAATTCACAAATAATTAAACCCTTAATGATTTCAATTTAAATAAAAAAATGGAATAGCATTTCAATATTTCAAATAAATACATACTTCAAAAAAATATAGGTAGTGGATGTAAGAACATGTCATTCTCCAGTTACGTATCTCTCTATGTTTTTAGTTAACATTTTTTGGTTGTGATTTCATCATGGAAATCTATTTTTTGAATGAACATAATCATGGGATATGAGGAAACATGGGAAAAACTTATTTTAATATTTCTGAAAATATTTTGGTGTAAAATGACCTAAATATCAGACATATAGTCCTGTTTGATTTAATGGAGTCTGGGTATAAATGGGATAATGTGATTCATGGTTTCTTGTTATGTTGAGAGACTTTGATGTAGGTTAGGTGTGTTAATGGGGAAATTGGATTAAAACCCTTCTGAAGAACATTTACACACCATGTAAATGGATAACATATAATGTTATTTTCTGGGGTTTTTCATAAAATAAATCTAAGGTGATGTATTTTTTGGTGTATTCCATTAAAAATATTTACATTATGTGTAACTGCATTTAATGTTGTGTAAATCCCTAACATATGGTATCAAGCATGATGTGTGGTGTAATTGTATATTTTTCACTACATCTCACTCTTATTGACCATAGGTAATTATCTAGGAAATTTTGGGATAACAACCTCTCTTTTAGATGATATGTTTCTGTGAGTAATCCCTGGTAAGTATTTATTAATTGGTTTCTTCCTTCTATTAAGTCTTCTCCAACTATTTTGGTGAAATCCCATGATAGATTTGTTTTTTTCATGATTATTTTTTTTTCTATAAACATCCTATAAATCATAATCACCTTCTTCATCATTGGAGTTTTTTGGGAGCATTTTTAGATCATCAGTTAAATGTAGGGTGTTTAAATGTAGGGTGTTCTAAGTTGGACTGCTTATATATCGGGATCAACCCTAGCACCATAACACTTGTTTGAGGTAATACTAAAATTGAGTTAGCTAGGCCTAGTGCCATGTTGTAATTCTTATAGAGAGTAGAATATGCCCAACAACATGTTGTAATTCTTAGAGGAATTTTATCCAAATGATGTAATGCTTTTAGATATTTAACCAAGATTGTTGGGACTATACCATAGTTATATGGTGGTGGCTGGAATGGTCTTACGACTTTAATAGTGATATTCTAGAATGGACTTATTTTACCTTGAGTATATGGTTGTTTTTAGTACAGTTATAATACAATCTCATAGATATTCCAGCATGACCTTGAATAAGGTTGTTGTTGTATTTTATAAATTTTTAAATTATTTAATAAACCTGTTTATCACTTTATTACATACACTTACATTTCAAATGGTTTATTTAGACATAGTGGTGTCATCATGCTGAGTTATACTCACAAATTTCTGGCCCTAGTTTTTAACATAAGAAGATTAAATGGATGTAGGTTTGGATAATGGGAAATGATCATGTTATTGATTGCTCCTTTTCTATATGGGATTATGTTTGAAGTTATGAAGGAAATGTGGTTTGGAACTAGATACATTAAGTCTTTTATTTGATTACTCTATTATTTTACATTTAGTGTTTCTATCTTGACATTTGGTTAAATTCCATTACGTCATTACAATATTCCTTTATTATTTATTATATTATTCAATTTGATTTTATAGTAATCATTTCTATGTTTATACTTTTATTATTAATATTTATAAATTTTTATATATACTATTATTACACCTGACACTAGGGGGTATAGTATCCCCACTATATATTGGACACCACTTGTGGTAGTGGGCATCCTCTGGCATATGGGGGGACTCTATTGAGGCATCATAACAAACCCTCTATTACCATGTGAGAATGTGCTGGAATTGGGGATGATACAAAGTAGTGTCAAAGAAGCAGCAGTTATTTTCTTCTACATTACAATTTGGGAAATTTAGAATGCACACAATGATGTTTCGAGACATAGTAATTAACATGTACATGGGTGTAGCTAACCCATGTATGGGATAAATTTAAGTGAACATGGAGGGGAATTTCTATTTTTTTCTTATTACAGTTGATGTTATTTCACATTGGGTGATTCATATTATGTATGAGGTTATCATTTTATGCTGGTTAGATTTGTTGAGGTTCGTACTCCTGGAATAGTGTGGCCTGAGATGACAATACATGCATCATGATTGGAACATAAGGACATATTGAAATAAATTGTTTATGATAGAGGCATATCTATTTTTTTGGTGATATAAACCTACCTTTTCAACTATGATAAGGGATATATGATTAATTGGATAAATTAAATGAATTGATGTATCATGCTAAACCACTTTAAATCCATGTCTATAGAGACCAGGAGTTGGTGGTTCTGTTTAGTAGTCACTTGTTGGGGTTGACCTTATGTATCCAGTTCTCTAAAATGTGCATTTTTCCTGTAGAGAAATGAATCCTTGTAATCATGGACTTGTGCATTATGTGAGTACCAATTTGCATGCTACTAACACAACTAAACCTAAGATTCATATAGTTACCATGGAGAAGATATTTGTTCAACTTCAATATAGATTTATGAGGGTAATGTGATCCATGGAAAGGGAAAATATTCATTGAATCCATCTGATGATCGATCAGACAAGATACTTTCATCTTCAACATTAGTCATTGTTTACTAGGGTAGGAGGATATAGCAACCCATATTTTCATACATTAATTTTACATCATTTTAATGATAAACAAAATTTAAAAATTAAACCACGAATATATAAATGTTTAGTTTCTAGGTGAAACAATGAAAATACATAACAATTAGGCATTTGTGGAGAAACCTGACTTTTTTGTCTGATGTTCATTTTAGATGAACTAATAGCCAATCCTGTGTATTTGTCTTCAGGGATCACAATGGTGTGATCTGCTTCATGTGTTTTGGGATCGAGGTTTGGGGCTCACACGGGCTATTCTATGGTGAATTGTGCCTTTTCAATCTATTGTCTGTTTTGGGAGAATAAGTAGTCTATACTATATGTTTTTCTACATAGTGCGTGATGATGACCTCAGTATTCAACTTGGAGGTGTGTAGTGTGGAGATGTTAGGGGATTCTTGATTTAACAACGTTTGGACCAGTATTGGTTGATTTTACTCCCTAGATTTGTTCTGCTGAGGGTTCATGTGGAATTACAACCATATTATAGGTTTGTGATCCCCTAGATAGGGTGAATTTCTGAGGGAGTTGTGGTATCCCTCGGGTGGGATCAGAACGAGATCCTCTAGCTTCACATCCCTAGATCAGGTTCATAGTATCAATGTGACTACTTTTGTATGGACGGTGACCCCCTATCTAGTAGGTTAACCCCGTAGGGTTTGAGGAATCATTGTTAATATGACCCACTATGAATTGGTCTGTGCATTTTAGGGTTGTGGAATCATTGGGTATACTATCCCCTACTCAGCATGTGGTTTATAGTATGGTTGTAGAATCATTCATTATACGATCCCCTACACGGTATGTGGTTTTTGTGGGGTTGGTTCATCATCGATTCCATCCCCTACATCGCGAGTTTCACCAGATAGGGTTCTGGTATCGTCATTACCACATTTACATTGGCGATGATCATCTATCTGAGTGATGTGATTTCTGGAGAACCAGATCGGGTTGAGGTATCCCCTAGCAGTTGCTATGAGTGATCCCATATCTATGAGTTCTTCGAGTTATCAGAGTGGGTTCTTGTATCCTCTAATGGACCCTAGGAGTGATCCCATCTCCTAGGAGTTTTGTGTTTCCATTGTTTCAATGTGGTGTTCTTAGTGACGATATCTGACAAGTGTGTATCTCTCAGAAGAGTGTCATCTATGATGATAGAGCTTGTGGAGTCTGTTCTCCTAGTTATGTACATGTCGCTAGTGATGAGGTCGGAACCTCGTGAGGCTTGGAGCATAAAATGAGTATATCTGGTTGTTCATTTTACATATATGGCCATATGCCTATACTGATTTTCATGGTGTATATATGGGTATACACCTGAGCTGAGCAGACTAGTCATGGTTAGCTGGGGATGGTCTAGAGATGATGTTTCTCTCTCATCTAGGTTCCATCTGACTAGGATGAGCATTCTATTTCCATTTAGTATATCCCTTTTATTTTTGGTTTTTTGGCATGCCGACTGAGTATTTTCATACTCACCCCTGCAAGGGATTTTCCTGCACATGGTTATGTCTTGTGCAGACAACAGGCCTTCCGATAGAGTCCCAGGAGGACCCCAAGCTAGAAGAGATTTCAGAGAAAGACTGTCCTACGTGTTTACCATAGTTGTGATAAGGATCTAACCATTGAGTGCTTTTGACAGTGATACCCTCCTTCTGAGCAGGTTGGATGCTTTTCTACTTTTCTTTGGGTGGGTCCTATTTTTCCCTTTTGTACTTATGTTGCACTCTAGTTTGGGACAGATGTATGAATATATTTTCTTTTCAGTTTTGTATATCTCTGCACTATTTCATGGAGGTTTATGTGGGTTCATGCGTATAGGTATTATACGCTATGACCTCCCATGTGTGTCATAGCCTACATGGCACTGGTCGTTATCCCCTGTCCTATTGAAGGCGGGATTGGGGAGTCGTGGCTTCAACCCAGTTGGGTTGAGTTGTGACATATCATTTTGTATTATGTATAAATGTTGTTTTGAAAACATAAAAGGGTTTACAAAATTTATATTAAAATCATTTTTCAACTATTTAATGGTTTTACAAAAATCCATGAAAGCGTTGAAGGAAAATGGACATGTATCGCCCTAGATTTAGGTAAATTAGCACATCACTGATGATGTTATAATTTTTAGATACTAAGAGAGAGGGAGAGGTAGAAGAGTAATGAATAATATTCCATCAACATTATATCATGAGAGTATATCTATAATACTAGAGTTATCATGAAATTTGTATAATAAAATTTGTGGATAATATATGAAAATAAATGAAATTTTGAAAGGAATTTTAAAGAAAAGAGAGAGAAAATACCTCTTGAATTCTCCTCTTGTGATCCACCTCAAGGCACCTTTAATTTATCTTCAGATGAGAAAAATATCTCCTAAAAGTGGGGGAGGGGATAATAAAGTGTTTTTGTTAGAATTTGGACAAGGATTATATCTTTTGAGGTGTATGGAAACGAGGATGATAGGGGTGGTATTTAAAGTGTAGGGGAGGTTTGTTTTCACAATATTTAATTCATTAGTTTATTAATTTCCTTCATGATAATAAATAGTGATTATTTCCGACTAAATATAGTAAAGAGTGAATGCGACTTCGAACCAGTGGCCATTTACATCATCCATGACTCTTAAATGATTCATAAATTCATTTATTTATTATATTTTGTAAATTGTTGAATCTCACTATTGACCACAAATTTAAGTAGTTATGAAAAATCTCTAAAAATCACCCTAACAGTTTCTCAACATGTAGAATTTAAAAATAAACTCTATATTATGAAAATAATATTCTAAATATGTGTATTTTAATTTTCAATTAAAATTATAATTTTCATGAAAAATACAAACTTTTTAAATTAAAACAACTTTTATAACAAATTAAAAAATTTATTAAGGTCTCATAAAATTATAATATAATCATAATATATAAAAATAAATGTTTAGGAATTCATTTTAAGAATATAAAATTTCTTTTAAATTAATAAATTAATCATTAAAAATTAATGACTTAAGAAATACCAACACTATAACATAATTATATCATATAGTCACTTATATGATTGATATATTTTATTTATATTATCATTCTTTAGGTTACTATTCACATGGTGGATTTACTATTCATAAGGATAATATTACTATACATAAGGGAGATATTACTTTTCATTATTGTATGTTACTATTCATGAAAAATTATGTCTATCCTTTTAGAATCCAAACATCTGACTGATCACAACTGTGTATGCTAGATTTTCAAAATTCAAATAATAGATGATGTAAAATTATATTAAATGGTCAAATAGAATATAGTAGTTCATTTACGCATTATGTGTTGTTGTATTTCCTAATATGATTTTTTGTGATTATATTATATGATAGTACTTTAAAATGGGAGAAATTTTATTGATTAATATTTGGGTCGTTAATGAGGACCCCAGACAGGTGTGTTCTGGATTGAGTCATTCTAGAAAATCATCAAGCATCTTGAGACATTAATAGATAGAATGGTGAAGCTTGTTGAATATATGATTAGTGGACCTACCATGTGTTCATTGGATATTCTTAAGGAATATTGACAACATTATTATCTACCTTAGAAGGACTTCAAGAAGAGTTTTTTAATCCATTTCTTTCCGGAATCATTGATGGATGAAAAATCTCACAAGCTTATGCATCTGATGCAGGAGGGCATCATAGAGCATGACTATGATAGATGTTTAGTCGACATTTAGAAAATTCAATCATCTTTTGAGGCTGTTGAGATCTCCACAGTGAGTCATTATTCAGATATTATTCTCAATGATATCTTTTCATGGGTAATCATTTTTCATTTAAGCATCTATGACGATGTGAAGAACACGGGAGTCATCATAGAAGGGAATCTGATAGAAGCCCCAAGCAGTGACCAGGTTGTTTTAGTAGGGAAATAATTTTGTTCTTCATCAAGTGGAAAGAAGTGTCGTTATGAAATTTTCATCCATGGTATTAATGTGAAGTGTAGTCCTACTCATATAAAGCAATATCAAGATTGTGTTTTATTCCGGTTATATAAGTGTGTCATGTTTTTTCTACAAGTTCTGCAATGCATATACCTTGAATTAAAGTGTCATATCAGTTTCATAATGAATAATTTTCATAGGTTATTTATGAAAATTCAATAGAATACTATTGTTAGAGAATTAAGACAGGAACTGAAGTCAAGAAGGGGCTTAGGTACTCTACATAAAGCTAGTAGATAGAGTTACATAGGCCATTGAAGATGAGGTAGGAAACGTGGTACCCTAGTGGATGACTAGTTGTACCATGCTAATGAAATATGTTAGGCTAGTTAGATTTGAGTTAAAGGTAGTGGGACAAGTTAGTTTCTTATTATATAGAATAATTTGGATAACATGGATGTAGGACTATCTATCGTTAGAGGTACAATTCATATATCATATACCTTATCTTGTGTTTAATTTTATACCAGAGTAGAGAATTCTTTTATATCTTCTATTTAATCAAATGCTTTGGGCTTTGATTTAGAAATTCTGGGTGGTTTTTTAACCAATAATACACCATTGGGAGTGGGTTCAGGGAATATAAAGTATTTCAATGTCTGTTATCAAGACATTGGATGTTATCATTTTTTTTGGAACAGTTTATGCGAGAAATGACATGTTTTGAATTGATTCAGTGTATGTATTTATTAGTTCTATAACATCCTCATATTGATTTTTATAGGATGAGAGGTACCTTGTCATATCCATAAAGATGAATCTATTCCCACCAAGCTATGTGGGATATTCAAGCTAGTTGTATGAGACCAATTCAGTGTAGATTTGATTATCTCATGGATCAGATTGTGGTTATTTCTCTACATAGTGGTGGATTGCTGTAGGATTCATTCCCTCCAATGGTAGACCATGTTCAGTATGTTTTCCCTAACGAGTTCTATATCTTATCACTTAAGTGATATATCAAGTTCACATTCAATTTTTTTTTCAGGGATCAGGTCTTGTATTTAATCCCCCTTCCCGAATAGCACTAGAAGAGCTTTAGGAGATTAAAATTCAGTTTGAAGATTATAAAACTAAATTTTTCATTCAGCCAATTGTTTCCCTTTATGGTTATCTAGTTCTCTTCACATAGATGTATAATGGGTATTTATGCATATGTTTGGATTTTTAGAGGTTTAACCAGATGATATTCAAGAACAAGTATCATCTTCCTTGGATTGATGATCTTTTTGACCAGCTGAGAAGTTATAACATCATATCTAGTATTTATTTGAGATCAAGATATCATTAATTAGTTGTCAGAACATCAGACATACCTCAGAAAACTTTTATGAGTATATAAGGCTTGTACATATTCATAGTGAGTTTATTTGGGCTGACTAATGCATCAGATTTATTCATGGACATAATGAATAGGATCTCTCATACTTTTCTAGACTAGTTTTTGGTGGTTTTTTCAGTGCAATCATAATGTACTCACACTATGTAGACAATCATTTCAAACAACTAGAAATCTTCTTGAGTTCATTCAGATAGAATCAGCTTTACTCAAATCTATCCAAATGCTGTTTTTTAGATTAATAAAGTGTACTTCTTGGGAAATGAAATTTCATAGGTAAATTTGTTGGTGGGCCCAGATAAATTCACATTTGTGATATATTGGTGACATCCCAATAATTCCTTAATAATTTATATTATTCAGGGTTTATGAGGTCATTACAATCGTTTTATAAATTATTTCTCTCATTTAGAATCCCTAATGTGATGGAAGACAAAGAAACGAGTGATGTTTGTTTGGTATGACACTTGGGAAGATATTTTCAAGACCTATATGGTAGGATGACTCCAGCACATATTCAAACATTACTTATTCTTTGTAAAATCATATAATTTTTGTCATGATTTAATATGAGATAGATTTAGATTAGTTCTAATGTATGTGGATCGAGTGGTTTCTTTTATCTCTATACAACTGAGACAACATTGAAGAATTTTCCAATACATGATTTTGAGTTATTTGCAGTGGTACATGCCCTGATATTTTTGAGACACAATCTCAAGGGTGATATATTTGTGGTATACATGTATCACAAGATTTTGAGGTATATATTTTCTCATTGAGACTAGAACCTTTGGTAGAGGAGGAGGGTTGAGTATCATCAGTATTTCGTCATTGAATTTTCTAATACCCACTAAAATGGAAACATCTTAGGTTGTCACTTTGAGCTAAAATAAACAGATAGAGGTTTAATAGTAGTATTATAACGAGTAGTAGATAATTTTATTTTTTAGACTCACATTTTTTTGTTATGTAGTCTCAAGAATGAAAGACTTTGACAAAAAAATATGGCAATGATTTTGGATGGGATTAAGATCAAGAATTTATCTAATATGAATAGAATATAGTGGGGACACACCATCAAGATTCTCTCTCAACAGATTATTTTATCCTCTTGTCCATGGATAGATATGGGTTTATATGGGCTTGCGTGAGAGGATGAGGAAGGGGTTTCTTGAATATGTATAGTAAGTGCATCCTAGATTGTCATAGATGTACAGTGATCTCCATGGATAGTATTTTTTTTCTAGAATGAAGAAGGAGTTTAAAATATTCAGGGCTAGATGCCCCACTTTTCAGTTGGTGAAAGCTATGTATCAGAGGCCATCTGTTATTTTCCATCAATTACCAATTACTATGCGGAAATGGGATGATTTCATGGTTGATTTTGTAACAAGATTTTCTATAACCACCCATAAGAATAATATTTTTATGTGTAATAGTATATTTACATGATATATCATACTAAATATTTATTAAGAAAATATTAATATTTTATGACTTGGTCATTATTTGCATCTACTAGGTTTTTCGGTTTCATAATGTCCTAAGGAGTATCATTTCAGAAATATACCATCATTTTATGTCATGTTTCTTTTTGGGTCATCTGAAGGCTTTGGGATCATAAGTGATGTTGAGCACAACCTATCATTCATTAATTTATTTTCAATTTGATTGTATTATTCCAGTTCTGTAGGATATGTTGTGTGCCTATGTAATTGATCCAAATTCTTCATTTTAAGGCATTTAATTTCATTCCATGACATTCACATGTATGTTGGCTAAATGCTAGTGAGTCTTCACTTGTTCGGTCTAGTATCATATAAGAGACATTTGATCTGTTTCAGTTGAACAGAAAATGGTTGGTGCCCACATAGAGAAGGAAGAATCCTTATGTTGACCCTTAGAGATAACCTCTAGAGTTTGAGGTTGGACATCATGTTTTTTGTTGGCTGTCTCCAAGATTGGGACAACACTGCATCAAATGATAGGGAAATCTAGCACCCAATTTTGTTGGACCATTTGTAATATTGGTAATTTCTTATCCAATTAAATTTAATATATCCATTCCACAACACTATAATATCATGCAGTGCAAGTTCCATGTATTTTAATTATGAATATATCATAAAACCCCTTACCATTTTATATACATAGAAGATTCTGAGCTCCGTGATGATGTGTATTTTGAGGACCATATGACACGGGTTATGGATCGTAGTGAGAAAAATATTTAGTGTTGGAATATACCATTGTATTGAGTATAGTGGAATCATGGGAGATTTCAAGAGAAGACCAGGGAGAGGGAGTGCGAAATGGAAACATAGTGTCCAAACTAGTTCACTATGGCCATACAGTGACTCTGGGAGCTACTTGGAGATGAGTTGTAATAAGGTGGGGAGGATGTATGATCTCATATTTTTCTAGGTATTTCTCTTTGAGTTTTACATTAACATTTCATTTGGTTATGTTCAAACCTTGGAAATCTATCATTTCAATAAATATGGTCTTGGGTTGTGAGAAAACATTAGAAAAAACAAGAGTGGATCCACATGTAGATAGTTTTTTGGGGAACATGTCCTAATGTTCCAGGATGTACGGTTGTTTGATTCAATAGAGTCTCAATATAAAGTGGTTAAATTGTTTCTAATGTTATATATATGTTTAGTAGATTTAAAGATTTTTCAGATTGTTAAAGAGAAAATGGGATGAAAACCCATCCATAGAACATTTACACTCCATTTAAAGATATTACACATTGTGTAATTTTTTGGGGGTTTTAATGAAATAAATCTGATTAGATGGGTTTTATAATGTATTCAATTAAAAATATTTACATGATGTGTAACTGCATTATAAGTTATTTAATTCTCCATCCATTTATTTTAAACATGTTGTGTGGATGAATTCCAATTTTTTCGACAAAGTTGATTCTCTTATTGACACTTGGGAATTCTCAAGACATCTTTATGAGATCCATCCACCCTTCTAGACATCCTATTTGTGTGAGAAATCCCTCATGTTTATTTCCAGGTAGGTTTCTCCATTGTCTTACATAATCCCCATCCATAGAGGTAAAATCCCTTGACCTATTTAATTGTATGTTTTGATCTTGATCAGTTTTGATCTTTGTACCAGTTTTCAATCATTTTCACCTTCTTCCTGTTTGGCGTTTACCATTAAAAGCATTATTGGATCATTGGTTACAGGTAGGTGGTATAAATCTTATCCCTGTGGTTTTATTTTTCCCAAAATCATATAATATTATGATTGTTCCAATATAATGTGTGTCGGAATCAATTAAGTATTGAATGGTTTTATTCCATTAATTCATTTTTTTTATTTCATTTTGAGCAGCTTATAGAAACCCATTGGGTGAGTGAACCATAAATATAAATGAATTGTATAATTTCTTAGAGTGTTTTTATCATGATATGATACCTTAGGTGATTGATTGACATAGAATCCTTGAATTTTTTTCTTATTACTTATCGATATAATTTTTAAACAATTATGAAATAATTGTAAGTGGTACATCAAAGAAATAGTAATTCACATAATTAACCATTGTTAATTTTGATGTGATATTGTGATATCCATATATTATGAAATTAATTTTTATTCATATTGTAATGCTTATATTTCGGGCTCATATTTTATAATTACACACTTATATGTTTTAATGCGGATATTGAGTAAACTATGCCCTGTCGCATGCGGTAATGCTAATAGAGAGAGGGATATTCATAGCCCTATGTTGTAATGCTTATAGGGATTTGACCCAAATGTTTTAATGATTATAGGGATTAGACTCGGTTTGTTGTGATTATACCATAGTTTTATGGTGGTGGATGGAATATTCATAATAAATTCTTAGAGGTATTCCTGAAGGGTGCCAAAGATGGTTATTTTACCTTGGTTGCATTGTTGTGGTTGGAATGGTCATAATATATGCTCATAGATATTCTAACACTAACACGATGTAGTATGTTATAGTTCTTTATTAATTATTTAATTAAGTAATACACCAGTTATTCACAATATTTCATATACTTATTATCATTCTTGTCTATTTTGATATGGTGGTGTCTAACTAATGAGTTATACTAACCCCATATTTGGGCTACCATTTAGTACTCGAGCATATTACATAGATGTTGTTTTGGACAAGGGTAAAGACAATGTTGTTTATTACATATTTTTTGGCTTGGTTGGAGTTTGGAGTTGGGAAAGACATGAGAATAGGGACTAGGGGGATTGAGTCTTTTATTTGATTCTTATAGTATTTTACTTTTATTGTTTGTAGCATGAAATTTAGTTAAATTATAGAACATCATTACATTATTCCTTAATTATTTATTGGATTATTTTGTTTTCTTTTTTTATTGTCTTCTATTATTTTTATAATTTGAATATTTATGTTTATTTTTCATTTTTTATACTTTTATGAAACTTCAATCTAGGTTTATATCCTCCCCACTATAAATATTTCACCCTCTCCTTTAGATTGAAGCCTCCAGCGTCTATTGGGGCTTGAGGTCTCACCACCAACCCTTTCTAGCCCCGTGAGAGAGTGACTAAATTAGGGATGTTATGGTAGATATATCAAAATATTATTAAATGAATATTTTATATAAAAGATTCATATAAACAAATAGCATGAATAAAATAGTTCTTTAAATAATTGTATGCATAATCAAGTAAACAAAAAAGAACCATGGTCATATACCATCAGTTATATTAGTTGCTACATAACAGATCCATACACTACTTAGTCATCAATAAATGATAATATATTTTTACACTTATACATATTCATGAGCAAACGACACTTATAAATAAACTTACCATCAGGGAAAATCATATCAAACTAGTTTTAGATATATTAGTTTTCATTAATCCAATTTTTAAAAGTCAGAGTCATATATTTCTTTCAATAACAACCCACTAAATACGTATTCTCAAATGTGAATCAATAAATCAATAATTTAAAAATAAATCATTTCAAATCCATTCATTTATCACATTTCTATCTTTCAATATCAACATCATCATTCCATTAAAAATTCATTACCAAATCATGTATTTTCACAAAATTCATTCCCCAGAAATCATATTTTGTTAGGAAAATTTTCTAAATAATCAACATCAAATGATTTCTAATTTGAAGACTTCATTTTTCTAAAAAATTACCTAAAAATTTTGATTCTATTTAAATTGACTATATTTCAAAATGTTAGTTCCCCTTATATATCAAATGTCAAATAATATCAAATCAATGATTTATAAATCAATTTAAAATGAATTTCAATTAAATCATTAAATTTGAGGATTTGAATTTAGGGTAAATCCATATGGGGACACATACTATAAATCAACTCATCAAACAAAGCCACACCTGTAATGGAAATCTATAATAAAAAAGAGGTCAAATAAGATTGTAGAGAAATACATCGAATTATAAACAATTCAAAAATATTATTATAAATTGTGATCTAATCCATCATTCAAAATAGGGATTAATAGGTCTAAAAAGGGAAATTGATATAAGATGGAAAACACAAATATAGATAAAAACAACACATCGTACAGTTATCAAGATCTTCCGAAAGCACATTGATTCATCAGAGATAATGTTTGAGGGTCCAATAAATCCTATTGAGTGCCTCCAAAATACAATTATTTCAATTTGTGTTTAATGGGGGTGATTAAAGTAAAAACCCAGGGTCTAAATTTTTTAATTTAATTTTTAAAGGGATTTAAAACCCACATGAATAATTTCCTCATTGGTTCATACGGCTAATATTAACTAGGCTCCCTAACTGTGTGCCTTTAGTAGGCTTTTGGATAAGGTGACTATTTGGAATAATTGATAAATTAACCATGCACCAATCTTATGAATTTTTTGTTCAACACATAGTGGAAGTGCATTGTGGTGTGGGATATATTCAAATCCTTTTTAATAATCCTTTCCATAAACCATGAATGATGATATTTTAAGTAAACTTCATATTTTATTTATTTTATTTCTGATTAAATAAATACATGTTCTTAATAAATTTCTTCACTAATGAATGATGATCATCTGAAATGAACATTTCAAGATTAAAATTGTTGCAATACAGCGATCCAAGGATATAATCTCTTTTGCTGTGATCCACACATGGTTCGATGATCTACGAGAAACACCACTCGATCTCTGGGTGCCACCTCTGTGAATAAAATGAATTTAAATGTTCATCCCTAAACATTATTATTCATCCTTGAAGAAATATCTCTTGAGTTTCTCATTCTTTATAAGGATAGAGATGGATGATCTAAGAGTGAAATTTTTTTGTGCAACAATTATCTATTCTCAATCATGGATGCAATAGAAAATAGACATAATCTCTTATTTATATAAGGTTAGGTTAAAATATTATTTAATAAAATATTATCCATTAAATAACATTTAATCCCTTTAATAAACTTCATGAAAAATATTATTATTATTATTATTATCAGTATTTACTGTGAAAACTTGTACTAATTTGTAAATAGTATTTTCTAGCTTCTAAAAAATTATTCTATTTCTGGAATTAGTATTGGTCCATTCGAACTCATCGGTATTTATTGAATATCTGGATAAATAATTTATTCAAAAATAAAATTTTAATTCATATATAGAAGAAAAATATGTATTAAATAATCAATTAACAAACAAATATATTTTTATTCATATGCCACTGAATAAATATTTATTTAATTTATGTGATCAATATAACATCAAAAAAATTATTTCATAGTCTTCACAATAATATTTATTCGAATAAATATATTAAAATAGATATATTCCTATTTAAATGAAACACATATTGTGTTCCCCTCTATTATTATTTATCATTATTATTTGGAGGGATTTCCTATAGTCTACGATTACTATCTGAAAACAGGTTAAGGAACCCAAGAGAATTAATACAGTATCACAACAACCACATCCACATACCAACACTCATTGTATAATCTATTTTATTTTTCATTATATTTCATTAAAGAGGTTTAACATCAGTTTCACCAACCTATATGCTTGATATATCGTTCATTGACTATCATACATATACTTTCCATTAATCCATGACCATGAAATTTAACATGAAAATTATATTTCAATCAAATGGACAATATATCAGCTATCTTAAAGATGTAAGGGAAAAATATTTCATTGACATTTCCATTCATGTTATTTTAATCATAATGCACCCTACAAATTCTACATCACCATGATCTATTATTAACATTTATTACTTAAATGCATCAAATTTTATGAGTTGTAACATTCATTAATAATAATATTAAAGTCTAAGGACCATCAGACACACTTGCAGATAGGAATATTGGATTACCCCAAAACATGTGGAATTCCTATGGGCAGTTATGTTCTTATAATCTCTTATATTGAAGAATTCGAAGAGAGAACTTCATGAGAACAGGTCTCGTCTACTTATTAGTACTCCAAACTAACATTCTATGTACTATTTTCCCATAATAGCATGTTATCCAACCACATAACATTATTTAAGAATATCATACTAGCACATCATGGTTCCCATCATATCAAGGAACTGATATGAAATTATCAATATGATATATATCATATGACATTATTACATTAGAGTCATTAAAAACAATGAAAAATATATAAAAATTAGTTTTATTAAAATTCAATACGTATAATATATATGTAATCAAAGAACATGAAATTTTTCATAGGACAACAACTCCAACAAACTCTCACATGGACTAGGGGGAAACTACCTATAACCTTTAGTCTACTAGACAACACATGATAATAATATTTATTCCATGTCATGACTTTTATCAAGGGTTCCTCAATGTTTCCTCCCCTGTATGTACTAATTACAACATCTTCACCTCTCTTAGAAAAATCCTTTTAGAGATACTAATTATAAAGTATTTGATCCATCTACCAATGTGACCATGTTAATTTGAAATATCTACATCTATAGTATTCTCATAATAGTGTGTGATTAGATATTTATTGATAGGTACCATGTCAATATCTTATATTAACTGGTATGGTTTCCCACATTATACTCAAAAGTTATTTTATAATAAAAATTTAATTTTTAGCCAATCTATATAATCTGTGACCATAGCCTTATTTGGTCTCTTACAGCTCACAGAACCTCCATTCAAAGTGAGGACATATCTTGTTTTTTATTTCATTTCATCTTGATCAGTATGGAAACTATTATCTACATATCCTTTGATGACTAGTTTCTCATCTCCTCCATCAACAAGTAACATATCCTTAGTCTGCCTCAGATATATAAAGATAGTCTTCACTGCCATACAATATCGGTCTCCTAGGTTATCTTGATATCTTACAACCACACATTATTTAGAAATGAATATTTACAATTACATACTATACCATACATTACTTAAACAATCAATATGTGTATATAATATATTCCATTCAGTTTCATTACCCATGTGTCTGAGGAAATATTTCATAGAAATTTTAATTCCATTTGATCCTGGAAACAATTTTCTCTTTGATTTTCCATACTAAATATCATCAGTATATTTTTAATTTATGTAATTTGAATTGGGATAGTAATCCTCTTTGATCTATCATGATGAATCATGGGTCCAATAATATATGCTACCTCACCCAAGTCCATCATAGAGAATAATTTATTCAACCATTCCATAACATTATGTTAGACTGGTATTTCATTTCCAATAAGTAATATTCCATTAATATATACTATTAAGAAAATTAATTCACTCACACTAAACCATTTATAGTCATAGGGCTTTAATTTCTTCTTTTACAAACCAAATTTTGTTATACCCCATCAAAATTAATGTTTTATGACCTGGATGATTGATTTAATCAATAAATGGTTATTTGGCACTTTCATACCTTTTCAGAATCCCTCGAAGTCACAAAAATTTTGGGTTTTTCAAATAGAAAACTTGTTAAAGGTTTCTATTATGAAAGGGTATTTTGACATACATTTTACATGTCTCGTAATGGTGGGATGCCACAAAGGAAAGTATAATTTTGATGGATTTTAGTATTGAAACTAGTGAAAAAAATTTATCATAGTCAATATATGGATGTTGTATAAACCATTTTGAAACCTATCACACCTTATATTTAATTAATTATCCTTCCACGTAATGATTCATATGGAATACCAATTTGAAACCAATGGGATATACATCTATTATATAGTGAACCGAAATCCAGACATGGTTTCAGTTCATGAAATCCAATTTATAATTCGTGGCCTTTTTACAACTGGAAACATTTTTAGCACATGTTTCATCATTGTAGGATAATTTATCATAATTATTGACTTATAATGTGTCACCATCCTCTTTGACTATAATAGAACACATTTTGGGTTCTACAACCTCTTTAGTAATCCTATGTTGAAATCATGTCTTTGAAGCAATTTCATTTTCAATAGGGATTTGGGAAATTTGTTCTTATCCAAGTTCATAAGATTATTGATCTAGGATTTCATTGAAGTATATCTTAATCCAACTATCTCTTTTTTATATAATATCCTAATCGTGTAATGTGGTTTTTCTATCAACCAAAACCTTTTTTCTGATGTATTGTATTTGTATTATCAGTTTTTTCATTGGGATATTCTATAAAGAAAAAAATTGTTCCTTAGGAATCAAGATTCTTACCTAATGTGGCCTTTACAAACCCTTTTGAACCCACACTTGGAATTAAGACAACACGAGTTTCATTCCATTACATAATTTTGATGTTAAATTATCTTTCTCATTATTTGGAACTCATTTCATTATATATACTTCTATTTTTTACATGTAGCCCTAAAAGGATGATGGAAGAATCAGATGAATCATCATTAATATTACCATATCTAATATGGTGTGGGTATAAATTTAGGTTACACTATTCCATAGAGGATTAAAATGAGGAGTGAGTTGAGATAATATCCCAAACTCTCAAAAATAATCAACGAAGTCTTGATTTAAATATTCTCCACTATGGTCTGAGTAGAGTTTCTTAATCTTCTTACCAAGATGTTTCTCAACCTAATTCTTATATTCCATGAATTTATCTAAATAACCAAACTTATATCTCACAAAGTATATATATCTATATTTAATAAAATCATATGAAATGGTTATGAATTATGAGTACTCACCCCTTACTTCAATGGTAAATGGTCCACACACATGGTTATGAACTAATTCTAGAATCTAATTAGCCCATTCACCTTTCCCGCTAAAATGGGATTTGTTTATTTTTCTCTATCAACATGCATTACATAAACCATGTGGTTTTAGTATAAAAAATATTAATATGCATGTTCATGTAATTTAGTTAAGTGGTTTTAATTTACATGACCTATCCAATTATTCTAAATTTGGGTGTGGAATAAGTCTGGTGATGTAACATCATTATCGATATAAATTACATGGTTTGTGTAATCCAACACAAATAGACTATTATTTAAATACTCTTTACCATAAAAAATTATATATTTATCAAAGAAGAAAAATTTATTATATTAATGAAAATAAATCCATCTGTATCCATTTTGTATGTAGAAATAATGTTTTTTATAACTGATGGAACATTATAATACCTCTTTTCAACCAAGAACATTCTTTTTGAAAATGTGAGTTGGTAGCCATTGATAGCTATATTGGAATGTTTAGCTTTGTTTTCTCCTCCAATATATACCTATCCTTAGGAAATCATTCCAAATATAGTGGTTTCTTTTATTTTAATACATATGTGAGCACCCAAATATATATATAATACACAGTTTTTAGATACTAATATATTACACTAAATAAAAAATTCACATTAATCCTCCCATTTCTTCTTTGGATAGGTGTATTTATTCTCTGAGTGACCCTTCTTACCACATGTGAAATAGAAAGAATCATCTTCCTTACCTTTCCCATTGATCGTACTCTTTAGAGAAGAGTGTCAATTAGATTTGGTTATAAATATCTTATCTTTCCCTTTCCAATATTTCACCATAAGGAAATATATATTTTACACTTAATATCCTTATATATATAGAGAAGATGTGTATGAAGATCTAGAAGGGGATTTTCAATTTTTTCATATTAAAATTCAAAAACAATATTGGAGAAACTCTAATTGAGGGACTCCAGAATGATATTGGTGCCTAGTAATTCAAGGAGATAAAACCCTAGAACTTCTAAGAGATCAATGTATACAATGATATTGACTATGTGAGGTATTTCTGGGGAAGCCTCTCCAAGATTTCATTGAAAGTTCCCCTTGGATATCTCAGGACATACCTATCATTCTCACTCCTGGTAATGAAAATAAAGCTTCTCAAGAATTCTATATGCAACCTAGTTTTTGAGAGAAATCACAAGATCACTAGACATTGATAAAAAAGTCATACATTTAACATCAACCACATAACTAAAATATTTTTTCTAGAGTAGGGAATATGAATACAATTTCTCTTTAAACAACAGATCATGCATTAATGACTCTAGAATGTAGAATTTATGTTCATGGCATCGTATAACCTGAACGCATCTAAACCACTCTTCAATGTTATTGAAAATTAGAAGGTTTTTTTCTCCAATATAGGTTATAGGGATAGTATTTATTATGAATATTTTTTTCTTCTAAAATTTAAAAGGGTATATTTTTAGTAAATTTATTGATTAAATTTTATAAGAGATAAAATAAATTTAATATTTTTTAAAATCAATCTCTTTTTTGGGAAGTCCTAATATCCCTCTCCGTTTGACTCAGAATTTCTATTTTCATTAACATTCTAGTGTAGAGGATCCCCATTAATTTTCTTAATGATCAATATTATATCCATGAAACTGATAAGTATTTAATTGGGTAGGTGGTCATGATAACATTCGACTTCATAATCATGGAAGTGTTGATTGGATTCCCCTATCCTTAAATCATGACATGGATTTGTACAACAATTTCCACTAACATTATATTGAATAGAATTCAGCTATTAAACTCAAAACATGTTTGGATAAGTCACCAAAAAACTCCCATGTGAACACCTCAATAAATGTTATATTCTAGACTTCATCCATGTACTACACTTAATTTCCATAGTTATATTCCCAATCATGAAATGGAAGGATTAGTTTTCCATAATATTTGTTCGTTAAATTTTAATAAATTATGACCAAATTTTACAATATTTTATAATTTACATTTCATCTTATTATAAAGTGAATTTTACATAATAAACTGAACACATTATATATTTACACGCAATTCATTTTTTTAATTTTCATCTTTCCATATTAGTTCATTTATTTATGTGGTCGGGGACTTAAATACATAAAATTATTAATCCATAGGTAGAAATAAATATATAAAGTAAATGAACCAGTTATGAGATTACCTAAAGGTTAATTTAATTACTGAACGTTAAATAAACCCATGACCTAGAGGAATCACTCAATTTTATGGTATTAGAATAAGTTTTAGCATTACAATCATACACCTATGTATCACAGGGTTGTCATTATCATGGTTCTATCATGAACTGCTTCCATGTGCCTTGGGTTTATACATTAATTAAATATATTGATTACTCTCACATAGGTGAGGGGAACCAAATGATTGGACGGGAGGAAATTACATAAATATCCTTGGACACTGAGGTCTTATATAATAATGGAGGGAGGTATGGCGCAAAACCCATTGGTTAATTTATTATAAAATAAAATAAAATCCATGAAATAAATGAAATTAAAACATACAACACATACATTGGTATTAGATAAGAATATGACTGGTCGTACATGTAATGAATTCATAAAATTAACTAGTGATAATTCATTTCATTATTACTTATTTATTATTAAGATAAATATGCTTCTGTTAATTAAATAATTAATTTATTTTATTTAATCTTAATGATCGTCCAAACATAATTGTAGATACCCATAATTTATGGAATTCATTGAAAATAAACAATATAACCAATAATAACATATTAATTAAAAAATATTAATTAATAATTTAAAATTATTTAATAACATGTTTAAATTTTAAAACAAACCATGGTGTTCCAATAAATAAAATAAGCTTTTATGGATGTTATCTTCAAATATAATTTAATTTAATTTTTTTAATTGATTAGACACTACATTCTCTGTTTATACAACTATTTGCCATTAATTGGGGTTGTTGTGTACCCATGGTACACACATGAGTCTGTGGCATGTACCTCTTTTAGACTACATAGTGTGTACAGACCATCTACACATCAGGTTCTCTGCTTATCATATTTCCCGAATTCTAACCAAGTCACTTTGTCTGTTCATAAGACATAGGATTGATGAACAACATGTAGGGTACACCACATACACCTTTATTATATCATAAATCATCTATTTTTCTGTCATTCGTTGTTTTTACCATGTATTATGACCGCATATATTGCGTGATTTAAACCGCTAACTCCTATAAACAGTACCACATGTACACTGATGCATGTTGTGTAATCTGAAAATCATTGTGCCACCCTAGTCCATAAAAATAATGAGTACACCACATGTAATTAATGTGTGTCACATCTCATATCCTTCAGAAAATACAAATGTAGTTTTTTAGGGTATACTACCTATATATTCGCGTACATGTCATGAAAACCTATCTTACTTTCCAAAAACCTATTAGTCCCCAATGGGATCTCTAATCAATATTAATTTATTAATAAACTATTTTAGAAAAAACACTGATGTTATCATTATTAATATCTAAAATAATTTTAATTCAAATAATATCAATGAAAAATAATATTAAATGAAATATCTATCCAAATTTTTATATATATCTACAATCAAATAAATAATTAAAAATTTAAATGTTACTTCTCTTGTACTGTGTGTTGGATTTGGGTGTAGTGGAGGTGTGTAGTTGTGTGTGGTATACTGATTTTTTTTAATAATAATTTCCAAAAACTATGTGTGAGGAATATTCATGTAATATTTATTATTAATATATTTAATATCTTATGAAATAAGTACACGGTCTTAATAAATTTCTTCATTGATGAATTTTTATTTTCCAGAAACACTCTTTCAGATTTACTTCATTACGATGAGAAGAACCAAGCATATAATCTCCATATATGATATCCACACAAGATCCAATGATCTTTAAGAAATACCACTTGATCTCCAAGTGAAATCAAAGGGACTGGAATGTGTTGCATTGTTTGTTCTTGATCACTCATTCTTTAGTCTTGCAAAAAAAATCTGGTGATTCTCACTCTTCAAATAGGGAGAGAATGTGATTTAAAGAGAGATTTTTTTGTGAATTAATTATCTATTTCAAACATGGATCCAACACATATTATACATATCCTTATATTTATAGTGTTATGATTTTGGAAACAATATTATTTAATTTCAAGATGGACCTTTAATAGCATTTAAGAACCATTACAAACCCTATGCAACAAAAAACATATTATTATTATTTTTTGGCATGCCAACTTGTGAAAATTGATAAATAATATTTATAGGATTATAAATAATTAACTTCCTACCAGATTTGGTCCTAGTCCTTTTAAATTCCTCAATATTTATTTAATACTACCAAAAATATTTTATTAATAAATAAATATATCATTCACATACTATACAGTAAATACTTATTAATTTTTAATAAAATAAAAATAATATTTTTATTCACATGCCATTGAATAAATATTTATTTAATTTATGCGATTGATATAACATGAATAAAATTATTATTTTTTCTATAGAAATATATTTATAACATTAATTAAATTAAAATATAATTTCAATTAGATTAATGGAAACACTAAGTTTGTGAACCTATCGAATTCTTTCTCATTGGAATTAGGCAGGCTTGCCAAATGTACAAAAGTTTTATCTACATATATCTGAAGGGACCCAAGAGAATGAAAATAATTTCAAAACAATGACAAGCACATACCATCCCTAATTTGGTACTATAATTCCATTGTTACAATATCTCATCAAACAGGTCGTGCTTGAAATGTGTTTCTTGGACTGTCTATAATAAAAACATCATTTCACCATGGACATTGAATTTAATGCAATGAAACTATAAAAATAAAAAAATTAGATATTGGTTTATGTAAAGATAGTAGGTACAAATCCTTTAATGAATTATCCATTAATGATATGTTACTCGTGATGAACCTAACATATCCAACATCCCCATGAACTATTATAATCATGGATTAAAAAATTCATCTATATATGCAAGTTGTTGAATGAATAAATAATAATAATAAGGTATTTGGACTATCACACAAACTCGCAGAAAAGAATATACAATGATACCCAAACGGGAGGAATTATTATTGGGGGGAATGTTCCTAAAATCTCTCATACCATATACTTGTTCGGTCGGAGGAAGCAAGGGAATGATGGCAAGAGGGGGGTGAATTGCCTTTTAAAAAATAAAACCAAATTAAAAACAAAATCAAAGTGCAGCGGAAAATAAAAGAAGGCAACACACAAAATTGATAATGGAGTTCGGCCAAAAACCCGGCCTACGTCTCCGCTCCCAACTCAACCGTTGAGAGATTCCTACTGCTTGCTTTTCAATGGTTATAGCAAGAAACCCACTAGGCTTTGAGGTAGCACTAGGACCTATTACAGCTTGCTTTTTGTGGTTTAGCAAGAACCCACTTGCTTTTAATGGTTTAGCAAGAACCCACTAGCCTTTTTAACGGGTGAAGGCTAGCTCACCGAAATCTCAAGCCTTTTAAAAGGAAAGGCTTGAAGAAACCTCTTCACACCTTAATGGTGGTGTGAGAACCCAAAAGAAAGGGGGAAGAGAAAAGGTGTTGGGGTTTGTAGGCACAAAACCAAAGTTAAAGCTCAAAATAAATAAAACAATAAAAACTGTATTGTTGAGAAGCCTTGGGCGCCAAAGGTTGAATGGAGTTGAAGACGTGCACTCCCAAGCTTCTATGGTGGTGCTCCTTGGATGTGGAATTGGATTGGAGAAGTTGTGGTTCCCTTGGAGCAATCCGCCGGAGGTTTGCCAAATGAGGAGAATTGTGTTCGTTGGCTTCACAATGCTTAATTATGGTCCAGCCTTGTTCCGGGGCTTCAAGGTGCTTTATTTATAGAGGGGGAACCCTCATATGGCCGTTGGAGGCCTTCGGAGCCGTTGGAAAGGCTTTCGGAGCCGTTGGGAGGCAAGTGGAGCAGCCTGGTCAAAGCTCCAACGGCTAGTTTGACTGGATCCACCGGCTGACCGGTACAGTCCCACCGGCTGGCCGGTGTGTGCAAAAAGGCATAGGATTCTTGTCCAGGGGCCACCAGCTGACCGGTGCCAGAGCCACCGGCTGGCCGGTGGCAAGACAGTAGCTTGCCACTCTGTGCAGGTGCCACCGGCTGACCGGTGGAGGAGCCACCGGCTGGCCGGTGGCAAGATAGTAGCAAACACTATTTGGGCTGGATGCCACAGGTCGATCGGTGACAGAGCCACCGGTCGACCGGTGGAACCTGGCAGTGGGCAATGCCTCTGCCAGTTCCACCGGCTGGCCGGTGCTATCACACCGGTTGGCCGGTGGACTGAATTTCAGTCCACTTCTTGTCCATTCTTGGGCCAATCCTTTGGCAATCTTTTGCCTATCATCCACAACACTTAAAAACAAAGTTAAACACATATGAAAGTGATTGTGATCATGAAAATCAAAGAGTGTGGGGTACAACAATCTCCCCCTATTTTGATGATCACAATCACTTATCTAAGCAATGTAAAAACTTAAATGAAAGGCATGCTTTAAATGAAAAATTGAAAATAAATACTAAGCATGAGAGAAAAGATTCTCCCCCAATCAATCAAGAAATTTCTCTCCCTTTGTGATTATCAAAATAGCGTGGGGCATAAAACTTGATTGAGGGAAAGGGTTTGAAAAACTAGATTTGATATTTGAAAATCAATTGAAATTTTGGAATTAAAATGAAAATTTGAATAACAGTTTGAATTGAAAGTTTTGAATCAAAATTGAATAACAGTTTGAATTGAATGTTTTGAATCAAAATTGAATTGAAAATTGAAATTTGAAACCAAATGTTGAAATTGAGAGTTTTGAATCAAAAATGAATTGAAAGAATTGAAACCAAGAAAAAAATTGAATTGAGAGTTTTGAAACCAAGTGTTGAGTTTGAAATGAAAAAATTTTGAATATACAAAAAGGCTTAAAAGATCCTAACTCCCCCTAAATAAAAACAATGAATCACCGGGGAGAGGGATTTTGAAAAGAGACAATTTTAGGCCCGGAGAGACTCGCTAGAAGAGATTTTTCAATCCAAACTTGTCTCATGGCGGGTCTTCTCCTATAAAATTGGTCCGAAAAGAAAATACTTTTGGGTTGACCATACCGGGCGTTTTTACAATTACACTCATAAATGAGGTGCCCGGTTTTCTTGCAATAATTGCAAAATTTATAACTAGAGCTCCCCCTTACAAAAACATTTGGAGCATTGGAGGAGGAAGCTATATTGGTATATCCTAGCCCATGGGTGGTTCTAGATATACGTTGGGAACCAAGCAAATTGTTCAAATTTTGTTCCCCTTGGGTGAACATTGCTAGGGTCTCCCTTAGGTCTTTGATGGTTGATTCCATAGAATCAACATTTGGAAAATTTTGGATTTTGAGGGTGAGTTCCTCCTTCTCTTTGAGAAGTTGGTCTTTTTCGGAGGAAAGTTTTTTGAAAGACTTTTTTAAAGCAACAAATTTTGAAGATAGAGCATGAAAACCTTTTTCTAATTGGTCTCTAGCATGTGAGAGTTCTTCATAAGAAATATGATTTAAAGAATTTGAATTTGATGAACATGAGGAAGAGGAATCGGAAGAAGTTACCTCATGGAATGCCATTAGGCATTTCGTACTGTTGTCGCTCGAGGAGGAGGAGGAGGAGGATGAGGTGTCACTCCATGTCGCCTTGAGGACCTTCTTCTTTCCTTTCTCCTTAGCCCGTTTTTTGTTGAGTGGGCAATCGGGCTTGTAATGGCCCTTTTCGCCGCACCCGTAGCATTTTACCTTGGGCTCGGATTTTTCGGTGGGTTCTTGCTTTCGTGCCTTGCGAGATTTCTTTTTCTTCTTGTGCTTCTTCATAAACTTGTGCATTTGGCGGGCTAGATTCTCCATTTCCGAGTCGCCGCTCGAAGATGAAGGAGATGAGGATGATGAGGATGATGAGGAGGAGCTTACTTCCTTTTGTACCTTGAGGGCAATGTTCTTTGGTGTCTTGATTGGTGTGCCCTCCTTTTGAGCTTGCCTCCTCATCGTGATCTCGTACGTCATTAGGGATCCGATGAGCTCCTCTACCGGCATATTTTTGACGTCCTTAGCTTCTTGGATCGCCGTCACCTTTGGTGCCCATGAGCTCGGAAGAACCCATAAGATCTTCTTGACCATCGTCTCGGCTGAAACATCATCACCAAGAGATTTCCTTCTATTGCAAACGTCAGTGAAGCGTGTAAACATTTCAGAAATTGATTCATTTGGGTGAATGGAAAAAGACTCAAAATCTTGTCTATACATGTCCAATCGAGTATCCTTTACTTTGTTGGTCCCCTCATGGGTAACCTCCAAGAGTTTCCAGATTTCATGTGCGGAGGTGCATGTGGAAACTCGATTGAACTCATTTCTATCTAAGCCGCAATGGAGAGCGTTCATGGCTTTGCCATCAAGCTCAAAGTTTCTAATATCGGCGGGGGTCCATTTGGATTCGTCGGGAGTAGAAAGAGTGTAACCATGCATGAAAATTTTAAAAATGGGATATCCTATGCTTCTAAGAAAGGTAGTCATGCGGGTTTTCCAATAATTGTAGTCGGTCCCATCAAAAAATGGAGCCCGACCCAAAGAGTAGCCTTCGGGGGCGAAAGAGGTTGATGCCATCTAAATGGATCTTTGAATTTGAAACCTTTTAAGGAATTACTCAAATTACCCCTCTGATACCAAATGTTCAGTCGGAGGAAGCAAGGGAATGATGGCAAGAGGGGGGTGAATTGCCTTTTAAAAAATAAAACCAAATTAAAAACAAAATCAAAGTGCAGCGGAAAATAAAAGAAGGCAACACACAAAATTGATAATGGAGTTCGGCCAAAAACCCGGCCTACGTCTCCGCTCCCAACTCAACCGTTGAGAGATTCCTACTGCTTGCTTTTCAATGGTTATAGCAAGAAACCCACTAGGCTTTGAGGTAGCACTAGGACCTATTACAGCTTGCTTTTTGTGGTTTAGCAAGAACCCACTTGCTTTTAATGGTTTAGCAAGAACCCACTAGCCTTTTTAACGGGTGAAGGCTAGCTCACCGAAATCTCAAGCCTTTTAAAAGGAAAGGCTTGAAGAAACCTCTTCACACCTTAATGGTGGTGTGAGAACCCAAAAGAAAGGGGGAAGAGAAAAGGTGTTGGGGTTTGTAGGCACAAACCCAAAGTTAAAGCTCAAAATAAATAAAACAATAAAAACCGTATTGTTGAGAAGCCTTGGGCGCCAAAGGTTGAATGGAGTTGAAGACGTGCACTCCCAAGCTTCTATGGTGGTGCTCCTTGGATGTGGAATTGGATTGGAGCAGTTGTGGTTCCCTTGGAGCAATCCGCCGGAGGTTTGCCAAATGAGGAGAATTGTGTTCGTTGGCTTCACAATGCTTAATTATGGTCCAGCCTTGTTCCGGGGCTTCAAGGTGCTTTATTTATAGAGGGGGAACCCTCATATGGCCGTTGGAGGCCTTCGGAGCCGTTGGAAAAGCTTTCGGAGCCGTTGGGAGGCAAGTGGAGCAGCCTGGTCAAAGCTCCAACGGCTAGTTTGACTGGATCCACCGGCTGGCCGGTACAGTCCCACCGGCTGGCCGGTGTGTGAAAAAAGGCATAGGATTCTTGTCCAGGGGCCACCGGCTGACCGGTGCCAGAGCCACCGGCTGGCCGGTGGCAAGACAGTAGCTTGCCACTCTGTGCAGGTGCCACCGGCTGACCGGTGGAGGAGCCACCGGCTGGCCGGTGGCAAGACAGTAGCAAACACTATTTGGGCTGGATGCCACAGGTCGACCGGTGACAGAGCCACCGGTCGACCGGTGGAACCTGTCAGTGGGCAATGCCTCTGCCAGTTCCACCGGCTGGCCGGTGCTATCACACCGGTTGGCCGGTGGACTGAATTTCAGTCCACTTCTTGTCCATTCTTGGGCCAATCCTTTGGCAATATTTTGCCTATCATCCACAACACTTAAAAACAAAGTTAAACACATATGAAAGTGATTGTGATCATGAAAATCAAAGAGTGTGGGGTACAACAATACTATCAAATACAAATGTCATAAGAAGAAGCCTTATCGTCTTATGATTACTCACCAATGACTATTTATGTATTATGGGTCCCATAATAGTTTGTTATCCAACCACAAAACATTATTTAATAACATCTTCCTAGAACATCATTGTTCACATAATAGTGAGGAACTGCTATGACCATATCAACATGACATATATTTGAGGACATCAACACATAAGATCCAGGTTGAGCAAAGGAAAATATGTAATAAAAAGTTTTATTGATTTTCAATACATCAAATATATGTGTAATAAAATTAATAATAAATTTTCTTATGACACCTTATCCAACACAAAAATATCTATCCAAATTTGTATGGTTTGAAGTGTGAGGATAAAAAATTTCCACAAACTATGTTCCCACCTCTAGAGCACTAACATAGGGAACACACTTTTTAGGGTCAAACTACATGGTTATCCCTAACTAAGTGGAAAACATGAATAATCCCCAAAATATATAAAAAAAAATTGAAATTCGCCAAAAAAATACACTGAATAAGTTCCAACCAAAGTATGAACAAATCAAGGGTGAAAAAAATCCCTAAATGAAGTAATAGGATGTTAATGTTTGTGAAATTGATGATTTGAATTCCTCTATTGTTTATATAATTCAAGATAATCATTTCTAAAAAACATATTTTCAAAAATTAGAGGTAACTTGTGCTCAAATACCATTTTCCACCAAATACAACTTCATTATACTTAGTGGGGGAGAATCAGTGGCTTGATTTTTAAATAAATCATTTTAGTTTGACCTCTTTAACTAGTTAGGAATCTAGATCCACTCAGTAGAATCGTATACCTTCAACATTAAATGTACTAAATTAAATCCATAGATTAGTACATAAAACATATAAGGTTTGGGAGAGTGGTCTACTCCATTTCATATTGGTCACAACCCCTAATAGAGATTTTCCATTAACTCTAAAAATATTTTACAACATAGATTCCTCTTTGTTATCCACAACATCCAATGTACATTTGTAGATATGATAATTCTTCAACAAGATATCCAAAAAATAAACACCTTCAACTTTCTTCAGGTGTTGTGCACACCAATAGATTTTGTTCCTCATCGACAAGTAGATTCGCCAAAAAGTACATGCTTGTACACTATCTGGATCTTATACATCAATACTGGTCTCATGATATCCTCAATATTTTTATTCATTTGTATAATTAGCCTTAATGAATACTTATGTTCATAGAAAATAATCAATATCTTAAAAGGCTCCCAACTTTGAATCCACTCTCCCTAAAAATATTATATTAGGCTCTTTAAATTCTCACATAATGTAGTTGAGTTCCCATTTATAATCTAATTAATTTTTTTAATTACCTACATTCATATATTGATATAAATATATTAATATCATTTGAATTTAATTCCTTAAATTCTAAATATGTAAACTCCAGGATCCTCAGCAGATGTGATCTCTTATCATTTAAATTGGTCAATAAATTCAAGATTTCCCCAAATAAAACTCATTTCAATTATCGATCAACTATTTATTTAAATCCCCATATTAAATGATCATTTTATTGCTTTTAATTGTCCAAAAAAACAATATTTTCAATTCCTTATTAATTTATATATGTATAGATACATTCATAATTTCCACAGGCACTACAAGATTGTAACATGGAACTCATCATTTCATACTTCTCAAAATCCACCAAATCTTAAATGATTTCACTGAAGTCATTTGCTTAACTAAACACCCATATGCTTAAAAATGAATACACTCCTAGTAATATGATCAGAAAAAATCTCAATATATTATGTTGAAGACTTATTTTCCATTTTTGAATACTAATGTTAATCATATAAGTTTCATTATACAGTTATATATTCAATCATTGAAGAAACATTCTCAAAAAATTAAATACATATGATCTTGACTTTCCCAATATTTTCCCCAAGTATAAAAACATATGATAAGAATAATTACACTCATTTTCTTACATTAATTCCATGTTATCGAATTCTTCTTCAAATGTACCTCAATTAGTCACAATACATCAACTTCAGTTTTACTTATAATTTCTCAACAACTTGTGTTAAGATCATATGGAGTGATTATAATGTTTAGTCACCTGATGAACACCTCAATGTCATTATATGATTAATTTCTTCCTAATAAAAAGATTTTATAAACTTATCACCACACCCATAATATAGCATTCAAAATTTTCTATGTATACAACCTATGATGAGGTATAAATCATATCAATTAGTCTAGTTTTACGATGTCAATCGACCAGATGAACTAGTATGGATCAACATATAAACAACTAATCATCCATGTAAATCCACCTTTCCATTATTAGTCTATTGTTGAAAGAATAATTAACCCATGATGAAAAAACCAACGAAATTTTTAAAAATAATAAACCATTCAATATTGACGATTTGATGATACTAATAGTTGAATGGACACTCCTTTCCTCTTGTCATTAAATTCAAAGCATTCTCTAATTTGATAACGATCCCACTCAAATATTCTCTAATCCTTATCTATAAACTCAAAAAGGAGGTAAATTTTGTATCTAACTGCATAAAAAATTTCAATGATTCCTTGAATATCAGTATATCAATTATCACAATTAAAGATAATACTTTAAATCTATATATCCAATGTATTTATGTAGTATCACCACATATCTTTTTCCATTTTATCACAATATAATCTCACTCAACCAATACACATGGATGATTGTTTGAGGAAAAAATCAAAATATAACTTAGGAATCCATAAAACACCTCCAAGAATCATCACATGCACCACTACACGGTTATTCTAATATTGAAAAAAAGTGATACTAAAATATTTTGGAAACATTAATATCATATTTAGGTTATTTAATCATAATATTTTGTATTTATATCATAATTATAGATTAAATAGATCCACTAAATTCAATTTATTATCATTTATTTCAATTAAAATTTAGGTTTCCTAAATGTTTTTTTAACAGTACATTATACCTATCTTCCAAGACAATGATCCTTAGCATCAAACAGATGAATATTTATTATCCAATGTGATTTTCCCCCATTCCTAAAACATATTATTCACATTCAAACCTTTCTTATTCTTTAATATGGTTTTGATTCTATTTTTTAGATGTTTGATATGATTTTAATGATGAATCTCATACAAAAAATTATTAATGTTCCCTTTATTATGATCTATGTCATGGGATCATCAATTAATATCCCTAACTTCGTGAATTATTTCATAATTCTTTTGTTGAGGTATGGGGTTTTCATAAATCTCTAGTATTTTGTGAAAATTTTAAAATTAGAATCTTATTGTCTTCTTTGGGAGTTCCTACTCTATTATACTTACGAATATAATGAATTTTACAAAAAAAAATAATGGTATGGGTTTTAGGTTTCTTCTCTATTTCAAATGATATTATTTTGGAATTTTTCATTCATTGTAATATTTTTGTAATAATATATTTTACCATGAGTTTTGAAATAAAATTAAAATTTAAAGGTGAAACATACCTATGATAAATGGTTAATAATGTAAAATGGTAATGAACAAGTTGTGTAGAAAAATTCAACAACATAAAATCATGTTTTGCATAATGACGTATAAAATATTTTAGATTAAAATATATATTATTTTATATTTTTTAATTTATTATTTTGATAGATCAGGTTGTTTTGTTAATATAGTGGCATTTTATCTATAAATTTCTGTGACTTGGTTCAGAGGTGATGGTTTTCATGTGTTGGGAAGTGATGATGGGTTTATTGGTAAGTGTGGGGAAGAAAGGATACATTTTTCTACCCAAGATGGATTATGGGATATTTTTTTAATTATTATTTTATTTTTTTATGATATTAATATGGGTTATATAGTGGGGTTATAGTTTCCTTACTTTAGTTGGATGGAGAAAATGTGGGGAATTATCAATGAATGATTTAAATAATCCTTATTGTGTCTCACTTAAATGGCTGATTTGTTTTCATATGATTTCATTATATAAAAATTATGATTCATATAACACTAGAACAACCATATTTTTTTGTGTGTTTTCACATAACATCCATTTTGGAAAGGCAATAGATTGAAGACTACTCCCTCAGCCCCACTTTTCCTTGTGCTATTCTAGTTCGAGGGACGTATGATCAACATATCATATTTTAGGGAATGAAAAATATCATATAGGGTATGGATGAGGTGGTTCATTTTGTACTACCATACCCTGTGGAATACGGATGAGTATGTATATGCAGTATTAGTAGATCATATGGCATACTGAGGAGTTGATAATACATGGTGGGGATTGTGTATAATAGGAGGAGGAAACAAGGATAATGTCCTTCATTTTATTAATGATCCATTTTATTATATGTGAGATCGATGTGATGTGATGTGATATTTAGTACTAGATATGGATTGGTGAGGATTATATGTCTATTTCATGATGTATGAACTATAATATGTTAATTAGTTTGTTGTGGCGTGACTGTATAATAGATTGAGAGCATATAATGTTTGATCCTATGCTGTGATAGAGAAAACCCACCAGAGTTGAAGTATCATCATATCTTTTTAATATATTATTTTATGATATATTGAATATGCATTGTTTTGATAATAAGTTATTGAGACTTGGTGAGTCTTGGTGATAGATGACTCAATAGGTTCTATGGGTTCTGTTGTTTTTTCATTGATTCATTAGTATGATTCTTTAACATTTTCATGAGAGGTATTGACTATGATTCAGCTTATTATGCATGTTATCCTCACTAAAATATATATATATCGTATTTTTAATGTTTATAGGGTTATTTAATATATTTTTTTGGATTGTACTATCTATGAGCATTGAGATATGGTCAGTGTCACTACCAAAGAGTTTGTTTTCATTTCATTTTGGAGAATTTATATTCAATAACATATTCATGAATTGTGTGATTATTATTGGTATTTGATTAATTATATTATCTTCTTATTAGTGATTTTATTATAGTAATTATTGGTTTAATGAGGTAAATTTTTCTAATTTTTATTTTTAATACCATTTTTCTAGTATTCAACATTGGACCTATTAGAGGCTAGCATTATGGGGCACACCTGTCTTCATTATAGACCTAAGAGTGTAACTAGTGGGGTGGTTCATGAAATTCATAACCATTTTTTACCCAAATAAAAATAAAAAAGTCAAATAATCAAATAAGGTCACCCATTACATTCATTCCCTATATAAGATGTTTTGGGAGCACCTAGCATTATAATGGCATACTCGGTTGGATGATCAAGGTTTGTAAATGTTTTCTTTAGAAATAATAAGCCCTCAGAATATTAAAATAATATTTATCTTTAACATATTATATCATGTTATTTTAATTACCTTTTTTAAATCATTCTAATGTTTTCTTGACTACCTATTCTTTCTTCAAAATAAAAAAATTCAAATAGTATCAATGTGTAACATTTTATACAACAAATAGCTTTTACTATAAAACTATATTAAAATTTGACAATATTCTCACATATCTAAATGAATAAAATGAATAAGTTACCTAAAACCCATTCATGTAATGTCCCATATCATATAAAATCAATAATCGCCACATGATTAAGCATAATGAAATAGGTAGACAACTCACACAATTCTAGTAATGGTATAAGCCTGTAGTTCTATGAGAATTATTTCCTAATGAACCTCTAAACATAATTCTTTTATTAATAGAGAACTATATTCATAAATAATTATGAAACCTAATATATGTATATTATAGATAATTTTTAATTAATGCTAAAATCCAAGTACACGCCAAATTCAAGGAAGAAAAATAAAAAATCATTTGTCACAGTTATCATGTCACTCTTTAAATGAAAGTATATTATTTAAAAGATGTTTTTAGAACACATTAATAATAAATCATACAACATAATTAGTAACATAAGTTATTTTTTCATAATAAATAATGGAATAATTGAAAATTGATGAATAATTCATAAATATAGACATGACGTATACATTTGTAAATAATGGTTACAAAAATATGAACACCTTAAGAATATGTCAGGGATAAATATAAAAATTTAATGATTATAAAACATTGAAATTTCATATAATAATTGAAAATGTTATGATATTACCTCCTTAATATTCAATAACATTATAAATTTAATGCCTACTTTTTAAATTGAATGACAAAAATTTCATAATTTATGCAAATAATTTACATAAAAAAATATCTTATGTTATATTATATTGGAAAAATTCATCATTAAATCCAAAAACATATATTTTAGAATTGGTAAATTAATTTACATATATCGAACTAATATAAAACATTTTCCTCTAAAATTAATATAAAATACTAAATTAAATATTAAATAGTTATATTTCTGTTTATGTAAAATGATTACTAACTTTATAAACTGTTTTACCATCTAATCTAATTTAAATCAAATTTAAATCAACTAAAACAATTTTGGCTTATCCTAATCCCAAAACCGACACCCCCCCCCAACAGATCCTTTATGGATCTATAGGTCCCTCACCAGTAATGAGTTTTTAAAATTTTAACAAAAAATATAATTTCATAAAAATTATATGGAATGTTGTATGCACAATGGTGTAGTTGTCCCTATGGTGATAATTGTGACAACCCGCCTTCACCAAAAGGAGGGAAGGGTCAGAAGATTTCCATGCCCTTCCTTCTTTAAGTTGAAAGAGAGATAATAACCCCGAAAACCCTCCTTCAATAGGTCCCGGAGTGGTGACTAGCATCAAGGTCATGAGATCACACACTAAATGGAAGGAATTATCCTTATTCTTTTAATAGGATCGAGAGATAAGATAGTGAATCCCACAACCCCAAAATTGAAAGTAAATGTAATGCCAATAACCATTCCCAATGCATGCCACAAAAGTAAAATACACAATGTATAAAGTGACTACAAAGAAAAATTACCAAAAGAAATGAAAAACTGCAACTGTAACTGTCCCAAGGTCTGAGCTATTACGGTCCTGCACGATCCCTGTAGTCCTCCCGGAAACCTAAAAACAGTTTTATATATGTAGGTTGAGCACACAAGTACACTTAGTAGGGAAAAACGAATGACTCTCATGCACAAGTGGGGAGGCATACTAATTCCCTTTGAGAAAAGAGACAACCAAGCACCTAGCAAGGAAACTAACCACCCAATCCTCAGCAAGGCACACTCCCCAAATAACGCAAGTCAAGTATTGTATAGTAATATCACATTGATGTTTGGGTACCCCATGCCACTTTCCCACTAGTTATTGAAGACATCATACAGATTGGACCAATCCTGCCATTCTCATCGTAGTCCCACTACCATACCCCGCCCGCACACACCTGGGCCACAACCACACATCCCACCCGCAAACACATGGGCCACAACCACTAACCTGCCTGCAGACACCTGGGCCACAACTGTCACATGTAACCATGCCTAAAAACACCTAGGCCAGAACAACCACTGCCACGCATGAAGACACCTGGGCAAGAAGAACTACTTCCACACCTGAAGAAAGCTGGGCCTCATCCCAAAGATACTTGGGAAACCACCTGCCCGCACACACCTGGGCCAACCACCACACTACCCTACTCGAAGATTCTTGGGCTAATAATGGACTTCAGGCCATCACAGCCAGTCCGAAGATACTTGGGCTATCTGGGAAAGGGAGCAGAAAGGAGCTAATAACCGGCCACTAATAGAAGTGTTGGAAAAAACACCCTCCCCCATTAAATGGGGGTGTTCATCACTAAGTGCTCAACTTGGGTGGGGCGCGAATAAGAAACACAGAAACTACAAGTATATGTATAGGTAACAAGCACTCACCAAATCTAGGTTTTTCTTTAGCCAGCCTAAAAAACACTATCCTTACTATTCATTCGTAAGAGAAGAGAACAACACCCATTCCCAAGTCACAACTCATATCAAACCAAATCCTTTTTTGTCCCATCCTTGTTTTCATGTTCAGTATTAATGATTAAATAAGTTTCTGCAACTACTTGGGAAACTGGTAATCATAAGCACAAACCACTGAAAAAAGTGACAGCCAATAGCAATATAATCATTCCCACATGGTTCTCTTCCAAAGTCACAACAACAAAGGGATAAGTGAGATCCCTCAAAGTACTGGAACCAAAGAAATCCCCATGATACTGCCCCATGTCCACAAAATCTAGGAGCCAACGGTTTCTCACCAACAGTGGATCCCACCGAAATTCGTGATGTAAGAAGAGTAATCACATAGCCTCAATTTCACTACCAGTAAATGTACAACAACAGGGGATCCCATCACCACCAATATCACCCCACCAAACTAAGCCCTTATCCAACTGTGGAGGAAACAACCAAACCAATACTACCAATACAAGGTAGACTCAATAGGTATTTTCAGATTTAAAAGATTTAACACACTCCATGATTTCTATAACAATGGGATTAAATCGGGGTTATCATAGAAAAGGAGTTGATCCTGGTGCTTCTAGTTTATTTAGCCGAATATACATGATTAACCAATTTCCTTTACACAGAAAAGGGTTCACAACCAAAATAAAATCCATCTAAACATTACGATGGGTAAGGGTTTATTAGTGCACATAGAAAGACCACCAACGACCATGATTTTCAGTAGGCGTAATCCCACACAATTCAGAAATCATTAATCCTGAAAGAGGATAAAAAAAGAACATCATCATCGATCACACCCCTCCCATCATTCTTTAGAGTCCTTTTATTATATTCATTAAAGTTTGGTTCAACCAATTCTAAAGAAGTAGTAGCGTACCCACCCCGAAAGATACACAGAAAGGAGAGACGAAGGTGAAACCCCTACTTGATTAATCAAGGATCGACATTTTTCTCCACGTGCCAGGAACAGGGGATGCCCGATTTGCAGGGAAGGGACATCGGGAACTCCAAAGACAAGCATAAGACTACAGCCTAGGTGCACCATAGGTCTTGGGAAGGAGGGACTTCAGGCACACTAGGAATAAGAGAGAAGTTGCCCAAAATGAAGAAGGCAGAAGAAGAACTCCTACAGTTATATATAGATAAAATTCCTTTGTGACGGGATAAGAAATTTAAACGCCTTGGAAATCTGATCATGGTTCTTCCACGCGGTTGGGTGGTTACAAATGACTAGATTAATTGTTATTTAGTAAGGAGGTTTCTTTGATTTTTAGATATTAATTATGGGCTTAAAAATGTCCTTGAAATGCTTGAAAAAGGTAAAAATGCCAAAAAGTATGGTTACAAAGAGGATATAGAAGAAAAGTCCGCCAAGGCCGGATGATACCGATCGATCTCACCGATCTATCCCGCTGATCGGTCCCACCGCTCGGCCCCGCCGCTCGGTCCCACCGCTCTGTCCCGCCGATCGGTCACGCCGATTGGTCGCGCTGATCAGTCCTGCCGATCGGTCGCACAGATAGGTCTCACCGATCAATCCCGCCGACCGGTCATGCCCATAAGTCTCACCGATAAGTCCCGCCGACCGGTCGTGCCGAAATTTGGAAAAGGGAGGGGTCATGAGGGTCTGTCCCATTACATCAGATACCTCTCAAACTATTCTCGCCCACGAGAATCCAGAACTAGACCTGAAGGAAAGTGGTGGTTCTGAACAACCACCCTATAAGATACCTCTCAAGAGCGAACCCCTCTGACATAAGAACACCATATTTTATTCACAACCATGGACGCCCGGCTGCTCCTTTCCCCGTGAAACCACGCAAAAAAATACTAAACCGTCTGGCCAGGTGGCAGAAGAGTTTTCCTTCCTCCGTGTTAAGATACTATCCGCTTTAGGCTGCACTGACTCGCCCGCACGGGTTTAGTCACATCCACTTTAATGCGTCCTAACTGGGAATCAGGTCCTCCCCTTCCCATATTTTAAGACACTTCACACACATTCACAGAAAAGGAAACTGCAAATCCACTAGTCAACAAGGTAAAGCATTACATAGCAAACAAGTACTAACAAAATAGGATAAAACTCAAAACAACTCTGGGTACTAGGCACGCATCTGCGCTTCCCTCTCCCAGGTACTATTTTCAAGCCCACCATGCCTCCATAACACATGAAACAATTGGATGGTTTATCCAAGAAGCACCTTCTAGTCACGACCATCGATCATCACTGGCCATTCCATGAATGTTGCATCGTCATTGATATCTAACTCTCCCCAATCGATGATATGGGAGTCGTCGTGTAGATATCAATGAAGCTAGGACACATGGAATACATCATGCACCCTTTTCAGGTGTGGTGGCAGCACCAGCTAATAAGCCACCTTGCCGACCCAGTGCAACACCTCGAAGGGTCCAACGAACCTGGGAGAGAGCTTACTTCCCCTGCCAAACCTCTACTTCCCACACCGAGGGGAGACCTTCACAAACACATGGTCCCCGACCTCGAACTCCAAGGGCCTTCTCCTATCATCTACATATGACTTCTGTCAGTCCTAGTTCGCCTTCATCCTTTCTCGTATAAGCTGAACCTTTTCTGTCATGCTCTGCACCACATCGGGGCCAAGAACACCTGCCTCCCCGACTTCTTTCCAGCACACGGGTGAGCGACATGGCCTCCCCTACAAAGCTTTGAACAGAGCCATGCCAATGGTAGAGTGGTAACTATTGTTGTAGGAGAACTCCATCAGAGTCAATTGTAGCACCCATGATCCCCCAAAGTCCAGGATGCATGCTCGTAGCATATCTTCCAAGGTCTGGATGGTGCGCTCTGTCTGCCCATCTATCTGGTGTGGAAGGCAGTATTAAGGCGCAGCTGGGTGCCAAAGCATGTTGCAAACCACTCCAAACTCATGAGGTAAATCATGCATCCCTATCTGAGGCTATGGACCTCGGAACTCCATGCAACCACACCACCTCATCAACTTACCTTCGTGCTAAAGTATCTACTGCACTTGACTCCTTGATTTCCAGAATGTGAGATGATTTTGTCAACTGGTCCACTACTACCTAGATGGAGTTGCACATTCCTTGAACCTTGGGTAGCCTCAGGACGAAATCCATCGAGATGTCATCCCACATCTACTAGGGGACATCTAAAGGTTGAAACAAACCACCTAGAACACTGTGTTCATCCTTCACCTACTGACACACTAGGCACTTGGCCACAAACTCTGCCGCTACCCGCTTTACTCTGGGCCACCAATACTATCTCTTCAGACCCTATTACATCTTGGAAACTCTCAGGTGAACTTCTAGGGGTGAGTTTTGGAAATCACTAATAACCTAGCCTCACATCGCCCTTGGAACAAACATCTTTCCTCAGAAAAGAATCTAGTTATGACCATCCTCCATCCTCCCTTCTGGAGCATTGCCCTTTTCAGCTCAGTCACGCATCACTTCGCACTCTGGCTCTCCCCACTAAGACTCCTCCACCTAACGTAACAGAGAAGACTGTACTGTCATCTGATACAGGCATCCCCTTACACTATCCATCCTTGCATCCAGGTGTAGGGCAGCCAACTCCACCATTTCCCTCCAAGAGTCTGCCGACTCACGGACAGCATCCCTCGGTGACTTCCTGCTCAAGGCATCAGCCACCACGTTTCCTTTCCCTGAGGTGTAGGAAATATCAAAATTGTAATCCTAGAAGAATTCCATCCACCTTCATTGTCACAGGTTCAGGTCCCTCTGGGAGAAGATATACTTCATACTTTTGTGGTCCGTGAAGACTACAAAGTGCTCTCCGATGAGGTAATATCGCCACAACTTTAGTGAAAAAACGACCTCTGCAAGCTCCAGATCGTGGGTGGCATAATTACGCTCATGAGGTCATAGCTACCTAGACACATAATAGATCACCCCTTGTTTCTGCATCAACACATATCCGAGGCCTTTTCCTGAAGCATCACAAAACACCTCATACTCTGCTCCTTCTTCTGGTAATCTCAGCACTGGGGTGTTAACCAACTTCTCCTTCAGATAGTTGAAGGCTTCCTCGCACTGCTCACTCCACATGAAAATCCGGTCCTTCTTAGTCAAGGTCGTCAAGGGAGCCACAACTCGATAGAAGTTGGGTACGAAGCTCTGGTAGTAACCTGCCATCCCGAGGAAACTACGAACTTCTACCACATTCTTGGGTTCTACCCATGAAACAACTGCCTCAACCTTTGATGGGTCCACTGCTACCCCTTTCCCAGACACTACATGCCCCAGGAAGTATACTTCTTGCATCCAGAACTTGAATTTCGACAATGTCCCATAGATCCTGTGCTATTAAAGGACCTCTAAAACCGTCCGCGGATGCTCTGTGTGGTCCTCCTTTGATCTTGAATAGATCAGGATGTCGTTGATGAATCCAACTACGAACCGATCTAGGTACTCATAGAAGACGGAGTTTATAAGCCCCATGAACATAGCCAGGGTGTTTGTAACACCGAAAGGCATGACTAGAAACTCGAAGTGCCCATATCTGCACTCGAAGGCCGTCTTTGAGATTTCTCCCTCCTTCACCCTCAACTGGTGATATCCAGACCGTAGGTCGATCTTCGAGAACCATCATGCCCATTTCAGCAGGCCAAAGAGATCGTCTATCCTTGGAAGAGGGTAGCGATTCTTGATCGTTACCTAATTCAGCCTCCTGTATTCTATGAATAACCTGAGAACACCATCATCATTCTTTGCGAAAATGACCGGAGCAGCCCACGGTGATGCACTCAGTCAAACAAAACCCTTCTTCATCAGATCGTTGATCTGAATCCGCAACTCCCGTAGCTCCGAAGTCACCATCCGGTAGGGAGCCATCAAAATCGGATGAGCACCAAGCTGGAAGTCTATCCCAAACTCGATATCACGTTGAGCGGGTAGATTCGTCACCTCCTCCGGGACGAAGTCCCTTAACTCAATGACGATCCTTGGAACTTCCACCATCTCAGCATCCACTAACTCTACTGGCAGCTCGGCTATCAAGGAGAGGAGGGGTTCCTCTCGTCTGGTGCCCTTCTGGCCACTCCGCTCGCCGTTGAAAGTGACACATCGGCCACCCATGTCTGAGAACACAACCCTTCCTCGGAAGTAGTCGATGAGGGAACACACAGAGAACAGTTAGTCGATGCATAGGATGGCATCGTAATGGCTGTATCTGTAGCAGCAGTAGATCCCGGACCAACTAATGTGGCCCTAACATCATTCTGCATCCTCTACAAACATTTACCAAGTCGGTCTGACCGCCGACTAGTGTGCTCAGCACCAGGGGAACTGGATGTCTCTCGGCATCCAGACCTAGAGCACGGGCCCGACCGGGTGCAAAAAAGGAGTGTGAAGATCCAGTATCGATCAAGGTATAAGCAAGGGTACTGAACAAACTAATCGTACCTCGATCAACCTTCAGTCCCGCTTTAACTGCTGCCTCCGCGGCATGCAACTATCCACGGCCAGCTCATCTGCCGCTCGGCTATCGGCCGCCTCCACAACCATGCCCTGGTCGAGGTCCCTAAGGAGCACCTTGAGGTCAGCCTCCCCCTGCAGCATCTGCCATCAGAGGAGCGGGAGCTCGCTGACCCGACTGTTGCTGGAAACTGCTGCTGCTGAGGTGGGCGCTGAACCTGCCCACCACCGCCATACTAAACTCAGTCAGGGCACTGATTCCAGAGATGTCCACGGCTCCCCCAGATGAAGCACCTTGGTCCTGGGCCCGAAGGGAAAGGGCGAGGACCGGGGGACTGGAACTGGAACTACTGCGGCTTTCTCCCTACTATTCGGAACCTATAGGGTCCCGATGTTGGAGGTCTGGTGCTGATGGCCTTTCCCTTTGATGAGCCTAGCTGAATCCCCTCTCATGACACACCACCCAATGTGTGCATCCTCTCCACCACCTCTTCCCTCTTCTGGACCTCCAAGTATGTAGGCAAGGTGAAGGGGGTAACAAAGTACTAGAGGGAGGGTTGGAGCACCTCCTCTATATGTCTCTCCTGAGACTCCTCATCAGGAAAGAGGTCTGGAGAAAAGCATAGGAGATCCTTGAACTTGATCCCCATCTCCCTTACTGACATACTCCCATGTTGGAGGGAGAGTAGTTGCTGCCTCTTCTCTGCCTTCATTGTAGAAGAGTGGAATTCCGCCCGGAATTCCTTCTCGAAATCATCCCATGACACCTCAGCCTCTCTCCTCTCCCCCAGGTAGAGCGTCCACCATTGACGCATTTCTCCCCTCATCTGGATGACGGCCTAAGGAACCTAGTACTCGGTCGAATCCCAGATCAAGCCGAAGGATATCACCAGCTCCTCAAGCCAGCCCTCCATCTTCCTATCACAGGTTCTTCCCTTGTACTTCTCGAGGGTCTGTCGCTGGAAGGCTCGAAGCGTCTTCTACCACTGGTCATCCTCCTCTTCTCGATCATCCCTATGCTGATCAGACAAGTCAACCTCAAGGGTCTCGATTGCCCGTACAACTCGTGGTCGTCTCTCGGGTGCCATAGCAGCAAGGTAAACAAGGAATTCCTATGCCCAAGTAGTGGAATATATTTTTCTTAAGACTTCTTAAACTTCTTTATTTATTTTTAAATCCCAAAAACAGCTAGAAACAAGAGAACATAGGTCATTATGATGCATGTACCTTTCCTATGGTCTCTACCCTACAATCAGTGTAGCCTCACTTGGTCGTTCGGTAGGTCCAGAGTCCTTGAATCAGATCATGGGGGGCCCTAAAATCTTGTGTCCTAGCCGGTCTTCCCTGGCCTAATTCACGCACCAAGGTCACCCAACACTTTTTCCCTACCATCCCATGCAATACTCACTGTGCCTAACTCCAGACTCCATCCTATCTCTCAACCTCATGCCCGGATACCATTCTGTCACGAACCGCCTTCACCAAAATGAGGGAAGGGTCAGAAGATTTCCAGGACCGTCCTTCATTAAGTTGAAGGAGAGATAATGACCCATGAAACACGCCTTCAATAGGTCTCGGAGTGGCGACCAGCACCAACGGCATGAGATCACACACTAAATGGAAGTCATTACCCTTTTTCTTTTAATAGGATTGGGAGATAAGAGAGTGAATCCCACAACACCTAAACTGAAAGTAAAATTAAATCTAAGAACCCTTCCCAATACATGCCACAAAAGAAAAATCCACAATGTACAAGGATACTAAAAATAAAAAGTGCCAAAAGAAAAGAAAAACAGCAATAGCAACTATCCCAAGGTCTGAGCTAGTATGGTCCTGCACGATCCCTGTAGTCTTCCTGGAAAACTAAAAACAGTTTTATATACGTAGGGTGAGCATACACGTACACTCCGTATGGAAAAACCAAAGAATCTCATACACAAGTGGGGAGGCATACTAATGCCCTGTGAGAAAAGAGACAACCAAGCACCTAGCAAGGAAAATAACCACCTAAGCCTCACCAAGGCACACTCCCTAAATAATGAAAGTCAAGTAATTTATATTAATAGCACATCGATGTTTGGGTACCCCACGCCACATTCCCACTAGTTATTGAAGACATCCTACACATCGAACCAATCATGTCATTCTCATCGCAGTCCCACTGCCATTCCCCACCCGCACACACCTGGGCCACAACCACACATCATGCCCGCAAACACCAGGGCCACTACCACTAACCCAACCGCAGACACGTGGGCCACAACTGTCACACGTAATCACGCCTGCATTCACCTAGGATAGAACAAACACTACCACTCCCGAAGACACCTGGGCTAGAAGAAATACAACCACGCCCGAAGACACCTGGGCCACATCCCGAAGATACTTGGGAAACCACCTGCCTGCACACACCTGGGCCAACCACCACACTACCCTGCCTGAAGATTCTTGGGCTAATAATGGACTTCAGGCCATCACAGCCTACCTGAAGATACTTGGGCTATCTGGGAAAGGGAGCAGAAAAGAGCTAATAACCATCCAATAATAGAAGTGTTGGGAAAAAACCCCTCCCCCATGAAATGGGGGTGTTCGGCACTAAGTGCTCAACTTGGGTGGGGCGCGAATAAGAAACACAAAAACTACAAGTATATGGATAAGTAACAAGAACTCACCCAATCTCAGTTTTTCTTTAGCCAGCCTAAAGAACACTATCCTTACTATTTATTCGTAAGAGAATAGAACAACACCCATGCCCCAGTTACAACTCACATCAAACCAAATCCCCATTTCCCCGTCATTGTTTTCATGTTCAGTATTAATGTTTAAATAAGTTTCTGCACCTACTTAGAAACTAGTAAGAATAAGCACAAACCAAGGGAAAATGTTATATCCAATAGAAATTTAAGCATTCACAACCGGTTCTCTTGCAAAGTCACAACCAAAAAGGGATAAGTGAGATCCCGTGAAGTACCGGAACCAAAGAAACCCCCAAGATATAGCCCCATGTCCACAAAATCCAGGAGCCAATGGTTTCTCAACAATATAGGATCCCACCCCAAATCGTGATGTAAGCAGAGTAATCACACAACCTCAAATTCTCAACTAGAAAAAGTACTACAACAGGGGATCCCATCCCCACTAGTATCACCCCATCAATCTAAGCCCCTATCCAACTATGGAGGAAACAACCAAACCAATACTACCAACATATGGCAGACTTAAAATTTATTTTCAGATTTAAAAGATTTAACACGCTCCATGATTTCAATTCCATTGGGCTTAAACTGAGGTTATCATATAAAAGGAGTTGATCCTGGTGCTGACAATTTATTTAGTCGAATACATGTGATTAACAAAGTTCTTTTACACAGCAAAAGGTTCACAACCAAAATTCAAGGCATCTAAACATCAAAAGAGATAAGGGTTTATTAGTGCACCGAGAAAGACCACCAATGACCATGGTTTTCAGTAGGCGTAAGCCCGCACAATTTATAAATCATTAATCCTGAAAGAGGATAAAAACATGAACACCATCATCGATCACACCCCTCCCCTTCATTCTATAGAGTCTGTCTGTTATCTTCATTAAAGTTTGGTTCATCCAATTCTACAGAAGCAATAGCGTACCCACCCCGCATGATACACCGAAAAGAGAGACGAAGGTGAAACGCCTACTTTATTCATCAAGTATCGACGTTTTTCTCCACGTGCCAAGAACAGGGGATGTGTGATTTGAAGGGGAGGGACATAGGGAACTCCAAGTACAAGCAGATGACATCAGCCAAGGCGCACCACAGGTCTCGGGAAGGAGGGACTTCAGGCGCACCAGGGAGAAGAGAAAAGTCGGCCAAAAGGAATAATGGGTGAAGAATAACTTATTCTACGATATATAAATAAAATCCGGTTGTTATGGGATAATAAACTTAAACACCTTGGAAGTCGGATCGTGGTTCTTCCAAGCAGTTCGGTGGTTACACACGAGTAGATTAATTTTTATTTAGTAAGGAGGTTTCTTTGATTTTTTGATATTAATTATGGGTTGAGAAACGGCCTTGTAATGCTTCAAAAAGTTAAAAAGGCCTAAAATTAGGGTTATGGGGGGCTGTAGAAGGAAAGTCTGCCACGGCCGAATGACACCGATTGGTCAGGCCGATCGGTCTCACTGATCGGTCCCTCCAGCTGGTCATGCCGAAATTTGGCAAAGGGAGGGGTCATGAGGGTTTGGGCCATTACAAATACTCATTTTGAATGGAATACTATAAATCTGAAAAAATATAGTTCCAAATCAAATTTAATTAAATAATTGGATATCTTAAAAGAAAAATTACACTAAAATACAAAATTCCATATTTCATTGAGTTATACTATTAGAACACAAAATGAAATACATTACAAAATTGATAAATGAAACATAATTGAAATTATGGTTGGAAATTTGGAGTAAATTATAATGTGGAAAGATATTGGATGAATATATACAATGAGGGATTCTCCATGAAGAATAAATTTTTTGGGGGGTTAGTGTTAGAGAATTTTAGAATGGTGGGTTGAGCATATGTATATATATTTTGGTCATTAGGTCGTGTATTGGGATTTCATGACCCTATGCCTTCCGAACATTAAATTGTATTGGGATTGTGTCCCATAAGGACTTTGAGACATGTATGGTTTCGTTGAAAATATGTATAAGAGGTTTTATCTTGAAATTAAATAAAAATGGAATTTTCAGGTAGTAAATCTATATGAAAATAAAAATAAAGCTATATTTAAATATTCCACATATTAATTTTATTTTGAGGATAATAATATTAATAATAAATATTTAAATAATAAAACATTATATATATTTGAGAAAAATAATTATAAATCATATGGGAGAATGAGATAGAGGATTTTGATCTATTATATGTGGTTATATATAGAAATATAATACGAACATTATATTTGTTGTAGGGATTATTTTGTTTTTTGGAGTATACGGTCATTGATCCTAAATGAAATATTAAACCAACATTATAATGAATAATTATTAATTTTTTAAATTATAATAAGTATTTTACTAATATATGACCATTAAAATATTTTTATTAAAATATTTTTATTTAATTATATAGAATAAATAGAAGTCTTCATATTAAGAAATCATTTTAAAAGAAGAATAATAGGAATAAAGTATTAGAATATTTCCTCATGGTGATAATTTTTTAATCTGAGGAAGTGGATGTAATTAATAGGGTTATCCCAAGACCAATCCTAAGATTATCTTCAATAGGTACTTTTTGAGAGAAATCATCTTTTGGAGAAGTTCATGCTCATAGAGATTATAAAAAGATCTATACTAGTTGAATCACCACATGTTACTACCGGTATTACTTATCTCAATAATAGGTCTTATAAAAAGGGTTTAGGATTTTTTCTATAAAGGTATGATGTAATAAACAAATATTAATAATTCAATAAATCATATAAAAATTTTATTACTTCATATATCATTATATATTTGGGATTTTTATAAAATTTACATAAGAAGTTGATTTTTAATAAATGACAATGTTTTTTTATATATTAATTTATTAATAGTATTCAATTAATTTTTTGTAAATTAATAATAAATTTCAAATAATTTGGAAAAATATTAAAATGATAAAAATAGAGTTTTTTAATGATTTACTATGTGAAAAATATTTTTTAAAGGTACAATGAAATTATTTTAATGAAATGTTTTGTTGATAGATGTTTATATATACAATAAATTATTATTCATTTAAGTATTATATTTATGAAATTATTTAAAATGTTCTTTTTTTATGCATAAAATACATTTTCCAAATAAAATATGCATTCTATGTATTTATATTAAAATTAATTTTTATCATATTTACAAGTTGAATACAATAAAATGGAAATAAATTTTTTAACCGTCATTTATAAATTAAATAATATGTTAAATTTAATTTTCATTAATATAAAAATATATGATTGAGGCAGAAAATAATTTATGATAGTAAATTTAAATGTGGAAAAAGTGTCAAATTTAAGGTTAATGTCATAAAATATCATTAAAATATTCTCTAAATATATTTATGATTCAATTATTAACCTCCCATTATGTTTTGACATTTATTTTTCCACTAGTTAACCAATTTCTTTCAGATATCACATTCCTAATTCATTAGAGAATTGGAATTTTTGAAAATTCCTCTCAATATTAACAATATAAGGGACCCACCTTCATTCAAAAAAAAGAATATAATTACTTGGAATTTATCATTAATCCAAGCCTAAATAATATTTATGACAATAATATCCCACTTTTGGTTACCTCTGGTCATAATAAAATTTCAAAAATCCTCCATTTCCAAAATTTTGTCTTAGAGAATATTCATGTTTTCAAAATAATTGTTTTCCTAAACCTAATAACTTTTATTTATTATTTTCATCACAATATTATTAAATATTTCTTATCAATAAAAAAAATATTTTGAGACAATTTTTCTTCTATAAAGAATATTGTATATATATTCAATAACATCTTCTAATAAATTTATTTTTTAAAGGGTAATATTTTTTTGAAAACTTATATCATATAAATGAAAGTTATTTTATGGTTATATCATTAATGATTAAAAACCCAACATAATTTAAATATTATAAAAACAATATAATTTTTTAAAAAAACATATTTCTAGAATGGTAATATATATTACTATATTCATTAATAAAATCAACGATGTTCTTTAATCAAGTACGCAAGGTAATATGAAGAAATTAAATCCTTATAATTGTAGGATATTAATAAAATATTCATCACCAAATATATTTATTTAACTATTAACCTAAAAATGGAGAGATAATTTTTTCATTTGAAGAAAAATGATGATGAGTCAATTGGATTATATGAATAAAACATTCTAGCTCTCCAAATGTACTCCTATAATATTATTATTTGCCCCTAAAGAAAGAACATAAATTTCACTAGTGTCCTAGAACCAACTCTTAGAAAGTAATTATGCATAATAAAATAAAGTAGCTATGTATAAATTATAAAAAATGAAATTATAGTGGAAATTGAAATTAGAGACACTATTTATTATCAGGAATTTGGACAAAAAGAAAGAAAAATGGAGTTTCATGGAAACTCAACTATTAAATTACAATGAGGAAATAACATTTAACTACCTAAATATAAAAATTTTTGAAATAATGAGATTTTAAATTTCTTCAGAGGATTAAAAATATGATTTATATCTGTCATATTTGAACAATAATCACACAATTTATGAGTTAATGTAAAGAGGAAAATTAACACAATACAGGTTAAAATGTACCAAATAATGTTCCACTCACACATAAATGATATAAATTTTACGAATTTGGGAGTTATTTAAATGAATTCACCAATATCTAAGCTAATGATGATCCTCAACAACAAAAAACCACTAATATTTAGGGATTAAAGAAAGATATAATAAATCACTACTACCAAGGTAGAAATTAAAGATTATGTGTGTACAGGTAAATATATTTCCACCCAATAAAAATGAATGTCATATTTGATTATAGTTCTTTACATTCCATCATACCATGTAATTTCACTAAGAATATTTCTCCACCAAGTCAAACATTAGATATTGATTTATCATTAATAATCCCTTATAGCGTGATCATTTCATCCCAAGTGTTTCAATCTTCTCTAATTGAGGTTTTTGGGAAGCAGGATCGTATAAATATATTTATTATTACTTTATTAGAATGTGATTCACCATTTTCCATGAATTATTTTTCCATATAATGAGATCATATCATTTTTCAAATTATAGAAATCTCACTTTATATTACAAATTATACCATGATCAAATATAAGTTCTAGGATCATTATAAACTCTAAATGGAATCTAGTTCCTTAATATAGGTCATGATACTGAAAAATAAAAGATACTAGCACAAATGGTTGTTAAAGATAATAAAATTAATGTTTTTTAAATATTTAGAAATATGTGGGTATATTTATGGATGAACTACTTGGTCTTTAATTAGAATGTGTGGGTGAGTTTTCAATCAAACTTGAATGTAGATCATTATCTGTTATTAATAGTCATTATTAAATGTCCCCTAATAAATTAGATCAATTTATGATGTAACTTTATGAAAATATATATAATGGTTTTGATACAAACAAGTGCTTCATTATAGGGTGATATAGTACTATTTCTTAAGAAGAGGTTTTGGTAAACTAATCATTGAATTGATTAACATGGAATTAAAAATATCATGATCAACAATAAGTATCCTCTTCCCCATATTGATGATTCGTTTCATCAACATATATGGATCAATAATTAGAAAGTGATGATATTGGAACTAGATACTATCAATTATGTCTAGGGATAGAATATATACCTAATATAGTCTTATTCATAGGATATAGACATTATATATTCATAATGAGAACAATCATAATTACAAATACCTCGGTTGATTTCATGGATTATTTTAATGGGGTATATTGATATTAAATTATAAAAATGAAATTCTTTATTAATGATATTCTCATATACACTAAGACAAAGAAAAACATGCATTATATTTTAGGATTATTCAAAAGAACCTATAATTGATAAAGTGTAATTTATGATTGGAACGTAAAAAAAATTTCAATAAATCATACCCTTTCTAGGTGATATATTAACACGTATCTATATATTAATGGATTCCTTAAAAATATAAACCGTTTATAAAAGGAAAATAATAATCATTATAATAGGTATCCATAGTTTTCATGTAATGTCTTGATATTATTAATATTTTTTAAGAAATTTAACATTATTTTGAAACCAACTAACCGTGATAATGAGTTATAGTGTGATGTTTTTAAAACCCATCAAAAAAATATATGATTTATGTTCATGAACTAGTAGAGGTAATTTTTTATTAAATATATGGAACATTATATTTATAGTGAAAAGTATGAAATTTGTACGGATCATAAAATTGTGACATATATATTCACACAAAAGGAGTTAGAGATGCACTAAAGTAAATGGTTTGAGTCAATCAAATACAATGATTTCGGAATACATTACTATAATATGAAGGAAGAAAATGTGCTTGATACTCTACATGTAATATATCATTCTAAAATATATTTTATGGGGATTTAATGGGACCCAATCATTATTGATATTCAAATGATGATTTTGGAAATCAAAAATAAAAGGATTAAATCCTTTCTTTCTAAACTGTTTTCTCAAAATCTATACATGTGAAGATCAAGAATTCTAAGAAATATGATCTAAAGTTATAGAATAATGTATAATGTGTTTCATATTTTTAACTTGATAGAGATAAAGTTATAATATTTAGAACATGAATATGTCTCAAATTTATATAAGATTTGAAAATAATGTTTTTTTATAATCCACACATCTCATCTTCTTCTGTTCGTCAAGGAGTCTAAAATATTTATAGAGATATTATGTATCCCGTCATATGGGAGTACATGAAAAAGTATATTGTATGATATATGTCTAATTGCTTTATATTATAATATTTAAATGCTGAACATTATAGATATAAAAGGATAATGAAATCATTTCCTATAATAATATTCAAATGGAAGATTATCACCACAGATTCCGTCATTGTTCTTCATATATACATTAAAAGGAAATAATTTCATCCTGGTAGTGGTGGATTGATATATAAATTAGTTTCCTTCCATTCATATTCGATATGATTTCTCCCTTTATCAGTATCCCAATATATACCTAAAGGAAGTAGAATGTCTACATATACTACCACTATAAATTATATCCAGTCAATATCAAAGGTTCATGTAAAAATATTTGTGATGAAATCAAAAGGGATTTGATAGATAACCGTGATATAGCATAACATATCATCCTCAAATAGATGGTAAATATAAAATGAAATTTCATACATTTTAATATATATATATATATATATCTGAATATTCTGTTGAAAATATTTCAACATAATTTGGTATCAATATCATCCTCTTGTAGGGTTCTCATATATTAATAGTTTTCACTCAGTCATCCCAATGGAACCGTATGAATCTCTATATTGGAAGAGATGTTGATCTCTCACATATTCGGAGAAATTATAGATACATAGATAATAGGTCCTAATCTATTTCATGAAAGGATAGATAAGGTTAAACCTATTTAGGGAAAAAGAAAAGTAGTACAATGTCAATAACATATCTACACTAATATTCATCAATGATATAAAGTGTTTAGGTTAGTGAATAATTATTCCATTAAATTTATCCATTGAAAAGGGTAATTATATTATTTAAAAAAAGATGAAATCAAACCCCTATACATTGGTGTCTCGAGAATTTTTTATTATTTGGGTAATGTATTATAACATCATGAACTGACCTATTTTTTATGGAAAGATTATAATTCCAAAAAAACATTGGTGACATCCTCAGGAAACAAAATTATGGAAATATATTCCAAGGGATTACTAAATCATGGAGGAATACTTTTACAAATATAAATAACATATACTTGACAACATTCTCTTCAAATAAGTAGAATAAGGTGTAACTAATATAAAGATCAAGGATAAACCCATTATAAGCGTATAAGGAAATATTTTTTAGGTGTCTACTATGGGAAACCCTCTACACTACCATCTAGTAAAGAATAATAAAGCTTATTTTTCATATAACTGGATTATAAATTCATCTAGATCATATATATGGAATATAACTTCTTCAATCATTTACTAAATTATTGACAACCATTAATAGATTATCTGTATGTGTGACATCTCATTCTGGAATGATAACTTAGTGGGCTCTTTGAACTTCTTTTCTTGGAGTTAGATACCCAATATTATTTTTAAATAATAATTATTTCACCCTCAATTCATTAAATCAGAAATTAATATTGGTCAAATGGTATTAATCAATAGTATTATAGTTCTATATGTTCTATATTATCTTTACTTCACCACATCTCCATTTGTTAATTCCTCCAACATAGGATTTAAAAAAGTCATTAAATACCATAATAACATAAATCCTTTAAGTAGTAAGCATTAGTTCAAAGAAATACAATCTAATATCAATTCTCTTGTTTTTAGTATATGACATCAAGCCATTTTTTGGAGACCATTTCCATGAATAATAGTGTTATATTATTAAGAACTATTGAGATTTTAAAAAATTTCCCTTTCATTACTTATAAAATGAAACCACATCCTATATATTTCTACACCCATTAAAATATTTTGTCTTAACAAAAAATCTTCCAATGTCTTTCAAAAATAGAATACCCATTCATTTGAATCATGGGACTCACTAAAATACCAATCTATTAATCATTAAGGAATTATCTAATGGATATGTAATACGTTCTGAAATCTCATCCTTTATCATCTTCAATAACCCTAAAATACCCTATATATAAAAATTTATGATAGCAAAATTATTTTTAAAATTATTTTTTTACTATACTAATGGAATATAAGTTTTAAACCATTCAAAAAAACATTGCTAAAATTGAAAGTATCATCATCCATATTTGTGAACTATCACTTCCACGAGTGATATGTTTTATTTTTCATGACCACATAACCTGGATGACTATTGAATGTATATTTTTTAAGTGAAATTTATAATTTTTTACCGTAGTAATATTATACAATGATATTATATAAATATATATATGTAATAAAAATTATTATAATAAATTTTACATTTTTGACAATGATTTTTTTGCATAAATTTATTACTTTGGATATATATTGGGACAAAACTCAAAAATATATATATATATTATAATAATGGGAAAATAAAGAACAGAAAAATTCACAATTCTGGTATTCATGAAGTTATTTTACAATAGTTTTTACCATGGTAAACAAACATGAATTGTTAGGAAGAAATTAACCAACCATCCTTAAGTAACCAATGTAAGGGTAAACTATATTGAAAATAAATTAAAATAGTAAATAAATAGAATTTTATTTACTAAATATAGATGAATTAGTTTCTTTTTTTATATCTAATGAGCATAATTTTATTAATCTGGATGTTAAGTTCATGTATGGATCAGTTTCGAACACAAGGTAAAGGGTTATATCACTAAATTTCCTTCTTTAAGGCACATTAAATTTCAATCACCTAATTTAATTTAAATGGTTTTTGTAATTTCAATTGGGCATTTAATATCATGAATTACAATTATTCATGATATACTTATATCATATTCAATAAATATTTTTTCATGTTGTTTTTATTATTAGGTATATGAAGTCTTTAGGGTTTGTGTCTCCATCACCTTTCCCAGATGATTTATTTGACATTATCCAACAACATTCATTTGTATTGTGTGAATATATCACCCATGAATTATAATATAATAAATCACTTTTGAACATTTGAACACCACATATATTCATGATCTTTCTTATCATGGGCTATAATTGATTTCTTCTATAAAATATTATGGTCTTTCATATCTCAGTTTAATTTTTTGAGATATAATGGTTTTCATTGAGATTTTTCTATCACTTTTCATGGTATAACCAATTAATATCTATGTATTTTACTTTTGACTCAAATAATCCAAAATATAGATTCTTAATAATTTTTTAACATAAAAAAATTAAGAATAATTCTTATATATTCAAATGATATTTTCCCATATGTGTACATAATTTCCATTATATCCAATGCTCCCCTTTTTAAATGGAAACCATATTAATTTTTATCTCTTATGAACATCATAATTGTATTATAATATTTTCAAAATTATTTTTTAATATATTATTTTATAATGTGGTATTACAAAAATTGTATTTCAAAATATTAAAAGGTATCTTTCAAACCATCCTCTTTACTTTTTGGTTACAAATTTAGTTTATTTTTTACTATTTTATGTAGTTTTTTTCTACTGAAATTATTTTATTTTAGAATATATTTACCTTATATATATATAACAACTTAAATATCATTTTTATTTTTAATATTACACATTTTTTAGTTCCAATACTAATTTCCTATTTTATGTAAGCCCAGTTTAATGTAACATTCCTATTTAATGTTTATTTTTCTGAACCACCCTTATCAAAAGATTTAAAATAAATTATCTGTAATTATGAAAATCATTATTTCATATGTAATCCTACATGATTAATTATTTTTTTTCATAAAAATACTAATGACTTTCATTCTCCAAAAGTAACCATTACTTATTTTATAAAATCTCTACCAAATTGGTTTATTTTATTTTATATTATCTATGTAATTCTCATGAATTTTTTGAATTTGGAATCCTTGTTCAAGAACTCTTTCCCTTTAACAATTATTTATATAAAAAATATTTTAATTCCTATTATCTTTAGAATCCTTTTGATTTATCTATTGTTTTTCCTTGAATCATAAATATTGAACTGACATCCTTGTCATTAGTTTGATCAATGTTATGATTTTTTTATGGTTTCTTTTACTCATATGGCATTAATATATATTATTTTCACTTTTTATTTTGTGTTTCAAGAATTATTTATCCCTCCAATACATTATTTAATGATTTATGTCCCATGAGATGATATATATTAGAATAGCGAGTGAAATTAATCCAATGTAGGACATTTTCCATTTTTCTTATGGGAATGGGGTGTGAACCAAATCCACCATGCGATATCATCCACATTGTGATGATAGTTTCTAGTGTTAATATTGACTTAGGTTTTTTATGTCATGTATTTTTTATGTTTCCACATACTTCATAATTCCATGATCATGTTATTTAACATTTTTAATGTCATTTTATCAATCTTAGGTTTATTTTAGTTATGATATCACATTATTCCAATTAAATATAAATATATAACTTATTTTCATATTTATTACCTTATTTTTATTTCTATTCCACCTTATACCTTATTAATTTTCTAAGTGTATCCTATGCTACTTTTGAAGATCGATAGGACTTAGGAACAATATATGGAGTTTTAAATAAAGATTTCGTTTTAATGTTTAAGATGATGTAATTATTTATCTATTCATTTAGATGTATAATATCTGTCTACATCCGCATGTATTTTTGTGTAAAGTATCTTCTAAATCATGATTTATACTATGTTTTACTCGTGGGTCATTATGGGTGGTATTAAAGAATAGTCTCTTTATTTTTTGGAGATTAGGATTGTAAAGAACCGACACAATGTGGCCTTCCATGCTAGAAGAGATCTGAGATGAACCAACCACATGTGTTCCTCTATGTTATAAGGTCTAACAATAAATATCAAAAGGGATAAATAATATGGGAGGAATTTTCATTATATACCAGTTTGCACAGTCCCAACCATCTCCATGTAGAAGTGTGACGTAATAAATATAAAAGACGGTAAAATGTGGACTAAAACCCATGAATGAAACAACCAATATGAAATTCAAGAGAGAAAAATAGTGTGAAATTAAATTAAAACAGAAAAAATAAATTCCCAATTAGTATTATACCCCAACCTAACAATAACTGGAAATGTAAATGATACGGGTTTCTAGCTCCGAATCTCTAAACTCTGACCGCTGTATGTGAATAAATCCAATATATTTCTCAATGTTCCTTGTAAATAAATTATGACATATTAATTTTCTATATAAGATATGATACATGAAGTGTGATCCCATTTATTGGTGAGTAAATACATACCTATATGAATTCCATCAAAACTGAAAGGAATGATGTAGGAGACATAGTAGATACATTGCTCAACCCATAGCAAGGGAGAAATGAAATACAATACACATTAATATCAGATATATATATATATATGTACTCAAAATTATATCGAAAATGAGATATAAAGGGGATCCTCATATTACAACCCAACCTAGGGAGATAAGTCATCCATTAGTTTCAAATGGCCCATCAATGATGCATATAATCTCTTCTCTATATCTTATAAAGTATCCCTGTCGAGCCGCACCTTGAAATAGTGCTTCATAGTGTAGGGGACAAAATATCTAATAATATTACCCATTTACAATTATAATAGTATTTTTACACTCAGTAGATAGAGGACTCAATCAAAGATACAATAGGAGGGTGCATATTAATTGTATAAGACCATGCCCTGTCTTTGCGGGAGGGTAACACTCTAACAGTCGATGACCCATGCCCTATCTCTATAGGAGGACTCCACTCTGATAGTCATGGACCTGTTCCCTTTCTATATAGATGTTTCCACTCTAATAGTAAACTAAGGAACCATTCCAAGATACAAAGTTGGGTTCCACTCTATAGGTAGAGGACTCATTCCCTTACTACATATGAGGGTGAAACTCGATAGATAGATGATGCGTTCCATTTTCAAATAGGAGGGTGAGACTTTGGTGATAGATAGAAGGATCAAGACCTTTCTATACATGAAGGTTCCACTATAATCTCTCTGATTATTCTTTATAATTACATTTACTGTCGAGCATCTCCTAAAGAAGTGTCACACTCAGAACATCCAGCATCATATTTCAAAATCCAACAGGAAGAACCCCATCATGTTCTACACATGAAATACCTCATAATATCCTATTCATATGTGAAAATATGAATATAAACAAAGGATATTTGAGAGTTAAATTTTTCCCAAAATAAAATTAAACAACATCTAGGGGATCCACATTCCACGTGGTCCTAATTTTCTTACAAGTAGTATCCTTTATATCACGTGTATTTCTATCCATTGAGTAACAAATGAAACATTATTTTACTAAATGGTATTTCTATGCCTCATGTGTTCAAGTATTCTCTTTTTGTCCATGTCATGTAAGCATTCTCATGCACATGTACTGTATTACATGGTGTGTCCTCTATCACTGAATACAGCATGTGTCCTTTGGGTTATGATAGTGTACCTGGAAATGTGCTAGTATATAGCATCTACCTGGTTGTTCTCTTGTTTGTGTACTCCTAGAATACATGTTGGCCTCTAGTAATGAATCATATGGCTTGTTGGGGTCATACATGTTGTATGATACATTTGACTTCCCAAAAACCATAGTTCCATGGAGTTCCAAATAACATGTCATGTGTTCTTCCAATCTACACGACACGTAGTCATGATTTTCATAGAATCTCATATCTATCCTGGTATCATCCATATCCACCATCTCCACCCTGAATCACACTTCAAGGAAACATGAAATCGAAGGTAGGATCCTATGTTTTTCATTTTCAGACCTCTAGTTGAGGTAAACAAAATTAGTATTCCACCTACATGAGGTCGCATGCACCACCACCACTTGATATGCCTCTTATTGCACCACCAAATGACCAATCCATGGTTAAATATCCCTCCTCCCACAAAACATCTAAATCCTTCCTCTAATCACAAATGTTTTCATTGGATGATAACATTCCATGATTCTTTGGGTCCAATCATACGTGATCCCACCCAACCATGTCAAACTATAGTCCATGTTGACCATCGATGAAGAACCATGATGAACGATGGGGTATGATCATAAACGAAGATGTGAAATAATCATTTTAAAATATTTATTTTCCAATAAATTAAATTATGGATAGATGGTGTGATAAAATCAAATCAAAATATGATAAAAATAGAATAATAATTTAAATATGATATGTGGGATCATGAAAAATCTCTACAAATGAAGATCACATAAATATGTATAATTCAAATCAATATTTTATTAACTAGGAAGGAAATCAAAAAAATGAAATATTCAACCTATAATTGGATTGATCGTTTGGGAATAATTTTTTTTGAAAATAATGGGGAAAATATGTTTCCTTCACTATGCTTCAATTGACCTTGATCTGGAATCTCACAGTCATTTGATATAAATTTTCTAATAAGGGTTGTTGGAATCCTCCTACCAATAGTCCCAGGGTTATTTGGATAAAACTAGTGAAATATCATAAGTAATTACCTATAAATGATTATAAATTAGGATTATTAATGAATTTATCATGTAAATTAATTAATTAGTCCACTAAATGTACACACTAGGAGCTGCATTAATAGTATATCCCAGGAAACCCAATTTTTGGTTGCACCTTGTGTAAAACACACATTATAGATTCAATAGTGGTATCCGAAGTATATTTAGAGACTCTGGTAATAAGAAATTAAATTATTTGAGAAATGTAGTTTTCACATACTATAATGTATATTTAATTATTTTTTAAAAATAAGTCTGAGAAAAACCATGCCTCAGAATCACGTGCAGTCTCACCTCAAAGGTCTGATAAAATTTATAGATATATTGAAAAGTATTACACGGAAAAATAGTCTATACATAATTCACTCCTTAAATATTTTCAACATATATATAATCTTTGAAAATGGTCATCATACTATTCTTGCATCTGGATCTCCCTCTCCGAGGATCTCTCATGCATGCTCCCGTACTGCCACAGTATATGAACCAAAGGAATGGTCCCACCACACAGTTTCCCCTCTTTCAAATTCTTAATCACAACTAGGTCCTTCCATGAATGAGACTTCAATATCAATTTACATATCTCCCCAGTCAATGAAACTTGTGGTATCATGAACTCATCATCTCAATTGTGACACATGGAAAAAACATGCACTTGTTCCAATGGTGGGGGTATAGCGAGGTACTAAGGATCCTCTCCAATACACTTCAAGATCTTGGACATATTGTTGAAATTCAAGGATTGATTTTCCCAATTCTGAAACTCTATAATTATTTTTGGGTGTATAGTCTTGAGAAAATATGGTATCCATACAAATAATATGATTTACTACAATTTCGACCAGCATAAGATTTCAGCCTACTCGGAGCTATTCTCATGAGCCCACAGATTACTTGGACATCCTCTATCATCACTTTCACCACCTATATCCTAATAACTGATGCATCATAAGTCTATGTCCCATATAAGGGTAGCCTCTAGGGTCCCATATATATGGCCTCAAAATGTTCAATGCTGAAAATATAGTGATTGTTAATATTGTATGTAGGATCTACCAATGAAATGTAATCCACACATCTCTAATAAAATTCTACCTTGGAATCCCTTAGCATATCCTCTAGCACATGGATAGTGTTCTCGGTATACCAATCTATTTGAGGGTGGAAAGACATACTAATCCTCATCTCATTCTTGAATTCTTCCTATATGTCTCTCTATAGTTGTGATGTAAATCACATGTCATGGTCGTAGAAAATAGTCAATGTCTCAACATGAAGGTGTAAGATCTTTCATATTTACAGTTTCCACAAACTATCCAACAAACTCTACTCATTAATAGAAATGAAGTGTGCCAACTTAATAATTTCTTCTACTATCACCTAAATGGAAACATGGACTCTCACTATCTAGAGAATCCCCATAAAAAATCCATTGATCTGTTATCCCATTTTCATTTTGGGATCTCAAAAGGAAGCGATAAGATAGATGGAACCTGATGTTCAGCCACCACTTACTAACATGTGAGGAACCAAGAGATGAACGTAGCCAAAACCCACTCAAACTATCCCAACAAAAATACCATTGAAGTTCTTGGTTTATATTTTCCACATCGGGATGTTCTTACAAAGGATTAGGTTCAATCTCTAGCATCTCCTCCTCTATCATCGTGAATGGGACCACCATCCGTCCCTTAAACATTATGATGTGATTCCCCCTTCATAAAATCCATATGGTGAACCACCTAAGGATATATTTACATGTAATACCTTACAATATATGTCTTACAACTATTCCACCATCACATGCTGATGAATAAGAGGATTCAAAACCATAAACTACAAAAACAAATCACCCTCCAACTTGACCAGTGTAAGCTTCAATGAAGTTAAATACTCATATTCCACCTCCACCATGCTAGATGGGGATTTTGGGTAAGGGAATACATCAACATGTCTCCATTTCCATGAGTGTAGATACACAAAAAGTCCTAGAACTATAGGAACATAAACCAGCACCTCATTCTCAATTTTTAGAATCTTCATATGAAGCAATTCTAGTGACTAACATGGTCTGAGTAAACAACAAATCATTATCCTAAAATATATTTTCTCAACATAATTAGAGAGAATACTACATCTTCAACTCTAGGTCATGAGTCACATATTTCTTCTTATGGGGTCACAACTTAATCGACACATATGCAATCACTACCAACCTCTACCTCAAAAAATAGCTAATATTAGATAAAAAGGCCTCAAAATATACTAGGTATTTCACACCCTCCTCCTGTAGTCTCAAAATAGGATCACTCATCATCTTCATCCTCAACTCCTTAAAGGATTTTTTTCACTTCTAGGTTAAGGAAACAGATTCACATTCCATTTAAGGTGGTAAATGGGGATCCGAACTTTTATAATTCTACAACAAACCTACTATTTTACCCCACAAAGACAAGAAAACATTGCACTTATAACATGATCTTAGTCGGATCCCGAGAAATCACGGCATTGATTTTCATTGGGTCTATAGATAATCCATTATTATAAGTGAAATTCCTTATAATGGGATCCTCAAGGATCTATAACTATCACATTGATAGAAAAGAATAAATGTAGGGATTTTGAGGAAAATCTATGACGATCCCCAAGATCCCATCATGTTCCACCTCTGTAGAATAGAAAATAAGTACGTCATCAATGAAGAAAAAAACAAATCGGTCTAAGTATGGTTGGACAATTCAGTTCATCATAGCCATAAACATTGTAGGGGAATTATTCACCCTAAATGGAACCACTGGGAAATGATAGTATTTTTAGAAACATCAATATTCCATCTTCATAATATCAGCCTCCCAAACTCTAAACTGATTGTCGGTGGATCAATGTTCGATCTGCAAGAACCATCTCATTCCTAACAACTAGTAAAATAGGTCATCAATCATCAATAAGGGGTAGTTTTTTTCTCATTTCCTTTTTCATGAAATGATTATCCACACAAATATTTATTCTCTTATCAACTTTTTTTAGGAACAACATTGGAGCTTCCCATTATGGAAAACCGGTAATAATTAAACCCTTCTCAATAAGGTCCTATTAATAAAATGGTAACTCTTGATGCTAATTAGTATCTATCTAATATACCTCATAATATTTATATGTGGTCCTAGGATGAAATTTTATGAATAAAAATATATATCCTTCTCTAATAGTTGTCCTAGAACATCATAGGGGATACTTTCATATCATCCTACACTACTAAAGAAATATTGATACTTGAAGAGACCATTGTTCTAAGGGATTAAATCGCCAATTGATGGGTGATGGGCTTCATCCTCCTACTCACAAGTCTCCCATTACCCACCATGAGATATCTCTCAACCATATTTATAAACCTTGTACCTTTATTTTGATGGAATCTGAATCATCTATAGTGACATTCATTCTGGACTTAAAACATGGATAACTACTCAATATCCAGGATGGTTCCATAAGGTCCCAATGTAATTACAATGTTTTCCCATGATAAATTATCTCTACCAATAGATAGCTCACACATCCTAATAGTACAAGATATAGAAAAATTGTCTCCTATAGTAACTTGAAGGAAAATCTATCTTGACAATGTCTCAACGAGGATCTCCAACTCCCAAACTATAGTTAAGGATATGAATGATTAACTTCAACATATGTCTACTAGTAATGAATAAATAGTTTAAAAAAATTCTAATTCTAATCATCACATGAGATGCCTATTTAGATACCTATATATCCTATAGGAATTCATGTCTTCGACCACTAGAACCATGAGCCTAACAAGGGAATCCTATTTGTGGTTGTTGAAGGATCTAATAATGCCATCCACCACCCATAGCTCCTTCAAACTTCCCCTCTGCAATCTTTACCTCCCTAAGGGACACCCTACCCTCACCTAAGATATCAAAAATCATGGAATATCCTCTCTCATGGTGGTCCATCATCTATTCTTCTTACCCCTTAAAATTTCAATTCCCTAAATCTCATTCCATGTGACTACACTCATGAAAATAAAAACACCTCCCCTCTCCAGGAATCCCTGGTCACCTGCATGGTCTTTATTCTTGCAAATATCATGCACAATTCTTATCTTGATAATATCTCCTCCATTGAGATCCTATTGACTAACGTCTACAAGATGATGTAGCTTCTTACTACTAGATTCAGCTGCATTATGTCCCTCCTAAAGAATTCATTATATCACTGGTGTCTTATCCAAAATATATACATTTGTGGGAATGCATTGGGGTACCAAATTGGAAAAAATGTCTTGGGGGATACCCTACTAAAACATATGTTCCTATCACGAATCATTCTAAGGTGGTACTCTATAAGGTCATTGAATCTCATGATAAACTCAGTAACAATCATCCCTCCATATTGTTGCTCCAGAAGCTCATGAATCCAGACTAAGCACGGGAATGTGGGGTATTACTCTTAATGAAATTGTTTAATATAGTCTATCCATGAGAGTTTCAACCCAACATGCGTCTATGTGACCAGAATCAACCAGTGCCCTGGTACTCCATAGAATTGGATGGATTCCAATTCAACCACATGGTCAATCGATGTCATTAAAAGCCTAAAAATACATATCACTAACTAAATCCAATCCTCTAACACAAGGGGATCTATCTCCCTGCATTACCTCAAAATACACTAGTGATATAACTCATGGAGTTTACTAATAATATGCACATCCTCATCCTCCTCTGCTGGTATATTCTGCTACTCGACGGGTGGGGGTTCTTTTACCTATCCACCTAGAGTATTGATCTCAATTTATGCACACTAATATGTGGCATCATCATTTATTGGATTACCTCTAAAATCCTAAAAAATTATACTCTCAGTATATGAATTTTTTAAGTATTTTTTGGTGATAATTATATAATAAACTTCATTAATATATAATATATATATATATATATTAATCATTTAAAACTATTAAAACAATATACTTATAATTTATATATATTATATAGTTATTTTCCTTTATAATTCATCATCTCAAACAATTATATCCTCAATCCCATCCCAAATACATCATTTTAGTGTCACAATTACCATTCCATAAATAATTATAAATTCATTAAAAATAAATTATACTAATCTCGAAGATAAAAGGAAAATAGAAATAATTTTTTAAAAAATAAGTAAAAAATTCACATGTAATTACATGCAAAAAAATTTAAGATGAAAGAGGGAAACTACATCATTTAATTCATGTAATATATATAAGACATGGGTCCCATGAAACTATATAAATTAAATATTTCTTGATTCTGATAAACTAAAAGAAATAGAATTATAATTATAATCACATAGTGATATAGACATCACTGGAATTCAAAAAAAAGTATGCCTCAAGAAAAAAATATTGAGATTAATCCAATACGCTAGTGGGATAAAAAAATACAAGATCAACTGAAGATAGAATTGATTCTTGAAAATGGAGGAATATAAGAAGGAATTATGTTGACAACAATATATCATATTTCATCAAAATAATTCCTCAAAATAAAACTCAAGTTAAAAACCAAATCATAAACAACAAAATAAAGGATCTATCCTACCTTAAAAAATCACCTAGGATCTATCAAGTAAATTCCAATGATTTACATGATACCTTTTATCCCATTGGGAACTAAATGGTAGATCTAGTGGACTAGATACCACGGATCAACCTGCAGGTACTTGGTACACTGTAATGAGGTACATGGTGTCCTATGATGGCTTTTCATATCATTTTCAACATCTAAATTCTTCCCCAAACACTTTTATTCACCTGAAACTCTAAAAAATTAATTTAATATAGGTTCAAATTCAAACCATGGATTTACAATTAAATAATGTTCATATATCAATAATAGGGATCATTATAAACTCACCACTATAAGGCTTCTTGTCTGTGACATGTTTCATCGAGCATCACCGAAGAACAATTTTGTCTGTTGGTACCTCATATTAGTATCTTGTTACTAGGTTTCTTCTTATACACACTCATGATGTTAGAGAACTCATATTATATGCACAACCTTACCCAGTGACTGTTTCTCACTGAAATCAGAAATCTACATTGGTTACTCTATAAATGGATAATTCAATTATATCTATACATCATCACATTAGAGTATATGAGAAGAATTTGGTCCATTATTCTAAAATTGAGATACATGAAAGACATTATACATGGTATCACACTTTGGAGGTAGTGTCAACTAATATGAAACTTCACCAATCCTCTCTAAAATGTTAAACAACACTAAATAACACTTTGATAAAATGAATTTCCTACAAATTATTAAATTCCCCAACCACAGTGAAACCCATAGAAAAACATTAACCCATTAAAAATGCATGTGACTAATATCTACTTTTAGTATAAGGCTTCGGTTTAATCTTATTGGTAATCAACCTCTTACAAACCCTCACCATAAAATCAAATGTTTCTAACCCCAAATTAGGTCTAACTAAGGAAATATCTTAATATTATAAAATTATAATGTATGAAGATATAAAATCGTATATAATTACCCAAATGTTTACATATAAATGGATTCATGATAACAATTATTTTAAATAAACTCTACCAATAGAAAATTATCCTCACATGCACTTCTCAAGTCAGAGACACATGCATGAAATGTGTCCTTGGGTTTCTATATAGTACACTCAAAATGGAAATTTTTCTATGATTTTTAATCTCTAATCATCTTCAAAATGGAGACCAAATAATTCTATAATTCTTTATAAATTCATTGAGTGAATTTCATGTCACAATCGGACATAATGGTTATTGGTATCCCATTATGTTTTAATGCCTTATCAACATAGATCTTCCAATGATACTCAGCTATATAGGTCCCCATTATCAATAATAAATTTGAAAATATTATCAACTAATCAATAAAAACCCATAACAAATTATTCCCATTCCACAACCTCATAAATAATATCATTAAATATATGGTGACTTTATCCTACTTCCAATATATAATTGGGAAGTAATAAAGCTCAACCACTTGAATCTGATGGACTACTTTTACCCAAAGATAATTAAAGTAGATAAAAACAATCCCATACATATATATATTCATTCACATCCATAAAAAGTGACTTAAAACACCACGGTTTGTTTTCATCAATAAAGTATAAAATAGCCAATAATATATATATATATTTAATTATATCATAATATCCACATTAAAATTCATAGGAACATAAATCATCCAATGAAAAAACAATGAATAATCCCCTATAATAACCCATTTTATAATATGCCAAACTTCAAATAATATTCATTTATAAATCTGGCTCTTGAAATAAGAACTCTAACCCATATTCACATACTCCATTGAGGATGAGGTGATCGAAAAAGGCACTAGAAAAAATTACCTTCATCCTAAACTACATCAACATGAATCTCTAAGAAGAGATTAATAAAATGTTACTCCTCTTATAATTCCAAAAAAACATCCACTTGGGTCCTCTTACTCAAAGCATCGATGATAGCATTCCATTTCTCTGGTGTATATAGAATCTAAAATTCAAATGACTAAATATACTCAACCCATATTTTCAACCAAATATTCAAATCACTCTATGAAAATTTATACTTAAATTCTCTTGTGTGCATTTAATACCACAAAGAATTCTATGAACAAACAATGTCACAAACTCATAAGGGATTAAACAAATGAAACTAACTCATAATAAAGAGTTGGTTAAGTCTTCTCATATAGATAAATCTTTCTTGAACCATATAAAACAACGTTATCCCCTTACATAAACACACATTCCAATACCACACTAATGGAATTACAATATACCCCATATAATTTTATTCAGTCATGTCATGTTAGTATAGGTGCTAATTTTAATATTTTATCTAACTCTTTGATAGTAGTCTCAAATTTATCGTACCAATATAACTTCACTCCCTTCCCAATAAATTTCATCATTAGTGTATCTAGTTAAGATAAGTCTTGAATAAAGTAATCATAATATACCAAAAGGCCTAAAATCTATGAATTAAGTAAATAACCAAAGTAAAATCCCCATAAATCATAGATATTACCTTCCCAAGATCCAGTAATATCCTAGATTCTAAAAAAGTTTTCTTGAGAAGATTTTCCTCCATAATATAATAAAATTATTTTGATATATTTTTATATAATTGAAAATCTCTAAAGGTATCTACTAAAATAGATAAATTATACCCATGATCCTTATAAGATTGGGAATATAAAATTATATGATTAATGAATGTGGCTATAAAGGAATCTAGATAGAGATGAAAAAAATGATTCATAAAATATATAAACATTGACTGTGTTTGTGTGTCACCATTAATGGACTCACTAGAAACTCATAATAAACATATAGTGTCCAAAAATCCATCTTAGGAACATCCTCATATCACACCCTCTTATTATGATAACTGGTCAAGTGTTTGATCTTAGAAAACCACTGATCCCCCATTAATTCATCAAAAAAATCATCAATGTGAGTTAAGGAATATTTATTATTTATGGTTACCTGGTTATCTTGTGATAGTAAACACATAATTGTCAACCCCCATTAAAATGTTACATAAAAAGAACCATAGGATCATAAGTATATATTCTATATCAATTGATTCCTTTAGAATCAAGATATTATGACTAGTTATTTACCTAGAGAATCTCAACTATATCTATGCAATATATAGGAATACAAAAAATCTCAAAACCCAATACCATGTTAATAAAAAACATAACCTACCATTCATGTTATAAACCTATGAAATCCATAGAAAACATGTCTGGATAATGATTAACAACTATAGAAAACATAAAACTGATAACACAGTCAAAAAACCTGAAAATACATAACTAAAACATGAAATGTGATCCTACACAACTATCCCAAATCAATACCAACCCTTCAAGCATGATATTCCTACTCTCTCAAAAAGCCACACAACTCACTACCAAATAGATATAACATCGCACACTGCACTTGGAAGTCAATATGTAAATGGAAACATGATTGGAGTTCCTTCAAAATAATCACATTAAAACCAATTATCCTTATAATAAATAAATCATAGTATTGAGAAAACCAAAAACATCAATATCATAAGATAAGAACCTTTTTATGGGATCCTATAGCCTCCCCAAAAAAGTATTTATAGATAAAAATATATAAATAATCTCAATAGCCAAATACACTATTGAAACCAAAGAAACTAATATACAATATTCAGATACACCATAATAAAATAGTACACAATGCATGATAGATTTGACCAACATTGTACCTCTTACCATAGAAGAAATATCATCAAGATCCATTAGTTCCTACTCAACTACAAAAAACTACCCAGAATGAGAACTAAAATCCTAATATTGATAAACATGACTCCCAAACACTTTATATCCATATTGTGACTACCCCTAATATCCTCTAAAATCATATCATTTTAAAATACAATATGAAATTCATCTTTCACTCAGTCGCGTAGAACTATCCAATGCATGCAAAACATATATAGAAGTTTAACCATGGCCTCTACTCCCCTAACAATCCCACTAAGAAAACTTCTGAATATGGACTATCATGCCATGTGACTGATACTTCTTAGGAACATGTGAATAAAATGACCATGTAAATCCTTCGTTATAATATTGGAAAGCTATATTTTATACCCTACCTATAGAATGAAGATTTAAAAAGGTCTTTCACTACACCATGAGCATCCTATATCTCTAAATAATTCATATCATTTATTATTATTACCACTACAAGATCCACCAAATCCCCATAATCCCCAATTATATTCCTTAGGGATTTTCTCCACCAATAAATATATTTTAATCACCTCTATGGATTTTGGTTAAAAGAGATACAAATCTTATCATGGATATATATTATATACTTCTAATCTATTTCATAGGCTTCGAAAAGATCATATTATCCCAAAATACGATAAAAAACATGTAACTATATGGACCATGTAGTTCTTAGACTAAAAAAATTGATCCAAAAAATTAATTTGTGTTCTCATTTTTTTATGAACACTTGAATTTTGTTTACTATTGAAGTCACATTAAGTGAATTTTGAGATTATATTTATAAGAATTATTACCTTATATTATCTTGAATTCTGGAATTAATTTAACTAATGTTTTTATTTTCTATGTATTCTAGAAATTTTATGAATGTTTACAATCACTGTTCATAACCCTAAGTTTAGGGAAGGTTTGATAACCTAACTTTTGATCAGGGTTATAGAATTTCCCCCATTTCATGTGGACTAAATGCTGGGATCAGGAACCCTAATTCTATGAAGAATAATACATTTTCAGGTCAAACTTATGGTTAATTAGGCCAACACTTTGAATAAATTATACATTTTGAACCATACTTTTGAATATACCAAACAAAAATAAATCCCTACATTGAAGCAGTCATCTATAGAAATTTAATTCTTGATATTTTTGGACATTTTAGTAATGATTTCACTAGAAAAAATATCTCATTAAAATATATTTGAAAACATATTCAATGTATCTTATACTATGGATTTTATAATTCCTACTAAAAAGGGATATTATGATTTTAAATGGCCATCAAATTTCAAATTTCAAACACATGGAGCAATTCGAATATCGGGATTTATCCGGTGATATTTTCATATCATAATGACTATAATAAAATAGTATTTATTATTTATTCTCATTGGATTTTATCATTAAATATCAATGTGGTTTCAAATTAAGGTTCATATAATGTAAAAAAAATTGATAACCAATAAAGGATTAAAATCATCTTAAATTGATCTTTATTTTTTAAAATTTCTAAAATCTGAATCTCTTTATCATTTCATTGGGAATTTTTTGAAACATTTGATCTATTATCATTATACCTATATATTGATAGTCATTTTTAGTTTTTATAATATTTTATTAGGAATAGACTTTGTAGAAAAACAAGTTTTATTCTATTATTGAATACTTATCCAACTATTGAGATGTTTTTGTTATTATTGCATTGATTTCATGGTATTATCTAAATAAAATTTTATTTTCATCAAGAGAAATGATAAATTAAGACTATCTAATATTAATTTTAAATTATATTAATCTATGTTTTGTGGATGAAATTTTTTGTTGATCCTATTAGTCCTAAATCGCCTTATCTTTTCTATTAATGTTTCATCCTCTCACACAAAGATATGTTCTTATCGATCCTTGTAAAAAATCTAGAATTAATTATAAAATCCTTATTAAAAGGATTCCAATTCTGTCAATCAATTGTTAATGTAGCCCGAAAAATGGGTTGTTTATTGAATGTCACCAATCTCATAGAGAGTGTGTTGTGGGAAATGACTATGGGATCTTTGAACCCTAAACCACTATAAAAACTTATTCTATTCTTTTCATTTATTTATCTTATACTCCATATGTTTAAAAAATACTACATCTATTTACAAATTGTAATGGGGGGTCAATTTATAATTATCCCTCATTTTTTAGAATGATATAATACACCCCCCTGTGTCTTTTAGTTTATTCCAACGAACAATTGGTATCCGAGGAGTGATTTCATGAAAAATTATGTTAAAATCTTATAAGAATAAACCAAAGGACCATATAAAGAAAATATGTATATGGAAAAAATTATAAAAGTAATGTCAATGATAAAAGTTCCATACATTAATAGAGACAACTATGGATATTGGAATCTCAAATGATCATTTATTTAAAGAATCATTGGTTCTAATTTAATATGAAAATTTTTAAACCGTATGAAATTTATAGATAACCAGAATTGTTGAATTTTATGAAGGAATATAAAAATGATGTAAATCAAAATATATGAGTGTTATCATATATGGACGTGGTCTTGATGACATTAATCATATTCCTCACTGTGATACTACCTATAAAATGTGGCAAAAAATATTTGTTCCTTAAAAAGGGACTGATAATATTAGGAAAATTAGATACAACACTACTATGATAATGTTTGATTATTTTATGATATATGAAAGAGAAATTATTTCTCAAATGAATGGGATATTTATTATAATATTCAATGATGTTTCAACAATGTGATCTCTAATTCTTGAACCTTATCTGGCATGAAATATCTTTAGATTTTTACCCTCAAAGTGGAATGGAAACTCTACTACTATTTAGAAATAAAGGATTTGATTGATACATTAATGATGTAAAAAATATAAAATGTAAGATAATGTAGATAAATATAAAATGATAAATAAGTTGAATAATACTCTCAAACTAAATTCTCTAAATTTGGAAAATAATATTAAGGAGGTTGTTATATCCATAAATGATTCTTGTTGTTCAAACTCTATAAAGGAATTTTCTAACGTATCTAGAAGATTAAATAATTTATATAAGAATAAAAGATGATTTAATAAATATTTTAATGACTTTTGAAAGAATGATCATTGACTGAATGAGGTTAATTTATATGAATGAAAAAAAAATATAATAACTTATTATCCATACCAAATAAAGGATAAAAGATATTAACAATATAATGAATATAATTACCAAATTAGGTTTTATTAATAATGAAAATGTAAGAATGATATGAAGGTTCTGTGGAGTGCTTCAGAAGACTTCTTCAGCTCTTCAATTTTTGATTTTGAAAATGAAAAATCAAATGAAAAATAAAACATGTTCTTTAGGGAAAATAAATTTGTTGTAAAAAAATAGATAAGGGATTAGTCACCTTTGGAGATATAGATAATCGAAAAATAGTCGGATTTGGATTAGTGGGATATCTAAAAAATATTGACCAAAAAATTATATTATTTCAAATAATAAAGAACAAATAGATAATTATTATTCATCTCTATGATGATGTACTTTTAGTTTATTTTTCTAACAAATCATGCTTTGTTTTAAAAGATAAACTCATAAATTTTAGAGGACCCAAAATTTAAAAAATTTATACTCTACTCCTTAGTTTCTTGAGTGAAGAGAAATTAAATTATTAAGATACTAAAATAAATAAATTATGTATATGGAATAGGAGACTTGTACATTGTAAAATATTTTCCCTATATATGTTATCAAAGCTTCTAATTGATCTACTCTTCAATTTGATCATAAAAGTCTTTATGATGCATGAAAAATATAGAATCAGAATAAGTATTCTTTTCAATCTATTATCAATTTTTCTACTTAAAATATTTTGGAACTCTTTAACAGGTATTTATTTGAACATCAAGAGTAGCAAGAATTTCGAAAATATTCATTGTTTTTTTGTTGATGATTTTCTCAGGTTTTCTTATGTTTATTTCATAAAAGTAAAAAGTGAATATTTTTCAATTTTTTTAGTTTTTCTAAATATATTCAAAATGAAAATGATTTCAAAATAATTTCATTGAGAAGTGATCTTGTAGGAGAGTTTTAAAAACAAGGTTTTAGTTATTTCTGTTCAAATATAGTTATTAAAAAAACTTTCCCTGCAATAAGAACTCTTCAACAAAAAATAATTGTAGAAAGAATAAAAAACTATTAAATAAATGGAAAGGAATTTTTCGACTGAATATATTCTTCCAAAATATTTTTGGGAATAATCTATTAATAAATATTTTCATATAATGAATCAATTTTTTTCCTTCCCTTTCTCAAAAAGGCACTCTAGGTGTTATAGAATAAAATAAAACTAATATTTGAGTACTTTAATGTTAATGGATATAAGATGTATATCTTGACCACTAAGGATAACCTTGGAAACATTAGCCCCAAGCTTGAATAATGAATATTTCTTAGATATTATACTACTTCTAAATATTTTAGTGGGATTAATGAAATTTCAAGGATATTTGAATAACCCATTCATGTGATGTTTAATTAAAGTGATCAATTTGATTAAAACAAAAATTGAATAGATGAAGCCACTAATTATTTAAATGACAAGATACTATACTATTATAATGATATTTTATAAAATAAATTAGTGTATGATCAGAATCAATAAAATTCATAATAATATAAAACTAAGGAACTTAAAAGTGTCATATATATAGATCAAAAAGCCTTAAAATACTATGATTTATTGACTTTTAAAGGGGTCCTAGAAGATGGAGTTAGGAATAGATGTATTATAAGAAACCTATAGTATTTTTATACCTTCACAAGAAAGTATAAACCTAAGACTGTAAAATATGTCTTAAAATATGAGAGAAGGATGACATCTATAAAGGATGAACTAAAAAAGTTTATGAGAAATGATGTTTGGGAATTATTTGATAGGCCCTAAAACCATCCAATGATAAGATCCAAATGGGTATTTAAAAATAATCAATTTGAACTAGGTTGAATCAGTGGGAATAAGGATATGTTAGTTGCTAAGGGATAAAATTAGAAGGAAGGAATAAATTATGAAGAAACATTTTCATTAATTTATTTGTTAGAATCCATTATGATCCTTTTATCCTGTGCATCTCATGTGTATTTTAAATTTTACTAGATTGATGTCAAATATTCTTTTTAAAATGTTTATTTAGAAAAGGAATATTAGGTTGAGAAACATACAATATTTGAAAACCGTCATCTACCAATTTGTTTATACAATTATATTAAATATATATTTGGCCTTAAAAAATCACTAAGGTATTGGTATAAAATATTGAGTCCTTTTCATTTGAAAAATGGTTTTTCTGTGGTATTGATAGATCCAACTCTTTTTATGAAAACCATTTTTCTAATGTTTTATTAGATTTAATATTTGAATATGATGTTATTTTTGGCTCCACTAGTCCTAATAATTGTAATGATTTCTCAAAAAATTGTGAAAAGGAATTTCAAATGAGTATTATGGGAGAATTAAATATTATTATTGGTTTTTAAATTTATCAGAATGTTTTTGGAAATGTTTTTTAAAAAATAAACTATATTATTAATTTATTGAGAAAAATTATACTTAAAAATAGTAATTCATAGGAAACTAAAATGAATTCTAATGTGAAGATTTATTTGGATGAACATGGAAAACTAGTTCAAACATGTTATACAGAGGTTTTATTGTTAGTTTATTTTATTTTACTTATACTAAACAAGAAATTGTGTTATCTATTTCTATATGTTAATAATTTCAATCAAACATAAAGGACTATAATATTATTGGTCCTAAAATAATTTTTATATATTTAAGAAGAACTATTTTTCTATCAGTAATATATTTAATAAAAGTTATAGTTTTGATTTTGTTTTATATTCTGATGCGGATTTTGTATGGTGTGTATTAGATAAAAAATAACCTCATGTACTTTTCATTTTCTAGAAAATTATTCGATTTCATGTTGAAGTAAAAAATAAATATTCTATTTAAGTATCAATAGATGATTCAAAATATTTATAAATATATATATCCTCTATCAATTTCAATGCAAAAGTGTTGCAAATGAGAAACATTTTTCTAGACTTTGGAATTAAATTCAATCATATTCATATTTTAGTTTACAATACAAGTGTCATTAATATTTCTTTAAATTATTTGAGTCACTCTAGGACTAAGAATATTGATCATTGAAATAGTTTTCTATGAGATTAGGCCCAAAACAATGATATATATTTTGAAATTTGTTTACTCGGTATCATATTGAAGATATATTTCATGTTCTTATTACATTAAGGGGACATGTTTAATTAATTGAAAACAGAACATTAAATTTTCTTAATAATGTCTTTTAAATTTACTAATTTAATTTACGTTGTTTATTTAGTTATTTTATTTTTAATTTTATTAATTATAAATTTTAAAATTCATATTGTATTTTGTGTGAAATCGTAATTTGAAAATTTTAAAATCTAAAATGATTAAACTGAAAATTTTCATCTATAAATCAATACATCACTTGAAACCATATAATTAAATCAACTCTCTATATTATCTTTGATCTTGGGCCCTTTATAACTTATAATCTCATGATCTCTCAGAACCCTAATTTTCTAAAGTAATAAACCATCCAATTATCACCTTAGGGAAAAAAATAGAATTGATAAATCCAATCTATGTAGCTCAAATAGGAATATGAATTCATGTTTAGAAATAAAATATATACAAGGTAATGCAGTAGACTTCAAATGGATATTCCAAAATAATATACTTTTAAAAAAAAGAACTATTTTTTTAAGGAGTATACTATAAGTTCCATATTTGAAATAAATATTAAATGTTCAGGAATGAAGTAAAAGTGTTTAATTAGAATGGGGAGTTCAATTCCAAATATATATAATAGGTCACATCATCCACAGAAAATGAAAACGAATTTTTTTTATTTTATTTTTGATATTGATCAGATTTTCCAATTCCCTCACAATGAAGTGTTTCACATCAGATGGAGATCAATTCTGTACAATGTTTATGTGTTAGAATTCATTGTTACATATATATTAAGAATCTTCCATATTAGACACATGATTGTAAATGAATTATAGTTAGATAAAAAATAGTAAAATTCATTCAAAATGATGTAGTTCTATGGATGGAAGAGATTGGGAAAATACACTTCCTAGATATGAATGTGATATTTGTATTGTTGATTTACATCAAATTTGATTTCTATAGGTATATGTTTATGTAACAACCCAAAATTTTATTAATGAAAATCCAACTTGATCTACATAAATGTTTTATTATATAAAGTAGTTATATAAAACATATGAAATTATTTTGTTTTATGCTTTTGGATTTTAAAATACCATTAATAATTATTACCATTTCTAATATAGTAGTTGAATAGTGATCACATGATTAGTATAAATATAGGGCTTTATCAAATCCAATTTACCCAAAAAAAGGAAGTGGTGGCCTCATGTAGTATAATTTCATCATATGATGCCCATTTTTCAGAGCTCAGAAAGGAGGTAGTGTCACTGGGGATTGCTCTTGACCAATCCCAAGCATAGCTTTAACACGTCATGTTTTAATAGAATCGACAACGTGAGAAGTGGAAATTAATAGAGATTACCACCTGAGAATTATTATCTGAGCCCCCCAAAGAGTATGTCACCATCACACACCTTACCCTTAGGTCATATGAAGGTGTTATAAGGGGTTATGTAACAAGACCCTGGAACTATGATTATGTGCATTATAAATAATATACATTCATTTGGTTATTGTAACTTTATAAATAGTTTTTAAAGCAAAAATAGTATTTTTAGTTATTATTTATATTCAATTAAGAAATATATTTTGATGAATTAATGTGTTTTTGAATTAAATAATATTTTTATAAAATATTATTAATAAATTAATTTTTATAAAATATAAATTTTCATCCAATTTTTATGAATACAATTGTAATGTTTATTAAGGTTTGAAATTTGTTTTTGTCAAAACCCATGGATTTTTTATAAATGATAGTTTTTATTTTAAATGTAAAAATTCACATACATAGAAAATTATTTAGATAAAATAAATATAATTTTTGGATTAATGTCGTTGAAATTATCTAATGGGCAATTTTTTATAATTTTTTCAGACAGCCAAATTTTTATGTAAAAATAAAATACCATTTAAATATATAATGTGCCTTATGACATCATAATGATCCAATAGTAATGTAAAAAACTAGTATAAATGGGATATTATGAAAATATATGTTTTACCTTTAAAATAATGTGATTTGATATTTTTTTGATTAATTTTATGGTACCTTAGTGGACCCTCCAAGACTTATATAATATTTTAACATTTTAAAATGATTTCCTTGAGAGTCTGACACAGTTCCCCATAATCAAGCCAAATATTTTTATAATTCGGTTCATTGTCATTATAAAATAATGCTTTACACTTCCCTTTGGAAAACCCCATGGGAAAACCCCATGGGTTTCTTTATGGTTTTTGTTATTTTATTGTATTGTGTCCAAAACCAAAAAAAATAAAGAATTCCCACTCTTTTCCTATATAAACCAACTCAATATCCCATTACTCTTCACTAATACCATTTGGATCTCGACCAACCTATTAAATCCTCTCTTTATACTCCTAAAAAGGCACCCCAAGCTCCCAATAATCCTCTCTTAATCCCCTACCAAGCCTTTAGGATCACACTTTCACGTAAGGGATCCTCACTTTCCTTATTTCTATATTTATATCCTAGTTTACTTAAATTGTTATGACCATTTATATTCCAATATAAATTTTGGCGTATTATTTCTAACCATCACTATACTTTTATAAATATGTTTTAATTTTGATATATCCCTTTATATCTCATTAATTCTAATCATGTACACTTGTTACCATGCCAAAATTCTGTAAGGGATCCTCACTTTCCTTCCTTCCTTACTTATGTCCATGTTTCTGTATATTTTTATTCCATTTTATTTTCAATTAAAAAATTTTGGATAAGATTAATCACCTTCACTATACTTCCTTATTTATTTTTTAATGATGACATATACATTTTTATCTCATTAAGATCTCCCATGTACACCCATTACCAAGCCAGAATTCCGTAAGGTATTTCTCTATCCTCATTTACATTCAAGAAATTATTTTATATTATACATCAAAATTCCATTACATAAGTTGTAATATTATTCTAAATGACCCCCTTAATATCAATTTCATTTATAAAGGATGAGATACCCCTTTCTCTCTCTTTGACCAATTTTAAAATTCCTATTTCACGTCGTTATGCTGTCGAAGATACACTAAAATTTCCCATTCCAAAATCATCATATAAGTGAATATCATACCCATTTCTCTGTAAAGTGTATTCACCTTTATGAAAATTTAATTGTTTATTTAGGACATACATTTATATATTCCATATCTCTTATTCATGGAATAAATTATGATTTTTGATGAATCCGTGTAGTATGATCTATGTGGTAAACATCTGTATGAAATTAAATGATTAAGAAGGGTACACCTTGATAGCGCACTAATTCATTGGGTAAAGATTAGTATCATGATACATCAAGTGAAATTAGGTCTTACTTATTATAATTCAAGTTAAATGATGGTTTACTCAGTCTCCATGTGCAATGATCCTTAGATCATGCTAATATCATGTTAAATGTGGTTTCCAAATTTCCATGTTAGGATAATCATGCTATATAATGCCTTTATATTCATGTTTTTTCTTGTTCTCCATTGATATTCCTATTTCCTAATAGGTATTTTATTCTTCATGTTATGCCTTGTTTACTCCCTTAAGGGCCTTTATAGCTCACCCATTTCTTATTCATGTCCTCAGATTATCCCATCCAATGCTTAGTACGAATGAATGGTGTGGTCATGTAAAAGAAGTTTTCAATAAAGATGTTGTATTTTATATTATAATTTGTTATGTAATGTTCCTAACTTCCAAAGAAACTAAACCTATTGATCGTCAGAGTTGTATTAAGTGTAAGTATATGTAACAAATCATGCTTAAGTGTGTAATAAAGATCAGTGTTATTATAGTTGGTATCAAAGGTTAGGTTTAGTAATTTTGGGATTAGGATTAGAAAACCATAGTGATATCCTTTGGGATAAGAATAAGTATAATGAAATAAAACCTAAATTTTTATGGAGATAGAGTAAGTGGTATATCAATAAAATACATCCCGATATAGATAATAATAGGTAGAGGTGGCTCGGGAACAAATGTATCTAAGGTTAAAACCTGAAAACACCGCTTGGAGCTAGACTCAAATGAGAACTGGTGCATGACAACGGGTCTTGTTAGACTCTTGGTTTGACACTCCTGAGGGATATGCTTTGGTGAATTCATAATTTTATTACAAACCATTATTAAGGGACAAAATACCATAAGAAAATATGTTATGAAATAGATCATAGATAACCTAGAATGAAACTTAGGGTACCATAAGTTTGGATATGCTATAAAATTTTATCCTTATATATCCAAAAAAAATTACATTATTATTATCTAATTATTCAAACCCCCAAATTTTATTTTCATTTTCTTAGTAAATACATGGAAGATTAAGATCATGAAAAATTCTTCTCTCCCTTCTGGAAGAACTACATGGAGAGATTATACTAAATTCATTCTTAGATGACATTGAACATTTTTCAAATATCAAAGCTACATGAAAACAACTTTATGAGATAAACAATACCACTATAATTGAATGATTATTTCATGTATCAATAAATATCTATTTTATAATCTTGCCCTCCCAACTTTCTCACCATGATAAGTGTGGGAATTACTATTAGAGTCTTTTCTAATTCTTTACTTTATTTCAAAATTATGAAGCACTAAATGATTTTCAAGATGTTGAAAAACAGGGAGACCTCTAAGTATCCTATATATATCAAATTATAGATTTCTATCTTTGGAGAGACACTAAAACTGATATACTAAAACCCTATTATGAAATACTTCAATACTATTAATTAATATTTTTTTATAAAAAACAATTTTAAGAAGATATTTCCAAATTATATATAAGAAATACCTTTTTCATGACCTATCGATGCTTCCATTGATATAATCCAATATGATTGAGGTGAATTTAGGTAAAGGAAGTAGATGATTTTAGAAATATCCTAACGTACCATTGTGATACATGAACCCTATCTTCTTAAAAAAAATTCTAATAGGAAAGACTGAAGACCTCATTGAATAGATGAAAGAGAAACACCCTCACCTGTTTTTTGATTTAGTATGTAAAACAAAATTTTGAGGGTAAAATTTTTTAATGGGGGAGAGTGTGACAATAGAAACTATTATTAATGAAAATTCCTCTTGATCTAATTAAATGCTTTGTTATGTAAACTGTTTATATAAAACATATAAACATCCCTAGTTTTATTCTTTTCGATTTTAAAATACCATTAAAAATTATTACCACTGATAAAATAGCCATTGAATAGTTATCACATGATTAGAATAAATATAAGGCTTTAACAAATCCAATTTACCCAGAAAAAGAAAGTGATGGTCTCATCTGATATAATTTCTCCATAAGAATCCCATTTGTTGGATCTCGTAAAGGAGGTAGCATCATTAGGCTTTCTTCTTGACCAAGCCTAAGCCAAGATATAACACATTAAGTATAAAAGGAATCGCATATGGGAGAAGTGGATGTTAATTGAGATTACCACCCGAGAAATTGTATCTGAGTCACCCTAAGAGTTTATCTCCATCTCACACCTTACCATTAGGTCTTATGAAGGTGTTATAAGGGGTTATGTAATGATACCCTATCACTATGATTATTGAAGTTATAAAGAATATACTTTAATTTTATTATTGTTACTTTGTAAATGGAATTTTAAAAAAATAGTATTTTTAGTTAATATTTAAATTCAATTAAGAAATATATTTTGATGAATTAATGGATTTTTTAATTAAATATTATTTTAATAAAATATTATTACTAAATGAATTTTAATTAAATATTAATTATCATATAATTTTTATGAATATAATTGTAATTTTTATTAATGATTGAAAGCTATTTTTGTCAAATCTCTTGAATTTTTAAGAAATGTTGGCTATTTTTTAATGTAAAAATTCACATATTAATAAAATTATTTCTTTAATATGGATATTATTTTTGGATTTGGGACATTTAAATTATCTTACAGTGAATATTTCATAATTTTTTCAGACAGTCGAACTTTTAAGTAAAAATTAAATACTGTTTAAATATATAATGTGTTTTATGACATCATAATGACCCTATAGTGATGAAACAAAATACTATAAATGCTAAATTCTGAAAATATGTGTTTTAACTTTAAAATAATGTGCTATTATATATATTTTTTTTATGGCGCCTTAGTGGACCCTTCAAGACTTATAAAATATTTTAACATTTTAAATGATTTCCTTGAGAGTGTGACTCACCTCTATATAAGCAAGCCTAATATTTTAAAATTTTAGGCCATTGGTCTTATAAAATAATTTTTTCCACTTAATATTGTAAAAACCATTGGGAAAAACATGTTCTGGTTTGTGGTTTGGATTAATTTAATGATTAGTCTCCAAAACCCAAATAATAATGAATTCCATCTCATTACCTATATAAACCCACTCAATATCCCATTACTATTCAATAAAACCATTTTTATATATACCCACCTATTCTCTCCTCTCACTATAATTCTCCCAAGGCGTCCCAAGCTCCCATGAATCCTCTCTCAAGCCTCATACAAGCCATTGGGATCACATTTCCAAGTAAGAGATCCTCAGTTTCCTTTCATATTTAAATCCTAGTTTCCTAATAATATTATGACCTTTTTATTTTCAATTAAAAATTATTGGTTATTATTTCACACCTTCCATATACTTCCTTATTTATTTTTTAATGATTATAGATCCCTTTCTCTCTCATTAATGCCTCCAACGTACACTTGTTACCATGATGAAATTATGCAGGAGATTCTCACTTTCCTTCATTCATTATTTATGTCTGAGTATCCTTATATTGTTATGCCCTTTTATTTTCTATTAAAAATGTTGGGTTATGATTTCACACCTCCCACATAATTCCCTACTTATGTTTTAATGATTATATATCCCTTTCACTCTCATTAATGAATCACATGTTCTCCCTTTATAATGCGTAAATTCCGTAATGGATTTCTCCCTCGTGATTTATATTCAATAAATTAATTTATATTATGAATCTAAATTCCATTTAATATGTTGGTATATTATGTTCCATGACCCCCTTACTATCCATTTCATGTATAAATGATGAAATACCTCTTTCTCTCTTATCAACCCATTTTACGATTTATATTTGACATCATTATGTTGTCAAAGTTTCACCAAAATTTCCCAGGACAAAATAATCATGTAACTGAATATCATACCCATTTCACTGTTAAGGGTATTCTACTTTATAAATATGTACTTTTTTATTGAGGACTTACATTTATGTATTCAACATCTCTTATTCATGGAATAAATTAAGTCTTTTCATGAATCCATGTGGTTAGATCAATATGGCACACTTATACATGAAAGAAATGATTAAGAAGGGTGCGCCCTCATAGTGCCCCAATGCATTGGGTAACGATTAGTATCATGATATATCAAGTCCAATGAAGTTTTACTCATTCTAATTCAATTGAAATGATGGTCTACTCATTCTCCATGTGAATCGAGCCTTGGATCATGCTAATATCATTTTAAATGTTGTTGAAACATTTCAATTTTATGATAATCATGTTATATCATGACTTTATATTCACGTTTCTCTTATGATACATTGATATAAATATTTACATACATGTATTGTATTCATCATTTTATTCCTTTTTTACTCTTTTAATAGGCATTATATCTCACCCTTTTATTATGCATGTATTCAGGTCATCCCATGCAGTTATAGGTACAAAATAATGTTGTTTTCATGTAAAACAATTTTCAAATAAGGATGTTGTATTTTATGTTCTAAGTTGTCATTTAATGTTCCTAATTACCGAAGACACTAGACCTATCGATCCTCAAAGTTGTACTAAGTGAATGTTTATGTTATAAATCATGTTTAAGTGTGTTATAAATTGATGGTTTTTTATAGATTACGTACATGCATCACAGTTTACAGAAGCCTGTGTGAATGTATTTCTACCCTTGTGGAAGATAAATTGATATTTTTCCCTATAAAAGCATTATGATTGCTAATAATCAGTCTGGAATAAAATTTTATTGTATAACTGTTCTATCTAATAGAATTGTTAGAAAATCTAGATTTTTCTAGAGTAAAACTAAGGGTATATAGATACTCAATACATTCAAGGATGTAGAATAGTTTGAAGATCATTCTATGGTGGAGAAAATAAGATTTAAGTAAGATGGCTTTATAAGGTTTCATGTCGAAGAAATTGTTGAATCAAGGATTAAAGGAGCTGGAGTTACTCATGTAGCTAGAGGTATGGAAGGCTTGTTTATTAGTGCTGACAGCATTCTAATTTTTACCTAGAGAATGATGGCGATATAATAGAATGTAACTACTATAATCGGGTGAGTTATTCCATTCCACAAATCTTTTGAGGAGACCCCTACTAAAGACACTGAAAATTTCCTAGTTCAGAGTCCAATAATGGGAGAAAAACATGTTGATTAAGCTATATTTGTTAATTTTGAAGATGTATATCAACCTACTTCATGTAAAGAAAGAGTTTTGGGAAAGTTTTATTTCTATTTTTTAAGAATAAAGAATTTTACAATTTGTTCATGATTCTAGTGAATGTTAAATAATTTTGGCAACAGCATATTGAATGATATGAGAATTTTACTCATGATAATGAATTACAGGTTGTGGAAACTCACTCTGTGTCATGACCCATCCTCGGGACCTATGTTGTGACTACCCTAAGCCAACCTTCCATAGGCCAGGGGCTGGCGACTAGCACCAAAGGTGTAAATCCTGAAAAAATGGGACGGCATTGCCTTTATGAATGTAAACAAACACAAGAGAGTACGCAACAGAAGTAAACACTAAGTAAATACTATATAAAAAAGTAAGTGTTGAAAGGAAAATGGACCACAATACAAGCCCAACAATAATTACAGTACAACTGAAAAGCTAGTACAATTGTAGTAAAGAAAACTGCAACCACTGAGTCGTCCTCCGAGAATCCCACATGAAGGGCGGGTACAGATGGCTTCCTTAGCACCTCAGGTCCCTTTGTCTACTCTGTGTACGTCTCACCAAGTGGTCCACCTCCAGGTACCGTCCAGCTCTACAATTCCCTACCTCGATCAAGGATTTCTGTTGTCTGCATCCAACACAACATAGTATGGGCATAGACCGTGCAGGGGTGAGTATACGATACTCAGTAGGGACCCCGAGACCCCCGAAGGTCTCCCAAAATACACGAAGGATAAACCACAAAAGGAAAGATATAACCATGAAGTATCAACAAGTCTTACTTAGGTATATACCCATGCATATACCTAAGTTATCAATCTCAGTTCGGCTCCACTCTCGAGCCCAAGTACAACCCATATCACATAGGAAAGAAGTCAATCACATCGGTGATAATGATTGAAAGTCAAGACTAAGCTCACACCAGGTATACGCAACTTAAAGAGAGTAAGAGATGATAAGTTGTAGCCATTGAATCATTTATCACTGTAGAATGGAAGATACCCGCAGAAACCTAAAACAAATGTATCTCATTGTTGTCGAACCAAAGGAGGATTCAGTCCAGTCTTGTTGATGTCGAACCCATGAAGGATTCCATTACAAACTCATTATTGTCGAACCCACGGAGGATTCAATCCAGTCTTGACGATGTCGAACCCACGTAGTATTCCCGTATAGTTGTCGTCACTGCCGATCCCACGGAGGATTCCAGTACAGCTTTCGTCACTATCAAACCCATAGAGGATTCCAGTACAGTTGTCGTCACTGTAGAACCCACGGAGTATTTGAGTACAGTTGTCATTGCTGCTGAACCCATGGAGGATTCCAGTACAGTTGTCGTTGCGGTCGATGCCAGCTCAAGGGTTCCCACAAACAACACGCTCGATTCCAGGAGGGTCGGCTCCTTGAGTAAAGGGGTCAATACATCAACTGTCACGAAGTTTAGAGTTGATGTATCTCAAAGTTCTTTCTCATCAAAAGGATCCCAACATGACCGATGGCGCGTCAATCGAGCGCATGGTCTGAGAGATATTGGATTTTCTGTTCCTGGGGCCCGATTGGAAATAATTTCATTCCCAAACCTGGCCATTTCCCAAAGTTGTCCAAAACTCACTTAGAGTATCGCAAAATTACATCTTCATCATGAGGGTCCCAATGTTGCAGATGGCGCATAGATCGGACCCGCGGTCTTTATGTTATTCGCATTTAAGGGTAATGGGCCCGGCCCGTCAAGCTCAGTGGGCTGGCGGGTCAGCATGACCTGGTTCGGCAGGTCTGACCTGGAAGAGGTTTAGACCAGCCTGGTAAAGCGTGTGGCCCAACCCATATAGAGCGCGGCCTGGCCCGATGGGGCGCGGCGTGGCCCGTCCCGGCCCGGCTGGACGCGGCTCAGCTCGGCTGGCCGAACGGCTCGGCCCGGATGGTCGAGCATTACGAGGCGGTGCGGCCCCCCGGTCTCCCAAACTGGCGGTGCCAAGAGGGGCCGCCCTCCTATTCAGCCGGCCAAAGTCGGCCGGTCCTCCTTGAACGAGTGGCCCACATGGACAGGTCGTGGTCCTTCGGCACGGCACCTACGGGTGTCGTGGCCCCTTCATCTCGGTTGGCTGATGAGCTGGCCGGTTCGCCGCCGAAGTAGCCCGTGGAGTGCTGGATATGGTTCTCCGAAGTGTGGCGCCCCTTGTGGCACCATGGTCTCCCTTCGGCATGGCCATCTTTATTTGGCCGGTTCTCCTTCAGCCGAGCGGCCCACTGTGTCGGGCAGCAGTTCATCCGCACACGGCCGCCGCCTTCTCTCATCGCCACCTTCCCAACATGGACTCCATCGCAAATAAAAGATACTACAGTGGGTCTTCGGCCCGTGCGAATTTGGCCCGCTCCCTCCGCGTTAGGTGGTATCAATTGGCCAATGACAAATCAGAAAATTCAACAATGAACAGTGTACAAATTATTCACTTAAAATTGTACAAACCCCTACCTTGAAATAATGTTTGCGGTAGTCGGGCGTTGTGGAAGACGGTGTCACGGGGAGACAGTGTCAACTCGTTGACATAGGGGATGAAGGAGCCAAGGATGGCACGTCATCAGAGTTTCTTTTGGATGGATCCTTCTCCTTTGGCTTGGCCGAATATTGAAGGAGACAATCATCATTCTTTGGTGGTTCTTTGTTGGGAGGATGGTGTTCTTCGTTGAAGAGTGAATCTCTTATAATTCTCCAGAGGATCCCCCACCAAAAATATTTTCTATGAAAATATTAAAAACAGACTTCTCCAACTTTAAATAAATTCCAACCAATTCAAAACGAATTATTGACACCCATGTTAATTAATGTAGATTAACTATTTGGGTTGGCACAATTTATGAGAGGAGGTGGCCTCATAAATTCTTGGCAGGTGGAGAGGTTCCACCTTAATGATGGGAGGATTTAAGGGGGGTTAAGGGAAGATGAAAAGGTTAGGGTTTGTCTGGGCCCCACCTCACAAATATACACTCATGGGAGGTTATGTGGGTGTGGTACCCACCTCTAACTCCCCTTGAGAGGAACAAACTAACATCCATAAATAAAATTGTGTACTACATATTTTATTTATTTTATTCTAAATCCCTTAAAATTTACTCACAACCCGCATAAAATGAAACTGTGGTAAAGGTCCCCTTAAGAAAATATCGGCGCTGTGAGTTCATCGATGTCCTCAGATTTCAATTCCAAGCACTGGTTCAAAAGATAGAAAAACATGCACGTACGTATATTGAACGTACCAGAACAAAAAATTAGAAATTGATTCTAGGTACACTGGGCCACGGAATCAGGTGCTGTCAAAAACTGCGAACTCATAAAATTCCAATGTATTTATGAAAATAATTTCCTTGAAATTTCCTGGACATTAAATTACCCCCAACTCAGGGATTTACATCCAAGTAAAGCTACAATACACACTAGGTAAACAAAAGGGGGTACTGAGCTCACATCTGAGCCTCTCGCTCCCAAGTGCTCTCCAGGAGGTTTATGTGCGGCCATCGAATGTGTACCACAGGAATTGACCATCCATATTGGACCTACTCCCGTCGATCCTCGATCTATATCAGAACCTCTGTGAATGTCGTCTCATCATCGATGTCTAGCTCCCTATGGTTGATGATGTGGTATGGGTCATGCATGTATCTCCTCAGCAGAGATACGTGGAAGAATTCATGCACTCGGTGCAACTGAGGTGGAAGTGTCAGGCGGTAAGCCACCTCACCTACTCTGCTGAGGACCTGGAAAGCCTCAATGAAGCGCGGAGATAACATGGCACCCCAGACAAATATCTGAAAACCTCATCGAGGTGAGACCCGTAGGAAGACATGGTTGCCATCCTCAAACTCCAGTGGTATCTGTATGTTATCATCATATTACTTTTGTCTTCTCTGTGCAGTCTTTATCCGCTCCTGGATGATCTTCACCTTCTCTATTGTTTCCTGAACCTTCTATGGTCCTACAAGTGCTGACTACCTAGGTTCATTCCAGCACAAAGGTTATTTGCAAGGTTGGTCGTATAGCGCCTCGTAAGGGGGAATCCTGAGGGTGGAGTGGTAGTTGTTGTTGTACGCAAACTTCACAAAAGGTAAAAGATCATCCCAGCTACGAACAAAGTCAAGGTCACATGCACAGAGCATGTCCTCGAGAGTCTGAATAGTCCTCTTAGTCTGGTCGTCCGTCTGAGGATGGAAGGCGGTGCTCAGACGTAGCTGCATCCCAAAATCCTCCTATAACCCCTTCCATAGCCGGGAAGTGAAATGAGCATCACGATCGGAAATGATAGATGACGACACACCATGAAGTCGTACGATCTCCTGAATGTAAAGGCTTCCCATGCTCTCTACTGAGCCCTGCTCACTGATCGGTAGGATGTGGGCCGACTTCGTGAGTTGGTCTATGATCACCTAGATAGAGTTGTGTCCTCTGGATGTACATGGAAGCCCAGTCACGAAATCCATGGATATCATGTCCCACTTTCACTCTTGGACCTCAAAGGGTTATACCAAGCCTGTGGGTACCTGGTGCTCTGCCTTCACTTGCTGACAAGTGAGGCATCATGAAACGAACTCAGATACAACCTTCATCATACCCGGAAACCAATGTTGTCATCTGAGGTCCTGATACATCTTCACCACTCCTACATGTACCGCTAGAGGGGAAGTGTGGAACTCCCTCAACACCTCCTCCTGTAGTGAAACTCGTACCATGGTACATCCCTTGAAGAGGATGATGTGCTCCCCTCTTTCAGAAAATCCATCAGGTGCCTGCCACTAAGGATATCTGAGCCTTTCGTATCTCACTGTCAACCTCCCGACGTTGTGCCTCTATGACTCACTGAAGAAGTGTAGGAGTGACTGTGAGAGACTGAAGAAAGGCTGCTCCATCTCTATCCACAATGGATATCTACAACATGGACAGCTACTCTATCGCCACTCCTAGAAGTTGAATGTTCGATCTCCTACTGAATGAATCAGCTACAAAATTCCCCTTCCTAGGAGTATAGACTATCTCTATGTCATAGTTCTGGAGGAACTTTAGCCAATGTCACCGTCTCAGGTCTAGGTCCTTCTATGAGAAGACACACCTGAGACTTTTCAGATTAGAGTAAACCGTAAACCATTCACTCAATATACTATGGGTGTGACTAGCCATTTGTAAAGAACTCGACTACACCTTTTTCACTTATTTCCTACAAGAGCTGCTAAGATTTCACCTTTGCTGAAAAGAGAAATCTGGTCTCATCCCCTGGATAAACTACATTCTTTGCCTAATACAGTCAATCCTGACATGAACGGTACTATTTCATGCCATGGATGATGTCGTAAGGCCTCGACACTACTACCAAAAGATCCAACCATAACTCTCTCCTCCAAGGGTCGAGTCACACTGTCGGCAGTAGTGTGTGTTCAATGGGTCTCATCCAGTAGGTATATTGAAGGTGAGGGTCAAGTCAACAGTTTTAACTGAAACCTCTCAGTATCAACCACATAAAAACGACAGGGAAGAAAATGTCACAAGAACAAGTGTCTTTTATTACTGTAGATCAAAGTACAAAGACCCAAATTGTCCACAAACAATGTCATCAATGAGGCTAGAAGCATCATAAACAAAGGCCTCCAAGTCTATAGCTAGTCCTTCTCCTGTACACTAGCTGCTCGACCACCTCCTCTGCCACGTCTGCTTTCTCCCGGAGGACCTCCATGGTTGAACCTCTGCCCCTACCTGGAAGGTCCCTCTACTACATGCTACTCATCTGCAGGATGGTTAGGGCAGTCTCGAGCCAAGTGACCATGATCAACGCATGCATAGCACTACCTTCTCCTCATATGGTTGTCTCTAATTCATGTGCCCTGCTCAACCATACCTGTATCATGGGGTCTCCCACCGGCTGTCCTAGTCCGCTTAGACTTCTGTGTCATCTATCTTCTACTGGCTATAGAAGAATCTGATACGGTCAGAAATCCATGCAGATAGAGCAGTAGCTTCTGAGATCGCACAGAGCATAGAGTCACTGGTACAATCTCTGCCCTGAAAACACCCTCCAAGTCTCCCCAGGTGAGAGTCACCTCATCATAAAAATAGAGCATCATACTCCACCACCTCTCATCTACTTCCTGAAAGAGACTAACATCTAGCCACACCGTCAATTCTTCGGGTGTCCCAACTCTGTGGAAAACTCGTGCTACAACCTCCATCCAGCACCCGGCGGTCTGAAAATCTACCTCACGTCGAAACATTGGAGGCCCCTATCACTAGATCTTGTGCAACACACTTTGGAAGCATGAACTCTCTACTACTAGAGCGGGTGGTACTGTTGGTCCAGTGGGTAGAGGTTCCTCTAGTACCTCTACTATGATGGGGCCCTACACCGAGGCCTCATTGCTCGGTGGGCTACCATCTCATTTTTGACTCGGAACCCTAGCTGGCTGCCTTCATGGGGGCATCCTTAAGAGGAACAAGTGCACTATGGTTTAAACTGTATAACTGGTGAGCTAACACAATGTAATCACGAAGAAAACTTTTTCAAAGGAAACACACTCACAATCAGTGTTTTTGTACACTAAGTCAAAATTCAGAGATCAAGTTCCTAGTGTATGGATACGTCAGCCGCCACACCAACACTGGACTCCCTGGACTGAAAACCACACTCAATACACTTAACACTATTACTTCACTAAAAAGAAATATCAGAGTCCTAATTTCTGCAGTAGAACCGACTCATCTAATACCAATTTTTCACAACCCATCCTCAGGGCCCGTGCCGTGACTACCCCAAATCCGCCTTCCATAGGCCAGGGGTTGGCGACTAGCACCAAAGGTGTAAATCTCGATAAAAACAGAAGGAATTGCCTTTATGAAAGTAAAATAACATAATATAGTATTCAATAGAATTAAACACTAAGTAAATACTATATACAAAATTAAGTGTTGAAAGTAAAAGGGTCTGGAAATACAAGCCCAACAGTATATACAGTACAAATAAAAAGCTAGTATAACTATAGTAAAGTAAATAGAAACCATTGAGTCATCCTTCGGGATTCCCACCTGAAGGGTGGGTACAGATAGTCCCCTCAACACCTCGGGTCCCTATTTCTGCTCTGTGTACATCTTGCCAAGTGGTCCACCTCCGGGAACCGTCCAACTCTACAAGTCTCTACCTTGATCAGTGATGTCTATCGTCTGCATCCAACACAATTTAGTGCGAGAATAGCCCATGCAGGGATGAGTATACGATACTCAGTAGAAACACTGAGACCCCCGAAGGTCTCCCAGAATCCACGAAGGATAAACCATAAAAGGAAAGATACAACCACGAAGTATCAACCAATCCTACTTTGGTATATACCCATACATATACCTAAGTTATCAATCTTAGTTCGGCTCCACTCTTGAGCCCAAGCACAACCCAGACCACATAGGAAAGTTGTCAGTCTCATCGATGATAATGATCTAATGTCAAGACTCATCTCACACTAGGTATACACAACTTATTAAGAGTAAGAGATGATTAGTTTTAGCCAATGAATCATCTATCAATGTCGAACTGTAGATGCCTGCAAAAACCTAAAACAGCAGTATCTCGTTGCTATCGAACCCACGGAGGATTCAGTCCAGTGTCATTGTTGTCGAACCCACAGAGGATTCCAGAACAGACTCATTGCTGTCTAACCCAAGGAGGATTCAGTCCGTTCTCATTGCTGTCGAACCCACGGAGGATTCAGTTCAGTCTCGTTGTTGTTGAACCCATAGAGGATTCAAGTACAGTTGTCGTCGCTGCCCAACCCACGGAGGATTCTAGTATAGTTGTCATCATTGTCGAACCCATGGAGGATTCCAGTACAGTTTTCATTTCTGCCGAGCCCACGGAGGATTCCAGTATAGTGGTCGTCGCTGCCGTACCCACGAAGGATTTCAGTATAGTTTTCGTTGCAGTCATAGCCATCTCTAGGGTTCCCGCACACAGCACGCTCGATTTGGGGGGGGGGGGGTCTGCTCCTCGAGCAAATGGGTCGATACATCAACAATCACAAAGTTCAGAGTTGATGTATCCTGAAGTTTTGTCTCGCCAAAAGGAACCCAACGTGATAGATGATGCGTCAATCGGACGCCCGGTCCGAGAGATATTAGATTTTCCATTCGAGGGGCCCGGTTGGAAATACGCTCGTTCCAAAACCTGGAAATTTCCTAAATTTGTCCAAAACTCACTTAGAGGATCTCAAAAGGAACACTTTTTCACGAGGGTCCCAATTCCATAGACGGTGCGTCGATCGGACGTGCGGTCTTTAAGTTATTTGCATTTAAGCGTAACGGGCCTAGCCCGTCAAGCCCAGTGGAATGGTGGGTCGGCCCGACCTGGTTTGGCGGGTCTGACCTAGCAGAGGGTCGGACCGTCCTGGTGAAGTGCACGGCCCAGCCCAATGGGGCATGGTACGGCCTAAGGGGGCGCGGCCCAGCCTGAGAGGTCATGGCCTGGCCCGGCGGGGTACAGCCCGGCCCGGCACGGCGCGGCCCGGCCCAGCTGGCCGAGCGCTGTGGGGGGTCGTGGCCCTCCGGTCTCCCGAACCAACGGCGCCACCCTCCTGTGTGGTCGGACGAAGCCGGTCAGTCCTCCTGGTGCGAGCTGCCCGCACGGGCGGGCCGCAGTCCTTCGGCGCGGCACCTGCGGGTGTCTCAGCCCCTTCATCCCGGCCAGCTAACAAGCCAGCGAGATCACCGTCGAAGCGGCCCGCAGAGTGCTGTCCACGGTACTCCATAGTGCATCAACCCTTGGGGACCCGCGATCTCCCTTCGGCCCGACCGGCTTTAGCCGGACGGTTCTCCTTCAGCCGAGCAGCCCGTAGTTGTGGGCACCGGTTCTTCCGCACGTGGTCGGAGCACGTCCACCGCCTTCGACCATCGCCGCCTTCCAAACATAGTCTCCATCTCAAATAAAAGAAACTACAGAGGGTCTTCGAGCCATGTACATTTGGCCCGCACCCTCTGTGTTAGGTGGTATCAATTAGCCGATGACAAATCAGAAAATTTAACAAATAACAGGGTACAAATTATTCACTTAAAATTGTACAAACCCCTACTTTGAAATATGGTTTGTGGTAGTTGGGCGTCGTGGAAGATGGCATCGTGGGGAGATGGCATCAACTCGTTGACGTCTGGGAAGAAGGAGACGAGGATTGCGCATCATCGGCGTTCCATGCAGATGGCTCCTTCTTCTTTGGCATGGCTGAAGATTGAAGGAGAAGATCATTGTTCTTCGGTGGTTCTTCATTGGGAGGACGGTGTTCTTCGTTGAAGAATGAAGCTCTTCAAATTCTCCAGAGGTTCCCCCCAAAAAAATATTTTCTATGAAAATATTAAAAATAAACTTCTCCAACTTAAAAGAAATGCCAACCAATTAAAAATAATTCATAAAAAATTATTGTAACCCAAGTTAATTAAAGTAGATTAACTATTTGGGTTGGCACAATTTATGAGAGGATGTGGCCTCATAAATTCTTGGGAGGTGGAGAGGATCCACATTAATGAGGAGAGGAGTTAAGGGGGGTTAAGGGAAGATGAAAAGGTTAGGGCTCGTGCGGGCCCCAGATCACAAATATCCTCTCATGGGAGGTTATGTGGATGTTGGACCCACCTCTAACTCCCCTTGGGATGAAAAAACTAACATCCATAAATAAATTTGTGTACTAAAAATTTTCTTTATTTTATTCTAAATCCCCAAAAATTAACACTCAACCCGTATAAAACGAAATTTCGGTAAAGGTCCCCTTAAGTGAATACTGGCACAGCGAGTTCATCGGTGTCCTCAGATTTCAATTCTGAGCACCGGTTAAAAATATAGAAAAACCCTCACATACATTTACTGAACATACCCAAGAAAAACATCATAAATTTATTTCGGGCTCACCGGGCCTCAGAATCAGGCGTCATCAGAAACTGCAGACTCGTAAAATTCCAAAGTATTTAAGAAAACATTTTCCTTGAAATTTTTGGGTGTTTACACTCTGAGAAGCCTGTGAATACTCTTGAAGATTCTAAAAACACGGATCTGATCAGTGATTTGTTAGTTTCTCTAGAATAAGTATCCTTGTAATGGTTTGTTAAAGAGACTAGGGAAGGAGCATAAGTAGCTAATAAATTTTCTAGGGATGAATTTGAGGTTTTATTTATTCAATTTGTTGAGATTCCAAGATTTTATTAAAGTCCATAGTAAACTTCATCAGCTGCTAAATTTGAACTGTATTTTTAAGAGCATACTCATGAATTTTCCTTGGGTTTGATTTCTAAATATAAATAGTTGAATAATGTAGAACTTATGTAATATAGAAAACATGGGAGTTTTATAGAATATCATAATTAGTTGAGGAGATCTTCTATTTATAAAGTATATTTTAAGTCTATTTAGACTTGTTATGAATGTTTGAAAGAAAACTAAATCTCTAAATATGATTTGGATAATTTTAAAACATAGATGGCTGATAAGATTAGAAAAATTAGAATTGAATGTGTTTCCAAATTATATTGTGTTTATTTGAAAAAAAAAATAACTTTTTAATTTTGTTTGAATCGGTAAAAAAATTATATAAATGAAAGAGATACAACATCCATTTGAAAAAACACCTATGGATATTGTTTTCAAGGTTAAACCTTATTTTTACAAATTTTTCTATTATATATGATTGGTTAAAATAATTCAGTGAGATAGTATGACTCAGCAATCCTTGGTTAAAAATATGAAAGTGATTATTGAGAAGTTGACCTCTACAAGACCTAGTGTTTGATTTTTGGTTTTTCATGTTGGAGAAAAAATTCATAAATATTTTTATTCTTGGAAGAAGATTTGTAATTTTTTAAATTTGAAACTAGTAGAGGTTCCCATGATGGTCCCATAGTCAAAGATATTGATGAAGGAATGGGTTATTCTTATGAATTGAAATTTAGACCTATTGATGAAGTGCTTTCAAACAATATATTATATAGTTTTTGATTCCCTGAAAACATATTCATCTTCAAATGAACCTAAACCCTCCCCTTATCCTGTCCCTTAGTCCTTTTAAACCCCTAATCAATAATTATTTTTAATCTAGGATAATTAAAACAAATATTTTTTTATATTATATATTACCATTTCTCTATTTAATTTTTACTATAGTTTTTTATTTAATATCATATTCATGTTCCCATTAAAATTATATCTAGCTAACTGAAATTCCAAAATAATTTTGTGACATATCTATACTTTTTAATCTAATTATATAGTTTTTATTTAATTCAACAAAAATGGGGAGAAATTTGAATAAACAAAACTATATAATATTTTTAAAAATAAATTTATATCTTTTTTTATTATTATGTAACTATTTTTATATATCAATAGGTTTTCTGATCATCAAAAGGGGGGGTATTATTGGGAATACAATTTTATATACAAAAATTTCAGCTCTTTTCATGGTGATTTTGATACTAATTAACACCATCATTTGTATTACTAATAAATGTAAAATAAGTGAAATTATAGATTATAAATATTTGAATTTTTAGTTTATTTTCTCTATAGTTTTGTAATTATCCAACTGATGTTTTTGTTTCCTATGTGTTCTTGACATTTTTAGTATGTTCAGAATCATCATTCATAACCTAATGATTAGAAATAATGGTAGGTTTGTGAACATAACTTTTAATAAGGATCAAAACATTTTATATTGTACATTTGGAAAAAATGTTACTTTTGGGAATCAAACTTTTGTAAAGAAAACTATGGTTTAGGATTAAACATATGGTTATTTAACGCAACATTTGGATTCAATAGTTTGTTTTGCACCATACATTGGAATTTACCGTGTGAAGATCAATACCTATGTTGAATTAGTCGTCTATATAATTTTAATTCTATATATTTTTTGTGTTTTTAGCAATAATATAACTTAATTAAATATCTATTTAGAATATACTTAAAGACTGGTTCAAAGGCTCTGTAAAAATGGATTAAATAGTTCATATTTCTGAGGGAAGTTACAATTTTTAAAAGGATTTTAAATTTAAATTTCAAATGTTATTATTATATTAAATATTGAGATTTATTTGGAGATATTTATAGATTTTTATAAAAAGAATATAATCATTTCTCTAATTTGTTCTCAATGGATTTTATCTTTGAAGATAATTATGGTGTACATAGAAGGTACTTATATAGTGAGGGAAAATTGATAGCTAATATAAGAATAATATGTTCTTGAATGAATATATATTTTCATTTAATTATGAAATCTTAATCACAATATCATTTAAATGGGACTTTATAAAAATATTATTTATTGTGTTGTTGTACCTATATAATGAGAATCATCTAGAGTTCATTGACTCTTTTCTCAGGACTACACATTGTATGCATACATGTTTTAAAGTGATATTGTTTACCTATCCTACATTTGATAATTTTACATTATTACTATTATACTTTACTAATATTTAATAAAGAAACCTATATTATCTTTAATGTGTATGATAAACTAATTCTATCTAATATTCCTTTCAATGTCTCAAAATGTATCAGTCATAGAGGCAACTGTGAGATGAACTTTTAAATCAATAATAAAATTATATTTTATTTTAGAGTGTAAGATTCTGAAACTGGTTTTTTTATATGGTTCCTTTTAAAAGAACTATAAGGCCATATAAAATCATTTTTGTATGGTTCCAATGGCATCCACTCAGTTGTAAAAGTACCTTATAAAAGGTCTAATTTAGTGAAAATCACCAAGCTCAAAGCGAGAGTGTTCATGGAGGGGACCGGGGATCATTATGCCCCAAACCACTATGAAAATTAGTTGTTTACTTTTTATATATTTATCCACTTCTAAATAGTTCAAAAAACTAATAATTAAACTATTTCCAAATCAAAAAAGTGGAATTAATTTTAAATTGTCATACTGTTTTTAAAATGACAAAATTCACCCTTTCTTACATATTCAAATTTATTCAATCCATCCAAAAGCATAATTGAGAACATACATACATTCCTATATATTCTCTTATACCTCATGTTCTTTATCTATCATTAATTATTGAGGAAATAAATACTCAACAAAAGAGAGCTTAAAACCCTCATAGGTCAACCCTTTGATCCTCCATGTATGGCCTAAGATAACACACAGTGCCGAGATAAACCCGTCAGTTTGAAGGGAGTTGGTTTCACCTTATTTACTTTAGTAGCATTATATAATTCAAAGATCATATCCATTACCTCCATAAAATATTCTAATCCCTGATGTCTATCATAACTATAGAATAATGTGAGGATTTTATTATGTAAAGTCATTTAACACTTCACAGAATACCTACACTTACAAGGATGGTTCACATACATATCCTAGATCATATTCAATGTGATATTAGCAACATTATTTTCAGCTTTGGTCTGTGGTTCAACTGCAAAGTGGAAATTCTCTATATCCCCCACCATATTGGCCTTATTAGAGCACTCTTTCTTAACCATTTTTTCTTGAGGCTCATTAACCCCTTATTTGTTCCCATAATTCATCAAATGAATCAACACTCTAATTATAATGAAAAATAAGTTAAAATAAATTTAATAAATTCTGCATCACATTCTACAAGCCTTCATGAAATAGAAATCCATATACAGTAAATTCACAAACACATTCACATAAAAAAACATACTTCATATTTCTATGTGCTAATAATGAAACATGAAATCTCCACTAATCCCCCGCATTTGGGTGATAATTTTTTACGCAAAATATTTATTCCATTAATAAATTACAATCTCATACCCTCATGTACCTTATTCTTTAACTATATTTATACAAGCTTGGATCTAACATAATGATTTCAAAGCATGTCCTGACTTCTGGTATCCACTCTAGCACAAATCATATATTAGGAACCCATGAAAGAACGAAATTGATACAATTTTGTGATTTCCCTCCCTGACGTGACCATGAAACCAAATAATATATTCATATGGAATCAGGTGAACTCATTGATCACCAGAGGATTATGTTAAACCAAGTTTCCCAAATAATTTGCAACTACTATGAACAATGTTGGTTCCTATAGATCAAGAAGCATTACCAAATCTCATCATGAAATTCGAGCCATGCTAAAGGCCGACCATGCACATGGTTTAATCACATCTAATCTACTATAAATATACCATTCAATAAGGTCATATTTATTTAACCCCTAAACTCCAATAATACTATATCATGGAGTATCACATATCCCACCACTCCAGATCAACCATGATATATCATGAAATATCTCATATTTAACCATTCATCGTCAAGTATTCCACACCATGGAATATCACACTCCATCCCATCATAGGCGAACTATAAGTAATTATTAACTTGCATCAAACGTAGAACAACAATGATAGTGATAATTATCTCATAAATCACTACAATCACATTTTAATAAAACAAATTTCGTCCTATTACAACTCACATTTCCATTTAATATAATATTCATGAAATATGAATCTAACATAAAATAATAAACTAATTTCTAACATCAATTATCATAATTTCAATTGAAAAATGCACATCGAGAAAAACCATCAAGGTCTCTATAACATAAATTATAGTACAATTTTCATTGCGCAACCATTTCTTATTCAATAATTACATTTAAACATTCAAGCTCCCATTTTAAGATTGAACATTTCATTATTCAATTTTCCTTTCAAAAAATTTAACCCTTTGAACATAGGGTTAATTATCAGGGCTACCTAGTTACCTGAATCCCATTATATACCCCATATTCACACATGATAATCCTCATTACCGAAATAATTCGACATAACAAATCCACTCAATAGTGACCTTTCATTCATAAAAACATAATAAAATATAATGTTTCATAACAAGAATTAATTAAGTAGTCTCTAGTACTGATTATATCATTAACCTCATTCTTATTTAATATACAAATATGTTTAATCATCTAAAAATATTATAATGCTATTGGTTTAATTACAACATATCATATTGGTTTTCCTCTAACCAATTCATCATTTTAAACATGGATAGCCTCAATTACAACCCAAAGACATCATTTTATGTTCATTGTTAAGATTTAATAAGGAAATTTAAACTCATTACTCCATAATTATACTAATTTTCATTATGAAAAATATATAGAGGAATTATAATCAAAAACTATTACACAGTTCCTTTATAAACACATGAAAAATGTATGAAATATAAATAGGTCAACTACCAAAACAAATATAATCAATACACAGAAAAAATGTGCCACCAAAAACACTAATAACTCCTGAATTATAGATTCTAGTAAACTAGAAACAATACAAAGAGGATTAGAACCACAAGTTAATAAAAATTTATTCACCTTCACACAAAAGGTAGGATTCATGATTCACATAGAGGTAAAATTAAAACACACCAATTAGAGCTCCAAAAAATTCACAAATAGAGCTAGAATTGATCATTTAATGTAAATAATAATGAGATAGAATGGGATTCCAAATACCCATAAAATTTCAACTAAATTATCTCTAAATTAAATTAATCCCTAGACCTACCACTCATTTCCCAATGGGTATTTCTCTCATATATTGATCATTGAGTACCAGGTAACCAATAATAAGGTACTCAGTATCCATTATTATGTTTTACTAGAAATTAGCGCCTCAAAATTATTCCACCTTCATTTCTTTTCACCACAACTTCTCAATACATAATTTAATAAATTTCAAAAAATTTCCCAATGACATAAAATTAAGAGAAGTTCATAACTCAATAATGGGTATCATTATATCAATATCAAATAAATAATTAACTCCTCAATCTCAAATTTGGTCCATGAATCTCTATATTATATGTCTCGATCATTTAATGAAGGAACCTCCATAATTTTTATTATTTTATACATTTATAACAAGACTATTCAATTTTTCATCCATTTAATTTTTTAATACTGCTTTTAATCTCCTTTAATAATCAATAAATTTTTAGAAAATCTTTTTGTAAGGTGTTGGAAGTTAGAGGAAAATTATAATCACCTTGGAAAAATTATCTAAATCATCTCCCATAATATTATACAAGAGTATCTTTATGTGAAATAGATAACCACAATAAGGCATAGATCATTATTTGTTCACTTTTTTCATGTCGTGGTAAGACTTTTAGCATACCATATTTAATAATCTCTCACTTACACTAAATCCTCACATAATTTATACAAATGTTCTTTGATTATCATAATCTCAGATAAATTTTAGTGAAAATTTTTATACTGAAATCAATCATTATTCCAAGGTCTTATATGTTACCCTACAAACCTTGATAGCATTGAAAAAAATTATGAATTATCTAATTAATTATTTTAATATAAGAGTAGACTATGGAAAACATCATTGTAACTGAAGTTATAAAGGGTTCTAGATAAATATTGATCAAAAACACCCTTGTCTCTATATAAATATATCTCTCACATGATGTATTTTTATATATTATATAGATTATTATATATTTGATTATTCAAAGACAACATGTGACCACTAGATATGAAATATTTGAGTCTCGTTTAGGTCATATCATACTTTCATGATTCTAAATAATATAATGACTAACTTGAAAAAATATAAAATATTTTATTTATCCATGTAATTAAGAATATAACATGTTAATCTACTAGTAATGTGGGCTAATTTATCTAGTCTAATTCAGTCATGTTCCTTGATGTCATACTTTTCCTACAAAATGATAAATCCTATCTTTCTTAATCTCAATTGACTATATGATTAACATTATATCAAAACATCCCTGATTATCTCAACCTCAATGTTAGCTTAAGAAATGTATCAATGTTTGAAGGTTCACCTGTTATGTATCTTGATGAAATTATGTAATGGGAATTAATATTAAGAATGTGCCTCTAGGTATATAAATGATCATATGACATTCTAGATGATATATTGTTTAGAACAATATGGGCTTAGATACACTGATAGAGGGGTGAATTATGGTATGAATGTTTTATTAAAAATTATTACATACTAAATGGATGTTGAAATATTTATTAGGAGGGTCACATATATGAATCATTGGTGTTCATATTGATCTTATCCTTTCAAACATTATCTAATATTGATGCATATAAAGTAAATAATGAAATCAAGAACAATTACACATAGATTTTTACATCATTCATCCTCACTTGGATATATCCAAAGATCTCACAATGGAAATGTTCCAATGTACCATATCTACTAAACCTCACTTTAAATACAAGGTTTGAGATAGATCACTACAATTCCCAGGCCTAGCTAACTTATTCCAAATGGTCACTCCCTCAATTTTTCTTTTGACCACTTTATTCTGGTGGAAAGGATCATATTCATCCTCTTCTTGTGATCACTACTCTAGAGAAAATTTTTACACCATTTATGGATATGTAAGTCCCATCATCAAAAATATTCAATACAACCTAAATTTCATGTATATTCTCTATCAAAGTTCTATAGGGATAATCATTAACTTTTATGAAAACACCTTGATGCAGAAGTTCCCCATTCTAAACAACTATAATAATCTTCTATTTGTTGTAGAAAAATTAATTACCTCCTATGTTTCTCTAGATATATCTTTATGAGATTTTGAGTCTTAATTTCAATTAATTGGATGTAGTGGTGATGAAAATATGTTTACAAATATAGTCATATGGCTCATATCCTTGGACTTATTCAAAATATAGATATGAAAAAGGTATTGTTCATAGGTTATCCTTAGTGAATATCTATTCATGCAAGACCTCAGTGTGTTACCCGTGTCCAATACCCTGGCACATATCCCATTTTATAAGACCCTTTCACAAAACCCTTTATGTGATATCCTATCCTGACTCTCCATTCATAAGATCCTAGTGTGTAACCCTTTCTAAAGATCTTGGAATTTAATACTTGCATGATATCCTAGTGTGAGACCCTTTGATGGGATCCCTCTATGAGACACCATTTAGATCAAGTGGATCATGTGACACCACTAGGAGACTGATTTTTAAGACTGTTCTGTCAGAATCTTTTATAATACCTTAATTTATTCACATGGATTATGAGATCATATTAGAATCATGCAGATGAAAATTTATTTTATATTTTATGGGAATCATGTAACATCCTGGCTTTTTGAATGGGGGTTTTTCCATGTAGGTTTGAAATTTTTAGTTTGTGGTCGAACCAACACTTTTTATTTACCTTCAAAACCTCTTAACGGGAGTTTTTTGGCCCAATACCTTGTTTTAGGTGTGTTTTATGTTTTAGTGGAAGTTTTGGGGGTTCAGAAAAACAACATAGGAATAGAGGATGACCTAGGATACTAAAATCGTCTTCTATACAATTACATTGTATTTAATTATTTACATGGCATGTAATTATTTTATTTCCTATATTTTTGGTAAAACCATTAAAAATATTTAATTTACATGGAGTGTAAATATTTACATATTGTGTAAATTCCTAAATAAATTTTATAATGTGGTTAGGGGGATCAGTCTCCCTTGATTTGTTTCCTCATCCATGGATAAAGGCAGCTCTCGACAGATCACAAACCCCTCCAACCCTCACCTAAGGATATCAATTCTTTATCATTCGAGATAAAATATTTGACCTGTTGGTGGTTAAAGATCCTTCTCAGTAAGTCCATCGATCTACTATATTATTTTCTTTTTTATCTATCCATATGGTGTGTCAAATCTATGGTATCTGTTTGACCATATTTTTATGTAGTTAAACTAAAACACAGATTTCATCCAATTTGGCTCGAGATAGTGGAAAATATTAGATGAGAATATGTCTACCAATATAATGTACATGATACTAATCATTATCTAAGATATTTCATTTATTTTAGGGTGGAATTATTAATCATGCATTTCGTTCTATTAAGAGAGACGATAGTTAATTAACTCATTGACATTAAATTAATTTTAAACCGTGGGGGTGCTTCTAAAAATTCTAAATCCTTTTAATACATGATAGAGTTATTTATGGGTGTTAAGGCCACTTGGGTAGTTAGGCCAAGTGTTTTTATTTAATTAAAGTGATATTTTTATTTATATGAATTATATTATTCTTCTATTATAAATTACTATGTTCTATAGAAATGTGATGGGATTAGCCAAAGGATTGAGATAGTGCTTGCAATTTGGTATGAGGTGATTTAATCATTTGGTTGGGAAATAATTGGGTTCTTGGGATGATGTTGATAATAGGTTGGGAGACTTATTTATCAGATTGATGTAGAAGGGAATAGCCTAAGTAATCTGAGGTGGCATTAACCATCGGGGTGAGCGACACGGTAATAGGGGAACAAGGTACCGGATGATGTGGATTGCATTCTATTTTGGTGATTTTTCGCACACCCTTATTTTCTAATGTGATGTACGGATTCATGTGCATATATGAAAACTCGGGTGATTATGTGCTATTGGACACTCATGTGGGTAGAGGCCTCAGCTATATGCGACTTAGGGTGGTGTTGTTCACTTGTATGGTTAGAGGTTCTTATTGTATAAAGACTCATGGATTGTGGGGATCCATTGGTAAAATGGGTTGATACAATCAGTTGGGGGATGAATCTCACCATATAAGGAGGTCTTCAGGTCAGGTTTATTTAGATTAAAAACATCATTGTACCTTGGGATGTCGGTCTTCGAGCTAACGAGAGCATTTGTACAGGGGTATGAGGGACTAGGTATTTATTATTTGGGTGTGCCTTTCTGGACATTGGAACATATTCTGGACATGAGGAATCATTTGGCATGAGGTGTTTGGGGATTCTATTTGATGTGGAACCTAAGGGTTCACCTGGACTAATTTATATCATGGGATGCCTTGGTCTTAGGCAAAGGATCATTACCACTACAGTGTACACGAATTTTCTAAATCAGTTGATCAATTCCTTGTGGCAGTCGGTAAAAATGGAAGTGAATTATTATGATTCATGTGCGCAGTGTTGTTTTATTATTTATTATACACTTTCTTAATCACAGATGTAATATAGGAACACATTGGTGGTAGCCTAAAATGATTCTTTCTCACTCCCTATGTGGGACCTTCGAGATGCATGTAGACTTTATTTCATTGTGTTCAAGTAAATTTTCGGGCTCCAGAACTGGATCTTAGTGCTTGATTTATCATGGGATGGATGGCTAGGGACCATGGGTTCTTTCCTCTAATGGAGTTTCTTTTTTGTTTTATCTCTTGTATCAGCATGCTACTTATATGTACGTACTGAGGTCATCTATTGTCAACCCATATTCTTATTGTATGTATAACCTATTATTTTTTCAGGTTTTGTTTTAGTATATACAAATGGAATGTTGTGGTGTTTAATTCTATAAATGGTATTAGGTTTGGTTGTTATTGTTGATTTTATTACTTGTTCTTCCTCAATGGGTGGTTTATGGTTCAATCTGTTGGTCTTTTTCTTCTGTTTCAATATTTATTATACCATTATTATATCTTCACTATAGGGTATTGTGTCCCCAATATCACCTCTTTAAACCCTTGTTTCTATTTGGGATATGGTAAACCTAATATTATGATTTTTTTGGAACTAGGTTGAAACTTCTTTTTGGGTTCCTGACACTCCATGCATGGGGGTGGGACCAAGTTTTCAGATGTGGGAATTTCTATTTTGTATTTCTCATTTTACATTTGATATTATTTCAACATTAAGTGGTTTACTAGGATGTTATTGTTTTTTTGTGATATTTGATCCTTGTGATAGTATTGTAAAGGAGTAATTAGTTAGACCCCCGGCCTGGTATGGTAAGTGGTGTTTGTTGATCATTTTTGAAAGCATATAGGATTTTATTTGTATATTCATGTGTTGTGATATAAATTTATTTGCGATATGTGATGTGATACATATGTATTGTCATGGATCATATATCATCAGACATGGATGATGATTTGGTGTGATGTTGATCGCTAGGTTGTGTGAGGAGGTCATCAGATTGAGGCGACATGGTTCATCAGGACGGAAGTGGCCCAAGGTATATTTGATAAATGGAGATAATGTGGAAAGGTATGGGGCCATGAGGCTGTATGTTGAGAAACATGGTTGCGTTGGGGAAGATTAATGGTAGTGAGATTATGTTTCTGGTAAATTATTTTCTTATCAACATTATATAGATATATGGTATGTGAGTTTTCTTTCCATGGTATTAGAATTTAGTAGGATTAAATGGGCTCTAAGGGAGCATCAGGGGGATATGATGTGGTGTCACAGGAGAATCCCCAGATTCAGACCCCAAAGGGTAGATATGAGGCAACGGAAGGTCAAGAAGAGTATGATCCATAGGTACATGCTTAGGTATAATTTTCTGTGTTGGCTGGGTAGCATCTAGATTTGATAGCTTTGGGGCTATGGAGTGATGAGAATCTCAGTGAAATCTCAAGAATTGTTATCCTGGGTACTGATAGGGGATATCAAAGAGAGAATCCATTGATGGTGTAACTAACTCAAGAGTTTGAGGCATAGCACCCATCACTATTCCTGTGTGAGGGTGGAACACAGGTGGTTGAGAATGGGATCGATTTGATGAAGATGACCATAGGCCTGGTAGATACACCCTGAATATGGAGGGGGAATCTGAAGACCTATTTAATCAAAGGAATAGCAAAAATCTACTGGGATGTATAGGAATAGGTAGCTAGACATAAGGGACTGCTTGGAAGGGTTTTGAGGCTAGTTTATTCAATCTCATCTTCCCAGAGACACTGATAGATGAGAGATCTCGGGAGTTCTTGATCCTACAACATTTTGACATGTCATTGATTGAATAGGTAAAAAATTTCACTGAGTTTTTACATATATCACCTATTATGGTGGAAGGTGACACCTTGAGAATGATTATTTTAGGATGGTTTACAGCACACCATTTGGATTAAGGTAAACATATTCTCATTGGACTCATTCTTAGAGTTGATGAATCAGGTTCTCATAACTGATGGAAATTTGATGGATCAGTCTTAACAAATCTAGGGGATAGAGTGAGTTGATCTCAATGGAACTACATGATACAGCAGGAAGTGAGCTTTATAGTGGTTTTGGTAGAGCATTCAGACTAAGGACTTATACAGACCACCTCAGAGTGGGTCATCAATTATGTGATTCTAGTGCAATAATTTGGGACACATAAAGAGAGAGTGTGATTGGTTGTCGAAGGAGTGTTGAGCATGTGGACAGGTTGGGTTTCTTGAGATGTTCTACAAGATGCCATTTTAGATAGATGGTAATTAGGGACTCAGTCAAACTCAGGGTTCTGAGATCGGATAAAGGGTGGTAAAAAGTAATGGTAGTCAGGTTTAAACTGCGTGTGGATCTCATGGTAGATACAGTGGGTTCAGTGGCTAGTGGTTGGTGTATCACTGCAACTAGGTCAGGCTTTAGGCAGTTGAGCATCAAGACAGGGGCATGCAATGTAGCTTCTAGAAGATGAGCATACTAGTGATCCAGTTACAGTTATAGGTACTTCATGGGAATATCCATGTTTCATTTTATTTTTTTGGCATGTAATTTTTAGAGGAATTTCCATTTTAGGTGCATGAGGTTCATGAGATGTACTTTTGGACTATTTAGACACTAGTTAGTAGGTTTTCATTAGTTCAGATTAGTTATATACATATATATATATATATATTAAGTGTGTGGAATGGGGTTTTATATACATGAGAATCATTGGATATGGGACTTGTATGAGGTGAATTGACATCTTGGAATCATTGTTATGTGATACTTGAGTATGGTGCAAGGCACTGGGACTAATTTTATCATCTAATAGGACAAAGGATCTCATAGGTGTCATGTAAAACAATGATACAATGTGAAAATATTTTGAGATGCAGTACTTTATGGGTGTTAGGCCGGACACAGGAGAACCTGATGAGGTGTTGGGTTGAAGATGTGTCCCAAGAAGACCTTGAGTCCAAGGATGTTTGATAGACCCTCATGTTTATTTTGACCTTTGAGTGAGGACGCAATCATGGTATGAAAATCCTAAGGTGGGGTGTGACTTAAGGATATTGAGCAATGCCTTTGAGATTAGGGTTTTCTATGTATATTTTAAAAGTAATGGGAATATTCTATATCATATTGTATTTAGGTTTTATAGCTTATGGATGAGCAATGTTATGTTGGGGAGTTTGCAATTTCATGGGGTTTTGAATGGGAAATGTTTTGAGTAAGTTTGAACTTTTTATTTGGTGGTCAGACCAACCCTTTTTCTTGACCCTTAGAACCTATTTATGGAATTTCTTTTGACTCAATACCTTATTTTAGGAATGTTTTATGTTTTGGTGGAAGTCCTTGGGTTTTGAAAAAATTACAAAGGAATTGTCGATTTCCTATGATGTTAAACACGATTGATTATCAATAACACGTCATGTAATTATTTACTTAGTGTGTAATTATTTTATTTCATGAATTTTTAGGGAAAACCTATGAAAGCCACAAATTTACATAGTGAGTATGTTTTCAATGATTTTTTATTTTTAAATGGTGGTAGGGGGGTTGGCCTCCTTTTATTCATTTCCTCCACTACGGATAGAGGAATTACCCATCACATCTTGTGCCCCTCCATACCTCACCTAGGGATCTTGATATCTTTTTCATCTGAGCTCTGATATTCTATTTGTCAATGAATGTGGATACATCTTGGTATGTCATTTAATTTACTAGCCTCTTTTATCATTTTGTCTCTCCAAATGGTGTGAAAAATCCATGTGACCAGTTTGAAATTATAGATATGGTTTTTGTCTAAAATTTGAATTTATTTCTATTAGGATTGAATTAGACTCCGATATTAAATGAGAGGACATATACCAATTCGAGGGAGGCGGTGATCAAATTTCTTTGTGATTTTGAATGTTTTTACGGTGTCACTCTAGAGAATTCCGATGGGTAGATTGAGTGTGACCCTAATAAATTAACTCATTTCCATTAAATTAATTTTAGACCATGTGGTGTTCTTTTAATAATACTCTACCTTTTTATTTCAGGACTGAGTTGGGTATGCGGCTTGAGACCAATTGAGTAGTTATATCGGGTATTTTTTTAAGTAAAGTGATTGTTTTAATTATATTAATTATATTATATTTTATAATTTAGTTAATAAGTTCCTAGGGAATATAATGGGATTGACCTAAGGATTGAGACAGAATTCATCATCTAGTTTGAGGTTATGTAATCATCGGGTTGGGAAAGGCTCAAATTCTATCGGTAATGTTGATCACTGGTTGGGTGACTTCGTAATCAGATTAAGGTGGATGGGAAGTTAGTTTGAGGGCATAGCTCGACTTATTTTATATGGCATTGACCATCATGATGAGTTAGATAGTTATAGGGTCACAAGGGTAGGATGATGTGGCTTAGGTTCACTTTTGGTGATTTTTTTCTCACTTGTATTAGCCAATGTTTCATTTGGAGTTATGTTCCCATAGGAATAATCAAATGATTATGTGGTATTGACCACTCATATGGGTAGAGGCCTTTAATGCATACATATTATGGTGGTGTTGATCACCATTGTGATTGTTAGTGCATACCGTAGAAAGCCACATGGATGGTGAGGAGCCATCAGTAAATGGTGTTGAGACTGTCGGTTGGGGGTTGATGATCACCGTATACTGAAGTCATTGGGTTGGGATATTTAGATGGCATACATCATTGTACCTCGGGACATCGAGCTTTGATTCAATGGGATCTTTTGATAAGGGGTCTGAGGGACAGTGTAATTATTATCTAGGAATGCCTTTTTTGACTTCGGTACTTATCTAGACTTGAGGTGTCGTTTTTCATGAGGGTCAGGTGATTCCATTTAAGGTGGAACCTAGGGGTTCTCATGGACTGATTTACCTCAATGGATTCCTTTGGGTTCGGCTATGGATCCTTTACACTATGTTATAGCAGTATTGACCAAATTAGGTGATCACTTCCTTGTTGATGTTGAGCACAATGGAAGCGGGTTATTATTATGAATGTGTGAAGTGTTGTTTTATTATCTATTATACACTTTTTTAATCCCATATGTATGATATGAGCACATTGGTGGTGGCCTATTGATATTCTTTCTCACGCCCTACATGGGCCCTTCAAGACACATGTATTATTTTTTTCATTGCATTTAGGTAAAGGTTAGGTCCCAAAATCTAGATCTTAGTTCTTGAGTTATCATGGGATGGATCGAAAGGGACCATGTGTTATTTCCTTTACTAGAATTTCTTTTCAGTTTTCTTTTCTTGTTTCAGAATGATACTTATATTTATGTATTGAGTTCATCCATTGTAAAACCTTCTTCTAATTTTCTGTATGACCTATTATGTTTGTATGTTTTATTTTAGTATCTAAAAATGGAATGTTGTGAATTTTAATTCTGAAAAGTGTATTAGGCATGGTTTTTATTGTTGTTGTTATTGTATGTCCTTCTACCATGGGAAGGTTACTGGTTTATTTTTTTGGTCATTTTATTTTATTATAATATCTATTAGATCATTATTATATCTTCACTAGAGGGTATAGTATCCCCACTATCACTTATATACACCATTGTTGCTATTTGGATGGCTTTGGAATTTGGGGAGGCATGCTTAAGGATCAATGGCACTTGGTATGAAGCACTATTTCAGTGGAAAATTGAGTCGGGGTGCTACTGATCACAAAAATCTCAATGGGTCAGCTTAATAATTCGACCACCCCAAGAATATGTCACATCACAATACTCTTTCATGAGATACTTTCACAATACCTTCAATGGATTATGCAGATCGTAATATCTAAGTGCAAGAAATCATTCTACTCATGTGAAACACTTACACAATTACAATCTCATATACTTTTTTACTTCATGTGAAACCCATTATCAGGACTTAACATTAAATAAATATAGAAAAAAAAATTTACCACCACATAATGATGTGTCATTGGATATTTATATTCTTATTTCCACTTCCTAAACTCTAAAAATCATGAATAGTCATTCATTCCAATACCTCATCAATCATCATCATGTAATTCATATGATCACATCACATGATCACCTACATCATGTTACACTCACATTGTATGACCACCTTCCACATGTTGTAAGTGCTTGGTGTGATAGTCATCATTGTATTTGAGTGTTTCTCATGATCCTATCATGATTTCCGATGAAAATCATGCAATTAGTGACATTATATTCTAGTGATTCGTGGGATTCCATCATGACATCAACTAAAAATCATGCACATCCCATGAACCCATTATAATAACCAATTAAATTCATGCGGCCAGTTCCAATGTATTCTAGAGTTTTGGATAACCCCATCCTGAGATTCAAAGAAAATCTTGGAGTTATTTAATTTTGAAAGACTGTGAGATACCTCTATAATTTATTGCTTCCTTATCTTAATAAGCAACATAAGATCTCTCTGCAAGATCCTTTTATAATCAGGAAAAGTATTTAGGTTATTCTCATTATATCAATATGTGATATTATTAAAATCATGTGTGATTAATGTGAACTCAACATGAGATCTTCTTAAAATCATATAGTTCCCCAAGAGATCATTTCATAATTTTTCACTCCATCATATCAGTCATTCAAACTCTGTGAGATAAGACATTAATTATATCTGATATTAAAAGTACATGCTCCATAATATCATACATTCCACACTCTATGAGATCTTACATTTACGATTTGTGATATCATACATATCATGCTCTATGATATCAAACATCTTGAACTCCGCAGGGTCAAACATCTCATGCTAGGCACGATCATACATTCATGCTCACTCTTCATGCCTCCTTTTTAAACCATCATTCATTAACATCATCAAACATTATCAATAAACCCAATAAACTAAAAAACACCACCATGATGGATTTTTTCAAATAATTTTCCCCTCTGGATTTGTTAAAAATGCTTATAATCTTCAAGAACCAACATGTGGACAAGTCATGTGCCTAAGAATCCATTTTCCTTCTGAAACCCTAGATAGTGATCAAGGACTACCATAACACGTACTCCAATCCCACATGATTCAATTTCAATGTGAGAAACAATAGTATCATAAATATTTCATCGATGAATCACTTAATTTTGAAACTTGTTCCTAAAAACAATCCTAAAACTAGATGATAGAACAATATCATCCTTCAAGATCACTTATTCACACAAAAATGTCTATTTTTTGCTTCATTAACCCAAGGGACACACATTTGAATGATTATTATTATTTTATAAACAAGTTTTAGCATTTTTAGATTTAAAAATCCTAATGTTTTATTTTTCCCTCTATTAGATTCTCCCCATGTCTTGATTAATACATTTTCTCCCCTTTTTCATTGATACATTTCCCCCCTTTGTTAATGAACCCTAAGGACACTCATTTTGGGTTTTAAACATCTCAAGAAACAAATATAAATATATAAAGGAAAACACACCATACCTTAAGGAGAGGGAGTTCAAGATCTACATTATTCAAGTGTGGGGAGTCGACTGAACTCTGAGATCTAGTATATGCTTCCCAAAAGATTATTTGGGTAATGATTCCTTTAAAATGTCTTTAACTACTATGTTAGTTGGCACATACTATAAATAATGAATCTCATGATTCCAATATTTATTGATGAATAGATATCTCATTTCAAAGTTCTTTGTCCATGAAATATTGATTATGTTTTTACTTTGGTTTTTAGCACATGAATTATCATATTGTTTACCGATTAGATACTTCACATAAATTTCACCTTTATCATAGATTTGAATAAGGGATTAATACATTTCTTAATGCAATTCTTCATATAAAATGATATCCATGAATTATATTTTCAATAATCTACAAAATAATGAGGGGGAACACATTATCATTTAATCTCTTGAAGTCTATATAAAGTGAAATTACTCTCTCCCTTAGGTTGTGCACTTCTTCTTATCCCATGAGACGCTATAGGTTGAAATGTGATGACCAAAAAACTGTGAAACCTATAATTAATTTCACCTTTGACTCAATTTTTATACATTATATTGGAACCCTGATTCATTTTACACTTTTCAAAATCATAATAATATTCTTCTTTATAGTTTCACACTAATGAAATATTTTTAGAAAGTGTGGTTACTCTTTTACGATGAGTCGTTGAATGATTCTCTAGTCCTACTGAGATAAAATTATTTGTCATAAATAAGAGTTTAATCCTATAAAATCCAATGTTATCCATGTCCTCTCTTACATAAATAGATAATATCATAATTATTTTCCTCAATTATTCATATAACTCTCTTATCATATGAAGCTATAGTGTTTAGAAATATTATCGTTGTATCTCCCAGAAAACTAAAAATTTGAACTAATATAGATCATTAATAACAATTATTGATCTGAATCCAAATGTTTTATTACCGTTCAGAATAAGGAGACCTCTTACAGAAGATTATTTTGATTTTCTCTTATAACATCTTCATATTATGAAAATATTCAGATAAAACTGCATTGTAAGAACTAAATTGAAAAAAATGAAATACATGAATGTTTCTACATCTTACTAAATCGGACTTCTCTCGATGGATGAATAACACTTGGAATGAGGCATGATACTAATGGTTTAATATTAAATGTGTCTTGGAACCATTAGATAATTCAAGTATAGATTTTATAGTTCCTTAGATTTAAATTAATCTATTTATTTTATAATCTCACATTTTTCACTTCAAAAAGATTCAAGATAATTTTTTGAAAAATATGTTTTTTGTGTAAAAACACTTATTGAATCTAGAATCATTAGTTAATTTAAATAGTTTGGATTCTTCTTGTCATGTATATCTCAATTAATATTATACTCCTACTCCCTTTTATCACACACACACCCTATAGATTATATCTCCCCTTAGTCCTTCATAGCTTCCAATATATATTAGAAACATTTATCACATAAGGAGAGGGGTACCTCTAGAATTATCCCGAAGAAGATTATGTTTTATCATTAAGGACCAAACCTTTGATATTTTCTTACAATGAATTGTAATATTTTTATAATTATTCCAACTACATAGCCAACTTCAACTATTATATCCATATAAATATACATTTTGTAGCTCCATGCTCAGACATATTCTTATATGTATGTTTTGTAGGCTTATCCTTTTTTAAATTTTCAGTTTTACACTAACTATTAAAAATTTCTTTTATTTGGTGCTCTAAATATACTCAATTAGTCATAATTCATTCTCTATGTTGGATTCTTTTTACTACTCATCTACTCATTCTTATTCCTTCATTGGAGGGCCCTCTCTCTTTCCTTCACTTATCGACTTCTTATGGGACAAATGAATTTTTTGAAGCATTATTTTTTCCAATTTCATTTATTAGTTAATCAAGTCAACTCAACATAATATGTTGAGAGTGAGTCTTTCCCAGAAGATACATTTTTATAACTTACAACTATAAAATCTCCTTCCTTTTTCTTCAAGGTGGGTTCACATTAATTCCAAGAGAGATGTTATGATTTTAGTAGATGAGGTTCTTAGTACCCCTTTATTTGTGATCCTTTTGTTTCCTCCGATACATTAAACCTCCTCTTGAACACAGTAGGTTTTATTTTAGTATAGAAATTCTCATTATATATGACTAGAGTTAAGGATCTCATTTATGGTTTCTTCACAATCCCTAATTTATTCTCGCATTAATATCTTTCCGAATTCACATGAGTATAACATATAAACCATCTCTAATTAGAAAAGTACATGTCAAAATCATTACATGTTTGAGATGTTGATGAAACCATTGTTCTAATTATGAATTTTGGTCCCTTTTTCATCTTCACAGATACCCATGTTGTGTCTCTATCCTCATAATAATATAATTTGTTGGATAATTTATTCTGGAGGTTTTTCATTCATATTTTTTACGAAATATTCTAATTGTTATCAAATTTAGAAATATTTTTATCTTCCCTGCATGAAGTATATTCCAAATCATAAAAAAATGAAATATAACAACACATCAAACATAAATAGTAAAATTTATCATTACATTCTATAAAATCATTTTATGTCTATTTCTAGTATCGATGAGATTTTTCCTATTTCTAGAACTATTCACAAATTTCATCCAATCACACATGGGATAGAATTTATCATATCCAATTCCATATTTTTCAAAACCGCCTGGCCATTTGGATGTGACAATCATTTAATGTTTTTCCCTTAAAATAGAATATATTCATTTATTTTTAGTATTACCTAATAAAAGAAAATAAATTAATAAATAAAAAAATCCTTCAATATAAGATTGAAATTAGAATTTGATCTATTTACTTGTTTCTTCAAAAATTATAGATCATCTCCCAATTGTTTAATATTATTATCTAGTGATTCAAGTTGATCATTATTTTACCTCATGAGATTATTCATGTTTTTCATCTTGTCTTCCAATTATTGAGAGATATTTTCCACCATTTTTATTTTCTCCTTTGTTTTATAATTAATCTATGCCATCGAATATTTAATGTATGCATAATTATGAACAAATTTGGACAGATTTGTATCCAGATAATCATTCATGTCTTCAAAATATTGAATTTATTTTGAGTTTATATTAATTCCATTTCATGATCTTTGAGTTTTTCCATCATTATGGACAATACCTTTAGTTCATCATCTTGGGAATCATTATTATCTAGTGGTTCATTGGACATTTATACAAGTATTTTAGTTAAACATTTTATCTTATTGAATTTAATTTCTCGAACTTGGATCTGGATAGAAAGAAATTTATTTTATTCTTTTAATTGCTGATCCATTTCCTTAATAATGGGGCCAACTTCTACTTTTTACTATCTTGAAATTTCATCATAATCAGTAGTTCCAACATCACTTGTCATGTAATGTTATTCAATCATTCTTGTAGAATCACTGAATTAGTAAATAGTTTCAATTTTTGATTCATTAAAACCCATTTTGAGTACATTATTGATTTCCTTTAATTTAATCACACTATTTCCTTAGACACTTCCATATTAAGGAATTACACTATACTTATGCTTATTCTTTGATGTTTTAAACTTTTCCATGACTCACCAAAATAATAGAAAATTTCAATTTTAATTTAAATAAGAGAATAAACCTTGTCATATAAAAAAATAAAACAAAAGTAACCTACCATCTCATACCAATTTTTAGGTATAAAAGGGTATTAGATACACTGATATGGGGAGAATCGAGTTATGGATAGTTTTTCAAATTTATTCTTTCCCCAATGGATCTTGACCTCATTATTATGAGGGTCAATTAATTTTCTCATGGTTATTTATATTGATCTTATTTATTCCAACATTAACTTATAATGATTCATAGAATTTAAAGTATGAAAGGAACAATAAGGATACATGTATTTTTATATGTTTCACCCTTACTAGGATATTTCCTTTAAGAATAAAAATTTAATATTCTGATATACCAAATCCACTATATCTCACTTCCCACACAAGTTTTGGGATAGATCAATTATATGAACAAGATAACTTTCATATAAGGTTTTGAGAAAATGAACTAGTTCTGAAGAGTTACTACCTCTATCGTTCCTTTGATGTCTCTCTGGCGGTGGAAGGGAACACCTTCATCCTCGTCCTTTTCTCATTACTATAAAAAATTATTCATACACTTTTTATGGACATTAAGATCGCATTATAAATAATATTTGATGAAACATTAATTATATATAGATTCACTATTGAAATTATTTTTGGTATTCTCTTGTGATTCTATGAAAATACCCTCATTCAACACTTACAATTTATAAATAACTGGAACAATCATCTCTTTGTTTTAGACAAAAATATTACCTTTTTTTCACTCAAGAAAGATCATCAAGAGATTTCATTTATTACTTTCACTAACTTGGATGTAGCAGTAATGAAAAACTAATAAAAACATATTAAGATAGTGTTAAACCCTAGCCCTCTTCAAAATATAGATATGAAAATGATATTTTCAACAAGTTAACCATGTCATGTGTCTCCTTATACAACACCCTGGTGTATCACCCCTACTTGATACCCTAGCACATAACCCCTTATTTGAGATCCTAGTGCATTAAACCTTGCATGATATCTTGGTGTGAGACTCCTTACAGGAGATCTTGGTACATAAAACTTGTGTGAGATCCTGTAATTTAATCCTTTCTTGAGATCCTGTAATGAGACCCCTCTATAAAGTCACTATGTGATATGCCCTTCAGATAATGTGGATCATGTAACTCCATCCCAAGACTACTTCATGAGAAATATTTTATAGACTCATCTGTGATACCTTGTTTTATTCAAATGGATCATCACATCTTGTTCATATCATGCATATTGTGAGATCTTGTTAAGTTCATGTGGATGGTTAAATATCAATGGGTCTGCTTAAATTTTTTTCCACCAAATGCATACTTTACTTCATGAGACTATTTCATGATATCCTCTCACAATACCTTAAACAGATTACATGGATCACAATATCTAATTTCAAGACTTCATTTTACTCATGTGAAACACTTACGTGATTCAAATTTCCTATACACCTTCACTTCATGTGAAACCCCTTCTACAGACTAAGATTTTGATAAATATTTTAAATAAAAACTTCACCACCTATTATGTATAGTGAATTGGGTATTTATAAGAAGAATTAAACTACCTTAACTTCAAAAATCATAGAGATCTAACTATTCCACCACCTCATCTATCGACATCATGCACTTTATGTGACCATTTCGCATGATTTCCTACCATGTGATACAAGCACTCTGCATGATCTTCTACCACATGTCACAATTACTTTGAATGATCATTGTAATCGTATTTGAGTGTTTCACATGATTACATCATGAAATACATTTAAAGTAATATTGTCGGTGATATTTTCTTCTAGCACATCATGAGATATCCTTATGAGATCCATTGAAAATCTTGAACATCACATGATCCCATCATGATATCCAAAAAAAATTATATGGATAGAGCCATTATATTCCTAATATTTACATTAACCTCGTCACAATATCCTAGGAAAATAATACAATTGTGTGATTTTGAATGAACAAAATTTATATATCCATAATTTCTAGTTTCTTTTTCTCCATGTGCTTTGCATTATCTCTCTGTGAGATCCTATGACAATCAGGAAATATATTTTGGTTCTTCTCAGGATCTCAATGCAAGATATTATAAAAATCATGTGTGCTTCATGTGAAATCACATCAAGATCTTATGATAATCATACGGTTCTTCATGAGATCATTTTATACATTTACACTATGTGAGATCAGCCATTCACGCACTGTGAGATCAAACATTCATTCTCCACAAGATCTGACATTCCAAGCCCTATGAGATTTGAAATTCATGGTTTGTTTGATGATACATATCAAAATTCATGGGATCCAAGTTGTAATGATTTGTGAGATCATACATCTCATTATTGGTGATATCAGACAATGACGCTCACTCTTCACACCTCTTTTGAAAGTCACACTTCATAAAAAAACCTCAAATGTTTTCAACAAACAAATTCAACCCAAAAACACCACCAAGAGGGATTTTGTTGACATATAATATCATTGGTCGTTTTTAATAATAAGATTCCACTTATTATCCCATGACTCTAATTTTTATCATTTATAATATTATACTCATGAAAATCATAACATATCATCACACCACAAAATATTCTGTGATGATCATCAATTAGGGAAAACACAAAGTTAGTCCTTAACGGGATTTCATTATTCCATTGTTCATGTAATATATACTATATACATAAATTAAAGAAAAGTATATATTTACTATATTTTAAAACTATGATATATTTTACAACCATTTCATACAATATCACTTCTATATAATGAACTAAGATTCAAAATTACCATAATTATTTTTATATGTTAATGGTTTCATCAAAGTATCCACTGCATTTTCATTTGTATAGTCCTAAGATATCTTCACAAAAAACACCCCTCTTAATGAATTCTCAAATTATATGGTAATTTTAATGGGTGAGTTTGGTATTTTGGTGATAGTAAGTTTTATTGGACTCAACAATATCTCTTATGTTATCAATGTGAAAATCAATTTTTCCCACAATAATTGGAACCACACCATGTTTAGTAATGAACTTCCTGATCAAAATAACTTCCATTACTGTATTCGATGCAACAATATATTCTACCTCTGATGTTGATTTTGGTATGGTGTATTGTTTGAAACTCATCCAAGCAATAACTCCACCACGTTGGATTTACTACCATAGAACCAACAAAATTTTACTTTGTATTACAAAAATACTCAAAAGATTTAATATTATCATAAATATCTTATAACATATTGATTTTTATTCTAAAAACATTGATGGGATAATTCTATTAAGTATTTATCGTATTGATAAGGTAATAGTAGTTCCCCGCTATGATGTGAACATTGATGTTTTGTGAAGATATTCTTAAATATAGTTCCATGGTGAGATAACATACTATGTTAAGGAATATAGTATATATACATTTAGGTGTGAGTTTTCATAAGAGGATGAGATGTCATCTCATGAAGTTTTCACTTTACAATCTCTATGATGGGAGATTATGAGAATAGACCTTCCAATATGAATTATTCATATTTTGGGGTTATCGGATATCCCTATCTGTGAGCATGTGTAATATTCCATATACTTTATTATTATTATTAACTCATGTTACATCTTACGCACCTGTATGTATTTCATAAATCATGATGATAATATTTCATGGAAAAGATGAATATGTTGGGTGTTTCATGAGTGATTTGTTTTTAAAGAATTGTTGAGGAAGGATTTATCCCTTCTATATTTATAGAAATTAATATCTCAACCATTTTATTAGAATAGAATCATATTATTAAATTCCATATCCATGGTCTAACAGTGTATTTATTTGAGATAGTCAAAGAAATATGTATCAAGTATATAGTATGGTGACATATAAGTACAACCTATTTGCTGAGATATTATGAAAAATGGATTATATTAGACATTGAGAGTTAGTATGTGGTTAGCATCTTTACAATATTATGTTCATTCTCTTAGGTTCCTTGACCCGTTGCTACATAGTAATCTTAGAATTTAGGAAAGACCAACTAATTCCAAATAGAAAGAATCCTTGAGGGCATCACATGGTATGTTTCCATTGATCTTGATGTAAAAAAATTGTATTTAATTGTTGTAATAAATATTATTATCTGGACTGAGGAATAAAAATATTAATTTTTTATTGATCATATAAATTAAAAAAAATATTTCATGAATAGATTATTAATAAAATATATTTATTTATATTATTGAATATTTATTATAGTTTTTTCTATGATATGTGGAAGGAATATTTATTTATGAATAAAATATTCATTTGGATATTCAATATATATAGAGAAGTTGGAATGGACTAAGACTTTTTCTAGTGATTGGTATTTATTCACAAGTCGGTAAATACTATTTTTTGGAATCACAAGTAGGTGAACAACAAAAAATATTATTATTATTATCACCAATACAAAAATAGGATTGTCTAATTATAGTATTTTGCAGTTCTATATATAACTACTAATAAAGTCCCCCTTTATAAATCCTATAAAATCACTAATAAAATGGGCCTTTATATGTAGTTGTTTTAGCATTGATAAAGGGGGGTCTTTATCAATGCTAAAAAATAACTTATAAAGGGGTATCCTTATCAATTATTTTAAAACATTATTGAAAAAGGGGTCCCATTATCAACACTAATAAAGAATAACTGATATAGACTCTTCTTTAATGCCGTTAAAAACAACCACTAATAAAGGCCCCATTTATCAACACTTTATTTTTCTTAAATTGATAAAGAGTACATTTCATAAAAAATAATATTTCATTAAAAATAATATATTAATATCTAAATATATTTTCATTGATATAAAAATAATAAATTTTGAAAATATAATTTAGATAAGACTAAATATGTATTTACACTTAATATATAATATATTTAGGGAAAATGGTTAATATATTTTTTTTAAAAAAAATTATTTAATAACATGATAATTATAGCCAATAATATCCATTTAATACTAATAAAATGACATAAAGATAAATAAATTAATGAATGGTCTATGCTAATTCAAAAACATCACATAAAATTCAAAGAATCATAACTTTTGATTCAAGATTTTATATGGGCTCTGCCACATTTCAAATCAAAACTATTGGTGAGATCTATGTTTTGATGACTTGAGGAAAATATATATAATAATTATTGAGGATAAAGAATACCAAATGGCCTCTAAAATACATTTTTTAGTTGGGATATTGCAATTTTTTAACATTCAAAGAAATTTTAGCATCATTTAAGTGGGACTTATTGTATTCTTTTCGATGTAGACTAAATCTATTCCTAGGTCTTATATCCATATTGATATTATTTTATGAAGTTTTATCATTTTTCAAAATTTAGTTCTATTTATAGTTAAATATATACATACAATCTTATATTCACTTATAAAAAATCAATTGTATATATAAATATTTTTATATATTTACAAAATTAATTTTAAAATATATAAAACAAATTCTTATTATTCATTTTATATAAAATAAAAAATTATCCACTTTATTTTCATTATAATCATGCATTAATCTATATATATATATATACATACACACATAATGTTTATATATAAACATGTGTGTGAAAATAAAAAAAAATATATATTTATATGTATATTATAATATATATAAATAAATACAATTTATATAAATATTTGAATGTCTATGTAAGAAATATAAATGTATAATTATGTTTGTCAATATGTGTGTGTGTCTGTTTATTAAGTATATATACCATATATAATTGTGTTTTTTAAAAACAAAACATTTTCATTTTCATTATCATTAAATATAGTATATAAACATTTTTTACGTTAAAAATATATAAAAATTTATAAAAAAATTATATGTAAATATATGATTATATGTGTATATTTAAATATATTTACATATAAATATATATGTATTAAGGTAAAAAATCATTATCTAAATATAAATTAACTATATTAAAACTATACAAATGTATTTAAAACAATATCTGACCATTTTTTACATTAAAAAATATATGAATATATATAATAATAAATTTATATATATGTTTAATATTTATATATACATATATGTGTGAATTAATAAATGGATATATATTTATGTTATATTCTAGAATATGTAAATGATTATTAATACATAATATATTTAAATAAATATAAGTATATATATCACATATATACAAATATATATTTCATAGATGTATTTAAAAATAATTATACAAAAATATGAATAAAATAATATATGTAATTATATATATATATAATTTTAATAAAATAGAATATAAAACAACATGGTGTCATACTAAATGCATACAATTTAAAAAAGACAGGTACAAGTATCAAATCTAGGCATGTGAAGGAGTCTCCAATTATGTAACACGCTGATAATGGTGGTAGCATGCTCATGGGTGCGGGGTGAAAAGTGCTGATAAAGGGGAAAGGGAAATGCTGAAAAAAATTTGGGTGGGGAGAGTTCCACAAAGATATATCTTTTCCCCATTTATCTACACATATGAAAAAGTACTGATAAAGGGTTTATTTATCTTCACTTTTTTAGTGATGATAAAGGAATCATTTAAGAGTGCAGAAAACACTGATAAAGGTGACCATTAACAGTGCTAATAAAGGTCCCCTTTATCTACGCTGTTAAAGGGGGAATTTATCAATTCCTCCTACGAGTGTTGTTAAATCCAACACTTTAACATCACTTGCATTATCAGTGATTCTATAGCACTGGTGAAGCCCTTTTACTAGCATTTTCAGAGGCTATATTTATACTAGGGTATTATTATTTTTATATGGCATTAGGTTTAATATATATTATAAAATAATTTAAGGGTGATTGTGAAATTAAATTATTTTCTAACTTAAACCCTATCTCTATAGAGACATGGTTATTTCTATTTTTTATGGTTAATCAAGATATAAATATTTTTTCCACACAATGAATTCTCCCTTGATTTCTTTTTTCTCTCTCCATATCAAGAATGAGAGATGTTGGAGATATTCATTCAAGATCAAAGTATGAGTGATCAATATAAGTAACACAAGACAATTGATTCACTTCACTAGAACCTTGAAATCAATTCCCTTTTCTCGTAAATCTATAGAGAATGTGGGGATCATAGCTATAGTGATTTTATACCTGGATCCTCAAATTAAAAAAAAGTAATTTGAAATGGGTCTTTCAAAAGATCAACAACATAATTTATGAAAGGATTCTATGAAAAGGTCTTTATTTTTCATCAGATATAAATAATTAAATTATAAATTTAATGTGATAGATCCTCACTCGGGGTTTCATAGAACAAAATATTAAAATAAATCATAATATATCTCCAACAACCAGCTCTTTCTTTGTGTCCATAATCATCAAGTTCTATCAGATGATTCATGTTTTAAATTTATAATTACTTAATTAATTGTTGATCTAAATGAAATCATGGTTGACTATTTCATTTCATATTATTTATTTTTTAATATAATTTGAATTAATATTTTATTGATAGATTAGTCATGTTTCATTTGTACTTCATTTTATTAATGGTTTATGAATATATAAAGAATAATAAGAGATTCTATTAGGATGTTCCAAAAAACATTATAGTAAAACTATGTTACACGATTTGAAGTTGGAGTACAAACTGTGTGCCCATGTGAATTTATCTTGGATTTTTCGTGGTATATATGACACATTGAGAAATTAATTATGCATATTGCATTTATTTCACACCACATGTAGAATGGGCCTGCCTGGCATAGGGGATGTCAGGATTATCCGATGAGTTTCTAGCGTACGTTTCGTGTAGTCTTCATGGGTTAATGGCATAAATAATATAATCAATTTTATTATTATATATGTAAAAACCATTTTTGATTGATATCCTTTGGAATTTAGGATATAAAAAACAAATATATTGTGTATACATCATGTAGTTCACAATATCTCCATCCAAAAATACACGCCAATCCATTTTGTGAGAACAGTGGATAAAATGAATAAGTAATTCATGGTGTGTATCTAGAATGTACACCCCATAATGTCTAACCAAGATACATGCCTAAGCCCAGTCATTTATCTTGTGAGCATGGAAATCAGAAATGTGGTGTGTTTATCATTTACAATCAGTGTAGTTTGACTATGTTAACACTCTGAATCTCTATGTGTGTAACCAAAATACACTGAAACTGAGGTATACTAGATGTAGTTAGATTATACACATTATAAAGCCTCCCAATTAATGTTATAATTAAAACTAATTAAATTTAAAATTGAATTATTAACAAACTTATTTTATTGATTTCCACCTATTGTGTTTAAAAATTTAATAATGGTTTTAAATAATTTTAAATGATCAATTAATTTATTATAATTATCAGTAATAAGTAGGTTTTCTATTTATTTCCATTAATTCCTTAATGACGGTTATCTACAAAAATATCCATATACTAATTTATTTAATATATAATTAATTAATTAATTAATTTATGAGTACAACTGTGTTTATATTAATAATAAACAATGAAAAATAAATGAATGTTAACTGGTTTACTTTTATGCATGTGTGCCATGTATGACTATTCATGCACTAGACCAAACCATTTTTAGTGTTTTAATTTATTTAATTTAATTTAATTTATTTCATTATTTTTCAATATTAATTATAAATTAATATTATGCCCTCTCTTTTATCCCACCCTCCATTATTATGTAGGACATGCATGTCCAAGGTTATTTATGTAATCCCCCATTAACTAATCATTTCATTCCCCTCACCTGTACATGAGTTAAAAATAGTATTAATTAATGGAGTTTTCCAAGGAACATGGGAGAGGTTCAATATAGAACCATAATGATTTCATCTTCAGTGTTAAATAAGTGGACATTTTGAATTTTGTAACACGTGACAAGATCTACAATAGGAGTTATTTCTCTTAGAATACTAGTTGATTTAATGTTAATTTATTAAATAGACTATTGGAAATATTAATGAATGGGTAATTTCAACATTTACATAATTGTTTATTTCAATAAATTATTTTTTTATGGAAGTAAGACTATGATTATATAAATAATTCAATTAATGTTAAAAATATGGAATTGAAATAAATAGATTATGTGTAAATGTTTTATCCTACATGGTTAATTAATTAATTATAATCGAACTAATATTTAACAATCCATGTAAAAGATAAATAATGATATAATTTATGCATGATAAATTTAAATATATCAACTTAATATTTTGTCAGAATATACATTCCCATACTTGATTAGGAATGTAACTATAGAACTAAGTTTTACATGGCCAATGTTAGGACAGATACTTTTATTGGGGAGTTATCATGAGAATTTTGGGTTGAGTTAACTGAAAATTTATTTAATTTAATGGAAAATTTATCTTCAATACAAGTATGTTAGAAATTGTTGAGGAAATTGTGGTCAAGATTTCATGATTGGCGAGTCTAACCATTGGATTATGGAGCTGTAAGCCCATAGTAGGAAGGAACTACTACCTAAAACCTTCTTATGGTTTTCAGAACCAAAATATGGATCTTTAAGAAAGGTAATATGGATCATTTCTACTAGAATGTTTTGGAATCTATACATTTTGAGATCAATGGTGAGGGATATTGAGACTTTATAAAATTGTGGGAGTTTTAAGATAAATCCCTTAATTTATTATTTTTCATATAATTTTTAATCAAGTTAATTACTAGTCATCTATTTTAGTTACAATAGATTATGGAATTAAAACCCACAAAATCAATCTGATTATTCATTAAATAAAGGTATGTCCTTATAAATAAGAACTTCTAGATATGGTATAATCATTTATGTGATGGATTATTATCAGAACGTCTTTATTTTTTGTTGGAATCCCCTAATCTTATTTCTCCTCAGCAATATGTGAGAAAATTTTAAAAGTATTCCTACCATAGATATTTTGAGGATGATTCTTATATATATTGAATGATATTATCAAATATGTCTAGATATTTGATGATACAATACAAATACATTGGTGATTACACCATAATATCTCATATTCATTCTATTGAGAATAATAAGGAAAGTCATGAAATAAATAATATTGTTAATGAAATATATTAATTTCAACTATAAAATTCAGTCTATATACTCATCATACTTTCAAAATTTTGGGGTATTTGGATCAACAAGAGAAATAGGGATTCCACTGGGATAATAAATTATCAATTAATATCATCTTATTGTCCTTACCAGCAAAATAACCCTTATTTTTTAATTAAGGATAAACGAAATATATAATTTGATCATAAACCTTTTGTATGTATGTCACTAAGTTGATAAGAATTGGTTCAAACTAGTTCCTTAACCCCTTTTCATTAAAATTTTGAAATTCAATATTGAATATCGTAAAGAAAATATAAATCCAAAAGATTATTTTATGAATTTCATCAAAAATACAAAATATTCAAATTAAAAATAGGGAACAGTAGGCTATTTTCATCTTATGTGAAAATTATGGACACTGGAAAAGAAATTGCAATGAATTGAATAAGTAGTTGCACCGGATTTGGGTGTATTTATCAAGTTTCTATTCACTACTTGTGCATTAAATACTATATGACTACAACATACATGTATTCAAACACATAAAATAAGAATTATTTGAATTTTTTTAGAGGGAACTAAGAAGAAATTGAGAAATTTTTATTCTTATGTCATCCAAGGGGATCTCACTATTTCACATTTCTGAATCATATTGATTCATATTTCTTTTATGGGTTACCAAAACATTTATCTCTATGTCTGGATAGAAATAATAAGATATTATTTTTTTTGAATGAATTTTGTTATGGTACTTTAATACTAATCTAACAGTTTAGTAACTCTTGAATCACAAATACCCATTACAATATATGCGGAATATAAAATAAATGAAAATTTCCAAATTATGGAAAGATAATTAATTTTCAAATAAAAATAAAAGTAATTGACTCAATTATTTCCATTAATGTAATTATATTTCTCAAATGAGCTGAGATAATATATATAAAAATAAAATACTTATCATGTTTTAGATAAGGAACATTTTTAATAATGGTACGTAATTAATATTTTAGATTAAGGTTAACATAGCAATGTGAACTATTATAAATATAATGGAAACTCTAAACACTTTTTGATAAATTTTATAAATCCTTAGTAAAGATAATGAGTGTATGTAGTCAAAGGAATCTATGATATTACATGTCATGGTATATCTTATCAAAGTAATAATTGATCATATATATAGTAATGGTTTTACTTTAAGTCACATTGTTTAAATACAACAATTTTATGATGATATTAAAACTAAGATCAATGATGAGTCTTATTTATATTATAAAAATTCCATTATCACCTTCAATAAATATTTTGTATATATAAGTGGTAAAACAAACCATATACCAAATATATTTTCTAATGGATATTATAAAAAATGAGATACAAAAATAATCATTTGGAACACTACCAAAAGCGTAACTTGAAAATAATTCATTAAAAGTTGTCATTAGATATAAATGAATATAAAAATAATAAGTTTTATCTGCTTTAATGATCCTAAATCCACTAAGGATATTAAATTTTTTCAAGACTAATCATATTTTCATATAGGAAGCCTATATATTTAACGACAGTGGGAGAATACCTATCTTATTTGGGTTATTTCTTTGTTTGAACATCAGTTAGAATTGAAATACATGACACTACTAAGCCTAGTGTGAGGAGTAGTTACATTAACACATAATTCATAGAAATTAATAACCATATAGGGGGCTTATGTTCACCATGTTTGGTGATAAAAAGTATTATTATTTTTGAATAATAATTACTACAATGAAGGTAATATTCTATGGTTAAAAATTATATATAAATTCATGTAGTGGACTCCATGTATCATGATTCAAGAACATTGTATTTTGAATATATATAAGACTTTGATACTTATGGTGAGTATTCAAGAGAAAATGGACATGGATGGTACAAGTCTTTACTAATAAATCTTGATTGATTATTGAAAGATTAATTTTATAAAAAAACATATTCACCACTCATCATGACTAAAATACTTTTTGAATTATATATATCAAATAATATATCTATGATCATCATATTGGGAAATTTACTATCAAGTCCACCTCATTTAGAGTCATCCTTATGAAATATTTCTATATGAAGTAATCAAAAAGGATACATGTGGTATAAGTCTATGATGAATGAATAAATTGGTATGTTATAGAAATAAAAACCAAAAATATATAAAGCATTATTACATTAATTTATGAATAAATCATGGATTTTTGTCATAAATTATTAATTTGGAATAAAATGAGAGATATGTATCTCTAACTAGTTAGTGAGATAATTATATGTTTTCAAGATAAAAATGTTGATAACATATGAAAAATAAATTTTATATCCTACCTGTTTTTTAACACTATGGAATGATATTTCTCAAAGTATGACTTAAAGTAGATATAGTGTTCTAGATAAAAAGATCTAAAAATGGATATATGATTTTATTGAATCAAGTCCTGATACATATATTTACATAGTATAGAAAAATATACAAGTTTAAAGAATTCAATACCAAATTTTTATTGGATTACAATCCTTCTAATAGAACATGCATGGGAATTAGAATTGGTAATGGAGATTAAAATAGTTTACCAATAATAATTTCAAGGAATATGCCTCATATTACATAATATTTGTTGAAGTTTTACATAAATTATTCATAAATCATAATAGGAAAATACTAAACAAGATCCCATATAATTTCATAGACTTGTAGTTATAACTATATGATAGTACTTTGAAGACAAGAACTAGATGATTTCATGTTGTTTAGAGGAGGGGGCTACAAGTAATCAAGGAAATTAAACACTTGTCTGCACTTAGTTCAATTTTATCTAGTATCATAGAAAATTATAATTGAAAATTAAATAAAAACACATTACATCCAATTTTTTCTATATCTATAAAATCTGAGTTAGTTTCAACTTCTGATTAAGCATAAAAAGTAGTTTTGCAACATCACTTCCAATTTTGGTTTATATTAAAAGAAATATTTTTATCATTATCATGATAAACATTCACTATGTACTTAGTCAGGATGTCAAAACATGACATGGTAATAAGAGGGGTATACTCAATTCAGTCACTACCTAAGGGATTTTCTCTAGATAGTAATGTTGGAGTAAATAGATTCCCAGCACATACTCATGGATTTACCAAACCTATACATAGAAATGTTGTTGGCCTATAATTTGTAGCTATACAAAGTAGAATTAAAATTTTAATTTGATGACTAATCAGTCATCAAACATTTGGATATAGTATAAGTTTGAGTTTTTTAGAGTTGGTTCCCTAAAACAAACTACATTGTAGTTTATATTACTTGAATATTCAATAGATTGAATATTAATATAAATATAATATCACATATTAATTTTTCTTCTACATAACATTTATGTGATAATTTTCATGAGTATATGTCAAATTGATAAGGACATAGAAGTTCCCCGCTATGATGAGAACCTTAAAGTTCCATGAAAATATTCTTAAATATAGTTTTATGGTTCGATAATGTACTATGATAGGGAACATAGTATGTAGACTATCAACCACAAGTACTTATAAGAAAATGAGGCTTCATCTCATTAAGTTCACACTCAGTAATATCCTACAATAGAGACAATGAATACAGACCCTCCAGAAAGAAATTTTGTATGTTTTGGTGTCATCAAATATTCTTATCTAAGAGTGTGTGTATAACGGTCTTTATAATTTAAGATCATTGTTATTTCATGTTACAAATCATTCCATTAGATGTATTTTGTAGACCATGATAATGAGAGTTCACGGAAATATTGGATACAATGGGTGTGTCATGTGTGATTTATTATTAATAAATAATTTGAGGAAGGATTAGAACATTCCATCTTTATGAAACTTGATAGCAAGACCATTTTTTTGGAATAGAATGTTTGCATTAAATTTCATGGCCATTTGTAAGCATGTGTTTATTTTTGATATTCGGAAAAATACGTATCAGGAATATTGGGTGTGACATAGATGTTTTACCTTCTTGATGAGATATTATGATATAAGGACTATATCACATAGTGAGTATTTATATATTATTCTCATCATTTTAACATTAATTTCTTCCTCTTGGGTGTCGCGACCTATTGCTAAATAGTAATCTTAGACATTAGGAATGTTCTTCTAATAACAATGAAAATCAATCCTAGAGGTTTTCATACTAAACGTTTCAGTTGATCTCTATTAAATTCTATTTAAATTTAATTAATGGAATAAATACTATTCTCCGGACTTAAGAATAATTTTATTCAAGTTTTATTAATCACATAAATTAAATAAATATTAATTCAATATATTATGAATAAAATATATTTACTTATTTTATTCAATCTTTAATAAATATTTTTTTGTTGGTATATGGATAAAATATTTATTTATGAATAAAATATGCATTTTCATATTCAATAATTTTTGGGGAGAATGAATGAACAAAGACCATGTATGGTGATTAATATTTTTATAAAAGTTGTTAAATATTTTTTTTCCAATGCACAGTTTGGTGCATGCTGTAAAATGTTAATATTATAATAATTTTATGGAATTGGGTTTATAAAATATTATAATATTATTTAAGGTTTGGTGTGAAATTAAATAATATTTTAACATTAATCATCTCTTTATAAATATATTTTAATGTCTATTGTCTATTATAAATTGAGATATGTAAAATTATTGCACACAATAAATTCCCCCTTTAATTAATTTTTCTTTCTCTTTCTCAAAAACTAGAAATGAATTGATGTTTGTTTCATGATTGAAGGATGAGAAATCTAGACGAATGATTAATGACAATATATTCTCCATGCTTTCACCCATCAATCAATTAAAATTTATCAAATATAAAAGTAGAACGTCTAGATCACAAATAGAGGTATTTTACCCTTATATCCTCACATACCAATAAAAGAAATCTGTAGAGGTTCTTTCTAAAGGTCAACTACATCATCGAAGAAAATATCCTAATACAATGTATTTATTTTTCATTGGATATAAATAAATGAATTATAAATTTATCATGAAATATCCTCTATAGGTGATTTGGGAAACAAAATATTAAAATAAATTTTAATATATCACCCTCCACTAGTTTCTTTTTGTGCCCAAAACCACCACATAATTTAAGAAAAATACAATAATGAATTGATAAAACATATCATATTTATTAGTTTGTAGACTTGAATTTTTGTAACACTTTTAAATAATATCATATATACCTTCATTTACTACGTAAATATCTTTAATTATTCTTATGTACTTAAGGATATTCTTGAGAGTAATCCAATGATTGGAACTGGGATTTGATTGGTATCTACATTTATTTATCAAATCATATATAAAATCGAGTCAAGTAGATAACATGAAATACATGATTATTTCTATATAAAAGTAATAAATAAAATTATCCATACTTTGTAAATATTTATATGGTTCTTGAATATTCTTTAGATTTATGCCATGTAACACTGATAAAGACCCCATCTTGGAGTTCTCAAAACTGGACCTTTTTTTAATTCACTAATGTATGTGATTAAACATAGTAAAAGAAACCTTTTACTTCTATCTCTATAGTTTTTTATAACTTTCAAATAGGTTGGTTCTCTCATGCCCTTAATTGAGAACCTCCTTCCTAGCCAAAAATTTCAAAATATTATATTTGCACATATTATTGGATGAGTTGTTATAAGGCCCCAGCCTTAAACTTTACTTAAACTTGAGTTATTAAGAGATTACACATTGAGGATCTTTTCAGGTTTAGAGTTTTAGAGAATTAGATCATGAAACTTGCATTAAATTCCACATTTAAACAAAGTGGTTACATAAAAGACAATATTCATTCTTCCCATCAATGGAAACCTATTTAAAATAAAAAACGGATTCTTTCTTGACACATCCTTGACCCTATCGTCACCTCATGTACCTTTCCCTTGACCTGTGAAAAACATTTCAAAAACTTGGTATGAGCATAAAAAGCTCAGTAAGGGTTATAAAAATATGGAAAGGAAACATGAGTTCATATATACATAAGAATGAAATCATACATTACCCATAAAACATAGGCATATCAAATCATGAATAAATCATAGATAACATAAGACATAAAGGTAACTTGAGGCATTCATAACATTCTTACATAGGGAGTAACCCTCTTGGTTACGTTTGGAATACCCATCACAGTATATTCCCTAAATCTCTTTGGAGAAACCTTAACGTTTCACTCCTTCGCGTTACCCAATGCATTGGAGAGCTATAACGGGCTCACCCGCCCTTAGTTTATCACGGAACCACCCATTCTTCATAACAATGCCCAAGGACCATAGCATAATCGTATCACATAAAACATGCATAAAGGAAACATAGCATTTCCACATTTCAATCACAATATAACATTTTAGTATATTGAAATAATGAATCCATTCAAAAAGAAACCATTTCCAAAACCATTTAAAACATTTAATAAAGAGATTTTTGAATCAAAGTGTCCCATACCACCATGAATCTTAAAACTTTAAACCATTAATATCCATATAAATAAATCCTTAAAACCATTTTGAAAACATGGATATTAATAAGAACAAATAATTAAAACATTTAAAACGATATTTTGGTTAAAGTGGTTTTACCAAAATTAGAGACACTTGAATACAACAGTTGAGGAATAACATTTAGTCAGAACTTTATAATATCCTGAGAATAAATGGATTCATGATATAATACTCCAAAGGACAGTATATACACCATATAAGAGTGAATTGGTGCATAACAACAATGAACCCTCAATAGAAATGTCAAATGTGATGAAATCCCTTATAAAGAAGGTATCCTTAAATTAAGGACAAATCAATCTCAAAAATATGTGTGACAAATATAAACACACCCAATATAAGTGGATGTTAAGTGTAAAACAATAAAAGGTCCTTCACACATATTCAATGGATGACATATTCAATGACTACATGTTGAACCCAAAGAAATCGAAATTGGGTTAAAAAGTTCCCTTAACAGCCTAACGGCATCACATCAAAATGAGTTGATGAGAGATAAAAAGTGTATCTCATCACATGGACATAAAATTTACATCAATATGGATATATGATAACATATCCCAACATAACAATATGTAAATTAAAAGACCCAACAAAATAAGTCTTTTAAAAAAAGAGAAGGGTGAAAGGTTCCCTTACCGACTTGGGTATCTTTCCAAACATACACCCCATGAAAGAAGGACAATATATCATTGATGTAAATCCGCATAAACAAAGGTATATTACACAAAGAGTAGAATAATGGGCAGTACATACACCACTCAATGGAATTTGTGGCAAATGTTGCATAAATCTCACGGGAATAAAAGTGAGATGAAAAATCCCTTACGAAAACTCAGCAGCCTAACGGCGCCACTTAAAACTTACAAAATGGATTGATGAGATCAAATAGAGTATCCCATAATATTACAATAGAATTTACAGCAAGAGTAATATAAAATAAAATCCCCCAACATAACAGATAGGAGCTTAAAAGAAGTGACACAAAGGAGAGTACTTAAAAATAAAGAGAGAGGTTAGATCTCTTACGAAAGTTCGGCAGCCTAACGACGCCACTCAAAACTTCAAAAATGGATTGATGAGAGAGAATAGGGTCTCTCATCACATGAACATAAAAATTACAGTAAATGTAATATAAAAGATCATCCCAATAACAAGAAATATGAGCTTTAAAAGGAATGACATAAAAGTGTGTACTTAAAAAGAAAGAGAGGAGTAGGATCCCTTACCTCGGGTCCGACTTGACTCGATCGTTCTTTAATCTCCTGAATAATAAACTTGAGTTAATTTCTAATTCCTTAAGAACCTTTTTCAAGTTCATTATTACTTTTATACAACTTATTACCATGTCATAAACATTATGTAATCATTTAAGTTAATAATATTTGTTTTGCCGATATTTGGTTCTTAAGTCGAAAGTGGACTTCTTACAATTAGATGTTGTTCGTGTGGCCAAATGTTTATTATATCCAGAATTGTATTCATTATGTAGATATCATATATTTCATATATATCCAGTACATGCATGCATTTATAACATTACATAATCATTTAGAGGTAAGAAATGAAATGCACCGTTCATGGAGACGGTAAGCCGTACGTACGCATGAACGCTACTTTCATTTCTATTTCGTATTTTATTGAATGGAATAATAATGAAATAAAGTTATATTATAATTCCAGTATAATATCATATATAATATCATATTTCCATCCTTTATACATCCCACATATGGTATTTAACGAATCAAATCACTTTGAGGGGGCGGTAGTCCGCACTACCTTAAATGAAGATATCGCGTATACCCATAATGGAAGCCATAAAGGTAAGACAAAAATGAAAATTACAGAAGAATAAATAAAGCATAAACATATTATATATCATATATAAAAATAGTTACGTCATAATGGCCACCTTTGAAGGTGTTAAATGAGTATTGAACAATCATCGTTTCGGGAGGCAGAATTTCACCATCCACGGAAACCGTATGTTCTTTAACCATTTGATGTAGTTGTGTGTGATTGTAGCTCGAATAAATATTATCACAACATCCTAGTATATTTAAGATACTGGTTCTGTTAAAAAAGAAGTAAATAAAAAGAGTTTAGGGGGTTGGAGAAGCAAAATAAAACAAATGAACATGAGAGAATGAATTACCTTTAAAAGTGTAACTCCTTTTGATTTGAGCCTAAAGGCTTCCTTTGAAAGGATTCTGCCCAAAGGGAGTCCTCTAGGATGAGGAGAGGGATGTGGAGAGATTAAATGGACAGGGTTTGGCCGAGCCAAAGGCTTGAGGAGTGTGTTAAATGAGGTAAAGGTGGGGGCCTTTTATAAGAGGAGAGTAGGGGCACTTTTGGAAAGTAAAGAAATATTACTTTATTTGAAAATGTGTTTCGGTTTCAAAAGGTCCCACAATGATATAATTCGTGGATAAGGTGATAAGGCTTCGAAATACACTCATCCAATAGTTTTGTACATGTGTAGTTCATAGATTTTACATTATCTTTCCATTTTATTTAAATCGTCAAATAATGATGTCATCGCTGCATCATTATTATGTCATAAATAATTTAATTTATTTAATGTCTAAAAATTATAAAAAAAATACTATGATGTAGTAAATCGTTTTATCTTTCCAATGAATATTTATAATCAAAAATATGACTTGTATAACCCCACTTAAAAATTGTTTTAGTAAAACATATCATGTTTGTGTCAATTTTACTTTTACATTAAATAAAAAGTTATTTATGTCATTTCCCAACCAAAGTGGAGCCATGGGGTCCCCAAGTTGACCCATGGCTTGTCTTGGTCATCCATGACACAAAAAAGGAGGGTAAGAAATGTGTAAAGCTCATCTCATTTTATTAAAGCATTATTTTTACCTTAAACTACACTAATTACCACTAATCGCGATTAAAAACTTAATAAGTTACTATTCACCAAAAAATTATTTTCATCTCATTGAACCACATTTTACTTCTTAATGATAACCATATATGTCAGATTTTTGAAAATGAAAACACAATGATGGAAAAATTTCATTTAAACGGAAAATCAGTTTTTATAAGTACCACTTTGTGGTTTCACTATTCATCAAAAATTGAAGTTTTTCAGAAAAATCCCAAAAATTCACCCTAAGCTATATTTGATATTCTGAATTCAAAAATGAAGTCCGTTTTACAAAATTCAAAACATATAAGTCACATTAATTAATTTAATAATTAATTCCCACTATCATGACAAATAGCGTGTTTTATGAAACAATAAGTATCAAAAGATTGACACTAGTTTAAGTCTGATTTCAAAGTGAAATTGATTCCAACGACCACTATTGGATTTAATGGTAAAAATATTTTCTAATTTCACTTTAAAACCAATTCAAAATATAATCTAATCATATAAATAAATTAGATTAAAAAGTGGTTTTGAATTAAAATACAACATTTTACACTATTCATTAAAAAAATGAACTTTATCGGAAAGATACCAAAAATTTACACAAAGTAAATTTTGATATCCCGATTCTTAATAAGAGTTTTATTTGGTCCAAAAAAATGTTTAAGAGTGAAAAAAACTATATTTAATGACGGTTCTCCATCAAAAGGTGATAAGTGAACCTTTAGTGAAAACTAGGGCATATACGCCTAAAATTGAATTCTTTCCGTATTTTAAGCCTTTATATTTTATTGTATAAATGTAAAAATATTTAAGAACATATATAATCATATTTTAGTTATTTCTATCCATTCCTGCCATTACAACGGCTACATGTTAACTACCATTTAAAATAATATTATTTTATTATTAGAGTGCAACGTAAGATTCCCAAGAAACTCGTTGTTGCGTGTTGGGTACGCCATCGACCATAGCGTCCCCTTTAAAGTCATATTAATATTTTATTCAAAAATATGGATAAATATGAAAATGTCATGTTCCTTATTTACCTGGGGTGTTATATCCTTCCCCCCTTTTGGGAATTGCGTCCTCGTAATTTTAAAATTGTGCTTGGAAACATCCTTGAACGTCCCACATCGGAACAAGAGTCGGTAAAACAATCACTTTAAAATAAAGAAAGATAAGCACAGAGGTCACCCGAGTTAACCCATACTAGGATTCTATGTATGAAAATATGGACATGGAGGAGAAAACATAGGGTCATGTTCCGATGGAGAGTGATAGAAAACATGTTTAGGAGAAAGTTAACAATAAGAAAATCACAAACTTGTGATGGGTTAAACGGTGTTGGGTTCCCCAGTAGGAAAAGTTAATAGACAACATTTTTTTTAAGTTACTTTTTATTGAGGAATTTATTCATAAGTAATCATAATCACTTATCATGTTGACTTTCAACTTTTACTAGATTCCTTAGTCAAACTCATATTTTTTTTCCAAAAGACGAGTATTTAGGGAGACTTGTTCGCATTAAGAGTACTATAATCAACTTCTAGAGAATCACCTAATCCCAAAAAGAGAACTATATACATCCTATGTATTTAGGCTTTAACCAAAACCAAAACCAAAAAGGTTAGTACAAGATCAGATAATCTAGAAAAGGATAACCCCTTATAAAAAGAAAATCTATTCTTAATCTCCAAAATTTGTCCAACAAAACCCAAAGTTCAATGAGGACCATCCGATAAACAATTTGTCCATAAAATTCTTCAAAGTAAACCAATATAAGATTGAAACCCAAATATTTGAAGGATTTAGTCACATAGTCTTCCAAGTTAAATCGTAACATTTATCTCCAAACAACATCAGTTGCTCCTAAAGTCTCACATTGAAAAGTAATTATCCTAATCACATATCCTCCAAAATCAACTTACTCTTAATTCATAAATTCATATAACTAAAAAGAATCAGTCAAACTAACCAGGGACTTCACGTAGTCCAGTGGTAGGCGATAAATACCAGTCGCAATTTGGTTGTGGGTTCGATTCCCACAGTATTGTCCGACGCGACGGGTTTTCACACGGTCTGCGTGTTGTCCTTTTTCCAAAACTATATAATTCTCAAATCATTACCCAAAAAGGGATAAAATCATCGAAAATAACCATAACATAATTTAACCTCAATTTTATCTCATGCCTTTCACTTCAATCATAACATATGGTAACCCATAATTACCTCAAAAGTAAGGATCATATAAACCCAAATGGTTCTTTATAACTATTTCCACAAAAGAAACGATAACTATTACATGAATAAAATTTTCCTATATTAAACATCAGGGTTACACATAATATAAAAAGTCTTCTAATGTAACCCCATCATCAAAAGAGACTTAATACTCTTAAGAATTTCACCCTAACTCTTGAAGCCCTTATATGTTGACATCTTACTCATTCAACATTCTTCGTGATCCATTATCCATTCCTTTCCAACTTATTCCGAAATACCTATTTCCTACAAACAAAATCATGAATCGTATCCTAAGATTCCAAAATAAGAAAACAATAGTCATGAAATAGTACATACCTTTGATTGGTCATTGTCAGTTTCTTCATCCTCAATCGGAATGGCATTAGGTATTGGTAAACGAATATTGGTACACTCTTGGTGACCCCATTCACGAAACTTCTTCATAGGACATGTTTTTGCATACTGACCATGCACACCACATTTAAAACATTCAATTGATCCCTCAGAAAGAACTTTATTCCCTTTCCTCGAGTCAACTGGATGCTTCCTTTTTACATGGCAGGTTCTTGCTTTATGACCTTCATTTCCACATCTATAGCATATTTCTGTCCCTTTGAAACATTTTCCTAGGTGTTTCTTTCCACATCTTTGACACATAGGTTTTTGAACACACTTACCTTTATGATTATTACCTGTACTTCCGTAGGGATTTGTTTCTTGCATATATGAGGCCTTAGAGAAATATCCAAGGTTTAGGTGGTCAATCATGACTCCAGATAGTTGGTTGAGCATAATCAAAAGAGTTCTCATTGAAGCTCCCATATCATTCAGTTGCTTGCTCAAAAAACTGTCACAGTTTCCCTCACATCCACTATTACTTTGGTGCCTTCTAGATCCAGCCATTTACTAAAACCAAAAATGGTCAGTGTGAGTATATCAACAAAACCATCATGTACTAATGAGTAAGATAGACAATAAGATATACTTACTCATTCACTTTATCTAAAACTAAGACTCTTTCTGAAATCCTAACCATTATGGTAATTGTCACTTATGCTTAAAGAATACCCTAACCTCTAAAGTTATCTAAACCGACCTTTGATACCAACTATAAGGCCCCAGCCTTAAACCTTACTTAAACTTGAGTTATTACAAGATTACACATTGAGGATCTTTTCAGGTTTAGAGTTTTAGAGAATTATATCATGAAACTTGCATTACATTCCACATTTAAACAAAGTGGTTACATAAAAGACAATATTCATTCTTCCCATCAATGGAAACCTATTTAAAATAAAACATGGATTCTTTCTTGACACATTCTTGACACTATCGTCACATCATGTACCTTTCCCTTGACCTGTGAAAAACATTTCAAAAACTTGGGATGAGCATAAAAAGCTCAGTAAGGGTTATAAAAATATGGAAAGGAAACATGAGTTCATATATACATAAGAATGAAATCATACTTTACCCATAAAACATAGGCATATCAAATCATGAATAAATCATAGAAAACATAAGACATAAAGGTAACTTGAGGCATTCATAACATTCTTACGTAGGGAGTAACCCTCTTGGTTACATTTGGAATACCCATCACAGTATATTCCCTAAATCTCTTCGGAGAAACCTTAACGTTTCACTCCTTCGCGTTACCCAATGCATTGGAGAGCTATAACGGGCTCACCCGCCCATAGTTTATCACGGAACCACCCGTTCTTCATAACAATTCCCAAGGACCATAACATAATCGTATCACATAAAACATGCATAAAGGAAACATAGCATTTCCACATTTCAATCACAATATAAAATTTTAGTATATTGAAATAATGAATCCATTCAAAAAGAAACCATTTCCAAAACCATTTAAAACATTTAATAAATAGATTTTTGAATCAAAGTGTCCCATACCACCTTGAAGCTTAAAACGTTAAACCATTAATATCTATATAAATAAATCCTTAAAACCATTTTGAAAACATGGAAATTAATGAGAACAAATAATTAAAACATTTAAAATGATATTTTGGTTAAAGTGGTTTTACCAAGATTAGAGACACTTGAATACAGAAATTGAGGAATAACATTTAGTCAGAACATTATAATAACATGAGAATAAATGGATTCATGATATAATACTCCAAAGGACAGTATATACACCATATAAGAGTGAATTGGTGCATAACAACAATGAACCCTCAATAGAAATGTCAAATGTGATGAAATCCCTTATAAAGAAGGTATCCTTAAATTAAGGACAAATCAATCTCAAAAATATGTGTGAAAAATATAAATACACCCAATATAAGTGGATGTTAAGTGTAAAACAATAAAAGGTCATTCACACATATTCAATGGATGACATATTCAATGACTACATGTTGAACCCAAAGAAATCGAAATTGGGTTAAAAAGTTCCCTTGACAGCCTAACGGCATCACATCAAAATGAGTTGATGAGAGATAAAAAGTGTATCTCATCACTTGGACATAAAATTTACATCAATAAGGATATATGATAACATATCCCAACATAACAATATGTAAATTAAAATACCCAACAAAAGAAGTCTTTTAAAAAAAGAGAAGGGTGAAAGGTTCCCTTACCGACTTGGGTATCTTTCCAAACATACACCCCCTGAAAGAAGGACAATAGATCATTGATGTAAATACACATAAACGAAGGTATATTACACAAAGAGTAGAATAATGGGCAGTACATACACCACTCAATGCAATTTGTGGCAAATGTAGCATAAATCTCACGGGAATAAAAGTGAGATGAAAAATCCCTTACGAAAACTCAGCAGCCTAACGGCACCACTTAAAACTTCCAAAATGGATTGATGAGATCAAATAGAGTATCCCATCATATTAAAATAGAATTTATAGCAAGAGGAATATAAAATAAAATCCCCCAACATAACAAATAGGAGCTTAAAAGAAGTGACACAAAGGAGAGTACTTAAAAAGAAAGAGAGAGGTTAGATCACTTACGAAAGTTCGGCAGCCTAACAACGCCACTCAAAACTTCCAAAATGGATTGATGAGAGAGAATAGGGTCTCTAATCACATGAACATAAAAATTACAGTAAATTTAATATAAAAGATCATCCCAATAACAAGAAAGATGAGCTTTAAAAGGAATGACATAAAAGTGTGTACTTAAAAAGAAAGAGAGGAGTAGGATCCCTTACCTCCGGTCCGACTTGACTCGATCATTCTTTAATCTCCTGAATAATAAACTTGAGTTAATTTATAATTCCTTAAGAACCTTTTTCAAGTTCATTATTACTTTTATACCACTTATTACCATGTCATAAACATTATGTAATCATTTAAGTTAATAATATTTGTTTTGCCGATATTTGGTTCTTAAGTCAAAAGTGGACTTCTTACAATTACATGTTGTTCGTGTGGCCAAATGTTTATTATATCCAGAATTGTATTCATTATGTAGATATCATATATGTCATATATATCCAGTAAATTCATGCATTTATAACATTACATAATCATTTAGAGGTAAGAAATGAAATGCACCGTTCATGGAGACAGTAAGCCGTACGTACGCATGAACGCTACTTTCATTTCTATTTCGTATTTTATAGAATGGAATAATAATTACATAAAGTTATATTATAATTCCAGTATAATATCATATATAATATCATATTTCCATCCTTTATACATCCCACATATGGTATTTAACTAATCAAATCACTTTGAGGGGGCGGTAGTCTGCACTTCCTTAAATAAAGATATCGCGTATACCCATAATGGAAGCCATAAAGGTAAGACAAAAATGAAAGATACAGAAGCATAAATAAAACATAAACATATTATATATCATATATAAAAAATAGTGACATCATAATGGCCACCTTTGAAGGTGTTAAATGAGTATTGAACAATCATCGTTTCGGGAGGCAGAATTTCACCATCCACGGAAACCGTATGTTCTTTAACCATTTGATGTAGTTGTGTGAGAGTGTAGCTCGAATAAATATTATAACAACATCCTAGTATATTGAAGATACTGGTGCTGTTACAAAAGAAGTAAATAAAAAGAGTTTAGGGGGTTGGAGAAGCAAAATAAAACAAATGAACATGAGATAATGAATTACCTTTAAAAGTGTAACTCCTTTTGATTTGAGCCTAAAGGATTCCTTTGAAAAGATTCTGCCCAAAGGGAATCCTCTAGGATTAGGAGAGGGATGTGGAGAGAGTAAATGGGCAGGTGTTGGCCGAGCCAAAGGCTTGAGGAGCGTGTTAAATGAGGTAGAGGTGGGGGCCTTTTATAAGAGGAGAGGAGGGGCACTTTTGGAAAGTAAAGAAATATTACTTTATTTGAAAATGTGTTTCGGTTTCAAAAGTTCCCACAATGATATAATTCGTGGATAAGGTGATAAGGCTTCGAAATACACTCATCCAATAGTTTTGTACATGTGTAGTTCATAGATTTTACATTATCTTTCCATTTTATTTAAATCGTCAAATAATGATGTCATCGCTGCATCATTATTATGTCATAAATAATTTAATTTATTTAATGTCTAAAAATTATAAAAAAAATACTATGATGTAGGAAATCGTTTTATCTTTCCAATGAATATTTATAATCAAAAAGATGACTTGTATAACCCCACTTAAAAATTGTTTTAGTAAAACATATCATGTTTGTGTCAATTTTACTTTTACATTAAATAAAAAGTTATTTATGTCATTTCCCAACCAAAGTGGATACATGGGGTCCCCAAGTTGACCCATGGCTTGTCTTGGTCGGCCATGACACAATCAATGAGGGTAAGACATGTTTCAAGCTCATCTCATTTTATTAAAGCATTATTTTTACCTTAAACTACACTAATTACCACTAATCGCGATTAAAAACTTAATAAGTTACTATTCACCAAAAAATTATTTTAATCTCATTGAACCACATTTTACTTCTTAATGATAACCATATATGTCGGATTTTTGAAAATCAAAACACAGTGATGGAAAAATTTCATTTAAACAGAAAATCAGTTTTTATAAGTACCACTTAGTGGTTTCACTATTCATCAAAAATTGAAGTTTTTCAGAAAAATCCCAAAAATTCACCCTAAGCTATATTTGATATTCTGAATTCAAAAATGAAGTCCGTTTTACAAAATTCAAAACATATAAGTCACATTAATTAATTTAATAATTAATTCCCGCTGTCATGACAAATAGCGTGTTTTATGAAACAATAAGTATCAAAAGATTGACACTAGTTTAAGTCTGATTTCAAAGTGAATTTGATTCCAACGACCACTATTGGATTTAATGGTAAAAATATTTTCTAATTTAACTTTAAAACCAATTCAAAATATAATCTAATCATATAAATAAATTAGATTAAAAAGTGGTTTTGAATTAAAATACAACATTTTACACTATTCATTAAAAAAATGAACTTTATCGGAAAGATACCAAAAATTTACACAAAGTAAATTTTGATGTCCCGATTCTTAATAAGAGTTTTATTTGGTCAAAAAGAATGTTTAAGAGTGAACAAAACTATATTTAATGACGGTTCTCCATCAAAAGGTGATAAGTGAACCTTTAGTGAAAACTAGGGCATATACGCCTAAAATTGAATTCTTTTCGTATTTTAAGCCATTATCTTTTATTGTATAAATGTAAAAATATTTAAGAACATATATAATCATATTTTAGTTATTTCTATCCATTCCCGCCATTACAACGGCTACATGTTAACTAACATTTACAATAATATTATTTTATTATTAGAGTGCAACGTAAGATTCCCAAGAAACTCATTGTTGCGTGTTGGGTACGCCATCCATCATAGCGTCCCCTTTAAGGTCATATTAATATTTTATTCACAAATATGGATAAATATGAAAATTTCATATTCCTTATTTACCTGGGGTGTTTCAGTTGTATCGAAATCACATACAACACAAGAAATACAACAACACCCCCACAAGCCCACTTATATATACCAGAATCATCATAATTATTGATAATCTGTTATAGTTCATGAAATCTAAGATGTATTCCTTGTAGACTAAAAAAATTAGAACTCAATGGATCCAATTATAAGTGTCTGAACCATAATATTGAAGAGTTTTTATATAAGAAAACTAACTTTTATGGTATTGTTTCTATCTATGAATCTCATCTAGTATCTAAAAGACACAAAAAATCATGATATTATCTATTAAGATACATTTTCATATATTTTAATTATATATTCTATATAGATATTTCATTCTATTACAGATAATTTTGAAAAATATATATATTAAATGGATGTAAATACAATTTTCCTTAATGATAATTTAGTAGAATATGCTTATATAATATAATTTGATGGTTTTAATGTTCCAAGTGAGTATCCTTAGGATTATAAGTTAGACAATACAAAATTTATCTTTTTTAATGGAATATAGTAACAATTTTCTAATTCCAAAATGTTTTCACTAAGTTGAATTAAATAATTAGTCACAACCTGTAATGTATACAATATTTCCCTATTCCGAACACATATATCTACATCACCTTTTATTAATTATTTATTATTTCTAAGGCTATTTTTTTAAGTTAAAATGTGTAATTCATACTTGGTATCTAATACACTTTAGTTTGAATTAGAGAAATTGATTACTATGAAAACCACATATATGTACATGGAATGATGCTCTTGAAGATTAGTTCACAATTTTAAATACCAATCATGAATTAATTTATATGTCATGCCTATAAGAGATATAAAATTAATTATCATTATGTAATTCATAATCATTAATAAATACATGACTATGGGTAAGTATTATTATTTTTATCATTTCATAATGGAGTTATAAATTAATTTCCCCAACTAAAAAAATGACATCATACATCATATCCATTTAATTAAGTAATATCTATATATTATAATTTATTAAATCATATATGCTTATATCTTAATCCCAAATTATATCAAGTAAATAATAACTTCAATCATATCATATATGAAACTTGGATTATTAGTTGGGAAACGTTTTCCCCAACTCATCATACATATTTTTCTAATATTATTCCTCTTGAAAATTAATGGACAGGGGCACTATGCTAAATGTTCCCCAAATATTATTCTAGAAATAGGAACCTAATGGGAAAGGTTGCCTATAATTTTATTTACTTACATAAGATAATTCGTGGGAACCTAATGAATTGGGTCATCCTTATTAAATAATCAAGGTCTAGACAATTTGTTTTTAGAAGGAATATCACTTTTAATAATTATAGGGATTTCATAGTCTCCCTATTCTCATATACATAATAAGAATATCATATTTATGAAGTTATCTTTTTCTTTACCTTAAATCATTACATGTATTTTAATCTTCGTATATTCACATGCATCTAGAGATTTAGTTTTTTTGTATCCAAATTCCTTCTACAAAATTAATATGTTCAAATCATATAAATGTATAAGTATTTAAACAAATCATGATTTTTTTACTTGACCTAAATTAAAACACAAATTTATCTACAAATATCCAAATAAATCGGATTCCTATGGTATAAAAAATGTTAATGTAGTGGTTTAGAATATTTTGAAATCAATAATACCCATAAGAGTATGTATGGAGTGACAGGTAGACAACTAGAACTTGTTTTAAAAAAGAATGATTCTCCAAGATAGTGAGATGTGTGACACAACATCCCTCTACACATTGTCATTTACTAAAGAGGTACATAAATTTCATCATAATTATAATTTATAATACATTAAAACTAAAATAAACTTCAAAATTCAAGCTATGAAATCATTATATACTGAATTTAGGGGTAGAAAAAATTGTTTAATGTTATACATAGCATGAAACTCTTATATACATAGTATGAAATTTTCATAAAGTTAATGTAAACAATTTAAACTAAAGTATACAATATGAATTCCTAAAAGAAAATGTGAAATCACACAGAGAGGGGGTGAATCATTGGGAACCAATATTACTAAATTCTTTCATCTATTAATTATACTACTTAATAATTGAACATCAATACTTATTATGATGAATGGATATACTTACTAATTTTCAACACATAATACCACATGAAAATAAATAAATAATCAGGAGAATAAACACAATGTATTTTTAAAAGGTTTTCAACTTTTGTGGAAAACTACATCCTTCCAACATGCGGTTCAAGTTTATGACATAGATATCTTCAAAAATAAAAAAGTTAATATATGTGGGGATGGTATCATATTTTTACATAGTGGATATCTCTTAAGAATACTATGATATCTCCCAATATCTTTTATAATCTTCTGATTTTTTCTTTATACTAGCTTTGGATATTTTACAATTAGTCCTTATAACTCACAAATGATCATGATCCTTCATCTTCTTTTGTATTTCACTACATCAACTATTAAATTTTCTCCTAAACAATGGTGTTCAACGTATAATTTGTAATAACTAACTTGAATATATAACTTTTATCATCATCTCATAATTAGAATGATCATTGTATAAATATTTCTAATACCATAACATTGTCTTTTTTATTCTAATTAAAAATAACTTTAATAGATAACCAAAATTACAACAATAGTAGAATATTGGCCTTTCTCATTCATTATTCATCTTCTTATTCAACTATCTTGATACAGAAAAAATATATTTGTTTCTATATGAAATGTTCTACCTTATCAACACCAATTCATCCTCCTTATCATTCTACTTACATATCTTATTACCTTACTAGTAATATGATATAATGTATAAGTAATTCATCATCATATTTTCTATTTTCTAATTCTACTTGTTTTTTTACACAATTCACAATATCTTCACTCTCGGAATATCAACAGCTTCTCACTCACTATATTTCAATATACCCGAAATCTATTTGATTTTTTAACCATTTCTTATTTTTTAAACATGAATAATTTTTTTCTCTTTATTTTATTCTTATACTCTACCTCTTAATAGGTTTCATGGGTTTGTTTCTCATGATTAACAGTAAATAAAAACTAAAATGGGAATACTACTTATGATCACTTCTTTTTCTCACTATGTTATGATTATTCAATTGATATTCCAAAAATAACTACACTAGTAATCATATTCATTATTTATAGGATCAATAAAGAATATTCTCATTAATTCCCCTTTAAAATATGTCTCAAATGTATCCTAATTAAACCAGCCATAAAAACATTTATAATTAATTATAAATATATATTTTTAAAAATAAAAAATTAAATACACTAACATCCCCTCAAAAACTTTAATTAATTATCCATAATTCTTAGCTTTAATCATCACCCAATCACTAACATCATGATATTTAATTACCTAAAGATCAATATAGGTATCATCTAGTTAAAATATCTAGAATTATAAAATTTTTAGAACTAGTAAAAATTACCTAATAAATATAATATATTACTCATCATATCAATGAGATTAAAAATATCTTATCTATCACGTAAAAAATTTGAGAAATATAATGTATCTTGAATTTAATATTATATGTACTTTAGAATATCATACACATCATCAGTATAGTGCCAATGCTTTTATAAATTATACTTTGTATAATCTTATATACCATTTTAAAAATATTTCATATCTTATGGAAGATATTACATATCACTCAATAAATATTACATACACTCTTGAGTATCTAATGTTTCATAGTACAACATTTCCTTTTCCTCGTTTTAGAATGAAATCAGTTATATATTTTTCATATATAGTGTCCTATAATACATATCTGAAAAAAACACTTATACATCATCTGAAAGACATTATTTTTCATGGAATGACTCCCATGTTTTTGTATATAACCTCTATATAATGTTACATATCACTATGAGCTCTAGTAATTTTCCAATATTCTATTTTAAGAAAATTGTATGTCATCTTTGGTTAATCCTTCAGCATCAAGAAAAAACTAAAAAACATATTAAAATAATTTAGGGACTTATTCAAACATTATAATGTAATCATTAATCACTCTAATTTATCTCAAAACAACTTAAATAATTTTAAGAAAATATTAAACCTTTTCAAGACACTTCAAATCAATTTTTAAATCATTATGTGACATATAAATACTCTTGTTGGGTGTTTTAATAAATATATATGGCCACATAAATTCCAGGTTCAATTTATATCATTCTGAAAATAATCATTTGAGTGTGTTAATAAACATATGCAATAGCCATCATGCGTGATAACACAATGATAGATTTTCAATTCAATATATAACCATCATTATTCACTCCACTCATTAACTCATCGATATTTTTAATATCTATTTTATTAAACTCATGATATATCACATGGTATCTTTTGATCATGTAGTACTTTATCCCTTTTCATTGATTCTAATTAAATAATATTTATACAATCATCATATAAAATGACTGTTTACTTAAATCTATATATTCTAGAATACTAATAAGGATCTCAATCTATTACTCTAATTTATATTTATAACTATTGAGTGGAGCTTCCTAAACATATACAATGGAATTAAGTACACACAACTTTTAGAGGAAGTGCAAGACACATATCATTATAGTTTATATTTTATCAATCACTTTATATATTATTTATATCACTGAAAACACTTTTAATACCTTGAGCACTTCAATATTCCCCTAACGTTTTTACACCCCTAGGAAAACTCATCTTTTATTTATTATTTTGTCTTATCACTTATGGTTTTATTCAGTGAAAATTATACAACTATTTCCTTATTGGTGAGAACTAGAACTCATAGCCATAATGACCACATTTTTTTCAATTTCAATAAAATATCAATTAAATTTGAAAAATATTATGAAGGACCATATTTACTTTATTATTTGTACTTTTCTTCTACTAAAACTTTCTACCCCTTGAAAAAAATCATCATTTTCTTCCTATTATTGACATGTTATACCAATAATAAATTTCCATATGTCTTAACCTTCCACAAAACCAACAATGATAGAAAAATCATAATATTTTACCATTATATGCAAACTCTTCATCTTTTACAATTTACTATTTTTAAGGTGAAAATTCGTCTTTTGAGAACTATTTTGGGATAATTTATTATTACATATAATTATATATACCTTTGACTTAGTTTTATATTTATAAGTATTTTTAAAAACATATTTTGAGTTATAGCCTATATTTTTCAAATAAATAGTGTTTGTGAAAATAGATTTTTTCAAGGAATGGGATAGAAATTTCATCATAGTAGATAGGTTTTTCACTTATGTTATTACTTTTTGAAACAATATTATTTTTAGAAACATTAATGGAATATCTTTTTATCTCAGCATAGTATGAAAATTAAACTAAGGTGATTTCTAGATTTATCAAATTAACCTCCATATTAAGACATTTTTGATTTTGATTGTTCTTATGATCTTGAAGATATTACACCCTATCTTCACATTAATTTTTCATCACCTTAATATGATCCTCTTGTTTTTTATAAATTATTACAAGGAGTTTAAAGGTTATTCTGTTATTTTTCATTTGATTTTATATTTATAATTCTTGAAATAAAAATAGATTTTGTAGTTTCTTCCAGATTATGGATACTCTTAATAGTAGTTTTACATATCTAAAATTTATCATCAATTATGATTTTAAATAATTCATCATCTATGGAGAGGTTTTATTTATGGATTAATGACAGCTATTCTTTGGATTTAACATGTTTTATGATAGAGTTTTAATTTAATATCATTTCTCCCAATGTATTTTCCATCACATCATATCGAACTCCTACTATGTTTTCTCATTCTGTAGACCCTTAATAAAATCCAATATATATGTGACAACGTCAACATGTACATTTTTTAAATAAAACTTTATTTAAAAGTAAAAAATCATTACGTAATTTATTATACATATACTTATCGTACCACAATCATAATTATAAAATATGATGATTTTTAATTGAATACATACCACATTGATTACCTTCAATTATTGGCCTACCCTTCTAATATTTTTAGATGTTTCTTAACATGTTATACTCTTTATTTTACTTGTTTATCAAGGTTTTGGCTTAAACCTCCACGTGTTATTTGATAGTATAATCAAAAGATTAATTCAATATTTATTTTTTATTATAAATATAAAAACAAATAGGAAAATATATTAGGTCCAATCAAAGGTAGAACCTTATGATCAGATACCAAAAACTATTTCTAGTAGGAACAATTCATCTAGGATGAGAGCATGCATGAATTTTTGTGAAACAAATTTACGAATATTTCCTCCATAAATGACCCCTATTTAAATTCAAAACTCCACACCTATTAGGGTGAATGGATCTTCTTATAAACTCCAAACACACCACACCACATTCTATGTAAAAATAGAAATGTATAGAAACAGACCATATTTTCAGATGGATTATCTATGATTTTTATGACCACATCTATACTATATTTTGGTTATGTTCATGATACAAATATCCATTAAAATAATAATGTTAATACTAGAGGGGAAGGTATCATTCTTTATCATAGAGTATATCTTCAAAAATACAAAGGTGTCTCTTAATAAACTTACTTTCTACTTATTATTTTTTTATATGAGTCATATCTTACTTAAAACGGGTTATTCTAACTCACCAATGATCAATATCATCTGTTTCCTATAGGATGTCACTAAATCAACTCTTAAATCCTCTATCCCATTAAAAGATCTAAAACTCTATATTTGAAATATCCTACACTCACAACAAAGTATTCATTGTTCTAATCATCTCAATATATAGATGATCTATGAATAAATATATTTAGTACCTTCAGGTTTTCTTATCCCTATTTAGAATCAAGAACATAATCATCCAATCCAAAATATGTAAGTAACATTATATTAGTCTTTATCATTCAATCTACATCTTCTTCTTTAAAAATAAAGGTACCAAAAATATATATGTGTGTGTTTAGAAATAGTATCAAACTTTATCAACACTTCTTCATTTTCTGCCTCCTTGTTCCTTATTCTATTATAATTTTTATGATAACAGTATATGTTGTATGATTACATCATTTTCCTCTTTCCTCTTCTACCCTTTTACTTCTTATTCTTCCTCAACACATAGGATAAAGTCTCTCTGAATATCATTAGATTATCTTTCACTTTATTTATTTGATACATAGATTCTTTACATATTAAAGTATTATCTTGTTTTTTTACATACGCACTTTATTAATCTCTTTAATTACTTCTTATACTCATCATCTGAATAAATCACATGGGTTTTTTTGCATGATTTTCAATCAATAACTGATCATAATGGATTTTTCCCCATGATCTCAACTCTTTCTCATTTTATTAAGATTCTACAATTGATCTTCTAAATTTAATTGAACCTATAATCATCTTACTTGGGTACATGATAAACACAAAAAATTAAAATTAAATTCTCATTTTAAAACATTTCAAATATATCTTACATTAAAACAATAAGCATTAATCATCACAATTTATTTCAAACCTTAATATTTGAAAATATAAAAGTAATCTCATAGTGATTATCATAACCTATGATTAATTATTCTCCATTAATGTCTTGAATCATATCCCAATAACCAGTATCATGATAATCATATTATGAAATATTATTATAATAATCATTCAAATTCAATCTCCAGAATGCCTTTAATTTTCAAATTATTATTTTAGAGACCCTGAACCCAATATCCTGGAGTTGATGTCTACTTTATTACATTATATAACAAGAAATAACATAAAAAATGACTTAATTGTTTATATTTCATGTTAAACTAGATAGATACTTTAAAATCACAATACATTTTAAAACATCAAAAACACAGAGTATTTTCATTAAAAATGAAATTATCCCCCTTATTTTATTTAAAATATCAGTAATCAAACACTTCCTAGTATACCAAGGAAAATAAAACATAATAGAGTTGTCATATTATATTATATTTAATGGTAAGAGTATATTTATTCTATTATGGAATAATACATAATCGATATGGTAATTTGAATAACAAAAACACATTCCATTTTATCAGTAAACTAAGAATGAAAAATATCCAAAGATAATTTCATTTTCAAAATATCATAAATAATAACAATAAATAAATACATAATTATGTTATTCATAATTCTATACATCATAAACATACTATTGTGACCTTTATAAACAATTTTTAAAACTATGGGTAAAAACTCATTGAATTTGGCTAACTGATTTGTCTCATGAGACCTATCAAGGCATTGAGAGACTATGTAATTATAGGACCTGAACATAAATTAATAATTAAAATGAATTAATTAGATAACGTTGTGTAAATATAACTAACAATAACATTAATATTGAAAAACTAACATATATAAAGTTAATAATTACCTAAATCAATAAACATAATCATAAAACATCCGGTGTAATGTGGATAATGTTAATAAAATTGTACAAAATTAGTTAAAATCATAACAAAACATAAAAATAATAAATAATAATAATATTAATATAACCTATCCCAAGGGGATCATAATTAAATAAAGGGTTTATGTCATTTATGAATAAGAATACCATAAAAATATCCAAAAAATATTACTTGGAAAAATAAAATTTTAATTTTGAAAAATACTTTTTTAAAACTAAAAGTTTCAAAAATATTTTTAGAATAATTTTATTTTCAAATAAACCTTTAAACTTATAAAATATTCTTTAAAACGTTGAGTGTTAATTGTGCTACTAAATTCCATTCAAGTCACACACATTAAAATAAACATTCCTTTAATGTTTTTTATAAAATCCAAACATGCATTATTTAGGAAATGAAATGAATATTCCGTTCAAAATAATTTATAAAAAGTAAAAAACAGGTTATAAATTTCGTTAATAAATAATTTATATAATTATAAATACATTTTAAATAATATTTTTATAAACCATGGAATTTGGAAAAGAACCCATTTTCGATTGAAAAGAAAAATAATTTTTCCATCTCTTAGATACATTTTCTAATTCATTTTAATGACCAAAGAGTGTAAAATGGTACTATTACAAGAATATTTCATTAATAAAGAGATTATAAGGATCTATTTTGGTTTTATGATCGAAATAATAAATAATCCCTTTATGGGAGACTTAAACTATAATAATTATAAATAATGATGTGATTATGAAATAAACCCTTACTACTTTGGTAACTTATGAATCATAAGCCCATTGTAATAAATAACCTCAAATTAAACATTATATAACATGAAAATAAATATATTCAAGATGTAACATATCAAAAGTTGAATTATATACAACATAAAAATTAATATGTGGTGAATATGGTTTATCTTACTAAAGTAAAACTAAGACGAGAACCCCTTACCTTGGGTCCAATTTCCTTTATATGAAATAGAAAATAACATATAATATATATATATATATGTGAATGTTGTTAAACTATTATAGAAACATTTTCATATATATCATTCCAAATATTATTTACCTATAGTCTTTTATCACCTGTTTAATAGAAATTCTTTGTTAAAATCTCTATTTCAGGTGATAACTGCTTCATTTTTCATGAATGTTTTATTTTGGTAATTTTTATCTATTTATTTTGATCATGTTTAAATCATTTCAATATTTTTTACAATTATATAAATATCGTATATATTTATTATATATTTATTTATAGTAATCTATAAATGTTAGAGCTATAAAATGGATTACACCGTTGATGGAGATGGTTGGTCGTACGTATGTATAGATGTTGTTTCAATTATTCTAGATGGTTAAAACGAAGGGAAGTTAAATATTAATTAAAATTTAAATAATATTTAATAAATCATATATATCAATTATATTAATCAAATCCATCATTATTAGTCTCCATGTAATAATTGACTAAAAAACATTTCACATCGATATGTGGAGGCGGTAGTCCAATCGTATGCATCAATGATGTTATTATTTTCCAATGGATTTGAAGGAATAAAATTAGGTGTGATTTTACCTTTTTATATATATTTTTATTTCATGAATATCATATTTATTAATTAATTTTTATTTTACATCCATCCATTAAAAACGTGAGTGAAAAATGAATCACATCGCTTTGTGAGGCGGTAATCCGCCATACACACGGGCGGCGTTATCGTATCCCCCACGGAATGGAAAGTATGAAGGTATATCTGATATTGAAATAATATAATTATAACAATTTTATAAATGAAATATAAATATTCTAAATCAATAGTTATATCCATCCTTGAATGTTGGTGATAGAAAACAAACTGCATTTGTTCGTGAGGTGGTACTTCACCATATACACCATCGATGGTGTCATTCTCCAGTTGATGGAAGTGGAGATGGATATGGGGGTTTCCATTAAAATAATAAAATCTAATTATATATGAGATATCTTTTTCTTTATTTTGGAATAGTTGGAACATATTATATGGTGATATAATAATAAGTAAAATTATAACGTATATGTTAAATCATTCCCTCTTCTTTAAGAAACCTATTTAGGTTTAACCTAACACCTAATATAATGGATTTCAAATATAAAAAATCCTATAAGATGTGGGGAAATAGAAAATAAATATATTTGGATTTATATTTTCTGAAATAATGGTCTTTGAGAGTGTGAATGGGGGTGGAGAGGGGTGGAATTTTATAGGTAGGGGAGGGGACATAGTGTGTATTTTTAAAAAAAATAAATTACACCCATGTTTGTATCATTAAAAAAATGTAAATTCAGGTACAATAGAATAAATATGGTAAAAATATTTCTATAAAACATGTTTTTTACATGTTTTTAAGTCATTTTAACCCTTATCTTTTTAGTTTAACCACTGATAAACTCATTTTTATCGTAACCATGGAAATTATTTTTTATGTTTTCTCTATTAATCATAGAAAAAAATTAAGTTTAACTTATTATACTATATAAATTATAATAATTAAAAAAATGTAATATTTTTTTCTAAATTCAATTTATAGAGGTTTGAGAGTTTAATTTAAAATTAAACCTATATACACGTCAAAAACTGTTTTCCAATGAAAACTTTTTTTAGTTTAAAATGTTTTTATATCAGAATTCAGTATGAAATTGATTAAAATTACCAAAATTAGTTAAATATTAATTTAATTTAATTAATTAGACATCAAAAAAATAAAATATTATTTAACATTGTAAATAATTTAAACAAAAAAGGTATTTTTCAATAAAATCATTATTTTTCATTATTTATTAAAAAATGTATATTCTAAAAAAACCAAATATTAACCAAAATATAATTTTTATTTTTATATTAGAATTTTAATTTTCATTTTAAAAATAAATTTCATGAAATTAGTGAAAATTCATTTTAAATTATGTGTTCAAATCATGATTAAACTATCTTTTAGATAAATTCATTTTTTTCAAAAAATGATTATTTTTATTTTTATTTTATTTTTATCTATATATATCCTATTATACATGTGTCAATCATATAATTTTCTTTATTTTTTTATTTTGATATATACCAACGAACATAATTTCTAGGTTATAATGATCATATTTATTGAATAATATCTTTATATAGTATCATGTTTCAATTAAAATTGGAGTTGTGTGCATCACAAGCTATCAAAGAGATTGAATTTATTTAAAAATAAATATATTATAAAATATTGTTCTATTAAATAATATTATGGCTTTGGTGTTTTGTTTTATATATACTATCTAACATTATGTTTCACTTTTAATAAATCGAGGTGTTACATTCTACCCCTGTAAATAAATTTTATCCTCACAATTTAATCTTGATCTCGGTAATCAAGGGTTTGAAATTAGAAAAAACCATTATTTGAAACCCACATTGTAAAAAGTGTTAATGAATAATCCTTTTTATAACAGACAAATGGAATTACAAAATTCATATGAAATAACACATACTAGGTTTCCAAATAGGAAAATATTATTGGGGATTGAAGATATAGACATGGAAGGAAAATTTAAAAAATTATTGAGAGTGATAGAGATCATTTGTCACAAGAAAGTGTGTGATCTAGAGAAGGATGATGACCAAAAACCATAATTCTTTGAAGGGTTTAAAGACCATTAGTTCATCATAAATTAAGGTATTATGTTAACATTTTTCTTTAAGATCCTCTACCTAGTGTTATTGAATTCCATTTCCATCTAGAATAAAATCATAATGAAATATACATAATTTATAAGTATAATTTTAACCTTTAACATATTTCTACCATAATCTCAATGGTTTCTTTAAATATTGAGAATTCCAGATAAATTTTTCATTTTTAAATCTCTAAAATAAAATTATAATGGTTCATAAGATTCCACAAGATGATATCAAGATATTCCTCCTATCATTAGACATTAACCAAAATACAATGATTATAATAAATTATCTAATAACTACCAGTGTTAAACATCATCTATTTGATAATGAATAAACCATATAACTAATATAAAATTTGTATGACCACATTCAAAGTCCCAAAATTTTGAAGGAAGGTCACTACATTGAAATTATATTCCCCAGATAGTATAATGTGCCGATTAATGTCACATTTAAATTTTTTGAATATCATGGTCACCATGAAATCATAATGAAAACATGAATAATTCCAAAACAAATTCTCATTATGTGGAATATATGTCATTTATTCAGACATTTTGTAAAATCCAACAAACTTAAACCATTAAATCACTAACCAATTTCAAGGTCATCCATACTATCCCATAAATATTTCATTATGTTCTCAACATTGGGAACATATTAAGGTTTATCCAACATCAATCATGTGTTTCTAAAGAAGTTTAGCTTTCAACTTAGTTGTTTTTCTTGGTCATTAGTACCATTTAACATATTATATAAAATCCTAGATGAAAAAGTACTTCATTAAAATCCTTAAATATTTCATAAATCTTATAAATGGATAATCATTGATAAAATACTCCTAAAAAATAATTCATGAATCACTATTAACAAACACATTAATAATTCCAATTCATCTATTGTAATAGTATAAGATTGAACTTGATCGCTTATCTTCTTTTGAGGTTTTTTTCTATGATCCTTGGAGAATTAGTTTGTGTAGATCCCCATCATATATAGTTGAAACATTGTACATAAAAGGTTTGCTTCTTACCCTTTCATTCATATGATTAAAATAATTTCTCTCCATAGTTAAATAATACTCACAATCCTTTCATGAAAAACTAGGTTGCTTCATTCAATTGTTATCATATGTGGGAAAATTCTTCTTTCACTTATTCTGTTTGTCTTGTCTTTTCTATTCCATCTTCTTCCTCTCTTACTTCCTTGTGAATCCATATTACTTATTGAATTATTTATCTTTCTTGATATCGCATGATACTATGTCATCATTTGATGATAAGTTTTGGGATACATGTTCCATTTGAAGAATTATCTATAACCCATCAAAGAAATGGTCAATAACGTACTTTGGTTTATGTATATAGTCCATAGAATTCCTTGTTAACCACGTAAGGTTTTCTTCATACATAGAATCATTTTTTTTATCTTTTTTCTAATACTTATGAATTTTCTCTCCTTCTCCAATCATAAATCATTAGAAAAATAATTTTTTAATATTAGTACCTTAAAATCCATTCACTAGATCACATTTGAAAAAATGGAATACACTGTATTATATCATAACATTATTAGACATATTGTATATTTCCAAAACTAGTTAAATACATAATAAAAAATGAAAATTTTATTCCTGGATAATCTCATAATCATAAATATCATTTCTTCGGGAATGTTCATAAAAATATTCTCAAATCCTTCATAATAGTTTATAAATAAAAAGTGAATTAACTTAAGCTTATCGCATGGGGGTGTTAAACCATGTGCACAATAAGGTATGTTGTCCTCTGTCATATAATGCTCGAATTGAGCCCAAAGCACCTATTTGGAATTATTACCCCTAGGTACATCTATACTATAACTATATCCACTTGTATTATCTAGATAGTGATGTATTTCTATCAATACCACATAATCTCTCCTATCCTAAATCGTTAGGATGTTATTCTATGCTTATCCTCAAATTAAATCAATTGATTATGTTATTTAATCTCTATTTTCCAAAATATAGTTCCTAATGTTTCTTCTAAACCTGAATTTGATACTAACTATAAAGACCCCAAACCATGAATCTCAGAGACGGTGTCTATTTTATTATATTTTCACTGGATAAAATTAACTGCATCAAAAATGTAATGTCCCCCAATCCAGCATCCTCTCATGTGGCTGGAAAGGGTTGGTTACTCAACCTCAAGCACACCTCCCCATATGCCAGAGTATTTCAACTAGTAGTGGGGGTGTGTAGAGTATAGTGGGGATACTATACCACCTACTATAAAGTGTCATAGTAGTATAAAAATTCATAATAAATCATAAATAATAAAATTAAATTCGTAGCAGATGACAACAATAAAATCCAACATAATAATCCAATAAATAATAAATGAATAATTTAATAAGGGGATAGAATGTACCTAAATTTCATTCTATAAAATTACAAGAAAAATAATAATAGACTACAACTAAATGAATCATAGTCCTGAATCCCATTTCGGTCCCATATCCAAGCTCTATCACATCCATAAATAATCAATCAACTGTAAGGTCACGTTCCCTTGTCCAATTCTACATCCATGAAATCTTCTTTGGAGCCAAATGGTGGTCCAGATATAGTGTGAGTAAAACTCATTAGGTCAATACTATCAAGTAAAAAACCAATATAATAAGGAGGGTATGCAATAAAATAATAAATATGTTCATTAATTAATTCCAAAAATAAATAAACACATCAACCTAATTTTCCCCAAGTCAGAATATCTCTGAGTGTGTATTACGACCATACCAACCACAACCATCTAACCAAATAAATCAACCTTCTTTGTAACAATGCGGTATTTTCTGTAATCATGTATTATGACCAAGATAATCAGAACCGTATAGCCATGGTATAGTAACAAAAACCAATCCAGGTCAAAGAGCTATAATCATTAAATTATTTTTTGCTCAAATCCCTATTAGTATTAAAGTATTTCTGGGTCAAATTCATATTTTCATGATAGCACAGAACTATGAAAAGACCGCTATCTATAAGAATTATAGAATATTTGTGTGCAAGTTCCTAGGATTATCCAGTTATATAAGTATCTCAGCATGGAACATAGTTCCTATCATAAAGCATAGATATCACAGTGTCACATCTCAATTCTCAATGGTTAATTATGTGAATTTATGTTTTTATTTTGTATTCTACATTCTATTCAATTCACAATTCATTAAAAACAATATCAATAAGAAATAATCCACAATTTAGGGATTTTATAATAAGAAATCACCCTATGTCACATGTCATACTAAACATACTGTAAGAAATTAGCCAATAAAACCCCATTTGAAACCAAAGAAATTCAAGGGATAATCACATTTAATTATTCAATGAATTTGGGTGCATGAAATGAGGGTTCCATCATGATATTGTATATATTGGGAATTATTAGACCATATAGATAAAGGCTAGATCCTCTACCTTTTTCCAAAGATCCTAAAATGCTTTATATGGCCAATGCCCATGAAGAAGAAGGTGTGGAAAATTGAAAAGATGTTCCTATATCAAAACAGATGAAGATCAAAACCAATAATGCAACTAGGTAAATTATTTTCCAAAATGGTTGGATAATTAAAGGTAATAATGAAGAAACATGTCCAAAGGAACATACGAGGGATTATAGACATGAATAGAGCATCCAAAATGATGTTTGGAACTCCAAAATTTCCTAGAGAATTTCCTAGTGTTAGTAACAGAATATCTATAGTGAGATGAAAATAATATCATCCACACATCATGTTTAAAGAATAATTTCGAATATTTACACATTGTGTAATGTCGTAACACATTATGTAAAATATTTTAATGGTATTTGCTAAAAAATCCATCACCTGGGATTTATTAAATTAAAATAGATAAAACATTAAATGATGTGTAATCTCTTTACACAATGTGTAAATGTTCTTCAGTTTTCTTGGCATCCCATCTTCCCTTTAACTCCTTAAACCTCCTTTAAAACATATCAATTTACCATGAACTCGTGAAATATTTAACCGATTTATATCCAAACTCCATTAATTCAAACAAGTATGAATCCCCGAACATTAGGCCATTTTCCTCAAAGAAGTCTCTTTATCTCTAAAAGTTAAATGGTCACTAAGGCTCAAATGAAAAACTCAGAGAGAAATGTACCTAGAAAGATCCAGGACCTTACAACTACCCCACCTTATAACATATCATCTCTATCAATGTGAGGTCTCCATGAACAAGTCTAGCCTCTTTGTTAATATATCTAAATATCTCTCCCATGTATCCTCCTAAACTCACCCATGCAGACACTACACTCGAACCAACTGTATAGTCTGACACTGAAGATATTTCTCACTATGATCCCCAACCCATATTTTATGCTCCTTAGAGGATGGATCAACACAAATAATGATAACTACAATGTCTATAACATTGTAAGGTATTGGATGATATCCTAACAATTGTGACATGTAGAATACATCATTCATGTAACAATGGAATTTTGGACAGGCAAAATGGTACTCCAATAGATCGACCCATGCCCAATATTTCAGATAACCTAAAAAACATGTGTTTAAGCTTTCCATGTTTCCTGATATGGAATTACCCCAAAATAGGTGACAAAAAAAGGAAAAGATAATGACCAACCTCAAATTTCTAATGGCATCTTTGATGGTCAAAATATTATTTTTTTCCTACTCTACATGGTCACCAACCAATGTCTAGTAAACTAAACTTGTTCATACATCAACTATATGAGACTAGGCCTAATTAGTGCTGACTCACCTGCCTCAATCCAACAATGAGGAGAAAGTAATGGCCTACTCTACAAATCCTCAAAAGGTTACCTTTATATTGATTCTTAGAGGATATTATTATAAAAAAATTCATAAGATCCATACATTACTCCCATGAACCAAAAAAATCCAAAACACAGGCTCATAACATATCCTCTAGAACCTAAATAGTCCACTCAGATTGACCATCATTCTGTGGATGATAGGTTGTGCTTAAAATAACATGTTATCTCAATGCTTTATGAGGACCATACAAGAATAATGATTTGAAATCATTATCTCTCTCTAAAATGGTACTCCTCAGAACACCATGCTACTGAACCACCTCGCGCAAATAAATATTTCCCAGATCATCAACTATAATGGTTTCCCTAATAGGAAATAAGTGGTACACCTAAGTTATTAGTTCTATATAAACCAATTCATAATCATTATAACATGTCATCTTGATTAATTCTATCCCAAACTCCATCCTGATATCATCTAATTTCCACTCAAGAATGGGAAAAGGCTTCAAAATCCTAGTTAGCCTCTGATGCTCAGAATTCACCGACTAAAAAGTGAAGTGTCTATCCAAAACTCTTGCAACCTCATTCTTCATTCAGGACCAGTAGTACTATTTATGTAGATCATGATATGTATTTGTTAATTCATGATGCACTTTCCATCTATAATCATAAAACATCATCATCATCTCCTCGTGTAAGATAGTAGAAACCCAGACTAATCCACAAAAAATAAGATAATTTCCTATACCATGAGATCATCCTGATGGCATCTCCCCACTATATAATTTGTATCACATAATTGATCCCTCCATATCACACAAATTCTGGATCTTAATCTATTTCAAAATCATGGGTATGATAGATGTTGAAATTAGAGCTACTCTCTCATGATATTCCAAGATATAAAAATTCATGTCTATAAAAAAAGTTCCATTATCCACCACTCATCAGAAGACTCTTTTACTACCTTTGTATACGTCTTTTATTTCAAATCATCAGCAATGATGTGTTCCTTTACTAGTGTATGAAAAAAATAAAATTTGAAAGACTAAATATACTCGATCCACCTCTTTTTGTAAAGGTTAAGGTATCGTTGAGAAAATTTGTACTTGAGGATCTTCTAATACATGTATACCACAATCCTCTCACCCAAGAGATAGTGTCTCTATCATCTCATAGAATATACCACTACTGCTAACTCCAAATCATGAGTAGGTTAATTCCTCATAAACGATATCAGAGGCCTAGATCCACAAGTAACCACACAATCCTCTGGTATTATAACTGCTCTAAGTCTAACTCCATATGTGTCACAGTACATGGTATATGAATTACCCAACACAGGTAAGGTGAGGATAGGTGTTCAGGTCATTTAGGCTTTTAGAAAATGAAAATATCTCTCAAAAACATTAGACCTAACAACCTTTTCCGCTTTCTTGGTCATCTCAAACATTGGTGCTTCTAATTGGGATAAATCTTTGATAAAATGATGGTAAAAACAAACTAAATCTAGAAAGATCCAAATTTTTATTATATTCTTGGTTTGTTTCAAAGATACAGTGGATTCAACTTTCTATGGGTCCACTTGAAATACTACCTCTAAGATGAAAAGTCCCAATAAGTACACTTCATTTATTTAGAAACTAAATTTATTTATCTTGGTGTAAACTTGATGCTCTATCAATGTACTTAGAATGATGTCAATATGTTTGGCACGATCATTTGTGGACTAGTAGTACAATTATATATTGCTAAAAACACTAGAAAATGATTGATAAAATAATGAAATATCCAATTCATTGAGGCTATAGATATCGTAGGTGAATAAGTCAACCGAAACGGCACCAATGTAGATTTATACAAGGCATACCTGCTCCTAAAATTAGTTTAAGGTATGTCCAATAGTATCAATATTGACTAATGATATCCTGATCTCAAGTAAATATTCAAGAAGATATTATCATTTCTAAAATGATAGAAAATATCATCAATTCATGGAAGAGGATACAAATTCATGATTTCTTTTTGGTTCAGCCTTTTATAATGTACACATAAGTACAAAGATCCATCAGCCTTTAGTGAATATAACTAGAGAACCCCAAGGAGACATACTCGGCCATATGAAGACTTTAGATTATAGATATTCTAATTGAAACATCAACTACCAAATCACTTCGGGAACTATTTGGTAAGCTAGGACAGAAACTGGATCTACTCATATCACTTACTTGATTGTGAACTCGAACTCTCACTCGGGTGGTAATCCATGTAACTCATTAGGGAAAACATCCTAAAAATGGTCTAACACTAGAGGAAAAGAATCCTGATTAACTCTACCATTATTTATGGAATTATTGGAAATTGTATCCTTGATAAAATATTGGTAACTTATCAGACCTTTACATCCCATTACTTTATGGGAACATTGGTGAATGAGGTGTTTTGAAAAGCCTTGGTGATTCTATTCAAAACATTACAAAATAATCAGTTTTTTCATGTTTTCAATGGTACCCCATCCCAATAGTACCTCACCCTAATGTTTCCTCATCCCAATGGATCCTCATGCCAATGAAATATCATGTTGGTGTTGCCTCACTAATGGTAAATCGCCTGGACAGTGTATCACCCTTATGATGTCTCACCCTGGAAGTGGTTCATTGGTGGTGTCTCACCCAGGCAGTCACTCGTTTGGAAGTGTATCAATGGAGGTACCCCATTCTCTAGTGCCTCTTCTGACAGTGTCTCACTAATGGTGCAAGGTTTTTCATCCTTATGATGCATCATAGCCAATGGTGCCTCTTTTCTAATGGTTTTCCATTTTAGCTACCAATGTCAGGTTTTCCCATTTTTACGACTTTTATGACCAGAATTGGTCATAATGACTAAATAGATGGATTTTAGATATGTTTAAAACTTTTTTAATTGTTTCTATAATTCCCTAAGGGGATAAAGAATTTTAATTGGTCAAAATGAGTGGTCTGGACTATATCCTCATTTAATGGAAAATCAAAACTGTATCAAAACTCGTGACTCAATTTAGATCATCCTATAGTCAATATATATTCCCCTTGTTCATTCCTTCTTACTTTCTCTCAATATGGGACTCCCCATAACCCTTTTCCCATCATATTCATGTAGCCAGGATGAGGTAATTTTTTTGTGTTTCCTTAGTGGGTTACCTGCTGTATGCACACCCCCATTTTTAGTGCAACCAATAATTTTTCATCATTCTTCTTCTGAGTAGGTTTTTCCTTCATTTATCCTAATGTGTATCATGCGGTATGAGTTTATTATTATTAAATCTAGTGAAAATGGTCAAAACCATATTAAAAAAGATAATGAATTATTTTATATTGAATTTAAAGGGGAAATGGAATGTGAATTATGATTTTACATCATTAATTGACTTCATTTCATCTATTTTGTACAATGATCTTATGGACGTACTTCTTTGATGAAAATCATCTCTATGTATTCCTTGATTGTACTGTATGAACTTCCTTTAGAAATACCCTATTGTTTTGTTGAATGGAATCAAAATAAATAAATAAATGATTAACCACATATATTTCATTAATTAATTTGATAACCCATGATCTTATGGATTCTAGGAGAACACCCTTAAATAAATAAGTGAAATTTAATAAGAGACCCATTTTGTAAACTTGAATCGGTTGTGTTTTGATATATGAGGTGATGTGTGGGATTATTGTGGTTTTTGTTTTTTGGGAATAATGTAATGTTTAGTAACCATATTTTTATATTGTTGGGGGAAGTGGATGATATGTGGTTGTATAGTGGGGTCGTGATGGGTGTGGTATGGTTATGCAATGAGGTTTTGAAACTAAATTTGTCTATAAGGTGATATAGATGTAAACTTTTGGCTATTGTGTTATGATTATGATGTGTGGTGGTTCTGTTATATCTACCCAAGTATTAATTTAATTAATACTTCATTTTAATAATTTAAAATTTGCATGTTTAATAAGGAATTTGGTTATGGGTTGTATTATTTAACTGGTAAATGTTTTTATATAAACCAATGGTTTGTAAATATTAAATAAGATATATTTTTAAATGAAATTAGTTTTCTAACCAATGTTGATTTCATGAATAAAATTTGCTGATAAAGTGGAATTTATTGATAAGATAAGGACTCTATAAAATGAATAAAATTCTAAGAATTGTATTATGTATTCTATTTTGTTTGTGTGATTTTACGCATTTATAGGTGGAAGTGAAATTGTTAGAATTCAATGAGATATTTAGTTATTGTGGTGAACCCATAGGATGGGTTTGTATGATGTAAATATATATGTATATACAATTGTATTTCCTTGTTATTTCTATATTTACTGCACCCACATTGAGCACTATGTGTTGAATATCTGCATCATCACGTGGAAGTGTCTTTCCCAAACATCCTGGTGGGAGGATGGATGGTTGTTCACCTACTTTTCCTTATTCCCACTTCAAGGAAAAATATATATTTCGTAGGATGTTATGTCTAGAGGTATGTTAGTGAATTAAATTGGGGATGTGATGTGTTATCCCATGTGTCTTCGGGAGGAGTAGTTATGTGAATTCCCAGGTGTATTTGGGATGAGTTGTGATGTGATGTCCCAGGTGTCCTCAGGATGAGTTGTTATGTGATGTTTGATGTTCCTTAATGATGAGTTGTGATTATATGTCATAGGTGTCTTTGGGATGATATGTGTTATGTTGTGAGGCCCAAGTGTGTGTGGGTTGTGTGTGTTTTGATGCCCAGGTGTGTGCAGGCGGGATGTGTTGTGGGGCCCAGGGATGTACATGTTGGATGTGTTGTGAGTCCCAATTGTGTGTGAGTAAGATGTGTCATGAGGTCGAATATTGTGTGGGCAGGGTGTGTTGTGAGGACCAGGTGTGCGCATGTGGGATGTGATGTGGTATATTAGAAATAGGTGGGATCTGCGGGATTTTTTCCATTGGGTAGAGAGTGGCTAATCATTGAGAAAGTGGTGCATTGTACCCTATCATCAATGTTCTTTAGAACATATTATACTAAAAGACTTGTGCTACTTAGTGAGAATGGATTGGTGAGGTTGGGTTTTCTTAGTATAGCTATTTAGGTGATGTTTGGTTAGGTTTTTTTCTCATAAGTGCATTATTATTCTCTTTTCACGTGCTCATGAGAGACTTTGGTTTTCGTCCTGAGTATAATTGTATGCTCATCCTATGAATATAATAACTACATTCAAGATTCAAGGGGTACTTTGTAGACTGTGTTAGACATTTCATGTTCTCTAGAGTTTTTGTTGGGTTGCTTCTTTAGCTTTTATTTCTTTTTGGGTTTTTCCTTTGGGGACATTTATATGTATCAATTATGATTAATACATACATTGGGAGAATGTTTAGATTTACTTTATATATGTTATAGAATATATTATGGTTGATACATATGATGTCCTGATATTGTTTTATTATAATGGGTAATGCCTCTCATATTGTGAGATTTGTACACCCTTTGTTCTAGTCACCATCTTCGGGCCTATTGGAGGTAGGACTCAATGGTCATTATCTCCCATTCTACATTGGTATCCCTATAGTGGTATCTATGGAGGTAGAAGTAATGATAGAATTGAATTAGAGGCTGATGGTTGAGATATAGGGTGGATTTTGGAGTTATTCACATTGAGGATTGCATGGGTTGGTTTGGAAACAATGTCAGTTGAGATTAGTATGTGACATAGGATAGCGAGACCAGATAGGACATGGGATTTTAAGGTAGCTCGTTATCCAATTAAAGGACTTTGAACATATCAAACGACCATGTGAGGTGGTACCGCTTACAGGGTAGAGACCTAGGAGAGGTACATGCATCATGATGACTTGTGTTCTTATTTGAATTCAGTAATCTTGGAAGTTATAATTAATTAAAATAATTGTTCTTCTTGATAATTGCTTCAAATTTAACATATATTTTGAGTTTGGTCATATTAATAATTTTGATTTTATCATGGATAAATTATATATATAATTTTAAACATGATATAAAAAACCTATATATTCATTATATATGTATTTATAGTGATCTATAGGTGTTAGATATAGAAAATGGATTACACCATTTTGGTATATAGTAGGTCATACTTATGCAAGAATGTTGTTTCCATTTTTCTCAATAGATTGAACTGAAGGAATGTAAATATTAATTCACCTTTAAATAAAAATAATTATGTCATATATATCATTTATATTAACAAAATTCATCCTTATTACCAACAATGTAAAAATTAAATAGAAAACATTTGACATTATTACATGTAGGTGGCATTCCACACATACGTATGAGCAACGTTATTATTTTCCCAATTATTTGAAGATAAGAAGTTATATGTGATATTATATTTCTATAATTATGTTTAGGTAATTAATTTCACATATATTCATTAATATTAATCTTACTAACTTCCATGTAAATCAAAATTGAAAAATGAATCACTTACCTTTACAAGGTTGTAATCCTCTATACATATGAGTGACGCTATTATATCCCCCAAGGAATGGAAATTAAGAAGGTATAGTTGGATTTTAATAGTATACAATGTATAAAAGAGGGGGTAAATTTTCTTATAAAAAACTAAACTATTTCAAAACCCAAAACCTGTTATTTCATTTATCAAACACAGTGAACATCTGATGATCAGATTATTATTTTTTGGACTCTGTGTTAGTCCGGTAAATAAAAATACTGAAAATTTTAGTATAAATAAAATTAAATATAAAATGTACAACATAAAATAAAACATGTAAAAATAATTAAATATAAACATTATGAAATTACTTAGTAAAACTAAATATAAATTTTATAAAATAAATGAATAGAAATTTAATCTTCAGTGAAAGGAATTCAATAACCTTAACATAAGGTGTCCATAGTTTAAATAAATCACGTCTATATTTCTCCATAAGAAATCCCTAAATATCAATGATCAAAAACACAAACCTATATTTCTAAACCTAGAATCCCTTGATGAACCTTATCAGATTTAGAAGTCTCCCTATCACTAGAATCCCTCAATCGTAACCTTGATCGGATTCAGAGAACAAATGTCAAAAAAACTATTCTAAGGATTTCACAACTCCTCACTCAGAATACTTCGAACAAAAACTCTCTGAAAACATTACAAAGAAAATTTTTAGAGTTGATATAGTATAAAACAATCTCATATGTGTTGAGTTTGTAAAATCATAATCACCCAAATCCTTAAATGAACTCATATTTATAGGAATCCCTCTAAATTTCATATTTCTTTGAATCTCGTAGTTGTTTGCAACGACTTCAGATGATCTTCACTAGACATCTTAGAAAATTATATCATTATCTAATGTCATTCAGTAGCACCTTTACATGTCTGATACAGTGGATTCTAAAAATTATTAACAAGTCTAGCTCTTATTATAAAATTCTTATTCCAATTTAATAACAAATCAAACCCACAAACTAAACCTATCAGACTAAGATACTATAAACCATCAAACCATAGACTAAATATCTTTATATAGATAGAATATATATCATCAATATGATTTACTAAATATCATTATATAAACATATTAGATGTCATCATACTAATATATATGATATATTTATATTGATAGACTAGATGTCATTAATCTGATAGACTAGACTTATCTCAATCTGAGGGATTACTCTTTTGTTAGTTTGGTGGATTTAGGCTTCTCTAATTCTAATGGATCAAACTTGTATAGAAATTTTATATTCATATAATTTATTGGTTATTTCTATATTTTATAAAATAATATTTTTTCCTCAAAAACATTCTAAAAAATTGGGAAATATAATGTTATAAAAACATATTTTGAATAATATTTTGTGATTTTCAAAACCACGGATATAAAGGGAAGAAAGTAAACTTTTGACTCAACAATACCCATCTTTGAAAATAATAATACATAGCACAAAAAGATAAAAAAACTAATTACTTTGAAACACTTATAGTCCTTATATTCATTTTTCAAAAATATATCTCTTTATATTTTATCTCCACATTTCTTTAAGACTTAATTATAGTGACACAAGCTATATTTGTAATAAATATATAATGTAGATTTAAAATTAAATATCATCATAAATGAAATCATCTCCCTGAAAAAACTATTCATAGGAATTACTTTTCCAATAATTAATTCTTCCAAATCATCTCCCCCAATTACTTCTCCCAAAACCACTCCACCTTTATGTTTTTCGATAAGAAATTTTGGAAGAAACTACCTGAAAGTTTTATTCAATAATTTCTATGTAAAACATTTTTTAATCAAAAAAATTCAATTTAAAAAATTATATAAAAAGAAAAATTATCCAATAATTTTGGAAAACATTCAATACGAAAAATAAATGTAAGAACATTCACTTTCATTCATTCAAAAATAGTTTTAATATTACAACAGGATTAAAATTTCATCAAATAAATAATTATTTCCTCCAATGTTTCCTCACAATGAATTTCATTTTCTTGATATCCTCCTAATTCTTCTCCTATTATTTTTCCTACAAATCTATTTTATCACTCCTTTCTTCCATAACTTCAAATCATTGAAATTCCTTCTAAATCATGTCAACTTATTATTTTAGATACTTGTTCTCAGAACACCCATCTTCCAACTCTATAACTCATTATTCAAGAAAATAGTAATTATTCTTCAATTATAATATGTTCAAATGTTGAGAATCCAATAAAGCCCTAAAATGCTCAACCAACTTGATCCTTTCATCAAAATATAAACATATATTTTGAAAAGATTCTATAGAATCTAGTGAAATAATATTAACAGTTTCTAACTGATCATTATGAATCTTAACATCTATTTCGGTATCATATTTCCAACTAATTTTTTTAACCATTCTTCGATAAAAATTAGAAATAATATGGAAAGATATGAATTCTTCTTCGACCTCTACTACCATTTCTTCTACAAAATTCAAATATTTCTATTTATTGAAACACATAATCTATTTGGGATTTATTTTCTTCAAGATTCAATAGTCAATAGAAAAGGAATGTAATATACTAACATATACAATGATTCATTTAAATATATAAACCTTGATTTCATTATCTAAAATTAATGAATTATATTTGAATCTGTTCAATCTAATGATACATCATGCACGCGTCTTCTTGAATTTCCTACAGAAACATCAGCCTTCAATTTTTCTCATTCGTTAACATTTACAGCCTCTAAAACTTAAATTACATCTAGGTTTTTAGTGGTTTATTATTTATCTTATACAGTAGTTTTAAACTTCTTATTTTTAATTTTTCTTTCTAAATACTATTTGTTCTCAGAAAATACTAGATCCACATTCTTCTCTAACTGAGTTGTTAAGGAATTTGTTTCTTTAGAACTCTTTTTCTCTTCTTCTTCTTCTACTCTGTATTCCACTTATAAATAAGTATCATTAAAACTATATTATTGCATTTCATATTCTATCTATCATACCAATGAATCTTTACTTATAAATTTTTTTATTCAAAACTTCATTGAAATTTTTTTAATCTCAATAACTTTGCCTGAAACTAATTTTTCATCTTCATCTACTTTACCTTTCCCTTTCTCAATTACAATAGAAACTTGAGAAGTTCCAATAACTTATTGAACCAATATGTAATATGTAATAATATTCTAAATATAATGATTATTATAATTTTATGATAAATTGGTTGAAATATAGATAAAGGAGATATTGAAAGAAAACTTTGTCCTAACAGATAAATAGTAGAAACATCTCAATGTTCTCTCTCTACACCTTCAAGTAAACTCTCTATTATCATTCCTTTATGTAGTATTTTATCTTATTTTCTATTTTCTCATCTAATTTCTACTGTTATTTAGTTATCTCTTTAAACTCTAATGCCTCATCCTTGTCTATACTAAATTATGGATCACCTGCCTTCTATTAATTTTTCTCTTCATCAAATCATTATATTCTTTTCCCTAAATTATTTTAAAATACTTTTTCATCAAAGGATAAGATAAAAATTCTTTCTGTTTCCCCTATAATATTTCGTTGATTTTTTTAACATCATATTTTAATTCACCTTTTTCCAATTTTTCCACAAACTTCTTGAGTTTTGGAACAAAAACATGTTTCATTATAGATAATGTTATAAGATCCCAGATTCTTCAAAATGTTTTTTTTGTTTATATTTCACTTTAAGTCCCTTATTTCAGTAAAACATGTTTTTATACAAGTTCATGAGAAGGATCAGGTTGTTCTGAGTGTTTGAGTCATGAAAGAGAAATAAAAAAAGATATTTCTAGGCATGTTGTACGGTTTGTGCACGGTTGGTGTAAACTATGCCGAACTCCAAGGAAATCATGAGAGGGGTGATTTTGGGATAGTGGAATGTGCACCGTTTACACATGGTTTGGAAAAATATTTTGTTAAAGCATAAAAATGTTTGATTTTGGGAAAGTGGTTCAGGCATCGTTTGGAAAATCGTACTTCCTAGTAAAGTTGGAAAATTAACAAAAATGTCACCCTAGTATTCTTAAGTCTAACTCATTATTTTCCATCTCTCTTCCTTCTACAAGCCTATATGAGAGCTTGGATGACCCAAAGTTCCCAAGGGTTATTCTAACTCGATCCTAGTCTATTTTTAGTGTTTTTGGTTGCAGATCAAAGCCTTGGGTGAGTATAATCTTCTCCTTGATTCTTTTTCTCAATTATGGTTGGTATATTTCTCTCCTCTCCTTCTAAAGCCCCGAAACCATTATTTTTCCATTTATATCTAGTTTTAGGATATAAAGGGTGGTTGAATCAGGATCTAATTCTTTGATTATTAGTGTGTCCATCAACGGATTCAAGGTAGGTGGTCTATAGGTTTTATCTCATAGTTTCGTTGTAGATTTGTGCATGTCTGACCTTGTTTTTTGTCACCACTTGTTGTTCTTAAGAACCCCTTGATATGGTTTTGTATTTTTGGTTTCAAAATGTTGAATAGATAACCTCATGGTCCCAAAGGGATGCATCAATGATGGTTTAACCCATTTAAGTCCACCCATGGGGTGCACTGATGTTTCTGGAACATAGAAATTAGCTAACTGATAGGTTCATGTGGGATAATGTAGCGCTATTATTGAGCATGATGATAGGTTTAATGGAGGTGAAAATTTAATATTTCTATTATGTTAGAGTTTTAAATGACTTAATGGGTTTTTGTAATGGTGTGGAAATGGGTTAAATTTGTTAATTGGGATTGGGGTATGCAGCTTATGAATTACATTAGAAATTCCTAAGCATGTTTTTGCATATGAAACGATGAATGTGTTAAATTGGTAATGGTATGTGCAATGGTAAAAAAATTGATTGGTATTACATAAGGGTATTTATGATTATATGTAATGGGTTGATATAATGGAATTATTGAATTGGAATAGTGAGCTAGGCTTGAGAATGGAAATTGGGATAAATGGGATAAGTGATGTAAGTGGAAAATGTGATAATATGTTATGGGACCATTTTATTTACCATATTGATTGTCATAGATTAATATTTCTATATGTATTGGTTGCATTTGGCTGTGATATAGTTAACGTGTGATGAATGGATGGATAAGCATGTGCACATTTCTTGAGTTGTGGGATAAATGACTGAGGCTCCCCCCACGGGGCGAGTTATACCGATACTCAAACTCCACCCACAATGCATGGGTTACAGAATGGTATGTAGCTCTATTACCTAAATGTTTTCATTCCACCCAAACAGAGGTTTCAATTTGAGTATATTATGATGTTGAGATGTGTTATCCCTAGGGAGGTAGGGACTTGACTTTTTCCTTTATCCAGAATGATAAATCCCATTAACCATCTGTGAATGATGTTAATTATTAACGCATTTATTAAATGATAGTGGTGAACTAAATAATGAACAATATGCAAACAATTAATTTCATACAATGTTTAGTAACAACTAATAAAAAAATTAATTTGTGGCCCCGAGTTTTCTTTTATTTACTGGGAATTTCTTTCATACTTTCATTAACTATCTGTTAGACTAGATAATTTATAGACATCGTTGGTGGTTTCCTACTAAAATTTACTCACACCCTACTTGGACCACTTTTGGGTACCTTGGAAGACTTCATGGTTGTAAATAAAGACAAGGGTAAGGTCCTTATGCTTGGAAGTTTACTCGGGTTTGGGAAAAATCATGGATGAGGTTCAAAACATGGAGTCAGCACCATTTGGGGATTCTGTTTTTTTATTTATTTTGGATTTTGTTTTCTTAGAATTATAGCATGACATTACATATCCACTACTGGTTTTTGTTTGTATCCAGTTTGGGAAATGGAAATTTATTCTTGTTCATTGATTTTTTTACCTTGTACTATTATTTATTCTTATTATCTATTGTGTATTACTCTAGTAAGTGGTAATAGTCTCCCCACATGACTAATTAGACCCTCTATACAAGTCGGAAACCACTATCATATGGGATGGAGTGCTTGAGGACATGTGATGACTGGGATTGGGGTACTAGTTAGTGTATCTTAGGTCAGGGACATTATAAATTGGTATCAAAGGAGGTTTTTCTATGAGTTACTATTTTGGAATGGTAGAAAAGAGTTTAAGAAGGTGTAGGGACTTAGTAAATATATCATTCCTAGGGGTAGATAACCAAATTTGGAGGAAACCTCAAGTCACCCTAGGTGGTAATTTTTGTTCTTATTGTGTGTTGTTATATATGAAAATATTTGACCATTGGGTGATACACTTGTTGTGTTATGTGACAGTTTTGTGATATTTTTCTTGTGGATGGAATGACATGAGGTTGTCCATACATGCATCATTCTAGGAACATATTTTTATAATTAACATGAATCGTTGTATTGATACACACGGGATGGGTTAGAGACATAGAGGGTAGAATGCCTTTGACTTTCTTAAAATGGTAAAAATTGATTTTTTTACAATTGTTAAATAATAACTAAGGGGACATGTTTCATAAAGGGTGGCAAGATAATTAAAATGTAATTGACATAAGATTGTATATGGGAATTGTTTTATATGGTGTAGAATTTGAGGCGTGTAATTGTGCGAGTAAGTTATCTTGTGTTACCATAGTCCTCAGTAGAGGTTGACAATGGTAGTGTATAGGGTATGATAAGGCATGTTTGGGTGATGTGGGAAAATTGTTTTTTTATGGATAGTGATGAGTCTTCCCTTATATTTTATAAATCTTTATGTTTTGTGTTATAAGTCTTGTGTTTGGAATTGTAGAGAAATTTCATCATGAAAATTTGTGTCGGTTGGGCGATAGGAGGACATTGCTAAGAACGTTCCCCCAGTAGTGGAGAAAGAGGATCTGGTGGATCAAGTTTTTAGGGAAGATCAATAATGTGATAATATTGCATTTTTTATGTAGATGATGTAATGATACCCATGGCATGTCATTCCAAGTATGATCGAGTTGACCAGGGAGTTTCAATTGAAACACCCTCCAAACAATACCGGATATGGTGGGATAAAGGTAGTATAGATTTGGATAGAGTCTATCTGAAGTATTATTGATCATCTATAGGGTCCTCCAGAGAAGTGAGTAATGTTAGAGGCCGACATGGTAAGAGGTAAGTCCATGAATTTTTTGGATATTATTGTTCCAAAGGATCCGGTTAAATGAATAGCATGGAAGAATTTGAGGGAAATGTTTCAAGAACATTACTACCAAAAAACCTTGAGGTAGGATAATGATACGGATTTTATGAATTAGACTCAGGGGGATACATCAATGATGGATTATTCTAGACATTTCATTGACTTTAACCTATTCATCCTGATGATGGTTGGAGATGAGGCGACTATGGAAAAATGCTTCTAGGATGGGATTAGGCAAGAGATTAGGTCCCATGTGAACATCTTCCATATGAAGAGTTTTTTAGTGGAAGTGGACTAGGATCATATATCAAAAGGAAATAGGAAGGGAGATTCAAGAGTTGGACTTATGGTACCAACTGGGCAGACATTTGGTCCATCCTCTGAGGGAAGGAAGTGTTATTTTTTAAGTTTCTATCAGGGAATGAGTGTGAAAATAGTCAAAAGAGAGGTTCATTTTATCAGGGTGGTGATCGGGTATTCTTTTATCTGTGTGGCAGACCATGTAACATGTAGATCTAGTTTCCCCAACCACCAGTTAAGTTCCATTCCTCTTATAGTTTGGGACATATACAAAGGTTCTGCAAGTACCCTCGGTATTTGGGAATATATGGCAGTCAGAGGAAGATAATGAGTGCATGAAGGGTATTGATCACCCTATATCCGGCAGGTAGTTGGATCTCCACTAGACGTACTGGTTGGGGTGGTGGATGTAGAACATCGAGTTGAGATCATCCATACTAGCAAGGGAAGGAAGTGTAGGGTGATCAAGTTGGATCTTAGGGTAGAGGGATAATAAATCATCATGCATTTAAGTCTACACCTAGAGGTGGAAAGGCTATAGAATCTATCATTTGATGTACAATTCTTGTAGCTTCTAGACATATTAATTCTCAATTTGATGTAGGTTTCACACACTCTTTTAGCTCGTCATGGTTCATTGTTGTGTTGGTCCTATCTGTGGAACAAGTGTGTGGAGTTTTTTTATTTGATACTTCATTAGGGGTGCGAGATGAGTATATTAGATATTTTAGAGGTTGTGATTTAGAGTTTGTTGGTCATCATTTTCTATGGAACCAGTTTTCCTCGAGATGTCATGTTTTCACATGATTTTGGTAATGGAGTGGTTAGTGTTGTATCAGTTCCATATCGATTGTTACCATTGTTTGGAAACATTAATGACTCCCAATGGAGATAATTATGTCTTCCCTAGTGAGTGGGTTGTTCGAGCAGGTTGTGTAGGTCCAATTTTTCAACATTAGGGAGAAATCATGGCCCAAGTGGCATGCCTCATGCTAGATGGAGGGGAAAGGTGACACCCAGTTTTCCCTACAATTGTAGATAAATTTAAGGATATGTTACCTTATGATTTCTCCGATCAACCACCAAAGATATATATTGAGTTTTCAATGGAGGTGATTTTATGGGAAGAACCATTTTCTATTACACCATCTAGAATGGTCACAGCAGAACATTAGGATATTAAGGTTCATCTAAAATAGTTGGAGTAAAAGTGATTCATCCATAATAGTATGTCACCAAGGGGATTACTCATGTTGTTTTCTAAGATTGTTGAAAGTTCATTGAGGTTATTTTTATAATATAGATAGTAAACTAAAATAATGGTGAAGAATCGATATCCACATCCCAGAATTGTTGAACTATTTGGAAAATTGAGGGGTGCCTCAGTTTTCTCTAAGATCGATTTGAGATTGGGATACCACCAGTTGAGGGTGAGACCTTCGAACATACTGCATACAGTTTTTTGGAGCAGGTATAGGTTTTATGAATTTGTGGTGATGCTATCTGGACTATCCATTGCACCGGATACAATAATTTCAATAATGAATCATATATTTCACACCCAACCCTATTGATCAGTTTGAGGTTGTCTTTTTTGATGACATCATGGTGTACTCATGAACTCTTGACGATCATGGAAAACATATGGACATCATCCTGAGTGCACTAAGAGAGCATATGATTTACACTAAGATAACAAAATTTTAGTTCTATATTGATAAATTACATTTCAAAAGACACATCATTTTTTATTATGGTGTGTCAGTGGATCCAGAGAAGTTGTAGGCAATGGATTCTTGGGAGCAGCACAGAAATGTTTCTGATATTTGGAGTTTTCTGGGTTTGGTCGGTTATTACCAAAGGTTCATTGAGGATGTTTCCCATTTGGAATCATAAATATTAGGATTAAACAAGAAGGGGTGTTTTGTTTGAGTGGTAGGATTCATATGAGACTAACATTCAAGAATTGAAGAACTTGTCGACTACCATACCGATTATGATCATACCCTAACTGAGTAAGAAGTACACTTTGTTCTGTGATGTTTTTAGTGTTGGAATCAGGGCAGTTTTGAAGGAGGATTACTGGGATATAGAATATGGTTCAATAAATTTGATACCACATGAAAAAAATTACCCTACCCATGACCTTGAGTTATTCGTTGTGGTTTATTCCTTAAAGTTTTGTAAAAATTACATTTTGGTAGAATTATGAATGGTGTTTTATGATCATAAATGTTTGAAATATATATTATCGCAAAGGGATTTGAATCTTTGATGGTAGAGGTGGGTCAAGAACCTAAAATACTTTGATTTTGATTCAGTTCACACACAAAGTAAGGGGTAGTGTTAAAAATTCATTGAGTCGGATGACTCAAAATTTGTTGATTTCGGAATCTAAATATGAGTGGATAATGATGGATTTGTTTATTGAGACGAATCTAGAGGTGTAGTATGGGCACATAAAAATGAAAATTGTGTGTATAGAGTTTTATTATATTATTTTGATCTAGGTCAATAAAAATCTACTGGAGGATCCAAAGTTCTTGGATTTAAAAAATTCATAAAGGTGGGGAGTCACCTTCTGGATGGGATGTGGGTGATGACGGAATTTTTTATGTTTGAGTTTGTGTTGTGATGTTGAAAAGTGTTTAAGAAGACTTGATGTGTGAGTTCTATACATCAAAAAGGGAATTACAACCTTGACAGACTAAATTGCATCATGATCTCCATTGGAAGTATTGGTGTTCGGGAATGAAGAAAGAGGTTGTGGGTTTTGTGGTGAGAAGACTCACGGGTCAACATTTAAAGTCCAAACATCAACACCCAGGCAGTTTATAAAATTCATTTCCTATCTTGGATTTGAAGTGTAATGATGTAACGATGGACTTCGTAGTGGGTTTTCTAAGGACTCCCTAGAAGAACAATGTAATCTAGGTGATTGGGGGTTAGTTTACTAAAGTGGTTCATTTCTTGTCTATCCATGAGACTTACACAGTTTATCAGCTGGGTGAGTTATATGTTCGAGATATAGTGTGGTTTCATGGTGTTCTTAGAACCATAGTTTTGGATTCTGATCAACGTTTTACATCACGTTTCTCATAGGGTCTACAAAATTAACTTGGTACACAGGTTTTTTTTAGGACAGATTACCACCCATAGACTGATAGAGAGTTAGAGCATACAATTAATGTGATGGAAGAAATTTTTATATCCTTTATATTGGATTTCATTGGTTCGTGGTAGAATCATTTATCTCTTTTTTAGTTTTATTAAAATAATAGTTTTAATTATATGATTCAGATAACACATTTTGAGGCCCTCTATGAAAGTCCATGTAGATTTATGTTGTGATGGTTAGAATCCATGGAGTTTGAAATGTTAGGTATGAGTATCATACAGGAGACCTCATAAAAGTTTTGGTTGATTCCTAAGTATATGATGAAGGCACAGAGTAGACATAAGTCATATTTAGATCATCATCGTAGACCACTCGAATTAATGGTGGGTGATAGTGTGTTCCTTTTGTTGTCACCAAGGTTGGGTCACCATTAAAACCTAAAACAAGGAAATTTGGTTCCCAAGTATGAAGGGTCATTTGAGATTGTTGAGAAGATTGGGCTGGTGGCATAGTGAAGGGACCTTCCAAAATGGTATAGTGAGATTCATGATATTTTCCATATTTCCCAACTCAAATAGTATAACTCTAATCCATATCACATGATAAACACTAATGACATCAAACTTGAGGTTGATTCGGCCTTTGAGGATCATCTAATTCATATTATGGATCATAGTGAGAAGATATTACAGGGCAAGGTTGTGCCTTTTGTTAATATTCTATGGCATCATTGAAACATTCAGGAAGAAACTAAGGAGTGAGAATCAAATATGTGGGCTCTGTGGCCCGATCTCATTTCTTTTGAAACTCAATGATTCTTAGGAAGGGAAGTTTGAGTATAAGCTGTCATAAGTTGGGGAGGTTGTAACATCTCGGATTCATCATAAGGTATGTTTTGTTTATGTTTTAGTTTGAATCCATTATTTTGGTAAAATAGTTTTTTTATGAAGTTTATGAGAAGGATCTAGGGTGTTCTGGGGGTTTGAGGAATGAAATAGGAGGAAAAATGTACTTTCTGGGAATGTTTCATGATTTGAGAGTGGATGGTGAAACCCATGTGGAACTCTGAGAAAACTATGCGAGGGGTGATTTTCTGAGAGTGACTCATTCACAGTTAGGGAAAGTTTTGGAAATCCTTGCTGGAAAACCATTCGAAGTGGTGATTTTGGTATAGTGTCTCATGTAGATTTTTCATATGGAAAACTGTGCGGGTAAAGAGTGTGACCCTGTAAATTTGGAAAAATTACAAAAAATGCCACCCTAGGATTTTTAAGTCTAACTCAATATTTTCCTCATCTCTTCCTCCTGCAACCCTATATGTGAGATTTTACAACCCAATATTCCCAAGGGTTATTCTCTTTTTATACTAGTCTATTTAGAGCACTTTTGGTAGCAGATTGAATCCCCAGGTGATTCTAATCTTCTCCTTGCTTCCTTTTCTGGATTAGGGTTGGTATCCTTCTCACCAACCCTTATGAATCCATAAAACCCATATTTTTCTAAGGATATCTATTTTGAGTCTTAAAAGTGTGGTCGAATCATGAGATAAGAATTATATTAGATGTGTGTACATTAACATATTCATGGTAGGTGGTCTGTATGTATTATCCCATAGTTTTGTTGTAGATTTGTGCATGTACAACCTTGTTCTTCGTCACATATTATTGTGATTTTGAACCCTTTGATAAGGTTTGGTGTTTTGGGTGTCTAAATGGTGAATAAAAACCCTCATAGTCCCCAAGGGATTCATTGAGCATGATTTAACCCATTTAAGGCCACCCATGGTGTGTGCTGATATTTCTGGAACCTATAAATTATATAAGTGCTAGGTCATTTTGGGATAATGTAGAGCTCTTATTCAACATGTTTATAGGTTTAATGTAAGGGAAAATGTAATATTTTTCATGTTTTTAATTTTTAAATGACTTAATGGGTTGTCGTAATCGCATGGAAATTGGTTAAATTGGTTAATTGGGTTTCGGGTATGCAGATTATGAATTACATTGAAAATGCCTAAACAGGTTTCTGCATATGAAATGGTGAATATGTAAAATTGTTAATGGTATGTGAAATGGAAAAAATGTTGAATGGTCTTACATAAAGAGATTTGTGAATATATTTTTAAGGTCATGATATAAGGGAATTGATGAATATGAATAGTGAGCTAGGATTGAGAATGAGAATTGGGCTAAATGGGCTAAGTGAAGTAAATAAAAAATGTGATAATGGGTTATGGAACAATATGATTTACCATGTTGATTTTTATGAATTATGATTTATATATGTAAAAAAAATTTGGTTTTGATATTTTTTGTGTGTGATGAATGGATGGATAAGCATGTACACATGGCTTGAGCTGTGAGATAAAGGACTGAGGCTCCTCCCACGGGGAAAGTTGGATTGATTCTCTAACTCCACCCTCAATTTATAGGTTAGAGAACGAGACTGATCTCTATTCCCCTAATGGTTTCATTCCACCCATACTGAAGATTCGAAGTGAGGATATTGTGATGTTGAGACAGATTATCTCTAGTGACATAGGGACATGACTTATTCTCATATACCTAATGATAAATCCCATTACCCTTGTGTAAACAATGTGAATGCTTAACCCATTAATTACATGTTGGTAGTGAACTAAATAATGAACAAGATGCAGATAATGAATTTGTTACCATGGTTAGAAACATCTAATAAATAATCGTTAACTTGTGTCCCTGATTTCTCTTTAATTTTCATGGAATTTCATTCATACCTTCATGCACTATATGTTAGATGGGATATTCTATAGACACCACTGGTGATTGCCTAATAAGTTATACTCATACCCTACTTGGGACACTATTTGGTAACTAAGCATAATTCATGGTTTTAGGTCAGGACAAGGTCAAGTGCCTTGTGTTTGGTGGTTGAGTTAGGTTTTGAAACAAGGATGGATGAGTTTCCATACATGGATTCAGCACTATTTGGGGTTTTTTATTGACTTTATTTTTGGTTTTTTCACTTGGAATTATAGCATGACATGACATATCTACTTTTTGGAATGGTTTTTACCCGTTTTGTGAAATGGTTATTTGTGATTGTTCATTGTTTTTCTTACCTTGTTCTGCAATTTAGGCTTATTATCTATTGTGGATTACTCAAGTAAGAGGGTATAGTCTCCACACATGAATAATTAGACCCTTTTTATAAATTAGTAACCTCTAGTGTACAGGGAGGCACACATGAGTTCATGTGATGACTTGACTCATGGCATCAGTTAGTAGCTCTTAGGTCTGGGATGTTACATTGTTTTCTCACTAATTAAAGTGTCGTTTTTCCACATAGTGACTACTTAATTTATGATTTGAATCACTATAAGGTAGTTTAACAATATCTTATTTATGAAACATTGAAATTGAAAAATTCTTAACTTCATTTTTCTTTCCATGATTTACAAAATTTACAAGAAAATATATTTGGCTAAATTAATCTTCCTCATTATCATAAGAAAATACAATACAAATATATTAATAATTATTAGTATATCTCTATCTCCCTTTCTTATTATTAGATATCTCTTTATCCCTAATGAATCAACCCTTGCATTCATTATTGAATAAAATAATTTAATTACTTTTTAAAAAAATGAAAATAGAGGATATTCATCATTTACTATTATAAAACTACACCTCATATATGGAAGATTATGTGTAACAATATAATCTTCGCCATCTTGAGGGACTTCAACCAAGTTTGATGATTTTTGAATATTACATTTACAATTATGACCAAACAGATTAAAGATAATAACATCCAAATCATATTCTTTACTAAATTTAACTAATGAGTAAAATTATTCAACAATTTAGTGGTAGTGAAGGCTAAAATATTTCTTTTCAACATGGATATTTTCCTAACCTTGAAAATTAATTATTATCTTAATAAAATAATCTATCTTGTCATAATGCTTATTTTCAATTAATCTTTCTTTAACCACTTCTTGGTTTTCAATGTATTCTAGATTATACTTCTTGGGAATATAACTGATTGAATAACATTATTGGATGAATAAATATCTAATGAGACAAATGTTAATGTAATAGATTGACCAGGAATTTAAAAACTGAGGTTTTTCAGCTGTTCTAAAAACCTATGTAGAACATGGCGACCAACTCACATATTTATAAGAATGGGGTGATGATTCAAATTCCTAAAATCTAATTTCTCAGATTGAATTCCAATATTTGATCCAATGATCATAAATTGCCCTTAATATTTTAATATTTTACTGATCTCGTTAATGTTGTTTGTTTAAAGAATTTTGTTTCAGATACAGCTATTATCTAGAAATTAACATATTTTTAAACTTAAATTAATTAAATTTAAAAAATATATATAATATATAAAACATTATTGGAAAATTATGAGGATTACAAGTTACCTTTCTAAGTGAATATATTACTTCTATAAGAGGGTCATTATGGAAAACTGTTCTTCTTGGGTTTTTAGAATAAAACTATTGTTTTAGAGAAATAGAATTTTTTGTAACACTAATGTTACAAAGGGGAAAAAATTGAAAGAATAATTTTTATATATTCTAAAAAACTTTGAAAAGATTAATTTTTACTTATTTTAAGAAAAATTAAAACTGAATATGTTTTCAAAAAACTAATGTTTATATATAAAACCAATGCATATGTACTCCCCCTTTGAATAAGAGTTCATTTATGTAATGATATTGGTAAAAAAATTAGTAGATATTAAAGGTAATTTAATATTAATCATACCAAGATTAAGATTGATAAATTCAAATATATATAAAATAATTGGTTTACTGAAGATATCATTATGTCATAATTATGTTCTAATGAATAATAAAATGATATCTTCCTTATGTGTGTGCTCTCAAAGAAAACAGTGTCTTATATCTATGTTCTTTTCTCATGAGTTATGTTATGGTTTTTTACTTAATTAAATGGAACAATTATTTTCATAAAATATTTTTGTTTTGCTAAAACTCATTTATTAATCCATGAGTGTGGGTTGCATCAACCACACTTGAGGACAATAACTTCCAGTAATCACATATTTTTTTCAGCAGTAGAAAGTAATAATAAGTGTTTTTTTTCTTTCAAAACCAAGACAATAAAGATTATTTTAGGAAATGAAATGTTATATATGTAGTTTTATATCTATTATACATCGACAAAATTCAGCATCCAACAAACTTCTTAATTCAAAATTATCTCTATATTAGTAAAATTATCCTAAATCCATTTTTCCCTTGAAATAATGAAAAAAATAATTTTATCAATTTAGGATTTTTCTCTTTTTTAGTTTCTATATATCATAAAAATAGTTATATATAAAACATTAAATCTAGTCAATTAGATTTTATTATAAAAACCTTTTAATCATTCCTCTAAAGATCTATTGATCAACTGGTTTCTCAGTTTCATCAATATCAAAAGTATTTGAGTTTTTTATTGGAGTAGTAATACATTTTGTATCGTTATATCAAAATTTATAAAGAATATATTTTATATAATTACATTAAGATTTATATGTTCCTTCTGGTATTTGTGAAATATGAAAACTTAGAAAGAATATTAGTTCACCCATCATGCTCATTTCAACCTCAAAGTTCATAATATCTATAAAGGATTCTACTAAACATTATTGGGTTGAGCCAAATATAATGTAATAAACCTAAATTTGAAAAAAAAATTATTATTTTAGGAACTTCATTTATTTAAAAAGTTGGATCTACATGTCCCTTAACAAAGTTATTTTGTGAGAAAAAAACAAGTAAACCCATCATAACAGGGTTTAGGTGATTATTTAAGACATTAAAGTTTCATTTTAAGTTTAAAAAAATGTTTTGAATATTTTTTATTTTTAAAACATGGGTTTTCTTATGCATAAAAATCCTCTTGTACATATCCTATAAGAAATGAACACTTCACATCCATTTGAAATATTTGAAATTTAAGAATACTACATAATGTAGAATTGTACGAATAGCATCAAGTATTACTACTAGAGCATAATTTTATTCATAATCTATGCCCTCCTGGTGATTATATCCTTTAAAAATAAGTATATATTTATTTATAACAATAATACCATTTTTAACACACTTTTTCCAGATAAAATATTTTACTCCAATTACATTAGGATCTATTGGATGTTCATCCAAAGTCCAAACTTGATTCCTATCAAATTCATTGTATTCATCCTATATTTCTTTTATCTAATGTTCGTCATCAAAAGATTCGTCTGGAGTATTAGGATATAATTCTGATAAAATGAAAAAAAATCATTTCATAAAGAACTTATTGTTCTAACTGGTTGATCTACATTACCAATGATATTATTACTGTGTTAGTTTATAAGGATTAATTGATTCCTTGAATTTATAAAAATCTATTCTTCAACAACTAGTTAAAATTATTCTTCAGGTAAAACTTCATAAAAAAATTCATCAGCTGTTTTCTCATGGGAAGAACATTAAAACATAGGTAGGAAATTAGTTTTTGAAATAATATCCAAATATGTCGGTGAAGATTGTTTAAACACAAAAGTATTAGTTTTATCAAATTTTATTTTTACTATTTCCTCAACAAAGCAAGTTTTTTATTAAAAAACTCTATATTCATTACTAGTTTTATAACAACCTAAAAAATATATTACATCATCGGAATTTGGAGAAAACTTATATAAATTATCATTATTATTAAAAAGGAATAATTTTCATCCAAAATCATTGAAGTAGGAAAATTTTGGTTTCCTTTCATTTTACAACTCATTATAAATTTTATTAAAAAATGGTCTTATTAAAACACAATTTATAGTATAACAAAAAGTACTAACTACTTCACCCCCAAAAATGTTTGGGAACTAAGTATTCACTTGGCATGGTTTTAGTAATAACTTGAAGTATTATATTTCTTATTTCCACTTAACCATTTTTTTGGTAGTTCTAGGTGTCTAAAAGTTATCTAAAAAACCTTTTTATCTATAAAATGTTTCAAAATTGTAATTAAAAAATTCTCTACCATGATCAATACAAATAGTTATCAATGAGAGATATTACTCATTTTTAAATCTGGGGAAAAAAATTTTAAAATAGCAAACACCTATAGTCTTCTATTCAAGAAAATAGATCCCAAGTATATCTAGACTGATCATAAGATAAAAAACACATTTCAATTTCCACTGATATATCTAGTTTGTATAGAAATAAATAATTCCATGTGAAATAACTATAAAGAATAATAATTTTAAACTTCACTGATATACTTAAAACATGACTTATGTTACTTTCCAAATTTACAAGGATAACAAACTTTTTAAATATTAGACATAGTTTCTGGTATATCCTTAATTAGTCATTTCTTAGGAAACTTAGTAAAAGTTCTTACAATACTACATCTTAATATTCTATTCCATAACCTATATTAATCTTCCATTACACTAAGAAAAGGTAGATCTTGGATCCTATTGTCTACTATGTTTAGTGTGTAAAAATTCTTATACTAATTGCAAGAAATAATAAATTCATATTTAGAACTATGAATAGTATATTTTGTATTCTTTAAGATAACAAATTATCTATCATTACATAATTGTCTTATTATAATAAGGTTGTGCTTAAGTACTATAAAAAATAAAACATTTGAAATTATGTATTTTCTAATAATAATAATGTTATATATTCTAATGATTTATCCTTGAGAATTGGAACCAAAACTGACTTTTCACCTCTCATATTTATAATCATCTTAAAGAAGTATTTTTTTTCTAGTCATGTGTCTAGAGAAACCACTTTCCATGTACCAAATACTATTGTTGTTGGCACATTCTTTATTTTCCAACAAAAACATTATCATTTGAGAACTCGTAGTTTCTGGGGTCTGGTAATATTTGATAGTTTTGTTTTAGTTATCTATACTTTTTTAACATTACTATATTTTGAAAATGTTAATTATTTTGAAAAATAAGTTTTATAAAATAATAATTATTTAACTTTATTCAAATAACATTTATTCTTCCAGTAACCACTACATTGAAATTTAGTGAAAAATGGTGAACTTTTCGAAAAAAAAGTAATAATTATTAAAAATTGGTTTTCTATTAGTAATATCCATTCTAGAAAAATCTCTATGACTTTTAACATGATTATGAATTTTATCAAAGTTTTAATTTATAGTGGTAAACTTTGACAAAAGCATTTTCAAACTGAAAATTTTATCATTAAGTTTTACAACTAAATTCTTTTCCACAATAGTAGTTGTAATTGAGCTATGTTTTTCTATATCATTTTGTAAACTACTTTTTTCAAATTATATTTTTTATTTTAAATTGAATGATTATTCTCATAATTATATTTATTTAAATAATTATAAATATATAATATCTTAGTAGTTAAAGTAGAAATCATTTATTTCCATTTTACAAGTTTTGCCGAAGCAATTAAATGTTTTTTATAAATTTAACTATTTTCATTTTCTAGTAATTAGAAAATCATGAAACCTTTCCAGAACACCATAAAATTTTATTTTATTCTGATGAAAAATAATTTATATCAGAATATTTAGAAATATTATCATCATTACAATCAAGGAAATTCAAATTTAATGTAAGATTTGTTAAAGATTCAGATTTTACCATATCCATGGATCATTTATTAATATTTGGAATTTCTGCATAGAATTCAATATCCCTATACCTTGCACTATAATTATCTGATGAATTCTCAGAAGAGATGTATCCACCACAATCACTCCATGTATTTGATGCTTTTAGACACTTATCTAACCTGATATATCTAGCCTTCTAATATTCATAAAAAATAACTTCTGGAAAAAAAATTTATCACTTATTTCCTTATGATTATTAATATATATATTTTGAAATATTTTCTTCAAACTATATTTTTCTTAATTTTCACAAGATTACCCAATTTTTTCCCTATTTTTCTAATGAACTAATTTCTAACTCAACTATACCATTTATATTTTTAGAAGATTATAAAACATTCCCTGTAGACTGAAATTTACAAGGAAAATTAGAAGTTATTGAAAAAGAAACTCCACCATTATTTTTCTTCATCTTTTTTAAATATATTTTCAATATTCCATCATAGTGAATTTGAGTTCCAATTAAATCATCATGAATCCAATGATTAATACTTATTGTATCATTAAAAGTTGTCATTTTTTATTCTCATTCTCCATCCATTACCTTAATAATCATTTCCACTATGATTTAATTTGTAAGATCTTTCTCATCAAGATATTATAAATTATATACAATAATCAAAAATCCTTGTTTCATATTAGAAATATTTTTTCCAAGAAGAAAATCAAATACATTATAATCTTCCCGAAGCATAGGTATTTTAGTTTTAATAACAAGTTCCCAAGTGACTTACCTCCATGTCATTCCAAATTTTATTTATGACTAAACAATATGATAACTGAATATATCTGTTTCTATTCATAGAGCATAATAGAGTATTTTTTAAACTATAATTCAACAAATATTCTTATTTTTTCATACTTTTAAAAGTAGCAACTTCCTTCTCATAAATCTTGAAGTTATCTGACTACATAAAAAAATCCTTAACACTAGTATTTATAAAAAACACAATTGTATTGTCTCTAAAATACTCATAATCAACACCTTAAATGTTTGGTGGTTTTCTAGGATTTATATTCTTGAGATTACTTGTATTTAACTCAACCATATTATAAAAATAAAACAATTTCAACAATTCAAATTTTAATGTTACACTATTTTATAAATAAAAAGTTTATAATAATATTTTACAAACTTATAAAACATACAGTATAATAAAAAATGTAATAACCAGTAAGTAAAGTAGTAGAACCTTCTCTGATAAATATTTCTAGATTGTAAGAGTATAAAATGGCTATAAAATTGGATGTGAACTATAGTTAAAAAATTTAGAATAGTTAAAAAATTTAGAATAGTGAAAAACCCAAAACCTATTATTTATTTTATTATACAGAGTGAATGTCTTATTATTAGAGTAATATGTATCAGACTGAGTTTCATTCTAGTAAATCAGAAAATTAAAAATTATAGTATAACTATCTTTTAATACAAAGTGTACAGTGGAAATATAAATGTTAGAAATAAGAAAATAGAAAATATGTAATTTTATTTAGAAAAACAACATTGAATCATTATAAAATAATAGAATATTGTTTAAACAATTAGTGAAAATAAGTCAATAACCTTGACTTGATGTCTCTGCAGTTTAAACAAAAATTTTAATACTTCCTTTATCTATATAAAATACCTTGATATATATAATCGGAAACTACTATATATTCCTATACATGGGAGACCTCGATCAGCTCGATAATATCCATAAGTCTTTTTATCCCCATAATTCCTTGATCAAAACCTCAATTACTTACAAAAAAATGAAAAAAAAACTCTTCTAAAGATTTTATGATTCCTCACTCAAAATTCTTAAAACACAAAATATCTAAAAACATTACAAAAAAACTATAACGACCAGTTATATCAGTGAAAAATATCAGTCAATTTTATTTTTGAAAACTATCAGATCCCGCCTCCTCTAATACACTCGTATTTATATACACCCCTCTAGCTGCTATATTTCTGTGAATCTCAAAGTTGGTTACAGCAGCCTTATATGATCTTCACTACAAAACTTAAAAAACAATATCTTCATCGAATGTCATTTGGTAGAACCATTATAATTTTGTTCCATTGTATTTTGAAAATTAGCAATAATTTTAAATCTGATAATAAACATTGTATTTGGATATAATAACAAAATTATCTGATGGACAAAACTTGTCGTATTGATAGATTATAAATCGTCAATCATATAGGCAAAATATAGTCATACATATAGATTTGATATCAACAGTTAAATAGAATAATTATATTCATATAAATTTATTAGATATTTTTATATAAATATATAAGATATATTCATACCAATAAATATTATATCATCAAAATTATTGACTAGTCTTATATTAATCTAATGTATTAGACTTCTCTTGGTCTGATGGATTTAGACTTATGTCAGTCAAATGGGCCAAAATTGAATGGAATTTTTATATACTTTTAGTTTAATGTTTATTTCAATATTTGGTAAAATAATATTTTTTTTCTACAAAAACACTCTAAAAACATGGTAAATATATGGTTAGTAAAACATATTTTTAACAATGTGTTGTGGTTTTGAAAACTGAGGATAAAATGGTTATGAAGTAAAAATTAGACTCATTAGGTATATTTGATATCATAATTAAATAATTATCATAATTTTATAAATATCATATTAATATGTTAAATCTATTATTATATATATCCTTGAAAGGTTTTGATGGAAAAAAACTACATCAATTCACGAGGCGGTAGTCCTCCATACACTCGATCGATGGTTTTATTTTTCATTTGATGGAAGTGGAGATGGATGTGGGTTATTAAATTAACATAATAATATCTAATTATATAAACATATATATATATATTGGTTTCATTATTTATGAATAGTTATAAAATATTACATAATGTTAGAAGAAGAAATAAAATGGAAACACATAGTTAAAAAATTTAACACTTCATCTGAAAACCTCTTTTAGTTTGACCAAAATAATTCATAGATTTAATTTAAGATCTAACTAGGGACTACATGATGTGCATAGGGATTTAAGGAATATATTTTTTTTGGTTTTTTAAAACTAAATATCTTTGTTATTTTTAATATTGTAGGTGAGGTTGTGTCCTTATATAAGCGTGGGATATGACATAATTGGTATTTTAAAAAATAATCAATTACAGCCTTGTTTTTATCATTAAAACAACATAAAAATTGGTAATTATCAGAACAAAGGGTTAATAAGGTCTAAATATTTATATAAAAAAATTAAAATTTGGTAGTTCATTTTAACCCATATATTTTTTGTTTAATCCCCCCGATAAACCCATTTTTACCTTAACCACTGTAATTAATATATTATTTTAACAATTAATTAGGGTCATATTTTATGTTGATATTATTAGATAATATGAATTTTTATGATTAAAAATATGTAATATATTTTTACAAAATCAATTCACAAAAGTATCATAATTTAATTTAAAATAAAACCAACAAATGCCTCGAAAAAATAGGTTTTCTAAAGAAAAACATGCAAATGTTTAAGATGTTTTTATATCATAATTCAATATAAAATTGATTCCAATGAACTAAATTAGTTTAATATTAATATAATTGGAAAATAAATTCTTTAAAACCAATTTAATTTATAATTAAATATTGTTATTAATTTATACAAAAATTTAGTTTTCAATAAAAATTAGTATTTTTCATTATTCTTCAAAAAAGTACATTTAAAAAAATAAAGAAAAAATCATCCTAATATAATTTTGAAATTTAAATTTCAAAAACTATAATTATTTTGAAAAATAAATATTCTTAATTTTTTAAAATCTAATTTTAAATTATGTGTACACAGAGAATCTAAACAGCCTTTTAGAAAAATACATTTTTTAAAAAACATTTCTTTATCTTTTAATTTTATGTCTAATCAATATATAACACTTTATACATGTGTAATGAATATAATTTTCATAATTTAGTTATTCATATTCATACCCATGAACATAATGGCTTGGTCATAATTTTCATGTTTGAATAATATTATTTTTATTGAGTATTGTATTTCTTTTAAACTCGATGGTGCTGCATCACAAGCTATCAAAATGATTGAATTTATTTAAAAACTAAATATATTATAAAGTCTTTGGGTGTTACATTTCTTATAATCTTAGATTTTTTAGTCATATATTCTATCTAACATGACGTTACTCTTTTAAAATCTCTAGGTGTTACAAATAACCATTATGTAAGAAATAGAATAAATTATGTATCACTTCAATAAGCTCAACAATATCTTTTGTATCACTTGAAACATCAGGATAAATCATACATATGTTGAATTTAATATTACATATACTCTAAAATATATTACGTATCATATCTTTATTCTATTTAATTTTCCAAATTCTGTTATGCATTATCTCACATACCATCTTAAAAATATAATATATCATATGGATGATATTAAGTATCACTCTATAAATCTCATGTAAACTCTAGAGAATCTTAACTATCCCAATTCAATATTGAATTTTTCATATTTTAGTGTACAATTAATCATATAACTTCCATATAAAGTGGGATATATTATGTGTGAGAAATAAAACATTAAATTCCATTTGAAATATTTTATATATCATAGCTCTACTCTCATATTTCTTTATATATCGTCTATATAAAGTTACATGTCATAGTAATGTCTAGTACATTACAAATATTTTTTTATGAGAATAAATTAGGTCCACCTTTTTCCATTATTCATATTCAATTTAAAAATAAAAAATACCATCAATAAAGCTAAAACCTCTTCAAACCATTTTAATCCATCTCCAATCACTTCAATTTATCTCAAAATATCGTAAATGACTTAAGTAATACATCAAAACTTTTCAAAAAAAATTATATCATTTACCAAATCATTCAATATAACGTAAATAATATTTTTTAGTATTTTCATGAATCTATACTATATCATCAATTCTTAATTCAAAAATCATTATTATACAATCATCATAGAAGTGTTTTTTGAGAAAAGTGAGCACAAAGGCTCTTATATTGAAAAAGGAAATATTTACAGAAGATGAAAAGAGGGAACTTTACATTTGTCCCAAACAATAAAAGGTGTCATGACATTAAGTACAATTTTTAAGTGCATTCTTCTCTCTTCCATGACACCTTAATTAGCAGGACCATTAGCAATGTCGTTCACTTCCCAAAAATTTTGTGTGATAAAGTATTTCAAAGAGGAAATCCTTTCAAGAAAATTAATTCATTTAACCACAAGATTCAATGAGATCTACTTATGGCCCTCCCTTATGGAATGAACAACCATAGCTGAGTCACACGAAAACCAGATAGTGTTCCAATGTCTTTGATAAAAAATTTCCACTACTATGATTATCAACATTATTTAAGCTTCCAACGTAGTCACATGTCCACATGGACCATAACTACATTCCACAACATTCACATGGTGATCCCTAAAGATCACCCGAAATTCTGATAGACCTAGGTTTTCCCTTGATGCCCCATTCGAATTTCATTTAATTTATCCAATGATAGGGGCTGACCAAAAAACCTCCAGTATGCCCTTGGTTTGGGAAGGAATCCTATAACATTCCGATGTCTGAGAATCATCAAGTCCCTAACTGAGGTATTACAGTGCTCAATTATCCATGAGTTAGCATTCTAAATGGACACAATTATATTAGCGAAGATAGAATTTTCATTATATTGATCTAGGTGATGGACTGCTTTGTTGTGGGGTCTGTAAATATAGTGACTAATTTCAGTTCAATCTACTCAAAGCAGTGCATTGAGTGGTTTGAATAGTTGAATTATAAATAGAGAATCAATAAAATTCGGGACTAAGTTTGTATTGGGAGGATTCCAATCAAAGATATTGATAATGGATTTCCAAAGGGAGGAGGTAATGTAATAGGACAAGAAAAAGTGATCAGTATCTTCACGATGTTGGTGAAAACATCATTGTAGTGTGTTGATAATCATTCAAAACAATATTTGCGATTGATAAAAAAATCATGTTTACATAATTAAATTCATATCTATATCTATTCTCTTTAGACATTAACTCTTCACACTTTTCAATATCTAGCTTTTAAAACACATCAATTACAATTTTTTAGATATTTATCTCATCACAAATCCACAAATTTCATTAATTAATATTAAATTACAAATAAAAAAAAGTCATCATATATAATGGATTCTTCCATAAATCTTTATATTCTAAAATATTGATCGGTATCTCTATATGTTACTTCATTCTTCTTTTCTAAAAAATGAATATATCTTCATTAACACATAAAATTGTTGGAAGCACAAATTATTTTAATTGGAACTCCAAGCCATGTCTCATTGAAACCTATATTGACTTGACTATCTTCTCAAACACTTCATCTCTTATTAACAACAAATAAAACACTCAAAATCATTTTTCCATTAAACACATCATACAATACAATTATATAAAATAATATTTAAATTTGGATCTCATGAAAAAATAAAAAAATTCAATTATATAATATGGTTTATAAAAACATTAGACAATAATAATAATCAAAATAACTGTTGATATAATTCAATGTCAAATGGATTTGATGTGGTGTCCTCATACATGTACTGGAAAAAATTGAAAAATACATTCTATATGTTTTCTAAATACCTTGTCTTCCCACCACTATGTGATCAAGTTGTATAAAGAATTTTGGACATGATATAATGTAATGACACAGGACATATCAATTACTCAGTATCACTAAGAACAACTATATTTTTCAAAAGAATTTGGATCATGACATAAATAAAATCTACATCTTATATGGGTTATCTGGTCCCACTGTGAGCTACATATTTTTAAAATCAACTAAAATTTTTTTGTTCATAATAGTGTTTTGGATGATGGTATATTATTTCTTTAAACACATATTTGTAATTTAAAAAATAGTATTCTATTATAGATTTATCATAACAAGGGTAATTTCCCCATAAAACACATTATTTTCCATTAAATATTAATAAAATATGATGTGGTGATTGGAGTACAATGTCATTTTATAGAAAATTGTTATAGAATGTGGGTTAGTTTTATGAACAAAACCATCATGCTAAAAAACCTAAAATAAATTTTTATATATTGATTTCATCCTATTAATTCATCATAAAAAAATTGATCAAATATCATTAATGGGTTTCATGGGTCATCAATGAGCTCATATGAATCTAAAATAAACACAAAACCCTTTCTAATATTGATCGAGAGTGGAATAAACAAGATTATATTAGGAAATAATTAAAAAATGTATATCAATTTCTATACATTTAATCTTCAAAGAAAGTGAGGTTGATTGAGTTCCCTTAGTAGAAAATAATAGGTTCCTACCTATGATGGTATCTACTAGCAATTTGAATCACTAAAATCTCCCATAATAAATCTTCTCCAAAAGGTTTTTCCAGTACCTCCTCATTGAATTAAAATAAATATAAGAGAGTTGGAGTTAGATTTTTCTAAGAGAGAATAAGATCTTTTATTTCAAATGAGATCTAAAAATCTCCATTTTTATAGAATCCTTCATTTAATGAAAGATAATCATAATGTTTTCATATTGCAGTCATTAATTAAATGACTAAAATATTTTTATTCCACCTCAATTATTAGTATTTTAAAAAACAATTAACATTAATTAAATTGTAAATGCGTCTTCATATGAGGGGCAAATAACTAATGGAACATGATAATCACATTGGGTAGTAATTTAAATGATATCCCGTATTAATCTAAAATTACACTATGACATTGTATAGATAACCATGAAAAGACATAGACTAAGACATGTTGACATTCACCATGTTGTGGTTTGTTCTTTAGTGAATAATATTCAACAGTTTATAGTACATGATACAAGAAAGAATTCTATAACATAATTTTTTTATCCCTTCCCTCAAATGTGTGTTTACCATAGAAAATGAATTGATTATCTCATTTACTATATGTGGGGTTCCCATAGAAAATGATCATATTAAGTAGGGTTCTTCTATCATATATTCAAAACATATCTTAAAGTAGAAACTAATCTTCTCTGTTGCATGGGATTTATCCTTTGTTATTTTGTTATTTACACATTGAGTGATCTCTATCATGTTATGACTGCTTAATTATTTTTAACTAATAAATTATTATATATTATAATTATATATAAATATTCACTTAAATTCATAGGGTTATTTACTAGTGGTATTTTAGGTCTCTTGGTGGTGCATAATTAAACTCTGTACAAACACAATGTATGTGTACCCTGGTCAACATACAATTTCACACATTGAATTTTAGGAATGATATAATACATGGTTAAATCAATAGATTATTTATTGACTATATTGAAATTTAAAATCAATCAAAAGGATAGGAATATACCTATTTATACATTATATGATGCCATTATTGGTAAAAGGTTTGTTAAACACATCATCATGTCACTCTAGTTTATTATATTACATTTTTTCTATCATTATATTATATATTATTTTGTAGTATGATTATATATTTATTCTGATATTTTATGATCATTTAATTTTTAAAGATAGGTCATGTTATGTAATTGTTTTTCCCTCACATTCTTTTACATTTACAATTTTGGTTTTTGGAGGTGTTTGGGAGAGGTTCCAAGAGTTTTTTATGGAAGTTGGAGGTGCAGTAGAACTAATATAAGTAATAAACACCATGTAAGTGTATTACATGACTTCTAATGGTGGTTTACAGATTTTTCAAGGTTGGTTCATGGAATGTCTATTTTCTAGGTCAGATAATAAAAAGGTTATTTGTTTTTTGGTTAAACCAAACTCTGAGGATTACATGATGTGAAAGGGGGTTACACATTGTGTAAATCCTGATGTAGTGTATTTTTAAAAGTTTTTTCTGGTTGAATTTTCATTTATTCGGTTATAGATTCCTCTTCCCCTCATCTTGGGGAAACCATATGCACCCTGAGTATTTCTTCAAGCCCTCTTCTTCCCTCTTGATCTGTTTGCCTTAGTGGTTGTTTGTTAGCAATATTTAGTAATCCTTTCCTTCTTCGTTGTACGTTTTTTTATGTTCTTCTCTTGGGGATTCATTTTGGTGATGTTTTTTTTGTTTGGGGGTTTTTTGGGTTTCATTTTTATTTTATTTGGATTTGGTTTAGGTTGATCATTGTTTTCTCATAGTGTGGTTTCGGTTTGTGGGTGTTTTTATTCATCCAACGGTGCACAGCGAGCCAGCAAACTTCTTTGAGGTAGGAAATCACTCGTTTCTCTTTATTTTGTATCATGTTGGAGTAGTTTTCTTTGGTTTTCCAATGGGTTATAGATGTTATGTCTTAATTAAAGATAAATAATTTATAAAATTGAAATTGAAATTGGTAAATGAGGTTTTTTTTCACATGTCTTTATTGCTTTGATATTATTTGTGATATTGTGGATTGTATAGACATGATGTCCCACTAAAAATTGTAGCATTTTGGGGATTTTTTTGTGAATGATGATATGCATTGTGACTATTTTTATTGTTGTGATATCACCACAAAATTGAAATTTATTAACCACTTATATTTGTCTAATTGAATAATTGCCTTAGGATTATGGATTATGTGATAACACCCCTCAAATAAAGTGAAATTTATTAAAAGACCAATTGTAAATATGTAAAAAGATTTTGATGTGTTGTGATGTTTGGTTCTTCTTTTGGGACGATGATGTTTGGTGGGGGGATTTGGGGATGAGGGGTTTTGGGTCGTGCTTTTAGGAAAATCAGGTGGTTTTGGGTAGTTATTTTCGGGTAGTGACGTGATTTATTGGTAGTTCTTTTGGGGTGGTTAGGTTGTGGTTTCTTTGTGCTAGATTCCCGAGTAGTGATTGAATAATTTTTTAATAATGATTAAAATTATATGGTTGTTTTGGATAATGAAATGAAAATGGTTAGTGAATAATCAAATGGTGGGCTGGGTTGTAAAATGTGGTTGATTATATATAATAAATTGAATGAGATGATTAAATGAGTTTGGTTGGAAGAATGAATGTGTATTGAGGATTGTGGATTGTTATTTGGTGTTATGCATTTAGAGGTGGAATAAAAAGTGATGGTGTTGTTAGTTGGATAGTTTATTGAGAAACTGTAGTTTGGGATAGAGTGTTGGATATTATCTATATATAAATATATATATACCTTTATATTTTTTTGATTTCTATATGCACCCCCACTAACATCGAGAATTATGTGGTGACACCCATATAGTCATGTGGGTTTGTTTTTTCTGACATCTAGGGAGAATTACAGATGCCTAGGTACCCACTCTTTCCCACTATCTCTTCCAAGAGAGATAGGTATTTCACAAGCCTTGACAGCCAGAGGTCTTTTAGTGTGTTAGATAGTGGTTTTGATATCCCATGTATTTTTGGGTGAGGTGTGAAATCCTGGGTGTTTTTAGGTAAATACATGATTATTTTTGTGGGGTGGTACCCCATGTATCTTTGGGAGAGGTGAGACAAGACAATGCTTTTGGGGCAGTGATCCCAGGTTTCTTTGAGCATGATGTGTAGTGACCATTCTTATGTGGTAGTGTGGTATAAAGAAGATATGTGAGTTCTAGGACGTACGATGTTGGGTGTGAGAGAGGCATATCAATGGGAATGTGGTGTGGGGTACCGTTATTTAAGTGATTTCTATTATATTATACAACTTGGTTTTCATTATTTGGTGAGACTTTCTTGTTTAGGCTAGGATGGTTAGTATACCGTTATATATTTTTTTCTTTTTTTTTCTCATAGGTGCATTAGTATTCTTATTTCACATGTGCATGAGATACTTTGGTTTTCCTATTGATTATACTTGTATGCTCACCCTACATATATAAAACATTTTCTAATTTTCTAGGAGGATTATGTGGACCATGAAGGACATTTCTAGCACAAATCCTTGATAGTTGTTGTGTTTCTACATTTCCTTTACTTTTGGATATTTATAATGGAGAATTTTATTGTATATGTTTTATTTATACATGAAATGTGGGATAGTTTGGGTTTTTTTTAAATTATATTTTAGATTTTTTTGTGGAGGATTCATCTAATCTCTCAATCCTTCTTTATTGTATAGGGTAATGCCTTTAATTTCATGATATTTTTATACCCTCAGTGCTTGTCAAAAACCTGGGGCCTACTGGAGGCAATCCCAAGGATCATTATCTCTCTCCACTCATTGCAATATCTCTGGAGGTATGGGGTTGGTACAGAGTGGTATTAGAGCAGTGGTAGAGTGATAGGATAGATTTTGGATTTAAGCACAATGAGGATTTCATAGGGTGGTTTGTAAATAGTTCCAATTTACCATGGTGTGTGACATAGTCCAGGGAGGCCAACTAGGACATAGAATTTTTGGGCCCCCTATGATCCAGTCTATGGACTCTGATCTTATTGAGTATCCAAGAGAGAAAGACCTTCATTAACGTTATAGATTTAGGAAAGGTTCACACATCATGATGAATTGTGTTCTTACTTGAATTGGGTTGTTTTGGGAGGGTTTAATTGAATTAAGTGAATTAAAATCAATATAAATAAAAAATACATACTACCGATATTATAAAATTCATTGTTTTCCACAAAACTATGGATCATATTCCTCATTTGTATGTGTCTCAAGAAGTTCAGGTTCAGTAGTCTAATCTGGTTGATTACCACATGTTGGATCTAGTTGAGGAGGATGACAAGTGGTATAGGATGTTTCTTTCTTTCTAATACAAGGATTTGGGAAAGTATGGGGGAAATGTTTTAGAGGTGGTGATAGAGATATTTCTAGAAGTGCGTTAGATCACTTTCAGTTTGATCTAGGCCGTCAAAAGGGTATTGGGTCCCTTTAGAAGTCATTCTGATGCATGGATATCTGCATCAGTGGTGGAAATTGTATATCGGAAAGTGGAAGGAGGCATATGTTTTGTGAATTAACTTCCAGAATGAGTTCCTAGTAGAGTACCTTTCATCGACCATGATGGAAGAAAAGAGGCAAGAGCTTCTTTCTCTTTAGAAGGGGTAGAATTTCATTGAGGGATCTAGTAATCAAGATCAATTACCTTATTCATTTTTTCTATATCTTTTTCCAAATAAGTAGTCTCATGTGATATGTATTGAGGAGGCAAATTATCATTCTATCCAGAATGCAGTTATTCCTCTTACATTGTCAATGTATTTAGAGGTTCATAATAACATTGAGTTGATTGAGAGGATGCACCCGTGAGGAGGTTCTCAATGGGAGGGGAACGAAAAAGGTTCTTTGGGGAGTAGATTTTTTAGTGTCAGGTCTTGGTAGCTAGGACCTTCGATGTTTTGACTTGCAGATAGTAAACCTCACTATCTTCCTTTCCAGCCTTCTTAGGCTAGTAGTTTCCATTATTTTATTTAACCTTATGATAGTGTGTTTTTTTTGTGACCATTACTAGAACCAATGCCTATTGGTTCCCATAGATCATTTTGGTAGACGTGTATAGGTTCATCACCAGCCTCAACAGTAATTTCTAGTGAGACCGTTTTAGTATTAGGGGAAGTTTGTTTTTTCTCTACCAAGGGGATATGGAGTAGGTAGAGGTTGACCTTATGATTTTCCTTGTGTTCGGGGTATGTATCCTATGAATTTCCATGGAGGTGGCCATCAGTTGAGAGGTAGAGGTGTTGGGTGTGGTTAGTTTCATGTAGTGGAGGTATCTGTTCAAAGGATCCAAATATTATCAGATGTAAGATCGGTTTTTTAGTACTCTTATTTATGCCTTTTATGATTCAGGATCTTTTTCCCCTTTGTTTCACCTGCTCTATACCATGCTCGGGTACTAGATTTAGAGAGGCTTATCATTCCCTTGGTGTTGACTATGTAAGTCAGAGGCCAGACCAAATGTTTGATGTGTTCCAGGGGTGTATATTGATGATGGTTCTGCATCGTTATTGTGGGGATGTTTTTTCACTACAAATACAGTATTATGATGTCTTCCTTGGCATCTATTAGTTGTGTTTCATACGTTCTATTTTCAACTACCTTTATATTATTATCATCTTTTTAGATGTTTATAGACAATGTGTGGTTTTCGTAGGTGAGCGTGGTTTATGGTGGGTAGTCATCATGTAGAGCCCCCTATTTCTTTTTTAGGTTAGTTTTTTTTCAATTAGTTTATTTTGTGATGGTAGAGGTTATCAGGGTCATTGGGAAGTTTCTATATGTTATTTCTAAGGAGGTTGTGATGATACACCCTCCACTTGATGTTGTATTTGGGACAAAATTTCAGCCCGATGCTTCTCTAATTTCAGTGGATCCTTATTGAATATAACATTTCATGTTGCGAGGGATGAGGATTCTTTATATGATCTGATATATATGGGTTTTATTTGACATGGTTTGTCATCATGGGGTTCTTAAGTGTTATTCTCTAAGAAGGTATATGGTATTATAATATATTAAATAGACTATCAATGATTAAATTAGATGAAAATAAATAACCATTAACCTATTATACTGGATATCACTATTTGAGAATGAAAGAGGGTGATATCCCAAAGGCTTCCTTTAGATACCGGTGTGGGAACTTTGAGTTTGTAGTTATTTCATTTGGTGTTACAAACACACCAGTCATGTTCATAAGGATTATGAACACTATGATCCATGAGTTCTTGGATCTATTCATCATTTCATTCATTGTGTATATCATAATATACTCAAAGTTAGAGGAGGATTATGTTGAGCATCTAGAACAATATTTCATGTTCTTAAACACCACAAGCTCTATAAAAATTTTTCCAAGTGTAAATTAGTTTATTTCTTTGGGCATGTGGTGTCTCAATAGGGTCTGGTAGTAGACGCATCAATGTTTGAAGCTGTTGTTTCTTGGGATGAACCCATTAATTTGTTATAGGTTTGGAGTTATCTTGGTCTTACAAGATATTATTGGAGGTTTGTACCCAATTTATCTCAATTTCCATCCCCATAGACCTCTTTGACATGAATATACCAAGGTTTTGTGTGGATTGGTTAGTAACAGGTAGTGTTAGTTTACCTGAAGTGTAATTTGTTTAGTGCTCCATTGCTCCAGCTTCCTAAGGAAGGGGTGATGCTTGAGGTGTTTTTTGATGCTTCCTGTCTGGGATTGGGATTTATGATAATGCAGTAGTGGGGGTGATCTTTTATCATTCTATCTAGTTATGTCCCCATGAGTGTTACTACGCCACCCATGATCTATAGCTATCAGTAGTTATTTTTGCACTAAAGTTTTGGTGGAATTACCTCAATAGGGAGCACTTCATGATATTCATGGATCACAACAGTTTTATGTATATTTTTCCCTATGTGATTTGAACATGTGATAGTTTATTTGGATATATTTTATTTAGTATTAAGATTTTCAGATCTATTACAACTTAGTAAAAGGGAATGTTGTGTCTAAATCTATAATAAAGAAGTCGTGTAGGGGGTATTGTTTGGGAATATGGGTATTGTTGGGGTGGAATGGTTGAGTTAGAATCCATTCCCTTATATGAAAATTTGGATGGTGGTAAAGGATTTTTTCAGATGATGGTGCAGTCTTCTCTGACACGGTAGGTGGAAGAGTCTCAGTGGGGAGACTCAGAGGAAGAGGTGATGGGCAGCCAGGTTGCCAATAGTGATGCTCTCGAGGGATGGTCGGATGATGGTTAGAATTGGGTGTTGTTTCACAGGAGGTTATTTGTTTTGGTAGTAATTTTTGATGGATTACTCCATGAGTTTCATATGTCAACATTGGTAGTACACCCAAGAGTTTCCAAAATGTACCATGGCTTCAGGACATAGTTTTGGTGGCCTGGTATGAAACATGCAGTGGTGGTGATTATGGCTAGGTGTCTATTTTTCGAGTAGTTAATAGTCATGAATCGTGTTATTGGTGGTTTTTTGTAGACCTTTGGATGTTCCTAATTAGAAATGGGATGATTTCATGATGGACTAAATCATAGGGTTACCTATAGGTTAGGGAGGTTGTGATTATATCTAGGTGTTCGTGGATTGATTAACGAAATCATCCCACTTCTTAGTGATCAAGGATTTGATCATATAGGATGCTTTGGCTAAGAGGTATGTGGATGATGTGGTGTGGTTTCATGGATTTCTAAGATCCAATATCTATGATTAGAACACATATTTTACCTCATGATTTTGGATGGGATTTCATAATGCTTTTTCAACTTGTTTACGCCTCAAAACTATTTCCCAACATCAGAAATATGGGAAAATGGAATAGACTATATAGTCATTAGAGGACATGTTTTGGGTGTACATCTTATACTTTTTTGGATCTTCGATATGAAATTTTCCCTAAGTGGAATTTTTTATAATAATATCTATCACTCTTCCATTGGCATACTTCCATTTCAGGATTTGTATGGGAGACCATTTCGTTCACAATTATTCTATACAGAGGTTGGGGAGACATGTGTTCTTGGTCCTAATGTAGTGCATATCATGACAAGGAAATTTTAACTTGTTTTTTAGAGGATTAAAGAATCACAGGTCCGGTAGAATTCTTATGTTGATCATAGAAAGAGGACCTTGGTGTTTGAAGATGGGGACCACATGTTCTGGATGGTTTTCCATTTATGTAGACATCTGAGTCTTGGAAGGGGGATAAATATTTCTACTAGGTTTTTTGGTCCCTTTGAGGTGTTGGGTGAGTTTGATAGGCGGTGTATCAGTCAGTGTTTCCACCATTGTAGGATAGGATCCACAATTTCTTACATGTCTCTAAGCTTTTCTAGTATCTTCACTATGAATCACGTATCATTGATAGGGTAGATTTCGATATCGAGGACAACATGAAAGTTGTGTAATAGCCAGAAAAGATCTAGGATCACCAAGAAAAGGTGTTTCCTGGAAGGACCATTTCATCGGTTTGTGTGTTATGGAGTCATGTTGGCCTGGAGGAGAGTTCTTGGGAGTGAGGGACACATATGCGTTCCTAGTACCAAAATATTTTTATGTGTTTCTTTTCTTTTTTCTTTGTGATGTTGTTTTTGGATAATTTTTTAAGATAAGAGATATTTACCTTGGTTTTTGATGTGTTTGGTGTGATGTGTGATAATGTCCAAATATATGAAAAGGGGGGACCTGATTCCTAATTGAGATGTATTAATTGTGATGTGATTAAGCCCATTCATGTGAGTCAGTGCCTCTTGGAGAAGATAACATCTTGACATGGATAACAGAATTCCCCAATTCATGTGTTTGGGATGGTGGACTTAATTGGTTGTAGAAGTTATTAGTTCGGGTTGTTTGTAATTTGATACAGTTATACAAAGGTTGTGTGGTAGTATGTTTGTGTCAGAGGAGGCATATTGTGGTTGTGGTGATGTGGTTGTGTACTGTGTTTTATGGTCATTTGGGTTGGTGTGTTTGGATAGTTGTATCATTTGAGGTATGATGAGGTCCTTTTGAGGTATCTCACAAGGTGGTTGTTCCCACCCCTTTTCTTCTAGGTTTTTCTTCTATTCATGAGTGTGAGAATCATTTTACATTTATCTTATGTAATGGTATGTTCCCTCCTGGACCCTTACTTTTCTATTTTTAGTTGTCGGAGGTGTTCGGGGGAGGTTCTATGAGTTTTTAATGGAATTTGGAGGTTCAGGAGAACTACTGTAGGTAATACACATCATGTAAGTGTATTACATGACATTTCTTGGTGTTTCATGTATTTTGTAAGGCCATTTCACAACATGTGTTTTTTATGGTTAAATAATAAAAAGGCGATATGTTTTTTAGTGAATCCAAACCCTAAGTATTATATTATATAAAACTAGATTATACACTATGTAAATCCCTGATGTAGTTTAGTTTTAAAATTTCATTCTAGCAGTATTTTCATTCATTTAGTTGAGGCTTCTTCATCCTCTCATTTTGGGAAAACCCTTGGTGTCCCTGTGGAGTTCTCTAATTCCTCTTTCTCTCTCTTTGATCTTTTGGTCTTGGTGGTTGTTTGTTGGAAATAAATAATAATTCATTCCTTCTTTTTGGTAGGTTTTATTCCTTTCATATCCTATGGATTTTCTAAGGAAATTTTGTTATGGTTAGGGTTGCGTTTTGGGTTGCGTTTTCATGGTCTTTGGTTGTAATGCAGGATGGTCATTATTTTCTTGTGGTGCAGTTCTAGTTTTTAGACATTCTTTTTCACCCAGCAGTGTGCAGTGAATCGGTGAGATTCTTTGAGGTAGGGAATCCCTCAATTCTATTTATTTTGTATCATGTAGGAGGGGTTTCTTTTCATTACCTATGGGTTAGTTTTTTTTGGCTTAATTAATGAAAAATAATTGTTTAAATTTGAATTTGAAAGGGGTAAATGAGTTATTTCACATAATTTTATAGCTTTGATATTATTTATGATATTATGGATAGTATGTACATTATTTCCCATTGAACATGGTGGTCATTGGGGTATTTTTTTGTGTTGTATGATATGTTTTATGACTAATGAGACTATTGTGATAACACCCCGAGATGGAAATTGATTAGCCACTTATATTAGGATAATGAAATGGTTTCCCTGGTCTTATCTATTGCATGACAACACCAATAAAATAATGTTAAATGCGATAAAAGCCTATTTATAAATCTATAAAATGATCTTGATGTGTTGTGATGTTTGGTTGTGCTTTTGGGATGGTGATGTGTGGTAGGGGCATACGGGGTTGATGGTTTGTGGGTAGTGGTTTTGGGGAATCAAGGTGGTTTTGGGGAAATGTTTTTAGGGAAGTGAGGTGGCTTGTTGGTTATTATTTTAGGGTAGTGAGGTTTTGGTTGCTTTGTGCAAGATTCTCAAGTAGTGATGGACTAATTGTTTAATAATGATTGAAATTACATGGTTTCTTTGGATAATGGAATGAAAATGGTTAATGATTAATTAAATGGTGGGTTGTGTGGTAAAATGTGGTTGATGCTAAATAATGTAAATAATTATGTGATTAAATTAGATTTTTTTTAATCAAGAAGGTTGATCATGGCTTATTATGTGTTATTATGCATTTTGAGGTGGCAGAAAAAGTGATCGGGTTGTGATTAGGTTGGTTTTTGGTGAGCCCATGGGTTGGGCATGACTGTTAAATATTATATATATATATATATACACCTTTATATTCTTGTGATTTCTATATTCACCTCACCCACATAGAGCACTATTTTTTGACACCCACATAGTCACACGAGGGGTGTTTTTTCCAAAATTCAGTCAAGAGTACAGATGGATGGGAAACCACTCTTTCTCACACTCTCTTTTAGGTGAGGTAGTTATTTCATAGGATGTTATTTCTAGAGGTCTGTTAGTGAATTTGATGGTGGTTGTGGTATCTCAGGTGTTCGTGGATGAGGTGTGACAGCCTAAGTGTTTTCAAGCAACATGATAGTTGACCGTGCTTATTGGGAAGTGAGACTAGGTTTCTTTGGGTGTAGTGTATTGTGATTTCACTTGAGGGTTGGGGTGGTATATGGAAGATATGGGAGCACTAGTGTGTAAAAATTTGGGTGTGAGAGAAGTATACTAGTGGGAAGTGGTGTGGGGTATCATTATTGATGTGATTCCTATTATATTACATTATTGTCTTTAATTATTTACTGAGTGTTCCTTGGTGAGGTTAGGATGGTGTGTATACCTGTTTCCGACACTTTCATCAGGGTGTGTGAGTCTGTCTTGTTGGAGGACGGTGGCGCTGTTTGTTGCCTCACATTCTCGCTTTCCAAAGGTGGGCAGCATCTGTTTTTTGTTTACGGATGTTTTCGTCTTGATCAAAACGAGATGATGTGATGTTGGTTCATCCTTCAGTGGATTCCTCCTCGGAACTCGTCACCTAGTCTGGGTCTCCCTTATAGATTTAAGACGTTGTTCGTGAAACTCTTCCTAGTTCCATATCTTCATGGACACTAGTTAATTACACTGCTTCTATCAGGACATTCCAAAGGGTCTAGTAAGGGAAAAAACCTTTGGTCAGCGGAGTAGTCACGTTGGACATCCCAGGCGTGTCTGGACTCTGGAACACTGGCGCATCTGGGTTTCTTCCCCTTATTATAGGGCTTCTCGAGGGTGTAGAAGCCAGAGGTATCCCACATCGAATGCAGATAATTTTATGTCATGGGTATGTATCTGAGATTTTCCTTAGCTTCACATGTTTAACACAGGGTATGCCATAGGTTTAACATCCAGGGGAGATGGATTGGTCTGATAAGAACACTGATTAGAGTGGATCAAAAGGGTGCAACCTATGGTGGGAACACTGATGTTGGGGCCAACGTCGGGCTAGCTTCCCGATTTTTGTTAAAGGGAATGGGAAATGAGGTTTCATGATCCCACCAGGATGTGGCGGCCTAGGTAAGAATTAGGATGGATGATGGAAGGTTTAATGAATTAAATGGAGAATGAGATAGAGTCATCTTGAGGACAATGGTGATGTTGGGATCGAGTCTCGAAGAGGATTCCTACATATCCTTGAAGTTGGGAATCAATGCCCTTATAGTTTATCAGACGACAGCTTACCGCCAATTGGGGATTTCAATAGCTTAACGCTGCATGGGGCCACAACAGCTTACCACTAGATGGGGATGTCAACATATTACCGCTTAATGGGGTCACAATGGCTTACCGCTTGATGGGGTCACAACGACTTACCGCTGAATGGGGATCTCAACAACTTATGGCTGAATGGGGTAACAACAGCTTACCACTGGATGGGGGGGATAGTTTAGTATCATGCGGGACAAAGGTGGTCTGACGTGAAGTGGGTTGGAACCAATGGCTGGTGGGATTGATCCTCAGGGAGGCTTCCTACATACCTTTCCTATACAAGGATCAAATACCTCATTGTTCAGGTGGGGTTGGTGAACTGACGTGAAGATGGTCGGAACGACCGGGTGTTGGTGGGCATGAACCTCAGGGAGGATTCCTACGTACCTTGTCTTGGCATGAATCAAAGTCCTCGTAGTTATAAATAGGGTTGGAGAACTGACGTGAAGATGGTTGGAATGGAAAATGGGTGTTGGGCTTGAACCATAGGGAGGCTTCCTATGTACCTTTCCTTAGCAAGGGTCAAATACCCCGTAGTACAGGTGGGGTTGGATACCCGACATAAAGATGGTCAGAACGACCAATGGGTGGTGGGATTGAACCTTAGGGATGCTTCCTACATAACTTTCCTTGGCAAGGATCAAAGACCTTCTAGTTCAGGTGGTATTGGAGAATCGAGCAAAAGGGGGTCAGAACAACCAAGTGTTGGTGGGCTTGAACCTCAAGGAGGATTCATACGTACCTTGCCTCAGAAAGGATCAAAGACCTCATAGTTCGGAATGGGATTGGAGAATTGATTTGAATATGGTCGGAACAACCAATGGGTGTTGGACTTGAACCTTAGGGAGAATTCCTATGCACCTTTCCTTGGAAAGGATCAAAGATCTCATAGTTCAGGTGGTGTGTGTGGTACTTACACTTTAGGCAGCCTAGAGAGGGTTTCATCATCGATGCTTTCTCTATGCCCATGTGAGTCATGCTCGGTGTGAGAAACAAAAGACAGCAAAGACCTAATGATCACATCCTGAAAGGTGCATCACTGGGAAGTGGAATAGGGGCTTACGTGCGGTTAGCGGCCCAAAGAGGAAACAGGGGCTTATGTCTGGTTAGTAGCCCAAGATGATGGATATTGGGACTTACTCTAGGATCGAGGCCCGGGTGGTGACAAAGCCTAGTGGGAGAGGGACTTGGCCCCAGTAATAGAGGAGGAGCATGTGTGCTACCTCCTACAAGAAAAGATAGGGGATTACACCATAGTGGTTGCCCTTTCCCTGTGGACAGATGTTGCCCTGATAAAGAGGATCTCATTTCATATGGGGAATGATCTCACTCCCGTGAAGACCAGTGGGCATGATGAATATCCAAGCTGGGGGAACCCTGCATCTGATGCATGGGGAATGGTCACAATTTAACATCATGTGCTGAGGACAATGGTGCTTGGCAGTTTAACATCCTGCAGCTTAGACGAGGTGGGTTCACTCCACACCCCTAGGACATACATAACCAATACCCACACTCCCTTGAGGGAAGTAAGGCATTGGTAATGCTGTGGTTGGAGGTGTTGTGAGGTGATCCCACTAGGGGTCCACGTTAGCATGGCAATGTGAAGAAGAAATAGGCGTTAGCATGCCTATGCGAAGGAGCATGAGTTGAAGAAACCCAATGGAAAGTATTGTCCAATGGATTTTGAAATCTCTTCAGGAAAAATTGTGGGTCCACACGATAAAAGAGCACGTGAAGCAGGTGTGTCATGCATAAGAGAGGCTCGAACAAGGTGCATCAAGGTATAGGCAGAACATGGAGCATTCTTAAGTGAATGGGTCGGGAAAAAATAGGATGTCCACACACAAGATACAAGGATTTCACACAAGATTAAGAGGATTCGCGCAAGAGGTATGGGTGGTATGCAAGATGGAGGGGTTGTGCGCAAGACAGGTGGTTTGCACGCAAGTTGGACTGGGGGCATGCAAGCCTAAGGGGTTGTGCATGAGATGGGCGGTTTGCACACTGTTTGGATGGGTTGCGTGCAGGAATGCCTGATGTAGAGGGAACTTTCACACAAGATGGTACCCCTTGTGCACAAATATCTTTAGGAAGAAACGAAATTCACAAGGATTAGAGGGCTTGTCCGAAGGTGCCCTGAGGGAACCTATCGTACAACAACAAATACATGAAGGCCATGGGTTTTTCGCACTATTGCAAAGGACGAGATTTTTACACTGTCATGGAATATTGGGTTTTCGTGCAGTAGATCATCACTTCATCTTTGGTTACCATCCCTTAATGGCAGGGAATATGGTTTCTTTTATAGCCAGATTCCTTGCAGTGGCACGCAAGAGCCTAGCGCGCAAACTCCAGTCGGTTTTCGGTTAGGGTGTACAATGGGTGATGGGTACACAAATGTACATTCAACATCGCCACATGAGTAGAAATGGGTTTGGTCACTCCAACAGCCATTTAATGTCACCTTCAGGGCATAAATGGGGTCGGGTGTGCAAACGGCCGTTCGACGTCACCTTGTGCGTAGAAACGGGATCAGGCACGCAAATGGCCATTCGATGTCACCTTGGGTGTGGAAATGGGGCCAAGTGAGACCGGTCGTAGAGGATGGTGTTTTCGGTGCATAAGGGAAGGCTGGCGTGCAACAGTTTACACGCTGGAAGTCCTCTTGCATGAACCTTCTCAATCTTGTGTGTGCCCGCCTCTCGGGCCCCGAGATCTCCTCTTTTTCATCCCAGATTCATTAATTTCTGTTTTAGCCACCCAATATGGGAATTCTCCAAATTTTGGCATGAGAAAATTCCTCCCTCAAAATTATAGCTGAAAGGGAACCTGAAGGTCAGATTCTAAGGGAACGCCAAAAAATAGAAAATCAATCTTTCAGGGTGTGAAAAAAAATGCATTTTGTGTATGCAAGAGTGTTGCGTGCATGTGGAAAACTCATCAAATCTTTATAAATAGTCTGAGCCCCCCCCCCATTACCTAATTTGACTTTTTTCGCACAACGTGATTTGTTTCTCTAAAACGCAAAAATAGTACTGATCCGCGTGTAAGATTCCACAACCAACTCTGGGTTTCGCGTGCCAAAAAACTTTTTCCGTGTGCATCGACCTTCTTTCGCATCGTTGCCACTTTTGTGCACCTGATCTTTCGTATTTCTCACCGATACCTTTGAAGTTCTAAAAATGGCCACTCAACATACCAACGTCGAGAGGGAAGTTTCCACTGTAGCAAGAAGAACCCAAATGATCATGGACCCTCATATTCTTCATGTGATGAGTGTCGTGTCTGACAACCAAATGCTTTTTAGCATACATATGCAAGATCAAAAGGATTATGTCCTGAGTGGTAGCCTACCACAATGGAAATTCGGTCTTCTGGAAGAGGTGTTGATGCCAGGTTTTGAGACGGACACACTGTGGTCGTTGGTGACGTTCAAGGAATGTATTCCACAATTCCACATTACCAACAACGGCCACCCTACTAGGGAAACAAAGAACAGAGCAATATTTTTCCTAAATTAGAAGACCAGGATGGTTGAGGGAAGTTATCTAGTTCCTAAGGAATCTCTCACTATTTATGAAAGTACTTTTAGAAGCATCATTACTGATGAGACAACAGGCTGGTAGGAGTGGGATTTCAAATTTGGGGGTAACTTTACCAATGAATGGGCATGGGTGTACTGGGTACGTCAAACATGTGAGGAATTTGGGTAGGAGTTGTGGGCCATTGGGCTTTGCGAGGCCGTTTGGACGTATTAACTCCACTTTTACCGACAACAGGACTTGGTAGCAGAGTTTTTCAGTCATTGGTCACCTGATACCAACACATTTCACCTCCATCATGGGGAGGTGGGCATCAATCTATGGGATGTCTACTGTATTGGGGGAATCCCCTTGGAGGGGTATCAGTACAAAGAGTTACTCCCGATAGAGAATGTCTGGGGGGTTGGATCTGCACCCCAATCCTATCATGGCACCTACTGGAGCTGGCAAAAGAAAAGATCAGAATAAAATATATCCTAAAGGACATACCCAATTCAGGGTGGTTTAGTCTCTTCCTGACATAGGACATGGTTGTGAATATTCCAGGATGAGGGAAGCAATGCTCGAACACATCTTATAGGGGAAAAGAAAGATCATTTTAGAAGATTTTAGAGACGTGAGAGTATCGATCATGGGGAATTGGCATCAATGAAGGTCGAGACCCAAATGTGCGATACGCTGGGTTCCTCTCTACATTCTTGAGCGGATGGTTGTTACCTACGAGGGACACGAGTATGGGATTCTACCCAGGGACGCTAGTGATGGTCGGGATTATAGTGGGAAAGAACAAGGTTAGCGTAGGGGTACCAGTGTTGGCTAGGCTATACAGTATTATAGGGATTATTTCGAGGGGAAGTACACCCATGATGATATGTGGGCCATTATAGATCCTCCACAGTTGGGTCACAGCTCATTGTGGTGGGTATGACTTCCTAAAATCCATCTGCCCCTGGTAACAGTATGCGGCCATCCCTCTTGAACATCACTGGGATCCGCCCATTGATGCTCAGGGATGACGGAGTCAAGCTCAAGATCAGCAGTAACACTCACTTCGACTTCCACCCATTCCAAACCCTAGTCTCCCAAATAGTAGATGATGGGCGGGGTCTACTAAAGTATAGGGAATACCTATAGAGAATCTGGGGTGGCATGTTGGTGTCCCAAATTGATGGAAAAATCTTCTATAAACCCTATGTGTCGACTAGGTTTTCCATGCAGTTCGGTTGCTTTCAATAGATGCCCAAGAAATTATATATAGAGGTTTAGTAAGAGTATAATCCCTACATTCTCCACCGGCTATGTCTTATGTTCGCAATGATAGGCTGGGGAGAAATCATCACTCTTCCCCCCACCGATGTCAGTGTAGAAATGTCAACAGAGTATGGAAAAAACTGGATGAGAATGTAACTCGAGGAGATTCATTGGAAATAAATTTGGAAAATCAAGGCAAATAGTGTAGACATTAAAGAGTAGGAAGGAAGGATAGGTTCCTTGGGGGAAGTGAGGAAAAAAATAGGTTGGAGAGCTAGAGTGGCACGAGCCAGTACTTCATTGGCAGGGGCAGCGCAGATCGAGAATGTGCCCCTGCCCTCTGGGGAAGCGTGGTCTCATGCACAGCCTCAGGGTCCAACTAGGGACTTCCCAGGAAAGCAACTCAGGTACCTTCTGACACCGTCCAATGATGCTATCTTTCCTTCTCTGTGGTCTTCTTAGAGAACTTTGCGACATTCCATGTCCGCCAAAGAGTTATGGCGGATGTTGATGCACACTGGGCTCGATCTACCAGACATTGGGCACATCTGAATATTAGATAGAGTAAACTTTCATCACCATAATGCATGCTTGACTGGCATGGCCATGTATGCATTCCAGCATGGGCAATACGAAGAACCACATCTCCTGGTGAAAGTAATGCTTTTCCAAGAGCATGACCCAGAGAGGATACCATCCAAGGATGAAAGTATAGAGGTGCAGGTGGAGGAAGAAGAACAAGATGATGATGATGATGAAGAAGGACTAGAAAAAGAGGACCAAGTTGAGGGTCTTGGTGGTGAGGGACCTTCAGAAGCTTCCTCTCACTAGCGGAGTTCCCAGGAGTGTGGAAATATTGTTGGGTCCGATGCAGAACTGGCAAAGCATCTTGAGGTATGGTTTTAAACCTTATACTGGCCTTCATCTTTTCATAGTCCTGATCTATCAACCAAACCCTATCCTATTCAGGAATTCATGGGTGAGGGTCCCTAGGAAGACTTACCCACCAGGGGTGAAGGTACGCCTATGGAGACCGGGGAGCAACCTCAGGGGTCAGTCCTCAGGACCGGGCATAGTGGGGCACCGATTTTAGTAGGAATAGGCAATAATTAGCTATTAGTAGATCCCCCTACCATCCACATTGTCCAAGAGGAGCTGACATCAATAATCTAGTGGACAAGCACCAAAGGCTCTCCCGTGCCGGGGGGTCCCTACCATGACACAGGCATTGGACACTGCTACACCTTGCTCCTTTAAGTCCATTCTCATTGGTTTTCCCTCTTTATAGAGAATTTAACTAATTAAGATACAGATTCCAGATGCATTGATCATATGGTTTGAGGCATGAAAAATCATCTAGTATGGGACATCTGCAAGAGTGGGATCAGAATCGACCATGTCTGCATTTACAGAAGCAACCATTCTAGGAAACCCTCCCCTAGTACTTAGTGAGCCGAAGATCGAAATGAAGGATGGTAATGCCGATGGGGTGGACCTCCAGCCCGACAAGAGAGATGTTGCTGAAAAGGTGGAGGTTTCCGAAGAAAACCCTACTACTAAACTCATCGTTTCTTTGACCGACTATCGGCTTACTGATCCTAAGATGATAAGTGATTCTGATTCGAAGGAGGATGATGAGATCCGTATGATACGGCGTAAAGGGTGGAAGTGTATCAAGTGATTTCTCAGTCATTCTTACATAGAATGGATAAAATGGATGGGATCTCTCCACACCTCGCTATGCATTCTCTATGTTGAAGGGGTGGATGCTCATCGTATCAATTCGATAGTCCATGACTACATGGATGAGAAGCTTCATGAGAGCAGTCGAAACTCCGACATTTCCCAGTGTTAGAAATAGTTGGGGTGTACCCAAGAATTCCTGATGGCAGAAGAAGAGGTCTGACACCTTGAAGAATAGATTAAAGAAAAGGATGTATTGCAAACTATTCTGAGCTTGTGGAACAATTGAGGGCCCTGGTGGAAGACACCCAAGAGTAGCTCGTGGAAGTGGGTCACCAAATGACTGAACATCAAACTAAACAGGCGCAAGCACAGGCTAGGGAAAGTGCACTATGCTCTGTGGCTGCTGATGAAGAGAGGGTTCTCAGGGGGTGGGATGCAATCTTGTAGGTCACAGGCCAAAAGATAACGGCACTGGAATGATCAATCCAAGATGTTGACCCTTAAGGGTCCTATTTTGGTTGAACTCATAAACTCATTTCTCCTTACCACCTCTTGTTCTAAACTCCATGTATGGAATGATTTATTTACTTGTTTGTTCAGTTTAATGAATTCAACCACAATCATGAAATAAATATAAATCCATTCCTAAGCTCATGTGGGTCATACCCTATGTGGGAATCAAGGGATGATCGTACTATTACTTCATTTGAATGTAGGAGTGCTAACCAAGCTTTATAGAATCTGAGATTTGAATAACCAATACATATTTCTGAGAAGAGAAGGGAGATTCTTGATTAGAGGATGAGGACCTCGGAACAATCGACGTATCGTCTTCCCAATGTGCTCTAGTGCACGAGCGGGGTAACGCCAGGGAGTTTGAAATCAACCCCAACATAAGGGAGTGGAAAGTGTGAATCACAATACCCTAGATTAGGAACATTGTAGGGTTGGCATGACAATAAATGATAACTGTTGATCGTGTTTGAACCACAGTATCCATATTTTATTAGCCTGAAACAAGAATAAAAAATAAGGGCTGACCACTGACCATGTTCGAAACAAGGGGCTTGACTGAGAATTCCATCCATTGGTCTTCCAGAATGTTATCCCTGGACAGCAGGCAAGCCATATGTTGAGAATCCATACTGTAAGGGGGTCCTTTTTTAATATGTGAAAGAGGACAAGGTTCTGAATAAGGGGCACACAAATCATGAATTTCTCAGTGATGGTTTGTTCGAACAGACCCCAATACTCTTGACATTACGCCACTATGGTGGAAACATATTAGGTGGGTGCACCAGTTTGATCATGGATCATTCCTAATTCAAGACAGGACCTATCTGGTGAGGAAGCTACCATGTACCAACATTGTTGTGGGTCATTCCGAAGTTGTTCGGGGTATAGCTACAATTTCATGGTCCCCCAAAAGATTTCAGGCCAAGGGACCGAAACAAGAGGGGGAACGGGACTTATGATTCCTAGGGCTAGAGCTAAGGCATAACACTTGGGTGTCTCTATGTGTCTTATGAGCATGAGAATCAAGCCACATTTTGTTCATGGGATGGCATGGTAGGATACCAGTCCCAGATATAATAAGGTTGTGTGGTTTTGTACCTTGAATCAAAATAAGTGGTATTTGATATATCTTGTTTGTCCTTTAGGATGAATGTGTGTGTTTTTTTAAGCGATGGACCTAGGATAGAAATTCCAGGAATCACCACAGTAATTAATCGTTATGATGCGTTGATAAATGGTATAGCATGTGACCGATACCATACATGATTCCCCCTCGAGTAAGAATATCATGGTGGAGTGTCGTTTTTTGTCATGTGGCCAGGATGACAATGTCACAGTTTAGGGTCACGTGATGATACCAACCATGCATTTTAACATCGTGCATTATAAACATAGTATAAATAAGGATAAATGTGGAATGTGCATGGTTTGATAAATTATACCTGATGTGAATGATGATGAGGTCCACATCACACTGCGCATGATTCTGATAAAGAAACTTCAGGCCGAGGGGCCAGAAAAGGTTAGAGGATATGGGGCAGGAGAGACTAGCTCTCAGTTGTCATGGACCTAAAGACGAGATGTTGGGGTGTTCCTACATATCCCGTGAGGATGGGAATCAATCCATACATAGTTCTTAGAGGTGCCTTTTAACGTCATGCAGGACAACATACAGTTTAATGTCATGTGGGACAGGAAGTAGGGGACTAACTCCTAGAAAGGGGAGTACGTAGTGCGGCTATTGCAAACCTGGCATGAATGAAGGCATAATCCCACATGTGCCATGCGACGTGGTCCTATAAGTGTCAGAGCCCAGAAGATAGAACAGAAGAATTAAATTGGTGGAACATGATCTGGGCCTAAATATGAGATATCCAGATGTTCCTATGTATCCCATGTGGATGGGAATCAAGCCACATGTAGTTCTAAAAGATATCATAGTTAAAGTCTTCAAGCTCTGACCAAGGAGAAGCAGAATCCTTCCAAGTAAGTGCGGACCTCAACCCAATCTCTAATCCCATTTGAGTCAAACACGGTGTGGGAAACAAGGTTGGAAGAGGTTTTTGTAATACCTGGAATGCATGCCAGAGGTAAGTCACTGCAAAGCCCTGAATGATGCCCTTACTGTGGCTTTGTGCTCCTAACCCGTAAATGTACATTGATGGAAAGTTATAGGAGTGTCAAAATTATATTTGTACATGATGGGGTGGAAAATAATGTGAATCATGTAACCAACATTGAAGTCTTTAAGGGGATTGCATAATGATGGAGGATAACCGTTGACCATGTTCGAAACAAAGCATCCATATCATGTGTCCTGAAGTGGGAACAACAAATGAGTGTCGTCCGCTGACCATATTCATAATGTGGGACTTGTATCTAATTTTTTTCTGAAACCCTCAAGGATGTTGGCCCATATTGGAAGGAGATCCCTTAGTCCTAGCATCCATGCCATTTGGGGGGCCCTTCAAGCATGAAAGGTAATGGAAGCCCAAATGAAGAGGAAAACAAAGCCTAAAAAATGGGTGAAAGCATCTCCACGTAGAATATGACACTCTAGGTTCTAGACCAGAATATTCATGGTCCAATTGATGAATCACTAGAGAGATATAAGGAACCCAACATAACGGTCAGAAATTCAAAGAGATAAAAGCAGGGAAGGGGAGCGAAGGCCTCTTAGGAGAGAGAGAGAGAGGCATGCGACATGGTTATTATAAACCCAATGTGAATGGGGGCGTGAGCCCATACCACATTGTATACCCCTCTTCTGTTTGAACACTGGGAAAGGGGCCAACATGATAGAGAGGTTTCTAGGAGTTGGGGCTGGACCTAAAGTTTGAACGTTCAGGCTTTCCTACGTATCCCATGAGAATGGGAATCAAGCCACACATAGTTCTGGGGGATGTTGTGCAGTTTAGCGTCATGTGGTAAGGAAAAGGATAGGGGAAAGGTATCTCAACAAGGGATGTGTACGGCACGAAGAGTAACCCCACATGAATGAGGACATAATCCCACAACACATCGTACCATCCTAAGTGAGACCATGGGCCAGGGGCCCGGAAAGGTCGAGGGGCCTGAGGTTGGTCCCTGAACAGAATGTCATCTCAATATTGCCATTTAACGTCTTATAGTAAAGATGGAGGTAGGGGTAAGGAACCTTATCAGGAGATGTGTACGGCATGGCAAGAAACTCGATGTAAATGGGGACATAATCCTGCACCACTCTGTACAACCCTAAGTGAGAATTTGGGAAAGGGACCCAAAAATTCCAAGGGGCCTGAGGCTAGACCTCGGATGGAAAGTCCTGGCTAGTTTGTAGTTTAACGTCTTGCAGTGCGGAAGAAGGTGATCATAGTTTAGGGTCAAAGAATATAGACTGTATATGACTATTTTAATGTCATATGTGTGGGACATAGAGGGTGAATCATCGTGTCTATGGAAGACCACAAAATGGAGATGGTGATAGAGGACCACTTTGGACCTGGTTCGCAACACAATATCTACCCTTGTGTAACAAGATGGGGGGAGAACAATTGTTTCTTGACCATTGACCATATTCGCAACCTAGGACTTGTATAAATTTGCTTCTCTCAATTCTTGAGGATGTTAGCCCATAATGGTTGGAGAGCACTTAGGCCTAGCATCTATCCCATCTGTGGGTCCTTTTGAATATAGAGGGTGATGAAATCCCAAATGACGGGACTCGTGATGCATGGTTGGGCCTGTACTCGCGGGATGGACCATAAATGAAGGGATGGATGCCTCAAGGGGATATGTGTGGTGTGGTGAAATAGCTCGATGTAAATGAGGACGTGAGTCCATTGTGTACCACACAATCCTAAATAAGAACTCAGACTAGGGGGCGAAGGGGTCGAAGGACCGGTGGATGGGCTCCGTGGCCAACTGTAGCCATATGGCCTCTCATGCGGGCATCACCTCATTATAGCTCCTAAGACCACATGAGCAATGCTCAGTGTGGAAACAAGGAGTATTATTAGGTTCTACCCATCTCATAAGGGTTAGAGAGCTAGCATCACCCGAGGGAGACCACGGCTTGAAGATACAGTGGGGCGGAATGAGCCACTACACTTAATTTTTGGGACCTATGGGAGTGGATATAATGAAAACACATAGCTATTGACCACATTCAATACACAGCATCCATATCATGACCTAGAATGGGAACAACAAATGTGGATCTCCTGCTAACCATATTCGCAACATGGGGCTCGTGTGAATTTGTTGTTTGAAATACTCAAAGACATTGGCCCGTAATGGTAAGAGGGCCCTTGGGCTGAGAATCCATGTCATTCTGGGGGCCCTTTTGGACATGAAATATTATAGAGTCCCGGACAAGTAGCATGAGTGAAGCATAATTGTGCCTATTAATTTCCACATCAATCAGGATGGTGAAAGAGGCAGAAATCTCTTGGGAGTGGAATGAATAGCGAGGCTATGATGAACTCGACGGGAATTGGGCCAAAAGCCTGCACCACACCATATGTCATGACTTGAGGGGAGATTTGGGAGTTTGGGGCTGGACTAATAAAGAAAATGTCTGGGTGTTCCTACGTATCCCATGTTGATAGGAATCAGGCCATATGTAGTTCTTGAATTCCATGCAGTTTAACATCGCGTGGTGAGGACAAGTGGGGATATAAGAATGGGGATGGGGAACTTGGTTTGACCTCCGTAATCCTAAAATGTGTATGGATAAAGAAGCCTACACTATACCATGTCGGGACCCTCTGTGAGAACATACACAGGGGGGATAGTCGAAGAGAAGAGTCTGGGGGATAAGCTTCGGGCCAAGAATCTGAGTGTTCTTATGTATCCCATAAGGATGGGAATCAAGCCTTATGATGTTCTAGAAGAGTCATACAGTTAAACGACATGTAGGATGTTGAACAGTTTAACGTCATGCGGGATTATGAACTGTTTAACTTCATGTGGGAAGAATAAGTTTAGGGTCATGCATGACCCAATAGCTTAGGGTCATGCAGGACTAGGAAGTTTAGGGTCATACAAGACCAGGCAGTTTAGGGTCATGTGGGACCCTCATGCAATTTAGGGCTGTGCAGGACCGTCCAGTTTAGGGTCATGCAGGACCATACATTTTATGGTCATGTGGGACCCTATGACTCAAGAAACGTATTTCTTGAGGAACTTAGAATTGGTGGGAGAATTTATATGCTCACCATCCATGGTCACTAGTGAATATGCACCAATGGGGTAAACCCTGTGAATTATGTAATGTCCTTACCATTCGGGCTCCAACTTGTGTGGTTTCCTACCAAGTATCATTGGTGTCCAGAAGGCCATTACCAATTCACCTTGGAAGAAAGAGAGGAGACAAAATTTCTTTTTGAAATCTCTATCCATCTTGTTCTGGTTTCTTTCCAGGTTGTGCAGGACACGAAGAATGTTCTCGTTGAGTGCTTCCAACTCATCCACGAAGATTTCAGCTACCTTATATTGCACATTATTGTCATAGACCGCTGTGTGTAATGAAGGAAACTAAATCTCTATAGGCAGGACGTCTTATGTTCCATATACTAGGGAATATGGGGTCACCTGGGTGGAATTATGAGTCATTGTCTGATAAATTTAGAGGGAATTGGGGAGCTTGTCCGGCCAACTATTCTTATTCTGACCAACCATTTTCTACAGAATGTTCGCGAGGGATTTGTTGAACACCTCGATCTATCCATTTTCTTGGACATGATAGTAGGAGGTATGGTTATTGTAACACCCCGAGCTTCCACGATACGCTTCTCATTCAATAATGCAATAGCTTGCATTGTACGCAAGTTCGAGTTCTAACACACCGCAACTAATCAAAGTAGCCGTTATGAATAGTAATAACCACCTTTTAAATTTATAGAAATTTTATATTTCAAAATGGACTTCATTTTTGTATTCCTAATATTGAATTTAGCCTATGTTGAATTTTTTGTAATTTTCCGAGAACTTCCAAATTTTTATGAATAGTGAAAAATACTTAAAACAACTTTTTTAATAAAAATAATTAATAGTGATAAATTATACTATTTAGTGGTTTTAAAGTATAATTGGAATATATTTTTATCATTTTATCCAATGGTGGTCATTAGAATTAATTTGACATTGAAATTGGACATAAACAATTGTCAATCTTTTGATATAAATTGTTTCTTAAAAACACGCTATTTGTTGTAACAGCGGGAATTAATTATAAAATTAATTAATACAACTTATATGTTTGGAATTTTGTAAAATAGACATCATTTTTGAATTCGGAATATCAATTATATCTTAGGGTAAAATTTTGGCCTTATTCTGAAAAACTTCAATTTTTGATGAATAGTGAAACCACTAAGTGGTAGTTAAATAACTGATTTTTCGTTTAAATGAAATATTACCACTTCTGTGATTTGATTTTCAAAAATCCGACATACATGGTTGTAATTAAGAAGTAAAATGTGGTTCAATGAGATTAAAATAATTTGTTGGTGAATAGTAACTTTTAAGTTCTTAATCGCGAATAGAGGTAATTAGTGTAGTTTAAGGTACAAATAATGTTTTTATAATATGAGATGAGCATGACACTTGTCTTACTCCTATTGGATGAGTCGTGGCCGACCAAGACAACCCATGGGTCAACCTGGGGACCCCATGGAGCCACTTTAGTTGGAAAATGACATTAATATATATTTATTTAATGTTAAAATTAAATTGACACAAACATGAGTTGTTTTACTAAAACAGTTTTTAAGTGGGGTTACACAAGTCCAAATTTTGATTATAAATATTCATTAGAAATATAAAAAAATTTCCTACATCATAGTATTTGTTTTATAATTTTTAGACATTAAATAAATTAAATTATTTATGACATCATGATGATGCAGTGATGACCTCATTATTTAACGATTTAAATAAAATGAGAAGATAATGAAAAATCCAAGGCTTAAACTTGTCCAAAGCCAATTGGATGAGGATATTTTGAACCCTTATCACCTTAGCCTCTAATTATATAAGTGTGGGACCTTTAGAATCCGAAAAGCATTGTGAAATAATGTAACATTTCAATCTTTCCAAAAGTGCCCCTCCTCTCCACTTATAAAAGGCCCCCACCTCTCCCACCTCATTTACACTTTCAAGCCATTTGGCTCAGCCAAACTCTGCCCAAATACTCTACCAACATTCCTCCCTTACTCATAGAAGCCTCACTTTGGGAAGAACTCTTCCCAAGGAAGCCTTTGGCTCAAATCAAAAAGAGTTACCCGATTTTGAGGTAATGTCTTTTCTAATGTTGTTTTGTTTTATTTTTCTTCTCCAACCCCCTAAACTCTTTTTATTAATTTCTTTTGTAACAACACCAGTATCCTCAATATACTAAGATGTTTTTATAAGAAGGATTCGAGCTACACTTACACACACCTACATCTAATGGTTAAAGAACATACGGTTTCTGTGGATGGCGAATTTCTGCCTCACGAAACGATGATTGTTCAACACTCATATAACACCTTAAAAGGTGGCCATTAAGATGTCACTATATTTATATTTGATATATAATGTGTTTATGTTTTACTTATGCTTCTGTATTTCTTCATTTATGGCTTACTTTATGATTTCCATTATGGGTAAAACGCGATAATTTCATTTTAGGAAGTGCGGACTACCGCCCCCTCAAAGTGATTTGAATCATTAATGCCATATGTGGGATGTATAAAGGATGGAGTAAATGGTATTATAAACTATATTATACTGGAATTATATTATACATTTATATCATTATGATTTAGTTCCATTAAATATGAAATTGAAATGAAAGTAGCGTTCATGCGTACGTACGGCTTACCGTCTCCATGAACGGTGCATTTCATTTCTTACCTCTAAATGTTACGTAATATTATAAATGAATGTATATACTGGATATATAAGATATATATGACATCTAAATCATGAATATAATTCTGGATATAATGGATATTTCACCACATAAACAACTTGTAATTATAAGAAGCTTATTGTTGACTCAAGTACCAAAGATCGACAAAACGACCGTTATTAACTTAAATAATTACATAATGTTCATATCATTGTAATAAGTGATATAATAAGTATAATGAAATTTAAAATGGTTCTTAATAAGGTATATATTAACTCTAGTTTATTATTCAGGAGGTTAAAGAACGGTTGAGTCAAGTCAGACATGAGGTAAGGGAACTTCTTAACCCAATTTCCATTCTTTGGGTTAATCTCCTACTTTCAAATTATGTCATGATGTTATTATGTCCTATTTTGTATTTTTACTTTCTTTATGTGTACCTATAGTGAATACACATAATATATCTATTTTATTTTAAAAATGATCTTTTTAAGGACTTCGTCTCAATCTCCTTTCATTGAGGCATATTTTGTTTTATACACAAATTTCTTTTATACGGTGTATAAACCCCTTTGACTTTTACGTTTATTCAAAAGGAATCTTTTTTATACGAAGTGTTTTACTAAACGACAAAAAGGGAATGTTGTTCTTTCCATACATATGCGGCGACAATGACTTTTCCGCCGCCGTGACCATTATTTGAGTTTCGGCTTCCTTTACAAGCCATACCTTTTTTTAAAAGAAAAATAAATACAATGTTTTAACTTTCTTTTATTTTGGTATTGAAAATGGTATTAAAAGCATTTTTTTATATCAATGTGTTGTATTGAAATCTTGTGATTGAAATGTGGAAATGTTATGTTTCCTTTATGCATGTTTTATGTGATACGATTATGTTATGGTTTATGATATGTTTAAACCTATTCATATGAGGAATGCATTGGACTTAATAAGTGACGGGTGGAGCCCGCTATAGCTCCTCGTTGCATCGGCAGGTCTCATGAGACAAACTAGTGTCTTGGCACGAGGCCTTGACAAAATCTGATTTGTGGTCTTGGCACGAGGCCTTGACTACGTGGTTATGATAGTCTGGCATTATGCATTCCATCATTATGAAAGTGGTTATTGATATTGCATGTGATTATTCGACCAGTAGAATATCCATGTGAAGAAGTTAATGGCATTATCTCATTTTACTTTTGCCATATTATGTTGATGTTCAAGTTTAAAAGGCTTTTGATTTAGTTATACATTGCCTTAAATGTTTATGTTTATTTATGAAAGCTTCCGCAATATTGTTATCCTTACTGAGCATCTGAGCTCACCCCTTTCAATGTTTTAATATTTTCCAGGATGTGAAGAAGTATTTTATGAATGACCTGCAGGGATAGTCCGAAGCGGATATGAGTGTGGACTATGGAGACTTTGTTATTGTAGTTTTTCACTTTATGATGTAATGTAACGTTTACGAATGTATCTAGTGTTTCCAAGGCTACTAAACTAATCGGCATTTCGAGACTTGATCTTTTGTGATCATGCCAATGTTACGAAGTAATGCACCGACTCTGGGTAGCTGGGGTCGGGGCGTTACAGTTGGTATCAGAGGAAGTTTAGTACAAACCTTGGAATCTAGATTTAGATAAACTCTGATTAGAGCACATAGACCTAAGATGAACTTTGAGGATTAGTATAGAAGAGTTTCCTAGAATTTTGTTATTGTAAGAGATTTTATGAGTTTTCCGAGCAATACATCCCTGTCTGGATACGAGCAGGTAGAGGCGGCTCTGGCATAGATGTACCTAGGGGTAAAACCCGAAAACACCGCTTTGAGCTAGACTCGAACGGGAACTGGTGCACGACAACGGGCCTTGCTGCACTCTTGGTTACGACACTCCCGGGGGATATGCTTAGGATAATTCTCATTTTCTTTACAAACCACTATGAAGGGTTATGAGTATATACTTCCTCAAAGGAAACATTTCTTTTTATGATTATGGATTATATCCATAAATAGTTCAATTTATGTAAAGTGTTTTACAAGTATGGAATTATGTATTTTGATTCATAAACTAATCTAGTTTATGCCATTGTTTAGAAATGGCGCCTAGTGGAAGGAATGGAAACCGTATCAATGCACGAACTCCGTGTAGGGATTGCCCTCCTGATCAAGATAATTATTGTGGATCTGGAGATACAACTGGTGCTGATCAACTTATTACCATACTGGGACAACTCACTCAGGTTATGAATAATAACCTTACTCGTATGGAGCACCCTGATCCGCAACGTGGAGGATCAATGTTAGACCGCTTCATGAGGCAACAGCCACCAACCTTCAATGGGAGTACAAATCATATAGTAGCTGAGCAATGGATAAATTCCTTAGAGAAAATATTCCATGCCTTGGGGAGTAGTGAAAGGGAGAAGGTTGTCATGGCAGTTTACCGCCTCACTGGAGATGCCGATCAGTGGTGGTCGCAGATTCAAAACACAAAGGAAGATGATGACGTATCGAATATGGAATGGAGGGAGTTCAAAGATCTTTTCTTAGAAAAATACTTTCCTCGTGACCATCGAGCAGATATGGAAAGGCAATTTCTGATTCTGAGGCAGAAGGAGGATGAGAATGTCGCAAAGTATGAGGCTAACTTTACAAGGTTAGCGAGGCATGCTGCCGATTATATACGTAACCCAAGGAGTAAGATTGATCGTTTCTTTGATGGTTTAAAACCATTTCTCCGTCGAGATTTGGTATCACAATCCTTCTCATCATACGAAGATATTGTCTCGTGTGCTATCAAGACAGAAAAGGAATTCTATAAGTCTTATGACAACAAAGTAAAGCAAGAGAAGAAGAGAACTGTGGAACAAGAGACAGATAAAGGGAAAAAGGGAAAGAAGGATTTTCCATTATGTGATAATTGTGGGAAGAATCACCCTGGTACTTGCCTAAAAGGAATGGGAGTTTGTTATAAATGTGGAGAAAAGGGTCACCAGGCTCGTGATTGCAAGGGAAAGAAAGAGGCTGTCAAAGTTGAATGCTACAATTGTAGAGAAATGGGTCATTATGAAAATGAATGTCCTAAGCGTCAGGGAAACTTACCTCAGAAAAGGCCAAGGGATCAAGGACAATCTTATGTTGTTACTACAGTTGAAGCAGAATAACTAATGTATTGGTGATTTTGGACTCAAGGATTATATTCTGGTTATAGGAATAATGTAATATATATATATGGATTGTACTGCAGTACTTTTTTATTTCAGTAAGGTTTTAATATGATTAAGGTAATCATATTTTTAGTATGTGACAATAAGAGAAACTTTTATTTGTTTGGGGAATCTGATGTTACAATTGATTTTGGAATTTAGAGACCTTTTAGAGAAAGTCTGGATGAAGGTATTTTGGATAACTATAAAGGTTGGAGTGGATTAAGTTGAACATTGGATAGTATTGTTTAAGGTTAAAAAATTTATGAAGATTATTTTTGGAATAGTATAGTACTATATTTTTAGGAAAAGGACAACCTGCAGGGTGGGGAATAACCCGTCGCGTCGGACAAAGCTGCAGGAATCGAACCCACAACCATAGTGCGACAAGCCTTTATTTCCTACCACTAGCCTACAGGAAGTCCCTGGTTATTACAAAATAGTTTTACTAATCTAAATGGTATGTGTTAACAATTTGAACCTTATACAATTAGGATAAATAGAATATTTTTGAGTTCTGTTACCATTTGGAGTAAAAGTTGGGTTTGTGGTAAAAATTTTATTAACGAATGAAAGTATACATAACAAGTATGTATATTCCCTTAAGTTCTTAGTAAATCTCATAAATAAATTCCTCAACATTATAAAAGGTAACTTAAAACAAAAATGTTGTCGGATAACTTTTCCAACTGGGGATTCAATGACCGTTTAATCAATCACAAGTTTGTGATTTTCTTATGGTTAAACTTTCTCCTAATCCTGTTTTCTATAACTCTCCATCAGACCTTGATGGTTTGTTTTTCTTCCATATCCATATTTTCATAGAATCCTAGAATGGGCTATATTGGGTGACCTTTGTACTTATCATGCTTTCTTTTAATGTTATATATTTATTAACCTTATTTCCGATGTGGGTTTTCCACAAAGGTATTTTCTATTTTCAACCTTTTATTATCAAAGAAAATTTTCAAATTGCGAGGACTCAATTTATTGAAGGAGGGGAGAATGTAACACCCCGAGCTTCCACGATACGCTTCTCATTCAATAATGCAATAGCTTGCATTGTACGCAAGTTCGAGTTCTAACACACCGCAACTAATCAAAGTAGCCGTTATGAATAGTAATAACCACCTTTTAAATTTATAGAAATTTTATATTTCAAAATGGACTTCATTTTTGTATTCCTAATATTGAAATTATCCTATGTTGAATTTTTTGTAATTTTCCGAGAACTTCCAAATTTTTATGAATAGTGAAAAATACTTAAAACAACTTTTTTAATAAAAATAATTAATAGTGATAAATTATACTATTTAGTGGTTTTAAAGTATAATTGGAATATATTTTTATCATTTTATCCAATGGTGGTCATTAGAATTAATTTGACATTGAAATTGGACATAAACAATTGCCAATCTTTTGATATAAATTGTTTCTTAAAAACACGCTATTTGTTGTAACAGCGGGAATTAATTATAAAATTAATTAATACAACTTATATGTTTGGAATTTTGTAAAATAGATATCATTTTTGAATTCGGAATATCAATTATATCTTAGGGTGAAATTTTGGCCTTATTCTGAAAAACATCAATTTTTGATGAATAGTGAAACCACTAAGTGGTAGTTAAATAACTGATTTTTCGTTTAAATGAAATATTACCATTTCTGTGATTTGATTTTCAAAAATCTGACATACATGGTTGTCATTAAAAAGTAAAATGTGGTTCAATGAGATTAAAATAATTTTTTGGTGAATAGTAACTTTTATGTTCTTAATCGCGATTAGAAGTAATTAGTGTAGTTTAAGGTACAAATAATGTCTTTATAATATGAGATGAGCATGACACTTGTCCTACTCCTATTGGATGAGTCGTGGCCGACCAAGACAACCCATGGGTCAACTTGGGGACCCCATGGAGCCACTTTAGTTGGAAAATGACATTAATATATATTTATTTAATGTTAAAATTAAATTGACACAAACATGAGGTGTTTTACTAAAACAGTTTTTAAGTGGGGTTACACAAGTCCAAATGTTGATTATAAATATTCATTAGAAAGCTAAAAAGATTTCCTACATCATAGTATTTTTTTTATAATTTTTAGACATTAAATAAATTAAATTATTTATGACATCATGATGATGCAGTGATGACCTCATTATTTAACGATTTAAATAAAATGAGAAGATAATGCAAAATCCAAGGCTTACACTTGTCCAAAGCCAATTTGATGACGAGGTTTCGAACCCTTATCACCTTAGCCTCGAATTATATTAGTGTGGGACCTTTAGAATCCGAAAAGCATTGTGAAATAATGTAACATTTCAATCTTTCCAAAAGTGCCCCTCCTCTCCACTTATAAAAGGCCCCCACCTCTCCCACCTCATTTACACTTTCAAGCCATTTGGCTCGGCCAACCTCTGCCCAAATACTCTCCCAACATTCCTCCCTTACTCATAGAAGCCTCACTTTGGGCATAACTCTTCCCAAGGAAGCCTTTGGCTCAAATCAAAAAGAGTTACCCGATTTTGAGGTAATGTCTTTTCTAATGTTGTTTTGTTTTATTTTTCTTCACCAACCCCCTAAACTCTTTTTATTCATTTCTTTTGTAACAACACCAATATCCTAAATATAATAGGATGTTGTTATAAGAAGGCTTCGAGCTACACTTACACACACCTACATCTAATGGTTAAAGAACATACGGTTTCTGTGGATGGCGAATTTCTGCCTCACGAAACGATGATTGTTCAACACTCATATAACACCTTCAAAGGTGGCCATTAAGATGTCACTATATTTATATATGATATATAATGTGTTTATGTTTTACTTATGCTTCTGTATTTCTCATTTATGACTTACTTTACGATTTCCATTATGGGTAAAACGCGATAATTTCATTTTAGGAAGTGCGGACTACCGCCCCCTCAAAGTGATTTGAATCGTTAATGCCATATGTGGGATGTATAATGGATGGAGTAAATGGTATTATACACTATATTATACTGGAATTATATTATACATTTATATCATTATGATTTAGTTCCATTAAATATGAAATTGAAATGAAAGTAGCGTTCATGTGTACGTACGGCTTACCGTCTCCATGAACGGTGCATTTCATTTATTACCTCTAAATGTTACGTAATATTATAAATGAATGTATATACTGGATATATAAGATATATATGACATCTAAATCATGAATATAATTCTGGATATAATGGATATTTCACCACATAAACAACTTGTAATTATAAGAAGCTTATTGTTGACTCAAGTACCAAAGATCGACAAAACGACCGTTATTAACTTAAATAATTACATAATGTTCATATCATTGTAATAAGTGATATAATAAGGATAATGAAATTGAAAATGGTTCTTAATAAGTTATATATTAACTCTAGTTTATTATTCAGGAGGTTAAAGAACGGTTGAGTCAAGTCAGACACGAGGTAAGGGAACTTCTTAACCCAATTTCCATTCTTTGGGTTAATCTCCTACATTCAAATTATGTCATGATGTTATTATGTCCTATTTTGTATTTTTACTTTCTTTATGTGTACCTATAGTGAATACACATAATATATCTATTTTATTTTAAAAATTATCTTTTTAAGGACTTCGTCTCAATCTCCTTTCATTGAGGCATATTTTGTTTTATACACAAATTTCTTTTATACGGTGTATAAACCCCTTTGACTTTTACGTTTATTCAAAAGGAATATTTTTTATACGAAGTGTTTTACTAAACGAAAAAAAGGGAATGTTGTTCTTTCCGTACATATGCGGCGACAATGACTTCTCCGCCACCGTGACCATTATTTGAGTTTCGGCTTCCTTTACAAGCCATACCTTTTTTTAAAAGAAAAATAAATACAATGTTTTAACTTTCTTTTATTTTGGTATTGAAAATGGTATTAAAAGCATTTTTTTTATATCAATGTGTTGTATTTAAATCTTGTGATTGAAATGTGGAAATTTTATGTTTCCTTTATGCATGTTTTATGTTATACGATTATATTATGGTTTATGATATGTTTAAACCTATTCATATGAGGAATGCATTTGACTTAATAAGTGACGGGTGGAGCCCGCTATAGCTCCTCGATGCATCGGCAGGTCTCATGAGACAAACTAGTGTCTTGGCACGAGGCCTTGACAAAATCTTATTTTTGGTCTTGGCACGAGGCCTTGACTACGTGGTTATGATAGTCTGGCATTATGCATTCCATCATTATGAAAGTGGTTATTGATATTGCATGTGATTATTTGACCAGTAGAATATCCATGTGAAGAAGTAAATGGCATTATCTCATTTTACTTTTGCCATATTATGTTGATGTTCAAGTTTAAAAGGCTTTTGTTTTAGTTATACATTGCCTTAAATGTTTATGTTTATTTATGAAAGCTTCCGCAATATTGTTATCCTTACTGAGCATCTGAGCTCACCCCTTTCAATGTTTTAATATTTTCCAGGATGTGAAGAAGTATTTTATGAATGACTTGCAGGGATAGTCAGAAGAGGATATGAGTGTGGACTATGGAGACTTTGTTATTGTAGTTTTTCACTTTATGATGTAATGTAACGTTTACGAATGTATCTAGTGTTTCCAAGGCTACTAAACTAATCGGTCTTTCGAGACTTGATCTTTTGTGATCATGCCAATGTTACGAAGTAATGCACCGACTCTGGGTAGCTGGGGTCGGGGCGTTACAGATATAACGGATGTTGTACCTAGAATAAGATTTCTTTAGCTCAGCTGCTCAAAAGTTGGTGTTGTTATCAGTGAGGACGTCATGAGGGCTCAAAATCGGTAGATGATATTAAAGATCACTAAGTCAATGTGGAATGGGACTTGACCTTCTTGATTGGAACTGCCTCCACCCACTAGGAGAAGAAATATGTAGCCATTAGGACGAACCTACACTGGTGAGATGTCACTGGTGGATACGGTCCCACGACATTGAGTCCCCACACCACAAATGGCGAAGAGTACTTGGTGTAGTGGAGAGGCTCTGGAGGTCAATGAATAAAGTTATCACGAATTTTCCATGCATGGAATATCTTGGTGAACTCGATGTAGTCATGGATCATGGAGGTCCAGAAGTACCATAATCTCTGGATCTGGTGAGATAGCTTTGGCCCTGTCCGATGGGCCCAGTAGGAACCGGCGTGAACCTCTTGCATGACCTGATAAATCTCGACTCCTTGAATGAAATGGAGGATAACCCCTTAAAATGCGTGCTTGTAGAGGATCTTCTCATGGCCAGGGCCATCCTGGAGGATGAACTACATCACGCGGCGTCGGATTCACTCACACTTGGCCTAATCAGCTGGGTGGTAACCATTTTGGAGATACTTGACAAAGGTGGATCTCTAGTTGGGATTCACTTCAACCACTACATCTGGGGATCCTAACATGGATGCTATGAAAGTAAGATGTCTCATGTGTAGGCCGTCTTCATCATCTGGGGTGATGGGAGCAATGACTCTCTGATGTGCCACGTGGAAAACCAGACCATCCAGCTCAGGTTCTGCTAGTGATACAGCCAGGCCGTCCAGGGTGTCAGCTCGACCGTTCTGAGATCAAGGGACATGAGTGACTTCCGGCCAAGATGGGAACTGGGCCATTATCTAGAGATTGAACTCCAAAAATGGTATGAGATCTAGATTTTTAATGATGTAGTCACCATTGATCTACTTGATGACTAGTTCATAATCACCTTTCACATTCAAATGGGGCACATCAATCTCGAGAGCCAACACAAGGCCAATGATGAGAGCCTGATACTCCACCTTATTATTAGTGAATCATTCTGAAAAGAGGAAAGAGCAAGGCAGAATGGCTTATGCCGGGGTAATAAAGATGATACCCAGACCCACTCTATTGAGTCTGGGATCATTGAGCCTCCTGGTGGTGGGGCTTCGAAAAGAACCATAGAAGTGCATCTACTAGCACAACATGTCTTGTTCTACAAAAAGAATCTCCTCATCGGGGAAATCGAGATCCAAAGATTGGACAGCAAGATCTTGATGGAAAGAAAGGAAGTCTGCTAATTTATTCCCCTAAATATCATTCTGATGGACAAACCTAATATCGAACTGTGGAAGAAGCAATTCCCACTGAGCGAGAGGGTCTATCAACATGGGGCAGTTCAGAATGTACTTCAGTGGGTATACCTGAGGCACCTACTGTACCTCGTGGTGCTGCAAGTAATGTCACAATTTCTGTACTGCAAATAACAGCACAAGGTAGCTCTCTTTCATGGGGGAGTATCTGGTCTTCATATCGAGGATCATACATCTGAGGTAGCAAAGGATGTTCTTCATCCACTCATTGTTCTTCTAGGAGAGAAGGGCACTAAGAGATCATTCTAGGGAAATCACATAATGAATGAGTGGTTTTATAGAGATCGGTGGAATCAAGACTGGAGGCTGTAGCACATATTGTTTGATTTCCTTTAACATAGTCTTACACTCTTCGTCCCATTCGAAAGCAGTGCCTTTCTTCATGGGCCAAGAAAATAGCTTAATGTTGCCAGCTAGATTAGAAATGAATCAGAGTATGCAGGCTATGTGGCCTTGAAAACCTCAAAGTTCCCAAATATTTCTCAGGGGAGGCATCTGGATGACGGCCTTGATCTTCTCTAGTTCAATCTCAATGCCCATATATCTGACAACGAAGCCTAGAAATTTGCTGGAGGGGACCCTAATGGTGCATTTCATTGGGTTCATCTTCTAGTGGCAAGAATGGAGTAAGTCAAACACTTTATCAATGCCTTTGACATAGCCTTATAACCGATGATATTTGACCATAAACTCATCCACGTAGCATTACACCAATGTTCTGAGGATCGGCTTGAATATGCGATGCATAGCTTGGTAATAGGTGGCACGTGCATTCTTTAAACCGAAGGGAATGACTTGGAAACATAAAGTACCTTGCAGCACAATAAAAGATGTTAACTCCTCTTCCTTGAAGACCATTCGGATCTGGTTGTATCTGGAGTAACCATCCATGAAGTAGAGGGCCTAGAATCTAGTTGTAGAGTCAATCAACAACTCCATCACATGAAGGGGAAAATCAACTTTTTGGAAGTGGTGGTTGAGATCTTGGAAGTCAATGTAGACTCTGATCTATCTGTTATTCTTCCTGACGGGCATAATGTTGGCTAGCCATTTGGGGTACTGGACCTCCTTGACTAAATTGGCCCTGATGAGGATATCAAATTATGCCTCTACTATGGCACCATGAGAAGTGTGCAGCTTTCTAGGAGGCTGCTTGAACCCGCAATTATTTGTAGGGAGATCGAGGTGGTGGATGGCTACCTTAGGATCTATTCCTAGCATCTCTTCATAAATCCATGTGAATACATCATGTTGGTTTTTCAAAATTATACATACTGATGCTACTCTTTGAGGGACATGGTGGCACTGGTCAATGTGGGTCTCAGTTCTACATTGCTACCGAGGTTCACCTGTACCAGTTCATCAACCGTGGTGGAGACGCCCTCTTCAAAGGCCGGGGAGAATCCTACAAATCCTCTTCTTCACTTGAAGAGTAGGGATCCCTAGTGGGAGGAGCTTCCTCTGGGTCGACAACCCCCTACGAGAGGCTGGTACCAGCCCGAGCGGTAGTGGTCACTACATCAGGAGATTTTGGTGCTGCTGAAACTACAACAATGAAGGTCGTCGACCTGATCCAATCGGGTCTTCAGCCTATGGGGTCACGCGTGATGATATCAAAGCAATAGTGGCATGTTTTCTTGATTTGGTTAATTCCAGATCGGTGAAACAAGCAAGTATAACGTATTTTCATTTCCATGGGGTGATCATCCCGATACCTTATGGGAGTAGGGGGCTCAGGGATCACTGGGTCTTGATTCATATAAGAATACGAAGTGATATTCCAACGTCGCTTGGACCTGAGAATTTTCTTCCCCATATACCAGAGACAAAAAAACATTTCCCCATACCGGGGGTTGTGGCCTCCAATTGATGGATTGGGAAGATGTAAGCGTCATCCAGACCTGCCCAGGGGTCAGTTGAAACTGCAACAGGTTCAACCTCACTGGCCTGAATCTTCTTTTCCTTTCTCTTATAATAGTTGGCATCTAGGTAGCGGGTTTTAAAAGAGGAAAAAGGAGACGTTTCACCTTATAGCACACCCAGTCAACAATTGAGGGAGTACTTGAGTAACTGTTGATATGATGAGGGAACCACTATGTGTAGGTGGAGCCATGGTCTTCCCATCAATTCACTGTACCCAGTGTCTTGGGAGACAACCATAAACTCGGTTCTAGCTACTTGGCCACTAAACTAGGTCTTTAAATGGATCTTGTTAACCAGGTTCTTCTCTATCCTGTCGTATCCTTGGATTTTTAGGTCAGAGGGATTCAAGTCATCTTTAGATAACCCCAGCTTCTTCAGTGTCCATTTTGGGATAAGGTTAATCCTGGAGCCGGTGTCAACAAGACAGAGGAGAAACTCCATGCCATTAAATTGTCTGATGATGTACAGTGGGAGAATGCGCCCCTATATGGGAGAGCCTTCATCTTATTTGGAGAAGTAAATGATGGCCTGACATTGATCATTCTTTATCTCCTTCGCATGAAAGGATTCTACGGCTACTACTTCCGTCTGGAAATTGAGGGGGCTTTTTAAAGCCTCAGCAAGGGCCTCACACATATCTGATGATAGGTGGAGGGCCTCAAGGATGTGAATCCTTGCTGGAATTTTGGCAATATGATTAAGAACATCATACTTCCACATCATGCATGAACTTCTACTTGGAAGAGGTTTCCCTTTGATAAGAGGTATGGTGGCCTCTACCGGCTAAACCGACAGCTGACTGGTACTAGTAATTTCATGCTTCTCACTATTCAAAGCATGCAGGGTACCATTCATACTGAGGATAGCTAACAGGGACCAGTCTAGGGTGGATTGTGGTATATCACAGTGAGGCCTTAGTGTCTCTTCTTGGTCTAGTAGAAAAAACGAGGGTGGAGGCAGGCGTGATGACACCAGATTAGGAGGTTGCGCATGCTGAGCTCTGTGATGGGCTTGCTGTCTGGTCTTAGTGGCATGCACGACCTGGAAGGATGTGCCAATGGATGTGCCTCAATAACCCATATGGTCATTGCTCTACCGAAATTACCATCGGCTAGGGACATTGGGGAGATCCGCCTAGCACTCCCCATCGTTCGGAGTCATGTAGGGGTTTACCAGCTCCACGGTGTTAACTGAAGTGTACCCTTAACTGGCACTCAAAGAGTCATCCACTACTGGGTGGATTTTGGGAGAAATCCCCATCTCTATGGGCATGAAGTCACCGAGAGTATGGGACGATGATGGCATTGGTTGGGCGCGTTGCTTTCCCTTGCGTTGCTAATGCTTTCTCTTCTAAGATGGGGATGGATGAGATGACGATACAAAAGTAGTAGTTGTGGATTCTGTAGGCTCTGACCAATTCAGGCATGCATGAATGATACTATGGGCATGAGCAATCTTTTTTTGAGCCATCTAGTCATCATACTTATGGGACCCGAAGTTAAAAACCTAATTCCACTCAACTTCATCATTGTTGTTGCTATCTGGCCTTATGAAGACACATGCCACCTGTGTCGGGGCTGGGCCCAACCTGACTATGTTTTTATCAACCTAGTCTTGGAGCTAGTCTTTGAATACTTAGCACTACTTGAGAGTGTTCCCTAGGATCCGGTGATAGGGGCAGTAGTTGGGGAAATCTATGAGGTTTTCCTCTTCTTGACTTCTGCACTCAAGAAAATGCACAATCCCATGTTCCAAGGCACTTTAGAAATAGCCAAGAACCTGAATCTCGTTGAATGAGTAAGTCTAGTTTCTTCTGTTCGGAAAGGGGGCCCTTGTATCTTGACCCTGATGAGGGGCTATATGATCTTGAAGAAGAGGCGGGGCAGAATTGTCTTTCCTAGGTGGTGGTGGAACATTACATGGGGGCACCTACTGACTTTGAGGTGGTCGCTACTGGGCTAGACGATGTGCCTATGGTGGATGGCCTCTATGTGGTTGTGGATACGGATCCACTGGTAATAATTCCAACTATCTGGGGCCTCTATTTGGGCCACTATGGTGGGATAAGATCTGTAATCCCTCCTCTCAGTAATTATAGGATGCAACAGACGTGCATGGCTATCCTGTTGCAGGGATTCTTCTAGGCACTAGGCCTTATCAGAGATGTCTTGAAATCCCATGGGATAGTTCTGGGTGATCAGAGAGGGAACCAGTTCCATCTTAACATTTCCCACACACATAGTCAATAATTTCTCCAATGTCAGTGGCATGTCAAGGGTGTATGTGAGTCCTTCCCACCAGGTGATAATGTCCGTGACACACTCATCGGGCCTCTGATTGCACTTGAAGAGGTCGGCGATACTCGCCTTCCATGTGGTGGAACTAAATTGGTAGAGGAACTGCCTATGAAGGTCCTCCGAGATGGTTACTAATCTGATAGGGAGCTGGCTATACCAGAAAAATGCAGTCCATTCCAATGTCTGTACAAAACATCGGATCTTGGAGGCTTCTTGTTGCACTGTAGTTCCCAACATTTGGCCACACCTTGAGGTAAAGTGGGACAGATGTTGTGGCGGGTCCCTCATCCTATTGAAGTGTGAAAATGTGGGATTCCCAAAACCCATAGGTGATGGCATATCATCCATCCATGCTGGCTATGGCTTACCATCAGGTTGGAGTTCCACCTATCTCATTACCAATGCCCATTGGCGGGCAATGTGTGCCTCCATTAGATCATCTGGGTGGGGGTCCCTGCCTTGATGGGGATCGCTAACCATGAGTGCATTGGTGGGTTCTTCAACCTGGTATGCAGGCCTAGCAACTTGTGGAGCAGCTGGTGGCATGATCTTCGAGGAATATGGGTGAACCAAAGTTGGGTCCCTTATATTGTCGTGACGTTCTAGAGGGTTTGGCGAGACATACCGCACCCTCTTGCTGTAAGTTCTAGATTCAACCCTATCCACAGAATCAGGATGGTCAGGATCACCTGGAGGAAGCTCACTGAGAGAAAGTTGTTTATGCCCCTATTGTACTGGATGTGGATCCCTGTAATCTGGATGTTGTTCTACAATGTGTTCAGTTAGGAGGTCATCGACCAACTTTTTATGTTTGGCCAGTTATTGGTGCAATGCGGCCCTCTCAGGGTCCTCCTCCATCTTATACACTGAGGTGGATGTGTCAGAGTGTTTGGAAGCTTCGAGGTTCTATTTACCCTTACAAAACTTCTGGCTAAGAAATAACGCCTCAGTGGGCATAGAGCGACCAAGTAGATTCCATTGCTGGTGAGTTACTCTTCCCGATGGATCTTATAGTGGTGTCATGCTCTCGTGGAGTAATTCCCCATCATGAAGCTCTAGTACGTTCTCCTCATCCAATATGTCAGCCATGCTGACTGTGACCCTTCTTGGGGGTATGTCCTCAATATCACCAAGTGAGTCAGACTGTCATCAGATAGGATTGATGAGGAGGGCATCATACTACCCCCAGCCATATATTTTCACGTGGGGGGAAGCCTCCTTGATAATTTTGTGGAGTTCCTTGAAAATTTGAATCCATTTCGGTTAGAGGGCCTTACGAAGGGCTGGTAACTCAGGACGCTGGGCCATAGGGAGTATAGCCAGGTCGACTAGACAGAATTGCTTTCTGATGTCCTCAAAATGTGCATGGCTCTTCGGATAATCCACTCTCTGGGGATTAAGGCGGAAGTGCGTCGCCCACAGGGTTTGACGAAAACACTAAAACTCATCTTGAGTAAGGGATTCCGGTGAACTGAAATTCGGCACTATAACCAGTCATAACATCTCGGGGAAGTGGTTGGCTGCAAGGAAATTCCATAAGATCCTTGGCTCAGATTTAGGTCTTGGTCCTTCATTACCCCACTCGTCAACTGGAGGCGGCTGGAGAACTGGTAGTGGTATCGAAGCAGACCGCTGGGACGGTAGGTTTCCCAATGGAGAGTACGGTGAGCGAACCAACAAACAGCCACATCTTGGACTATCCTCTGAAGAGTGTAGAGACTTAGCCACCATATCATCATAGGATGGGTTGGAGACCACAATTCATGGCATAGGGGCTTGGGGTATTGGTGATAGGTCGTGCTACTGCTCCCCCACCATTGGTCCTTATAATATCTCTTTGTGATATCTATTTGAGTAGAGAGTGCTTCTGGTGACAACGGTGGTGATTGCATGACCGTAACTGATGGGGTTTCCAAATGTTTATCCTCTTAGATATACGTATGGAGGGAGGTGGGAATCTGATGGTCCTTGCTTTCTGGGAGTGCTAGGATGATGTGCCTCATTCCTTCCCCAGCCCTTAACTCAGATGAGCAAGGGGAGCGTTCCCGCACTGAGTCGTATTCTGCTTCAGATTCTATGAAGTATACAGGTTTGATCTCTGTCTGGACCATCCCTGAATACTTCTTGTAGAGGTGACGAATCACCTTCCTGCCCCTGTATGTCTCTTCGGGAAAGGGTAGATTTCTAACACGAGGAGTTCCTTCGGCTGCACTGGTGCTGGGCGGAGAGGGTTTCCACCTGAATAAGCCCGGGTGGAAGGAGAACCAGGACATATATCAAAGGGGAGATGGGGAGGACCCCCGTGGGTAGCGCTGGAGCGGGTAATACCTCCACTGAAATCGGTAGGAGCATCATGGGGGACCTCTATTCGTTTTTCCCTCGGTGACATCAGTATGAAAAAGGTCCTCATACTTGTCGAGCTGAACACAGGTAGGAAATCCATGTTGGGAACTCATAAAGTCAAGTCATCCCACACTCCTCTAATTGTTATGGCGAGGAGGACCTTCACCAGTTCTACGAGGGCATGGGGAGGGTCCTCATGTTGAAGAGTGACCAGATGTGAAACATCCCCATACTAACGGTCTGTGGTTGGAGGAATGACTCCATACCTGGTGTAGTGGGAATGGGAGAGACTTCTGTACTGAGTATCACCGTCACGTAGAGGATCCTCATTGGGATTGAAGGTGGCACAGGGAGGACCACCATGATGATCCTAGAAGCGGTGAAGGCCCATGTTCTACGTTGTAGAAGTACATATAAGACCTTCGTACAGGGTATAATCGTAGTGGGTTAGTCCGCGGTGGCCACATCTAGTGCCGGAGACCAAGAGAGTTGACCCTGTCTGCCTGTGGGGTGGTTGGGGCCTCGATCCAAGTGGGGTTTACGAATTTTCTTGCTCATCATACATAGGGAGATAGTGATATGCATCAGTGGTGGCTCGGGCCACAGTAGCCACTGACGTTGACGCCCCTTGGCAGATGTCCTCTCTAGATTGTGCTCGATGCTGGCATCGGGTTAGATGGATTAGAGTCAGTGGTGCAGGTACATGGTTTACCTTCTCCTTAGCTAGTAAGACTGGGTGATGGTGCTAACACGGCCTAGTGGTAGCCCTTGTTTGGAGCCCCTGAAATGGGATCCCGACTGGGCTGACCCATATATCCCCTACCTTGTCGGCGTAGGGAATGGATTTATCTCGACGTTACTGGGAGAGGCTCCCGAAACAGTTATATGTTGGAGTGGGGAACAGTGTCTCTCTGCGTAGCCCTCAAGGGCAGTGTTGACGACGAGGCGCAAATGCCTCTAAATCCAAGTGGTCCATATCCCGAGTCGGGATAATACCCTCCTCATCATACCGGCTTATGAGTTCATTGATCACCCTTCATTGAATGAAATTTGAGGGATAGAGGAGGTGGAGGCACCCATTGGTTGAGACAATTGAGACCATCACAGAAGAGGAGGAACCTCGTGGGACTATCGCGCTGGTACTTCCCCTGCCCCTACGTCGATGGGTGGGTGGTGATCGAGCTCTGAGTGTAGCATCTTGGTTTTTAAAAGCATGGAGATTAACTCATCAGTGCTGAAAGAAAAAGGTAATGGACGATCAGTCCGCTAATGACATTCCATCCTCCATAACTGGTAAAAGGGATCCACACTGACAGCGTCACAGATCAGGATGCCCAACGTTCTACTGTCCCAACTTCTGGTGAGTTTCACACCAGGCCCACTGTTTTTATGGTAGGACCCAGTGCCGGATATCAGGATTTTGTGACATGCTAATACACGGATGTCTCGAATGATATTAATCTTCATATTGAGGGGAATAGCATAATGTCGGGTTCACCATTTCTTTTTTCAATGCATTCACTGGGGCATGCACATTCGTCCTGTTGGAGGACAGCGACACTATTTCTTTACCCACTTTCCCACATTCCAAAGGCGGGTAACATATATTCCTAGTTCAAGGACGTTTTCTCCTTGATCAAAATGGGATGATGGGATTTTGGTTCTTCCTTCCATGAATTCCTCCTTAGAACTCGTCACATAGTCTGGGTCTAACTTATAGATTAAATATGTTGTTCGTGAAACTCTTCCTAGTGCCATATCTTCATGGACACTAGTTAATTATACTACTTATGTCAAGAAATTCCAAAGGTTCTGGTTAGAGAAGAAACCTTCGGTCAGGGGAGTAGTCATATTGGACATTACTGGTGTGTCTGGATGTTGGAACACTGGAGCTTCTGGATTTCTTCTCCTTATTATAGGGCTTCTCAAGAGCACAAAATCCCAAGGAATCCCACGTCAAAAACAAGGAATTTTTTTCCATGGGTATGTATTTGAGGTTTTCCTCAGCATCCCATATTTAACACTGGGTATGTCATAAGTTTAACATCTAGAGGAGACGGATTTGGCTGATCAGCACACTGATTAGAGTGGATTCTATGTTTGAAACCTCTAAAGGGAACACTGATGTTGGGGCCAAAGTGTGGTTAGCTTCCCGATTATTGTTAAGGGGAATGGGGAATAAGGTGTCATGATCCCACTACGATGTGGCTACCCGGGTAAGAATTAGGATAGGTTATAGAAGGTTTAATGAATTAGTTGGAGAATGAGATGGATTCGTCTCGAGGATGACAGTGATGTTGGACTCGAGTCTTGAAGAGGATTTCTACGTATCCCCGTGGTAGGGAATCAAAATCTTTGTAGTTCATCTGACGATAGCTTAATTTTGATTGGGAATTTCAATAGCTTGTTGTTGTATGGGGTCACAATGGCTTATCGATGGATGGGGATGTCAACGTATTACTGTTGAATGGGGTCACAATGGCTTACCACTGGATGGGGTCACAACGGTTTACCGTTGGATGGGGATGTTAACATCTTACCGCGGAATGGGGTCACAATGGCTTATCACTGGATGGGGAGGACAATTTAGTGTCATGAGGTACAAATTTGGTCCAAAATGATGGGGGTTGGAGCCAATGGATGGTGGGATTGAACCTCATGGAGGCTTCCTACATACCTTTCCTTGACAAGGATCAAAGACCTCATAGTTCAGGTGGTGTTGGTGAACCGATGTGAAGATGGTTGGAACTAATGGGTGTTGGTGTGCTTGAACCTCAGGGAGGTTTCATATGTACCTTGTCTTGGAAATAATTAAATAACTCTTAGTTCGTAATGGGGTTGGCGAACAGATATGAATATGGTTGGAACGACCAATGGGCGTTGGGATTGAACCTCGGGGAGGCTTCCTACGTACCTTCCCTTGGCAAGGATCTAAGACCTAATAGTTCAGGTGGGGTTGGTGAACCGATGTGAAGATGGTCAGAATGACCAATGGGTGGTGGGATTGAACCTCAGGGAGGCTTCCTACATACCTTTCCTTGGAAAGGATCAAAGACCTCTTAGTTCAGGTGGTGTTGGAAAACCGATGTGAAGGGGTTCAGAACGATCGAGTGTTGGTGGGCCTGAACCTCTGGGAGGATTCCTATATACCTTGTGTTGGCAAGGATCAAAGACCTTGTAGATCAGAATGGGGTTGGAGAACTGATATAAATATGGTCGGAATGACCAATGGGTGTGGGGCTTGAACCTTAGAATGGTTTCATACATACCTTCCCTTGGAAAGGATTAAAGGCTCGTAGTTCAGGTGGTGTGTGTGGTACTTACACTATAGGCTTCCTATAGAGGATGGAATGGTTTATTCTTACTCTAAGTCCATGTTAGTCATGCTCAGTGTGAAAAAAAGAGGCAGCGAAGACATGACTATCACATTGCGGAAGATGCGTCTGTGGGAAGCGGAAGAGGGGCTTACGTGTGGTTAGCTACCCAAAGAGGAAACAGGGTATTACGTCTTGTTAACATCCTAAGATGATGGAGAATGGGACTTACTCTAGGATGGAGGCCCGGTTGGTGAAAAAGCCCAGTGGGAGAGGGACTTGGCACCCAAGAAGAAAAGAGGGGCATGGGTGCTACCACCTGCAAGAAAAGCTAGGGGCTTACACCAGGGTGGCTTCCCTTTCCCTACGGACAGACGATGCTCCGATAAAGAGGATCCATCTTCCATATGGGGAATGATCTCACTTATGAGGAGACTAGTGGGTGTGCAGAATGTCCATAGTGGGGGAACCCCACTTCTTATGCATGGGGCATGGTCACAGTTTAACAGCATGTGCTAAGGATGATTGTGCTTGGCAGTTTAACATCCTGCATCTCAGATGAGGTGGGTTCACTCCACACCCCGTGGACTTACATAATAGAGACCTTCCCATCTGAGAGTGAAGGAAGGAATCATTAATGCAGTGTTTTAGGGGTGTCGACAGGTGATCCCACTGGGGGTCCACATTAGCGTGGCTATGTGAAGAAGCAATAGCCATTAGCATGCCTATGTGAAGGATCATGAGGCGAAGAAACGCAATGAGACGTATCATCCAAGGGATTTTGAAATTTCTCTATGAAAACCTAAAGGTCCACATGGGAAAAGAGCGTGTGATGTAGGTGTGTCATTCATAAGAGAGGCTCGAACAAGGTGCCTCAAGGTGAAGGAATCACATGGAGCGCGTATAAGAGAATGGATAGGGGAATGATAGGAACGTTGGACACAAGATACAAGGTTTGCGCACAAGATGTAGAGGTTTTGTGCAAGAGGTATGGCTGGCACCCAAGATGGAGGGTTTCTCACAAGTTGGATTGTTTTCATGCAAGTTGGATAGGTGGCGTGCAAGCCAAAGGGGTTGCGCGTGAGACGGGTGGTTTGCGCGCAGTTTGGACGGGTTGTGCGCAAAAACACCTAACGTAGAGGGAACATGCATGGAAGATGGGACCCCATGAACCCAAATAAATTTGGGAAGAAATGAAATTCATGAGGAATAGAAGTCCCATCTGAAGGCACCCCTAGGGAACCTATTGCACAACAACCAATACCTGAAGGCCTTCGGTTTTTCGTGCGGCAATGGAGGATGGGTTTTTCATGCGGTTGTGGAAGATGGGGTTTTCACACTGCAGAAAGTTTCTTCTCCTTTAGTTACTATCCCTAAAGGGTGGGGATATGGTTCATTTTATAGACAAAGTCCTAGAAGTGGCATGCAAGAGCCTAGCATAGAAACTCCAGTTGGTCGTCAGCTTGGATGCGCAGTGGGGGTTGGGCCCGCAAACATACGTTCGACATCGCCTCATGTGCGGAAATGAGGTCGGGCGCGCAAATGGTCCTTCAATGTCGCCTTCGGCTCAAAAACGGGTCTGGGCACACAAACGTCCATTTGACATCACCTTTAGTGTGCAAACGGGGCCCATCATGGCTGGTCGCAGAGGACGGTGTTTGTGGCATGGAAGGGAATGTCGGCATGCAACGATTTGTACGTCGTAAGTCTTCTTGCGGGCACCTTCCCAATCTTTCATGCAGCCTCCTCCTAGGCCCTGGGATCTCCTCTTTTTTGTCTCAGATTCATTAATTTCTCTTTTAGCCTCCCAATGTGGGAATTCCCCAAATTTTGGCATCAACAATACCATTATAGGTGTTGTTTGATTTAGCAATTTTCTCAATGGTTCATTAGTATGCTTCTTTAATATATGCGTGTAGGAATTTGGTTTTACAATTGAGAATACTAGTTTTATCACCCTATGTAGATTAAAATATTTTTAGGTTTCTGTGAGGATTATTTGGACCATTATAGACATTGCTAGCTCAGATCCATGTAAGTTGTTGTGTCACTGCTTTCGATTTACTTTTGGAATTTACATGTGAGTCTTTTATTATATCTATTTCATTTATACATGCATTATGGGATGGTTTGGGTTTGTCTTATATTATATCATTGGGTTTATTATGGATTATTCATCTTATCTCTCGAACCAACTTTATTATTAAGGGTAATTGCACCCATTTCATGAGATTTTTACACCCTTGGTGCTATTCATGAACCCAGGGCCTACTAGATGTGAGACTTGGGGTTCATTATATCTCTCCCCTCATTGTGGTATCTCTAGAAGGAGGGGGTCATGGCATGTTATATTATTATTAGAGTACAATAATTACTCCCTCATGTACAAGCTATTACTTAATTTAAAAAATGATATATTCATAATTCATTAAATATTTTTAAAAGAATCTAATATTAACCCAAACATTCATGTAAAAGGGGTAAATCATGACCTTATGTTTAACTCAAACCCATGCTAATATTCACAAAACATTGGTGATTTAGGAACATGATAGGGGTATGTAGTGATTTAGTTCAATTTAATGGAAGATGTAGGTTAGGTCATTACAACCCTCCCAATCATGTACATTCTTAGATACAAAACCCTGAAAATAATTTTTAAAATTAAACATGAAAAATGACTAAAAAACACCATATTTTAAAAAATGATTCTGGGTACTTATTACAAGACAAATCACAGGATACCCAATTGTAAAACTTGTCATGTAATATCATTGGTTTAAGGACTCAGCCTTTAACAAAACATAATCTTTTGTTTTAGTTAAGAATTAACATTCATTAACTTTTGGGGATATTTACAGTTTTAGAATTTTAGAGATTTATTTCATAACATATACAAAACAAAACCATATAATACAAAGTAGATTCTTCTAATTAGTATCCCTTTTTCCACAATATAAAACATTTAAGATAAAACCTGATTTAGTTTCATAAAAAATATCCTTGACATTCAAATTGACTTCTTAATTTACCTTAACAATACATAACCCGTACAAAAAACAATTTGAAACAAAGGATGAGCATAATATTTCCAACCAAGGTGTTTTAGAAGGAAGGAAAACTTTTAGTTTAGTGAAAAACATGAAAATTCATGAAATGTTTTACCTTTATCTCAATGTTCATTGAGAAAATAAAATAATCATTTTCACATGAAAACACACACACTTTTTCACAAATAAAAATAATTAAAACTCTTATTAATCACATATAAATAATGTAGGCAACTTAGGGAATCATCATTAATATCACTCTTATATATAGAATAAACAATATGATCAAATTCCAACCCTCGAGTACCAAATTCATTAGAGTACTATTATGGACCCCCATATTATTAGTTTGTCACATAATCATCTATATTTATTTTTTCATGGAACCATCCATCCTTGGTTAATAAAGTAAACACCCATTATTGGTTTATAATGAAACCACCCATTATCCTAAAAGATTTCATAGAACCATAACATAATCATAAATCATAAAATCCTTTATTTTTATCATTAATCCTTTTAAAATTATTGTAATCCACTATGAAAAATCTCTTTCAGATATCAAAATACCCATTTATCTTAAAAAAATAATTTTCAATATGAAAATAATAAAAAGAATAGGTAAGGGGTTTTTATTTGAAAAAAACATTAAATATTGTAAGTTAATATAAACATAAAATAATTTTTATGGTGGTGGGAAGAGTTTTTTTCACCATATTTATTAAAATAGAACATTTCTTTTTGTTGATTTTAAGTAAATCCAAATATTCCATATAAAGATTCTTTTTTTGGAAAAAAAATTAAAGAAATAAAAACATTTCCTTTATAAAACTGTCACTTCCTTATAATTACATTCATGAAATCATTTTAAAACATGTATATGGAAGATAAAGAGAGTTTAAAGGAGAAATTTAAAAAAAAAGATTTTTTTTAAATGTCCCTTACCACTTTGGAAACATTTGAATCATAAGACACCTAAAAATAACATTAAACAAAACATTAAATATCATTAGAATAGATAAATTCATTTTATATCATGTAAAAGGGGATGTATATACACCTTATAAAATTAAATTGGTTCATAACATCAAAATATTCCTCAATGAAAGGAAATTGAGACAAAGACCCTTACCTTGAGTCCAATACATCACATATTCTATTTATTTTCATAAATAACAGAAATATGTTAATTAATTACTTTATTAATATCCTTTTTCAATTTTATTATTCTATTAACTTTATCTTTTACCATTTCCTAAATAATTATATAATCAATCATGTTTATGTTGAATGTTTTAAAGATACTTGGATTTTTTGCAAAAATAACATTACTTGGATAAATATGGAAAAATAGATCATTATTTCAACATATCTATAATAACCTTCATGAAATATATATCATATTTATACATATAGTATACTTTTATAACCAATCATGTAAATTGGTTATAAAAAATGAACCATGTTATAGTTATGGAGAAGGTAGTTCATACGTACGTGTGGGTAATGTTTCCATTTTTCAATCAACATTATAGGAAAAAAGATAAGTAATATTTTATATATTATAATGATAATAATATCATAAATACAATATAATTTCCTTAAAGATTCTTATATATAAAATCCATATTATCTGGTGATGAAAAAAAGTCACATCACTTCATGGGTAGGTTAGTCCACATGCACACACGTGCGATGTTATCAGTTTTTGATGTAATAATTAAAATATTATATTATATTTTTTTAATGATAAATATTTCATCAATATCATAAATATTTAATTTATATCCAAAATATTCATCAACATTATCCTTATTAGCTTCTATAAAAAGTGTTAGTGAAAAGTGAATCACATTACTTCACGAGGTGGTTGTCCGCTGTACACATGAGCAACATTATTATATCCCTCATGGAATGGAAAGAAAAAAAATTATATGAATTTTAATTTAAAGAAGTTGAAATATTAAAAAATATAATATATATATATATACTTTGATTTTATCATTATATCAATCCATGAAAGGTGATGATTGAAAACAAATGACATCAGTTCATGAGGGGGTAATCCACTACTCACATGAATGATGATTTTGTATCCCATTTCATAGAGGTGGAGATGGATTTATGTTGTGATATTAACTTATTAAAATTTTATTATATGGTATAAATTATTGTTATTATATAAAAATAGTTGAAGAATATTTTAAGGAGGTAGAAGGGGAAATAAAATAAAGATACATGGTTAAGCATGGTACCTCTTCTTCAGACAACCTCATTAGGTAATCACCAAAAGGCTTCTTAGAATTTATTTTAATCAAAATAAAGTCTCTAGATCATGGATTTGTAAACAAAGAAGATATTTGGGTAGGTATTTTCTGATAATAATGGATTTTATGTTGTGAAGAAGGGTGGATAGGGGTGGATTATTATAATTGGGCAAAGGAACCCACTAGGAAACTTCTTGGAAATTACCCAAAATAATCCCAAATGATAAAGTAATTACGATGAAAAAATATTCCTAAATAACATGGATTATTAAATTTTAAGTATATGAAAGAAATATAACCATAAAATATGATTTTTATATGCTTTTAGTTAATTTTAACTATAACATCCTAAAATTTTAAAATATGAATATCATATTTGACAGCGTGTATGAAACGCAACACCAAGATTATAAGGGAATATAACATCCTAAGACGTTATCATATATTTAATATTTTAAAAAAATTCAATATATGTTAAAAGAAGATTTTTTTATCAAAAATAATTTTTATGTTCCCAAAGGTGTTTTATAATAATAAATTAAAAGAATAACTATTAGTAAACGATATTAAATAAATTTATATATTATATATTCAAAAAAATTGAATTCATCCAAAATATTTTATAGGTATAAGATATGAACAAATCCAAATTTATGAATAAAAAACTATATTTTTCTAAAGGATATTTTGCCGCCTTTTAATAGAGTACATGTTTTAAAACTCAATTTTGATACTATTATAAATTTTATTTTAAAAACAATTAAATAGTAATTTTGTTATTATATTAGGTTTAATTTTTTTTATTTTTCTAAGAAACTTTGTTTTTTGATTAATAGTGAAGAATACTAAATTTTAATTGAAAATGTGATTTTTATCTAAATATTTAATAATTTTAAATAATATTTAAAATTATTATTAAATTAAAATTATATAAATTATATATATTAATATAATAATTAAATTTTAGTCAATTTTATATTTAAATCTAATATAAAAACATAGTAATCTTTTGGATATTTTATCTTTAAATACTCTCTTTCTCCTCCTATTTGCAGGATTAATTTTACATTAAATTTTTCCAATTATGTGAATTAAATTTGGAAAAAAATTGATTTAATATTTTTAATAATAATAAATTTTAATATCTAATAAGCTCAAATTATTTTTTTACCATAGTGATTAGTGAAAACATTTAAAATTAATTACAGCTAATAATAAAAAAAATAGTTTATCGGGGGACTAAACATTAAAATTAAGGGACCAAATGACCTAGAAACTTATCAAAAACCCATTTTATATAAATTTGAAACCTTATACCTTATATTTTATAAAAAATATTATTGGATCCACATTACATGAAAAACATGGGTAGAATTCACCCTTTCAAAAAAATACAATAGTACCACTCACCTCACTTATAAAAGGCCACCCCCTCTCCTCCCTTATTTACGTATTAAAAAATTTCATAAAATAACTCCAAATATAAATCCAAATAATAACTACCATAATCCTATAATCATTATCTTGTGAACAAATCAAAACTAGTAATGTTTTAGTGAAAACCTAATGAGGAAACCCAAAGAGGTGGTAATATTCTTCCACACACATTTTTATTTTATTTCCTTCTCTACATCATTCATTTATTTTAAAAATATGATGATATAATAACCAAAATATATTTCACATAAATATATTTTTTTATTATAAATTTAAAACATACAACCATACACACTTTTATCAAATTGGTTATAAAATCATCTTCGTGTGTATGGCAGACTACCGCCTCATGAACCGATGTTGTTTATTTTTTCATTTCCACTTATCAAAGATGGTTATTGTTATGGATATAAATTATATATGTGATATTTATAACATTAATATACCTATATATTAATTATATAATATTATTAGTTTTACCTTCCATTCCATAAGAGACACAATAACGTTGTTCATGTGTATGACAGACTATCAGCTCGTGATGCGATGTGATTCTTCTTTCACTAAAGAATAACATGGAAGGTGATACATATAAATTTAATTATTATATATGATATAAATTAAATAATAATTATATTCATGACACATTTATCATTATTTAAAAATAATATATCATTTTATTTTCATACTTTTTTACTTAATGAAAGACCATAACATTGTTCGTGTACATGTGGACTACAGCCTTTACAAAGCGATGAGACTCTCTTTTCATCACCACACCACATGGATGAAATTTATAAGTATATAATATTGTATTTATTATATTATGATCATTATTTAATGTTAAAATATTACTTACCTCTTTTCCATAATGATCATTGAAAAATTGATAACGTCTCTCATTTATACGTATGGCCAACCGTCTCTATGATTATAACGTACTTAATTTTTCATAACCTTATTTAATGATTGGTTTTAAAAGTATAATTAATATAAACATATAATAATTATCACATTATAATTAATATTGTTATTATTAAACTACATAATATACACTAGAAATGGAGCTTTCATGGTGAAACATGCATGAGAAAACAAAGAAATTAATACCCGAAACAGTGAAAATTATGAATTATTATTAATGAAAGGGTAATAAGATATTATAAAAGGATATTAAATTATTTTATAATTATTATTATATTACTGGTATCAGTTAATAACTTTTTTAAAACCACTATATTGGATTTTTAAGTACATTTATCCCAAAGGAATCATAAGGTAAGGGATTTCATCTCAATTTCATTTCATTGAGGCATATTTTAATGTTATGATCCTAATTACATTTATATGGTGTATATAATTCCCCTTTAAAATTTAATATCATTAATAATTCATTTTTAATGGTGTTTTATGTTTAAATTCGAATTATTTATTTTGGGTGCATTTGAACTTGAAGTTACCAGGTGGTAAAGAAAATTTATAAACCAATTTTCTTTCATTGGGTTATATTACTTTTTTTTTATTGTTGATATTATACTATTATATGTATAACTACTTTAGAAGATTTTTTTATTCACTTGTTTTATGTGGATTTATAGTTAATACCCATAATTATTTCATTGATTAATTTTCACTTCAACATTATGATCATTTTAATGATTTAATTCATAATCTCATTCTAATTAAGATTTGTGTATTATTGAAGTTAAATTAAAGAAAATTATATGACTATTGTTTAATAAACCATTTAATTTTATTTTCCTATGGTTATTCATGATATTTTTCAAGTTATAGTACCATTTTCCCTCTCTTTGGTACTTAAAATTATTGGTAAAATGTTTTAATAAAATATGACTTCATTTGTCTCTTCGGTTGGAAATATTTTTTCATACAAAACCATTTTTATAATAATGTTTTCAAAAATAATTTATTTATCCTTATAAAAATTATTTATTAAAATGCATGTTTACCCATTTTTCTTTCTAGCGAAAATCAAAGGATTATTCATGGCTCTTTTTGAAAAAGGAAAATTTCTAACCTTTTTATGGTGTAAAATGAATGTTCCATGTAGAATATATAAAATTAAACATGGATATGGACATAATTTATTTAAATATTCCTTATAAATTTTATCTGGGTCTATTTAAAGAGAAAAGTTTAAAATGGATTCTCAAATAAAAATATTTTCAAAATGTATTTCAAAATGAAAAAGATATTTTATTCCAGAATTTTTTTTAAAGATATTTTATGGTAGTTTCATTCATAAATGAAAAAAAACCTTTATTATTACTCCAATGGGTTTATATTAATTCCGTACTTATTATTCCTCTAGATGATATATGATTTTTACTGAGGATAGTATTGAAATTCTCTTACTTGATCTATTTTTTCTATTCATTAAATTCCCCTTGAAATATTCACCTCTCTATGAAAATTAGACATTGAATTTTGCCTAAATATCAATACCATTTTTAATTAACATTATTATTGAATAAATTGTGTCTCATTTATAAATATTGGGTTTTAATTTGAAATTTATTTGATTGAAAGTGGAAATATTGATAAATCCATATTCTTTACTCAATATAGATATTTGATGATAAGGCACATTGTTCATTAATTAAATTGATTATAAGATATATGAGGAATGATTTGGACCTGAAGTGATGGGTTTTTCCTGGTATAATATACTCCCTTAATGAATCTATAGGTCTCATGATACAAATCAGTTAAGACAAAATTAAAAGGGTTTTTATTAGTAGTTTTAAATTGTATTATAAAAGTTAATAATATTAGAGATACTATGATTCTAGAGGACAAGGCATTGAATAATTAATCATGGCCTTAATTCAGATTTTAGTAATTATTATCCATGACATTTTCAGTATAAATAAATTATATATTCATTTCATTCTCTATTTATTTATTAAATCGAATTTATTTTTATTTATTTTTCTTACTATATTGATTAATACATGTCTAGATATTTAAGTATCATGTGTGTTAAGTTATTACTTTTCTATAATTATTATTCCTTATTCATTAATTTAAATGGAATTTGTTTCATTTATTTACTAGGTCATATTGATTATACCATATCATGTTATTTAAATGACATATGTGTTCAATTATTTAGCATTCCATATTTATTATTCATTATTGATTCATGATTTCATTCATTATACTTACCCCTTACTGAACATTTAATCTCACCTTTATTTTATTTCCTTTCCCCAAGAATCCATGAAGTGTACTAAGAATGATATTCAAGTATATTTTAAGAGGGAATAAATTTCATTTTGAAAATAAAAAATAATTATGCTGTAATTCGTGTATTCTAATGTAATGTGGTACTCAAGTATATATCTACTCTACCAAGACTACTAACATAATAATTCCTTTGAGATGTGAATCCTTGAATCTTCAGTTAACATAATTGTGGTAGGCACCAGCTCTAGGCTGCTGGTGTTGGGGTCTCTATAGTGGGTATATTAAAATGTTTTGTAGAAACCTTGAGAACTATATTAAACAAAACATAGATTAAGAATCATAAACTTATGATAGAAATTGTTGTTAAGTGTAAGATAACATCCAAAAGTTTTGGTATGGAATATATTTTTTGGTTTTTTATTGAAATACATACATGTTTAGATACTACAAGTGGATGTGTTTTTGGAACAGATATGCAAAGGGGTAAAAAATCCAAAAAGGACATGTCATGTTTAACACAATCATTACCTGGTACAGGACATCATGCCTTACTAAGAACCTAGATTGATACTCTTGGGGGATAATCTTAGGAAAATTCACATTTTCTTTACAAACCATTATAAGGAGTTTAAATAGATGATGACAATAAATGACTTATGTTAAACCTAAGGCATTATATATTAAATATAAAGTGCCATGATTTAGACATCCTATAAATGATATTATCGTTAAAACATATACCAAATAAGGACCTATGTTGAAGTAAAATGGTAGAATTATTTATTTATTGTGGTTTTATTAAAAATCCTAGCAAAAATATTATTTAATGATTAAAATCCAAGTATTTTCATCATGTTTCTTTTCTGAAGTATATTAATATGGTTTTAGAAAATTGACAAACAGTATACTGAGAAAAAAACATCATTTATAGAAAGGGAATGGGGCTTGATCTAATAGCGAAATAAAGATAACAGTTTTTTCACTTACAACTGGCATATGTGAAGTCCTGGTAAATATGTCATTGTTCTTATTTAGAACAATTGAAAAATAAATATTAATTAAGAACTAGTGGTATTACTTTTGAGGTTTAGAGATTAATTTATAATGTTGGATAACATTTTCAAACCATATTGTTTTTGAAAAATAGTTATAGATAGATATAAAGACTTTTCACTCTATGGATCTTACGATCTAGTAAAAGTGAATTTTAGTGCTTCATGCTTAAAAGTTATTTTTGGATGTTTATTACTTAGAGTAAAGGGATAAAATTTGAAATTTATTTAAGAACAACCAAATAATTAAATTTTTCTTATAAAATATAATCTTATCAAGTAAGTATAATTCCTTATATTCTTAGATAGTTAAATAATTTCTCAACTATAAGAAAATAATCTTAAAACCAAAATGTTATCCTATTATGTTCATATCTAATTAAATGGATGGTATTTTAAATCACTATAGATATATTATATTTAGGCCATTAACATTAAATTGATAACTTATTTTATTTTTATTATTGACCTAAATCAATCCCTATAATTATGTACACTTTTCCTCTAGGTCCATATCTTAACTTTCCATGAATGTTCTCCAACACAGAAACCTAGATATGTGAACATTTAACTTCATTATCACTCTTATTAAGAGGATATTTTATTATCACTATTATAATGAGAGTTTTTCAAGAAAATAATTTGAAAATATCAGAAAATTGATTACCAATATCTTGTTTAAATTTACAGGATTCAATTTATTCAAGTTAGAGAGATTGTAACACCTTGAAATTTTGAAATTTTAAAAAAAAAATCAAATTCGATAGCATGTATGACATGAACCACTATGAATGGAAAGGAATATAAAATATCAATACTTTATGATGTATTTACTATTATAAATAAATTAAATCTATGATATAGTTAGAAATTCAAGTAATAATGAGTATATCATTTATTATATTTGACAATGAATTTCTTCGATAGCATAAATTACACGTGAGATTGAGGTATACCGAATACTATAAATATTATTATTTAAAATGAAAACTATCTCATAGCCATTAAATTTGATGTTATTAATAGGATTAAATTAATTTTTAAAATATATGGTTCAATTCATTGTAACCAATTAATTATAAATGAATATAAAAACCAATTTAATATCAAGGAAATGTTTTAATAAAAAATAATTTGTATTCATCCAAAAGCATTTTATCTTAAAAAATTAATTTAATTAATATTGGTGAATGGTATTAATAAAATTTATATATTATATATTAAATAAATTTTTTACATTCATCCAATAGATTTAGTAGTAATAAGATAAGAAAAAATCCAATTTTACGCCTAGAAAGCTTCATTTTTTTACTTGTAATTCTGTAGCCTTTTAATGGGGTACTTATTTTAAATCAAAATTTTGACACTTTAATTTTTTTTAAATAATGTGTAATTTAAAAAAAATGGATTAATTGTTTATATTTGTCTGAGAAGTTTAATTTTTTAATGAATCGTGAAAAATATTGAATTTAAATTGAAAATTAACTGCTCATATAAATAATTTATAATGTTAAATTTTATTTAAAATTTGTATTAAAGTAATATTAGATAAATTATACATATTTTAACCCAATTTTTTTATTGTAATTTGTTTTATATTGAAATTGGATATAAAAACATAGTAATATTTTGAATATTTTCACTTTAAAAACTCGCTTTCTCTTCCCGTCTACGGGATAAATTTTAAATTATGTTTTTTCACTTATGTGATTTGATTTAGTAATAATTGACTAATTATTTTTATTAATTATAATTTAAAATTTATAATATGTTAAACTTAATTTCTTACCATATTTATTAGTGAAAATAGTTAAAATTTATTGTAAGGATTAAGAGAGAAAAAGATTACAGATGGACTAAAATTTAAACTTATGGGGTCAAATAATCAAGAAACTTCTAAAAAACACATTGGATGGACATATATCAACATTTTACCATTAGGTACCAAAATTTGTTAAATATTGGATCAACTTGATGTAAAAAAACAAAGATTTTATGGTGTATATCTTTTTCAAAATTATCTTCTTTGATAGTATATATTACACAAAACACTATGCTTAAACAAATTATTAAATATTATTATTATGATAGTCATAATCATGCAATGGGAATGGTGGGAATTTAAAGGACTAATTAAACTATGAAAATATATTTTACACATGTTTATAATATTAATTCATTTCACCAACAAATTATAAATAAAAATAAAAACCAATTGACCATAAAGGATGTGTTTTTTTATAAAAATTATATTTATGACCCCAATGAAATTTTATCTTAAAATTTTAAATTAATAATTATTATCATCATATCTCAAAAATATATATATATTACATGTTCAATCAATTTTTTTTAAATATAATCAATAAGATTGATAGACTTTAGATAATAATAAATCCAGATTTAAGCATAAAAAGATATATTTTCAAAAAGGCAATTTTACCACCTTTTAATTAAGCACAAGTTTTAAAAATATCTTTGAAACTTTTATAAATTATATTGAAAAAAATAAACTTTATTTTTAGAATAAGAATTTCAAAATAATCTTATGGTGAAATTTTGGTATTTTTCTGAAAATATTTATTTTCTAGTGAATAATGAAAATGTCATTTTATATAAAACTGTCATTTTTTATTATATAAATAAAATATTTATGAATTTCATAGTAACATTATATAATAAAGTGTAAATAAAGTTTTTTAATATTAAAAATGAAAATATTTTATATTTATATCATGGGTTAAGTACATAAACGGTTTAAAATGATAAATTAAGGTTTGAAATTTTTATGAAATATTTATATTTATTTACAATTTTATAATTAAAATAATGATTTAAAAGAATTTCAGTTTTTAATAATTAGATTCACAAATTAATATTTAGTTTTCTTATGATTATATGATAATTTTTTTTATAGTTCAATTGATTTGTTAAATTGTCCTAAAAGCGGTTATAACATTAAAATCGATATTTTCCGAATAAATGGTCATTTTATTTAAAAATTAATTTTCTCATATTTAGAAAATTATTTTCATAAAATTATTTCAATTTTAAAATCATAACATTTAAATTATCCAAGGGAATTTTTTTTGTAATTTTCTAAAATATTTCAAATTTATGATAAATAGTAAATATGTAGTTTTTCAAATAACTGATTTAACTCTAATTACATAATTAATTATGAAATAATGAAATAATCCTTTCTAGAAATTTATTTTCGTATGTGGTATTTTTCATATCATGAATTTTTCAATATAACAAAATAAACTCAATTTCAAAACCTAAAAAGAACTTTTTAATATCTAAAGTCAATAGTGATTCTTTAATTTAAAATTTCTCTTTCTTTCCTCTTCCCTTTTTAATAATTTAATTAATATGAATTATAAATGTGTTTTAAGGTCTTAAAATAATTATATTATATTAATATATGATTTATATTATCAAAAAACACAAATTAAAATTCTATCCTTTGATATAATATTTTATATAATATTTTATTCAAAAAATGCATTTCTTCTCAAGTATAAATAACCCCTCTCCCTTCCCTTGGAAAAACACTCCTACCACCCATTAAAAATCATAATATCTAAAAAACACCTCCATATCATGACACTTATAATACTTAGGTATGTTTTTTATAAATCCACTCTAATCACCAGGGTATTTATACTGTCATACAAGAGTAGCCACACCGAGGTAAGTCTCTATTAACTCTTCCCTCTTTTCTTCTTCTCATTCTTATTTTACCAATTCCTTTCAAAACCATGTACTATTAAAATTAACTCTTATGTATTTTAATATAAAATTAATGATTTTAACCTACTTCAAGTATCATATATTTGACATATAAAAATTTCTTACTCCCTTTTCCCCATCTTTTGACAATGTCTGATTAAAGGTCAGTTTACTGCCTATGGTGACTTTTCCGAAACAATTCTTAAAACCACCTTCATGGATACATAGTATGGATTATATATAACATATATATATAATTACATTTATTTTACTCTAATGGATTTTATTATACTAATATATTATTCTATATTTAACAAAATAATGAAATCTAGGTGAAATAATAAATTTTTAGGTAAAACATGATATCAAAATGTTTCATCATGAAAAATTAAGAAATATAATCTGATAATTATAATTAATATATATTTTTATAAATTATTATAATAATACTTCGTACCAATTCTTAAATAATATAATTTTATTATTAAGGAAACATGAAAGTGTTGTAGTTAAGTGGGAATTAAGGTAAGGGTTTTCCTCATCTCACTTCTATTTCTGTGAGATTTGACTTATTCACACTATTTATTGTATTTTTTGTATTTATATTTCCCTTTTATGTATCATATTATGAATTTATCTATCTATATGGAATCCAATGTTACTTTTTGTGTTTATTAATTTTATGGGATATACGGTTCGACAGCTTTCATAGTTGTAAGGTATTTCATCTAAAGCACCTTTAATTGAGGCATTTTTTAATGATATGAAACTTCATTATTTTTTAAGGTGAATATAAAGACATTTTAACATTTTATATCAATATTAATTTTATTTATTGTTTTTTTAAATTTCACTCTTTTATGGAGCTCATAATTTAAATGTTCAAAGTGGTATGGGATGCTTTGAATGTTAAAAGATTAATCTTTTCCTCCATTTCAATATTCTTGGTATTATTTTACATATTTATTTATATGAATATTAAATGATTAAAAACGATATTTTATTCCTAATTATAGTTTCATTAATATGTTTTAAAAATGAGTAATTATATGAATTCTAAAAGGAATGATTTTATAAACAATAAATGAAATTTCCTATTTTATAAGTATAATAATAATAACCATTCATATCAGTGTGAACTTTATTTTATTTATAGACTTATTTTTAAGATTAAATTTTTTTATTAAATTAAAATTCCTATTTTTTATTAATTTTTTATTTTATTATTGTAAATGTTTTTTCAAATTAAATGGTGATAGGGTATTGAAAATGGGTTCTCAAAAGAAAAGAGTATTCCTATCAAGAAATTCACAATAATTTTATTAGTGTATTTTGATCTATTTCAACAACATATATTGAATTTTATGCTTAATTGGGATTGATATTTTATGATATCATCTACCATATTTTATTTAATGGTTAGTTTGACTATGGATTTTATATATTGATACTATTCAGTATATTACTTAGAATGGTTAGTGGTTACGTTTATTAATTAGGGAAAGTGACTTACATTTCATATGTATGTGTTGTTTATGCTTCACCCAAATAATATTAGATATGAACTTGACTTATTAAGGGATATTCATGCCTACTATAGCCTATTGATGCATCTCTTGGTCTCATGAGACATACTAGACCAGGTTTTTACCCATTTTTGTATAGTGTATTGCTAGAAATCTTGATGGTGTGTTTATGATGTCTAGATTTTGCATTACCTAATATGATATTAGTAATTAATAATGCAAGTGATTATTATTATAGTAGAATATACATGGTTAAGTTTCATTCTAATTTGATTATTTATATGGAATTATTTACTCAGCTTTTATTCTTTCTATATTATGCTCATGATTCTGTTTTAATGAGATGTGTTTTAGATATTCATCTTGATTTATTTTTTACGTTTATGATATCTTCCACAATATTTTTACCCTTATTTAACATCTGAGATCACCCCTTTCTAATATTTAATTTTTATCTAGGATGTAAAGATGTATATTATGAATGACTTCCAAAGGTAATCTAGGGGTTTTTAGATGTTAGAAATGGAGTTTCTATGTTTTTTTTCTTTTCAAGTTGTAACGTAACACTTATGATTGTATCTATTTTTATAAAGATACAAAACTATTTGGTCATTTGGGATGTGATCTCTTATTCTTAGTACCAATTTAATAATGTAGGTCACTATCTTTGGGCTATTATTGTGAGGGTCTTTACATTTGGTATCAGATAATGTTTAGTAGAAACCTTGGAAACTAGATTTAAAAAACAAATATTATAAAACATAAACCAAGTATATAATTTTAAGATAATAATAGAATAACATCATATAATTTGAGTAAGGTAGATATTATATGGGTATTACAAGAAATACATCTATGTTTGTATATTAAAAGTGGATGTGGTTCTAAAACAGATGTACCTAGTGGTAGAAACTCTAACAAGGTACACTGGGCCTGACTCAGCATAACCTGATATATGAAAATGGGCCTTACTACACACCTAGTTTTACACTCCTAGGGGGTATTCTTAGGAAACTTAAAATTTTATTTAATAACAATAATAAAGGATTTAAATGTAAATATGTTCCCAATGAAACCATGTTTATGGTTATGAGATTAGATGTGCATAATTTCCAGTTTATGTTATGAATTTTCCTAGTTTGAGATTATAAATTATGATTCAAAACCTAATGTATTGTATTCCATTATTTACAAATTATACCTCATATAATGAATGGGAACTTCTTCTAAGATTGTGATCTAAATATTATGAATGGTAACATCTTTTATGAGCTTAATAAAAAAAAATTAAGGGAAGTAGTCTCCCAAATATTCTCATCGTATGAGGAAATAATATAATGTTCTACTAAGATATATAATTAATTATCCAATTTTTATGAATTTAATGCGAAGCAATAGAATAAGAGGACAGCTATGAAAAAGATATATAAAGGGAACAAGGGAAAGAAGTATTTTCCCATTTTTGATAATTGTGGAAGGAAACACCTTGTTATATTCTTAAGAAGAAAACATTTTTGCTTCATGTTTAGAGAAAAATGCCACCATGCTAATAATTTCAATAGAATGAAAGATTCTTCCAATATTCAATGCATCAACTATAAGGATATTGGGCACTACACAAATTAATATCCCAAGCATCAAGGGAATATAGCTCAAAATAATCTAAGGGATCATTGTCAATATTATGGTACTACCTTAGAAGAATGCGAATGATTATTATTCTTATGACTGGATTCTTGAATTGTGTTATTTTAGTATTCATTAGATATATAAGGATTATACTATAGTAATTATTATTTAACTACTTGGAAGAATGTGATCATTATCACCATTAATTAATAGAATTGATTATATTGTAATTTAATCTTCTTGAAATCACATGACTTGGGAAAGAAAACCCTAATTATGTGCTTGATGGTGAAATAATTATAAATAGATATTTATGGGATAGTATCGGTGACCGGGAAGGTGGTTAGTGATCTTCTAGTTTAAGTTATGTTAAGATTAAAGAATTTATTCAATAGTTTTAGATTATACTCATGGAAGCATGCATGTATCTTATTGGTTTAAAGGATATAATGGTATTATTATATTTTTTATGTGATAATAAGAGAATTTTTATTTGGTAAATATTATGTTAAGTTGATTTTGGAATTTAGTGAGCTTCCTTATAAATTTTTTGTCTTTGAATTTGGATAGACATGTTTTTTATGAGTCTTAAGTCTGATTGCTTATGGAATGGGTTAAGGATATTATTGCTTAAGATTAAATTATGATTTATCATATTATAAACCTTTGAGAACAATATTTATTTTAGTAAATATTTAAAGTCTGAAGGAATTACATGTGGATATTATGATTAATAAAAGTGCTTCATGCATAGAAAAATTGTTTTGAATATACATCTCTAGATTTAAGAAATGAAGTGGAGATAGATTAATGCATAACCAAATGATGGTAATATTAAATGAAAACGAATCAAGTATGTTTATTTTCATAGGTGATATTCTAAATAGTAAGGATAACCCTCAACTCTCAAAAAATAATTTTACAACAAAAACGTAATCTATTTAAATTTTTTTGAGAAATCAATGGTCTTTTAAATGGTCATGAATTTATGATTCTATAATGTTATACTTTTTAAAAAACATGTTTTCTATTACTCTCCATAAGAACAAGATAGTTATATTTATTTTCTAAGTTCATATTTTTAAAAAATGTCTCTTATTTTTTGAATTTTAGTTTTTTTTTGACATTCACATTTATATTTACCTCTTTTTAAGAGAAAGTTTTATAAACTATATTCTTGATGTGGGATTTCCACAAATAAATTTTCAAGTATCAAACTTTATATTTTTTAAGTGAAATATTAAATTTTGATGAAACAATTTATTGTAGTTGGGGAGAATGTTACACCCCAATACATTATGGTATATATCTCTTTTAAATTTTTCTTCTTCGATATTGTGCATTCCACAGAACATTGAGTTAAAACAAATGATTAAATATTATTATTGTGATAGTTATCACCTAGCCACTGGAAATGTGGGAATTAAAGGTAGTAAGTAAATTACAAAAATATATTTTACACATGTTTATAAAATAAATTAATTCACTTCTAATTAATTATAAATGAAAATAAAAACCAATTGAATATACATGTTGTGTTTTTATAAAACTTATATTTATGACCACAATGGCATTTTATTTTAATAAATTAAATTAATCACTATTATCATGATATATTAATGAAATTTATATATTATATATTAAATAAAATATTTTAAAATTAAATTAATAATTTTTATTCGCATAAGATAATAATAAATCCAAATTTAAGCATAAAAGGTTATGTTTTCAAAAAACAATTTACCACCTTTTAATTGTGTACATGTTTTAAAACTAAATTTTGACACTTTTATAAATTCTATTAAAAAATAAACTTCATTTTTATAATTATAATGACATAATTATCTTAGGGTTAAATTTTGGTATTTTTCAGCAAATATTTATCTTCTATTAAATAGTGAAAGATCTCATTTTTTTTACTATCATTCTTCGTTATATTAATAGACTATTTATGATTTTAATAGTAAAAAAACATACTAAAATGTAAATAATATTTCATTAACTTATAAACAAAAATATAATATATTTATATCATGTAATAAGTACATAAATTATTTCAAAAGGATAAATTAAGTGTTGATATTTTTGTGAAACATAAATGTTTATTTAAAATTTTATAATTAAAATAAAGATCTAAAAGTATATTTATTATCTTAAAATATATTCTCTCTTTTTTTGTAAAATATATTCATAAATTAATATTTGTTTTCTATTATTAACATAATATAATTTTATAATACTTTAATTAATTTTTCAGTGTCATAAAATTGGTTATAACATTAAAATCAATATTTTTTAAATAAGTGATGATTTTAATTAAAAATTAATTTTACCATGTTTAAAAAATTATTTTCATAAAATGGAGTCCTTTTTTGAAATCATCACATCAAAATTATCAAATGGTTATTTTTTGGTAAGTTTCTAAAAAAATCAATTTTCTAGTGAATAGTTAAAATATAGTTTTTAACATAACTGATGTAAATCAAATTACATAATTCATGATGTAATAATGAAATAATACTTTCTATAATTTTATTTTATTCCATGTTATATTTAATATCAAAAAAATTTCATTATAATATAGTAAACTCAATTTCCAAACCTAAAAATAACCTTTTAAAACCTAATGTCAAAAGTGATTCTTTAAAATTACAATTTCTTTTTCTTTCTGAATTCATTTTAATAAATTAATCACTTAGAATTATAAAGGTGTTATAATTCATTAAACTAGTTATATTATATTAATATATTATTTAATTTTTCAAAAATTCACTATTATAAGTCTATCCTTTGATATAATATTTTATATAATATTTTATTCAAAAAATACTCCTCCCCTCAAATATAAATACCCCCACTCCCTTCCCTTATAAAACCACTACTCCGACCAATTAAAAAGCCTAATATATTACCAAATAATTATTATAAATCCCTTTATAATACTTAGGGACGTTTTGGATAAACACACACCAATCACCAATGGAGTTGTAGGGTCATTCTAGAGAAGCCACACTGAGGAAAGAGTATGTCTCTATTAACTATTCCCTCTTTTCTTCTTCTCCAACTTCTTTTACCATTTCCTTTCAAAATTATTTTATCTAAAAATTAATTATTTAGTAAACTAAAATTACATTACTTATTTTAACCTACTATGAGTATCATATATATGACATATATAAATTTCTTACTCCCTTTTCCCTCCCTTTCGACAACGTCCCGTTAAAGGTCGGTTAACCACCTATGATGAATTTTCCAAAAAAACATAAAACCAACTTTATGGATAGAAAGTATGAATTATAAATAACATATAAATATTTAATTACATATATCTATGCTTCTATAATTAATTAAACTAGTACATACTTTTACATTTAACAAAATAGTGAAATCCATGCGAAACAGGAAATTTTCAAGTAAAGAATGATATAAAAATGAATCATAAATAAAAATTAACAAATATAATGAAATGATTATAATTTATAAAAATATTTATAAATAATTATAATAAACATCTGGACCAATTTTTTGTTAAATATAAGTTTTATTATTCAATAGGTGTGAAAGTGACATGAGTAAGTGGGAATTAAGGTAAGGGTTTTCCTCATATCACTTTTATTTATTTGAGATAATCCTTTTTCACCACTATTTATTGTTTGTGGTGTATTTATACATCCATTTTATGTATAATATCATGAACTTATTTATATTTATGGTATCCATTATTCCATTTTTATATTCATTGATTTTGAGGGGCATACGGTTCGACAGTTGTTAAAAATGGAGGGGATTTCATCTCAATATCCTTTCATTGAGGAATTTATTAATGATATACACCTTTATTATTTTATAAGGTGTATATAAAGACCATTTTACATTTCATATCTATGTTCATCTTATTTAATTTTTTCTTAAATGTTACTCTTTTATGGATCTTATAATTTAAATGTTTATTGTGGTATGAGATTCTTTGAATGTTTAAAGATTTAATCCATTCATCCATTTCTATATTCGTGATATTATTTTACATATATATCTGTATGAATATAAATGGATTAAAAAGTAAATTTTATTTCTAGTTCTAATTTCATTAATATGTTTTCAAAAGGAGTATTTTTATTTGTTTAAAATGGAACGTTTTGATAAAAGAAAAATGAAATGTCCTGTTTTTTTAAGTATGGAGATAACAACCTTTCATGTCATTGTGAATTTTATTTTATTTCTAGATTAATTTGAAAGATTAAATGATTTCATAAATTAAAACCCATATTTTATCTTACATATTAATTTTTTTATTGAAAATATTTTTTGAATGAAAATTGTGTTTGGGTATTGAAAATGGTTTCTAAAAAGAAAAGAGTATTCCTCTTAAGAAATTCTCAATGATTTTATTAGAATATTTTCATGTAATTCAACACACTTTGTTGAATATTATACTTAATTGGGATTTACCTTTTATGATGTTATATACCATATTTTATTAAATGGTTATTTTTAATATGGATGTTCTATCTTCATATCATTCACCATATTACTTAGAATGGTTAGTGATTATGTTTATTGATTGGGGAAGGTTATTTTCATTTCATATGAATATATTATTTATGTTTCACTTCATTCATATGAGTAAAGCATTTAAATTATTAATTGAAGGATGGGTCCTTCTATAGAGCCGTGATGCACTTGTAGGTCTCATTTAACAAAATATACTGGTTTTTTACCCAATTTTGTATGGTGTAATGGCTAAAACCTTGAATTTATGTTTATAATGTTAAATATTACGCTTTTCTTCTCTCTGATATTAGTAATATATAATACATGTGATTATTATACTAGTATAATATTAATGGTTAGGTTTAATTCTCATGTGATTATTTATATGTAATTATTTACTCATCTTTTATTCTTTCTACATTATGATTAATATTTTTTTTAATGACATATGTTTTAGTTAGTCACTTTGACTTTTTGTTTATATTTATAATATCTTAGTCTATTTTGTTAAACCTTTTCTAAGAATCTGATATCACCCTTTTCTTATGTTTTATATTTTCCTCAGATGTGAAAATGTATATTATTAATTCAATTCAGTGGTAATATAGGGTTTTTTGGGTGTTCATAATGGATTTTATATGTTAATTTTATTTTGAAGTTGTAATGTACCACTTATGATTGTATTTAGTTTTCTAAATATACTAAACTATTTTGTACATTGGGATGTGATATATTATTCTTATTACCAATGTAATAAATTAAGAAAATATCTTTGAGCTACTAGGGTTTGGGTCTTTACACTTGATATGAAAAAAATATGGGTAGAATGCACTCTTTAAAAAAATAACAATAGTGCCACACACCTCATTTAAAAAAGGTCTCCCCCTCTCCTCCCTTTATTAGAAAATAAAAATAATTTTGTTTAGAAAAAACCTACCAAAATTACTCTAAAAATACCTCCCCTCATCATATAATCCTTATCATGGGTAATAATTCCAAAATTAAAAGGCTTTAGTTTAAACCTATGGAGGAAACTCAAAGAGGAGGTAATATTCATCAACACGCATATTTATTTTATTTTATTCTCAAAATCCTTCAATTTTCTTCATATTATTGTGATAAAATAACCCCAATATCATAAATATAATTATATTGTTTGTATTCTAATCTTATTTCCTACAACCACACACACATCCATCAAATGGGTTATGAAATCATCATTCATTTGTACAGAAAACTACCGCCTTGTGAACTAATGTCATTCGTTTTTCGATTACCACCACTCATGGTCAATTATTTTGATGGATATAAATTATATATGTAATATTTATAAAATTATTATAACTCTATAGTAATTATACTATATTTTTATTTTTACCTTCTATTCTATAGGAGACATGATAATATCACTTGTGTGTATGGAGGACTACCGCCCCATGAGGCGATGTGATTCACCTTTCAATAACGCATCACATGAAATCTAATAAAAATAAATATAATAATTATATATGATATAAATTACATAATTATGATATTCAGGAAATATTTATTAATTTTTAAGGATAATATAACATTTGTTTTCTTACTTTTTTACTCAATGAAAGACGATAACATCGTTCGTGTACGTATGGACTACCACCTCCACGAAGAGATGTGACTCAATATTAATCCAAAATCACATTTATAAAATATATAAGTATATAATATGGTATTAATGATATTATAATAATTATATTATGTTAAAATATTACTTACCTTCTTTCCAAAATGATGATTGGAAAATTGAAAATGTTACGCATGCATACGTACTCCCTACTATCTTCATCATCGTAACGTACTTCATTTTTTATAACCATATTTCATGATTAGTCTTACAATAATAATTGATGCATAAATATGATAATAATTTCATGATTATTAGTCTATATATTAAGAAAAAATATAATATACACAAGAACCAGAACATTCAAGGAAAAACTCGCATGAGAAAATAAGGCAATTAACACCTGAAACAAAGAAAATAATTAAAGATTATTAATTATTGGGTAATAAGATATTATAAAGGGATAATAAATGGTATTATAAATATTATTATGGTAATTTTATAATATACTAACTTGTTTTAGACCATTATACTGTATTTTAATGTACATTCAACCAAAACAAAGCGTAAGGTTAGGGATTTCTTCTCAATTTGATTTCATTAAGTAATATTGTAATTTTATGCACCTAATTACTTTTATATGGTGTGTATAATTGACATTTTACTGGTAATATCATTAATAATTCATTATTCATGTTATTTTATGTTTTAATTTGAATTATTTCTTCTAAGGGGATTTTAACTTAAAGTTACAAAGTGGAAAATAAATTTCATAACTCAATTTATTTCATTGGTTTATATTACTTTTTTGTTGTCATTGATACTCTATGTTTATGATTATAATTAATTTTGACTATATATTATTGTATTTAGACTTTTTTATGTGCATTTATAGTTGAAAACATAATTTATTCATTGATTTATTATCACATCATGACCATTTTAAGGGTTTAGTACACAATCTCATTCTAATCAAGATTTTTTATTCTTAAAGATATAGTAAAAATAATTTAAAGATAATTTTTTAATAAACCCTTTAATTTTATTATCATATTGTAATTCATGATCTTTTTCAGGTGATAGTATCGTTTTTTCACTCTGTAATATTAATAATTATTGAGACAAATTCTTAATAAAATATGTAAGACCTTATCTTTTTTAGGTAATTTTCTCTCTAAGTTATTTTTTCGTTTGAGAAATTATTTTATAAAATAACCTAAATTTATAGAATGTAATCTTTTTCAAATTAATGGAGTCCTTTTATAAATGTTTTAAGTGTTAAAAATGGGTTCTTGGTGAGATGATAGGCTTTAATGGGAAATCGGATGGAAACTCAACTATAGAACGTTTATACATCATGTAAGGAGATCAAACATCGTGTACTTTTTCATGGGTTTTAATAAAATAAATATGAGGTGATATATTTTTCAGATAAAACCATTAAAAATAATTATAATATTTTTAATTTAATTAAAAGTTGTGTAAATTCCTGACAACTAGTTTTAAAGTGGTTGTGTGGCTGATTTTTGTTGGAATAAGTTGAAGATCATCTCCTCTTAGCCTAGGGTGACCCTATAAGATATTTTGAAGTGCCAAACCCCATTACAAACAACCCATTTAAGTGATCAGTTCTTGGTAAGTATTCCTTCATGGATTTATTATTTATCTTCATTCATCTCCAACCCATTATAGTAAAATCCCAGGGAAAATTATATTGTAAGTTAATATTGATCTAGAAACCTCCTTGAAAACATCTGCAAATGTCCTCTTGGGTGTTTTCCATTGGAATAATTGTTGGATCTTTTGTTAAAGGTATTTGGTCTAATATAAAATTCTCATAGTCATGAATTTCAAATATGTAATCAAATCATATAATTTCTAGAATTCTTTAGCAATTTCAATTACTAAATTGTAAAATTTAATGTGGCCAATTGATTCATTAATGTAATGTTAAAATAAATGATTGATTGAGGAATTAATCTTGAGACTAAGGGGTTTTCCAAATAGATTATTTAATGGGAATCTAGTTTCAATATTTGAAATTGTGTTTAGATAGTTAATTAGGGGGATTAAAATAAGATATTGAATTGGTTAAATTAAGATAATTAATTAAGTAATTAAATATGTGCTCATGATTTTATGATATAGATAATTAATTGTAAAATTAATTATGAATAGTTGAGATTGAAAATGAGATAATTTCTTTTGAAAATTAATTATGGGTTTTGAGTTGTGAATATTGATTAAGTATTGGTTAAATTAATCAATGGTTTTAAGAACATAATTAGTTAGTAAATTAATTAAGTGTAATTATGGGTTCAACTAGTTGTTGTATTAGTAATGGAAACTATGTTGATAAATAATTATTGAATTAATTATGTGAGTGATGGAATGGTAATATGGTCATTCAATTGAGAACTATACATGGTAAAATGGTTATTATACTTATTATTAAAGTAATGGGGACATGGTCATTAAATTTAGTATTACATATGTCAAAATGTTCATTATACATATGAGTAAATAAATGGTAACATAGTCATTTGATTGATAAGTATACATAGAAACATGGTAATTATACATGTGAATAAAAGAATGGGAACATAGTCATTATTATTTTTAATGGTAAAATTTTCATTAAAGAATGGATTTAAAATTGATAACATGGGAAGTCAATTATGAACTAAAGAATGATAGAAAAGGTTCTCCGAGTTATGGGATCACTTGATAATACTTCAGACTCTGGCATAATCTGAAATAGCTATTGAGGTATGATTTTACCTTTGAATACTTTGTTCTTTGGAATGATCTAAAGTTGGTATTGATATATGATATTACTTAGAAAACTTCAGACTTTGGCATGACCAGAAGTTGGCATGAGGTACGAGTGTCCTCGGGGACACTAGAGTTAATGTGGTTAAATAAAGAATAAACGATAATTTGAAAACTATTTACTTATGAATTTTATTTTCTTTAATTCCAGAACTGAATGCACTATTATCGGACTAAATATTGTTTTAGAAATCATCTTTGGTTTCTTACAGAGTTGTACTCATACACTACTTGGGCTTCTTGATCATTACCCAAATAGAATTTATTATTATAGGATAGGTTAAGGGAAAAGGCCTTGTGTTAAATGGATAATTAGGTATGGATCTTGCATGAGAGAACTAATTGTGGTTCAGGAACCTCTTGGGTGTTTTTGGTGTCTTTAATTTTGGTTTTCATTTAGATACACGACACGTACATTATCAGGTCATGTTTCTTCTTCTGTTGGATATTGTATTTCCTTCTTTGTTTACTATAAGATATTGGTTTTGTTGATTATTGTATATTGATTAATCTATTGTTTATTATTTCCATGGTTGTATTAATATGATCAAATATGGTACAGTCTCTTAATGAATGACTTATCAGACCATCACTGCTAGTCGGTATCCTCTGGCATATGGGGAGGTTCTCTTGAGTTCATATGACTGACTGGATCGGGGCACTGGTAACGTGGCACCTAGGTTGGGATGTTACAAAGAGGATTAAGAGATAGGTTTCAATCAATGTGTCAGCGAGGACACTAGTTTCTTCTAGGGGGAGGATTATATTAATCCCACATCAAAGGAGTAAGATCTTGAAGAACCCCTTTATTAGGTGGTGTGGATACCTATCCCTTAGTTAGGCCTTTTCCTAGGGGATTCTTAAGGACTAGATCTGAAGGAAATCAAAACCATTATAGCTATCCCCAAAGAGGATAACATCATTATCATATCCGGGATTAGGCCATTAAAAAGTGGTATCAGAGACCAGTTTTCTTCTCTTTTTATTTTTGTTAATTTTTATTAAAGGAGGATAGGAGACTATGAAGATTCCATCCTTGGTAATGATCTCGTTCATGGGAATTTCAAACACATGTATGGGGGAAAAAATAAGTACTCAAGGTTGGATTATTATAATTTTTGTTTGCAGTTACTATTGAATTTTACTTCACCATGGGTGACGCACTTTTTGTGTGGTGTAGAAATTATTTTACAATTTTTAAGAATTGAATCATAGCCCAAAATGGAACAAGAGATAAGTCTGAAAGAATCATTCTAATCACTCGGTATTATTTTGTGACATTCATGATTGTGGCCTAGACTAGGCCATTAAAAAGTAGAATCAGTGCCCTATTTTATTTTATTTTTCCTTTTTCTTACTTCTTGTTAAAGGTAGATAAAAGACTATGAAATGTTAGGCCTTAGTAATGAACTTATTCATGGGAGTTTCAAAACCATGTATAGCGGAAAACCCAAGTACTTAGGGTGGGATTAATGTAATTTTTTTTGCTATTATAATTGAATATTACTTCACCTTTTCTGATGTTTTTATTATGTGGTGTGGAATTTTTTTTTGGTATTTTTTGAGAATTGAATCATGGCACATAAGGGCACAGGATTTGAGTCCGCAAGAATCATTCTAATCACTTAGGATTATTTTTTAACATGCATCATTTTAGGAATGTGCAGGAAAATTCATTTTGGGTAAGTTTTTTAACATAAAATTTATATCATTACTTGTGAAATTGAATTAAAAATGGTTCCTATGAAAATGGAATTGTTAAAATGATAAAAAAAATTGACTAATTAGTTGTATAAATGAGAAAATTGATTTATAAGTGTACCCTTGAGAACCAATATCTAGGTATAGAATGGTTTAGAGTAGTAATAGCATCTCAGTTTTGATATTTTGGATAGTATTTGAATAAAATACCTATTTTGACTTGTTGTGATTAATTTTACTCTTAAATAAATGAGAAAATTTTTATTTATGAGTCCTAAAACATTTGTTTGGAATTTTAGGGATATACCTCCACTGTGATACTTATTGAGAGGATGACAATATGTATTGGAAAGTAATTTTCTACCATCAGTGGAACCTGAATCACTGATAGTGTTAGGTGAGGAGAAAGGGAAGTAGTTCTGAGATATCTTTTCTCACTTCATGAAATTCTTGGGAAGATACCTAGGGAAGGTTGTGAAAAGAAAGTCTAAACTAGTGAGAGACTTTTATTTTTAGTACCCTATGACTTTTACTGGAGAGGGTGGGCTTGAGTGAGATTATTTCTATATTGAATACATTGAGATAATACATGACCATTTGGAGACTCCTATTAAGAGGATGTTCAAGTTGGATCTTATTTTCTACGAGGATCAGGGAAGAATTGGGGGGATGTTCAGGCGTGGACTAGAAAAATGGATGGTGTGTTATGGAAGAACTTCATGGAGAGGTTCTTCGATCACTTTTATCCAGAGATGTTGAGGTATTATAAAGTGTTATAATTCATATGGATGACTCAGGGGAGTATGTTCATAATATATTATAATGTAAACATCACAAACATCTAGTTTTTTTCTCTAGCGTTGGTAGGAGATGACACTGTTATAGAGATATACTTTTAGGATGGATTTAAACATGATATTAAGTCACAATTTAACATATTTTGGTTAAAGAAATTTTTTGAGGTGGTCGATCAGTCTCTCATAGCATAGGGTGACCTAAAGAAGGATTCCAATGATAGATAGATAGTTTCTATTGTATGATCAAAAGGTCTAGATTTCGAGAGTAGGAAGCCCCAATTTGGTAACTTTGTCCAGGGAAGTAGAAAGATGAGTGGTCAGACAGGTGGATCAAATGCGCATGACCTTACGGAAGTGATCTATCATCAGTGTGGTTGGATATGCCAATATCTTTAACACTCTCCCAATACATTAGTAGAGTTTTGGTCTTAAGGCAAGATGGGAAATGTTTAGAGATTCTACAAGAACCCAAGACATATGGTATTTGATAAAGCAGCTAGACAGAGTTAGAGTGTGCAAATATGATATTTTACACCTTATCAGACTATAAGTTGAAGTTCTAATAGAAGAGGTAGCAGTGTTAGTGGATGTGGAGCCTCTAAGAAATAGAACCCATATTAGTAGTGTGCTACAACTCAATGGAGTCATATAGCATCATGAGGAAGAGGTTAAAGAAAACTGTATGTATTCTAGCATATACTTGTGGATAGAGAGGTTGGACCATTAATAGTGAAAGGTACTATTTATGTAGCTTCTACTTTATCCAGTGTGTTGTTTGATACTTGTGCCTCTAATTCCTTTATATTTATAAAACTTGATGATGTTTTGAGTCTGGCGGTGGAGTTTTTGAGTAGAGTAATGATTATAGATACATAGTTGGGAGTACATTCTAGATACATCTGTATGTGCAAGTTATATTCTCTTGAATTCAGAGAGTATCGTAATCTATGGGATCTCATGATTCATGACATGTCGGGCTTTGACCCAATTATGGGTATGGACTAGCTAGTCGTATACCAAGCCCATATAGATTTTTATTAGAGGAGAGTAACTTTTCTGTCTTATAATGGGGACTATTATATTCACAATGGTGAGTGGGATATCCGGGAAGGCCAAGAAGGGCCAATTATATAGAAATTAGGTGATATCATAGCTTAGGTTTCTAGTTTATTGCGGGGTAATAGAGAAGTACAACATGATATATTTATATCAATAGTGGAACAGTTTTAGGATGTGCTTTCTGAAGACTTATTAGGACTTCCACCCTAAATATATATGGAATTCACTATTGATCTCATGTCACGAGATGATCATGTACCTATTCCATCATAAAAAATGGAACTGAAATAATATCAATAAATCATAACTCAGTTGTTGTAATTGGAGGATAAGGGAATTATTCATCCAAGTATGTCACCTTGGAGATCACATTTTTTTTTAAATAAGGATAAAGGGAGTTTTCGATTGTGCATTAATTACAGAAAGTTAAACCAAATGACCATGAAGAATTGGTATCTTCTTCTGTGTATCGATGAATTGTTTGACCAGTTAAGGAGAGATTGGGTGTTCTTGAAGATCAAATTGATATCAGGTTATCATAATCTGAGAGTTTAGACTTATTATGTAACAAATACTTCTTTCAATAGTAGGTATGTCCCTTATATATTTTTTATAATGCCGTTTGGATTGAAAAACACACCTGTAGTGTTTCTGGCCTTGATGAACAGAATATATCATCCGTACCTAGATATGTTTGTGGTTGTTCTTGTGGATAAATACTTGATGTACTCCAAGGCTCATAAAAATCATGTCCCGCATCTTGGAATCAATGTGAGTACACATAGAGAGAATCACCTATATTCTAAGATATATATGTGTCTATTTCGGATCGATCAGATACACTTCCTAGTACACATCATCTTATATGATGGTGTTTCAGTGGATCCAGAAAAAGACTAAGTAGTGTTTTCTTGAAATCTTTCCAAGAACATGTTCAATATCCGTAGATTTTTGTGGTTAGAATTATATTATCATAGAGTCATCTAGAACACTTCTTATTTTTTATCACTGCTTATAGGATTGACCAAATAGAGGATAAAGTTTGATTGGTCAGAATCTTGTGAGATGGCCTTCTAGGTGTTTAACAAGAACTTTACATTGACACCAATGTTGATCCTTCAGAAACTAGGTGAGGAGTATGTGGTGTATTTTGAAACTTCTAGGATCTAACTAGGAGTTATGTTGATGAAAGGAGATTGAATTATGGAATATGGGTCTCAGTAGCTGAGGCCACATGAACAGAATTACCCTATTCATAACCTCAAGCATTTGGAAGTGGATTATTCTTTGAAGTGTAGGTGTCACTATCTAATGGGAGAGAATTTTACTATGTATATAGACCATAAGTGTTTAAGGTACATATTTTCGTAGAGATATTTGAATCTTAAGCAGTTAAGAGAGTTGATTATATACATTATTGTGACTTTTAGATAGAATATATTCCTGGGAAAGGAAATATTTTGGTTGATTATTTGAGAAGGTAGACTCGGACTCAGGAAATTTAGGAGTCTAGTACTGAGTAGAATATGATTTCTTTACTTGCTGAGATGCACGTGGTGGTTCAAGAGAACTAAGAAAAGATAAATCAAGTTTCATTTTCTTTGGAGTATACACTTTTGAGATTGATTCGAGATACACAGTATGGGGATACATGTGTTTGACCTTGAGGTAAATCATTGAAGGTTGGGAGTCACCTTCATATTGGATAATAGATAAGGACAAGGTTATATATGTCAGGAATCTAGTTTTTGTGACTAATAGCCTATGATAGGATATCATGTGGTAATTTCATGCCTCATAGTGGGTAGTATATCTATGTGTGACCAAAACATACCACGAACTATGAAGATAGTTTTGGTGGATGGGCATAAAAAAGGAGATAATAGGTCTTGGGACACGATGCTACACTTTTCAGCAGATAAAGGTAGAGCATGAATTAACTAGAGGTTTTCAATAATTGTTACCTATTACAAAATAAAAGTGGGATGATGTGACAATGGAAATTTTTGTAGGTCTCCTAAAGACACCAGGGAAGAATTATGTTATCTGGGTTTTACAGATCAACAGTCAAAAGTAGCGCATTTCTTGCCGATATAGGAGACTTTCTCACTAGATCAGCTTAGAGATTGGTATTTTTGGGAGATATTATACTTGCATGGGGTTACAAGAACAATAATTTCATACCATGAGTCACATTTCACTACATTCTTATAGCATGTATTGTAGAAATCACTCAATGTACAAGTATTATTGAGTATGTATTTTCACCCATAGACAAATGGTCAGTTGGGGAGTACTATATAGTTTCTTGAGGATATTTTGAAACCATGAATACTTTACTTTAGTGGATCTTGGGAGAACCACTTGGCTTTAGTGATGTTTTCCTATAACAATAGTTATAAAAAAACTATACATATGGAACTATATCAGGCTCTTTATGGTAGTCTATGAATAATTCTACTATGTTGGATTGAGGCCGGTGAGTTAGAATTTTTGGGACCAAGTCTAGTATATGATACATCAATGTGGGGTCAGCTAATTTGAAACGTATGGCTATGGATCATAGTAGGATGAAGTCATATGATAAAATATAGATACAGAACCTAGAGTTTATATAGGGTGATCATGTTTTACATTAGGTGCCGCCTAGGTGCGGTCACCATAGGATAAAGAAGTAGGGAAAGCTGGTGCCCGGGTTTGTTGGACTGTTTGAGTTAGTGGAGAGAATTAGTCTAGTGGCATAACCATTGGCTCTTTCATAGTAATATAGTATTATGCATGATGTTATCCATGTATCAAAACTAAGGTGATATCATCCTAAACCCTCTCATGTGATCGAGGTGGAGGATGTTGATCTTGAGATAGATTCATCCTTTGAGAAGCATCTAATATGTGTACTGGATTGCAGGGATAAAGTGCTTCAAGGAAATATTGTGCTGATAGTTTGTATATTGTGGCAACATGGGAATATATAAGAGGAAACTTGGGATAGGGAAGTAGATATGCAGGCTCAAAGGAATGATATTTTTGACTTAGGATATTAGAGGTGATTGGAAATGAAGCACGATGTTGATCTATTGTTAGGTGGGGAGATTGTAAGATATCATGTTCTTCAGGTACTTTTATCTCTAAGTTATTTTTTCCATTTTATCCTTTTTTAATAAAAATGATCTAATTTTCTGAGATATATTAATTTTTTAATTAATGGACTCTGGGTATAAATGGGTTTAATGTTAAAAATGGGTTTGTGATGATCCAAGAGGATTAAAAGGGAAATGGGTTGAAAAATCAATTGAAGAACCTTTATATGTCTTTTAATGTGATTACACATTTTATAATTGTTCTTGGGTTTTAATAAAAAATCTGAGGAAATAGATTTTTTTGTAGAAAACCATAAAAAAATATTACATGATGTGTAACTAAATTATGCATTATGTAAATGCCCAACCATCAGTTTTAAAGCAGTTATGTGGCTGTTTTTTATTGGAACCGACTACATATCTTCTCCAATCAAACTATGGAGACCCTCCGGGTGATTTTGGAGTGGCAAACACCCTTTTGGACTTCCCATTCATGTGATCAATAACGAGTATGTCTGCTTGGTTGGATTTTTTATTTCTCTTCCTTCTTCTCCAACCCATTATAGTGAAATCCATTTTAAATTTATGTTTTTGGTTTTGATCTTGATCAATCTTGATATAGGAACCTTTTTGTAACCATCCTCAGCCTTCCCCATGGGAATTTTCCATTGGAAACATTGTTGGATATTTAGTTAAAGGTAGGTGGTCTAAACTTCAATTCCCATAGCTGTGAATTTGATATGTGTATACAAATTATAGAATTTCTAGAATTTTTTAGAATTTTGAATTCCTAAATTTGAAAATTCAATTTGGGAAACTGATCCGTTGAAGTGTGTTAAAATAAATGATTGATTGAGGAATTAATCATAAGACTAAGGTGCTTTCCAAATAGATAAATAATTACAGTATTAAATATGATATTTAAAGATGGTGATTTAGATAATCAATCGGGGGTATTAATTATGAGATATTAAATTGGTTAAATTAAGATAACTAATTAAGGAATTAATTATTATCTCTTGATATTTGGATATATATAATTGACTATGAAATTAATTATGAATATTTGAGATTGATAATGAGATAATTAATTTTGAAAATTAATTATTGGTATTTATTTGTAATTATTGATTGATTAGGGGTTAAATTGATCAATGCTTTGATAGCTTAATTAATTGGAACATTAATTAAGCGAAATTATGTGTTTAATTAATTATTTCACTAGTAATGGAAACTATATTAACAAATAATTATTTAATTATTTATGTGAGTTATGTAATGGGAACAAGATCATTAAATTGGTAAGTATATATAGAAACGTGGTCATTATACTTATGAGTAAAAGAATAATAACATGGTCATTTAGTTGATAATTATACATAGTAACATGTTCATTATACTTATGATTAAAGGAATGGTAACATAGTCATTCCATTGACAAGTATACATGGTAAAATGGTCGTTATACTTGTAAATACTAGAATGGGGACATGGTAATTATTTTTTGTGATATTTTAATGGTAACATGGTCATTCAAGTATGGATTTAATATTTTTAACATGGTAAATCTAGTATAAACTAAAAATTAGAAACAAATGTACTCTGAGTTAGGTCCTCACTTGAGAATACATAGTGCTCCAGCATGATCAAAAATAGATATTAAGATATGATATCACCTTTGAATACATTGGGATTACGCATGAGAAGAATTAGGTATTAAGATATGATATTAACTAGGACACTTTAGGCTCAAACATGAGCTGAAACTGGAAAGAGGTATGAGTGTGCTCAAGAGCACTAGAGTTAATGTGGTTAAATAAAGAATAAATGACAATGTGATAATTTTTTAATTATGAATTTTATTTTCTTTCTTTGTATAATTTTATGCACTGTAGCCTGACAATATATTTTTTTAGTAATCATTAGTGGTGGCCTACTGAGTTGTAATTACACCCTACATATTTTTTTTATTGGTACTTGAATAGAATTTATTGTTGCAGGATAGTTCAAGGGAAAATTCCCAGTGTTAGATAGAAAATTGGGGACAGATCATGGATAAGGGAACCATATGTGGTTCAGGACCCACTTGGGAGTTTTCAATGTCTTTATTTTAAATTTTCATTTAGACACTTGACACATACATTAGCATGGCACATTTCTGCTTTAGTTGGATATTATATTTACTTTTTTATTTATTATGTGATATTGGTGTTGTTTATTGTCATATATTTCTTTTGATAATTTTTATAATTTTATCTTCTGTATTAATCTAATCAAGTACGTTATATTATCCCCATGAATGACTTATCAGACCCTCAATACTATTTAGTAGCCATTGGTGTACAAGGAGGCGCACTAGAGGTCATGTGACTGACTAACTCAAGGCATTAGTACATGGCACTCGGGTTGAGACATTACTAAATCCTACTTCATTTGTCTCTCCGATTAGAAATTTTTTTTCATACAAAACTATATTTTCTAAAAAATCAAAAGAAACATTAAGCTTTTAAAAATTATTTATTAAAAGACATTTTTTCCCATTTTTTCCTTTTTAAAAAATGTTTTCAATGGAATATTAATATCTTTTTAGAAAATGGAACTTTTCTTAAACATTTTAACATGAAAAATGAATGTTCCATACAGCAGATATGAAATTACCTACCGACATGACCATCATTTCTTTGAAGCTTCCTTTGTATGTTTAAGAGGATATTTTTGAAGATAAAGTTTTTAAATGTGATTTTCCAAGAAATTTTTTTTAAAAATTTTATTCAAATTAAAAAATATATTTTCCTTAATAATAATTTTAAATATATTTTTATGGAATTTTTATTTGAAAATGAAAACAACCCATAATTATTACTCCAATTTTTATATACTGATATAGTCCTTATTCTTCCTTTGGATGGTCTATGATTTTTTGATTAAGGATAGTATTTACATTCACTTCTTTGATTTATTTTTTGTTTACATTAACTTCCCCTTCAAATATTTTCTTCCCTATGATCATTATACATTGAATTTTCTCTAAATATCCATATCATTTATCCTAGATAGGATTATTAGTTAAATATTATCTCATATCTATATATGGTGTTTTACTTTAAAAGTTAGCTTTTTTATTTTGGAAATATTGATAAATATGTATTCTTTACAAAATACTGATATTTGATGATAAGTCACAATGTTCATTAATTAAATTAATTATTTGATATATGAGGAATACATTAGACCTGAAGTGATGGATGGGGCCAATATAATATAAACCCTCAATGAATTAGTATTTCTCATGAGATAAATTATTTAAGCTAGCATAAAACAAGTTTTTACATATAGTTTAAAACAGTTTTGTGAAATGTCTTGACAATAGAGGTATCATGATTCCGGAGATCATGGTGTCCAATAATTCTGAATTTCTTTCATTTAATGTTCAGTTATTATTATCCATGATATTTTCACTATGAAAAAATATATAGATTCATTTAATTCTCATTTTATTTATTAAATAGTATGTGTTTTCAATTATTTACCCTTCCATATTGATTATACCTTATCCAGATATTTAAAAAACATGTGTGTTCTGTTATTTACCTTTACATATTGATTATTCCTTATCCAGTTATTAAAATGAGATATTTTTTCACTTATTTAAATATTAATATTGATTATTCCTCATCCAGTTATTTATGTTTCATGTGTTTTTAATTATTTACCATTCCTTATTGATTATTCATTATTGATTTGTGATATCTTCTATTATACTTAACCCTTACTGATCATTTGAGATCAAACATATTTTTTTCTTTTAAACAAAAATCCAAGAAGTGTATTGTAAAATATATACAAGGATATGTTAATAGGGAATAAATTTATTCTCAAAATGGAAATAAAATTTATGTTTTAAATGGTGTATTCAAATGTAATATGGGACTCAGGTGTATATCTAGTTTACCAAGACTACTAAATTGATCAGTCCTTTGGGATGTGAATACCTATATCTTATTCCAATGTAATGGTATTAGGCTCTACATCTAGTTAACTGGGATTGATATCACTATAATAACCCTTATTTTTTAGTTTAACCCATTGTTGAATCTATTTTTACCCTAATATTATTAAATAATTTTTACTATTTTCACTATTCATTATGGTCAAATACTATGTTGACCTTATTAGGTGATATAAATTTTTTCATTCCAAATATGTAATCTAGTTTACCTAATTTTATTAAATAACTGAAAAAAATTATTTAAAATTAAACCTGCATGGACGATTAAAAAATGGGTTTTGAAGAATGTTTATTTTTTAAGCCAAAGATGGTTTTATATTAACTCTATGACTAATAATAATCATTGTATGAATATCAATTAATATTTATTTATATATAGTATATAAATTTAATTTAAATAATTTTTAATTAGGGATTATTTTTAACTAAATAAAAACAAGAATCATTATGAACTATAAAACATTTTTCAAAAAAATCATTTTTAAAACCTAAAAACAAATATATACTAAAATCTAATATAAATTAAATAAAAAATAAATTAATTGGATTTAATATATCTAAATAATACTTTTTTTACTTTAAATCATATTCAAATCCTAATGGTACTTAAAAATTAATTCATTTATTGAATAAAAATGATATTTCTACGAAAATTGGTATTTTTTACTATTAATCAAAAATTCAATATTTTCTAAAAAATCCTAAAATTTCACCCTAAGTTAATTTTTGTATCCTTATTAAAAAGTTTTTATTAATTTTATATAATTAAAATTCTAATATTTATAAATTATTGTTTTAAAAAAAACCTTATCCTAGTAGAGTTCAGTTAAACATGTTTCATTTTTATATAAAAATTAATTAATATTTATATAATGAATATAACTATCTAATATATATTAATAAACATGAGATTGATTTATTATATCATTACCTGGGTTGTTCCAATTAGTTTGAAATAGAATAATTAGTGATTCAATACTAATTGTATGGTTTATGTCTTAATCCACCTCCCCTTTTTATTCATCATGTAGAATCTAAAATACCAACTTCTAGGTCATTAAACCCATGTATTCACATCCCAAAAATCCATTTTAAATTTTAAAAAGTCCTCAACATGATCATTTTATCGATCCAAATATAAAAAAGAAAAAAACCTAAATTTTCTCTAAATAATTACCTAATTTGTAAATAAAGTTATATATTAATAATTTTCTTAAAACATTATTAATCTAATTAGTAAAAAAGTTGTTATATTTTCTTTTAAGAAGAAAAAAATTAAGAATACCCCAGTTATATTAAATTTTTAATTAATTTCATATTGAAAAACCATGGAACTATGTTATAACATTAATACAACAGACAACTCAATATAATAATAGTTTTAAAATTTCAAAATATTATAAAATGTATGCACAATACTAAAGGGATTTGAATTTATTAGTCCCATAATAGAGAAAATATCATCAGAGGATTTTGGATCAGGTCATCGTACTTTTAAACCAAATTCATTACAAATCAAGTTTTTTCATGACATAGTATTTACATTTCTCTTTATCTCATAGTATTATTGAATTAACATATACACATATAACAGACACATAAGTTTTTTACTTGGTTCACATACTCATGGTTAAATCCATGTAAAATACACATTGAGATGTAATAGTATACCAAAATTTATTGAATCATGCTTTTTTTTACTTGGTTGAAGTGGACTCGTTATCCCTCCATGTTTACTATAAGGACCTAGCCTTAAACATTACATAATAATGAGTATAGTCAATAATATTACTTTCTTTCATATTGAGGATATTTTAAAATTTAGATCTCTAAAAAATTAGTCTATAAGTCACACAAAAAAAACCATAGAAATACAAAGTGAAAACTTCCAATAGTATATATTTCTTCCATAAATCAGAAACTTTTAAAATGAAACATGGTTTCTTTTCATGTTTCACCATCATAATTTTTTCATTATAACATCCTTCACTCTATTCTCCCTTGAATCCATTGAAAAAAATTTCTAAAACTTAGGATTATCACAAAAATTTCAATAAGAGATAAAATATTAGGAATTAAACCATTAGTCCATTAATACTTTAAAATTCATGAAAACCTTTTCAAAAAATCATACTTTTCACCCATAAAACATAAACTCTTTAGATTACCTCATGAAACAAAAAGATTCCTATAAAACTTCATTGAAATGATAAAACATATATGTGAATTTTGGTATCCATATCATACTTACATTGTATCTTTCACTACTACATAGGGAGTAACCTTTATAGTTACGTTTAGAATACCCATCATAGTATATTCCCTAAATCTCTTAGGAGAAAATTTACCATTTAACTCTGTCTCATTACCCAATGCAGTATAGAGCTATCATGGGATCACTCACCATCAGTTTATCATGGAAACACCCATATACTTAAACAATTACCAATAACCATAACATAATCATATTAAATAAAACATGCATAAATGAAAAATAACATTTTCACTTTAAAATCAAATTTCATATTTACAATTTGTGTTCACATAAATGAAAACATATTTTTTAAAATAAAATGGTAAACTAGTAAGTCAAAACAGAAATACAAGATATAGATATTAAATTGAATAATTTCATTGATGTTTTACTTGTTTAAAAACATTCCAAGTTATTGAAATAGTCAATCCATTTTTAAAACACAATTAAAACATTTAAAAATAAGATTCTTGAATCAAAGAGTCATATACCACATTGAAACATTTTAAAGGAATTAACATTTTGAAAAATTCATGTACATATAAATAAATCCTTAAAACCTTTTTGAAAACATTTACATTAAATGTAAATATTTTTCAGAATAAATCAACAAAACCTTAATATGAGGTTTTGAGTGAAAAAGTCTACTACCATGATTCTGAATCATCACGTACAATATTTATAATCCAAAATTACAAACTTAGGTTAATTTATAATTAATATAGAACATTTTTTGTTTTTATTATTCATTTATATCACTTATTACCATGTTATAACCATTATATATTTATTTAAGTTCATAACAGATGTTTTGTCGTTATTTTTTGCTTGAGTCGAAAATGAACTTAGTACGATGCCAAAATTCCATGTGGTCATAAGTGCATAATATATAGAATAATATTAATGAAATAATTATAAATTATATATATAAATTATACTTTTAAATCAAATCATTAATTATGTTTATGAAAAATGACCGATGTTATACTCATGGAGATGGTAGGTTGTACATACGTCTGTGTTATGATTCCATTTTTCAGTGATCATTATGGAAATAAGGTAATTGTTATTTTATCTATTAATAATGATAATATTATAATTAACTTCATAATAATAATTTAAATATAATTATATATATCATATAATTGATGTGTTGAATAAAAATTATTTTCATCGCTTCATGGAGGTGATAGTTCACACGTACGCCCGAACGACGTCATCATTTTTATGTGCATGGAAAGTAAGATAATATTTGATATATTATTATATTATAATGATAAATATGTCATTAAAGTAATATAAAACATTATTTCTATCATTATAACCAGTCTTGATATACGGTAATGAAAAATGAACTATATCAGTCCGCGACGCGGTAGTCTGACATACACACAAATGAAATGTTCAATTCACATTTGATGAAATTGGAGATGTATTTGGGTGATGATATTAACATAATAAAATATCATTATATTGAGTATATTTTAGTTATTAGTTACTCATGGGTGAATTATATTTTAAGTAAATGGAAGAATAAATAGAATAGAAACACTTAAATAAAAACATTATCTTTTCTTTTAATGATCAAACTTCTTAAAACATTAACACCTATAAAGAGGGTGTTATGACTAAAATAAGTCCTCAAGAGTGTGGGGATAAATTATATTAAGTGTTTTGGTCAGAAATCCACCAAACCAAAAGGTTTTGTAAGTCTGAGAAATAGAGAGGAATGGGTGACTTTTTATAGGAGAGGGGAGGGAACCCTTGGAATTATTAAAAGTATTAAATTAATATAAATTAACTTTCAATTCAAAATGGTCCCAAAATGATTTATTTATAATATAGGATGATTTTGTTTCAAATAATTATCATACAATTAAAATTATATAGGTTTTGAAGATTTTTAAATCCTTATCTTTTTGTTTTAACCCCTTTTAACTCTTACCATTTTATTAAGTAATTTCCACTTTGAGAGTTAAAATAATTACCAAATCATGAAAAATGACAAATGAATGAGTATTTAATGAAATTTCTTGAATTATCAAAAACTTTTGGTATAATATTATATTTTTAGAAATTTTATACCATTTAATTAATTATTTTATATTTTAAAATATGAATTATGTTAATTTTGACAATATTCATTATATGAATTTTTTAAAAAATTATAACATCTTCATTCCATTGAAAAACATGACCAAAGGAACTTACTAGGGATTTAATACATGAATGGAATATTCTTAAGATAGGTTGGCACTCCAAAATCATCTAGATAATTCCATAGGGTTGAGAGGAGAAGAGATTCTATGAAATGAAAAGAATTTCAACTACACAGTTTGTTTAAAATTACAGGTTGGGAATTCACACAACATGTAATGTAGTTACACATAATATAAATTTTTTTAATTTAATTCACCAAGAAACATGTCTCATCTGATTTATTTAATGAAAACCCATGAAACATTACATAATTTATAATCCCTTTACATAATGTGTAAATGTTCTGTAGTTGAGTTTTAACCCATATTCCCTTTAACTACCCAAACCTCCTTTAATGCTTCTCAACATACCAAGAACCCATAAAAAACTTAACCCATTTATAACCAGACTATATTAATTAAAAAAATTCATTCATCCCCAAACTATAAGTCATATTACAAAACAATGTCTCTTCATATCTGAACAAGATATGACCAACAAAGCTCAAAAGAAAAAATAATAGAGAAACATAAATAGAATAGTATGGGATATTTCCCCAAAGGACTAAATTTTTTAGTACTCTTGTAAAATTAGATATATATTTAAAATTCACATTACATTTTAAAACATCAATGACACAAAGTGTTATCTTTCATAACTCCAATATTCCCCTTAGAATATCCTGCATATCAATCATAAAACACTTCCTGTTATCCAAGGAAAAATAAAACTTAGAAAATGGGTGATATTAGATGCTCAATATGGGTAAGAATGTAACTAACGCTATTATGAATAAATAATACATAGTTAATATGGAAATGTCAATAACTAAAACATATGTCATTTAATCAATAAAGTGAGAATGGAATACATCTAGAAGTAATTTAACTATGAAGATATCATGAATAATAAAAATTTAATTCATAATGAGGGAATTGATAATTTAAGACATCATTAAAAAATTTTAAAGACCTTTCATAATAGATTTTAAATCTATGGGTAAAAATCCATTTATTTTGGATAGTTGATTAGTCCCATGAGACATACTGATTCATCAAGGGGCTATATAATTTAGAACATCATCATTCACATAATGACACTAATTCATTCCTCATATTAAAGGGGTGAAACATAATCAACATAAACAATAATATTGAAAAACTAACGTACAAAATTTTAATACGTACCAAAATCAATAAACATAATCATAAACTATAAAAAGTAATATGGATAATGGTAATAAAATTGTATATTCTTGGTCAACCTGATCATAAACTAGTCAAATAAATAATAAATATGATACTAATAAAAAATTTCCCAAGTGGATCATAATTACAGTAATGGTTTGATGTTGTTTGTGAATAAGAATACCGTAAAAAATCCTTAAAAATACTATTAAGGGAAATAAAATTTTCATTTTGAAATTAAATACTTTTTAAAAAGTTTCCTAATTATTTTAAAAATAATTGTATTTTAAAATAATCAATGAAAATTATAAAGTAATCCTTAAAACAATTAGTGTTTATAATAGTGAACAATTTCAATCATGTTGTACATGTTAAAGCAATTATTAATTTTATATTTTTAATAAAATCTAAATAATAATTTTTAGGAAAACTAAATGAATATTCCTATAAAAAATCATAAAAATTAAAAAATGGGATAATATATATTTAATAAATCATTTTAAAATTTTAAAATTTTTGAAATTTTTGTTAGAAAACAAGGACTTGGAAGAAAAACCATTTTTGATCGAAAAGAAAAATGTTATTTAATTTTATTTAAAACATTTTCTAAATTATATTAGGTACCAATTAGTGGAATAATGATAATATTACATGAAAATTTCATGAATAACCAAAGGATATATAAATATATTGGTTTTTAATATAAATACAAATACTTCCTCCAAGGGATACATAAAAAAACAATCCCCAATAATTATGAGATTGTGAAATAATCCCTTACCACTTTGATAACTATTAATCATACACCCCATGTAGGAAATAGATTAAAATAAATCATTATATTCCATAAATAGAAATAGTTTCATGATATAACCTATCAAAAGAGTTATTATATACACCACATAAAGTAAAAATTGGTGAATATGGAATATGTCTCATTAAAGTAAAAGTGGGACAATAACCCTTACATCAGGTCCAATTTATTTCTTACATAATCAAACCTCATATATAATAAATATGATTTTATTATAAATCTATTAAAATACAATAATAATATATATCAAACCATGTATGATTAACTTATAATCTATTATCACATGTTTATTAACAATTCTTTTTTAAAATCACTGTTCTTGATGATAATTGCTTCAAATTAAACATATCATTTGAGTTTGGTAATTTTAATCAGTTTGATTTTATCATAGTTAAATCATATATATAATTTTAAACATGATATAAATAACATATATATTCATTATATATATATTTAAAGTGATATATAGGTATTATATATATAAAATGGATTACACCGTTTAGGGATAAAGTAGGTTATACGTATGCAAGAATGTTGTTTCCATTTTTCTCAATAGATGGAACTGAAGGAAAGTAAATATTAATTCACCTTTAAATAATCATTATTATGACATATATATTATTTATATTAATAAAATTCATCCTTATTACCAACTATTTAAAAATAAAATAGAAAACATTTGACATCATTACATGGAGGTGGCAATCCACACGTACGTATGAGCAACGTTATTATTTTCCAACTTATTTGGAGAAAACAAGTTATATGTGACATTATATTTCTAGAATTGTATTTAGGTAATTAATTTCACATATATTCATTAATATTAATCTTACTAACATCCATGTAAATAAAAAGTGAAAAATGAATCACGTCACTTTGCAAGGCTGTAATCCTTTATACATATGAGTGACTCTATCATATCCCCCAAGGAATAGAAATTAAGAAGGTATAGTTGGATTTTAATAGTATACAATGGATACAAGAGGGGGTAAATTTTAGTATAAATACTAAAATATTTCAAATCCCAAAACCTCTTATTTTATTTATCAAACACAGTGAACATCTGATGACCAAATTATTATGTATTGGACTCATTGTAAGACCGGTAAATCAAAATATTAAAAAATTTAGTATAAATAACATTAAATATAAAATGCACAGCATAAAATAAAACTTGTAAAAATAATTAAGTAGAAACATTATAAAATTACTTAGTAAAACTAAATTTAAAATTTATAAAATAAATTAATATACATTAAGTCATTAGTGAAAGGAATTCAATAACCTTAATATAAGGTGTCCATAGTTTAAACAAACTGGTCTATATTTCTCCATAAGAAATCCCTAGATATCAATGATCAAAAACAAAAGCCTATATTTCTAGACCTATAATCCCTTGATGAACTTTATCAGATTTAGAAGTCTTCCTATCACCAGAATCCCTCAATCGTAACCTTGATCGGATTCAGAGAACAAATGTAAATAACTATTCTAAGGATTTCACAATTCCTCACTCAGAATACTTAGAACAAAAACTCTTTAAAAACTTTACAGTGAAAATGTATAGAGTTTTTAGATTATAAAACAATATCATATGGGTTGATTTTTTAAAATCATAATCTCCCAACTCTTCAAATTCAATCCTATTTATAGGAATCTCTCTAAATTTCATATTTCTTTGAATCTTGTAGTTGTTTGCAACAACCTCAGATGATCTTCACTAGATATCTTAGAAAATTATATCTTTATCTGATGTCTTTCGGTAGGACCTTTACATGGTTGTTTTAGTTTATTCTAAAAATTCGTAATAATTATAACTCTTTTTATAAAATTATTATTCCAATTTAATAAAAAAACAAAACAACATACTGAACCTATCAAACCAAGATACTATAAATCGTCAAACCATAGACTAAATATCTTTATATAGATAGAATATATATCATCAATCCGATATACTAAATATCATCATATAAACATATTATATGTCATCATACTGATATATAAGATATATTTATATTGATAGATGGGATATCATTAATCTGATAGACTAGACTTATATCAATCTGATGGATTACTCTTTTTTCAGTTTGGTGGATTTATACTTCTCTCTGTCTAATGGATCATAATTGTATAGAAACTTTATATTCATTTAGTTTATTAATTATTTCTACATTTTCTAAAATAATATTTTTTCTACCAAAAAAATTCTAAAAACATGGGAAATATAATGTTATTAAAACATATTTTGAAGAATATTTTGTGATTTTCAAAACCAAAGATATAAAGCGAAGAAATTATACTTTTGACTAAAAAATCCCCCTCTTTGAAAATAATAATACATAGCAAAAAAATATAAAAAAAATAATAACTTTGAACCACTTATAGTGTCACATACATGACTTATTTTGAAGTTAAATTTCATTTATTTTCCTTTCATTCTTTGTTTTTGATGGTTTCCAAAGGTTTTATGGAGAAATAGATGAGTTTTCATGAATTGGGCCAAACGTGAGCCCAATTCAAGATTTAAAAATAAATTTTGTTTCCTTTATAACTTTTTCATTTTTTAATATTTTTCCTTCATTCCAATTCCTAAATGGTCTCCTCTGACTTATTAAGACCAAAATATAAATTTGGAGCCTTTATAAATCCATAATCATGGTGGATATGGGTTTTTATTTAAGATATTGGGCCTTCCCGAAGGCCCATTTCCTGCATTAAAAATAAATGTTAACATTTTTATATCTCCTTCCCTATTTGTGTTTTATCGGTGATTCCACCTCTCACTCGACCCTAAGAAACCCAGGCGCGCTCCCATTGCCTTCCCCCCCTCCTTGGAGCTCTTTGAAATCGCGAATTAGGGCTGATCATCATAGGGTGTCTGAAATCGGCCTGAATTGAAGAGGTAACTTCATCCCTTCTTAACTCTCTCAATTCTTACTATTTTCCCTCCATTCCAGCCCCCAAATTACCTCCTATATATTGTTCGAAGAATCCTTGAATTTTGGATATCTTCAATTTCAGAAACTATTGTTTTTGGAGTGATTAATTCAGGATACTTCAAGTAGGTGAGTCTATTTCTTTCCTCTTTCAAATTGCTTAGGGTTTCTTCCCTAATTCTTGAATTATAAAAAAATTACAGAAGTTATGGTTCGTGCATAGGTTCTAAATTACTGTATTTTTGGTGAAATATTGAGGTTTAAGGTTTCTTTTAACTTCCTTGAGGTGCGGCGGTCATGCGGTTGATGTTTCGCCCCAATATTTGAGGGTTTCGACACATTCGGTAGGTGATTCTGTGGATAACCATTTAATGATGAGTTAGTTTGCTTGATTAAATAATTTTACATGTTCCTTATGTGTTGTGCATTATTAGAAAACCATTTTTGGTAGCAATAGTAAAGCATTTGTTTTTAAAGTTACATTTTTGCTTGAAGTGTGTATTTTTCAAATGTATTTCATGTGTTGTCTTTTGTGGTAGTTTTGTGAAATGTAGAAGTGGTTTATTAGTTTTTGAAAGGGGCTGCCAATTATGGTTGGGAAATGATATAGTTCCATGTGGGCCTAAAAAGGGGGTGTATTTGAATGGTTTTATTTGTATAACCTTGTTATACTCCTTGAAAGTGTTTTATGGATTAGTGTGTTCTCATGGGTATCTTTTGTGATATTATTCAAGGTGATTATATAACATTTGAAAGTGGATTATTAAATGTTTATTGGGCTGCCAATTCTGTTTTGGTAGGGTCTTGGTGTGCTTTTGGCTTAAAAAGAGGTTTTTGAAATGGATTTTATGTGCAAAGTTTGGGTATACTCTTTATAATTGTTTTATGAATGTTTTGAATGGTTTATTGGCTTGTGTAATAGGAGAAACTATATCAGAAAACTATTTTGGTAGGAGTATATTTCTAAAAGGTACATTTCATTTGTGAAAATGTTGTTATGTGATATTTATCATCCTGAAATATTTTATTAAATTTTTTTGAAGGAGATATTGAGGAGTCAAAGTGATGTGAAAGTGATGTGGAGTGTTTTGTGTGAGTGTAATGTGAAAAATTGAATTTTTGATTATGAAAGAAGTGTTATATTCCATGTGTGTGGGCTGTTATAAGAGTTTAAATATCTTATAATTGTTTTATAAAATTTTTTAATGGTTTTTTGGAAGTTTTGAAGAAATGTGAAACGTGTTGTGGGCTATTTTGGTGTGATTCGGATTTCAAAATCATTTTGAATGAAAAATGGATTTTTGTGACTTGTGTGGTATACATATGGGCTTTTTGGTAAATTTGTGATGTGGAAATGATATTTTCATGTTCAATGTATATTTCTTGACTTGTTTAACTTATTTTAGCACAAGGGGAAAACCTGGGTATCTAGGTGGGTGGACGTGTACTAGTATGCTATTGAATCCGTGGGGTTTGGCCTCAGTTTCACTTAGCAAGATTGATGCTTACAACTCTAACTAAACTATGATGATGATTATTGGGGACCACTAGGTTATGGGTATGTTCCCTACTAGTGGATCGTGCACGAGAATGGATATTTGTGATGGTTACTCTCACCGAGATACGAGGTACCTGGGACCCACAGCTAGCTAGTGCCTTGGGGTTACTTCCTATTTCTTTTGCTCATTATTTACTTTGTACTTACAGTCGGCATACGGTATAGTCAGCTGGAAAATTCAGTAGTGTTGACATTATTTTTAAAAGTGTTGATTCTTAATCATAGACCACTTGAAAACTGTTTTTATTCAAAGTTGCATCTTTTAGAAATTGCAACTAGCTTTTCATGTTTTTGAAAACTTGCATGCTTTTCGTCTTTAAATGTTTATTACATGTAATCTCATAGTGGTGGTATCCTACTGGGCATTGGCTCACACCCTACTTACACCCTTGGGTGTAAGTAGACATGGTTGTTTTTGTTGTCGCAGGTTGGGTACAGTTTTTTTTATTCCAGTGGTTCGGGTTTCTAGCAGGTCCTTGGTGGTGAAGTCTTGTGAAGGTGGCTTGAGGGGGGTGCCCCTTGCCATGAGGGTTCTTGGCCTATCATTATTTGGATTTGTACCTTTGGTATAGACCTTTTTAGTTGTTTTAAGCCATGTAATTCAGTTCTTAATTTTTGTAAAAGATTGTTTGGTTTGAAAAATCCAGATTTGTTTCATTGGATTCTTTTGTTGTTTTATGTTTATAAACTCGGGTAAATCGTTCCCAATTTTCATTTTATGATACCCGGGCACTTGTGCCAGCCCGTGGGGATCGGGAATGACCTTTGGGTCTTGCCATGGACCGGGTCGGGTGCCGATTTTGAAGGTGACCGGATTAGGTTCGTGAGAAAATGGTATCAAAGGGAGGTTCGCTCCATTTGAGTCATGTTATTTGGGAAATAGTCGGGATAGTATAGAGATATGATTGTTGGGACATGGAATTCTAGTTATGGGTAGTGTGATTGACCACCACACATCATTTCAGGATTCAAGTCGCCAGGGGAAGTTGGGATTTTTCTATGTCTTTTGGTTTTCTTGGTTTGATGATGATTAGGGGAAATGAAAAGAGAGTTGGGTTAATGGTCCTAGTGAGCTCGCAAGGCCTGGCAAGCCATGTGGAGCCAAGGATATTCCCTAGAACACTCTCTGTGATAGTGAAGTGATTGGAATATGGTTTCCAACCATATTTCCAAGTCACCCACTGAAACTAGTTTCCTCTTGCATTGTTTTGTGCTTAGGTTTTGAAACCTTAGCACTTTGGTTTTAAGAAGTGTAAAGTTTTGGTGAAATGATTTTCAAATAAAGAGGGAATGGTTTGGTTTATGAAATGGCAGAAATTAATTTTCAGAATTGTTTTGAAATGTAAAATGGTGTGCTTACACCTCTTTGAAAGCAGTAATTATATTGAAGTTGGTTTTGAAAAGTGTTTCCAATAGAGTTTTCAAAAAAATCAGAGTGTGTTTTAATGGGATGAGATGTTTTGAAATTGATGTGAATATCTTTAAAGTGAGTTATTTTCTAAATGTTTGTGACTTTCTAAAATTTTTTGTAAGATGTGAGTTGGGATTTTGATCTCATGGTTAGTAGTTATGAGAAAAAAGGATGTGTTGGTTGACCGTTTTGGTTTTGAAAAGTGGGAAGAATTTTTGTTTTAACCTTTGGTATTTCCATTAGCGACCACATGCATGGGGTTATATGGGATGATGGATGGTTGATGGCACGACTGGATGAGTGCCGGGATGGATATGAGGAGGGTGTCTGGTGTGGCACAAAAATATGCATGTGTGAGGCCCATGGGGTACCATTGGTGGATATGCTTACTGCTAAACTATTTGTTCTCAAAGAATTACTTTTAAAGAAAAACACGATGTCTTGATGAATATTTTTGTATGGTTTTTATTATGGGTTTTTGAAAATGTTTATGTTGTGGGATGTTTTGATTCCAAGAATCCCTTCTATTTCAACTGTGTTTTGGGTTTGTGTTTGGTCGGTAAGCTGTGTTTTAGGGACGGTTAGTGGTCTCTTTTTAAAAATGTTTTTTGATGCCTTTACGATAGTTCCCTTCATGTGTTTGGAGCTGGTTTATGGCTTGTTTTGACCAATGGACCAGATTGGTTGGGTCCTTGGGTTCTCCCATTGGATAAGGTACGCCCCTATTAAAGGTTAATACATAACTGAAGTGCAACCCAGATTGTTTCTCCATTGGAAAATCCTCCAGTTGATCAATATAAGGAATCTATTTCTTGAGCTTTTTAGATTGAGTATACACCCTTTCCTTTATTGGTTTTGTGTATCCTCTTGTAGTGGGAGATTGATTATGGATGGTTGAAAGTGACCTTAGCCTCTTAAGTTTCCTAATTTTTAGAAGGTGGAAGTGTTCTGGGGTTTTTAGCATGGATGAGTATTTGGATAGTGTCTAAGAGGAACTCTCAGTCATTCATAGTCTCTTCGAAGAAGGAGTTCATGTTAAACTACTAGTGTCGGAAATCTGGTCATGAGAGGATATTATGGCCACTTTCTAGAATTGTGTGTTGTTTTGAGATGTTGTACAAGTTCCCTCTATATTCATTGTTTATATCAGTCGCAATGGTCATGTTCAGTGATTCCTCGTGATGTCATGTGCTCGATTGACTGTAAAGGTGAAAGTTGGGAAATCATCTGAGAGTCTCTATTATGTTGGGAGAATGTCTCCCTTGAAAAAAAACATAAAAAATTATTCCATTTTAGAGGAAGGTGAGTATAAGTGTTCTTTACTTCTATTATTTCTCACCCGAACAAACAAGGTGTGATGTGTGTACATCTTCTAATCCCTTGTTTCAGTGAAATATCGATTTAGGGTAAAGTGAGTTTGGAATGTGTTATGTCTTGGAAAAAAACTTATCGGGGGGATTGTGGTGTAGTTGTTGTTTGCAACGAAAGAAGAATTCTCATTCAGGTGGTTTCCAAAGCCTACCTGTAAGGCCGAAGATGCTTCAATATTTTGAGCTCCAGTCATAGGTCCCGGAGAGAAGCTGGCATGTAGTCAGGGGAAACCCCAGTGTCATTTAAACCCTTGTGAAAAGTCCTATCCTCAATATGAAAGATAAGAAGAGTTTAAACCTATGGTGTCATCATATTTATTTTGTTATTCCCATTCGGTGGAAATAGGTGGAGGGTCTTGTACCCATGTCGTCACACAATGTTATTCCCTCCCACTTTGGTTTCCTTTGAGTCTTTAGAGAAAGGTATGATGTTTTGCTAGACAGGTTGACCACACGGTTTGCACTTGGTTAGTAGTGACCATGCCCCAAAAAAAACAATGTAGATATATGAATCTCTACTGTTAGTTCATGGTTTCCCAAACCATGCAGACTAACCATGTGGTCATCCCAACACTTTATATTTTGGGGTCTTTCTGTACCGGCCCATGCTGTTCGATTAAGATTGTTGGTTCTTATGGTGGGGAGCCTATTTTTTCTTCCCGTACCAATAACTTAGATTTATCCATGGTCAAGGATTGGTGGTAGGTAGTCTCATTCAGATCTATCAAGCTACCTAAATCTCTATTGAGTAACAATTGATATTGGGGAGTTCCCAGTGGTTTAGTTATAGCAAGGTATGTGTAACCTTGTTCGATGTTGTTGTTCGTTTGAGTGAATTGCTTGAGTCTTGTTCTGATAGTGTTTGAGGTGTTTTCCTTTTGGATAAAGCCTGAATGTGATTGATTGTTTCAGGAGAGTGGTGTATGATTTTTTTGTGAATTATTCCTTCCTTAATTGATCAATGGAGGTGTTTTGGCCTTTGGGGGCGAAACCTGGAAAGGGAGTACATCTTGGTTTATTAGTTCGGTTTGGCTTTCGTATCTGGCCTTTCTGTAGCTTTATGGGGACGGAAAGTTTTCATGGTGGGGAGAATTTTCACATACATGACTTATTTTGAAGTTAAATTTCATTTATTTTCCTTTAATTCTTTGTTTTGGATGTTTTCCAAAGGTTTTATGGAGAAATAGATGAGTTTTCATGAATTGGGCCAAACGTGAGCCCAATTCCAGATTTAAAAATAAATTTCGTTTCCATTATAACTTTTTCATTTTTTAATATTTTTCCTTCATTCCAATTCATAAATGGTCTCCTCTGACCTATTAACAGCAAAATATAAATTTGGAGCCTTTATATATCCATAATCATGGTGGATATGGGTTTTTATTTAAGATATTGGGCCTGCCCGAAGGCCCATTTCCTGCATTAAAAATAAATGTCCAAATTTTTATATCTCCTTCCCAATTTGCGTTTTGTCGGTCATTCCACCTCTCACTCAACCCTAAGAAACCCAGGCGCGCTCCCATTGCCTTCCCCCCCTCCTTAGAGCTCTTTGAAATCTCTAATTATGGCTGATCTTCATAGGGTGTCTCAAATCGGCCAGAATTGAAGAGGTAACTTCATCCCTTCTAAACTCTCTCAATTCTTACTCTTTTACCTCCATTCTAGTTCCCAAATTACCTCCTATATCTTTTTCGAAGAATCCCTGAATTTTGGCTATCTTCAATTTCAGAAACTATTGTTTTTGGAGTGATTAATTCAGGATACTTCAAGTAGGTGAGTCTATTTCTTTCCTCATTCAAATTGCTTAGGGTTTCTTCCCTAATTCTTGAATTATAAAAAAATTATAGAAGTTAGGGTTCGTGCATAGGTTCTAAATTACTGTATTTTGGGTGAAATATTGAGGTTTTAGGTTTTTTTAACTTCCTTGAGGTGCGTCGGTCATGCGGTTGATGTTTCGCCCCAATATTTGAGGGTTTCGACACATTCGGTAGGTGATTCCGTGGATAACCATTTAATGATGAGTTAGTTTTCTTGATTAAATAACTTTAAATGTTCCTTATGTGCTGTGCATTATGAGAAAACCATTTTTGGTAGCAATAGTAAAGCATTTGTTTTTAAAGTTACATTTTTTTTGAAGTGTGTATTTTTAAAATGTATTTCATGTGTTGTCTTTTGTGGTAGTTTTGTGAAATGTAGAAGTGGTTTATTAGTTGTTGAAAGGGGCTGCCAATTATGGTTGGGAAATGATATAGTTCCACGTGGGCCTAAAAAGGGGGTGTATTTGAATGGTTTTATTTGTATAACCTTGTTATACTCCTTGAAAGTGTTTTATGGATTTGTGTGTTCTCATGGGTATCTTTTGTGATATTATTCAAGGTGATTATATAACATTTGAAAGTGGATTATTACATGTCGATTGGGCTGCCAATTCTGTTTTGGTAGGGTCTTGGTGTGCTTTTGGCTTAAAAAGAGGTTTTTGAAATGGATTTTATGTGCAATGTTTGGGTATACTCTTTATAATTGTTTTATGAATGTTTTGAATGGTTTATTGGCTTGTGTAATAGGTGAAAATATATCAGCGAACTGTTTTGGTAGGAGTATATTTTTAAAAGGTCCATTTCATTTGTGAAAATGTTGTTATGTGATATTTATCATCCTGAAAATATTTTATTAAATTTTTTTGGAGGAGATATTGAGGAGTCAAAGTGATGTGAAAGTGATGTGGAGTGTTTTGTGTGAATGTAATGTGAAAAATTGAATTTTTGATTATGAAAGAATTGTTATATTCCATGTGTGTGGGCTGTTATAAGAGTTTAAATATCTTATAATTGTTTTATAAAATTGTTTAATGGTTTTTGGAAGTTTTGAAGAAATGTGAAATGTGTTGTGGGCTATTTTGGTGTGATTCGGATTTCAAAATCATTTTGAATGAAAAATGGATTTTTGTGACTTTTGTGGTATACATATGGGCTGTTTGGTAAATTTGTGATGTGGAAATGATATTTTCATGACTTGTTTAACTTGTTTGAGCACAAGGGGAAAACCTGGGTATCTAGGTGGGTGGATGTGTACTAGTATGCTAGTGAATCCCTGGGGTTTGGCCTCAGTTTCACTTAGCAAGATTGACGCTTACAACTCTAACTAAACTATGATGATGATGATTGGGTACCACTAGGTTATGGGTATGTTCCCTACTAGTGGCTCGTGCATGAGAATGGATATTTTTGATGGTTACTCTCACTGAGATACGAGGTACCTGGGACCCACAGCTAGCTAGTGCCTTGGGGTTACTTCCTATTTCTTGTGCTCATTAATTACTTTGTACTTACCGTCGGCATACGGTATAGTCAGCTGTAAAATTAAGTAGTGTTGACATTATTTTTAAAAGTGTTGATTCTTAATCATATCCCACTTGAAAACTATTTTTATTCAAAGTTGCATCTTTTAGAAATTGTAACTAGATTTTCATGTTTTTGAAAACTTACATGCTTTTCATCTTTAAATGTTTATTACATGGAATATCGTAGTGGTGGTATCCTACTGGGCATTGGCTCACACCCTACTTACACCCTTGGGTGTAAGTAGACTTGGTTGTTTTTGTTGTCGCAGGTTGGGTACAGTTTTTTTTGTTCCAGTGGTTCGGGTTTCTAGCAGGTCCTTGGTGGTGAAGTCTTGTGGAGGTGGCTGGAGGGCGGTGCCCCTTGCCATGAGGGTTCTTGGCCTGTCATTATTTGTATTCGTACCTTTGGTATAGACCTTCTTAGTTGTTTTAAGCAATGTAATTCAGTTCTTAATTTTTGTAAAAGATTGTTTGGTTTGAAAAATCCAGATTTGTTTCATTGGATTCTTTTGTTGTTTTATATTTATAAACTCGGGTAAATCGTTCCCAATTTTCATTTTATGATACCCGGGCACTTGTGCCAGCCCGTGGGGATCAGTAACGCCCTTCGGGTCTTTCCATGGACCGGGTCGGGTGCCGATTTTGAAGGCGACCAGATTCGGTTCGTGACATATAGTCTTTATAGTCATTTTTGAATAATATATCTCTTTATATTTTATCTCCAAACTTCATTAAGACTTCATTATAGTTGCACAAGCTATATTTGGAAAAAATATATAATATATCTTTATAATTAAATATCAACATAAATGAAATCATCTCCCTGAAAAAAATTATTCAGAGGAATAAATTTTCAAATAATTACTTCTTCAAAAGCATCTCCCCCAATTACTTCTCCCAAAACCACTCCCCCGTTATGTTTTTCAATAAGAAATTGGGGAAGAAACTACCCGAAATTTTCATAAAATAAAATATATGTAAAACATTTTTGAATCAAAAAATTTAAACCAAATTATAATATAAAAACAAAAATTATCCTATGATTTTGGAAAAAATTCAATATGAAATATTAATGTAAGAACATTCACTTTCATTCATTCAGAAATAGTTTGAATATTACATCAGCCTTTACATTTTCCATTTCTTTAATGTTTACAGCCTCTAAAATTTCCATTACATCTATGTTTTATCTAGTTTATTATTTATCTTATAAAATAGTTTGAAACTTATTATTTTCAATTTTTCTTTATAAAAACTCTTTGTTCTCAACAAATACTAGATCCACATCCTTCTCTAACTAAGTTGTTAAGGAAGTGGTTTCTTTATAACCCTTTTTCTCTGATTCTTATTCTACTTTGTATTCTTATTATAAAGAAGTATCATTAAAACTATATTATTCTAGTTCATATTCTAACTATCACACCAATGAATCATTACTTATAAATTTTTTATTCAACACTTCATTGCTATTTGTTTAATCTTAATAACTTTTTCTAAAACTACTTTTTCATCTTCATCTAGTTTACCTTTCCCTTTCTCAATTACAACAGAAACATGAGAAGTTCCAATGACTTCTTGAACTAATATATACTATTTAATAATATTCTAAATAGAATGAGTATTATAAAATGGTGATAAATTGGTTGAAATATTAATAAAGGATATATTGGAATAAACCTTTGTCCTTACAGATAAATAGTAGAAACATCTCAATATTCCCTCTCTAAACCTTCTAGTAAACTCTCTATTAGCATTCCTTCATTTATTATTTTATCTTATTTTCTATTTTTATCATCTAATTTCAATTGTTATTCGGTTATCTATTTTAAATATAATGCCTCATCCTTGTCTATACTGAATTCTGAATCACCTTCCTTCTATTCATATTTTCTCTTCATCAAATCATTATATTCATTTCCCTTCATTATTTTAATATGCTTCTGCATCTGAGGATGAGATAAAATTTCCTTCCTTTTCCCCTATGTTATATTGTTGAGTTTTTTACATCATATTTGAATTCACCTTTTTCCAATTTGTCCATAAACTTCTTGAGTTTCAGAACAAAAACGTGTTTCATTATAGAGATTGTAATAAGATCCCAGATTTTTCAAAAGGTATGTTTTGTTTATATTTCAGTTTAAGTCCCTTATTTCGGTAAAATATGTTTTTCCCCACGTTCATGAGAAGTACTAAGTTATTCTGAGGGTTTTATTCCTGAAAGTGGAGGAAAAAAAGATATTTCTAGGCATGTTGTACGGTTTGTTCACGGTTGGTGCCAACCGTACCGAACTCTAAGGAAATCATGAGAGGGGTGATTTTGGGATAGTGGAATGTGCACAGTTTCCACATGGTTTGGAAAAATATGTGGGTACACCAATGAAATGGTTGATTTTGGTATAGTGGTTCAGGAAAGGTTTGGAAAACCGTACTTCCTAGCAAAGTGGGAAAAATAACAAAAATGTTGCCTCGGTGTTCTTAAGTATAACTTAGTATTTTACTCCTCTCTTCCTCCTTCAATACTCTATGAGAGCTTGGATGACCCAAAATTCCCAAGGGTAATTCTCATTCAATCCTAGTCTATTTTAATAGTTTTTTTGTGGATCAAATCATTGGGTGAGTTAAATCTTCTCCTTGCTTCTTTTTCTCAATTGGGGTTGGTATCTTTCTCTCCTCTCCTTATAAAGCCCTAAAACCCTTATTTTTACATTTATATATAGTTTGAGGACATAAAGGGTGGTTGAATCAGGATCTAATTATTCAATTATGAATGTGTCTATCAACGGATTCAATGTAGTTGGTCTACAGGTTTTATCTTATAGTTTCATTGTAGATTTGTGCATGTCTGACCCTGTTCTTTGTCACCTGTTATTGTTATTAAGAACCCCTTGATAAAGTTTTGTATTTTTTGTTTCTAAATGTTGAATGGAAACCCTCATGGTCCCCAAGGGATGCATATAGGATGGTTTAACCCATTTAATTGCACCCATGGGGTGTGCTGATATTTCTGGAACCTAGAAATTAGCTATGTGCAAGGTTTATTTGGGATAATGAGGAGATCTTATTGAGCATGATGATAGGTTTAATGGAGGTGAAAATTTAATATTGGTATTATGTTCGAGTTTTAAATGACTTAATGGGTCGTTGTAATGTTGTGAAAATGGGTTAAATTTGTTAATTGGGATTAGGGTATGCAACTTATGAATTACATTGTAAATTCCTAAGTTTTTCCATTTAAAAAGGTGAATGTGTTAAATTGGTAATGGTATGTGAAATGGTAAAAATGTTGAATGGTATTACGTATGGGTATTTATGAATATATGTAATGGGTTGATATAATGGAATTATTGAATATGAATAGTGAGCTAGGATTAGAATGGGAATTGGGCTAAATGGGCTAAGTGAAGTAAATGGAAAATGTGATAATATGTTATAGAACAATTTGATTTACCATGTTGATTGTTATATATTATGATTTCTATATATATTGTTTTTGTTTGGTTTTAATATAGTTAATGTGTGGTTAATGGATGGATAAGCATGTGCACATAGCTTGAGTTGTGGGATAAATGATTGAGGCTCCTCCCACAGGGCGAGTTTGACCGATACTCAAATTCCACCCACAATTCATGGGTTATAAAAGGGTGCGTAGCTCTATTCCCAGAATGGTTTCATTCCACCCAAATAGAGGCTTCAAGATGAAGATTTTATGATGTTGAGATGTATTATCCCTAGTGAGGTAGGGACTTGACTTTTTCCTTTATCCAGAATGATAAATCCCATTAACCTTGTGTGAATGATGTGAATTCTTAAACCATTGATTAAATGTTAGTAGTGAACTAAATAATGAACAAGATGCACATAATGAATTTCATACAATGTTTAGTAACAACTAATAAATAATTTTTAATTTTTGGCCCCGAGTTTTCTTTTATTTACAGGGAATTTCTTTCATACAATCATGAACTATCTGTTAGACTGGATAATTTGTATACATTGTTGGTGGTGGCCTACTAAATTTTCTCCCACCCTGCTTGGACCACCTTTGGGTACCCGAGAAGACTTCATGGTTGCAATTCAGGAGAGGGGTAAAGGCCATGTTCTTGGAAGTTGACTCAGGTTTGGGGAAAAGTATGGATAAGGTTCCAAACTTGGAGTCAACACCATTTGGGGATTCTGTTTTTTGTATTTATTTTGGGTTTTTTTCTTAGAATTATAGCAAGACATTACATATCCACTATTGGTTTTGGTTTGTACCCAGTTTGGGAAATGGATATTTCTACATGTTCATTTATTTTATTACTTTTTCTATGATTTATTATTATTATCTATTGTGTATTACTCTGTTAGGAGGTAATAGTATCCCCATATGACTAATTAGACCCTCTCTACAAGTTGGAAACCTCTATAATATGAGAAGGTGTTCTTGAGGTCATGTGATGACCAGGATCGGGGTACTAGTTAGTGTATCTCAGGTCACGGACATTATAAAGTTGTATCAAAGGAGGTTTTTTCTATGAATTACTATTTGGGAATGGTAGAAATGAGTTTAAGAAGGTGTGGGGACTTAGTAATTAGATCATTCCTAGGTGTCGATAACCAAATTACAAGGAAACCTCAAGTCACCCTAGGTGGTAATTTTTTATCTTATTGTGTGTTGTTATATTTGATGATATTTGACCATTAGGTGATACACTTATTATGTGATGTGATAGTTTTGTGATATTTTTCTTGTGGCTGGAAAGACATGAGGTTGTTCATACATGCATCATTCTAGGCACATATGTTTATAATAGACATGAATCATTTTAGTCATACACATAGGACGGGTTCGAGATATAGAGGGAAGAATGCCTTTTACTTTCATAAAAATGGTGAAAATTGATTTTTTTACAATTGTTAAATGATATCTAAGGGGAAATGTTTGATAAAGGGTGGTAAGATAATTAAAATGTAATTGACATAAGTTGTGATATAGGAATTTTTTGATATGGTGTAGAATTTGAGGTGTGTAATTGTGCGAGTTAGTTATCTTGTGTTACCATAGTCCTCGGTAGAGGTGGACAAGGGTAGTGTATAGGGTATGATAAGTCATGTTTGGGTGATGTGGGAAAATGGTTTGTTTATGGATAGTGATGAGACTTCTCTTATATTTGATACATCTTTATGGTTTGTGTTATAAATCTCATTTTTTGAATTGTAGAGAAATTCCATCATGAAAATGTGTATCGGTTGGGCGATAGGAGGACATTGCTAAGAATTCTCCCCCAATAGTGGAGAAAGAGGATCTAGTGGTTCAAGATTATAGGGAAGATCAAATATGTGATAAAAGTTTTTGTTTTATGTATATGATGTAATGATACCCATGGAATTTCATGCCAAGTATGTTCGATCTAACCAGGGAGTTTCAACTGCTGCACCCACCGAACTTTACCGGATATAGTGGGATAGAGGTAGTAGAGATTTGGATAGAGTCTATCTGGACTATTATTGATCATATAGAGATTCCTCTTGAGAAGTGATTCATGTTAGAGGACTACATGTTAAGAGGTAAGTCCAAGAATTGGTTGGATATTATAGTTCCAAAGGATCCGGTTAATGGAATGGCATAGAAGAATTTATAGGAAATGTTTCTGGAACATTACTACCCAGAAACCTTGAGGTAAGATAAAGATATGGATTTTATGAGTTATACTCAGGGGCTACATTAATGATGGATTATTCTAGTCATTTCAGTGACTTTCACCTATTCATTCTGATGATGGTTGGAGAAGAGGCGACTATGGAAAAATGATTCTAGGATAGGATTAGGCACAAGATTAGGTCCCATGTGAACATATTCTATATAAAGATGTTTTCAGTGGCAGTGGACTAGGATCATATATAAAAAAGGATACATGAATGTAGCTTCAAGAGTTGGACTTATGGTACCAACTGGGCAGACATGTGGTACATCCTTTGAGGGAAGGAAGCGTTAATTTGGAAGTTTTTATCAGGTCAAGAGTGTGAAAAAACTCAAAAGAGAGGTTCAATTTCTCTGGGTGGTGGTTAGGTATTCTTTTATTAGTGTGGAAGACCATGGAATAAGTAGATATAGTGTCCCTAAACACTAGTTGAGTGCCATTCCTCTAGTAGTTTGGGACATATTCAGAGGCTCTGCAAGAACCCTCGTTAGTCAGGAATATATGGGAGTCAGAGGAAGATACTGAGTGCATGAAGGGGATTGAATACCCAATATCAGGTAGGTAGTTAGATCTCCACTAGATGTACCAATTGGGGTGGTGGATGTAGAACTTTGGGTTGATATCATCCATACTATCAAGCTAGTGCAGTTTAGGGTGATCAGGTTGGATCTTAGGGTAAAAGGATAATAAATCATCATGTATTTAAGTCTCCACCTGTAGTTGGAAAGGCTAGAGCATCTATCATTTGATGTAAAATTCTTGTAGCTTCCAGACTCACTAATTATCAAATTGATGTAGGTTCCACACACTATTTTATCTCGACAAGGTTCATTGTTGTGTTGGTCCTATCTATAGAACAAGTGTGTGGAGTTTTTTTAATTGATACTCTATTTGGGGTGCGAGATGAAGAAATCGGATATTTTAGAGGTTATGATTTAGAGGTTGTTGGTCATCATTTTCTTTGGAACCTATTTTTCCTTGAGATGTCAAGTTTTTACTTAATTTTGGGCATGGACTTGTTAGTGTTGTATCAGGCCCATATCCATTGTTACCATTGTTTTGAAACATTAATGTCTCCCGATGGAGACACTTATGTCTTTCCTAGTGAGTGGGATGTTTGAGCTCGTCATGCAGGGCCAATTTTTCCACATTAGGGAGAAATCATGGCCCAAGTGGCATGCCTCATGCTAGATGAAGGGGGAAGGTAACATCCATTTTTCCTACCATTGTGGATCAATTTAAGGATGTGTTTCTTTATGATTTCTCAGGGCTACCACCCAAGAGATATATTGAGTTTACAATCGAGGTGCTTTTAGGGGAAGAACCAGTTTCTATTCCACCATATCGAATGGTCCCAGTAGAACTTTACGATATGAAGGTTCATATAAAATAGTTATAATAAAAGGGATTCATCTATAATAGTATATCACCAATGGGATCACTCGTGTTGTTTTCTAAGAAGGTTGAAAGGTCCTTGAGGTTATTTGTTGAATATAGAAAAATGAATAAAATGATGGTGAAGAACTGATATCCACATCCCAAAATTGATGATCTATTTGGAAAATTGAGGTGTGCCTCAATGTTCTCTAAGATCTATTTGAGATTGGGATACCACCAGTTCAGGGTGAGACCTTCTGACGTACCACATACTGTTTTTCAGATCAGGTATAGGTTTTATGAATTTTTGGTGATGCTATTTGGACTAACCAATGAACCGGATAAGTTAATGTCATTAATTAATCGTATATTTCACCCCCACCCCTATGAATTAGTTTGAGTTTGTATTTTTTGATGACATCTTGGTGTACTCATATACTCTTGACGATCATGCCAAACATCTGGACATCGTCCTGAGTGCACTAAGAGAGCATAGGATTTACACTAAGCTACTAAAATTTTAGTTCTATATTGATAAATTACATTTCACATGACACATCATTTCTAATTCTGGTGTGTTAGTATATCCATAGAAGGTTTCGGCTATGGTGTCTTGGGAGTAGCACAGGAGTGTTTATGATGTTCGGAGTTTTCTGGGTTTGGTTGGTTATTACCGAAGGTTTATTAAGGATTTTCCCATTTAGAATCATCAATATTAGTCCTAAACAATCAGGGGTGTTATGTTTCAGTGGTAGGATTCATATGAGACTACCTTCCAAGAATTGAAGAACTGGCTGACTACCATACCAATTATGATCTTACCCAAACTTGGTAAGAAGTACACTTTGTTCTATAATGTTTTCAGTGTTGGAATCAGGGAAGTGTTGATGGAGGATGATAGGGGTGTAGAATATGGTTCAAGAAAGTTGAGACAACATGAAATAAATTACCTTACCCATGACCTTGAGCTAGTTTTTGTGGTTTATTCCTTAAATTGTTGTAAAAATTACATTTTTGTAGAATTATTGATGTTGTTTTCTAATCACAAATTTTCACAATATATATTCTATCAAAGGTATTTGAATCATTTATGGTGAAGGTGGGTTGAGAACATAAAATCCTTTGATTTTGACTTGGTTTACACACCATGGAAGGAGTAGTGTTGAGAATTATTTGAGCCAGAAGACTCAAAATTTGGTGATTTAGGAATCTAAATCTGTGTGGATAATGATTGATTTTTTTATTGAGATGAATCTAGAAGTTTTGGATGGGAACATAAAAAATTAACCTTGTGTCTATAGAGTTTTAGTATATGATTTTGATCTAGGTCATGGAAAATCAATTGGAGGGTCCGAAACTCTTGGATTTAAAAAATCATAAAGGTGTGGAGTCACCTTCTGGATGGGATGTGGGTGATGATGGAATTTTTTATGTTTGAGTTCATGTTGTGATGATGAAAGGTGTTCGAGAAGAGTTTATGTGTGAGTTCCATACATCAAAAAGGGAATTATAACCTTGACAGACTAAATTTTGTCATAATATCCATCGATAGTATTTGTGTTCGGGAATGAAGAAGGAGTTTGTAGGTTTTGTGGTGAGATGACTTACTGTTCAACATGTAAAGGCCAAACATCAACACCCAGACAGTTTATAACAGTCATTTCCTATCCCATATTGGAAGTTGAATGATGTAACGATGGACTTCGTGGTGGGTTTTCTAAGGACGCCCTAGAAGAAAAATTTAATCTAGGTATTTGGGGGTCAGTTGAATAAAGTGTTCCATTTCTTGTTGATCCATGAGACTTAAAAAGTTGGTTAGCTGGGTGAGTTATATGTTCGAGATATCGTGCGGTTCCATGGTGTTCCCAGAACCATAGTTTTGGATTATGATCAATGTTTTACATCACGTTTCTCATAGGGTGTACAAAAGTCTCTAGGTACACAGGTGTTTTTTAGTACAGATTACCACCCATAGACTGACAGAGATTTAGAGCTTACAATTATAGTGTCAGAAGAAATGTTGAGAGCTTTTATCTTGGATTTAATTGTTTCATGGGAGAATCATTTATCCCTTATTTAGTTTTCTTAAAACAATAGTTTTTATGATATGATTCAGATGACACCTTTTGAGGACCTACATGAGAGGCCATGTAGATCTTTGTTGTGTTAGTTAGAATCCATGGATTTTGAGATGTTGGGTATGAGTATCATACAGGAGACCTCATAAAAGGTTTGGTTGATTCAAAAGAATATGATGAAGGCATAGAGTAGACAGAAGTCATATTTAGATTAGCATCATACACCACTCGAATTCATGGTGGGTGATAGTGTGTTCCTTCAGTTTTCACCAAGGTTGGGTCACCATAAAAACCTAAAACAAGGAAATTTGGTGCCCAAGTATATAGGGTCATTTGATATTGCTGAGAGGATTGGGCTGATGGCTTTGCGAATGGACCTTCCAAAATGGTATAGTGAGATTCATGACATTTTCTATATTTCTCAACTCCAATAGTATCACCTTAATCTATCACACATGATAAACATTGATGACGTCGAACTTGAGGTTGATGCGGCCATTGAGGATCATCTAATTCATATTGTGGGTCATAGTGAGAAGACCTTGCAGGGAAAGGTTGTGCCTTTGGTTCATATTCTATGGCATCATTGAAACGTTCAGTAAGAAACTTAAAGGTGAGAATCAAATATATGGGCCCAGTGGCGTGATCTCTTTTCTTTTGAAACCCAATGATGCTTGGGAAGGGAAGCTTGAGGATAAGTCGTCATAATGTGGGTAGGTTGTAAGATCTCAGATTCATCATAAGGTATGTTTTGTTTATGTTTTAGTTTACATCCATTATTTTGGTAGTGTTTTATGAAGATTATGAGAAGGATCTAGGGTGTTCTGGGGGTTTGAGGAATGAAATAAGAGGAAAAATGAACTTTCTGAGAATTTTTCATGGTTTTTGTGTGGTTTGTGCAAACTGTGCGGAACTTTGAGAAAACTATGCGAGGGGTGATTTTCCAAGAGTGGCTCATGAATGACTTGTGAAAATTTTTTAAAGCCTAGCTGGAAAACCATGCAAAGGGGTGATTTTGGGATAGTGTCTCATGCAGATTTTTCATATGGGAAACTGTGAGAGTAAATAGTGTCACCCCTTAATGTTTGAAAAATTACAAAAATGCCACCCTTGGAATTTAAGTCTAACTTAGGATTTTCCTCATCTCTTCCTCCTTTAACCCTAGACGTGAGATTTTACAAACCAACCTTCCCAAGGGTGATTATCCTTTGAAACTAGTCTATTCAAAGCACTTTTGGTTGCAGATTGAATCCCAATGTGAGTCTAATCATCTCCTTGCTTCCTTTTCCTGATTAGGGTTGGTATCTTTCTCTCCAACCCTTATGAAGCCATAAAACCCATATTTTTCTGAGGAGATCTATTTTGAGGCTTAAAGTGGTGGTTGAATCATGATACAAGGCTTCTATTAGAAGTGTGTACATAAAAAGATTCATGGTAGGTGGTCTATAAGTGTTATCCCATAGTTTCATTGTAGATTTGTGCATGTACGACCTTGTCCTTTATCACATATTATTGTGCTTAAGAACCCCTTGATAAGTTTTGGTATTTTGGGTGTCTACATGTTGAATAGAAACCCTCATAGTCCCCAAGGGATTCATTGAGGATGATTTAACCCATTAAAGGCCACCCATGGAGTATGCCGATATTTCTAGAACATAGAAATTAACTTCAGTGCTGGTCATTTTGGGATAATTTAGATCTCTTATTCGACATGTTGATAGGTTTAATGTAAGGTAAAATATAATATTTTTCATGTTTCTAATTTTTAAATGAATTAATGGGTTGTGTTAATGGCATGGAAATGGGTTTAATTGGTTAATTGGGATTGGGGTATGCAGATTATGAATTACTTTGGAAATGCCTAAACAAGTGTGTGCATATGAAATGGTGAATATATAAAATTGGTAATGGTATTTTAAATAGAAAAAATGTTTAATGGGATTACTTAAGGGGATTTATGAATATATTTAAGGGGTTGATATAAGGGAATTGTTGAATAGGCATAGTGAGCATGGATTGAGAATGAGAATTGGGCTAAATGGGCTAAGTGAAGTAAATGGAAAATGTGATAATTGGTTATAGAACAATAATATTTACCATGTTGATTATTATTAATTATTATTTCTATATGTATTGTCTTTTTTGGTTTTGATATGTTTTATGTGTGATGAATGGATGGATAAGCATGTGTACATGGCTTGAGGTGTGAGATAAAGGACTGAGGCTCCTTCCACGGGGTAAGTTGGATTGATGCTCTAACTCCACCCATGATTCAAGAGTTAGGGAAGGGAACTGAGATCTATTACCCAAATGGTTTCATTCCACCCAGACTGACGCTTCGAAGTGAGGATATTGTGATGTTGAGATGGGTTATCTCTAGTGATATAGGGACATGACTTATTCTCATATACATAATGATAAATCCCATTAACCTTGGGTGAACAATGTGAATTCTTAACCCATTGATTACATGTTGGTAGTGAACTAAATAATGAACAAGATGCACATAATGAATTTGGTACCATGGTTAGTAAAATCTAATAAATAATTTTTAATTTGTGGCCCTGATTTTTCTTTAATTTACACGGAATTTATTTCATACTTTCATGCACTATCTGTTACACGGGATATTCTATAGATACAATTGGTGGTAGCCTACTAAGTTGTACTCATACCCTACTTGGGAAAACATTGGGTACCTGAGCATAATTCATGGTTGCAGGTCATGACAAGGTCAAGGGCCTTGTGTTTGGAGGTTGAGTTGGGTTTGGGAACAAGGACGAATGAGGTTCCATACTTGGATTCAAGACCATTTTGGGATTTTTTTCGTATACTTTATTTTGGGTTTTTTCCCTCGGAATTATAGCATGACATGACATATCTACTATTTGCTATGGTTTGTACCCAATTTGGGAAATGGTTATTTATGCTTGTTCGTTGTTTTTTTACCTTGTTCTGTTATTTATGCTTATTGTATATTATAGATTATTCTGGTAAGAGGGTATAGTCTCTATACATGAATAATTAGACCCTTTATACAAGTTAGTAACCTCTAGCGTACAGGGAGGCACGCATGAGTTCATGTAATGACCTGACTCATGGCATCAGTTTGTGGCTCTCGGGTCTGGGATGTTACATTGTTTTCTCACTAAGGAAAGTGCCATTTTTCCACATAATGACTGCTTAATTTATTATTTGAATCACTATAAGGTATTTTAACAATATCTTATTTATGAAACATTGAAATTGAAAAAAATTTAACTTCATTTTTCTTTTGATGATTTAATAAACTGACTAGAAAATATATTTGGCCAAATTAATCTTTCTTATACTCATAAAAAATCCAATACAAATATATTAATAATTTTCAGTATATCTCTATCTCCCTTCCTTATTATTAGATATCTCTTTATCCATAATGAAACTACCCTTTCATTAATTCATTAATAAAAAGATTTACTTACTTTTTTAGAAGATGAAATTAGAGGATATTCATCATTTACTGTTATAAAACTACACCACTTATATGGAATATTAAGTGTAATAAGATAATATTCACCATCTTGAGGGACTTCAACCAAGTCTAGTGATTTTTGAATATTACATTTACAATTAATACCAAATAGATTAAAGATAATAACATCCAAATCATCTTCTTTACTAAATTAAACTAATTAGTAAAATTATTCAACAATTGTGGGGTAGTGAAGATCAGAACATTCCTTTTCAACACGAATATTTTCCCAATCTTGAAAATAAATAATCTTCTCAATAAAATAATATATCCGGTCATAATTCTAATTTTCAGTTAATATTTATTTAATCACTTCTTAGTTTTCAATATATTCCAGATTATACATCTTAGGAATAGAACTGATTGAAGAATCATTATTGGATGAATAAATATATAATTAGGCAAATTATAATGTAACAGATTGACTAGGAATTTGAGAACTGAGGTTTTTTAGCCGTTCAAAAATCCTATGTTGAACATGGTGACCAACTCACATATTTATAGGAATGGGGTGATGATTCAAATTCCTAAAATCTAATTACTCATATTGAATTTAAATATTTGATCTAACGATCATAAATTACCCATAATATTTTAATATATTTCTGAACCCTTTAATGTTTTTTAAAGAATTTTGTTTTAGACATAACTATTGTCTAGAAATTAACCTATTTATAAACTTAAATACATTAAATTTAAAAAATATATATAATATATAAAACATTACTGGAAAATTATGAGAATTATTAGTTACCTTTCAGAGTGAATATATTACTTTTATAAGAAGGTAATTATGGTAAAATATTCTTCTTGTGTTTTTAGAAAAAAACTATTGTTTTAGTGAAATAGAATTTTTTGTAACACTAATGTTATAAAAGGGAATAAAATTTTAAAGAATAATTTTTATATATTCCAAAAAAATTTGAAATTTTGATTTTTTAGTTATTCTAAAAAAAATTAAAATTGAATATGTTTTCAAAAAACTAATGTTTCTATATAAAACCAATGCATATGTACTCCCCATTTGAATAAGAGCTCATTTATGTAAGGGTATTAGTAAAAAATAAGTAGATATGAATGGTAATTTAATATTAATCATACCAAGGATTAAGTTTGATAAATTCAAATCTATCGAAAAAATTAGGTTTACTAAAGATATCATCATGTTATTCTTATGTTCTGATGAATAATAAAATGATACCTTCCTTATGTTTGTGCTCTCAAAGAAAATGGTGTCTTATATCTATGTTCTTTTCTCATGAGTGATGTGATGGGTTTTTACATAATGAAACAAAAATTTTATTTTCATAAAATATTTGTGTTTTACTAATACTCATTTCGTAGGCTATGAGTGTGTGTTTCATCAACCACACATGAGCATAGAAACTTCCAGTAACCACATGTTTTTTTAGCAGTGGAAAGCAATAATAAGTGTTTTTTCTTACAAAACCAAGACAATTAAGATTATTTTAGGAAATAAAATGTTCTATATTTATTTTTCTATCTCTTATACATCCACTAAATTCAATATCCAAAAAACTTTTTAATTCATAATTATCTCCATAGTAATAAAATTATCCTAAATCCATAGTTCCCTTGAAATAATGAAAAAAATAATCTCATCAATTTAGAATTTTTAACTTTTATATTTTCTATATATCATTAAAATAATCATACAGAAAACATTAAATCTAGATAATTAAATTTTATTATAAAAACCTTTTAATCATTCCTCTAAATATATATTTATCAACTGGTTTCTGAGATTCATCAATATCAAAAGTATTTGAGGTTTTTATAGGAGTAATAATACGTTTAGTATTGTTATGTCAAAAATTGTTAAGAATGTATTTTATATACTTATGTTAAGATTTAAAAGTTCCTTCTGGTTTTTGTAAAATATGAAAACATAGAAATAATATTGGTTCTCTAATCATTCTCATTTCATCCTCAAGGTTTATAATATCCATAAAGGAATCTATTAAATATTTTTGGGTTGAACCAAATATAATGTAATCAACCTAAATTTGAAAAAAATTTATGTTTTTAGAAACTTCATTTATATAAATAGTTGGATCTACATTTCCCTTAACAAAGTTATTTTTTGAGAAAAAACAAGTTAACTAATCATACCAGGCTTTATGGGATTATTTAAGTCTTTAAAGTTTATTAGTATGTTTAAAAAATGTTTTGAATATTTTTTATTTTTAAAACATGGTTTTTCTTATGCATAAAATTCCTCTTGTACATATCCTCTATGAAATGAACACTTCACATCCATTTAAAATAGTATGAAATTTAAGAACACCGTTTAATGTAGAAGTATTGGAATAGCTTAAAGTATTACTACTAGAGAATAATTATCTACATAATCTATGCCCTCCTGGTGATTATATCCTTTAAATATAAGTATATATTTATTTATAACAATAATACCATTTTCAACACACTTGTTCCAGAAAAAATATTTTTCTCCAATTACATTAGGATCTAATGTATGTTTATCCAAAGTACAAACATGATACCTATCAAATTCATTGTATTCATCATGCATTTCTTTTATCTAATCTTCATCAACAAAAGACTCATCTGTAGTATTAGAATATAATTTTGATAAAATGAAAAAAAAATCATTTCTTAAAGAACTTCTAATTCTAACTAGTTGATCTACATTACCAATGATATTATTACTATGAAAATTTATAAGTATTAACTGATTCCTTGAATTTATAAAAATTTATTCTTCAACAAAATGTTAAATTATTCTTGAGATAAAACTTCATAAAAATATTCATCAGTTGTTCTCTCATGGGAAGAACATTCAAACATAGGTAGAAAATTGGTTTTTGGAATAACATCCAAAGATGTGGGTAGATATTGTTTAAACACAAAAGTATTAGTTTCTTCAAATTTAATATTTACTATTTCCTCAACAATGCTAGTTTTTTATAAACAACAATATATGCCTTACTGGTTTTATAACAACCTAAAAAATATTACTTCATCGTATTTTGGAGAAAACATATATAAATTATCATTAGTATTAAAAATGAATAATTTTCATCCAAAATCATTGAAGTAAGATTGTTTTCATTCCATTCCATTTCACAACTCATTATGAATTTATTAAAAAATGGTCTTATTAAAACTAAATTTATAGTATAACAAAAAGTACAAACAACTTGATATGAAAATTTTTTTGCAACTAAGTATTCACTTGGCATGGTTCTAGTAAGATATTGAAGTATTATATTTCTTATTTCAACTCAACCATTTTTTTGGGAGTTCTAGGTGTCTAAAAGATATGTATAAAACCTTTTTATCTATAAAATGTTAAAAAATTGTAATTAAAAAATTCTCTACCATGATCAATACAAATAGTTATCTATGAGGTATTTTAATCATTTTTAACTCTGGGGATAAATGTTTTAAAACAACAAACACCTTAAGTCTTATATTCTTGAAAATATACCCCAAGTATATCTAGAGTAATCATAAGATAAAAAAATTATTTTCCACTAATACTTCCAGTTTTTATAAAAATAAATAAGTCCATGTGCACTAAATATAAATAATAATAATTTTAAACTTCACTAATATACTTAAAACATGACTTATGTTACGTTTCTAATTGACAAGGATAACAAACTTTTTAAGTATTAGACCTAATTTCTGGTATATCTTTAATTAGTCATTTCTTAGGAAACTTAGTAAAAGTTCTAACAATACTACATCTTAATATTCTATTCCATAACCAATATTGATCTTCTATTGCACTAAGAAAAGGTAGATCTTGGATTATATTGTCTTCTATGTTTAGTGTGTTAAAATTCTCGTGCTAATTGTAAGAAAGAATAATTTCATATTTAGAACTATGAATAGTACATTTTTCATTCTTTAAGATCAAAAATTACCTATCAATGTAGAATTGAATTATTATAATTAGGTTGTTCATAATTACTATAAAAAATAAAACATTTGAAATTATGTATTTTCTAATAAGAATAATGTTATATATTCTAATGATTTCTCCTTGAGAATTGCCACTAAAACTGACTTTTCCCCTTTCATATTTTTAATCTTCTTAAAGAAGTATTTTTTTCTAGTCATTCATCTAGAGAAACCACTGTCCATGTACCAAATACTATTTTTTTAGAAAATTATTTATTTTCCAACAAAAACATTAGCATTTACGAACCCACAATTTCTTGGGTCTCGTATTATTTGAAGGTAAAGTTTTAGTTATCTATATTTTTTTAACATTACTATATTTTGAAAATGTTAATTATTTTGAAAAATAAGTTTTATAAAATAATAATTATTTCACTTTATTCAAATAAAATTTATTCTTCTAGTAACTAAAACATTGAAATTTAGTGAAAAATGGTGAACTTTTTAAAAAAAAATTATTATTAAAAATTGGTTTTCTATTAGTAAAAGCCATTCTAGAAACATCTGTATTACTTCAAATATGATTATACATCTTATCAAAGTTTTCATTTATAGTGGTAAACATTGACAAAATTATTTTCAAACTGAAAATTTTATCATTAAGTATTATAAATAAATTCTTATCCCCAATAGTAGTTATAATTGAACTATGTTTTTCTATATCATTTACTAATCTATTTTTTAAAATTACATTTGTGATTTTAAATTTAAATTTTATATCTCTCATAATTATATTTATTTAAATATTTATTTAAATATTTATAAATATATAATATCTTAGTAGTTAAAGTATAAATCCTTTATTTCCATTTTACAAGTTTTGTCGAAGAAATTAAATGTTTTTTATAAATTTTTCAATTTTCATTTTCTAGTAATTAGGAAATCAAGAAAACTTTCTAGAACAACATAAAATATTATTTTATTCTGATAAAAATTAATTTATATCAGAATATTTAGAAATATTATCATCATTACAATCAAGGTAATTCGAATTACATGTAAGATTTCTTAAATATTCAGATGTTACCTTATCTATGAATTATTTGTTAATCTTTGGAATTTCTACATAGAATTTAATATATATCAACCTTTTACTATAATTATCTGATGAATTCTAAGAAGGGATGTATCCATCACTATCACTCCATAAATTTGATGCTTTTAGACACTTATCTAACCTGATGTGTCTATCTTTCTTATATTCATAACATATAACTTCTGAAGAATATTTTTATCACTTATTTCCTTCTGATTATTAATATATCTATTTAGAAATCATTTCTTCAAACTATATTTTTCTTCATTTTTACAAGATTATTCAATGTTTTCCCTATTTTTCTGATGAACTAATTTCTATCTCAACTATACCATTCATATTTTTAGATGACTATGAAACTTTCTCAGTAGACTGAAATTTACATGGAACATTTGATGTTATTGAAAAAGAAACTTCACCATTATTTTTCTTCATCTTTTTGAAATATCTTTTCAATATTCCATCATAGTGAATTTGAGTTCTAATTTAATCACCATGATTCCAATGATGAATACTTCTGGTATCATTAATAGTTGTTATTTTGGATTCTCATTCTCCACACATTATCCCAATAATAATTTCCATTATGATTTCATTTGTATGTTCCTTCTCACCAAGATATTATAATCTCTATTCAATAATCAAAAATTCTTGATTCATTTTAGAAATAGTTTCTCCATGTAGAAAATCAAATACATTATAATCTTCTCTAAGAATATATCTTTTAGTTTCAATAACAAGTTCACAAGTTAATTACCTCCATTTCTTTCCAAATGCTATTTATGATTAAACAAAATAATAATTTAATATATATATGTTTCTAGTCATGGATCATGATAGAGTGTTCTTTACTCTATAATTCAACTGATATTCTAATTTTTTCATATTTTTAAAAGCAGCAACTTCCTTCTTAGAAATCTTAAAGTTATCTGACAACATAACAAAATCCTTAACACCAATATTTATAAAAACACATAATTGTATTGTCACTCCAATACTCATAATCAACTCTGTGAATGTTTGGTGGTTTTCTAGGATTTATATTCTTTATATTACTTGTATTTAACTCAACCATATTATAAAAATAAAACACTTTCTATAATTTAAATTTTAATTTAACACTATTTTATAAATAAAAATATAATAAAATATTTTTACAAACATATAAAATATACAATATAAAAAAAATGTAAAAACTAGTAAGTAAAGTAGTATAACCTTCTCTGATACAAATTTTTGGATTGTAAGAGTATATGATGTCTATAAATTGGAGGTAAACTATAGTGTAAAAATTTAGAATAGTTAAAAACCCAAAACCTATTATTTATTTTATTCGACATAGTGGATTTTTGATTATTAGAGTAATATGTATCAAACACAGTTTCATTCTAGTAAATCAGAAAATTAAAAATTATAGTATAACTATCTTTCAATAAAAAGTGTACAGTGGAAAATACAAATGGTAGAAATAATAAAATAAAAAATTTGTAATGTTATTTAGTAAAACTAAATGGAAACATTATAAAATAATAGAATATAGTTTTAACCTTGGGTGAAAATATGTCAATAACATTGACTTGATGTCTCTACAGTTTAAACAAACCTTTTAATACTTTATTACACTAGACAAAATACCTTAATATATATAATCAGAAACAACTATATATTCCTATACATGGGAGCCCTTGATCATCTTGATCAGATCCATAACTCTTTCTATTCCCATAATTCCTCGATCAGAACCTCAATTACATACAAAAAACAAATGAAAAAACTATTCTAAAGATTTTAAGATTCCTCACTCAAAATTATTAAAAACAAAATATCTAAAAACATTACAAATAAACTATAATGACCAGTTATAGCAGAGCAAAATCTCAGTAAATTTGAGTTTTCAAAATTATCAGATCCTACCACCTCTAATGCACTCCTATTTATATCCACACTTATAGCTTCCATATTAATATGAATCTCAAAGTTTGTTGCAACGGCCTTGTATGATCTTCACTATAAAACTTAAAAAATCATATCTTTATCCAATGTTGTTTGGTAGAACCATTATAATTTTGTTACATTGTATTTTGAAAATTATCAATAATTCTAAATCTAATAATAAACTTTGTATTTGGATATAATAACAAAATTATCTTACGGATTAAACTTGTCGTATCGATAGATTAAAAATCATCAATCATATAGGCTAAATATAGTCATATATATTGATTTGATATCATCAATTCAATAGAATAATTATATACATATAAATTGATTATATATTTTCATTTAAATATATAAGATATATTCATACCAATAAATATTATATCATAAAAATGATTGACTAGACTTCTGTTAATCTAATGTATTAGACTTCTCTCGGTCTGATGGATTTAGACTTATGTCAGTCAGATGGATCAAACATGTATGGAAAGTTTATATACTTTTAGTTTAATGTTTATTTATATATTTGGTAAAATAATATTTTTTCTACAAAAACACTCTAAAAACATGGTAAATATATGGTTAGCAAACTTATTTTTAACAATGTGTAGTGGTTTTGAAAACTAAGGATAGAAAGCTTATGAATTGAATATTAGAATCATTAGGTATAATTGATATTATAATTAAATAGTTATCATAATTTTAAAAATATCAAATTAATATGTTAAATACATTATTATATATATCCTTGAAAGGTGCTGATGGAAAACAAACTACATCAATTCACAAGGCTGTAGTCCTCTATACACTCTATCAACGGTTTTATTTTTCATTTTATGGAAGTGGAGATGGATATAGGTTAATAAATTCATATAATAATATCTATATATATATACATATATTGGTTTCATTATTTATTAATATTTTTATAATATTATATGGAGTTTGAAGAAGAAGTAAAATGAAAACACAGTTAAAAAATTTACCACTTTATCAGGAAACCTCTTTTAGTTTGACCAAAAGACTTCTTAGACTGAATTTATGATCTAACCAAGGACTACAAGATGAGTGCAGGGATTTAAGGAATTTTATTTTTTTTTCAAACCAAATATCTTTGTTATTTTTAATATTGTAGGACAGGGTGTGTCCTTATATAAATGTGGGATAGGACATAATTGGAATTTTGAAAAATAATAAATTACACCCATGTTTGTAACATTAAAACAGCATAAAAATTTTTAATTATCAAACCATAGATTTAATAAGGTCTAAATATTTCTATAAAAAAATTTAAAATTTGTTAGGTCATTTTAACCCTTATATTTTTAGTTTAATTCCCCTGATAAACCCATTTTTACCTTAACCGCTGTAATTAATTTATTATTTTCACGATTAATTAGGGTCATATTTTAACTTTGTATTATTAGATAAAATGAATTGTTATGATTCAAAATATTTAATATATTTTTACAAATTCAATTCCAAAAATTATCATAATTTAATTTAAAATTAAACATGCAAATGCGTCGAAAAAACAGGTTTTCTAAAGAAAAACATGCAAATGTTTAAAATGTTTCTATATCATAATTCAACATAAAATTTGATTCCAATGACAGAAATTAGTTTTATATTAATATAATTGAAAAATAAATTCTTTAAAACCAATTTAATATATAATTAAATATTTTTATTAATTTATATAAAAATGTGGTTTTTAATAAAAATCGATATTTTTCATTATTCATAAAAAAATACTTTTCAAAAAATAAAAAAAGCATCCTAATATAATTTTGAAATTTATATTTCAAAAAATATGTTTATTTTGAAAAATAAATATTCTAAATTTTATAAAAATTAATTTTAAATTATGTGTACAAAGAGCAGCTAAACTGCATTTTAGAAAAATACATTTTTTCAGAAAACATTTCTTTATCTTTTAACTTTATTTCTAATCAATATATAATAATTTATACATGTGTAATGAATATAATTAGCATAATTTATTTATTCATATTCATAGCCACAAACATAATGGCTAGGTCATAATTTTCATGATTAAATAATAATATTTTAATTGAGTATTGTGTTTCTTTTGAACTCAGTGGTGCATGCATCACAAGCTATCAAAAAGATTGAATTTATTTAAAAAATAAATATTTTATAAGTCTTGGGGTGTTACATTTCTTATAATCTTGGTTTTTTGAGTCATATATCTTATCTAACATGATGTTACTCTTTTAAAATCTCTAGGTGTTGCAAATAACCATTATGTAAGAAATAGAATAAATTATGTATCACTTCCATAAGCTTAACAAGATCTTTTGTATCACTTGAAACATTAGGTTAAGCCATACGTATATTGAATTTAATATTACATATACTCTAAAATATATTACATATCATATCTTTATTCTATTTAATTTTCAAAATTCTATTATGTATCATCTTACATACCATCTTAAAAATATACTATATCATATGGATGATATTAAGTATCACTCTATAAATCTCATGTATACTCTAGAGAATCTTAAATATCCCAATTCAATACAGTATTTATCATATTTTAGTGTATAATTTATCATATATCTTCCTTATAAAGTGGGATATATTATATATAAGTAATAAAACATTAAATTACATTTGAATTATGTTATATATCATCGCCCTACTTTCATATTTCTGTATATATCATCTAGATAAAGTTACATGTCATAGTGAGGTCTAGAACATTACAAATATTTTTTTATAAGAAGAAATTATGTCCACCTTTTTCCATTATTCATATTCAACATGAAATTAAAAAACACCATCAATAAAGATTAAACCTCTTCAAACCATCTCAAGCCATCTCCAATCACTTCAATTCATCTCAAAATATCATAAATGACTTAAAGAATACATCAAAACTTTTCAAAAAAAATTATCTCATTTACCAAATCATTGAATATAACATAAATAATATTTTTTAGTATTTTAATGGAACTCCACTATATCTTCAATTATTACATCAAACGTTATCATTATATATTCATCATCAAAGTGTTTTTTGAGAAAAGTGAGCACAAAGTCTCTTTTATTGAAAAAGGAAAGATTTACGCAAGACGAAAAGAGGGAACTTTACATTTGTCCCAAACAATAAGAGGTGTATTGTCATTAGGCACATTTTTTAAGTGGATGCTTCTCTCTTCCATGAAAAATTCATTAGAAATATCATTATCAATGCAGTTCACTTCCCAAAACGTTTGTGTGATAAAGTATTTCATAGAGGAAATCCTTTCAAAGAAATTAATCTATTTACCCACAAGATTCTATAAAGGCTAGTTCTGGCCCTCCCTTATGGCATGAACAACCATAGCTGAGTCACACTCAAACTAGATAGTGTTCCAATGTCTTTGATAAACAATTTCCACCACTATGATTATCACCATTATTTCAGCTTCCAAAGTAGTCGGATGTCCACATGGACCATAACTGCATTCCACAACATTCTCATAGTGATCCCTAAAGATCACCTAAAATTCTGATGGAGCTTAGTTTTCCCATAATTCCCCATCCAAATGTCATTTCATCCATCCAATTATAGGGTCTGACAAAAAAATCTCTAGCCTGCCTTGGTTTGGGAAGGAATTCTATAACATTCAGGTTCCTGAGAATCAGCAAGTCCCTAACTGAGGTATTGCAATGCTCAATTAGCCATGAGTTATCATCCTAAATGCACACAATTATGTTAGAGAAGATAGTTTTTTCATTAAATTGATCCAGGTGATGGACTGATTTGTTTTTGGATCTCTAAATATATTAAATAATTTCATTGAAAGCAACTCAAAGTAGTGTAGTGAGTTGTTTAGATTGTTGAATTATAAACAGAGAATCAATAAAATTCAGATAGAGTACGTATTGAGAGGATTCCACTCAAAGATATTGATAATGGATTTCCATAGGGAGGAGGTAATGTTATAAGACAAGAACAAGTGATCAACATCTTCACTATGTTGGTGACAACATCATTGTAGTGTGTTAATAAACATACAAAACAATATTTGTGATTGATAACAAAATAATGGTTAATTAATTAAATTCATATCTATATCTATTCTATTTAGACATTAACACTTAAAACTTTTCAATATATAGCTTCTAAAACAGATCAATTACAATTTTTTAGATATTTCTCTCATCACAAATCAACACCTTTCATTTATTAACATTAAATTCCAGATAAAAACGTCATCATATATTATGGATTCTTCTATAAATCTTCATATTCTAAAATATCGATCAGTATATCTATATGTTATTTCATTCTCCTTTTCTAACATATGAATATATCTTCATTAATATATACAATGGTTGGAAGCACACATTATTTTAATTGGAACTCCAAGGCATGTCTCATTTAAACCTATATTGACTTGACTATTTTCTCAAACCCTTTATCTCTTATTAACAATAAATAAAACACTCAAAATCATTTGGTCATTAAACACATCATATAAACCAATTATATAAAATAATATTTAAATAGGGATCTCATAAAAAAATAAAAAATTCAATTATCTAATATGGTTTATAAAAACATTAGACAATAATAATAATCAAAATCACTTTTTGATATGATTTAAGGTCAAATGGATTTGATGTGGTGTCCTCATACATGTACTGGAAAAAAATTGAAAATTATATTCTATAAGTTTTCTAAATACCTTGTCTTTCCACCATTATGTGATCATGTAGTCTAAAAAATTTTGGACATGATATAATGTAATGAAACAAGACATATCATTACACAGTATCACTAAGAACAACTATATTGTTCAAAAGAATTTGGACCATGACACAAATAAAATCTACATCGCATATGGGTTATTTGGTCCCACCATGAGCTACATATTTTTAACATCAACTACAATTTTTTTGTTCATAATAGTTTCTTGGATGATGGTATATTAGTTAGTTAAACACATCGTTGTAATGTCGAAAATAGTACTCTATTATATATTTATAATAACAAGGGTAATTTCCTAATAAAAAAAATTACTTTACATTAAATATTATTAAAATATGATGTGGTGATTAAAGGAAAATTTCATTTTATAGAAAATCATTACAGAATGTGGGTTAGTTTTATGAACAAAACCATAGTGCTAAAAAACCTAAAAGAAATTTCCATATATTGATTTCATCCTATTAAAGCATCATTAAAACTTCATCAAATACCATTAATGGGTTTCATGGTTCATCAATATGATTATATGAATCTAAAATAAACACAAAACCCTTTCCAATATTGATCAAGAGTGGAATAAACAAGATTATATTAGAAAATAATAAAAAAGTGTACATCAATTTCTATACATTTAATCTTCAATGAAAGTGAGGTTGGTCAAGTTACTAGAGTAGAAAATAATAGGTTTCTACCTCTGATGGTATCTACTAGCCATTTGAATCACAAAAATCTCCCATAAGAACACTTCTCCAAAAAGGTTTTCCAGTACCACCTCATTGAAGGAAAATAAATATAAGAGAGTTGGAGTTATATTTTTTTAAGAGAGAATAAGATATTTTATTTCAAATAAATCCAAAAATCACCATTTTATTAGACTCCTTAATTTAATGAAATACAATCATAATGTTTTTATATTTAAGTCATTAATTAAATGACTAAAATACTTTTTTCCACCACATTTATTAGTATTTTAAAAAATTAACAATAATTAAATTGTAAATGCATCTTCATATGATGGGTAAATACCTAATGGAACATGGTAATCACATTGGGGAGTCATCTAAATGATATACCATATTACTCTACAATTCCATTATGATGTTGTATAGATAACCATGAAAAGAAATAGACCATGACATGTTGACTTTTACCAAGTCATGGATTGTACTTTAGTGCACAATATTCAACAGTTTATGGAACATGATACAAGAATGAATTCTATAACATAATTTTTTTATCCCTTCCCTCAAATGTGTGTTTACCCTAGAAAATTAATTGATTATACCATTTCCTATATGTGTGGTTCCCATAGAAAACGATCATATTAAATAGGTTTCTTCTATCATATATTCTAAACATATTTTAAAGCATGTACTAATCTTCTCTGTTGCATGGAATTTATCCTTTATAATTTTTTTCTTTACACATAGAGTTATCTTCATCATGTTATGATTGCTTCATTATTTTTAACAGATAAATTATTATATATTATAATTATATATAAATATTCACTTACATTCACGTGGTTATTAACTAGTGGGATTTTAGGTCTCTTGGTGGTGCATACTGAGACTTTCTAAAAACACTATGTATGTGTACCCTGGTGAACATACAATTTCACACATTGAATTTTAGGAATGATATAGTACATGGATAAATCTATAGATGATTTATTGACTATATTGAAATTTGAAATCAATTAAAAGGATGTGAATATATCTATTTATACATTTTATGAGGCCATTATTGGTAAAAGGTTTGTTAAACACATCATCATGTCACTCTAGTTTATTATATTATAGGTTTTCTATCATTGTATTATATATATATTTTGCAGTATGATTATATGTTTATTCTGATATTTTATAGTGGTTTCATTTTTATAGATAGGTCATGTTATGTAATTATTTTTTCCTTCGTAGTCCTTTACGTTTCCAGTTTCGGTTATTGGAGGTGTTTGGGGGAGGTTCCGGGAGTTTTTTATGAAAGTTGGAGGTGAAGCAGAACTAATGTAAGAAATAAACACCATGTAAGTGTATTACATGACTTCTAATCATGTTTTATATATTTTTCGAGGCTGGTTCATAGAATGTGTATATTCTAGGTAAAATAATAAAAAGTTTATTTGTTTTATGGTTAAACCAAACTCTGAGGATTACATGATGTGAAAGGGGATTACACACTGTGTAAATCCTGATGTAGTGTATTTTAAAAATTTCTTTCTGGTTGAATTTTCATTTATTCGGCTATGAATTCCTCTTCCTCTCATCTTGGGAAAACCCTATGCGCCCTGAGTATTTCTTCAAGCCCTCTTCCACCCTCTTGATCTATTAGTTTTTGTGGTAGTTTGTTAGCAGTATTTAGAAATCCTTTCCTTCTTCGTTGTAGGTTTTTTTATGTTCTTCTCTTGGGGATTCATTTTGGTGATGTTTTTATAGTTTGGGTTTTTTTGGGTTTCATTTTTATGTTATTTGGTTTTGTTTTAGGTTGATCATTACTTTCTCATGGTGCGGTTGTGGTTTGTGGGTGTTCTTCTTCATCCTACGGTGCACAGCGAGCCAACAAGCTTCTTTGAGGTAGGAAATCACTCATTTCACTTTATTGGGTTTCATGTGGGAGTAGTTTTATTTTTTTTACCTATTGTTTATGAATTTTATGTCTTAATTAAATATAAATAATTTATTAAATTAAAATTTAAATTGGTAAATGAGGTTTCTTCCACATGTCTTTATTGCTTTGATATTATTTTTGATATTATAGATTGTATAGACTTGATGTCCCACTAAAAATTGTGGCCTTTTGGGGACTCGTTTGTGAAGGATGATATGCATTGTGACATTTTTTATTTTTGTGATATCACTGCAAAATTGAAATTTATTAACCACTTATATTTGGCTAATGAAATAATTGCCTCGGGATTATGGTTTGTGTGATAACACCCACAAAATAAAGTGATATTTTTTTTAAAGACCAATTGTAAATATGTAAAATGATTTTGATGTGTAGTGATGTTTGGTTGTGCTTTTGGTACAATGATGTTTTGTTGGGGAATTTGGGGATGATGGGTTTTGGGTCATGCTTTTAGGAAAATGAGGTGGTTTGGGTAGTTCTTTTGGGGCGGTAAGGTGATTTTTTGGTAGTTATTTTGTGGTAGTTAGGTGGCGGTTTCTTTTTTCTAGATGCTAGAGTAGTGATGGAATAATTTTTTAATAATGATTATAATTATATAGTTGTTTTGGTTACTGAAATGAAAATGTTAGTGAATAATTAAATGGGGGGTTTTGTTGTAAAATGTGGTTGATTATAAATAATAAAATGAATGAGATGATTAAATGAGTTTGGTTGGAATAATGAATGTGTATTGAGGCTTGTGGATTATTATGTGGTGTTATGCATTTAGAGGTGGAATAAAAAGTGATGGTGTGGTTAGTTGGATAGTTTATTGTGAACCTGTATTTTGGGATAGAGTGTTTGAAATTAAGTATATATATATATATATAATTTTATATTTTTCTGATTTCTATATGCACCCCACTAACATCGAGCACTATGTGGTGACACCCATATAGTCATGTGGGTGTGTTTTATCCAACATCTGGTGAGGAGTACAGATGTCTGGGTACCCATTCATTCCCACTCTCTCTTCCAGGAGAGCTAGGTATTTCACAAGCTTTGACAGCCAGAGGTATTTTAGTATGTTAGATAGTGGTTTTGATAGCCCATGTGTTTTCGGGTGAGGTGTGAAATCATGGGTGTTTTTGGATAAATACTTGATTATTCTTGAGGGGTGGTACCCTAGGTATCTTTGGGCAAGCTGAGACATGACCATGCTTTTGGGGTGGCGATCCCAGGTGTCTTTGAGCATGATGTGTAGTGACCATGATTATGGGGTAGTGTGGTATAAGCAAGATATGGGAGTTCCAGGACGTACGATGTTGGGTGTGAGAGAGGCATACCAATGGGAATGTGGTGTGGGTTACCCTTATTAATGTGATTCATATTATATTATAGGACTTGGTTTTCATTATTTGTGAGTTTTCTTGTTTAGGTTGGGATGGTTATTATACCTTTATAGTTTTTTTGTTCTTTTCTTCTCACAGGTGCATTAGTATTCTTATTTCACATGTGCATGAGATACTTTGGTTTTTCTCTTGAGTATACTTGTATGCTCACCCTACATATTTAAAACATTTTCTAGGTTTCTAGGAGGATTGTGTAGACCATGCTGGAAATTTATAGCTCAGATCCTTGATAGTTGTTGTGTTTCTACTTTTTCTTTACTTATGGATATTTACATTGGAGAATTTTATTGTATATGTTTCATTTATACATGAAATGTAGGATAGTTTGGGTTTATTTTAAATTATATATTATAGCTTTTGTGGATGATTCATCTTATCTCTCAATCCTCCTTTATTATATAGGGTAATTCCTCTCATTTCATGATATTTTTATACCCTCAGTGCTTGTCAAAAACCTAGGGCCTACTGGAGGCAAGCCCAAGGGTCATTATCTCTCTCCACTCATTGTAATATCTCTGGAGGGAGGGGTTGGTAAAGAGTAGTATCAGTTCAGTGGTTGAGTGATAGGATGGATTTTGGATTTAAACACAATGAGGATTTTATGGGGTGGTTTAGAAATAGTTCCAATTTACCATGGTGTGTGACATAGGCCAGGGAGGCCAGCTAGGACATAGAAGTTTAGGGCCCCCTGTGATCCAGTCCACGGAATCTGAGCTTATTGAGTATCCAAGTGAGATGGACCTTCATTAAAGTTAGATATCTAAGAAAGGTGAACACATCATGATGAATTGTGTTCTTATTTGAATTAGGTTGTTTTGGGAGGGTGAAAATGAATTAAGTGAAATAAAATCAATATAAATAAAAAATAAAAACTACCGAGCTTATAAAATTCTTTGTTTTCGACATAGCTAAGGATCTTATTCATCATTTTCATGTGTCTCAAGAAGTTCAAGTTCAGTAGTCTAATCTGTTTGATTACCATAGGTTTGATCTGGTTGAGGAGGATGATCACTGTTATAGGACCTTTTTTTTTCTAATAGAAGAATTTGGGAAATTAAGAGGGAAATGTTTCAGAGGTGGTGATAGAGTGCTTTTTAGAGGAGATTTAGATCGCTTTCAGTTTGATCTGGGCCCCCAACAGGGTATTGGGTCCCTTTGGAAGTCATTCCGATGCATGGAGATCTGCATCAGTGGTGGACATTATATATAGGAAAGTGGAAGGAGGCATATGTTTTGGGAATCGACTTCCAGAATGAGTTCTGGGAAGAGTTCCTTTCATCGACCATGATGGATGAAAAGAGTCAGGAGCTTATTTCTCTTTATAAGGGGGAGAATTTCAGTGAGGGAGCTGGAAATCAAGTTCAAGGCCCTTATTCATTTTCCCATATCTTTTTCCAAATGAGGAGTCTCATGTGAGATGTTTTTAGGAGGAACTTTATCCTTTTATCTAGAATGTAGTTACTCCTCTTACATTGTCAATGTATCTGGAGGTTCATAATAACATGGAGTTGATTGAGAGGATGCACTCATGCGGAAGTTTTCCATGGTAGGCGAACCAAAAACTTTCTTTGGGGAGTAGATTTTTTAGTGGAAGGCCTCGGTATCTAGGACCTTAGATGTTTTGACTAGCAGAGAGTAAACCTCAGTTTCTTCCTTTTCAGCCATCTTAGGATTGTAGTTTCCATTATTTTTTTGTGAACCTTATGACAGTGTGTTTTTTTACCATTACTAGAAACAATGCCAATTGGTTCCCATATATCATTTTGGTGGAGGTGGATAGGTTCATCACCAACATCAACAGCAATTTATAGTGAGACCGTTGTAGAAGCATGGGATGTTTGTTTTTTCTCTACCGAGGAGATATGGAGTAGGTAGAGGTTGACCTTAGGATTTTCCTTGTGTTCGGGGTATGTGGCCTAAGAATAGTCATGGAGGTGGCCTTCAGTTGAGAGGTAGAGGTGTTGGGTGTGGTTAGTTTCAGGTAGTAGAGGTATCAATTCAATAGGTTTCAAAGATTGTTAGATGTACGATCATTTTTTTAGTACTCATATTTATGCCTTGTATGATTCAGGAGATTTTTTTCCCTTTGTTTCACCTACTCTATCCCATGCTTGGGTACTAGATGTATTGTGGCTTCTCATGCCCTGGTGTTGACTATGTAAGTCATAGGCCTGACCAGCTTGTTTGATGTGTGCCATGGGTGTATACTGATGATGGTTATGCATCATTATTGTGGGGATTTTTCTCACTACAAATACAGTATTATGATTTCATCCTTGGAATCAATTAGTTGTGTTTCATATGTTCTATTTTCTACTACATCTAGATTATTATCATTCTTTCAGATGTGGATAGACAATGTGAGGTTTTTGTTTGTGAGTGTGGTTTATGGTGGGTAGTCAGCATGTAGAGCCTCCTATTTATTTTTCAGGTGAGTTTTTTGTGGAATTAGTGTATTTCCTTGGGCATGTGGTGTCTCATCAGGCTGTGGTAGTAGACTCATCAATGTATGAAGCTATTGTTTCTAGGTATGCACCCAATAATGTGGTATAGGTTCGGAGTTTTCTTGGTCTTATGGGAAATTATTGGAGGTTTGTACCCAATTTCTATCAAGTTCCAGAACCATAGACCTATTTTACAAGAAAATACCAATGTTTTGTGTGGAGTGATCAGTGACAGGTAGTGTTAGTTTACCTTAAGGGTAATTTGTTTAGTTCTCCATTAATCCAGCTTCCTAAGGAAGGGGTGATGCTTGGGGTGTTTTTTGATGCTTCCCTTCTGGGATTGGGATACATGATAATGCAGTAGTGGGAGTGATCTCTTATGGGTCTATCTAGTTATGTCCTCATGAGTGTAACTACACCACCCATGATCTTGAGCTATCAGTAGTTATTTTTGCGGTAAAGTTATGGTGGAATTACCTCATTAGGGAGCACTTCGTGGTCTTCATGGATCACAATAGTTTGATGTATATTTTTCCCTATGTGATTTTATCTTCGAATAGTTTATTTGGATATATTTTATTTAGTTTTATGATTTTCAGATCTCCTACACCTTAGTAAAAGGAAATGTTGTGTCTAAATTTATAATAAAGAAGTCATGGAGGGGGTATTATTTGGGAATATGGGGATTCTTGGGGTGAAATGGATGTGTTAGAATCCATTCCCTTCTATGAAAAGGTGGATGGTGTTAAAGTATTTTTTTCATATGGTGGTGCAGTCTTCTCTAACATGATAGGTGGAAGAGTCTCAGTGGGGAGACTCAGAGGCAGAGGTGATGGACAGCCATGTTGGCCATAGTGATTCTCTAGAGGGATGGTCGGATAATGGTTATAATTGGATGTTGTTTCACAGGAGGTTATTTGTTCAAGTATTGATTTTTGATGGATTAATCCATGAGTTTCATATGTCACCTTTGGCTGTGCACCCAAGAGTTTCAAAAATGTACCATGTCTTGAGGACATTGTTTTGGTGGCCTGGTATGAAACATGCAACGGGGAATTTTGTGGCTAGGTGTTCAGTTTTCCAGCAGGTAAGGGTCAAGAATCATGTTCTTGGTGGTTTTTTGTAGACCTTGGATGTTCCTGATAAGAAATGGGATTATTACATGATGGACTAAATCATAGGGTTACCTATATCTCAGGGAGGTTGTGAATCTATCTAGGTATTCATGGATTGATTGAAGAAACCTTCCCACTTCTTAGCCATCAAGGATTTGTTCATAGTGGATTCATTGGCTATGAGGTATGTGGATTATGTGTTGTGGTTTCATGGATTTCTATGATCCAATATCTAAGATTAGGACACATATTATACCTCATGATTAAGGAAGCGATTTTATCATGCTTTTCTCACTTGGTTATGCCTAAAAACTATTGTCCAACCTCAGAAATATGGGCAAATGGAATGGACTATCTAGACATTGGAGGATATGTTTTGGGTGTACATATTAGACCTTTTTGGATCTTGGATATGAAGTTTTCTGTTAGTGTAATTTCATTATAATAATAGCTATCACTCTTCCATTGGCATACCCCCATTTGAGGCTTTGTATGGGAGACCATTTCGTTCACTGTTATTCTAGATGGAGGTTGGGGAGGCATGTGTTCTTTGTCCTAATTTAGTGTATAGCATGACAGAGAAATTTTATCTTATTTGTGAGAGGATTAAAGCATCACAGCTCTGGTATAATTCTTATGTTTATTACATAAATAGGCTATTTTTGTTTGAGGATGTGGACAACATGTTTTGGAAGGTTTTCCATTTATGTATACATTAGAGGCTTGGAAGATATGGAGATATTTCCCCTAGGTTTGTTGGGCCCTTTGAGGTGTTGGGGTGAGTTTGATAGTTGGTGTATGAGTCGGTGTTTCCCCCATGGTTGGATAGGATCCACAATGTCTTACATGTCTCTCAGTATTTCTAGGATCTTCACTATGAATCCCATATCATTGACATGGTAGATTTGGATATCGAGGACAACATGAATGTCAGGTAATAGCCAGAATAGATCTAGGATCACCAAGATAATGTGTTTCCTGGAATGACCATTTCATTGGTTTGTGTGTTGTGGAGTCATGCTGGCCTAGAGGAGAGTTCTTGGGAGTAAGAGACAAAGATGTGTTCCTAGTACCTGAAAATTTTTTAAGTGTTCCATTGATTTTTTTTCTTTGGGATGTTGTTTTTTTGGATCCCTTTTTGTGATACGAACTACTTTCCTTGGTTTTTGATGTGTGTGGTGTGATGTGTGATAATTTCATGACATATGAAAAGGGGGGACCTGATTCCTAATTGAGATGTATTAACTGCGATGTGATTAAGCCCATTCAGGTTAGTCAATGTCTCTTGGGGAAGATAATATTTTGACATGGATAACAGAATTCCCCAATTCATGTGTTTGGGATGGTGGATTTCATTGGTTGTAGAAGTTGTTGGTTTGGGTTGTATGTAATTTGAGACAGTTGTACAAAGGTTGTGTGGTAGTATGGTTGTGTTAGAGGAGGTGTATTGTGGTTGTGGTGATGTGGTTGTGCAATGTGTTTTATGGTCATTTGGGTCAGTGTGTTTGGATAGTTGTATCATTTGAGGTATGATGAGGTCCTTGTGAGGTATATCACAAGGTGGTTGTTCCCACCCCTTTTATTCAAGGATTTTTTTTTCTACTCTTGATGGTGAGAATCATTTTACATTTATCTTATATAATGTTATGTTCCCTCCAGGCCCTTTACTTTTCCAGTTTTAGTTGTCAGAGGTGTTCGGGGGAGGTTCTAGGAGTTTTTAATGGAATTTGGAGGTACATAAGAACAACTATCGGTAATACACATCATCTAATTTTATTTCATGAAATTTCAAGGTGTTTCATGTGTTGTGTAAGGTTATTTCACAACATGTGTTTTTTTAGGGTTAAATAATAAAAAGACGATGTGTTTTTGGGTGAATCTAAGCCCAAAGGATTATATGTTATGAAATTAGATTACACACCATGTAAATCCCTGATGTAGTGTAGTTTTAAATTTTCATTCTAGAAAGATTTTTACTCATTCTATTAAGTCTTCTTTATCCTCTCATTTTGGGAAAACCCTAGGTGCCCTAAGGAGTTCTATAATCCCACTTTATCCATCTTTGATCTTTTAGTCTTGGTGGCTGTTTGTTGGAAATAAATAGTAATTCATTCCTTCTTCTTGGTAGGTTTTATTCCTTTCTTATCCTATGGATTTTCTATGGAAATTTTTTTATGGTTATGGTTTTGTTTTGGGTTGCGTTTTCATGGTCTTTGGTTGCGATGTAGGATGGTCATTATTTTCTTATGCTACGGTTTTGGTTTTCAGATGTTCTTTTTCACCCAACAGTGTTTAGTGAATAGGCAAGATTCTTTAAGGTAGAGAATCCCTCATTTCTATTTATTTTGTATCATGTGAGGGGGGTTTCTTTTCTTTACCTTTGGGTTATGTTTTTTGGCTTAATTAATGAAAAATAATTGTTTAAATTTGAAGTTGAAAGGGGTAAATGATGATTTTTCACATACTTTTATAGCTTTGATATTATTTATGATATTATGGATTGTATGGACATGATGTCCCATTAAAAATAGTGGTCATTAGTGGATTTTTTTTGTTGGATGATATGTGTTATGACTATTGTGACGGTTCTGATATCACCCTAATATAGAAATTGATTAGCCACTTATATTTTGATAATGAAGTGGTTTTCCTAGGATTATCTATTGCGTGACAACACCAATAAATAAAGTTAAATGTGATAAAATCCTATTTATAAATATATAAAATGATCTTGATGTGTTTTGATGTTTGGTTGTGCTTTTGGGATGGTGATGTGTGGTTGGGGCATACTGGGTTGATGGTTTGTGGGTGGTGGTTTTAGGGCATCAAGGTGGTTTGTGGGAAATGTTTTTAGGGCAGTGAGGTGGTTTGTTGGTTATTCTTTTAGGGCAGTGAGGAGTTTTTTTTGTAATTATTTTAGGGTAGTGAGGTGTTGGTTGATTTGTCCTAGATTCTCAAGTAGTGGTGAAATAATTATTTAATAATGATGGAAATGACATGGTTTCTTTGGATAATGGAGTGAAAATGGTTAATTAATAATTAAATGGTGGTTTGTGTGGTAAAATGTGGTTGATGCTAAATAATGTAAATAATGAAATGATTAAATTATATTGTTTTTATGCATGAATGTTGATCATGGCTTATTATGTGTTATTATGCATTTTGAGGTGGAAGCAAAAGTGATGGTGTTGTGAGTAGGTTAGTTTGTTGTGAACCCATGGGTTGGTCTTGAGTGTTAAATATTATATATATATATATATACTGGTATATTCTTGTGATTTCTATATTCACCTCACCCATATCGAGCACTATTTTCTGACACCCACATAGTCACACGGGGGTGTTTTTCCAAACATTTTGTGAAGAGTACAGATGGTTGGGAAACCACTCTTTCTCACACTCTCTTTCAGGTGAGGTGGGTATTTCACAGGATGTGATGTCTAGAGGTCTGTTAGTGATTTAGATGGTGGTTGTGATAACTCAGGTGTTCATGGATGATGTGTTACAGCCTAAGTGTTTTCAATCAATATGATACTTGATCGTGCTTATAGGGTAGTGAGACTAGGTTTCTTTGAGTATAGTGTATTCTGATTGTACTTGTGGGGTGGGGTGGTATATGGAAAAGATGGGAGCATTAGTATGTAAAAAGTTGGGTGTTAAAGAAGTATACTAGTGGTAAGTGGTTTGGGGTATCATTATTGATTTGATTCCTATTATATTATATTACTTTTTTTAATTATTTACTGATTGTGCCTTGGTGAGGTTAGGATGGTGCGTATACCTATTTCAGACACTTTTGGTGGGGCGTGCGAGTCCGTCTTATTGGAGGATGGCGGTGTTATTTGTTTCCCCACATTCCTGCTTTCCAAAGGTGGGTGGCATCCATTTTTTGTTCACAGATGTTTTCTCCTTGTTCAAAATGGGATGATGGTATGTCGGTTTTTCCTTCTATGGATTCCTCCTCATAACTCGTCACCTAGTCTAGGTCTCCCATGTATATTTAAGACGTTGTTCGTGAAACTCTTCCTAATGCCATATCTTCATGGACACCAGTTAATTACACTACTTTTATCAGAAAACTCCAAAGGGTCTAGTCAAGGCAGAAACCTTCGGTCAAGGGAGTAGTCATGTTGGACATCACTGGTGTGTCTGGATGCTGGAACAATGGCACATCAAGGTTTTTTACCCTTATTATAGGTCTTCTTAAGGGCATAGAAGCCCGAGGTATCCCACATCGAACGCGGGGAATTTTATGTCATGGGAATGTATATGAGGTTTTCCTCGGCTTCCCATGTTTAACACAGGGTATACCATAGGTTTAACATCTAGTGGAGATGGATCAGGCTGATCAGAACACTGATTATATTGGATCAGAATGGTGTAACCTCTAGAGGGAACACTGATGTTGGGGCAGCTTCCTGATTTTTTTTAAAAGGAATGGTAAATGAGGTGGCATGATCCCAGCGGGATGTGGCACCCTAGGTAAGAATCATGATGGAAGATGTAAGGTTTAATGAAGTGGATAGAGAATGAGATGGAGTCATCTCAAGGATGACAGTGATGTTGGGATCGAGTCTCAAAGAGTCTTCCAACGTATCCTTATGGTAGGGAATCAACGTCCTCATTGTTCATCTGAAGACATCTTATCGCCGATTGGGGATTTCAATGGCTTAACGCTGGATAGGGTCACAACGGCTTACCACTTGATGGGGATGTCAACAACTTACTGTTGAATGGGGTCACAATGGCTTACCGCTAGATGGGGTCACAATGGCTTGCCGCCGAACGGGGATGTCAACGGCTTACCACTGAATGGGGTCACAACGTCTTACCGCTGGATGGGGGGACATTTTAGTGTCAGGCGGGACAATGGTGGTCTAACGTGAAGGGGGGTTGGAACCAATGGATGGTGGGCTTGACCTCAGGGAGGATTCTTATCTACCTTTCCTTGACAAGGATCAAAGACCTTGTTGGTCATGTGGTTTTGGAAAACTGATGTGAAGATGGTCGGAGTGATCGGGTGTTGGTGGGCTTGAACCTTAGGAGGGATTCCTACATACCTTTTCTTGATAAGGATTAAAGACATCATAGTTCAGAAAGGGGTTGTAGAACTGATGTGAAGATGGTCAGAATGACCAATGGGTGTTGGTCTTGAACCTTAGGGAGGCTTCCTACGTACCTTGCCTTGGAATGGATCAAAGACCCCATAGTTCAAGTGAGGTGGGCGAACCGACATGAATATGGTCAGAATGACCAATGGGTGGTGCGATTGAACCTTAGGGAGGCTTCCTACATACCTTGCCTAGGAAAGGATCAAAGACCTTGTAGTTTAGGTGGTGTTGGTGAACCAACCTAAAGGGGGGCAGAATGACCTACTGTTGGTGGGCTTGAACCTCAGGGAGGCTTCCTACGTACCTTGCCTTGGAAAAAATCAAAGACCTCATAGTTCGGATTGGGGTTTGCGAACTGATGTGAAGATGGTCGGAATAACCAATGGGTGTTGGGCTTGACCCTTAGGGAGGCTTCCTACGCACCTTTCCTTGGCAAGGATCAAAGACCTCGTAGTTCAGGTGGTTTGTGTGGGACTTACACTCTAGGAGGCCTAGACAGGGTGTCATGGTCGTTGCTTTCTCTAAGATCATGTGAGTCATGCTCAGTGTGAGAAACAAGAGACAAAAAAGACCTGATGATCACGTCACGAAAGGTGCGTCTGTGGGAAGTGGAATAGGGGCTTACGTGCGGTTAGTGTCCCAAAGAGGAAGCAGGGGCTTACACTTGGTTAACAACCCAATATGATGGAGATTGGGACATACTCCAGGATGGAGGCCCGGGTGGTGACATAGCCCATTGGGAGAGGGACTTGGCACCCAGAAAGAGAGGAGGAGCATGGGTGCTACCTCCTGCAAGAAAAGATATGGGCTTACACCATGGTGGTTTCCCTTTCCCCGGGGACAGACATCACCCTGATAAAGAGGATCTCATTCCATATGGGGAATTATCTAACTCCCATAGAGACCATTGGGCATGCAGAATGTCCAAGGTGGGGGAACCCTGCATCTGACACTTGGGGACATGGTCACAGTTTAACGTCATGTGCTGGGGATGATGGTGCTTGGTAGTTTAACATCCTACAGCTCAGATGAGGTGGGTTCACTCCGCGCCCCTAAGACTTACATAACCGATACCCACCCGACATTGAGGGAAGGAAGGTATCAGTAATGCTGTGGTTGGGGGTGTCGAGAGGTGATCCCACTGGGGGTCCACATTAGCATGGATATGTAAAGAATCAATAGTTGTTTGTGATCCTATGTGAAGGAGCATGAGTTGAAGTAACACAATGGGAAGTATTTTCCAAGGGATTTTGAAATTTCTGTGTGCAAACTTGAGGGTCCACGTGTGAAAAGAGCATGTGATGCAGGTGTGACATGCATAAGAGAGGCACGAACAAGGTGCCTCAAGGTGAAGGCAGCACATGGAGAATGCTTAATAGAATGGTTCAGGGCAAGATAGGAAGTACGTGCGCAAGATTCAAGGATTTCACGCAAGACTAAGAGGTTGCGCACAAGTGGTACATGTGGCGCGCAAGAAGGAGGGGTTTCACGCAAGACAGATGGTTTGTGCACAAGTTGGATAGGTGGCGCGCAAGCCCGAGGGGTTGCGCGTGAGATGGGCAGTTTGGGCGCAGTTTGGATGGGTTGCACAAAAGAACTCCTGACGTAGATGGAACTTGCATGAAAGATGGTACCCCTTGTGTGTAAATAACTTTAGGAACAAACTAAATTCACAAGGAGCATAGGGCATGTCCGAAGGCAGCCCGAGGGAACCTATTGCACAACAACTAATACTTGAAGGACATGGGTTTTTCATGTGGTTTCAAAGGACAGTTTTTATTCACAGTTACGAAAGATAGGGTTTTTGTGCAGCAGATCGTCGCTTCATCTACAGTTACTATCCTTGAATGGCGGGGGATACGGTTTGTTTTATAGCCAGAGTCCCTGGAGTGGCATGTAAGAGCCTTGCGTGAAAACTCTGGTCAGTGGTCGTCTAGGGCATGCAGTGGGGGATGGGCACACAAACATACGTTCGACATCGCCACATGCATAAAAATGGGTTCAGGCTCGCAAATGGCCATTCGACATCACCTTTGGTGTGAAAATGGGGTCTGGCATGCAAACAACTATTGTACATTGCCTTGGGTGCAGAAACGGGGCCTAGCATGGCCGGTCGCAGAGGAAGGTGTTTTGGGTGCAGAAGGGAAGGTCAGCGCGCAACAGTTTTCATGTAAGAAGTCCTCTTGCACGCACCTTCCCAATCTTGTGCATATCTGCCTCCCGGGCCCCGGGATCTCCTCTTTTTCATCCCAGATTCATTAATTTCTCTTTTAGACACCTGATGCGGGTATTATAAAAATTTTGGTGTTAGAAAATTCATCCCTGATAATCGAATTCAAAAGAGAACCCGATGGTCTGATTCTAAGGGAATGCTGAAAATAGAAAAGGCATCTTTCAGGGCATGAAAAAACGTATTTTGCGTGTGCAAGAGTGTTGCACACATGCAGAAAACCTATTATAGATTTATACATAGGCCGAGGCCCCCCCTCAGCCCTACTTTGACTTTTTCCACATGACAATATTTGTTGATCTCACATGAAAAAACAGTACTGATCCACGTGTAAGATTCCACGAACTACTTCGGGTTTCGCACGCCAAAAATTTTTTTTGCGTTCATCGAAATTCTTTCACGTCGTCGCCACTTTTTCGCGCCTAATATTCCGTCTTTTACACTTATACCTTAGAAGTTCTAAAAATGGCCTCTCAACAGTCCAACGCCAGGAGGGAAGTTTCTGTTGCAGTAAGAAGAACCAAAATGATCGTGAACCCTCAGATTCTACATGTGAGGAGGGTCCTGCCGGACAACAAAATGATTTTCAGCATTCTTACTCAAGCTCGAAAGGATTATGTCCTGAGTGGTATCCTACCGCTATGGAACTTCTGGATTCTGGAGGAGGTGCTGATACTAGGTTTTGAGACAGACACACCGCGATCGTGGGTGATGCGCAAGGATAGTCTTCCACAATTCCACATTACCAACAATGGTCAGCCTGCTAGGGAAACATAGAACACAACCATATTTGTCCTAAATCCGAAGATGAGTATGGTTGAGGGAAGATATCACGTTCCTGAGAAATCTCCTGCTATTTATAACAGTACTTTCAGAAGCAGCATTACTGATGAGACAATGGGCTGGCAGGAGTAGGATTTCAGATCCGGGGGTAACTTTACCAATGAATGGGCATGGGTGTACTGGGTATGTCATACATGTGAGGAATTTGGGCTGGATTTTTGGGACATTGGGATTTTCAAGGCTATTTGGACGTCTCAATTCTACTTTTACCAATAATAGAACTTGGTAGGAGAGTTGTTCAGTCGTTGGTCACCCGATACCAACACATTTCACCTCCATCGTGGGGAGGTGGGCATCAGTCTGTGGGATGTCCATTTTATCAGGGGAATCCCCTTGGAGAGGTATCAGTATGATGAGTTCCTCCCGACATAGAATGTCTAGGGGGATAAGATCCGCACCCCAATCCTATCATGGCACCAACTAGAGCTAGATAAAGAGAAACTCAAAATAAAATATTTCCTAAAGGACATACCCTATTCAGGGTGGTTTAGTCTCTTCTTAACCCAGGACATGGCCGTGAAGATTCTAGGCTGAGGGAAGCAATGCCTGAACACATCTCAGAGGGGAAAATCAAGATCATTTGGAAGATTTTGGAGACGGGAGAGTATCAATTGTGGGGATTTGTCATCAATGATGGTCGAGACCTGAATGTGCGATATGTCGGGTTCCTTTCTGCATTCTTGAGAAGATGGTTGTTACTTGTGGGAGACATGTGGATGGGAGTCCGCCTAGGGATGCTAGTGATGTCCAGATTATGGTGGAAAAGAACAAGGTTAACATAGGGGTACCAGTGTTGGCTAGGATATACAGTATTCTAGGGTTCATTTTGATGGGAAGTAGACCCAGGAGGATATGTGGGCCATTCAAAATCCTCCACGGTTGGGTCGTAGCCCACTGTGGTGGGTATGACTTCATGAATTCCATATGCCCCTGGTAACGGTATGTGGCCATACCTCTTGAACACCGATGGGATCCACCCATTGACACTCAGGGATGATGGAGTCAAGATCAAGATCAGCGTCACACTCACTTAGACTTTCACCCATTCCAAACCCTAGTCTCCAAAATGGAAAATGATGGGAAGGTTCCACTGGAGTTGAGGGAATACCTATAGAGCATCTGGGGTGGTCTGATGGTGGCCCCAATTGATAGAAAATTATTTTATGAACCCTATGTGTCAACTAGGTTCGCCATGCAATTCGGGTTCATGCAATGGATGCCTAAGAAAGTATATATGGAGGTTTGGGAAGAGTGTCATCCCTGCATTATCCAACAGTTGTGTCTTATGTTCAATATGACAGGCCTGGGAAAAATCATCAATCTTCCTCCCACTGATGTCAGTGCAGGACTTTCAACAGAGTATGGTGAATACTCAATGAGAACATACCTCGAGGAGATTCATTGGAAATGCGTTTGGAAAATCAAGGCAACTAGTGCAGAGCCTGAAGAGTTGGAAGGTAGGTGAGGTGTCGTGGGGGAAGTGAGAAAAAGAACAGTTCGGGGAGCTAGCGTGGTACAGGCCGGTACTTCATTTGTAGGGGAAGCGGAGATCGAGAATGTGCCTCTTCCCTCTGAGGAAGGGTGGTCTCGTGCATGGCCTCGGGGTCCAACTGGGGACCTCCCAGGAAAGAAACTCAGGTACCTCCTGACACCATCCTCTGATGCTATCTTCCCTTATCTTTGGTCTTCTTAGAGAACGTTGTGACAGTCCATGTCTGCTGAAGAGTTATAGTGAAGGTTGATACGCATTGGACTCGATCTACCAGACATAGGGCGCATTCGAATTTCAGATAGAGTAAACTTTCATCACCAGCATTCATGCCTGACATCCATGGACATGTACTCATGCGAGAGGGGGTGGTATGATGAACCACATCTCCTGGTGAATGTAATGCTTAGCCAGGAGCATGACCCTGAGAGGATACCATCTGAGGATGAAAGTGTAGAGGAGGAGGAGGAGGAAGAAGAAGAATAAGAATAAGAAGAAGAAGGACTAGAAGAAGAGGACCAAGTTGAGGGTCTTGGTGGCGAGGGGCCTTTAGAATCTCCCTCTCACCAGTGGACTTCCTGGGATAGTGGAAAAATTTTGGTACCGATGCAGAACTTGCATAGCATCTTGAGGTATAGTTTTAATCCTTATAACGACCTTCATCTTTTCATAGTCTTGATCCATCAACCAAAACGTTTCCTATTCAGTAATGAATGGTTGAGGGTCCCCATGAAACCATACCCATTGGGGGCGCGGGAATGCCTATGGAGACCGGGGAGAAACCTCCGGGGCCGGTCCTCAGGACCAGGCATAGTGGGGAACCTATTTCAGTAGGACTAGGCGATAATGAGCCAGAAGGAGAGTCCCCTACCATCCCCATTGTCCAAGAGGAGCCGACACCAGTAATCGAGTTGACAAGCACCGAAGGCTCTCCCGTAGCGAGGGCCCCTACCATGACACAGGCATTGGACATCACTAAACTTGGCTCCTTTAAGTCCTTTCTCATTGTTTTTCCCTATTTACTATAGAATTTTTCTAATCAAGATATTGATTCCTGATTCATTGATCTCAAGGTTTTAGGAATGAGAAACCATCAAGTCCAGGACATCTGCAGAGGTGGTATGGGAAGAGACCACGTCGGCCTTTACAGAAGAAACCATTCTAGGAAACCCTACCCCCGTACTCAGCGAGCCAAAGATCGCAATGAGGGATGGTAATGCCATTGGGGTGGAACTCCAGCCCGACAAGAGCGAAGTCGCTGATGAGGTGGAGGTTCCTGAAGAAGACCCTACTGCTGAACTCCTCACTTCTTTCCCCACCTATCTGCCTACTGATCCTGAGGAGATGGATGATTCTGATTCAAAGGTGGCTGATGAGATCCGTATGATGTGGCTCAAAGGGTGGAAGTGTGTCATGTGATTTCTCAGTCAACCTCACATATAATGGCTAAAATGTATGGGATATCTCCACACCTAGCTATACATTCTCTATGCTGGAGGGGTGGAGGCCCATCGTCTCCATTCGACAGTCCACGAAAACATGGATGAAAAGATGTGCGAGAGTAGCTGAAGCTCCGATGTTTCCCAATGTCAGAAAGAGCCGGGGAGTACCCAAGAATTCCTGAAGGTGGAACAAGAGGTCTGACTCCTTGAAGAATAGAAGAAAGAAAAAGATGTATTCATTGAAATCTATTTCGAGCTTGTGAAATAATTGAGGGCCCATCTGGCGAATGCCCAAGAGTATCTCATGGAAGCGGGTCACCAAATGACTGAACTTCAATCTAAACAGGTGCAAGCATAGTCTAGGAAAAGTGCACTATGCTCTGTGGCTGCTAATGAAGAGAGGGTTCTTAAGGGGCGGGAAGCAATCCTGTAGGTCACAAGCCAAAAGGTAACGGCACTGGAACGATCAATCCAAGAAGTTGACCCTTAAGGGCCCTGTTTTGGTCAAACTCATAAACTCATTTCTAATTACTGCCTCTTGTTCTGAACTGCATGTATGGATTGATGTATTTACTTTTTTGTTCAGTTTAATTAATTCAACCACAATCCTGAAATAAATATAAATCCATTCCTAAGCTCATGTGGGTCATACCCGATCTGATAAACAAAGGGTGCTCGTACTATTTATTCATTTGAACGTAGGAGTGCTAACCAAGATTTGGGAATCTGAGATTCGAATAACCAATACGGATTCCCAAGAAGAGAAGGGAGAGGCCTGATTAGAGTATGAGGACCTCAGAACAATTGATGTATCATCTTCCTAATGTGCTCTAGTGCACGAGTGGTGTAATGCCATGGGAGTTTGAAATCAACCCAAACAAAAGGGAGTGGAAAGTGTGAATCACAATACCCCAGATTCGGAACACTGTGGGGATGGCGTGACAACAAAGAATAATTGTTGATAATGTTTGAAACATAGTATCTATATTGTATTATCCTAAAACGAGAATAACAAATGAGGGCCGACTGCTGACCATGTTCAAAACACAGGTCCTAACTCAAAATATCATCCATTGGTCTTCCAGAACGTTAGCCCAGGATAGCAGGAGATCAATAGGAAGAGCATCCATACTATTAGGGGGTCCTTTTTTAGATGTGAAAGTAGACAAGGGTCTAAAAAGGGTTACAAAAATCATGAAAGGCGTAGTGATGGTTTTTTGTAATAGAACCCAATACTCTTGACATTATGCCACTGTGGTAGAAACACATTAGGTGGGTGCACTAGTTTGATCATGGATCATTCCTACTTTTAGACAGGACCTCTCTGGTGAGGAAGCTAACTCATCCCAATGTTGTTATGGGGTATCCCAAACTTGTTTGGGGTAGAGCTACAATTTCATGGTTCCCCAAAATATTTCAGGCCAAGGGACCAAAAAAAGAGGGATAACAGGACTTATGATTCCTGGGGATAGACCCGAAGCATAACACTTGGGTGTCTCTACGTATCTCATGATCATGAGAATCAAGTCACATGTAGTTATTGGGATGGCATGTTAGGATACCAGTGCTAGATATAATAAGGTCGTGCGGTTCTGTCCCTTTCATCGAAAGAAGTGGTATTTGATATGTCTTGTTTTTCCTTTAGGATGAATGTGTGTGTTTTTTTTTTGAAGTGATGGACCTAGGATAGAAAGTCGAGGCATCACCATAGTAATCAATCCTTATGAGTTGTTGAAAAATGGTTCAGCATGTGACCGATACCAAACATGATTCCCCCTTGAGTGAGGATATCATGGTTCAGTTTCATTTTCCGTCCTATGGCCAGGACGATAATGTCACAGTTTAGGGTCATGTGATGAGACCAACCATGCATTTTAACGTCGTGTGGCATAGATGTAGTAGAAATAAGGATAATGGTGGAATGTGCATGGTGTGATAAATTATACCTGATGTGAATGAGGACGAGGTCCACATCACACCGTGCATGATTCCAAGAAAGAAACCTCGGGATGAGGGGCCAAAAAAGGTTAGAGGATATGGGGTAGGAGAGACTAGCTCTTAGTTGAGATGGACCTGAAGACAAGATGTAGGGGTGTTCCTAAATATCCCGTGAGGATGGGAATCAATCCATACATAGTTGTTGGAGGCAAATTTTAACGTCATGCTGGACAACATATAGTTTAATATCATGTGGGATAGAAAGTACTGGGGTTAACACCTAGAAAGGGGCGTACGCAGTGCGACTATTTCAGACCTGATGTGAATGAAGGCATAATCCCACATGCACCACGCCACGTGGTCCTATAAGAGTCAGAGCCCCAAAGATAGAACAGAAGAATTAAATTGGTGTAACTTGATCTGGACCTAAAGATGAGTTGTCCGGATGTTCATACATATCCCATGAGGATGGGAATCAAGCCACACGTAGTTCTAAAAGAGATCTTAGTTTAAGGTCTTAGAGCTCAGACCAAGGAGAAGAAGAATCCTTCCAAGTAAGTGCGGACCTCAACCCAATCCCTAACCATGTGAGTCAAACTCAGTGTGGTAAACAAGGGTGGAAGAGGTTTTTCCAATACCTGGAATGCATGCCAAAGGTAACTCAGTGCAGAGCCCTGAAGGATGCCCTTACCACAGATTTGTGCTCTTAACCCACAAATGTGAATTGAGGGAAAGTTCTTGGAGAGTCAAAATTCCATTCGGACATGATGGAGTTGGAAATACTTTCAATCATGTGACCAACATTGACGTCTTGAAGGGGAAGGCATGATGATGGAGGATAACTATTCACTGTGTTTGAAACACAACATCCATATCGTGTGGCCTGAAATGGGAACAACCAATGAGGGTCGACCACTGACCGTATTCGCAACATAGTACTTGTATCAATTTGATGTCTAAAACCCTCATGGACATTGGCCCATAATGGTAGGAGATCCCTTAGGCCTAGAATCCATGCCATTTGGGGGCCCCTTCGGGCATAACAGTAATGGAAGCCCAAATGAAGAGGAACACAGAGCCTGAAAAATGGGCGAAAGCATGTCCACATAGAATATGACACTCTAGGTTCTAGACCATAGTATTCATGGTCCAATTGATGAATCACCAGAGAGATACAAGGAACCCAACATAAGGGTCGCAAACTCAAAGAGATGAAAGTAGGGAAGGGGAGTGAAGGCTACTTTGGGGAGAGAGAGGCATGCAGCATGGTCATTATAAACCCGACGTGAATGGGGGGCGTGAGCCCACACCACATTGTATACCCATCTTCTATATGAACATGGGGAAAGGGGCCAACATGATAGGGAGGTTTCTAAGAGATGGCACTGGACCTAAAGTTTAAATGTTCAGGCTGTCCTACGTATCCCATGAGGTTGGGAATAAAGCAACACATAGTTCTAGGGGATGTCATGCAGTTTAAAGTCATGCAGTAAGGACAAGGATAGGGGAAAGTTATCTCAACAAGGGATGTTTACGGCATGGCGAGTAACCTGACATGAATGAGGACATAATCCCACACCACATCGTACTATACTAAGTGAGACCCTAGGGCAGGGGCCCGGAAAGGCCGAGGGGCCTGAGGTTGGGCCATGAACAGAATGTCATCTCCAGCTTACAGTTTAACGTCTTGTAGTGAGGATGGAGGTAGGGGTAAGAAACTTTATCATGTTATGTGTACGGCATGGCGAGTAACCCGACGTGAATGGGGACATAATCCCACACCACACCGTACAATCCTAAGTGATAATTTGGGCGAGGGACCCAAAAATTCCAAGGGGCCTGAGGCTGAACCTCGGACGGAAAGTCTCGTCTAGTTTGTAGTTTAACGTCTTGCAGTGAGGAAAAAGGCGATCTTAGTTTAGGGTCAAATAACTCAGACCATATATGCCTTGTTTAATGTCATATGTGTGGGACATAGAGGGTGAATCACCATGCCCATGGAAGACCACAAAATAGAGACGGTGATAGAGGACCACTATTGACCGTGTTTGCAACACAATATCCACCCTTGTGTCACCAGATGGGGGGAGAAAAATTGAGCACTGTCCATTGACCATATTCGCAACCCGAGACTTGTATAAATTTTCTACTCTCAATTATTGAGGATGTTAGCTCGTAATGGTAGGAGAGAACTTAGGTCTAACATTTATGCCATATGTGGGTCTTTTTGGATATAGAGGGTGATGAAAGCCCAAATGATGGGACTTGCGAAGCATGGTTGGGCTTGTACTCACGAGATAGACCATAAATGAAGGGATGGATGCCTCAAGGGGATATGTGTGGTGTGGTGAAATAGCCCGACGTAAATGAGGATGTGATTCCATTGCTTACCACACAATTCTAAAATAGAACTCGAACTAGGGGGAAATGGGTCGAAGGGCATGAGGCTGGGTGCCACGACCAATTGTAGCCTTATGGCCTCTCATGCGAGCATTTCCTTGTCATAGATCCTAATCCCATGTGAGCAATGCTCAGTATGGGAAACAAGGAGTAGTATTAGGCTCTCCCCATCTCATAAGGGTCAGACAGTTGGCATCACCCGAGGGAGACCATGGCTTGAAGATATAACGGGGCAGAATGAGCCAGTACACTCAATATTTGGGACCTATGGGAGTAGAGATAACATAAACAGATATCTATTTACCATGTTCGAAACATAGCATCCATATGATGACCTGGAATGGGAACAACAAACATGGATCACCCACTGACCATATTTGCAAACGAGGCTCGTGTCAATTTGTTGTATGAAATCCTCAAGGACATTGGCCCGTAACGGTAGGAGGGCCCTTGGGATGGGAATCCATGTCATTCGGGGGGCCCTTTTAGACATGAAAGATTATAGATCCTAAATAGGTATCATGAGTGAAGCATAAGTGTGCATGTTCATTTCAACATCAATCAGGATGGTGAAATAGGTGGAAGTATCTGGGGAGTGGAATGCATGGCGGGCTATGATGAACTCGATGTGAATTGAGGAAAAGGCCTACACCACACCATATGTCTTGACCCTAGGGGAGATTCTGGAGTTTGGGGCTGGACTGATAGACAAAATTTCCAGGTATTCCTATGAATCCCATGAGGATGGGAATCAATCCATATGTAGTTCATGAAGGCCATGCAATTTAGCGTCGTGCGGTGAGGACGTGGGAGGATAGAAGAATGGGGAGGGGGCACCTGGTGCGACCACCAGAATCCTAACATGTGTGGGGATAAATAAGCCTACACTATACCATTCAAGGACCCTCCATGAGAACTATACATAGGGGATATTCTAAGAGAAGAGTCTGGGGGATAGACTCAGGGTCGAGCTTCTGAGTGTTCCTACGTATCCCATAAGGATGGGAATCAATCCTTACGAAGTTCTAGAAGAGTCATACAGTTTAATGTCTTGCAGGAAGTCGAACTGTTTAACATCATGATGGATGATGAATAGTTTAACGTCGTGTGGGAAAAAGTAGTTTAGGGTCATGCATGACCCGACAGTTTACGGTCATGAAGGACTTGGCAGTTTAGAGTCATGCAGGACCAGGTAATTTATGGTCATGTGGGACCCTCATGCAGTTTAGTTCCATGTAGGACCGTCCAGTTTAAGGTCATGTAGGACCATATAGTTTATGTTCTTGTGGGACACTATGACTCAAGAAAATTATTTCTTGAGGAACATAGAATTGGTGGGAGGAGTTATATGCTCACCTTCCATGGTCACCAGTGAGTATGCACCATTAGGGTAAACCTTGTGAATTATTTAAGGTCCTTACCATTTGGGCTACAAAATGGGTGGATTCCATCCAATTATCATTGGTTCCTAGAGGTCCAATACCAATTCACCTTGCATGAAGGATCAGAGATGAAATTTCTTGTTGAAATCTCTAGCCATCTTGTTCTGGTGTCTCTCTAGGTTGTGCAGGGCATGAAGCATGTTCTCATCGAGCACTTCCAGCTCATCCAGGAGGATTTAAGATACCTTATCTCATACCTTCTGGTCATAGACCACTCTGTGTAATGAAGGAAACTGAATCTTGATAGGCAGGACGTCTTTTGTTCCATATACCAGGGAATATGGAGTCACTTGGGTGGAATTACGAGTCGTCATCTGATAAGATCAGAGGGAATTGGGGAGCTTGTCTGCCCACCTCTACTTATTCTAACCAACCATTTTCTACAAAATGTTTGAGAGTGTTTTTTTGAACTCCTTGATCTGTCTATTTTCTTTCACATGTATAGTGGGAGGTATGGTTATAACGGATGTTGTACGTAGTGTACAATTTCTTCAGCTCAGTTGGTCAGAGGTTGGTGTCGTTATCGGTGAGGATGACGTGAGGGCTCCAAATCGGTAGATGATATTGGAGATCATGAAGTCAATTATGGAATAGTCCTTGACCTCCTTGAGTGGAACTGACTCCTCCCATTTGGAGAAGAAATCTGTAGCCATCAGGATGAACCTACACTGGCGAGATGTCATAGGTGGATATGGTCCCACGACATTGAGTCCCCACACCGCAAATGGAGAAGAGTACTTGGTGGAGTGGAGAGGCTCTAGAGGTCAATGGATAAAGTTATCATGAATTATGAATGCATGGAATCTCTTGGAGAACTCGATGCAGTAATGGATCATGGAGGTCCAGAATTACCCTAATCTCTGGATCTGGTGTGATAGCTTTGGCTCGGTCTGATGGGACCTGCCAGAGCCAGTGTGAACCTCTTGCATGACCTGATAAATCTCAACTCATTGAATGCAACAGAGGAGAACCCCATCAAATCTATGCTTTTAGAGGATCTTCTCATGGCCAGGTCCGTCCTGGAGGGTGAACTACAATGCACGGCATCGGATTCGCTCGCGCTTGGCCTGATCAGTCGAGAGGTAACCATTTTGGTGATACTCGACAAAGGGGGCTCTCCTTTTGGGATTCACTTCAACCACTGCATCTGGGGATCCTGTCGTGGAGGCTCTGATAGTATGATGGGTCACCGATAGGTTTTCGTCAACATCTGAGGTGACGGGAGCAATGAATCTCTGATGTGCCATGTGGAGAATCAGATCCTCCTGCTCGGGTTCTGCAAGTGATACAGCCAAGCAGCCCACGACGTCAACTCGACCATTCTAAGATCAAGGTACATGAGTGCCTTTCGTCCAAGATGGGAACTGGTCCATTATTTGGAGAGTGTTCTCCAACAATTGTACAAGATCTAGATTCCTAATGACGTAGTCACCATTGATCTACTTGATGACTAGTTAAGAATCCCCTTTCACATGAAAATGGGGAACATCAATCTTGAGAGCCATCTTGAGGCCAGTGATGAGAGCTAGATACTCCACCCCATTATTAGTGTAGCCTTCTGAAAATAGGAATGTGTATGGCAGAATGGCTTGTTCCGGGGTAATAAAGATGATACCCAGTCCCACTCTACTGAGTTTGGGATCATTAAGCCTCCTTCCGGTGGGGCTTCATGAAGCACCATCGAAGTGAATCTTCTAGAACATCATGGATTGGTCTACCGAGAGGATCTACTCATCGGGGAAATTGATTTCCAATGACTAGTCAGGAGGAGCCAGATGGGCCGCAATGAAGTCTTATAATGCTTTCCCCTAAATATCTTTTTGAGGGACAAACCTGATATCGAACTATGGGAGAATCACTTCCCACTAAGTGAGATGGTCTGTCAACATGGGGCGGTTCAAAATGTACTTCAGTGGGTATACCCGAGACACCATATTTACCTCATGATGCTGCAAGTAATGTCACAATTTTTGTACTAAAAATACTAGCACAGGGTGTCTCCTTTAAATGGGGGAGTATCTAGTCTCTGTATCGAGGATCATACGGCTACAGTAGTAAAGGATGTTCTCCATCCACTCATTGTTCTTCTAGGTGAGAAGGGTGCCAAGAGATCATACCAGGGAAATTACATAAAGGACCAGTGGTTTTCTGAAGATGGGTGGCATCAAGACTAGAGGCTGGAGTATATACTTCTTTATTTTCTCGAACACAGTCTGACACTCTTCATCCCATTCATAAGAAGTGCCTTTCTTCATGAGCTGAGAAAAGGGATTACACTTTCCAGCCAGATTCACAATGAATTGGAATATATAGGCTAAGTGGCATTGAAAACCTCAAAGCTCCCCAATATTGCTATGGGGAGGCATCTTGTTGATGGTCTTGATCTTCTCTAGGTCGATCTCGATGCCCCTATATCTAACAATGAAGCCAAGAAATTTTCCAAAGGTGACCCCAAAGGTGCATTTCAATGGGTTCATCTTCAATTGGTGAGAATGGAGGAAGTCGAACACTTTCTCAAGGTATTTAGGATTTCCCTGGAACTGACGATATTTGACTTTCAAATCGTCCACGTATCATTCCACCAATGTTCTGAGGATCGGCTTGAATATATGATACATAGCCCACTGATAGGTGGCACCTAAATTCTTTAAACCGAAGGGCATGACTTGGTAACAGAAGGTACCTTGCGGCACCCTAAAATATTTGAACTCCTCGTCCTTGGGGGCCATTCAGATCTGGTTGTATCTGGAGTAACTATCCATGAAGGAGAGGTCTTGGAATCCAACTATAGCGTCAATCAACAACTTCTTCATAGGAAGGGAAAATCATCCTTTGGGCTGTGATGGTTGAGATCCAGAAAGTCGATGTAGACTCTGATATGTATGTTATTCTTCCTAACTAGCACAATGTTGGCTAGCCAGTTGGGGTACTGGACCTCCTTGATGAAATTGGCCCTAATGAGCATATTAAATTCTTCCTCTACCATGGCACCATGAGAAGGGTGCATCTTTATGGGAGGCTAATTGAACACGCAATGATTTATATGGAGACCGAGGTTGTGTATGGATACCTAAGGATCTCGTCCTGGAATCTCATCATAACTCCAGGTGAATACATAGTGGTGTTGTTTCAATAATTCTACGTACTACTACTGCTCCTTGAGTGATATAGTGGCACTGGTCAATGTGGGTCTCATGTCTACCTTGCTACCAAGGTTCACTTATACCAGTTCATCAACCATGGTGGAGATACCATCTTAAAAGGATGTGGAGCATCCTCCAAATCCTCTTCTTTGCTTGATGTGTAGGGATCCCCAGCAGGAGGAGCTTCCTCTGGGTCGATAGCCCCCTGCGAGCGGCTGCTACCAGCCTGAGCGGTAGAGGTCACTACATCGGGAGATTCTGGTGCTGCCAAAACCATAACAATGAAGGATGTAAACCTGATCCCATCTGATCTTCAGCCCAAGGTTCCATTCTTGATGATATCAAATTAATAATGGTGTGTTGGCTTGATCCGGTTAATTCCATCTTGGTGAAACAAGAAAGTATGATGTATTGGCGTTGCCATGGGGTGGGCATCCCGATACCTTATGGGAGTAGGGGGATCAGGGATCACTGAGGCTTGATTCATATAAAAATACAAAGTGACAACCCTATGTCGCTTGGACCTGAGAATATGCTTCCCCATGTACCAGATATAACAAAACATTTCCCCATATCCGGGGTCGTAGCCTCCAATCAATGGATTGGGAAGATGTAGGCATCATCCAGACCTACCCAGGGGTCAGTTGCAACCGCAATGGGTTCAACCTCACTGCCTTGAATCTTCTTGTCCTTGCTCTTATAATAGTTGTAATCTAGGTAGTAGCTTTTAAAAGAGTCAAAAGGAGATGTGTCACCATATAGCACACCCACTCAACCATTGAGGGAGTACTTGAGAAACTGGTGATACGATGAGGGAACCACTGCATGCAAGTGGAGCCATGGTATGCCCATCAATGCATTGTACACAGTGTCTTGGGAGACAACCATAAACTTGGTTCTGGAAACTAGACCACTGAACTACGTCTTCAAATGGATCTTTTCGACAGGGGTCTGCTCTGTCTAGTCGTATCCTTGTTTTTTTAGGTTAGAGGGATTTAAGTCATCTTTGGATAACCCCAGCTTCTGCAGTGTCCATGTTGGGATAAGGTTAATCCTGGAGTCAGTGTCAATAAGACAATGGAAAACCTCCACACCATTAAATTGGTCGATGATGTATAGTGGATGAATGTGCCCCTATATGGGAGAGCCTTCATCTTCTCCAGATAAGGAAATGATGGCCAGACATTTAGCATTCTCTATCACCTTTTCATGAAAGGCTTCTACAGCTACTACTTCTATCTCGAACTTGAGGGGGCTTTTTAAAGCCTCAGCAAGGGCCTCACACATATCTGATGACAAAAAGAGGGCCTCAAGGATGTAAATCCTTGCTGGAATTCTGTAATGATGCTTAAGAACATCATACTTCTATGCTAGGCATGAACTTCTACTTTCAAGAGGTCACCCTATGATAGGAGGTATAGTGGCCTCTGCCAGCTGGACCGGTAGCTGACTGGTACTGGTAATGTCCCGCTTCTCACTATTCAAATCATGTGGGGTACTTGTCATACTGGGTATAGCTAACTGGGACTGGTCTAGGGTGGATCATGGCTAATCACAGTGAGTCCTTGGTGGCTCTTCTTGGTCTAATAGCACAAACGATGGTGGAGGCATGCCTGATGACACCAGATGAGGAGGCTGTGCATGCTGAGCTCTGCGCTGGACCTGTTGTCTAGTCTTAGTGGCATGCACGGCCTGGCTGGAATTTCCAACTAATGTGGCTCATAAACCCATATGGTTGTGGCTCTGCCGACGTTTCCATTGGCTAGGGACACTAGGGAGATCCGCCTGGCACTCCCCATTGTCGGAAGTTATGTAGGGGTTTACCAACTCCACGGTGTTAACTGAAGCATACCCTTGACTGTCACTCGAAGAGTCATCCACTACTGGGAAGATTCTGGGATAAATCCCCATCTCTGGGGGCATGAGGTCGTTGAGAGTATGGGACGATGGTGGCATTGGCAGGGCTCATTGCTTTCCCTTGCGCCGCCGATGCTTGCTCTTCTGGGAAGGGGGTGGATGAGATGACGATTTAAAAGTAGTAGTTGTGGCTTCTGAAGGCTCTGACCAATTCAGGCATACATGAATGATACTATGGGCATGGGAGATTGTTTTGTAAGCCATCAAGTCATCATACTTCTGGGACCCATGGTTAGAAACCTACTGCCACTCACCTTCATCGTCATTGTTTCAATATGGCCTTATGAAGACACATGACACTTGTGTCGGGTTCGGGCCCAACCTGGCTATATTGTAATTAACTTGGTCTTGGAGACAGTCTTTGAACACTTAGCACTGCTTGAGAGTGTTCCCCAGGATCTGGTGATAGGGGCATTAGTTGGGGCGATATGTGAGGGTCTCCTCTTCTGGACTTCTGCAGTCAGGAAAATGCACAATCCCCAGTTCCAAGGAACTTCAGAAATAGCCAAGAACCTGAATCCCATTGAATGAGTAATTTTGGTTTCTTCTATTTGGAAAGGGGGCCCTTGGAGCTTGACCCTGATGAGGGGCTAGAGGATCCTGTAGAGGTGGTGGGGCCAGATTGTATTGCCTAGGTGGTGGCGGCGCATTACGTGGGGGCACCTACCGATTTTGAGGCAGCCACTGTTGGGCTAGATTATGCGCCTGTGGTGGCGGGCCTCTGTGAGGTTGCGGAGACGACTCCACTTGTAATAATTCCAACTGTCTTGGGGGCCTCTATTTGGGACACTATGGTGGGATCAGTTCTGGTATCCCTCCTCTCAGGAATTACAGGAGGCAATGGATGTGCATGGATAGCATGTTTTAGGGATTCTTCTAGGCACTGTGCCTTATCAAAGAAGTCTAGAAATCCCCCAGGATAGTTCAGGGTGATCATAGAGGGAACAAGTTCCATATTAACATTTCCCACACACATCATCAGTAGTTTATCTAATGTCAGTGGCATGTCAAGGGACTATGTGAGTCATTCCCACCAGGCGATAAAGTCTGTGACATGCTCATCGGGCCTCTGCTTGCACTTGAAGTGGTCTGCGATACTCGTATTCCACGTGGTGGAACTGAATTGGTAGAGGAACATCCTATGGAGATCCTCCCATCTGGTTACCGATCCGATGGGGAGCTAGCTATACCAGACGAATGCAGTCCCTTCCAATTTATGTACAAAACATCGGAGCATAGCGGCTTCTTGCTGCGCTAGAGTTCACAACATTGGGCCACACCTTGAGGTAAAGTGGGCTAGATGATGTGGCGGGTCCCCTGTCCCATTGAAGGGGGAAATTTTGGGATTCCCAAAACCCATAGGTGCTGGCATATCATCCATCCATGCTAGATATGGCTTACCATCAGGTGGGAGTCCCACCTGTCGCATTTCCAACGCCTCAAGGCGGGAAATGAGTGCCTCTATTAGATCAACTAGGTGGGGGTCCCTGTCTTGACGGGGATCCCTAACCACAAGTGCATTGGTGGGTTCTTCAACCTAGTAAGAAGGCCTAGCAGCTCATGGAATGGCTAGTGGAATGACCCTCAGGGCAGCTGGGGGAACCCGAGCTGGGTCCCTTAGAATGGTGCGCCATTCTGGAGGGTTTGGCGAGACATATCGTACCCTCTTGCTGTAAGTTTTGGCTTCAACCCTTTTTACAGGATTAGGATAGTTAAGGTCACATGGAGGAAGCTAACTTAGAGGAATATATTCATTCCCCTGCTGTATTGTCCGCAGATCCCCATAATCTGGATGTTTTTCAACAGCGCGTTCGGCTAGGAGGTCATCGACCAACATTTTCTATTCGGCCAGTTTTTGGTGCAATGTGGCCTTCTCAGGGTCCTCCTACATCTTCTACACTGATTTGGATTGTTAGGAGTGTTTGGAAGCTCCAAGGTTCTCTTTAACCTTAACAAAATTCTGGCTAAGAACTAACACCTTGGTGGGCACAGGGAGACCTAGCAGATTTCTCTAATAGTGAGAAACTCTTCTTGATGGATGTAGTAGAGGTGGCATTACCTCAAGGGGTAAGTCCCCATCAAGAAGCTTTAGCATGTTCTCCTCATCCAATATGTTGGCCATGTTGACCGTGACCCTTCCTGGGGGCATGTCCTCAATATCACCTAGCGAGTCGGACTGTCGTTGGATAGGACTAAAAATGAGGGAAGCATACTTCCCCAGCCATGAATATTCACATGGGGGAAGCCTCCTTGATAATATTGTGGAGTACCTTGAAACTCTGAATTCATTGCTATTATAGGGCCTTACAGTGGCCTGGTGACTCAGGGAACTAGGCCATAGGGAGTGCAGCCAGGTCGACTAGATGGCAATGCTTGCCAATGTCCTTGAAATGCGCTCAGCGCTTCGGATAAGACACTCACTTGTGATGAAGGCAGAAGTGCATCGCCCAGAGGGTTTGACGAAAACACTCAAACTCTTCTTGAGTAAGGGATTCTGGCGCACTGAAATTCAGCACTACAATTGGCTAGAACATCTCGCAGAAGTCATTGGATGCAAGTAAATTCCATAAGATCCTTGGATTAGATTCAAGACCTAGCCCTTCATTACCCCACTAGTCAACTGGAGTCAGTTGAAGAACCGGTATCGGTACCGAAGAAGACTGCTGGGATGGTAGGTTGGTCGATGGAGAGTATGGTGAGAGAACTGACAAACCGCCACATCTCGGGCTATCCTATGAAGAGTGTAAAGACTTAGCCACCATATCGTGTTAGGATGGGCTGACGGCCACAATTCCTGGCATTGGGGATAGGTCTACTGGTGATAGTTTATGCTGTTGATCCCCCACCATTGGTCCCTAGAATATCTCTATGTGATCTCTAGTCGAGGTAGAGAGTGCTTTTGGTGACAACGGTGGTGATTTCATGACAGTAACCTATGGGGTTGCCAAATTTTCATCCTCTTGGATATACCTGTGGAGGGAGGTAGGAATCCGATGGTCCTCGCACTCTGGGAGTACTAGGATGACGCTCCTCATTCCTTCCCTAGCCCTTGATTCGGATGATCGAGGGGAGGGTTCCCTCACAGAGTCGTATTCTACTTTGGAGTCTAAGAAGTGGACTAGTTTGATCTCTATCCGGATCATCCCCGAATTCTTATTATAGTGGTGATGACCCTCCTTATTTCCCCTGTATGGATCTTTGGGACATGCTAGATTTCTGACATGAGGAGGTCATTTGGCCTCACTGGTGCTGGGCAGAGAGGGTTTCCACCCGAGTAAGCCAAGTTGCAAGGAGCACGAGGACAGATATCAAAGGGGACATGGGGAGGACCTTTGTGGGTAGTGCTAGAGTGGGTAAGACCTTCTATGGAACCGGTAGGAGCATTGGGGGGACCTCCATGCTTGTTTCCCCTGGTGACATCAATATGAGGAGGGTCCTCGTACTGGTCGAGCTAAACACGGGTAGGACCTCCGTGATGGGTGTTGGTGAAGTGAAGTCATCCCTCACTCCTCTGATTACTAGGGTGAGTAGGACCTTCACCAGTGCTACAGGGACACAGGGAGGGTCCCCATGTTGAAGAATAAATGGATTTAAATGTCCCCATACTACTGGTTTGTGGCTAGAAGAATGAATCCAAACCTGGTGTAGTGGGCACAAGAAAGACTTCTGTACTGAGCATCGATGCACTCTGGAGGATCCTCATTTGGATTGAAGGTGGCACAGGGAGGACCTCCATGCTGATCCTAGAGGCAGGGAAGGTCATGTTCTCCATGGTAGTAGTACAGGGAGGACCTTCGTATAGGGTGGAATCGTTGTGGGTTAGTCTGTGGTGGCCACTTCCAGTGCTGGAGACCATGAGAGTCGACCTTGGCTGTCCATGAGGCGGTTGTGGGATCGATCCAAGTCGGGCATATGAATTTTCTTACTTAGCATACACAGGGAGTTAGTGAAATGCATCAGTGGTGGCTCAGGCCACAGTAACCACTAACGTTGATGCCCCTTGGAAGATTTCCTCTCCAGCTTGCGCTCGATGCTGGTGTCGGGTTAGACGGACCAGAGCCATTGGTGTAGGTAAATGGCTTAACTACTCCTCAGCCAATAAGATTGAGTTACGACATGTATGTGGCCTGGTGGGAGCCCTTTTTGGGAGCCCCTATAATGGGATCCTGGCTGGGCAGACCCGGATATCGCCTACCTCATTGGCATAGGGTAGGAAGTCATATCGAGTTTATGGGGAGAGGCTCCCAAAATGGTTATATGTTGGAGTGGCGAACAGTGTATATCTGTGCGGCCCTCAGGGGCGGCATTGATGACAAGGCTCAAATGCCTCTAAATCTAAGTGGTCCATATCCCGAGTCGGGATAATACCCTCATCCTCATACCAGTGTACGAGGTCACTGATCACCCTTATTTGAATGAACTATGAGGGAGAGATGAGGTAGAGGTGCCCATCGGTCAAGGAAATTGATACCATCACAGAAGAGGCGGAGCCATGCGGGACTGTCATGCTGGTACTTCCCCTGCCCCTGCATCGGTGGTTAGGTATTGATTGAGCTCTGAGTGCGGTATCTTGGTTCCTAAAAGATGGGTGATTAACTCATCAGTGATTAAAGAAAAATGGAATCAATTACCAGTTCCCCAGTGCCATTCCATCACCCATAACTTATAAAAGGGATCCATACTGACAACGTCGTAGATCGGGATGCCCAACATTCTACTATCCCAACTTTTGGTAAGTTTCCCGCCAGGCCTGCTATTTTCTTGGCAGGACCCAGCACCAAATATCTGGATCCAGTGACATGCTAATACACTAAAGTCTCGAATGCTACTAATCTTCATATTGAGGAGAAGAGATTCATGTCAGGTTCACCATTTCTATTTTCGAGGCTTTCGCTGGGGCATGTTCATCCGTCCTGTTGGAGGGCAGTGGCATGGTTTGTTACCCTGACTTCCTTCTTTCCAAAGGTGGGTGGCATCTGTTCCTAGTTTAGGGACGTTTGCTCCATGATAGAAATGGGATGATGGGATGTCGGTTCTTCCTTCTGTGGATTCCTCCTCAGAAATCATCACCTATTCCAGGTCTAACTTATAGATTTAAGACGTTGTTTGTGAAATTCTTCCTAGTACCATATCTTCATGGACACCAGTTAATTACACTACCTCTGTTGGGACATTCCAAAGGGTCTAGTCAGGGAATAAACATTCTGTCAGGGGAGTAGTCACGTTGGACATCACTAGCATGTCTATACATTGGAACATTAGAGTGTCTGGGTTTCTTCTTTTTCTTATAGGGCTACTCGAGGGCACAGAAGCCCAAAGCATCCCATGTCAAACACAGGGAATTTTATGCCATGGGCATGTATCTGAGGTTTTCCTCAACATCCCATGTTTAACACTGGGTATGTCGTAGGTTTAACATCTAGAGGAGACAGATCGGGCTGATCAGAACAATGATTAGATTGGATCAGATGGGTGCAACCTCTAGAGGGAACACTGATGTTGGGGCCAAAGTGTGGTTACCTTTCCGATTTTTGTTAAGGGGAATGGGGAATGAGGTGTAATGATCCCACCGGGATGTGGCTGCCCAGGTAAGAATCAGGATGGATAATGGAAGGTTTAATGAAGTGGATGGAGAATGAGATAGAGTCATCTTGAGGATGGCAGTGATGTTGGACTTGAGTATCGAAGAGGCTTCTTACATATCCCTGTGGAAGGGAATCGAAATCCTTATAGTTCATCTGACGATGACTTAATGCCGATTGGGGATTTCAATAGCTTACCACTGGATGGGGTCACAACGGCTTACCTCTAGTTAGGGATGTCAGCGACTTAGTGCTGAATGGGGTCAAAATGGCTTCCCGCTAGATGGGGTCACAACAGCTTACCGTCGAATGGGGATGTCAATGGGTTACCGCTGAATGCGGTCACAATGGCTTACCGCTGGATGGGGGGAAAATTTAGTGTCATGAGGGACAAAGGTGGTCCAAAATGAAGGGGGGCGGAGATAATGGATGGTGGGATTAAAGCTCGGGGAGGATTCCTACGTACCTTTCTTGGACAAGGATCAAAGACCTCATAGTTCAGGTGGGGTTGGAGAACCGATGTGAAGATGGTCGGAACAACTGGGTGTTGGTGGACTTGAACCTCCTGGAGGCTTCCTATATACCTCTTCTTGGAAAGAATTAAAGACCTCATAGTTCGGAATAGGTTTGGCGAACTGACATGAAGATGGTTGGAACAACCAATGGGTGTTGGGATTGAACCTCAGGGAGGCTTCCTACATACCTTGCCTTGGCAAGGATATAAGACCAAATAGTTCAGGTGGGGTTGGTGAACCGACGTGAAGATGGTCAGAATGACCAATGGGTGGTGGGCTTGAACCTCAGGGAGGATTCCTACATACCTTTACTTGGCAAGGATCAAAGACCTCTTAGTTCAGGTGGTGTTGGAAAACTGACGTGAAGGGGGTCAGAACGACCGGGTGTTGGTGGGCTTGAACCTCCGGGATGATTCCTACATACCTTATGTTGGCAAGGATCAAAGACCTTATACATCAAAATGGGGTTGTAAAACCGATATGAATATGTTCAGAACGACCAATGGGTGTTGGGCTTGAACCTTAGGATGGATTCGTACATACCTTTCCTTAGAAAGGATGAAAGACCTCGTAGTTCAGGTGGTGTGTGTGGGACTTAAACTCTAGTATTCCTAGAGAGGATTTCATGGTTGATGATTACTATAATTCCACATTAGCCATGCTCAGTTTGGGAAATAAGAGATAGAAAATACCTAACAATCAAATCATGGAAGGTGCATCTGTGGGAAGTGGAATAGGGGCTTACGTGTGGTTAGCTGCCCAAAGAAGAAACAGGGGCTTACGCCTAGTTAGCATCCCGAGATGATGGATATTGGGACTTACTCCAGGATGGAGGCTCGGGTGGTGACAAAGCCCAGCGGGAGACGGACTTGGCACCCAGGAAGAGAGGAGGAGCATGGGTTCTTCCTCCTACAAGAAAAGCTAGGGGCTTACACCATGGTGGTTTCCCTTTCCTTGCAGAGAAACACCACTCCGATAAAGAGGATCTCATTTCATATGGGGAATGAACTCACTCCTGTGGAGACTAGTGGGTGTGTGGAATGTCCATGGTGGGGGAACCCCATGTCTTATGCATGGGCATGGTCACATTTTAACGTCATGTGATAAAGATGATGGTGTTTGGTAGTTTAACGTCCTGCAGCTCAGACAACGTGGGTTCTCTTCACACCCCTTAGACTTACATAACAGATACATGCCCACCCTTGAGGGAAGGAATGCATCGGTAATTCCGTGGTTTGGGGGTGTCGATAGGTGATCCCACTAGGGGTCCACATTAGCGTGGCTATGTGAAGAAGAAATAGTTGTTATCATGACTATGCGAAGGATAATGAGCTGAAGCAATGCAAAGGGAAGTATCATCCAAGGGATTTTGAAATTTCACTATGAAAACCTAAGGGGCCACACAGAAAAAGAGCGTGTGACGCGTGTGTGTCATGTATAAGAGAGGCTTGAAAAAGGTGCCTCAAGGTGAAGGCATCACATAGACCACGTGTAATATAATGGACTGGGGAAATATAGGAAGTCTACACGCAAGATGTAAGGTTTGTGCGCAAGATGAAGAGGTTGCATGAAAGTGGTATTGGTGGCATACAAGACAGAGGGTTCGCGCGCAAGCTGGATAGTTTGCACACAAGTTGGACAGGTGGAGTGCAAGCCAATGGGGTTGCGCATGAGATGGGTAGTTTGCGCATAGTTTGGATGGGTTGTGCACAAGAACGCCTGGGGTAGAGGGAAATTGCACGCAAGATGGGACCCCTTTCATGCAAATAACTTTGGGAAGAAATGAAATTCACAAGGATCAGAGGGACCCTCTGAAGGCACCCCCGGGGAACCTATTTCACAACAACGAATACCAGAAGGCCATGGGTTTTTTGTTCAGTCGTGGAGGATGGGGTTTTCACGCAGTCCGGGAAGACAGGGTTTTCGTGTAGCAGAGCGTCGCTTCATCTTCAGTTACCTTCCCTGAAGGGTGGGGATATGGTTAGTTTTATAGCAGGAGTCCTCGAAGTGGCACGCAAGAGCCTAGAGCGTAAACTCTAGTTGGTCGTCATCTAGGGCGCGCAGTTGGGGTCAGGCGTGCAAGCGTACGTTAAACATCACCTCATGTGCGGAAACGGGGTCGGGTGCACAAACAGCCGTTCAACATCGCCTTCATCGTGGAAATGGGTCCGGGCGCACAAACGGTCATTCGATGTCACCTTGGGTGTGGAAATGGGCCCGACATGGCTGGGCATGGAGGAAGGTGTTTTGGGCGTGGAAGGAAAGGTCGTCGTGCAATGGTTTGCGTACCGGAAGTCCTCTTGCACACACCCTCCCAATCATGCGCGTGGCCACCTCCTAGGCCCTGGGATCTCCTCTTTTTCATCCCAGATTCATTAATTGCTCTTTTAGCCTCCCGATGTGGGAATTATCCAAATTTTGGCATCAATAATATCATTATAGGTGTTGTTTGGTTCATCAATTTTCTCAATGGTTCATTAGTATTCTTCTTTAATATATGTGTGAGTGAATTTGGTTTTACAATTGAGTATACTTGTTTTCTCACCCTATGTATATTAAAATATTTTTAGGTATCTATGAGGATTATTTGGACCGTTATGGACATTGCTGGCTCAGATCCATGACAGTTGTTGTGTCGCTGCTTTCGATATACTTTTGGAATTTACTTCTGAGTCTTTTATTGTATCTATTTCATTTATATATGCATTATGGGATGGTTTGGGTTTGTCTTACATTATGTCCTGGGGTTTATTATGGATGATTTATCTTATCTCTCAAACCTACTTTATTATTTAGGGTAATTCCACCCATTTAATGAGATTTTACACCCTTGGTGCTATTTGTGAACCCAGGGCATACTAGATGTGAGACTTGAGGGTCATTATCTCTCTCCCCTCATTGTGGTATCTTTAGAGGGAGGGGGTCATGGAATGTTATATTATTATTAGAGTACAATAATTAATCCCTCATGTATAAGATATTACTTAATTTTAAAAAATGATATATTCCTAATTAATGAAATATTTTTAAAAGAATCTAATATTAACCCAAACATTCATATAAAAGGAGTAAATCATGACCTAAAGTTTAACTCAAACCCTTTGTACAATTCACAAAAAATTGGTGATTTAGAAACATGATAGGGGTATGTAGTGATTTAGTTCAATTTAATAGAAGATGAAGGTTAGGTCACTACAACCCTCCCAATCAGGTACATTCTTAGATACAAAACACTAAAAATAATTTTTGAAATTAAACATGAAAAATTATTAAATACCCAATATTTTAAAAAATAATTTTGGGTACTTAGTACAATATGGATCACAGGATACCCGATTGTAAAAATAGTCATCTAATACCATTGGCTTAGGGAATCAGCCTTGAACAGAACATAATATTTTGTTTTATTCAGGAATTAACATTCATTAACTTTGAGGATATTTATAGTTTTGGATTTTTAGAGACTTATTTCATAACTTATAAAGAACAAAACCATATAATACAAAGTGGTTGCTTCTAATCAGTGTCCATTTTTTCACAATATAAAACTTTTAGGATAAAACCTGATTTATTTTCATAAAAAAAACTTTCTTGACATTCAAATTGACTTATTATTTTACCTTAACCATACAGAAACCCTATGAAAAACAATTTAAAACATAGGATGAGCATAATATCTACCAATAAGGGGTTTCAGAAAGAAGGAAAACTTTTAGTCCAGTGAAAAACATAAAAACCCATGAAATTTTTTACCTTTATCTTAATGTTCATTGAGAAAATAAAATAATCATTTTCACATGAAAACACACACACTCTTTCTCAAATAAAAATAATTAAAACCCATATTAATCACATATAAATCATATAGGTAACTTGGGGAATCATCATTCATTTCACTCTTATATATAGAATAACCAATATGGTAAAATTCCTTCCCTGGAGTACCAAATGCATTGGATGACTATTATAGACCCACGTATTCTTAGTTTTTCACATAACCATCTATCCATGTTTTATCATGGAACCAACCATCCTTGGTTAATAAAGTAAACACCCATTCATGGTTTATAATGAAACCACCCATTATCATAAAGGATTCCCTAGAACCATAACATAATCATAAATCATAAAATTTTTCCTTTTCATCATAATTCCTTTTAAAATTATTATAATCCACTATGAAAAACTATTTCATATATCAAAATACCCATTTATCATAAATATATAATTTTAAATATGAAAATAATTAAAAGAAGAGGTAAAGGGTTTTTATTTGAAGAAATCATTAAATATTGTAAAGGAATCTAAACATAAAATAATTTTTATGGTGGTGGGAAGATTTTTTGTCGACGTATACGTTAAAATAGAACATTTCTTTTTGTCGATTTAAAAGTAATCCAGGAATTCCGTATAAAGATTATTTTTTTGAAAAAAAAATTAAAGAAATAATAACTTTTCCTTTATAAAACTATAACTTCCTTATAATTCCATTCCTGAGATCATTTTAAAACATGTATATAGAAGATAAAGAGAGTTTGAAGGCGAAATTTAAAAAATGATTTTTTTTAAATGTCCCTTACCACTTTGGAAACATTTGAATCATAAAACACCTAAAAATAACATTAAACATAACATTAAATATCATTAGGATAGATAAATTCATTTTATATCACGTAAAAGGGGATTTATATACACCTAATAAAATAAAATAGGTTCATAACGTCAAAATATACCTCAATGAAAGGAAATTGAGAAGAAGTACCTTACCATGAGTCCAACACAACACATATTCTCTTTATTTTAATAAATAACAGACATATGTTAATTAATTACTTTATTAATATCCTTTTTCAATTTTATTATTAATTTTACTTCATCTTTTACCATGTCATAAATAATTATATAATCAATCATGTTTTTGTCGAATGTTTTGAAGGTACTTTGATTATATGTCCAAAATCACATTACTAGGATAAATATGGTAAAATAGATCATTATTTCAATATATCTATAATAACCATAATGAAATATATATCATATCTATACATATAGTATACTTTTATAACTAATAATGTAAATTGGTTATAAAAATGAACCTTGTTACAGTTATGGTTAAGGTAGGTCGTACGTACGCATGAGTAATGTTTGCATTTTTCAATCAACATTATGGAAAGAAGTTAAGTAATATTTTATATTTTATAATGATAATAATATCATAAATACTATATAATTTCCTAAAATATGATTATATATAAAAATACATATTATCTAGTGATGAAAAAAATTCACATCACTTTATGGGAGGGGTAGTCCACACGCACACACGAGCGATGTTATCATTTTTTGATGTAATAATTAAAATATTATATTATATTTTTTAGCTATAAATATTTCATGAATATAATAATTATTTCATTTATATTCCATATATTCATTAACATTATCCTTATTAAGTTATATGTAAAGTGTTAGTGAAAAGTGAATCACATTATGTCACGAGGCAGTAGTCTGATGTACACATGAGCAATGTTGTTAAATCCCCCATGGAATGAAAAGAAAAAAAAATATATGATTTAGAATTTAAATAATTTGAAATAATAAAAAATAATATATATATATACTTTGATTTTATCATTACATAAATCCATGAGAGGTGATGATTGAAAACAAATGACATTAGTTCATGAGGTGGTAATACACTACGCACATGAATAATGATTTTGTATCCCATTTGATGGAGGTGGATATGGATTTATGTTGTGATATTGACTTAATAAAATTTTATTTTATGGTATAAAATATTTTTATTATATAAAAATAGTTGAATAATATTTTAATGAAGTGGAAGGAGAAATAAAATAAAGATGCACGGTTAAGCATGATTCCACTTCTTTGGACAACCTCATTAGGTAAGCACCAAAAGGCTTCTTAGAATTAGTTTACATCAAAATAAGGTCTCTAGATCATGGATATGTAAAAAAAGAAGATATTTGGGTAGGTATTTTTGGATAATAATGGATTTAATGTTGTGAAGATGGGTGTATAGGGGTGGATTTTTATAATTGGGGAAAGGAATCCACTAGGAAACTTTTTGGAAATTGCCCAAAATAATACAAAATGATAAATTAATTCCCCTGAAAAAATATTCCTAAATACCATGGATTATTAAATTTTAAGTATATGATTGAAATATATCAATAAAATATGATTTTTACATGTTTTTGGTTTATTTTAACTATAACACCCTAACTTTTTAAAATATGAATATCATATTTGATAGCGTGTATAAAACGCAACCTCAAGAGTAGAAGGGAATATAAAATATTAATACATTATCATCTATTTAATATTTTAAATAAATTCAACATATGTTATATCTTGAAAATTTATGAATCACTAAGTTTAACTTCTATTACCCATGACAATGACTTTCTTTGATAGCTTACATTTAACGCAAGGTACAGTTTTACTGAATAATATTAATATTATTATTTAAAATGAAAATTATCTTCTAGAAATTAAATTGGAAGTTATGAATAGGATTAAATAAAATATTAAAAAATATGGTTTAATTTATTGGTTATTAATTAATTATAAATGAATATAAAAACTAATTGAATATAAAAGAATATTTTTTATCAAAAACTATTTTTATGTTCCCAAAGGTGTTTTGTCATAATAAATTAAAATAATTACTATTCGTAAATGATATTAAATAAATTTATATATTATATATTCAAAAAATTTACATTCATACAATATATTTTATAGGCATAAGATATGAAAAAAATCCAAATTTATGAACAAAAAGGTGTATTTTTTTAAAGGTTATTTTTTCGCCTTTTAATAGATCACTTGTTTTAAAACTAAATTTTGATACTATTATAAATTTTATTTTAAAAAATAAAAAAAATGAAATAGTAATTTTGTAATTATATTTAGTTTATTTTTCTGTATTTTTCTAAGAAATTTTTTTTATTAATAGTGAGAAATACTAAATTTTAATTGAAAATTGGATTTTAATCTAAATAGTTTATAATTTTAAATAATATTTAAAATTATTATCAAAGTAATATTATATAAATTATATATATTAATCAAATTTATAAAATTTTAGACAATTTTATATTCAAATCTAATATAAAAACATAGTAAATTTTTGGACATTTTCACTTAAAAAACTCTATTTCTCCTCTTATTTGCAAGATTAATTTTGCATTAATTGTTTCCAATTATGTGAATTAAATTTGGAAAAAATAGATTTTATATTTGTAATAATAATAATTTTTAATATCTAATAAGGTCAAATTAATTTTTTACCATAGTTATTAGGGAAAACATTTAAAATTAATTATAGTTATTAATAGAAAAATGAGATTATCGGGGGACTAAACATTAAAATTAAGGGAACAAATGACCTAGAAACTTATAAAACCCCCATTTTATATAAATTTGAAACCATATAACTTATATTTCATAAAAAAGCTTATTGGATCCACTTTACATGAAAAACATTGGTAGAATTCATCCTTTCAAAAAAAAATACAATAGTATAACTCACCTCACTTATAAAAGGCCACCCCCACTCCTCCCTTATTTACTCTTTAAAAAAATTTAATAAAATAACTTCAAAAATAAATAAAAAAAAACACTCCCATAATCCTGTAATAATTATCTTGTTCACAAATCTAAAATAGGAATGTTTTAGTGAAAACCTAAGGAGGAAACCCAAAGAGGAGGTAATATTCTTCAACACTCATTTTTATTTTATTTCCTTCTCCACATCATTAATTTATTTTAAAAATATGCTGATATAATAACCTAAATATATTTCACATGCAAATATTTTTTTAATATGAGTTTAGAACCTAAAACCATACACACTTCCATCAAAAGGGTTATGAAGTCAGCATCATGTGTATGGCAGACTACCGCCTCACGAACCGATGCTGTTTATTTTTTCATTACCACCTGTCAAAGATGGTTATTGTTATGGATATAAATTATATATGTGATTTTTATAACATTATTATACCTATATATTCATTATATAATATTCTTAGTTTTACCTTCCATTCTATAGAAGACACAATAACGTTGTTCGTGTGTATGGCGGACTATCGCCTCCTGATGCAATGTGATTCATCTTTCACTAAAGAATAACATGGAAGGTGATAAATATAAATTTAATGATTATATATGATATAAATTAAATAATTATTATATTCATGACATATTTAATCATTATTTAAAAATAATATATCATTTTATTTTCTTACTTTTTCACTCAATGAAAGACTATAACATTGTTCGTGTACATGTGGACTACAGCCTTTACAAAGCGATGGGAATCTCTTTTCATCACCACACCACATGGATAAAATACATAAGTATATAATATGGTATTGATTATATTATTATCATTATTTAATGTTAAAATACTACTTACCTCTTTTCTATAATGATCATTGAAAAATGGAAAACGTCTCTTGTGCATACGTACGGCCTACCGTCTCTATGATTGTAACGTACGTAATTTTTCATATCCTTCTTTCATGATTGGTTTTAAAAGTATAATTAATGTAAAAATATAATAATTATCACATTATAATTATTATTTTTATCATTAAACTACATAATATACACTAGAAATGGAGCTTTCATGGTGAAACATGCATGAGAAAACAAAACAATTAATGAAAGGGTAATAAGATATTATAAAAGGATATTAAATGATTTTATAATTATTATTATTATAATACAAGTATTTGTTAATATATTTTTTAAAACTATTATATATGATTTTTAAGGATATTTTTTCCAAAGGAATCATAAGGTAATGGATTTCATCTCAATTTCATTTCATTTAGGAATATTTTAATGTTATAACCCTAATTACTTTTATATGTTGTATATAATTTCCCTTTAAATGTAATAACATTAATAATTCATTTTTAATGGTATTTTAGGTTTAAATTTGAATTATTTATTTTGGGTGGATTTGGACTTGAAGTTACCAAGTGGTAAAGAAAATTTATAACCCAATTTCTTTTCATTGGGTTATATTACATATGTATTGTTGTTGATATTATAATATTCTATGTATAATTACTTTAGAATATTTATTTTTATCCACTTGTTTTATGTGGATTTATATTTGATACCCATAATTTTTTCATTGATTGATTCTCACTTCAATGTTATGATCATTTTGAGGATTTATTTAATAATCTCATTATAATTAAGAATTGTTTATTATTGAAGTTAAATTAAATAAAATTATATTATTATTGTTTAATAAAACATTTAATTTTTTCATATGGTTATTCAGGATATTTTTCAAGTTATAGTACAATTTTTCCACTCTTTGGTACTTGAAATTATTGGGAAAATGTTTTAATAAAATATGACTTCATTTATCTATTTGGTTGGAAATCATTTTTCTTACAAAACCATTTTTTTAATAATGTTTTCAAAAATAATTTATTTATCCTTATAAAAATTATTTATTAAAATACATGTTTACCCATTTTTTTTTAAAAAAAAAAATAAAAGGAATATTCTTGTCTCTTTTTGAACAAGGACATTTTCTAAACTTTTTACGGTGTAAATTGAATGTTCCTTATAGCATATATAAAATTAACCACCGATATGACTATCATTTATTTAAAGCTTCCTTTGAAATTATATAAGGATCTATTTCAAGAAAAAAATGTATTTTCAAATAAAAATATTTTCAAAATTTATTTCAAAATGAAAATGATATTATCCTCCATTATTTTTTTAAAGATATTTTATGGTAGTTTCATTCATAAATTACTACAACCCTTTATTCTTACTTTAATGGGTATATATTAATTAAATTATTATTCCTCCTCTAGATGATATTTGATTTTCACTGAGGATGGTATTGAAATTCTCTTACGTGATCTATTTTTTCTATTCATTAAATTCCCCTTGAAATATTAACCTCTTTGTGAAAATTAGACATTGAATTTACCATGAATATCTATATCATTTTAAATTAAAATTCTTATTGATTAAATTGTGTTTTATTTATAAATACAGTATTTTGCTTTGAAATTTATTTTATTGAAAGTGGAAATATTGATAAATCCATATTCTTTACTCAATACAGATATTTGATGATAAGGCACATTGTTTGTTAATTAAATTTATTATTTGATATTTGAGGAATGATTTGGACCTGAAGTGATGGGTTTGTCCTAGTATAATATACTCCCTTGATGAATCGATAGGTCTCATGATACAAATAAGTTAAGACAATATTAAATGTGTTTTTATTAGTAGTTTTAAATTGTATTATAAAATTTATTAATAGTAGAGATACCATGATTCTAGAGGTCGGTGCATTAAATAATAAATCATTTCCTTTATTCGGATTTTGGTTCTTATTATCCGTGAAATTTTTACTATAAAAAAATAATATATTTATTTCATTCTCTATTTATTTTTTAAATAGAATTTATTTTTATTTATTTTTCTTACCATATTGATTATTACATGTCTAGATATTTAAATATAATGTTAGTTTGGTTATTACTTTTCTATAATTATTATTCCTTATTCATTAATTTAAATGGAATGTTTGTTCAGTAATTTACTATGTCATACTGATTATGCCATATCTAGTTATTTAAATGATATATGTGTTCAGTTATTTACCATTATATATTTATTATTAATTATTTATTCATGATTTCATCCATTATACTTAACACTTACTGAACATTTGAGCTCATCTTTATTTTGTTTCCTTTCCTTGGGAATCCATGAAGTGTACTAAGAATGATATATAATTATATTATAAGAGGGAATAAATTTCTTTTTGAAAATAAAAAATAATTATGTTGTAATTCGTGCATTCTAATGTAATATGGTACTCAAGTATATATCTAGTTTACCAAGACAACTAAAATAATAAATCCTTTGAGATGTTAATCCTTGTATATTATGTTAATATAATTATGGTTGGCACCAGCTTTGTTCGGCTGGTGTTGGGGTCTCTATAGTGGGTATCTTACAAAGTTTAGTAGAAACCTTGAGAACTATATTAAATAAAACATAGATTAAGAAACATAACCCTATGATAGAAATTATGGATAAGTGTATAATAATATCCAAAAGTTTCAGTAAGGCATATATTTTTTGGCTTTTTCTAGAAATACATACATGTTTAGATACTAAAAGTTGATGTGTTTTTGGAAAAAATATTCTAAGGGGTAATAAATTCAAAAAGGTCATTTCATGTTTAACACAATAATTACCTGGTAGGACAAAATGCCTTACTAATCACCTAGATTGATACTCTCGGGGGATAATCTTAGGATAATTAATATTTTCTTTACAAACCATTATGAGGAATTTAAATAGATGATGATGATGAATGACTTATGTTAAAACTAAGGCATCATATATTAAAGATAAGGTGTCATGATTTATAAGTCCAATAAATGATGTTATTGTTAAAACATAGACCAAGGAAGGACCGATGTTGAAATAAAATGGGTGAATTATTTCTTTATTGGGGTTGTATTGAAAATCTTATAAAAAAGATTATTTAATGATTAAAATTGAAGTATTTTCATCATGTTTCTTTTCCTAATTATATTAATATGGTTTTAAAAAATGGACAACCATTATAATGAGTAAAAACTCATCATGTATAGAAAGGTAATGGGGCTTTATCTAATAGCGAAATGAAGATAAGGGTTTTTCACTTAAAACTGGCCTATGTGAATTCCTAGTTAATATGTCATTGTTTTTTGTTAGAATAATTGAAAAATAAATATTAATGATGAACTAGTGGTGTTACTTTTGAGGTTTAGAGATTAATATATAATATTTGATAACTTTTTCAGACCATATTGTTTTTGAAGAATAGTTAGAGACAGATTGAAAGAATTTTCACTCTTTTTGGATATTATGATCTAGTAAAAGGTAATTTTAGTGCTTCATGCTTAAAAATTATTTTTGGATGTTCAATACTTAGAGTAAAGGGATAAAATTAGAAATTTATTGAAGAATAACCAAATAATGACATTTTTCTTATGAAATATAATTTTATCAAGTAAGTATACTTCCTTATATTCTTAGATAGTAAAATAATTTCTCAACTATAAGAAAATCATCTTAAAACAAAAAATTTATCCAATTATTTTCATATCTAATTAATTGGATGGTATTTTAAATCACTATAGATATATTATTTTTAGTCCCTTAACATTAAATTGATCACTTACTTAATTTTTATTATTGACCTAAATCAATCTCTATAATTATTTACACTTTTTCTCCAGGTCCAAATCATAAAATTGTAGGAATGTTCTCCAACACAGAAACCTTGATATGTGAACATTGAAATCATTATCTCTCTTATTAAGACAATATTTTATTAACCATTTTATGATGAGAGTTTTTCAACAAAATAATTTTAAAATATCAATACATGGATTACCAATATCATGTTTAAATTAATAGGATTAAATTTATCTAAGTTGGGGAGAATGTAACACCTTGAAATTTTAAAATAAAAAATTCAAATTTAATACATGTATGACATGAAACACCATGAATAGAATGGAATATAACATCTCGATACTTTATGATATATTTACTATTATAAATAAATAAAATCTATGGTATAGTTTGAAATTCATCTAATAATGAGTTTATTTTTTGTTATACTTGACAATGACTTTCATTGACAGTATAAATAAAATGTGACATTGACGTATACCAAATACTATAAATAATATTATTTAAAATGAAAATTATCTCATAGCCATTAAATTAGAAGTTATTATTAGGATTAAATTAGTTTTTAAAATATATAGTTCAATTCATTGTAACCAATTAATTAGAAATGAATATAAAAACTAATTGAAGATCAAGGGAAATTTTTAATAAAGAATAATTTTTATTCACCCAAAATCATTTTATCTTAATAAATGAAATTAATTAATATTAGTGAATGGTATTAATAAAATTTATATATTTTATATTATATAAATATTTTTATATTCATCCAATAGATTTATTAGTAACAAGATAAGAAAAAATCCAATTTTATGCATAGAAAGATTAATTTTTTTACTTGTAGTTCTGTAACCTTTTAATGGTGTGCTTATTTTAAAGCTAAATTTTGACACATTAAATTTTAAAAAAAACATAAAAAAATGTGTAAAATAAAAAAAATGGTTTATTTTTTTATATTTGTTGGTGAAGCTTCATTTTTTAATGAATAATGAAAAATAAAGAATTTAAATTGAAAATTAACTATTCATATAAATAATTTATAACGATAAAATATATTTAAAATTTGTATTAAAGTAATATTAGATAAATTATTCATATTTTAACCCAATTTGTTTTATTAGAATCAGTTTTATACTGAAATTGGATATAAAAACTTAGTAAAATATTGAATATTTTCACCTTAGAAACTCGCTTTCCCTTCTCATCTATGGGATTAATTTTAAATTAATTTTTTCCACTTATGTGATTTGATTTTGTAATAATTGATTAATTATTTTTGTTAATAATAATTTAAAATTTTTAATAGGTTAAACTTAATTTCTTACCATATTTATTAGTGAAAACTGTTTAAATTGATTACAAGTATTAAGAGAAAAAAGAGATTACAGATGGACTAAACTTTAAACTTAAGGGGTTAAATAACATAGAAACTTATAAAAACACATTGGATGGACATATATAGAAATTATACAATTAGGTACCAAAATTGGTTCATTATTAGATCAACTTGATGTAACAACCAAATATTTTATAGTATATATCTTTTTCAAATTGATCTTCTTTGATAGTATACATTACACAAAACACTAAGCTTAAACAAATGATTAAATATTATTATTGTGATAGTCATAATCATGACATGGGAATGGTGGTAATTGAAGGGAATAGTTAAATTATGAAAATATATTTTAAAAAAAATTATAAAATTAATTTATTTTACAAATTAATTATAAATAAAAAAACCAATTGAACATAAAAGATGTCTTTTTTCTAAAAATTATATTTATAACCACAATGAAATTTTATCTTAAAAAATTAAATTAATAACTATTATCAACATTTCTCAAAAAAAATATATATTACATGTTCAATCAAATGTTTTCAAATTCAATCAATAATTTTGATAGACTTAAGATAATAATAAATCCAAATTTAAGAATAAAAAATATATTTTCAAAAAGGCAATTTTACCGCCTTTTAATTGAGAACATGTTTTAAATATAAACATCGAAAATTTTATAAACTATATTGAGAAAAATAAACTTTATTTTTTAAATAATAATTTCAAAATAAAATTAGGGTGAAATTTTAGTATTTTTCTTAAAATATTTATTTTCTAGTGAATAATGATAATGTCATTTAATATAAAACAATCATTTTTATTATATTAATAGAATATTTATGAATTTCATAGTAACCTAATATAATAAAGTGTAAATAAAATTTTGGAATGTTAAATGAAAATAATTTATATTTATATTGTGGGTTAAGTACATAAATGGTTTAAAATGATAAATTAAGTGTTGATATTTTAATGAAATATTAATATTTATTTACAATTTTATAATTAAAATATTGATTTAAAAGAATTTTTGTTTTTAATAGTTAGATTCATAAATTAATATTGGGTTGTCTTATGATTATATAATAATTTTATTATACTTTAATTGATTTTTCAAAGTGTCCTAAAAGCGGATATAACATTAAAATCGGTATTTTCCAAATAAATGGTCATTTTAATTTAAAAAAATTTCTCATATTTAGAAAATTATTTTCATAAAATTATTTCAATTTTAAAATCATAACTTTTAAATTAACCAAGGATTATTTATTGGTAATTTTCTAAAATATTTCGATTTTCTGATAAATAGAAAAATGTAGATTTTCACATAACCGTTGTAACTCAAATTACATAATTAATGATGTAATAAAGAAAATAATACTTTCTAGAAATTTATTTTAGTATGTGGTATTTTTAATATCATAAATCTTACAATATAATACAATAAAATCAATTTCAAAACCTAAAAATAACTTTTGAAAACCTAAAGTCAAAAGTTATTCTATAAAATTACAATTTCACTTTCTTTCCTCTTTCGTTTTTAATAAATTAATTAATTTGAATTATAAATGTGTTTTAAAGTCTTAAAATAATTATATTATATTAATATATGATTTATATTATCAAAAAACACAATTAAAATTCAATCCTTTGATATAATATTTTATTTAATATTTTATTCAAAAAATGCATTTCTTTTCAAGTATAAATTACCCCTCTCCCTTTCCTTGGAAAAATACTCCTAAAACCCATTAAAAAGCCAAATATCTACAAAAAACTTTCCTATAAAGACACTTATAATACTTAGTTATGTTCTGGATAAATCCACTCTAATCACCAAGGGGGTTATATTGTCATATAAGAGAAGCCACACCGATTTAAGTCTCTATTAACTCTTCCATTTTTCTTCATCTCATTCTTATTTTACCAATTCCATTCAAAACCATGTACTATAAAAATTAATTATTAATTATGTTAATATTAAATTAATGATTTTAACCTACTTCTAGTATCATATATTTGACATATAAAAATTTCTTACTCTTTTTTCCCCCTCGTTCGACAATGTCTCGTTTAAGGTTGGTTAACTGCCTATGGTGACTTTGCTGAAACAATTCTTAAAACCACATTCATGGATGGATATTATGGATTATATATAACATATATATATAATTACATTTATTCTACTTTTATGGATTTAATTATACTGATATATTATTTTACATTTAACAAAACTATGAAATCTAGGTGAAAAATAATTTTTTAAGTAAAACATGATATCAAAACGCTTCATCATAAAAAATTAATAAATATAATCTGATAATTAGAAAATATGTATAGTTTTATAAATTATTATAATAAGAATTTGTACCAATTCTTAAATAAATCTAATTTTATAATTAAGGAAACATGGAAGTGGTGTAATTAAGCGGGAATTAAGGTAAGGGTTTTCCTCATCTCACTTCTATTTCTGTGAGATCTGCCTTATTCACACTATTTATTTTATGTATTGTATTTATATTTCCCTTTTATGTATCATATAATGAATTTATTTATCTATATGTCTTCCAATGTTACTTTTTATGTTCATTAATTTTATGGGGTATACGGTTCGACAGTTTTCATAGTACTAAGATATTTCATCTCAACCACCTTTAATTGAGGCATTTCATAATGATATCAGCCTTAATTATTTATTTAATGTGAATATAAAGATATTTTAACATTTTATATCCATATTCATGTTAATTAATGTTTTTTTAATTTTTTCTCTTTTATGGAGCTTATAATTTAAAAGTTCAAAGTGGTATGGGATTCTTTGAATGTCAAAAGACTAAATGTTTTCCTCCATTTTAATATTATTGATATTATTTTACATATTTATTTATATTAATATTAAATTATTAAAAAGGATATTTTATTCCTAATTCTAATTTCATTAATATGTTTTAAAAATGAGTAATTTTATGTGTTTTAAAATGAATGTTTTTATAAACAATAAATGAAATTTCATATTTTTAAGTATGGTGATAATAACCATTCATATCAATGTGAATTTTATTTTATTTCTAGACATATTTGTAAGATTAAATTTTTACTTAAATTAAAATCCAGATTTTATATTAATTTTTTATTTTATTATTTTAAATGTTTTTTCAAATAAAATGGGGATAGGGTATTGAAAATGGGTTCCCAAAAGAAAAGAGTATTCCTATCAAGAAATTCACAATAATTTTATTAGTGTATTTCCTTCTATTTCAACAACATATATTTAATTTTATGCTTAATTGGGATTGATATTTTATGATATCATCTACCATATTGTATTAAATGGTTAGTTTGACTTTGGATGTTCTATATTGATACCATTCAGAAAATTACTTAGAATGGTTAGTGTTTATGTTTATTAATTAGGGAAATTTATTTACATTTTATATTTATGTGTTGTTTATGCTTCACCCAATTAATATTAGATATGAACATGACTTATTAAGGGATGGGTGGGCCTACTATAGCCTATCGATGCATCTCTTGGTCTCATGAGGCAAACTATACCAGTTTTTTTCCCATTTTTTATGGTTTCTTGGAAGAAGTCATGATGGTGTGTTTATGATGTCTAAATTTTGCATTCCCTAATTATGATATCAGTAATTAATAATGCATGTTATTATTCTTCTAGTAGAATATACATGGTTAAGTTTCATTCTCATTTGATTATTTATAAGGAATTATTTACTCACCATTTATTCTTTCCATATTTTTCTCATGATTTTATTTAAATGGGATGTGTTTTAGTTATTCATCTTGCTTTATTGTTTTTGTTTATGATATCTTCCACTATATAGTTTACCCTTACTGGTCATCTGAGATCACCCCTTTGTAATGTTTAATTTTTCTCTAGGATGTAAATATGTATATTATGAATGACTTGAAAGGGTAATCTAGGGGTTTGTGGCTGTTAGAAATGGAGTTTCTATGTTGTTGTTTTTTTCAAGTTGTAACATAAAACTTATGATTGTATTTGTTTTTATAAAGATACAAAACTATTGGGTCCTTTGGGATGTTATCTCTCGTTCTTAGTACCAATTTAATAAAGTAGAGCACCATCCCTCGGTTATTGTTGTCAGGGTCTTTACAGTTGGAATTAGATAAATTTTTGTAGAAACCTTGGAAACTAGATTTAAAAAACAAAGATTATAAAATATAAACCAAGTATATAATTTTAAGATAAAAATAGAATAACGTCATATAATTTTGGTAAGGTAGAGATTATATGGGTATTACAAGATATACATCTTTGTTTGTATATTAAAAGTAGATGTGGTTCTAGAACAGATGTACCTAGGTGTAGCAACTCTAACAAGGTACACTGGGCCTGACTCAGCATAACCTGATATATGAAAACAGACCTTACTACACACCTGGTTTGACACTCCTAGAGGTATTCTTAGGAAAATTAAAATTTTCTTTAAAAATAATAATAAATGATTTAAATGTAAATATCTTCCCAATGAAACCATATTTATGATTATGAAATTAGATATGCATAATTTCTAGTTTATGTTATGAATTTTCCTAGTTTGAGATTATGAATTATGATTCAAAACATAATGTAGTGTATGCCATTATATAGAAATGATACCTCACATAAGGAATAGGAACCTCTCCTAAGCATGTGATCTAAATAGTAATAATGGTAACATCATTTATGAGATTAAGAAAATATTTTTAAGGGAACTAGTCTCACAAATATTCTCATCATATGAGGAAATAATATAATGTTCTAATAAGATAAATAATTAATTATCAAATTTTTACGAATTCAATGGGAAGCAAGAGAAGAAGAGTATAGCTATGAAAAAGATATATAAAGGGAATAAGGGAAAGATTTATTTTCCCATGTGTGATAATTGTGGAAGGAAACACATGGTTATATTCTTAATAAGAAAACAATTTTGCTCCATGTTTAGAGAGAAAGGCCAACATGCTCATAATTTCAATATAATGAAATATTCTTCCAATATTCAATGCATCAACTGTAAGGACATGGGGAACTACTCAAATTATTGTCACGAGCATCAAGGGAATATAGATCAAAAGGATATAAGGTATCATCATCAAGATTATGGTACTACCTCAGAACAAGGTGAATAATTATTAATCTTATGTTTGGATTCATGAATTGTATTATTTTAGTATTCATTAGATATATAAGGATTATACTATAGTAATTATTATTTAACTACTTAGAAGAATATGATCATTATCACCATTAATTGAGAGAAGTGATTCTATTATAATTTTATCTTATTGAAAGCACATGACTTCGGAAAGATAACCCTAATTATGTGCTTGATGGTGATATAATTATAAATACAAATTTATGGGATAGAATCGGTCACCAGGAAGGTGGTTAGTGATCTGCTGGTTTACATTATGTTAAGATTAAAGAATTTATTCAATACTTTGAGATTATACTCATGGAAGCATGCATGTTTCTTATTGGTTTAAAGGATATCATGGTATTATTATATTTTTTTTGTGAAAATAAGAGATATGTTTTTTGGGAAATATTATGTTAAGTTTATTTTGGAATTTAGTGACCTTCTTTCTAAATTTTTTGTCTTTGAATTTGGATTGACATATTTTTTATGAGACTTAAGTTTGATTGCTTATATAATAGATTAAGGATATTATTGCTTAATATTAAAGTATGATTTATCATATTGGAAACCTATAATAACCATATTTATATTATTAAATATTTAAAGTCTAAAGGAATTATTTGTGGATCTTATGATTAATAAAAGTGTTTCATGCATAAAAAAAAGTGTCTTGAATATCCATCCCTAGATTTAAGAAATTAAGTGGAGATAGATCAAAGCATAACCAAAAGATGAGAATATTACATGAAAAGGAATCGAGTAAGTTTATTTTCTCAAGTGAAATTCTAAATAGTAAAGGAACCCCTCAACTCTCAGAAAATAATTTTAGAACAAAAACTTCATCTGTTTAAATTTTTTTGAGAAATCAATGGTCTTTTAAATGGTCACAAGTTTATGATTTTTTAATGATATATTTTCTAAAAACCATGTTTTCTATCACTCTCCATCACAAGAAGATAGTTATATTTCTCTTCTAAGTCCATATTTTTACAAATTTTCTCTTATTTTTTAAATTTTAGTTTTTTTTACATTCACATTTCTATTTACCTCTTTTTAAGAGAAAGTTTTATAAACTATTTTCATGAAGTGTGATTTCCACAAATAAATTTTCAAGTATCAAACGTTATATTTTTTAAGTGAAATTTTAAATTTTGAGGACACAATTTATTGTAGTAGGGTAGAATGTAACACCCAAAGACATTATGGTATATATCTCTTTTAAATTTATCTTCTTCGATAGTGTGCATTACACAAAACATTGAGTTAAACAAATGATTAAATATTATTATTGTGATAGTTATCACCTAGCCATTGGAAATGTGGGAATGAATGGTAGTAAGTAAATTATGAAAATATTGTTTACACATGTTTATAAATTTAATTAATTTACTACCAATTAGTTAGAAATGAAAATAAAAACCAATTGAATATAAAGGATTTTTTTTTATAAACTTATATTTATGACCATAATGGCATTTTATTTTAATAAATTAAATTAATCACTATTACCATGATATATTAATAAAATTTATATATTAAATATTCAATAAAATATTTTAAAATTAAATTAATAATTTTTATTGGTATAGGATAATAACAATTCAAAATTTACGTATAAAAGGTTATATTTTCAAAAATAAAAATCTACCCCCTTTTAATGGTGCACATGTTTTAAAACTAAATTTTGACACTTTTATTAATTCTATTGAAAAAAACTAAACTTAATTTTTAAAATTATAATGACATAATTATCATAGGGTGAAATTTGGATATTTCTCTGTAAATATTTATCTTTCATTAAATAGTGAAAATATCGTTTTTTTACTAACATTTTTCGTTATATTAATAGAGTATTTATGATTTTAATAGTAGAAAAACCTGTTAAAATGTAAATAAAATTTGGGTAACTTATAAATTAAAATATAAAATATTTATATCACGGAATAAGTATATAAATTATTTCAAACGGATAAATTAAGTGTTGATATTTTAGTGAAACATAAATGTTTATTTAAAATTTTATAATTAAAATAATGATTTTAAGAATATTTATTATCTTAAAATATATTCTCTCTTTTTTTGTCGCAAAATATATTATTAAATTAATATTTTTTTGTATGATTAATATAATATAATTTTATAATACTTTAATTAATTTTTCAGTGCCATGAAATCGGTTATAACATTAAAATCAATATTTTTTAAATAAACGGTGATTTTAATTGAAAATTAATTTTATCATATTTAGAAAATTATTTTCATAAAATGGAGTCCATTTTTGAAATCATCACTTCAAAATTATAAAATGGTTATATTTTGGTAATTTTCTAAAAAATCAATTTTCTAGTGAACAGTAAAAATATAGTTTCTTACATAACTGAGGTAACTCAAATTACATCATTAATGATCTAATAATGAAATAATACTTTCTATAACTTTATTTTATTACATGTTATATTTAATATTGTACATTTTTCATTATAATATATTAAACTCAATTTCCAAACCTAAAAATAACTTTCCAAAACATAAAGTCAAAAGTGATTCTTTAAAATTACAATTTCTCTTTCTTTCTAATTTCCTTTTAAAAAATTAATCACTTAGAATTATAAACGTGTTTTAATTCCTTAAACTCATTATATTATTTTAATATATTATTTAAATTTTCAAAAATTCACTATTATAAGTCTATCCTTTGATATCGTATTTTATTTAATATTTTATTCAAAAAATACCCCCCCCCCCCTCAAGTATAAATACCCCACTCACTTCCCTTAGAAAACCACTACTACCACCAATTAAAAATAATAATATATTCACAAATACTTATTATAAATCCCCTTATAATACTTAGGGACGTTTTGGATAAATTCACTCCAATCACTAAGGGAGTTACAGGGTCATTCTAGAGAAGCCACACCGAGGAAAGACTACGTCTCTATTAACTATTCTCTCTTTTCTTCTTCTCCAACTTCTTTTACAATTTCCATTCAAAATTATTTTATCTAAAAATTAATTTTGTAGTAAACTAAAATTACATTAATGATTTTAACATACTATGAGTATCATATATAAGACATATATAAATATCTTACTCTCTTTTCCCTCCCTTTCAACAATGTCCCATTAAAGGTCGGTTAACCACCTATGATGACTTTTACAAAAAAAATATTAAAACAAACTTCATGGATGGACTTTATAAATTATATATTACATATAAATATGTAATTACATATATCTATTCTTCTATAATTAATTAAACTAATATATAATTTTACATTTAACTAAATAGATAAATTCTTGCGAAAGAGGAAATTTTTAAGTAATGCATGATAAAAAAATGCATCATAAAGAAAAATTAAAAAATATAATACAATGATTAAAATTTAGAAAAAGATTTATAAATAACTATAATAAACTTATGGACCAATTTTTTATTAAATATAAGTTTTATTTTTCAGGAGGTTTGAAAGTGACGTAATTAAGTGAGAATTAAGGTAAGAGTTTTCCTCATATCCCCCCCCCCCCCGAATGGCCTGAAGGCCTTATTTTTTATTTTATTATAGATAATCCCCCTTTTAAGGGTTGAAAGGGAACCCGTACATGACCCATAGGCCCAAGGCATAAGGCCCAACATGACCCGTAATACATGACCCGAAGGCCCATAGGCATACCATGCCTAATACATGACCTGTAGGCCCAGCCCACTAGAAATGCCCCTCCCAAGCTTCTACATCATTGATTTCCTTTAGCTCCCCACCTGAATTTTTGTTCGGCTAGCATTGCCCTGTACAAATCTACACAGTGCCTAGTCCCGATGGTGGTTGCCATACCCTCTCATTCTTCCAATCCAGTTAGCTCTGCTTCTGGTGACTGCCACTGGTGCTCTGATCCTCATTTGGGGCCTGCTCTGTGTGAACTGGGATACACCATGTTCTTTAATAGCCTGAAGTCCTTTGATGGCCCGAAGATGCTGAGACCCTTAGGCCCAAACTGGTGGCCCGAAATCCCAAATTTGGTGAATAGTCTGGCTGCTACAGTACCGAACAGTTCCTATTATAGTGCCTGCTACAATTCCTGTTACAGTCATGCTATAGTTCCTTCAATTTTATGTATAATATCATGAAATTATTTATATTAATGGTATCCATTGTTTCTTTTTTATTTTCATTAATTTTGAGGGGCACACGGTTCGACAGTTTTTAAAGTTGGATGGGATTTAATCTCAATCTCCTTTCATTGAGGAATTTCTTAATTATATACACATTTATTATTTTATAAGGTGTATATACATACCATTTTACATTTCATATCTATGTTCGTGTTATTTAATTTTTTCTTAAATGTTACTCTTTTATGGATCTTATAATTCAAATGTTCATTGTGGTATGGGATGCTTTGAATGTTTAAAGATTTAATCCTTTTCTCGATTTCTATATTCATGATATTATTTTACATATTTATTTATATGAATATAAAAGGATTAAAAGGTAAATGTTATTTCTATTTCTAATTTCATTAATAGTTTTCTAAAAGGTCTATTTTTATTTTTTAAAAAATGGAACATTTTGATAGATGAAAAATGAAATGTCCTATATTTTATGTATGGTGATAATGATTGTTCATGTCGTTGCGAATTTTTTTGGATTTCTAGATTAATTTTAAAAATTAAACGTTTTCTTAAATTAAAACCACTAATTTATCTTATATTTTTTTTATTGAAAATATTTTTTGAAAGAAAATTGTGTCTGTGTATTGAAAATGGTTTCTCAAAAGAAAAGAGTATTCCTCTCAAGAAATTCTCAATGATTTTATTAGAGTATTTTCATGTAATTCAACACCCTTTGTTGAATATTTTACTTAATTGGGATTTATATTTTATGATATTATATATCATATTTTATTAAATGGTTATTTTGAATATCAATGTTCTATCTTCCTATAATTCACCATATTACTTATAATGGTTAGTGATTGTGTTTATTGATTGCAGAAGGTTATTTTCATTTCATATGAATATATTATTTATGTTTCACCTCATTCATATGAGTAATGCATTGAAATTATTAATTTAAGTATAGTTCCTTTTATAGAACCTTGATGCACTTGTATGTCTCATTATACAAACTATACTGGTTTTTTACCCATTTTTTGTATGGTGTCATTGCTAAAACCTTGAATGTATGTTTATAATGTTTAGTATTATGCATTTCCTCTCTCTGATATTAGTAATTTATAATACATGTGATTATTATACTAGTATAATATTCATGGTTAGGTTTAATTCTCATGTGACTATTTATTTGGAATTATTTACTCATATTTTATTATTTTCATATTATGATTAATATTTTTTTAATGACATGTGTTTTAATTAGTCACATTGCCTTATTGTTTATATTTTTAATATCTTTTGATGTATTGTTAACCCTTTCTAAGAATCTGAGATCACCCTTTTCTTATGTTTTATCTTTTCCTAGGATGTTAATATGTATACTATTAATGAAATTCGTTGGTCGTATAGAGTTTTTTGGGTGTTCATAATGGATTTTCTATGTTGTTTTTATTTTCAAGTTGTAATGTACCTCTTATGATTGTATTTAGTTTTCTAAATCTAAAAAACTATTTGGTACGTTGGGATGCAATATATTTTTCTTATTACCAATTTAATAAATTAATACAATAACTATGAGCTACTAGGGTCTTGGACTTTACACTTGACATGAAAAAAACATGGGTAGAATTCACTCTTCCAAAAAAAATTACAACTGTGCCACACACCTCATTTATAAAAGGTCGCCCCCTCTCCTCCAATAATTACAAAATAAAAATAATTTGGATTAGAAAAAACCTACCCAAATCACTCTCAAAAATCACTCCCCTAATCATATAATCCTTATCATTGGTATAAATCCAAAATTGAAAGTCTTCAGTGTAAACCTATGCAGGAAACTCAAAGAGGAGGTAATATTCATCAACACACAACTTTATTTTATTTTATCCTCCACATCCTTTAATTATTTTAATATTATTCTGATAAAATACCCCCATTATCATAAATATAATTTTAATGTTTTTTATTCTAATCTTATGACCTACAACCATATACACATCCATCAAATGGGTTATGAAATCACCATTCATTTGTACAGCTAACTACCACCTTATGAAAAGATGTCATTCGTTTTTCGATTACCACCTCTCATGGTCAATTATTATGATGGATATAAATTATATATGTAATATTTATAAAATTAGTATACCTCTATAGTCATTATAATGTATTCTTATTTTTACCTTCCATTCTATAGGAGACATGATAATATCGCTTGTGTGTACGGAGGACTACCGCCTCATGAGGTGATGTGATTCACCTTTCAATAACGCATCACATGGAATCTGATAAAGATAAATATAATAATTATATATGATATAAATGACATAATTATGATATTCATAAAATATTTATTAATTTTAAAGATAATATAACATTTTATTCTTACTTTTTTACTCAATGAAAGATGATAACATCATTTGTGTACGTATGGACTACCACCTTCACGAAGTGATGTGCCTCTCTATTCATCACAAAATCTCATTTATGAAATATATAAGTATATAATATGGTATTAATGATATTATAATAATTCTATAAATATAAAATATGACTTAACTCCTTTCCAAAATGATCGTTGTAAAATTTAAAATGTTATGCATGCATGTGTACTCCCTACTGTCTTCATGATCATAACGTACTTAATTTTTCATAACCATATTTCATGATTGGTTTTAAAATTATAATTGTTGAATAAATATGATAATAATTTCATTATTATTAGTCTATATATTATCAAACTATATAATATATACAAGAACCAGAATATTCAAGGTGAAATGTGCATGAGAAAACAAGGCAATTAACACCTAAAACAAAAAAAATAATTAAAGATTATTTATGAATGGGTAATAAGATATCATGAAGGAATAATATATGGTATTATTAATATTATTATGGTAATGTTGTAATATAATAACTTTTTTAAAACCATTATACAGTATTTTAATGTACATTCAACCAAGACAAAGCGTAAGGTTAGGGATTTCTTCTCAATTTCATTTCATTAAGGAATATTGTAATTTTATACACCAAATTACATTTATATGGTGTGTATAATTCAAATTTTACTGTTAATATCATTAATAATTCATTATTCAAGTTATTTTATGTTCTAATTTGAATTAATTCTTCTAAGGGGATTTGAACTTAAAGTTACAAAGTGGTAAATAAATTTTATAACTCAATTTATTTTCATTGGTTTATATTACTTTTTTTTGTCATTGATACTCTATGATTATTATTATTATAATGGTTTTTCACTATATATTATTGTATTTACACTTTTTTATGTGGATTTACAGTGGAAAAACATAATTAATTCATTGATTTATTATCACTTCAATGTTATGACCATTTTAAGGGTTTACTACACAATCTCATTCTAATCAAGATTCTTTATTATTAATGTTATAGTAAAAATAATTTAATGATAATTTTTAAATAAACCCTTTAATTTTATTATCATATAGTCATTCATGATCTTTGTCAGGTGATAGTACCTTTCATTCACTCTTCAATATTTAAAATTATTGAGACAAATTTTTAATACAATATGTAAGATCTTGTCTTTTTTAAGTAATTTTCTCTCTATGTTATTTTTTCGTTTCAGACTTTATTTTAAAAAATTACCTAAATTTAAAGGATGTAATCTTTTGCAAATTAATGGAGTCCTTTTAGAAATTTTTTATGTGTTAAAAATGGGTTCCTAGTGAGATGATAGGCCTTAAAGTGGAATAAGATGAAAACTCAACTATAGAACATTTAGACATCATGTAAGAAGATCAAACATCATGTAATTTTTCATGGGTTTTAATAAAATTAATATGAGGTGATATATTTTTCAGAAAAAACCATTAAACATAATTTTAATATGCGTAATTTAATTACAAGTTGTGTAAATTCCTGAAAACTAGTTTTAAAGTGCTTGTGCAGCTGATTTTTGTTGGAACAAGTTGTAGATCACCTCCACTCATCCTAGGGTGACCATACAAGAGATTTTGAAGTTCCAAACCCCCTTATAGACAACCCATTTAAGTGATCATTCCTTGGTAAGTCTTCTTTCATGGATTTATTCTTTATCTTCCTTCTTCTCCAACCCATTGTAGTGGAATCCCATGGAAAATTATATTGTAAGTTAATATTGATCTAGAAACCTCCTTGAAACCATCCACAAATTTCCACTTGGGTGTTGTCCATTGGAAGCATTGTTGGATCTTTAGTTAAAGGTATTTGGTCTAATCTTAAATTCACATAGTCGTGAATTTCAAACATGTATTCAAATTATAGAATTTCCATCATTCTTTAGAAATTTGAATTACTAAATTGGAAAATTTAATGTGGCCAATTGACTCATTAAAGTATTGTCAAAATAAATGATTGATTGGGGAATTAATCAAGAGACTAAGGGGTTGTCCAAATAGATTATTTAATGGGAAACTAGTTATGATATTTATAAATTATGTTTAGATAATTAATCATGGGGATTAAATATAAGATATTTAATTGGTTAAATTAAGATTATTAATTAATTAATTATGTGCTCTTGATATTAAGATATAAATAATTAATTGTGAATTAAATTATGAATAGTTGATATTGAGAATGAGATAATTAATTTTGAAAATTAATTATGGGTTTTGATTCGTGAATATTGATTAATTAGTAGTTAAATTAATCAATGGGTTTGAGAACATAATTAGTTGGTAAATTAATTAAGTGGAATTATGTGTTCAACAAGTTTTTGTATTAGTAATGGAAACTATGTCGATAAATAATTATTGAATTAATTATGTGAGTGAAGTAATGGTAACATGGTTATTCAATTGAGAACTATAAATGGTAAAATTTTCATTATACTTATTAGTAAAGTAATGGGAACATGGTTATTCAATTTATTATTATACATGGTAACATGGTCATTATAATTTTTAGTAAATAAATGGTAACATAGTCATTTTATTGATAAGTATACATGGAAAATTGTAATTATACTTGTGAATAAAAGAATGGGAACATGGTCATTCTTTTTTGTGATGTTTTAATGGTAATATTCTCATTAAATAATGGATTTAAAATTGGTAACATGGTAACTTAGGTATGAACTAATTAATGATAGAAAGGGTACTCAGAGTTATGGGATCACTTGAAAATACTTTGGACTCTAATATAATCTGAAATAGGTATGGAGATATGATTTTACCTCTGAATACTTTGGTCTTTAGAATGATATGTAGTAGGTATTTATAAATTATATTACTTAGAAAACTTTAGACTTTGGCATGATCTGATGCTGGAATGAGGTGCGGGTGTCCTCAGGAACACTAGAGTTAATGTGGTTAAATAAAGAATAAATGATAATTTGATAACTATTTACTTATGAATTTTATTTTCTTTTATTCCAGAATTGAATGCACTATTATCTGGCTAAATATTGTTTTAGAAATCATCGGTGGTTTCCTACAGAGTTCTACACACATACTACTTGGGCTGCCTGATCGTTACCCAAATAGAATTTAATATTTTAGGACAGGTTAAGGGAAAATTCCATGTGTTAAATGGATAATTAGGTATGGAGCTTGCGTGAGAGAACAAATTGTGGTTCATGAACCTCTTGGGACTTTTTGGTGTCTTTAATTTTAGTTTTAATTTAGATACATGACACGTACATTATCAGGTCATGTTTCTTCTTCTGTTGGATATTGTATTTCCTTCTTTGCTTACAATGAGATATTTGTTTTGTTTTTTATTATATATTGATTACTCTATTGTTTACTATTTCCACTGGTGTATTAATCTAATCAAATATGGAACAGTCTTCTAATTAATGACAAATCATACCATCACTACTAGTCGGGAGCCTCTTGCATATGGGGAGGTGCACTTGAGGTCATATGACTGACCAGATCGGGGCACTAGTACGTGTCACCCGGGTTGGGATGTTACAAAGTGGTATCAGAGCCAAGTTTCATTCAATGTGACAGTGAGGACAAAATTTTCTTCTAGGGGAGGATTATATAAATCCCATATAAAAGGAGTAAGATCTTGAAGCACCCCTTTATAAGGTGGTGTGGATACCTATCCCATCATGAGGCCTTTTCTTAGGGGATGTCTAAGAACTAGATCCGAAGGAAATAAAAACCATGAGGGCTAGCCCCAAAGAGAATAACATCATGATCATGTCCTAGACTGGGCCATTAAAAAGTGGTATCAGAGACCAATTTTCTTTTCTTTTTATTTTTTCTTAATTTTTAGTAAAGGTACATAAGAGACTATGAAGATTCCAGCCTTAGTAATGATCTCATTCTTGAAAGTTTCAAACCCATGTTTGGGGGAAAACATAAGTACTCAAGGTTGGATTATTATAATGTTTGTTTTTTATTACTGTTAAATATTACTTCAGCTTGGGTGACGCACTTTTTGTGTGGTGTAAGAATTATTTTATAATTTTTGATAATTGAATCATGGCCAAAAATGGAACAAGAGTTGAGTCTGTAAGAATCATTCTAATCACTTGGGATTATTTTGTGACATTCATGATTGTGGTCTGGAATGGGCCATTAAAAAGTGGTATCAGAGCCCAATTTTATTTTATTTTTATTTTTTCTTACTTTTTGTTAAAGGTAGATAGGAGACTATGAAGATTTGAGCCTTGGTAATTATCTTATTCATGGGAGTTTCAAAACCATGTATAGGGTAAAACCCAAGTACTTAGGGTGGGATTATTGTAATTTTTGTTTGCTGGTATAGTTGCATATTATATCACCTTGTGTAATGTACTTGTTGTGGGGTGTGGAAATTTTTATGATATTTTTTGAGAATTGAATCATGGCACAGAATGGCACATGATTTGAGTCGGCAAGAATCATTCTAATCACTCAGGATTATTTTTTTACATGCATCATTTTAGGCATGCATGGGAAAATACATTTTGGGTAAGTTTTTGAACATAAACTTTATTTCATTACTTGTGAAATTGAATTAAAAATCATTCCTATGAAAATGAAATTGTTAAAATGATAAAAAAAATTGAGTAATTAGGTGTCTAAATGAGAAATTTAATTTATAAGTGTACCATTGAGAACCAATATCTAGGTATATAATGGTTTAGATTAGTAATATCATCTCGGTTTTGATATTTTGGAGAGGATTTGAATAAAATACCTATTGTGACTTGTTGTGATTAATTTTACTTTTAAATAAATGTGACAAAGTTGATTTATGAGTCTTAAAACATGTGTTTGGAATTTTAGGGATATACCTCCACAGTGATACTTATTAAGAGGATTAAAATAGGTATTGGCTAGTAATTTTCTACCATAAGTGGAACCTGAGGCATGGATAGTGTTCGGTGAGGAAGAAGGGAATAAGTTCTGAGATATCTTTTCTCACATCATGGAATTTTTGGGAAGAGACCTAGGGAAGGTTGTGAAAATAAATTCTGAACTAGTGAGAGATTTTTAATTTTAGTACCCTTTGACTTTCACTGGAGAAGGTGGGCTTGAGGGAGATTATTTCTACATTGAATACATTGAGATAATACATGACCATCTGGAGACTCCTGTTAAGAGGATGTTCAAGTTAGATTCTTATTTTCTATGAGGATCAGTGAAGAATTGGTGGGATGTTCAGGTGTGGACTAGAAAAACGGATAGTGTGTTATGGAAGGACTTCATTGAGAGTTTCTTCAATCACTTTTATCCAGATATGTTGAGGTATTATAAATCATTATAATTTATGTGGATGACTCAGGGGAGTATCTTTATAATAAATTATGATGTAAACTTCACAAACATCTAGTGGTTTTCTCTAGTGTTGGTAGGATATGACACAGTTATGGAGATATACTTTCAGGATGGACATAAGCATGCGATTAAGTCACAATTTAACATATTTTGGTAAAATAAGTTTTCTGAGGTGGTGGATTAGTCTCTTATAGCATAGGGTAACCTAAAAAAGGATTCTAATGATAGATGGATAGTTGTTATTGGACAATCAAGAGGTCTAACTTTCGAGAGTAGGAAGCCCCATTTTGTTAACTTTGTCCAAGGAAGTAGAAAGATGAGTGGTCAGACAGGAGGATCAGATGCGCATGACCTTACTGAAGTGATCTACCATCATTGTGGTTGGATAAGACAATATCTTCAACACTCTCCCAAACCATTAGTATAGTTTTTTTCTTAAGGAAAGATGGGAAATGTATAGAGATTATACAAGAACCCAAGACAGATGGTATTTGATAAAGCAGCTAGACATAGTTAGAGTGTGCAAAGAGGATATTTTACATCTTATCAGACTAAAAGTTGTAGTTCTAATAGAATATGTAGAAGAGTTAGTGGATGTGGTGCCTCTAATAAATAGAACCCATATTAGCAGTGTGTTGTAACTCAAGGTATTTATACAGCTTCATGAGGAAGAGGTTCAAGACAACTATATGTAGTCTAGCATACACTTGTGGATAGATAGGTTGGACCATCAATAGTGAGAGGTACTATTCATGTAGCTTCTACATTATCCAGTGCTTTGTTTGATACTGGTGCCTCTAATTCCTTTATATTTATAAAACCTGTTGATGGTTTGAGTTTGGCGGTGGAGTTTGTGAGCAGAGTAATGATTATAGATACATATTTGGGAGTACATTCTAGATACATCTATATGTTCAAGTGATATTCTCTTAAATTCGGGGAGTATCATAATCTATGGGATCTCTTGATTCTTGGCATGTTGGGCTTCATCCTAATTATGGGTATAGACTAGCTAGTCCCATACCAAGCCCATATAGATTTTTATCAGAGGGCAGTAATTTTTATGTCTTATAATGGTGACTATTATATTCACAATGGTGACTGGGATATCCAGGCAGGCCAAGATGGTCCAATTACATAGAAATTCGGAGACCTCATAGCCTAGGTTTCTAGTTTATTGTGGGATAATAGAGAAGTACAGCATGATATCTTTATATCAATAGTGGAAAAATTTTAGGATGTGTTTTCTGAAGACTTATTAGGACTGCCACCCTAGAGATATATGTAATTCATTATTGATCTCATGTCGTAGGATGAGAATGTATTTATTCTATCATAAAAAATGGAACTGATATTACATCAATAACTCATAACTTAGTTATAGTCGTTGGTGGATAAGGGATTTATTCATCCAATTATGTCACCTTGGGGATCACCTTTTTCAAATAAGGATAAAGGGAGTTTTCAATTGTGCATTAATTATAGAAATTTAAACCAAATGACCATGAAGAACCGGTATCATCTTATGTGTATTGATGAATTGTTTGACTATTTAAGGAGAGATTGTGTGTTCTTGAAGATAAAATTGATATCAGGGTATCATAATCTGAGATTTTTGACTTATTATGTAACAAATACTGCTTTCAAGAGTAGGTATGTCCGTTATTTGTTTTTCATAATGCCGTTTGGATTGAAAAAAAAACCTATAGTGTTTATGGCCTTGATGAACATAATCTATAATCTATACCTAGATTTGATTGTGTTAGTTCTTGTGGATAAATACATGGTGTACTCCAAGACTCATAACAATCATGTCCAACATCTTGGCATCAAAGTGAGTACACATAGAGAGAATCAGCTATATTCCATGATATCTAGGTGTCTGTTTTGGATCAATCAGATACACTTCATGGTACACATCATATCACATAATGGTGTTTAAGGGGATCGAGAAAAAGACTAGGTAGTGTTTTCTTGAAATCTTCCCAAGATCGTGTTCGATATCTGTAGATTTTTGGGGTTAGAATTATATTATCATAGGGTCATCCGGAACAATTCTCATTTTTTATCACTGCTTACAGGCTTGACTAAAAAGGGGATAAAGTTTGATTGGTTAGAATCTTGTGATATGTCCTTCTAGGTGTTGAATAAGAACTTAACATTAACACCAATGTTGATCCTTCCAAAACTAGGTGAGGAGTATGTGGTGTATTGTGACACTTCTAGGATTGAACTAGGAGTTATGTTGATGAAAGGAGATTGAATTGTGGCATATGGGTCTCCGAAGTTGAGGCCACATGAACAGAATTACCATATTCATGACCTCAATCTTTTGGAAGTGGATTATTCTTTGAAGTGTTGGTGTCACTATCTAATGGGAGAGAATTTTATTATGTATATATACTATAAGTGTTTAAGGTACATATTTTTGTATAGATATTAGAATCTTTAGTAGTTAAGAGAGTTGATTATATACATTATTGTGATTTTTAGCTAGAATTTATGTCTGGGAAAGAAAATATTGTAGTTGATTTTTTGAGTAGGAAGACTCGGACTCAGTAAATTTAGGAGTCTAGTACTGAGTAGAATATGATTGATTTTCTGGAAGAGATGCACGTGGTGGTTCAGGAGAACTAAGAAAAGATAAATCAAGTGTCATTTTCTATGGAGTCTACACTTTTGAGATCTATTTGAGATTCAAAGTATGTGGATATAGAGTGTTTGACCTTGAGGTAAATCCTTGAAGGTGGGGAGACACCTTCATATTGGAAAATAGATAAGGATAAGGTCATCTATGTCAGGAATTGAGTTTTTTTTCCTACGAGCCTATGAGACAAGGTCATGTGGGAATTTCACACCTCAAAGTGGGTAGTAAATCTAGGTGTGACCAAAATGTACCATGACTTATGAACATAGTTTAGGTGGTTGGGGATAAAAAAGTAGATAATAGGTTTTGTGACACGATGTTACAAATGTCAGCAGATTAAGGTAGAGCATAAATTAACTAGAAGTTTTTAATAGTTGTTACCTATTCCTAAATTGAAGTGGGATGATGTGATAATGGAAATTGTTGTAGGTCTCTTGAAGACACCAGGGAAGAATTATGTTATCTGAGTTTTACAATTTGATAGGAAAAAGTAGTGTATTTCTTTCTAATATAGTAGACTTTCTCACTGGAGCAGCTTAGAGATTTGTATGTTTGGGAGATATTCTATCTACATGGGGTTACACGAACTATATTTTCATACCATGACTCACATTTTACTAAATGATTCTGGCATGGATTGTAGAAATCACTCAATGTACAAGTATTATTGAGTATGTATTTTCACCCATAGATAGATGGTCATTTGAAGAGTACTATATAGTTTCTTGAGGATATGTTGCAAGAATGCATATGTGACTTTAGTGGATCTTGGGAGAACCACTTGTCTTTAGAGATGTTTTCCTATAATAATAGTTATAAAAAACTATACATATGGAACTATATGAGGCTCTTTATAGTAGTCCATGAAGAATTATTCTATACTGGATTGAGGCTGGTCAGTTAGAGTTTTTGGGACCAAGTCTAGTGTAGGATACATCAATGTGGGGTCAGCTAATTTGAAACGTATGGCTATGTCTCATAGTATGAAGAAGTTATAAGTTAAAAGATAGATATGGGCCCTAGAGTTTATAGAGGGTTATCATGTTTTACTTTGGGTGTCACCTAGGTTGGGTCACCATAGGATACGAAAGTAGGGAAAGTTGGCGCCCAGGTTCGTTGGACAGTTTGGGTTAGTGGAGAGAATCAGGCCAGTGGCATACCCATTGGCTCTTCCACAGTACTATAGTACTATGAAGGATGTTATCCATGTATCAAAACTATGGTGATATCATCCTGAATCTTCTCATGTGATCGAGGTGGAGGATGTTGATCTTGAGATAGATTCATCCTTTGAGAAGCATCTAATATGTGTATTGGATTGCATGGATAAAGTGTTGCAAGGAAATATTGTGTTGATAGTTTGTATATTGTGGCAACATGGGCATATACAAGCAAAATATTGGGATAGGGATGTAGATATATAGGCTCAGAGGAATGATATTTTTGACTCAGGATATTAGAGATGATTGGAAATGAATCACAAGGACGATCTATTATAAGGTGGGGAGATTGTAAGATCTCATCTTTTTCGGGTACTTTAATCTCAAAGTTCTTTTATTTATTTGATCCTTTGTTAAAGAAAATGATATAATTTTCTGGGATATATGCTTTTTTTTAACTAATGGACTCTAGGTATAAATGGGTTTAGTGTTAAAAATGGGATTGTGATGAGTCATGAGGATTTAAAGGGAAATGGGTAGAAAAATCAACTGAAGAAGATTTATATTCCTTGTAATGTGATTACACATTTTATAATTGTTCAATGGTTTTAATAAAAAATCTAAGGAAATACATGTTTTTGGACAAAACCATAAAAAATTATTACATTATGTGTAACTAAATTATGCACCATTTAAATGCCCAACCAGCAGTTTTAAATTAGTTATGCAGCTGATTTTTATTGGAACCCACTACATATCTACTCTACTCAAACTAGGGAGACACTCCATGTGATTTTGGAGTTCCAAACACCCTTTTGGACTTCCCATTCATGTGATCAGAACAGTATATGTCTTCTTGGATGGATTTTTTATTTCTCTTCCTTCTTCTCCAAACCATTGTAGTGAAATCCATTGGAAAATTAGGTTTTCGGTTTTGATCTTGATGAATCTTGATATAGGAACCTCTTTGCAACCATCCTCAACTTTCCCCAAGGGCATTTTCCATTGTAAACATTGTTGGATCTTCGGTTAAAGGTAGGTGGTCTAAAAATAAATTCACATAGCTTTGAATTAGATATCTGTATACAAATTATAGAATTTATAGAATTCTTTAGAAATTTGAATTCCTAAATTTGATAATTCAATGTGGGAAACTGATCTGTTGAATTATTGTTAAAATAAATGATTGATTGAGCAATTAATCATGAGACTAAGGTTCTTTGAAAATATATAATTAATTATATAATTAATTATGATATTTAGGGATGGAGATTTAGATGATCAATTGGGGGATTAATTATGAGATATTAAATTGGTTAAATTAAGATAATTAATTATGTAATTAATTATGTTCTCTTGATATTCGGATATAGATAATTGATTATGAAATTAATTATGAAGATTTGAGATTGATAATGAGATAATAAATTTGGAAAATTAATTATGGGTATTCATTTGTGAATATTGATTGGTTAGGAGTTAAATTGATTAATGGTTTGATAACTTAATTAATTGGAACATTAATTAAGGGGAATTATGTGTTTAATTAATTCTTGTATTAGTAAAGGAAACTATTTTGATAAATAATTATTTAATTAATTATGTGAGTGATGTAATGGGAACATGATCATTTAATAGATAAGTATATATAGTAACGTGGTCTTTATAATTATGAGTAAAGGAATAAAAACACAGTCATTTAATTGAGAATAATACATAGTAACATGTTTATTATACTTATGATTAAAGGAATGGTAACATGGTCATTCAATTGAGAAGTATACATGGTAAAATGGTAATTATACTTGTAAATAATAAAATGGGTACATGGTTATTATTTTGTGTGATGTTTTAATGGTAACACGGTCATTCAAGTATGTATATAAAATTTTTAACATGGGAAATCTAGAATAAACTAAAAATTAGTAACAAATGTACTCCAAGTTATGTCCTCACTTGAGAATACATAGTGCTCCAACATAATCTAAAATAGGTATTAAGATATGTTATCACTTTTGAATACATTGGGATCAGGCATGAGATGAAGTAGGTATTAAGATATGATATTAACTAGAACACATTAGGCTCTAACATGAGCTGAAACTTGCAAGTGGTATGGGTTTTTTCAAGAGAACTATAGTTAATGTGGTTAAATAAAGAATAAATGATAATGAAATAATTGTTTACTTATGAATTTTATTTTCTTTCTTTATAGAACTTTATGCACTATTATCATGGCATGTTTCTGCTTTAGTTGGATATTGTATTTACTTTTTTATTTACTATAAGATATTGGTGTTGTTTATTGTTATATATTTCTTTTTCTATTGTATATTATTTCATCCTGTGTATTAATCTGATCAAATATGGTATAGTATCCCCATGAATGACTTATCAGACCCTCAATAAAATTTAGTAGCCTTTGGTATATAAGGAGGCGCACTGGAGGACAAGTGACTAACTAACTCAGGGAACTAGTACATGGCACTTGGGTCGAGACATTACAAAGTCCTACTTCATTTCCCACTCCGATTAGAAATGTTTTTTCATAAAAAACTATATTTTCTAAAGAATCAAATAAATCTGTAAGCTTTTAAAATTTATTTATTAAAAGACATATTTACACATTTTTCATTTTTTAAAAAAATTAATGGAATATTCATATCTTTTTTAGAAAAATGAACTTTTCTATACTTTTTAACATGAAAAATGAATGTTCCTTATAGTAGTTATGAAATTATCTACCTACATTACCATCATTTCTTTGAAGCTTACTTTTTATGTTTAAGAGGATATTTTTAAAGATAATTTTTTTAAATGTGATTTTTAAAGAACTTTTTTTTCAAAATTTTATTCAAATTAAAAAAAAATATTTTCCTCAGTAATTATTTTTAATATATTTTTATGGAATTTTTATTTAAAAATTAAAAAAATCATAATTATTACTCCAATTTTTATATACTGATATCGTCCTTATTCTTCCTTTGGATGGTCTATGATTTTTTCATTAAGGATAATATTTGCATTCACTTCTTTGATTTATTTTTTGTGTACATTAACTTCCCCTTAAAATATTTTCTTCGATGTGATCATTAGACATTGAATTTTTCCTAAATATCCATATAATTTATCCTATATATGATTATTGGTTAAATATTATCGGATATCTATATATGGTTTTTTTACTTTGAAAGTTATTTTTTTGATTTTGGGAATATTGATAAATATGTATTCTTTACAAAATACTGATATTTGATGATAAGGCACAATTCACATTTTTAAATTAATTATTTGACATATGAGGAATACATTAGACCTGAAGTGATGGATGGGTCTAGTATAATATAGAACCTCAATGAATCGGTAGTTAACATGGGATAAATTTATTATTCTAGAATTAAACAGGTTTTTATATATAGTTTTTAACTGTCTTGTGAAATGTCTTGACAGTAGAGGTATCATGATTCTTGAGATCGTGGTGTCTAATAATTAAGAATTTCCTTCATTTAATATTAATTTATTATTATTCATGATACTTTAACTATGAAAAAATATATGGATTCATTTAATTCTCATTGTATTTATTAAATAGTATGTGTTTTCAATTATTTACCTTTCCATATTGATTATACCTTATCCAGATATTTAAACAACATGTGTGTTCTGTTATTTACCTTTCCATATTGATTAATCCTTATCCAGTTATTAAAATGAGATATTTGTTCATTTATTTCAATTTTCATATTGATTATTCTTCATCCAGTTATTTCTGTTTAATGTGTTTTTAATTATTTACCATTCCATATTAATTATTCATTATTTATTCGTGATATCTTCTATTATACTTAACCCTTACTGAGCATTTGAGATCAAACTTATTTTTTTATTTTAAACAAAAATATAAGAAGAGTATTGTGAAAAATATGCAAGGATCTGTTAATAGGGAATAAATTTATTCTCAAAATGAAAATAAAATTTATGTTGTAAATGGTGTATTCAAATGTAATATGGGACTCAGGTATATATCTAGTTTACCAAGACTGCTAAATTGTTCATTCATTTGGGATGTGAATACCTATATCTTATTCTAATGTAATGGTATTAGGCTCTAGATCTAGGCAACTGGGGTCGGGATCCCTATAATAACTCATATCTTTCTTAGTTTAACCCATCGGTAAATCTATTTTTACCTTAATAATGTTAATTAATTTTTACTATTTTCACTATTTATTACGGTCAAAAACTATGTTGACCTTACTAGGTGATATAAATTTTTTCATTCCAAATATGGAATCTTTTTTACCAAATTTTATTACATAAGTGGAAAAAATTATTTAAAATTAAACCTGCATGGACAATGAGAAAACGGGTTTTGAAGAAATTTTATTTCTCAAGCCAAGGATGATTTTATATTAACTCTATGGCTAATAATAATCACTGTATGAATATCAATTAATATTTATTTATATATAGTATATAATTTTAATATAAATAATTCTTCATTAGGGATTATTTTTAACTAAATAAAAAAAATAAGCATTATAAACTATAAAACATTTTTCAGAAAAATTCCATTTTAAAACCTAAAAACAAACATATACTAAAATCCAATATAAAGTAAATTAAAAATAAATTAATTGGATTTAATTTAACTATGTAATACTTATTTTACTTTAAATCATATTCAAAACTTAATGGTACTTTGAAATTAATTCATTTATTGAATAAAAATGACATTTTTCCAAAAATCGGTATTTTTTAATATTCATCAAAAAATCAATATTTTATAAAAAATAAAAAAATTTCACCCTAAGTCATTTTTTTATCCTTCTTACAAAATTTAAATTAATTTTTTATAAATAAATTTCTAAAATTTATAAATTATTCTTTTAGATAAAAACCTTATCCGAATAGAGTTCAGTTAAACATGTTTCCTTTTTTGTATAAAAATTAATTAATATTTATATAATGAATATAACTATCTAATATATATTAATAAACATGATAATGATTTATTATATCATTACCTGGGTTGTTCCAACTAGTTTTACATAGAATAATTTGTGATTCAGTAATAAGTGTCTGGTTTCTGTCTTGATCCACCTCCCCTTCTTATTCATCATATAGAATCTAAAATACCAACTTCTAGGTCATTACACCCATATATTCACATCCCAAAAATCCATTTTTAATTCTAAAAATTCCTCAACATGATCCTTTTATCGATCCAAATATAAAAAAGAAAAAAAAACATATATTTTCTATAAATAATTACCTAATTTTTAAATGCAATTTTATATTAATAATTTTCTTAAAACATTATTAATTTAATTAGAAAAAATGATTTCATATTTTCTTTTAAGCAGAAAAAAATTAATAAGACCCCAGTTATATTAAATTTGTAATTAATTTTATATTGAAAAACCTTGGAGCTATGTTATAACATTAATACAACAAAAAATTAAATATAATAAAAGTGATAAATTTTCAAAATATTATAAAATATTTGCACAATACTAAAGTGATTTGAATTTATTAGTCCCACAGTAGAGAAAATACCATGAGAGGATTTTACATCAGGTCATGGTACTTTTAAACAAATTCATTACTAATCATGTTTTTTCATGAGATAGTATTCACATTTCTCTTTATCACTTAGTATTATTGAATTAACATAAACAATTACAAGAGACACATATGTTTTTTACTTGGTTCACATACTCATGGATAAATCCATGGAAAATACACATAGATATGTAATATTATACAAAAACTATTTGAAGCATATTATTTTTTACTTGTTTGAAGTGGACTCGTTAGCCCTCCATGTTTACTATAAAGACACAGACTTAAACATTACAGAATCTTGAGTTAAGTCTTCACAATGAGGATATTTTCAAATTTAGAGCTCTAAAAAATTATTCCATAACTCATACATAAGAAAACCATAGAAATACAAAGTGAACACTTCCAATAGTATCCATTTCTTTCATAAAACAGCAAATTTTAAAATGAAACATGGTTTCTTTTCATGTTTCACCATCATAACTTTTTCATGATCACATCATTGATTCTATTCTCCCTTAAATCCTTTGAAAAAAAATTCTAAAATTTGGGATGATCACAAAAATTTAAATAATGGATATAAAATAAGGAATAAAACCGTTAGTCTATTAATATTTTAAATTCATGAAAACCCTTTCGAAAAACATACTTTTCACCCATAAAACATAAAATCTTTAGCTTACCTCATGAAATAAAAATATTCTTATAAAATTTCATAGAAATAATACAACATAAATGTGACTTTTGGTATTCATATCATACTTACATTGTATCATTCACAACTACATAGGGATTAACCTTCATAGTTACATTTACAATACCCATCATAGAATATTCCCTAAATCTCTTAGGAGAAAATTTTCCATTTAACTGTGTCTCATTACACAATACATTGGAGAGCTATCATGGGCTCACTCATAATCAGTTTATCATGGAAACACCCATATACTTAATCAATTCCCAATAACCATAACATAATCATAACAAATAAACCATGCATAAAGGAAAAAATAACATTTTCACTTTGAAATCACATTTCATATTTATAAGTCGTGTTCTCATAAATGAGAACATATTTTTTAAAATAAAATAGTAAACTAGTAAAGTAAACATCAATACATGGTATATATATTAAATTTATAAATTCCATTAATGTTGTATTTGTTTAAAAACATTCCATGTTATTGAAATAATCAATCCATTTTCAAAACACAATTAAAACATTTAAAAAGAAGATTTTTGAATTAAAGATTCCTATACCACATCAAAAAAATTTAAAGAAATTATAATTTTAAAAAATTCATGTACATATAAATAATTTCTTAAAACCTTTTTTAAAACATGAACATTAAATATAAATATTTATAAGAATAAATCATCAAAACCTTAATATGAGTTTTGAGTTAAAAAGTCTCCTACCATGAGTCTGACTCATCATGTATAATCTTTATAATTCAGAATAACAAAATTAGGTTAATTTATACTTGATATAGAACCTTTTTTATTTTTATATTCATTTATATCACTTATTAAAATGTCATAACAATTATATATTTATTTAAGCTCATATCAGATGTTTTGTCGTTATTCTGTGCTTGAGTCAAAAATGAACATTGTACGATACCAAAATTACATGTGGTCATAAGTCCATAATATATAAAAGAATATTAATGAAATAATTATCACATTTATTTATACATTATAATTTTAAATCAAATCATTAATTATGTTTATGAAAAATGATTGATGTTATAATCATAGAGATGGTAGGTTGTACATACGTATGAGTAATGTTTCCATTTTTCATTGATCATTATGAAAATAATGTAATTATTATTTTATCTATTAATAATGATAATAATATAATTAACATCATAATAATAGTTTAAATATAATTATATATATCATACAATTGATTTGGTGAATAAAAATAATTTCATCGCTTCATAGAGGTGATAGTTCACACGTACGCACGTATGACGTTATCATTTTTATGTGCATGGAAAGTAAGAGAATATTTGATATATTATTATATTATAATGATAAATATGTCATTAAAGTAATATAAAAACATTATTTTCATCATTATGGCCAGTCTTGAGATACGGTAATGAAGAATGAACTATATTGGTCTGTGAGGCGGTGGTCTGCCATACACACGAATGTAATGTTCAATTCACATTTGATGAAATTGGAGATTTATTTGGGTGATGATATTAACATAATAAAATCTCATTATATTAAGTATATATGTGTTTTTATTTAGTTATGGGTGAATTATATTTAAAGTAAATAGAAGAATAAATAAAATAAAAACACTTAAATAAAAACATTAACATTCCTTTGAATGATCACACTTCTAAAAACCTTAACACCTCTAAAGAGGGTGTTCTGACTTAAATAAGTCCTCAAGAGTGTGTGGATAAATTATATTAAGGGTTTTTTTCAGATATTCACCAAACCACAAGGTTTTGGAAGTGTGAGTAATAGAGAGGAATGGGTACCTTTTTATAGGAGAGGGGAGGGAACCCTTGGAATTATTAGAAGTTTTAAATTAATATAAATTCACTTTCAATTCCAAATGGTCCCAAAATGATTTATTTATAAGATAGGATGATTTTTTTCAAATAAAAATCATAAAATTAGAATTATATTGGATTTGAATATTTTTAAATTCTTATCTTTTTGTTTTAACCCCTTTTAAATCTTACCATTTTATTAAGTAATTTACACTTTGAGAGATAAAATAATTACCAAATCATGAAAAATGACAAATGAATGAGTAATTAATAAAATTTTTCGAATTGTATAAACTTTTTGGTATAATATTGAATTTTAATAAATTTTATACCGTTTAATTAATTATTTTATATTTCAAAATATGAATTATGTTAATTTTGACATAATTCATTACATGAATTTTTTTAAAAATCATAACATCTTGATTCCTTTGAAAAAACTAAATTAAACCAATTATAAAATTTCATATTCATCCATAAAATTAATGTATGAAATAAAATATATCAAATTATATTTATTTCAATATTATTAATATCATGTATTTGATTCTTTCTTTAATGAATCTATTACTAGATCATCTTTTGTGTCACAATTAAATTTAATTTTTTAATTTATAAAAATTATAAATAAATTACCATGATGTAGGTAATATTTTTATATCTCTAAATAATATTTATAATTTAATATACCCCTTATATAACTCTATATTAAAATAATTTACTTTTTAAAAACAAAAGAATAAAAAATGACTATTCATTGAATATAATATTATAAATGCATTAAAGTCATCCAAGTGGCTCCAAGTGCTCCTAAAATCAACCAAAATATGATCATGGTCGGAATACCCTCATCCAATTAAATTATGAAAATTTTTAGGATATTTTTATATTATTACAATATTATTTTTACTTTTACTTACCAAATTTACCTTCAATCATGGTAATAAAAATAAATACTAAAGTTACTATTCAAAATGTTTAAAAATAAAAGGGAAATATTGAAATAATTTAGACCTTATGATTTAAAATATGGAATCAATTTTTTCAAATTAAAAATTTATAAGTTTTATTAATTTATTTAAAATTAATCACTATTTTCATAATGAGAAAACACGTTTTCTAAAAGTAAAAAACCATTAAAAGATTGACATGCATTTATATCTAATTTTAATGTAAAACTACTTCCAATTACCAAAATTTTATTAAATAAAAAAAATATATAATTATACTTTAAAAAAATTAAAAATATAATCTATCAATAAAAATAAATTAGACAAAAATTTATTTTTGAATTAAAATATAGTATTTTTCACTATTCATTAAAAATGAATATGGTCATAAAAATACCAAAAATGTATCCAAAGTAAGATTTTATGCCCCACTTACAAATAATAAGTTTATATTTTCAAATAAAACTTATAAAAGTGTCAAACTATATTTAAAATGGGTTCTCCAACAAAAGGTGGTAAAACTACATTTTTAGAAAAACACTTATTTTATCTGTAAAAATGTATTTGTTATTATATAATTTTTAGAAAACATATAGTATAAATTTTAAACATTAAATTAAATATATTACATATATATATAATTAATAAAATATATAAATATTTATATTATTATTTTATAATATCTCTTAATTTCAATAAAAAAAGTTTTTTAGAAGAAACACATCCTTTATATTCAATAGGTGTTTATTTAATTTCCTAATTAATTTAGTAAACAATTAATCATTATATAAACATGTGTAAACCATATTTTCATAATTAATTTAATTATTTTCATTCCCATTATTCAAATGGATATTTGATAACTATCATATTAAATAATAATATTAAATTTTTCATTTAATCAAAATGTGGTGTATCATGTATGATATTGAACATGGTGTTTCCATTTAAAAACTCAAGATGTTACATCCCCCTCCCCATTTTTAGAAATTGTTTCCTCAAAATATCTGTATTGGGTCGGCAACTAAGGTATGAATTTTCAAAATACTTTTATTGTAATCCTACATCAATAAAAGAGTAATAAAACTACCACTTTAAAAGAAAGAAAGGAAAGTAAGGAGGTCACATCAGATAAAAAAAATACTTGGATTACATGTATAAAAACATGGATAAGGAAGAAAAAATAACCATCATGTTCTGAGGGAGAGTGATAGAAAACATGATTAGGAGAAATTTGATAATCATAAAACCACAAACTTATGCTGGGTTAAATGGTATTTAATTTTGTTGTAGGAAATTTACCAGGAAAATGTTTTTGTTTTACTATCATCTTCATAAATTTGAGTAATTATATTACAACTTAGAATAGGAACCTAAGGAAATATACTTACTTGAATAGTATATATTCATCCTTTAAAAAAATTATACCACAAACCCATCTTTTTCTCTAAATAATGGGTATTTAAGAGGATTTTTTATGACTTAAACAGTAGAATCCACTTATATAGAATCATGTAATCCTAAAAATTACTATATATCCATCCTGTCTTGAAACATTAACTAAAACCAAATATTTTATGATAATATCATATAATTCTCCCAAAATAATAAACCATTGAATGATAAAAAATCACTTTTAATCTCCAAAATTCAAAATTAATACCCAATGTCCAACATAAACCATTTGATAAATACTTTTCCTTAAAATTACTCAAAAATATTATAACTAAGATTAAATCACAAAAATCTGAGGGATTTAATCAAATAATCCTTAAAGAGAAGATCAAAATATTAACTCCAAATAACATCAATCACTCTTAATGTCTCATACCAAAAATATAATTTCCAAAATCACATATTCTCTAATATAGTTTAATCATTTCCATAAATTACCTGAATCATCATAAGTCCAAAATAAAAACATAGATTGTTCCAAAATAAAACCCAACCATTACTCCTTAGATGAAATCCCATAGTATTCTATTTTTCTTAGGCATATAGATATAGGGTTCCCAAAATAGCGAACATCTTCCAAAATGAAATTTATCACATAATTTAAAAATAATTTTTTGATACCTAATATATCCATTTGAAAAAAAATTAGTTCGAAAAATCAAATTATAATTTTTTTCATCAACATTTTAACTAAAAATATAAATTCATACTAAGCAGGGACTTCATATAGGCCAGTGGTAGGTAATAAATCCTTGTCACACTTTAGTTATGGGTTCGATTCCTACAGCCTTTTCTAAAGTGACAGGTAGCCACCCTTCATGTGGGTTGTCCATTTTATAAAACTATATAGTTTTTATAAAATTCAAAAAATGAGATAAATCCTCAAAAACAATAATAACATGTTTTAACCTCAAATGTTATTTCATACCTATCATTTTTTCATCCCAAAAAGTAATAACCTATATTTACATCAAAGGTGAATGTCTCCAAAAAATACCTTTAGTCGCCTTCAAAGTTAATAACATATTACCTCAAAAGGGATTGTAAGATATTAAACATATAATTAGCCTTAAAATTTTAAACTCGTGATGATATCTTTAACTCTTTAGAAAACATTAAAATCTATAAAGTTATCTAAATCATCCTATGATACCAATTATAAGGCTCAGTCCTTAAACATTACATAATCTTGAGGTAATTAACTAATTTGAATTTATTTCACATTGAAAATATTTTCAGGTTTATAGGCCAAGAAAATTATGCAATAACTTATACATAATAGAATCATATAAATATAAAGTGGAAACTTGCAACATTGTACATTTATTTCAAAAAACAGAACCTTTTAAAATGAAATGTGGTTTTTTTCATGGTTAATCATAATAAATTTTCTCTAATCCCATCCTTGACTCTACTGTCCCTTAACTCCTATGAAAAAACATTTCAAAAACATGGAATGAGTACAAAAAGCATAGTAAGGGATATAAAATCAGGAATGAATCTGTTGGTCTAGGAATATTTTAAAATCATGAAAATCATAATTTTCACAAATAAAACATAAACTCTTTAGTTTACCTCATTAAATAATAATATTCCTATAAAAATTCATATAAATAATAAAACATAAAGGTAAATTTTGGAATCTATATCATACTTAAATTGTAGCTTTCAAAACTACAAAGAGATTAACCTTCATGGTTACATTTGGAATATCTATCACAATATATTACCTAAATATCTAAGGATAAACATTATCATTAAACTCTGCCTCATTAAACAAAGAATTTGAGAGATATCACAGGCTCACCCACACTTTTTTATCAAGTAACCACCCATATACTTAAACAATTCCTACGAACCATAACATTATCATAACAAATAAAATATGCATAAAAGAAAAATAACATTTTTACTTTGAAATCTCATTTCATCTTTACAAGCCATTCACTCATAAAAGAAAAAAAATTAAAAAAAATATTAAATTTTTAAATGAAAAATCAATTATTTATATCAACATGAAAGTGAGAAATTTCATACAAGGCATATATGTTTAAAAACATTCCAAGTTATTGAAAAAATATATACATTTTTTGAATCAAAGTGTCCCATACCACTTGGAAACATTTGAAAGGAATTAAAATTTTAAAACATTAATTTCTATATAAATAAATAATTAAATCTATTTTTAAAACATGTACATTAAATATAAATATTTATAAAAATAAATCATCAAAACATTAAAATGAGGTTTTTAGTTAAAAATTCATTTACCTTGAGTATGACTTGTTACATAAAATATTTATAATCCTGAATAATAAACTTAGGTAAATTTATACTTTATTTATAACATTTTTATGTTTATTGTTCTTTTTATATCACTTATTACCATATTATAAAAATTATATATTTATTTAAGTTCATATCAGATGCTTTTTCAATAATTGGTACTTGAGTTGAAAATAAACGTTATATGATGTCAATAGTCCATATGGTCATAATTCCATCATCTTCGTAATAATATTCATGAAATGATTATAACATTTATTAATCTATTATACTTTTAAATAAAACCATTAATTAGGGTTATAAAAAATGAAAAACATTATAATCATGGAGACGATAGGTTGTACGTATACATGAGTAACGTTACCATTTTTCATTGATCATTATGGAAATAAGGTAATTATTATTTTACCCTTCCATAATTATCATAATATAATTAACATAATAATAATAATTTAAATATCCTTATATATATCATACAATTTTTGTGGTGAATAAAAATGATTCACATCACTTTGCGGAGGTGATAGTTCACACGTACTCACGAATGACGTTATCATTTTTATGTGCATAGAAAGTAAGAACATATTTGATATATTATTCTCTTATAATGATAAATATGTAATTAAAATCATGTAGAGATATTATTTCTATAATTATGACTAGTATTTAGAGATGGTAACAAAACAAATGGACTATATCGGTTCGTGAGGCGGCAGTCCGTTGTACACACAAATGAAATATTCATTTCCCATTTGATGAAATAAGAGAAGGATTTTGGTTATGATATTAAAAAAATAACACATAATTATATTTATAATACTTTATTTATTATTTCCTTATGGATGATAGATATTTAAAGTAATTTTAAGAAGAAATAAAATAGAAACACGTAAATAAAAACCTTACCTTTACTTCGGATGATCACACTTTTAAACACCTAAACACCTCTAAGAAGGGTTTTATGCCTAAAATAAGGCCTCAATAATGTGGGAGATATTATAGTAATGTGTTTTGGTAGATATTTTCCAAATAAAATGGTTTTTAAGTGTGAGTAATGGATATTAATGGGTTCCTTTTTATAGGAGAAGGGAGGGGAACCCATGGAAATATTAAAAGTATTAAATTAATATAAATTAAATTTAGATTCCAAATGGTCCAAAACTGATTTATTTAGAATATAGGATGATTTGGGGTCTAACAAACATCATACAATTAAAATTAGACAATTTTAAAATATTTTATAATCCTTATCTTTTTTAATCCCTTTTAACACTTATTGTTTTATTATGTAATTTACACTTTGAGAGTTAAAATAATTACCAAATCATTCCAAAAAGCCAATAAATGAGTTAATAATGATATTTTTATAACTATCTCAAATTTTTTGGGGTAATATTATATTTTTATAAATTTTATACTATTTAATTAAATATTTTATATTTTAAAATATGAATTATATCAATTTTGACACTATTCATTACATGAATTTTTTAAAAAATCATAACTTAATATTTGAAAAAACTACATTAACTAAATACTAACATGTTATATTCATCCAAACAAATTAATTTATGGAATCAAATATATCAAATTATATTAATCTTAATATTATTAATATCATTTATTTGATTCTTTCTTTAATAAATCTATTATTTCATCATCATTGTGTCATAATTAAATATAAATATTTAATTCCTCAAAATTGTAAATAAATTACAATAATGTAATTAATACTTTTATATTTATGAATAATATTTATATTCCAAGGTATCCTCTTTATAACTCTATTTAAAAATACTTCACTTTTTAAAAAACAAAAGTGTAAAAAAATGACTATTCATTGAATATAATATTATAAGTACGTTAAAGTCATACAAGAGGCTACAAGTGGTGCTAAAATAGACCCAAGGATTCTCATGGACAGAACAAACTCATTCAATTAAATTATAATAAGTGTTAGGTTAGTTTAATATTATTATAATATTATTTTAACCTTTAATTACCTGATTTACCTTCAATAGTGGTATTAAAAATAATAACTTAAGTTATTATTCATAATGTTTAAAATTAAAAGGGACCATTTACATAATTTGGAAATTATTATTTCATATATGGAATTAATTTTTTCAAATTCAGAATATAGAAGTTTTAGTAACTAATTTAAAATTAATCCCAATTATCAAAATGAGAAAATGGGTTTTTTAAGTAAAAACCATCAAATGATTCACATGACTATATATATAATTTCAATGTGAAACTACTTCCAATGAACAAAAACTGGATTAAATAAAAATAACATCATCTAATTATACTTTAAAAAAATTAAATCTAAGAATATAAATAAATTATACCAAAAGAATGTTTTGAATTAAAAAGCAATATTTTTCATTATTCGTTAAAAAAATGAATATTATCATAAAAATACCCAAAAAATTATCCAAAGTAAAATTTTATGCCCAAATTCTAAATAAGAAGTTTATTTAGTCCAATAGAAGTTATAAAATTTTTAAAAACTATATTTAAAATGGGTTCTCCATCAAAATTTGGTAAACTGTATTTTTAGAAAAACACTCATTTATCCATAAAATTGTTTCTGTTCTTATATAATTTATATAAAAAATATAAGATAAATTTTAAACAATTCATTGAATATATTACATATATATTTAATAAATAAAATCCTTCATGTGTGATTTTATTATTTTATAAACATACTTATTTTCATTAAAATAGTTTTTCAGAAAAACACACCTTTTATAGTCAATTAGTTGTTTTTTAATTACCTAATTAATTTGAAAACCATTTAATCATTATAATAAACATCTATAAAACATATTTTCATAATTCAGATAATTCTTTTCATTCCCACTATTCTTATTTCTATTCTATAACTATCATATTAAATAATAATAATAAATTTTTCATTTAAGATAAATGTGGTTTCTCATATATGGTATTGAACATAGTGTTTCCCTTTAAAAACATGGGTTGTTACATTTCGAAAAAAATTAAAACTGATAACACACTGCTCTCTCAACTAAAGTGAATTCACTACTCCTCTATAACAGTTTTTATATGACCTGAATTAGCTTTAAAATGGTTAACACTAAAATTAGTGTGATATAATGCAATTTTTTAATCATATTGATGAATTCCCATTTGTCTCTCAAGAACATATCTTCAAATATTCACTTACATTTAAAATCTTCTTCATGTAAAATTGATTGAATAATTTTTTTCATGTTCATCCTTTCTCTTAGTTTCCTCATAGTACACTATTCACTTTAATTTCTTTTTTATGGACAATTTAAGATAATTCCTTTATAGAAGAATTACAACTATATAGTTTCTTCATGAAGGATATTCCATGTAATTTATTCATGGAATACTTTTCATTATATAGTTTATTCACAGTATTCTTATTTCAATATAATTATTTTAATTAGTTTATTTCCCATAAAAATGGGTTTATTTACCATAAAAATGGGTTTATTTACCATATTATTCATCCAATTACTTTTTATCCATATAATTAGGTTTCTATGGGTCTATTTATAGAAAACATACCCCAAGAAACACTTCACATAAGATAAAATTTTGGACCTTTGAGTAAAACTACTTCAAATAAGATTAGATCTTCCTATTAAATATTTATGATGGATACATAATATTTTCTTTTCACAATATAAGAAAAAAATCCACTCTTTCACAAATTAAGTGAACTTTATATAATTACTTTATTTAACATAGAAAAATAATGATACTAATGTTCAAATGAAGAGGTCTCAACGTAATTCTTTCAAGTAAATATACCAATATAAACAAATTTCATGGAATCCAATCCTCTGTAAAATCCTTCAATTTTACTTAATGATTATTTTTTGGGATTTCTTCCCTTGGTATGGAATTTCCTCTATATAAATTATATGTGGTTTCACATAATTATGATGTGAAAATTATTCCCTTACTCTACCTTTTTTATGAAACTTCTCTACTGAATCCTAATATTTTTTTACCATTTAAAAATATACTCCAAACATTTTCAAAAACCAATTCTTAACAAACATATCAAGATTCATACTTTTTAAATATTTTATATTTTATTTCTATATAAATATAACCTAACTCTAAAAAACACTTTAGGTATTTTTACTACCAAGATTTATAGATGGGTTTGTTCACAACACTTTAAAGTCCTCAAGAAACAATTAAAGATTTAAGAAACCATTAACTCTCTATAAATCTATATTGAAATAGATGAGTCACATAACATGAACCCTAATACAAATTGATTAATTATTATCATATTAATAAAGGGTGACATGAAAATTTCCATTATCTCGAAAAATAATTTTTTACTCTTAATTTTGATAATTACATTTTACTCTTACAATGTTTCTATTTTTAATATTTATTTCTTCCCTACTATAAATTTATGTATAAATCTATATGTTTATATAGTTTTTAGTTTCACCATATATAAAAAATATATATAACTAAACTGAGTATATTTTTAATAAAAATATATTGACTTTCTATTTTTCAAGTTGGAGATATACACGGTATAATGGATGGAGATATACAAAGTATACTAGATGGGGATATAAAAATTATACTGATTTGAGATATAAAAAACATACTAGACATATATATATAAGTTATACTTGAAAGATATATAAATTTATACCAGAAATAGCTTTAAAATCTATCAAAAGAAGAATTATAATTTTTACTGGATAGAGATATATTAATACTACTACATGGAATTTTATACAAAGAATTATGATGGTGATAAATTTATTGACCATTAAATAAAGTGTTATTGTTATAAACCAATAAAAGGATAAATATTTTGAATCTGATGTCATTGAAATTTATCTACATAAGTGTATAATTGTTACATTTTTGATTTTGCTTTTTTAGCATCTATAAATAAGACTGAAACCTCAAGGAGAAGCAGGAATTAACTAGTAAGAAATATGACTATTTCCTTTTAATTTTTTAAATGTCCCATTATATATTTCTCTCTAATTTTTTATATTTAGATGCATTATCATAGAGAATTTTATTTTGAGGTTGTTATTATAAATTCATTATGATTGTCTATTGTGATTTTTTTTATGCTCATGATAATTGAGGTCTCCTATGTTTAGAGAAATAGAGTAGTGTCTAATTGGGTTAGTTGAGGGACTCCAAGGATAGGGAAATATATTTTTTCTATATCAGGATGATCAAGGGATTAAATGATTGGAAAAAAGACCTTCTGATGTGTTCTGAATTAGAGATACCTAAATTTGGTTTTACAATTCATTGAAGGTGAATATCTCACATAGTTGAAGTTCTAAAAGTTTTATTAAATCATTTTTTATATAAAATTATTAATATATATTGTGAATTTTGTGAAAAGTTTTTACTATATATTGTTTACATGATTCTTATTCTGAAAATATAGTCCATCAGAATAATTATTCCTTTGATTGGTATTCAATTAAACAATGTGTTATTAGGTTATAAAATTAATTTTTATAAACTAAAATCCACCCCCACCCCACTTTTAGTATTTATTCCATACTTTCTTATGAAAATAATAGTATAATATCATGGTCTATATATATTTCCTTACAAAAAAAATTAGTACAAAATTATATTTCTTTAAAATAGGTTTATCATTTGACACTTTAGATAATTTAAATCCTTGAATACCACCAAACTTTAATATTGTGGATTATGAATATTATAAAGATCATATGAAGAAATTTTTGATTAATATTATAGTCGATAATTTCATTATGATGAGTAGTAACTGTAAAATTTCTGAATATGAACTGATAGTTTTTAATATAGAAGAAAAGAAATGATATCAATTGATTTGTAAAGTTTGGAATACTTTTTTGTGCTTAAGGAATTGAATTATCTATAGTCAAAATTCTTCTTATGATATAACCAATAATATCTAGATAAATCTGAAAGTAACTCATTTTGGAACTTCTAAAGTGTAGGAAACCTGAAGATCTATACTTCATGATGATTATTCGGTTTTTTATTTCCTATCTTGTGATCCAGTTACTTAGGTGAATCCGTAGTTTATAGCTATTTTGAAAGTCTTACAATCAGTTATATAGAATATTAATCAAATTAAAAATTTATTGAAATTATTATTGATAATATTCTCAAATATTGGGAACCAAAGAAAATATCTGTAACTGATATAAAAAATCTAAAAAATATAATTTTGGATGACCTTATTGGAACTATAATGAAATATGAGAGTATATTGAAAAATGAATTATAAAAAGAAAAGAAGATGAATGGAGTAGATTTTTATTCTAATTTGTGAACAGTTGCAGCTTAGAATTCTATTCGTGGTGGAAATGTTTCAAAATAATCAATTTTTAAGAAAAAAGTTAAATATGAATTGTATTGTAGTTATTTAGTGGAAATTTAAAGTGAACTTACTTAAGTAGTGAAGGTAATTAATGAGATAGTTATCAAGAAATATTTTTTTATAATTATTTAAAGAATCATAAAGATAGAAGTGAGAAAAAAGATACTTCTATGATGTTCCGTTATAAGTGTAGAAAAATATGGAATATCATACCCAATTTTACAAGGTTAAAGAAAGGTGAAATAAATACGAATATATATTATAACGGAAAATGGAATAAAGACAAATAGGCTCTAGACACTTAGAGTAAAAGTGGTATAAACACATCTTTAAAAGTTCTTCTAGTATAATCTGTGATAGTTAGAATGTTGTTGTATTTTATACTAGTATTCTATAAAAAATTAAATTCTATATATACAATGTATCTTATGAATGTCTTAAGTATATAACTTTTAATGTAAATTAACCTAATATACTAGATGGTGAATTTGTTTGGACTTATTTAGAAGAAGAAAAAGTTATTACATAAGAAGATGGGTAGAGTTTTACATATTTTAAGGAAATGACTAGATATATAACTTTTATTGTGAAAATAAATTCCAAAGTATTAAAAACTATGATTATGAAAAATAATATCTTGTTAAATCCAATAATAAAATTTCAAAACTTAATTATAAATTTTCTAAACATTCAACAGTGTTATATAATAAATTTAATTCCATTTCATCTCATGATGATAAGAATTTTTTTATAAAAGGTAATTTTAATATACATAGTATGAAAAAAAACTATAAATTTTTACTTTTCAAAAGGAAAATTTTAAAAATCTTTACAGATAGTTGAGACCACATGGAAAAACTTCAGAAATATGTTATACATCAGAGAAGTCACATTTTCAGTTGAATTATTTTGATCTTGAAAATGAACATTTTTAAAAAAAATGAAAAATAGGGGGACATTTGAAAAATAAATTTTATTTATATAATTTTTTATCTTTAAATTTTCATAAATTTTATATTGATAAATAACTTGTGTTTATGAAACATAAAAAAATTGAATAGATTTGGATTCTAAAAGTTTTATTTTTTAATACTTCAGGACCCAAGAAACTGTGGGTACCAAAGACATTGAATTCCTTTCTTAGGAAGTAATTTTGACTACATTAGTTAAACTATATGGTAATAGATAGTGTAATTTCCTAAAATATTGCTGGAAACAAAATGTTCTTCTCAAAAATTCATAAGATTAAAGGTGAAAAGGTAACATTTAGAGATAATTAACAAGGGGAAACATTTTGAATTATTGATGTTTTATTTCTTGGCAAAGCTTTATTTGACATTGTTTTATATTTTATAGGACATAATCAAAATATCATCAGAATATTTCAATGATGTAATGAAGGTTACATTATGAACATTGGGAATGATAAATTAATTTTTCAATGTTTATATGGTAACTTCATTATTTTGACTTGTATACATTATAATTTGTATACATTAAACATTAATGATAATATTAACCAAATTATACATTGTTTAAGTTAAAGTATGATCAATATTTCTTATCGGATGGATGTTTAAGACACTATAATGTTAGAACTTTAGGAAAATATTATTTGAAAGGACCTATGACAAATTTACCAGATCTTAATTTAATTTATCAAAATTCTATGATATCTAGAAAAGTGATAAGTAGCATAAGTCAACATTTAAATATACTATTAAAATATCAACTTATGAATATTTATTGTTAGTGTAAATTGATTTATCTAGTCTAACACAAATTATATGTATTACAGGCAAACACAATGTGTATTTCATGGTTGATGATTAGACATGATATACTTGGGTATATTTTCCAATAAAGAAATCAAAATTTCATTCTTATTTCAAAAATTTTCTAGCCCATGTTAAAAAATTTAAAGACCTTCCTTCTATTACTACACAAATTGACCATGGTGGTCATTTTTAAAATTTTAATTTTGAAAATATTTTCAAAAAATGGCATTACACAAAAATTATCACCTCCTAGAATAACACAAAATAATTGTTTTGAAGAAAAAAAATAAATTTAATTCCTTAGAAAAATACAATAAATGTGTTTAGTGAATACTCAATTGCTAGAAAAAATGGCTGAAGGTATTAGTGATTTCATTTATACTATAAATTGAGTTTAACTTCAACCAATTCTTAATAAAACTTATAATGGGTTTCAGACTTAAATAATTCCAAAACTTTATTACTTTAGAGCTATAGGAGTTAAAGAGTTCGTTTTAGATACTAATGATAACTTATATAAATTTGACCAAAAGTTTATAATGGAATATTTATTTTCTATTCTACAACTATTGAGGCATGTCGTGATTTTAACAAAGGAAAAAACACTATTAATGAAATAGTTCATGTTATGTTTGATGAAAATAATCCTTTTTATTTCTAAGTTTCATGAAATTATGAATTCATATTTTGTTTTTAAAACTATTTTCAACCCATATAATAAAATTATTCATATGGAAGATCAATTGAATAAATTATTTCATAATTTGTGCCTTTTGAATAAATTAAAATAGCAATTGAAGTATAATATTTTACTTATCTATGTAATTAGTAAATCTTAAAAAATTATCCCACTAATAATATCATTAGATATGTTGATCATCAAGTCAAAAATCATAGTTCCTTTAAAAATAAATGTGAAAATTTTGAATTATTATCTCAATATGAAACTTAAACACCTAAAGAATCTTAGGTGATGATTTTTAGACAAAGTAAATAAAAAAAACTAAATTAATTTGAACAAAATAGAGTTTGGACTTGGTAGAATGACCTAAATATCATGATTTTATTATATTAAAATGAGTTTAACAAAATATCCATAATGAAAATAGAATCATTGTTAGAAATAAAACAAGAACTTTTTTAAGTTTTATAATCCAAAAGTATGTGTAGATTATAAAGAATATTTTATACTGGAAGCAAGAATTTAATCTTTTTGAATACTTCTATCCATTATATCATATCTAAATTTTACACTTTATCAAATGGATTTAAAGTGTTCTTTTCTTAAAGGATATATATAGGAATGATATTTTATAGAAACCCCATGGTAATAGAAAATGAAAAAATTCCATAATATTTATTTAAACTTACTAAGGAGCTTTATTGACTTAAAACAGATCCAAGAACATAGTATGATTGACTTAATAGTTTTTTACTTCAAAAACAATTTTTAAGGGAGCCACTGATTCAACTATTTTCATACACAAAATTTTTGAAGATACTATCATTACTCAAATTTATTTCAATGGAATTATTTTTTGTTCAACTCAAAAATCTCTTTCTAATTATTTTATATAAATTAGGAAATTAGAGTTTGAAATGAGCATGATGAGTGAAATTGTTTTTATTCTTGGCATTCGAATTTTTTAAAAACTAAAAAAAAATTATCTCTACAAGATTAGACTAAATATGTACTTAAATAGTTTTTTTACTATTTAAAGAGTATAATTACTCTTATTTAAAATTTAGAAACTCTTGATCTTGATGAAATAGTGAAATCGGTTGATCAAAAACTTTTTAGAGGTATGATTGGATGTTTTTTTATATCACAAATAGCATACCATATTTAATGTTTTTTGAATTATTTTTTGGTGAGATTTCAATGAAATATAAAATAATACCATATTAAAGTTGTTAAAATAGTTTAACATTATCTTAAAAGAACTTTGGATATGAGAAATTTTATTGTTTTGGAAGTGATTTTGACCTTATATTTTTTTTAAATACTGAATATTTTGGATATAAAATGGATATAAAAATGCATATGAAACTTTTCACTTCTTAGGAGAATCATTAGTATCTTTTACATATAATAAAAAAATGGCGACACATTCTATTATTGAAGTAGAATATATAACAGCTGGAAGTTGTTTTTCCCAAGTGTTGTTCATGCAAAACAAAGTCTTGGATTTTGGAATGATTTTTTCTAAAACATAAATTTTCTTATAACACAAGTGCCATTACTTTGTATAATAACCTAGAAAATCACTCACTAAAAAATCAAAAGGATATAATACACCCTTTTCGTAGGTATCAAACACAAAAAAAAAGATATTATTCTTTAATACATCATAATGTAAGACCAACATGATGATATTTTTACAAAACCTATTTATTATAATATAATTGAATATATTAAATAGAATCTTGGTAAGATCAATATAAAATAATCATTAATATAATTATTATTTTACATGTCTCACTAGAGTAAAAAAAATCATCATAAAAGTAGGATGACATTTTGTTGTTAGTTTTTTACCTTGGTTTCCTTCTTCTTTCTAAAATCACCGAACAAAGATTTCTTAGGGTGAGAGACTTAATTATTTCATTAAAATGACTTTCATCCAAATTTTCATCAAAAAAATTGTTTTCTTTAAAAAAAATTATATAGAAAATTTATAAAAAAATGAGAAATTTTTTTAAAGTAATTAAATAATTTCATGGGAAATTAAACTTTATATACTTGTTATTTTGTTATAAAGTTTTTAAAGAAAATTTTGTATAATATTTTTTTAACTTTTGATGTTTTACTGAAATGATAACATTCCAATAACCTCATATTTTATAAAAAATATTATTACAATAAAAAAAAGTTAAAAATAAAATACTTTTTTAAATTATTTTGACATCATCACTTTCCAATAGGTAATCATTGCAATTGAATCATCTAAAGTTCCAAGCATTTATCCATCTCGCTAATATATACAAAAAATTGGATTGAATCTTTTTCTCTCATTGGTGGTTTATGACAAGATCTCTCTCTAATCTAATTCTCCATTTTCTAATTTCTTTTGGATTTCATCTGGAACCATTAGTGTTTTTTTTGTGGTTTCTATGGTTTATTAGGGTGGTTTTTCAATTATAGACACTATGAAGGAAAGGCTGATTGAAATGATATTGATTGATTTTCATAACTCTCTTAAAAAATAATCAATTATTTCTTAAGGTTGGTAAAATAGATATATTACAATAGATCACTATGATTCTATTATCCTTGAATTATCAATTAATTCTATATCAGTTAAATTTTCAATGTCGTAGATGTCTTAAATATTGTTTCTTTTAGTTTTTTTGTAAAAAATCATATAATGAATATTAAGAATATGGAAAATTTTGTTAGAATGCCTTTATAAGAATAAGATTAAAGCCCACAAATATCCTGATATAGTAGGATATTTTATGAGATCTTATATAGAAAAATATTTTTTTTTCAATGAAAAATGTGAAATATGAATCATTTATCATCTGATTAAAATATTTTTGTTTCCATTGAATTCAATGTTTCGTACTTCCAATTATTAGGGATAGAGACACTATTAAAGATTAGAATATCTATGTCCTTGATCTTATTTGAAATATGATCATGTTCAATATCATTAATTTTATTGTTAAATATATCGAATTCATTTGTACTGGAAAATTCAAGCTCCATATTTTTATTTAACCAAAGATATTATACCAAGTTCTTGTTATGTTTATTAAATTTGAATACATAAAGAATGAAGTTGCTCCAATGAGATTAAAAAAATCCTACTTTATAGATGAAACATCCAATAATATGATTTTTTTTGTAACACCAGGAGATTTTATGAAATATTTTTTTCAAATAAATTTAATTTAATTGATAGCTTATGTTACACGTGACAACAAGTTTTAACCAATCATAATATAGTTTATAGTTATACCCTAGCTGATAAATTAGAGAATTTGAATAGAAATAACTAAATTATGAAAATTATATGGTTAAAATATGTATACAATAAATTCAATATCAATCTATTTATTTTAAATAAAAAGAAAAAACATTTTATGGTAAAGTAATGTTTTTAAAAAAATTGTTTTTATGAACACAATGTATTTGTATATTAATAAATTAAATTAATAACTTTTGTTGAATGATTTTGATGAAATTTATATATTATATATTCAATAAAATTTTTTATCATTCATCTAATATTTTTCTATCAATGGGATAAGTATTCATTTTTTTTATTCTTAAAAACTGAATTTTTTTAAAAGTGGTTTCATCATGTTTTCGGTACTTATTTTAAAATATTTTTTTTCAAAATTTTAAAAAGTTATTTAAAAAATGAAAATAATTTTTAAAATAATCATGTAAAAATTATCTTAGAGTGAATTTTCTATAATTTCCTAAAAAGTATTAATTTTATGATGAATAGTGAAAAAACTAATTTTTATTGAAAACTGTTTTTTCGTTTATAGTTTTTAAAAATATAAATTATATGTTAAAATGGTATAAAAAGTAAAACTGGTTAAATTATATTAATATTACTCTAATTTATATCAATTTAATCAATTCCATAATTAATATTTATAGAAGAAAATTTACACTGAAGATAACCATCTCTTTGGAAAACTGTTTTTTCATTATGTCTGCTGGTATGCTTTTTAATTAAATCCTACCACTTTTGTGAATTTAATTTGATAAAATAAACTCCATATGTTTAATTATAAAAATTAATATTATTTAATAATTTAATCTTAATTTTTCATCATAATTAGTTGTAAAAATATAAAAGTTAATTACTAAGATTATGGTTAAGACAAGTTTACTAGATGGTTAAACTAAAAAGAAAAGGGTTAAAATAACCTAAAAACCTGTATAATTCCTATTATATAGACATATTTTAACCATATCTCACATATGTTTCTATAATGAGTATTTTTTTCCTCATTATAAGAAATTATCCTGGAATCATTTTAAAATGTTGAAATATTATAATTATGCCACTCACCTCAATTTTAATAGGGAACCCCCACTCATATCCTATTCCCACTACAAAGGAATTTTCATTCAGAAAGTATCTTGAAAAATCCATTATTTACATACCTCCCCATGAATTAGAGTCCCTTTTTTATCATAAAACCATCCTAGAAAATATAGAGTTATAACCCTAAATAGGTTGTCCAAAGAAAAGATATAGTTCTTAACCACGTGTTTTCATATTATTTCTTATGATACATCCTTAAAATATTATTAAATTATTCTAAAATAATAATTCTAGTATCTAAAATATAATTATATTATATGATTTTAATTTCATAACACATATCCATCTCCTCTTCCATCAAATGGGAAATGAAACCTTTGATTGTGCGTACGACATACTACCTCGTCACAAACTGATGTAGTTTGTTTCCATCACCGCCTCTCATGGATGGATATAATTATGGAATTTATATTTATATAATATATTTATAACATAATTATAATTATTTTATTATAATTTCATATATACCTTCTTACCTTTCAATCTATTGGAAAATGATAATTTTGCTCATGCATACGTGTGGATTACCGCCTCTACAAAGCGATATGATTTTGTTTCATTTTATTTATGAAATTGATGGTAATAATTATATATTTAATGAATATATATGATATATATGATATAAAAAGGATTCTATAAAATCAAAATTTTTATTTATCTTTATGTTTTTCTATCCGTTGAGAAAATAGAAGCATTATTCATGTGTACGTATGGCCTAACGTCTACCTGAATGTTGTAATTCATTAAATTATCTATTACTTTTTTGGATGACTATAAATATTTATATAATGAATATATATGATATTTATATCATTATTAAAATTATGGATATGTTCTAAAAATGATAAAATTACATGAAATAAAACTACCCAACCAAAACATACATGAAAAAAAAGTTGTTATTACATGAAATAGTGATTTTAACAAAGAATAGTTAACAAACAAGTGGTAAAGGGTTATAAGTAAACCATATTCAGTATGTTACATATGATTATGGTTCTATAATATATGTATAATAAACCAATATATATTATAAAATTGGTACTAACTTGTATTATAAATTTGAGACTTAGGGTTAGGGATTTCTCGTCTCACTTCTATTTCTGGGAGACATATGTCGTATTCAGAAATTTTTTCTATTATGTGTTGTATATACAACCAATGAATTTAATTTATGATTATTTATATAAAAATACTATAATTTAATAACATATATATATATATGTGGGTTTATCTATTTCATGAGTATTTGATTCTTAAATTACCAAAGTGGTAAGATATTTTTTGTATCACTTTTATTTCAGTGGGACACATGCCATTTTCACCATTTTTATATTTTAAATGGTGTATATACTGACCATGAATGTATTTTATTATTCATATTATGAAAATTAATATATATATATATATCCATATAAATTTATCTCTTACATAGAGAATATGATTCAAAAGTAACCAAAGTGGTAAGGGTTTTATGTTACAATCTCATTATTTATCAGGTTAGTTTATGAATAAGATTTTGATGATAAAATATTATGTTCTAACTCCTAATAAATTTATGAATTTTCTTATTCTCGTTTTATTAATAGATAATACTCATTTTTACTTCATTTTCCTCTCTTTAATAACTCAACAAACTAAAATAATTTTTTTAAGGAAAATTGATTTTATTTCTCTCTTCAATCAAAAATATTTTCTATTCCATATACATGTTTTCAAAAAAGATTTTAAAAAATGTTATTTCTATTCTAAAATAATTTTTTAAATATATTTTTACCCATGTTTTAATTTTTAATAAATGGTCTAAAATGAATCTTCTTTTCATTTTCCGAGTGTGGAATTTTGGACTTTTTACTAAAAATGTGGAAGGATTTTTTGTGTTAACATGTATGACATGAATAAAATTTATCATATTCAAGACCACTAAATGAATTTAAGATTACTTTAAAATTTTAAAAGTTTATAATAAAATAAAAAAAATCATTAATATTTTGGAAATTTTTATATTTGAAATAAGTTATTTCAAAGTGAAAAGGGTATTTTCCTCAAAAATAATTGAAGTGGTCTTTTAAAATCATTTAAGATGGAATACTTTTATTTTTTCTATCCTTTATTATGGATATTATCCAATGATTTCATCCATATTATTTCTATATATGGTTTATGATTATGATAATAATATTTTTATAAAAACTGTTTTTTTTTCATGGGTAATGCTAAGATGAAATATTTATGAAATGTATTTATTTCTCATGAGATATGATATGATGAATGTTTAATGATCTTGTAGAACATATATTTTTTATTTAAATTATGTTATGGTTGTTCCTATAGTAATACATCTTCCTTATTATTTGGGTAATGATTAATAATCAATTATCACAAAGGGTATATATGAGGTTATCCCAATCCCAAATTGGGGTACATAGGAGGTTATCCAGGGCAAAAAAGATGGTACATGATAGGTTATACCAACCCAAAATATGATACATTGGAGGTTTTATAAATCCCAAAAAAGGCTACCCAGGAGGTTATTCCAATCCTAAAATATGGTACATGGGAGGTTATCCCTATCTCCAAGCAAGTACATGGGTGGTTATTCAAATCCTAACATAGTATGAATATCTTAGTGGATATACAAGAGAAAATATTTCCTATTCTTATGTGTATACCAAAAATCAATGCCCTATGAAAATGTGATTCTCTCATGGATTATGTTCTTTTATTCCTATATGATTCATATATTATGATCTTCCAAGATTTATGTCATGAATAATATTTATGATCTATGATATGCAATGTATTATTTTAAAAAGTGATTCTCATGTTCTCATACCCTTATGCTCATGTTATGCTGATATATCCCTTATTTACCCATACTAAGAATATAATATCGCCATTTATTATGTTTTATTTCCTAGTGATGAAGAATTGTATTATGCATGATATTTCTAATAATAGTACTAAATATGAAAAAACATAGTGAAAGATTATGTAGATATCTTATGAATTAGTTGTTTATTTTTCCATTTTTGAAAAGGCACTAGACCTATATAATTTTTGTGTGTATCATTATATTATATAATTAATATTCACATATTGATATATAATATTTTGTTATGAAAATTATGGTTCGTAATAAGCTTATTTTCATTCCAAGAAGAAGTTTATAGAAGAGGAAACTAAAGTCTCTTCAGCATAAGATATTTAATATCTTAAAAAGAAGGATCACAAAAAGATGAAGGATCCTAATTCATCTCATAAATCTATTAATATTACTTGTAATAAAGTTATGGTTAGTTCTAGTGAATCCTTTATTTAACTAATGAAAAATAAATAGTAAAATGATGAGGGTGGTATTATTTTCACCCTTAAATCTACTAAAGATAAGTCTTTGTAGGAAAAAGTATCTAAAAATATGAAATATGAATAGAACAGGAAGAGAAAAATGTTTAACAAAATAAAGTCAAAGTAGCTTAATATTTCCTCAAGGAAATAGAAAAATCTATCTTGGTTGAAAAAATGAAAAGGAAGTTGATCAGTCCATTGAAAATGATAAATGGAAGAAATCTTTTGACTCTATTATAAAGGATAAAGTAAATGAAGTTATTGAGATGGCTTTTGAGGTAAAATAAAAATTAGTGAATGAGGTTTCTGAAAATAATAATTTCAAAGAGTATAACTAGAATGATCTATCAAAAAAATTTAATAATAATTGAAACAATATTCTAAACCCTCAAATAGATCATCAATAACCAATGATTCTTTACTAAAATAATCATTAGTGAATAATTTTATATATTTAACATATTAGTCCCAAATATATGAAGATTTATCTATTTCATCAAAACGATAATCTAAATATAGTTAAAAACATGCTTCTACTTTAAAACTATTATAATATTTGTAGATTCAAGAAATACTTTCATTAAATAAAATTAAAGAGAAGAAACTTTACCTCCATGAGTTAGAGAATCTATTATACAAGAATTTTATAATTATTATAAACCTTATCCAACAATCACATGATCAAAGAGAATTTAAATGAAAATGAATTATTTAAATGAAGTAATAAAAACACCTTAATGGATTATGGAAATTTTTTATGACATTCAGTCTTGGTGAAAATAATGTTAAGGAAAAGTTGATGATATTAAACTATCAAGTTGTCTTAAGAAAATTTCAATGTTTTTTTTCAAATATTATTCATGTTAATGATTTTGAATGCAAAATTAACTGAATAGTTCATTGAGATGAAAAATATTCTAAAGTGGATGAATCAAACTAAATAATATGTCATGTTTTTATGATAAAATGTCTATAATAAAACGGTAAAAAGTCATTATCTAAATGTATAGATAGTTTAAATACTGATGTGTGAAAATTTTCTAGGTCCATTAATGATCTGAAGTATTTTTCTTTTCAAAATCTTACTAAAAAAATAAAATGTTTCTTTTTTAAGAGGAAATTTTTACAATGTTTGAGTATAAAAATAAGAAGATTGAGAAGTTGTAAAAGTAACTCAAAAAGATGTATAATATCATAAATAAACTCACCAAGAAATATTAAATTTTCTTGAAGTTTTAGTCATTGTAATATTAAACTTTATCCAATTACTTCACTACTCTAAATGATTCTTTGAATGCTTAATTATTTTATTAAATTAATTTATATCTCTCTAAAAATGTTTGTAGAGTTTTTTTTACCTTTCAATATCTATTTATACTAAAATTTATTTCTTGTAAATTTCTTTTCTAAATTAAAAAACAGGGAAATTTTTTATCGCTTCAAAGATTTGTAAGTTAGGGAGATTATATTATTATGTTTTGTTTCAGATTTCCCATTGGGTTGTTTATTGTGATTTTATAAAGGGGTTATATTATTGAGTTAAAATGTATCTATCTACTATTACTTTTGAAAATCACAATTCACATGTATAATGATTCTATTTATAATATTTATTTCTTACCTAGTATAATGTTGTATAAGAATTATTGTAGTTTTAAAGTTTTTAGTTTTAATGTAATAAGGAAATAAATTTTATTGGATTGAGTTTATATTAAATAAATATAATTATGATTTATATTTTACTAGATATAGATATAAAAAGTATACCAGGTGGTGATATATAAGGTATATCATATGGAGATATAAAAATTTTACAAAATAAGGATATATAAATTATACCTGATAGAGGTATTAAAAATATACTGGATAGAGATATGAAATGTTTATAAAATTAATATTTATATATTTTATAAGATAAAGATCTATTAACCTTACAATAAAAAATTATGCAAAACAGTATAATAGTACAGAACCTGGAGACCATCAGACAAAGTGTTATTATCTTAAACCCATCATTATATGAAGATTCTATATTTAACAATATTGAAACTAATTCTAAGAACAATTTGTTTCAACCATTATGATATTTTTATGCTATTATCTATACATAGGCCCATAATCTTGAGAATGAGAAGCAATAGACTTACATGAAATTTTAATCTTGTGTTTGATGTATTGAAACATCACATTGTTGAGTATAATTCAATTTTTAATCTTTATAAAGGTTGGATTAGAGCATATGATTATAAGGATATTATTATAAATTATCAAAATATTTCTATTGTGATTTTTTTTATCATTTTGATTAAGGGACCTTAGGGTTAGGGAGAAATATTTTTGTCTGGTTAGGTTGATCGAAGGCTCCCAAGGATAAGGAGATAAATTTTTTCCCAATTAGGATGATTGATGGATTCCAAATCATGGAAGATATACCTTATGATAGGTTCTTAATCAGGTATAACTTAAGTCAGTTCAAAAAACATCCTTATCACTTTTGGTGAAAGTGAATACCTCATATAGTGGAGGTTCTATAATTTTTTTATATCTTTTATTTATATAAAGTTTTTTATATTTCAACTGTGCATTCTGCGAAAATTTTATAATGTGTAGTATATAATTGTTTAATACTCAAAAATTATAAGGTACCTTATAAAGAATATTAATCTGATTTAACTTCTTTTAATCATGTTATTGGTAAGTAATAAATTTAATTTTTTATAAACTACAGTTTAGCCCCCACCCCCTCTTATAGTATTTCTTCTATACTGTCCTATGAAACAATTTCAACAATGAATCCTTTCATTCAACTCAATATTTACTTAGTTATTAACATACATTATAGACACAACATTTATTATCCACCATCAATCAATCTATCCCAAATTCAACATTGAATTATTCTCCCGCATTCATATCTTTTTAAAGGCACTCTCATTCTTTGAATATAATGTTTTATAAATCTATCCCCTAGTTCAAATAACCAGAAGTTAACTCTATGGTGGGTTGTATCATATAAGGGACTCAAAAACATTCCTCCTAGATTGGGGGTTCTATATTTTTACTATTTATTTATGGGGTCGACTGGAATTAATGGTCCATCAAATAATTCACAAATATATCCTCGGTTATATCCTTTAACATGATATATGTGAAATGGATTTGGGTAGGAATATATTTTACTTAGTAACCCATGCTCAAATTTATCCTGTATAAAGTATTAATTGGTTTCAATGTATTTTTTCATTGAGTAGTGGATAGGATTTTATTCTAAGGTTAATAAAACTTGAATTTTCATATTTGATTCATATAGGAAACATTACTTCAACTCTTATATCCTCATGTTTTTCCTTTATCCATAATAGCTGCTTGTAAACTAGAGTGGTTTCAATATATTTTTCTTCTATAATGATTTGAGATATAAAATCTTACATCTTACTAATATGAGAAATGAAAAATCATCTAATATAGAATGAACCATTGAATATTGTCTTTATATCATCTACATAATCATCCCAATCTTTATATATATCTTAATAACACATTTTATAATGTTTCTCTATAATGAAAATTGAAAACTTCTGTACCTTTGATATATTATAGTATTCTATTTATTGATTACTAGTGGTTTTCCTTGTGATTAATCCATTACCGTTAATATTGACTAGTGGATAAAATAATGTTGGGTATTATAATTATTATGTATAATATAATTCTAATAATATTCCTATACTATATAATATTAACATTTTTTTCATCATCATCCCTTGATAAATTAAAATGTTTAGTAACCAGTTTGGTCAATTCCATGGAATTTTCTATTCCAGATCTTTTTAGAACCACTCTAGAATGTTAAATTTTAGGGATGAATGTCTGTAAAATAAGGAAAATTTCAACTCACTAATCATAAAAATTTCAAACTCACACTTCATGAGTTTTGGAAAAAACATTTATTTTCATTCTTTAAATCCACAAAAGATTAGGTTATGAAAATATATGTTCACCATCCTTTTCTTATCACTCTAATTTTTGGATATAATGATTATGATCAACTCCACCATACTGAAAATTGAAATTATTCAAATACTAATCAAGTATATAATTTTATACTCTTAGTTGTTACATCATTCGATAATGATCTTTATTCATCCAAAAGTATTTTTTTTCCTTCTTCATGAATAAGAAAACCATCTATATACTCAATGAACATATCTTCTTCCAGAATTCCATTAAGTAATATTGATTTTATATTTATCTAGAAAACCTTAAACCACATTTTTCACTAATATGGAAAAAAAATAACCCAATTAATTACAAACTATCCATGGGGTAAAATGATTCATTTACATTAATACATTAAATCTAGGATTATCTTTTCCACACAAGTCATTCCTCATTTTGAATCACCAGGTCTTCTTCGCTTGGTTTGTCACAAAAAAACCAATTTAGACTCAATGAATTTTTTATCCTCTGACGTTGAAACAATTTCTAAAGTTTTATTCTTCTTAATTTTATCAAGTTATTTTTTTAATCACCTTGACTATACTTAGAAACCACTTCAAGACACTATATAATTATATGATATATGAGTAAAGTGCATTGTAGAGACTTCATTCACCTAGTGTTCAAAGAAGATTTCTGGTAACCAATGATATTCTTTTCATTTAATTTATCTCTAAAAATTACATTATATGGATATGTTGATCTAACATTATTCTTCTCACCATTGGTTTCTTCATCAAAATTAGTACCATCCACTTGATCTTTCCTTGAACTCTAAACTCTTTATTACTTTCCTCAAAAAATTTCTTACTATTTTGAGGAAGCTTCATATAATTTTTTACCACATAGATGTTTTGGATTATAAAAGTACTTCCCATCCATTTTTTGAAACACATGTACACATTAATTTATGATTATTATCCATAGAATATAAAATCATCTCTCTAAGACTCAAACTTCTAGTGTTTCTATATATTGAGAATAAAGAACATACTTATAAAGATTATAAATAATTTGAACATTGAATTTTTCACATACTAAATTTCATAAGGAGTATTTTATTCTCCCAGAAAAACAAATATCTATTAGTTATATAGACCAATTTCATGGATTGTTTTTTAAAAAAAATTATATAAAAGTTTTTTCCAATATGCATCATTTTAGACATATTTTTTATGATATAGTTTATCATCTAAACTATAATATATGTTTAGGAGTTATCAAAAATGATACTTTATTCCTTTTCCTATGATTATTGAGATAATCCTCCACCTAGAGATTGGTAAAAAACTATGACATTATTATTCTAGAATTTAATAATTTATACCAAGGAATATTTTTATCATTTCATGGACACAAATTAATTCATTCAAACACCTTGGACTTATCTACGATCAACATAAACCATTACATCCTATTTAACCATAAATTAATAATACATAGTACCTCTTTCCATCAATGGATATCAGTGATATTAGACTAAAAACATAAACTTGAACCAATTCTACCAAACTTATTGTCTTCTTTTGCATAATCTTATAACTCATATGAATAATATTTCCCTTTTGAAAATCACCCCATTTATGAGTATGATAACATGAAATTATAGTGGTATCATTGGATACATCATTAATCATAATATAATCCAAGTATTTTTGGATCAAATATAAAATCCTTTAATACCATAACCTTTTTTATTCTTCCCAAGATAGGGTGCACATATTATCTTCCGCATTGATAAAGTTGATATTCTACTTCATGTGAATACCTTAAATTACAACTAAATCATCCCTTAAATTGATTCTACAAGTCATCTTGAGAAATTTTATTACATAATGTGAGTTTCATAATTGACTTACACTTAGTAAGTTGTGATCAAGATCTTCAACAAACCAGACACCTATATGCGTCATGTATTTTTCAACAAATTTTGGATTTCTCAGAACCAATGATTATAAGCCTTCATAATTTTCTAATCTTTAAAAAAATTACTTTTCATACATGATACATATGATAATACCCTTATTTATTATGATATAGTAAGTGTGTCTATTTTCAATAATCCATAGTCTATTTTGATCTATTGATTTTAGGGGAATATCTACCATAATATTCTTCTTAGTTCATTTTTTTATTCATTTCTTTAACTTCAAAACTAGTTATGATTGACATTTTTGAACCCAACCATATTATAATAAATTGACCTCATTGCTAAAAGTATAAAATTAATTTTTTTTTACTTCATCTCACTTCATGATACCCTGAATGACTGTTTACAACCATTTAAATTCTATGTAAGTACATTCCTCTATATAATTGATGAACAATATATTTATATATATCCATACAAACCACATAAGAAGTAGTAAACATTGATAGAATATATGGAATTTTAAAATTTTCTCGATTTATTTCTTTTATCTTATACCCACTGGTACCTATTGGATATGGAACACACATTATGAAATATCACATCTATCTACAATAATAAATCCTAATTTTTTTTGTAATCTTTTTTTACTTTACTACAACATTACTGGTCTTTTACATTATTTGAGTATTTTTATTTTGAAATATATCTAAATAAATATTTCTCCTTGGAGTGGGAACTTATGATTTTTCACTTATTATGACCACCATTTGTTTAGGATGAAGTTATATACCTTATTTTTCCTTATTATTAAATTATTTCTTTGAGGGATGTCTTCTATTTTTTTATTCCCACATTTTACATTTACTTCATCTAAAACCAATAAAATGAAACTTTTGTAAATCAGACCATGATTCAAGACTCTCCGGAAGTTAAAATTTTCACCATAATAAACTATTTATCCTCCAATATCCTCAAAGAATTTTAATCAATATTTAAATGTATCTTAGAAAATATAAAAAATTCCGGCCTTCTATTTGATCTTTTCTTTTACTCAATTACCATCTCTAGGATTTCTAGATTTTTAGCTTTTAGATTCTTAATTTTATCCTTAAACTCAAATTTATCCTCTTATTTCCATTGAATTTAATGTTTCAAATCACATAATACTGTAGTATTTTTCATAATTTTATCTCTCCAGACATCTATCTCTTTGAGTACAGCATCAAAATCTACCTTATTGTAGCAATATTTCATATAAATAGATAATTTGAAAGATATAAGGTAGAACATGAAGATATTGAATCTAATGGATTCATAAAACAAATAAATTACCCTTGGGGTTCTCTAGTGTTATTTTCTAATATAGAGGATGGTAGTATTCGGATTTAGGTGGACTTTATAAAGTTCAAATAGATCATTGTGAAAAATAAGTACCAATTACTAAGTATTGATGTATTTTAAGTTCATTTAATGGGATAATTGTGATTTTCAAAGAATGATATGTGTTTTTTCTACCATCAGCTTCATTTCAAGGAGGAATATATATTTATGATAAAATTTAGGATTAGATATGTGTTGTATGAGTATCTCATTATGCCATTTGAACAAAGGAATGATCAGATAGTGTTTATGTGTATAATGAATTATATCCTTAATTTTTACTTATAATCCTTCATAATTATATTCATTTATGATTTATTGATATAATCCAAGACATTGGAACCACATTCTCGACACCATGAGATCATATTGAGTACGCTTTGAGAAAATCAACTTTATGCCAAGTTATAGAAGTGTCACTTTTTGATAAAATAGGTGCAATTTATTAGGAATTTGGTTTCTCAATTTGAAATATATATATTGATATAGAGAAGTTTTAATTATTTATATATTAGGAATGGATGATTAACATGTTCAAGATTCAAAGTTTCCTTTGTTTGGATATATATTACAGGAGTTTCATTCAGGAAATTTCTAACCTAGTGACACCTATGATTATATTTACCAAAAAATGTGTCAAGTTTCAATGGATAGACTAGTGTGAAGAATAATTATTAGAGTGGAAAAAGAGGTTGTGTAAGATCTTACCGTGATTATTCTTGAGCCTCGAGTTGTTCATATAGTGTATTGTGACACATCTAGCATTATATTGGGATATGTTTTAATGTATGGTAAAGAGGTAGTTGCTTATGGATCTAATAAACTATGACCCCAAGAGTGGAACTACCCTACTAATAAATTACAGTTGGTATTCATGGACTATGTGTTGAAATATTGGAATAAATATATCTTTAGTGAGAGCTTTTTCCTATACAAAAACCATAATAGTATATAGAAAATTTTCTCTTAGAGACACTTGATTATTTGACAATAGAATTGGGTAGAATACGTAAAGACTTCTGAATTTAAGATGGATTATTCTCATGGGAAAGGAAATTTTATTTTAGATTCCCTTTTTAGAAATATGTGGGAAGGTGGAGAGCATATGTTGGAATTAGTTTGAAATCCTATGGATTTAATTGCATTCTTTAATGTATTATTAAATTATGTTCAAGGGGATATTACATTATGCACCCTTGGTGATCCAAAATGTATTTTGATGTGTGAGATATTGGAAAAAAATGGTTTCATTCCATTATGGACCTTATAAAAACATTTTGTACTTATGTTTCATTATAGAGTGATGGTTCCCTCTTATATAAGGGAAGAGATGATGAATGACTCACATGATTCACAGTGGGAAGTGAATATAGAATCAACCAAAATGTATACTAGTATCAAATGTAAATTCATGTGACCTTGTAAAAAAAGATACATTGAAGGGTTTTCCTCTCATTTTCCAACTTTTAATAGGATCAACTAATAGAATCAAATACATGTATGGTTTCTATATACACTTACAATTCTTCTATGAAAGTGGGATAATGTGAATATAGATTTTGTAATAGTTTTTCAAGGACTCTAATTGGTTAAGAGACCATTTGGGTGGTTTTAGTTGACTAAAGGGGATCATTTCATACGAATATGGGAGACTAACTCAGTGGATAAGATAGAGAAGATCTATTTTCATGAGATCATGTAGTTATACTATGTTCCTTCAAGATTGTTATATAGTATAGTTTCTCGGTTTGTATCATTGTTTTTTCAAGGCTTAAAAAGGTAATGGAGACTCAATTGATGTTAAGTATGGGTTTTCATCCATATACTAATAGGAAATCAGAGGAAATGATCCACAATTTTGAGGATATTCTTTTGGTGTTTGTTTTATATTTTTAGGGGCATAAGATCTTCACTTGTCTCTACTAGAGTTATCATACAACCACAGTTTCTAGTATTCTATTCTGCTGGCTCCATTTGAGACTCCCTATGGATGGATATTTCGTTCACCTCTATATTGGCTTTAGGTGGGTTAATATTTATTAGTTGAGCCTAATATGTTACAGGGTACCTTAGAGTGGGTATATTTGATTTATAAGAGGTTATTTATTGTGATGGTAAGATAGTGGTTGTATACCATCTAGATGTGATGACCCTTGGAATTCATTATGGGTGAAAGAGTTTTCTTCAAGGTCTCCCATCGGTTGGGGAATTGGAGTTTTAGGTGGTAAGGGAAGTTTTCACCATAGAAAATTGGGTTGATAAATATTGTTAAATGAAAAAATATGGTGACATATTTCTTGGATATACTTATATGGTATCAAGTTGGGAATAATGTGTTCCATGTGTCTTGGCATCAAAGGTACGAGACCAATTCTATTCATTTGATCAGCCATGAGGATGTTGAATTGAAACCAAATACATCTTCTATTGAGAAACCCATTTGAATTTTTTATTGAAAATAGAATTTTTTTTGATGTAATATTTTTCTTCTTATTTAGGTTCAATGAAATAATGGGTTTTTTCTAGGAGAAACATGGGAGAAGGAGACCAATATTCGAGCACAGTGGCCTGAGTTGTTCGATTAAACATTTTGGGATACTTCTCAAGTATGACAAGTCATAAGAGGGGGAGAATTATGACACCCTATATTTAAGGTATACATCATTTTATCATGTAAATAGATTTTTACTTATTTTTTTAAGTGTTTTGAGGTATGATAGAGGTGTATCTGATGTCGGAAACAAAAATGGGTAAGTGTTGTGGGAATGTTCTTGCATAAAAAGATATTGTAGCTTCACTGAATCACCAGTGGGATCCAATAGCTAGCTGGTGTAGTATATAAGATCTAAATCATGTCTTAAAATCCCATCATACAACCAGTGGGGTTTCATGGTAAAATAAATTAAACCCAACAACCATCATCCCTCTAGTAGGGATCCTTGGTAAAATCAATTTTGTGTAGGGGACATTATCACATTAGTGGTTCCATTTGAGTTCCATTAATTCTGGTTGGATTATAACATTTTTTATTAAAATATTAACTATTATCCTCTTTTCCAATTCTCACATTCCTCTCTCAACCACCAAAACCTTTGTATTTCTCTTATAGAAATTTTGTGATCTCTCCTCTCCTTTTGTCTCCTCCCTTCGACATTCGAATAGTGGTTTAATCTTATATTCTAATCTGGGGAGTAATATCTTAATATTGATTATTTATATCTTCACCTCATTGTTAAAAACAATTGTATTATTCATTAATTGACTGAATCTAAGGGTTTTCACATGTCCTAATGAGAGAATTATTGGTCATTTATATAATCATCACTTGTATTAAGGGTTTTATTTTCTGTGCATCACTTGGACCTAGACCATTGTCAATAGCAGATCTTATCGGGTATGTGTGATCATTTCCTACATTTTGGGTGTGAAATATCTTCAACCATGATCATAGAATTCTAATATTAGAGGATTATAAGTTCTTCTAGGATCCATAGTGGTCTAATTAGACTTAGATAGAGAACCTTTTCATTGGAATGTCTTTGCACCTAAGTTAATTGGTCCTTATATTTAGTGAATATTTATATAGGTAATTGGCATGATTTTTTGTATTCGTGTGTAGCCTTGTGATACCTATGTTTTATTCTTTATAACATGAGTTGTGCATTTGTTTCCTGTGATATCTATGCTTAATGTTTTCTATCATGTAGAATTGTAACAGTTATGAATCTTTCTTGGAATTATGTGATGTTTGATATATAATCCTATTCCTCATGTTTCATGAGTTTTTTTCTATTTTCGAGCATGTATGTGGATCTATATGGACTATCCTCACAATAGGGATGGGATAGAAATTGGTGGGCATGAACATTGTATATCCCTTCTAGTAGGATGTGTTAAATGTATTTTTAGGCTATCTCATCGAGGGGGCTAGGTCAGATATGGTTGGTTTACATTAATTTTGGTATATAGATAAAGTAGGTAGAGTCAATCTCTAGGGACTAGGTGTATTTTTTATTCTTTTTTGATATACTTGTTTCATATTCTCACTCTTTTTAGTTTCACAAAATGCACAGGTATATCTTATACACGTTTGTTAAGGATCATTGGAGGTATCTTATAGGGTTTCATACTCACTCCAAACTCAGGAATCCTAATGCACCAGTAGACTTTGTGAACTGGGATCTTGTGAAGGGATAGGGATCTATGGTGGGTGTTAAAGTGAGATCATTTGGAGTGTGGGGGGGAGTCACAAGTTTGACTTTGGGCTAGATGTATGTTATTGTATTTTCCTCATTTCTTAATTTCCATATTTTTATCCATCATTAATGGGGATCCACTTTTCTTAGTATTATTTTGTGTTTTTCATTCCATTTGGTCTAACATGGGTTTTTAATTTATGATTATGCTACTACTATAATGATTTTTAATTTATTCCATATTTATTGATTCATATTTTTATCTCTTACATTTTATACTTTGATGATAACCTAATACCAAGGGAATAATCTCCTCAAAATTAAATTCTAGGACTTAAATACTAATAAATAACCTCTTGAATATGGGTAGCCACGAATATGGTAATGTTTCATTCTATCCTAGACTTGATGATTTAAGGTAAGGAGTTACAAATATATGGTATCTTAAGCATCAATATAACTTATAAATAGACTAACTAAGAAACAAATTTCCTGAAAATATCCACTCTATATTTAAAAATATTCATTCTAGGACACCCATTAACCCTACTATTTACTATAAAAACAATCAAGTTTAAAATTTACCTCTTTAATCAACCTAAAAAAATAATTTTACAAAATTATTTTATTTGTTTTTAGATATGTTACACATTATTTATTCCGTAAAATGCTATTATTCTCTCTATATATACCTCTTTTAATAAATATGCTACTGGTTTCAAGAAATTCACCATTTCTCTAGAAGCATTCTCCAATATCTTAATTAAACTAAAATTTTTATTATATTACTCAATCATTTTTCTAGAAACTAAATTACTATGATCTATAAATAAAAAATGAGTAACTCATAGACCCCTTTTACTTACCTTCACACCATGAATGTTCACTTGTAAACCTATAGAATAAATCAAATTCAAGAAAAGAATCATAATAATGATGAATAAATATTTAGAGAGAGAAAACCCTTAGAGAAACACCTTGTAGTCTTGATAAATTTTGAAAACACCCCATTAATATTTATTTTATATGAATTAGTATAAATATATATCATATTAGTATTTCCTTGATATCAGAAACCCCATTCCACTCAATCATATTATTTTATCATATCAAATTATAAATCCAAATTACCCTTATTTGATGTATAATGAGCTTTCATAAAATTAAGTTTCATATCAAATAATATCATTATTAGTTATAAGACTCTTAGATATTAATGGACTTTGTTTGTAATACCTGAGCATTTTGAAAAAAAGGAACGTCATGTTCAATAGCATGGATGACATGGAAAACCAAGATTAGAAGAGAATATAACATCATGATAATTACGATATATTTATTTTTAAATAAATTAAATCTTTTAAATATCATGTGATGCATGCAATATTGGTTTTAAATGAAACATGATACTTTATTAAAATATTATTATTTAAATATGACAATTGTAACATAGTTATTAAATTGGCAGGTATGAATAGTACGAAATAAATTATGAAAATTAGTTTTCTTACACATTTATAAAATAAATTAAATGTATATATGTTAATTATAAATAAAAAATCATTATTTGAAAGTAAAATAAATGTTATTTCAAAAATTGTAATTTTCTAAAAGACAGTTTAGTCTCGGTTTGTGAACATAATTTATCATTAATTATTAAAAATTTAAAAAAAATGAGTTTTTGAAATAAAATTAATTTATGAAATAAGTATATAAAAACTATATTAATGATTTTTTGTATTTCCCTGAAATATTTCATTTTTTTGATAAATAGTGAAAAATACTGATATTTACTAAAAAATACCTTTTATTTTAAATTATGTAACAAAGTTAAATTATATTTAAAAAGAGTTTTAAAGTAAAATTAGTTAAATTATAAATATATATATATATCCAATTTAGGACATTTGAATCATTTTCATATTGAATTCAATTATAAAACTACGTAAACTTTTGAACATTTTCTCTTTGAAAACTCATTTTCTCAGCGCGTCTGCGGGATTAATTTTAAATTAATTTTTTCAACTTATGTGAATTGAATTTGGAAAATTGGATTCCATATTTATAATAAAAATAAATTATATTACATAATAATTTAAACATTATTTTTGAGGAAAATTAATCAAGAAAATAGTAAAAACTAAATACCATGGTTAAGGTAAAAATGGGCTTAATGTGGGGTTAAACTAAAAAGATAAGGGTTAAAATGACTTATAAACTTGTAAAAATATTATTTTATAAACATATTTCCAAATTATAAAATCAAAAATTCTAACCTAAGGTTATTTTGAAGCTTCTTTCATGTAAATTAATTTATCATTTTGGATTCTTTTGGGAAATTTCTATATAATTTCAATAGCATTTCCTTTCCCCAATTATAAAAGCTAACTCCATACCATCACTTATTAACACCCATAAATCTATTTGGATCAACAAAAACATACAAAAATATCTCCCTAACATATTTATACATATTTTTTTTCTTTTTTACCTCCCAAAATACCATCCCTAGGGTCTTTAAGAGGAGATCCAAATGAGGTCTCTTAGAGAATGTAATTATCTTTACAAAGCTCCTTTATTTTATTTCTTGTTTTTAAACCATTAATTATGTCTTAAAAATTAAAATATAATAATACCCATATATACCATATAATTATATTTTATTATGTTTATGGCATACTATTTATCCAACTCCACTTACATCAAATGGGAAACAAAATAATTGATCGTGTGTACGGTGGGCTACCAACTCGTGAACCTATGTCATATGTTTTCCATAAACTTATTTCAAATATGAATGTAAGAATGGATAGATAATATTTATATTATATTTATTAAGTTATTATAAATTTTAAATTTAATATCATGTATACCTTCTTATGATCCATCTCTTTTAAAATATGATAACGACGTTTGTGTGTGCGGGGGACTAACGTCTCGCCAAGCGATGTGATTTGTTTTTCACTTAGTCTTTACATGGGATGTAACAATGATAGATAAAAATAATATATGTAATATATATTACATTATATAAATTTTTTAAAATTAATATATTATATATTTCCTTACCCTTTCACCTGTTAAGATAATCATATTGTTTATCATGTGTATGTATGGACTACCATCTCTACAAAGTGATGAGACTCATTTTCCATGGACAAAATTATAGAATAATTATAATAAAGTATATAATGAGAAAATTGATGTTTATAATAATATTATTATTGATATAATTAATCTATATCCAATGTATAATAACTATAACCTTTATGATAAAACACGCATGATAAAACAAGGAAATTAACTCCCAAAATAATGAAAATAATGAAATATTATTAATAAAAATATGGTAAAATGTTATAATAGGATTATATATTGTATGAGTTATATGATTATTGTTCTATAATATATTAATAATAAACCTATATTTATTATAAAAGAGTTGCAGACATAACCGAAAGAATTTTAACTAGAGGTAAGGTTTTATTGTCAAACATTTACTTCTGTTAGACTTCATCAATTATTTTATTTATGTGGGGTATATACCTCACCTTTTGTATGTTATATCATGAATTGATTTATATTCACAGAATTGAAATTTTAATTTAAAGTTAATTATTTTATGGGGATTATGATTCAAAAGTTACCAAAGTGATAAGGGCTTAATTCACACTCTCATTGGTATTTAGTATTTTTTATGTTTACATCTCCCTTAGGCGAAATATTTGATAATTATGTATTTAAATTAATATATTTTATTCTCCTACAGTTATTCATGAAATTTTTAAGAAATAACACCATTTTTTCCACTCATTGGTACTTAACATTATTGATAATTTGTTTTTAAGGAAATCCAACTTTATTTCTCTTTTATGTTAGAAATAATTTTTCCTCAAAATCTATGTTTTCTAAAAAAAATATTTTTAACATTTTAAAATTGATTTATTAAAGGATTTTTTTCAGATTTTTATTTATTTTAAAAAAAAAATAAAGTAATCTTCATGTCTTTTTCAAAACAATTCATGTTTGTCTTTTATTAAATATGTGAAAGGAATCATTGTTTTAATGTGTACAAATTGAATGAAATTTTCCACCATAATGATCAATAAATATTTTAAAAACTATTTAAAAAAAACAAGGTTTTTTTCAAATAAAATTATTTTCATTTTTTTTTGGAATTTTTTTTAAAGGTTATCTTCAAAATGCAAATGTTATTTTTCTCCAAAATGTTTTTAATAATATTTTATGGTAGTTTTATTTATCAAAAACATCCAAACTTCAGTATAATTATGATCCACTAGGGATATGTTATATTGATTTCAACATAATTATTTATCTAGATGATTTAAGGCCAGTTTGATTGGGGATGTACTTTTTTAATTCCACTCATTTACTCTAGATTGTTTATGATTATGTTTATTACTTAGGGTAATTGTTAAAATTTCACGTGATATTTTTTCAATATGAATGGATGTATTGATTATTTTCACCCCTTCATGTGTGGAATTCATTGAAATTTATAAGTGATGTGTGGGCCTTCCATAACCCTTTGATGAATCAGTAGGTCTCATGAGATAAACTACACTGGGTTTTGGGTGAGGTATTACCCATTAATTTAGATTTATTAGTATAAGGCCTAGATGATATGTTTTAGATGTCCGAAATTATGCATTACATAATTATGAATTCTATTGTAGATATTCAATGTTATTATTTGATTATTTAGAATATTCATGGTTATGTTTCAATCTCTTGTGATTATATATATGGAATCATTTGATCATAATTTATTCTTTCTATATTATACTCAATTTATTGATTTAATGGAATGTGTTTATATTTTTTACCTTCACATATTGATTATGATTTATTTATTCATAGTTTCCTCTATACGCTTACCCTTACTAAGCATCTAAGATCACCCCCTTGTTATGTTTTATTTTTTCCAAGATATTAGGAAGTGTTTTGTGATTAATATAAATGGATAAGCTAACGGAAATAATGGAATTCTCAAAGAAAATACTTTGTGTGTCATATGTTTTCAATTATAATGATAATTTAATATATATATATATATATATCAAGTTTAACAATACTACTAAACTATTAGGTCCATCAAGATGCAATTACGAGTTTCTCATTCCAATATAATAAAGTATACATCAGCTCCATGTTACTAGGGTTAGAGTCAATAAATTAGGTATCAAAGGAATTTTAGTAGAATCCTTGTGAACTAGATTTAGTAAAACATAGATTAAGAAACATAGCCCTATCATATACTTTTATAATAAATATAAAACATCCAAATTTTTTGGAAGAAAAGATATTTTTTGTTTTTTCTAGAAGTTCATCCCTCTCTATATATTATAAGTGGACATGGTTCTAACACATATATACCTAGGGATAATAACTCTAAAATGGGTGAATTTGGCTTGACCATATCATCACCTGGTAAAAAAATATTTGACTTACTATACATCTATTTTTACACTCCCAAAGGATATTCGTAGGATAATTCACATTTTCATTAAAAACCATTATAAAGGATTTTAAAATAATGATATCCCCAAATAAATAATGTTTATTATTATGAGATTAGATATAAATAAATTTTTCAATTTATGATAATTATTTTACTCATTTTTGGGATTATACATTATATTTCATAATGTTATGATATGATATAGTATTATTCCATCATTTAGAAATGAATCTTAGAAGAATGTATGGGAACATTATCAATTCACATAATCCAAAGAGTAAGAATCGTCATTTCTTTTATGATATTAATCCAATATTTCAAAGTAAACTAGTATTCCAAATATCCTCATATTATGAGGATGTAGTATCATGTGTTATTAAGATAGATAAATAATTATATAAATATTATGGCCTATAAGGGAAGATATAGAAGAATAGGATGGTGGAGAAAAAATAGATCTGGAGAATAAGGGAAATATGGGTTTTCCAACATATGATAATAGTGGAAAGAAACAAACTAGTACTTACTTGAAGGGAATGGGGATTTTTCACTGGTGTGGAGAGACAGGCCACCATGCTCATGATGTAAAGGGAAATAAAGAATATACCAATGTGAAATGATTCCACTATTGAGAGATGGGTAACTATGTGAATGAATGCCTCATGCATCAAGGGAATCTTCCTAAAAGGTAGTTAATGGATTATGGTCGAGCATTTGTTATTACCATAGATGAATTATAATGATTAATGTTCTTGGTTTTGGAATCAATAATTATGTTATTGAAGTTTATTATCCATGATATTCTGATTATAAGAATAATGAAATGTTTATGGACTGTACTATAGTACAATTTCTTAAAGGACTTGAGAGAATATGTTGAATGGTATTGATGTCCAAGGAAATTGATTCTGTGATAAGTCGAGCCTCTTGTAAAACTTATGTTTAACGGAAAATAACCATTAATATGTTCCTGATATTGAGATAATAATGATAAATAGGTTGTTATGAAGTTATTGGTAACCTTTTAGGGTTTTTAAAATCTTTGATGTTGAGGTAATTATGGTATATTTTAATTTGCTAACATTATATGAATTATATTGATATGGTTTTAGAAAAATGACAACCCACATGCTAGATGTCAACTAATCTCATCCGAAAAGGATTTAGGGATTGAACCCTTAATTGAAGGATGTTAAGGTTTTATTTCCTACCTCTGAACTATGTGATGTCCTAGTTAATATGTCACTCTTTTTAGTTAAATTATTTGATGGATAAATATTAATGTTTAACCAGTGGTGTTCCTATTTAGGTTTAGAGATTAATATATTATATTGGATAACTTGTGATAATTATATTACATGTGGAAAATGTTTATAAACATATGGAATGACTTATCACATTTTTATGGATATTATGATTCATTAAATGTTTATTTTATTCCTTCATGCATAAAAAATTAATATTGGATATTCATTTCTTATATTAGGAAATAAAGTGGAAAATGATAAAATCATAACAAAAATATAAAATTGTTCCTATGAAATAGAAATATATCAAGTAAGTATACTTTTATATATTATCGGTCTAGATGGTAAAATAATTCCTCAACACTAAGAAAAAGATATTAAAACAAAATTTTATCCTAATACCTTAATTTATGTTCAATAAATAGTCTTTTAAATCATCACATATTATGTTTTTCAAGTCCTTAAATTTTCATTTATCATTCAATTACTTGTGATTAATAACCTCTATCACTCTATAATTATTTAAGTTTTTCTTCCATGTTTATATATTTACTTTCCAACAATGTTCTCCTACATAGAAACTTAGTTATGTGTTATTTCGTATTACCATTATAATTACCTTTCTCTATTATCAAGATAATGTTTTGTTAACCATTTTTACAATTTGTTTTTTCAATGAATGTATTTTAAAATTTCAAACCCTTCATTATCGAGATCAAGATTAAATGTGAGGATACAATTTATTTACGGTGGGGATGTAACACCCTGATATTTTTAAAATAATAAAATCTAGTTTAATGGGGTGTATGACATGAAACAAAAACATTACAAAAGAAAATAACATCCTGGAAATTTATATTATATTTATTTTTAAATAAATTCAATCTCTTCGATGGCTTGTGATGCACGCAACATCGAGTTTAAAAGAAACTTGTTACTCTATTAAAATATTATTATTTATGCATGACCATTATAACCTCAACATTAAATTGGTAGGTATAAATATTACTAACTAAATTGTAAAATTTATATGTTTTTTACATGTATAAAATAATTTAAATTGATATATATTTATTATAAAATAAATAAGAATCATTTGGAAGTAAAAAACAATGTTTTCTGAAAAACTATATTTTTCTAAAAGGTGATTTAGTCACTCATTGTGGAAATAATTTATAATTAATTCATAATTATTTAATAAAAATATTTAAAAAATATATAATTTTTCAATCATAATATCAATATTATCTTAGAATTAATTTTTTGATTTTTCTGAAATGTATCATTTTTTAATTAATAGTAAAAAAATATAGATTCTTACTAAAAACTTTCTATTCATTTAAATTATTTAGAAATTTAAATTATATTTTAAATTGGGTTTAAAGGTAAATTAGTCAATTATATATTTATTAATCTAATTTACTTTATTTTAATCATTTTCATATTTTATTTTTATATACAAACTTTTTAAACTTTTCAATATTTTCTCTTTGAAAACCTACTTCATCATCGTGTCTATAAGATTAATTTTAAATTACATTTTTTGACTTATGTGAATAGAATTTGTAAAAATGGTTTAAATATTTTGATTAATAATAATTTATATTATCTAATGAGGTTAAATTAATTTTTGACCAAAATTAATAATGAAAACAGTAAAAAATAATTATCATGGTTAAAGTAAAAAATGGGTTTACCATAGGGTCAAACTAAGAAGATAAGGGTTAAAATAACATACCAAATTATAAAAATATTGTTTTTTGGCAATAATTTTACCTTATACTATCCCAAATTTAAACCTAATGTTATTTTTAAGCTTTTTCATGTAAATGACTTTATCCTTTTGGATTCGTTTGGGAAATTTCTAAATAATTTCCAAGACGGTTCCCTTTCCCCGCTTATAAAAGAGTAATCCCTCCCCTGACTTATTCACACCTCTAAAGAATTTTTTATTGAACAAGCCATTAAAAAATATCTCCCTAAAATCATTATACATATTCTAAATCTTATAATTCTCTAAAACTACCATCCTTAAGGTCCATAAGTGGATATCCAAAGGAGGTTTTCCTTTGAGAAGTTAATTATCTTAACAAATATCTTTCATTTTATTTCTTCCTTTCCAAAATTATATTATATATTAAAAAATAAAATATAATGAAACCATTATTTAGAATATAATTATATGTTGTTATGTTGATATTATAATATTAATCTATCTCCACTTCCATCACATGGGAAACGAAATCATCGATCATTTGTACGGAGGATTGTTGCGTCACGAACCAATGTCGTTCATTTTTCATCCCCACCTTTCAAGGATAGATAAAATTATAGATCTAAAATATATATATTATATTTATGAAATTATTTTTATAATTTAATTTTAATATTACATATACCTTATTACAATAAAATATTTTTAAAATATGATAAACTCGTGTGTACGAAAGACTACCGCCTCACGAAATGATGTGATTTTTTTCACTTAGGATTTACATGGAATATAATAAGTATAAATTTAATGAATTTATCTTATATAAATTAAATTATAAATTTATTTAATATCATTATATTATAAATTTTATAATCCATTATCCTATTAATGAAATTATATCATCGCTCATGCATATGCAAGGCCTACCGTCTCCATGAAGTGATGTGACTGGTTTTCCATTACCCAAATTTAAGAATTTTTATAATAAAGTGTTTGATTGGTAAAGATTATATTTATAACATTAAAATAATTATGGATATGATGTATATATATCATATGTATAAGAACAGGTGCCTTTATGAAAAACATACATGATAAAAAAACGAAATTAACATCCAAAATAATGAAAATAATGAAATGTTATTATAAAATGGGTGGTAAGATGTTATAATAGGATTATATATGGTATAAGTTATATGATTATGGTTTTTTAATATATATATATATATAATAAATATATATTTATTTTATAGGAGGTTCAGAAACATTTGAATGAAGTTGAACATGAGATAGGGATTTCTCATCACACTTTTATTTCTATGAGACGTACGCCATATTTACAACTTATTTATTTTATGTGGTCTTTATAATACCACTTATTTATGTTATATCATGAACTTGTTTATCTTCATGGTATTTGATGTTATTTCATTCATGGGGATTATGATTAAAAATATTGAAAAGTGGTAAGGGTTTATTTCACTATCTCATAATTATTAAAGATTGTTTATGTTTACATCTCCCTTGGGGTAATTATTTGATATTTCTATCTTAAAATCAATCTATTTTCTTACCGTATAGTATTTCATGAACTTTTTCAATCAATAGAACATTTTTTATACTCTCTATTACTTAAAATGATTGAGAAAATATTTTTAATAAAATACAAAATTATTTCTCTCTTCAGTTAGAAATATTTTTTCATCAAAACTCATGTTTTCTAAAAATGTTTTGAAAAATGTTTTAAAAATTTTAAAAATGATTTATTAAAGAAAAATTTTACTGTTTTTTTGTTTTCATAAAAAAATTTAAAAGGAATATTTATATCATTTTCAAAACAATGATCGTTTATTTTTTACCAAAAATGTGAATATAATCTTGGTTTTAACATGTGTGGATTGAATATAATTTTCCAGCATCATGACCACTAAGTTTTTTAAAACCTATTTTAAAATATGTCATGGTTATTTTAAAAGAAAATTATTTTCAAATTTTTTTGGGAAATTTTTGTTTTAAAATGTGATTTTCAAAATGCAAATGTTATTTTCCTCAAAAATGTTTTTGAGGATATTTTAGGTTATTTCTATTCATAAATGACATCAACCCTTATTTTTACATATGATCCACTAAGGATATGTCTTATTTATATCATCCATATTATTTTTTGGATATTTTATGATCTGTTTTACTAGGTATTTACCAATTTGATACAAATCATATTACTACAGATGGTATATGATTATGTTTGTTGATTGGGGTAATTTTTAACATTTCATATGATTATTTTTCAATATAAATTTTTTTTTTACTATGTTTCACCCCTTTCATATGAGGATTTTATTGGAATTACTAAGTGATGGTCGGGGCCCATTATATCTTTTTACTGAATCATTGGGTCTCATGAGACAAACTATATTCGATTTTGGTTAAGGACTTTCCCGTATATTTAGATTTCTTAGTATAAGGCCTTGAATATATGATTTAGATGTAAGTAATTATTTATTCAATAATTATAAATTAAGTTATTGATGTTTCATGTGATTATTAGATTAGTTATAATATCCATGATTAAGTTTCAAGATCATGTAATTATTTATATGTAATTTTTTTAGCATTACATATTTCTGTCATATTATACTCAAGTTATTGATTAAATTGCATGTATTTTAGTTATTTACATTTACATATTAATTATAACTTATTTAAGCATTGATTATACTTTACACTTACCCTTACTGAGCATCTAATATTACCCTTTTCTTATGTTTTATTTTCCCAAAGATACCAAGAAGTGTTTTTTGATTAAGAGGTAGGGATATTCTATGGGGAATAATGGAGTTTTCAAAAAAACTAATTTTTTTGTTTTATATTTTCAATTTTAATGATAATTTCAAGTATGTATATAGTTTACCAAGACTAATAAACTATTTAGTCATTCAGGATGTGATTCCATATACCTTATTCCAGTGTAATAATATAGACTCCAGCTCTAGTTTTCTAGTGTTATGGTCACTAAATTTTCCATGTATGTGTTATTAGGATTTCCATACACTGAAAGATATCTCATGGGGTGAGGGTTTCCCTCAAATAAATATTTAATACTTTGTTCCATAAAAAATGATGTGGTATAACCCAAAACAATCCCTCTACAAACACACACACAAACATCAATCCCTCAGTTATATCTCCATTATCTAGTTCTACCCATGTATTTTTTTAGGGAGATAAAGCAACATGGGAATTGATACCTATACTATGTGTTATTTGGATTTCACACCCACATAATATATCTCAGGGGATAAGGGTTTCCCTAAAACTTATATCTAACATATTATATCATTCCACAATTGATTTTGGATAACCTGATAATCACCCATATAAAGATCATTCCCTCAGATGGACCTCCAAAAATTGGAACTACCCATAGAATTTTTAAAGGTTATATTGTATCCCGGTATATAAAACAACTTTTAAGTGGTATTTGGTCTTCTAAACTCTAAAAATATAGTTCATAGGTTGAGGGGTTCTCACACCCTTATGTTTAAAACATTTCACCTTCCATAGTTGATGTGAAAAAACTCAACAATATGTGGATGAAATACCCCTAGTTTATACTTGAAACAATAATGATGACTTGGTTAGATAATATGGATTCATAGTGGTTCCTTATGTCAAAATTATTCATAATATTAGAAGTAAAATTATATATTGGTCACCACTCATCTTTGAACCCAATTTGGGATTTGTTATTGCACCCAATAGTCCCTTTGATATAATAAGTAGAAACATATTTCAAAGTTTATTAGTAAGGATCATGGAGAAAATAATATAAATAATATTTTATAAACTAATAGGCTTAAAATCAGTAACAAAAGATGGGATCGAAAATTTTGGAATCAATATATAATAAAGAATCATTAAAATTCCCTTAAAGTGTTTATAACCATAAAATCCTTTAATAAATTCCTAACATTATCCCTCACAATTTTATATAACCTCTTAAACAATATAGAGTCCATTCGGCCCTAGAATATTAGTCAGATTTTTTTAATTTAAAACCATTAATACTTATTTTACCTGAAAATAATCTATTATGGAACCATTTATAAAAGTTATAACCAAAAAATAAATTAAATTTAAACATGTTCAGAAATAAAAAAGTGATTAATGGAAAATAATTTTTCATAGAGATAACAAATAATTCTCTTATTATTATCTGAATCCTCTACCAAAACTTCTTTTTCATGATTTAATTTGTAAAAAAAATCAACATCCTTGAAATAATATTATAATATAAATAGGATGTATTTTTCTCACCTAACTTTATATTATTCTTCAATGATCACATATAACATATTCATTCCTTACCATGCATAGTGTTATCCACTTCCTTCATCAAAAAAATTAAATCTCAATCAAAATCATTCAAAATAGACCCATAAATATTTAGTAACGCTTTCTCAATTTGATTAATTTTAGCATCAAAGTTAATTATTTTTTTCTAAATCCATTTTGGTGAGTTAGTTATAACATTCTAGATTATTTACTTCAGATACATATTATATTGATCCCATGTTACTCTAATTATATCTTCACACTATGTATCTTTAATCCATATACATTAAAATTTAAATTTTCTCTTCATTATACATAATTAGTATAGTGATTTGTAGAAATTATAATGGGATAATTATTGAATAAACTTACATAATATGTAATTTTTATAAAAAATGATACATATCTTGTTAGTCTATAGAGGCCAGTAAATGATTTGGATTTTTAAAAATTTTGGTATCTAGATTTCTTCCATTAAACCATGTAAAATGTTATCCATCAAAAAGAAATTCTAAAATTCTATTTACCTCAACATCTTCTTAAAAAGTTTTAATAAAATTAAATTTTTTTAAATAACCCCCTTATTTTTATAATTGTAAATGATTTCATTCATAAATCCTCACAAAATCATTAGACCTTAAATTTTTTATGTTTGATAAGGTAATTAAACAATTAATATAAGAAGATAAAGTGATTATGAAACTAAAATTTTAGAACTCCATTCATGAAAACCCAAAATCACATTATTTATAAAATTAATAAACATGTTTATATATACCTTTAACCAATGAGTTGTTTTTATATATTCATTGTGTAGGTTTGATGATAATCTAATGAGGCAACCAAATGAGATCCTTCCTTTATGGTGTATCCATGGGTTGGCTAAATCACTCAACACTCGAGTAGGATACTTCCACCTCCACGGAATCTTATTGACTCATAGTCTAAAGGGGGAAAGAGAGGGAGCATTGGGAATTATATTTATTCATCCAAGGCTTAATATTAAATCATAACTATAGTGTATTGTATGGGAACTACCTATATATAATTATCTTAAGGATACTACTCAGGTGAACATTAATTAACTCGTTTGTTATAAGTTAATGTTCTCATATACTTAGGTTATTACCCTCATCAATCCTTGTATTCATCACATAAATACATCTCACATGCATTTAATAATACAAAACATTCATCTTTAATGATATCCAGTGGAATTTAATTTGAATATTAATATTTTAATGTTATACTACCTCCATGAAATCTGATATATCTATGAAAGTATTAAATGATATTTTTATATTTTTTTCTAAGATATAACCAAAACTAAGAAATATTAAATGAATATATTTCTATTATTCATTCCATATGAAACATCAGTATTATAAACTATTATAATGGTATATATATGTCAAGAACAATCCATGGATACCCCTAACTAGGTACATAAGCTGGCCCACAATATGGATCAAAATCCATTCCTAATCCCCATGGGCTAGAAAATAGTGTATAGGCATTAAGTAATAACACTTGGGAGTATTTTACCTAATAAATTAATCTACTAACAAAAAATTCCTAACTAATAACCCTATGTGACCTCTTCAGGCATTGGTGATTCATTCACTCTCATAAGTGAAACAAACTAACAAGAAAAACATTTAAATAGCATATATTACATTAAATATAAACACAAACTAATGGTGAAGATACATTAAAGACAAAAATAATATAAAAAATGGAAATGATATGGGAAACTAAAAAGGTGTTAGAACAAATTAATTTGCAAACAAAACCAAAACCATAACAAACCAAAAATAATTGCTACCCATATCCATGTGACATGATGGATCACTCCCACATTGTAACCTCTAACCAGCACAATATTAGCTATTAATAACAACCAATTCCTCCATATATTTTCTTTTATTTACTTATATTATGGAAAATAAGGTCTGCATACACCGATTTGGTTTATATAGGGTATGTTCATAACAAGACAACAAGTATCTCTCCAAGTGTTCCATGAGAATACTTTGTTATATAATCCAAGCAAGAATATTTGAAAATAAATAATTAAATATATAGTTTAAATATTTAATGAACATATATAAAGGTTTATTATATTTAAATATAAAATAAATGTTCCAAATGAACCAATATTTCCAAACAATAATAATGGTATATAATATAGTATAACTAAGGTCAACAACTATAAGGATCCTAATAATAAACCCTATCTAACACCTCAATCTATGTACAGGACTTTAACTAGAGTGGAATACATAAATAGAAATGTATCCAATTTCAATATTAGCATACTAAATGAGGGAACAAAAGCTAATTAGAGTGGAAATATCCCCTTATAGGTATTTTTACTAAAATCCCAACCCAGTCACATAGGGATCCCATGTGGCATAATCATTTTAGTTTTATCATAAAATCCTCTCCATTTAAATAGGAATTTCATTGAGAATGTAATGCGTAGATTAATTTTCATATATATAATAGTATTTTCAAATCACATTAATTACTTATATTAACATTGAAATATGAGAAGAAAATAATATATATATATACATATAGAAATTATTAAAGATAGTATAAAACCCATTAAAACATTTTTAATTAGATTCAAACATAGAATATTATTCAAACAAAGAATTTGCATATAATCAACTACATTAAACTGATGAAATTGTGATCCAATGATGATAATATACTAAAAAAGAAGAGGGAATTCCCTATAATAAAAAACTTATTATCATATGTTCAGCTGATAAAAACTCTAATCCATTATTTCTATTGGGAAGAATGAAATCCATGGAGGAGAGGATATTATAACTAAAAGGAAATTATAAAACCATATACAAGAGATTTCCTTGGTATTAGATCCACATGAATCATGTGGAAGGGATGGGAAAGTAAGGTGGGTTTATAATAAATGTTTTTGAGTATGCTTTCTCAAATGGTAAATCACATTGAAATGGTAAAAAATACTTTATATTTCATTTAATAAATTAATTAATATTTTAAAAAAAATGAGCGTGGAAGGCTATTGAGTGAACATACCTTATAATAGTTTGATACACTTCCTCCTAAGCTGGGAATAATCTTTATTCTACTATATAGGGTTGCATCACAGTGTGGTCCTTTGCCTCCTAGCAAGACTGCTTCCCCAGCCAAAATAAAAAATTTACAAATTTAAAAACCTTATGTATCATCCTAGAGTAACCTATATAGATCATAGTGTGACTTATTTAAAACCTTATGTATCACCCAAATCCCAATACATAGTCACACCATGACTATCCCTAATCATGAAATAAACACACCCTTTACTAGATTCTTACCAAGGATGGTACCCTTATATAATATGGTACCCATACATTATAGTAAATGCATACATAGTGTAAATGCTAAACATCAGTCTATCCATACATAAGAATACCCTTTAGACAATTAAATTTTGGTACATGGCCATTTTCTATCTTCCCTATACCTCTATCACACAGTGTTGCTCCTATTCCATGGAATGACATATTATAGCCTCCATAATTCAAACTAGCCATCATGTCATCATGAACCATGGCCATGGTATGACCTACAATTGACCCAAAACTAAAAAACAGTAAAATAACCAAAACACCTTAAAAATAAAATGAAATAAATAATTGATATAATAAATAATAAATAATATATTTTGAACTAGAAAATAAAAATTTTGCTATTAAAAATATCCCCAAAATATTTTTTTCTTCCCATATAAATTTTACCCAAATCTTGATTAGAGAAAAGGAATTTTCACTACTCCATTTTATAAGAACCTCACTCCCATGTCTCATGAGAATCACCTCTATTATCTGAACTAATGGAATATATTTCCCACACTTCACCTTACTCTAGGAATCAATATTTCAAATTCGTTACTGAGTTAATAAAACATTACGGTTCTAGCTCCAACTCTTCCTATCTAAATACATGCAATAGATCCGGATGTTATTTCTTTAAGTAATATATATAGGGTGTTATTAATATATTTCCTATAAGAAGGTAATTATATTAGATATTAAACCATTCATATACTTTTTATAATCTCAAAGGGTCTCATATGTCTCACTGTGAAGTCCCCTTGCTTATCGAGTTTTTGGTGAACTAAATAAAGTGATACCTTTAAGAACACCCATTGAAAGACTAATAACTCCATAGGATGAAAATGATGATTAGCATAAGATTTATGTGGGATTTGAGCCATCACATGTCACTAACAAACACTCTATATCTTTTCATTCATCTCTTGAGTAATTTTAGGTCCCACCAGATAATTCTCTCACACCTTTTTATAGATGATGGGATATTTACATAGTTTACCATCTCAAAAGGATCCATTTTAATAAAGTATTGGTAATTGTTATTATAAGTAAACTTAACCAATGTGGATGGTTATCCCACAAGCCATGATAATCTCTGATAAAATCACAAATCATGTCCTCTAAAATTCAGATCTGCCACTCTGTCTTCCCATTTATTTGTAGATAATAAGTCATGATAAACATAACTTGGGATCCTATCATTTCTTGAATTCCTTTATAGAAATAGTAGGTTAATCAAGGGTCTCTATTATAAATAATATAATAAGTATCACTATGATATTTCACAATTTTATGCACATAAAACTTCCTAAGATCCTTCACTCTAGTGTAATCCTTGATATGGATAAAATGAGTTGATTTAGTAAAATGATAAATCATAAAAAAAAAATTGATTAATTCCCGAATGTGTATGAGGAAACTCAATAATTATGTCTATGTATATCTCATATCCTTTATAGGTGGGGATAAAAAGATTCCAAAATAAACCAAGGGGTTTATGATGATCAACTTTAACCTGCTAAAAAGTATTACATTGCTATAAAAAAATATGATATGTCACATTTCATACGAGTCCAATAATATCAATTTCTCTTTTCATAATACATATTAGTAGCTCCTATATGTATTTTTCATTGATTGTGATGGAAATAATTCATCTCCATTTTCCTCATGAATAGAGGAACCACATAATAGCTCTTAAAATATATAATTCCCCTATGAGATAGGGACCACTCACTAGTGGACTTCCCTCTATATAAAGTCCTTTTGATACACTAAAACTATTCATCCCACTATTTATATAGAAAAATAAATTTAATAAATGAAGTTGGTAACAAAATATTATCCAAAAACTAATTCCACTTCTCTTATTTCGCCTCTAAATGAATATCCATTAATATACGCATATGGATTGTTTTGTTACTAGATTATTTCAAGGTCTATGGTTTAAATTTCCAAATATGAGTATCAGTGACTAAATTTTCCATTCCAAGTGTATAGTTGAGGTCAAAATCAATTATTTTCAAGTATTCCATCCATATCGATTTCCTAATATTCAATTCCTTTTTTGATAAAATACTTCTCAATCTTTTATGATTACTATAGACCATGAAATTTTCACTGAAAAGATAGAACCACCATTCATCACCCTATAAAATCATGATACCCAATATCATAAGTAATGCAACACAATAAATAATATATCCCTAACCAGCCTCGAGTAGAACAAAAATATAAACTAATTTAAAAGGCTACTTCAACTCATTAAAATATTCTTAGTACTTAGGTATCCATAGAAACATTACCCCATTTTTAGTGAGGGTGGTCAAAGGTGATGAAATCCTATATATGTTTTAAAAAAACCATTGGTAGTAAACTAATTGACCAAAGAAGGTATGAATCTTAAAGACATCTAGTGCTTCTTCCGAAGACATAACATCCACCATTGTCTTAGGATCAATGGAATACCAAATTCTAACACCATATATCCCAACAACACATCTTCCTAGATCCATAACATATGATATGGACTCTTCCAATTAAGGTGATGATCATAAAAATATAATAAATAATTCCTCAATTTACCCTTATGCTCCTCTTCAATTCTATAACTAACCAAGATGTCATCAATGAATATAATAATGGAGTATAGGTATTGATGAAATATTCATTTCATAAGTTTTATAAAAACCATAAGAGATTTGGTTATACTAAAATGAATCAATAAGTATTCATAATGACCATATCTGATTCTAAAATTAAACTTGTGAATATCATACTCCTTCAGTCTGAGCTGGTGATATCCTAACTGAAGATCAATCAATATAAAACACTTTTTTATCTTAGTTAATCAAAGTGGTAATAAATGTGATAAAAGGACTATTTATTTTTAAGGGACACTTGGTTCAACTTTATATAACTGATAAAAAAGAGAATTTTTCTATACATTATTTAGAAGATCAAAATAAATGGGATTCCCATGGATAGACACTAGGTTGAATGAATCCTTTAGATTTCAAATCATTCAATAAAATATCCAACTTTTTCAATTTGTTTGGTATCATGCAATATGTGGGTAATTAAATTAGTTGTGTCCCATGAATCTAATAAATTGAAATATTCCCAACCATGAGGTAACCCTAAGAACATATCCTATAACACTTAAGAAAACTCTTTAAGCATGAAATGAATCTCTCTTTTGAGGTTCTTTTTATTAGCCTCAACCAAGAGAGATGAAATCTCTCACAACCTACTGACCTCAGGAAGAGGAGGTCTTGATGGACTTGGACATGGGTCACATTCCCCCATAGAATAAATAAGATATCCCATTGGAAGAAATTAACATATCCCTCCAATGATAACAGTCAATACCATCATTAAATGCAATTCTTCAATCCATCATGAGTTTAATATCAATGAGGCGCATTGTGAGAATAAGGAAGTACTATGATAACTCCACCTCGAATGTGAATACAATACATGGTGGAAACTCATAACATAGTTCATATTCTTCCCAAAATGTGTAGATATCTCCTTAACATATTTTATAAGCTCAGATATATGATTTAACAAATCCTTGAATTTAGAAGATATAAATGAGTGAGAGGAAGAAATATCAAATTATCCAAAAATAAAATATGATGCAATAATAATGTTACCTTTCATAGTTTTTGGTCTTGCATCTGATTCTATAGGCACTTTGTCCACTACATGAAATTCCCTTATATTATAATTGACCAGAGGCTTGATACCATCAAGAGGCTCAACTCTTAACTAACTCTTTACATAATATGGAAACACTCCTGATTCCATATCCATAATTTTAGTACACCATTTCTTTACAAGTATCTAATTTCATTATGGATCCCCTTATAGTCGATGATCCTGCTCTCCTTTGAGGATATGGGTTTGATCTACAGAATCTATGGAGATTGACCACAAACCCAAAATCATGAAAAGACTTAGGGAACATTGGGCATGTTGATATTATTTTTCTAACCCTACCACATTGATGGTATAAGAAATATCTTCTCCATTTTAGGGTAGAGTGTAGAGACCCGAAGCCTGACGTACATGGACATTACATTACTTTTGCGTAATACTTAGTTCATAACAAAAACACACACACAAGGATCGTAATAGTTTAGTGTCTTTGGAAACTCGGAACGTAATCTTCTAATCGTGGTGAAAGATCTTCAATATATCCCATAAAGATCTTCCTTTTTTTAACCTAAAACCTTTCTTTATATCCTGGGGAAAATAAAACATAAAAGGGTGAGCTCAAATTCTCAGTAAGGGTAAACAAAATAAATATCAATCACATCATATACACAAGCACATAACTTTTGAAAATCTTAACCTGCAAAAGAGATCAAAATTTCATAACATGGGATAAATCATGGCAGTGAAATGTAATCACAATAATCATAACTTAAAACATGAAACTTTGTGGCATTCACACATAATCATAGAGAATCATTTCTTGTTAGTCATGACTCATTGCCAAGACTATCTTAGTGGACAAAGTCCCTTTCTGAATCGAGTAGCCCTCGTTTCAGTCCTGTTTCACTGAACCGGTATAACCTACCATTCCAGCCATGTCTATCTCATGAGATATAAAATCTTTACCCAATGCATTGGAGGGAGATAAAGGTCCCACCCATCTCATAATGATACCATTCTTATGTGTGCCACAAAATCATAAATCATACATTATTGCATAACCCATGTAATAAAAATGGGAATCTTAAACATCGTGACATCATAAAACAATTCATATAAGATAAAGGAATTCATAAAAATAATTCCATCACAACATAATCAAATCAATGTAACAATAGGGATAAAAATAGAACCCTATGTTATCTTAGATGGAAAATAATTTTGATAAAACACTTGAAATGAATTCTTGAGGAAAATATCCTTTCTTCTTCAAAATCAATTTCTTTTCACAAAATGTAAAGAAATTTTAAAAGAAAGAGATTTTATTGAAAATAGTCATGAAATCTTTTGGAGGAAGCTTCATGAAAATAAGGCTTTATAAAACCGTAAAAATCTGTTTGTGCCGTATAAGTTAAAAAAACATTCTTCGTACTTTTGTCGGAAAAGTCAAAAAATACTTCGTACTAAAAACGACAAAAGATTCCTTTCATATATATTACTAAAAACTCACCGAAGGGTAAAACTGGATTTAAACAATTGTAGGTGGATGGAAGTAATATTACATATTGATGAAACATGTATGTGGATGATAAAATACACCCCAGTAAATACCAACGTATAAACAATCTCGGATAAAAATGAGATTGTGATATTTCCCTTACCATAGGTCCGATTTGCTTTGTATGTGTCCGAAGCTCCTGTATAATGGTTTAAATAATGTTATTGACTTATTACAGAATCATATTCATTGTTATGATATCATATATGGTTCACTTATGACATTATATTACCCGTTCTTTTGTAAATTCCATGTTAAAGAAGCGTTTTGGGTAAAATCGTTTCATTTATCGTAGGTGTTTTGACTTGTTGTTATTGACATTATTATTACTTATATCATGATTTACTTACTTCCAGAATATAAAATATGATTTATATATCATATATATTCAGTATATATATATATAATAGATAGATAAATGAAATGAAAAACACCGTTCATGGAGATGGTAGTCCGTACGTACGCATGAACGTTGTTTTCCTTTCCTTATTGTCTTGAATGGAAGTAAGTAGATGACATACATATATATATATACATAAATCCAGTAGCTTTATAATGTCATATATTTCATTATTATTTCTTATATATACTTTATAATCATTCTTAAATGGTTAACATGGAGAATGAATCTCATCGCATCGTGGAGACGGTAGTCCGTACGTACGCACGAGCGATGATATCATTTCCATAAATATTGAATTGAATTGGAGTGGATTATACAATATATCAGAATCAATATTATGTTGTAATAACTATGTATAGTTATTTTTTACACCATTATACCCATCCATGTAAGGTCGTGGTGGAAAATAGATTACACCACGGCGTGGAGACGGTATTCCGTACGTACGCACGCGCGGTGATTTCTTTTTCCGTAGGATGGATAGATGGTGAAATAGGCTTGTTTCATACTTATAATAACATATCAGTATATGGGTGATACTGATGTTATTACTTCATAATGAAACAACTAAAGAAGAAGAAGTTGAAGAAGAAAGAAATTGAAAAGATCAGTAATGGATATTACCTCTTCTTTGGAACGCCTCTTTGAATTCTCCACTTAGGGAACTAAGATTGGTCTTTGAAGAAAACCAGGACCTCTAGGATTATTCTAGGGAATTGGAGAGAAGAAAATGGCAGGGGTTGGCCGATCTTGAGTGCTCAATTTGGTGTGAGGAGGAGGGGGAGGAGGTGCCCTTTTATAAGGGAGGAGAGGGGCACCTTATGAATATCTCAAAATATTATTTTATATTAAAGTCAAAATCGGTTTATAATGGTTCCAAAGGGTCTTATTTCGAAGATACGGTGGGGAAGGGTCGAAATCCTATCAACCAATAGGATTTAGACAACTTTAGGGTATTATTTTAACCTTATCAATTAGATTTAACTCTAAGTTAAATAATATAACTTTTACCGTGTCTTTTTATTTTCTTTCACTATATGGTTAATACACTTACTATAACATGCCAAAAGAACCCCAAATTGTTTATTATTAATATATATATCCTTATCTAAGTCATTTGGCCGAACCTTAGATTTTTAAGAATACAATAACAATTAATAATATAATATTTGATTTAAAAACTATTTTGTGTCAATTTTGACACTATTTGATATATGATTTTTGTGAAAGTCATAACAGAATTATATGTTCTAACCAAGTTTATTAAATCAACATTAATATATCATAGTAACCTATAAAATTAGTGGAATTCATAAAAAGTCTTAAATTACATTTATTTTGGTTTTTATAACATCAATTATGTCAATATTTCATTAATAAGATAATTACTGCATCATCATTGTGTCATAAATAAATTAAATTATTTAATGTCTAAAAATTACAAATAAAATACCATCATGTAGGAAATCTTTTTAGCTTTCTAATGAATATTTATAGTCGAATTTATCTTATGTATAACCCCATATTAAAAATGATTTACTTATTAAACTTTGATTTTAACTATTTTAACCCTTCTTTAAATAAATTAATAATAAATGTCCTAATCTAATCCAAGTGGGCCTAAATGGTCATATTTTATTCATAAGGTTGTTTTTGGTCGAATTACACTTGTCCAATAGAATTAGGACATGTGTTAGGGTAATATTAATATCATATTTACCCTTAGTTACCCTATTTACTATTAAGTGCGGTAAAAATAGTAAAAAGTTACTATTCACCAAAAAATTATTTTTATCTCATTGAACCAGATTTTACTTACTGATATCAACCGTGTCTGTCGGATTTTTGAAATTCCATTCACAGAAGCGGTAAAATTAAGTTTTATGCAAAATTCAGTTTTTAACCTACCACTTAGTGGTTTCACTATTCATCAAAAATTGAAAGTTTTCAGAAAAATACCAAAATTTCATCCTAAGCTATATTTCATATTCCGAATTCAAAAATGATGTCTATTTTACCAAATTCATAACATAAAAGTTGAATTAATTAATTTTATAATTAAATCCCGCTGTTAAAACAAATAGCGTGTTTTTAAGAAATAATATCTATCAAAAGATTGACACTAGTTTATGTCTGGTTTAAATGTGAAATTACATCCAATGACCAACATTGTATTGAATTGTAAAAATATATTCTAAATATACTTTAAAAACACTCAAATTAATAATTTATCACTATTAATTATTTCGATTAAAAAAGTTGTTTTTAATTAAAATTTAGTAATTTTCACTATTCATCAGAATATGAAAGTTATCCGAAATGTACCAAAATTTCACCTTAGGCTAAATTCGATACTCCGAATCCAAAAATGAAATCCATTTTGAAAAATAAAATTTACAAAATTTCAAAAAGTGGTTATTACTATTCATAACGGCTAGTTTTAATAACATTTTAATAGCATATCGCTGTTTAGTGAAACTCGTTATTGCGTACTACACACGCTATCGAGAAAGGTCGCGATTGCGTGTAATGCAAAGAAAGTCAAGGATTCATGTTGTGCAAGCTCCTTTTGGTGTAGCGTACAACACAAGACATTAGTGAAATAAAAAGAATATTTTTCATAAAATCTCGGGCTGTTACATAGAGTAAGCTAGATTTTATAGATGTCTTGATCTGCCACTACTACCCCACACAAACTCATTATGCTTCCTCTTGTTTTTGGAAAGGTAATTTCACTTCAACAGAAAATTAAAATATCATTAATCATCTCTGATATTCTGTTCTGATCTATATTTCCCATCACAGCTCAATCCACCACTTTTTCATATTTGAAAAGATTTAACAGAAAGACTTGGGATTGTATTATAGGACCTAAAACCATCTCAAATCATTAGACATTCAATCTATCATTTAAAACCATCTCATGAGTAAAATGGATGAGAACAAAAAACTAGTTTTCATTCTTTATAACCATTCAGTTGCCCAGTTGGAGGCACACAAACTCCGAAGGCTTTGTAAGAGACATGGTATCTAGGTAAGACTACTAAGTAAACATGACATTCACTACAGAAAAAACGGGTATTTATGATGGGGTATTTTCTAGGTGGAAGGGTCACATCGCAAATAGTCCATTGGAAGGGACTATTTGCGACTGGACCCTCTACCCATCACAAATAATTAGTTATTTACGACAGTTAGACGGTACCCGTCACAAAAGGTTTAGCGCGGGTTGCAATCCAAACCGCGGGAAGGGTATTTGCGACGGGCATAAAAGCTCGTCGCAAATACCCGGCAGTGTTTTTTAGTATTTACGATGAGATTTATCTCTCGTCTCAAATAGTATGTCAGCAGGTTGGTATTTGCGATGGGACTCGTCAAAAATACTAGTATTTACGACAGGATTCGCTTTGTGATTAAGCTAACCTATATATAACCCCCATTTGTTTTCCCTCTCATTCCACTCCTTTCTCTACTCTTCTCTACCTCTCTACTTACATTTTCTCTCTCAAAAATTTTCTAAGTATAAAATTTTAAATCAAAGCAATATTTGTGGCATAAATCCTTCAAAAGATTCAATTTTAAGGTATTTTTCTTTTTCTTTTATTTTTTTGTTGATTCATTTTATTGGATATTAGTTATAATTATTATTAATTAGCTGCAATTAAATTAAATTAGAATTAGATTGTTTTATTTTGCATTATTTTTTTTACAAATACGTGTGATTATTATTAATTAGTATTAATTAATAGTTCTATTAATTATTATTAATTTGTAGTCATTAATATTAATTAGAAAAAGTATTGTTAATCATTAATAATTAGTCATAATTAGTGATAATTAGTAAAAATTAGCCATAATAAGTAGTAAATTTAAATAAATATTTATAAATAGTAAAAATTAGTAATAATTAGTTGTAATTGTTAATAATTAGTGATAATTAAAAATAATTTGTCATAACTAGTCATAATTAGTTATAATTAGTAATAATTTGTAATAATTAGGTATAATTACTAATAATTGGGAATAATTAAGAATAAATATTAATAAATAGTAATAAATAGTAATAATTAATAATAATGAGGAATAATTAGTAATAATGAGGAATAATTAATAATAAATGTTAATAAATAGTAATAATTAGGATTGATTAGTAATAATTAGAATTAATTATGATTAATTAATAATAATTAGGATTAATCGGTAATAATTAGGATTAATTACTAAGAATTAGGATTAATTAGTAATAATTAGTTTTAATCAATAATAATTAGGATTAATTAGTAATAATTATGATTAATTAGTAATAATTAGGATTAAATATGATTAATTAGTAATAATTAGGAATAAATAGGATTAATTAGTAATATTTAGCAATATTTAGTAATAATTAACAACAATTATCAATAATTATCAACAATTAGCAATAATTAGAAATAATTTGTAATAATTGGTAATACTTAGTAATAATCGGTAATAATTAGGATTAATTAGTCATAATTAGGATTAATTAGTAAAAATTCGGATTATTTGTAATAATTAGTAATAATTAGTAATAATTATGATTAATTAGTAATTATTACAATTAATTAGTAATAATTAATAATAATTAGTAACAATTAGTAATAATTAGTGATAAATAATAATAATTTGTAATAATTTGTCACAGTTGTGATTAATTTGTAATAATTATTAATAATTAATAATAATTTGTAACAATTAGTAATAATTAGTAATAATTAGTAATAATTAGTAATAATTAGTAATAAATATCAATAATTAGTAATAAATAGTAATAATTTGCAATAAATAGTATTAAATGGTAATACTAGAAAAGTTGGGGCGAACCCCTTTATTAAGAGAAAAAGAAAAAAACACACACAAACCCTTTTAAGGGAAAAGGGAGAACCCGAAAGCCCATAGCAAACTCGTAGGTTTGGCACGAAGACTTAAAATACAGTGGCTCAAGAGCCCAGTGGACATTACCCATTACAAAACCAAACCTCGATCCAAATTCAAATCCTATACAATGAACCCAAGAAAATACACAGTCCAAAGTCAACCAACTCAAGTCTCCCCTAGCGACCACTAAAGGCCCTCCATCTGGATCCGCTGAAGCCAAATCTACAACGAGGTGCACAACTACTTGAAACCTGTACAACTGCTCCGAAGTACCGCTGTAAACAACCATCAAGCCGCTGCTGTGAGATAAAGGCTTTCAAAGCATCCATCCTCTCTGATCGGAGCCATAGAGATCTACTGCCAACCAGGTTTTACAAACACCAAGGTGTCGCCGCCTTTGCCAAACAAACTTTCGCCGCCAAGAGAGTAAACAAACCCTAGAAGCAGGATCTGTTGAGAGAGAGAGAGTCGTGACCGAAGTCACGGCCCCCAATCAACGCACCCTTTGAAGCTGACAAGCCCCATTGCCTGCACCCTCGCCGATCAAGGGTCCTCATCGTGCGCCCTTTGGAATCCGGAAGAACATTCCAAATCCAACCAGATCGGTTGGATCTGGACCAGACTGGAAGAGCTAACCATCAAACAGATGCTTCCTGTCACTTGTCTCCTGTCGCGAAGCACGCCGCCATCGGAACACCGCCAACGCCCTCAAGAACCCGATGACATCGCAGTGCTAAATGAAAAGAAATAGCAACGAAACAATCCAGATCTGATAGATCTGGACCCGAATAGAAAACAATGACCTCTAAATAGTGGGACGCTGCCCGTCACCCGCCGTGAAGCAAGCCGCCGGCTGAACGCCACCCTGAGGCAACTCCCGCGCATCCAAGGACCATCATCATGCACCTTCCATTTCCAAAATCTGCAACCGCAGGAGGTGGAATATCGAATGCCCAAATAGCCAGGGTAAAACCCTAGAGGCATGGAGCTCTCGGCCGAAGCCGATAGCCCAAATAATTTCTTCACATTATTCACTTTCAATGTGTTGTCGGTTTAGAGGGTATTGAGGCAGCCTTACCCCACCCCCTGTCGCACGTCCCCAGCTAGGCCCACGGTGGCCAACCTTGGGCTTGGGCCAGTTCCCACGGAGTCGAGGGGACGAGAGGATCGCTGGCGTATGGTGCACGTTGCCTTTGCGAGGACTCGGACCCAGAACCTCAATGACAGGACGCCACCGCCTTGAACCAACTCACCCAGCCCCCGCATTCTTAAAGGGTGGTAATTTGTAATAATTAGTAATAACTGGTAATAATTAGTAATAAACAACAATAATTAGTAATAAATAGTAATAATTGGGATTAATTTTTAATAACTAGGATTAATTGGCTATAATTAGGATTAATTAGTAATATTTTGGAATAATTATTAATAATTAGGATTAATTACTAATAATTAGTAATAACTAGTGATAATTCAATATAATTAGTAATAATTAGTAATAATTAGTAATAGTCTGGATTAATTAGTAATAATTGGTAATAATTAGTAATAATTAGTAATAATTAGAAATAATTATTAATAATTATTGATAAAAATTAATAATTTGTAATAATTTGTAATAATTTGTAATAATTTGTAATAATTATTAATAATTAGTAATAATTATTAATAATTAGTATTAATTAGTAATAATTAGTAATATTTAGTAATAATTAGTAATAATTATTAATAATTATTAATAATTAAAAATAATTTGTAATAATTAGTAATAAATAATAATAATTAGGGTTAATTAGTAAGATATAGAAATAACTTGTAATAAATAGAAATAATTGGGATTAACTCGTAATAATTAGGATTAATTAGTAACAGTTGGGACTAATTAGTAATAATTAATAATAATTAGAAATAATTTAGTAATAATTAGTAATAATTAGTTATAATTAGTAATAATTAGTAATATTTATTAATAATTAAGAATAATTAGGAATAATTAGTAATAATTGGGAATAATTAGAAATAATTGGGAATAATTAGTGATAATTAGAAATAATTAGTTATAATTAGAAATAATTAGCAATAATTAGAAATAATTAGCAATAATTAGTACTAATTAGTAATAATTAGTACAAATTAGAAATAATTAGTAATAATTAGCAATAATTAGTAATAATTAGAAGTAATTAGCAATTATTAGTAATAATTCGTAATAATCAGCAATAACTAGTAATCAATAGTAATAATTAGCAATAAATAGAAATAATTTGTAATAATTAGCAATAATGTGTAATAATTAGCAATAATTAGTAATAATTATCAATAATTAGTAATAATTAGAAATAATTAGTAATAATTAGAAATAATTAGTGACAATTAGAAATAATTAGTGACAATTAGAAATAATTAGTAATAATTAGAAATAATTATAAATAATTAGCAGTAATTAGAAATAATTATTAACAATTAGAAATAATTAGCAATAATTCACAATATTTCATAATAAATTGGCACAATTTCTAGCGGATTGGAGGCATTCCTTTTTCTTGATGACTTAACTCCTTACAAATTTCTCTCACTGAAATCACTATGAAAAATATACTCCAATGTATATATATCCATTTTCATATTCATGAGAATTGATATGCGTACATTGGAGAATAGTTTTCATACATATTTTAGTGATATAATGTTTCAAGGAGATGAGTAGTCGGGCAAAAGGGGATCTTTTTCATGATGCCTAATCTATATTCAACTTTACCCAACTAAAATCACTATGAAAAATATTCTCCAATGTATGGATATTCATATGTTGGAGTAGATTATTAATAGTGATTTTAGTTGGAGAAAGTTAAGAGTAGATGAGCTTTTGAGAAAAAGATATTCCACCAATCCATTGGAAATTGTGCCACTCATAATTAGCTTTAATTAGTATAAATTGTCTCTAATTACTAATAATTAGAGTTAATTATTATAAATTAATATAAATTAGTGTAGATTAGTAAAAATTTTAAAACAAATATTATAAATAACTATGAAATAATAGAAATTGTTCTAAATTGTTAGAAAAGCGAATTTAAATTTCAACTATTTTTTTAATAGTGTTTGTATTATATCAAATTATTCAAAAAAACAAGTTATTTTATATTTTTTTGAGATATATGGAATAAGGATGTTGAAAATTGTCATTATTAGATGATTACGCTTGGATAATTCAACACAAGAATCCAAATGGTTCTAGTTCAAATCTTGTATTTATTGAGGGTGCTAAAACTTTCTTATCATTTGCATCATCAAAACAAGAATTTATTTATGAAGGGAAAATTACGTGCCCTTGTAAAAAATGTTCTCTGAGGACATTTGATACATTTTATGACATTAGAGGTCATCTATAACTTTTTGGTTTTCAACTAAATTATGTTTTTTGGTATCAACATGGTGAATGCAATTCCAGAGAATATACTAATAATTTGGTTCCAGGTCTATCACAATTTCAAAATTTAGTACATGATATGGAAGGTTTGTATTTTCAACAAACTAAAACTTAGGATGATATTGATTTAACTCCTGAGTTGGAACCATAACAATTTTATGAGTTGTTGAGATTCTCTAAGGAATCCTTATATCTAGGATGCAAGAATAGAAAATTCGAATCGGTTAAAAAATTTATTGATATTAAATCAGATAATGGAATGTCAAATAGTTATTTTGATTATATATTTTCATTGGTTAAAACACAGTTACCTAAAGGAAATGTGTTGCTTAAAAATTTCTATGAGTGAAAGAGCATGGTTCATAATTTGGGTCTTGGTAATCAGAAGATTTATGCATGTTCAAATGTTTGTATATTATATTATAGTGAAAAATAATCATTGGATAGTTATCCCACATGTTGAAAATTGAGGTATAAATAGGCTCAACTAGGGAAGTCGGGATTGATTCCTTTGAAATAGTTGATATATTTTCCGCTTACAACCAGATTGCAGCGTTTCTTTATTTCTCAAAACACAGAAGCATTGATGTCATAGAATAAAACCAGTATTTCAAATGGTAAAAGATTAAATTACCCCTATAATGGTGATTAATTGAAACATTTTGAAAAATTTCATTCGTATTTTTCTTTAGAATCCCGAAATGTGTGATTGTGTCTTTCTACTGATGGTTTCTATCCATTTGGTTCTTACGGTAGTTGGTATTCATCTTGGCATGTCATTATAACTCTATAAAATTTACCTCCTTGGATGTTGATGAAGGAGACATGTATCATTTTTACCTTATTAATTTTAGGAAATCCGTAAAATAATATTGAAGTTTATTTGAAATCATTGATTGATTAGTTAAATTCATTATGGTGCAATGGTGTCAGTACATATGATGTTGCTTTGAAATAGAATTTTCTACTGAAAGCTACGTTGATATAAACAATTAGTGACTTCCCAACATATGGCATGTTATTTATCTGGAGTACAGATGGTCCAAAATCATGTTTGTACTGTATGAGATACAACAAAGTGTTTATGTTCATCAATCAAAAAAACCCTATTTTTTCAAATGTCATCGCAGATTCCTTCCAACCAATAATCATTTTTTGAGGAAAAATATCATTTTAGAAAATGTGTAATTGAAAGATACGAACTTCCAACAAATATCGCAAGTACAAAGGTACCATGAATTGTCTCTTCATTATCTTTTATCACATTTGGACCAATAATAAGCCAATAAGAAAATTTATGGATTTGGGAAAGAACGCAATTGGATAAAACAGATAATTTTGGGGTTTCTTCCATATTGGTATGATTTGATGGTCCATAACATGTCAAATTTCATTCATATTGATAAGAACTATTTTGATAATTTATTTCATGCAGTTTTTTGGATACACAGGGCATGACCAAAGATAATGTAAAGGCGTGATTAGATCCTACCTAGATTTGTAGGAAACCAAAACCTAAAGTGTTTGAAATGTAATATCATAGAAGTTAATGAATCCAAAAGTAGTATATTCACTTTATAAAGAAAATCGATTATTATTTTGTTAGTAGATTGTAGATTTGATACTTCCAAATGGTTATACTTTCAATTTGTATAGATGTGTCAGAAATGGTCATATTACCATATTAAACAGTCATGATTATCATGTTATAATGGAAATAATTATATCGATTGGATTGAGAGGTTTGTTAAATTTTATGATTTAGGATGTGATAGCATACATATCATAATTCTTCTAAGACATTTTTATAGTGATAAAAGACTAAAATTCACTAAGTAGACTATAAGAATATGTTGTTTTAATTTTATATAAACTATAAAATATGTTCTCACTGGATTTCTTGGACTCAATGGAACATTTGATAATACATTTCCTGTAGGAAGAAAAATTTGGAGGTCTGGTACAGTTTTGATGGATATACTCATTCAAGATATTTATGTAGAATTTAAATAAAAAAGTATGTAATAAAGCATCAGTTCAAGGCTCAATTACATAATCTTATTTATAAGAGGAAGTTTTTTTTATACTGCCATTATTTTGAATCTGAATATCCATCAAAACACAAATGCATGGACTATAATGAGGTAAATAATGAAAATGAAATGAGAAATCAATTATCAGTTTTTAATCAGCCCAAACTTGGCTTCGGTGTAGTTCATGAATGATGGATTTCAGATGATGAACATCACAGAGCTCATATATATGTTCTACTCAACTTTGAATAAATAACACCATTTGTACTATGAATGATCCTATAAATTATTCTATAATCCTTGTTATAGTAAATTAATCTTATTTTATTTATAGGTAATATGATAATAATATCAAGAAACATCTTATAGAAATTACAGCAACTTCTCTTAAAGAAAGTTAGAAAAAAAAATCATATTAGTTTTGAAAACTAGTAAAATAAATTATTTATATTTTAACAAATAAAATAAATTGATTAATTATTATATTGATAAGTTTTTTACAAATTTTTAGGTATCTCAACATGCTGATAAAATTGATAATTGATTGGTTTCTTGAGTAATCCACCATCAAAAATGGTTAAATCTTATAATACATATGTCATGAATTGTTTTCAATTTCATACATGTGCATATGGGGAATAAAAAAACAATAAATAGTGGTTTTTCTAGAGAGGATATCATCATCAATAAACTAATGTTGACTTTTATAGCATGCTGAAAGAAATTATTGAATTGTGTTATTTGGGACAGAATTACATAACCATGTTTAAATGTCAGTGGTTGGATACTAAGAAAGGATTTCATGTTCATATGACCCATGGAATCATTAATATTAAATATAAAATTCCTCTTACATAAAATGAACCATTTTTATTGGCTCATTAGTCATATAAATTTTATTATGAAAATTAATGTGCTACTTAAATAGAGTTGAATGATTGTTGAAGTATAATAAAAATTAAATCTTGGGAAAATTAGTTTACTCAAAGTTAATGTGGTTCTAATGAGTTGAAAGGATTGAAATTTTTAAAGAGACTGCTCCAAATCCATATTTTTCATGAAGAGACATGAATATCAAAGATGAAACCCCCATAATTAAAGGTTGATGGTGAAGATGATGTTAATGATATTACAAATGAATTTTAAATGACTAGAGCTGATAAAACTGAAACTCATACGGATATTGATTATGTTAAGGAGGAATATGAAGACATTGACATCATCAGATATGAGGATGAAGATGAAGATGAACATTGACATAGTTAAATGTTTATTATAATCATATATAATATATATACATATATAATATTTGTTTTCAAATTTTTTCTAACAATATTAATTTCATGTTTTAGATGGACGAGGATATGTTTCGTCAGTTACAGGATATTGATCTACCTTTAGACGAGTAGGATGTGGGATCATCTGAACCTTGGAATATTGGAAATGCAGGGAGTACTCAAAGGAGGCATGGTCTTGCATGATTGATGATTTATAGACCTATCCTCGAGCGATGTCCACTTCTTGGCATTGATCCATGCATACCGAGGTATGATTACCTGTGTATTTTTTTAGATTTCATTAAATTATTTATATACTAATTATTTGATTATTTGTTCTTTTTTTCATAGCTTTTTACATATATCCATTGGACAGGGGATCCCTATATTTCGTAATTATTTTTCTCAAGCATGGGTCAAATGGGATGATATTCTTGTTGATGCTCAGCACCACATGTTCGATCATTGGCTAATACATAAATAAATAATATTTATTTTAAAATTTATTTAATTAATAACTGACATTACAAATTATTTGTAGGGTTTATGGTATACCATCGATGAGAGAATATGTGATGTTATCTAGAAGGCATGGGAGGGGTTTATATGTGAAGATTACTATCAATTTCTGCACAATTTCAGAAGGAAATCAATAAGTAAAGCAGGAGTGACAAAGTTTGATGAATCTTTTCATGCCCACCGACCTGATTACATTTTATCTTAGGTTTGGGATTGTCACAAGCCAACCCAAGTACCCTGGTAACCTATTAATCGAGTCAGTCCTAACATTTCCCAAAGGGTGTTCCCGATCCACATAGGTCAATGACTAGCACATGGCATCATACAACCTAAAATTGGGAATGATTCATGCTACTAACAACGTGTAAAGAAAAGAAAATAAGATGGTATATATATCAATGAAAAACTTCATTATGAGTAAAGTACTATAATTTAAATAGTAACAACCTCCAAAGTACTACAACTCAGGTGCCAAAAGGGGAAAAATATCTCAAATTCCCTAAGGACACAACTCACCAAGACCAAAGTTCAGCATTAGGATCCACCCCTAGGAGATTCTTTTCCTTTGCTCGAACCTATAAGAAGATAATCTAAAAACACCCTAAGGCACAAGTAGGGTGTGAGACAAATCCTATTAGGATTTCCCCAAAATATTCCATAATATATGTCAATATCAAATTAACCCGAATGTGATTTCAATTTTAAAACAAATATATTGGGCATAACAATGATATTTAAAAAAATCATACTTTATAGTCTAAAAGGTGGAAATACATTTATCAATTCGTTCTTCACATCTCAAATGATAGAAAACATTTAAAAGGATGGAATTAACCTTTAAATCAAATGATACTTTTCATAAAATCAATTTTCACAAAAGTTGGATTAAATAAACACTTTATATAAAATATTTTTATAAATTAGCAAGGTATGTGAAACAGTTTATAAAAGTGGAATATAAATGCATTTTAAAATGAAAACAAGTAGTCAACAAGGTAATTTATCTAAGGATTTCAGGTTCTCAAGTACAAATCAATTATGGGAAATTCATTTTATAATTGAAAATTAAATTAATCCCATTCACCATTTCAAATATGCTAATGTCTCCCTAAAAAACATAAATGATTTTTAATCAAAACATGCATTTTTTCCAAGATGAGACCCTAATGTTTCCATCAAAACATTTTAAGACACTCTTCACAAAATAAGGATTTGAAACCAATTCATGCAATTTCACTAAACATTTCACATGTTAATTCAACAATTCAATTTTCAAGACAATTCCATCAATTTAAATTCCCATCCAAAACCCATTTTTCCTCAAAATCCTAATTCACCACAATTGGGTTTTTTCCAAAAATATAAATTGAAATCCTTTTTATTCAAAAACAAAAAAAAATAAAATTGTTTCAAACAATTTAAATTTTATTAAGTAAATTATGTTTAATAAAAATTTATCATCTTAACAGAACCACCTACTAAAAGCAACATATCTCGTAATGCCAAACCCAAATCAAGATTTTTCCATGAAGAATGAAGATCACACAAATAGGAATAAAAACTAGGTTTAAGATCCCAAAAACAAAGGGTAATAGATCCAAAAATCAATAACAATATCCCTAGAACCCTAAGGAGAAAGAGAGTGATCGTGGGAGGAAGAGAACAGGAGGAGGAAACTAACCAGAAGGAGATTGACCAATGTTCACCTTTCTTTGAATTGCATTTGGAAGGGGTTCGAGGGGACAAGAATACATCTTGGGACCTCTCAAGAAGGGATAAATGGATTAGGGTTAAAGAAGGTCTGTTCGGGACTAAAAAGGGGGGATCGAGATGTTTTAATAAAAATTTAGCATCTAGATAAACCCATCTATATAGTTTCTGGTGATATTGTGCATGGTTTGGGAAAATAGTGTAGATCCCACTATCTAAAACATGGCACAAGAAGATGATTTTCCAAACTGTACCCAAGTCATGCACAAACTGTGACCCTTCCAAAAAACCTCAAAAATTCCCATAAATTTACCCAGAGTGACCCCAAAAGAAACCCAACCAAAGCTCAAACAAAAAGGTGGGTTTTAAGAATGCCTAAAAATAATAATGTGATGTTATAACCTCCACACCATAGAAAAATTATATCCCTAGAAATCCTATGAATAATCCTCCACATCAAAAAGATGATTCCACTACTCCCTTATCAGTACCTCCCTCTCCCATGTCTCATAAGAATCAGAATCTTGCCTCCATAGCACACAAACCAAAGGTATCATTCTCCCATGAAGTATCTTGGTCTTAGAATCAACTATCCTAACTAGCCATCTAGTCAATGATAAATCAAGTTACACTTCAAGATCATGCCAACTCAAAACATGAGACGGATCATATAAATACTTTCAAAGATGAGATACTTGATAGATGTTATGTATCGATGTTAATTTTAGTATTATTTCTAAAAGGTATGCAACTTTCCCCACCTACTCAAAAACCTCAAAAGGTCCAAAAAAACAAAGAACAGGTTTCCCTTGCCTCCCAAGCCGTCGATGACCCAACCAGGGTAAAACTTTGAAGAACACTCGGTCCCCAACAAAGAACTCCGAAGGTCTACGGTGATGATCAGTATAAGACTTGTATCTTCTTTGAGGTGTCCACATTATCTAAAGAATCAAATAAATATTTGTTACCATCTCTTAGAACCAGCTCATTCCAACCAAGGAACACTCATTGATCTCTGACAAACACAATAGATATTTACATGGTTTTCCCTACAAGGCCTCAAAAGGATCCATTATAATCACAGAATGGTAACTATTTTTATAAGAAAACTCAACCATCCCTAAGTGATCATCCCAAGATCCACCAAACTTGAGAACATCGGCGTGGAACATATTCTCTAGAATATTTATTGCTCTTTCTATCTAGCCATCCAACTATGGATGGTATGTCATTCTCAAACATATGTGAGATCCGAGCACCTCTTGAAGGCCTCTCCAAAAGTGAGAAGAAAATTGAGGATCTCTATCAGAGACTATATCAGATGAAACTCTATTAAAACAAACAATCTCTTTCACATAGAGAATTACCCACTCCTAAACTTTGGATGTATCAAGAACGGGTATAAAGTGATCCAATTTCATTATACTATCAATCTCCACCCAAATAGAATTATTATTATTCTAGTTATAGGGAAAACCAACCAAAAATTCCATAGAGATATCATCCCACTTCCAAGTACGGATTGGATATGGCCGAAGCAACCCTCAAGGATTCTGGTGCTCAGATTTCACATATTGGCATGTATAGAAATGAGAGAAAAACTCAGACAATCCTATCCTCATACCTGGATACCAAAACTGTCACCTCATGTAATATAACATATTTGTGGTTCCTAGGTGCACAACCCACTAAGTGTTTTGACAATCTCCCATCACATCTTTCCTTACTGAAGATGGTACCACAAAACAATTCCAATAGAATATAATTCCCCCTTTGGAGAATGACCATTGGGAAACTATTTCCCCACCATTAAGAGTCTATAATTCTATTGAAATCCTCATAAAGTTATTGATCCTAAAGAATCACATCAAGAATAGAGTATTTCAACTGAACACTATAAAATGAAACCTCATCCTCTATCTCCTAAACTCAAATATGAAACTATGCAAAGAGATTCATCAAGTTCCACTCTTCTGAATATTATTTCACTGGCTAGGTCGGAATCTTCCTTCTCAAAGCATCAACAATGACATTCACTTTCTCAAGGTATAGGTGATGAAAAAGTAAAAAGACTATAGGTATTCCACTCAATGCCTCTAGTGGAGATTCAAATATATTTTAGAGAAGATATATCTCAAGCTTTTGTGGTTTGAGAACACAATAACCCTTTCACCATAAAGGTAATGCAACTCTTGAGAGCATGCATCACAGCTACCATTTCACGGTCATGAGTTAGATAATTATTCTCGTGCAACCTAAGATGATGAGATCCATAGGAAAAAACATGATCATCCTACATAAGAATGCATCCCAAGCCTGAACTCAATGCATCGCAAAAGACAACATAACCCTACACGGCCTCTGGAAGAGTCAAAAACAGTATAGTAGTCAAAAGACATTTCATCTCACCGAAAGAACTCTAACATTTCTCACTCCACACAAACTTCACTCCATTCCAAGTAACAGTTTTCATCAGAGAATCCAACTTTGAGAAGTCCTTCATAAACCGGAAATAGTATCCAGTTAAACCTAAGAAGCTCTGAATCTCAAATAAATTTGGTGGTTGTTCCCATGTCATAAATACTTTCACCATTTAAGGATTAACTTATATCCCATGTTCCTAAACCACATATCCCAAGAACATGACTTCCCAAATCCAGAATTCACACTTCGAAAGCTTGGCAGAGAGTCAGTGATTTCTCAGAAAACTCAACTCTATTCTCAGAAGATGCACATGATCCTCCTTGGATTTAGTTTATACAAGGATATCATTCACAAAGACCACCACAAATGTATCAAGATACTCATAGAAAATCCTATTAATTAAATCCATGAAAACTTTTGGATAATTGGTTTGACCAAAGGGAATGAAAATTTACTCATAATGTCTATAACAACTCTGAAAGGCAGTTTTCTGAATTTTTTATTTTTTTATCCTCAACTAATGGTTACCCAAGAGAAGATCAATATTTGAGATCCACATCACCCCCTTTAATTGATCAAATAGATCATAAATCCATTATAATGGATACTTGTTCTTTACCATTACTCCATTGAGATTTTAGTAATCACGGAAAATTCAGAGTAAACCATAATCCTTCTTGGAAAAGAGAAATGGTGCTACCTAGGGTGACATGCTCAGGTGTATAGAACCTTTCTCAGTAATATCAGCCAATTATGAATTCAAATATTTTAATTTAGTTGGTACTATGCAGTAACTGGGAATAGAAACTGGTTGAGTATCATACATCAAGTTAATGGAAAACTCAACCTCTCTTACTAGTGGTAAACTAGATAATTCAGAAGGAAACATGTCGTGAAACTCAAAAAAAATTGGAGGGAGATTCCCACTAAAATATTCCCACTCCAAGTAAAAGGAAAATATTGATATTACTTTACCCAACTTTGGATAAAAAAATTTGACCCTACTCGATCTCAGGTCCCATTCTCCTTCAAGCATGAGAGACACGCCACCGGGTGTAGTGAAGGAGACCCGTCAAAGATATAAATCAATCTAGGATTTATTGGAAATGAGACAATCCATAACAAAGATAATGTCAAAAGACTTTATATCGAGAACTGGAAAGGACCAAAATAACTCAACATCTAATAGAGAGAAAATACAAGAGGGGCTATGGAGACCTTGCTCTTTCTTCGTACCAAGGGGTGTAGTAATATCCATTGAATAAGACAAAATATTCTTATGAATATTAATTAGATTAATAAAACTTGTTGAAATAAATGAATGAGATGCACTAGTATCAAATAAAGCATTCATTAATGTATAAGTTATAGTGATGGTACCTCTCATGGTCCCTAACCCCATTTTTTCCTTCCTATAGAGACTTTTCCACTATGTGAGGAATCTTAATTCCGAATTCAGGTGGCTAGAGCCCTTTTTTACTTAGAGAATATGATTTAACTGTATTTTTAGGAGGATCTGATGATCTTTTCCTACTGTGCGGAGTGGGATAAATATGGATGAACCTCTGTACGTTCTCTGAACACCTGTAGGAGCCACAATTCTTGGGCACCTCAGTGAGAATCTACTTAGAATTACTAGGCTTTCTAAACAGGTAGAAAACAAAAGGACCTCTACCTAGTACTATTGGAGGTTTATAAAAACATTTTCATTTTGAACTTCCATGAGAATCCTCACACTTCCTTTTTCTCTTTAAGGAACTCACACTTCCTCTAGGAGGAAAAAACTCTTGAAAACCCTGACTTATTAGCCAGGTTCGTCTCGACCATCAGTGCTCTATCCAGTACACCATCATAAGAAGTAAACTTCATCAAGAAAACCGGATAATGGATATACTAAAGAAGTCCCAACTCAACCCTTCGAGCCTTTATCCTCTCATTTGATACAATCTTACACGCGAAGTGCACAAGATCAGAAAAATGGTTTTCATACTTTTCCATAGACCTATCAGCCTAATAAAGTCTAAAAAACTCTATAGAATTGGCCAATAGCATAGAATATGGGTAGAACTGGTTGGTACAAATAACTTTAAATTCTCTCCACTCTAAGACCTCAAGTTTCTTCACTGTCACCATAGTGTCCCACCATCTTCTGCATAGTCCTTATAGCACAAAGGTGGAACATTTTACCTTTATCTCCTTGGGTGTTTCTAAAAACCCAAACAAGAATTACAAACTTCTCAATCATTCCTCAGCCACTTGAGGATCATTTGTGCCTTCGAACGGTGTTGTTTTCTAGTGAAAGAAATTTTGAGAACTAATCTTGAGAACGTCCCTCTGAGGTTCCACAATGGGAGTCTAAATAGGAACTGGAGGTGGTGCCTGTCCTAGATATTGGATAGTGCACGTTATCACCTCAATTAGATTCGGGTCCACAATAAGAGTCACTCATTGAGGTTCAGTAGAACCTTCCTCCTAGGTCTGATTCGCACATTTCTTGGAGGCAAGATGCTACAAAACATCAGTGGGAAAAAAGGAAGACATTAGGAAATGCTCAAACTGAACAATGAGGGAAATTAATCCCAACATATAGGATGTTCAAGATTTGGATTTCAATCTATCTAAATCCGAATAAGGATAATTCTATAATTAAACCACAAGACGTATTTCCCCTACCACCCCTAGTGGCTTAAGGTTCATTACAGTGAGAGTTGGCCATGAAATCAATTTAAACGACTTCCTAATTCCCGGCATGATTTCAAAATGTATAATGACCTCAAGATAAAAGCTGAACCAACCTTACTTTAATACCACATTTTCATGAACCAAACCAGGTAACTTGGTAACCTAATAACCACGTCGTTCATGACATAGCCCAAAGGGCGTTCCTAATCCCCATGGGTTAGCGACTAGAACCTATTATCATACAAACTGAAAGTGGGAATGATTTTTTCCACTAAAAATGTGAAAAGAAAATAAAACAAGACATTATACATATCAAAGGAAAACTCCAATAGGAGTAAAGTACCAAAAGTTAAATAGGAAAACCCGCTAAAGTACTAAAACCCAAGTACTACAAGGAGAAAAACAGCCTAAATTCCCTAAGGACACAACTCACCGAGACCAAAGTTCAGTAGTAGGATCCACCTCCAAGAGATCATTTTTCCTTTGCTCGAACCTAGAAGGAGATAATCTATAAACACCTGGAGGCACAAGTAGGGTATGATCCAAAGACTAGTAGGATTTCACCCAAATATTCCATAACAAAATCCAATATCAAATTAACCAAATTTTTTATTTCAATTTTAAAACAAACAGGTTTGGCATGATAATCATATTTAAATAAATCATGATTTACAATATAAAAGGTGTAAATATATTTATAAATTTGTGCTTCACATCTAAAATGATAGAAAAATTTTCAAAGGATGGAATTAACCTTTAAATCAAAGGATAATTTTCATAATAGTAATTTTCACGAAAGGTGTATTAAATAAACACTTTATATAAAAAGGTTTATATAAATTCTCAAGGCATGTGAAGCAGTTTATAATAATGGAATATAAATGCATTCTAAAATGAAATGAGGTGAGTAACATGGTCATGTGCCTAATAGGTACAATGGTTCTAGGATATAGGGATCCAACACTATGAATATGGAAAAGTATGTACATACACCCCTTTAGGACTAAGGTAAAGGGATCTCATCACCATCACTTAAGGAATTGGATGTGCTAATATGATGTTTTATAATATTTTAGAATCATATAGTTCCACACAAAATAACTCACTATCTAACTAAGGTTTTCATGTTCTCAAGTACAAATCAATGATGGGAAATTCATTTTATAATAGAAAATTCAATTCATCCCATTTTCCATTTCAAATATGCCAATTTTCTTCTTAAAAACCATAATTAGTTTTTAATTAGAACATAATTTTTCACCTAGATGAGACCTTAAGGTTTCCATCAAAACATTTTAAGCCAATTTTCACAAAACCGGGATTTGAAACTAGTTCATGCAATTTCACCATCCATTTCACATTTGAATTCAAAAATTCAATTTTCAAAATAATTCCATCAATTTCAATTCTCAACCAAAACCCATTTTTCCTCAAAAAATCCCAATTCATCAGAATTGGGTTTTTTCTAACAAAATCATTTGAAAGACTTTTTATTCAAAAACTAACAATTTCAATTGATTAAAAAAATTAAAATTTAAATAAAAAAATGAGGTTTAATAAAAATTGAGCATCGTAACGGAACCACCTATCGAAAACAACAGATCTCACAATGCCAAACCCATATCAGGATTTTTCCATAAAGAATGAATATCACACAAATGAGAATCAAACCTAGGTTTGTAATCCCAAAAACAAAGGGTATTAGATCCAAAAATAAATAAAAATATCCATGGAACCCTAATGATAATGAGAGAGATTGTGGGAGGAAGATAACAGGAAGAGGAAACTAACTGGAAGAAGATCAATTAACGTTCTCCAAACTTAAGATTTCTTTTGGAAGGGGTTTGAGGGGCCAAGAATATTTTTTGGGAGCTCTAAGAAAGGGAGAATGGGATTAGGATTGAAGGAGGTCCGTCCGAGACCAAAAAGGGGGGCTTGGGATATTTTAATAAAAAATTTGTACCTATAAAAACTAGTTCACACGGTTTCCTGGGAAACTACACATGGTTAGGGAATATCATATGCAAATTGTGCGGAGCCCACTATCCAAAACAAGGCACTAGCGCACGGGTTTCTAAACCCTGCACAAGCCATGTCCAAATCATGCCCCTACCTAGAAACCTCTAGAATTCTCATAAATTCACCCAGAGCGACCCCAAAAGAAACCCAACAAAAGCTAAAACAAAAAGGAGGTTTTTAGGAAAACCTAAAAATTGTAACGTGATGTTACAGGGATGGATTTTCTTCATAATGTTTGGGTGGACGTTTTTAAAGGAGATCATCAGTAGGTCGAAAAACCAGGGGTGATGGGAGGTGACACGTCGAGTTGGTATTCGTACATTCAGTATATACATGGAACATATGGTAAGTAATTTTTTTAAAATAATTTATATAACATTAAATGTAATGTTTTATTTTGTATTCAAATAGAAAGTTGAACAGCCTGATGTTATAGAGTTTGAAGTTTATAAGAGGATATACAGTGATCCATTCACTACAAAGATTAGAGGTGATCTCTAGTGCTAGATTATCATTAGTATAACATATTTTTGAGGTTTACAATAAACTAAAAATAATATTTTAACAACTTTAATTTTAAATTGAAATTGAAGGAGTCATATGAGGCTGCAATGTATTAGAAATAGACTGAGATTTGAGATGAGACTAAGGGTCAGACCAGTGGCCCCCAATTTGATGTGGCAGTATGGATATAGGCAAACCAGTATGACTTCAAGATAGACCGAGTTGTTGGTATCAGCTCTCAATTGACACATGAGAGTTATTATGGTACTGATGCGATGTCGACCTCTAGATCGAGAGGAGCTTTTGGAAAGTCATCATAATTTTTCTCATAGTATCAGGAGAAGCTATGAGCTCAGAGTGAGCTTATAGAGAGTACGCCTAAAGTGTAGGATGAGATAAGTCAATGGCAGCAGTATGATCTACACCAATTATAGTAGCAGCAGCAGGAAGAACTCTGACGATAACATCAGCAGGAGGAGTAGGAGATGTGTTCGATGGCAGCACTAGCAGTATGAGAAGATAGAGTATATGCGATGTCTGACTCGTGTTTTAGGGATAGATTTCCCTCCACCATCTCCTCCAACACCTCCAGAGGACCCCTAGTGATATATTTGTTTTTTTATGATAAAACATTTTAATGCAAATTGTTTATGTAATATTAACTATTTACATTTTTGTATAGTGCATTTTTATATTGTTATGAATATTGTATTTTTTATTAATAATTTAATTTTTTCTTATTTGGTTAATTTTTTATTATTTTATTATTTTATTCATTTTTTTTATTTTTTTTATTTTTTATTTTTTGTTATTTTATTTATATTTACTAATATTTAATCATTTATTATTTTATAATTTTACTAATATTAATATTATTATTTATTTTTATTAATAATTTTATTATTATTATTTTATTATTATTATTTTATTATTATTTTATTAATATTATATTAATAATATTATTAATAATATTATTTTATTATTTTATAATTTTTTTATTTTACTAATATTAACATTATTATTTCATTAAAATTAATAATATTAATATTATTTTATAATTTTATAATTTTTTTTATTTTAATAATATTAATAATATTATTTCATTAATATTAATTATATTATTATTATTATTTTATTATTATTATTATATTTATATTATTTATATTATTAATATTAGTATTATTATTATTATTTTCCAATATTATTTTATTATTTTTTTCTTTTACTATTTTATTTGTATTTATAATGTTATTTTATTCAATTTTATTTTTTATTTTATTACAATATTTGTCAGGGGGCCTTTTGCGATGGGGACCCCCCATTTTAAATACTATTTTTTAAATAATCTCAGGGAAACTATTTGTGACAGGTCCATGTCTCGTAGAAAAAAAATATTTTTGCGACACCCTTTTCTACAATGAGTCATTTGCGATAGTGTCTCATCACAAATATTCCAATTTCCTATAGCAAGTGAATATATTCCTTGGGACCTCATGTTATCCCATGTGGATTGGAAACGCACTCAAATGTTTCGTATGTATCCTAGGTCATCTCTTCGAGTACACAACTAAGCTATATCACTACTACCTTTTGAATCTCAAACTATTGGTCTTTCGGTTCTATTGTGACACCAAGAATCAATAACACCTCCCTTATCATACTACCACTCTTTAGGGTTACTATAAGACTTAGGCACTCACCAAGTTACCCTAGTCACTACACAGTCAAAACACCCTACTTGGGATCCTCTGTCATATTCCTAATCCCAAGGTCGAAGCCTATCACTTATAGGACATAATGTTCCTTTATATAACCATGCTTTCATCATGGCCTAAATGATATTTCCAGTGTTACCATACTGGAATCCCACTAGATGAATGTATTAAAGACCTTATCCCATCAAAACTAAACTAGGTTGGTCCTCTCACACCCAACCTACAGATAGACCTACCTAGGGTATACCTACCAATTAACATCCATACCCATGGGGGAAAACACTCACCCTACTATCTAATCACCCAAGCCAAAGGACATAATGTATATTAAGGTTCTTGACATATCCCTAGGCTATCCATTCCCAGTCCACCACTTACCCTTAATAAAAGAAACTATGGGAACCTATAAGTGTCACGACCCGCCTTCACCAAAAGGAGGGAAGGGACAGCAGATTGCCAGGCCCTTCCTTCTTTAAGTTGAAGGAGAGATAATGGCCCCCGAAACCCGCCTTCAATAGGTCCCAGAGTAGCGACTAGCACCAAGGGTATAGAAATTTCTCACAAATGGAAGGCATTACCCTTTTTATTTTATAGAATCGAGAGATAGGGAGAAGAAAACCCAACAACACCAAGGCAGAGAGAAAAGTAAAGCCAAAAGTAAACCATTCTCACATGCATGTTTCAAAAGTAAAAGCCACAAAGTGAAAAAGGTGACTACAAGGGATGTACCAAAGAGGAAAAGAAAATAACAACTGCAACTGCTCCAAAGGTCTGAGCTGGTAAGGTCCCGCTTGATCCCCGAAGTCCTCTTGGAAACTTGAAAGCAGTTTTATATACGTAGGGTGAGCATACAAGTACACTCAGTAGGGAAAACCAAAGACTCTCATGCACAAGTGGGGGAATGTACTAAAGTCCCGTGAGAAAAAGAGTAAACCAAACACCTATCAAGGTAAACTATCCACCCCAGGCCTCACCAAGGCACACTCCCCAAATAACGCAAGTCAAGTAATATATATAATCAGATCACATCGATTTTGGGTACCCCGCGCCACTTTCCCACTGGTTATTGAGACATCCTATGCATCGGACCAATCCAGCCATTCTCACCATAGTCCCACTGCCACACCCGCCCGCACACACCTGGGCCACAACCACACGCAGTCCCACTGCTGAAATCCGGCCCGCACACACCTGGGCCTCAACCGCACGCAGTCCTACTGCTGAATCCCGCCCGCACAAACCTGGGCCACAACTGTCACATGTAACCATGCCTGCAAACACCTAGGCCAGAACAACCACCACCACGCCCGAAGAAACCTGGGCCTCATCCTGAATACGCTTGGGAAACCACCTGCCACACACACCTGGACAACCACCACACTACCCTGCCTGAAGGTTCTTGGGCTAATAATGGACCTCAGGCCATCACAGCCTGCCCGAAGATACTTGGGCTATCTGGGAAAGGGAGCAGAAAAGAAGCTAATAACCAGCCACTAAGAATAGTGTTGAGAAAAACACCCTCCCCCATGAAATGGGGGTGTTCAGCACTAAGTGCTCAACTTGGGTGGGTCATGAATAAGAAACACAAAACTACAACTATAGATATAGGTAACAAGCACTCACCCAAGTCTAGGTTTTTCTAACCGGCCTACGGAACATAACGCCACTATATCTGAGTCACAAGTCACGAATCTCGCCAACAAAACCCGTTGTCCCATTCTTGTATCATGTTCAGTAATAATGTTTAAGTTTAAGCACTACTGGGCCAATAGAAAGCATTGGCACAAGTCCAGAAAAGTAAACAATCAAACCACAACCATAACGCCCACACCCGGTTCTCAACAGAGGATCCCACCCCAATTTGTGATATGAACAAGTATCCACTGGGCCTTAAAACTCACAACCACCGAGGGTATAAAAGAACAGGGTATCCCATCCCCTCCCACATCTCCATCAATCTATTCGTAAAAGAAAACCACCAAAACACTGCCACCAACACTAAGCAAGGCCAAGCCTGTATTTTCAGATTTAAACGACTTAACACACTCCATGATTTCAAATCCTCATGTGTTTTAACCGAGGTATATCACAAAAGGAAAGATCCTAGTGCTTTCAATTATTTCATCCAAATATATGTGATTAACCAATTCACTTTTCACGGCAGGAGCTTACAACCACAAACAGGCCATCAAAACATCAGCAGGGCTCATTAGTGCACAAACAATGACCACCAACGGCCTCTATTTTTAGAAGGCATAAGCCAGCGCAACTCAACGAGATGGCCACAGAAGAAACAACATCAAAACAATTATAAGACAGCATCAACAAACACAGCCCCCCCCCCTCACTTTCTTTATTGAATTCGTTCATTATCTTCATTTAGGTCTGGTTTATCCAATTCTACGGAATCGAAAGCACGCCCACCCCGCATGATACACAAAAGAGAGGGGCAAAGGAGAAATTCCTTACTTGTTGATCGACGATCGACACTTAGGTCGGGGGCGCGGAACTTTACAGATAACTATGCGCCCGATGCACCAGAGGCTGTTTGTGAAAATCCACGATCCAGGAAAAGGGAAACCACGACCAACCCTTTGTTTATAAGAGCCAGGGACGGTTGGGATGAAAACGCGAAACCGCGTAAGGTGCGGGGGTCATGGGTTGACCAAGCGGCTCCACTCGTCACAAAAAGGGGTCGAGTGGTTTAAGCCGAATCATGAATTGAACAAGTATTTAATTATAACTCTTATGCACGTTACGGGTCCTTAAAACAGGTTTAACAAGTCATAATAGGGTTTAAAAACCCTATTTGCGCAAAGGAGCACTACTTGGAACAACTTGACAAGGTCGGGTGACACCGATCGGTCTCACCGATCGGTCTCGCCGAGACGCCACTCCTTTAGGACCCGGAGTTTGGCAAAGGGAAGAACCATGAGAGTCTGGGTCATCACATCAGATACCTCTCAAACTATTCTCATCCTTGAGAATTTAAACAACCCAGAAGGGAAGGGAGGTCCGAACAACCACCCCGAAAGATACCTCTCAAGACTGAACCTCATCGTTAATAAGAACACTTCCTGTCACGAACCAAGCAACATGCCATGCCAAACTGCCCGGGCATGTGGGTTGGGGAGTCTCTTTCCCCATGTCAAGATATTATCTGCTTTGGGCAGCACTGACTCGCCCGCACGAGTTTAATCGCATCCACCTCAATGCGTCTTGATTAGGGTTCGGGTTCTCTCCTTCCCATATCCGGGGCTTTTTACACACAAACAGAGGAAAGAAAACCAGCACATTTCATAGCCAAAAGACAAAACGTTCTACCACAACAGGTACAACAAAGAAAAAAACTCAAAACAACTCTGGGTACTGGGTATGCATCTGTGCTTCCTTCTCCCACGTACTCTCCTCAAGCCCACCATGTTTCCACAACACAAGAACCAAGGGGATGGTTCGTCCACGAAGAAACTTCTCCTTGCGATCCTCGATCATCACTAGTCTCTCCACAAAGGTCACGTCGCCCTCGATATCCAGCTCGCCCCAATCAAGGACGTGTGAATCATCGCGCATATACTGACGGAGCTGGGACACATGAAAGACATCATGTATCCTTAGTAGCGGTGGTGGAAACGCTAGCTGGTAAGCCACTTCGTCGACCCGCAGCAACACTTGGAAGGGTCCGATGAATATGGTAGAAAGTTTACTCCCTTTGTCGAACCTCCGCTGCCCACGCCGAGGGGAGACCTTCAAGAACACATGGTCTCCAACCTCAAACTCCAAGGGCCTCCTCCTGGTATCAGCATACGACTTCTGTCAGTCCTGGGTTGCCTTCATCCTTTCCCATATGAGCTGAACCTTCTCTTTCGTGCTCTGCACCACCTCCGTACCAAGGATGCCTACCTCTCCTACTTCGGTCCAACACACAGGCGAACGGCATGGCCTCCCGTACAAAGCTTCAAACAAGTCCATGCCAATGGTAGAGTGGTAGCTATTATTGTAGGAAAACTCTACCAGAGGAAAGTGTTGCACCCATGATCCTCTTGAGTCCAGAACACATACCCGTAGCATATCCTCCAAGGTCTGGATGGTGCGCTCTGTTTGTCTATCTGTCTGGGGATGGAAAGCAGTGCTAAGGCGTAACTAGGTGCCAAACGCACGCTATAATCCTCTCCAAACTCTCGAGGTAAACCATGCATCCCTATCCAATACTATAGACCTCAGAACTCCATGCAACCGCACCACCTCATCCACGTACTTTCGTGCCAAAGCATCCACAGCAATCGACACCCTGATTGCTAGAAAGTGAGTCGATTTTGTCAACCTGTCCACTACCACCCAGATGGCGTTGTATCATCCTTGGGCCTTGGGTAGTCCCGTGATGAAATCCATCGAGATTTCATCCCACTTCCACTCGGGGACATCTAGAGGAAGCAGTAGGTCTCCTGGAACTCGGTGTTCAGCCTTCACTTGCTGACACACTAAGAACTTGGCCACAAAATCTGCCACCGCTCGCTTAACTCTGGGCCACCAAAACTGCCTCTTCAAACCCTAGTACATCTTGGAAACTCCCGGGTGTACCTCCAGGGGTGAGTTGTGGAACTCACTGAGAACCTTGCCACACATCACCTCCGGAACAAACAACCTTTTCTAGAAAAGCATCCGGTTCCGACCATCCTCTGTCCATCCTTCTGGAGCATTGCCCTGGTCAACTCGTTCACGCATCACTTCACACTCTAGGTCTCCCCACTGAGACTCCTCCACTTGATGAAACAGGGATTACTGCATTATCATCTGATATAGGCAGCCTCTTCCGCTATCCATTTTTGCATCCAGGTGTAAGGCATCCAACTCCTCCATTGCCTTCAAGGCGTCCGCCGACTCTCGGACCGCATCCTTCTGCATCCTCCTACTCAAGGCATGGGCCACCACATTGCCATTGCCCTCAGTATAAGAGATCTCGAAGTCGTAATCCTGAAGGAACTCCACCCATCTTCGCTGTCGCAAGTTTAAATCCCGCTGGGAGAAGATATACCTTAAGCTTTTGTGGTCTGTGAAGACCACAAAGCATTCCCCGATGAGGTAGTGCCGCCATAACTTTAGCGCAAAAATGACCGTTACAATCTCCAGGTCGTGGGTGGCGTAATTACACTCATGGGAACGCAGCTGCCTGGACCCGTAAGAGATCACCCCTTGTTGCTGCATCAACACGCACCCCAGGCCCTGTCCTGAAGCATCACAGAACACCTCATAAGCCGCCCCTTCTTCTGGTAATCTCAGCACTGGGGCACTGACCAACTTCTCCTTTAGATAGCAGAAGTTTGACTGGCACTTATCACTCCATACGAAAGCCTGGTCCTTCCTGGTCAGAGCCATCAAAGGGGCTGCCACCCAAGAGAAGTTGGGTATGAATCTCCGGTAGTAACCCGCCAGCCCGAGGAAACTTCGGACTTCTGCCACATTCTTGGGTGCTGCCCAAGAAACAACTGCCTCAACCTTTGATGGGTCGATCGCTACCCCCTTCTCATACACTACGTGCCCGAGGAAGTGCACTTATCGTGTACAAAACTTGCATTTTGACAACTTCCCATAGAGATGGTGATATCGGAGGACCTCCAAAACTGTCCTCAAGTGCTCTGCATGGTCCTCCTCTGATCTAGAGTAGACCAGGATGTTGTTGATGAACACAACCACGAACCGATTCAGGTACTCCTGGAAGATTGAGTTCATAAGCCCCATGAACACAGCCGGGGCGTTCGTAACACCGAAGGGCATGACTACGAACTCAAATTGTCCATACCTGCACCTGAACGCTGTCTTCGGGTTGTCGCTCTCTTTCACCCTCAGCTGGTGGTACCCAGACCGCAGGTCGATCTTTGAGAACCATCCTGCCCCTTTCAGCTGGTCGAAAAGATCATCTATCCTTGGAAGAGGGTAGCGATTCTTGATCGTCACCTGATTCAACCTCCTGTAGTCTATGAACAACCTAAGACCACCATCTGCCTTCTTTGAAAACAAGACCAGAGCAGCCCAGGGTGACGCACTCGGACGAACATAACCCCTCTTCATCAGATCGTCAATCTGTATCTGCAACTCCTGTAGCTCCTAAGGTGCCATCCGGTAAGGAGCCATCGAGATTGGACGAGCGCCGGGCTGCAGGTCTATACCGAACTCGATATCACGCCGAGGGGGTAGAGTCGTCACCTCCTCGAGAAATATGTCCATAAACTCATGGACGATCTCTGGCACTTCCACCATTTCAGCATCAACAGATTCCACTGTCAGTTCGGTCAACAAGAAGAGGAGAGGTTTCTCTCTCCCGTTTCCCTTCGGACTGCTCTGCTCGCCGGTGAAGGTAACACGCCGGCCGTTCAAGTCCTAGAACACCACCCTCCTTCGGAAACAGTCGATGATGGCACACACAGAAAATAGCCAGTCGATGCCTAGGATGACATCGTATGGCTGAATCTGTAGCAGAAGAAGATCCCTAACCGACTGATGTGGCCCTATCATCAGCCTACATCCCCGAAAAACAAACAACAAGCTGGTCTGACCTCTGACTGGTGTGCTCAACACCAGGGGCACTGGAAGTCTCTCCGTATCTAAACCCAGGGCATGGGCTAGGCTAGGTGCAATAAAGGAGTGCGAAGCTCCGGTATCAAACAAGGCATAAGCAAGAGTGTTGAACAGACTGATCGTACCTCGAACAACCTCTGGCCCTGTTGGAACTACTGCCTCTGCGGCGTGTAACTGTCCATGCCCAGCTCCCCTTCCCCTCAGCTATAGGCCACCTCCCCGACCATGCCCTGGTCGAGGTCCCTGTGGAGCGCCCTGAGGTCGGCCTCCTCCTACGTCTACCCTCGGAGGAGCAGGAGCTCGCTGTCCCTGCTGCTGCTGCTGGAAAGGTCTGGCTGGAAGCTGCTGCTGGGGCGGGTGCTGGGGTTGGCTGCCACTGTTGTACTGCACCCGGTCCGGGCACTGACTCCGGAGATGCCCATGGCTTCCACAGATGAAGCATCACGGTCCCGGGCCTGTAGGAAAAGGGCGAGGGTCGGGGGATCGAAACTGAAACTACTGCGGCCTGCTCCCTACGGGTCGAAACCTAGAGGGTCCTGACGTTGGAGGCCTGGTGCTGACGGCCTTCCCCTTAGATGGTCCCAGCTGGATCCCCTCTCGCGACACTCCTTCTAGAGCATGCATCATCTCCACCACTTCAGCCTTCTTCTGGACCTCCAAGTACGTCGGTAGGGTAAAGGGGGTGACAGCATACTGGAGGGAGGGTCGGAGCACCTCCTCTAGACATCTTGCCCGAGACTCCTCGTCGGGAAAGAGGTCCGGAGAAAAACGTAGGAGGTCCTTGAACTTGATCCCTAGCTCCCTCACGGACATACTCCCCTGCTGGAGGGAGAGTAGTTTCTGCCTCTTTTCTGCCTTGATCTTCGAGGAGAGGAATTCCGCTCGGAACTCCCTCTCGAAGTCCACCCAAGCCACCTTAGACTCCCTCCTCTCCCCCAGGTAAAGAGTCCACCAGTGACGTGCCGCTCCCCGCATCTGGATGACGGCCAGAGGAACCCAGTACTCGGTCGGGGCTCGAATCAGGCCGAAGGCTATAACTAGCTCCTCTAGCCAGCCTTCCGTCTTCATATCGGAGGTGCTGCCCTCATACTTCTCGAGGGCCTGTCGCTGGAAGGCTCGAAGAGTCTTCTGCCACTGGTCGTCCTCTTCCTATCGATCAGCTCTCTGCCGATTGGCCAAAGTAACCTCCGGGGCCTCGATCTCCTGTACCACACGTGGCCGCCTTCCAGGTGCCATAGCTGCAAGGTGAACAAGGAATTCCTAAGCCCAAGTAGTGCAGAATATCGTTCTTAAAACTTCTTAAAATTTAATTTATTCTTAATTCCCAAGACATCCCAGAAACACAAGAACACAAGTCATTATGATGAATGTACCTTTCCTAGGGTCTCTACCCTACAATCAGTGTGGCCTCACTTGGTCATTCGATAGGTCTAGAGTCCTTGCATTGGATCACGGGGGGGCCTAAAATCCTGTGTCCTAGCCTGTCTTCCCTAACCTAATTCACGCGCCAAGGTCACCCAACACTATTTCCTTACCATCCCATACAATCCTCACTGTACCTAACTCCAGACTCCATCCTACCTCTCAACAATCACCTTTGATACCATTCTGTCACGACCCGCCTTCACCAAAAGGAGGGAAGGGTCAGCAGATTGTCAGGACCTTTTTTCTTTAAGTTGAAGGAGAGATAATGACCCCCGAAACCAGCCTTCAATAGGTCCCGGAGTGGCGACTAGCACCAAGGGTATAGAAATTTATCACAAATGGAAGGCATTACCCTTTTTATTTTATAGAATCGAGAGATAGGGAGAAGAAAACCCAACAACACCAAGGTAGAGAGAAAAGTAAAGCCAAAATTAAACCATTCCCACTTGCATGTTTCAAAAGTAAAAGCCACAAAGTGCTAAAGGTGACTACAAGAGAAGTACCAAAGAGGAAAAGAAAACAAAAACTACAACTCCTCCAAAGGTCCGAGCTAGTAAGGTCCCACGTGATCCCCAAAGTCCTCCTGGAAACCTGAAAGCAGTTTTATATATGTAGGGTGAGCATACAAGTACACTCATTAGGTAAAACCAAAGACTCTCGTGCACAAGTGGGGGAACGTACTAAAGTCCCATGAGAAAAAGAGTAAAACAAACACCTATCAAGGTAAACTATCCACCCCAGGCCTCACCAAGGCACACTCCCCAAATAACGCAAGTCAAGTAATATATATAATCAGAGCACATCGATGTTTGGGTACCCCGCACCACTTTCCCACTGGTTATTGAGACATCCTATGCATTGGACCAATCCCGCCATTCTCACCACAGTCCCACTTCCACACCCACCCGCACACACCTGGGCCACAACCACACGCAGTCCCACTGCCGAAATCCCGCCCGCACACACCTGGGCCTCAACCGCACGCAGTCCCACTACTGAATCCCGCCCGAACACACCTGGGCCACAACTGTCACATGTAAGCATGTCTGCAAACACCTAGGCCAGAACAACCACCACCACGCCCGAAGACACCTGGGCCTCATCCCAAAGACGCTTGGGAAACCACCTGCCGCACACACCTGGCCAACCACCACACTACCCCGCCCGAAGGTTCTTGGGCTAATAATGGACCTCAGGCCATCACAGCCTGCCCGAAGATACTTGGGCTATCCGGGAAAGGGAGCAGAAAAGGAGCTAATAAGCAGCCACCAAGAATAGTGTTGGGAAAAACACCCTCCCCCGTGAAATGGGGGTGTTCGGCACTAAGTGATCAACTTGGGTGGGGTGCGAATAAGAAACAAAAAACTACAAGTATAGATATAGGTAACAAGCACTCACCCAAGTCTAGGTTTTTCTAACCGGCCTACGGAACATAACACCACTATATCTGAGTCACAAGTCACGACTCTCGCCAACAAAACCCATTGTCCCATTCTTGTTTCATGTTCAGTAATAATGTTTATGTTTAATCACTACTGGGCAACTAGAAAGAATTGGCACAAGTCCAGAAAAGTAAATAATCAAACAACAACCATAACGCCCACACCCGGTTCTCAACAGAGGATCCCACCCCAATTTGTGATATGAATAAGTATCCACCAGGCCTTAAAACTCACAAACACCGAGGGTATAAAAGAACAGGGGATCCTATCCCCTCCCATATCTCCAGCAATCGATTCGTAAAAGATAACCACCAAAACACTGCCACCAATACTAAGCAAGGCCAAGCCTGTATTTTCAGATTTAAATGACTTAACACACTCCAGGATTTCAAATCCTCATGTGTTTTAACCAGGGTTTATCACAAAAGGAAAGTGTAGGATCGATATAATGATGTAGATGCTCAATATACAAGAGGGGGGTGAATTGTATACTTTAAAAATTCCTTTGGAACCTTTAAAGTTAGTTATGAATAACTGTGTTTTCCTTAAGTAAAGTAAAGGGATAAGTTTAACAAAGTTAAACTTAAGAAAATTCACAACACCTCTAATACCAAATAAAACTTGGAATAAGGAGTGAAGTTATAAACATAAAATGCTATGAACTTTCTTAAAACTGAAAAGAGATTCCGAAAGTAGGTTCCGAAAATATGGTTCCGGAAAGTGAAACTTAACAAAAGATTACCAAATGAGATTCTACCTTAAAGCGTATAGAATCTAAATGAATCAGAGTACAAGTAAGAAAGTATAAGAAGGTTATACTTTCCTTACAATAAAAAATGCAGCGGAAAATAAACAAGTAGTTAAACTACAAGTAACAAGATATAAGTCTTTTAACCCAAAGAGAAGGGTATCCAACAACCTTGGATAAAGGTCCCTTGATTTATAATTTCAAGAAAGTCTGTCTTACCCACACCAGGGTAAGCCCTCGATACGAAGATCGTAGTCTCTGTCTTGTTATCCCCGCAAGCCCTCAACTTCAAGGTAGTTGGCAACCTCTGTCTTCCTCAGCAAGGAAGCCCTCTAACTTCAAGGTAGTCGGCAACCTCTATCTTCCTATCCCCGGAAGTCCTCGAATGTAATCACCAACATTCGGAGTCACACGAAGATATGAGGGTTAATAAGAGCCTCTCTCTCTAGAAATCACTTCAACAGCATGTATGCACAAAAACTAAGTTGTTGTGAGATCTTTCAAATAAGATCTTATTTATAGGCAAATTTACAATGGTCAACTCCCTCTTCCAACGGTCATATTTTCTATGAAATTCGGAGGAACCTGTACACGTGTAACTTAGCCAATGGTTAGTTTATAACAGAATAGAGGACATCGTTTTATAACAAAACAAGTGAAACAGAATGTTCGGAAGCGTTTAAAATCTAACTCAAAAGTTCGAAATGGAAACTTTGGAGTGAAGGTTCGGAGTGTAAGGAAAATAATAAAGAGTAGACAAAATATAAAGGCATAAACAAAATGAAAGTTTGGAGTCTAACCAAAAATAATTTTCGGAGTCTGAATAAATTCAGAGTGTATAAAACAAAGATGATCAGATTCTGTTTAATAGGTGAATTCGGAATGGGAATTTAGAATGGGAATTCGAAATGAGAAATCGTCATCAAAATTCGTTATGTGAATTCATCATCAGAATTCATAATGAGAATTTTTCATCAGAATTCGTAATGAGAATTCCTCATCAAAATTCATAATGAGAATTCAGCATCAAAATTCGTAATGAGAATTCATCATCAGAATTCATAATGAGAATTCATCATCAGAATTTGTAATGAGAATTCCTAATCAGAATTCGTAATGAGAATTCCTCATCAGAATTCTTAAGGAGAATTCGTTGTTGAACTTCATAAGGATTCGTATCCTGAATCTGGAGTAAAACTGTATCCGGAATTTGGAATGAAACTTTATCACAGTTCTCATTCTGGATTTCGGAGTGAAACTTTATCACAGTTCTTATCCAGAATTCGGATCCTAAAAACAGAATACTTCATATCAAAGATTCAAACAATTCCGAGAAAATAGAAATGAATCCGAATCTTATACTTAAGAAAAATATGGATGAAAATATGATAAGGATAATTTTTCTTACAAAAGCGATTTTCCTTATAAAAGAAATTTTCCTTATAAAAGCAATTTTCTTATAAAAGCAATTTTCCTTATAAAAGCAATTTTATTATAAAAGAAATTTTCCTATAAAATCAATTTTCCTTATAAAAGCAATTTTCTTATAAAAGCAATTTTCCTTATAAAAACAACTTTCTTAAAGATAAGGTATTTGTCATTTTCAAAACAAGAAGGAATGGAAAAGTCATAAGGAAAACCTTATTGACTCAACAATCTCCCCCTTTTTGGAAAGCACAAACATCCTTACGAAAAAGAAATCCTAAGAAGAAAGAAAAACATTAAGGCTTATCTCCCTTTTCTTTAAGGATATTGATGAATACGACTAACTCCCCCTTAGGCTTTGAAACTCTAAGGATCGTATTCTAGATTTCCGGAGTGACATTTCATTAAGAATAAGAATGTCTTATTTAATGAAAAACTCCCCCTTAAATAAACTCTTATTAGAGTTATTTTTTTCTTAAGGATCTTTTCTTTCTCCCCCTTAGATAAACTCTTATTAGAGTTCTTTTTCCTTAAGGATCTTTTCCTTCTCCCCCTTTGTGATTTTCGAAAAGAATTTGAGGGAATGGAAAATATAACAAAGTACCTGAAACATTAGTAGAAACAACAAAAGAAACGGCAAGCATAATTTTCATTAAGTTTGAAATCTCAGCAACAAAAAATACAACAAAAGATCGAATCTGTCTATTTTGGATCTTTTTCCTTCTCCATGAGACCCTTAAGAATAGTCTTTATTTTCTTCAAGTCTTTATGGTCTTCTTTAGCTTGCTTCTCTAAGACCACTATTCTTGCACTTTGAGCTTCAATCTTTTCTTCCTGGGTTTGAAGCTTTTCTTCCTGAGCTTTGATCTTTTCTTCTTGAGCCTTCAATTTCTCTTCAAACTCAATCCGGTGATCCCTTTCAAATTTCTAGTTTTGAGAAACAGAGTTCAGCTTCCCATTCAGATCTCTGACTTCTTGAATCCGGAAGTTCTTTTCATCTTTCAGCTTCTCTTAAAAGGATGAAGTCAGCTCATTTATTTTCCTATCCTCTGTCTCAAAAGCATCTTTAACATTGTCTTGAAATTCATCAAATAGCCTCATGTCTTCTACAGTTTTCCTCGACCAGGTCGTCATCCACTTACAAGATCTTCTATGGGCTTCATAGCCAACAAGAAAAGATTTGAAATCATCTTCTATCTTGACACACTTATCCATAACCATGGACACAGAATCTGATTTCTGATTCAGAGCATGTTGGAGCATTTGGCATCTTGAATCTATTGTCGAGATGGTCGGAATGGAACCTACCAGCTTCTTTAAATATTGAACAACAAAGTCATGTCCCAACGAGGATGACTCCGAATCCGAGACTCTACTTGGAGAGATTTCTTCTTCAACTAGGTCAAGTTTTCTCTTTGAAGAGCTACCAACTTCCTTTCTCTTCACCACTATAGAGCTCGGAGTATAAGCAAGGATTTTCTTTCCCTTGTCTCTTTTCGGAATAGAGTCTTGTTCTGGAGTTCTCTTCTCACTATCAGAAACTTGGAAAACATTGTATTCCTCATCAGAAACTTCCTGAGCACCATCCTCTACATTTTCCATCTGAGCAATATCTTGAAGAACTTGTTCTTCCTCTGCATAATAAGCTACTTCTTCTTCTCCTTTCTCTTCTTCTATTGCTGTATTAACTAGTTTCGAAAATTCAGCTTCTGAGGTTCAGAGCGATAAGTGGTCCGAAGTTGTTCCCTTATAATTATCTACTTGTTTCAATACATCTCCAGTTTCACCACTTCCTTCAGCAACATATTCTTCTTCTTCCACTTGCTCAACTTGCTCACCTTTCTCAACAGGCTTAGCTACTGCCTCTTCCGGAGAAACAAAGTCTCTTCCTGGAGTCTCAGGTAGAGATTCCGAAGAAAAAGATCTCGGAACAGGGATATTTTCTAAGACCATCTCATTGAACTTCAACAAAGCCTGAGCTACCTCAGCCTCAGACATCTTCTTCTTGATCTTCTTTTCTTTCTCTTGTTTTTCTATCTCATCCGCAGTTCTTTCCTTCAAGGCCTTATCCTCCACAGGTTCCAAGCCAAACTGAGGCTCCCCTTGCACTCTCTTCTCTTTCATTTCCCTCCATTTAGCAACAACCTCATCTGGGTAAGCTTTCTTCTTCTTTGGTTTTGGAGGTGAGGAATGAACTTCCTTAGACTTGGGATTCTCTGCTTCTACTTGCACTTCTTTAAACTTTCTCTTCCTTACCGGCATAGAGGATTCTGGATCAGCAACTTTCGGAACTGTTTCTCCTTGAGCAGGTAAATCAACAAACTGACCAGACTTCTTGTCAAAAGCAACATCCATTATTTTAAGTGTACCATCACTCACCAGCATAATCTTGCAAACTCTGGGCTTAGATTTGCACGCCTCCTTGAAAGACTCAAGGCACCGAACTATCAAATTTGATAGAATTGTTGGATACATTATAATCTGAGCTCTCAGATTTCCTTTCTTCACATTCTCAAGAGTGATAAGAATGTGTTTCATCAAATTGAACTTCCTTAGATTTATCAGAAAATCTAGGATGTAGATCTCACTCTTCTTTAAGTTATCTTTGTCACCCTTCCTCGGTACGATAAGACCCTGTACCCATAACTCTAGAATCCGGAAATTTTTAGATAGAGAAGCAATCTTCGGAGCCTTTTCATTAGCCAGTCCGAGAGTTTCTAAATCTTTTTCCTTGTCAAAGCTACCTTTCGAATCCGGCAACACATGAGATATGAATTCAGCTTCACCTTCATTATTCAGCCCTACCTAGCTAGTTTCCTTGGCATATGAGAGTTTATAAGTCTTACCATAAGACTTAAAAGACAACTTCTCCCTTCCATCTTCCTTAAGAAAAGAAACTGTTTCATAGAACTCTATAAGCAAATCTGAATACACTTTATCTTGGTTCCTGGGTTTTGACACCGAAACATCTTCCCAACCATTAAGCTTGATATTCTTGGAAATAATAGAATCGTACTTGTTGAAGAAATCTGGATGAACCAGCCTCTCTCTGTATACTAACCACTTTGAAATCATCTTGGAGGAAGACATGTCTTGAGAAGCTACTTCTACAGACATTCGGATCTGAAGACCTCTGAGAAGTTTGGAACGGAGAGAGATGAAGTTCAAAATGGCATTAAAACAGAGAGGCAGAGCTTCGGGACACGAGATCTTGAAAACCGATGTGGTACAACTATTTGGTTCCCCTTTATATAGGCAATGAGATGACGGTTCAACTTCCTCAGTTGATCGAACGGTTGATACAAGCTGAGATCAGATCTGACGGTCGAAAACCAATTCTCAAGAAAACTTGAATTCGATCTTTTGAGTTTTTTATTAAAATAAAGAATTAAGAAAATTATAATCGGAAAACAAAATATAAGAAAATGCCAGCAAGAAAAGTATGACTACGAAAACTTAAGTAAGGAAATCATACCATTCGGATTGGCTTAGGAAGATTATTCGTATTTGGAAACATTCTTAAGAAAACAAAAAAAACTTTACAACGAAAAATAAAATCAGTAAAAAAAACTCAGTACTAAAAACAAACTCAGTATGGAAAACTCAGTACGAAAATTTCATTACAAAATTTGAAAACGAAAGACTTATTATGAAAGATTCGGTATGAAAAAACTGTTATGAAAATACCAGTACGAAATTTTCCATTCCGGAAGTTTTTAATACTAAAATTTCTATTTCAGAAGTTTTCTATATAAAAATATCCATTCTGTAAAATTTTGGTTCCGGAAATTCCATTCCAGAATTTTAGTTCCAAAAAGTTTGAAAACAAATTTTGAAAAAAAAAATTTATTCTAACAATCAGATGTACTCCTCCTATGAAAAGGAGTTTATTGCTGTAAGGAAACTTTTTCAACATAAAGTTAATTAAGAAGGATTACCTTACGGTTATCATCCCTAACTTCTGTTTAATGTATTCAAATCTATCAGAAGGCAAAGATTTTGTGAAAATGTCAGAAAGTTGATCTTGTGTTCCGATAAATTGAAGAATGATATCTTATTTAAGTGTGTGATCCCTAAGAAAGTGATGCATAATATCTATGTGTTTTTTACGGGAGTGATGTGCAGGGTTCTTACTGAGAGCAATGGCACTTGTGTTATCACACAAAATTTGAGTTTTAGTAAAACTCAAGCCACAGTCTGTGAGTGTGTGTTTCATCCACAAAACTTGAGCACAACAACTTCCAGCTGCTACATATTCTACTTCAGCAGTGGAGAGTGCTACATAATTTTACTTCTTGCAGGACCAAGAAACTAATGAATCTCCTATGAAATGACAAGTTCTGGATGTACTTTTTCTATCCATTCTACAACCACCAAAGTCAGCATCAGAAAAGATTTTTAGGATAAAATCATTTCCAGAAGTATAAAATAATCCTAGATCTATGGTTCCCTTAAGGTAGCGAAAAATTCTTTTTACTGCCTTTAAGTGAGATTCCTTAGGATTGGATTGATATCTTGCACATAAGCATACTGAGAACATTAAGTCTGGTCGACTAGCTGTCAAGTAAAGTAAACTTCTTATCAAACCTCTAAAGGATGTTTGATCTACTGGTTTCCCAGCTTCATCAAGATCTAAAGAGTTTGAGTTACCAATAGGAGTACTTATACTCTTTGTGTTGTCATAACCATAATTTTTGAGAAGATCTTTAATATAATTATGTTGAGATATTAAAGTTCCTTCTGGTTTTTGAGAAATTTGAAAACCAAGGAAAAAAGTTAACTCACCCATCATACTCATTTCAAACTCAGATTTCATTAGACTTGCAAAAGAGTTGGTCAAAGATTGCTGAGTTGAACCAAATATGATGTCATCAACATAAATTTGAACAATCAAAATGTAGAGACCCGAAGCTTATCATACATGGACATTACATTACTTTTGCGGAATACTTAGTACATAACAAAAACACACACACAAGGATCGTAATAGTTTAGTGTCTTTGGAAACTCGGAACGTAATCTTCTAATCGTGGTGAAAGATCTTCAATATCTCCCATAAAGATCTTCCCTTTTTTTTACCTAAAACCTTTCTTTATATCCTGGGGAAAAGAAAACATAAAATGGTGAGCTCAAATGCTCAGTAAGGGTAAACAAAAGAAAAATCAATCACATCATATTCATAAGAACATAACTTTTGGAAATCTTAACCTGTAAAAGAGATCATAAAATCTTAACATAGAATAAATCATAGAAGTGAAAATGAGATCCCCATAATCATAACATGAAACTTGAAACTTTGTGGCATGCACACATAATCATGGAAAATCATTTCTTGTTAGTCATGAATCATTTCCAAGACTATCTTAGTGGACAAAGTCCCTTTCTGAACCGAGTCACCCTTGTTCCAGTCTTGTTTCACTGAACCGGTATAACCTACCGTTCCAGCCATGTTTATCTCATGAGATATAAAATCTTTACCCAATGCATTAGAGGGAGATATAGGTCCCACCCATCTTATAATGAATCCTTTCTTATGTGTGCCACATAATCGTAAATCATAATTCATCGCATAACCCTTGTAATAAAAATGGGATTCTTAAACAACATGACATCATAAAACAATTCATATAAGATAAAGGAATTCATAAAAATGTTTCCATCACAACATAATCAAATCCATGTAATAATAGGGATAAAAACAGACCCCTTTTATTATCTTAGATGGAAAATAATTTTGATAAAATACTTGAACTTCATTCTTGAGGAAAATATCCTTTCTACTTCAAAAATACTTTTCCTTTCTTAACATGTCATACAATTTTAAACTAAAAGAAGTTGATTAAAAATAAACTTGAAAACTTGTAAAGGAAGCTTCTTGGAAATACTGTTTTAAAAATCCATTCTTTCCGTATAAGTTAAAAAAACATTCTTCGTACTTTTGTCGGAAAAGTCAAAAAGTACCTCGTACGACAAAAGATTCCTTTCATAGATATTACTAAAAACTCACCGAAGGGTAAAAATGGATTTAAACAATTGTAGGTGGATGTAAATAATATTAAATATTGTTGAAACATGGATGTGTATGATAAAATACACCCCAGTAAATACTTATGAATAAACAATCTCGGATAAAAATGAGATTGTGATATTTCCCTTACCTTAGGTCTGATTTGCTTCGTATGTGTCCGAACCTCCTGTATAATGATTTAAATAATGTCATTGACTTATTAAAGAATCATATTCATTGTTATGATATCATATATGGTTCACTTATGACATTATATTACCCGTTCTTTTGTAAATTCCATGTTAAAGAAGCGTTTTGGGTAAAATCGTTTCATTTTATCGTAGGTGTTTTGACTTGTTGTTCTTGACATTATTATTACTTATATCATGATTTACTTACTTCCAGAATATAAAATATGATTTATATATCATATATATTCAGTATATATATATATATATAATAGATAGATAAATAAAATGAAAAACACCGTTCATGGAGACGGTAGTCCGTACGTACGCATGAACGCTGTTTTCCATTCCTTATTGTCTTGAAATGGAAGTAAGTAGATGAAATACATATATATATATATACATAAATCCAGTAGCTTTATAATGTCATATATATCATTATTATTTCTTATATATACTTTATAATCATTCTTAAATGGTTAACATGGAGAATGAATCTCATCGCGTTGTGGAGACGGTAGTCCGTACGTACGCACGAGCGATGATATCATTTTCATAAATATTGAATTGAATTGGAGTGGATTATACAATATATCAGAATAAATATGATGTTTTAATAACTATGTATAGTTATTCTTTACACCATTATACCCATCCATGTAAGGTGGTGGTGGAAAATAGATTACACCACGGCGTGGAGACGGTATTCCGTACGTACGCACGCGCGGTGATTTCTTTTTCCATAGGATGGATAGATGGTGAAATAGGTTTGTTTCATACTTATAATAACATATCATTATATGAGTGATACTGATGTTATTACTTCATAATGAAACAACCTAAGAAGAAGAAGTGGAAGAAGAAATAAAGATGAAAGAATTGGTAACGGTAATTACCTCTTCTTTGAAGCGCCTCTTTGAGACCTCCTCTTAGGGCACTAAAATTGGTCTTTGAGGAAGACCAGAACCTCTAGGATGTTTCTAGGGAAGTGGAGAAGAGATTTTGGCAGGGGTTGGCCGAGCTTGAGTGCTCAAATTGGTGTGAGGAGGAGGGGTAGGAGGTGTCCTTTTATAAGGGAGGAGAAGGGCACCTTAGGAATATCTCAAAATATTATTTTATATTAAAGTCAAAATCGGTTTATAATGGTTCCAAAGGGTCTTATTTCGAAGATAAAGTGGGTATGGGTCGAAATCCTATCAACCAATAGGATTTAGACAAGTTTAGGTTATTATTTTAACCTTATCAATTAGATTTAACTCTAAGTTAAATAATTTAACTTTTACCGTGTCTTTTTGTTTTCTTTCACTATATGGTTAATACACTTACTATAACATGCCAAACGAACCCCAAATTGTATATTATTAATAAATATATCCTTATCTAAGTCATTTGGCCGAACCTTAGATTTTTAGGAATAAAATAACAATTAATAATATAATATTTGATTTAAAAACTATTTTGTGTCAATTTTGACACTATTTGATATATGATTTTTGTGAAAGTCATAACAGAATTATATGTTCGAACCAAGTTTATTAAATCAACGCTAATATATCATAGTAACCTAGAAAATTAGTTTAAGTCATAAAAAGTCTCAAATTACATTCATTTGAGCATTTATAACTTCAATTATGTTAATATTTCCTTAAAAGGGTAATTACTGCATCATCGTTGTGTCACAAATAAATTAATTTATTTAAAGTATAAAAATTATAAATAAAATATCATTATGTAGGAAATAGTTTTATCTTTCTAATGAATATTTATAGTCGAATTTATCTTATGTATAACCCCATATTAAAAATGTTTTAGTTATTAAACTTTGATTTTAACTATTTTAACTATTCATTAAATAATATAATATTAAATGTCATAATCTAATCCAAGTGGACCTAAATGGTCATATTATATTCATAAGGTTGTTTTTGGTCGAATTACACTTATCCAATAGAATTAGGACATGTGTTAGGGTAATAGTAATATCATATTTACCCTTAGTTACCCTATTTACTATTAACCGTGGTAAAAAAAGTAAAAAGTTACTATTCACCAAAAATTATTTTCATCTCATTGAACCACATTTTACTTACTGACATCAACCTTGTCTCTCGTATTTTTGAAATTCCATTCACAGAAGCGGTAAAATTAAGATTTATGAAGAAATTAATTTTTTTAACTACCACTTCGTAGTTTCACTATTCATCAAAAAATTGATGTTTTTCAGAACAATGCCAAAATTTCATCCTAAGCTATATTTCATATTCCGAATTCAAAAATGAAGTCTATTTTACCAAATTCATATCATAGAATTTTCATTAATTAATTTTATAATTAAATCCCGCTGTTAAAACAAATAGCGTGTTTTTAAGAAATAATATCTATCAAAAGATTGACACTTGATTATGTCTGGTTTAAATGTGAAATTACATCCAATGACCAAAATTGTATTAAATTGTAAAAATATATTCTAAATATACTTTAAAACCACTCAAATTAATAATTTATCACTATTAATTATTTCGATTAAAAAAGTTGTTTTTAATTATAATTTAGTAATTTTCACTATTCATCAGAATATGAAAGTTATCCGAAAAGTACCAAAATTTCACCTTAGGCTAAATTCGATACTCCGAATCCAAAAATGAAGTTCATTTTGAAAAATATTATTTACAGAGTTTTAAAAAGTGGTTATTACTATTCATAACGGCTAGTTTTAATAATATTTTAATAGCATATCGTTGTTTAGTGAAACTCGGTATTGCGTATTACACACGCTATCGAGGAAGGTCGCGATTGCGTGTAATGCAAGGCAAGTCAAGGATACGTGTTGTGAAATCTCCTTTTGGTGTAGCGTACAACACAAGACTTTAATAAAATTAAAAAGAATATTTTTTTATAAAATCTTGGGCTGTTACATTCTACCCCCCTTAAAATGAATTTCGCCCTCGAAATTCGTCGGGGCTATAAATGGTTTACTATTCGAAAGTTTCTTTAATAGAAACCCACATCGTAAAAAGAAATATCAAAACAAATCTTTAAAAACAAAACTATGAAACGTAACGGTTACCCAAATAAACTAATCATTGGGTTTCCACATAGGTGAAAATATGGATATGGAAGAGAAATCTAACCATCATGTTCTGATGGAGAGTGGTAGAGAACATGGCTATGGAAAAGCCAGTAATCACAAATCCATAGATTTGTGATGATATAAGGTACCATCTGATTCATCAGGTATAAGATCACTAGGACAACATTTTTGGTTTTCAAGATCATTTCCCTAAAGTTGAAAATTTGAATTAGAATAAATACTTACTTTATTTTGGTACAATCTCACTGTTGTTCGTGTCTTGAACAATTTCCACATCATCTCTTAAATAAATGAAGTTGAATTTGTTATTCATGAAGTGTTAGCAGATCATGTGATAGAATGACGGGTCATTCCATCTGTCTCAAACAAAAGGTTAGCAAAAATTATATGCATAAGTCGATCTATAGTGAGATTAATCATATATGGTTCCTAAAATGGATTTATACTTCATATATCATACTGCTTAATATAATAAAACTAGTTTCTACTAAACAGGGACTTCCTGTAGGCCAGTGGTAGGCGATAAAGGCCAGTCGCACTTCGGTTGTGGGTTCGATTCCCACAGCCTTGTCCGAAGCGATGGGTTGTCGCTCGTCCTGCAGGTTGTCCTTTTTCCAAAACTATATAACATCCCATCAATAATATCGAAAAAACAAACAATACTAACTTATGTCCAACATAATCCATTCCAATCTTTAGGCTTATCCATAATACTGCAGTCGACTCTCATAATATAGTGAAAACGATTACCAGAGATTTAACACCATCGTCGATCCCCATATATCATAAGATATGTTTTTTTGGTCACATTCCAAACATTCAAAGTCCTTAATCGTGTATTCTCTTGAATACCTTAGTGAAAACATGAATGCTGTTAAAAGTTAACACTTTTCACATACCAAAATCCTCAAAATTCTATATACTCAAACTTAGTCCTTATATCAATCATGAGCTCATGAATACTGTTAAACATTTCATTTTCTCGTTTTCCCTTCATTATGCGCATAATATCTCAATCACTTTGAATACCACATTAGACCAATACATAAATATTCCAATATTCCATGATACAACATTATTTTGGAATCCCATTACATAAACACTTAATCATACCACCACATCGTTGTCATATTCAACATTGCCAATAGTGATCGCATGTGACTTCCCTTTGTCCTTTGCCTTAAGCGGTTGCTCATGTCGATCATCACTAACCCTTGGATTAGGGCATTTATTAGCATAATGACCCATTTCCTTGCACTTGAAGCATTGAAGTGTTGGTTGTACGTTCTCTGCAGTGTTTGCTTTATTCACTTCATTAGAATCCCTTTTTCTATTACTTCGACACTCAGCTGCTCGATGACCTTATTTTCCACACTTAAAACATTTTCTAGTCCCTTTAAGACAATCTCCACCATGCTTCTTTCCACACTTTGTGCATAAGGAAACATTCATCTTCTTTTCACCATTATTCTGAGATTTCTCCTTTAACTCCATCTTTCGTTTCTTGTCAAACCCATGAGATGGATATGTAACACCAACTTCCATTTCTACCTTGATAGCACAACGCACAATTTCTTCATAGCTACTGAAGTCTCTTATATCTAATGCCCTTCGAAGACTTGGTTTTAAGCCACTGAAAAATCGATCAACTTTACTTTCAGGTTGGATGATAATACCAGAAGCGTACCTTGCAAGTCTTGTAAAATTTGCTTCATAGGTACCAACAGATTCATCATCCCTTTGCTTCAGTTCAAGAAACTCTTTCTCCATCTTTGTTCGGAGAATACGAGGGAAGTACTTATTGAAAAATAAGTTCTTGAACTCGTCCCATTCCATAGACTCAATTTCATCCCTTTGCCTCGTATTCTTAATAAGATTCCACCATTGATCAACATCTCCTTCCAAATGATACACTGCTAGGATGAATTTATCATGTTCAGAACATTGAAGAACTGAAAATATCTTTTCAGTAGTACTAATCCATTGTTCAGCAACTAATGGATCAGTAGACCCACTGAAAGAAGGTGGACGCTGCCTCATGAAGGATTCAACAGAATGTTGCTCCTTCCTTTGCTCGTTTGGAAGTCATGCATGATTCATAGCTTGAGAAAGTTGTGTGAGCATGGCTACAAGATTTTTCATTCCAGCTCCCATATCGTTTGGTTGCTCACGGGGACAATCATTGCATTGCCCATCACATTCCGCATTAACACGGTTCCTTCGGGTTCCAGCCATCATCTAAAACCCCAAAAGAATAGTATGAGAGGCAAAAATCATGCTAGGTAAAACAACATAATAAAGGGGTAGTACCCTCAATATCTAACATCTTAGGTTAAATTCTAAGATCGTTAGCGCAATTCTAGGACTATAACCTATACGTATACTTAACCTTAGAGACATACCTAGACATACCTTATAAATATCTCTAGGGATCTCACTAACGTTTTCGCATCCTAGTTTCCAAAGGTTGACTAAACCTTTCCTCTAATACCAACTGTAGAGACCCGAAGCTTATCATACATGGACATTACATTACTTTTGCGGAATACTTAGTACATAACAAAAACACACACACTAGAATCGTAATAGTTTAGTGTCTTTGGAAACTCGGAACGTAATCTTCTAATCGTGGTGAAAGATCTTCAATATCTCCCATAAAGATCTTCCCTTTTTTTACCTAAAACCTTTCTTTATATCCTGGGGAAAAGAAAACATAAAATGGTGATCTCAAATGCTCAGTAAGGGTAAAAAAAAGAAAAATCAATCACATCATATTCATAAGAACATAACTTTTGGAAATCTTAACCTGCAAAAGAGATCATAAAATCTTAACATAGAATAAATCATAGAAGTGAAAATGAGATCCCCATAATCATAACATGAAACTTGAAACTTTGTGGCATGCACACATAATCATGGAAAATCATTTCATGTTAGTCATGACTCATTGCCAAGACTATCTTAGTGGACAAAGTCCCTTTCTGAACCGAGTCACCCTCGTTCCAGTCCTGTTTCACTGAACCAGTATAACCTACCGTTCCAGCCATGTTTATCTCATGAGATATAAAATCTTTACCCAATGCATTGGAGGGAGATATAGGTCCCAGCCATCTTATAATGAATCCTTTCTTATGTGTGCCACATAATCATAAATCATAATTCATCGCATAACCCATGTAATAAAAATGGGATTCTTAAACAACATGACATCATAAAACAATTCATATAAGATAAAGGAATTCATAAAAATGTTTCCATCACAACATAATCAAATCCATGTAATAATAGGGATAAAAACATACCCCTTTTATTATCTTAGATGGAAAATAATTTTGATAAAATACTTGAACTTCATTCTTGAGGAAAATATCCTTTCTACTTCAAAAATACTTTTCCTTTCTTAACATGTCATACAATTTTAAACTAAAAGAAGTTGATTAAAAATAAACTTGAAAACTTGTAAAGGAAGCTTCTTGGAAATACTGTTTTAAAAATCCCTTCTTTCCGTATAAGTTAAAAAAACATTCTTCGTACTTTTGTCGGAAAAGTCAAAAAGTACCTCGTACGACAAAAGATTCCTTTCATAGATATTACTAAAAACTCACCGAAGGGTAAAAATGGATTTAAACAATTGTAGGTGGATGTAAATAATATTACATATTGTTGAAACATGGATGTGGATGATAAAATACACCCCAGTAAATACTTACGAATAAACAATCTCGGATAAAAATGAGATTGTGATATTTCCCTTACCTTAGGTCCGATTTGCTTCGTATGTGTCCGAACCTCCTGTATAATGATTTAAATAATGTCATTGACTTATTAAAGAATCATATTAATTGTTATGATATCATATATGGTTCACTTATGACATTATATTACCCGTTCTTTTGTAAATTCCATGTTAAAGAAGCGTTTTGGGTAAAATCGTTTCATTTATCGTAGGTGTTTTGACTTGTTGTTCTTGACATTATTATTACATATATCATGATTTACTTACTTCCAGAATATAAAATATGATTTATATATCATATATATTCAGTATATATATATATATAATAGATAGATTAATAAAATGAAAAACACCGTTCATGGAGACGGTAGTCCGTACGTACGCATGAACGCTGTTTTCCATTCCTTATTGTCTTGAAATGGAAATAAGTAGATGACATACATATATATATATATACATAAATCCAGTAGCTTTATAATGTCATATATTTCATTATTATTTCTTATATATACTTTATAATCATTCTTAAATGGTTAACATGGAGAATGAATCTCATCGCGTCGTGGAGACGGTAGTCCGTACGTACGCACGAGCGATGATATCATTTTCATAAATATTGAATTGAATTAGAGTGGATTATAAAATATATCAGAATCAATATGATGTTGTAATAACTATGTATAGTTATTCTTTACACCATTATACCCATCCATGTAAGGTGGTGGTGGAAAATAGATTACACCACGGCGTGGAGACGGTATTCCGTACGTACGCACGCGCGGTGATTTCTTTTTCCGTAGGATGGATAGATGGTGAAATAGGGTTGTTTCATACTTATAATAACATATCATTATATGAGTGATACTGATTTTATTACTTCATTATGAAACAACCTAAGAAGAAGAAGTGGAAGAAGAAATAAAGATGAAAGAATTGGTAACGGTAATTACCTCTTCTTTGAAGCGCCTCTTTGAGACCTCCTCTTAGGGCACTAAAATTGGCCTTTGAGGAAGACCAGAACCTCTAGGATGTTATTAGGGAAGTGGAGAAGAGATTTTGGCAGGTTTTGGCCGAGCTTGAGTGCTCAAATTGGTGTGAGGAGGAGGGGTAGGAGGTGTCCTTTAATAAGAGAGGAGAGGGGCACCTTAGGAATATCTCAAAATATTATTTTATATTAAAGTCAAAATCGGTTTATAATGGTTCCAAAGGGTCTTATTTCGAAGCTAAAGTGGGGATGGGTCGCAATCCTATCAACCAATAGGATTTAGACAAGTTTAGATTATTATTTTAACCTTATCAATTAGATTTAACTCTAAGTTAAATAATTTAACTTTTACCGTGTCTTTTTGTTTTCTTTCACTATATGGTTAATACACTTACTATAACATTCCAAACGAACCCCAAATTGTATATTATTAAAAAATATATCCTTATCTAAGTCATTTGGCCGAACCTTGGATTTTTAGGAATAAAATAACAATTAATAATATAATATTTTATTTAAAAACTATTTTGTGTCAATTTTGACACTATTTGATATATGATTTTTTTGAAAGTCATAACAAATTATATGTTCAAACCAAGTTGATTAAATCAACACTAATATATCATAGTAACCTAGAAAATTAGTTTAAGTCATAAAAAGTCTCAAATTACATTCATTTGAGCATTTATAACATCAATTATGTTAATATTTCTTTAAAAGAGTAATTACTGCATCATCGTTGTGTCATAAATAAATTAATTTATTTAAAGTCTAAAAATTATAAATAAAATTTAATTATGTAGGAAATCTTTTTAGATTTCTAATGAATATTTATAGTCTAATTTATCTTATGTATAACCCCATATTAAAAATTTTTTAGTTATTAAACTTTTATTTTAACTATTTTAACTATTCATTAAATAATATAATATTAAATGTCATAATCTAATCCAAGTGGACCTAAATGGTCATATTAGATTCATAAGGTTGTTTTTGGTCGAATTACACTTATCCAATAGAATTAGGACATGTGTTAGGGTAATAGTAATATCATATTTACCCATAGTTACCCTATTTACTATTAACCGTGGTAAAAAAAGTAAAAAGTTACTATTCACCAAAAATTATTTTCATCTCATTGAACCACATTTTACTTACTGATATCAACCGTGTCTCTCGGATTTTTGAAATTCCATTCACAAAAGCGGTAAAATTAAGATTTATGAAGAAATTAATTTTTTTAACTACCACTTAGTAGTTTCACTATTCATCAAAAAATTGATGTTTTTCAGAACAATGCCAAAATTTTATCCTAAGCTATATTTCATATTCCGAATTCAAAAATGAAGTCTATTTTACCAAATTCATATCATAGAATTTGCATTAATTAATTTTATAATTAAATCCCGCTGTTAAAACAAATAGCGTGTTTTTAAGAAACAATATCTATCAAAAGATTGACACTTGATTATGTCTGGTTTAAATGTGAAATTACATCCAATGACCGACATTGTATTAAATTGTAAAAATATATTCTAAATATACTTTAAAACCACTCAAATTAATAATTTATCACTATTAATTATTTCGATTAAAAAAGTTGTTTTTAATTATAATTTAGTAATTTTCACTATTTATCAGAATATGAAAGTTATCCGAAAAGTACCAAAATTTCACCTTAGGCTAAATTCGATACTCCGAATCAAAAAATGAAGTTCATTTTGAAAAATAAGATTTACAGAGTTTTAAAAAGTGGTTATTACTATTCATAACGGCTAGTTTTAATAATATTTTAATAGCATATCGTTGTTTAGTGAAACTCGGTATTGCGTATTACACACGCTATCGAGGAAGGTCATGATTGCGTGTAATGCAAGGCAAGTCAAGGATGCGTGTTGTGCAAGCTCCTTTTGGTGTAGCGTACAACACAAGACTTTAATAAAATTAAAAAGAATATTTTTTTATAAAATCTTGGGCTGTTACATTCTACCCCCCTTAAAATGAATTTCGCCCTCGAAATTCATCGGGGTTATAAATGGTTTACTATTCGAAAGTTTCTTTAATAGAAACCCACATCGTAAAAAGGAATATCAAAACCAATCTTTAAAAACAAAAGTATGAAACGTAATGGTTACCCAAATAAACTAATCATTGGGTTTCCACATAGGTGAAAATATGGATATGGAAGAGAAATCTAACCATCATGTTCTGATGGAGAGTGGTAGAGAACATGGCTATGGAAAAGACAGTAATCACAAATCCATAGATTTGTGATGATATAAGGTACCATCTGATTCATCAGGTATAATATCACTAGGACAACATTTTTGGTTTTCAAGATCATTTCCCTAAAGTTGAAAATTTGAATTAGAATAAATACTTAATTTATTTTGGTACAATCTCACTGTTGTTCGTGCCTTGAACAATTTCCACTTCATCTCTTAAATAAATGAAGTTGAATTTGTTATTCATGAAGTGTTAGCAGATCATGTGATAGAATGACGGGTCATTCCATCTGTCTCAAACAAAAGGTTAGCAAAAATTATATGCATAAGTCGATCTATAGTGAGATTAATCATATATGGTTCCTAAAATGGACTTATACTTCATATATCATACTGCTTAATATAATAAAACTAGTTTCTACTAAACAGGGACTTCCTGTAGGCCAGTGGTAGGCGATAAAGGCCAGTCGTACTTCGGTTGTGGGTTCGATTCCCACAGCCTTGTCCGAAGCGATGGGTTGTCGCCCGTCCTGCAGGTTGTCCTTTTTCCAAAACTATATAACATCCCATCAATAATATCGAAAAAACAAACAATACTAACTTATGTCCAACATAATCCATTCCAATCTTTAGGCTTATCCATAATACTACAGTCGACTCTCATAATATAGTGAAAACGATTACCAGAGATTTAACACCATCGTCGATCCCCATATATCATAAGATATGTTTTGTTGGTCACATTCCAAACATTCAAAGTCCTTAATCGTGTATTCTCTTGAATACCTTAGTGAAAACATGAATGCAGTTAAAAGTTAACACTTTTCACATACCAAAATCCTCAAAATTCTATATACTCAAACTTAGTCCTTATATCAATCATGAGCTCATGAATACTGTTAAACATTTCATTTTCTCATTTTCCCTTCATTATGCGCATAATATCTCAATCACTTTGAATACCACATTAGACCAATACATAAATATTCCAATATTCCATGATACAACATTATTTTGGAATCCCATTACATAAACACTTAATCATACCACCACATCGTTGTCATATTCAACATTGCCAATAGTGATCGCATGTGACTTCCCTTTGTCCTTTCCCTTAAGCGGTTGCTCATGTTGATCATCACTAACCCTTGGATTATGGCATTTATTAGCATAATGCCCCATTTCCTTGCACTTGAAGCATTGAAGTGTTGGTTGTACGTTCTCTGCAGTGTTTGCTTTATTCACTTCATTAGAATCCCTTTTTCCATTACTTCGACACTCAGCTGCTCGATGACCTTATTTTCCACACTTAAAACATTTTCTAGTCCCTTTAATACAATCTCCACCATGCTTCTTTCCACAATTTGTGCATAAGTAAACATTCATCTTCTTTTCACCATTATTCTGAGATTTCTCCTTGAACTCCATCTTTCGTTTCTTGTCAAACCCATGAGATGGATATGTAACACCAACTTCCATTTCTACCTTGATAGCACAACGCACAATTTCTTCATAGCTACTAAAGTCTCTTATATCTAATGCCCTTCGAAGACTTGGTTTTAAGCCACTGAAAAATCGATCAACTTTACTTTCAGGTTGGATGATAATACCAGAAGTGTACCTTGCAAGTCTTGTAAAATTTGCTTCATAGGTACCAACAGATTCATCATCCCTTTGCTTCAGTTCAAGAAACTCTTTCTCCATCTTTGTTCGGAGAATACGAGGGAAGTACTTATTGAAAAATAAGTTCTTGAACTCGTCCCATTCCATAGACTCAATTTCATCCCTTTGCCTCGTATTCTTAATAATATTCCACCATTGATCAGCATCTCCTTCCAAACGATACACTGCTAGGATGACTTTATCATGTTCAGAACATTGAAGAACTGAAAATATCTTTTCAGTTGTACTAATCCATTGTTCAGCAACTAATGGATCAGTAGACCCACTGAAAGAAGTTTGACGCTGCCTCATGAAGGATTCAACAGAATGTTGCTCCTTCCTTTGCTCGTTTGGAAGTCCTTCATTATTTATAGCTTGAGAAATTTGTGTGAGCATGGCTACAAGATTTTGCATTCCAGCTCCCATATCGTTTGGTTGCTCAGGGGGACAATCATTGCATTGCCCATCACATTCCGCATTAACACGGTTCCTTCGGGTTCCAGCCATCGTCTAAAACCCCAAAAGAATAGTATGAGAGGCAAAAATCATGCTAGGTAAAACAACATAATAAAGGGGTAGTACACTCAATATCTAACATCTTAGGTTAAATTCGAAGATCGTTAGCGCAATTCTAGGACTATAACCTATACGTATACTTAACCTTAGAGACATCCCTAGACATACCTTAGAAATATCTCTAGGGATCTCACTAACGTTTTCGCATCCTAGTTTCCAAAGGTTGACTAAACCTTTCCTCTGATACCAACTGTAGAGACCCGAAGCTTATCATACATGGACATTACATTACTTTTGCGGAATACTTAGTACATAACAAAAACACACACACAAGGATCGTAATAGTTTAGTGTCTTTGGAAACTCGGAACGTAATCTTCTAATCGTGGTGAAATATCTTCAATATCTCCCATAAAGATCTTCCCTTTTTTTTACCTAAAACCTTTCTTTATATCCTGGGGAAAAGAAAACATAAAATGGTGAGCTCAAATTCTCAGTAAGGGTAAACAAAAGAAAAATCAATCACATCATATTCATTAGAACATAACTTTTGGAAATCTTAACCTGCAAAAGAGATCATAAAATCTTAACATAGAATAAATCATAGAAGTGAAAATGAGATCCCCATAATCATAACATGAAACTTGAAACTTTGTGGCATGCACACATAATCATGGAAAATCATTTCTTGTTAGTCATGACTCATTGCCAAGACTATCTTAGTAGACAAAGTCCCTTTCTGAACCGAGTCACCCTCGTTCCAGTCCTGTTTCACTGAACCGGTATAACCTACAGTTCCAGCCATGTTTATCGCATGAGATATAAAATCTTTACCCAATGCATTGGAGGGAGATATAGGTCCCACCCATCTTATAATTAATCCTTTCTTATGTGTTCCACATAATCATAAATCATAATTCATCGCATAACCCATGTAATAAAAATGGGATTCTTAAACAACATGACATCATAAAACAATTCATATAAGATAAAGGAATTCGTAAAAATGTTTCCATCACAACATAATCAAATACATGTAATAATAGGGATAAAAACAGACCCCTTTTATTATCTTAGATGGAAAATAATTTTGATAAAATACTTGAACTTCATTCTTGAGGAAAATATCCTTTCTACTTCAAAAATACTTTTCCTTTCTTAACATGTCATACAATTTTAAACTAAAAGAAGTTGATTAAAAATAAACTTGAAAACTTGTAAAGGAAGCTTCTTGGAAATACTGTTTTAAAAATCCATTCTTTCCGTATAAGTTAAAAAAAACATTCTTCGTACTTTTGTCGGAAAAGTCAAAAAGTACCTCGTACGACAAAAGATTCCTTTCATAGATATTACTAAAAACTCACCGAAGGGTAAAAATGGATTTAAACAATTGTAGGTGGATGTAAATAATATTACATATTGTTGAAACATGGATGTGGATGATAAAATACACCCCAGTAAATACTTACGAATAAACAATCTCGGATAAAAATGAGATTGTGATATTTCCCTTACCTTAGGTCCGATTTGCTTCGTATGTGTCCGAACCTCCTGTATAATGATTTAAATAATGTCATTGACTTATTAAAGAATCATATTCATTGTTATGATATCATATATGGTTCACTTATGACATTATATTACCCGTTCTTTTGTAAATTCCATGTTAAAGAAGCGTTTTGGGTAAAATCGTTTCATTTATCGTAGGTGTTTTGACTTGTTGTTCTTGACATTATTATTACTTATATCATGATTTACTTACTTCCAGAATATAAAATATGATTTATATATCATATATATTCAGTATATATATATATAATAGATAGATAAATAAAATGAAAAACACCGTTCATGGAGACGGTAGTCCGTACGTACGCATGAACGCTGTTTTCCATTCCTTATTGTCTTGAAATGGAAGTAAGTAGATGAAATACATATATATATATATATACATAAATCCAGTAGATTTATAATGTCATATATTTCATTATTATTTCTTATATATACTTTATAATCATTCTTAAATGGTTAACATGGAGAATGAATCTCATCGCGTCGTGGAGACGGTAGTCCGTACGTACGCACGAGCGATGATATCATTTTCATAAATATTGAATTGAATTGGAGTGGATTATACAATATATCAGAATCAATATGATGTTGTAATAACTATGTATAGTTATTCTTTACACCATTATACCCATCCATGTAAGGTGGTGGTGGAAAATAGATTACACCACGGCGTGGAGACGGTATTCCGTACGTACGCACGCGCGGTGATTTCTTTTTCTGTAGGATGGATAGATGGTGAAATAGGGTTGTTTCATACTTATAATAACATATCAGTATATGAGTGATACTGATGTTATTACTTCATAATGAAACAACCTAAGAAGAAGAAGTGGAAGAAGAAATAAAGATGAAAGAATTGGTAACGGTAATTACCTCTTCTTTGAAGCGCCTCTTTGAGACCTCCTCTTAGGGCACTAAAATTGGTCTTTGAGGAAGACCAGAACCTCTAGGATGTTTCTAGGGAAGTGGAGAAGAGATTTTGGCAGGGGTTGTCTGAGCTTGAGTGCTCAAATTGGTGTGAGGAGGAGGGGGAGGAGGTGTCCTTTTATAAGCGAGGAGAGGGGCACCTTAGGAATATCTCAAAATATTATTTTATATTAAAGTCAAAATCGGTTTATAATGGTTCCAAAGGGTCTTATTTCTAAGATAAAGTGGGTATGGGTCTAAATCCTATCAACCAATAGGATTTAGACAAGTTTAGGTTATTATTTTAACCTTATCAATTAGATTTAATTCTAAGTTAAATAATTTAACTTTTACCGTGTCTTTTTGTTTTCTTTCACTATATGGTTAATACACTTACTATAACATGCCAAAAGAACCCCAAATTTTATATTATTAATAAATATATCCTTATCTAAGTCATTTGGCCGAACCTTAGATTTTTAGGAATAAAATAACAATTAATAATATAATATTTGATTTAAAAACTATTTTGTGTCAATTTTGACACTATTTGATATATGATTTTTTGTGAAAGTCATAACAGAATTATATGTTCGAACCAAGTTGATTAAATCAACACTAATATATCATAGTAACCTAGAAAATTAGTTTAAGTCATAAAAAGTCTCAAATTACATTCATTTGAGCATTTATAACATCAATTATGTTAATATTTCCTTAAAAGGGTAATTACTGCATCATCGTTGTGTCATAAATAAATTAATTTATTTAAAGTCTAAAAATTATAAATAAAATATAATTATGTAGGAAATATTTTTAGCTTTCTAATGAATATTTATAGTCGAATTTATCTTATGTATAACCCCATATTAAAAATGTTTTAGTTATTAAACTTTGATTTTAACTATTTTAACTATTCATTAAATAATATAATATTAAATGTCATAATCTAATCCAAGTGGACCTAAATGGTCATATTATATTCATAAGGTTGTTTTTGGTCGAATTACACTTATCCAATAGAATTAGGACATGTGTTAGGGTAATAGTAATATCATATTTACCCTTAGTTACCCTATTTACTATTAACCGTGGTAAAAAAAGTAAAAAGTTACTATTCACCAAAAATTATTTTCATCTCATTGAACCACATTTTACTTACTGACATCAACTGTGTCTCTCGGTTTTTTGAAATTCCATTCACAGAAGCGGTAAAATTAAGATTTATGAAGAAATTAATTTTTTTAACTACCACTTAGTAGTTTCACTATTCATCAAAAAATTGATGTTTTTCAGAACAATGCCAAAATTTCATCCTAAGCTATATTTCATATTCCGAATTCAAAAATGAAGTCTATTTTACCAAATTCATATCATAGAATTTTCATTAATTAATTTTATAATTAAATCCCGCTGTTAAAACAAATAGCGTGTTTTTAAGAAACAATATCTATCAAAAGATTGACACTTGATTATGTCTGGTTTAAATGTGAAATTACATCCAATGACCAACATTGTATTAAATTGTAAAAATATATTCTAAATATACTTTAAAAGCACTCAAATTAATAATTTATCACTATTAATTATTTCGATTAAAAAAGTTGTTTTTAATTATAATTTAGTAATTTTCACTATTCATCAGAATATGAAAGTTATCTGAAAAGTACCAAAATTTCACCTTAGGCTAAATTCGATACTCCGAATCCAAAAATGAAGTTCATTTTGAAAAATAAGATTTACAAAGTTTTAAAAAGTGGTTATTACTATTCATAACGGCTAGTTTTAATAATATTTTAATAGCATATCGTTGTTTAGTGAAACTCGGTATTGCGTATTACATACGCTATCGAGGAAGGTCGTGATTGCGTGTAATGCAAGGCAAGTCAAGGATGCGTGTTGTGCAAGCTCCTTTTGGTGTAGCGTACAACACAAGACTTTAATAAAATTAAAAAGAATATTTTTTTATAAAATCTTGGGCTGTTACACAAAACATTTTTCTTATCTTTCTTTATAAAAGGGTTGGATCTGCATTTCCCTTAACATAGTTATTTTGAAGCAAAAATCTAGTGAGTCTATCATACCATGCTCGTGGGTCTTGTTTAATACCATACAAAGCTTTGGTAATTCTAAAAACATGATCAGGATGTTTTGTATCTTCAAAGCCAGGAGGTTGTTCAACAAAAACTTCCTCTTGAACATTACTGTTAAGAAAAGCACATTTCACATCCATTTGAAGTATTTTGAAATTAAAGAATGCTGCGAAGGCAAGTAGAATACGGATATATTCAATTCTAGCTACTGGAGCATAGTTTTCTTCATATTCTATTCACTCTTGCTGATTATAGCCTTTAGCAACAATTTTAGCTTTATTTCTTACTATGACTCCATTTTCATCACATTTATTTCTGAAAACCCATTTTACTCCAATAACAGAAGTTTCCTTTGGTCTTTCAACCAAGGTCCAGACTTTATTCCTTTCGAATTCATTTAGTTCATCTTGCATAGCTTTGATCCAATCATCATCACCTAAAGCTTCATTAGTGCTTTTTGGTTCTAATTGGGAAAGAAATGCTAGATGTTATACTTCATTTCTTAAGGAACTTCTAGTCCTTACAGGTTGATTTACATCACCAATGATACTATCACTAGGATGATTCTTAAGAAACATCTGATTTGGGTTTTGTAAAACCTGTTCATCAACATAGGGTAGAAAGTCTTCTGGGGTAAATGTTTCAGAAGTATCTTCTTGAACAATTTCCTTATCAGAAGGTTCTTCTATCAAAGGTTGACAATCAATTTTTAAAAACACATCCGAGGATGTAGGTTGAGTTGGTTTAAAAACAAAAGGATCTGACTCATCAAATTTTACATGTACTGTTTCTTCAACAGTACAAGTATTTTTATTAAAAACTCTATAAGCCTTAGAATTTGTGGAATAGCCTAAGAAAATTCCTTCATCAGATTTTGGTACAAATTTATGTAAGTTATCTTTAGTATTTAGAATAAATACTTTGCAACCAAAAACCTTGAAGTAGGATAGTCTTGGTTTTCTACCATTCCATAACTCATAAGGAGTTTTATTAAGAAAAGGTCTAATCAAAACTCGATTTATATTATAACAAGCAGTACTTACAGCTTCATCCCAGAAATTTCTAGCTATAGAATATTCACTCAACATGGTTCTAGTTATTTCTTGAAGAATTCTATTTCTTCTTTCAACTACACCATTCTGTTGAGGAGTTCTAGGTGCTGAAAAATTGTGAGTAATACCTTTTCTACTACAAAAATTTTCAAAATCAGAATTTTGAAATTCTCTTCCATGATCACTATGAATAGTTTTCAATGGAAGGTTTTTCTCATTTTTAACTTGAGATCTAAAACTTTTTAAATAGGAAAAATCTTCAGACTTCTTTGCTAGAAAATAGACCCAAGTAAATCTAGTGTAATCATCAACTAGAACAAACACATAGTATTTGCCTCCAATAATTCCAGTTTATATTGGACAAAAAAGATCCATGTTCACTAACTGTAATGCATCGGTTGTTGAGAATTCACCGATTGACTTAAAACTAGATTTATGTTTCTTGCCATATTGACAAGGATCACAAACTTTAGAAGAATCAAATATAAGCTCCGGTAGATCCTTAACTAGTTTCTTCTTAGAGAGTTTACATAAGTTCCTAAGATTACAGTGACCTAGTCTTCTATGCCATAACCAGGAATGATCTTCCATTGCACTTAGACAAGGTAAATCGTGGCTTCTAAGGTCTTCTATGTTCAATTTGTAGACATTCTCTTGCCTATTGGCTGAGAGAATAAATTCTTCCTTGGAATTGTGAACTAAGAACTTATCATTCCTAAAATTCACAAGGTAACCTTCGTCACATAACTGACTTAAGCTAATGAGGTTGTGCTTAAGACCCTTAACAAAAAGAACATTTGAAATCAAGGTTTTACCAAGAAGAACAATATTACCAATACCAACAATCTCTCCCTTAGCATTATCTCTGAAAGTTACCTTTCCTCCTTTGGTTTTGATAATCTTTTTGAAAAAGCTATTGTTACCAGTCATGTGTCGGGAACATCCACTATCCATGTACCATGTATTGTTGCTGGTACTCTCTTTATTTTCCTGAAATCAAGAAGAGAATTAGACTTTCGGAATCCAAACTTGTTTGGATCTGAGATTTCCAGATAATAAAATTTTAGGTATCCACATCTTCTTAGAGAAATAAGCTTTGTGAAATCCTAAAGATTGGGTTTTGTTTAAGGAACAATTCTTTGCCCAGTGACCACCACATTGACACTTAGTACAAAATGGGGCACTTTGAGGAACAAAATAATTGTTACTAAAAATTGGTTTTGCATGGGTATAACCAAATCAGGATTTATTTCTTAAAGGTCGTATTTCGGAGTACATTTTATCAAAATTTTCCTTACCATGGGTAAAGTTTGATGAACACTTCTTTAAGGAAAAAATTTCAGACTTGAGTTTTATAACCAAGTTTTTATCCTAAAAAACATTAGTTTTAGAACTAGAGCTAGGCTCGAAAACATTTTTCTTAGAAATTACTTTTTCTAATTCTTTAGAAAGATTGTTCTTCTCAAAACTTACTTCCTTAAGATTTTTTGAAATACTTTCAAAATCAGCATTTTTTCTATCAAAATCTTTAGAAAGATCTGATATCTCTTTCGTAAGAATAGAATTCCTAGAGTTTTCCTTATCAAGTTTCTTATTGAGTTTAGAATTCTCAAGCTCAAGAAGTTCAGCAAACCTAGAGACTTCTTCATAAGTAAGTAAAGTATTTTCCTCATCAGAATAGGATTCTTCATCAGAAGAGTTGTAATACTTACTATCATTTGAATTTAAAGAAACATTGGTCAATGATTTAGCATTTCATACCTAATCCATAAAATAATGATTGTCAATAGGTAATCTAACTATAAGACCAGGATTCTTCTGTCCTGAAGATTCGTAATCAGAAGATTCATCTGAAGAGTCACCACCACTGGCACTCCAGGTGTCATTAGCTTTTAGAACTTTCTTAGCTTTGGCTTTATAATATTTCTTTCTGTTCCTGTCTGAATCCCTTTCTTTTCTTCCTTTCTTTTTAAGCAAAGGGTAATCTGGTCTAATATGTCCAGCTCTCTTGCATTCATAACAAGTAACTTCTCCATCTTTCTTATCTTTTTTGTCCTTCTTCTTATACTTGGATTGGAAATTTCTCTATCCGGCTATCTTGTTCATCCTTCGAGAAAGATTTACTAATTCATTTTCAGAGACTTCACTCTCACTAGATTCGGATTGGAAAATGACTTTCTTAGACTTGGATCTGGTTATTCTCTCAGGAGTCTTATCTTTAATCTGATTTGATGCTGTTGTAAAAGCAATAGTACCATTTCCATTCTTCTTCTTGATGTTGTCAGCATCTCTCTTTATTCTGGTTTCATGTTGTAGAAGAGTTCCAAATAACTCATCAAGAGAAATTTGACTGACCTTCCTGTTTTCATCTATAGCAGTTCTTTTGTATTCCCACTCATTGGGCATAATATCAATTATTTTATCCACAAGTGCTTCATCATCTAAACCATTCTCTCCCATAGATTGTATAATGTTGATGATAGTCATAAATCTCTGTTGAACTTTACATATTGGTTCACCATAAGGAAAGTTGAAGCCATGATATTCACCTCTAAGCATAGCTCTCCCAGTCTCAATCACTTTAGAAGTTCCAAACTGTGTAACCTCTAACTTCTTACAGATACAATTAGCTGCTTCACAAGAAGAAATTTGTCTATATATATTTCTATTCATTGAACAAAGTAAAGTATTCTGTACCTTATAATTGAGTTGATATTCTTGCTTTTCCTGGTTAGTGAAAGTTCTAACTTCCTTGTCAGGAATTTTATAATCACCAGTAAGCATTACAAAGTTGTCCACTCCAGTATTGATAATAAAAGTCTTCATTCGATCTCTCCAGTACTCATAGTCGTTACCATAAAAGATTGGTGGTATTGTAGGATTTAGATTATCAATTGAACCAACATTAATTCCTGCCATACTTTAAATAAATTTGCACACAAACTTGTTAGTAGCAAAAGTTTTGAATCACAAAGTTCGAAATGAAAGAGTTCGGAATGGGAAATTTCGGAATGGGAAAGTGAGCAAGAAAAACTCGTATGTGAGTACAAGTATTTCAGAGACCTGCTCTGATACCAATTGTAGGATTGGTATAGAGTATGAGGTTTCCAACCTCTGATACCAATTGTAGGATCGAAATAATGATGTAGATGCTCAATATACAAGAGGGGGGGTGAATTGTATACTTTAAAAAATTCCTTTGGAACCTTTAAAGTTAGTTATGAATAACTGTGTTTTCCCTAAGTAAAGGAAAGGGCTAATTTTAACAAAGTTAAACTTAAGTAAATTCACAACACCTCTAATACCAAATAAAACTTGGAATAAGGAGTGAAGTTATAAACTTCAAATCCTATGAACTTTCTTAAAACTGAAAAGAGATTCTGAAAGTAGGTTCCGGAAATATGGTTCCGGAAAGTGAAACTTAACAAAAAATTACAAAATTAGATTCTACCTTAAAGCGTATAGAATCTAAATGAATCAGAGTACAAGTAAGAAAGTATAATAAGGTTATACATTCCTTACAATACAAAATGCAGTGGAAAATAAACAAGTAGTTAAACTACAAGTAACAAGATATAAGTCTTTTAACCCAAAGAGAAGGGTATCCAACAACCTTGGATAAAGGTCCCTTGATTTATACTTTCAAGAAAGTCTATCTTACCCACACCAGGGTAAGCCCTCGATATGAAGATCGGATTCTCTGTCTTGATATCCCCGCAAGCCCTCAACTTCAAGGTAGTTGGCAACCTCTGTCTTCCTTAGCAAGGAAGCCCTCAAACATCAAGGTAGTCGGAAACCTCTGTCTTCCTATCCCCATAAGTCCTCAAATGTAATCACCAACATTCGGAGTCACACGAAGCTATGATTGTAAATAAGAGCCTCTCTCTCTAGAAATCACTTCAACAGTATGTATGCATAAAAACTAAGTTGTTGTGAGCACTTTCAAATGAGCTCCTATTTATAGGGAAATTTACAACGGTCAACTCCCTCTTCCAACGGTCATATTTTCTATGAAATTCGGAGGAACCTATACACATGTAACTTAGCCAACGATTAGTTTATAACAGAATAGACGACATCGTTTTATAACAAAACAAGTGTAACAGAAAGTACGACACCGTTTAAAATCTAACTCAAAAGTTCGGAATGGAAACTTCGGAGTGAAGGTTCGGAGTGTAAGGAAAATAATAAAGAGTAGACAAAATATAAAGGCATAAACAAAATTAAAGTTCAGAGTCTAATCAAAAATAATTTTCGGAGTCTGAATAAATTCAGAGTGTATAAAACAAAGATGATCAGATTCTGTTTAATAGGTGAATTCGGAATGAGAATTCAGAATGGGAATTCAGAATGAGAAATTGTCCTCAGAATTCGTTATGTGAATTCATCATCATAATTAGTAATGACAATTCTTCATTAGAATTCCTAATGAGAATTCCCCACCAGAATTCGTAATGAGAATTTGTTATCAGAATTCGTAGTGAGAATTCGTCATCAGAATTCGTAATGAGAATTCATCATCAGAATTCGTAATGAGAATTCCTCATCAGAATTCGTAATGAGAATTCCTCATCATAATTCTTAAGAAGAATTCGTTGTTGATCTTCATAAGGATTTGTATCCTGAATCTGGAGTAAAAATGTATTCGGAATTTGGAATGAAACTTTATCACAGTTCTCATTCTAGATTTCGGAGTGAAACTTTATCACAGTTCTTATCCAGAATTCGGATCCTAAAAACAGAATACTTCATATCAATGTTTCAAACAATTCCGAGAAAATAGAAATGAATCCGAATCTTATACTTAAGAAAAATATGGATGAAAATATGATAAGGATAATTTTTCTTACAAAAGCGATTTTCCTTATAAAAGAAATTTTCCTTATAAAAGCAATTTTCCTTATAAAAGCAATTTTCCTTATAAGATCAATTTTCCTTATAAAAGCAATTTTCCTTATAAAAGCAATTTTCTTATAAAAGCAATTTTCCTTATAAAAGCAATTTTCTTATAAAAGAAATTTTCATATAAAATCAATTTTCTTTAAAAAATCAATTTTCTTATAAAAGAAATTTTCCTTATAAAAGAAATTTTCTAAAAGATAAGGTCTTTGTGATTTTCAAAACAAGAAGGAATGGAAATTTTATAAGGAAAACCTTATTGACTCAACAGAAATATCCTGGTGCTTTCATTTATTTCAGCCGAATATACGTGATTAACCAATTCACTTTTCACGGAAGGAGATTACAACCACAAACAGGCCATCAAAACATCAGCAGGGTTCATTAGTGCACAAACAACGGCCACCAACGGCCTCGATTTTTAGAAGGCATAAGCCAGCACAACTTAATGAAATGGCCACAGAAGAAACAACATCAAAACAAATATAAGAGAGCATCAACAAACACAGCCCCCCCCCCCTCACTTTCTTTATTGAATTCGTTCATTATCTTCAATTAGGTATGGTTAATCCAATTCTACAGAATCGAAAGCACGCCCACCCCGCATGATACACAAAAGAGAGAGGCAAAGAAGAAATTCCCTATTTGTTGATCGACAATCGACGCTTAGGTCGGAGGCGTGGAACTTTACGGATAACGATGCGCCCGATGCACCAGAAGCTGTTTGTGAAAATCCACGATCCAAGAAAAGAGAAACCACTGCCAACCCTTGGTTTATAAGAGTCAGGGACCGTTGGGGTGAAAACGCGAAACCGCGTAAGGTGCGGGGGTCGTGGGTTGACCACGCGGCTCCACTCGTCACAAAAAGGTGTCGGGTAGTTTAAGCCGACTCATGAATTGAATAAGTATTTAATTAAAACTCTTATGCACGTTATGAGTCCTTAAAATAGGTTTAACAAGTCAGAATAGTGTTTAAAAACCCTATTTGCGCAAAGGAGCGCTACTGGGAACAACTTGACAAGGTCGGGTGATGCCGATCGGTCTCACTGATCGGTCTCACCGATCAGTCTCGCCGATCGGTCTCGCAGATCGGTCTCGCCGATCGGTCTCCCCGATCGATCTCACCGATCGGTCTCACCGATCCATCTCACCGATCCGTCTCACCGATCCGTCTCACCGATTGGTCTCGCTGAGACGCCACTCCTTTAGGACCCAGATTTTGGCAAAGGGAAGAACCAAGAGAGTCTAGGTCATCACAATAAGGGCCCAATATATTCTATTCATCTCATTGGTACCCCTATAGGGTCTATGTATCTCATCACACACATTTATGATCAATCCCTCATCCATCAGTGGATAAGGCATTAATTCCTATTCAAGGGTCCATCATGGCCCTTGACACTTGCATCAATCAATAGGTATTGACAAGCAATTTATTTAATTTTAAGGCCAATTAAACATATTTTGTGACACTGCATGACACGTGATACTTTACAAAGACAAAAAATTTAGTGAAATTATTTTGGATATCTTACCTCATACAAATTCATTCCTTTTAAATAAGTTTTTCAACCATTTCCTATTCTTGTCCAGACCTCATCCAAGATTTTATCAAAACTCATGCTCTAATTTCAAGCTAGAATGTCCAATATAATTAATTATTAAATTTAATAAATAATTATTAAATTTAATTCTAATATAAATAATTTCATAAAAACTCACTTGATAGTATAACAACACTGAAACCATAAGAAATAGGGTTTATTCTACTTCAAAAATGCACCCGAACCTAATAAATATAAAAGATGAAATTTAATTACTCCACTAAATGGTCAATTAAACCCTATTTCACCCCCAAAAACCCTATAAAATCATATGTTGACTTACCATAAATGAAATAGTGATAAATAAAATGTGATCGTCCTCATGGAATGTTCTCTATCCACAACAATCCAATTCTCCATCAGTCTGGTTAATTTATACCATGCTATGGTAGAAATGATTATAAAATACCTATAAAAAAATTACACAAATATAAGTATAGCAACATGGAACCATAAGGGAAGTATTCATGGGTAAGATCATGCCTAAATTCATTGAAAATTCCTAGAGAAAAACCCCTTTCCACTGCGCAATGAAGTAGGAAGATGTGGGGGAGAATCCTTCTAATTTGGACTACCCTTGCATGGTTTTTTAACCAAAAACCCAAGGGTATATAATGAAAAAATTAATGGTATTATCCTTTTTAAAAAATAGGACTCAAGTCAAGTCACTACATGACCCTCCTCAGTCATGACATTACCAACTCTAAGAATAGGGGTTATCCCTTGACAAAAGTCCCTTATTGTGCAACCCTCCAAAATCATGATATTACCACCCTCGAGCATATGGTTAAACTGACTACCTACCACTATCATAGTGCAACCCTTATTATTTTAGACGTGATGTGCCTCACTTAGATGATTCCCTAACACCCAAGGCATGACGTCCCATCTCACAGCATGGTACCCTACACTACATGTTGCAGCTCCCCATTACAGGCTTTTATAGTGATACCTTGACCCATCACCACATAACACACCACCTATTGCCAAGAAAAAATAGTGGGGTCACCTCGATCCCACTCCAAATCTCACTTGAGCAACCAAATTACCTTCCAAGACTCAATCCATGTTCAGAAACATCTTCTTAATATTTTAAAACCCTTAAAATTCAGACCAAAGTATCAATCCTCTAAAATTCCCCCATTTTATAAAAAAAATTAAAATCCCATATGAAATTCATAACTAGTAAAGACATGGGTCTTTATAAAAATGACCTTATGGACTTATCTTGGGTGATTTTGGGTACAAATTCAGGGGTATCCTGAGTTGTTTCTTGGATAAATGGAATCATATCCTAGTTTTTATTTATATTATTTGAAGAAGTTAATATATAATTGAGATATGATCACTATAACATGAGGGGTAGTTTATGAGTGAGTTTTTGGAAAACACTTATTAGTAAAACCATTATATTTTTATTGATTTTTAAGTGTATTCTAAATTTATTGTAATTTTAATTTTTGATTATATGAATTTCATTTTTTATTCCTTCTATATATCCCTATAGTTGTTTTAGGAATGTTTATGGTTGTAGATGATGTAATTTTATATTTCAATGGTATTTTCTTATTATTTAATTGATTTTATATTGTATCATGCCCCCTTAAAGATTCACTAAAAATGATGTGAATGGAGCTATATATAATTTTCTACAAGCTAATCCACATATGGATTGGAATTTAATTGAGATAGTGATGAGATCAGGAAAATAAAAAAAATCAAGGAGTATTTCATAGTCCAAATCAGGTAACGGTGGTAGTTCTATTACTGAATCAAGATAAGGACCAAGTATAAGAACTTCTTGACCAGTAGCCTTCATCCCTTTTAGGAAGTAATGACAGACAAGAGTTAAAGGATTGTTTGAAAAATATTTATAGTATTTTTAAATTACTTGAGTCCCCAAAGTCTATCAATGTGAAAGTCACCACTTTTATTCTTGAAGGTCCCATATAGAAATAGTGTAATTATGTTTTTCATGAAATGCTACATGAGAATATCGAATGGAAAGAATTTAATAACTAGTGGAAATTGGAATATTTTTTATGGTCATTTGCGACGGGACCCAATCACAAATGACCCACTACAGAAAAGGGCATTGTAAATAGTTTCTTAGAGATTATTTAAAAAATAGTATTTTTAATATGGGGTCCCCGTTGAAAATATCTTAAAAAAATAAAAAAAAATTGAATAAAATAATATTATTAATAAAAATAAAAGAATATTAGAAAATAATAATAAAATATTATTGAAAAATAATAATAATTATACTAATATTAATAATATAAATAATATAAATTTAATAATAATAATAATAATAACATAATATTAATATTATTAATATTAATGAAATAATAATATTAATATAAGTAAAATAAAAAATATATTATAAAATAATAAAATATTATTAATATTATTAATATTAATAAAATAATAATATTAATATTAGTATAATAATAAAATTATGAAATAATAAAATATTATTGTTAATAATATTGTTAATATAATAATAATATATTATTATTATTATTATTAATGAAAAAATAATATTAATATTAGTAAAATTATAAAATAATAAAACCTCAATATTTGTAAAAATATTTAAAAAATAGAATAATTAATAATAATAAATAATAAATAATTAAATAAATCAATAAATCAATAAATTAATAAAAAAATTCAATAAAAAATAAAAAATTCAGTATTCACAACAATATAAAAAACGCACTATACAGAAATGTAATATTTAATATTACAAAAAAAATTACATTCAAATATTTTATCATAAAAAACAAATATATCACTGAGGGGGGTATTATGGAGGAGATAAATGAGATGGTTGAGGGAACTCTATTCCTAAACTACGAGTCAGGCCTCGGACGTACTCCATCTTCTCGTGTTGCTGCTACTACCATTCATGCATCTCCTCCTATTATTGCTGATACGATTGTCGGAGAACTTCATACTACTGCTACTACCATTAGCATATCTCATACTACTTCCAATGATGCATCTCCTCCTGCTCCCTATGCATACTCTCTATAAGCCCACTCCAAGCTCATAGTATCTCCTAATACTGTGCATTAGATGATGATGATACTTCACGAACTCCTCTGGAGTTGGACACTGACATCGTAGTTGTTCCATAATAACTCACAAGCATCAATCGAGATCTAATACCAACAACTTGACCTTTCTCAAAGTCATACTGGGTTTCTTGCATCCATGTTTCCTCAACAAATCAGTGGGCACTTGTCTAACCCTCAATCTGGGCCTGACTCTTAGTCTGTGTCTGAGACTTCACGGCATTATATGACTCCTTCAATTGAAATTTAAAATTAAAATAGTTAAAATATTATTTTCAGTTAATTTTAAAACTCAAAAATAAATTATATTAATCACAGAATGATGATGGCGATTACCTCAAATATATCCAGTGACTGGATCTTTGTACATCCTCTTATAAATGTCAAAATCCATAACATTTGGCTATTTGACTTCCTATTTGAATATAAAATAAATTGTTTCATTTAAATTTATATAAATTTTTTTTTAAAAAGTACTTACCATATGGTCCCTATGCGTAATGAATGTATGACTACTAGCTCAATGTTTCACCTCTTGTATCCCCTGATTTTGTGGACCTACCGATGATCTCTTTTGAAAACATCCACCCAACTAGTGTGAATATAATACATCTCAAACCTAAGATGAAATGTAATTAGGTTAGTGGGCATGACAAGACTCATCAAACTATGTCACTCCTACTTTCATCAATTCTTTTATTCTTAAATTGTGCAAAAACTAACAGCAACTCTCATGCATAAATCCCTCCCATTCCTTCCAGATAGTGGCATGCATGCTCTCATCGATAGGATACCATAAACCCTACAAATAATTTATAATATCTAGTTATTAATTAAATAAATTTCAAAATAAATATTAATTATTTATGTACTAGTCAATGATTGAATATTTGATGTTGAACATCAATAATAATCTCATCCCATGGGACCCAAACTTCGAAAAAATAATTTTGAAATTTAGCACTCCCCTATCCAATATATATATATGAAAATATGTGAAAAAAATTACAAATAATAAAACAATTATTATATAAATAAATTAGTGAAAGATAACTAAAATATATAGGTAAGCATACCTCTGCATCCATGGATCGAAGCCAAGACATGGATGTCACTTTGGTATAGGGTTCGGAATCATCAATCGCACAAGACCACCCCCCCCCCCCCCGAGTACTCCCTAGACCACTAGTAGTCTGAGGTTCAAATGATCCAACATCATACTAGTCCAAAGGTAGATCAGCCTCCTGCAACTAATGAAACAGATCCTCATCCATAAAAAACATGAAATGATTGTTGTTAGAAAACATTAAAAAACAACTATTATATATGGATATATATTATATATGATTATAATTAGTATTTAATTGTGTCAATTTTCATCTTCATCCTCATCTTCATATCTGACGATTTCAATGTCTTTATATTCCTCCTTATAATCATTAATTTTCATATGATTTTCAGTTTTATCATCTTGTTATTTTAAATTCATTTCTAAAATCATTAACATCATTGTCACCATCAACCCTTAAATGTGGAGTGTCATCATCGATATTTTTTTCTCTTCATAAAGAAATATGGGTTCAGATTAGTCTCTTGCAAAATTTCAATTCCTTTCACTTAAGAAAAACTGCATTCACATTTAGTACACTACTTTTCTTGAGATTTAATTTTTATTATACTCCACCAATCAATCAACTATTTTGAAGTATCATAGTAATTTTTATAATAAATTTTATGTGCTTTAAGATCCAATAAAAATGGTTCATTTACTACAAGAATATTTTTATATTTAATATCTATGATTCCATGGTTCAGATAAAAATGAAATCATCTCTTAGTATCCAACCACTGACATTTAAACATAATTATATAATTATTTCATAAATAACACAATTCAATAATTTCTTCTAGTATGTCATAAAAGTCAACTTAAATTTCTCTATGATGAGATCCTCTTAAACAAATAGCAGTATTCATTGTTTTTTTATTCCCCATATGCACGTGTATGAAATTGAAAACCATTCATGACATATTCATTATACGATTTAACCATTTTGGATGGTGGGTTACTCAAGACACACAATAGATTATCAATTTTATCAGTATGTTGAGATACATGAAAATTTTTAAAAAACGTATCAATATAACAAATAATAAATTTATTTTATATGTTAAACCATAAATAATTTATGTTACCAGTTTTTGAAACTAGTAGAAAAATTATTTTTTGGCGTTCTTCAAGTGCAATTATTATAATTTGTGGAAGTTGTTTCTTGATATGTTTATCATATAACCTATAAATAAAATAAGTTTAATTTACTATAACAAAATATTATATAATAAGTGATAGGATCACTCGCAGTAAAAATGGTGTCATTTCTGCACAGTTGAGAAGAAAGTATATATGATCTCTATGATGTTCATTAATTGAAATTCATCGTTCTATTAACTCCACAAAATCTAGGTTTAGGCTTATTAAATAATAATAATTGATTTCTTATTTCATCGTCAACATTTCCCTTATTATGGACCATGTGATTGTGTGTTTGAGCGGTATTCATATTCAAAATAATGAGAGAGAGAAAAAATAAATTTCTTCTTAAAAATAAGCTTCTTCAATTAAGCCTTCAACCGATGCTTTGTTACATACTTTTTTATTCAATTTATGCATGCATATCTTGAATTGGTACATCCATAGGAACTATACTATAACTCTAAATTTTTCTTTATATAGTAAATTTAATATCAGATGTTTCATTGATTCAAAGAAAGTTGGCAAGAATATTTTTTCAAGTTTACATAAAATTAAAACAATATATTTTTTTGGTCTTTATAGTGCATTGTAGTCTATTATCTCCAGACAATTGTCTCAAAAAATGATATATCTATTATCACATCCCAAATAATATAATTCAACAAACCTCTTAATATAATCAATAGGAGTATTTCCATTATAACATAATAGTCATGACTTTTTAATCTGGTAATATGACCAGTTCTGACACACCTTCCCAAATTAGAAGCAAAACCATCTGGAATTATCAAATATGTAATCCACTAAAAAAATAATAATATATTTCCTTTGGTTAGTGTATAATCTTATTTTGGATTCATTAACTTCTGTGATTTTAAATTTTCAAACAGTTCAAGTTTTGGTCGCCTATAAATTTGAGTAGGATCTAATCATGCATTTACATTATCTTTGGCCTTACCTGGTGTATCCAAAACTCTATGAAATAAATTATAAAAACAATTTTTCTAAATATACATTACATCCATCATGTGACTAACCAACCAATCTGACCAATATAGAAGATCCCAAAAATGATTTATTTTATCAAATTGTGTTCTTTCCCAAAGCTGTCAATTTTCTGTTGGTTTATTGTTAGTCCAAATGTGATGGGAGGAAATTAAGAGACAATTTATTTTACGTATATACTTGAGATCATTGTTGGAGGTTCATCTCTTTCAATTTAACCTTTTCAAAGATTATATTTGTTCATCCAAAAAGGATGATTGGTTGGAATGAATTTGTGATGAAAGTTGAAAAAATATGGTTTTTTTCCATTAACAAGCATAAACATTTTTTTTCTATCATAAAGTATGAATATTATTTTTGACCATGTGTACTCTATCCATATAAAATTTCATATGATGGTAAGTCACTAATTGTTTACATGAATGCATCTTTCAATAAGAATTTTTTTTCGCAGCAACATCATATATACTAACACCATTACTCCGTAATGAATTTAAATCATCAATTAATGGCTTCAAATAAACATTAATATTCTTTTTCAGATATCTTGGAATTATTAATGTCAAATATATATATATATATATATATATATTTCTCCTTTATCAACATCCAAGGAGGTAAATTGTATAAAGTTATAAAGATAGACCAGCATGAATACTAACTATCATAAGAAGAAAATTGATAGAAACTGTCAGTAGAAAAACCCAATCATACATTTTGGGATTCTAAAAAAAATATGGATGCACTTTTCCAAATGTTTCCATGAATCACCATCAAAGGTATGATATAATCTTTTACTAGATCAAATATTGGTTTTGTGCCATGACATCAATGTCATTATTTTATAAGACATAAATAAACACTGCAATCTTGCTGTAAGTGGGAAATATATCAATTGTTTTGTAGGAATAAATCCTAAATTCCCTAGTTGAGCCTCATTATATCTCAATTGTTGACATGTGGTACAACTATCCAATAACTCATTTTCTCTATAATATAAGATGCAATCATTTTAACAAGGTTGAATCTTCTGATATCCAAAACCTAGATTATGAACCAGCCTCTTAGTCTTATAGAAATTTTTTGGCAACACATTTCCTTCAGGTAACAATGTTTAAAAAAAGAGAATATCTGATCAAAACAACTATTTTTCATTCTATTATTTGATTTAATAGCCCTAAATTTTCTAACAACTTCAAATTTTCTTATCTTGCATCTAGAATATAAGGATTCCTCAGGGACCTCAATAACTCAAAAAATTGAGATGGTTCCCACTCAAAAGTCAAATCAATATCATTATGAGTTTCAGTTTGTTGAAAATACATATATACCACATCATGTGCTAAATTTTAAAATTATGATGGATCTAAAACCAAATTATTAGTATCATATCTGGAATTGTATTCACCATGTTGATACCAAAAAACATAATCTATTTGAAAATAAAAATGAAATATATGACCACCAACATTTTCAAATGTGTCAAACATCCTTAGATCACATTTTTTATAAGGACACTTAAGTATCCCTTCTGAAAAAAAAAATTCTGGTTTTGATGATGCAAATGATAAGAAAGATTCAATTCCATCAATATATATAAGATTTAAACCATAACTGTTTGGATTCTGGCACTGATTTATCCAAGCGCGATCATCGAATAATGACTATTATAGACTTCCTTGTTCCATATTTTTCTAAAAAATATAAAATAATTAGTTTTTTTAAATAATTTGATATAAGAAAAACACTATCCAAAAAAGTGATGAAATTTAAATTTATTTTTCTAGAAATTTATAATAATTTCTATTATTTCATAGTTATTTAAAGTATTTGTTTTAAAATTTATACTAATCTATACTAATTTATAATAATTTATACTAATTTCCTCTAATTATTAGTAATTATGGTTAATTTATATTAATTACCGCCAATTATGAGTAGCACAATTTCTAACGGATTGGCGACATCTCTTTTGACCAACGACTCATCTCCTTGCAACTTTCTCCGATTGAAATCACTATGAAATATCTGCTCCAATGTATGAATATCCATTTTTTGTGTTGAGGAAAATGGAGAGCAGGGAGGCCTCATTGTGCTACTTTCTATTCTTGTGCATATGAAAATAGATATTTGTACGTCAGAGCATATTTTTCATAGTGATTTCAGTCGGGGAAAGTTGCAAGCAGATGAGTTGTTGGGAGAAAGAGCCTTTCTTTTCTGACTGCTCATCACCTTGCAAATTTACCTCATTAAAATTAATATGAAAAATCTACTCATACATACACATATCAATTCTCATGAATAGGAAAATAGATATTCATATGTTGGAGAAGATTTTTCATAGTGATTTCAGTGAGCGAAATTTGCAAGGAGATGAGCCGTTAAGCAAAATAAATGTTACCAATCTGCTAGAAATTATTCTCATTTATTACAAATTATTGTGAATTATTTATAATTATCTCTAATTATTATTAATTATTTCTAATTATTACTAATTATTACTAATTATTTCTAATTATTTCTAATTATTACAAATTATTATTAATTATTACAAATTATTGCTAATTATTACTAATTATTGCTAATTATTTCTAATTATTGCTAATTATTGCTAATTATAGATAATTATTGCTAATTATTACTAACTGTTTTTTATTATTACTAATTATATCTAATTATTACTAATTATTGCAAATTATTACAAATTATTACTATTTAATACTAATTATTTATATTTATTACTAATTATTTTTATTTATTACTAATAATTTCTATTTGTTACTAATTATTGTTAATTATTACTTATTATTGGTAATTATTACTAATTATTTCTAATTACTACTAATTATTGCTAATTATTGCTAATTATTACCAATTATTACTAATTATTATTAATTAATCCTTGTTATTACTAATTAATCCAAATTATTACTAATTAATCCTAATTATTACTAATTATTACTAATTATTACTAATTATTACTAATTATTACTGTATTACTTGTTATTCCTAATTATTACTAATTAATCCTAATTATTACTAATTAATCCTAATTAGTACTAATTATTACTATGTATTACTAATTAATAGTAATTATTACTATTTATTACTATTTATTACTAATTATTACTAATTATTCCTAATTATTCCTAATTATTCCTAATTATTACTAATTATTAGTAATTATTCTTAGTTATTACTAATTATTCCTAATATTTGCTAACTATTACAAATTAATCCATTTTATTCCAAATTATATCTAATTAATCATATTTAATCCTAATTATTACTAATTAATCCTAATTATTACTAATTAATCTTAATTATTATTAATTAAAACTAATTATTACTAATTAATCCTAATTATTAGTAATTAATCCTAATTATTAATAATTAATCCCAATTATTACTAATTAATCCTAATTATTACCTATTATTCCTAATTATTACTATTAATTACTATTTATTACTAATTATTCCTCATTATTACTACATATTACTATTTATTACTATTTATTACTATTTATTTCTAATTATTCCTATATATTACTAATTACACCTAATTATTCCTAATTATTACTAATTATTCTTAATTATTACTAATTATTCCTAATTGTTACTAATTAATCATATTTATTACTAATTAATTGTATTTATTACTAACTATTACTAATTATTACCAATTTTTTCTAATTATAAATAATTACTAGTAATTATTTTTAATTATCACTAATTATAACAATTGTGACTAATTATTACTATTTATTATTATTTATAAATATTTATTTCAATTTACTACTTATTAACGCTAATTTTTACTAATTATCGCTATTTGTGACTAATTATGAATGATTATTCATAATTTTTCTAATTAATTCTAATGACTTCTAATTAATAATAATTAATATAACTATTAATTAACACTAATTAATACTAATCACGCATAATTTTTGAAAAAATAAAAATAAAACGATCTAATTCTAATTTAATTTAATTGTACATAATTAACAATAATTATAACTAATGTCAAATAAAATGAATTAACTAAAAAATAAACAAAATATATAAATAACTTAAAACTGAATCTTTTGGATGATTTAAGCTGTGAATATTGCTTCGATTTAAGATGTTTAACTTCAAAAAAAATTGAGAGAGAAAATGTAAGTAGATATGGAGAGGGGAGATCCTAAAGCTTCTGGACTTCTCTTAGGGTTGCGAGGGTTTGAGAGGTCGCAAGGGTCCTCCACCTTCAGTGACGGTAGTGGCTTCTGAGTTGATCCCTCCTCCCCTACCGAGGGAGGGACCTCTGGCATCCTTCACGAGAGCGGCTCCATTCTTCTCCCCTTTCTCGAACCCCGAGTTCCTCCCCACTTTTCCCGAGATCTCTCTCTGCGCCAAAGTCCAGGATTAGATCAATGGTCTTCCAAACATTTTGATCATGACCTTGATGTTCGACGAGGGTTCGGGGCTTCTAAATATCTCCCTGATTGCACGTTTCAAGCAGAGGCGTCCTTCGGTGGATTCTTTTGGCAGATGCATATTTGGGTCATGGGGTTTATAGGATAGAGCAACGGTGGGTTTGCTCGATTCCATACACATTTTGATTCGATTCACATCAGAGGATGATTTGGTTAAATCTTGGTCCAGTGCTTCGTGTAACTACAACAATCTTCAGTTATACCTCTTTCGTTGGTCGTACGATTTCCACATGCAACGCAACTCCTCTACAGCTACGATTTGGGTTACTTTTCCAAAACTTCTTTCACCATTTCAGAATCCTACAATTTTGAGAATGTTAGGGAACCTTGTTGGAAGATTTTTGTATGCTGATTTGAGAACTATGTTGTTGTTCCATCCGGTGTATCCCCATATTTTCGTGGACATAGATGTATCCAAAATTCCTCCCTAGTTTGTGTGGATTATAGTGGAGGGAGAGTTTCACCACAGACAACCCATAGTCTATGAGACTTGGTTCGAGTTTTCTGTTTCCTGTAAAAAGCTTGGACATTTTTTGGCAATCTGTAGACATGGGGGAAGGGTTTTTCTCCCTAGAAGGATGTGGATTCAAGAGACTACATTAAGGGGTGGGTATGGGTGAAAGTAGCGGTAATATGCTGGAAGTTGAGATGGTGAAGGCAATTAGGGTTATTGAAGTTGGTCTTAGTTCTGTAGCACATGATACCTCGAGGAATATACAAGTTCCTCCTACTAACCCGAGCATTAAGAATGTGTTTGGAAGATTAAAGAGTGGTCTGGGAGTGTGCAATCTAGGGGAAATTGTGAGTAAAGATAATACAGTGTGCATGGGTGTTGTAATTGAAGGCACGGCGGTACCCAAAGTTAGTGCATATTCATGTCGCAATGAAGAGGTGGGGGTGACTTGCGATGGTTTTTAGAAGGTGGCTCAAGTAGAGGCAGTGGTGGCTGAGTTGAGGTTACTAATTAGAGGAACGTGAGCCTAGGGAAGGATTTTTTAATCATTGCAATTGGAAATCGATTTGCAGGGTTGGTGAATGAAGAACTGACCTTCGAGTAGGGAACATCCTGGGCAGCGCCTTTGGGACAGAGTAATGTGGTAATGGGAGAATTACAGATGGATATGAGTGATGGTGCTACAAAATGGGTGGAAGAAATAGGTGCGAAGGATACTGGGGTGTCAGGAATGCTTGGCCATTCCTTCCCATCCAATGATGTTGTGTTTTCTGGAGTCTTAAAACTGGCCAGTGGTGCCTTAAAAAAGGGGGGATTGTGGGGATATAATTCCAATGCTGGGAATTCAGGGGGTTATAGTCCATTGAACCGAAATCTGGTTCAACTGATCAATAGTTTTTAAGTGATTTAAATGGAAGGACTAAATGTAGATCTGCCAGACCTGGTCCTAGCCAATGATGGGGTATGTGAGAAGGTGCCCAACGAAGAAGGTACTAGTGTTTCTGCAGGTGAGACTTTGAGCTCGAAGGGTACCAGGAAGAGAAAGGATAAAGGGAAGGATTACTCTTCTTTACCACCTGTAATGGAGACTCGGTCAATCAAGAAGCCAAATTCCAAGAATATTGATATAGAGGTCGTTTTCTATTGTAATTCAGGCGGTGAATGTGACCAATCATTGGAATTTCTGTTGAGTTCAGAAGAAGAAGTTTTTGAAAAGGTTTTTCTACTCAATTCCACTATAAAATAAGCTTCTAAAATTATAGGGAGGTCTCTAAGGGTGTCTCTCAATAATGATCAATACTTTTGGATTGAGAATCAGAACCTAATTCTTGTTGGGGGATTCAACAATTGGAAGATCAGCCTTGAGGATTACATCCAGTACTGGGATAAGTTGGCCTACGACTTTGAAGATCTAATGATGGATGAACCAAACACTTAGCTAACCTCTATTTCATAGATACTATTTAGGGAGGTCAACTCTAGTATACTTAGATTTTCCTACAATATTTCTGTCATCTCCTTTTGTAGTTGAAGGCTCGATTTCTCACTTTTTCCTTAAAAGTGTTCGAAATAATAAAAATTTAATTTTCAGTTAGAGAGGGAGAGAGGAGTAGAGAAAGGAGTGGAATGAGAGAGAAAATGGATGGGGTATATATAGGTTATCTTATTTGTGATGGGATTATTTGTGATAGGAATCCTGTCACAAATACTAACCCCCTGTTAATTAGGGGTGATGGTTAAAAATCTATTTTTGATGGGTCCTGTCGAAAATACCAACTTGTCGACATGCTATTTGCAACAGGAGATAAATCATGTCGTAAATAATAATAAAAAACCACTAATTATTTATGATGGGATTTTATTCCCGTCGTAAATACTCTTCCCATGGTTTAGCACACAACTCGTTCTAAAACGTTTGTGATGGGTAGAGGGTCTCGTCATAAATAGTCCCTCCTGATGGACTATTTGCGATGGGACCCTTACCTGTTGCAACAACCCATTTTTTTTAGTGACTCTAATGTGTGTGTGTGTGTGTTTATTTGTTTTTTTGTGTGGGTTTCTGTGATATATATGGTGTTATAGGGTGGGATACCTAGTGTACAAGTTATACAATGTTCTGGGAAAGCTATAACACCAGGTGTATATGAATGATTGTTTAGGAGTTAGGGTGGGATATGTTCTTTGGGTGTTGGAGGTCTGGTACTTATTCTAGATAGTACCTATTCTAGGTATGGGGTGCATCACTATAGGTGTATAATTTTATAGTTATGGAGCTAGATAAGGACCCCTTAGGTTGTATTCTCATAGTTATGGGTCTCTATATGGGACACCATGGGTAGTATCCTTATATTCCATGGTGGGAGACCCCTAGGGTGTATGTTATATGATGTTCTATGTGAGCTATGACCCTAGGTATTTTCTAGTTGTGAGTAGGAGAATTGACTCCTTGATTGTATGGATATTCTTTTTATAGGTAGGGGATGTGACCCCCAACCCCACCCCACTACACGAGTGTGTGGTTTTTCTAACATGGGAAAGGGGATATGACTTGGTCCCCTAGGGTGATATTATGATGTAGGTTCTGATGTAGGGTGTTCTTCCACTGAGTGATACTATAAATAAGTTTTGGGGAAGGAATTGTATATTCATAAGTGATATTATTTATGTTTATAGGCTTCGAGGACTAACTGAAGTAGGTATGGTTGATATTGGGTGTAACCATAGAACTTAAGGATCTATAGTGATTATTTCATCATTCTCATGTATTTTTTATTTACATTCAAAATATCACATGTGTATACATTTTATTTACTAGTTTTTTTTTGACATTATTGGTGGTATCCAACTGAGTTTTACTCATACCCTACACATGTGTCCCTTTTACTTTGGTACTTGATTAGACCTCATTGGTCATAGGTTTTAGTAGTGAAAAGGCCCAGAATTTCATGATCTAGCTGAAATATCTCAACTCAAATTTAGAGAAATATATTTTATGAGGCTCAATGATATAAGTAGACCCTATTCATTATTTTTATTTTTTATTTATTTAGTATATGTGATCATCTCTATGGATGATCAGTTGGGATGTATAACTGTGTGCTGTATTATAGTTTATGTAGAATGATTATTTTTTATTGTTTTTTTCTATACTCTAGTTATTATAGATAATGTTTAGTTATTTTCCAGTATTTTTTTACTCTAATATAAGCTAATAGTCTCCCCATAATAACACCTTAGACCCTCAATGTGATTTCATATCCTCTCACATATGGGGAGATGCATCATAGGTCATGAGATACTTCTCCCTGAAAATTGGTGAGTGGTCCAAGGCCAGAAGGGAATTATAAAATGGTATAAGAGTGTCTTTCTTCTTAACTTACTATTTAGGTATAGTAGATAGGGAATAGGGATGAGTCTATGATTTTTATGGACCTTAAACTAGTGTATTAAAAATACCTTTTTTATGGGAATTCTAAGTAACCAAGGATATGGGATTTATATTTTTTGTTTTCAATATCATAATTATGATTTTTATTCAAGTATGATGTATGTATTTGAGATTATTATTATGGTTTTTCTCTTAGCTATTGATAAAAGTCTTATCCGCATGCATCATTTTTGGTAAGTATGACTCACATGAAATTTGTGTGAGTCTTATGTTATTTAAAGTGTTAAAAAAACTTGTATGGAATTTTCCTATATACCTTATTGGTGGAATTATACATAGATTGAATATGATATTATCTATAATAATAATAAAAATATCTTATGGAGAGTTATTATTTAGTCATGGTTACATAATCCTTCTATGAAAGGGATGTATAATAAACCTTATTGTGTTGGTATAGGCATTGGATACCTTGGTGATAAACCCCTATGGGTGAATTTGATGATGGTTTTGTTACATAAAGTGTCAAAAACCTATATTATGTTTTTTTATAGTTTCTTAGTGAAATTATATTAAAAAAACCATGTGACTATGGTTTTTATGGATATAATTCATCTAATGATAATGTTGTTATATGTAAGTTTTGATGTAACCTGGTCCTTAAGAGATATATTGGTTTGTGGATTCCCAAAAATGATGGGTGTTGGAGGAGGTTCAGTGACTTGGAATGTGTTGTCTAATATGTATATGTATGTGAGACCCTATATTGGGTGTGTTAGCATATGAGTTTTCTTATTATATTTGAGAGAATACTAGAGGTGTTTCTCTATGAATTGTGACCTTTGGGTGATGTCGTTTATAGGATATGTGAGAGAGCCTATTGGGTTTAACATGTGTCTTGGAATATTGGTGAGTTGAGTGAAATGATTAATCAGTATGAGATTTTTTTATTATTATTGAGTGAAGTTGGGATATATGAGGGTAAACTATGAGAGGGGTTAAGTCGGTCCTATGAGAGCCTTAAATATGGGTATGGGTAGATAATTTAGTTTATGATATTGATTCATGGTAGGTTCTATCAGATATGTGTTATAGGAATGTAGATTTCTTAGGTATACTGGGTTTTTAATCTAGATGGATGGGTTTACAATGGATAAAGTTTGGGTAGATGCTTTAGGTTTAGAGATAATACTTGATTGGTGGGTGGTCATGTGGTATTCCTTTATATAAGTGAGATATCATGAATTTTGGGAAGAAATAATTGTGGTGCTTCTGGATAGATGATATTAACATGTAATAGGGAATGGTCAATGGTTTAAGTGTGTGATACTATGTTCAGTGAGACATGAATCATGGGTTAAATAGGTGGGTTGTGTGATTGGGTTGTATAAAAGTATGCACTCATCAGGAACAGATTAGGCTAATTTGTATAGTAGGTAAGAACCAGTGAAAAGGTTCTTTCGTTGATCATTCTACCTAGGAAAAGAATAGTGGGTGTTGTCATGGAAGTTTAGAAAAATCTGTAATATGTGGGGGTATGTTTATTCTTGGTATATACAGTGATTGTTTGGTATATGGATTAATGAGATATTGTGTGTATGTTGAAGATTAATAAATAGATTAAATGATTGTGAACATGAAGGATTTGTATATTGTATGATAATGAAAGTTTCTTCCTCTATAATGGATGATCAAATCATGGATAGATAGGGTCAATTGTTGACAGGATAGATGAGCGTGGATTGATAGGAGCAACATCCATGTGGTTATGGGACATGGTTGGGTTAATTAACTAGGAGTTATTTTAGAGAATAAATATATTTGGGAGAGAACCATTGGTCATCATAGGGTGTGTCCCCTAGTGTGGGTGTAATTTTAGAGATTTCAATGATAACCTTCTTGTTGAGTTAATATTAGGTAATGATTTATATTTCAGTTGGTGCTTGAGTATGAGTGGGATGGACACTTATAATCATTACATGTGGTAATGGAATGAGTGTTGGATATAGAGATTATATTTTATTTTAGTATATTATTGTTCTTGGGTGGGACACCACATGTGTGTGTGTGATATACAATGTTTTAGGTGAGAAAATACATCAGGTATATACTAGTTCTTGGTAGGGAATGTAACCCCTCATGTGGATGGATATGCTTATTTCGGGTAGAGGATGTCAACCCCCTAGTGGATGGTTTTTATATCTCAAGAAGTGAGGTAATAATTTTTTCCCTTGGGAAATATTCTAGTTTAGTTTTGGGGGAAGAGTATGGTTATCCCTAGATGATACTCTAAATAGGTTTCGGGGTAGAATTCGGATCCTCCCAAGTGGTATACTTTATGTTTAGAGGCATTTGAAACTGGATAAGGTAAAGTTTCACATTAGAACTATAAGGCCCTGGCCTTAAACCTTACTTAATATTGAATTAAAATAATAATTCACATTGGGGATATTTTCAGGTTTAGAGTTTTAGAGAATTAGGACATAACTATTACATCTCAAAAGATTACAAAGTAGACACTTCTACTAAGTTTCCATAAAATAAAAACTCTTAAAAAGAAACATGTCTAGTTCCGTGTTTTAGATATCAAGACTTTCCCTTGATCCCATCCTTGACTCTATTCCACATTAAGTCCTGTGAAAAACATTTCAAAAAAAATTGGGGTGAGCATAAAAAGCTCAGTAAGGGATACACAAAGAATGAAAACTGTTAGTTTTTCAAAACAACAAGTAAACCATGTATACTTTATCAAAGTAATACCTTTCACATTTATGAAGTAGTAAAAACTCTTCACTGAATAAAAGATCATTACTTACCCTTTTGTAACAAAAAGATTTCCATAAATCCCATATAAAGAACACATAACATATAAAGGTAACTTGGGACATAAACATACTTAAAAGGAATAACCATACGGTCGACTTCCACACATATCACTTAATGGAATAGTCATACGGCCTACTTCCATACCCAATGCATTGGAGGTTATAACGTAACCACCCATCCTCTTATTCACGGCACCACCTGTCATATGGTTTATCACGTAACCACCCATCAAATGTCCAAGTACCATTATAAAATCATAAGACATAAAACAAATATAATGGAAAGAAAACATTTCCGCACTTTGATCACAATATATCACTTAAATATATTGACATAAAAAAATCCATTATAAAAACCCTTTTCAATACCAAAATACATAAAATAGTATATTCTATTTATTTCATTTTAAAAAAACATTACGGCTTGTTGAGGAAGCCAAAGACCAAATAATACTCACGGCGGCGGAAAAGGTCATTGTCACCGCGTACGTTAAAAGAAACATTCCATTTTATCGTTTAGTAAAATGCTTCATATAAAAGGATTCCTTTTGAATAAAATTAAAATTCAAAGGGGTTTATCCACCGTATAAAAGAAAGTTGTGTATAAAACAAAATATGCCTCAATGAAAGGAGATTGAGACGAAGTCCCTTACCTCGGGTCCGACTTGACTCGATCGTTCTTTAACATCCTGAATAATAAACTTGAGTTAATTTCAACTTGCTTAAGAACATTTTTCAAGTTCATTATTACTTTTATATCACTTATTACCATGTTATAAACATTATGTAATCATTTAAGTTAATAATGTTTGTTTTTTCAATATTTGGTTCTTAAGTCGAAAGTGGACTTCTTACAATTACATGTTGTTCGTGTGGTCAAAGGTTCATTATATCCAGAATGATATTCATGATTTATATATCATATATATCATATATATCCAGCATATAAATGTATTTATAATATTACATAATCATTTAGAAGTAAGAAATGAAATGCACCGTTCATGGAGACGGTAAGCCGTACGTATGCATGAACGTTACTTTCATTTCTATGTCATATTAATGGAATTAAAACTAAATGAGAGATATGTTTATTTTAATTCCAGAATTATATTAATAATTTAGATGTAACATAAATGATATATATCCATAATATATATGTACTTATAATAGTACATTACATTTGGTGATAAGAAATGAAATGCACCGTTCATGGAGACGATAAGTCGTACCTACGCATGAACGCTACTTTCATTTCTTTCTCATACATTAATGGAAATAAATAACAATGGTATAAAGGTATATTATAATTCAAGTATAACATCATATATAATAACTTTAAATCCATCCTTTATATATCCCACATATGGCATTAACGAATCAAATCACTTTGAGGGGGTGGTAGTCTGCACTTCCTAAAATGAAGATATCGTGTATACCCATAATAGAAACCACAAAGGTAAGCCATAAATTAAAAATACATAAGCTTAAGGAGAATATAAACATATTATATCTCATATATAAATATAGTGACATCTTTATGGCCACCTTTGAAGGTGTTAAAAGAATATTGAACAATCATCGTTTCGTGAGGCAGAAATTCATTATCCACAGAAACAGTATGTTCTTTAACCATTAGATGTAGGTGTGTGTAAGTGTAGATCAAATTATTCTTATAACAACATCTTAGTATATTTAAGATGCTGTATTTGTTACAAAATAAATTAATAAAAATATTTTAGGGGGTTGGAGAAGCAAAATAAAACAAAAGAACACAAGTGAAGACATTACCTTAAAATCGGGTAACTCTCTTAGATTTGAGCTAAAAGGCATCCTTGGGAAGACTTCTGCACAAAGTGAGGCTTCTAGGATGAGTAGAGGGATGTGTAGAGATAAAAGGAGTAGATCTTGGCAAAAACAAAGGCTTTAGAGGTGTGGGTTAGGAGGTAGAGGTGGGGGCCTTTTACAGGAGGAGAGGAGGGGCACTCTTGGAAAGTTATAAAAGTTTACTTTATTATAAAATGATTTTAGGATTTTAGAGGTCCCACGTTTATATAATTAGGGGATAAGCTGATAAGGGTTCGAAATATACTCATCCAATAGGTCTTTGACAAGTTTAAGTCTTATATTTTACATTATCATTTCATTTTATTTAAATCGTTCATTAATGAGGTAATCGCTGCATCATCATGATGTCATAAATAATTTACTTAATTTAATTTCTAAAATTTATAAAAAAATATCATGATGTAGGAAATCTTTTTATATTTCTAATGAATATTTATAGTCAAAATTATTACTTTTATAACCCCATTAAAAAATTGTTTTAGTAAAACATCTCATGTTTGTGACATTTTTATTTAAACATTAAATAAAAAGTTATTAATGTCATTTTCCTACCAAAGTGGCTCCATGGGGTCCCCAAGTTTACCCATGGATTGTCTTGGTCGGACATGACACATTCAATAATGTTAGGACATGTGTCAAGTTCATTTCATATTATTAAAATATTATTTTTACCTTAAATTACACTAATTACCTCTAATCGCGATTAATAAACTTAAAAGTTACTATTCACCAAAAAATTATTTTAATCCCATTGAACCACATTTTAATTCTTAATGACAACCATGTATGTCAGATTTTTGAAATTCAAAACACAGAGGTGGTAAAATTTCATTTAAACGAAAACTCAGTTTTTTTAAGTACCACTTAGTGGTTCCACTATTCATCAAAAATTGATGTTTTTCAGAAAAATACCAAAAATTCACCCTACGCTATATTTGATATTTCAAATTAAAAAATGATGTCTATTTTATAAAATTCAAAACATATAAGTTGCACTAATTAATTTAATAATTAATTCCCGCTATCAAAACAAATAGCGTGTTTTTATGAAACAAAATGTATCAAAAGATTGACACTAGTTTAAGTCCGATTTCAAAGTGAAATTAATTCCAACGACCACTATTGGATTAAATGGTAAAAATATATTCTAATTTCACTTAAAAACCAATTCAAAATATAATCTAAGAATATAAATAAATTAGATTAAAAAGAGGTTTTGAATTAAAATACAACATTTTTCACTATTCATTAAAAAAATAAACTTTATCGGAAAAATACCAAAACTTTACACAAAGTAAATTTTGATTTCCCGATTCTAAAGAAGAATTTTTTTTGGTCCAATAGAATGTATAAGAGTGACCAAAACTATATTTAATGACGGTTCGCCATCAAAAGGCGATAAGTGGACCTTTAGTGAAAATTAGAGTATATATGCCTAAAATTGAATTCTTTTCATATTTTAAGCCTTTATCGTTTATTGGATAAATGTAAAAACATTTAACAAACATATATAATCATATTTTTGTTATTTCTATTCATTCCCACCAATACAACGGCTATGTGTTAACAACCATTTAAAATAATATTGTTTTATTACTAGTGTGCAACGTAAGATTTCAAAGAAACTCTTTATTGCGTATCGGGTACGATATCAAACATAGCAACCCCTTTAAAGTAAAATTAATATTTAATTAGAAAATATTAATAAATATGAAAATTATTTATTCTTTATTTACCTGGGATGTTACATCTGTCCCCCCTTTTGGTAATTGCGTCCTCGCAATTTTATTCACTTATCAAAATAAATGGGGGTATTTATCCCTCATAGCATTTTCAGATTCCCACGTTGCCTCTTCAACCATGTGGTTTTTCCAAAAAACCATTACCTGGTGAATTACCTTATTTCGCAACACTTGCTCTCTTCAGCCAAGAATCTGGATTGGTTGTTCTTCATAAGAGAGATTCGCTTCCAACTGAACTACTTATGGGCTCAAAACATGAGATGGATTTGGAATATACTTTCTCAACATCGAAACATGAAAAACATTGTGTACCTGAGATAAATTCGGAGGTAAAGCCACTCGGTAAGCAACTGATCTAACTCTCTCCAGAATTTCATATGGTCCAATGAACCTTGGACTCAACTTTCCTTTCTTACCAAATCACATCACACTTTTCCATGGTGAAACTTTGAGAAAAACATGATCACCTACCTCGAAAGACAGATCCTTCCTCCAGTTATCCGCATAACTCTCTTGCCTGCTCTGAGCTGTTGTCATGTGTTTCTGAATCAACTGAACTTTTTCTACCATCACTTCTACCAATTCTAGTCCCATCAGCTTCCTTTCACCCACTTCATCCCAGAAAGCTGGAGTTTGACACCGCTTCCCATATAATGCCACAAACGGAGCCATCTGTATACTGGAATGAAAACTGTTATTATAAGAATACTCAACCAAAGAAAGATGTTGGTCACAACTTCCCTGATAATCCATAGAGCAAGCACATAGCATATCCTCTAAGGTCTGAATTGTTCATTCTGACTGCCCATGTGATTGCGGATGAAAAGCTGTACTAAAATTTAATTCAGTACCCAATGACTTTTGAAGGCCTTTTCAAAAGTTAGAAGTAAACCTGGGATCACGATCAGATACAATGGAGAGGGGAACTCCATTCAACCTGACTATCTCTTTAAGATACAACCGATCAAGTTGATCTAGAGACAAAGTATCTCGAATAGGAAGGAAATGAGCAGATTTATTCAATCGATCAACAATAACCCAGATTGCATTATTACCTCGATATGTCCTCGGTAATCCCACAACAAAGTCCATGGATATATTTTCCCGTTTCCACTCTGGCACTGGTAAAGGCTGAAGCATCCCTTTCGGTAACTGTCGCTCTGCTTTAACCTGCTGACAAGTCAAACAATTCACAGTAAAATTTGCAATATCTCTTTTCATTCCATCCCACCAGTAATACCCCCGTAGATCTCTGTACATCTTAGTACTGTCAGGATGAACTGAAAACGGGGAACTATGAGCCTCACATAACAACTCATTCTTCAAATATGAATCACCAGGCACACATAATCTCTTCCCAAACCTCAAAACACAATCATTATCAATATTAAATTCATGCAACTTACCCTTCGAACCATCTCTACCTTTTTCTGCAACTCACTGTCTTTCCTCTGCGCTTGCTTAATTCTGTCTGATAGGGATGATCTCACTGATACCTAAAACAAAACAGAAGACTTCCTGCACCAACAACTTCTATGCCAAAGTTAATCAAATCAAAAACCAAAGGATCTCGTTCCAAACATAGCATGGTTAATGAAGTATTACTTTTTCGACTCAAAGCATCAACCACTTTATTTTCTTTTCCCGGATGGTAATGAATTGTAAAATCAGAATCCTTGATTAATTCCATCCATCTCCTCAGTCTCATGTTCAATTCTTTCTGAGTGAATATATACATTAAACTTTTGTGATCAGTATATATTTCACACTTTAATACATACAAATGATGCCTCCAGAATTTTAGAGAAAAAACAACAATAGCTAATTCCAAGTCATATGTAGGGTAATTTACCTCATGAGTTTTCAACTGACGTGAAGCATATGCAATTACCTGATCATTCCTCATAAGGACACAACCATGTCCTTTCAATGAAGAATCACAGTAGATAACAAACTCACCATTCCTAGAAGCAAGTGCCAAAACTTGAGCATTCACCAATCTTCTTTTCAATTCCTGAAAACAGTCATTACATACTTTTGTCCAGATAAACTTAACACTCTTCCGAGTTAGCTTATCCATTGGACTAGATAATTGTGAAAAAATTTCAACAAACCTTCGGTAGTAACCTGCCAAACCAAGAAAACTACGGATCTCAGTTACATTTGTGGGTCTTGTCCATTCTTCAACAACTTTTGTTTTAGCAGGATCAATATTTATGCCTTTTTTTGAAACAATGTGACCAAGGAAAGAAATTTTTTTCAACCAAAACTCACACTTGCTGAATTTTCCATACAGTTTCATTTCTTTTAAGGTTTTCAAGATAACCCTTAAATTACTTTCATGCTCCTCTTTACTTTTAGAAAACACCAAAATATCATCAAAAAAAACAACCAACATTTTCACCAAAGTCAACTGAGCCATCACTGCAGTAAACTGCTCAATTCTGATTCTGACCATCTCAGTATGCTGATTTGGAAGGCCATTTCCCTCAATATGCCTTCCTAAAAAATCTTCTTTATTTCCTCTAAGAAAAACCATTCTTAAAATTGAAATACCTTGGGTGAAGCAACATAGTAATCTTTAAATGCTATATCATTTCAATCATACCATAAATTAATTTATAATTTAACAATTTTCGAACTCCTAAAGTTGTCTAAACTGACCTTTGATACCAACTATAAGGCCCTGGCCTTAAACCTTAGTTAATATTGAACTAATAGAATAATTCACATTGATGATATTTTCAGGTTTAGAGTTTTAGAGAATTAGGACATAACTATTACATCTCAAAAGATTACAAAGTAGACACTTCTACTAAGTTTCCATAAAATAAAAACTCTTAAAAAGAAACAAGTCTAGTTCCATGTTTTAGATAGCAAGACTTTCCATTGATCCCATCCTTGACCCTATTCCACATTAAGTCCAACGAAAAACATTTCAAAGAAACTTGGGGTGAGCATAAAAATCTTAGTAAGGGATACACAAAGAATGAAAACTATTAGTTTTTCAAAACAACAAGTAAACCATGTATGCTTTATCAAAGTAATACCTTTCAACTTTATGAAGTAGTAAAAACTCTTCACTGAATAAAAGATCATTACTTACCATTTTGTAACCAAAATATCACCATAAAACCCATATAAAGAACACATAACATATAAAGGTAACTTGGGACATAAATATACTTAAATAGAATAACCATACGGTCGACTTCCACACATATCACTTAATGGAATAGTCATACAGCCGACTTCCATACCCAATGCATTGGAGGTTATAACGTAACCACCCATCCTGGTATTCACAGCACCACCCGTCATATGGTTTATCACATAACTACCCATCAAATGTCCAAGTACCATTATAAAATCATAAGACATAAAACAAATATAATGGAAAGAAAACATTTCCACACTTTGATCACAACATACCACTTAAATATATTGACATAAAAAAATCCATTATAAAAACCCTTTTCAATACCAAAATACATAAAATATTATATGCTATTTATTTTATTTTAAAAAAACATTACGGCTTGTTGAGGAATCCAAAGACCAAATGATACTTACGGCGGCGGAAAAGGTCATTGTCACCACGTACGTTAAAAGAAACATTCCTTTTTTTCGTTTAGTAAAACGCTTCGTATAAAAAGATTACTTTTGAATAAAATTAAAATTCAAAGGGTTTTATACATCGTATAAAAGAAATTTGTGTATAAAACAAAATATGCCTCAATGAAAGGAGATTGAGACGAAGTCCCTTACCTCGGGTCTGACTTGACTCGATCGTTCTTTAACGTCCTGAATAATAAACTTGACTTAATTTATACTTGCTTAAGAACCTTTTTTAAGTTCATTATTACTTTTATATCACTTATTACCATGTTATAAACATTATGTAATCATTTAAGTTAATAATGTTTGTTTTTTCGATATTTGGTTCTTAAGTCAAAAGTGGACTTCTTACAATTACATGTTGTTCATGTGGTCAAAGGTTCATTATATCCAGAATGATATTCATGATTTGGATATCATATATATCATATATATCCTGAATATACATGTATTTATAATATTACATAATCATTTAGAGGTAAGAAATTAAATGCACCGTTCATGGAGACGGTAAGCCCTACGTACGCATGAACGCTAATTTCATTTCTATGTCATATTAATGGAATTAAAACTAAATTAGAGATATGTATATTTTAATTCAATAATTATATTAATAATTTATATGTAACATATATCATATATATCCATTATATATATGTACTTATAATAGTACATTACATTTGGTGATAAGAAATGAAATGCACCGTTCATGGAGACGGTAAGTCGTACGTACGCATGAACGCTACTTTAATTTCTATCTCATAATTTAATGGAATGAAATAATAATTATATAAAGGTATATTATAATTCCAGTATAACATAATATATAATAACTTTAAATCCATCCTTTATATGTCCCACATATGGCATTAACGAATCAAATCACTTTGAGGGGGCGGTAGTCCGCACTTCCTAAAATGAAGATATCGTGTATACCCATAATGGAAATCATAAAGGTATGCCATAAATGAAAAATACATAAGCTTAAGGACAATATAAAAATATTATATATCATATATAAATATAGTGACATCTTTATGGCCACCTTTGAAGGTGTTAAAAGAATATTGAACAATCATCGTTTTGTGAGGCAGAAATTCACCATCCACAGAAACAGTATGTTCTTTAACCATTAGATGTAAATGTTTGTAAGTGTATCTTTAATGATTCTTATAAAAACATCCTAGTATATTGAAGATACTATATTTGTTACAAAAAAAATGAATAAAAATATTTTAGGGGGTTGGAGAAGCAAAATAAAAAAAAAAACACAAGTGAAGACATTACCTTAAAATCGGGTAACTCTCTTAGATTTGAGCTCAAAGGATTCCTTGGGAAGACTTCTGCCCAAAGTGAGCCTTCTAAAATGAGTAGAGGGATTTGGAGAGATAAAATGAGTAGATATTGTCCGAACCAAAGGCTTCAGAGGTGTGGTTAAGGAGGTAGAAGTGGGGGCCTTTTATAAGAGGAGAGGAGGGGCACTCTTGGAAAGTTATAAAAGTTTACTTTATTATAAAATGATTTTCGGATTTTAGAGGTCCCACATTGATATAATTCGGGGATAAGGTGATAAGGGTTCGAAATATACTCATCCAATAGTTCTTTGACAAGTTTAAGTCTTAGATTTTACATTATCTTTTCATTTTATTTAAATCATTCATTAATGAGGTAATCGCTGCATCATCATGATGTCATAAATAATTTAATTTATTTAATGTCTAAAAATTATAAACAAATATCATGATGTAGGAAATATTTTTAGATTTATAATTAATACTTATAGTCAAAATTATGACTTGTATAACCCCATTAAAAAATTGATTTAGTAAAACATCTCATGTTTGTGACATTTTTATTTTAACATTAAATAAAAATTTATTAATGTCATTTTCCTACCAAAGTGGCTCCATGGGGTCCCCAAGTTGACCCATGGATTTTATTGGTCGGCCATGACACATCCAATAAGTTTACGACATTTTTTAAGTTCATTTAATATTATTAAAACATTATTTTTACATTAAATTACACTAATTACCTCTAATCGAGATTAATAAACTTAAAAGTTACTATTCACCAAAAAATTATTTTAATTACATTGAACCACATTTTATTTCTTAATTACAACCATTTATGTCGGATTTTTTAAATTCAAAACATAGAGGTGGTAAAATTTCATTTAAACGAAAAATCAGTTTTTTTAAGTACCACTTAGTGGTTTCACTATTCATCAAAAATTGAAGTTTTTCCGAAAAATACCAAAAATTCACCCTAAGATATATTTGATATTCCAAATTAAAAAATTATGTCTATTTTACAAAATTAAAAACATATAAGTTTCATTAATTAATTTAACAATTAATTCCTGCTGTCAACAAATAGCGTGTTTTTATGAAACAAAATGTATCAAAAGATTAACACTAGTTTAAGTCCGATTTCAAAGTGAAATTAATTCCAACGACCACTATTAGATTAAATGGTAAAAATATATTCGAATTTCACTTAAAAACCAATTCAAAAGATAATCTAATCATATAAATAAATTATATTAAAAAGAGGTTTTGAATTAAAATACAACATTTTTCACTATTCATTAAAAAAATAAACTTTATCGGAAAAATACCAAAATTTTACACAAAGTAAATTTTGATGTCCTGATTCTAAAGAAGAATTTTATTTCGTCAAATAGAATGTATAAGAGTGAACAAAACTATATTTAATGACGGTTCTCCATCAAAAGGCGATAAGTGGACCTTTAGTGAAAATTAGAGTATATATGCCTAAAATTGAATTCTTTTTGTATTTTAAGCCTTTATACTTTATTGGATAAATGTAAAAACATTTAACAAACATATATAATCATATTTTACTTATTTCTATTCATTCCCTCTAATATAACGGCTACGTGTTAACTACCATTTAAAATAATATTGTTTTATTACTAGTGTGCAACATAAGATTTCAAAGAAACTCTTTGTTGCGTATCAGGTACGCTATCGAACATAGAAACCCCTTTAAAGTAAAATTATTATTTAATTCTCAAATATTAATAAATATAAAAATGTTTTATTCTTTATTTACCTGGGATGTTACAAGAACTCTAGGATCAATGTTGATTATTTTTTTATTATCCCACATTGTTTATTAATTTTGATCATATAACTTTTTCATGTATTATATTCACTAGTTTTATTAGGGTTTCCATTGTTGGTGGCCTACTAAGTTTTACTCACACCCTACTCAAAAGGCTTGACACCTTCAAACTAAAGCTGACCATGATGTTAATAGGTTTATATTGGGAATAGACCTAGGATTTCATGATTGGGATAGATAATTTTAATTGGGATTTGGAGATTGGTATGTAATTAGGTATAAGTATGGAAGTGATGAATATTCTATATTTTAATTCTTTTTTATTTTGAATATGTGACCAGACCATTTGGAGATAAGTTGGGATGTATAACTATATATCACATTACATTTGATATCTCATTATTGTTTTTTATTGGGTTTTTGAGTACTCTAATTATTATGAATAATGTTTGGTTATTTTCTTCTCTTTTTTACTATGATGTGAGTGTATAGTCTCCTCAAGGTAACATTGTAGACCTTCACTACTAGTCAGTATCCTCTCATGTATGGGTAGGCATGCTTGAGGTCAGGTGAAACCTCAGAACTTGACATTGGTTAGTGTTCTATATATATAGTGGTGTTATATTTATTAATTTCCACTTGCTGAAAACTAGAACATGGGAATTAAGGAATCAATCATGGGAATGGTTTTCTCAATAAATCAATCCACAAAAATATGATCTTGGATGATAACCCAGTAAGACCTATCCATCCAATTTCAAGTCATGCCCTTGCATAATTAAAATAATATAACAATAAAAATATCAAATAAACATATACAACTTTCAATATAATCTTGAACCAAGGGTAAAGAAACATAATATAATGGGAAAAAAAGATAAAAAAGGAAATGAGATGAGAAGGAAATATGGTTATTAAAAGAATGATTATATAATAAAAATAAAACCAAAATAAATCAAAAACAACCACTCCATATCTCCATGTGAAATGAGGGATCACTCCCACCATGTAACCTTTACCCAAACCAAGTTCATATATCATGAACATCCACTACCTCTAATCAATTCCTTTATTTTACTTTTATCAGTGAAAATAAGGTTTTCATACTGTCATTTGGTGTATGTAGGATATAAGAATAACAAGTCCAATGAGATCTCACTAATTGTTCTGTAATCAAACTTTTTTATATAATCCAAGAATGATTGTTTGAAAATATACATATAAGGATACACTTTAAATTTTTAATGAATAGGTAGCATGGTTTATTACATTTATACACAAAAGTAAAGTGATAAATGAGTATGTCTTTCCAACCAAGCATCACGATATATACCTTAGGGTCACTATTGGTAAATCATGTTAATATCCTCAAACTAAACCATATCCAATACCTCAATATATGCACAAACTTATAGCTAGAGTGGCATACTAATATAGTAGCATATCTAATAACCAGAGTGGTATACAAAATTAAAGATCATAAACTAAGTGAAGTGTATTTATTCCTTAATTATGAAGTACTTGTCCTAGAATTCCTACCCAATCACCTGGGGTTGATATGAGGTATAATTATTTCATCTGTATAATAAAAACTTTTCCATTTTAGGATGTATTTCATCAAACACGTCATGGTAAACAACAATTTTAATACATAAAACATGCTTTAGAAATCACTTTAATTACTCATATCAAAATAGAAGAATGAAAAACAATTATAAAATATATATATATATTAGTTATAAATGATGGAATACAAACTTTTGAAAAAAATTAAATCATTTTTAATTTTATTTAAGAATATATGGTTCTCAAATAAAGGAATTTCATAAAATCACTAACCTTAAATTGATGAAACTATTAGCTGATTGAGAGAATACACTAATGGAGAAGAGAGAAATTCCTAACATCAAAACCCCCTTATCATATGTTCAGATAATAGAAGACTTAATCCAAAATTGGTTTTGGGGAGAAACAAATCCATATAGGAGAGGATAATAGAACTAGAATAAAATAAGAATACCACTTACATGATATTTCCTTTGTGTTAGATCAATATGAATCAAGTAGAAGTGTAGGAGAAGACATATGATTAATGTATACAGCCTATATGTATTGAAAAATCTTTCTCCATTAAAAATATAATTTACATAGAACCCCCCACCTTCTTTTATATTTTATTTAATCATTTAATTAAAATTTAAAAATACTATCTATGGTATATCATAACATGACCTTCCCTCATCACAGTGTGACACACCTCCCGTGAAGCCAGGTAGAATCATGACTCCACTACCCAGGATCATATCAAGGTATATCCCCCTAGCTCCCAGGTTCATTCATCCTCAACTAAACTCAAATTTCATAAAATAAAAAACCTTATGTATCATCATGGTGTGCCCAATTTCAACACAATGTGAATTCCAAAAAAACTTGTATATCACCCAAATCCCTAAACATAATCACAATGTGACCTCCCATCATTTTATTATGAATTCCAACATTATCCAATTTTCATAATGGTCTAGACCCTTATATAAGAGGGCACCAATATGTAAGAGAAAATCCTTATGCATGGGACTACCCATATATAATAATGGCCTGAGAAATATTATTTTTTGGACTCTATCATTTTTTGGATTCCCCATACACCTATTAAGATTTTTTTCTCTATTCCATGACATCAATTATTTTACATGCAAAATACAAACCATCAATCATTTCATGATTCCTCTTCAACATGGAATAACATAGAACCATCCCAAAACTGAAGAGCACTCAAAAACCAAAATACATCTTTCAAAATATATAAATAGTGAAATTTCCATAAAAATAAACAAATAATAAATTTTAAACCTAAAAATGAAATTGTGGGTGTTATAATATATATCAAATGTGTGTGTGTGTGGCTTTAGGGGAAAACTCCCTTAATCTCCCACTTACAATAAATCCACTTATATTGTGTTTTATTCCACTATAAATTGTGTCATATATAATAAATTGTGAAATAATATCCAAAAATCCTTTTGGATATCTTCCAAAATACTTTTGTAAATCTATCATTAACTTCACCATGTATTAAACCATATGAAATACCGTATGAATCCCCATCCAAAAATTTTTTTGGGTGAACTCTAAAACACTTTTAGAGCTTCTCTTTGATTCCAACTCAATCCCATTCAGTTAACCAAAAAGTATGACCCCAAAAGACTTTATAGTTTGGAAAACAAATATGAATCCCTATATACATAAATGTAATAAATGAGTGGCCTCTAGAAAAGCATCAATTATACTCATGTATAAAGGGATCTAGTGTGATCCATATTAAACACATGTACCACTTTACTTGTGTCTCCCATCTTCATAATATGAACAAATTTACATTAAAATGATTACTTTGTCCAACCTATTAAGTAAACATGGGACATAGAGTCTTTAAATATCATATATTCTACTCATATTATCTCAATTATTTTAGAATATATAGTTCATGTAAATAAATACATCACATGCCATTCAACTTTATGAATGATCACATCACATTCCCCTCACCTGAATAGATAATAGAATTATATGTAATAACTATTTATGGTTATTCTCTTCCTCAATCTATCGGAATTCAAGTCCCATATTCCATATTTATTATATGAGTGGAAAAATCCCATCTTATTTAAGATCCAGCTGATGACATGATCAATAACATACCCAAACACCCCTAATTATCTAAGCCTCAAGGATTGTGTAAAAAATGATTCAAAGTATGAAGGTTCTCATGAAAGTATTATCTGTAAAATAAGCTATTGTGGACACCAAATATAAACCATTCACATCTATAATAATAAATATATAGTGTATGACACTCCATGTGGTGTACTCCATGGTTCATCCAACTCACAAAACCTGTTTTATGCCTCATGAGAATATTACACACTCCCAATAAAAAATCATACTCATGATAATGTTAACCATTAATTATAACCCCCAATACTAAATAAATAATATCCTTTAGGGATAATTCATATTCATAAATTTATAGGTTATTTATAATTTCACTTCATGATGCCAATATCAGTATATATATAAATTCTTCCAACATGAAATAATGAAAAAGTAGATATTACCATTTGTATAACATGATACAATTTATATTCTTAAAAACTATAATAATACTTAAAAAATATATAAGAACCTAACTAACATATCAAATATGATAGAATACTATATTATCCTTTTGTTGGTTTCATTTCCTGGGGTTTTGTTAAACTCATTGCGTCTCTATGCAATTCTTTACATATCTCTATATGACCATCTGACAAGAACCATACCACTAAACTACTTAGGGAGAAAAATATACAAAGTAAGATAGTTTAAATAATGGATAGAATTAGGAATCATATTCCTAATGTTTAAATCCTTTAACATATTCAAAAAAAATAACTTCACAACATTGAATTTTATGATGTTAATAACTTTTTTATCTAGTTTGAACTCTTTCTAAGTACATCATCACCATTATTAAAACCCTTTACATCAATTTTTTCTTTGAAATATTTTTCTAAATAATTTAAATATATGTTGTTACTCCCAAAAAAACTAAAGTAAGAACTGTGTATTCAATAGCATGTATGAAACGCGACAACGAGTGCGTAAGGTAAAATAATAATTGTATACTTTATAATATATTTACTAAATAAAATAGATTCTATATATTTTATTTCATGAAACGCCAAGATGGTTTTAATTAAATGCAAGATCAACCTTCCTCTATAGCTTGTGTTACATTCAATAGTGACCTTCTTCGATGGCTTTCTCTATATGCAATATCGAGTCTTTCTAATAAACAATCTATAATTAAAGCATTATTATTTAATACAATAATATATAACCTAGACACCATATTAGTGATTATTAATAGTATTAAATAACATATTAAAATATATGTTTTATAATAATATATTATTAATTCATAGTTTAAAAAATAATTATAAATTAATATAAGAACCATTTAAATATAAAAATAATATTTTTATAGAAAACTATTTTTATGTTCATAAAGCTGTTTTACCCTAATAGATTAAATTAATTATAATCAGTGAGTAATATTAATATAATATATATTACATATTCATTCAATTATATTTTATATTCATCTAATATATTTGATAAACATAAGATAAGAGAAAACCCAATATTTCACACAAGAACCTATATTTTTATTAAGGCATTCTACCACCTTTTAATGGAAAACTGATTTTAAATTTTAAATTTGACACTCTTATCAATTTAATATGATAAAATAAACAGTAGTTATGAATTTATAATATGAAAATTTTCATAGGATGATGTTTTGGGAATTTTTTTGAGAATCTTCATTTTTTAGTGAATAGTGAAAAATACTCTGTTTTAGTTAAAAACTGCCTTTTTATTTAAATAATTATTAATGTTAAATTATATGATAAATTTGGTTTAAATTTACATTAGATAAATTATAAAATTATTAATACAATTTATTTCATTAGAATCAATTTTCCTTTTAAATTTAATATAAAAACATAACAATCTTTTGAACATTTTTCTACTAAAACCAGTTAATCTGTCTATCTATGAGATTAGCATTAATACTAATTTTATCGCTTCTATGATTTAAATTTTAAAATATGACATAAACAATTGTAATAAAGATAATATTTTTTGTCTAATATGATCGACTTAATTTTTGAAAAAAATTATTTGTGAAAGTGATTAAAATTAATTATAGTGATTATGGTGTAATTAGGCTTAAAATAGACTAATACCCGAAGTTTAAGGGCCCAAATGACCTAGAAACTTGTACAAAAATCCTTTTATAGAAAAATTTAGGTAATTAACCTTAAATTTACTAGTTTTGTGGTTTTTTATAACATTTATTAGGTAATAACATGTGTACACCTAACTTCTTTTCAAGAATACTGAGTGAGTCATTTTCCTTCCCTATAAAAGGTCACCACCTCTACCCATTCCTCTCACCTCCCTAACCTATTATGTTTATACAAGATATTCCCAAATATTTCCCCAAAATCTATCCCCTAAACCTATAATCCTCACTTTTGGCATAATACCATCCATGGATTTCTTTGGTTCAAACAAAAAGAAGTTACTCGATTAAGAGGTAACATCTTCTCTCAAGATTTTTAGTTTCATTGCCACTATCCACTTATTATACTCTTACTATTCTATGATTAAATAAAAACACAAGTATCCTAAATTTACTAGGATTTTTTATGCTAAAAATTATACCTAAAATTATACACACCTCCATTAAATACACAATGAACATATTGTTTCTATATATGGTGAACTAATGCCTCAAGAAACAATGATTAATCAATTTTCCTTTACTACCTCTCATGGTGGCCATTATGATGGAAATTTTGTTTATATATGTTATATATGATATTTATTATGTATTTATACTTATTTAAACCTTTTATAATGCATATATTTTATACTTTCCATTTTACATTAATGCGATAACATCATTCGAGGAAGTGCGGACTACCGCCCCCTCAAAGCGATGTGATTCATTCACATGATACATGAAATGTATAAATGAATGTTTATAATTAAACATAATTTAAAAGAAAAAAAAAGATATTAATTAAATAATTATATTTCTATAAATATATATATATATATATCATCTCCTTTATTACCCTTTCACACACATTAAAAGAGATAGTGTCATTTGTGGACGTGTGGACTACCGCCTCCTCGACATGATGTGAATAATTTAACATTAAAAAATTATAAATATAATTATATATGATTAAATAATATGTTATTTATTTCATAATAAAAATTATTGAAATATTTTAGTTACTTACATTCTTTCCACAATGATCATTTAAAAATGGGAATGTTACTCATGTGTATGTATGGTCTACCGTCTCCATGATTGTAGTGTTAGATCATTTTCATAAACATATTTAATGATTTATTTTGAAATTATAGTTTATGTATAAAAAATTATAATTATTTCATGGTTATTATTCTGTAGATTTTATATAATTAACCCTTTGACCATAGCTGATCAACAGTAGTTGTTTTGACACATAAACCAAATTTGGTCAAAACAACTGACGTAAACCTAATTATTTAATTATTTTTTTTTCAACATGGTAATATGTAGTATAAAAGTAATTATAAACATGGAAAAGTTTATTAATCAAGTATAAAATTAACATAAGTTTATTATGCAGGAGTCTAAAGGATATTCATACGAAAGGAAATGCAATGTAATCAATTTTTGTCTCACTTTTCTTTCCATGAGGCATAATTTATTATTGTGTACCTAATATCTTATATATGGTGTACATACTGCAACATTGACATATAATATCATTAATAATATTGTATTTAGGGTATTTAAATGTTTTATTTAATAATTAATACATTTGGGTTCTCTAATTCATTTGTTACCACATTGGTTAGGGACTTTTGTGTCACTTTTTACATTTGTGGGATAATTGTTGTATTCAACACTTACTTATTTTGTCTGGTGTACCTAATGCCTATTTTGATATATTATATCATGAATTTATTTTCATTAATGGTATTTAATATTTTCATTTAATTTTATTCATTCACTGGGTTAATGATATAAAAATGTTTCAAAGTGGTATGGGACACTTTGAAATGTTTAAAGATTATTTTCCTCAAGACTAATCCTAATTATCTTTCAATGGAATTTCCATTAGAGGAAATTATATAACAATTTTACAACAAAACATTTCATTATTAAGTGGTTATTTATGATCATTTCATGTTTTAGTACCATTTTTCTACTCTTTGGTACTCAAAATGTTCTAGAAAATGTTTTCAGAAAACCCAATTTTATTTCTCTCCTTAGTCGGAGAACTTGTTTTCTTCTAAAAACCATTCTTTATTAAAATGTTTTAAAAAATATTTTTAAATTTATTTGGTAAATCAATTATTTCCATTTTTATTTTAACAATTTTTTCAAAGGAATCTTCTTGTTTCTTTCATAATAAGGCATGTTCTATCCTTTTTTCGTATGAAAGGAATATTCTTTTCACCTCGTATGACATGTATGGATTTATCTGTCATCATTTAATTGAAGATACATTCTCAATGTTTTTAAAAATAGAAATTTAATGAAAAATATTTTCAAATTTTTTTTCAAAATCAAAGGATATTTTCCTCAAGAATTTTTTTAAAAGATAATATTTTATTTCATCAATGACAACAACCCTCTATTTTACTTCACTTGAGTTTGTTGTATTAATACAATCATTATTCTTCCTATGGATGGTTTATTATTGATTTGTCCAAGGAGAGTATTCACATTCACTTCCTATATTCATTATTGAACTCCCATTGAAATATTAAACTTTATATGATCATTTAGTATTTAATTTCTTTTAATTATCCATAACATTTATCATAGATATTACTATTTCCTGAACCATATGACATTGTACATATGGTGCCTACTTTGATGGTTATTTGATTAATTTGGGAATTATTGATAGATCTATATTCCTCATTAAATATGGTTATTTGATAATTCATATTATTTATTTTTGTTATTCAATATGATAAATGCTTTGGAGTGGCATTGACAGGTGGATCCTAGAATTTATATAGTTCCTCAAGGCATCGATAGGTTCTCATGAGATGGATAATTGTGAAAATGGGTTTATACCATTGGTTTTAAACTTTATTTTGAATGGTCTATATGGTAATAGGTTCTGAAATTCCATATACATGACTTCCATTAATAAATCAGTGCCCTTATATTAGTTTTAGTTATTATTCATCCATGATATTTTGCATAGAAATATCTATTAATACATTTCATTTAAGTTCATTTATTAATGGAATGTGTTTTAGTTTCATACCTTGCCATATTTATTTTTCCTTATCTAATTATTTGAATGGAATGTATTTCCAATTATTTACCTTTCCATATTGATTATTCTCATTAATTCATTATTTCTTCTACTATATTTTTCCCTCACTCGACATTTGAGCTCACCCTTATTATGTTTCTTACCCTAGGAATCCAAGAAGCATACTATTAATGATATAAAGGAATATACTAGATAGATTAGAGTTATCCTTGAATTTGTTTATTTTTTTAGAATAAAAAAATATGTTGTAATTAGTGTATCTGTTTGTAATACAGTTCTCATTTATGTATCTATTTTTCTAAGACTACTTAGCATATCGGTCCTTCAGGGATTGATTCCTTAAAATCATGCCAATTTAATTAATAAAAGACATTGAATTTGGGCTATCTGTGGTTGTGTTTCTAGATCTGGTATCAAAGGAAGTTTAGTAGAAACATTGGGAATTAGATTTAGGAAAAATTATGTTATATAACATAACCTTAAGATAGAATTTTAGTATAAGTATAAATGAAACCCCAAGAATTTTGGTGATTTATAGATTATGTGGGTATTACTAGAAATAAATCCTTATCTATATACTAAAAGTTGTCATAGTTCTGGCACAGATTTACCTAGTATTAACAAATTTGACAAGGTGTTATGGGCCTGACTCAGGGTAACTTGGTACACAACAATGGGCCTTACTGTACACCTAGTTTGACACTCCCTGTGATATGTTTAGGATAATCTAATTTTTCTTTACAACCCATTAAGAAGGATTTTAAAAGAAAGAATTTTATATTGGAGATATTGTTTCATGATTAAAAATCATAAAAATGACATTATGAATAATCCTTAGACCAATGAAGGACCTATGTCAAAATAAAATGGATGAATTATTAAGGATGTATTGAAAACCTTAGTTAAATGGATATTTATAGATTAACCTAATTTAAAGGATTTACATCATATATATTTTGTAAATTGTATTAATTTTGTTTTAGAAAAGAAAACCTATAATCTGGGTGACAACCAATCAAATCCTGTAAGGTCGCGGGTCTTGAACCCATGATCGAAGGATGATAAGGGTTTCACTCCAACCACTGACCTGTGCAATGTCATTGTTAATTTTCATTTTTTTTTAGTTAAACAATTTAATGAACAAATATTAATGATAAACAAGTAGTAACACTTTTTAGGATTAAAAATTAATCTATTAAACATAATTGTTTTGGGAGATATTTAATGAAAAAAGTAATACTTCCCACTATTTTATATGCCTTACGATCCTTTAAAAGTTTATTTTAGTTCTTCAAGCATTAAAAAAATTCATTTTTGGTAATTAATATTTTTGAGAGTAAAGGGATGAATTAGAATTTGATCCAATCAAAACCAAAAGTTAGAATTTTTTATATTAGATTCAAACCTATCATGTAATAATATTTTGTTATATTATTGGATTGTAAAAGAATTACCCAACACTATTAAAATGACTTAGAAATAAAAAAATTCCCTAAAATATAAATTTATGTTAAACTAATGGCCTTTTAAATCATCAAATATTTATGGATTTAAGTCCCACAACTTTTCATTGATCATTTACTTGTTTTTGATTGATGACATCATTTACTCTATATAAATATTTATGTTTTTTCTTTAAGTATGTATCTCTACTTGTCACTAATGTTCTATTACATAGAAACCTAGTTTCATGGTAGTCTATTTGACCTTGGTACTTCCCATTATCTCTTTTATAGGGGATGACATATGAACCCTTCTCACGATGTGGGATTTTAAACCTAGGAACTATCAAACAACCTATCACCATGATCGAGTTTAAATTTCGAGGACGTAATTTAAATAAGGTGGGGATAATGTTATTCCTTGAAAAACTAAAGTAAGATCCTTGTATTCAATATCGTGTATGACATACGCTAACAAGCGTGTAAGGTAATATAATATATGTATACTTTATAATATATTTACTATTTAAAATAGATTCTATGTATTTCAATGCACCCAACACCGAGTTGTCTTGAATTAAACTCAAGATAAAACTTCCTCTATAGCTTGCATTACATGAAAAATCAACCTTCTTCAATGGCTTCCTCTATATGCAATATTCAGTCTTACAGAGAAACAATCTATAATTAAAGCATTATTATTTAGTACACTAATATATAACATAGAGGTTATATTAGTAGTTATGAATTGTATTAACTAACTTATGAAAATAGATGGTTTATAATAATATATGATTAATTCATAGGATAAAGATTAATTATAAATGAATATGAGAACTAATTGAATATAAAAAGAATATTTTTATAGAAAACTATTTTGATGTTCACAAAGTTATTTACCCTGATATATTAAATTAATTATAATAAGTTATTGATATTAATGTAATATATATACATATATTAAATATTCATTCAATTATATTTTATATTCATCCAATAGATTTTATAAACATAATATAATAGCAAACCCAATATTTCACATAAAAACCTATATTTTTATTAATACATTTTAACGCCTTTTAATAGAGAACATATTTTAAATATTAATTTTAACACTATTATCAACTAAATTTTATAAAATAAACTTTTTTTTGAATTCATAATGTCAAAATTATCTTATTATGAATTTTGTTTTGATTTTTTTGCGATAATTCATTTTTTAGTGAAAAGTGAAAAATGATGCATTTTAGTTCAAAATTTCCTTTCATTTAAATAATTATTTGTGTTAAATTATATTATAAATTTGTTTTAAAGTCACATTGGATCAATTATACATTTATTAATACAATTTATATCATTATAATCAATTTACCTTCTAAATTGAATATAAAAACATAAGAATCTTTTGAACATTTTCTACAAAAACCAGTCTGTCTGTCTGCGAGATTAGTATTAATCTTAATTTTTTGCTTCTGTGATTTGAATTTTGAAAATCTTATATACACAATTTTAATAAATATATTATTTATGTTCTAATAATATCAACTTAATTTTTGACCAAAATGATTAGTGAAAGCGATTAAAATTAATTACAGTGATTAAGGTGTAATCAGACCTAAAATTGACTGAAACCCTGATTTTAAGGGCCCAAATGACCTATAAACTTTTTCAAAACTCATTGGATGGAAATATTTAGTCAATTAAACTTAAATTTATTATTTTTGGTGTTTTTTTATGAATTTTATTAGGTGATAAAATGTGCACACCTAACTTCTTTTCAAGAATATCAAGTGAGTCCTTTTCCTTCCCTATAAAAGGACACTACATCTACCCATTCCTCACACCTCTCCAACCTCTTAAGTTTATCCAAGATATAATAAAATAGTCTCCAAACATCCATACCCTTGACCTAAAATCCTCCATTTAGGTATAATACCTACCATGTATTCTATTTTATTCAAACCAAAATATGTTACCTGATTAAGAGGTAACGCCTTCTCTTAAGCTTTTTAGTTTCATTTCCACTATCCACTTCCTATACTCTTCTTATTATATGATTACATAACAAAAATATTATCCTCAATATAATAATATTTTGTATGCTAAAAATTATACCTACCATTAAACACACCTCCATAAAATGGGCAATGAACATACTGTTTCTATGTACAGTGAACAATTGCTTCACAGAAAGATGATTGTTAAATTTTCCCCCACCACCTCTCATGGTGGAAATTATGATGAAAAAATTATTTAAATATGTTATATATGATATTTATTATGTCTTTATACTTATTTAAACCTTTTATAATTCATAAATTTAATACTTTCTATTTTACATTAATGCGATAACATCGTTCGAGAAAGTGTAGACTACCTCCCCCTCAAAGTGATGTGATTCGTTCACACGATACATGGAATGTATAAATGAATGGTTATAATTTAACATAAGTGACATGAAAAAGATAAATAATATATTAATTAAATAATTATATTTTTGGAAATATAATATATATATATATATATCATATCCTTTATTACCCTTTCACACACTCTAAGGAGATAACGTTGTTCGTGGATGTGTGGACTACCGCCTCCTCGACATGATGTGATTCATTTTACATAACAAAATTCTATATATAAGTATATATAATTAAATAATATTATATTTATTATATAATTAATATTATTTATATATTTTATTAACTTACCTTCTTTCTACAACGATCATTTAAAAATGGTAATGTTACTTATGCATACGTACGGCCTACCATCTCCATGATTGTAACGTTGCTCATTTTCATAACCATATTTAATGATTGATTTTAAATTTATAATTGACGTATAAATATGGTAATTATGTAATTTTTATTATTTTTTAGACGTTATATAATGACCCATTTGACCATATTTGACCAACAATAGTTGTTTTGACACATAAAATGAATTTTCTCAAAACAACTGACGTAAAATTAATTGTTTAATTAGTTGTATACAACATGGTAAAAATTTAAATAAAAGTAATTATAAACATGAAAATTTTATTAATTAAGTATAAAATTAACATAATTTTATTATACTTTAGGTAAAAATATGTTCACCTTAATGTAAATTCAAGGTAAGGAATTCTTGTCTCACATTTCATTCCATAAGGAATAATTTATTATTATGCACCTAATTTATTATATATAGTGTAAATACTACCACATTGACATATAATATCAGTAAAACTATTATATTCATGGTATTTAAATGTTTTATTTAATGATAAATACCATTGGGTTTTCCAATTCATTTGTTACCACATTGGTAAGGGACTTCTATCTCACTTTGTACATTTGTGAGATAAATGTCATATTCACTACTTACTTATTTTGTGTGGTGTACCTACTACCTATTTTGATATATTATATTATGAATTTATTTTCATTAATGGTACTTAATATTTTCAATTAATGTTACGCTTTCATGAGTTTTATTATTTAAAAATGTTTTAAAGTTGTATGGGACACTTTGTAATGTTTAAAGATTATTTTCCTCAAGACTAAACCTAATGATCTTTAAATGGAGTTTCCATTAGAGGAAATTATATAACCATTTTCCAACAAACCCTTTCATTATTATCTGGTTATTCATGACAATTTAAAGTTTTGTTACCATTTTTTCCACTCTTTGTTACTCAAAATTTTCTACAAAATGTTTTCAAAAAACTCGACTTTATTTATCTCTTTAGTCCAAAAACCTGTATTCTTATAAAAAATTATTTATTAAAATGTTTTTAAAATGATTTGGTAAATACATTTTTACCCTTTTTTACCAATTTTTTCAAAGTAATATTCTTATTTCATTCCTAAAAAGTCATTTTATAACCTTTTGTTATATAAAAGGAATATTCTTTTCACCTCGTATTACATATATAGATTTATCTTCCATTATTTCTTTGAATCCTCCTTCTCAATAATTTTAAAAAAGGATTTTCAATGAAAAATATTTTCAAAAGTTTTTTTAAAATAAAAGTATATTTTCCTAGAGAATATTTTTAAAATTAAATATTTTATTTCATCAACAACAACAACCCTCTATTTTACTCAACTTGGGTTTTTTGTATTGATACCATCCTTATTATTTCTCTGGATGGTTTATTATTGATTTGGGAAATCATAGTATTCACATTCACTTCCTCAATTCATTATTGATGCCCCCTTGAAATATTCAACTTCATATGATCATTGAGCATTGATTTTCTCTTAATTATCCATAACATTAATCATGGATATTACTATAACTTGAATCGTATACCATTGTACATATGGTGCCTACTTTGACAGTTTTTTGATTACTTTGGGAATTATTGATAGATATGTATTCCGCATTAAATATGGTTATTTAATAAAGAATATTATTTATTTCGGTTATTTAATATGAGAAATTCATTTGACTAATAATTACGGGTGGATCCTGGACTTTATATAGCTCCTCAATGCATTGATAGGTTCTCATGAGATGATTAATTGTAAAAATGGGTTTATAACCATATTTTTAAACCATATTATAAAAGGTATTGATGGTAATAGGTCCTCATGTGACTTAGACATAATGTCTGTTAATAACACTTTTCCCTCAGTGTAGTTTCAGTTAATATTCATAAATGAGATTTTACATCGACATATCTAAAGATAAATTTCATTTTAGTTCATTGATAAATGCCATGTGTTTTAGTTTCATACCTTTCCATATTTATTTTGACTTATCTGGTTATCTGAATGTCATGTATTTCTAGTTATTAATTATAATTCCCAGGCCTTAAACATTAATTAATCTTGAGATTAGTCAATAATTTGAATTTTAATAACATCAGGGATCCTTCCAGGCTTAGATATTTAGAGAATAAGTCCATAAATTATACACATGAACTTGATTATTACAAATTACACTTCTACTCATAGTCCATTTTTTCCATAAAACAAAAACTTTTAAACAAAACGTGGTTTAATTTCACACTTAAACATCATAACTTCTCTATGATCCCGTCCTTGACTCTATTCTCCTTTAAATCATGTGAAAACATTTCAAAAAATGGGATGAGCATAAAAATATAAGTAAGGGATACACAAATAAGGAAAATTATTAGATTTGCAAAAACATGTAAACCATGAATAAATTATCATAAAATAATACCTTTCAACTTTATGAAGTAGTAAATATTATTCACTGAATATAAGCTCATTGATTACTGACTCAACCATCATTGAAATTGAGTAAAAGTTTAGAATTTATGTTTTCCTACTAACTACTGTATAGTGGAAAGTAGGGTTGAACCCATAGAGAAGGTTTGTGACCACTTCTCTTCTAAAAATTTCTAAAATGGCCACACTGTTGTCAGCAGAGGGGGTAAACTCACTACCTTTTTCTTTTTTTTACATTTTATATTTTTTTGTGTATTTTTAAAGCAGTAAAGTAACACAACATTTTTAATTTTTTCATCTAGACTAATATGAAGCAAGAAAAAATTAAAAATAATAAACAACGAAATATAGAAAGCTGATAAATGAACTTCTAGAATGAAATGCTCTGGGAAAATTCTTTATTCTATTGGTTTATAATATTTTATTTTTACAAGAAATTATTTCAAAAAAACCACTAAAAGGAATGAATTATTTCCCTCGCCAGGGGATAAGTCACTCAAGTTGAAAAATCTCAGAGTTCTCCACTCCAAGGAGGTTCAACTGTAGTATTTTGATTAAAAAACTGCCACAAAACAAACTCACCATAAGTTCTGATGTTTCATGAATTAATAAATCTTTTTAAATATGTACCTATAGTCATTCTCTCCAAACAATATTGCATTCAGAAATTAAGTATAAGTTGTATGAAGTAATCGAATGAACTCAGAATTGATCTCATCAATCAATTTTGAATACATTAAAATGATAAAGTGAAAATACATAATAAAATATAACCATTAGAACTATAGTTTTTACACAAACTAGAAGATTTATCCAATTATCATGTTCATTATCATATAAACTGAAAACATACAATTACGGTAAAAGAAATTGAAAAGAAAACAGAGGAGAAGACTCCCCAATGATAGTAATAATTGCACTAATTTTCTCTGATGAGTGAGAAGTTTTCAATTATATAATGATTGGATGATGGAATCCCTGTGAATTTTTCATCTCTTTACCGTATCTTTTGACCGACATAGTTCTTTTTCTTTAATGCACACCGCATATGTGCGTTTTTTAGAGAACCACTCGTCACATTAGCAAAACCCTTGTAACTAACTTCTTGCGAGTTAGTTAAACGAACATGGATGTGTTTAAGACCCATGAATGAACCAGCACAAGAATAACAGAACAAACAAGTTAAAACAAGAAGGAAATAATTAATTGATTAATTATAATTTAAGTCATTAGTTGATTAAAAAGTCTATAAAATAATTAAAAAGTTTTTAAATTAGATATTATTAAATAATTTATTTTATAAGTATTATTATTTACTAAAAAATAGATTTTAAAATTTTATTTTTATTAATTAAAAGGAAATAATATTATTATTAACATTTAAAATTAAAAAAATTATTTATTTATTTATTTTAATGTTACAATGTTACTAAGTTATTAATTTTTATTAGTTAACATTATTAATGTTAATTATAAATATAAAGTTTATTATTATTCTGAAAATAAAATTATTTTCTCTTTTAAGTTAATTAGATTAGCTTATTTTATTTAATTAAAAATAATTCATTATTAGTATTTTATTTTATTAATAAATTTTATTATTGAATAATTGTAATTATTTAATATGTAAAATTGAATTTATTTTAATTTAAACATATAAGTTATTATAATTTTTAGTTTCATAAAGTTTTATTTAAGTTAATTAAATTAATAATTCTATTTAATTAATATTATTTAACTTATATGTATTATTTCTTTATAATTTTTATTATTATTAATTAAGTTTAGTTATTATTTTTAAAATTAAATTTTTATTTTAATCTGATTTTTAATTAATTAATTTTTTATAGGTAATCTTCATATCCCCCCCCCCCCATTTAGCACAACCCTAGGGGGGTCTTCGGTGGCTTCCTAAGACAGTCATGGCGGTGAGGTCCACCTCTATCATAGCTTCAGACGGCGGCCTACGGGGATACTTAAGAATCAGTGGTGACTAATCCTCCCTCCTTATAGCAACCAGCAGCACAACTCCATGGTAGACCAGCGTAATGACAGCTCGCGTCCTGGGTTATTCATGGTCCAGTGAAAAACAGTGTTGCATGGTTCTCTTCCTCTAGATCTAGTGTGGTGGCTTCAAGATGGAAAGCACGGATTTTCCACAGTTGTGCGACAGATCTGCTGGGCTAATCGGTGGTGGGTTTTCAGAGAAAAAGATTTCTTGTATCAAAAATTTGGTTTAGTTCTGTATTTTAGTTATGATTTGAATCTGTAAATGTTTCTTGACTGAAATTGTGGAATGGTGTGAGGATGAGGGAGCTTCAGTGAGAAAATTGGTTTCAAGACACCAGGGATATCGATCTATTGGCATCGGTGTGAAGAGATGGTGTGGGGGGGAATGATATGAGATGTGAGATTGATGGGGGGGAAAATAAAAAGATTGGTCAGACCGATGGTAGAATAGAGGTACTAGTGATAAGAATGAAAAATAGGAGAGGAAACGATGGGATGTCTCAACGATAGTCTCATTGATAGTTATCGGTGAGACAATGGAATTGAAATGGAAAATAGTGGTGAGACACCGATAGTTTTTTTTAAATAATAAGTAACTGATAGTTTTAAAAAAATAAGTTACTGATAATTTTTAAAAAAAAATAATGAGTCACTGTTAATTAAAAATAATAAATCACTGTTAGTTAAAAATATGAGTTACCTATACTGATGAAATGTGAGAACTCTAATGATGCAAAGGAAAGACTGATGTCCATGGAATCGGAAGCAGGATGTTACCGGTAGTTTTAAATAAATGAACTAATGCTAGCATAATAAAAAATAAACTAATGGTGACATAAAATTTAAACTGTATAATTAAAATTAAAAATTAAAACTTAAGTTAATTAAATACAAAGATTAAAAATGATTAATCGGTTAACTATATTGAAAAAACATGAAATCAAAAATACCAAGATTAAAATTAAAAATTAAAACAACGCTAATCAACATAAATTAAAACTGGATTATTATTAATCTTTAGACTTTAAGATTACAATTTAAATTCCTAACTGGTAACACTTAAATTAAAAACTGAATTAATTTTATACTAAGTTGATAAAAGAATAAAATAAAAATTATTATATAAATTTATTAAAGGGTCTACAACGAGTGAAAAAGGATCGCATCGGTGAAAACATGAGTCACTGATAGCTCTTGTTTGTCCCACCGTTAGCCTAAAAACAAATTTTAATGACTTAATAGTTTAACTACATACTTAGGATTAAATAATTAATGCTTTAAAATTATGAATTAATTAATTAATTAACTAAGTGAATACTTAAAATTAGAAACACATTATTTCATTAAATTAGATCTCAAATTCTTAACTTAATTAATTAGCGGGATAATTAAACATATTAATTAATAAGTTTAATTTATTTTAATGAAACTAAATTAAAGGATATAATTTAAAATTAAAAATTAAATTAAATAAATGAGAATAAAAATGAATAATTTATTAATTAATAAACAAGTCTTAAAAATAAAGATTTAAGAAGATTTATAAAAATGTTAAAGCTAATTGAGAAATATTTATATTAGAAAAGATTTTTAGATTAAATTAATTATTTAAAAGAATAAAAATAAAATAGTTATTTATAAAAATTAGTGAATTAATGAATTTAACAATAAAAATAAAAAAGTTTTGTTATTTACCATAAATTACAAAAATAATTAATTAAATTAATAAAAATTGGATAGAAAGATGTGACAAACTGTTTGTTTTAAGAGCCACATCAAATTCTCCCACACTTAAACATCATTTATCCTCAAATAATCCCATGTTTTATTATCATTGAGAAACAGAATTGAATGTTTATTATTTTTCTAAAAATGTAACATATCCAGAAATTTGAAAAAAGAGGACAAGAAACTATATTTAGGCTCAAGAAAAGAAATTTTCAAATCAAGTCTTGCCTAGATAAAATGCTCAAAGAGTAATCAAGATATCAAATATCATCTATCAAATACTGTTTCCTACCTCATATGTGATACTAATTAATGAATCAATTCAATCAAAGCTCATGTTCTAAGTCCAAGAGTGACAAGAGGTTAAATTAAAGTGAAACTAAGAACTTAACTGTAGGAACCTTATACATTGACTCATCACCTAGGTTCTAATAAGTAATTTTTGTTTTCATAATCACCTTATTGATACAACCTAAATGATTCCCATATAAACAATTTTTCTCTTTCTTCATTTGGAGTTCATCATTCCCCTCACCTTAATGAACTCATTTTTGACCCTAGACACTTTACTTTATTTTTTTCCAAGACATGTATCATGTGCTGAGCACTGTGTAATGCACTTATTTAAGGTGTACAGAGGGATTTTAGTTAACATAAATGCACCCAGCATCTAGGGTCTAAGAGATTCATTATGGGATCTAAAATTCACAAATTACTCTAGTTTCAAAATATTTTTATGACAACCATTTAAATTGGTTCATTAAGGTGATTACTCAAATAATTTAAAAGTGAAATGAGTTCCCTAGAATCAAGAACAAACTCCCAGTTTCAATGGTTTTGACCATAACTCCACTAGCAGGTTACTCAAATCACTCTCAAAAGTAGTTCCTAAACCAAATTTCCATTAAATAACTAAGTATATTCACTCATAAATCATCCAACCACATTAATTTAAAATTAAAAGAAGTTATTAACTACTAATAAAGCATCATCCTTAGGCAAGAACCATTTTGAGAAACAATTTATAGCCTAAAATTGTGCTAGAATTTTGAAAATTTTGAAAACCTTTAACCATTTTTTACAAAAATATTGAAGTTATAGTGGTAATTGATAGACTTCTCATTAAACAAAATTTACCTCCATCAAGAATTGACCCCCTCACCCTCACTTAAAAACCAACTTTGTCACCAAAGTTGAATTCTAAATATAGAAAAGAAAAATTGTGATAATTATAGTTCAAAAATATTTTCAATTAAACCGATTTATGACATGTTTTAAGGGTCTCATTGAAGTTAAAAAATATTTTTTACGACAATGAATAACTTAACAATAGGTTTTCAAATAAGTGCATGCATTATCATTTAATTCTAGTGAAACATATTTTAAATTCAGTTCAAGAAATAGCATGTAACATGTGAGTGCATGGTGGATAGGGTGTAAGGAAGTTCATAGATTAAGTTAAATTGGATTTTTAGTAAAGCATACAATTTTATCCTATACACCCCATAGATATAAGAAATTTAAATAGAACATGCAACCAGTCTACATGTATTCTCCCCACACTTAGTTTCTCATAGTGGAATGATTTTACAATAGTGAAATTCAATTTATCAGTAAGGAGGAACATGCAGAATTATTTCTTTAGCTTAGTGAAATGTTTAGAAAATTTTCAGTATGCAAGACATGTAGTATATATTTCCAGAAAACATATAGTAAAAGTTTCTATAAAAGGGAAATATGAATATTTTTAAACAAAAGTAGAATAATTTTTTAAAGTAACAGTCACTAACTCACTAACAACACCATTAATGAATCACCGATAGTAATGTATCTATGGCTCAAGTGTATTGGTGAGTAAATGACTCACTAACAGTAGTAACTATGACTTAGTAGTGAATTTTTATAAAAGTGTAAGGAGAAGAAAATTTAATAAAGAAATTAAAATAATTCTCAGAAATAGTTTATTATTAATCATAGAGCATGGGAATTCTAATCCTTTAATGACACAACAGCAGCATCTTATCAGAGAAAACAATATCTAGGATCAAGAACAAAGAAACAACAAGAATTGTACAAAAAACAAATCATGTGGTATTTTTAATTCAAATTCCAAAAATGAAACAACAACAAGTAAAAAACAAGAACCATTGGTTGCCTCCCATACAGCGCAAATTTTTAAATTCTTCATCCAAACATTATTAAAGATTAGTTCTCAAGAACAGTGAAGGCATCCAAGCCCTTAGGTTGTCCCTCAAAATAAAGTTTAACCCTCTACCCATTAACCATCGTGGGTTTATTTTTGTCATCTAAAATTTCAACAGCTCCATTATTAAGTAAACTCAGAACAGTAAAGGGCCCAAACCACATAGACTTCAGTTTTCTAAGAAAGAGTTTGAGTCTAGAGTTAAAGAGGAAGACCTGCTGTCTAGGTTTTAATTCTTTATTATTTTTGATAGAATCATGAAATATTTTAGTCATATCTTTATAAATCCTTGAATTATCATAACTCTCTCTCATAATCTCATCTAATTCACTTAAATCAAGTAATATCCTCTCACCATCACTCTTAAATTCAAAATTTATAGCCGTAACTACCCAATAAGACTTATGTTTCAATGCCACAGGAAAATGAAATCATTTACCAAACAAAAACCTATATAGAGACTTACCTATTGGGATCTTGAAAGAAGTTTTATATTCCTATAAACCTTTATCTAATTTAAGATCCCAGTCCTTCCTAGATTTTGACACCGTTTTTTCAAGAATCTTTTTCTTCTCTCTATTTTGAAACTTTCACTTGTCCATTGGACTATAGATGATAAGAGGTTCCAGTTTTATGAATACAACCATATTTTCCCATCAATTCCTTAAATTTTTAGTTTTTAAAGTGTGTTCCATTATCAGGGATAAAGGCCTTAGGAACTCTAAATCTTGAAAAGATGTTATTTTTGACAAATTTAATTACAGAGTTGGTTTGATTGTTGGGTAGTGTCACTGCCTCAACCCACTTTGAAACGTAATCTACAAAAACTAAAATGTACTCATTCCCATGAGAATATGGGAATCTACCCATGAAATATAAACCCCATACATCAAAAATTTCAACTTCTAGAATACCTTTTTGGGGTAACTTTTGTTTCTTACCCACATTGCTTAACCTCTGACACTTATCACAGCCAACCACAAAGCTCCTAGAATCCTTAAAAAGATTGGGACAATAGAAACTAGATTTTAGGACTTTCTGATCTATCCTTTCACCTCTATGGTGACCTCCACAAGGTGAGGGGTGGAAACTATCTAAGATAGGTATCATTTCTTCCTCACACACACACCTCCTAAGAATACCATCATCACATCTATTAAATAGTAGGGATTAATCCCAAATGTGGTATTTAATTTTAGAAATGAATTTCTTCCTTTGATTATTAGACAGATTTTTGGGTTAGACTCCTGCTACTAGGAAGTTGTAAAAATATGCATACCAAGTAGATTACCTAATAGACATAGAAATAAACTTCTCATTAGTAAAGATGGAATTGATCTCCCTTGTATCTTTAGATTGGGTATGAGGAAGCCTAGAAAGATGATCAGCAAGTAAATTTTCATCTCCCTACTTATCCCTAATCACTAAATTAAACTCTTATAACAGTATAATCCATCTAATCAACCTAGGTTTTATTTATTTCTTAGATAGTAAGTACTTCAAGGTAGAATGGTTGATAAAAATGATAACTTTTGAGCCTAAAAGGTACTGCCTAAACTTATTAATAGAAAACACAAGAGGTATTAATTTCTTTTTAAGTAGTGTTGTAATTCCTTTGAGCCTCATCTAGAAACCTTCTAGCATAATACACCACATGAAATTTCCTATCTCCCCTCTATCCAAGGAAATCACCTACAGCCATATCACTAGCATCACACATAAGTTCAAAAGGTAATTTATAGTCAGTTTCAGTGATAATAGGTGAAGTAGTGAGTTTTTATTTTAACAGATTAAATTATTTCAAACAGTTTTCATCAAATTTTAAAGTTCCATCATTAACAAGAAGATAACACAAGGGTTTAGTGATTTTAGAAAAGTTTTTTATGAAACTCTGGTAAAAACCGACATGCCATAAGAAACTTCTATTTCCTTCATCATTTTTAGGAGGTGGAAGTTTTTGAATGACTTATATTTTAGAAGTATCAACTTCTAGACCTCTCTTTAACACTTTATGACCAAGAACAATACCTTCAATGACTATAAATTGACATGTTTTCCGATTAAGAACAAGGTTGGTTTCAATGTTTCTTTCCAACACTAACTCAAGATTTACAAGACAAGTTTCAAAAGTACTAACCATATTAAATAATTCATCAACGAATACCTCAATGATCCCATCAATCATGTATAAAAAAGATAGTCATCATACACCTTTTAAATTTGGATGGAACTCCACACAACCCAAAAGGAATTCGACGGTAGGAAAATATCCCAAAGGGGCATGTGAAAGTGGTCTTTTCCTAATCCTCTAGAGCTACAGGAATCTGTTCATAACCAGAATACCCATCCAGAAAACAAAAAAAACTCATTTGCCACAAACCTCTCAATCATTTGATCCAAGAATGGAATTGGAAAATGGTCCTTTCTAGTATCTCCATTAAGATTCCTATAATCTATACAGACTCTTCATTTTGTGGTTTTTCTAACCTGGATTTATTTATTATTTTCATTTTTGACAACAGTGAAACCTCTCTTCTTAGGGACAACCTGGATAGGGCTGACCCAAGCACTATCAGAAATGAGAAATATGATACCAGTGTCAAATAGTTTGATAACTTCCTCTCTCACAACCTTTTTCATGTTTAGATTTAATCTTCTTTGACACTATCCAAGGTTTATGGTCTGGTTTTATAGGAATTTTGTACGTGCATAATAAGGGACTAATACCCTTTATATCAATTATGGTCTAGCCTATGGTAGATTTAAATTTATTTAAGACACTCAAAAATCTCTCCTATTGATTATCTTTCAACTCAGCAGAAATTAATACAGGTAAAGTAGATTTCTCACCCAAAAATGAGTATTTCAAATGATCAGGGAGTGGTTTGAGTGCAAGAGTGGGTGAATCTACACTAAAAGGAAGGCTCTTAGGCCTGGTATGTAACACCCTAGAATGATAAAGGGTTAAATAACTAAATGATGTGACTCATGTCAACAAGGTACACCTTCATTTTCAGGATCCTGACTGATTAGAACTCTACAGTTAAGCGTGCTTGGCCTAGAGTAGTGATCAGGATGGGTGACATTCTAGGAAGTTTCTCAGGGTGTGTATGAGTGAGGACAAAGCACACTGGAAAGGACATGTGTTGGAATGTAGGGACAATCATTAGTCAGATTACCCGTTCGAGCATGTGGGTGGACCCTGGGGTGGGCCCCACAAGTCTGCGGGGCAACTGGTCGTACCTGGTAGGCCAGGACCTGACGACCATATTAAGGTGAGGTGTCTGTGCTGTAACTGGGACCCGGTTGTTACATTTGGTATTAGAGGTGATACCCAGCCTTAAGTGCGGTGCACTGCCTGGGTTGAGATGTAGGGACCACAACAAGGACGTTATTCTCTAATTTGGGGGTGATTGTAACACACCCAAATGATAAAGGGTTAAATGACTAAATGATGTGACTCATGTCAACAAGGTGCACCTTTCTTTTTGGGAGCCTGAATGATTAGAACTCCACATTTTAGATTTCTTGGCTTGGAGTAGTGATCAGGATGGGTGACCTTCTGGGAAGTTTCCCAGGGTGTGTATGAGTGAGGACAAAGCACACTAGAAAGAGTAGTGATCAGGATGGGTGACCTTCTGGGAAGTTTCCCAGGGTGTGTGTGAGTGAGGAAAAATCACACTAGAAAGGACATGTGTTGGCCTGTGGGGACAATCATTAGTCAGATGACCTGTTCAGACATGTGGGTGGACCATGGGGTGGGACCCATGTGTCTGCGGGGCAATTGGTGGTACCTGGTAGGCTAGGACCTGACGGCCATGTTAAGGTGAGGTGTCTGTGCTATAATCGGGACCCGGTTGTTAAACATCTGATAAAATTGTAACAATATAGAGAATATTAGCATGGGACTAGCGCAAAGATGACACACACTAATCAAGAAATGGTCCAAATTTTTCAATTGTCACGACCCGTCCCCTGGGGCTCGTATCGTGACTACCCCAAGCCTGCCTTCCATAGGCCAGGGGCTAGAAACTAGCAGAAAAAACATAACTCCCTAAAAACTGGGAAGGCATTGCCTTTAAAAAATGTAAACACACACAACCAGAGTACAAGCGGAAGAAAACACTAAGTAAAGCAGTAAAAAGTGTGTTGAAAGTAAAAATAGGCTGGAAATACAATCCCAACAGAAAGGTACAGTTACAACAGAAAGAAAGTACAACTGAAAAGACAAACAGCTGAATGGTGAAGCAGCTCCTGGATCGTCTTCCAAGTTCCTACCTAATGGATAGGAACAGATGTCCTCCTCACCACTCTGCGTCTATCGGTCCGCTCCATGTGCCGTCATGCCGAGTGTCCACCTTTGGGTACCGTCCAGTCCTCATACACTTTGTCTCGGTCAGCGCTGTCCATCGTCTGCATCCAACACAACAAGGTGCGGGCATAGCCCATGTAGGGGTGAGTATAAAGATACTCTGTAGGGACCCCGAGACCCACTAGGTCTCACAAAATCCAACAAGGATAACCACAAATAAATATCTCAATAGATAACCTTTACTTAGGTATATGCCCATACATATACCTAAGTTATCAAGTAACCCATCTCAATCATGAGGAAAATACAAAGGTCATTGACTCACCTCAAACCAGGATTTTCATTAACGAAACCAAAACTGTTGGAGAACTCCTCCTCTATCGAGTACAGTGGATCTGTCGTAACTTTGAGGCACCACTCACTAACCTTAGACTACTGAGGTACTCCTCCTGTCGAGTATCGTGGGTCTGCTTCCAAACCGAGCGCTCCTCCGTTGTGGGTCTGCCGCCCCAACACAGTAGCGCTCCCCCTAATAGCCTACAGAGGTAATCCTCCTATCGACTACCATGGGTATGCTGCCAAACCAGGTGCTCTGTATATCGTGGGTCTGCCACCAAACCGGGCACTCCGTCCACTGGGCTAATCGAATCACTCTGAGTTGAATCGGTCAAGCAGTTGTCAGGTCTATAGCTACTAGGTCTCCGTACTCCATACTCTGTATTCTCATCTCTGGGAAGATCCACTCCATGATCTACTGTTCAATACTCCAATTGTCACGAAGTCTCACGTAGAAGTATCACAAAGGACCGCCTCGTCATAGGGGTCTCAATGCAACAGACGGTGCGTCAATTGGACGCTCGATCTGTGAGTTATTAGTCTTTTTTTGTTATGGGGGTCTGGTTGGTTTTGTGTATGAACCAACCCGACTGTATCTCAACTGTACCCCAAACTCCCATGGGGTATACACAAAGAAACTGTTTCTCAACGATATTACCAACGCCACTGACGGTTCGTCAAACGGACGTCCGGTCTGAGAGTTATTGGCTTTTTCGTTCTAGGGGCCCAGTTGGTTTCTAAGATAAACCAACCCGATCATACTCCAACTACGTCCAAACCTCAAGTGGAGTATTCCAAAATAACATTCTCATCGAAATGAATCCAATGAAGTTAACGGCATGTCAATCGGACGTCTGATCCTTAAGTTATAAGTGTTTCCGCTCTGAGGGCCCAGTTGGTTTCAGGTTCGAACCAACCTGTCCATACCAAAACTTTGCTGAAACCTTGGGTTTAATATACCTAAAATACCATCTCGATCTGAGGAATCGTACGTAACTAACGGTGCATCGATCGGAGGGACGTAGCTCAAGTTATGGGAAATTAACCGAAAACGGTTCGAAAAAGGGGGTCTGGGCCCGGTCCGAGCCGGCCCAACCCACCTAGGGTCGGCCCAAACCAGGTCGACTGGACCCGGGTCCGGGTCCGGCCCGGTTGGGCGAGGCCCAGCCCCGCCGGTGTGACTCGGCCCACGTGGCCCAACCCGTCCCGGCCAGGGGGGCGCTTGCTCGGCCAGCTGGCATGGCGTTAAGTCGCGCCTCTCCAATTTTTTGGAACGGCAAAGTTGTTCCGGTTTTCTTCCGCCATCGCGGCTCAGCTACGGTGGACTGTTCTGGCGGCACGCCACCACCGCCTTCCGAGGACCACCGAACGCACTCCGGTGGTCTTTTTCACCCACCGATTACGCCTAAGGTCATCTCGAGACCCGAACTTCACTACGAAAGCCCCAAATCATCATTGCAGTCCCGTTTCGTCGTCTCCTGTCAATCCGCGCACAAATGAACAACTAGCGGAGGGACCGGACTTGTTCGTTAGCCCGTTCCCTCCATGTCAGAGGCTCAAACCATAATTCATCATAAAAGAACGCTCATGCTCAAGGGTATAAATCACACATACGAAAATATACAAAACAACCCCCTACCTCGATTTCGAGTGCGGAGCACGTCAACGGGTTGCAGAAGACAAGAGTCACGGAGGTCAGGCATCGTGGTATACGAACGTCGTTTCTGTTGACGTCAGGGTGTGTCCGAAGGGAAGCATTGATGGAGAAGTCTTTCACATTATTCTTTGGAGTCGTTCCAAATCGAAGGTTGGTGTTCTTCATCAGAGAAGAACCCTTCCTTCTAAATCCTCTCAAGATCTCTCCCACCAATATTACTAACAATAAAAAATGGCCCTCCCATAATATAACATGCCATGTATTTTAAAATTAAATCAAACTCTTTAATTAATTAATTGAAGACTTGTTTAATTAATTGAGATGGGTTGGAAAATAATTAAATAGAGTGAGGGAGGTGGAATGTGTATAGGCTCCACCCAATTAAATGGGGGAGTTTCCATGAATTAAACAAGGGGAGTTAAATTGGGGAGTTCAAGGGAGGTTTAAGGGAGATGAAAGGTTGGGGCTCATGTGGGACCCACCTCACAAATATCCACACATGGGAAGTTATGTGGGGGTGAGCCCCACCATTAACTTCCCCATATAGGATTTAACCACCATGGTGAATAAAATTGTTCTAAATAATTTTATTTAACTTTTTAATTAAACCCCAATTTTTAACGTTCAACCCCCATAAAACGTAACTGTGGTAAAGGTCCCCTTAAGAGAATACTGGTGTTGCGAGTTCATCAGTACCCTTGGACTTAAATTTTGAGCACCGGTTCAAAAGATAGAAAACCCCACACATACGTTTACTGAACGTACCTGAACAAAACTTCGGAAATTGATTTCGGGCACACCGGGGCTCGGAATCAAGTGTCATCAGAAGCCACTAACTTGTAAAATTCTAAAGAATTCAAAAAAATCCTTGAAATTTCCTGGTCTTTACATGGGAGGACCAATATCTTAAAAATATCTCTTATTAAGAGTATTAAATGATGAAATATTTTCAATATCATGTTTGGTTTCAGAGATACTAGTGCTACTATCCAAAGTGGACAGCACACTATCCATATTTTCCAGATCATAATTTAACAGATTAATCCAAGAAGAATCATCAAATTGTATTATAAGTTTTCTATAAACATCATCAAAGTATTCAGTAGTGTTGGTGACAATAGATTCACCCTCAATTTCACTCAAAATGATCTTAAGTTCAATAATAGAAGACTCTCCTACAACAGAAATTAAACAATTGTCCAGATCTAGAAAATTTTCCCGATTTGGTGTTGGAGAATAATTTTCAATTTTTGAGTCATGTAACTCATGATTTTAAACCTATAAATGAGTTTATTCAATAGATAATTGATTTTCAAATTCTTCAGAGTTTTTAGTTGAGTTTTCATCTTCTAAGGACTCTACCATTGATTAGTTTTCAGAAAAATTTGGTCCTTTGACATTTTTAAACACATTAAACTCTTCTTGTTATTATCTAATTTTAAAGATAATTTTACCCTTAGAAACATCAATAACAGCACCACCTATATCCAAGAAGGTCCTACCCAAGATGATGGTAACCTTTTGATTACACTCCATATCTAGAACTAGAAAGACATCAAGAAAAAATAGCTTCCCTTCCCCAACTAGTAAGACATTTATCTTCCCCACATGATGAGTGAAAGATCTATTGGTTAACTACAGTATGAATGTCGTGGGTTGAAGATCACCCAGCCTCAACTGTTGGAATAGGGAACATTGGATAATTTTGTTAATGGAACCTAAATCACACAAACAATTGAGATGATCATAATTTCCTAGTGTTCGAGGGATAACAAATCTACCAAGGTCTTTCATTTTGGGTGGGATTTTATTTTGAAGCACAGCACTGCACTCTTCAGTGAGCCTGTAAGTGGAAAATTCTTCAAGTTTCTTTTTGGTATAAATAATTTTCTTAATGGATTTCAGATAAGAAGGTGTTTGTATCAAATCATGAATAAAAGGAATGTTTACTTGCAGTTTAGACAAGATACCAATGAACTGAAGAAGTTCAGCCCTGGTATTCCTTAGAGGTCTCAGATTCTTAGGGAAAGGAATGGGTGAGGTGAAATTTTTCATAAAATTAGCATATCCCTGGTCTCTTCCCCAAATTTTTCTTTTACTTTATTCTTTTGATCTTTAAAAGAATTTTTAGCAAGAGGTCCAGGTGAAAATTTAGATTTTCTTCATTTTCAAGACTTCACTATGAATTTTCAGAATGTGTACAGAGTACATTTTTGTTTCTAGTATTAATAATATTTTCATTTTGGGTATTTTTAGTTAGTTTTTCAGTAACAGTTTGAGTATTTATCCCACTTCTAGTGACAACAACCATGTAATTCTCTCAAGGATTGAGTTCAGTTATACTAGGCAACTGACCTTTGTCCCTATAAGTAAAATCTCAAACTAATTTCCCAATTGAGATTCCATATTATTCATTCTCCCATCAATTTTAATTTTATCTGAATCATATTGATTTTGATGTTTGGTTAGTTGAGTCATGTATCTTTCTTCTTGAGAGTTAATTTCATTCAAAATTAGATCAAGCTTAAAAGACATTTTGTTATCATTATTTCCTTGAGCATTTCAAGAATCACGCCTTTTTTGGTTTTGAAAAAAAAATCTTGGTTAATTTGAGAAATTAGAGGAAGTTGTTAGCTTAATTATACCTTGATATTTCCATGACAAATTTGGATGGTTCCTATAGACATGGTTGTAATTAATAGAGAAAATATCATCCTTGGGAGGAAACCTAGGACCATAATTAAAAAATTAGAATTGTCTTATTGTTGTTCAGGCATATCAAATTTAGGATAGTAGTTATCTATGTTCCAAAGCATTGCAAATTGTAAATATTATTCCCTTAAAGATTGGTTAGTGTTTTTATGGCCCAAAGGATTAAAAATTTTCTTATTGTTCTGGTTCATTAAAGATTGAAGTTGGTTGGTGATTTCAACAAGTTGAGCTTGAGTTTCATTCATTGAACCAATATTAACATTAACATTTCTATTAACTCTTTTTCTTATTGATTTTTTATATTGGGAATTAAGGGAAAGTTTATTGAAAATTTGTCTCAATTCCTAATCTATCTTATCATTATAGTTACCCCCGACAGCTTGATCGACCAGATTTTTCCCAACCCTTCATAGATTGTGTCTATGAGGAGGTGGTATGGGAGTTGATGATGGGGACACTACCTAAGAAGATCCCTAAATCTATCCCAAGATTCATAGAATGCTTCTATATCCTATTCATAAAAACTATTTATTTTTGTTCTAAGTTGTCCTTTAAATCTTTGAGAATAAAGTTTCATTGCAAAATAGTTTTACACTTGATCCCAATTTTTAAAAAACAATCATTTAGACTCAGAAACAAATTCCTAGCATTCCCTTTAAGGTAAAATGGAAAAACTCTCATCCTTATTTCATTATATATGAGTCCAATAAAAGGTAGTCATTTCCTAGTGTTGTATAAATCTCTAATGAAGGCTATAGAGTTCTCATTAGAAAGTCCATTAAAGGTAAGCAGTAATGAAATATGGGATTTTTTAAGCTCATAATTATGATCTCTATGAGATAACCTAATGGAAGAGAGATTTCTTGAAACTTTAGGAAGTTGGAACTACCTCATATTAGGCCTCTCATTTTCTTCTATGTATTCATGTGGATGACTTTGAAAGTTGTTAGGTGCAGGAACCATATTGTCTATGTTCTCCATTTCAATTTTTTTCTTCCTAAGAACAGTAAGGTTTTTATCAAGTATAGGGTTTAAAGGCTCTATTGTATCAATAGTGGACCTAGTGTTCATGAAATATGTAAAAAAAGTGAAATTTATCACAAATAATAATAAATAAAAGCTCATATAAACAGAAAATTTTATCAATACAACAGAAAATGAAGCAGATTTTTTACATCATTCAATTTTTAAATTTTTTTGAGATTTTTTTATGTGATTTTTTTAAATTTTTTTAGTTTAGAAGATGAATGGTGTGTGACTTCCCCAGCAATGACACCAAAAACTTGACTCAACCATTGTTGAAATTTAGTCAATGTTTAGAAATTATGTTTTCTTACTAACTACTGTATAGTGTAATGTACGGTCGAAACCATAGGGAAGGCTTGTGATCACTTCTCTTCTAAAAATTTCTCAAATATCCCCACTATTGTCAGCAGTGGGGGTAAACTCACTACCATTTTCTTTTTTTTACTTTTTATATTTTTGTGTATTTTTAAAGCAGTAAAGTAACACAACATTTTTAAATTTTTGATCTAGACTAATATGAAGCAGCAAACCAATTGAAAGTTGTAAACAACAAAATATAGAATGATGATAAATGAACTACTATAATGAAATACATGTGGAAAAATCTTTATTCTACCATTTTATAATATATTTTTTCACAAGAAATGATTGAAATGGAACCACTAAAAGGAATAACTTATTTCCCTCACTGGGAGATAAGTCACTCAAGTTGAAAAATCTAGGATATCGCCACTCCAAGGAGCTTCAACTATATTATTTTGATTTAAAAAGTACAACAAAACAAACTCACCATAATTTTTTAAGTTTCATGAATTAATAAATCCTTTGAAAGATGTATGCATAGTCATTCTCTCCAAACAATTGTGGATTTATAAATTAAGTTTTAGTGGTACGATGTAATTAAATGAACTCATAATTGATCTCGTCGATCAATTCAGAATACATTAAAATGAAAAAGTGAAAATAAATAATAAAATATAACCAGTAGAACTATATTTTTTCCCCAAACTAGAAGATTTATCCAATTATCATGTTCATTATCATATAAACTGAAAACATATAATTACAGTAAAATAAATTGAAAATAAAACAGAGGAGAAGATCAATGACAACAAGAACTACACTTCTCTACTCTGATGAGTGAGAATTTGTCAATTCTCCAATGATTGAATGATAGAATCCCCATGAATTCTACTGTATGTCACTACATCTTTCCATCGACATAAATCTGTTTCTTTAGTGCACACCACACACGTGTGTTTTTTCACGAACCACGCATCACATTAGAGAAATCCCTATAACTAAATTCCCACAAGTTAGTTAAATGAACATGGACTTGTTTAAGTCCCCTGAATAAACCTGCACAAGAAGAACAGAACAAAGCGATTAAAACACGAGGGAAGTAAATAATTAATTAATTATAATTTAAGTCATTGGTTTATTAAAAATACTTTAAAATAATTAATAAGTTTTTAAATTAGATATTATTTAATAAGTTATTTTACTAGTATTATTATTTACTATAAATTATATTTTAAAATTATATTTTTATTAATTAAAAAGAAATAATATTATTATTAATGTTTAAACTTATAAAGTTTAAGTAATTATATATTTTAATGTTATAATGTTTCTATGTTATTAATTTTTATTAGTTAACATTGTTAATGTTAATTATAAAATTAAAGTTTATTATTATTTTGAAAATTAAATTATTTTATATTTTAAGTTACTTAGATTAGTTTATTTTATTTTATTAAAAATAATTTATTATTATTATATTATTTTATTAATAAATTTTATTATTGAATATTTATAATTATTAAATATATAACATTGAATTTATTTTAATTGAAACATATAAGTTAATATCATTTTTAGTTTAATAAAGTTTTATTTAAATTAATTAAATTAATAATTCTGTTTAATTAATATTATTTAACATATATGTATTATTAGTTTATAATAATTATTATTATTATTTATGTTTAGTTATTATTTTTTAATTTTATTTTTTATTTTAGTTTTATTTTTAATTAATTAATTTTTTCAATTAATTAATTTTTTATATGTAATCTTCATCTCCCCCCCCCCATTTGGAAAAACTCTAGGAGGTTCTTTGGAAGCTTCCCGAGACAGGCCTGGTGGGGAGGTCCTCCTCCATCATGACTTCAGATGGCAGCCTGTGGGGGTGCTTAAGAATAAGCGGTGACTAATCCTCCCTCCTCGCGACAACTAGTAGCGCAAATCCATGGTAGATTGGCATAAAAACAGCTCGCGACTCAGGTTATTCACGGTCCAGCACAAATTAGAGGTGTGCGGTCCTCTTCCTCTAGATCCAGTGCAGTAGCTTCTAGATGGAGAGTCTGGCTTTTCCACAGTCGCACGACAGATCTGCTCAGCTCACTGGTGGTGGGTTTTCAGAGCAAAGGATTTCAGGTCGCAAGATTTTGGTTCAGTTCTGTGTTTTAGTCATGATTTGAATCTGTAAATGTTTCTTGACTTAAACTGTGGAATGGTGTGAGGATGAGGGAGCTGCAGTGAGAAAATGGGTTGTGAGGCATCGGGGAGATCGGTCTATCAGCATCAGTGTGAAGAGATGGTTTGGGGGGAATGACGTGATATGTGATAGCGATGGGGGGAAATAAAAAAGATTGGTGATACTGATGTTAGAATAGAGGGATCGGTGACAAGGGTGAAAAACATGGGAGGCAATGGTGGGACATCTCATTGATAGTCTCAAAGATATTTATCGGTGAGATAGAGAAATTGAAATGGAAAATAGTGGTGAGACACTGATAGTTTAAAAAAATAATAAGTAAATGATAGTTTAAAAAAATAAGTCAATGATAATTTTTCTAAAATAATGATTCACCATTAATTAAAAATAATAAATCACCGTTAGTTAAAAATATGAGTCACTGATACCGATGAGATGTGAGACCGATGCTGATGCAAAAGAAAGACTGATGTCGATGGCATCGGTAGCAGGATGCTACTGACAGTTTTAAGAAAACGAACTAATGGTAGCATAAAAAAATAAACTAATGGTGACACAAATTTTAAACTGTATAATTAAACTTAAAAAATAAAAACTTAAGTTAATTAAATACAAATATTAAAAATAATTAATCAGTTAACTATATTAAAAAAACATGAAATCAAAAATACAATGATTAAAATTAAAAATAAAAACAAATATAATCAACATAAACTAAAACTATATTATTTTTAAACTTTAGACTTTAAGATTAAAATTAAAATTATTAATTGCTAACACATAAATTAAAAATTGGATTAATTTTAAACTAAGTTGATAAAAGAATAAAACAAAAATTATTATATAAATTGATTGACGGGTCTATAGTGAGTAAAAAAGAATCGCATCAGTGGAAAAATGAGTCACTGATAGCTCCTATTTGTCTTATCGTTAGATTAAAAACAAATTTTAATGATTTAATAGTTTAACTACATGCTTAGGATTAAATAATTAATGTTTTAAAATTCTGAATTAATTAATTAATTAACTAAGTGGATACATAAAATTAGAAACATATTATTTCATTAAATTAGAACTCAAATTCTTAACTTAATTAATTAGAATGATAATTAAACATATTAATTAATAAATTTATTTTATTTTAATGAAACTAAATTAAAAGATAAAATTTTAAATTAAAAACTAAATTAAATAATTGAAAAGAAAAATGAATAATTTATTAAATAATAAATAAGTCTTAAAACTAAATATTCAAGTAGATTAAAAAATGTCAAAGATAATTAAGAAATTTTTATATTATAAATTTTTTTAGATTAAATTAATTATTTAAAAGACTAATAATAACATAATTATTTATAAAAAATGATGAATTAATGAATTTAATAATAAAAATACAAAATTGTGGTTATTTAACATAAAATAAAAAAAATAATTAAATTAATAAAAATTGGATAGAAAGATGTGGAAAACTGTGTGTTTTAAGTGCCACATAAATTACCCTTTTCTAACCAAAATATTACCATAAAATCTATATAAATAAAACATAACATATAAAAGGTAACTTGGTACATAATCATACTTAAATGAAATAACCATACGGTCCACATCAACACATATCATTCTATAAAATGGAATAGCCATATGGCCGACTTCCATACCCAATGAATTGGAGGATATAATGTAACCACCCATCCTTGGTTTATCATATAACCACCCATATTTGGTTTATCATGTAATCACCCATATTTGGTTTATTGCGTAACCACCTGTCAAATGTCCAAGTACCATTATATAATCATAAAATATAAATGATTTCATGTATCAACATTTCACTCATAAAATTTCATTTGAAATCACACGAAATAATTTTAATATATTGAAATAGTCAATCTAATTTCAAAACTATATTCAATACAAAAACAAAAAGAAATGGAATAAGGGATTTCTTTTCCTTTTAAAAAAACATTAAAACTTATAGAGGAATCCAAATATCAAATAATGTTTTTGTCGGCGGAGAGGTCGTTGCCACCGCATATATTAAAACACTCATTTTGTCATTTAGCAAAACACTTCATAGAAAAATATTTATTTTGAATGAAATTAAAATTAAAAGGGGTTTATTATACACTGTATAAAGAAGGTTGTGTATAAATTAAAATATGCCTTAATGAAAGGAGATTGAGATGAAGTCCTTTACCTTAAGTCTGACTCATCACGTACAATCATTATGTTCCTGAATAATAAACATAGGTTAATTTCTAATTTCTTGAGGACATTTTTCAAGTTTATTATTCCTTTTATATCACTTATTACCATGTTATAATTATTTAAGTTCATATCAAACATTTTGTCTATATTCAATACTTGAGTCGAAAATGAACCTTTTTGACCTTGTTTTGATGTAAATTTTCCATGTGGGAAAAAGTATATCTCCATAATATTATTCATAATTTAAATACCATATATATCCAGTATATATGTATTTATAATATCAATAATATTTGGATATAATAATTGAAATGCACCATTCATAGAGACGGTAGGTCGTACGTACGTATGAACGCTACTTCAATTTCTTTATCATATTAAAAGAATGAAAACTAAATGATACATAGATATATTATAATTATAGAATAATTTCTATTTTATATGTGTTAAATAGGTTCATTAACTCCATTATTTATACGTTTTATGTATGGTATGAATGAGGCATATCACATTGAGGGGGCGGTAGTCCACACTTCCTCAAATGAAATTATTGTATTAACACATTATGGAAATCATAAAGGTATGTTATAATATAAATTACAGAAGAATAGAGACAATATAAATATAATATATATCATATATAAATAAAGTTCCATTATAATGTCCACCATTATAGGTGGTAGGAGAAAATTGAACAACCACCGTTTCGTGAGGTAGTAGTTTGTCGTACACAGAAACAGTATGTTTTTTATCCATTAGATGGAGGTTTGTGTATGTGAATGTCCAACCCTTAACATAAAAACATACTAGTACATTGAGGATACTAGTTTTGTTATATAATAAAGGAATAAAAATTTGTTAGGGGTTTGGATAAGGGGAAAAATAAATGAAAGGGACTTGAGAGAAAACGTTACCTCTAAATTGGGTAACTCCTTTTGATTTGAGCCAAAAGGCTTTCTTGAATTATCTTATGCCCAAGGTAATTATTCTAGGGGTAAGTTAGGGATTTTGACAGCTTATTTTATCAGAATTTGGATGAGTCAAAATGATTTAGAGGTGTGAGTAAGTGGGTAGATGTGGAGGCCTTTTATAAGAGGGAGGAGGGTCACTTTAAGAAAGTCTTGAAATATTATATTATTATAAATTGATTTTCAAATTATAATAGCTCAAAAGTAATATATTTATAAGATACAATGATTATGGGTATAAATAATCTCAAAAAATAGGTTTTAGACAAGTTTAGGTCATAAATTTAACCTTATCTTTTTTCTTTAACCCTTAGTTAAATAAATTAACTCTTATCATGTCTTCTTGTATTTTTACACTATATGGTTAATATAGTTACTATAAAATGAAAATATAATTTCAAGTGGATAATTAATGAAATTTTTAGAGTTACCTAAGTCAGTTGGATAAATATTATTTTTTTATTAATATTATATCATTTAATAAAATGGTATTTATTTTAAAAACTCATTTATGTCAATTTTGACACTATTTAGTAATTGATTTTGGTTAAAGTCATAAAAACTTGATTCATTAAAAAAACTAAATTAACTCAAATTTAACATGTCATAATCAAAAAAATATTTTTTATGGCATCAAAATTTTCAAATTACATTTAATTTAAAATTTATAATATCATTTATTTGAATCTTTCATTAATAAGGTAATCACTGCATCATCATTATGTCCTAAATATATTTATTTATTTAATGTATAAAATTTATAAATAAAATACCATGATTTAGGAAATATTTTTAACTTTATAATGACTATTTATAGTCAAATATATTAGTTATATAACCCTATATTAAAATTATTTTATTAAAAATATACAAGTTTATGTTATATTTCACTTTACTTTAAATTAATTATTATAACTTGTCATTATCACACCAAAGTGTATCCCAAATGAAAAACTTTTGGCCTAAGGATTGTTTTGGTCACCCATTAATCATCCAATAAGATTAATACATGTTTTAAGATAGTTTTATATTATTATAATATCATTATTACCCTTATTTACTTAATTTACCCTTTAACCGTGGTAAATAAAAATAATTACTTAAGTTATTATTCATAATGTCCAAAAAATAAAAGGTATCCATTTATATAATTTCTAACTTTTGATTCCAAATATGGAATAAATTTTTCCAAATTCAAAACACATAAGTTTAATTAATTAATTTAAAATTAATTCTCATTGTCAAAACCAAAAAGCGGGGTTTTTTTAAAAGTAAAAACTATCAAAAGATTGACAAGTGTTTATATCCAATTTAAATGTGAAATTAATTCCAATGAACAATATTGGATTAAATTATAAAAACATAATATAAATATACTTTAAAACCAATTCAAATGATAATATATCTATAAAAATAAATTAGATGAAAAGGCAGTTTTGAATTAAAAATGCATTATTTTCACTATTTATTAAAATATGAATTTTATCATAAAAATAAAAAAAAAAATAAACCAAAGTAAATATTGATGCCCCAATTCCAAATAATAAGTTTATTTTTTCAAATATAACATATAAAAGTGTAAAAAAATTATTTAAAAATGGTTCTCTATCAAAAGGCATTAAAACGACCTTTTAAAAATATTAGAGTGCTTTATGCTTAAAATTTGATTCCTTCTCATTTTAAGCCTCTAAAATTTATGGGATAAATGTAAAAACATTTAACAAACATTTGTAATCATATTTTAGTTAGTTCTATTCATCCCCTCTAATACAATGACTAGGCGTTAACTACCATTTAAAATAATAATAATAATAATATTGTATTATTTTTCAGTATAACTGAGTGTTGTGTGCAATGTTAGATTTTAGATAAACTAGTTGTTACATGTCGATTATGAAATTAGAAAAAGCATCCCCTTTAATCTAAAATTAATATCTTATTCATAAATATTAACAGGTATGAAATTGTATTATTCTATTGTAATGGCTTGGAGCTCTCCAGCCCATTCATTTGTCAAAAAGAGGGTCATGAAGTGTTCTGGAGGGTAAAATGGACTTTTCCCACACTTTTCAGAATTTTGAAACTACACGATGTGTACCCCCTCACCAGGTATACCTCATATTGAAGGTTGTGTCCTTTCCGTGTGAAATAAATGAGTACACACCGTGTATCTAATACTACAGGCTGTGTAGTCCCTCCCCGCGTACGTGTTACCCTCAAACCGTGTGTTGACCTGTCAATGGTCATGTGCCGTGCTGGAGACGTGTCCTTACCGTGTGAAATAAATGATTACATGCCTTTTATCCAATACTACACGCAGTGTAGTCCCTCCCCGCGTATGTGTTACCTTCAAACCGTGTGTTGATCAGTCAACGGCCGCGTGTCGCGTTGGAAGTCGCATGGTGACCGTGTGAAAAGGCCAATTACATGCCGTGTACCAAAAAGTACATGCTGTGTACTTTTTTTTCACGCCTATAAAAGTAGGGGTCCTCTCCTCCTTTTCAACTCACCCCTCTCCTCCCCATTCCTCTAAGCAGAGCTCTCCCAAGAGACTCGAAGGATCTTTTTCTTCCATAACTTCTTCGTCCAAGCTCCGATTTACGATCCGTCAGCAGCCACAGGATCGTAACGACGAGGCGTAACTTTTGATCTTGGATCTATTGTCTTTACTTTGGCCTTTACTTTCTAAATTCTACCCAAGGATGTTTTTTCAGGATTTGAAAGAAGTGACGGACACCGAAGGACGTCTTCTAAAGTTGATCTGGGGGAGCATTGTGATCAGAACCTGTTGAGGTAGGGATCTTACCTTCGTCTCTCTAAATTGTACATCATGCGGGGTGGGTATCCTCTTGTTCTCATGAGAAATGGATGGACCTTTAAAAGAATATAATAACTGGTTAAAGAATGGGGATGGGGAAGTTGTTATGTTTATCTTTATATCCTGTGATATTATGTTGTGAATTGTATAGGCTTATGCCTACTGAAAATCACAGTCGTTGGGGGCCTTTTCTTGCGTAATTAAATTATGTCCTATCTTTCTAGACCGTTTTTTTTTTAATGGAACTTTTTTGAATGTGGAATTTGGTTAATCATGTAAAGTTGGCTAATTTAAAATCTGGAACCCTTGTGTGATCACCCCGGTTGAACAAAATGGAATAATGAACATGTGTGTGTTGTCTTTGATATGTGGCATGTGATGGGGGTGTTTTGTGGGTTGTTGTGGATCGGGTGAGCAGTGGGGATGCGGTTGGCTTGGTTGTGGTTATGGTGGTTGGCAGCAGGGCTGCAGGGATGGGCTTGAATGTGAACGAACTTTGGGTTGTGAATAATAAATAAAAAGTGGAAGAGTTAATAAATGGTGGGGCATGGTAATGGAACAGGAATAATAATCAATGGGTTGGATGGTTAATAAGAAGGACTTGGTTGTGTTTATTGTGTTTTCCTAACTTTATTTTTGGATGGCAGGGATATGATTTATGAATTATTGTTGTGGTTGGTTGTGGATAGTTGCCCAGTAGTTAAGGAACTAATAAACTGATTCTTTTGAAACATGAAATCCTGAATGGGGTTGGGGTTGTTTGCGGTATGCATGCTTCGTAGTGGCAGTGCCGAGGCACGTGCTCAGTTCTCTTATTAGAACCCATAGGTTGGGCTGAGTGTTTGTTATATATATATATATATATATATATGTATGTATGTATGTATGTATGTATGTATGTATGTATGTATGTATGTATGTATGTATGTATGTATGTATGTATGTATCTTTGTGTTTTATCACACCCCACCCATGTTGAGCACTTAGTGTCGAACACTCCCATTTCATGGGAGAGGGTGTTTTCCCCTTAGTTACTAGCTTCTTCCTGCTCCTTCTTCCCTAGGTTGTGATGGCTTGAGGTGACCTTACACCCAAGACTCTTCGGGCAGGTTTCGATTGGGGTGGTTTAGCCCAAGATTCTTCGGGTATGTTTTACTATTTCTCAAGAACCTTCGGGATGAGGCCTAAGTGTGTGTGGGCGGGATACGTGGTTGTGAGGCCTAGGTGTGGGCAGGCAGGATACGTGGTTTTGAGGCCCAGGTGTGTGTGGGAGGGATACGTGGTTGTGAGCCCTAGGTGTGTGTGGGTGGGATACATGGTTTTGAGGCCCAGGTGTTTATGGGTGGGAAGAGTGTGGTAGCGTCAGGACGTTCGCTGTTAGGAAGAGCAGCTAACTAGTGGGAAATGGTGTGGGGTACCCAATACTCTTGTTCTTATATACTACTAACTGTTGTTTTTGTTTTTAGTGAGTGTGGCTGGTGAGGATGGGTGGATAGAATTCCATGCTAGGTTTCTTCTGTTGTTCTCACAGGACATTAGGATGTCTCCCCACTTGTGCACGAGAGCTTTAGGTTTCCCTACTGAGTATACTTGTATGCTCACCCTACATTTACTTTTAGGTTTCTAGGAGGACTACCAGGGTTGTGCGGGACCCTACTAGTTAGGACATTTGGAGTTGTTGCAGTTGTTCTACTCTTGTTTCTTTTGGTATTGTACTTTTGAGCTTTCTTGTACTTGTACCTTGTTTCGTAACTATTTAAACATGCATGTGGGATTGGTTTGGGTTTATTTCTATACACTTGTTCTTTTCCTTTTTGGTGGATGACATGTCCTGTTTCCTAATCCTAAATAATAAAAAGGGTAATGCCTCCCATATTTGTGAAAACTCATACCCTTGGTTCTAGTCGCCACCCCGGGGCCTACTGGAGGTGGGACTCGTGGGTCATTATCTCTCTTTCACCATTGCCAGCTCAGGAGGGTCATCTTTAGCGGGAAGGGGTCATGATAGAATGGTATCAGAGGTGATGGTTGAGATATAGGATGGATTATGGAGTTAGGCACATTGAGTATTGCATAGGATGGTAGGGCAACAGTGTTGGTTAATCTTGGTGCGTGACATAGGCCAGGGAAGACTGGCTAGGACAATGGATTTTTGGGCCTCCCGTGATCCGATGCAAGGAATATGAGCCTACAGAATGACCAAGTGAGACTACATTTATTGTAGGGTAGAGACCATAGGGAAGGTATGTGCATCATCATGATTGTTTTTTACTTTATTTGGGTGTTCTGGGAAAGAAATTGAATAAAATGATAAAATGAAACCCTGAGAAATTTCCTTGCTACATGGGCTTAGGTGATCCTTGTTTACTATACAGCTATGGCACCTGGACGTCATCCCTGGGTGACTCAGACGGTCGAGGCATAGCAGATTCAGGCGGTCGATCAGTTGAGGATTGATCGAGCGAAGGAAGATGACTAGTGGTAGAGGACTCTCTGTTCTTTCCAGCGGCATACCCTCAAGAAGTATGAGGGTAGTACTTCAGATATGGAGACGGAGGGGTGTATTGAGGATCTAGGGATTGCTTTTACCTTGATCCGTGATCCGAGGGAGTAATATGTTCCCCTAGCAGTCAGTCAGTTGAGAGGTGCGGTGCGACAGTGGTGGACGCTCTACCTCAGAGAGAGGACAGAGACAGAGGTTCCGTGGGCTAACTTTGAGAAGGAATTCTGAGAGGAATTCCTTTATTCCATTATCAAGGTGGAGAAGCGGCAGGAGTTACTCTCCCTTCAGCAGGGGAGTATGTCAGTACGAGAGTTGGGGATCAAGTTCAAAGATCTCCTACGCTTTTCTCTGGATCTCTTTCCGGATGAGGAGTCTCGGGCGAGACGATTGGAGGAGGCACTTCGTCCTTCGCTCCAGTATGTTGTCACCCCCTTCACCCTTCCGATGTACTTGGCAGTACAGAAGAAGGCAGAGGTTGTAGAGAGGATGCACTCGCTGGGAGGTGCACTACGTGATGGGATCCAGCTAGGTTTTTCGAAGGGGAAGGCAGTCAGCAGCAGGTCTCCTACGATGGGACCTTCCAGGTTCAGGCCGGTAGGGAGCAGGCCCCAGCAGTTCCAGTTTAGATCTTCGGGTCCTCATCCCTTTTTCACGAGTCTAGGACCGAATTGTTTTTCTTGTGGAGGTTTCAGGAATTTTCAGAGTCGGTGCCCAACCCGAGCTCAGTACAGAGGAGGTGGGAAGGTTCAGCACCCACCTCAGCAGCACCAGTTGTCGGCGAGGCCCTTCCAGCAGTAGCAGGACCATGCTCCCCTGAGGGAAAACTTTGTAGGAGGAGGCCGACCTCAGGGTGCTCCTCAGGGACCTCAACTAGGGAATGGTCAGGGAGGTGGATGACATCATAGAAGCAGAGGAGCTATGTGGACAGTTGCACGCAGTAGAGTTGTTAGCTCCAACAGGACCAGAGGTGGTACGAGGTACGATTTGTTTGTTCAGCACTCTCGTTTCTGCTTTGTTCGATTCGGGAGCTTCGCACTCCTTTGTTGCACCTAGTCTACCCCATGATTTGGGACTAGACGTAGAGAGACTTTCCGTACCACTAGTGCTGAGTACACCAGTTGGAGGTCAGACCAGCGTATCTTGTGTTTGTCGGGGATGTGGGCTGACATTGGGACCACATTGATCTAGTGGGGACCTTCTTCTCTTATATATGCAGCCATACGATGTCATCCTAGGCATCGACTGGTTTTTTTCTGTTAGTGCCGTTATCGACTGTTTCTGAAGAAGAGTTGTGTTCTCTGACGTGGACAGGCAGCGTGTATCTTTTGTTGGTGAGAGGAGCTATCAGATGGGAAGCCAGTGTGTGGAGCCTCTCCTTTCCTTGTTAGGCGGGTTATCAGTGGTTCTAGATGATACAAAGATGATGGATGTCCCAGAGGTTTTTGGGGAGTTCCTTGGTGTTTTTCCTGAGGTGGTTGTGACTCTACCCCACCCCCGACATGATGTTGAGTTCGAGATAGACTTACAGCCTGGTGCCCGTCTGATTTTGATGGCCCCTTATTGGATGGCACCTTCAGAGTTACGGGATTTGCAGATTCAGATTGACAATCTGATGGAGAAGGGTTTTGTTTGACCCAGCGTATCGCCATGGGGTTCTCCAGTTTTGTTCGTAAAGAAGGCAGATGGTGGTCTTAGGCTATGCATAGACTACAGAAGGTTGAACTAGGTAACGGTCAAGAACTGTTACCCCCTTCCATGGATAGATGATCTCTTCGACCAACTGAGGGGAGAAGGTTGGTTTTCTAAGATTGATCTACGATCTGGATATCATCAGCTGAGGGTAAAGAATAGTGACATCTTGAAGACGGCTTTCAGGTGCAGGTATGGTTACTTAGAGTTTTTAGTGATGTCGTTTGGAGTTACTAATGCACCAGCTGTGTTCATGGGACTTATGAACTTTGTCTTCTGAGAGTTTCTAGACCGGTTCATCATTGTGTTTATCAATGACATCCTGATCTACTCAAGATCAGAGGAGGATCACGTTGAGCATCTTAGGGCAGTCTTGGAAGTCCTTTGACACCACCATCTTTACGGGAAATTGTCAAAGTGTAAGTTCTTGACACAAGAAGTACACTTCCTTGGGAACGTAGTGTCTCAGCATGGAGTGTCATCAGACCCATCGAAGGTGGAGGCAGTTGTTTCTTGTGTGGCACCCAAGAGTGTGGCAGAAGTTCATAGTTTCATGGGGTTGTTAGGTTACTATCGGAGGTTCGTTTCAGACTTATCTCGAGTTATTTCTCCATTGACAGCTTTGACTAGGAAGAACCAAGTCTTCTTATGGAGCGAGCAGTGCCAGAAATCTTTCGACTACCTGAAGGAGAAGTTGGTCAGTGCTCCCGTACTAGGGTTTCCAGAGGAAGGTTTGTTGTATGAGGTGTTTTGTAATGCTTCTGGCCTTGGTCTGGGGTGTGTGCTGATGCAGAATAAGGGAGTGATCTATTATGGGTCTAGGCAGTTGCGCCCTCATGAGCGTAACTATACCACCCATGACCAGGAGCATGCAGCAGTAGTGTTTGCACTAAAGTTGTGGCGACATTACCTCTTTGGTGAGTGCTTTGTGGTCTTCTCAGATCACAAGAGCCTGCATTATATCTTCTCTTAGCGTGACCTGAACTTACAGCAGTGGAGATGGGTCGAGTTCCTCCAAGACTATGACTTAGAGATCTCTTACACTGAAGGTAATGGAAACATTGTGGTTGATGCCCTGATTAGGAAGTCACATGAGGAAGTGGTTTGGGAATCCACTGATGCTTGGGAAGCGATGGGAGATTTGGCCACCTTTCACTTGGATGCAAGGGTAGAAGGTGTTAGAGGTTGTTTATTTCTGATGACGGTGCAATCCTCCTTGTTACAGCGGGTGTAAGAGTATCAGTGGGGGGACTCCGAGGCAGAAGTAATGCGGGATCATGTCGATCAAGGGAACGCTCCAGAAGGATGGTCAGAAGACAGCCGACATCGGATGCTTTTCCATAGAAGGTTTTTTGTTCCGGAGGCAATGCGTGAGGGAGTTCTCTGTGAGTCCCATAGCTCCACCTTGGTGGTACATCTGGGAGTTTCAAAAACGTATCAAGGCCTGAGGGAACAGTTTTGGTGGCCCAGGGTGAAACGGGAAGTGGCAGAGTTTGTGGCTAAGTTCCTTGTGTGTCAGCAAGTAAAGGTTGAACACCGTGTTCCCAGTGGTTTGTTTCATCTATTAGATGTCCCAGAGTAGAAGTGGGATGACATCTTGATGGACTTCATCACAGGACTACCCAAATCTTTGGGAGGTTATGATGCAATCTGGGTGGTGGTGGATCATTCGACAAAATCAGCCCACTTCTTAGCAATTAAGGAGTCGGGCCCGGTGAGTACCTTAGCACAGAGGTATGTAGATGAGGTGGTGCATTTGCATGGAGTTCTGAAGACTATCGTCTCAGACCGGGATACTCGATTTACCTCATGAGTCTAGAAGGGGTTACAGTAATCTTTTTTCACCTAGATAGGCCTTAGAACTACTTTCCACCCCCAGACCAACGGGCAGACAGAGCGGACTATCCAGACGTTGGAGGACATGCTAAGAGCATGCGTTTTGGATTTCAGAGGATCATGGGTACGACACTTTCCTTTAATAGAGTTTTCCTACAACAACAGCTTCCACTATACTATTGGCATGGCACCATTTGAGGCTTTATATTGAAGACCATGTTGTTCACCCATTTGTTGGGCAGAGGTTGGTGAGACAAGTGCTCTTGGGCCAGAGGTAGTGCAGAGGACCACAGAGAAAGTCCAGCTTGTACGTGAGAGAATGAAATAGGCTCAGGACTGACAGAAGTCTTATTCTAATTATCAGAGGAGGCCCTTGGAGTTCGAGATGGGAGATCATGTGTTCTTGAAGGTTTCCCCTCGACGGGGGCAGCGGAGGTTTGGGAAAGGAAGCAAGCTCTCACCTAGGTTCATCGGACCTTTTGAGGTGCTGAGGCGAGTCGGCAAGGTGGCATATCAGCTGGCCCTGTCACCTCAGTTGGAGAAGCTTCACGATGTCTTCCATGTCTCCTAGCTTCGTTGGTACTTACACGATGAATCTCACGTTATCGAATGGGGAGTGTTAGATATGGGAGACGACGGGACCTTCGAAGAACGACCAGTCAAAATCGAGGATCGTAAAGAGAAGGTGCTCCATGGATGAACCATTCCCTTGGTTTGTGTGTGGTGGAGGCATAGTGGCCTCGAGGAGAGCACTTGGGAGTGGGAGGCTCAGATGCGCACTCAGTACACGGAGTTGTTTTGACTTGTGTTTTCTTTGTTCTTCTGAGATTTGTTTTGATGTTATACTTTGTACCTTTGATATATGGAATGCTTGGCTTGTCGGTTGTGTGATGTTTTGTTTCTTTGTTCCCTGGAAAAGTGTAACATGTCTGGATGTGTGGGGAAAGGGAAAAACCTGACCCTTTATCGAGACGCATTAATGCATATGCGATTGAACCCATGCGGGCAAGTCAGTGCCGCCTAAAGCGGATAATATCTCGACATAGGAGAATTAATTTCCCCAAACCACATGTTCGGGCAGTGTGTTGGTTGTGTGGTGTTGGGGGTAGTGCAAGTTGAAAAATCCTAATGTATGAAAGTGGGATGACCCAATCCTTATTCGAGACGCATTAATGAGGATGCGATTAAACCTGTGCAGGCGAGTCAGTGCCGCCTAAAGTGGATAAAATCTCTACATAGGAGAAGGAATTCCTAACACATATGATTAGGGTTATTGGATGGGTTCCTGTTATAACAAGGGCCCTAAGAGGTATCTTTTTGGGTTCCTATGGGTTGGATTTTGAATTCTTAGGGACGAGAATGTTTTAAGAGGTGTCTGATGTAATGGCCCGGACCTCTCCGGCCCATTATTTTTTCAAAAATAGGGTCATGAAGTGTTCTGGAGGGTAAAATGGACTTTTCCCACACTTTTCAGAATTTTGAAACCACACGCCGTGTACCCCCTCGCTGTGTATACCCTGTGTTGAAGGTCGTGTCTTTGCCATGTGAAATAAATGAGTACACACCATGTATTCAATACTACACGCCATGTAGTCCCTCCCCGCATATGTGTTACCCTCAAACCGTGTGTTGACCAATCAACGGTCGTCTGCCATGCTAGAGCCGTGTCCATACCATTTGAAATAAATGAGTACACGCCATGTAGACAATACTACACGTTGTGTAGTCCCTTCCTGCGTATGTGTTACCTTCAAACCGTGTGTTGACCGGTCAACGGCCGTGTTCCGTGTTGAAGGCCGTGTTGGAAGCCGCGTGGTGACCTTGTGAAATGGCTGAGTACATGTCGTGTACCATAAAGTACACGCCGTGTACTTTTTTTTCATGCCTATAAAAGGAGGGGTCCTCTCCTCCTTTTCAACTCACCCCTCTCCTCCCCATTCCTCTGAGCAGAGCTCTCCCAAGAGACTCGAAGGCTCTTTTTCTTCCATAACTTCTTCATCTGATCTTTGATTTACGATCCGTCAGTGGCCACGGGATCGTAATGATGAGGCAGAACTTCTGAGCTTGGATCTATTGTCTTTCCTTCGGCGTTTCCTTTCCAACTTCCACCCAAGGTGGTTTTTCTAGAATTTGACAGAAGTGGCAGACGTCGATGGACGTCTTTTAAAGTTGATCAGGGGGAGCATTGTGATTAGAACTTATTGAGGTAAGGATCTTGCCTTCGTCTCTCTAAATTGTGCATCATGCTGGGTGGGTATCATCTTGTTTTCATGAGAAACGGCTAAACCTTTAAACGAAGATAATAACTTGTTAAATAATGGGGATGGGGAAGGTTTTATGTTTATCTTTATATCCTGTGATATTATGTTGTGAATTGAATAGGCTTATGCCTACTGAAAATCACGGTCGTTGGGGGCCTTTGCTTGCACAATTAAATGTTGCCCTATCTTTCTATACCGTTTTTGTGAATGGAACATTGTTGAATGTGGAATTTTTTTAATCATGTAAAGTTGGCTGATTTAAAATCTGTAACCCTTGTGTGATCACCCCGGTTGAACAAAATGTAATAATGAACATGTGGGTGTTGTCTTTGATACGTGGCATGTGATGGGGGTGTTTTGTGGGTTTTTGTGGATCGGGTGAGCAGCGGGGCTGCGGTTGGCTTGGTTGTGGTTATGTTGGTTGGCAGTAGGGATGCAGGGATGGGCTTGAATGTGAATGAACTTTGGGTTGTTAATAATAAATAAAAAGTAAAATAGTTAACAAATGGTGGGGCATGGTAATGGAACGGTAATAATAATCAATGGGTTGTATGGTTAATACGAAGGACTTGGTTGTGTTGCTTATGTTTTCCTAACTTGATTTGTAGATGGTAGGGATATGCTTTACAAACAATTGTTGTGGTTGGTTGCGGATAGTTTCCCAGTACTTAGGGAACTAATAAACTAATTCTGTTGAAACATGAAAACATAAATGGGGTTGGGGTTATTTTTGGTATGCATACTTCATAGTGGCAGTGTCGAGGCACATGCTCAGTTCTCTGATTAGAAGCCATAGGTTGGGCTGAGTGTTTTATATATGTATATATATATATATCTGTATATTTATGTTTTATCACACCCCACCCATGTTGAGCACTTAGTGCCGAACACTCCCATTTCATGGGAGAGGGTTTTTTCCCCTTAGTTACTAGCTCCTTCCTGCTCCTTCTTTCCTAGGTTGTGATGGCTTGAGGCGACCTTACACCCAAGACTCTTTGGGTAGGTTTCTATTGGGGTGGTTTAGCCCAAGATTCTTCGAGCAGGTTTTACTATATCCCAAGAACCTTTTGGATGAGGCCCAGGTGTGTGCGGGCGGGATACGTGGTTGTGAGGCCCAAGTGTGTTCAGGCGGGATATGTGGTTGTGAGGCCCAGGTGTGTGCGGGCAGGATACATGGTTTGGAGGCCCAGGTGTGTACGGGCGGGAAGAGTGTGGTAGTGTCAGGATGTTCGCCATTAGGAATAGCAGCTAACTAGTGGAAAATGGTGTGGGTTACCCAATACTCTTGTTCTTATATACTACTACCTGTTGTTTGTGTTTTTGGTGAGTGTCGCTGGTGAGGTTGGGTGGATAGAATTCATTTCTAGGTTTCTTCTATTGTTCTCATGGGACATTAGAATGTCTCCCCAATTGTGCACGAGAGCTTTAGGTTTCCCAACTGAGTATACTTGTATGCTCACCCTACGTTTACTTTTAGGTTTCCAAGAGTACTACCAGGGTCGTGCAGGACCCTACTAGTCGGGACAGTTGGAGTTGTTGCAGTTGTTGTACTCTTGTTTCTTTTGGTATTTTACTTTTGATCTTTCTTGTACTTGTACCTTGTTTCAGAACTATTTAAACATGCATGTGGGATTGGTTTGGGTTTATTTCTATACACTTGTTCTTTTCCTTTTTGGTGGTTGACTTGTCCTATTTCCCAATCTTAAATAATAAAAAGGGTAATGCCTCTCATATTTGTGAAAACTCATGCCCTTTGTGCTAGTCGCCACCCCGTGGCCTACTGGAGGCAGGACTCGGGGGTCATTTTCTCTCTTTCACCATTGCCAGCTCAAGAGGGGCATCTTTGGTGGGAGGGGGTCGTGACATCTATAAATATATGGGATGTTACATCCTTGACCCCTTTTAGAAATTATGTCCCTGCAATTTTATTTACTTAAAAAATAAGTGGGGGTATTTCTCCCTCATAGAATTTTTATATTACCATGTTTCCACTTCAACCAAATGGATTTTTCAAAAAAAAATATTTACCTAATTAATCTCTTTATTCTACAACACTTGCTCTCTACGGTTAAGAATCTATACTGGTTGTTCCTTATAAGAAATATTCTCTTCCAACTAAACTACCTTTGGACTCAAAACATGAGATAGATTCATCATGTACTTTCTTAACATTGAAACATAAAAAAATATGTGTTTGGGATAAACTTGGGCGTAAATACACTCATTATAAAACTAATCAAACTTTCTTCCAAATTTTATGGGGTCCAATGAACCGTAGATTCAACTTCGCTTTATTACCAAAACACAACACACTCTTCCAAGGTGAAACTTTGAGAAATAAGTGATCACTTAAATCTAAAGAAAGATCCTTCTTCGGATTATCTACATAAATTTTATTCCTACTCTGAGCTGTCCTCAAGAGCTTCTGAATCAACTGATCTTTATCTGCCATATCTTGTACCAATTCTAGTCCCATCAACTTCCTTTCACCTCCTTTATCCCAAATATCTGGAGTTAGACACTGCTTCCCATATAATAACTCAAATTATACCATCTGTATATAGGAATGAAAACTTTTATTATAAGAAAACTCAACCAGAGAATGATTTTGATCCCAACACCCTTAGTAATCCATCGAATAATCACATAGCATATCTTATAATGTCTGAATTGTTCATTCTGACTGTCCATTTGATTGAGGATGAAAGTTGTACTAAAATTTAATTCAGTACCCAATGACATCTGAAGGCCTTTCCAAAAGTTAGAAGTAAACCTGGGATCACAATCGGATATATGGATAGGGGAACACCATGTAACCTTACTATCTCTCTAATATAAAATCAAGAAAGTTGATCTAGAGATAAAGTATCTCAAATAGGAAGAAAAAGAGAAGATTTAGTCAATCGATCAATAATAACCTAGATTGCATTATTACCTCCAGATGTCTTTGGTAATCCCACAATGAAGTCCATGGATATATTTTCCCATTTCTAATCTGGCACTGGAAAAGGTTGAAGCATCCCCTTCGGCAACTATCGTTCTACTTTCACCTATTGAAAAGTCAAAAATTTCATGGTAAATTCAGTAATATCTCTTTTCATTCCATCCCATCAGTAAAACTTTTGATGGTCTCTGTACATCTTAGTGCTTTCTGGATGAAATGAAAATGCAGAACTATGAGCTTTACACAAAAAATATTTCTTCAAATATGAATCAAAAGGCATATATAATCTCTTTCCAAATCTCAAAAAACAATATTTGTCAATGTTAAATTCAGGAAACTTACCCTTCTAAACCAATTCTATCATTTTTTGAAACTCACTGTCTTCCTTCTGTGATTGCTTAATTCTATCTGATAGAGATGATTTCACGGACACATAAAAAACAGATGAATTTTTTACACCAACAACTTCCAAACCAAAATTCATCAAATCATTAACTAATGGATCTTTTTCCAAATGTACCATGGTTAATGTAGCATTACTTTTTAGACTTAAAGTATCTGTAGATTTATTTTCTTTTCCTAGATGGTAATGAATCATGCAGTCATAATCCTTGATTAATTCCATTCATCTCCTATGTCTCATGTTCAATTATTTCTAAGTGAATATATACTTCAAAATTTTGTGATCAGTATATATTTCACACTTTTCACCATACAAATTATTCCCCTAAATCTTTAATGAAAAAAAAATAGTAGCTAATTCGAAATCATGTGTACCGTAATTTAATTCATGAGGTTTTAACTAACGTGAAACATAAGTAATTACTTGATCATTCTATGTTAGGACACAACCAATTCCTTTCAATGATGCATCACTGTAGATAACAATTTCCCTATTCCAATAATGTATGGCCAAAACTAGAGCATTTCCCAATATTCTTTTCAATTCCTGAAAATAGTAATCACATTCTTTTGTCTAGATGAACTTAACTCCCTTATGTTTTAACTTAGTTAGTGGGCCAGATAACCAAAAAAAATTCAACAAACCTTCGATAATAACCCACTAATCCAAAAAAACTATTAATTTCTATTATATTGGTTGGTCATGGCCATTATTAAACAACTTATGTTTTAGAAGGATCAAGAGTTATTCCATCTTTAGAAATGATATTACAAAGAAAAAAATCAACTAAAATTCACTTTTACTAAACTTTCCATATAGTTTCTTTTCTTTTAATGTTTTCAAAACAATACTTGAGTGACTTTCATGTTCCTCCCAACTTTTAGAATATACTAAAATATCATCTACAAAAACAACGAAAAATTGATCCAGAAACTGATGAAAGACCCCATTCATGAGATTTATAAATACAGTTGGTGCATTAGATAAACCAAAGGGAATAACTACAAACTCATAATGCCCATATCTCGTTCGGAACACTATCCTTGGAATTTCATCCAACTTCACCTTCAATTGATGGTACCCGGACCTCGAATCAATCTTCGAAAAATACTGAACTCCATAGAGCTGATAAAAAGATTCATCAATATAAGGTTAAGGATACTTGTTCTTAATAGTGAAGTTATTCAAGGCTTTGTAATCAATAGATAGTCCCATAGAACCATCTTTTGTTTTCACAAATAAAACTAAAGCACCCCATGGTGAAGTGCTAGGTCGAATGAAAACTTTATCAAGTAATTCATGCAACTATTTTTTCAATTCCACCAGTTCAACTTGATCTATTTGATAAGGGGGTTTAGAAATAGGCTTTGCATTAGGAACTAAATCAATAGTAAATTCAACCTCTCAATTAGGAACAATACCAGGCAATTCATCTAGAAAAAAATATGTAAACTCTTTCACTATTGGAATGCCACTAATTAAAACTCTTTCTTTCTTTTCAACAACTTGATCCAGATAACTTTCACTGCCATCTTTAATCAATATTTTAGATTCTTTGTATGTTATCAATGGTATAAAATCATTGAATAAAACTTTCTTGGATTTGAAATATATTTTATCCTGATAAACTGAAAGCCAATCCATACCCAAAATGATATCAAATTACAGTATGGGAAGTTCTATAAGATTTGCAGGAAGCGTTATCCCACTAATGATAATAGGAAGATTCCTATAAATCTTGGTTGCTTTAATAATTCCATCTGGAATCTTTACCAAAAGTTCCATATCACATTCATGAGGTGTTATTTCCAATTTAGTTGCAAAGCTCTCAGAAATGAGTGGATGTGAAGATCTATAGTCAAATACATTATTAGAATGTTTTTAAAAAACCTCTAACATACCGATCACCACTTCATTTGATGGTCCCACATCAACTGTAGTAGTAGCAAATGATTTTTCCATGTCCTTCTACTTCTGATCATACTGGTTTCCACCCTGTGTAATCAACTTTGGACACACATTGGCATAATGTCATATCTCATTGCAACAAAAACATATTACCACTGGTTTTTCATTTCCTACCTAATCATCTTCCTTATAGTTACAAACAATATGACCAGTCTTACCACATTGGAGGCACTTCCCGAACATTGAGAGGCATTCTCTAAGATGCTTTTTACCACACTTCTCACAAGTTAGAAATTTTGTTTTCATACCTTCAGGCTTCTTTGATGGATTCATTCTCATTGCCTACCCACTGGATCGCTTCTTTTGTTTGCTCTCATAGAACACATGATCATCAGAAAACTCAATTTCTACCTTCTCAACACATCAGACAAGTTTCTCATAGCTTTTGAACTCACACTAAGGGAAAAATGACTATTTGTGACGGGTTATTTGTGAAAGGTCAAGGGCCTGTCGCAAATAACCTGTCGAAAGGGGTTATTTTCAATGGGCGAATTACCTCGTCGCAAATAACCATTATTTGCAACGGGGCACTTACTGCCTGTCGCAAAAGGTTTGGCATGAAATATGAGCGAAACCGCGGGTAAGGGTATTTGCGATGAGTTCTTATTCCCATTGCAAATAACCGGTGGTGGTTTTTAGTATTTGTGATGGGATACTTTCCCCGCCAAAAATACTTTGTTGGAAGATACTATTTGCGATGGGGCTCATCGCAAATAAATTTTTAACCGTCGATTGTAATTAATGTGGGTAGAGTCATTTGCGATGGGTCCCGTCGCAAATGCCACCTTTTGTGATGGGTAACCCGTTGCAAATACCCCCGTCACAAATAGTCTAACCTATATATACCCCTATCCATTTTTCCTCTCATTTCACTCTTTACTCAACTTCTCTCTCTATCTCTACTAAAAAAAATTCTTCTAAAAAATTTCGTAGTTTAAACTTTTAAATCAGAGCATTATTTACGACTTCAATACTCGAAAAGCTTCAGTTTCAAAGTATTTTTCTATTTTTTTATAGTTTCGTAAATTTGTTTTATTTTAAATTATTTATAATTTTTGTTAATTAGATGTAAATTAATTAATTTTGAATTAGAAATTTGTTTTTCAGTATATATTTTTATGCATAGTTATATCTAAGTGTTAATTAGCAATAAATTGTAATAATTAATAATAATTTTAAATAATTTGTAATAATTAGTAATAACTAGTATTAATTAGTAATAACTAGTAATAAATTGTATTAATTAGTAATAAATTGTATTAATTAGAAATAATTAGAAATAATTTGTGGTAATTAGAAATAAATTGTAATAATTAGTAATAAATAGTAATAAATAGTAATAAATAGTGATAAATAGTAATAAATAGTAATAAATAGTAATAAATAGTAATCAACAGTAATAAACAGTAATAAATAGTAATAGTTAGTAATAATTTGTAAAAAGAAGTAATAAATAGTAATAAATAGTAATAATTAGTAATAATTAGTAGTAAATAGTAGTAATTAGTACTAATTAGTAATAAATAGTAATAATTAGTAATAATTTAGATTAATTGGTAATAATTAGGATTAATTCGTAATAAATAGTAATAAATTTTAATAATTAGAAATAAATTGTAATAATTTGTAACAATTAGCAATAAATTGTAATAAATACTAATAACAAGTAATAAAAAGTAATAATTAGTAATAATTTGTAATAATTTGTAATAATTAGTAATAATTAGTAATAATAAGTATTAAATATTATTAAATAGTTTTAAATAGTAATAATTAAAATTAAATAGTAATAATTAGTATTAATTAGTATTAATTAGTATTAATTTTTATTAATTTTTATTAATTTTTATTAATTAGTATTAACTGGAAATAATAAGTAATAATTAGTAATAATTAAAAATAATTGGTAATAATTAGTAATAAATGGTAATAAATGGTAATAAATGGTAATAAATAGTAATAAATAGTATTAATTAGTAATAATTAGTAATAATTAGTAATAATTAGAAATTTGGTTACAACTAGTAACAATTAGCAATAATTAGTAATAATTAGTAATAATTAGTAATAAATAGTAATAATTAGTAATAATTAGTAATAAATCGTAATAAATTGTAATAAATGGTAATAAATAGTAATAATTAGGAATAATTAGGAATAATTGGAAATAATTAGGAATAATTAGGAATAATTAGTAATAATTAGTAATAATTAGTAATAATTAGTAATAATTAGTAATAATTAGTAATAATTAGTAATAATTAATTATAATCAGGAATAATTAGAAATATTTAGAAATATTTAGCAATATTTAGCAATAATTAACATTAATTATCAATAATTAGCAATAATTAGGATTAATTTGCATTAATTAGCAATAATTAGAAATAATTAGGATTAATTGGGATTAATTAGGATTAATTAGGAATAATTAGGATTGATTGGGATTAATTAGGAATAATTAGGAATATCTAGAAATAATTTGGAATATTTAGGAATAATTTGGATTAATTAAGAATAATTGTGATTAATTGGGAATAATTGTGAATAATTAGGATTAATTCGGATTAATTAGGATTAATTCGGATTAATTAGGGTTAATTATGATTAATTAGTAATAATTAGTAATAAATCATAATAAATTCAAGTACATTGATAAACAAGCACAATTTCTAGCAGATTGGTGGCATTTCTTTTGATTGATGCCTCGCATCCTTACAAAATTTTTCCACTAAAATAAATATGAGAAATCTATTTGGATATACATCAGATCAGATTTTTCATAGTTATTTAAGTCGGAGAAAGTTTCAAGGCGGTGAGCTGTTGGAAAAAAGAGGCTCTTTTGCTCGAAGAATTATCCCCTCGAAACTTTCTACTACTAAAATCACTATGAATAGCCTGCTCTCACGTATGAATATTTATTTTTGTATGCATGATAGAATGGAGAGCAGTGCGGTGAATCCTCCATACTCTCTATCCTCGTGCATATAAAAATGGATATGCGTACGTTGAAGCAGACTTTTCATAGTGATTTTAGTCATAGAATGTTCCAAGGGGATGAGTCGTTAAGCAAAAGAGCTATTACCAATCCATTGGAAATTATGCCACTGGTAATTAAGAATAATTAGTAAAAATACCTAAAATTAATTATAATTAGTGGTAATTAGTAAGAAAATTACAAATGAGCGTAGATTAGTATAAAAGCTTAAAAATAATATAAATAACTATAAAATAATTGAAATTATTATAAGTTGCTAGACAAGAGATTATAATTGTCTTATCTTTTTTGGATAGTGTTTATCTTATATCTAATTATAAAAAATAACTATTTATTATATATTTTTTAGAAAAATATGGAATGAGGAAGTTGATAATAGTCATTATTAGATGATCATACTTGGATAACTCTGAGCAAGAATCCAAATGGTTTGGGTTTAAATCATGTATATATTGAGGGTGTTCAAGATTTCTTATCATTTTCATCATTGAAACCAAAATTTGTTTTAGAAGATACAATTAAGTGTCCTTGTAAAAAATGTGCTCTAAGGATGTATGGAACATTTGACAATGTTAGAGGTCATTTATTGCATTTTGGTTTTCTACCAGATAATGTTTTTTGGTATCAATATAGTGAATGCAGTTCTAGAGAAGATATTAATAATTTGGTTCCAGATCCATCATGATTTCGAAATTTAGTACATGATGTGGCAGGTCTGTCTGTTCAACAAACTGAAACTTAGGATGATATTGATTTAACTCTTGAGTTAGAACTATCTCATTTATATGAGTTGTTTAGGTCCGTTGAGAATGCCTTATATCCTCGTTGAAAGATAATAAAGTGTAAACAAGTTGTAAAATTTATGGCCATTAAATCAGATAATGGAATTTAAAATAGTTATTTTGAATAGATATTCTCTTTGTTAAAAACACTGCTACCTAAAGGAAATGTATTTTCTGCAAATTTTAATGAGAGTAAGAGGCCGGTTCGTAATCTGGGTCTTGGTTATCAGAAGATTCATGCATGTTCAAATGGCTACGTCATATATTATGGTGAAAATGATTTGTTTGACAGTTTTCCTACATATGGACAATCAAGGTATAAAGAATCTCAACCAGGGAAGTCTGGATTTGTTCATGTAAACCAATTGAAATATTTCCTACTCACACTGAGATAGTGGTGTTTATTTATGTCTCAAAACACAACATCATTAATGACATGGCACAAAACAAACATTTCAACCAGTAAAAGATTAAATTATCCCTATAATGGTGATTTATATAAAAATTTTGACCAAGTTCATCCATCGTTTTCTTTAGATGTCTGAAACATGTGATTGGTTCTTTCTACTGATGTTTTCTATCCATTTGGTTCTTATGGTAGTCAGTATTCATGTTGTCATATCTTTATAACTCCGTATAATTTACCTCCATGGATTTTGATGAAGGATCTATATATCTTTTTGACCTTATTAATTTCAGGTTATCTGAAAAAGAATAACAATGTTTATTTGAAACCATTGATTGATGAGTTGAATTCATTGTGGAGTAATAGTGTAATTACATATGATGTTGCTATGAAACAAACCATTCTATTTAAATCTATATTGATGTGAACAATTAGTGACTTCCCAACATATGGAATGTTATTTGGATGGAGTAGACATGGTCTAAAATCATGTCTATACTGAATGAGAGATAACAAAGCATTTATGCTCGTCAATGGAAAATACCTTGTTTTTTCAACTTTTATCGCATATTTATTCCAACCAATCATCCTTTTAGAATAAAAAAATATCATTTCAGAAAAGGAATAGTTGAAAAAGATGGTCATACAATAATAATCTCATGTATAGAGTTGAAATCAATTGTTTCTTCATTACCTCCCATCATATTTAGACCAACAATAAACAAACAGAAAATTGATGGGTTTGGAAAAGAGCACAATTGGATAAAAAATAATTTTTTGTGATTTTCCATATTGGTATGATTTTTTGTTCCCTTGCATGTTTCATATGATGCATATTGAGAATAATTTTTTCGATAATTTATTTCATACAATTATGGATACTCCAGGAATGACCAAAGATAATGTAAAGGAATGATTAGATCTTGCCAAAATTTTCAAGAGACCAGAACTTAAACTGTTTAAAATGTTATATCATAGAAGTTAATGAAGACAAAAGCATATTATACACTATCCAAAAATATTCTCTTATTATTTTGTCAGTGGATTATAGATTTGAGACTTTCAGATGGTTATGTTTCTAATTTGGGTAGATGTGTTAGAAATGGTCATATTACTAGATAAAAAAGTCATGACTATCATGTTTTAATGGAAAGAATTATGCCAATTGTATTAAGAGGAATTGTTAAATATTATGATTTGGGATGCACTTATAAACATATCATATTTTTTGAGATAGTTTTGCATCAACAACAGACTATAATTCTATAAGAAAAATACAAGAAGATGTCATTTTAATTTTATGTAAACTGGAAAAAATCATCACACCGGGTTTGTTTGACTCAATGGAACATTTGATATTACATTTTCCTCATGAAATAAAATGTGGAGGTATGGTATAGTTCTGATGGATGTACCCATTTGAGAGATGCATGCAGAAATTAAAAAAAGTTACATAACAAAGCATCAGTTGAAGGCTCAATTGTATAAGCTTATTTTCAAGAGGAAATTTCTTTTTTATGCTCTCATTACTTTCAATCTAAATATCCTTTAATACACGAATTCATGATCTGTAATGAGGGAAATGTGGATTATGATATGATCAATCAATTATAAGTTTTAATCAACCCAAACTTGGCTTTGGTGGAGTTCATGAATGATGTATTTCAGATTATGAACATCATAGAGCTTGTACATATATTCTATTCAACTATGAAGAAATTACACCATTGTCACTATAAGTGCTCCTATTACTTATTCTATAATTTTTATAAAAATGCATTAATGTTATTTTATTTGTAGATTATATAATAATAATATCAAGAAACATTTTCCACAATTACCATAGTTTCTATTGAAGAACGGCGTCAAAAAAAATTCTTCTGGTTTCAAATACTAGTAATAAATTGTTTTTTATTTCACATAAAATATAAATTTAATACTTGTTATAGTAATAATTCTTTTACAACTTTTTAGGTATCTCAAGATGCTGAATTGATAATCAGTTGTTTTTATTGAGTAACCCACCATTTAAAATGGTTAAATCTTATAACGAATATGTGGTGAATGGTTTTCAATTTCATACATGTGCATATGGGGAATCACACAAATAATGAATAGTGATTTTTTCTTGAGAGTATCACATCATATAGAAACTAAAGTTGACTTTTACAGCATGTTGGAAAAAATAATTAAACAGTGTTATTTGGGACAAAATTACATAACGATGCTTAAATGTCAGTGGATGGATACTGAGAGAGAACCGCATGTTCATCTGATCCATGGAATCGTTTTTATTAAATATAAAAGTCTTATTATAGTAAATGAACCATTTTTATTGGATCATCAGGCATATAAATTTTTTTATAAAAATTACTATGTTATTTAAATAGAGTTGGGTGATTGGTGGAGCATAATAAAAATTAAATCTCAAGAGAATCAGTTTACTGAAAGTGAATGTGGTTCCACTAAAATGAAAGGAATTTAAATTTTTCAAGATATAGATCTGAATCCATATTTTTATAGAAGAGACAGGAATATCATTGATGACACCCCACAGTTAAGAGTTAATGGTGATGATGATTTTAATAATGTTATAACTAAATTTGAAATGAAAATAGATGATGAAACTGAAACTAATATGGAAATTGATGATGTTGAGGAGGAATATGAAGACATTGACATCAACAACCATGAAGATGAGGATGAAGATGGACATTGACACAGTAATATTCTAGTTATAATCATATATAATATATATCTATATATAATAGTTTTTTTCAACATTTTTCTAATAATAATCATTTCGTGTTTCAGATGGATGATGATCTGTATTGTATGTTACTAGAGGCTAATCTAACTTTAGATGATCTAGAGGTCAGATCAGCCAACCCTCAGACTGTTGACAGTTCAAGGGGAACTCGAAGGGGGAATGGTCTTGCTCGACTAATGATTCATGGCCCTATACTCGAGTGACGCCCACATCTTGGGTTCGATCTACGCACATAGAGGTATGTTTAACTATGACTTTTAGTTAGTTTTAATTAATTTATTTATACTCTAATTTTTTGATTAATTATTCTTTTTTCAACATATTTATACATATAACTATTGGATAGGGGAGCGTTATATTGTGCAATTATGTTTTTGATGTATATGTTTCATGGGATCAGATTCCCATTGATGTTCAGCAGTGCATGTTCAAGCATTTCCTAGTACATAAATAAATCATATTTAGTTTGAAAATTAATTTAACTAATAACTTTATATAATAAATTATTTGTAGGGTTTATGGTATCCCATTGAGGAGAGCATGTGTGAGGCTATTTGGAAGGCATCATATGGAGCTATGCATCCATGTTGCACTCATTTTTTCACAATTTGAAAAGGAAATCAATGGAGAAAGTAGGAGTGCAGGAGTTTGATGAGACATGTTGCGTCCACTAAGCTAATTATATTTCATCTCAAGTTTGGGATGGATTATGTACACACTTGTTGAGTATGCAATTTCATAGTAGATCATCAGTAGGTCGGAAAAATCAGGGGAGACAAGAGGTGACACATTGAGATGCTATTCGTACATTCAGTACATATAGGGATCATATGGATAATATATTTTTTTAAATATTGAATATAACTTTAAATGTAAATAGTTTATTTTATATTCATATAGGCAGTCACACAGCCTGATATTACAGAGTATGGTGTTTACAGGAGGATATATAGTGATCTATCCACTAGGGAGATTAAAGGTGCTCATAAGCATCAAATTGGGGTCAGTATAAGTTTTATTAGAGTATTAAATTTAACTATAAATTATATTTTAAATATTTTAATTTTAAATTTCAATTGAAGGAGTCATATAAGGTTGAAACCTCTTAGATAGATGTTGAGATTCATGCTGAGGTAGATGGTCAGACCAGTGCCCCTTGATTTGATGAGGTAACATGGATGTCGGTGACCGAGTATGGCTTCGAGAAAGGCTGATTTGTTGGTATCGGCTCTCAAGTGACCCCTGGGGGTTTTTATGGCACCTTTGTGATGTCGGAGTTTATCTTGAGAGGAGCTCACAAAGATTCATCATCATCTCATGCACAGTATCAGGAGCAGCTGCAAGCTCAGAGTGAGATTATAGAGATTATGCATAGGGATTGGGAGGAGATGTGTCGGTGGCAGCAGCAGAAGCAGGAAGAGTTCCTACGACTGCAGCTGCAGCAGCAGTAAATGTAGGATGAGATGCATCGATGGAAGCAAGAGTAGGATTCGGAGAAAATGGAGTACATGCGACGTCTGACTTGCAATTTTGGGATGGAGTTCCCTCCACCATCTCCTCCAGCTCCTCCATAAGACCATCCCCCTGAACAATGATGTATTTTTATTTTATGATGAAACATTTGAATTTATTTATTTTTTTGTAATATTAACTATTTAAAGATTTAAATAATGTGTTTTTTATATTGTCTCTAAAATTACAGTTTTTTATTAATTTTTTATTATATTTATTATTTTATTAATTAATATATTTTTATATTTTTGTGAATACTCAGGTTTTCATTATATTAATAATAATATTATTTCATTAATATTAATAATTATATAATTATATTAATTAATTATTTTATAATTAATTTTATTTTACAAATAAAAATATTATTATTTAATTTACATTAATATTATATTATATTTATTATTTTATAAATAATTTTATTCTATTAATATTAATATTATGATTTTATTTATATTAATATTATATTATTTTTAATATTATTTTATTTTTTAATTAATTTTAAAAAAAAATAACTATTTGTGACGGTTTGTCGCAAAAGGGTTTTTTTTATATTTTGAGAGGTAATTATGACGATCTATCACAACAAAGTACAAACTAGGAAACTATTTGTGACAGGTCATTGGTACATTGCACATACTATGTTTTTGTAATGGTCTATCACAAAAACTAATATTTGCGACGCTATTTTCCGAAATGGGTCATTTGCAATGGGACCCCGTCGCAGAAGACTCTTTGTGACGGGATCCCATTGCAAATTACCCATCACATTAATCCATTTCTTCAGTAGTGTCATGATAAGCTAGTGCCATTCAATATTTTGGATTCAATCCTGAGTAAAACTGATTTATCTTACTATCAACATCCCAGATAAAATTTTGGATGTACCTTGAAAAACATGTGAAATTTTCTTCATATGCAGCCACAAAATCTTCCTCCTTTTGTCTCAATTCCAAGAATTTATTTTCTATCCTAATTTGAATAGTCTTAGGAAAATATTTCTCAAAGAAGTTATTCTTAAATTCATCCCATTCCATGGTATTGATCACTTCACTTCCTCTGATATTTTTAACCGTTGACCACCACCGATTGGCTTCATCTTCAAAACAATAAATAGTAATACTAACCTTTTGATTTTCTGAACACTACTCCGACCATCTCATGATGTTGATTTGGAAGGTTATTTTCCTCTGTATTTCTTCCCAGCACAGTTTCCCCATTTCCTTTGTGGAAAAAAATTCTGAACAAACATATCTTAGATGAAGAAACATGGTAATATTCAAATGCTATATCATTTTAATTTGACCTTAAAGTAAAAAATATTTTATGGATATTCTATAAACAATATTAGAACTCCTAAAGTTATCTAAACTGTCCTTTGATACCAACTATAAGGCTTCAGCCTTAAACATTACTTAATCGTGAGATAAGTCAATAATTTGAATTTTAATCACATTAAAGATATTTTCAGGTTTAGATATGTAAAGAATTAGGACATAACTTAAACATATCAACTTTATTATTAAAAAGTATCCACTTATACTCAATATCCATTTTTTCATAAAAAAAAAATAAAACAAAACATGTTTTCATTTCACACTTAAACATCATAACTTTTCCATGATCCCATACTTGACTCTATTATCCTTTAAATCCTATGAAAAATATTTCAAAACATGGGATGATCATTAAAATATCAGTAAGGGATACACAAAGAAGGAAAAATGTTAGCATTGTGAAAATATGTAAACCATGAATATATTATCATAAAGTAATATCTTTCACCTTTATGAAGTAGTAAATACTCTTCACTGAATATAAGCTCATTACATTCCCCTTTATAACTAAAAGATTATCATAAAACCCATAAAAAAACACATAATTTATAAAAGGTTACTTAAGACATAATCATACTTAAATGGAATAACCATACAGTCGACTTTCACACATATCATTCTCACAAATGGAATATCCATATGTCCGACTTCCATACCCAATGCATTGGAGGTAATTATGTAACCATTTGTCCTTGGTTTATCACAGAACCATACATATTTAATTTATCATGTAACCACCTATCTTTGGTTTATCACTTAACCACCAATCAAATGTCCAAGTACCATTATATAATCATAAAACATAAATGATTGCATTTATCAACATTTCACTCATAAATTTTCATTTTCAATCACAAGAAATTATTTAAAGATATTGAAAGATTTAATTCACTTTCAAAACCATTTTCAATACCAAAACACCCAAAAATGTAATAATATATTTCTTTTCCTTTTAATAAAAACATTAAATCTTATATAGGATGCCAAATATCAAATAACGGTTTCGGTGGTAAAGAGGTCGTTGTCATCGCATACGTTAAAACATTCCTATTTTCATTTAGTAAAATTCTTCATATAAAAATATTCCTTTTGAATTAAATTAAAAGTAAAATGGGTTTATTATACACCGTATAAATAAGATCATTTATAAGTTAAAATATGCCTCAATGAAAGGATATTGAGACGAAGTCCCTTACCTTGAGCCTGACTCATCACGTACAATCATTATGTTCTTGAATAATAAATTTAGGTTAATTTATACTTGTTTGAGAACCTTTTAAAATTTATTATTCCTTTTATATCACTTATTACCATCTCATAAAAATTACATAATTATTTAAGTTCATATTGGACATTTTGTCGATATTCGGTACTTGAGTCGAAAATAAACTTTTAGAACTTTTTTTTATGTAAATTTTCCATGTAGTCAAAATTCCATATTCATAATATTATTCATGATTTAAATACCATATATATCAAGTATATATGTATTTATAATATCTATAATATTTGGAGATAAGAAATGAAATTCACCATTCATGAAGACGGTAGGTCGTATGTACGCATGACTGCTACTTCCATTCATTTGTCATATTAAAGGAATAAAAAATAAATTACACATAGGTATATTATAATTATAGTATAATATCTAAGTTATATATGTTATATAAGTCCATTTATGGCATGAAAGAGTCATATCACTTTGAGTGGGCGGTAGTCCACACTTCCTCAAATGAAATTATCGTATTTACACATTATGGAAAGAATAAAGGTATGTTATAATATAAATTACAGAATAAAGGAGAAAATATAAATATAATATATTTAATATATAAATAAAATTCCACCATAATTTCCACCATGAGATTTGGTAGGATAAAATTGAACAATCATTATTTCGTGAGGCAGTAGTTCGTCATACACAGAAATAGTATGTTTGATATCCATTAGATGGAGTTGCGTATAATTGTAGGTCAAAACCTTAGAATAAAAACATACTAGTATATTTATTATACTATTTTTTTATAAAATAAATTAATAAAAAAAGTTTAGGGGTTGAATAAGGAAAAAAAAATAAATGAAAGGAACTTGGGAGAAGATGTTACCTCTAAATCGGGTAACTCTTTTTGATTAGAGCCAAAATGCTTTCTTTAATTTCCTTCTACCCTGGATAAGGATTATAAGTGGAAGGGAGAAATTTTGATATCTTATTTGAGAATAATTTTGATGAGGCAATGGGCTTGAGAGGTGTGAGTTAGTGGGTAGACGGGGTGGCCTTTTATAAGAGGGAGAGGGTCACTTTAAGAAAGTCTTGAAATATTATTTTATTTTAAATTTATTTTCATATTATAATAGCTCCAAAGTGATATATTTCTAGTATAAGATGATTTTGGGTATAAATCCTCTCAACCAATAGGTTTTATATAATTTTAGTTCACAAACTTAACCTTATCTTTCGGCTTTAACCCTTAGTTAAATAAATTAACTCTTGCCCTGTCTTTTTATATTTTTACACTATATGGTTAATATGATTGCTATAAAATGACAAGAGAACCTCAAGTGTATAATTAATGAACTTTTTAACATTATATAAGTTATTTGGACGAATATTATATTTTTATGACTATTATATAATTTAATAAAATAGTATTTGTTTTAAAAACTCATTTATGTCAATTTTGACATTATTTAGTAATTGATTTTTTTTAAATTCATAACAACTTGATTCATTAGAAAAAAATAAATTAACTAAAATATAACATGTTATAGTCATCTATAAAATTCATTTATGGCATAAAAAGTTTCAAATTATGTTTATTTTAATATTTATAATATTATTTAGTTGAATCTTTCATTAATAATGTAATCACTACATCATCATTGTGTCATAAACATATTTATTTATTTAATGTCTAAAAATTATAAATAAAATACCATGATGTAGGAAATATTTTTATATTTATAATGAATATTTATTTTCAAATATATCAGCTATATAACCCTATGTTAAAAAAATTTAGTAAAAAGATACATGTTTATGTTATATTTCTCCTTACTCTAAATTAATTATTGTAACATGTCATTGTCACGCCCAAGTGGCTCCCAAATGTAGAAAGTTCTGCCTAAGGATTTATTTGGTCACCAATGACTTATAAAATAATATTACTACATGTGTTAACGTAGTTTTATATTATTATAATATTATTTTTACCCTTATTTACCTAATTTACCCTTTAACTGTGGTAAATAAAAATAATTACTAAATTTACTATACAAAATAAAAGGTACCTATTTACTTAATTTGGACCCTATTATTATAAATAAGGAATCCATTTTTCCAAATTAAAAACACATAACTTTCATTAATTAATTTAAAATTAATTTTTTTTGTCCAAACCAGAAAGTGGGTTTTTTTAAGAAGTAAAAACTTTCAAAAGATTAACATGTGTTTATGTCCAATTTAAATGTGAAATTACTTACAATGAAAAAAATTGGATTAAATTATAAAAACATAATCCAAATATACATTAAAACTAATTCAAATGAGAATCTATCAATACAAATATATTAGATGAAAAGGGAGTTTTAAATTAAAAATGTAGTATTTTTTACTATTCATTAAAACATGAATTTTATCAGAAAAATACCAAAATTTCAACCAAAGTAGATTTTTGTGAAATAATTCAAAATAAGAAGTTTATTATTTCTAATAGAATATATAAAAGTGGAAAAGATATATTTAAAAATGGTTCGTCATTAAAATAAGGCAAAATGACCTTTTAAAAATATTAGAGTACTCTATGCTTAAAATTTGATTCATTCTCATGTTAAGCCTCTAAAATTTATTTGATAAATGTAAAAACATTTAGAAAAAATGTGTAATAATATTTTAGTTATTTTTGTTTGTTCCTTCTAATACAATAGTTAGGCGTTTACTACTATTTAAAATAATAATAATAATAATGTATTATTTTTCGGTATAACTTAGTGTTGTGTGCAACGTAATATTTTAGAGAAACTCATTGTTGTGTATCGAGTACACTATCAGAAAAAGAGTCCTATTTAATGTAAAATCAATATCTTATTTTTAAATATTAATAAATATAAAAAGTTATTGTTCTATAAATACCTAGGATGTTACATCTACCTTTCCATATTGACCATTCTCATTGATTCATTATTGCTTGTACTATATTTTTATCTTACTGAGAATTTGAGATCACCCTTATCATGTTTTTTCCCCAGGAATCCAAGAATCATTATATGAATGATATGAAGGAATATACTATATGTATTAGAGTTTTACTTGAATTTTTTTATTTGTTTAGAAGAAGAAAATTATGTTGTAATTAGTGTATACATTTGTAATAAAATTCTCATTTATTTATATAGTTTTCCAAGACTGATAAATTGATCAGTCCTTTAAGGATTTATTCCTTATAATCATGGAAATTTAATTAATATAAGACACCATATAAGGGATATCTAGGGATGTGTCATTAAATTTACATTGAATTTTTTCCAACACATCCTAAAATCCTATAAAATAATGTGACATTCACTTTGTATTTTTTATGGAATAATAATTTGTTTGTTAAATTTGAAATCATATAAGTTAAAATACACTCCAATAATCCTCTTAAACACTATATTCTCTTCAAAATATCTCTCTAAGATACAAGAAATTTTTGGTGTTATATAATAATATGTAGTATGGATATTTAAGAAAAAAAATATTACACTGATGTTTGATATGGTATTCTATGTGATTGGAAAAAATTTCAGTAAAATAATATAATACTTTTAAATAATCCATTTATGGTGGTGAAATATCAATATCAATTCCATATATTTTAACAAATATATATATAAAAAAATTTATACATGATATAACATTTTCTATCCTAGTATACTTCTCAAGCATGTTCTAGAGTCTAATGAATCATAAATCGTGTGTATTGAATTCATTATCTTATATTTTTCATAACAAAACTTTTTTAACAAAATACTACTCATATTATACAATAGAAATAATATGACTATATATATCATTTAATAATATCCATCTAAGTTTGATATATATTCCTTTAAATTTAAATAATTACTGTTGAAACTCTTTTCTTCAACGCTTGAATTCAAACTACAAGATTTAGAAATTCCTCCCATGATTCTGAACTCCTTCTTACATACAATATTTTTAAATTATATATTTTATATCACATATTGAAAAAGGAGAATTAATTTATATAACAGTTGAATCACCCTTATGTATTTTTTGATTCTATTATTGTATTTTTTGTCAATAATAATTGTATAATGTGGAATTCAATGTATGATATGTGAATATGGGTGATATATTAGATAATCTACCCATTACATGGAGATTGAAGGTACTACCTATAAGCTATTGATAAAAAATGATTGAATATTCTTCCTTAGAATATCTAGTAGGACAATATATAAAATAAGAGCAAAAATTAGACGATTGTATGTGTTTTTATTCATAAAATAACATGAAATGAACTAAAGGAGTAGTTTTAGTACTATTTTGAAAATTTATTGTAGATTAAGTATTGGATATATTGAACATCCTCAAGAGATATCATAACCAATGTTAAAAGGATGTCTGATTGATGATTTTAAAGATCCAAGAGTTTAGATAATTCCAGCCTAGTGTATAATTGGAGATATCTACTGAAATTACAATGGAACCACACCTAGATAATGTTTAAGTATAACTAGAGTTTTTATAAGTATTTAAGTCCCTATTAATAATCTATATATAGGTTTTTTAATATTCTATAAGTGATTAAGAACTGATTTGGGGAGATTTACAAAATTCTATAGATTCCAAAAGGTGTTTCAGAATTTTTATAAGTAAATTATAAAGGATTGAGGTAGCTTAAAGGATCAATAGTCTTGATTAAGGAAATTATGTTTTTTTAGTAAGACTATATTGTGTGGTTGATCCACTGACTTGCATTCAGTCGATGTTTTTATGTTCATTTGATTGACCTGATGAAAATTTATGTGGTTGATTATCATACTTGCATTCAATATACTAACCACGTAGTTTTTCATTTAGTCGATCCATCCATAGTTAGTAATATCAACATGCGGTCGACTGACATATGATTTATTTTCTATTCATACCACATAGTTGTTCTAAATGGTCAAGTGGTTGATCCACCTCAAGGTCGCTTGTATTCTTTCATGTTCGATATATCCAATACTTAGTGAAATAAATTAAAAGTTGTAAAGTGAAAATGAAGTATTCCATATTTAATTATATAAAAATTTTATTATAATAGTATTATACAAGGATTGTTCATAATTAATTAAAACATTAAAAAATATTAGTGCGTTATTAAAGCATTATGAATATATAATAGGATGTTGATTCATAGAGAAAAAGGATCAATATGTTTTAAAATTCTTGGAACATTCAAACACAGAAATAATGAAGATACTCTAGATTGAAGGAGAGATTGATTTCTATGGATTCTATAACTAATCTAACTTTATCAAAACATCATGATAATATTATGATATATGATCCAAGATAGTACAATTGAATCAAAAATAATGATGAGTTTATGGAAATTATATTAATCCTAAATGTGTTCTTATAGGTTTGTTAAAAATAGAAATTAGTAAAAATTTGATGATAATAGAGCTTTATTGAAATATTCTTAATATCATAAGGTAGAATGTTATTCAAGTTGGACTAAGTTGATTCGGAAAGTTGAACTACTATCTGGATGTGTGGGTAATTTTTAATATCTACACTATTATTTAAAGAATTTATCAAGCAACTGAAATATTAACAGATATTCATATAAAGTGTTATAGAATTATCATAAATCTTGGGAGATTGAAGTGTGGATTAAGAAAAAGATTTTGTGTAGCATGAGTCTACTAATACAAGAACATTATATATATATATATATGGATCTAGTGAGTTTCTTAAGAGCTATTATTATTTGAGTGTATGTTAAAGAAATAAGAAGATATTAATATGATTTTTTAATAATAATGAAAGATGGTAAGAAGACTCTTGGGATAACTATAATAAGTTGGAGGATTCTATAATACCACATTTAGTTGAGAAAAATAAGAGAAAAAATGTGAACAAAAAGAGTAATTGTACTCCTATAATTTCATAGGAGGCATCCATTATGAGAAAAAGGAATATTAGGATTGTAGGGGAATCCCATATATAATAAATTAATTGGAAATAAAATGAATATCATGATAAGCAACTTTTTTTAGGATGTTGTCCATTCCATAATTGAAAATTAATATTCTTGGTGACCTGTGTATAAAAGTAAAAATAATGAGAGAGGAGTTGTGTTCATTATGTTAATATAAATCCAAGATGAATAGATAGAAAATTTTAGGTCTTCAAAAAGAATTAAAATAAGAAGGATTCAAGCCTATGCTGAGAAGTTTGATCATCATAGTATCAAAGAAAGAGAAGAAGTAAATTGTATCCATCATTCCGAGATCAATGTGATGAATTTGAGAACAAGGAAGAAGAAGAAGTTGAGTGAGAGAATAAATATACTATTTTTATTATTAGTTGTGACAATCCTTTCAGGGTATGATGAGATATTGATTTTGGTGATGATAGGATCTCATTATGTGAGTAAGCCAATGAATAAGTTTTAGAGAAGATGGCACTGCAAGTTATGACTAACTTGTAGATCATTATTAAAGAGTTATTATCATTTTAATTGTCTATTATTGAATTTAAGGAGATATATTGTAGTTTATGTAGATGAACCTAGTATAGAACTAGTGATTAACTTCCAAGGAATATTTGAGCGAAACACTTTAATATAAATTTTTGATTCCATTAAACCTAATGGGTTCTAGTTATATATAGATATCATGGTGGGATGTTGTGAAAATACCATGAATCTGTTGAGAAGTCCTATGGGAAGTAAGTAGTTTTGAACATAATGGGAAGCTATATTGATGTGGGATACAATAGAAGGAAAAGATTATAAGTTACCACACTCCACATGTATTGATAATAAAATTATAGTGGGGATTATCTTCTATAGACAACCCAAGCATAGAAAGGTGTAGTTATTTATACAGAAATTTATTAATCACGTGTTCTACATTTAATGTATATACTACATTATATATAAGAATACTTTCCATGTTAAAAGATAAAATGATCCATTTTCACTAATAAGAATCATAAGTTAAATTTCATAAGGGGTAAAAGTTTCCATAATAATTTTGAATTATTAAAAACTATTCAATTCTTGATACAGCCACACCCCCAGGTGTCTGCACATATCCAATTGTAAATTTTAATTGGTATAAAATCAAGGTTTCCTCTTATTTTATCTAAAGTTAAGTCCCACATAATTTAATTTGTTTTAATAAAGTTCATGTTTCAAGATTTGTTTGAGGAGCCTTGGATAGATAGATCAAAATATATTCATGTAGTAAAATATTAGAAAAAATCATCCAAGTAACTGAAAAATAGAAATAATTATGAGGCCATGAATCTGATAAAATTATCAAGTAATAGAGAGGATCAACCATTATGTGAAGGTACTCATAATGGTTATAGTATTGATAAATAATATTATCTTGATCCATCTGATGAACCAAGTTAAAGGTGTGTAGAAATTTTAGATATTGAAAATTATAAATAACTTCATGATTTTTATTTTAAAATTAATTAATATCTTAAAATGGTCCTTATTGAAGTTTCCATATACATATTGACACATGTTAAGGACTACATGATGAGAAGTCACAACTAGAACAAGAGGATAATTCAGTGGAAGAATCATTAGCAAAACATATTGAAAATCTAACACTATATCAAGACACACTAAAGAAAATGAAAAATTAGTTATAGTTTTCAATGAAATATTGTCTTTGATAGATAAATAATTGAGATTCTTTTGAGAAAGTTTTTACTGAAGAAGTGATCCATTAATTTTTGAGATTTTATATAATTACTATGAATTTGAATGAATCAAAGTCAAATGTCAAAGCTAAGAGGGTAAAAAACTGTAATGTTTATTGGTGTAAGAAAAATATTTCCATCATGATAAAATTTATAAGGTGAGGAAATAATGGAAAGTTAGTTTGAGAATTATGAATTAAAAAAAAGAATAATCTAAACTTGAAGTGTGTAGATCAAGATATTAAACTAGAAAATTTTGAATTAGTTCATGTTAGACCTTCTCAAAAACTTGAAATAAAGAGTTCTACAATTTATTTTTTTGAGAAAAAATTTCCCTCAAGAGGGATTTTGTTTAGTGGTAAAGATTACTTGAGTACTTTTGAATAATATTATATCTCATACTCTAGTAGGAAGGCCACACAATGTCATAATGAAAATGCAAGCATGAAACCTATTTTTTCATACAAAGATAGATAAAAGGTAAATTATATACATATATGGGTGTTTTAAAATCATGAGGAACCCACCACAACCTTAAGTGTCTAAGTGAGAATATTTATAATAATAATACACCAAAAACATTTCTAAAAAATGGTGAAAATTCTTAAAATTATAAATCCTACAAATCTATAAATTCTAGTGATTATACTATAAAAGATAAAATAATGAGGTTTTTTTGGAAAATATTGGTGCTACATGAAGTTTGGTAACAAAATAAATGAATTTATGATTTGATATTTTATTATATTCAAAATATATAAGGACATAAGAAAGGGAAACAAGAGTTGAAAGAAATGGAAAACCTACTAGATAAAAGAAATAAGCACAAATGGGATAATTTTTGTTGGAATTATATATTTAATTATCTTGAATATGTCTATGAGATGTGAAATATTAGTGGTCATTATTATGATAAATTATTTTATAAAACTTCCAAGTATTACATTCATGTTGAAAATAGTAAATGATTACCACAAACCAACGAGAAGATAAATGGGTTTAGCTTAAGGAATCAATAAATGAAGAAAGATATTAATAATGAAACTCCCAAAAATAAATAAAATATAGGTAATAAGTTTCCCATGATTATTAACTCAAATAATAAATAAATGGTGTGGTATGTGAAATACAACTAGATACAATCCATAAAAAATTATGACTACTCTACCAGAAGAAACAGATCTGTTCAATAATGAAAAGGGGAAAGAACCAGTAGATTCTAGTTCTAAATAATTTTCTATAAAGAATAATCCCACATCAAAAAATAAGGAGGAGTATGTACCTAATGATATATTGATCATATAGATAGATCATTGAGAAAAATAAAAGTGTTTATAGAAAGCATCAAAGATTGTGACTATAATACTTGATCAAGAATAGTTGTTTTGGGAAAGAAGAAACCCAAAAAATAAAATAAGACCATGATACCCAAGTAAAAATAAATCTGGATACCTAATGAGGTTTTCAGTTTGAATAAAAATGGAAATTTTAGAGCTTCATGGAAAAATTAATCTAGATTGATAAAGAATCCTCAACCTTTATGATAAAACTATGGAGGTGATGAAGTCTTCCTTAATACCAAATCAACAGTGCTTGTGTTGCAATGATAAGAATTTAATGTGATGATAGAGAAATAAAAATTACCATGGTGTGATGAAATTTCAATTTCTCTTCAATTCTAATAGGTATTTGTCTCAACCCATATCATGATTTCATGGATTTTATTTCTGGAATAAAAGTTATTTTGTGATGAAGTATAGAATGAATCCCTTGGTAGGGAGATATAAAAGAAGTTAGGGATTCTAGAGATTTATTATTATTTTTAAACCTATAATATTTATAGGCCTATCACTTCTAAAGGTTGAGGTATGATATTTACTCTCTTTTCCTTATTATGGTTTATACTTTTTTTATTTATCAAGGGGGATATTTTCTAATAGAATAGGGAAACAAAATTAATTTCACTTTGAATTGTTGATGTGTTTTGTAAAGATGAGTGTGGGTTCATGTATTATCTTGAATGTATGATATGTACACACCCTAAGAAATGATATTATAATTTGGAAATAATTTAAGAAATATATATGGATAGATTTGTTACTTTAGTAAGATTACTCTTGTTTTCTACAGTGAGCTATCTCACATAGACTTGAAAACGATTTACTTAAGGCTCATTTATAGGGAATATATGGTACCTTTATTATCTTAAGGCAATTTAAGATCATTTAAGGGTATATAATTCTTTAAATCTAATGACTAAGGGGGAGAATAAATATCCCATGAAATCCCTCCCCATGTACCAAAATGAATTTCAACTAGTATGAGAAATGGAGGGAGAAACATTTTCATCCTTTGTTTTTATTATAATTAATGGAGATAAGATAAACATTGACTTGATATAATAAAATAGTATTGTAAACAAAGATAAAGGAAGAGTTTTATGTTCCCTTGTGGATTGTGTGATGTTATGGATCTATTTTTTGTCAACTGAAATTGTATAATGTGAAAGTCAATGTGTGAGTGGTGAAAATTGGTGATAGATTAAAGAATCCACCAATTACATTGATATTGAAGGTGTTACCAATAAAATATATGTAAATAAGGATTGAAGATGTTTCCTTGGAACATCTAGTATCACAGGTTCTAAAGGCAGCACAAAAAACAAATGAATGTATGTATTATGCCTCATAGAAGAACATGACATAAATTGAAGGAGGAGATCCATTATTGCCTACAATAGTTTTTGATAGATGAAATTATGACTATAGTGAATAGCCTCAATAGTTATTATAACCAGTGTTAAAAAGGCTCTTTGATAGGATATTTTTAAGAAAAATTGTTTGAAGAATGCCTTCTCATAGTGTTGTTGGAGATATCTAGTAAAATTTGTATGCAACAACACTTTAATAAAGATTAAATATGGTTCAAGTTTTATAATTAGTAAAGTACTTAATAATAATCTATATTTAGTGTTAAATATACTAAAAATTATTGGTATTTGAGATAATAAAATTAAAGAAGTTATATATATCCTCAAAGATAAATTGGAATGTTTCAATGTTAATTAGAATGGTTAAGGTTAGTTTATTAGTTCAATGATAATGACTAAAGAAATTATGGTTTTTTATAATTCCACAATGCGTGTTTGGTCTACTAACTCAAATTTAGTAGAATTTTGTATGTGCGGTCAATAAACCTACCACAAATTCATGTTTTCTATTTTTATACTTATATTAAATCCCATAAGCACACAATTTTCCATGTGGTTGATCACTCAATAGTCATTCATTTGAATATGAAGTCGATTGAAATATGGTCTCTTATAAACACATACCTTGTGGTTAATCTAAATAGTATTTTGGTTGATCCACCTCATGGTCTCTTGTCTTCTTATGTGTATGGTTGGTCAAATATTTAGAAAAAAAATGAAAAGTTGTAGATTGAAAATTATGTTTTTCAGATTTAATTATTTTAAGAATAAATTAAAATGGTATGATAAAAGGATTATTCATCATTGATTCAAACATTTCAAACACTCAAATTAGTGTGTGATTCAAGAAAGATGAATAGATAATCTGATCCTAAATTTTAGATAAAATTGTAATTTTTTTATTCTTCCCAGAACATTAAAATGCATAATTAGTTAACATATTTCATATTTAAGTGAAGATTGAAGTGGAGATTTATGATGGAACTATTTTAACATGATCCAAATATCATGATGCATCTATAAGACATGATCCAAGTTAGTCCAATAAAAACAAAGTGTATAATGAATTTATGGGAATTAAACTAAGCATAAAGATTTTTATTATAGTTTTTTAAACTAAAAATGATGAAAATTTTGATGATTATGGAGTTGTGATGAAAATTTATAAATATTACAATGAATAATGTCATTCAATATTGAACAAGTTAATTAATGAAGATGAGTGGCTATCCTAATGAAGATATAATTTTAAATTTTTGAACTACTATTTAAATAATCTCTCAAGATATAGAAGTATGGAAAAAGATTCATATGAATTGATGTATAATTATCATACTACTAGTGAGATTGATATGTATTTTAATTCAATGATTTTGTGAATCTTGATTCCACTGATAGAATAAAATGATATATTTATAGAGCTATTAAGTTATTTTTAAGAGACATTGTGGTGTGAGTGTAGGTTAAATAAAGAAGATAATATCGAGTTTTTTTAGTGATAATAAAGAAAGATATGAATAATACTTGAGGACCAACCATAAGAAACTATAATAATTTCTAATAATGAATTTTTTTGAGAAAAAAATGATTAATAAATGGGAAATAAAAAAGTAAGGGTAACCCTATAATTTCCAAGTAGATATCCATTGTGAGAAAAAGCAATATTGGGATTGTAGGGGAATCCTACATATAAAAAGGTAATAGGAAATTAAATAGATATATTTTTCACCAAATTTTTTTAGAATATTGTATATACCAAAATGGAAAATCAATATTCTTAGTTACCTCTATATAAAAGGAAAAATGAAATAGAGAGGAGTGTTGTTCATTTAGTTAATAAGAGAATAAAGAGAATAGAGAAAACACATTAGATATTGTAAAATAAGAATAATAAGAAGGATTCAAACCTATGTTAAGCAGTTTAATCATCATGTTATTCAAGTTAGAGAAGAATATAATACCATCCACCACTAATTTATAATTGTACCATAGTTTAGAATAAGGAGGAGGAGTAGGAAGCTAATTAAGAGGTTGAGTAAACTATTGTTCTTATCAGTTGTGTTGATCCTTTTAGAATATGAGGAACTACTGGGTTAGAAGATCATACGATCTCATTGAGTGATGAATCTAGTGAACAACTTACGAAGAAGACTTCTGAACTATTCTGCATGTAATGATCGAGTTACTAATAATTCTTGGAGAGCTTTTAGCATATTTAGTATATGTTCTTGAGTTCCTTTAGATATTATAGACAATTCCATCATATAGTAACATTGTTCCTCCTTCTAGATAACTATAGGTTTCAATGACTTTGGTTGGATACTTGAAGAAACATTATTGAACATTCCAACTAACTTTTCTCATTTTGGTTTGATCTTTTACACATGTTTTCTATCAAAACATCACTAGAACCTAGAAATCACATGCCTTAGTTATATTATCCTCAACACTTTGATAATATAAAGTAAAATATTCATGAATTTATTTATATTATGCTAATATTTTAGATATAATGAATTCCTTAACTAGAATAATCCACAGAGACTATTATCATTCTCACCCAGTAATTATAATATCCAAACATACTGAATATATTTTTAGAGATTGAAATTAATTTATAATATTACTTATAATTCAATTGAAACCTCAATTGAATCATTTTATGATTCACATAAGCTATAAGGACCCGGCCTTAAACATTATTTATTATTGAATTAAATAAATAATTCACATTGAGGATCTTTTCATGTGTAGAGTTTTAGAGAATTAGGACATAACTATTAGATCTCAAAGATTACAAAGTATAATAATCTACTCAGCTTCCATTGTTTTCATAAAAATAAAAAACTCTTGAACAAAAGAGTCATGTCTGGTTACTTTTTTTAGACCGCCTGACATTTCCTTGATCCCATCCTTGACCCTATTCAACTTTATGTCCTGTGAAAAAATTTCAAAACTTGGGATGAGCATAAAAATCTCAGTAAGGGTTATAACAGTATGGAAAGAAGAAATCAGTCCATGTATACCTAAGAATCAATGAAATCATACTTTACTCATAAAACAAAATCAATTTAACAAACCTCATGAAATCATAAGATTTATGCATAACTCAATAGAAATCATAAGGCATAAAGGTAAATTGAGGCATTCATAACATTATTACATAGGGAGTAACCCTCATGGTTACATTTGGAATATCCATCACAGTATATTCCCTAAATCTCTTTAGAGAAACCTTAGCGTTTAACTCCTTCGCGTTACCCAATGCATTGGAGAGCTATATCGGGCTCACCCTCCCTTAGTTTATCATAGAACCACCCGTCTTCATAAACAATGCCCAAGAACCATAACATAATCATAGTACATAACTTAAGCATAAATTAAAGACAACATTCCCATATTTCAATAACAATATAACATTTTAAGATATTGAAATAATGAATCCATTCTAAAAACCATTTTCAAAACCATTTAAAACATTTAAAGAGATTTTTGAATCAAAGTGTCCCATAACACTTTGAAGATTTTAACATTTTAAACCATTAATATCCATATAAATAAATCCTTAAAAACCATTTTGAAAACATGGATATTAATGAGAAATATTTATAAGAATAAATCATTAAAACATTTAAAACGATATTTTAGTTAAAGGGTTTTTAACAAAATGAGAGACACTTGAATACAATAATTGAGGAATAAAATTTAATTAGAACTTTATAATATCATGAGAATAAAGGTATTCATGATATAATATTCCAAAGGATGGTATATACACCATATAAGAGTAAACTGGTGCATAACAACAATGAAGTCTCAATAGAAATGTGAAATGAGATGAAATCCATTATAAAGAATGTATCCTTAAATTAAGGATAAATCAATCTCATAATTATGTGTGAAAAATATAGATACACCCAATATAAGTGGATATTAAGTGTACAACAATCAAAGGTCATTCACACATATTCAAAGTATTACATATTCAATAACTAAATGTTGAACCCAAAGAAATCGAAATTGGGTTAAGAAGTTCCCTTGGTAAAATTCGATAGCCTAACGGCGTCACTTTAAAATTCATAAAATTAGTTGATGAGAGAGAAAATGATATCTCATCACTTGGACATAAAATTTATAGCAACAAGGATATATAAGAACATATCCCAACATAAGAAGATGTAGTTTAAAAGATAAAACAAAAAATAAGTCTTTTAAAAATAGGAGGGTGAAAGGTTCTCATACCAACTTGGGTAACTTTCGAAACGTACACCCCGTGAAAGAAGGGCTATAAAAAATTGATGTAAATACCCATAACCAAAATTATATTTCAAAAATAGTAGAATAATGGGCAGTACATACACCACTCAAAGGAAATGGTGCAAATGTATCCTAAATCTCACGAGAATAAAAGTGAGATGAAAAATCCCCTTATGAAAATTCTGCAGCCTAACGGCGCCACTTCAAACATCCAAAAAATGGATTGATGTGATCAAAAAAGTGTCTCTTATCATATTAACATAAAAATTATAGAAAGAGGAATATAAAATAACATCATCCAATATAAGAAAGAGGAGCTTAAAGTAAGTGACATAAAAGAGAGTACTTAAAAAGAAAGAGAGAGGTAGGATCCCTTACCTCAAGTCTGACTTGTCTTGTTCGTATCTTTATATTCCTGAATAATAAACTTTTTTCAATTTATAATTTCTTAAGGACCTCATTTAAAGTTTATTACTCAATTAATATCACATATTATATTGTTATAATAATTAGTTAATTATGTGAGTTCATATCCAATGTTTTTGTCGATGTTAGGTACATGAGTCAAAAATGAACTTGTTTGAAAATAATTGTTCATGTAGTTATTATTACATCATCTCCAGAATATTATTAATGATTTAAATATCATATATATCCAGTAAATATTAATTTTATACTATTCCATAACATTTGGAGATAAAAATAAATGAAATTCACCGTTCATAGAGACGGTAGGTCGTACGTACGCATGAACGCTACTTTCATTTCTTTGTCATACTAATGGAATTAAAAATAATTGAGAGAGATATATATATTATAATTATATTATAATAGATATTTTATATAGTTCATATAAGTTCATTAATTCCATTCTTTATACATTCCATTTATTGCATGAACGAGTCACATCACATGAGGGGGCGGTAGTCTGCACTTCCTCATATGAAATTATCGCATTTTCACAACATGTAAAGAATAAAGGTATGATTTAAATATAAAATACAGAAGAATATATAAAAAATAAATACAATATATATCATATATAAAATACATTGAGATCATAATAGCCACCTTTAAAGGTTTTAAAAGAATATTGAACAATCATCATTTCGTGAGGTAGTAATTCGACATCCACAGAAACAGTATGTTCTTTAACCATTAGATGGATGTGTGTGTAAGTGTAGCTCTAATACTTCTTATAACAAAATCCTATTATATTTAAGATACTGTTTTTGTTACAAAATAAAGGAATAAAAATATTTTAGGGGGTTGGAGAAGCAAAATAAAACAAAAGAACTTAAGAGAAGACATTACCTTTAAATCGGGTAACTCTTTTTTATTTGAGCTCAAAGGCTTCCTTGGAAAGACTTATACCCAAAGTTAGGCTTTTAGGATTAATATAGGGATGTGGAGAGACAAAATGGGTAGGGTTTTTCCAAGCCAAAGGCTTGAGAGGTGTGGGTAAGGTGGTAGAGGTGGGGGGCTTTTATAAGGGGAGAGGAGGGGCACTCTTGGAAAGTCTTAAAAAGTAACATTATTATAAAATGATTTTAGAATTTTAAAGGTCCTAGAATTATATATTTTGAGGATAAGGTGATAATAGTTAAAAATCCACACATACAATAAGTTTTTTACAAGTGTAGGTCTTATAGTTTACATTATCTTTTCATTTTATTTAAATCGTTAAATAATGAGGTAATCACTACATCATCATAGTGTCATAAATAATTAAATTTATTTAATTTCTAAAAATTATAAAAAAATATCCTGATTTAGGAAATCGTTTTATCTTTCTAATTAATATTTATAGTCAAAAATATGACTTGTATAACCCCATGTGAAAATTGTTTTAGTAAAACAACACATGTTTGTGACATTTTAATTTTAACTTTAAATAAAAAGTTATTATTGTCATTTTCCTACCAAAGTGGCTCCATGGGGTCCCCAAGTTGACCCATGGATTTTCTTGGTCATCCATGACTCATCCAAAAAGGTTAGGACATGTTTCATGGTCATTTCATATTATTAAAACATTATTTTTACCTTAAATTACACTAATTACCTCTAATCGTGATTAAAAACTTATAAGTTACTATTCACCAAAAAAAATTATTTTAATCCCATTTAACCAAATTTTACTTCCTAATGAAAACCATGTATGTTGGATTTTTGAAATTAAAAACACATAGGGGGTAAAATTTTATTTAAACGAAAAATCAATTTTTTTAAGTACCACTTAGTGGTTTCACTATTCATCAAAAATTGAAGTTTTTTAGAAAAATACCAAAAATTCACCCTAAGATATATTTTATATTATGAATTCAAAAATTATTTCTATTTTACAAAATTAAAAACATATAAGTTACACTAATTAATTTAATAATTAATTCCCGTTGTCAGAACAAATAGCGTGTTTTTATGAAACAGTATATGTCAAAAGATTGACACTAGTTTAAGTCCAATTTCAAAGTGAAATTAATTTCAATGACCAATATTGTATTAAATCGTAAAAATATATTCTAATTTAACTTTAAAACCAATTCAAAAGATAATCTGATCATATAAATAAATTAGATTAAAAAGAGGTTTTGAAATAAAATACAACATTTTTCACTATTCATTAAAAAATGAACTTTATCAGAAAAATACCAAAAATTTACACAAAGTAAATTTTGATGTCTCGATTCTAAAGAAGAATTTTATTTTGTCAAATATAAAACATAAAATTGTCAAAAAGTGGATTTAAAAGAGGTTCACCATCAAAAGGCGGTTAATCGACCTTTTAAAGAATATTAGAATGTTTACGCTTAAAATTGGATTCATTCACATTTTTAATCCTCTAACATTTATTTTAAAAAGTAAAAATATTTGACAAACATATATAATCATTTTGTAGTTAGTTATGTTCATTCCTGTCATTACAACGGCTAGGTGTTAACTACCATTTAAAATAAAATTATTTTATTATTAGAGTGCAACGTAAGATTTCAAAGGAACTCGTTGTTGCGTATTGGGTAAGCCATCGAGCATAGCGTTCCCTTTAAATTAATATTAACATTTTATTCACAAATAGGGGTAAATATAAAAATTTCATATTCTTTATTTACCTGGAGTGTTACATCATTCCCCTATTTTAGGAATTGCATCCTCGCAATTTCAAAATTGGGCTTGGAAACTTCATTGAAAGTCCCACATTGGAACAAGAGTCAGTAAAAATATCACTTTAAAAGAAAGGGAGAGAAGTAAAAAAGGTAACCCGAGTTAACCCATACTAGGATTCCAAGTATGAAAATATGGATATGGAAGAAATAGAAAAGGGTCATGTTCTGAGGGAGAGTGATAGAAAGCATGTTTAGGAGAAAGTTAACCACGAGAAAATCACAAACTTGTTGTGGGTTAAATGGTATTCGATTCCCCAGTAGGAAAAGTTAATAGACAAAATTTTTGTTTTAAGTTACTTTTCATTGAGGAATTTATTTTTTGATCTTAAGGAAACATACTTACTTGTCATGTTGACTTTCAACTTTTACTAGATTTCTTACCCAAACTCATACTTTCCCCAAATGATGAGTATTTAGGGAAACTTGTTCACATTAAGAGTACTATAATCAACTTCTAGAGAATCACCTAATCCACAAAAGCGAACTATATATTTCCCATGTCTTTAGACCCTTACCAAAACCAAAATTGTTAGAACAAGATCAGATAATCCAGAAAAGGATAACCCTTTATAAAAAGAAAATCTATTCTTAATCTCCAAAATTTGTCCAAAAAAACCCAATGTTCAACAAGGAGCATTCGATAAACAATTTGTCCATAAAATTATTCAAAGTAAACCAAACTAAGATTGAAACCCAAATATTTGAAGGATTTAGTCACATAGTCTTCCAAGGTACAAATTAACACTTATCTCCAAATAACATTAGTCGCTATAAAAGTCTCATATTGAAAATTAATTAACCTAATCACATATCCTCCATGATAGGTTAATAATTTCCATAGATAACCCAAAATCAACTTACTCTTAATTCATAAAATCATCTAACTAAAAAGAATAAGTCATACTAACCAGGGACTTCATGTAGTCCAGTGGTAGGCGATAAATACCAGTCGCACTTTGGTTGTGGGTTCAATCCTGCAGCTTTTTCTGACATGACGGGTTGTCACACGGTCTGCGTGTTTTCATTTTTCCAAAACTATATAATTCTTAAAAAATTCCCCAAAACGAGATAAAATCCATAACATAATTTAACCTCAAGTTTATCTCTTGTTGTTCATATTCCATCATAACGTATAGTAATCCATAATTACCACAAAAGTAAGGATCATATAAACCCTAATGGTTACCTTTATAATTATTACCTGAACTTCCATGTCGAGTTGGTTCTCTCATACATGATTCATTAGAGAACTCGCCAAGGTTCAAGTGGTTGATCATGACACCTGATAGTTGGTTTAGAATAACCACGAGATTTCTCACTGAATCCCCCATTTCATCCAGTCTCTTAACCAGAGAACCACCACAGTTTCCTTCAAACCCATTGTCACTTTGGTGCCTGCTAGATCCATCCATTTACTAAAACCAGAAATGTCAGTGAGAGTATATCAACAAAATCATTATATACTAAAGAGGAAGATAAACACTAAGATATACTTATCCAAGTTATCTCAAACTCATTATAACCTTCAAAAATAACAATGACTCTATCTAATATACTAACCATTGTGGTTATACACAACTTGTCACTTAACACTCTAACCTCTAAAGTTATCTAAACCATCCTCTGATACCAACTATAAGGACTCGGCCTTAAACATTAGTTATTATTGAATTAAATAAATAATTCACATTGAGGATCTTTTCAGGTTTAGAGTTTTAGAGAATTAGGACATAACTGTTACATCTCAAAGATTACAAAGTAGACTCATCTACTCAGCTTCCATTTTTTCACAAAATTAAAAACTCTTGAACAAAAGTGTCATGTCTAGTTCCTTGTTTTAGACCGCCTGACATTTCCTTGATCCCATCCTTGACCCTATTCAACTTTATGTCCTGTGAAAACATTTCAAAAACTTGGGATGAGCATAAAAATCTCAGTAAGGGTTATATCAGTATGGAAAGAAGACATCAGTCCATGTATACCTAAGAATCAATTAAATCATACTTTACTCATAAAACATAAGCAATTTAACATACCTCATGAAATCATAAGATTTATGCATAACTCAATAGAAATCATAAGGCATAAAGGTAACTTGAGGCATTCATAACATTCTTACGTAGGGAGTAACCCTCATGGTTACGTTTAGAATACCCATCATAGTATATTCCCTAAATCTCTTCAGAGAAACCTTAGCGTTTAACTCCTTCATGTTACCCAATGCATTGGAGAGCTATATCGGGCTCACTCGCCCTTAGTTTATCACGGAACCACCCGTCTTCATAAACAATGCCCAAGAACCATAACATAATCATAGTATATAAATTAAGCATAAAGGAAAGATAATATTCCCATATTTCAATAACAATATAATATTTTAAGATATTGAAATAATGAATCCATTCTAAAAACCATTTTCAAAACAATTTAAAACATTTAAAGTGATTTTTGAATCAAAGTGTCCCATACCACTTTGAAGATATTAACATTTTAAACCATTAATATACATATAAATAAATCCTTAAAAACCATTTTGAAAACATGGATATTAATGATAAATATTTATAAGAATAAATCATTAAAACATTTAAAATGATATTTTAGTTAAAGGGTTTTTAACAAAATGAGAGACACTTGAATACAATAATTGAGGAATAAAATTTAATCAGAACTTTATAATATCATGAGAATAAAGGTATTCATGATATAATATTCCAAAGGATAGTATATACATCATATAAGAGTGAACCGGTGCATAACAATAATGAAGTCTCAATAGAAATGTGAAATGAGATGAAATCCATTATAAAGAAGGTATCCTTAAATTAAGGATAAATCAATCTCATAATTATGTGTGAAAAATATAGATACACCAAATATAAGTGGATATAAAGTGTAAAAAAATCAAAGGTCATTCACACATATTCAAATGATGACATATTCAATAACTACATGTTGAACTCAAAGAAATCAAAATTGGGTTAAGAAGTTCCCTTGGTAAAATTTGATATCCTAACGGCGTCACTTTAAAATTCATAAAATTAGTTGATGAGACAGAAAATGATATCTCATCACTTGGACATTAAATTTATAGCAATAAGGATATATAATAACATATCCCAACATAAGAAGATGTATTTTAAAAGACAAAACAAAAAATAAGTCTTTTAAAAATAGGAGGGTGAAAGGTTCGCATACCGACTTGGGTAACTTTCAAAACGTACACCCCATGAAAGAAGGACTATACAACATTGATGTAAATACCCATAACCGAAAGTATATTACACAAATAGTATAATAATGGGAAGTACATACACCACTCAAAGGAAATGGTGGAAAATGTAGCATAAATCTCATGGGAATAAAAGTGAGATGAAAAATCCCCTTATGAAAATTCGGCAGCCCAACGACGCCACTTAAAACATCCAAAAAATGGATTGATGTGATAAAAAAGAGTCTCTTATCATATTAACATAAAAATTAAAGAAAAATGAATATAAAATAACATCCCCCAACATAATAAAGAGGATCTTAAAGTAAGTGACATAAAAGAGAGTACTTAAAAAGAAAGAGAGAGGTAGGATCCCTTACCTCAAGTCTGACTTGTCTTGTTCGTTTATTTATATTCCTGAATAATAAACTTTTATCAATTTATAATTTCTTAAGGACGTCATTTAAAGTTTATTACTCAATTCATATCACATATTATATTTTTATAATAATTAGTTAATTATGTGAGTTCATATCAAATGTTTTTGTTGATGTTTGGTACATGAGTCAAAAATGAACTCATTTGAAAAGAATTGTCCATGTAGTTATAAGTACATCATCTCCAGAATAGTATTAATGATTTAAATATCATATATATCCAGTAAATATTAATTTTATACTATTCCATAACATTTGGAGATAAAAATAAATTAAATGCACCGTTCATGGAGATAGTAGGTCGTACATACGCATGAACGCTACTTTCATTTCTTTGTCATATTAATGGAATTAAAAATAATTGAGAGAGAGATATATATTATAATTACAGTATAATATATATGTTATATAGGTCACATAACTTCATTAATTTATCTCTTTATAAATTCCATGTATTGCATGAACGAGTCACATCATTTGAGGGGGCGGTAGTCCGCACTTCCTCATATGAAATTATCGCATTTGCACAACATGCAAAGAATAAAGGTATGATTTAAATATAAAATATAGAAGCATATATAAAACATAAATACCATATATATCATATATAAAATACGGTGACATCATAATGGCCACCTTTAAGGGTGTTAAAATAATATTGAACAATCATCGTTTCGTGAGGCAGTAATTCGCCATCCACAGAAACAGTATGTTCTTTAACCATTAGACGGATGTGTGTGTAAGTGTAGATCTAATACTTATTATAAAAACATCCTAGTATATTGAAAATACTGTTTTTGTTACAAAATAAAGGAATAAAAATAGTTTAGGGGTTGTAGAATCAAAATAAAAAAAATAACATAAGAGAAGACATTACCTTTAAATCGGGTAACTCTTTTTGATTTGAGCTCAAAGGCTTCCTTGGAAAGACTTCTTCCCAAAGTGAGGCTTCTATGAGTAATAGAGGGATGTGGAGAGACAAAATGGGCAGGGTTTGGACGAGCCAAAGTCTTGAGAGGTGTGGGTAATGTGGTAGAGGTGGGGGGCTTTTATAAGGGGAGAGGAGGGGCACTCTTGGAAAGTCTTGAAAAGTAACATTATTATAAAATGATTTTAGGATTTTAAAGGTCCCAAAATTATATATTTCTAGTATAAGGTGATAATGATTCAAAATAAACACATAAAATAGGTTTTTGACAAGTTTAGGTCTTATATTTTACATTATCTTTTCATTTTATTTAAATCGTTAAATAATGAGGTAATCACTACATCATCATGGTGTCATAAATAATTAACTTTATTTAATGTCTAAAAATTATAAAACAAATATCATGATATAGGAAATATTTTTATATTTCTAATGAATATTTATAGTCAAAAATATGACTTTTATAACCCCATGTAAAAATTGTTTTAGTAAAACAACACATGTTTGTGACATTTTAATTTTAACTTTAAATAAAAAGTTATTAATGTCATTTTCCTACCAAAGTGGATCCATGGGGTCCCAAAGTTGACCCATGGATTTTATTGGTCGTCCATGACTCATCAAATAAGGGTAGGACATGTGTCAAGGTCATTTCATATTATTAAAACATTATTTTTTCCTTAAATTACACTAATTACCTCTAATCGTGATTAAAAACTTAAAAGTTACTATTCAACAAAAAAATTATTTTAACCCCATTGAACCACATTTTACTTCATAATGAATACCATTTATGTCGGATTTTTTAAATTCAAAACACAGAGGTGGTAAAAATTCATTTAAATGAAAAATCAGTTTTTTTTAAGTACCACTTGGTGGTTTCACTATTCATCAAAAATTGAAGTTTTTTAGAAAAATACCAAAAATTCACCCTAAGCTATATTTGATATTATGAATTCAAAAAAGATGTCTATATTACAAAATTCAAAACATATAAGTTACATTAATTAATTTAATAATTAATTCCCATTGTCAGAACAAATTGCGTGTTTTTATGAAACAATATATGTCAAAAGATTGACACTAGTTTAAGTCCAATTTCAAAGTGAAATTAATTCCAATGACCACTATTGGATTAAATGGTAAAAATATACTCTAATTTAACTTTAAAAACAATTCAAAATATAATCTCATCATATAAATAAATTAGATTAAAAAGTGGTTTTGAAATAAAATACAACATTTTTCACTATTCATTAAAAAATGAACTTTATCAGAAAAATACCAAAAATTTACACAAAGTAAATTTTGATGTCCCGATTCTAAAGAAAAATTTTATTTTGTCAAATATAACACATAAAATTTTCAAAATGTGGATTTAAAAGAGGTTCACCATCAAAAGGTGGTTAATCGACCTTTTAAAGAATATTAGAATGTTTACGCTTAAAATTGGATTCATTCGCATTTTTAATCCTCTAACATTTATTGTAAAAAGTAAAAATATTTGAAAAACATATATAATCATTTTGTATTTAGTTCTGTTCATTCCTGTCATTACAACGGCTAGGTGTTAACTACCATTTAAAATAAAATTATTTTATTATTAGAGTGCAACGTAAGATTTCAAAGGAACTCGTTGTTACGTATTGGGTAAGCCATCGAGCATAGTGTTCCCTTTAAATTAATATTAACATTTTATTCACAAATAGGGATAAATATAAAAATTTCATATTCTTTATTTACCTAGGTTGTTACATAAGCATCTTAATTCACAAATTTAATAATTCATTTATTCAGGAGGGTGTTTTTCTAATATATAAAATTTCACTTACTTAAGAACTTTTTGTTAGTAACATGTCAAAGGATTTTCTTACATTAAATTTCTACTTTTCAAGGATAGATTAAAATATTGTGTTTGATAATTATTATGTCATATATTTAAAATAGAATCCTTTATTAGATTATTATAATGTTCTAAACCAATTTAAAAATTATTTATACTAAATATTCTCCCACTAAAATGATTAACCCTTTTGAACTCAGTATATCAATTTATAGGCCAAGATCTATATTTCACTATTCAGTGAGTTAGTTTTATAATTTATCTCACCACTTAGTTATTTATGTAGGAAATCATACCAAGTATATCATAGTGACTCTTGGATAGTTGATCAAATAAATCTTTACCAAATCCATCATATAGATAAACTCATCTTTATTCTTTAAGTAACATAATCTTATTAGGGTATCTTGAGTAAGTGTAACCTAAATAAAATTCCAATAATAGAAATCTAATCCTATTAAGTTCACCCATTACTTGTTTTCCATACATGATATAATACATGGAAACATATCTTTGGAATGTCCTACCCGGTTAGATTATTGAAGTGTTTAAAGGTACCACTTTGGAACTTTTAATGATTTAGTTTAAAATAACATTACCTTTTCACAAAATCAACATGATCAAATCATATTGATGTGTAACTCTTTACACAACTCATAACTTATGTTACTAACCTTAATTAAAATCCAACTATATTTATAAAAATATAAATTAATCATGTGTGTAATGTAAATAAATCAATTTCATATTATGTTTAAATCAGGATTAACATCATATTTAGGTTTATAGAATAGTATAAGACAAATTTAAGGTACATATAAACTAAATATGAGATAAACCAATCATTGCATGCATATATTTTACATAATTTTCATAATTTAAACATTTTATCTCACTAATAAATAACACAATTTTAAAACCCAAAGGTTTAGTGTAATTGGATATAATATGCAGAAATATCTGACTGGACATTATTTATTCAAAATATCCCAAAACATTATCCTCACATAACTTCAACCAAGACATATTCTTATTTGTAATTCCCTGAAGAAATTTTAAAACATAAGGAGTGAGTAAAAACACTCAATAAGAAAATATATTATAAATGATTCGCAAAGGGTTAGGTCATGATAATGAGAAAAAACATGAACATGGGAAAAATTACTAATTAAAATTATCATAGGATTATAATTTTTAATAATAAGACAAGATACAAAAATAGAGATCATGGCATGGTAAAATACTACCACAAAAATTATCATCATGGAATTATAATAAATATACCATGGCATGGAAACATATGACAATAATAAACCATGGAAACATACATAATAATGTGGAACAAATATAATCATACAAATAACAACAAATTTCAAGGTTAACCATCATAAAAAAGTATACCAAACATAACCACATGTGTCTCATAATATATCAAATCTGAAATCACTACCTAGATCTCATTTTGGATCGATCATCATTACTTACATCCCATAATAATCTTATGAGATATAAAACATTACCCAATACATTAGAGGGTTATGTCAAACCCATTTATCACATAATGATAAACTATACATAAATGTTCTATATGAATGCATTCATACATTATATCATAAAAACTCCATGGAATTAAGAAAGGGTACATAACATTTTCAAATGGTGTCATATAAAATGACATTAAGAATTATATTTTTTGATATAAAAAATGATCTCCCAAAATAATTATATCATAAGAAAATTGAGAAGAATATAAATAGGAAAATTTATGTGAAATCATAAAAATGTTTTTTATAAAAAAATTATCATTTTAATAAAAAAATTGAAGTTACGAGTCACTTTTAAAAAACCATTTTATAGAAGTTGAAAATATTAATTTAAAAAATATATTTTAAAACAATCCTCAATAATGTAACCTTAAAAATAAAGGTGGATGGAAAGATAAATAACTTAAGAATGTGAGATAAAATGGATTTTTATATTTTTTTAGGAAGTTCTAAAAGAAAACCCACATCAATTAAAGATATAAAAAATCCATTTGAATATAAGGGAAATATGTGTAGTAAAAAAAGATGATACATATTTGGATTTAAAAATAAGAAAAAATCATGGTAAGTAACAATATAGACTTGGAGGAGAAAGACCCAATAGAGGGGATGATAATTATTTTTTAAAAAATAAAATTTTAATAAAGAAATAAATCAATCAAAAGAGGAATATTTTTACATTAAAATTTAATTTACCCAAATAAAAAATAGAAAATATCATTTGAAAGAGAGAATGGTAGAATGTATCGATCATAAATGAATTAGTTCAATGAAGGGAGATTATGAATAAATAAAAATAGATCATGTTAATAAAAACCCTTAAAATTTTGGTAATGAATAATGAAATTAAAAATGAAAGAGAGAACATGAAATGAAGAGTTATAAACCATGAATAAATATATATTTTTAATTATATGAAAAATTTCTCAAAGAAGGGAAATTGAGATAAAAAACCCTTACCTTGGATTCTTTCATATAAAAACATTATCTAAAATTATATATTATAATTTTAGTTTTATTATTAATATATATTTACACCATATTTATATTTATTTTACTTTATTTCATTCATTTATAATTTCTTATTATGCATTTATTAGTAATTATTGTTAAAATTAATATTTGGGTGTTAATTGCCCCATTTTTTATATGATATCTTTAGTATGGTAGTTCCAATCCCTGATCATTTATCTTAAGTTAATCACTAAAAATTTTCCATGGGGTTTAAAATGGTATTTTTTATATATTTATGATGTCTGGTGGTCATTTTATGGAATTTATCATGACTATTTTCAAATAACGGTTAAAATCTATTTTTTGGGAAATTTTGATTAAATAAAGATAATTGATTTAATTTATGTATATAATTATATATTATCCTTCCTGAATCATTAAAACATCTTAAATTCATCACTATTTCATAATATTACATGTATTTAATTTTTCTTAATTGTACATGATATAATTGTTATAGCATTGTCCATGTGGGTGGTAAAACTGATCCAAACTAGAATGAATTATAATGAATGAATGAATAAGAAATTTTAATTGTATAGTAATAATATCAACTTTATATAAGGATAATGGTTTTAAAATTATGTTATTATATTGATAAATTATGTTGAAGAAGATTTGGATAAAAAATAAAAATAAAAATGACTAGGTAAAAGATAAAACATAAATTGAAGACTTAAATCTTCTCTTAAAAATCTTATTAGAAATGAAGGATTTGACACTAATTTTTATAAATAGAGGTTAAAAAATGTGAAATATTATTTTTATGTATATAATTTGGTTGGGTATGGAAGAATAAAATGAAGGAAAAAATGTACTTTGAGGTGGGTAGAGGAGGGGTCCTTTTACAGGTGAGCTTGAGTGACATTTTCACAGTTATCCATTACTTAATGAATAAGAAATATAATCTATCATGTAAAGTGGATCCAAATTTGATAAATAATAAATATAGAATAATATTTTGTGATATATTAGGACCTCACAACTTAATTTAACCCTTTTACCGCATTTACCTAACTGTGGCAGCACAATTTTTACCTCAGTCACTTATATTTATGTATAAAAATGAAATTGACCTTATTACCTAATATGGATGTGTTAATTCCCAATATGAAATCCATTTTTTCATATTCAAGTTCTTAAGGTGATAAAAAATAATTTCAATACAAGTATGTCTAATACATAAAAAGAAATTTTTTTATAAAAATGTATTTTGAGAATAAAAATGAATTTATTCTTATTATTTTCCAACTAATAATAATTATTTAAATGATAATTTATTTTTTAAATAAATTATTTTAAATAATTTTAAATAATTTTACTAAAATATTTCTTTTTTATAAATAAATACATTACACATAAAAAAATTCTTTGAAAAATCACTTGTTTACGTTAGATGATTATATTATTAATTATTTAAAAGTGATTATATATTTACTAAAGATTAATTTAATTTTATCAGTATATTTTTATAAAAAGTAATAATTATCATTTAATTAAATTCAATTTTCAGTAAAAAATTTTATAAAAATTCAAAATGTAAAAAATTATACATAATAATGAATATAAATATATATATATATACTAATAATTACATGTTTATATCATCCTAATTTTGACTCAAAAAAATCCCCTCAAGTCCTTTGTGTAAGACCTACAGATGATATAAGAAATAGTGGTAGTTGAGAGTGGTGATTCAACTATCTTGGATCTCATAGTGATTTCCATGATCTTAAACTTATTTGGAAAATGGTTTCACTCAAGTTGTACTGGATAATGTTAATCTTGGGATTAGTCCAGGGTGAACCCAAGTGATGCTACATCCTTTCCAAGTTTGAAAAAATGAGCCTTATAAGGAATAATTCTATAGTTCAGTGTCATTTATTCTATTTTATATATAGATTTCATAATTTTATTAATTATATTTATACCATCTAATTCAAAGACTTTGTTATATCAGTCACATTTTAATAAAATATTATGTATAATTTATCTCATTAATTATTCTTTTGTCAAATGATATTATCAACAGTCTTATAATCCCAATATCCACATAATCCAAATGACTATATATATAATTTTCATATTACATTCCTATATATAACCTCTCATGCTTCATTAAAATCACTCATCTCATTCTCTCATTTCATTTAAACATGTTTATCATATTTATAAGGTGTAGAATTTCTTCACAGTTATCATTGATGGTATAATAATCAAAGTATATTGAGATGAGATATATTTCAATCGTGTTGTATTTTTTAGTTACTAGAGGTTTTATTAATTTTTAATTTTTTCTAATTATTTTTCATTTATCTATCTTGTATTATATTTATTTTGGCTTTGTAATTTCTATCATAATGAAATAAAGCAATGTTCATTTTAGTTCAATGTTTCATGTAAGACAAGTTATCATGGATTTAAAGGAAATTTAGAACTATATGTTTTGGGTGTTATGAAATCAATTTTCATACATAGAATGAAACTATTTAGATGCATGTTTAATGTTCTCTAGAAGTAGTTTACAAAACTTTAAATTAAAACAAACACTGTGATTCATAATATGAAAAATTTATTCATAAATAATAATCAAGGGAATAATAAAATAAATGAAAAATTCCATTATTTAAACACAAGATAATAATTTATGAACAATATATAAATAAATCAAATTATAAACACTTTATAATTAAAGTATATATTATAAATATTCCCTAATTTAAATAAATATAAACACTATATATTTATTTTTAATATAAAATCTTTTATATTATTCATTATTTGGTGTTTACTTTAAATATATTCTATTTAATTAAATATAAACATTTTACATTCCAATTTTAATTAAGTTAACTATTTACATAATCCAAATATCATATATTAATTATTATTTATACATTTTCAAATCAATTATCAAAACTCATTTTAATGGGGTTTAAATAATTTATCAAATAAATCTTTAATATGAATAATTAAAATTAAGTTATTATGAACATTTAATAAGTAAATATAAACACTTTTATATTTTTCCTTATTTTGTAATTTATAATCATTTTTTAAATTTCCATTATAATTTTTAAATAAACACTTTATTTCTAAATCGCAAGGCATGTTATATAATTTGGAAGATACTATTTCAATATTAATGATTAATGTTTATGGATATTTATTAATTAAATATTTCATAAATATTTGATTAATTTAATAATTATAGACAATTTAAAATTAATTAATTTTTAAACACATTTATAAGTTAATAAATATCTCAAAATACCTTTTTCTATTATTTATAAACCATTTATTCATTTCATAACTAAAAAAATTGAAAAAAAAAAGAATTTTTCATTATCATGTGTATGAATAAATATATTAAGAAATATTATATAAGTTGTTCTCAATGGCACATGTATATGTTTCTTAGGTTATAGCTGGTGTATCGTCAATATATTGCTAATCAAATATAGACTATTGTAAGTTGTGACAAAAGGATTCATGTGATATTAACCCTACATCTATGTGTGATTAAATCAGCATGGTGAGTTATCTATATAGGATTAATCCAATAATTTTGTAACATTAATATGCACGAGAGAAGAATACATGAGATTAACTCTAAGTGCATAGGTATATGTAGTATTAACATCACATGTAAGGACCTGTGTAGGAATAACTGAGCACCCACGTATAATAAAACCTAATTTTTGTGTGTAATTTATCTTTCAAAAAATGGGTTTGTATAATATTAACTCAAAACATGGGCCTTTCATATAAATAAATCCCATACTATTTGACACAACAACTATCCCACATAAGGTGAAAAAAGCAACCATGTCAAAATAACCCAAGAATTGTGTAAGAATAACTCACATTGGATGAACCTACATAAGGTGTGTAGTTTAGGATATATGGGTTATATGATATTAAACCTAGTGATACATAGGTTTAGTTCACCTAGTATTATGACTAGGACTATGTTAAATTAATCCAATAATCCCTTGTGATATATCCTTAATTGTAAATAAGTTATGATACTCTATTTTCCAATAACTATTGATTTTTTATTTTAAATCATGTTTTATAGATTCAAACAACAAGTAAATGATTTGATACAAATGTTAGGTTTCTTAGGGTAGTTTAATGATTAAAATAGGTAGTTTAAGTGATTAAGAAATCATAATTTAGGAACTCTGTGGGTAAAACCATGAAATAATGTAAGTTATAGCATGAAGAAACCTATTTGTGTGTACCTTACACCAATGATCTACAGTTGCATCTTCATCATATGGGTTTGGTGATGATCACAAGAGGAATCGGAATAACATCTCACCTTTGTAGTTTATCAATGTTTTAGATGAATCACATGAAACTTGATCGGGATACTTCACCTCTTCATTCCATAATAGTGCCTCATAGTGAAAAGGAGAAGAAGTGAGAGATTTCTGAAGAAGAAATATTAAACCATGGATTCTTACGAACACACACACACAATACATCATATGGGTACCAACAATGTATAAAACCATCAAGGATAGTCTTCATGAATGCATGGATTAACTCAAACATTACAAGTTAATTCATATTGCTACTTTAGCTATAATCATTGTATATTCTATAATTAATCACATGAATGCTTCTCTCATGTGTTTTATAATACTAAAAATTTGTCATTAATGATATACATTGGAAGATAATCTTAAATTTAATATTTTAGGATTCTGATTCCTCAATAAAATATGATATAACTATGGTAGTATTAAGTGATATTAGTATATCATTTTATATAATAATACCCAAAACCAAGAAATACCAGGTGCTTCAATTTCAATAATTCATATCATAAAAAACATCAATATCATAGACTATAATATTGGAATATATTCATTATATATATATGTATGTATTTAGGGAATAACGTATTCATTATTTCAACTAACTTATATTTAAGAAATTCCAATGTTCGCCATTTATCCCCATTACCTATCCAACCATACATTTCAATAATAACCCATTCATCCATATTATTCTTTTATACTAATACTATAATATGATTTTGAGAATATTTCTAAACTATAAAATTAATTTCCTATTTCAAAAAAATGAAAATACCTCTTGCCAACCCCATTTCACCACAAGAAAATCATTATGAAAACCAAACATTAATTTAAAGACATCAATGTCCTTACATTATTCCATTATTTTGGATAAAAAACTATATCAAGGAAATATTTAGAACACCAATTACAGAGTGAGTGGACAATTCAAGGTTTTATAATCCCCCGATAGTGCCAAAAAATAATTTTCATGGTTTTTGATAGATTTAGACTTCTCATACCCTTGACTTTTAAAAATAAGTATGTCTGGATTCACATTACATCTTAAATCATTTATCATAAGTTTTTTATGTTATTCTCCAAACATTTAGTGTTAGTGGATTAGTGTACAAACATACCTGATAGGGGGTTAAATTGATTGTTGTTAATTTTTACCAAATTCTAACTATCATTTAAACATTTTTTCCCTTTTATATTTGAACCTCTTTTATCAGTAAATAAAAATGGATCATTTATTTTTAATCCTATTATACACCTATATACAATACAAGTAAATAAGTAAAATTATTACAGTTGTTTTTACATGGTTTGGTCCCTCATAAGAGTCATACTCCTTACTATGATAGGGTATTATCTACTATAATATTATCATAAATATAAGTGGAGTTTATTAAGGGATCATCATAAAACCATTATAACCATATTACTCAGGTGAGGTGTTATGTATATTAAAAAACTGAATTGTTCACTATATTATACAAGTGAACATTAACTACATTTCACAAATCCTTCTTGTGCTGGAATCCCCCTAGTTATTTACAAACTAAAACCCCTTGAAGTAGATTTATAGTTTTATATAGGGATGTCATATATCAAAAAAATGATTTAATTCCTCAATTCTGCAGGGTCTTCAACTGCCTAATTATCTTTAAGATAAACACATGCAATTAGATCTTTATTTGTATGCATATCTTCTTCGGTCATCTTCAAATTTTCTTGTTGGATTCTCAGCTCAAAATTCAATAATAAAAACCTAAAATTATTACATAGTAAGTCACAATGAATAGAATAGCTTTCAAAAAAATTTCCCAGTGATGGGAACACTAAAACATGGTTTTTTCTTGCTCAATTCTTGCATCGCCTTGAAGGGTTGTTGCTTCTCAATTTTATTCTACTGAATCTATTCATAAGGTTTAGTTTATATCTAATTTTTCTCTTATTATTTGATACAAAGTGGGTTTGGATTTACATTATCATATCATATCTTCTTCTTTGATATAGATATGTCTCTCTCATCACACTCAAACACACCACATAATCCCAATATTTTTATTTTATTCAATATGGCTCACCATAAATTATCAATTATTTCATTCAACTAAACTATACAGGAGGACTCTCCTTTTTTGAGGTCATTTTTATATTCCCATAAATATAAATATGTTAGAGGATATGTGAAATAACCCCCCACCCACCCACCCACACACACACACACCCATCATCCTTCATATATCTTCTCAAGGGTAGTGTGTGGTTGTTCCCCATGATCTCAACAAATATATTTCTCTAGTTTAATTCAAAAACTGTCCTTATTTATTTTCTCCTTATTTTTACTCTTAGTTGTATAAATATAATCTTTTTTTGATAGTATGTTTTTTTCTTCTCTGGATATCTCTATTGAAATCTTCACTTCAATAATCTTTACAACTGTATAAAATATACATAAAACATCGATTGTAGTGTAGAGATTTATCTCATGGAATGAGATATTTCTTATAAATATTATAAACTCTAGCTTGATTCCATAGACACCAAATAGAAACTCATACCATTTATTATTCTTATTTTTAATATGAATCACTTTTTTTATATTTAACATCTTAAAGCAGAAAACTTTCATCTATTAATTTTGAATTTTACATTTTCAAATTAAATAAATCTAGAAGTTCCTAATTATAGGATAGATAAATTTATAGCCTTCCAACTTAGTCATATTTGATATCCTTTTAATTAGTAATGATTTTCATCTTCTAACTCTCTTATTTATATTAGATCACACTGATTTAAGATTCGATGAAAAACTCAATAATCAACTCAATAATATCTTCATTATTCTTGAAAACTCATTAAATTTCCTTTTCTTTATCAAGAATCTCATTAACTTTATGTAATTAAAACTCAGGCTTAAATCATTTCTAATCATAGCTTTGTGATTTTTTCAACATGATATAATGGCACAATAATCGTCCCAAATCATTCTTCACTTCAAAATTTAAATTATGAAAAATCATATTGTAGTATGAAGAAATCATAGAATTATTCTAAAAGTTAATTCATAAAATGATTAAAAATGACTCATATATAGCTTGACATCACTTATATATAGATCTAGATGACTCATACACTACTTATAATTACTCATACTCAATTCATAATAACTTGTATGCAGTCTATCTTCCAATTCACTCATACATGGCCTATAATGACTCATACACTGAGTAAAATAACTAAAATTTAGATATATTTCATATGAAGATGACTCAAACACAATTCCCCTTGACTCATATGCATATTTTAGAATATATAAAGATTTTCAAGTGCCACTTCAAAACTTCATAATTATTCATTTTAGATCAAAGTTAATAAAAATCACTTTTAGACTTCTTTTCACTTCTAAAAACTTTATCCAAGTGATATTAAACAGTGATTTCACTATTTAACATGTTGATTACTCCATGAATTCCTTCTTCCAACATCCATGTAGCCTCCTCTAACCATTGGACTTTTTTAAAACTTTTTAGATATAGCTTCAAGGTGGTCTAGCATAGGTTCAATAGCTAATAATTTATTTCTGATCAATTATCTTCCTTGAAAATATGTTTTAGACTAGATTACTCAAAATTTATCACTTATATCTCCACAAAAATTTCCTCAATCCAACTCTATTCACCGCCATTCAGCATGCCTCCCTCCCTCAACATTTTATTCCCATGACCTAGGGTTTCAGTTCTCCTGCTATCTGACATCCCTAATATCGCTTCTTTGGTACCACAATCGACACTCTGTCTCCTTGCATCCCTTTTCAGCTACCCGTCCTTCACACTTCTGGATCCTTATCACTGTCTCTACCTACTCCCCTTCTCCAATAGTCGTTACCTCATGTTTTTCATCACTGCCTGCTCCTTGTCTCTGCCTGCTCTCGGTCTTCGCCTGCTCCTCATCTCTACATTCTCCCCACATCCTCTACCTTATTATTTTCCATACCCAAAAACCTGCTCCCCCCCCCCTCTGTGACTCCATCTCTACATCCTCAATTTTTTCAAATTTTCAATCCATAATTTTTTTCCCATTCCAGAAGCTTTCCACAAATCTATTTATTCCCCCTTCCTCGATCATATATGGAATTGACTATAATATTGAACTTCATCTCCATTTTTATATGTTTTGTAGGGATTTATTAATTACACCCACATTAATGAGTGATTGACATACATCTAAGAACTTTCTATATGGGATCTTTTAGAATCCTTCTCGGATTATCTCGGGTAAATCTATCTATTTCTTCCAGGAAATTTTATAGAATTTTGGGATGATTTTTTAATGCATTTAAATCTACAAAGTTGTGATTTTATCCCTTGTGATCCTAATATTTAAGCAGATTATTAAAATACTTTCATCCTTACCTTCCAAAATATTTCATCCAGGCCTTTGAATACGTTTGAGTCTTTAAAACATATATCTATGTCAATAACTTACCTTAAACCTATAAATCTAGTATGAATTATTGATCCTTGTATTACTCTTTTTACTATTATAAGTAGTTTTCAATGTATTTTCAAACATAGCATAGATCCAAAAAAAATTAACCACCTTATAATGTTAGTTATATGTTTATACTGTTATTTATATGACTTAAATTAGTATGTATGTGCCTCTTCCATTTTTCTTTGTAGAGATGGATAAGATGAATCATATTCATTTCAATTGAGAATGCTTTGGCAGATGAAAAAAATGATCTGATACCATACTAACTATCATTAACTCTGTATAACTTTTATAAAGTGGGTAGTATTCATTTTAATGTTATTGTATTTTATACATACATGTGTTGGGAAAAAGGGCTTTATTTTTGAGTTGATGTATATGTAATGTCAAATGAGGTATTGTGCATGGGCACTACCAGATAATTGTGAGTGATAATATATATACACCTTCAGGTTTGGTATTTATTTTGTGGGTTAATACAGATTCATGATAGTATGTTAACAAATTTCATGTGGCTATATTATTTACCTTCATTGTCACTATTAGAAAAATCATAGGTACCTTGATTCTATATTTTCATGTGGCTATATTTTTTCCCATAATTGTATTTTTATATTCTACAAAAAATGCATCTATATTAACTAAATAAAGTTTTTTAAAATATTTAAGTAAATTTTTTCCCAGTACTTATAACTAGTTTTCATTGAAACAAGAGGTATAGATTAGTGTTCTTTAGTCACAATGCCTATGAATCACGTCAGGAAACATAATACCTTTTGAATGTTGATAAAACTAAGTTTATTCATGTTCTTTAATTTATTATTTAAGCATTATGTACATATTCTACAATGATGAATATGGTTTTGGTGGAAAAATGGATTGGTGAACCATTGTCTGGAGATGAGTGATGATGGCTGGGGTTTTGAATTATAGAGATTTGCAAAGAAATAAATGGTAGAACAAGATCATATCTTTGTGAGACTGGTATTAAAAATGGTGATGGGTTTAGTGGTGTACTTCAAGCCTTAGTTTATAGATTACACCATCTCCTATAATGAAGTGGATTTGATTTGACATTCAAAATTTCAAGAACGCTACTAAGTGTCTATAATAGGTGATTGAGGTGAAGCTGTATTTTGAGAAGAAGTTGGAGGATTCCATGAGATAAATTAAAGATATTAAACTCCTACATATGGATAAAGTAGGGATGCACCATTGGATGGAAGAAATGAAATGAGAGTTGGAGGCAGAGAATCTGAAGTGCATATCATAGTATATGGATGTAGGTATTTCCATAGTTGGTGGTTGAATGGAATGTAGCAAGGCAGAGAGAGTTGGTTTAGTTGAAGGGTGTACAAGTGGATATTTAAAAATGGTAAAATATCATCCTGTTATAATTTGATATCCTGAGGGTGATTTACTTTTCCAAGAAACAACAATTGAACTCCTCATTCAATCATATTTAAATGAAATACAACTTCATTTGGAATCTTGTGGAGGATAGGCTACTAGAGAAACAAAAATTGGAAGTTAATAAAATTATGGTAGTTATTATAAATAGTAGAGCACAATAAATATTTATGTTTTATTAGTCTTTATTTGGAATTGTATAACATAGAAGTCATAGGTCATCAGATTCCTCTAAAAATAGAATGAAGTTAACATATTTCAACAGGTTTTTTATCATAGTTTTTTAGTTTGTTATATGTCTTTCATATCCACTCCACACCTTCTAGTTTTCCCAGATTTTATTTAAATAGTTTTATGTAAATGCAACATAAAAATATTATACATTATATAAGTTTAGATACATGAATCACATTTTAGAGCATGTATAAACTAGATCGCTATTTGAAAACTAGCCACCCATTTTCATTGGTTTTACATATTACTAACCAAAGAAACATATTGAAAACTTCTATATCAAAGTTTAGCACTTGACCTTATATAAAATGATTCAATCATATAACATCACTTTTCATCAACCTTTGTTCTCATTGATCCTCCATTTGACTCTACTTGTACTCGCTGCTTTATAGATTTTCTTCTTTGTTAGGTGATATGTTTTAGCATTTGTGATCAGTACTTTTTTCTACATTAAGTTTTCTCCATTGAAATTGTTCATCTGTTGTATTAAATGTTTTTTATACTTAAAATATGATCAATCCCATGATAGTGGAATTATTAAGGAGTAAACTATGTACTATCTTTATGAAGAAATATTAATGTATTTTTTATCTACGGTTTTGAGATAATTAAGTGTAGTTCTATTGTAGTCTATATTTGGTTTTTGAATTATTATATTTTAGTTTCTCCATAATTTAGTGCCAGAGAATGTGGTGCATACTGGGAAGATATGGTGATAGGTCTTAACATTCCACTAGATACTATTATCTCCCCCTCCCTCCCTTCCACATAATCTAAACTATCCAATGTCCATGTATGAATATAAATTTATATGGAATAATTTAATTATTTGAAATAAAATTACATAAAAAATATTTATAGAGGAAGGGATGATATAAGTTCAGTAGGTTAGTAGTTCTTTCTCTGTTTTAAATTAGTGATCACACTATCTCCTTTAATTTTAGAATAGTAAATGTATTTATATAACACTTGTTGATTGTTGTGAAGTGAATATGCTATAAGGATCTATCAATTACTACTTCCATTTTATATCAACATTTATTTATTGAAGCCTTCATGTGAAATATGTTACAACAAATCCACTTTCTGACAGGGTCTTCCATCTTGGGTGCAACAACCGCGCCCTAACAAGAAGCACCGTCAAAAAATATTGTCCAAAAAGCTAATACACCACTAATTTTATCTTCTAGGGAGTCCATGCCACTTTAGTAGAGACCAATAGAGTGTCGGTGTGGCATCCTTTAGGTTGGGATCAAGCCTTTTCATTCAAGGTTCTTAGCTAATTGTCAAGGTGATGTTAGGTCATTCACCTCTATTTACTTCAACCTCACCCATCCTACTTATCCAGATCTTTTATTTATTTCTTTCTAGTTAGATAAAATTCATTACCAAATTAAATATTATAATGATCATAATTTGAATTATCCATTTGAATAATTTTTTCATTTATGTAATTAATTTCTCCATCATGAATACCTAATATAAATTTTTATTCCTTATTAATTCAACTAAATATTTACTACTCTATTTATTATTTCTCAACAATTTCCCTAACTTCTATTCCATTATTATGTACCACAAATTTTTGTTTCAAATATATTCAAAATTAATAAGAATTATTAAGTTTGAAAAATGGTATTCAATTATTGAAAATATGAATTGTTTTATAGGGACATGTAAATGCATGGGTGGAGTGCTAGTTATCTTCAGGAGAAACACGTGCAATTTGATCTTTATTTCAAAGAATATCTTCTCTGATCATCTTAAAAATTTCTTGTTGGATGATCAACTCAAACTGAAATAATAAAAACCTAAAATTATTACATAGTAAGTCACAATTAATATCACAGCTTTCCAAAATATTTCCTGGTGATGGGAACATTGAAACATGGTTTATTTCTTGCTTACTGCATGGATCACCTTGAAGGGTTGTTGCTTCCCAATTTTATTCTACCGAATCTTATGATAATGTTTAGTTTAACATCTTATTTTTCTCTTCTTATTTGATACATAGTAGGTTTGGATTTACATTAGTGTATCATATCTTCTTCTTCGAGATAGATATGTCTCTCTCTTCACACTGACACACACCACTTATTATCAAGATTTGTATTTTTTCAATATAGATCACCTTAAATTATCAATTAAGTCATTCACCATAATTTTATAAGAGGCCTCACCTTTTTTTGCGGTAATTTTCATATTCCCGTAAATATAAATATGTCAGGGGATATGTGTAATAACCCCCCCCCCCCCCACACACACACACACACAAACACCCATGATTCTTTATATCTCTTCTCAAGGGTAGTGTGTGGTTGTTCCCAATGATCTTAACAACTATATTTCTCTAGTTTATTTCCAAAAGATCCCTTATTAATTTTCTCCTTATTTTCACTCTCAATTGTATAATTATAATATATTTTTGAGAGTATACACTAGTTTTTTTCTTCTCTAGATATCTCTATAGATATCTACACTTCAATATTATTTACAACTGTATAAAATATACATAGCACATTAGTTGTAGTGTATATATTTATCTCATGGAATGAGATATTTCTTATAAAATAGTATAAAATCAATATTGAGTCCACAGACACCAGATAGAAACTCATACCATTTCTTATTCTCATTTTTAATATGAATCAAATATTTTTTTGATATTTAATATCTTGAAGAAGAACACTTTCATCGATTAATTTTATATTTTACATTTTCAAATTAAAGAAATCTAGAAGTTCCTAATTTCAGGATAGTTAAATTTCTAGGCTTCCACCTTAGTTATATTTTATATCCTTTGAATCGATCAGGATGTCTAGATTCTAACTAACTCATTTATATTAGATCACAATGATTTAATATTTTATGAACAACTCAATCATCAGCTCAATAATATCTACATTATTCTTGAAAATTCATTAAATTTCATTTTCTTTTTCAAGAATCTCATTCACTTGATCTTATTCAAACATGGGCTTCAATAATTACTAATCATAGCTTCATGATGTTTTTTACATGATATAATAGTAGAATAATTATCCCAAATCATTTTTTAGTTAAAAATTTAAATTATGAAAACTCATATTATTATATGAAGAAATCATAAAATTCTCCTAAAATTTAATTCACACAATGATTAAAAATGACTCATATCTAGCTTGAGATCACTTATATATAGATCTATATGACCCATACACAACTTATAACTACTCATACTCAATTCATAATAACTTGAAAGTATTCTATCTTCCAATTCACTCATGCATGGACTATAATGACTCATACACAAAGTAAAATAAATCAAATTGAGATCCATCTCCTATTAAGAGGACTAAAAAACAATTCCCCTTGACTCATATGCATATTCCGGAACATAGAAAAAATTTCAAGTTCCACTTAAAAGTTTTAGAATTCTTCATTTCATATCTGAATCACTAAAAATGACTTTTAAACTTATCCACACTTCTAAAAAAAATTTCCAATAGATATTAAACAGTGATTTCAGTATCCAACATGTTAATTACTCCATGAATTCCTTCTTCCAACATCCATATAGCCTCCTCTAACCATTTTACTTGTTTTAAAAAATTTATTTATAGATTAAAAAGTGGTCCAGTATAGGTTCAATACCTAATAATTTATTTTTAATCAATTATCTTCATTATAAACATGTTTTAGACTAGATTACTCAAACTTCATCACTTATCTTTCTAATTAGAATCGCCTCTAAAATCATCAAATTTTTTTATTTACTTTAAAATGTATTTATCATGGAAATAGATTTGACATTATTTTTTGGTTGGATACTCACTCCATCACCCAACACCGCCTTTTCATAATTACATTAACAAGATTCTTAATAACTAAGCTAATTGAAAACAAAAAAAACTTTAACTTGTAGGGAACTTCAATATCCCCATTTGATGTTTTTTTTCAATTCCTACTATCATGATTCACTCTAAAATTAAATATAATTATTATCCCCTTAATAGAAAATAAATTCAATGGGAGAAAAAATTATTCTCCCTGTTATTGAAACTATAATTACATGAAAAGCTTTCTCATTTCCATCTAACACTTATAATTTTAATAAAGACATTGCTTCCACTCTTTTTCTTCAAATTTCACTTCACTCAATTTATTTTATGAGAGAAGGGTGATATCACATTATTCTTTGAAATTTTCCATCAAATAATCAACTCTAAGTCTACATGGGCTAACTCGATTAAACAAATAATGTTTAATTTAGATAAAAAGGTTTAAAATAAATTACTCTCAAAGTGATATAAACTTTGAATTCGTTCTATAGGGGTTAATTAAACAAATTTTCATGATATGAATAAATATGAACTTCATTTGAAGAAAAAAAATAAAAACATTTAAGAGAAATTATATTTTGTATCCCTTGTTTAGAAGATAGTCACTCCCTTTTAAGAAAAATATTCAATATAATCAAAATATTTTTAGGAGAGTGAAAATAAAATCTTAGACTTCATTTTGGAAGGTGTTTTCTAGAATTCCAAATTCAGTAGTAATAGATAAATATATGAAATTTTTTTCTCTTTGGTATATCCCCTTAAAGTGATGATCTCCATAATTCACCATGGTTGATGAAAATCATGTATGATATTAGTTATAACATGATTCAAATTATGATATTATTAACAATAAAGATATTATATAATGTAAAATCCTATAAGTTATTCGAAAATTATGTCTTTTTTCATTTTTCCTCATTCATCCTTCACCTTCAATTCAAAATTTCAAAAAAAACTGTCACAAAAATAAGTTAATATTGTGGGTCATAATAAATACTTCAATATGATAAAAAATGGAGATAATTATCTCCTAGCCCATAAATTTTTTTACTTAAGGCTTTAAAATATAAAAATATCTTCATGTTAGATCCCTTCATTATTTTCAAAAAAAAATCTTCTTTGAGTAGAAACGGTTTCTCTTTCATTTTAGATTTTCTCCTAGCTAGAATAGACTTCTTTAATTGAGAAATTATAGAAATTTAATTATATTTGTCTTTTTCCATCCTCTTTTCTTCTTCTAATATGGATGGTCATATTTTTTAGCATTAATTAGGATTGTGACCAACCTTATTCTTGGGTGTGTATTCTTTTCTAACAGCAATATTTTTAGCACTATATGTAATCGGTTCTTTTAATTACATTTTCATTTATCCATGAAAAATAGTCATAAATTTGATTTCCATATATCCTAAATGGTTTCACCTTCCATACACATCCTTATTATCTTTTGGGTTCCCTTTTTTTGAAAAACTCTCATGATATTTGTATTCTTCATTAGGAATATAAACCACCATTCCAATTCTATTATCTCTATCTTAGATTGATTTTTTATTTTACATTCTAGCTTGATCCCATTAATCATGATGTTCATGGACATTTTTCAATGGTCCATGATGTGTAATCACTTAACATAATGTCATAATATTTTTATTATTAGTTTTATATCCCCTTCATCTATACTCTTGGGTTTACTTTTCTCATACTTCTTTTTTTCCAAAGGGGACTTGTTATTTTTCTTCACCTAATTTTGTTTTCACTTTGTAATTATTTTCACCTTAGTATAAGAGATGTGTTGGGATGGTATATAAAAAAACTTTTCATAATATTCAATAACTCTATTGTAATAGTTATAAAAGATATCAAATGAATCAAATTAATTCTTACAAAATATATTTTTCCTATTACATGTACTCTTTATCTATCTATAAGGTTTTCTCTAAATTTAAGCTTTTATCCCCCTTTCTTTAGACCTTATTACACTTCTACATTTTTTTATATTATGTTTACATTATATAAACGTGTCTTCAAAAAACTCTACAACACCAATAGAGTCCTATAAATATTATTCTTTTCAATTTTGGTGAAGTCTATCCAGATTGAGTACCTTATTGTATTTGGGATAGAACACCAGTTTTTGGGGTTCATTTGGAGAGATTTTTTTCTTATACATGCCCACATTCACCATTGATGATGTGGTAAAATTATTGAAATTTTTCACCTTCTATATTTTTATAGTTTTTACATTAAAATCTTTACACTATGAAAAAAAATAGTTAGAAACAAATTCAATTGGGCTATAAGTTTCCCTTTCACTGAGCATGAGTTTAATGAATCTCTGGAAGATATAAATTTATTTTTGATATAGATTTGAATATTATTAGATAATATAATCTCTTTGGAAACACTTTTTCTAGGTCTTATTTTCTCAATATCTTGTGGATATATTTTATGGACTTTTTTAAGATTCCATAAGTTTAATTACAACTCTAGATATTTCATATCGAGTATGTACACCTAAAATTCAACTGATTTCAACCATTATTGAGAATCAAATTATAAAAAATTCAATTTATCCTCATGTATTCCATTTTCCTCTTACAACTGGTTTTCAATATCCTTCAATATGTTTATCTTGATTTCTAACTGTTCACTTTGGACATCCATGGAGACTTGGTGTAATTTCTAAAATGAATACATTAATTCCTCAAAAATGTTATGATAAACCAATTTCTCACAATAAACTCTTTGAAATAATTCATCATAGATTGAAAATATTTCATTTCAAAGTGTAAAAGATTCTTCCTTAGCCTTAAAAAATCATTTGAGGGTTTTTTAACTACTTAACTTCATTGATAATGCATATTCTAAGGAATTATCATATCCTTATATATGTAACATATCATCATATACCACCATGATATATACAAATATGTATAATAAAACTTCAAAGGGGGCCTAATTCAAATAATCATTTACTTTTTTAATAAAAATCACTAATGGATTCATGGAATATATGTTTATCACAAATTATACATGTTTCACTAGAGAAATAATAATCCACATATTTAGTAAGAAAAATATAACCTTGATTTCCTTCAGAGAGTGGTTATTCCTATTTCTTCTTTGTGAATTTTTTTTCTTTTTTCCTCTATTTTCATCCTATTTTTTATATTCTTTGTAGACACTTCCAAATGTACTTAAATTGGAATATAATAAAATTTCTCCATTGTAGGAAATTAAATTTAAAATTTAAAATTCATGTATTCAATTAATAACATCTAGGAATTAAAAATAAATATATTCATAGAGATCCAATGTTTAGATATAAATTTTTAGGGTCAGTGTATTAGTATATAAAGACACATGAGAGGGGGTGAATCAGGTTTCCTCAATTCTTACTAAATTCCAAGTATCATTTTAACCTTTTTCCCCTTTGGTTTTTAAACCTCTATTTTTAGTTAAGAAAAATGGATCTTTTCTTGTTTAACCTACCATACACCAATATGCAATGAAGTTAAAGTATTAAATTTGGCACAAATTTTTTTACAAGGTTTGTCTCCTCCCAGTAATCTCACTCTTTGTTGTTCTTGGGAAGTCTAAGTCATGGATTCTCCACTAAAATATTATCATCAATACAAGAATAATTTTTCCAAGTATCATCTTTAAACCCGTATAACTATATTACACTAGTGATGTGTTAAATATATTACACAAGTGAACTATTCACTGTATTATAAAAGTGAACATGAATCAAATCTCACTAATCCTATTCATATTGGAATCCCATTATTTCTTTATAGACTCTAGCCACTTAAATTAGATCACTAATTATTCCTAGGTATGTCACTACATCCACAAAAACTAATCTACTTCCTAAAATACAAAGATTCATTGACTTTTTTATTATCTACAAGAGAAACACATGTAACTATGTTATTATTATTATGCATAGCTTCCTAGATCCTATTAAAATCTACTTGATGGATTCTCTACTCAAATTTCAATAATAAATCCCTAGAAAAATCTTACCTAGTGAGTAATAATGAATATAAAAGCTTCCAAAAATCATTATTGATGATAGGAACACTGAAAAATATGTCTAATCATAATCAATTATTGTAGAAACTTAATAGAGCATTGCTTCTCTATTTTCTTCAACTTAATCTATTCAGTAGGTTCAGTTCAGTATCTTCTTATTCTCTTCATATTTGATACACATAATATTAGGTGTATAACATTGTATCATGTTTTATTATATTTTAGAACACATGTTTTCTTTTCACTCTCACACACACCACTTCATCTTGAGAGTTGTATTTTATTGAAGAAGGATAATCTTATTTCCTTGAGAGACTAATGTGCCTAAACTATACTTTTGGTATCACATATTTTGGGTTAATTTTATATTATAATTATGTATCCTAATCCTTTAAATGAAGTTGGTCAGACTAGTAGTGGCTCAGACTACACACCAGATCACAAATCCCATGGTTTGACCTCTATGGTGAGGTCACTGAAGGTTATAAGGGATAGCACACCATTTATCAAGTGTTCAGAGGCTCAAGTCCACCATACCAAATATTTTTGGCACTATATCATGCTAACTCATTGTAACATATCTTTCTAGAGACACTCACCAAACACTATTGAAGTACAGACTTGGTCGATATGAAACTGTAATAGATTTGACGTTGGTGAAAATGGTATTATAACTACACAGACTTCCATCCACTTGTTACCTTAGTAAATTATACTTATTGTGTAGTTGGTTTCATAGTTTCATAATATTATTTAAGATCTCATTCGATCTATGGTTTCTATTTGTGTGATACTTGGAAATCACCCTATAATTTTTGCTTCTGATTTTAGTAAAGTGATTGTTCCTCTTTATAGACATAGTGATTATTCTTATACCACATAAATCATTTTGTATCATGTTATTCTTATAATTATTATTCATTTTATCCTATTTTATTCCTTTTAATCTAATTCATGAGATTGTTCATCATTTTATCTCCTGATGTTTCCACAACAACTTGTATTAGAGCCTAAGTTCATAAGATCAAGTTTGGTTTTCTCAAATTAAACAATGTCTATAGATAAAGTAAATGTGAAGATTGATCATTTCTATGGAAATGAATTTAATTACTAGAGGATGTAGATTAATGACTATTTATACCTTAAAAATATTCACTTTCCACTTTTGGTTGAAAACCCAATGGAGATATAGAAGATTGAGTGGAATCTACTACATCTACATGTTTTTAATGATTTGTATCATATGTTAGAAAAGAATGTGGTGTTCAAAAATAGATAGGTGAATAAAACATTTGGGTTGATAAAATATATTGAAAATATGTATGAAAAGCCTTCTACATTGAACATAGTATCCCTAATACGATGATTATTTAATCTAAATGTGATTGAATGGAATATTGATATAGATCATGTCAATGAATTCAAAACCATAGAAATCCAATTTTCATCAGTGGGAATTAACCTAGATGATGAGTTATGTGAAATGGTTTTATTATCTTCATTACTTAATAGTTAGTAAGTGACTATAATAGTCAGGAATAGTTATTTGGGTAATACAAATCCAGTTTTGGAGGATGTGCAAGACCAGATCCTCAGTGTGTACATTCAGAGAATAAAAGCAGAAATATTCTTAGTTTATGCTCTAAACATGGAAGGAAGTGGTGGATATGTGTAACAATATAATCATAGAGTATGATCAAAATAAAGAGGAAATATTTGAGACAAGTCAAAGTTTATTGGTCCTAACTACTAAATTTTTTATAATAAAGGTCCTATTAAGAAGAAATTCAGAGAAAAATGAAATCTACCTAAACCCAATATATAAAACATGGAAACTGAAGGAACTAATGATGTGTTACTTTTTAGAATAGATATCCCTATGAAGTTGTGTATTATAGACTTCATGGATTATTTTTATTCCACTTTGTAGAAGGGTTTCCTAAATAATTATATTCCTAAAAAATTTAGCAAGTTAAATCTTTCTAATGATGAACCCTTACAAATTGTGAGGAAGGGAGATGCATGGATTTAAACTAATAATGATTGTTTTATCATTCTGGAAAATGTACATTGTATTCATAGATTAAAAAAAGAATTTTATTTCTATTGGTAATCTTGATGATGTAGGTTTTAGTACTATGTTCACTAGTGGAGCAATGAATATTACCAAGGGAGTAATGGTCATAGATCATGGAGTAATAATGGATCCTTATACAATATGATAGAAACTTTCTTGGACATTATTTCATAAATAAATTTTGTTATAGATCCACAAATATGGAACTACAATTTGGTTACATGAGTTATAAGGAGATGAATGTGTTTCAAACAAAATAAATTATACTGGAGTTGAAGTTGATGGAATTTGGATTGTGTGAAGATTATATCTTTGAAAAATATAATAATTTATCCTTTAAAAAAGAGTTATAACACAGGATATCAAGAATATATACCTATTTCACACTAATTTTTAGGGGGGCTACACCAATAAATTACATTGGAGGATCACAATATTATATGACATTTATCAATGAATCAACAAGAAATGTATGGGTTTATTTTATAAAAAGAAAACCCAATGTTTTTAACATGTTTCAGAATTGGAAGTCCATAGTGGATAATAAGTCATGATCAAACATGATATGCATGAGCTATGAAAATGTTGGTGAGTATGTAAGTAATTAGTTCATGGAAGTTTATGCTAATAATGGAATTTGCAGGGAGAATAATCTTCTAGTCCCACCAAAATAGAATGTTTTAGATTAAAGAATTAACAAGACACTGAATTACCTAATATGAGCATGAGGTTGCACTAGAAGTTACCCAAGACACTATGGGAAAATGCAATGAACATGAAAAACTATCTCATCAATAGGGTTCCATTTAAACTAATGGTTGAATGTCTACCTGAGGATTTCTAGTTAGGAAATGAGGTAAGACTCTCACATTTATTAATCTTTAGTTTTTTGGAATATGTACATATTGATGATGATATAAGGGTTATGCTTTATACTAAGTCCAAAATAAATTTATTTATTGGATATAGTGCTGAAGATTTTCATTATCACTTCTAGAATGATAATAACAAGAGGGCCTCGAAGCGGCAGCGTCCTCTCCAACCAGCGGGGCTAGGGTTTCTTTCAGACTTCATCCCCTCCTCTCCTCTGGTGCGGCTCATGCAGATCGGCATCCGCATTTTTTGGCTTGGAATTGGCACGGCTTGGTCTGGTGTCTTCTAGATTCATCTTCACAGGTGAGGCTCTAGTGTCTTGGCTTAGTGAAGATCGAAGCTTCAGCTTTTGTTCAGATCGGTGCATTTATTGCGAGGTGTGGTGTCTTCCGGCTTCATCTGTGTAGGTGGGGATCCGGCTTCGTATTGGCTTGGCTTCAGCCTTCCGAGGCTCCATCTTCGGCTTCATATTCTTAGGAGAGGCTTTATAGACTTGGCTCGGTGATGATGGGGTTTTGGCTTCTTCTCATCTCGACACTAGTCTTGCAAGGTGTGGCATCTTCCATATTCATTTTCACTGGAGATCCATCAACTTCTTCTTGGATTAGTGCCAACCTTGCGAGGTACCAGTTCATCTTCACCTATTTCCAGCTTGATAGAGACTCAATAAGGTCCTACCACGTCTCGCTGGTGGTCCTAGGACTGGGTTCAGCCATAGAGTGGAGCGGAGGGGGGAGGACTCCTATTTCCTCTCTGGTGTTCATGTGGTTCTCCTTCTGGTATGCTTTTGGTGTTTAATTGTATTTTTTATTGTGGTTAAATGGTGTTTATATTGGTTTGGTGGTTCAGCTAGAATGATGTGTGGCGGCTGGTTTGAGTTTGGCACTCCCTGTATCTTCTCCCTATCTGTGGTCTTCTTATGTCGGAATCTGATGAGGGTATGTATGCATCTCCAATATGAATGGATTCATACCCCGAGTGTCGTTTCTGGTTCATAATGGCTCAGACCCCCTCATTGGCGATGTTCCTTTGGTGTGGTGTTGGGACATCCAGTAGCAGACGATAATAGATCGGCTTCGCTTTCCTTGGATCGTCTTCCGACCACTCCAGTGACTGTAGTGATGGTAGGAGTCATGTGGAGTGCAGTGGGGTTCATCATATCTTGTTGAAGGATTTATCATGAATAGTGTAAGGGTTTGAGAATTTTTGTTTTGTGATTTTTCCAATGATCCCGGTGGTGGGAAGACATTGAATCTAAATTTGACCATATGGAACATTCCCCAGAGGAGGATCCAGAGCTAGCATTTCAACTTTGCAGAGATTTTCAATTTTGGTTGTTTGAGAGGGTATGGAGTTTTCCATCAGACTGTGCTTCTTCTTTGACATAGGACACTTGCTTGCCAATTTTCCTTGCAATGGTGGATTTCTTTGTCGTGATTTAATACTAGAGAGGGGAAGATCCATGTCTTCAGTCTGGTTTTACTTTCTTTTCCTTCAGGTGTGATTTGTCTTATGTCCATGAAGTCTGTGTGAGTTTTCCCCTTCTTCCCTTAAAAGTGGGTTTTATCATAATAAAAAAAATGAAGGCCTTCGGGCCGTTGGATGGATAAGAACAAGATGATCATCAGAATCCAAAACATGATATTTAATGAAGTTTTCATATATAGGACCATCATTTACAGAACTTGATAGTGGGAATAAAGAATCAATGTGCCAAGAACAAGTGGATATTTACAATGTGCCTAATCATGTGACATTGAAACTAGTGGATCTTAATCCTATATTTATTATTGATCAATGGTGGAAAACCAGGATGATTTGAAGAGGCAACACAATTGAAGGTGTCAAACATGTGGGATTTGGCACTAAAGGAGGAAGTTTCTTCCTTGCAAGATGGCAATACTTGGGAGATTACACCTTTTCCACATAGTAAGAAATCATTTTAGAAAAAATTGGTATACTGAGACATGGAATGACATGATGGTAAGAGGAGATATTTGGAAAGTCTCGTGGTGAAAGAATTTCAACAAAAGGAATGTGTCTACTTCATTGACATCTTATCACTTGTAGGGAATCTATCCACCATCTGAGTGGTTCTTAGAATTTTTTCATTAAAGGACTTACATCTTGATATGAATTTCCTTCTTGGAGATTTAGAGTAGGATATTTATATACATAAACCATAGGGATGTTTTGTGTTAAGAAATGAATGCCTAGTGTAAAATCTCTAAAAGATCTTATATGGTTTAAATTAGGCACCGAGGCATTATAAAAAAATTATTCATTCATGACTAAAAATTAATACAAATGGTGTATTTCTCGAGTTCCTAAAAAAAATTATTTGTGTATTCCTCTAGTCTTGGAGGTTCCATGGGGGTTTTTTGGGGTCTTCTTTTCTATGAATTTCCCAAGTTTTGTATTGGTCTAACAACAACAAATTAGTCTAATGATAGAAAATTATCTAAAAGTAGCAAATTGGTCTAACTATAAAAGATTGGATAATGGTGGTAGATTGGTATGATGGAATCAGATTTGATAATTGTAGTAGATTGGATAATTATATAAAATTGGATAATGGTATAAGATTCTTATAATGGTAACAGATTCGCTAATGGTAGCAGATTGGACTAGTGTAATTAGATTGGCTAATGGTAGTAGATTGGTCTAATGGTAGAATATTGGCTAACAATGTCAGATTGGTCTAATGATAAAATATTGGATAATGGTTTTATATTGTTATAATTATAGAAGATATGATAACATTAGAATAATGGTCTAATGGTGTCATATTAACTAATAGTAGCAGATTGGTCTCTTAGGAGAAAGTTATTCTAACAGAAGCAAGTTAGTATAATGGTAGAACGTCGGTTTAACAGAAGCAGATTCTAATTTTTTTTCAAAAATTACAGTTTTTCCTAGAATTTTATAAATATACCTTTTTATCATAAAAATGGAAATTGATATCCTTTTCAAATAGGATATATATATCCTTGTTTTCATAAAATTATAAAGATTTAATATAGATCTTCCATGTGAATTAAATGAGATTTATATTAATTATTAATTCATGTTTTAACTATAATTTGGAAATCCTAATGGTCACATATACTTAACTCTAAAAATAATATCTTTTCATTATTTTAATATTGTCTTACTTTCTAAGAGTTTGGAAAACCTGTTTTTTTATTGATCCATGAAGAGTCATTTATTTCCATCAGGAACCACCCTTTTCATGTTTTCTAGGCATGTTAACATCTTGTTTTGTAATCTGTTTTATATAGTAGCAAGTAACTTTTGAGGTAGAAGCTTGTTTCTATTTCTCTTTCCCCTTCCCTATAAAATTTTAAAGGTTTTTTAATCCATTATCTTTACGACATCTAAAATATGGAATCATCTTCTTTTCCACTCTATTTTCAGTGGATCATCATAGGAAACATCATTTTCAATTAGGGGATTCATTGATTCTCCTTTTTTATATACAATTTTGATATTCTAATTCTTTATCTCTTTGTATAATGGTGTAAATAAAATTAATTAATATTAAACTAGATTAAATAAAGGAATTTTTTATGGTTTTATCAGTCACATGTGTTTCAAACATGATATTATTTTACCTCATGTTTTGCGAGATAGTGTGTCATTGGTTTTTTATATTATGGTTAACATGTCTGTTAATTCAATGGTTTAGTGTGATTTTTATGTTTCAAATGGTTAAATAACATAAAACATGTACTACTTGTTGATGAAATGATAAAGATGAATTCTAATTGAATATCATTATTATTTAATATTTGATGAAAACAGATGTTATTATTAAAATCATGTTTAAATAATTGATAGATTTTAATAGATAATGTTATAGGTTATTTGGGGTTATAACCAGTGTTAAATGAATCAGTTAATTCAATATGAAAATGAAATGTTTATGGATAAATATAAATGGTTTGGGATCGAGTGAGCCTATTTGTTTGTGAAGGTTGGATTCCTTCTTTTAACGGACTAGATTCCCTACTAACTCTTTTTGTTGCTTCTTGCTGCCTTATGTGATTGTGATGTAATTTGAGCCTAGAGGGATGATGGTTAATGAGATAAGGGTGGGGATACTCAGATTTTTAGTGATTATTGGTGCTGGTGAAGGTGGGATAGATTCATGGTTATATATATAGTGGTCTTACCCATTGTTTTTTTCTAAATCTAAGATGCTTACTTGTTAATAAATATTCTTTAAAGTTTGGATGTATCAGTTTCTTATTTATGTATTCCCCTCTTCACTACTTGAGGCAACTGGTTGTTCATGGTTTATGAATATTTGTTTATGGTATCTTAAGATGAGTCCTAGATTACCTTAAATTATGGATTGATAATGAATAATAAATTTTTAAACAAATGGTATTAGTGCTTGATAGATTGAAAATGATAAAAATATTAAGATACCATGGAATTGGTTGTCTTGTGCATAGAGGGAATAAACTTGTATGGGAATTAATATAAAAATAAATTATTAAAGTAATAATAAATTAAATTTAATTCTTCTTAAATTTATTTTATGCTTATATGACACTTAGTATTTAGTAGTGGCAGTCAGGTTTCCAAGAGACGTTATCTGTAGTTAGTACTAAAACTAGGTATACTCGCATATTGTGGTTATGAGATATGATATATCATGTATTTTATGTGATTTTATATTCTACCCCACTCATGTTGGTAGGGATACTAACACCCAATAGACTAGGAGTTTTTTTCCCCAACATATAGTTTAGTGAGGAATGGATGGCTAACCACCTCCTCTTTCCCTGCTCTCTTCTCCTGGTAGTTTTATGTGTTGATATACATGGTGGTTACATTTTATATATATGTGTGTGTGTGTAGAGGAATATAATGGATAGTGGTTATTTTAAACACATTTATCTTTAGATATAGTATCCTATGAATTATTATATGTAGTTCATGTATGGGTTATTATGGATTAAGGAAAAATTATTGACATGTAGGACAGTGTGGCTCTTGAAAAATACTCAGTTACTATATGGAGATGTTCCATGGGATGATGAAATGATATGATGCACTATATTCATGGTACATGATGATGAGATAATGTGATGCACTGGGTGAATGATATAATACATTAGCTCAGGATGTCTTTAGGGTGGCTTAATTTTGGAGATAAATGGATCAAGACATGTGAGGTTTAGGATGAGTAGAAAACTAGGGGGTATTGGTAGCAGGATACCTTATCTTGATATTATATTACATTATTTATTATATGTGATAATTAGTGACATAGGCTTGGTGAGGCTAAGAACTTAGCATTCTTAATTAGCTGATGAGTTAACTTCACTTTTTCACTGGGAATTAGTATTTTTTTCTTTATATTTTGCATGAGAGTATCCAAGGAGGATCTTACTAAATATACTTTTAATGTTCACCCTACATATATATAAAAAAATTTTAAGTCTGAGGGGTCTTATTGGTGATCCAACTATACATTACTAACTCGTGGATTTGTTTTAATATATTTTTTATTCGATTGTTGTTTCATTTATAATTATTAAGTTTTTATGACATTACATGCATGTATTAGGAACTCTCTTTAATTTTTTTGAGTAGTAGTTGATTGGGTACTTTTCTTATATCTCTTTATCATTTTCTTCTTAGAGGGTAATGCATCCCACTTTTATGTATAATATACCCCAGTTCTTATCACTAACCTATGGCTTATTAGAGGTGGGATTAAAGCATCATTATCTCCCTTCTCTTTATACCATCCTAGGAGGGGTGCCTTTCGGGGGAGGGGTCATGATGTATTGGTATAATAGGAAGGTTGAGGGATAATATAGACTTAATAAGTAGGTATAGGTGAGAAATAAATGGGTTGGTAGGGAGATGTTTTCATCTTAGATTAGTATACAATTTAAACATGGGAGTCCCTCTATGACATAGGTATTTAGGTCCCCCTTTGATTTGTTGCATGAACCTTTATGTTTATCAATCCTACTAAGTGAAGCGATACTGGTTGTGGGGTAGAGACCTGGTAAGGGATCGTGCATCATTATTCTTTATATTTGTGCTTAAAATGGTTAGACCTTGGGATTAGGTTAAACCTTAATTAATTAATTAATCTTAAATATTCAATATTCAAGGTTTAGGAGTATATGGTAGTTTGATATTTTATAAATATGGATTGATGATGACATCATTGTCAGATTAGAACTAAGGATTTTCAGCAATACATTCCATGAGATCACTATAGAGTTGAGGTTGAATATGATGACACTTATATGTGGACACTCCATGATTTATAACGCTGGAGTCTAATAAAGTATGAGGGATCCATTTCAACTTAATGAAAGGGGACTGGTTGGAGGACGTGGAGATAGCCTCTAATTCGATCCATGCTAGGAAGGAGAATTGGTTTTTCCTTGGAATTAATGATGATGCCTAGAGTATTGAAGAAGTGTGGTTTTTATTCCTTGGAGATAATGAGAAGTTAGTGGTTTTATAGGAGAAGCTCGAGGATCATTTTCATGCATAGTTTCCATTTTTGACCATGAAGGTGGCTAGTAACAAAGAGCTTCTTACCCTTTGATAGAGGTTCTCTAGTATGTAGTTGTTTAGGAACAGTTTTAGGACCCCTCTCTGATATTCTATGGACATGTTAAAAGATGAGATAGGCCATGGTGAGGTATTTAGAGGAAGATTTGTGTTTAGAGACTGAGCATCAGGTTACCCAATTTATTTTTACAACATATCTCAAGGTGCCAGCAAGATAAGAGGTTATGGATAGGATTTTGGATAGAGCTAGATCATCATGATATGGGAGACTTCTGGATTTACTACATTGAAGAGTTGTGGTATGGGGTTTCTAGTTTCATGGACATAAGAGTTTTTGGATTGCTGAGGGTAGGTCTCAACCCTATTCATCTCACTTCTCTAGGAGTGGTGTCTCTCAAGCCCTTACCAAGGTATCAAATGTTTGTTTTTCATATAGAGTCCATGTTCATCTATAGTGAGAGTACCTAAACTTTTTAAGAAGGAAATGTGTGGAATTTTTTCTGTTCAGGCTCTACTACTAATACAATTTCAACTAAGGTAGTATCAGCTGGGTGATCCAACATTTCATCAAAATAGGGGAGATGGGGTTGGCAGAGGATAGCTCTGTGATTCTCATAGTCTTCTGAGAGTGGAGTGCTTTCATATAGGTGGTCTTTATCAGGATTAGAGTTGTTGTGGATAAGATTTTGGTTAGTTTAATTCTCTATAGTTATCATCATCATGAAATCCAAAAATCATTCTAGGTAGCCTTTTATTGTATTCTACTTGGGTGCATAATTTTTTTGACTAGGGAACTATTTAATCCTTCATATCACCTTACCTAGTCCATACTTTTTGGAATTAGGTAGATATACTTCTATTTCCATTGGTATTTACTACATCAACTAGAGGTTGATATTTTATATATGAAGTTTTTAGAGACTGTGAACTAGTACAAGGGTAGCACTGCTCTTAAGGAGTCTTTCTATGTTTGTAGATATAGTCATATGAAATCATCCTTGGCATGGATTGGTTGTATTCAGTGTAGGATATCATAGATCACTTCAAGAGGAAAATTTTCTTTTATGATGCTGATGGAGATTCATTCACATTAGTTACTAAGAAATACCATCAGATATGTTAGAGGTGTGTGCATTCCTTATCTTCATTGATATCTGGGTTTGTGGTGATTTTTTCAGAGGTTCAATCAATGGTGTTTCCTAGGATTATGGAAGAGTACCCTAATATATTTTTGAATGAGGATGTGTAATTACCCCCTTTATGGGATATTCAGTTTGGGATAGATCTATTGTCTATAAATTCTCCAATCTCGATGTATTCGTATAGAATGGAACCTTATAAGTTGAAGGAGCTACATATTCGAATCGACAATCTTCTGTATAGAGGTTTTTTTGGTCAAGAATGTCACCTTAGGGTGTAGTGGCTTTTTTGTAATGAATTTATATGGTATTATATGCATATGTATCAATTATTTTATATTGAATCAGGTGATAGTGAAGAACTATTATCCACTTCCACAAATTGATGATTTATTCGATTGGTTGAAAGGATCTTGTTGGCTCTCAAAGATTGATCTAATATCGGGATATCATCAAATGTGTATTAATTATGATGATATTTTGAAGTCTTCTTCTCAATGTTGTTATAGGAATTATGAGTTTTTTGTGATGTTATTTGGTGTGATGAACTCTCCACCAGTGTTCATGGGACTAATGAATATAGTATTACAAGAGTTTCTGTATTGTTTTGTAGTAATTTTCATTGATGACATACTTATGTACTCCACATCTAAGGAAGAGAATGGAGATCATATATGGGAAGTCTTAGGCATTCTTCGACGTCATCACATGTTTGGTAAGTTGTCAGAGTGTGAGTTTTGGGATTATGAATTTCATTTCTTAGGGCATGTTGTGTGCCATTGTGGAGTAGCTATGGATCTTTCAAATATTGAGTTAGTCATTTCTTGGGAAGCCCCTAATACTTTTTAAAGGGTTCATAGCTTCCTCAATCTTGAAGGATATTATAGGAGGTTCATATATAATTTCACTCTTATTGTTACTCCTCTGGCATCCTTGACTATAAAGGATCAAGTGTTTTTGTGGATTGGCTAGTTTCAGAAAATTTTTTATTATTTTAAAGGGAAGTTATTCAGTTCTCTTGTTATTTATCTTCTAGAAGAAGGAGATCAGTTCAAGGTTTTTTTAACACTTTGTGTTTTAGCTTGGGTGGTTTCTTTATATAGTATGTATTGGTTGTTTCTTATGGGTGTTAGTAGTTATATCCTTGTGAATGTAACTATTCCACCCATGATCTTGAGATAAAAAAGTTTTGTTTGACCTAAATTTATAGTGAAACTACCTCATCGATGCGTTCTTTGTGGTTTTCACCAATCATAGGAGTCTGAGGTATGTCTTCTCCCAGTATGTCATGAACTTGCAATAATGATGTTAGATGGAATTATTATAGGAACATGACTTTGATATTTCATATAAACCGGGTAAGGGTAATGTTGTACTTGATTCACTAAGAAAGAAGTCATGTAGTGATATTGTGCATGAATTTAGAGATTCATGGGGAGTTATGGAAGATCTCTAAATAATGATTCTTGATATTCAAGAGGTTGGTGGAATAGGATGCCTTTTTTAGATGAATATACAGTCATCTTCAATGTAGGGGTGTATTATTTCTAGCTAGAGGATTATGTGGTGGAAGTATGGTGAGATTGAGTTTTCTATGGTGATGCCCCTGATGGATAGTTTGAGGATGATCAACACTGAGTGTTATTCCAGGGGAGTCTATTCATTCCTTCAGTGATGTGTGAGGTGGTTCTTCATGAGTTTCAAATTTACCCATAGAAATACATCCTAGTGTTATATAGATGTATCATACTTTTAGAGTCTAGTTTTTTTGCCTCAGTTAAAGTGATCAGTTAAAAAGTTTTTTTCTCATTGTTTGGTTTTACAAAAGTAAAATAATGAACATTGTGTTTCCAAGGGTTTAATAATTAGATGTTCCTTAGTGAAAGTGGGAGAACATTTTGATGGAATCTTTCACCAATTTACCTCGATCTCAAGAAGATTATAATGGAATATGGGTGCTAGTGGAACATTTGATGAAATCATCCCACATAATAGTGATCAAAGTGTTAAGCTCAGTGGAGGTTTTCTCAAGGAAATTTCTAGAGGAAGTGGTGAGTCTCTACAGAGTAATGAGGATTATCATCTCTAATCAGATCCTCATTTCACCTCTAGGGTATGGAGAGGTATCCAACATGCATTTGGATCTCAATTGTGCCTTAGCAATGATTTTCATATATAGACAGATATCCAGACATAGAATACTATTAAAACTCTAGAATACATGTTTCATTCTTATGTCTTGGTTTTTGTTGGTTCGTGGATGAGGCACCTAACTTGGTCTAGTTTTTTTACAATAATATTTTTTACTCTAGCATTGGTTTGGAACCGTTTTAAGCTTAATATGGTTGAAATTTTTATTCTATGTTTTGTTGGACAAGGTTTGAAGAATTTGAAATTCTTAGGCTAGAACTAGTATAGATCATGACAGAGATGGTTTAGGAAATTCATGAGTAGATGGAGGCAGCATAGGATCATTATAATTTCTATGTTTAACATAGAAGGATACCTATAGAGTTTTAAGTTAGGGATCATGTGTTATTAAAGGTGACTACCCATCTTGGTTAGTGAAGATTTGGTCATGGGAGTAAGCTTTGTCCTCTATTTGTTAGGCCTTTCAAGGTGTTGTCTCATATTATAGTCATTGGATATTAGATAACACTTCCCCCCACATATGATCTAGATTCATGATTTCTTTCATGTTTCCTGGAATTGCAACTATTTTCTTGATAATTATCACATCATTGATTAGGGAGAGATTAATGTTAATGATGATGTGGAATTAAAGGCGAAAACAATGTAGAACTAGGACCATTAGAAAAAGTTTTTACAAGGGAATGTTATTCTTTTGGTTTGTGTCCTTTGGCAGGATTGTGTCTTGGAGGAGAGCACTTATTGACACAATTCATAGATGTGTTCTCATTACCTTGTCCTGTTTGATGCTTATCTATTATATTGTAATGATGTTTTATTTATTTTGACCTTTTTCGAGATTATGATATAGATCCATGTTCCTTAATTCTTTATTTGTTTATTTTCCAATTTTTGAGAGGTATCTCTCCCCAAAATATAGTTACATGTTTTTTCACATTATTCCTCCAAGTTAAATGGTTTTGATTTAGTGATTTTAATATAGATATTTTCTCTTGGTTGATGATGTATCCTGGTAACATATTTTAGCCCTTCCATATGTTTTTTTGTTCATGATATAGTGAAATACCTGATAGGTACATCATGAGTGATTATTCATACCTCTTGGTTATGTTTTAATTCTTAAGGATGAGAATTGTTTGAGTGGTATCTAATGTATTGGATCAGATACTAAAAAAGCATTCATTTGTGTTTTCCCTAGGTTTATAGGTTCTAATTTGGTAGTTAGGGTCTTATTTTCCCTAAAATTATGAAGTTTTTTCTTGGTATAATGGTATCAGATTTGTCTAATGGTAGCAGATTGGATAACAATAGTAGATTACATTAATAGTATATGGTAAAATAACTATAGTAGATTGGTCTAACAGTAGGATATTGGATAATTGTATAAAATTGGTCTGAGAGTAGAATACTGACTAATTGTAGTATATTGGTATAATTGTGGCATATTGGATAAAATTATTAGATTGGTTTGATGATAAAAAGTTGGTTTAATGGTAGAAAGTTGGTCTGTTAGTGGTAAGTTGGTCTAAAAAATAAGATTCCAATTTTTTTTCCAAGTTTCTAGAATTTCCCAAAATGTTTTAAATATGAAATTTTAAAATAAAAATGGTTTTAAATGCTTGAAAAAGGTAAATTAAGATTTTTTTCAGAGAGGATATTTATATCCTTGGTTTCTTAAATGTTTAGAGGTTTAATATGTCTCTTATGTGTGAGTTAAATGATATTTACATTAATTTTTAATTAATGTTTGACCAGAAATCATGAAATATAAATGGTCTCGTATCCTTAACTCTAAATTAAATAAATTTACTTTCTTTGAATATTTTTTAGATTTATTAGAGTGTATAAAAACCATATTTTGTTCTTGACCCTTGAAGATTCATCTGTGTCTACTGGGAACCACCGTATTTATGTTTTCTAGGAATTTTAACATCTTTTTTAACACTATATATTCTACATAATCGGTTCATGTTTGAGTTTGGATCTTTTTTCTATTTTTTTTCACCCTTCCCTATAAAATTTCAAAGTTTTTTTAAGTCCTTATATTTAGGATATCCAAGAGGTTCCATTATCTATTTTTCTACTCCATTTTTGGTGGAGCATGGTTGGAAACTTCCCTTCCAGGAAGGGGATTCATTGTTTCTCATTTTTTAGGATAAATCATAAAGTTATCATACTTTATATATTTTGATGACATTTTAATTAACCTTAATAAATATTAAACCTGATTAATGAATGAAATTGGTTTATGGTTATAGTGATTAAATGTGTTTCCACCGTGATAGTGGTTTGCCTCATGTTTTTTCAGATAGTGTGTTATCTTTTGTTTAAGTTGTCATTAACATGATTGTTTATGATATGGTTTAGCATGGTTTTTATGTTGTAAATGGTTAATGAAAATAAAATTTCTACTTCTTATTAGTGAAATTATAAATAGTCATGATTATTTAATATCATTCTTACTTAATTTTGATGAAACCAAAATTTATGCTTGAAAGAATGTATAAAATTCATATCTTTTAATAGATAAAGTTATAGGTTTATTATGGTTGAAACATGTTATAAATGAATCATTTAATTATATATGTAAATGAACTAGTGGTTTATAATGATAAATTTTTTGGGCTAAGTGAGCCTTTTTTTTAAGGTAGGATGTCTTGTCGTAATGAACTAAATTCCTTGCCGACTCTGTTTATTATTTATTACCATATTATATTGTTGCAATGTGATTTAAAACTAGATTTTTGATGGTTAGTGATATATGGGTAGGGATACCCGGGTTTGTGGAAGCAGTTGTTGCCAATGAAGATGGGATGGATGTGTGGTGATATAAATGGTGGTGTCAAGGATGGAACTAGTATTGATAAACAAATAAAAGTTGGGTTTTCCCATTATTATGCTAAAAGTTGAGATACTTCCTTGTCAATGCATCTTACCAAAAACGATTAGTCAGATGTAAGCCTCTGGCCATTTATTAATAAAATAAAAAGAATTAAACAGGTACAACAAGCCAAAAAAATAGCTACATATCATAGAAATCATACCTATCACCTCCCCCATTAAAGATTCCTTCCTCTGCATTATCTATTACCCACTCTAAACTTTCATAGTGCTTAAGAACCTTGGAATATTTCATTCTAAGATTCAGCTTCTCCAAGGCTATAAACTCCTTCTAGGACTGCATAGACCAACTTTCCTTCCCACTAGAAGATCTGGTAGACACCAACCTTTGAAGATAAGAATAATATTTCTTCAGTCTTCAATGTGGTGGTCCAATCTTAGAGACCTTATCTCTATGCCCCTTCATTCTTTAACCATGAACAATAGCACTGAAGGAAGGCTGGACCACGCCACTATCCTTTTCCTTAACATTATATGAGATGTCACCCCACTTTCCCAAGATTTTCACCTCTTAATAACCCTCCTCCAATCCACAATCCTGCTGAATCTGACTATTAGCACTAACTATGTCAAGGCATTGAGGATGATCCACCAGAAACTGCACGTCTTCCCCAGATGCAGCATCCATCGGAGAAATAGAAAGCTATAAGAGGCCACCATCTTGCAATGCAAAATTATCCTCTTCATGAAAATCCTCCTCATTTTCCAATTGTAGGAACCTATTGCTTGTAGAAACTGTGATCACCATTCCTCTGGAATCATCATCCTTTCCTTCTTGAACACAGACATCCATAGGCTATGACCACAAGGATTTGTAGGCCAATGAATTCCCCAATATATCTGCATTTGTAAGGCCAAGGTTACGCTTTAAGTGATCAAATACCTACTTAACCTTAGGGTCCCATGTCTTATTCTCCACCTTCTGCAAAGAATTTCTCTGTACTGTAAACACAGGATCAGAGTTCCCCAACTCCTCAACCATGGCCTGCCCAGAAGTAACCAAGGTAGTGGCATCTCGAATCACCCCTGGATGCCCAGCATCTCCTTCATACCAGAAGAGCATACAATAACCACAGTAGCACCATCCCAAATCATCCCCTGCAGTAGAGCAGTTGGCATTGGCCCCTCCGCCACTACACTGCCAACTGAAGGCTCTCGGACCACCCCCTTCACGAGCGTTGATGCCACTGGCTCCTCCACTACTGCACCTACAATTCCAGGATTCCCCATCTGAGTAACCTGCTTAGAAGCATCTCCACATCTGACACACTCAACTCCCTCCTCAATGAATAACTTATCTCCCGCCTCACCCCTTATTTCTGCCAAACCAGCTTCAGTGTGACCCATTATCAAGGCCTTATCCAGACCAGTAGCATCACAGCCTCTACTGTGACATGTCTCCATCACCTGTGAACATCCACTCATCCTCCCACTGTGACAGCTCAATGCCAAATAACCACACTGGCTGCAAGACACACAAAAATGTATCCATGACTCAAAAACCACCTCATGCTTCCAGCGAAACTCCTACTCATCTGTAATCCATATGTATCATACTGGCGAACTTACAGCATCCACTTCCACACAAATTCTCGGGAATATGGGATTATAAACAACCTTAGTATGCCAATCAGATCAAAGGTAAATCCCGATCATGTTTCCAATTGCACACAAAATAGAGGTATTCTGAAACAAGAGAGGAAGATCTAGAAGACTTACCTAGGTTGCAAACATCGAAGGGTCATGCCGCATATGAAAATCAAAGATCCAGAGAAACAGATAGAAAGATGCTCTGTTGCATCTTCGAGGGTCCCTCGACCGGGCGTAGATCAAATCCTCCTCCGATCCAAAGTGAATTATGAAGTGTCTTCAGTCTAGCAAGCTGACGATCACACACTCCTATAGCTTCCAATACTCAAAGACAAAGTGATCAAAGGATTCAACAGAGGGCTGTTGAAGATGAAAGTGGTCCACCATTGTGAGCTTGCAAATATCCGAGGCACCGTTAATCTCTACCAGGATCAGTGAGAGTTGAGGAGCCTCTCAGAATATATCTGGGACTTTCAGAAAAATAGGGATCCTCAGGAAGGGCGGGAGATAACAGTCTGAAATACTCTTCCTCTTCGAATGAAAGCTCAAGAATCCCCCCTCCGATCTGGAGGGCGGAGCAGCATCCGGTGGCATTTAGACTAGGTCATTGATGAAAGGGATAAGCTAGAGAGCTCCAAGATCTTCCTTAAAATGTGTTGTTGGGTAACGAGGTATTGGGGTGGCCTCCCCACTTATGCACCGCACATCCCCAGCGAGGCCCAAGGTGGCCAACCCTTGGGCTTAGGCCTATTCCCAACTGGGTAGAGGGTCCCATGAGAGGTTTGTTAACATATAGTGCACATTTCTTTGAGAGGACTCGAACCCTAAACCTTGGGGTCAGGACGCCACCGCCTTTAACCAACTCACCCATGCCCCTCGGGCTACGTTTTGTTGGGTAATGAGGTATTGGGGTGGCCTCCCCCCCCCCCCTGTGCGTCGCATGTCCCCAGCGAGGCCCAAGGTGGACAACCCTTGGGCTTAGGCCAGTTCCCAATGGGGTAGAGGGTCCCATGAGTGGTTTGTTATCATATAGTGTGTGTTTCCTTATGAGGACTCAAACCTGGAACCTCTGGTTTAGGATGCCACTACCTTTAACCAACTCACATGTGCCCCGCGGGTGATCTTATTTAAAGGCTACATGTCCAAGTTTATTGATTTTTTATTCCTTTCACTACTTCTTGAGGTATATTTTTGTTCTTATTTTATGAATCACTTTTATGGTAGCATAGGATGAGTCCTAGATCACTGAGAATTATGAAATAATAATGAATAATGAATTTTTTAAACTATGGGGTTGGTTATTGATGGAATTAAAATGATGAAAATTTTGAGATATCATTGAATCGGTAAGGTTATACTTTAATGGAATGAACTTGGATGGTAATTAATGTAATAATAATTGTTTAAAGGAATAATTAATTAAATGGAAGTCTTATTTAATCATTTTTATGCTTATAAGATACCTAGTCCTTAGCGATGGAAGTCATGTGTTAGAGATACATTTGTTGTAGTTGATCCTAAGACTAGGTAGATTCCTATAGTGTGGTTGTGGTCAATATTATATCATGTATGTAATTTGATTTTATATGCTACCCCACCAATGTCGATTAGGTAAATGACACCTATTATACTCTTAGAGGGTTGTTTCCCCAACATCTAGATTAGCAAGGAATGGATAAGTAACTATTCCCACTCTCTTCCCCTACTAGTTTTATGTGCTGGTATGTATAGAGGTTACATTTTCCATATATGTGTGTAAAGATATGTAATGGATTGTGGTTATTTCACACATGTGTATCTTTGAATATAGTATCCTATGTATTATTATAGGTACGTCATGTATGATCTTTGATAGATTAAGGAATAATACTTGACATACGGGCTAAGATAAATCCCAAAAAAAATTGGTTACTATCAAGAGATGTTTCATGTGATGATAAAATGATGTGATGCATTGGATTCATGGTACATAATGATGAGATGATGTGATGGATAGGGTGCATGATGTTATACATTAGCTTAGGTACCTTTGGGCTAGATTTTAGAGAGAAATAGATTTGGATGTGCAGTGTTAAGGAAGAATAGACAACTAGTGGGGAAGTGATAATGGGGTACCTTCTTTTAATATTAAATTATATGATTTATTGTATATGATACTTGGTTATATAGATTTGGAGAGTATTTGAACTTAGCATACTTGATTAGGTTATGAGTTAGATTCACTTTTTGTTGAATATAATTTATTATAATTTCTTTATCTTTTACAGGAGAAGCTCTAGGGAGGATCCTACTTAGTATACCAGTTATTCCAACGCTATATATATATATATAATATTTTTTTAATTTATTATGATATGGTTGGTGATTGGGATAGACATTACTATCTTGTGGAGTTTTTTCAGGGGTTTTTTGGGATTTAAGATCATTATTGAGGATTTTCATTTCATTACTTTTAGTTTCCATTACAGTTGTTCCATTTTTATTACATTACATGTATGTATTGGTATTCCTATTTAATTATTTTCTAAGAGGGATTTGATTGGTGTAATTTTTTTATCGCTCTTTCATATGTTCTTCTTAGAGGGTAATGTCTCCCATTAGTGTGTATGATATACCCTCAGTGCTTTTGACCAACTCATGGCCTATTAGAGGCAGGCTTCGTGTGTCATCATCTTCCTTCTATCATTTTCATCTTAGGTGGGGTACCTTTAAGAGGAGGGGTCATGAAAAATGGTATGGCATCAATCAATGCTGCTACTTCAAGTCTTTTGGTGATGGATGCATTATATTGCATCTATATGTGGATAACATGCTCATTGTAGGTTCATGTATGAAGATGATTGATGACATGAAAGTGTATATATCTAGGGTGTTCGATATGAAATATCTTAAAGAACCTTGAAAGATTTTGGGGATGAATATCAAGAGATACCACACAAGAGGAACTTTGATGTTATCAAAGGATGGCTACATTGGAAAGGTTCTTAGTAGATTTGGTGTTAGAACCCGTATTTTATAAATGATATTTTTTATCTTGAAATAATTGTGAGTTATAATATATACATATAAATAAAACAAAAATACTTTATTAATAAACACTTTTACATTAATCATTAATGAAACTAATTAAAATTGAAAACATTACAATTGGACAAAAAATATAAAATAAAAAAACTAAAATGGTAAAACTATAAATCAATCTACTATAATCATCACTCTCTATACCAACATTATGAAAAAAACTACTAATCTGAAAAAAAAATTATAGAAAATGGAAATATGAAACATTCAGAATTTATTTGAATGATGAATGAAGTAAAGTAGAGATATTTATAGGAGGTAACATGATAGTAAGAATAGTAACCTGACTATTGGAATAATAATTTTACTACAAAATAATAAATTTTGATATAAATAATATTTATCATGTTCAATTTAAGTAAACATAAATTTCATAATTCCAAAAAAAAAATATCAAGATTGAAACACCCAAAGAAAATATAAATACATTTTTAATAAACTGTATTTTAAAGTGTTTTGTGAAAACCATAATTTTTATATTAAAAAATAAAATTACATATTTTATAAATTTAATTTGATAAAATGAATATAATTATTGAAATAAACACATCATAATTTTATAGAGGTTATTTTTTGTTAATTTTCTAAAATACTTCAATTTTTGGGTAAATGGTAAAAATATAGTTTTTCACATAACCAGTGTATCTTAATTTATATCCTTCATGATGTAATAATGACATAATCCTTTATAGAACTTGAAGTTTGGAAATTATATATGAAATTTTATAAATGAGTAAATAAAATATGATAAACCTAATTTCCAAACCTAAAAATAACTTTCTAAAATCTAAAGTCAAAAGTGATTCCTTAAAATAATAGTTTCTCTTATTTTATACATTCCTTTTCAATAAACTAATGAATTTGAATTATAAAGGGGATTTAAAGTCTTAAAACCAATATATTATATTTATATATGATTTATATTTTCAAAAATTTACTATTACATGTTTTACCTTTGATATAATATTTTATTCAATTTTTTATTCTAAAAATACTCATCTCTTGAAGTACAAATAACACCTCTCCTTCCCCTTGGAGAACCACTCATTACCCACTTTTCAAAGCCTAAAATCTATAAAAAAAAATTACATTCTATAAATCCCCTTATAATCATTAGGAATTTTCTAGATTAATCCAACTCCAAACCTTAAAAAAAATTGTATCGTACAAGAGAAACTGACTGAGGATTAAGTAAGTTTAAAATTAACTCTTCTATTTTTTATTTTTCTCTATATTTTTATGCCACCCATTTCAAAACCAAAACTTATAAGATTAATTTTACAGTTATTTAACATTATATTAATGATTTTAACCTATTTTAAGTATCATATTTAATATAAAAATTTCAAAATTCTCTTTCCTGCTCTCCCGACAATGTCTTGTCAAAGGTCAATTAACCACCTACCGAGACATTATCATGTCAAAACTTATAAAAAACGTCATGTATAGATATTATGAATTATATATAATTTATAAAAAAATTAATTACATGTATTATAAGCTTATAAAATTAATCCAACTCATGTATAATGACTTTGAAAAAAAATAGTGAAATTGAAACAAAATGGGATATTTTTAAGGAAAACATGATATCAGAATGCTTCAAAGTCAACAATGAAAATTAAGAAAAATAATAAAATGAATATGATCAATAAATAGTAGAAAAATTTAACATAATTTACTTCTATAACTATGTTTTAATAATAATGTGTTTATTATTTAGGAGGTGGAAAAGCAATGAAATAAGGCAGGAATTAAGGTAAGGGTATTCTTGAACCCAACTCATTTTCTTTGGGTTATCCCTATTTCAAAACATATTTGGTATGAATATTCCTATAATTTTACTTAAATATAATTTCATTATTCTTCCATTTTATTTTTGAGGATATAAATGTTTCCACCTTAATTTTATGACAAATATAATTATTTTCCAAAAGAACTCTTCTTTCTAAAAAACATCTTTGACTCCTCTTGAGTTGTTTCTTCTTCACTAAAGAATAATGATTCTTATACCAAATATTTTTTTTCACTTTTTCATTTTGTAACACCAAATGTTTTTATGAATTTATGCTTTATGAAATCCTTATTAAACTCATTTATTTCCATGGGTTATTTTAGGACTACAATTGTTATATGTTCCATGTGGCATGCATGGTTATGTAAATATTATGATGTGATGGGTGGGCCCATAATTATATATCCCTCCAATGAATTGGTTAATATGATGCATCTCATGATATGATGTGTATTATTCATGAACATGATGCTATATTTGTTCACAATGATGATACTATGATTATTCACATTTATTATGTGTGGATATTATGCTTATTATTTACAACTATGTGTGGTATTTGACCACTATGGTATTATGTTTGATTTTTATGCATTTCCACATTCCATTACTTTATCACATGTTTCCCTCATGATGGTGATAATGATCCTATTTTTATTATATCATTGTGATGATTATACTCACTCATGTTATATTTATTCATGTCCCATATTCATCCTCTTACTAGGATTTTATCTCACCCCTTTCTTTGATGTATATACTCAGGTGATTATATGTACTAAGGTGAACACAATATTTATATGGAAAATAATAAGGATTTAAATAAATGATTATTTTTTATTATGTAAAAGTTTTTTATGATCCTAATTTTCCCGTGGCACTAAACCTTTGGATTATGAATTGTAACTCTATTATGTTTTTTATCTTTAAAATGATGTAATAGTAATGTAAGAAAAATTAGGGTTGATATATTTGTAATCATAGTATGGTTTAGTTAATTTTGTAAATAGTATTAGGAAAAAATATTCAATAACAAATGTATAAGTCTATTTATAACTAAATAATCCTAAAAGAATCATTTTAAAAAAGGGATAAACATAGGGATCCCATAAGATATTCCTTTAGAGTTAATTAAACAAAACAATAAATTATTTATTAATGATTTTTTGACTTATGTTTTGTTTAAAAAATTTCTATTTTAGAAAAGGTTGGGAACTAAGATAAACCCAGGCAACAACCCATGTGAGTTACAATGCAACAATTGTCCAAATAACATCCCCAATACCATATTGGGTAGAGTTTAAAACATTACGGTGATGCTTACTCAACTGTCTCAGGATATGAAAAATGACATGAACCATATATAACATCCTCCTTTGCCCAAAAAGTAACAATTGGCTATTGAGTCCTTTATTGAGCAATGGCCATCGATGTTTGGTGGAACTTCTGATCCACTTATCACAGAACAATGGGTTAATGGAGAAAATCTTTTCTATGATCCATTGTTCTAAGAAAGAGAAGGTGACTCTAGACATATATCATATAGATGGAGAGGCTGATAAATGGTGGGTGTTTATTAAGAACACTAATCCAAACGATGAAATATAGAAGATGGATTGGGAATACATTAAGAAAATAATTATTAATAATTATTTCCCTCAAAATCTTTGAATAAATATGGAGAGACAATTTATAGAGATAAAGAAAAAGGATGGAGAATATATCATGGATAATGAAGAAAAAATCACAAGGATTTCAAGATATTCCTCAGGTTTTTTTATCAATAATGATAGTAAAATAGATAGATTCTTTAGTGATTTAAAACCACACCTTCAAAAGGCTCTAGCTATCTTGGATTTTTGGAGTTATGAAGAAGTGGTTATATGTGCTCTCAAAGTAGATATGGAGTTTATATATTGGACCTTTGGATATGGAGATAAAATAGAAGAATGGATTTTTAAGTGGGTGGTTCAAATAACAAAGAAGTAAAGAGGATCTAGCTACCCACATGTCAAAAATGTGGGAATAAACATCATGGGGATTTATTCAAAGGGATGGGTAGATGCTACAAGTGTGGGAGATCAGGACACTAAGCTCATGAATTTTTAAGAGACATGAAGAAAATATCCAACATGATGGAGTATAGGAATGCACCTCTTAATATACCACCCATGGTTCCATTATTCAACTATAAGGAGAAAGGAAGTTATACAAGCCAGTGTACTAAACCAAAAGTCTTTGAGGATAATCAACATCAACAACCACCAAATCCAAAGGGTCAAGTGAAATCTTACACCATCACTATGGCTTAAGTGGAGTGTGAAAACGAATTCATACAAGTTAGGCTTCTTATTCACTTAATAATGAAAAAAGTATTATTTTATTATAGTTCTATGAATTCATTTATATCCTACATGTTTTCAAGAACTGTTGAATTGAAGCCTCGATACCTTTAAGTAGATATATTTGTAAAAACATATATTGGTCAAATCATTGTAACCCAAGTGTTATAATCTTATCATATTAGTGTGTGTGAAGATTCTACTAGTAAATATCATAATCCTTCCCTTGGTGGAACTCGATGCTATATTGGGAATGGATTGGATCTCATTATATAGAGCACACATCAACTATTGGGAAAAGGAAATATCTTTTCATATTCTGAACCATCCCATTCTACTTTAAAAATTGATGAAATGTCATGAATATCCTTTGGAAAATTCCTTAATGGTGTGGTTTTTGATGCCTTGTGAAGAATCATACCTCGCTCAAATGGTTGAGTCAAAGGAAGGTATCAACCTTGAATAAATTTCCATTGTGAGGGAATATACTAATGTATTTCCTGAAGAGTTATCTAGATTTCCAAAAGATTGTGAGTTAGAGTTCTCAATAGATCTCATACCTAGTGCTACTTCTATCACAAAACTCCCCTAAGGGGTGGCCCCAATCAAAATGGCAGAGTTAAAGATGCAGTTTCAAGAGCATTTGGACAAAGGATACGCACAGCCTAGTGCATCACCTTAGGGTTCACTAGTGCTCTTTTTCAAGAAAAAGGGTGGATCAATTCGTTTGTGTATCAATTACCGAGATCTCAGCAAGATCACTATAAAGAACAAGTATCTTTATCCATGGATTTATTACTTGTTTGATCAACTAATAGGGGATCAATACTTATCAAAGGTGTATCTTCATTATGGATATCATAAAATGAAGGTGAAGTTGGAAGATATTCACCCCTTTCTTTGATGTATATCCTTAGGTGATTACATGTACTAAGGTGAACACAATCTTTAGAAGGAGAAAATAATAATGATTTAAAGAAATTTTTATGTTTTATTATGTTAAAGTTATGTATAAGCCTAATTTTCCCAAGATGTTAAACCTTTGGATCCTGAATTGTAACATTATTATATTGTTTATCTTTAAAATGATATAATAGTAATGTAATAAAAAGTAGGATCTCTTTATTTGGTTTGCTATAAGAAAAGATAATTTATATTCCCATCAAAGTACATTTCAAATTATCAAAGGAGAAATAACCAAAGAAAACAGAAGAGTTTGAGTATATGGAAAATGTTTCAAATGCATCAGTTGTTGGAATTTTGATATATGACATGGTCTGCACTCAACCTGGTATTTATTATTCTATGGAAGATGTAAAAATGTACATGGAAAACCCTAGGAGAAATCATTGGGAAGCTCTAAAGTGGATAATGAGATATCTGAAGGTAAGTAAGGAAGTATCTATGTACTTTGGGAAAGGAAATTCATTTTAGGGGTTTATGGATATTGACCATGGAGGTGATGTCGACAACAGGAGGAGTACCACAGGTTATGTGTTTACCATTGGAGGAACCATAGTTAGTTGTATATATCGACTACAGAATGTGGTGTAACTATATATCCCATAGACATAATATGTTTTTTTTAATAGAAGTTAGGAAGGATATGGTTTAGATGAAGAACTTTTTAGAGGATTTGTAAAGAATGTATAGTGACCCTGCTTTTTCTTACATCACTGTTACATAATTTTAATGATAAACAACATAAAATAATCACATGAAAAGGATCCAAATGTTTAGCTTCTTGGTAAAACTAGGACCATTCATAACTTTTAAAAAATAAAACATAAACAGTTATTTAATTCCTTCTTCTCTAGCTTCTTACTGGCCCTAGAATTCTCCTTAGTATAAGTAATCACCTAAGGATATACATCAAAAATGGGTGAGCTAAAATCTTAGTAAGAGGATAGATAAGAACCTGAAAAAATATAAAATAGTGTGATCATAATCATTATCATCATTACATAAGCATAATATCATAATTATGAGAGGAAGCATTAATAAAAGGCTTTAAATGTGTCAATGCATAAAAATGAAACATCACGTCTTAGTGGTAAGCTACCACACATAGTTGTGAAAAAAGATAGCATCATGTTCGTGCATTTTTCACTTTTCTCATAAGATAGATAGTATTACCCAATTAATTGGAGTGATATATAATTTTGGGCACACCCATCACATCATAACATTTACATTACGCTATATAATTTCAGGTTCACCCATCACATCATAACATTTACACACTACTACAAAATATGGCTATAGCCATGGTTTTAAACTATGGTATAGGCCCAAAAACCATGGCTATAGGTTATAGTCATAGTTTATTCAACGGTGGATGGTAATGGAATGACTATAGGGTAAAGCCTATATCCATGGTTTGAAACCATGGAAATAACCCTATAGCCATAGTTTTAAAACCGTGGCATTGGATAAAATCACTCATGGTCTATAGTCACGGTTGAAAACCATGGCTATAAACATATATCCATGGTTGCAAACCATGGCTATAGACATATAACACAGTTCTCAACCACTGTTATAGACCTATAACCATGGTTTTGAACTATGGTTATAGGCCTTCACATTCCCTAAAAAACAGCATTGTTCTGCCGGTGCTAGCCCCTTGCATCCTTCCCACCTCCCCCTGAAAATCCCCCCTCCCTCCCCCTGGAACCCCACCTACACCCTACCCCTGCACCTTATACCCCCCTCAAAGCCCCCCCCCCCCCACTCCCCCTGCATTCCCCCTCCCCCCCCCCCTCCAGATCCCCCCTCCACTTCCCTCTCGACAACCCCCCTGGACAAACCCCCCCTTCTAGACACCCCCTGAACAGCACCCCCCTCCCCTGCAAAGCCTCCCCTGGACAGCCCCCCTAGACTCCCCCCCCACCCCTCCTCCTTCCTAGACATCCCCTGGAAAACACCCCCCCCCCCCCCGAGATAGACCTCATCCCCCCTGGATAGACCCCCACCCCTCACCTGGATAGCACACCCCCCCCCCCACCCAGATAGACCCCCCCTTCTGGACCCCCCCCCCCCGGGTCCTCTAGATATACACCACCCCAGACAGACCCCCTCCCTCCTAGACCCCCCCCCCCCCCCCACAAATCCCCCCTTGGACACCCCCCCACCCCAAACACCCCTTCCCTCTTGGAAAACACCCCACCCCCACCCCCTGGATAGACTCCAACCTCCCTGGACACCCCCCCCCCCCGAACAGACCCCCTCCCTCCCCCTCCCTCCTGGACCACATGGACACCCCCCTCCTGGACAGACCCCTCCCCCCTCCTGGACACCCCAATCCCTCCTGGACAGACCCCCCTCCCTCCTGGATAGACCCCACCCCCCTGGAAAGACCCCACCCCTCCCCCTTGGACAGCAGCACCCCCCACCCACCACCCCCCAGACAGTAGCCCCCCCCCCCCCCACCCCCTAGACAACAGTAGTCCCCCCTGGATAGTAGAAACCCCCCCCCCACCCAGCCCCACCCCCTGGACAGACACCCCCACTGGACAGACACCCCCTGGATAGACCCCCCTAAAAAAATCAATCTCAATAATCCATATGAATAATCCAAAGTAGATATCAATATACCCATTGATTATTTAGTTATATCATCGACTGATTTAGAAACAGAAAAAAAATGAAAGAAGAATAAGATAAAGAAAGTTCTAAAGTAAAATATTCTATTCCATATGAAGATGGAAAATTCAACCCTCATAAGGGATTATCAAAAGGTAACAATCCTAGAACTCATGAAATGTTGTGTGGGAGGTTCAAGTGGGCTAGTCAAAACTCAAAGAGTTTCTTGAAAATTTCACCAACCCAAGATGATATCTTGAGAATAATGAAGAATGTATTAATTGATGTATGTGATTTAATAGAACATGTTAAAAAGAAGACCCTCCTTGACACCCCCACTCCCTACTAGACACCCCCTTCTCTCCTAGACACCCCCTCTCTCCTAGACATCCCCTACAGGCCCTCCTGGACACCCCTTTCCTCCTCCCTCCTGGACACCCCCCAGCAGACCCTCATGGACACCCCCACCCCTCCCTCCTCCATCATAAACACCCCCTCCCTCCTCCCTCCTAGACAGCCCCTTGCACCCCCTTGAATACCCATGCCCCATTGCACCCCCCCCCCCCTCGCACACCCATACCCTCTTGCACCCCCCTGCACAGCCCACCTACACAGCCCTCCTTGCACCCCCCCCCCCCTACACACCACTTTCACCCCCCCCCCCCCACTGCACCCCCCTGCCCCACCCCTATACAGCCCCCCTGCAAACTAAGGGTGTAATTTCGGCATGGAACAGGTTGGGCCTGCCCTGTAAAAAAATAAGTCACTAACAACTATTTGGATAGAGCCGGGCCGAGTCGGGCTTTTGGGAATCGGGACATGGTGGGATTTTATTTTTTTCAAAATAAATGTTTGTTTTAAAACTTTTTTTAAACATTTTTATTTAAATATTTTTTTAACATTTATTTAAAACGTTTTATTTTCATTTATTTTTAAATTCATGTTTTTGTAAAAATGTTTATTTTATTTTTTATTAACATTTTACAGTGGGTGGATATGTTATTTTTTTTGTCCAAATAGATTTATATATAGTGAATCTAAATATATTATGTGAAAATTGTAAAAAAAATTAATGACGGGTTGGGGGTGCATAGTAGTGGTTGAGTTTAAAAGCATTGTTATTTAAACGTTCTTTAACATTTGTTTAAAACATTTGTTTACATTTATTTTTTTGAACTTATTTATAATTTTTTTAAGTGTTTGTTAATTTTTTAATTTAAACCTTTTTATTTAAATTGTTTTTTAACGTTTGTTTCAAACATTTTTTTACATTTATTTTTAAATGATTAATTTAAAAAGTTTTTAATTTTTTTTTAAGCATACTTTTTATCAGTATTTTTTTAAAACATTTATCTTTTTTTTTAAATATTAATGTATAAAGTTTTTTTAAGTGTTTGTTTTAAAAAAAAATAATTTAAATGTGTGTTTTAAAAACTATTTTTAAAAAAAAATTTAAAACATTTTTATTTAAACCTTTTTTTGAACCATTTTTTAACACTTTCTTAAAACGTTTTTTACATTTATTTTTAGAGGTTTAATTTAAAACGTTTTTTTAAATGCATGTTTTTTAAACATTTAACATGTTTTATATAAAAACATTTTTTTATTAAAATTTTACTGGGTGGATATGTTATTTTTTATAAATAGATTTATATATGCCTATGAATTTATATATATTATGTGCAAATTAAAAAAAATAATGAGGGATTGGGGGTGCGTAGTGGGTTGGCTAAAAGCGTTGTTATTTAAACATTTTTTATCATTTATTTAAAACATTTATTTACATTTATTTTTTTAACTTATTTAAGAAAATTATTTTAAAGAATTTATTTAATTTAAAAAAAAAATTTAAATTCATGTTTTTTATATGTATTTTTATTAAATGTTAAACATTTTTTTGGTAAAAAAATTAATTTTCTATTTTATTGAAATTTTACTGTAGGTGGATATATTATTATTTTTCTAAATAGATTTATATATATGAATCTATATATATTGTGTGCAAATAAATAATGCGAAGTTGGGGGGCAGCAATTGGTGATTTATTTTTTTCTAAATAGATTTATATATGTATATATAGTATATATAATATATAAAAATTTCATCAAATTTTAAAAAAAATTAATGTGGTTGGAGGATGTGCAAACAACATTGGGTGGGTAGTTATTTTTTTGTTAATATATAATAAGTTATTATATATATATATAATGTTAAATGATTGATATATATATATATAAAATATGAGAAAATTGTAAAAAAAATTAGGGGTTGGGGGTGCACCGCAGTGGGCGGATTAATTTTTTCTAAATAGATTTATATATAATATATGAAAGTTGTAACATACTTAAAAAATTAATGAGGTTGGGGGATGCGCACAAACATCATTAGGTGAGTGTGTTATTTTTTTTTTGTTAATATACAATAAGTTATTATATATATAATATTAAATCATTGATATATATATATATATTAATAGCTTTGTTTATATACATATTATATTAAATCATATATATATATATATTATTAAGGGATTTTTAAAAGTCGTACTTAATTGATATATATTATTAATAGCTTTATATATATATATATATTATTAATGGATTTGTTTATATGAATATATATATATTATCATATCATTGATATATATATTATTAATAGATTTGTTTATATATCTATATATAGATATATATAATATGCAAGTTTTATCATATTTAAAAAAAATTAATGAGGTTGGGATATGTGTGCGAACATCATTGGGTGAGTGTGTTATTTTTTTGTTAATATATAATAAGTTATTATATATATATAATGTTAAATGATTGATATATATATATATAATATGAGAAAATTATAAAAATAATAATGAGGGGTTGGGGGTGCGCCGTAGTGGGTGGGTTAATTTTTTTCTAAATAAATTTATATATGTATAGTATATATAATATATGCAAGTTGCAACATATTTAAAAAATTAAGGAGGTAGAGATACGTGCACGAACATCATTACGTGATTGTGTTATTTTTTTACTAATATACAACAAGTTATTATATATATATATAATATTAAATCATTGATACATATATACATATATATATATATATTAATATCTTTGCTTATATATATATATATTATCATATATATATATATTATTAAAAGATTTTTAAAAACCACACTTAATTGATATATATTATTAATGGCTTTGTTTATATATATACATTATTATTATATATATATATATATAATTATATATCGTTGTATATATTACACACACACACATTATAAATATATATAATAATAATTATATGTATATATAGACATTAGTATATATATAATATATATATTATTTTTTGTTAATATATAATGATATATATATATATACTATCTGTCGATAACATAACAGGCGCATCCTTGGAAGCTTGAGGTAGGGGGATCGAATCTCCCTACTAGTAGTTTCTCGTTATATTTTTTTACAGATGGGATTCGCATGGGCCTGCGGACTAGGATTTTTTGGGCCAGCCCACGGGCCTTCTTAGATAGGCTGAGACCTGACCCGATATAGCCCAAGCCCGGCCTGGCCCGACACGGGCTTTGCCAGGTCAGGCCGCTCGAGATTTCAGGCCAAAATTACACCCTTTCTGCAACCCCCCTACAGACCCTCATGGACCCCCCCCCCCCCCACACACTCCCCCCTACATACCCTCTTGGACACCCCTCCCTCTTGCATACCCTCCTGGACACCCCCCCCCCCTCCCTGCACCCTCTTGAACACCCAGGCCCCCTTGCACGACCCTCCCCCCCTGCATAGCCCCCCCTTGCACCCCCTTGCCCCCTTTCACACACACCCCTACACACACCCCCTTCACACCCCCACTGCACACCCCCACAACATATCCCCACTACCCCCCCAGCACACCCCTTTCACCCCCCTGTCCCCTTGCACACCCCCACTACTCCCCCCCTGCACCCCCCTGTCCCCTTTCACACCCCCACTACACCCACCCTGCACCCCCCCCCCTGCACCCCCCATGCACCATGTACACCCCCTTGCAACCCCACCCCTGCATACCCCTTGTACCACCCCTACACCCCCCCCCCCCCCACACACACACCCCTTGCAGTTGGAATTTTGGAATGGAACTAAATCAGGAATGATTGGGTGTCGTGGTATCCTGGTTAACACATGGAGACCTCAGGTGTAGGGAGTCATGGTGGCCTAGGTGTGCATGTATGCCTTTTTGTTTTCTTTTAGGTTCATATTGATATATACATCCCAATACTAAATAACATGGTCATTAATAAGACTTTTTGTTCAAATGATATCCAATTTCATCCAATACATACACCATAGAGTGGTATCATGAATCACTAGATAACACAAACTACAACATGATGGATTTTACTACATCATGTCGTATAATTGGGTACATAATTACAATAATCTACCACTTTCACGTATGCATCATAGGTTTTATTCAAATCAATGAAACTCATGGTGAAATGATACCAAGTCTTTTGGATATGATCTTCATATAAACACCCTCAAACATTGGGAGAAAACATTGTACCAAAATTGTGAGAAACTGGAAGCCCTCTACGGGCATTTTTGTGGACATATAAGAGTTTTGAAAGATGAGAATATATGTTTAGGAGGTGGATGACTAAACAGTGACGTGGCCATGGAGATGGTTGTTTTGCCTGATGATTAATTACTCAATTCTATGGTTTCAAGAAGAAGGTTATTTCATTGGGAGTGAAGTCCTTAGAAGCACTCGAAATGATATGGAAATTGTGGTTATTTTGTACAACATTGATGATCGTATGACTTATAATGTCATATGAAAATTTTGTCCATAATACTTTCCTAAAAGTATTCAAATATCTAAAATATGACGTTGTTTGACTATGTGATCAAAGAAGATATGACAATATATTCTCATATGTGGGATTAACACTACCCCCCTACACACCACATGCACCCCTACACATCCCACCCTGCACACCCCTTGCACCCTACCCCTGCTCCTTGCAACATAACCCAGCACACCCCCTACCCCCAGCACACCCCCTACCCCCTCCCCTACACACCCCCTGCCCACCCCCCTTCACACCCCCTCTTCCCACCCCATGCACCCCATGCACACCCCTTGCACACCCCCACCCCATGAACCCCCTCCACACCCCCCCCCCCTCCCCCATCCCCCTACACACCCCCTACCCACTCCATGCACCCCCTACACCCCCCCCCTGCCCCTGCCCCCAACACACCCCATGCTCCCTCCCCTACACACCCCCTACCCACCCCACACACCCTACCCACCCCATGCACCCCCATTCCACCCTCCACATTTCATTCCACTTTAACCACATAATGAAATATGTGTATAAAGGATCATTCATGTTGTTTTTTCAGAAAAAAAAACCTATTTTTTCCTAGATCAGGATGATGGATGATTTCCAGGAATCTAATCTTGAATTTGGAATGATTAGTTTTTACATTATGATTAATAAATCTTGATTTATTGGTTAATCCAAAATACTTTCCAAGTATGTTTATCCATTTTGTGGGGAGTTTATAATTACCTATATCGTTATGAATCAAAGAATTCAAATAAAATTGAATTTTTAGTCTCCATGTAGCGAGAGTTTCAAGAAGTGGTATTTAGAAAAACAATCTGAGTGTTGGGATGTCTCTTGGAGAGTTTTTGTGCCTATTTATGTGTTTAGGTGGTTCATGGGGTAATCAAGTAGAAACTAGAGGGTTTCTATTCCATTCCCCTTAATTTTAAGACCCATCAATTACCATGTCTAGGTACACTAGGTACCAAGTCTAATAAATGCAAAAATAGTTAATTATTAGTTTTATAGTGGGGTGTCCTCTAGTGGGGAACTAGGTATGGCTTACTGGATATCCATGTGCTAGGTTTATGGTTGTGTTCCCTATGTATTTAATACTCCCTTACTGTATTCATGTAGTCCATTCCTTGAATGAGATAGTGGTGGTACATGATATGATAAGCGACTTGGCCTAAAGAATAGATTGGTGACATGAGATGAGATATGGGACCTCAACCTTTGTGAGTGGGTGATATAATAAGATGAGAAGAAATACCTCACCCTAAGTAAGATTTTTGTGGTATAAGATAAGATACAAGACCTCATCCAAAGTGAGATGGTTTCCATTTGAGAGGGTTTATGTGAAGTCACTCTGAGTGTGTGGGAGGTGTTATAAGATAAGTTATGAGACCTCACCTTGAGTGGGAGGGTGGAAGTATGAAATAAAACATGAGATCATAACTTGTTATGGGACCCCTCCTTGAGTGAGAGGGTTCTGGTTCAGAGTTGGTTGTCAATACTTTCCCTCAAAAATGTGGAAGAGGGAAGTGTTTCATTATGAGATGACTTTTCCAAGTGAAATTGGTTGAATTAAGTAATGTTAGTTATTTTATTGACCAGATTAGTACAAGATGACTAGAAACCATTTTTTTGTTTTTATTTATTTTATATGAATATACATAGAACATAATGTGGTATATCTAGTTAACCAAATAGGTGATTCCCAATTGAGATTATACAAAACACAGTGCCAGCGCACTTTAGTGCATATAAAGAACACCGTGTTTTACATTAATGTTACATGTTATACAAAAGATATAGCTAGGGTCCCTAGATACTGATTTTGGAGTATGCTCTGAGGATCGACCTGGGTTTTATAGTTGAGACTTCCCTATATGTTTCCTCTATTTAATTTTGTTTTATATTGAAATAGAGGATGATCATTGTGATATGCATATCAATATTTTTCTTTGTCATTCCTATTATAACACGTGCAATGACCCGCCTTTTTAATAAAGGAAAAAAACATTAAATTTTAATTTTGAATCTTTCCTTTAATCATGGTAAAGGTATACTACATCATAGGGAAGATCCAAGGGGTGTACGAGGATTGTTCTAAGCTCGAAGTTCTAGAAAAGTGGGATGAAAGCTGGCCCAAAGGATTAGTGGAAACTGTGTGACCCAGGCCACATGGTTTGTTTAAATAATGTGGCTACATACATGGGAACCTAAAAGTCCACACAGTTTTTCTACAACCATGCATGATTAGGAGCACAGCAATGTGGCCTGTTGCAAATGAGGAGAATATCCATTTATCACAGTTTGCACACAGTTTGTAAACTGTGTGCATAAACTACGTGTAGTGGGGTTTTTGGAAAAAAAATACCATTTTCCCCTCTTTAATTCTAAAAATTATTTAGCATTTTCCCTTGACTATAGTGGATATTCAAGGGGTTAATACTATCATAGAGATTCCTCCTCCTCCATGCTTGGATCTTCTACTACTCCTCCTTCTGGCATCTGTTTTCAATTCCATCAGAAGCATTGGATAAAACAAGTTAAGACTAACCTCATGTTTATACTACCAAGTCTGATTTCAATGATATTGGTGTTATAGTTTTATCTCAAAGGTACATGTTCCAAAATCTTCTGATGGTTCAATTAGACATGTCTCAAAATGTTCTTGATGAGGTTAAGTCTTTCAGGACTGAAATGAAGGGAATCCTACACACTTTAGAAAGTGTTGTATTAAGCTAGTTTGATTTCATTAAAAGTTTTCAACCCTATATAACTTCCACCTCAGAACCTTCATTTTTTTCAAATTTTTAGAGTGTAGTTGATCAATTTCTCTCAAAATTGAATTATGGATCCTTACATATTCAGTCCCTATAGTGTGATATGTTCACACCATTCCTGTAACGACCCAAAGTTTCATTAATGAAAATCCCTCTTGATCCAGTTAAATGTTTCTTTATGAAAAATGTTTTTATAAGATGTCAACTTCTTTAGTTTTACGTTAAGATTTGTGACCGTTACTTTTATAGCTGTTGAACAGTGATCACATGAGTAGTATAAATATATGGATTTAACGAACCCAATTTTACTCAGATAAAGGAAGCGATGGCCTCATCCAGTAGAATTGCCCCTTACGAAGCCCATTTGTCAGAGCTCGGAAAAGAGGTGGTGTCTTTGGGCTTTTCCCTTGACCAAGCCCAAGCTGAGCTTCATCAAGTCAAGCTCGAACGTGGTCATCTATGGGAAAAGTGGAAGTTGATTGAAATTACCACTCGAGTGATGTTATCCGAGCCGCCCCAAGAGTCTGTCACCATCGCACACCTTACCCTTAGGTCTTATGCGGCTATTTTAAGGGGTTATGTAACAAATAAGTAGCACCATGTTCATGTACATTATTTTTTTATATAATAATGAATATAATTTCTAGTCATTTTTGATATATTGTAATTAGTTTTTAAAGTACAAATGGTGTTTTTAGTTATTATTTAATTAAGAATTATATTTTATTAAATTAAAGGATTTTTGAATTAAATAATATTTTAATAAAATATTATTATTAATATTAAATTAATTTTTTATTAATTATAAATGATCTTATAATTTTATGAATGCAATTAAAATTTTTATTAAGGTTTGAAATCCATTTCTGTCAAAACCCGTGAATTTTTTTATAAATGTCGGTTTTTATTTTAAAAGTGAAAATTCACATATTTAGAAAATTATTTTGATAAAATAAATATTATTTTTGGAATCAGGACTTCAAAATTATCCAACGGTGAATTTTTCATAATTTTCTGAGACAGTCAAATTTTTGGGTAAAAATTAAATACCATTTAAATATATAATGTGTTTTATGACATCATAATGACCCAATGGTGATGTAATAAAATAGAATAATCCTTATGTTCGGCCAATATGTGTTTTATCATTAAAATAATGAGGTTTTGGGTTTGTTTTACTTACTTTTCGAATCATTAATGGAGCCCTCAAGACTTATTCAACACTTTACCTTTTTAAATTAATTTCCATGGGAGTGTGACTCACCTCCACATAAGCAACCCTAATTTTTTAATAATTTCGGACCTTGGCCTTGTAAAATATTGTTTTCCTCATTCCTTTTCCAGAAAGCATGGGAAAATACCATGGGATGGTTTTTGGTTTGGATTATTTTAATATAAGGGGTCCCAAACCTAAATAATAAAGAATTTTCTCAACTTTCCTATATAAACCAACCCAAGCTCCCACTTCCTCCTCACTAAAATCCCTTGAAGTTCATCCAACCTCTGCCCTACTGTCTCTAGAATCCTCCCAAGGTGCCCCAAGCTCCCAAGAAGCCTCTCACAAGCCTCTCTCTAGCCTTTGGAAGCACACTTCCAAGTAAAGGTTTTTTCTTCCTTTCTCGTTTTTGTCAATTTTCTTTAAGTTGTATTGCCCTTTTAATTTCAATTATGAATGTTGGGGTATGGTTTAGCACCTCTCCCATACTTCCCTATTATTGTTTGAATGATGGGAGACCCCTTTCTCTCTCATTAAATGCCTCCCATGTACACCCGTTACTATGCCGAAATTCAGAAAGGAACCTTTTTCTCCTCTTTTATATTCAAGCAATACTTTTGTATCATGAATCTAAATTCCTTTTCAATTGTTGGTACATGTATCTATATTACCTCCTTACTGTCCATTAAATGTAAATATGATGAGGAACCCCTTTCTCTCTCATCAACCTTTTTTATGAATTCTTATGTCACGTCGTTACGCTGCCGAAATCACACCGATTCTCTAAGCCAATATCATTGTGTAGTGAATAACATGCCCATTTCTCCATCAAGGGTTTTAACCTTTATGAACATTTACTTATTGATTATAAAGTTTCATGTATTAATTCCACATTCCTTTATCATGGAATAAATTATTATGTTTTATGAATCCATGTTTTATGATCCATGTGGCACACTTATGCATGAAATGAAATGTTTAAGAAGGGTGCGCCCTTTATAGTGCTCCAATGCATTTGGTAAAGTATAGTATCATGATACGTCATGTGCAATGAGTGTTGACTCATGCTAATTCAAGTGCAACGAGGTTTTACTCGTGCTTCAAGTTCAATGAGGGTTTACTCATGCTCCATGTGCAATGAGCCTTGGCTCATGCTAATTCAATGTTAAGTGTTGTTGACACATTTCCATGTTATGGTTATCATGCTTTATCATGCCTTTATGTTCATGTTACTATAATTCTCTATTTATGTTCCTATTGCCTAACATGTATTGTACTCCTCATGTTATTCATTGTGTACTCCCTTACTGGGCTTTATAGCTCACCCTTTTCTTATGCATGTCCTCAGGTTATCCCATTCAATGCTAAGTACGAAGGAATGTAGTGGTCATGTAAAGAAAGTTTTCAATAAAGATGTTGTATTTCATGTTTTAAGCCTCTCTCTAGCCTTTGGAAGCACACTTCCAAGTAAGGTTTTTTTCTTCCTTTCTCATTTTTGTCAATTTTATTTAAGTTGTATTGCCCTTTTAATTTCAATTATGAATGTTGGGGTATGGTTTCGTACCTCTCCCATACTGACCTATTATTGTTTGAATGATGGGAGACCCCTTTCTCTCTCATTAAATTCCTCCCATGTACACCTGTTACTATGCCGAAATTCCGAAAGGAACCTTTTTCTCCTCTTTTATATTCAAGCAATACTTTTGTATCATGAATCTAAATTCCTTTTCAATTGTTGGGACATGTATCTATATTACCTCCTTACTGTCCATTACATGTAAATATGATGAGGAACCCCTTTCTCTCTCATCAACCTTTTTTATGAATTCTTATGTCACGCTGTTACGCTGTCGAAATCACACCGATTCTCTAAGCCAATATCATTGTGTAGTGAATACCATGCCCATTTCTCCATCAAGGGTATTCACCTTTATGCACATTTACTTATTGATTATAAAGTTTCATGTATGAATTCCACATTCCTTTATCGTGGAATAAATGATTATGTTTTATGAATCCATGTTTTATGATCCATGTGGCACACTTATGCATGAAATGAAATGTTTAAGAAGGGTGCGCCCTTTATAGCGCTCCAATGCATTGGGTAAAGTATAGTATCATGATCCGTCATATGCAATGAGTGTTGACTCATGCTAATTCAAGTGCAACGAGGGTTTACTCGTGCTTCAAGTGCAATGAGGGTTTACTCATGCTCCATGTGCAATGAGCCTTGGCTCATACTAATTCAATGTTAAGTGTTGTTGCCACATTTCCATGTTATGGTTATCATGCTTTATCATGCCTTTATGTTCATGTTACTCTAATGCTCTATTGATGTTCCTATTGCCTAACATGTATTATACTCCTCATGTTATTAATTGTGTACTCCCTTACTGGGCTTTATAGCTCACCCTTTTCTTATGCATGTCCTCAGGTTATCCCATGCAATGCTAAGTACGAAGGAATGTAGTGGTCATGTAAAGGAAGTTTTCAATAAATATGTTGTATTTCATGTTTTAAGTTTTTATGTAATGATCCTAATCCCCAAAGAAACTAAACCTCTCAATCTTCTTTGTTGTATCAAGTGAAGTTTTATGTAATAAAGCATGCTTTAGTTGTAATAAAAACAGGGTTGTCATAGTTGGTATCAAAGGATAGGTTTAGTTATTTTTGGGATTAGGAAACCCTAGTAAAGCCTTAGATACAAGACTAAGTATAATAAAAACATCCCTAAGTTTTGGTAAATACTAAGTAAGTGGTTTATCAAACAAATACATCCCTTTCTGGATACGAGAAGGTAGAGGCGGCTCTGGCACAGATGTATCCTAGGGGTAAAACCCGAAAACACCGCTTTGAGCTAGAATCGAACGGGAACTGGTGCACGACAATGGGCCTTGCTGCACTCTGGGTTACGACACTCCCGGGGGATATGTTTTGATAAATTCACAATCTTAGTATGAACCCTTATTAAGGGAAAAATGCCCCTAAGAATATATGTTAGAAGGAAGATCATGAAAAGCCTGGATTGAATCCTATAGACTCATGAGTTAAAGAGATTAAAGTTTATTTATAAGTCATCAACTTTTGTCTTTGGATTACCCTTTATGTGTTACCCCTAACTTTCCTTTTATTCCAGCTAATGGCCGGTAATAGGAGAACTCGGGCTAACAACCGTTGTGAAGATCAGTGTGATGATTGTACTCATGAGATGCCCAATCCAATGGGAGCGGGAATCACGAACTTTGTCATGCTTCTCTCTCATCTAACTCAAGTTTTGAATAGAAACACTGGTCAAGAGGAACGTTCAACCCCCCCTAAGAAAGAACAAGTCGCTATTGAAAGCTTCATGAGACAAAGGCCTCCTACTTTTAGTGGATCATCCGATCCCACAATTGTTGAACAATGGATCAACTCTATTGAAAAGATATTCTCCATCCTTCAATGCTCTAAAAAAGAGAAGGTTCTCCTGGCGGCTTATCGTATGGAGGGTGAAGCTGATCAATGGTGGACGTTGATCAAAAATACGAAGCCTGAGGAGGAGATTGAGGCTTTGGAATGGAAGGAATTCCGGAAGATGTTTTTCGATAAATATTTTCCACGCACCCTCCGTCTTAAGATAGAAAGGAACTTCCTTTCCCTCAAACAGAAAGATGAAGAATCTGTGGGAGCGTACGAGGAAAACTTCACAAGGCTTGCACGATACGCTTCCGGCTTTGTCGTTACCCCCAAATTCAAGGTTGACCGCTTCTTTGGTGGGCTGAAGCCTAGCTTGCGGAAAGCATTAGCGATCCGTGACTTCGACAACTATGAGGAAATTGTCCGATGTGCCCTCAAGGTTGAAATGGAGATCGGAGAATCACAGGGGTATCATGGGGATAAGAAGCGTAAGGTGGACTTCAATGCTGGTGGTCTGATGGATAAATCCAATGGCGCTAAGAAATTCCAGCACCCCACTTGCCAAAAGTGTGGAAAGAAGCACCCTGGAAATTGCCTTAGGGGGACAAGAAAATGCTTTAAGTGTGGAAGAGAAGGGCACCTAGCTGTTAACTATCAGCAAGAAGGACCCGTGGCTGCGATAGAGGAGAGGAACGCTCCGTTCGAACCTCAACGCGTTGTTCAATGCTACAAATGCAAAGAACCGGGTCATTTTGCGAATCAGTGCCCTAATCCAAGGGTTATCGGAGGCAACCAGCAACCTCCAAGACAGCAAGGAAGAACTTTTTCCATCACTTCTGCCGAAGTGAACCCTGACAACGAAGTGGTGACAGGTATGCTAGTTATTCATTCAAGAATAGAGAACGTACTCTTTGATTCAGGTTCTACGCATTCTTTTATATCTCAAAAGTTTAGTAGAATAATCCCTGCACCACCACAAATCATGGAAGTAAATATGTCGGTGAGTAAGGAAAATGGGGAAATCATTGCATCCCATGAGTATAAGTCCTCCCCTGTTATAATCTGTGGATTGAATTTCCTGGCGAACCTCGTCATATGCCCTTTGGTGGAATTTGATGCAATTCTTGGCATGGATTGGCTCTCTTTATATAGAGCCAACATAAATTGTCGGGAGAGGGAAATCACACTCTATATGGAGAATCGACCCCCGATTCTTTACAAGTGTCAGGAGGAAGATGAATCTCCTTTATCTCCATCATCTCAAGCATGGATATTACTACCTTATGAGCATGCATATCTGGCTCAGATGATTGAGTCCAAGGAAGAAACCACCCTTGAAGAAATGCCTATTATGAGGGAATTCACTGAAGTATTTCCCGAGGAACTTCATGGTCTTCCTCCAAGAAGAGATGTTGAGTTCTCAATTGAACTTATACCTATGGCGCTACCAATATCCAAGACTCCATATAGAATGGATGTTGTTGAGCTTGAAGAGATGAAGAAACAACTACAGGAGAATCTGGATAAAGGGTTTATATGCCCAAGTGCATCACCATGGGGTGCACCAGTCCTCTTCGTCAAGAAGAAGGATGCGTCAATGCGGCTTTGCATCGATTATCGTGAACTTAACAAAATCACGATAAAGAACAAGTATCCTCTCCCAAGAATCGATGACTTTTTTGATCAGCTGCGTGGAGCACAATACTTCTCCAAGGTGGACTTACGGTCGGGATATTATCAAGTAAGGGTGAAGAAGGAAGATATCCCCAAGACTGCTTTTCGTACAAGGTACGGGCACTATGAATTCATAGTAATGCCTTTCGGACTCACCAATGCTCCAGCAATATCCATGGACTTGATGAATAGAGTCTTTAGAGATTACCTAGACAAATTTTTGGTAGTCTTTATAGATGATATTCTAATATACTCCAAAACCAAGGAGGACCATGAGGAGCATTTAAGAACTGTACTAGAGACTTTGCGCAAGGAGAAGCTCTATGAAAAGTACAGAAAGTGTGAGTTTTGGTTGAAGTAAGTCTCATTCTTGGGCCATATCATCACAAGCAATGGGATATCTATGGACCCCTCCAAAACAGATGCAATTGAGGGATGGCCGAGGCCAACATCGGTAACTAATATCTGTAGCTTCTTGGGGTTAACTGGATATTATCGACGATTTGTGAGAAATTTCTCACGATTGTCCAACCCTCTTACCAAGCTAACTCAAAAGGGAGTAAAGTTTTCTTGGAGTGATGAATGCGAAGAAAGCTTCAAGGAGTTGAAAAGGAGGCTTATCACTGCACCCGTGCTCACTTTACCCACAAGTGGGGAGCTTTTTGTGGTATTCAGTGATGCTTCAAAGAAGGTCTTAGGATGTGTGCTAATGCAGAATGATAAAGTGGTATCCTATGCCTCAAGGCATTTGAAAATCCATGAGCGAAACTATCCAACGCATGATCTGGAGTTGGCGGCGGTGATCTTTGCCTTGAAAATCTGGCGGCATTATCTCTATGGAGAGAAATGTGAGATATATACTGACCACAAGAGTCTTAAATATATATTCACACAGAAAGAGCTTAATATGCGCTAGAGAATATGGATAGAGCTCATCAAGGATTATGATTGTTCAATACATTACCACCCTGGGAAAGCGAACAAGGTGGCAGATGCCCTAAGTAGAAAGGATCCAACGATTCTATCAATGATGAGAATTGAGAAGGATCCAATCTTCTTAGACTTAATGAAGATGGATGTGGGAATCATAAAGAAGGGAACATCATCAATACTTTCACAAATTATTGCTCAACCATCTCTTTTTGAAAGGTTAAAGGATGCTCAGAAGGATGATGCGGGAATCCAAGAAAAAGTGGAAGCTATCAAAAAGGGAAGATCCTCAGAGTTTGATGTTAATGAAGAAGGAATTGTGTGGTTTGGGAAAAGACTATGTGTTCCATCAAGTCCGGAGCTGAAGAAGGAACTTTTGGATGATGCACATAGTCCAAATTTCTCTATTCACCCAGGGATCACAAAGATGTATTGAGATCTCCGAGAAAACTTTTGGTGGGATAATATAAAGAAGGTGATCGCTGAATATACATCAAAGTGCCCGGTGTGTCAGCAAGTGAAGGCAGAGAGGCAGAAGTCTAAGGGGATGATGCAACCATTGCCCATACCAGAATGGAAATGGGAGAACATCACCATGGACTTTGTCACCGGACTTCCAAGGACATCCAAAGGCAACAATGCAATCTGGGTTGTTGTGGATCGTCTTACAAAGACTGCACACTTCATTGCTATTCGAGAGGATTTCTCTTTAGATCAACTGGCATGGATATATATCAGGGAAGTGGTACGGTTTCATGGAGTACCACTATCTATTGTGTCTGACCGGGATCCAAGATTTACCTCTAAGTTTTGGAAGAGTCTTCAACATGCTCTGAATACTGAACTGAACTTTAGTACGGCCTATCATCCTCAAACTGATGGCCAATCCGAGCGGACTATCCAAACACTTGAGGATATGTTGAGAGCGTGCTCAATGGACTTTAAAGGAGGATGGGATCAACATCTCTGTAAAGACCCGTATCTTGACGTACATGGACATTACATTACATTTGCAGAATACTTAGTACATAACAAAAAAACACACACAAGGATCGTAATAGTTTAGTGTCTTTGGAAACTCGGAACGTAATCTTCTAATCGTGGTGAAAGATCTTCAATATCTCCCATAAAGATCTTCCCTTTTTTTTATACCTAAAACCTTTCTTTATATCCTGGGGAAAAGAAAACATAAAAGGGTGAGCTCAAATGCTCAGTAAGGGTAAACAAAAGAAAAATCAATCACATCATATTCATAAGAACATAACATTTTGGAAATTTTAACCTGCAAAAGAGAGTATAATTTCATAACATGGGATAAATCATAGTAGTGAAATGAAATCCCAATAATCATAACATAAAACATTAAACTTTGTGGCATACACACATAATCATAGAGAATCATTTCTTGTCAGTCAAGACTCATTGCCAAGACTATCTTAGTGGACAAAGTCCCTTTCTGAATCGAGTAACCCTCGTTTCAGTCCTGTTTCACTGAACCGGTATAACCTACCGTTCCAGCCCTGTCTATCTCATGAGATATGAAATCTTTACCCAATGCATTGGAGGGAGATATAGGTCCCACCCATCTTATAATGAATCCTTTCTTATGTGTGCCACATAATCATAAATCATACATTATCGCATAACCCATGTAATAAAAATGGGATTCTTAAACAACATGACATCATAAAACAATTCATATTAGATAAAGGAATTCATAAAAATATTTCCATCACAACATAATCAAATCCATGTAATAATAGGGATAAAAACAGAACCCTTTATTATCTTAGATGGAAAATAATTTTGATAAAACACTTGAACTCCATTCTTGAGGAAAATATCCTTTCTTCTTCAAAAACATTTTTCCTTTCATAACATGTCATAAAACTTTAAAATAAAATAATTTGATTAAAAATAAACTTGAAAACTTTTAAAGTAAGCTTCTTGGAAATAATGTTTTAAAAATCCATTCATGCCGTATAAGTTAAAAAAACATTCTTCGTACTTTTGTCGGAAAAGTCAAAAAGTACCTCGTACGAAAAACGACAAAAGATTCCTTTCATATCTTTTACTAAAAACTCACCGAAGGGTAAAATTGGATTTAAACAATTGTAGGTGGATGTAAATAACATTAAATATTGAGGAAACATGGATGTGGATGATAAAATATACCCCAGTAAATTTCAAAGTACAAACAATCTCAGATAAAAATGAGATTGCGATATTTCCCTTACCTTAGGTCCGATTTGCTTTGTATGTGTCCGAACCTCCTGTATAATGATTTAAATAATGTCATTGACTTATTACAGAATCATATTCATTGTTATGATATCATATATGGTTCAATTATGACTTTATATTACCCGTTCTTTTGTAAATTCCATGTTAAAGAAGCGTTTTGGGTAAAATCGTTTCATTTATCGTAGGTGTTTTGACTTGTTGTTCTTGACATTATTATTACTTATATCATGATTTACTTACTTCCAGAATATAAAATATGATTTATATATCATATATATTCAGTATATATATATATAATAGATAGATAAATGAAATGAAAAACATCGTTCATGGAGACGGTAGTCCGTACGTACGCATGAACGCTGTTTTCCTTTCCTTAATGTCTTGAATGGAAGTAAGTAGATGACATACATATATATATATACATAAATCCAGTAGCTTTATAATGTCATATATTTCATTATTATTTCTTATATATACTTTATAATCATTCTTAAATGGTTAACATGGAGAATGAATCTCATCGCGTCGTGGAGACGGTAGTCCGTACGTACGCACGAGCGATGATATCATTTCCATAAATATTGAATTGAATTGGAGTGGATTATACAATATATCAGAATCAATATGATGTTGTAATAACTATGTATAGTTATTCTTTACACCATTATACCCATCCATGTAAGGTGGTGGTGGAAAATAGATTACACCACGGCGTGGAGACGGTATTCCGTATGTACGCACGCGCGGTGATTTCTTTTCCCGTAGGATGGATAGATGGTGAAATAGGGTTTTTTAATACTTATAATAACATATCATTATATGAGTGATACTGATGTTATTACTTCATAATGAAACAACCTAAGAAGAAGAAGTGGAAGAAGAAATAAAGATGAAAGAATTGGTAACGGTAATTACCTCTTCTTTGAAGCGCCTCTTTGAGACCTCCTCTTAGGGCACTAAAATTGGTCTTTGAGGAAGACCAGAACCTCTAGGATGTTTCTAGGGAAGTTGAGAAGGGATTTTGGCAGAGGTTTTCCGAGCTTTAGTGCTCAAATTGGTGTGAGGAGGAAGGGGGAGGAGGTACCCTTTTATAAGGGAGGAGAGGGGCACCTTAGGAATATCTCAAAATATTATTTTATATTAAAGTCAAAATCAGTTTATAATGGTTCCAAAGGGTCTTATTTCGAAGCTAAAGTGGGGATGGGTCGAAATCCTATCAACCAATAAGATTTAGACAAGTTTAGGGTATTATTTTAACCTTATCAATTAGATTTAACTCTAAGTTAAATAATTTAACTTTTACCATGTCTTTTTGTTTTCTTTCACTATATGGTTAATACACTTACTATAACATGCCAAAAGAACCCCAAATTGTTTATTATTAATATATATATCCTTATATAAGTCATTTGGACGAACCTTAGATTTTTAGGAATAAAATAAAAATTAATAATATAATATTTGATTTAAAAACTATTTTGTGTCAATTTTGACACTATTTGATATATGATTTTTGTGAAAGTCATAACAGAATTATATGTTCGAACCAAGTTTATTAAATCAACATTAATATATCATAGTAACCTAGAAAATTAGTTTAATTCATAAAAAGTCTCAAATTACATTCAGTTTGGTGTTTATAACATCAATTATGTCAATATTTCATTAATAAGATAATTACTGCATCATCATTGTGTCATAAATAAATTAAATTATTTGATGTCTAAAAATTACAAATAAAATACCATTATGTAGGAAATCGTTTTAGCTTTCTAATGAATATTTAAAATCTAATTTATCTTATGTATAACCCTATATTAAAAATGTTTTAGTAAATAAACTTTGATTTTAACTCTTTTAACTCTTCTTTGAATTAAATAATAATAAATGTCCTAATATAATCCAAGTGGGCCTAAATGGTCATATTTTATTCATAAGGTTGTTTTTGGTCGAATTACACTTATCCAATAGAATTAGGACATGTGTTAGGGTAATATTAATATCATTCTTACCCTTAATTACCCTATTTACTTTTAACCGTGGTAAATAAAAGTAAAAAGTTACTATTCACCAAAAATTATTTTCATCTCATTGAACCACATTTTACTTACTGAAATCAACCGTGTCTCTCGGATTTTTGAAATTCCATTCACAGAAGCGGTAAAATTAAGTTTTATGAAAAATTCAGTTTTTTTAACTACCACTTAGTAGTTTCACTATTCATCAAAAATTGATGTTTTTCAGAACAATGCCAAAATTTCATCCTAAGCTATATTTCATATTCCGAATTCAAAAATGAAGTCTATTTTTCCAAATTCATAACATAGAAGTTGCATTAATTAATTTTATAATTAAATCCCTCTGTTAAAACAAATAGCGTGTTTTTAAGAAACAATATCTATCAAAAGATTGACACTAGTTTATAACTGGTTTAAATGTGAAATTACATCCAATGACCAACATTGTATTAAATTGTAAAAATATATTCTAAATACACTTTAAAACCACTAAAATTAATAATTTATCAATATTAATTATTTCGATTAAAAAAGTTGTTTTTAATTAAAATTTAGTAATTTTTACTATTCATCAGAATATGAAAGTTATCCGAAAAGTACCAAAATTTCACCTTAGGCTAAATTCGATAGTCCGAATCCAAAAATGAAGTTCATTTTCAAAAATAAGATTTACATAATTTTAAAAAGTGGTTATTACTATTCATAACGGCTAGTTTTAATAATATTTTAATAGCATATCGTTGTTTAGTGAAACTCGGTATTGCGTATTACACACGCTATCGAGGAAGGTCGTGATTGCGTGTAATGCAAGGCAAGTCAAGGATGCGTGTTGTGCAAACTCCTTTTGGTGTAGCGTACAACACAAGACATTAGTGAAATAAAAAAGAATATTTTTCATAAAATCTCGGGCTGTTACATTCTACCCCCCTTAAAATGAATTTCGCCCTCGAAATTCGTCGGGGTTATAAATGGTTTACTATTCGAAAGTTTCTTTAATAGAAACCCACATCGTAAAAAGGAATACCAAAACTTATCTTTAAAAACAAAAGTATGAAACGTAACGGTTACCCAAATAAACTAATCACTGGGTTTCCACATAGGTGAAAATATGGATATGGAAGAGAAATCTAGCCATCATGTTCTGATGGAGAGTGGTAGAGAACATGGCTATGGAAAAGCCAGCAATCACAAAGCCATAAATTTGTGACGATCTAGGGTACCATCTGATTCATCAGGTATAAGATCACTAGGACAACATTTTTGGTTTTCAAGATCATTTCCCTAAAGTTGAAAAATTGAATTAGAATAAATACTTTCTTTATTTTGGTACAATCTCATTGTTGCTCACTGTTGTTCATGCCTTGAACAATTTCCACTTCATCTCTTAAATAAATGAAGTTGAATTTGTTATTCGTGAAGTGTTAGCAGATCATGTGATAGAATGACGGGTCATTCCATCTGTCTCAAACAAAAGGTTAGCAAAAGTTATTAAATATACATAAGTCATTCTATTGTGAGATTAATCATATATGGTTCCTAAAATGGACTTATACATCATATATCATACCACTTAATAAAATAAAACTAGTTTCTACTAAACAGGGACTTCCTGTAGGCCAGTGGTAGGCGATAAAGGCCAGTCGCACTTCGGTTGTGGGCTCGATTCCCACAGCCTTGTCCGAAGCGATGGGTTGTCGCCCGTCCTGCAGGTTGTCCTTTTTCTAAAACTACATTACTATAACATCCCATCAACAATATCGAGAAAACTTCTATCCTTAAACAATACTAACTTATGTCCAACATAATCCATTCCAATCTTTAGGCTTATCCATAATACTGCAGTCCACTCTCATAACATAGTGAAAACGATTACCAGAGATTTAACACCATCGTCGAACCCCATATATCATAAGATATGTTTTGTTGGTCACATTCCAAACATTCAAAGTCCTTAATCGTGTATTCTCTTGAATACCTTAGTGAAAACATGAATGCAGTTAAAAGTTAACACTTTCCACATACCAAAATCCTCAAAATTCTATATACTCAAACCATGATATCACTTAGTCCTTATATCAATCATGAGCTCATGAATACTATTAAACATTTCATTTTCTCATTTTCCCTTCATTATGCGCATATCATCTTATTTCCAAAATATATCAATCACTTTGAATACCACATCAATAAATATTGCAATACTCAATAATACAACATTATCCCATTACATAAACACTTAATCATTCCACCACATCGTTGTCATATTCAACATTGCCAATAGTGATCGCATGTGACTTCCCTTTGTCCTTTGCCTTCAGTGGTTGCTCATGTTGATCATCACTAACCCTTGGATTAGGGAATTTATTAGCATAATGCCCCATTTCCTTTCACTTGAAGCATTGAAGTGTTGGTGGTGCGTTCTCTGCAGTGTTTGCTTTATTCACATCATTAGAAACCCTTTTTCCATTACTTCGACACTCAGATGCTCGATGACCTTCTTTTCCACACTTAAAACATTTTCTAGTCCCTTTAAGACAATCTCCACCATGCTTCTTTCCACACTTTGTGCATAAGGAAACATTCATCTTCTTTTCACCATTATTCTGAGATTTCTCCTTGAACTCCATCTTTCGTTTTTTGTCAAAACCATGAGATGGATATGTAACACCAACTTCCATTTCTACCTTGATAGCACAACGCACAATTTCTTCATAGCTACTGAAGTCTCTTATAGCTAATGCCCTTCGAAGACTTGGTTTTAAGCCACTGAAAAATCGATCAACTTTACTTTCAGGTTGGATGATAATGCCAGATGCATACCTTGCAAGTCTTGTAAAATTCGCTTCATATATACCAACAGATTCATCATCCTTTTGCTTTAGTTCAAGAAACTCTTTCTCCATCTTTGTTCGAAGAATACGAGGGAAGTACTTACTGAAAAACAAGTTCTTGAACTCGTCCCATTCCATGGACTCAATTTCATCTCTTGGCCTCGTATTCTTGATAAGATTCCACCATTGATCAGCTTCACCTTCCAAATGATATACTGCTAAGATGACTTTATCATGTTCAGAACATTGAAGAACTGAAAATATCTTTTCAGTAGTATTGATCCATTGTTCAGCAACAAGTGGATCGGAAGTCCCACTGAAAGAAGGTGGACGTTGCCTCATGAAGGACTCAATAGAATACTGTTCCCTTCTCTGCTCATTTGTAAGTCCAGAATGATTCATAGCTTGTGTAAGTATAGAAATAAGATTTTTCACTCCATCTCCCATAACATTTGTTTGTTCAGGAGGGCAATCATTGCATTGTCCATTGCATTGATCAACACGGTTCCTTCCGGTTCCAGCCATCGTCTAAAACCCAAAAAGAATAGTGTGAGAGGAAAAAATCATGCTTGGGAAAACAACATAATAAAGGTGGAGTATCCTCAATATCTATCATCTTAGGTTAAATTCTATGATCTTTACCGTAGTTCTAGGACTGTATCCTATACGTATACTTATCCTTAAGGACATCCCTAGACATACCTTATAAATATATCTAGGGATCTCACTAAAGTTCTTGCATCCTAGTTTCCAAAGGTTGACTAAACCTTTCCTCTGATACCAACTGTAAAGACCCGTATCTTGACGTACATGGACATTACATTACATTTGCGGAATACTTAGTACATAACAAAAACACACACACAAGGATCGTAATAGTTTAGTGTCTTTGGAAACTCGGAACGTAATCTTCTAATCGTGGTGAAAGATCTTCAATATCTCCCATAAAGATCTTCCCTTTTTTTTATACCTAAAACCTTTCTTTATATCTTGGGGAAAAGAAAACATAAAAGGGTGAGCTCAAATGCTCAGTAAGGGTAAACAAAAGAAAAATCAATCACATCATATTCATAAGAACATAACATTTTGGAAATTTTAACCTGCAAAAGAGAGTATAATTTCATAACATGGGATAAATCATAGTAGTGAAATGAAATCCCAATAATCATAACATAAAACATTAAACTTTGTGGCATACACACATAATCATAGAGAATCATTTCTTGTTAGTCAAGACTCATTGCCAAGACTATCTTAGTGGACAAAGTCCCTTTCTGAATCGAGTAACCCTCGTTTCAGTCCTGTTTCACTGAACCGGTATAACCTACCGTTCCAGCCCTGTCTATCTCATGAGATATGAAATCTTTACCCAATGCATTGGAGGGAGATATAGGTCCCACCCATCTTATAATGAATCCTTTCTTATGTGTGCCACATAATCATAAATCATACATTATCGCATAACCCATGTAATAAAAATGGGATTCTTAAACAACATGACATCATAAAACAATTCATATTAGATAAAGGAATTCATAAAAATGTTTCCATCACAACATAATCAAATCCATGTAATAATAGGGATAAAAACAGAACCCTTTATTATCTTAGATGGAAAATAATTTTGATAAAACACTTGAACTCCATTCTTGAGGAAAATATCCTTTCTTCTTCAAAAACATTTTTCCTTTCATAACATGTCATACAACTTTAAAATAAAACAATTTGATTAAAAATAAACTTGAAAACTTTTAAAGGAAGATTCTTGGAAATAATGTTTTAAAAATCCATTCATGCCGTATAAGTTAAAAAAACATTCTTCGTACTTTTTTCGGAAAAGTCAAAAAGTACCTCGTACGAAAAACGACAAAAGATTCCTTTCATATCTTTTACTAAAAACTCACCGAAGGGTAAAATTGGATTTAAACAATTGTAGGTGGATTTAAATAACATTACATATTGAGGAAACATGGATGTGGATGATAAAATATACCCCAATAAATTTCAAAGTACAAACAATCTCGGATAAAAATGAGATTGCGATATTTCCCTTACCTTAGGTCCGATTTGCTTTGTATGTGTCTGAACCTCCTGTATAATGATTTAAATAATGTCATTGACTTATTACAGAATCATATTCATTGTTATGATATCATATATGGTTCACTTATGACTTTATATTACCCGTTCTTTTGTAAATTCCATGTTAAAGAAGCGTTTTGGGTAAAATCGTTTCATTTATCGTAGGTGTTTTGACTTGTTGTTCTTGACATTATTATTACTTATATCATGATTTACTTACTTCCAGAATATAAAATATGATTTATATATCATATATATTCAGTATATATATATATATAATAGATAGATAAATGAAATGAAAAACACCGTTCATGGAGACGGTAGTCCGTACGTACGCATGAACGCTGTTTTCCTTTCCTTAATGTCTTGAATGGAAGTAAGTAGATGACATACATATATATATATAAATAAATCCAGTAGATTTATAATTTCATATATTTCATTATTATTTCTTATATATACTTTATAATCATTCTTAAATGGTTAACATGGAGAATGAATCTCATCGCGTCGTGGAGACGGTAGTCCGTACGTACGCACGAGCGATGATATCATTTCCATAAATATTGAATTGAATTGGAGTGGATTATACAATATATCAGAATCAATATGATGTTGTAATAACTATGTATAGTTATTCTTTACACCATTATACCCATCCATGTAAGGTGGTGGTGGAAAATAGATTACACCACGGCGTGGAGACGGTATTCCGTACGTACGCACGCGCGGTGATTTCTTTTCCCGTAGGATGGATAGATGGTGAAATAGGGTTGTTTCATACTTATAATAACATATCAGTATATGAGTGATACTGATGTTATTACTTCATAATGAAACAACCTAAGAAGAAGAAGTGTAAGAAGAAATAAAGATGAAAGAATTGGTAACGGTAATTACCTCTTCTTTGAAGCGCCTCTTTGAGACCTCCTCTTAGGGCACTAAAATTGGTCTTTGAGGAAGACCATAACCTCTAGGATGTTTCTAGGGAAGTGGAGAAGGTATTTTGGCAGAGTTTGGCCGAGATTGAGTGCTCAAATTGGTGTGAGGAGGAAGGGGGAGGAGGTACCCTTTTATAAGGGAGGAGAGGGGCACCTTAGGAATATCTCAAAATATTATTTTATATTAAAGTCAAAATCCTATCAACCAATAGGATTTAGACAAGTTTAGGGTATTATTTTAACCTTATCAATTAGATTTAACTCTAAGTTAAATAATTTAACTTTTACCATGTCTTTTTTTTCTTTCACTATATGGTTAATACACTTACTATAACATGCCAAACGAACCCCAAATTGTTTATTATTAATATATATATCCTTATCTAAGTCATTTGGCCGAACCTTAGATTTTTAGGAATAAAATAAAAATTAATAATATAATATTTGATTTAAAAACTATTTTGTGTCAATTTTGACACTATTTGATATATGATTTTTGTGAAAGTCATAACAGAATTATATGTTCGAACCAAGTTTATTAAATCAACATTAATATATCATAGTAACCTAGAAAATTAGTTTAATTCATAAAAAGTCTCAAATTACATTCAGTTTGGTGTTTATAACATCAATTATGTCAATATTGCATTAATAAGATAATTAATGCATCATCTTTGTGTCATAAATAAATTAAATTATTTGATGTCTAAAAATTACAAATAAAATACCATTATGTAGGAAATATTTTTAGCTTTCTAATTAATATTTACAATCTAATTTATCTTATGTATAACCCTATATTAAAAATGTTTTAGTAAATAAACTTTGATTTTAACTCTTTTAACTCTTCTTTGAATTAAATAATAATAAATGTCCTAATATAATCCAAGTGGGCCTAAATGGTCATATTTTATTCATAAGGTTGTTTTTGGTCGAATTACACTTATCCAATAGAATTAGGACATGTGTTAGGTTAATATTAATATCATTCTTACCCTTAATTACCCTATTTACTTTTAACCGTGGTAAATAAAAGTAAAAAGTTACTATTCACCAAAAATTATTTTCATCTCATTGAACCACATTTTACTTACTGACATCAACCGTGTCTCTCGGATTTTTGAAATTCCATTCACAGAAGCGGTAAAATTAAGTTTTATGAAAAATTCAGTTTTTTTAACTACCACTTAGTAGTTTCACTATTCATCAAAAATTGATGTTTTTCAGAACAATGCCAAAATTTCATCCTAAGCTATATTTCATATTCCGAATTCAAAAATGAAGTCTATTTTTCCAAATTCATAACATATAAGTTGCATTAATTAATTTTATAATTAAATCTCGCTGTTAAAACAAATAGCGTGTTTTTAAGAAACAATATCTATCAAAAGATTGACACTAGTTTATAACTGGTTTAAATGTGAAATTACATCCAATGACCAACATTGTATTAAATTGTAAAAATATATTCTAAATACACTTTAAAACCACTCAAATTAATAATTTATCAATATTAATTATTTTGATTAAAAAAGTTGTTTTTAATTAAAATTTAGTAATTTTTACTATTCATCGGAATATGAAAGTTATCCGAAAAGTACCAAAATTTCACCTTAGGCTAAATTCGATAGTCTGAATCCAAAAATGAAGTTCATTTTCAAAAATAAGATTTACATAATTTTAAAAAGTGGTTATTACTATTCATAACGGCTAGTTTTAATAATATTTTAATAGCATATCGTTGTTTAGTGAAACTCGGTATTGCGTATTACACACGCTATCGAGGAAGGTCGCGATTGCGTGTAATGCAAGGCAAGTCAAGGATGCGTGTTGTGAAAACTCCTTTTGGTGTAGCGTACAACACAAGACATTAGTGAAATAAAAAAGAATATTTTTCATAAAATCTCGGGCTGTTACAATCTCCCTCTGGTTGAGTTCTCTTATAATAATAGTTTCCACTCGAGCATCCAAATGGCACCATATGAAGCCCTGTATGGGAAAAGGTGTAGAACACCAGCATGTTGGGATGAGGTCGGTGAACGTAAGCTGCTTGGACTAGAAATGGTCGAAGAAATGGTAGAGAAGGTGAAAACCATTCAGCAGCATATCAAGGCAGCCCAAAGTCGACAGAAGAGTTATGCAGATAATCGTCGACGCGACCTTGAGTTTAAAGTCGGAGACATGGTGTTTTTACGCATATCTCCGTGGAAGAAGGTCATGAGGTTTGGAAAGAAAGGGAAGTTAAGTCCAAGGTACATCGGCCCCTTCGAGATTCTTGATCGTGTTGGGGCTGTGGCCTATCGACTAGCACTTCCACCTACTATAGCCAAAATGCATGATGTCTTCCATGTATCCCTCTTAAGGAAGTACATACCAGACCCTTCACATGTACTCTCTTCTGAGGTGGTGCAATTGGAAGATGATCTTTCATATGAGGAGCAACCAGTGAAGATCTTAGATCGTAGAGAAAAAGTTCTATGAAATAAGACAATGCCCCTCGACAAGGTGTTGTGGAGAAACCACAAGTTTGAAGAAGCAACTTGGGAGTCGGAGGATATGATGAAGCTAAGTTACCCACATTTGTTTTAGTGTGGGAAAAGGAAAATTTCGAGGGCGAAATTTCTTAAGGGGGGAATATTGTAATGACCCAAAGTTTCATTAATGAAAATCCCTCTTGATCCAGTTAAATGTTTCTTTATGAAAAATGTTTTTATAAGATGTCACTTCTTTAGTTTTACGTTAAGATTTGTGACCGTTACTTTTATAGCCGTTGAACAGTGATCACATGAGTAGTATAAATATATGTCTTTAACGAACCCAATTTTACTCAAACAAAGGAAGTGATGGCCTCATCCAATAGAATTGCCCCTTACGAAGCCCATTTGTCAGAGCTCGGAAAAGAGGTGGCATCTTTGGGATTTTCCCTTGACCAAGCCCAAGCTGAGCTTCATCAAGTCAAGCTCGAACGTGATCGTCTACGGGAAAAGTGGAAGTTGATTGAAATTACCACTCGAGCGATGTTATCCGAGCCGCCCCAAGAGTCTGTCACCATCGCACACCTTACCCTTAGGTCTTATACGGCTATTTTAAGGGGTTATTTAACAAATAAGTAGCACCATGTTCATGTACATTATTTTTGTATATAATAATGAATATAATTTCTAGTCATTTTTGATATATTGTAATTAGTTTTTAAAGTACAAATGGTGTTTTTAGTTATTATTTAATTAAGAATTATATTTTATTAAATTAAAGGATTTTTGAATTAAATAATATTTTAATAAAATATTATTATTAATATTAAATTAATTTCTTATTAAGTATAAATGATCTTATAATTTTATGAATGCAATTAAAATTTTTATTAAGGTTTGAAATCCATTTCTGTCAAAACCCATGAATTTTTTTATAAATGTCGGTTTTTATTTTAAAAGTGAAAATTCACATATTTAGAAAATTATTTAGATAAAATAAATATTATTTTTTGAATCAGGACGTCGAAATTATCCAACGGTGAATTTTTCATAATTTTCTGAGACAGTCAAATTTTTGGGTAAAAATTAAATACCATTTAAATATATAATGTGTTTTATGACATCATAATGACCCAATGGTGATGTAATAAAATAGCATAATCCTTATTTTCGGCCAATATGTGTTTTATCATTAAAATAATGAGGTTTTGGGTTTGTTTGACTTACTTTTCAAAGCATTAATGGAGCCCTCAAGACTTATTCAACACTTTGCCTTTTTTAATTAATTTCCATGGGAGTGTGACTCACCTCCACATAATCAACCCTATTTTTTAATAAGTTTGGACCTTGGCCTTGTAAAATATTTTTTTCCTCTTTCCTTTTCCAGAAACCATGGTCAAATACCATGGGATGATTTGTGGTTTGGATTATTTTAATATAAGGGGTCCCAAACCTAAATAATAAAGAATTCTCTCACCTTTCCTATATAAACCCACCCAAGATCCCACTTCCTCCTCACTAAAATCCCTTGGAGTTCGTCCAACCTCTGCCCTACTCTCTCTAGAATCCTCCCAAGGTGCCCCAATCTCCCAATAATCCTCTCACAAGCCTCTCTCTAGCCTTTGGAAGCACACTTCCAAGTAAGGGTTTTTTCTTCCTTTCTCATTTTTGTCAATTTTCTTTAAGTTATATTGCCCTTTTAATTTCAATTATGAATGTTGGGGTATGGTTTAGCACCTCTCCCATACTGCCCTATTATTGTTTGAATGATGTGAGACCCCTTTCTCTCTCATTAAATGCCTCCCATGTACACCCGTTACTATGCCGAAATTCTGAAAGGAACCTTTTTCTCCTCTTTTATATTCAAGCAATACTTTTGTATCATGAATCTAAATTCCTTTTCAATTGTTGGGACATGTATCTATATTACCTCCTTACTGTCCATTACATGTAAATATGATGAGGAACCCCTTTCTCTCTCATCAACCTTTTTTATGAATTCTTATGTCACGCCGTTACGCTGCCGAAATCACACCGATTCTCTAAGCCAATATCATTGTGTAGTGAATACCATGCCCATTTCTCCATCAAGGGTATTCACCTTTATCCACATTTACTTATTGATTATAAAGTTTCATGTATGAATTTCACATTCCTTTATCATGGAATAAATTATTATGTTTTATTAATCCATGTTTTATGATCCATGTGGCACACTTATGCATGAAATGAAATGTTTAAGAAGGGTGCGCCCTTTATAGCGCTCCAATGCATTGGGTAAAGTATAGTATCATGATACGTCATGTGAAATGAGTGTTGACTCATGCTAATTCAAGTTCAATTATGTTTTACTCGTTCTTCAAGTGCAATTAGGGTTTACTCATGCTCCATGTGCAATGAGCCTTGGCTCATGCTAATTCAATGTTAAGTGTTGTTGCCACATTTCCATGTTATGGTTATCATGCTTTATCATGCCTTTATGTTCATGTTACTCTAATGCTCTATTGATGTTCCTATTGCCTAACATGTATTGTACTCCTCATGTTATTCATTGTGTACTCCCTTAGTGGGATTTATAGCTCACCCTTTTCTTATGCATGTCCTCAGATTATCCCATGCAATGCTAAGTACGAAGGAATGTAGTGGTCATGTAAAGTAAGTTTTCAATAAAGATGTTGTATTTCATGTTTTAAGTTTTTATGTAATGATCCTAAGCCCCAAAGACACTAAACCTCTTGATCTTCTTTGTTGTATCAAGTGAAGTTTTATGTAATAAAGCATGCTTTAGTTGTAATAAAAAGCAGGGTTGTCATAATTCCTTATGCAAGATTTCAAGAGGAATATTATGGGTGAGTTCCATGATACTAGAGAAGATGTCAGGAAGCTTGGTATTGGAACTAATAGATCCTTAAATTAAGTAGTGGTCTTTTATGATGAATTTAATGGGAAGTTGAATGAGATCATGAATGTCTCTAAGGATGATCAGTGTATGGTTTTTAGAACTCTTGTTCTAGTATCTAGAAACTGCTAGTATTTATTAACCTCTTTGAACATGGTCTATAAATAAGTTCAAGGTCTATATTTATATTCTTCCTTGAAAAAGATAGTGGTTATTAGAAAACCATTTTCTAAAACAAAAAATCAATTATGGAAACAAGTTTTCAAAAAAATATGGAAATTATAGAATTCAAATTAGAGGTTTAGACAAAGGGAACCTACCTCTACCTCAAGGTGTGTTTGCTTTTGATGACGACAACTCAAATCTTCCTTTTTTCTACTTGCACGCATATGAAACTTCACATATATATAAGGACACCTAGCCCCTATATACATATTTTCATGGCCAAATATGCACAAGGGGTTCCTTATATATATTTTTATACTTTCATATACCCCTTTACACTTACACATGTATGCATTTTTCATATATATATATATATAAGCACACCTAGACCCAATATATATATTCATACTGCCATGAGTGAATATATATAAAAGGGTAATTTATATATGTATATGCCTGCCTATGCATACACATGTAAGACTTAGTCAACGGTGACTCGAATCCACCTCAACGAAATCTAAAACACACTACAAAAATATAAGGAACCCAAAAATCAAAAAATATCTAATTAAAATTAGGCCAAAGAATAAAAATGGAATAAACCTTACCCAAATCTGATGTTTAACTCAATGTCTTCGATGGTGGTGGATAGAACCAGCCTCACCATAAGAATCCACTAATAATAAAATAGTGGGAAAATAAATGAGATATAACGACTTCTTATATATATGGGATAAGTGTGTCAATTGTACATGATAAATGATACATGAATTCATAACCAACAATGAAAAAATAATTTTTAGATTTATATATACTTCCCAATACTAAAAAACATGATCATTAATAAAGCTATTTATTTTTCAAACATCACTCATTCAGCTCAAATCACGATGATTTAAGCTATGATGAATAACTCAAGCATCGAATCAATATCATTTATATTATTCTTAAAAACTCATGTTTTTTTATTTTTTATCTAGAACCACTTCCACCCTCCCTGCCTCTGCACCAGCACCCCCTTCGCTACCCCCTATCCCCCTTTCACCCCCTTCCCCTAATACACCCCCTACCCACCTTTCACCCCTACCCCAGCCCCTTTCACCCCCACTACCCCCTCCCCACTGCACACCCCCTCCCCCCTCACCCTGCACACACCCCTCCCTTTCCCCCTCCCCAGTGCACACCCCCCTCACCCTGCACACCCCCCATTCCCCCTTCCATAGCACCATCCCCCCTTGCACCCCCTGCCCCTTGCACCCCCCCTGCCCCCTACACACACCCCTATCCCTCCCCCTTGTACACCCTCATCCCCCCTCCCCTGCACCCCCCTGCACCCCTCCCTTTATCCTTTCCCACCATCCATTTCTGGATACTCAAGAACCTATAACACACCAAAATTATTTATTAAACATGATCCAAGGCTATGTAAAATATATAAAGATTCATAACATATCATTTATGTGTCACAACCCTCATCCACTTTTGACATATTATCTTTGATAAGTATCCCCTTATGCCTCCTCAAACAGCATGGTCCACTTCATGTGCACCAAAATAGAGTTAAGAAAACTTGATGAATATATAGTAATAAGGGTTCAAGTGAATTGGTAATTGGATAAATTTAATCAAAAGATAAAAAAGAGTGACCCTTAAGTTTAAGAGGTCAAGATCCAAATAAGGTAGTGAGATATTTAAGGTAAAGTGTTTAATTTGGTTTTGACTGGCATACCCTAAATCCCCCCCCCCCCACTCCAGTTATATCTAATGTTAAGACCGTAATAGGACCTAACACAGTTGATCACTCAAATATTGGTAACCATAAAAAAAGACAAGGGCCAGAAAATAACTTTCCAATATGTCAAGTCAAATTCAAACTACTCTTTCATTTAAAGTAAACCTCAGTCACCGTGAAATAGAGGACAGTGATTCAAGAAACCCAAAAATAGGGAATGGTTCAACTCTACCACTCCATTCAGTGTTTGAGAATAGTTTAGAACAAGAATAGATACACCCAATGATGAGAAGAATCATCCCCATGGTCATCCAAATAGACACTCTCTATACATTCTACTAAGACCTTTACGGGATAATTAATTTAAATATCACAATCCATGGTTCCAAACCATATAAGATTTATACATCCAAAAATTACAATCTCGTTTAGAACTATGGGATTAACTAAAATCACTTAAATAAGATCAAACTGTAAAAATATCTTTCTTAAAAATCCCCACATTTTAAAAAGAAGTATGAAAACTCATTTAAAAAAGAAAAGAACATTAAAATAATCTCACTTCCTTAAAAATACAAAATCTATTTCATAGGGTAAAATTACAACTTCTCAAGTATTGAATTTTAAAAATTATTAACACTAGATTTGATAATCTTGAACTTATTTAAAATAAAATCTCACTAAAAATTCATAAATTTCTCTTCTATTTTCAAAACACCTCATGAATTTCATCAAAAGACCAAAAAAATTCCTAAAATCCCATTTTGTTTTAAATAATTTCCCAAATTATATAATGTAATCAAACACTTTCAAAGAAATATGTGAAAGTCAAAACAAATCATAAAACCTGTTTTTTTAATCCAAAACATCCATGAGTACCATTTTCAAATTAATCACTGAAAAGGTTTTAAATTAAAACACTTCATGAAATGTATTTTCATTTTTTTTAAAGGTAATGCTTTGGTCAAATACTAAAGCACAATTTATTGATAATCAAAAAATGATTATAAGATGTGAAAGGAAGGGATTTTTTTACAATCTATGTCAAAAAGATATAATAATTCGGAAGGGATATAGTCCAGCCAAGTCATGCTTTGATGAACTCCTTTGTTGGAAAGAGCATCGGCAATGATATTTGCTTCACGGTAGGCATGAGTAGCTATATAATCTATCCCATGGATCAAGTTGAGGCAATTCATCCAACAAGCAGTGAGTGTCCACGCTAGATTGATGTTGCCATTCCAATGGCATGGATGATAGTGGTTGAATCACTTTCAATCCATAGCTTTCTCCAACCTCTTTGAAGAGCAAAATCAACAGCATGAATGACGCCAAGCATTTCTGCCTCCAGAGATGAAGAGTGGCCACAACCAACATAGAAGCATCCCTGACACTGTCCCGCTAAGTCTCTGAAGATAGCACCACAACTGGAAGGACCTAGGTTTCCTTTGGAAGCACCATCAACATTCACTTTGATCTATCCTGGCATTGGAGATTTCCAGAACACTTAAAAGGAGCGTTTAGGATTTGGGAAAATGCCAGGAACATAGAGATGCCAAAGGATCTCAAAGTCACCAACAGAATTGTTGCAACAGTCTTTTTGAATTGAGGCAGCTTCATGAATCACAAAAAGAATTAGAGATTTCCCTACATTAAGATTGAGAGAGTGATTATTGTGAATGAGATCATTTCTAATGTACCAGAGCTCATGCAGAAGTTCCGCCACTACCGCAGGAAACATATTTTTATCCTATAGAGAAACGTCATGTCTAGTGCAATTATTTAAAAACAAGGAGATGGAGTCAGTAAAAGGCTTTCTGCAATTAAAAAGGTCAAATATATAATTCCAAAGGGCAGAGGTCATCGCACAAGATAGAAAAAGATGATTGGCATCTTCCCTATGCTGGTTACACAGGCAACACTTAGAACAAAGAGAAATTCCAAAGGTTTGCAGACTAGTTTCTATGGGTAATCTATTATGGGAAATGCGCAAAAAAAAAGGGTAAGACTGGAAGGTTTAATCCATTTTTTGTTAAAATGATTCACCCAAAGAAAATTAGATTCATTTTCAGAGAAATTATTCTTATAAAAGTTTTTAGAATCTAGAATACCATTAGTAGAAGGTTCCCAAACATGGAAGTCACCAAAAGAAGAAAAAGGATGATTATCAATTATTTGCATAATAAAATCAGGGAGATCATGATCAGGAGATTGTAAGACCTCCTTTATAGTCTGATTAGTATCTTCAGGAAGATTATTAGGGGGTAACAAAGATATCAAAGGGTTAACACACCATTTGTTGCACCAAAAATTAATAGAAGAATTAGCATTGACAATCCATCTAGAATTTTGCATGATTTTGTGATAAGAGTCCCGGATAGAAGGCCAGATGGATGAGTTAATGAAATTAAGATTCCGTTTTAAAATATTAGAGAAAAATCTGTGTTTTAGAAATTCAGAAGCTTTAGAAGTGGAGTTAATAATGCGGCAAGTAAGGTGGGCCTGAAGAGCATCATTGAACAACTTTAAGTTTTTAATGCCAATTCCACCATTAGCAATGGGTTTACAACATGAATTCCAAGGAATTGTAACAAGCTTCTTTTCAAAAATACTTCCAGACCAGATGAAGTTTTTAATATAAGTATTAATTTTTCTAAAAATTACAACATGCCATTTATAGACCATAAGGTAATAAACCATTTTAGAAACAATGGTTGATTTAACCAAACAAATTCTCCCAGCCATGGAGATAGATTTCCCTTTCCAGTTAGAAAGTTGGTTTGTGATTTGAGAAATGATGTTAGAAAAATAGGTAGCTTTGGGGCGACCCCAAAATTGGTTTTGGAATCAATTTTTTTAATAAATGTACTTTTGTGTAAAAAAATTAAATCACCAAACATAAGCAAACCATATTGTGGCACAACATACAAACAATCCATTGATCGATCATAAACAAAATCCTACCGTGAGGTAAGCCCCATGTTAACCTCTCACATATAAGAGTTCCCCATCATCAAGGGGAACTCAAGGGAACCTAACATGGTCTACTAAGTCAAACATATCAAATTAAACACCTCTTAAGTTATTAATCCATAATTCTATAATGTTTTACATTATATACATGGTTATATATGGCCATGAAATAAAACCCATCACCCAAAGGACCTCTCACAACCCTAAAATTATTATTTCACTTTTTAAGTATGAATAAATGAAATCTTATTTCATCTCAAGACATTTTCACATGATTTTCAATACTTGCACATCATAAAGAACATACAAATCATATAAATTGAAGAAGAGACTTAGGGACCACCTACTACATAGTTATGTGAGCCTCTATGTCCGATATTGATGGATGGACCGATCTAAATAAAAATTATTCCTCTAAATAGATAAAATACCTCATGTTATGGATTTAGAATGAAATTCCAAGAAATGGTGAGAGTGGTCACAATGGGCATAATTGGGGTTGGAGGGTCGTGCGTAGAGGGTATCAGGGAAGAGGGTGCCACTGTGAGATAGGTCAAGGGCGAAGGGTCACGGATCGGGGGAGGATGGAGGAGGAGGGTGCCGCTATGAGAGAGGTCAATGGTGGAGGGTCGTGGATTGGGGGAGGATGGAGGAGGAGGGCATCATCATCATAGATCGGGGAAGGATGGAGGAGGAGGGTGCAGAGGGTCACGGATCGGGGGAGGATGGAGGAGGAACCCGAAGAGTTTTGTAAAAAAAAGGGACGAAAAATTTTAGCCATGATTTTTTAATTAAACCATGGCTATAAACAAGCTATAGACACAAACCTATGAAACTGTGGCTATAGGTCTATGGCTATAATCTAAATTTCTAGTAGTGACATTATCATGCATGACACATAGATCATATATCAATCTTGAACATAAAAAAAACCCATAGAAATAAATAGATTTCATTTCATAATAATACATTCATAAAATTTGGGTTCCCAAATTAAAGAGGTAATAACATACTTGAATCATCAACCTTGAGTGAAGAATAAATAATCTCGAGAAGTAAAAGGTGTGTTTTTTTAAGAAGAGTTTTTTTTTTGGAAAACATTGTGTTTGTAATAAACTCTACATTTATATCCCAAAAGTGGTAAGATAATTATGAATAAATTATATTTAATGGATATCCATACTGAAAATGGGGTGAAAGATGGAAAACCCAAAGAAAGATAGTTGGGTTCAAGAATTCCCCTTACCCTGTGTCTGAAATGATTTCTTCACTTTAATGTCCTTTATATTCACATTAGATTAATTAATTAAAAATTATAGAACCTTTTATACATGAATATTATTCATTATTGTTTTATTAATTTCATTTATGGTTCTTTATATGAGTTATAGAGTTTAATTTCATCATTTAGGAGCATTCATTTTCTTAGTTTTCACGATTGGTTCACTTGTATTCATGAATGGAAATTCGTGTAAAATGAAGATAAATATCAAAAATTGTTATTATATGTTATTAATGATATTAAAAAAATTTAAATGATCTTATAAATAATTTTTTTATATATCATGAGGATGAATCATTAGATAAAATTTAATGATGATCGTTTTAGGTCAATTTTGGTGGTTTTTCGATCACAACAAACTCGTTTTGTTTTATCATTTAGTATTATGTATAAATGTTAGTTACTAAAAAAATATGTTTGTATCATACACATTACAATCTTTTTTAAATCATTTAATGGTTTTATTAACATCATTTAAGGCCTTTAAGGAAAATGAAAGTGCATCACCCACAATATCGGTAAATTGACATATCACGGGTGACGATTTAATTTTTATAATAAATGAGTGAGAGGGAAGAGTTTAATGTTATATATTCCATTATCATGATATAATTATATTATATGTAAGGTACTGGAGTTATCATTTCATTTTTATGAATGAATGTGAGGATATAATAAGAAAAGAAATGAAATTGAAAGGAAATTAAAAGAAAAAGAGAGAGGATTTGCCTCTAGAATTATCCTCTTGAGATCCTCCTCAAGGAACTTAGGATTAGTATTTTGATGAGACCAAGAGATCCTGGATATGGGGGAGGTTATAGAGAATTGGTTTGGGTAGAATTTAGACAACGCTAAAATCTTGAGAGGTGTGAGGAGAAGAGGGTGTGAGGGGTGATATTTATTCTGGAGGAGAGGGGTGTTTTCTTATTATTTTAATCATTAGTTTCTAATTTTGCTCAAGAAAAGAAATAATGAGGATTATTGGGAATAAATAAATTAATTAGTGCATGTGATTTTGAACCAATGGCCACTTAACTCATCCATGACTCAATCATGACCCAAAAATTCAGGTTTTTAGCATTTATCGTAAATTATCGTATTTTACTATTCACAAAAAAAATTAAGTATTTTAGAAAAATCCCAAAAATTCACCCTAAACATTTTTCGAAATGTAGAATTCAAAAATAAACTCCATTTTATGAAAATAATTTTCTAAATATGATTAATTTAATTTTTAATTAAAATCATCATTTACTTGGAAAATACAGATTTTAAAAGTTATACCTGATTTTATAATACTTTAGAAAAATTACTTAAGGACTCATAAAATTATCTTAAAATTATAAGAAATAAAAATATTAATTTATTAATACATTTTATGAAAATAAATTTTCTTTTAAATTATTAAATTAATCATAAAATTGTAATTAAATATTTATGACTTATAAAAATACAAACACTTAATTAATAATTTTTAAAATATTTACTTACTTATATGATAATATAATTTTATGATTTTTACACTTATAAGATGCTTAAATTTTATTTGTACTTTCATGGGTAAGGATACTATTCATTTTTCCAGTTTACTATTCGTAAGGGTCATATTACTATTCTTAAGTTCAAGTTATTATTTCATCAGTATTGGTTCCTTAACTTCTAGAAATACTTCTTATTTAATTAATTATTCATTTATAAAGATTTTACTATGGTATCTAAGTGATTTTATGTGATTTATACTATATATGAAATTACTATAAGAAGGGATAAATTTCATTGATGAAAGTTTGGGTCATTACAGAATGCGAGAGGAGAATGTATTAAATTGTGATAGTCATGGAATTTTACATCTTAAAAAAGAACCCAATTTTTCATACTTGGACGAAACATATACATATGTAGTACCATTTTGTCAAAGGATTAATACAAGATGGGTTTTTACATTTAAAAATGTTTTTGGAACCAACAATCTGGTAGACATGTTGATGAAGATGGTGGTGATAAGAGAAGTCGAGGCACTTTTGTGCCTCTGTTGGTCTCCACTGATGAATGGAGGATGAGGGGAAGAATATGAGAGAACACTATGAGAGCATAAAAGTGGAAACAGTTGAAATTTCATGAAACATCATCTTGAAATTGATTCTTTGAATAATGAACATCACTAGTGAGTGAAGAAGAGGATGATCTCATATTAAGTAAGTTGTCTAAGTTAGTAGAATCATAGCAGGAGAGCGTGGTGGATCAGGCTACAAGTGGGATATTGTTGTAATAGTGTATCATAAACCTTTGGATAAAGTTAGTCTAACTATTAGTGGCCCAAACGACACACCATACCACAATTCTCGTGGTTTTACCTCTATTATAAGGTCGTTGGGGTTGCGGGGGAAAGTGCACCCGTGCTCAAGGGTATGGGGGCCGAAGGGCCCCAACCCAATATTTTTTGGCATTTTAGCAATGATGAATCATTGTAACAGAGCTAGAAAGAAACATTGATAGAGAACTATAGTGATGCTGACTTGGTTGTCACGGAACTATCGCAGCTTGGACATTGGTGACGGTCGTACTGTAGCTCCGCATACTTCCTACCATCAGTTACTGCAACACATTGGACTTATTGTATGGTTAGTTCCATATTTGCATCGTCTTATTTATGAGTTAATTTGAGCCTAGGAATCTGTGTGTGTGATACTCAGAAATTTCTCATTAATTTTTTCTCTTGATTTTAGTGAAGTGATTGTGCCTCTCTGTGGATGTAGGGATTATTCCCAAACCATGTAAATTATTATGTCCTATGTTCTTGTTATTATTCTCTATTTTATCCTTTTTTCTCTATTTTACTCTCATTCTTGAGATCATTCATCATTATTGCTCTAGGTTTTTCCAAAAAAAAATCATATTCTCGTAAATGGAAATATATTTGGAGATATGTGCAAGAAAAAAATCACCCCATAATCCTTCGCATCTCTTCGCAAGGGTAGAATGTGGGTTTGTCCCCATGATATCACCAACTACATGTCTAGAGTTTGTTTTCAAATATCCCTTCTTTATTTTCTGATCATTTTTTATTCTACATCATATATGTATCATCTCTTTATTTTAGCATGATTTGGTTGTCTTCTTCTCCATATATATTCATAAAAATCTACATTTCAATCTTCTTCACAACTGTATAAAATATACACAACATATTAGTTATGGCATGGAGATTCATCTTGTGTCATGAGAGCATCCTTAAAAAACATTGCACACTCAAGCTTGAATCCATAGACACCAGATAACAACTCAACCTATTTCTTCTTATCATTTTAGATTTTGAATCAAAATTTGTTTTGTGATATTTAATATCTTAAATCACAACACTTACATCAACTGATTTCCCATTTTACATTTCTATATTCAACGAATATGGATGTTCCTCATTTTGGGCTAGATAAATTCTTATCCTTCCATTTAAATTAGCCTTGATCACCTTTGAATCATTCATGTATATTCACTTCAAACTCACCCATTCAGCTTGGATCACAAATATTTAAACTCTGATGAACAGTCCAAGAATCAACTCGACAATATCTACATTATTCTTGAGAAACTCGTTAAATTTTATTTTCTTTATCAAGTATCTCATTCACTTGATTATCTTCAAACTAAATCTTGAATCATTGCTAACCATAACATCATGATGTTTTGAACATGGTAGAACACCACAAGTATAATCAAAAATCATTTCCCACATCATAATTTAAATTCTATAAACTCATATTTTAGTTTGCATAAGTCTCATAATTTTTCTATGTGTTGACTCATACGCTGACTACAGATGACTCATACGCAGCTTGAGATCACTTATGTGTTGATCTAGATAAATGATAGGCTACTTACAATTAATTTTACACAAATTAGAATGACTCATATGTAGTTCATCGTATGGATGAATGACTTATACACAATTTCTGATTCCCTCATACGCAGCCTGCAATGACTCATAGGCATAGTCAAGTGACTCATATGTATGTATTTTTTCCACTGAAGATGATTCAGATGCAATGTTCCCTGACTCGTATGCAGATTCTGGGACACAGCCAATTTTCCATTGTAGCTTTAAAATTATAGAATTCTTCATTTGAGATCAGAGTCAATCCAAATCATTTCAAGACTTCTCTACCCTTCAAAAAACTTCATCCAGGATATATTAAACACTTATTTCAGCAGTCTACATTCTAAGTACTCCATGGATGGTTTCTTCCAACATCCAGCTAGCTTCCTCCAACCATTGAATTTGTTTAAACCTATTTAAATACCACTTAAACAAGTTTCCCAAAACATGTTCAGCAATCATTGATTCTTTTATAAGCACTTCTCTTTCCTGTAAACATGTGGATAAACTCAATAATCATAATATATATATATATATATATATATATATTACTTCCATTATAGCGACCCGACCTTTTCTCACATTACTATTACAACATTTTAAAGATAAACAACATAATTGTATTACACATAGAGGATCCAAAGGTTTAGTGTCTTGGGAAAACTATGATCATACATAACAAATACACAACAAGCATGAACATTTATTTAATTTCTTCCTCTCCAGCTTCTTATTGACACTTGTCCTTTCCTTAGTAAATGTAGCCACCTGAGGATATACATCAAAAGGGGTGAGCTAGAATCCCAGTAAGAGGATAGATAAGAACAATATATCATTGGGTGAGCATAATCATAACAAAGTCAAAAGATCATGAACATGAGAGGAGCATAAATAAAAGACTTGAAATGTGGCAATGCATAAAAATGAAACATCATGTCTTAGAGGTTAACTACCACACATACTTGTGAACCAAGCTAGAATATTGTTCACACATAATTTCACATTTAATCATGAGATTCATCACTTTATCCAATGCATTGGAGCGCTATATAATTCTGGGCACACCCATCACTTTGAAACATTCATAATTGCGCTATATAATTTCAGGCGCACCCGTCACATCATAATATTATCATTATCATGCTTGCCACAAGGAACATACATCAAAAGAAAACATAAATAACCCATGGTAAGGAATGGTTTTCATCTCATAATAATACATTCATAAGCTTTGGGTTCCCAAAATAAATAGGGAACAACATACTTGATATAAGAACCATCAACTATGAATGAGAGGTAAAAGTTGAGTTCTTAAAAGAAGAGTTCTTTTGGAAAACATTTGGATTAACATAAACTTCATTAGAAAACATGTATATCCAGAAAAGGAAATAAAATTATGAAAAAATGATCTTTAAGGAGTAACTATATCAAAAATGGAGTGAAAGAGGGAGAACCTTAAGGATGGAAGTTGTGTTCAAGAATTTCCCCTTACCTTGTACCTGAATGATTCCTTCTCTTTAATGTCCTATATAATGACATTATATTCATTAATTAGAAATCCAGAACCATGTGTACATAAATAGGGTTCATTCTGGTTTCGTTATGTCATATTATGTTCCTTTGGATGACTTATAGAGTTTAAAAACATTGTTCGGGGATGTTCGTTTTTATGGTTTTTTCTTGGGTGGTTCACTTGTATTCTTAAATTGAAGTTTGGGTAGAACATGAGTAAACATCCAGAAGTGATATTACATGTCATTAATGATATTACAGGAGTTTTAATGATCTTATAATGAATTATATTAGATCCATGTGGATGAATCCTTAGATAAGAATTAAATGGTGGTTATTTGGGTCAGTTTGGGCGGTTTTTGGATCACAACAAACTTTTTTTAACTTATCACTTAGTAATATGGCCATTGGTTATTTATAGAAATTTAAATAGAACATAATACATATAACATATTTTGGTTCAACCATAAAAATGGTTTTAGGACTAGATCTGAAGGTAGAAATGGAAGAAGAAAGCATGTCGTTCTTGAAGGTGAAAAATTAACACCTCACGAACAACGTTCTCTTTAATAAAATAAAAGGAAGAGGGAGAGGGGGTTGGATGGTATAATATCCCATTAGAATAATAAAATTATAGTATATGTATAATACTGGAGTTATAATACAATTTTGATGAAGATAGGTGGAGAGAGATCAAGAAATGAACTTGAACCTAAAAGGAAATTAAAGGAGAAGAGGGAGGGAAATTACCTCTAGAATCCTCCTCTTGAGAACCTCATTATGGGCCTAAGCTTGGTATTTTGATGAAATGTCATGCTCGGACTTCATTGAGGTACAACTTTAATTTTAAAATTTTATTTCGTGAATTAGTTGCCTGTTTATTTAAATTTCATGGTTGTAGCATGGGCTGAACCCGATGTGGGTTGTCCATTATGGCAACGATGTGTGCGCGCGATCATTACACTGCTCGACGCACGGGCAGGGCACGGGCGAAGCTGTGCCGCTTTGCCCTTTTAATGTGCGGTGTCCATTGCGCGGACGTTTCAAATACTGGATGATTAACTTCAGTTTTCTTATTATTATTATTATTATTATTATATTATTATTTTTATTATTTTTATTTTTATTAATTTTATTATTAAAGCCTTTTATCTTCATTTTATTTCATTTAGTTCTTTTGTTTATAGAGTTGGGTTGTTTCTTTTTTTTATTTGTTTTTTCTGTGTTAATCCCCCCCATACAAACCCTAGCCGCCACCCTTTCTTCCTACTTTCTTTCTTTATTTTTTTTCTCCTCTTTCTTCCTCCCCACGCATCCCCTCTCTCCTGGTTTTTCTTCTTCTCTCCCTCCCCTCATCCTTCTCACCCGGACCCGCCGCACTCCCCCACCCTCCCTCCAACACCACGCCGTTCCCCACCCTTTTCTCCTCCCCTCTCCGCCGCATCGCACTCCACCCCTTCCCTCCCTCACGGCCTCCCCCCTTTCTCCTCTCTCCCACTGCTTCTCTTCTCCCCTCCTCTCCCCTCCTCTCCCCTTTTCTTCTCTTTCTCCCTTTCTCCTCTTCTCTTCCCCACGCGCCACCCCTTCTCCTCCTCTCCTTCTTCTCCTCCCCCTTCTTTTCCTTCTCTCCCTCCCTTATCTTCTCTTCTACCGTGCTCCCTATATTCCCCTCTCCCTCTTCCCTTCCTCTCCTCCTCACTCAGCCCCTCTGCCCTTCCCCTCTTCCAGCCGGACCGACCAGCAGCGCCCCTACTTCCACCAGACAGCCGCTGCAGCCCCCTCCGCCTGCTGCTCCTCCTATTCGGCTGCCCTCACTCAAAAAGGCCACCGGTCACACCTCCCCTCCTCCTTTCCCGGACCGACCAGCCGGCGCCCCTGCCTCCGCTCGCCAGACAGCAGCTCCGCAACCCCCTCCGCTCACCGGAAAACCGTCGCACCGCCCCTCGGTTGTCTTTCTGACATTTTCCGTGTTTGGAGGTTTGTTTTTAATTTATTTAACTTGATTTTGTTAAATTTTTAATTGATTTACTTAGTTATCATTGAATTTTTTTATCTGCTAATTAATTAATTAAATTTGTTTTAGTTGTTAATCAACTTATTTAATTTTGTTTATGTGTTAATTAATTAATTTATTGCTATTAAATTTTTTCATCATTTTATTTATTTGAATTGGTTAAATTGATAGTTAATTTATTTAATGTTCATTACATTTGGTAAATTGTTAATTAATTTAATTTATTTTTTAATCATCTTATTTAATTGAAATTGTTGAATTGTTAATTAATTTATTTAGTTAGTTTTGGTGTTGTATACTTATTAATCAACTTATTTAATTGTTTTGGTTTAATTGTTAATTAATTTATTTAATTATTATTGAACTTGTTTAACAGTTAACAAAGTTATTTAATTGGTGATGTTTATTTTTATGGACTGCTGATGTTTCACTGGGTTGGCATTGAGTTTGTTTGGTCCACTATTTTAGGACCTTTTTTACGGATCCGTGCGGCATGACCGTTGCACAACGGTAGTTTTGTGTCGTGTCTCTTTTCATACCTATTTGAGGTAGGTGGTTTTGCATGCTTAGGGAAAGTGATCGATTAGTCTGCTGGTTTGATTAATTTAATATGTCTTTTATTTAAATGCTGTTGTGAGTTGTCAGTTTGACTGGTAGAGCGTGGTGTTTTACTTTTATTAGTGGCTTGTTTAGATTGTTGGGTTTATACAGTGTTGTGCCTTGGTTTTTAAACAAATGTAGCAGTTGAAATTTGATCCTTGTTACAGTCTTAGTGTGCGTCCAAGTGGGTTTTGCACTGTTAATTGTGTTGTTTTATTTTCTTAAAACTCCTAAACCAATTTTTTTCAAATGTTTGATAAACTTTAGTTTTAGTTCATGAAATTCCATAGTTCTTGCATGTTGTGAGGTTCCATGTTGGGGTTGTGTCTTGACCTTGATGAGTAGGGTGAACTTTGAATATTGAGCACAAAAGGGGAAGCCCGAGTACTAGGTGGGCGGACTAGACTAGCGTGCTAGTGATACAGGAGTGGCCTTGGCCCAGTTTCACTTAGCGGGATTGACGCTTACAACACTAACTAAACATTGGATGATGACTGGAGACCACTACAGCAGGGGGTTTTTCCTTTCCAGTGGCTCGTGCACGGGAATGTATGATATGGTTCACCGAGACGTGAGGTTCTAGGGCTCCACACAGCTTTAGTACTTTAGGGCCTCTCCCACTTTTGTTGCTCCTGTGCAATTATATACTCATCACTGGTTGGTTTTGGTGACTTCTGTGGTTTCAAAAGGTAAGAATGTTTCATTTTATTTCAGTACCAAAAACCCCTTTTTCCTATTTTAAAACTATCATTCTTTATTTAAAAACTGTTGCCATCAAAATGTTAGTGCATTTATTTACTTTCTCTAAAAATTTGAAACTACAAACTGCTTTGGTCATCTAACCCTTTTTATGCAAAATCTTTTCCCTGGTGCCAACCTATTGAGCGTTTCTCACACCCTACTTACACCCTTGGGTGTAAGTAGATCTGATTATGTCTAATGCATGGAAATGCCAAGGTTTTGAGCACAGTGGTCCGAGTTGTTAGTTGGATCATCTGTTTTGGTGCTGGTGGTAGAGGCCTGACAATGATATTCTTCCACGAGGTGAAAGTTGCTGGTTTGGTTTTTGGTCACCTTCTTTTGAGAGTTAGTTGTGGTTGGGTTGTAGTTTCCCTTTTTTTTAAGACTCATTCATGTTGTTTTAAAACTTTTCATTGTAATGTTGATTTCGGAATTCAGTTTACTTATGGTTTGTTTTTTATTGTTATACGGGTAAATCGTTCCCAAAATTTAAAATTTATACTCGGGCACTTATGCCGGCCCGTGGGGATCAAGAACGCCCTTCGGGCCTTGCCGTGGGTCGGGTAGGGTGTTGAGTTGATGGCGAACCGATTCGGTTCATGACAAAATGGTATCAGAGGAGGTTTATTTCTTTGATTATGTTATTTGGGATGAGTTTGGTTATACAGATGTTGGGACTGTTGGGGCTCAGAATTCATGTTGTGAGTAGGGTGTCTGGCTAGCACGCCTCGTGGCAGATACTAAGTCACCATGGGATGTCAGGATGCTTGTTTGACTTCTTTTCTAGGTGGGACGTACAGGCTACAGACTGTACGTGGACACTAGGTAGGAAAGTAGAGTTTTGACATGAAGTCGTTTTTTCATTATTTATCTTGCTGAAAAATTGGGTTCCTCTGGAGATATGTGATATTGATGGTATCCCTTTATGACTGTTTCCCTTTGCAGTAAGATGCCTCCCCGGAGAGCTCCCATGAACCCACGAGAGGAAGTCAGAGAGAGTTCTCCCACGCCGCTTGATCAGAGATTGGTAGAGGCTATGGTCTGAGCCGTTCATACTTTAGGACAAGGGGCGACTTCTGCCCCCGCCCCTTTTCCAGCTAGAGGGGAAGAATCTGGCTCCAAGAAGGATACAACTCAGGAGTTTCTGAAGAACAAACCTCCTTCTTTCTAAGGTAGTTTAGAACCTCAGGAGGCAGAGGATTTGCTTGAAAAGATAGAATGCATGTTCGATATACTTGACACGCCCGAGGAAGTCAGGGTGAAGTGTGCCTCATTCCAGCTAGAGTTTTCCAGTCACAAATGGTGGGGGTCAGTGGTCCAAGCTAGGAAACATGAGCACATGAGTTGGAAAGATATCAAGGTTATCTTCAACGAGCAGTATTTTCCATATTTCCTAGCCTGTGCTAGATCTCGGGAGTTCATGGATCTTTCGCAAGGGAATAAGACAGTGATGGAATATGTGAACCTCTTTGCTAAGCTGGTGCGGTACGCACCTGATATAGTTTTGAGCGAATTCATGAAATCTCGGAAGTTTGAGAAGGGCCTTCGACCGGAAATCCACTCTCAGGTTTTCTTATTCAAGCTGAAGACTTATGCTGAGGTGGTCGATCGTGCTTGCATGGCTGAGATTGACCAGAGAGGAAAGTCAGGTTTTTCTGGATTAGTGTCTGGTTTTGGCAGCAGAAGTTCCTCAGAAAAGAATAGGAAGTGTGGTGAGCAGTGGAAGAAGAGTGGTGGTGACTCGGGCCATCCCTCCAGGCAGACATCATTTGGGGCTTCTGATGCGAGAACCATTGTGTGCCATCAGTGCGGAAAGGCAGGGCACATCCGACCTGTGTGTCCACATCCTCCCAGACCTTGCTATGGGTGTGGAGTCATGGGGCACCTACAGCGTTTCTGCGGGACTATACGCCCTTACCAAAGTGGGACTGGATCTGTAGCTTCCGAGGGTGTATTAGTGCAGTTAGAGCCCACCAGGATGCCGGGATCTCGGTTCGGTGGTCGTGGTGGTAGGACCGGATCATCTCCTGGGCAGAGCCAGATTAGGGCGGAGCTGCAGGCGAGCAGTCGTTCTCATGCAGGGACCAGGCAACTGCATGTTGTGGATCATGCACAGCGGGATCTGATGTAGGGCCTTCAACCATTAAAGTTACCATTCTGGTTGCATCTTCTATAGCTGTTTTTTTATTTGGTACTGGTGCTTCATTTTCTTTCATATCTGCTCACCTTGTGAATCTGCTGAACCTACCAACCGAGTTGTTATCGTTTGCTATGGAGTTGGTAACACCGTTGGGGAAAAAGAGGGAGCAAGTCCTTAGGTTCCCATCGTGCGCACTCTCTGTGTCGGGAGTCGAGATGGATTGGGATTTCTTGGTCCTTGACATGGACCTATTTGATGTGATCCTCGGTATGGACTGGCTGGTGCGCTTTCAGGCGCACATTGATTGCTATCGGCATCAAGTCAGTTTTATGGCACCAGATGGGACTCCCCAGTTATTTCACGGAGAATGGGATCCTCGGTCGGGACGCGCGGGACCTCCACTCCCTGAGTTGGAAAATCTTTCTTATTAGTTATCATCGCTCGCACTAGAGGACGATGGTGGTGTTCCTCGGGGCGGGTTACCTCGTGTAGTGGACGAGTTCCCAAAGGTCTTCCCATTTGATTTTTTTGGCTTACCCCCAGATCGGGACATGGAGTTCTCGATTGATTTGGAGCCGGGAACACAACCTATATCTCTTCCCTCATATAGCATGGCCCCCACCGAAATGAGGGAATTAAAGATACAGCTGGACGATTTAGAATCTAAAGGATTCATTCGCCCGAGTGTCTCTCCTTGGACCGCCCCACTTTTATTCATGAAGAAGGCCAATGGAACCCTCCGGTTGTGCATTGATTACCAGAAATTGAACAAGGTAACCATCAAGAATAGATACCGTTTGCCCCGAATTGAAGATTTATTCGACCAGCTAAAGGGGGAAAAGTGGTTATCCAAGATTGATTTGCGTTCGGGATACCACCAGCTCTGGGTGAGAGAAGCAGATATTCCGAAGACGGCTTTCTGAAGCAGGTACGGTCACTTTGAGTACTTGGTCATGCCTTTTGGATTGAAAAATGCTCCTGCAGTTTTCATGGAGCTCATGAATAGGGTGTTCCACCAATATCTCGACTCATTTGTCGTGGTATTCGTGGATGACATCCTGGTTTATTCTGGATCTGAGGAGGAGCATGAGCATCACCTGCGCGTTGTTTTGGGCACTTTGTGGGATCACCACCTGTATGCCAAACTCTCAAAGTGCACTTTCTAGATCAGGGAAGTGAAGTTTCTAGGGCATGTCATCTCAGAACATGGGGTTTCAGTGGATCTTGATAAGATCAGGGCAGTTATGTCGTGGTTGCAGCTGAGAAATGTGTTTGAGATCAAGAGTTTTCTGGGCTTGGCTGGTTATTACAGGTGCTTTGTCCGGGACTTCTCGCGGCTTGCCTCCCCCATGACTGCACTCACTCGGAAAGGGGTGAATTTTGAGTGGAACCCCCAGTATCATCTCCGGGATGCTCCCGCTGGGTTGAGTACCTTCAGGGATTTGATTTTGACATTGTCTATACCCCTGGAAAGGGTAATGTGGTAGTCGATGCCTTGAGTAGGAAAGTACCAGTGCTGGCATTGAGGAAGTCCAGCGATGAGTGGAATTTTATGGGGCTTTTCACCCAGATGCACCTAGAGAGCAGGGAGCATAGTAGAGGTACCTTCTTGGCTAGCATTTAGTTGACTCCTTCTCTTCTGGAGTTGATTCAGTGGGAGCATCCCGGAGATGAGTTGTGTCAGCAATCTATGCAATTTCTTCATGGTGGGGAGACTCCTTCAGATTGGTCCTTGTCTTCCCAAAGGGTTTTGTGCTTCAAGGGCCGTGTTGTGGTGCCGTTGTCTCTGCGGAAGGTGGTGATGCAGGATAGCCACCAATCTCAGTGGGCCATCCATCTTGGTACCACCAAGATGTACTACGATGTTCACCGTCAGTTCTGGTGGCCAGGTATGAGACAGGACATAGCCAACTTTGTGTCAAGGTGCTACACTTGTCAGCAGGTGAAAGCAGAGCATTAGAGGCCATCTGGGTTGCTTCAACCACTACCCATTCCTACCTGGAAGTGGTATGAGGTCACCATGGACTTCATCATTTGCTTGCCTCGGACACCTCGGGGGAGGAATGCTATTTGGGTAGTGATTGATTATTTGACTAAGTCAGCTCACTTTATCCCAATCAGAGATACAACGAAGGTAGATGAGCTGGGCCGCTTGTATGTTCAAGAGGTGGTCAGACTTCATGGTGTACCGTCGGCAGTTATTTCTGATAGAGACCCCCACTTTACCTCTCGATTTTGGGGAGGCCTCCAAAAGGCTTTGGGGTCGCAAATTAAGATGATCACGGCATACAACCCTCAGACGGATGGCCAAACGGAGCGAGCGAATCAAATTCTAGAAGACATGCTTCGCGCCTGTGTGTTAGATTTCGGAGGTCCGTGGGATATCCATTTGGGATTGGTTGAGTTTGCTTATAATAACAGTTACCAATATTCCATCAGAATGGCACCCTTTGAGGCGCTCTATGGTCGGCCTTGTCGGTCTCCTCTGTGTTGGGATGAGGTAGGCGAGACATCGCTCTTGGGACCGAGCCTTGTTCAGGAGACGTCTGAGAAGGTCAAGCTGATTAGGCAGCAGTTGTTGACAGCTCAGAGTCATCACAAGTCTTATGAAGATCAGAGGCAGTGGGATATTGAGTTTTCAGTGGGGGATAGAGTGTTCCTAAAAGTGGCCCCTCGCTTGGGTCACCGTCGTTTGGGGAATCAGGGGAAGCTGACACCAAGGTATGTCTGACCTTTCGAGATTCTTGAGCAGATTGGAAAGGTGTCATACAGGTTAGCTTTTCCCACGCAGTTGACGTCGATTCACGACGTATTTTATGTCTCCCAACTAAATAAGTACAGCCCCGATCCGTCACATGTGCTAAATTGGGAGGATTTGGAGATTGAGCCAGACTTATCAGTGTTTGAGCGACCAATGCGGGTAGTGGATTCTCAGGAGAAGGTGTTGCATGGGAAGTCCATTCCATTGGTCCATATTCTGTGGAAACACGGAAGTGGCAAGAATGAGACTTGGGAGCACAGGTCTTGGGTTGAGCAGGAGTATCCATTTCTATTCTCTGATCAGGCATCGAGCTGACTTTCCGAGGGTGAAAAGTTTTCATGGTGGGGAGAATTATCACGCCCGGACTTCATTAAGGTACAACTTTAATTTTAAAATTTTATTTCGTGAATTAATTGCCTATTTATTTAAATTTCTTGGTTGTATCATGGGCTTAACTTGATGTGGGTTGCCCGTTGTGGCAACGATGTGTGCGCGTGAGCCTTACACCGCTCGGCGCACAGGCAGGGCACTGGCAAAGTCGTGCGTCTTTTCCATTTTAATGTGCGGTGTCTGTTGCGCGGATGTTTCAAATACCAGATGATTAACTTCAGTTTTCTTATTATTATTATTATTATTATTATTATCATTATTATTAATTTTATTATTAAAGCCTTTTATCTTCATTTTATTTCATTTAGTTCTTTTGTTTATTGAGTTGGTCTGTTTCTTTTTTTTATTTGTTTTTTTGTGTTAATCACCTCCCCATGCAAACCCTAGCCGCCACCCTTTCATCCTACTTTCTTTCTTTCTTTCTTTTTTCTCCTATTTCTTCCTCCCCACACATCCCCTCTCTCCCAATTTTTCTTCTTCTCTCCCTCCCCTCCTCCTTCTCACCCGGATCCACCGCGCTCCCCCACCCACCCTCCAGCGTCGTGCCGTCCCCACCCTTTCTCCTCCCCTCTCCACTGCTCCATGCTCCACCCCTTCCCTCCCTCACGGTCTCCCCCCTTTCTCCTCTCTCCCGATGCTTCCCTTCTCCCCTCCTCTCCCCTTTTCTTCTCCTTCTCCCTTTCTCCTCTTCTCTTCCCCACGCACCACCCCTTCTCCTCCTCTCCTTCTTCTTATCCTCCTCTCCTTCTTCTTCTCCTCATCCTTCTTTTCCTTCTCTCCCTCCCTTATCTTCTCTTCTATCGTGCCCCCCATATTCCCCTCTCCCTCTTCCATTCCTATCCTCCTCACTCAGCCCCTCCACCCTTCCCCTCTTCTAGTCGGACCGACCAGCAGCACCCCTACTTCCGCCGGACAGCCGCTGCAGCCCCCTCCGCCTGTTGCTCCTCCTATTCAGCCACCCTCCCTCCAACAGGCCGCTGGTCACACCTCCCCTCCTCCTTTCCCGAACCGACCAGCCGGTTCCCCAACCTCCACTCGCCGGACAGCAGCTCCGCAACCCCCTCTACTCGCCGGACAAATGCCGCAACCCCCTCCACTCACCAGACAGCCGTCGCGCCGCCCCTCAGTTGTCTTTCCGATGTTTTCCATGGTCGGAGGTTTTTTTTTAATTTATTTAACTTGATTTTTTTTAATTGTTAATTGATTTATTTAGTTATTATTGAATTTGTTTATCTTTTAATTAATTAATTAAATTTGTTTTAGTTGTTAATCAACTTATTTAATTTTGGTTAAGTGTTAATTAATTAATTTATTGCTATTAAATTTGTTAATCATTTTATTTATTTGAATTGGTTAAATTTATAATTAATTTATTTAATGTTCATTACATTTGGTAAATTGTTAATTAATTTAATTGATTTTGTTAATCATCTTATTTAATTGAAATTTTTGAATTTTTAATTAATTTATTTAGTTAGTTTTGGAGTTGTATACTTATTAATCAACTTATTTAATTGTTTTGGTTTAATTGTTAATTAATTTATTTAATTATTATTGAACTTGTTTAATGGTTAAAAAATTTATTTAATTGCTGATGTTTATTTTTATGGACCGCTAATATTTCACTAGGTTGGCATTGAGTTTGTTTGGTCCACTGTTTTAGGACCTTTTTTACGGATCCGTGCAGCGCAACCGTTGCACAACGGGAGTTTTGCGCCATGTCGCTTTTTGTACCTATTTAAGGTAGGTGGTTTCGCATGCTTAGGGAAATTGATCAATTAGTCTAATAGTTTGATTAATTTAATATGTCTTTTATTTAAATGTTGTTGTGAGTTGTCGGTTTGACTGGTAGAGCGTGGTGTTTTACTTTTATTTGTGTCTTGTTTAGATTGACGGGTTTATACTGTGTTATGCCTTGGTTTTTGAACAAATGAAGCAATTGAAATTTGATCCTTGTTACAGTCTTAGTGTGTGTCCGAGTGGGTTTTTTACTGTTAATTGTGTTGTTTTATTTTCTTAAAACTCTTAAACCAATTTTTTTCAAATGTTTGATAAACTTTAGTTTTGGTTCACAAAATTCTGTAGTTCTTACATGTTGTGAGGTTCCATGTTGGTGTTGTGTCTTGACCTTGATGAGTAGGGTGAACTTTGAATATTGAGCACAAAAGGGGAAGCCTGGGTACTAGGTGGGCGAACTAGACTAGCGTGCTAGTGATACGGGAGTGGCCTCGACCCAGTTTCACTTAGCGGGATTGATGCTTACAACACTAACTAAACATTGGATGATGACTGGAGACCACTACAGTAGGAGGTGTTTCCCTGCCAGTGGCTCGTGCACGGGAATGTATGATATGGTTCACCGAGACGTGAGGTTCTAGGGCTCCACACATCTTTAGTAATTTATGGCCTCCCCCACTTTTGTTGCTCCTGTGCGATTATATACTCATCACTGGTTGGTTTTGGTGACTTATGTGGTTTCAAAAGGTAAGAATGTTTCATTTTCTTTCAGTACCAAAAACCCTTTTTCCCTATTTAAAAACTGTCTTTATTTCTTTAAAACGGTTTCCATCAAAATTTTAGTGCATTTATTTACTTTCCCTAAAAATTTGAAACTGCAAACTGCTTTGGTCATCTAACCCTTTTTATGGGGAATCTTTTCCCTGGTGCCAACCTATTAAGCATTGCTCACACCCTACTTACACCCTTGGGTGTATGTAGATCTGATTATGTTTGATGTAGGGAAATGCCAAGGTTTTGAGCACGGTGGTTCGAGTTGTTATTTGGATCATCTATTTTGGCACTGGTGGCAGAGGCCTGACAGTGATATTCTTCCACAAGTTGACAGTTGCTGGTTTGGTTTTTGGTCACCTTCTTTTGATAGTTAGTTGTGGTTGAGTTGTAGTTGCTCTTTTTGTTAAGACTCGTTCATGCTGTTTTAAAACTTGTCGTTGTAATGTTGATTTCAGAATTTAGTTTACTTATGGTTTGTTTTTTGTTGTTATACAGGTAAATCGTTCCCAAAATTCAAAATTTATACCCGGGCACTTGTGCCAGCCCGTGGGGATCGGGAACGCCCTTTGGGCCTTGTCGCGGGCCGGGTCAGGCGTCGAGTTGATGGCGACCCGATTCGGTTCGTGACATGAGACCAGCAGCTCCTGAACGTGGGGGAGGGGCTAGGGAAGGTGTTTGGGAAGATTTTAGAGAAGGTTTGGAGCTTGAGAGGTGTGAGGAAATGAGGGTGTGAAGGGTGACTTTTATAGTGGAGGGGAGAGGGGTTTCCTTAATATAAAATTTATTAGTTTATTATTTCCCCACAAGATAAGGAATAGTGAGTCTTGAATGACCAAGAATAGTAATTTTATAATTTAATCCCAAACCAAGTGGGCTTACATCAGAAGAACATCACATATGACCCTATAATTAGCTTATTTAGCTTATTTTGTAAATTACAGTATTTCACTATTCATCAAAAATTCAAGTATCTCAGAAAAATTCCAAAAATTTACACCAACCATTTTTCGATGTGTAGAATCCAAAAATGAAGTCCATTTTTCAAAAATAATTTTCTAAATATTATTAATTTAATATTTAATGAAAATCATAATTTACTTAAAAAACAGTTTTATAAGATTAAAACTGATTTTATAGTGCTTTAAAAAATTACGTAGGGTCTTATAAAATTATTTAAAAACTATAAGACATTGATTAAATAATTTATGAATACATTTTAGGTAAATAAATATTCTTTTAAATTAATTAATTAATTATAATTATTTATTTATGACTTACAAAATACCAAAATGTTTACTAATGTCAAATTGCCACTTTCTAAGATGTCTAAATTTTATTTAATTATTCATAGGTAATGTTACTCTTATGTTGGATGATTTACTATTCATAAGGGTCATATTACTATTCATAAGGGTATGTTACTATTCATAAGGTTAGGTCACAATTCACCAAAAATTATTTATGTTTCATTAGACTCCAAAAATCATCTTGAACACAACCGTGTATGTCAGATTTTCAAAATTCCAAACACAGAAGTGACAAAATTATGTTTAAAGGTCACTTATCACTTAGTAGTTCATTATGTTGTGATTTCATGTTATTTTATGAAATAAATATAAGAAGGTAATTTCCATTGAAAAACTTTGGGTCGTTACATTCTTCCCCCTTAAGAAATTTCACCCCCGAAATTTCACATTACACAAAGAGGTGAGGGTACTTCTCCTTCATTGCCTCTTCTGGTTCCCAAGTTGCTTCCTCAAACTTATGGTTTCTCCACAACACTTTGACAAGATGGGTTTTCTTATTGTCTAGAAACTTATCTCTCCGATCCAGAATCTTTACTGGTTTCTCCTCATAGGAGAGATCATCTTCCAGCTGCACCACCTCTGAGTTTAGTACATGTGAGGGGTCTGGTATGTACTTCCTCAGTAGTGATGCATGAAACACATCATGAACTTGGGACATATTCAGTGGAAGTGCAAGACGATAGGACACGGCTCCTATGCGGTCAAGGATCTTGAAGGGACCAATATACCTTGGGCTTAGCTTCCCTTTCTTCCCGAATCGCATGACTCTCTTCCATGGAGATATTCTAAGGAAGACATTATCTCCAACGTCGAACTCCAAGTCCCTTTGACGGTTGTCAGCATAGCTCTTTTGCCGACTTTGAGCAGCTTTGATGTTTTTCTGGATGACTTGAACCTTCTCTGTCATCTCTTGAACAAGATCAGGTCCAAGTAGCTTTCTTTCTCCAACTTCATCCCAACAGGTTGGAGTTCTACATCGCTTTCCATACAGAGCTTCATATGGAGCCATCTGGATACTCGAGTGGAAGCTATTGTTGTATGAGAACTCAACCAATGGGAGATGCTGATCCCAACCACCTTTGAATTCAAGAGAGCAGTCTCTAAGCATATCTTCAAGCGTCTGAATAGTCCTTTCAGACTGGCCATCAGTTTGGGGGTGATAGGTCGTGCTGAAATTTAATTCAATACTCAAAGCAGGTTGAAGGGTCCTCCAGAACTTAGATGTGAACCTTGGATCACGGTCAGAGACAATCATGAGTGGAACACCGTGCAGTCTCACCACTTCCTTCACATATATCTTTGCAATTTGTTCAAATGAGAGGTCTTCCTGAATAGCGATAAAATGGTCAGTCTTGGTGAGTCGGTCAACCACAACCCATATCTCATTATTTCCCTTTGATGTCTTCAGGAGACCCGTGACAAAGTCTATAGTAACATTTTCCCATTTCCACATATGTATAGGCAATGGCTACATTATACCCTTGGACTTTTGTCGCTTAGCTTTAACTTGCTGACATACCAAGCACCTTGATATATATTCCGCAATCTCCTTCTTCATGTTATCCCACCAGAAGTGTTCTCAGAGATCACGATACATCTTGGTACTTCCAGGATGGATAGAGAAAGTTGAGATATACGCATTATCCAATAGCTCTTTCTTTATACTGGGTGATGAAGGCACACAAAGCTGTGTTCCAAACCGAATCACACCATCATTGTCGATATGGAACCCCTTCAGCTTCCCTTCCTTTACTGCATTCACCCTCTTTTGTAACTCCACATCATCCCTTTGTGTTTCCTTAATCTTCTCTTGGATTGATGTTTGCGCAATCATTTGGGAAAGGTAGGATGTATCCCCTGCCCTTATGATTTTCAAATCCATTCTTTGCATATCCATAAAGATAGGGTCTTTCTCAATCCGCAGCATGGATAGAGTAGTAGGTTCTTTTCTGCTTAGAGCATCAGCTACCTTGTTCGCCTTTCCAAGATGATAGTGAATAGAGAAATTGTAATCCTTGATTAGCTCTAACCATCTCCTTTGACGCATGTTGAGATCCTTTTGTGTGAATATATACTTTAGGCTCTTGTGGTCGGTGTATATGTCACACTTCTTGCCATTAAGGCAGTGCTGCCAGATTTTCAAGGCAAAAATCACGGCTGCCAGCTCTAGATCATGCGTTGGGTAGTTCTGCTCATGGATCTTCAACTGTCATGAGGCGTAGGCTATCACATTATCATTTTGCAAGAGTACACAACCCAAGCCTTTATTTGAAGCATCACTGTATATCACAAAACTTTCTCCACTTTTCGATAGTGTGAGTACAGGTGCAATGATCAGCCTTCTCTTTAGCTCCTTGAAGCTTCCCTCACACTCTTTTGTCTAGACATACTTTACCCCTTTCCTTGTTAACTTAGTTAGCGGGCTTGAAAATTGTGAGAATTTTCTCACAAAATGTCGGTAGTACCCAGCTAATCCAAGAAAACTACGGATTTCTGTGACACTAGAGGGCCTGGGCTATTCCTCAATCACCTTTGTCTTTGAAGGATCCACAGAAATTCACTCACTTGTGATCACATGTCCCATGAACATGACTTGATTCATACAAAAGTCACACTTACTGAACTTGGCGTACAACTTCTCCTTTCTCAATGTCGCCAACACAAGTCATAGATGTTCTTCATGTTCCTCCTTTCTCTTGGAGTAGATGAGAATATCATCGACAAACACTACCAAAAATTTGTCGAGGTAATGTCTAAAGACTCTATTCATCAAATCCATGAAGATTTCAGGGGCATTAGTAAGTCCAAAGGGCATCACCAAAAACTCATAGTGCCCATACCTTGTACAGAAGGCAGTCTTCTGAATATCTTCCTTCTTCACCTTTACCTGATGATATCCAAAATGAAGATCCACCTTTGAGAAGTATTGAGATCCTCTTAACTAGTCGAACAAGCCATCAATCCTTTGGAGAGGATACTTGTTCTTTATGGTGATCTTGTTGAGTTCCCGATAATCGATACACAGCCTCATTGTTCCATCCTTCTTCTTCACAAAGAGCACCGGTGCACCCCAAGGTGATGCACTAGGGCGTATGAACCCTTTATCCAGAATCTCTTGTAGTTTCTTCTTTAACTCCTCCATTTCGATAGGAGCCATCCTATAGGGGAACTTTGAGATAGGAGTAGCTCTAGGTATGAGTTCAATTGAGAACTCTACCTCACGATCTGGGGGAATTTCGAGTAACTCTTCGGGAAATACATCGATGTATTCTCTCACGATGGGAATTTCCTCAAGGTTGGAACTTTCCTTCGACTCAACCATTTGGGCAAGGTATGCTTATTCACAGGGAATCAACACCCACACCATTGAAGGATTTTTCAAAGGAGATTCATGTTCTTCCTTGAATTTTTAGAAGATCTTGGGATGGTTCGGAATAAGAAAAGATATTTCCTTTGCCCGATAGTTGATATGTGGTCTATATAGCGAGAGTCAATCCATTCCCATTATAGCGTCGAATTCCACCAAGGGAAGTATTACGAGATTTTTTGGAAGAATCTTCCCACATACGCCAACAGGAGAAGAGTCAAACACTTGGGTTGTAATGATTGCACCACTTGGTGTTTTTACAGATATCTCTACTTCAAGGTTTCAGGGCTTCGATTCTATAGTTCTAGCAAACTTGCCTGATATAAATGAATGCGTAGAACTAGAATAAAATAAGACTTTTTCCATTCTTGAGTGAATATGAAGTGTACCTTGTATGACTTCCTTATCATGCTCCACCTCCATAGTAGTGATGGCATAAGCCTTCCCTTGTTCTTTTGGCTTTGGTGGCTGCTGACGCTGATTACCCTTGAGAACTCGAGGTTTGGTGCACTAGTTTTCATAGTGCCCTAGCTTCCTATAATTGTAGCATTGAACCATGAGTGGTTCTCTCCTTTCATCAGCTACATTCTCCATCATTTTCATGTCTTTTTGACACTCTTGAGAATGGTGTCCTTCTTTTCCACACTTGAAGCATTTCCCCGTCCCTTTGAGGCAGTTCCCATTGTGCAACTTCCAACATTTTTGGCATGTGGGTCGTTGATTTTTCTTCCCAACTTTATCATTAGATCCACCATCTTGAAACTCCATCTTTCTTTTCTTATCCCCATAGCCATGGGACCATTCTCCAAACTCCATCTACACTTTGAGAGCACACCGAACAACTTCTTCATAACTCCCAAAGTCTCTAATTGCAAGAGCCTTTCGAAGGTGTGGTTTTAATCCACTAAAAAATCTATCAATTTTGCTATCATTGTTGATAACAAAACCCTAAGCATACCTTGCGAGCCTTGTGAAATTCGCTTCATAGGTTGTGACAGATTCTCCTTCTTTTTTCTTGAGCTCTATGAATTCTCTCTCCATCTTCATGCAAAGAGTTTGTGGGAAATACTTATTAAGAAACATTATCTTAAAGTCTTCCCATTCCATCTCTTCAATTTCCTCCCTTGGCTTGGTGTTCTTAATCAAATCTCACCATTGATCAGCTTCTCTATCTAGACGATAAACGGATAGAGTCACCTTTTCCATCTCGGAATAGTGAAGAACAGAAAAGATCTTCTCCATGGAGTTGAACCACTATTCTGCAACTAGTGGATCAGAAGATCCACAAAACATCAGTGGTTGTTTCCGCATAAAACATTCGATAGCCAGTTGCTTCCTATTTGGTAAAGGAGGACATTCCCCATTATTATGGTTATTGTTAATAACCTGAGATAATTGGGTAATAATCTCCCTGAAGTTTTTAACTTTACCTCCCAAATCATTGGGGATGTCGTTCGGGCAATCATTGCATCGACCCTCGCATGAGTTGTTGGTCTGATTTCTCTTAGTTCCCACCATTTTCTAAAATAGAAAAGGATAGAACAAAACATAACTAAACAAGTCATGAATAACTTATTAATTTAAAAAATTTATACCAAAAACATAACATATGTGATCTCAATGTAAATACTCTTTTGTGCATATTTTTACTTAGTCTCATACTAGAGGTTTTCTCTAGGGTTCACTAATCCTAATTCCCAAATTAACTAAACTTTGCCTCTGATACCAACTATAGCGACCCGGCCTTTTCTTACAATACTATTACATCATTTTAAAGATAAAAAACATAATATTATTACACATAGAGGATCCAAAGGTTTAGTGTCTTGGGAAAACTAGGACCATACATAACAAATACACAACAAGCATGAACATTTATTTAATTTCTTCTTCTCTAGCTTCTTATTGACACTTGTCCTCTCCTTAGTAAATGTAGCCACCTGAGGATATACATCAAAAGGGGCGAGCTAGAAGCCCAGTAAGAGGATAGATAAGAACAATATATCATGTGGTGAGCATAATCATAACATAGGCAAAAGATCATGAACATGAGAGGAGCATAAATAAAAGACTTGAAATGTGGCAATGCATAAAAATGAAACATCATGTCTTAGTGGTTAACTAACACACATACTTGTGAACCAAGCTAGCATATTGTTCACACATAATTTCACATTTACTCATGAGATTCATCACTTTATCCAATTCATTGGAGCACTGTATAATTCCAGGCGCACTCATCACTTTGAAACATTCATAATTGCGCTATATAATTCTGGGCGCACCCGTCATATCATAACATTATCATTATCATGCTTGCCACAAGGAACATACATCAAAAGAAAACATAACTAACCCATGGTAAGGAATGAGTTTCATCTCATAATAATACATTCATAAGCTTTGGGTTCCTAAAAGAAAGAGGGAACAACATACTTGATATAAGAACCATCAACTATGAATGAGAGGTAAAAGTTGAGTTCTTAAAAGAAGAGTTTTTTTGGAAAACATTTGGATTGACATAAACTTCATTAGAAAACATGTATATCCCAGAAAAGGAAAGACAATTATGAACAAATGATATTTAAGGAGTAGCCATATCAAAAATGGATTGAAAGAGGGAGAACCCGAAGGATGAAAGTTGGGTTCGAGAATTTCCCCTTACCTTATACCTGAATGCTTCCTATTCTTTAATGTCCTGTATAATGACATTATATTCATTAATTAGAAATCCAGAACCATGTGTACATTAATAGGGTTCATTCTGGTTTCATTATGTCATATTATGTTCCTTTGGATGACTTATAGAGTTTAAAAACATTGTTCGGGGATGTTCGTTTTTATGGTTTTTTCTTGGGTGGTTCACTTGTATTCTTAAATTGAAGTTTGGGTAGAACATGAGTAAACATCCAGAAGTGATATTACATGTCATTAATGATATTACAGGAGTTTTAATGATCTTATAATGAGTTATATTAGATCCATGTGGATGAATCATTAGATAAGAATTAAATGATGGTTATTTGGGTCAATTTGGGCCGTTTTTGGATCACAACGAACTTGTTTTAACTTATCACTTAGTAATATGGCCATTGGTTATTTCCAGAACTTTAAATAGAACATAATACATATAACATATTCTGGTTCAACCATAAAAATGGTTTCATGACCAGATCTGAAGGTAGAAATGGAAGAAGAAAGCATGTCGTTCTTGAAGGTGAAAAATTTACACCTCACGAACAACGTTCTCTTTAATAAAATAAAAGGAAGAGGGAGAGGGGGTTGGATGGTATAATATCCCATTAGAATAATAAAATTATAGTATATGTATAATAATGGGGTTACAATACAATTTGGATGAAGATAGGTGGGGAGAGATCAAGAAATGAACTTGAACCTGAAAGGAAATTAAAGGAGAAGAGGCAGGGAAATTACCTCTAGAATCCTCCTCTTGAGAACCTCCTTAAGGGTCTAAGCTTGGTCTTTTGATGAGACCAGTAGCTCCTAGACGTGGGGGAGGGGATAGAGAAGGTGTTTGGGTAGAGTTTAGAGAAGTCTTGGAGCTTGAGAGGTGTGAGGAAATGAGGGTGTGAAGGGTGGCTTTTATAGTGGAGGGGAGGAGTTTCCTTAATATAAAATTCATTAGTTTATTATTTCCCCACAAGACAAGGAATAATGAGTCTTGAATGACCAAGAATAGTAATTTTATAATGTAATCCCGAACCAAGTGGGCTTACATCAACAGAAAATCACATATGACCCTATAATTAGCTTATTTAGCTTATTTTGTAAATTACGGTATTTCACTATTCATCAAAAATTCAATTATCTCAGAAAATTTCCAAAAATTTACCCCAACTATTTTTCGACGTGTAGAATCCAAAAATGAAGTCCATTTTTAAAAAATAATTTTCTAAATATTATTAATTTAATATTTAATTAAAAACATAATTTACTTAAAAAAACAGTTTTATAAGATTAAAACTGATTTTATAGTGCTTTCGAATATTACGTAGGGTCTTATAAAATTATCTAAAAACTATAAGACATTGATTAAATAATTTATGAATACATTTTAGGGAAATAAATATTCTTTTAAATTAATTAATTAATTATAATTAATTATTCATGACTTACAAAATACCAAACGTTTACTAAGGTCAAATTGTCACTTTCTAAGATGTCTAAATTTTATTTAATTATTCATAGGTAATGTTACTCTTATGTTGGGTGATTTACCATTCATAAGGGTCATGTTACTATTCATAAGGGTATGTTACTATTCCTAAGGGTAGGTCACTATTCACCAAAAATTATTTTTGTTTCATTAGACTCCAAAAATCATCTTGAACACAACCGTGTATGTTAGATTTTCAAAATTCCAAACACAGTAGTGACAAACTTATGTTTAAAGGTCACTTATCACTTAGTAGTTCATCATGTTGTGATTTCATGTTATTTTATGACATAAATATAAGAAGGGAATTTCCATTGAAAAACTTTGTGTCGTTATATCCATTGCCATGTATTCCTTACAGCAACAACTTCAGCCTTCTTTGTTGGGTGGACACTCACTTCATCACCCAACATCACATTTGCATAATTACTTTGATAAGTTGCTTGACAACAAAACTACTTGACATCAAATACGACTTCAACTAATATGACACTTCACAAACACTTTTCATATAATCTTTTTCCTAGACTAATTAGTTCACATCCATTCCACCCTTACGCACTTGCCTTTTCCAAGAGCCCCTGTGCATATTCATTCTATTAGGTGAATATTTATTTACTTTCAAAGGTGCAACTCCTAATTCTTTAATAGGTGATTTAGAAGTATTAACAAATAAAACAACACTATGAAGAAAAGACGACACAAATAATCCTCTCTCAAGACACGATGATTTATTGTAAAAATTATTGAATATAATAACAATATATAAGTTTATAAGTTTTACATATTATTAAATAATAAATGAACATAGTGATTTATATTAATATTTAACATCATGAAAACATTTGATGGTTGTTATAACAGGCATTTAATGCACATTGATAAATAGATGTTATTATAAATCATTTTTAACATATTGATTATTTATTGAAATAAAACTGAAATTTATTACAATCAATTACAACTAAATATCTAATTATATTTAATTAAAATGTTAATTAATTATTTATTTAACTACTTCATGATCTATCCTAACTAGATCAACATGAGAAGGGCCATGCGGATAAAGGGTCCATCTCCCTCGGATCCTAATCTCAGAAATCTCTCTCCCCAACACTACCGCGCATCATCGCCATAGCCGACGGGGAATTCTGAGGCGACGGGAACTCCGGCTATGGACAGCGCGAACCCCCAGGCCCAGTCTCCGTACCCTCCGCCGCCGCAGCAGTCGCCCTTCCACCACCTCCTGCAGCAGCATCACCACCACCCGCTGCAGGTGTTCTGGATGAACCGGCGGCAGGAGATCGAGGAGAGCTGCGATTTCAAGAACCACCACCTCCCCCTCGCCCGCATCAAGAAGATCATGAAGGCCGACGAGGACGTGCGCATGATCTCCGCCGAGGCCCCCATCCTTTTCGCCAAGGCCTGCGAGCTCTTCATCCTCGAGCTCACCATCCGCTCTTGGATTCACGCCGAGGAGAACAAGCGCCGCACGCTGCAGAAGAACGACATCGCCGCCGCCATCACCCGTACCGACATTTTCGACTTCCTCGTCGACGTCGTGCCCCGGGACGAGATCAGGGACGACGCTTCCGTCGCTGCCGCCGTTGTGGGGTCCACCGACGGCGGCGTCCCTTACTACTACCCTCCAATTGGCCATTCCACCTCGCCCGAGGTTATGATCGGCCATAATCCCGGCGTATACCTTCAGCCTCCGCCGCCGCCGCCCTCGCAGGCTTGGCAGTCCGTTTGGCAGTCTGGGGACGATGGTTCCTACGGCAGCGGAGGGATCGGCGGGCAGGGAAACCTGAACGAGCAAGGGTATGTGCTCCCATCCCTTGCGATATATATCTGTACCTTTTCTTTGTGTGTAGAATTTCTAGGGTTTTGATCACATTATATCTTCTTGTCAGTTATATTACTGAATAGGATAATTTGCATTCCCTTGCTGGGTTGTTGGCTTGTTCTTTGGTAGGTCAGAAAGCGCGCTAATTGGTCATCATTTGAAATATGAACCCTCACGCAGCTGCCCTCTGTGCATTCTGATATGGGCTATACTTAATCCTTGCCTCTGGGTTCTGGAGAGCTGTGTTTTTCTTTAGGCATTTTCATCGTATTCTATGGCTTCATTTTCATTTCTCAGAATGGGTCTTTTTGTTGTGTGCACTGTGAAAATCTTCAGTGGGGATTGGGCTTAAAACTACTGGTTTTTAGCTTGTTAGCTTGAGTATTTCTTTGAGTATTAATACCTTGGTTCAACACCATCCTTCACCCTTTTTGCCTTTTTGTGACCCTGCCAATTTTCCTATGTTGCAGTGATGTTAGTGATCTATTCAGAAGATATAAATGTGGGATTTGGGCGCATTTTTTCAGTTTTATTTGGGTTTGCACCTGCGTATTACTTATGTTGTGCTTAGATAATGGAAAAACGTCCCAAGTTTTCATTGCCCAAACCTCAAATGTATTTAAATCACTCATTTGTTTTAAATTTTTCATTGCCCAAAACTCAAAAGTATTTAAATCATTCATTTGTTTTAAGGCTATCCCCATTTGTTCATTATATGGTATCTGCTGTTTGCATTCCCAAATTTCAAACTGGTTTCACTGATATTTGATGTGTTGTTTTTCCTCCCCTTATTGTGGCCTTCTCTGTTTTTCCATGGCATAACAGTCCCATATATGAATAGTGGGTTAAATTATGCAGCTTTTCTCTATAATTGTTTCAAGATTGGTTATTGAAAATGTGTTTTTCTGACATATGTATTGATACAGTTTTTTTTTATAGATTAGATGAATGTTTTCTTTTTATATGGATGCTGTCTGTTCGTTTGGTGTGTGTGTAGATAATACGCCCCCCTGGGAGATGGATGCTGCCATGTTGCTGTATTTGATGTGAAGTATCAAAGAAGGTTCAATGCCCTGAAGTAATTTTGATTATTTATTTTTGTGCAACTGTAATATAACAATCTCTCATTTCATGTGATGACTTGATGCTCAACATATTCAAGTGTTAATTATCATTTCAAAACCTTTTATTTTTATAATCCTTTAAGATCCATATTTGTTATTGATTATGTTGAATCATTCATTTCATTATTTTTATTTTCCTTGTGTGCTTAAAATGAGCAAAACAATACACAAGATTTTTTTCATACCTTTAACATGTGAGAGGTGGTGGCTTGAACACATAAATTCAACTTCATTTAGGATAAATCTTCCATGAAAGTGGCTTTGGCTTTGAGCAACCAAATTCTTGTTACAAATTAATGGTACCTTGGGTATCAAAAGTAATCATAAGAGAGGGATGAATATCCACATTCAAGTCTTAAAGTGACTCGTCCATATAATGCAAGTCCATTCTTGAATAATGACCATATATTCTATGTTTACAAAAGTTAAAATTTTACTTCTTGAAATGTTAACTCACTCTTTGATATTCATGAAGAATGTTCCATGAATGTCACAACATTACCTTCTCAGTTTACATTTGTATGTTCATAAAGGTCAAGTTGTCTATTTTCATAAATTAATTCGTACTCTAATATACTTTTGATATACTTTAAATTTGTTTTGTTTTCGTAGTCATCATATGTCACAACACATCTCCACTGGGAACCCCTTCTCAACATGCAGTGAAGGTGAGAGTGATTCCTAAGGTTCGCTTTTAATAGGCTCAGGGTTTGCAACTAGCCCTGAGAGTATAAAACATATAATGCAAGGAATTACTCTCACGCAAGCTAGGAAACCAAATTCCACAATAATTCTATAATGCGTGAATAATGTTAGACAGATACAAATCCCAAATACAATTCCAATAAAACTCCTAGGCATTGATTCTACGCTAAAACCCACGCTTCAAGCTAGTGTTGTTTGGCATGGTTATCAAAATTTCCCTAGAAGCTTGAAAAACAATTTTTATATATAGAGGTGAATATAACAAGTACACTCAGTGGGATCATACCCAATACCTCTTGTGCAAATGTGAATGAAACACGAAACATATTAATGCATCAGTGAACAAATAATAGAACCAACGAACACTTATCAACTACCACTCAACCTCACCAAAGACCACTCACTAAACATCGCATCCAAACATAGTACAATAGTATTGAAGAATATAATAAGAAGGTACTTAGTAACCACTTTTTCACTGGTTTGTCGCCTTCATGCCCCATCATCAAGCTTCCTCTGCTCCCAATCCTATCTGTAGTTGTAACGCCCCAACTTTTCAGAGAGCTACAGATTCTTTTAAAAAATTCGATTGAACCCTCGTTAAGTTGTCTTTTGGCTTAAGACCGGTAACTACGACTTGTGGCCGGTCAATTGTTTTTGGAAAGGAAGGTAGCAAGGGGCTAGAGTCTGACTACAAAACTAATTCATGACGCGAATTCAATTCACGGCGCTAATTACTCTGGCCAAACCCAATTAGTTTTTATAGGGTGTGAGTTCAATGCACATCGTGAATCCTATTCACGATATGAAGTGGTTTCCCCTTATAGGAAAATGAAACCCAAGGAATTCACAACGTGAATTCCTTTCACGTCGTGAATTTCTCGCGACCTTTTCTTTAAAGGGGCAGGACCCTGTTTTTTTCTCTCACCCCCTCTCCTTCCATACAACAACAACGCATGTGAGCCCCTCTTTGGCTTCTCCCTAGGTTCCTTTGTTTCTCCTCCATCTAGACTCTGATCGAGCCACCGTTCGTCACGTTGGTTAGCTACCTGTAAGAGATTCGATCCGTTGTCTTCTTTTCTTGCTTTATCTCGCCTTCTTCAACGATATTTTTTGTTTGAACTAATATGCCCAATTTTCATAGTATTTTGTCCGTTTTGACGATTTCTTCCGTTTTACCTCAATTTAAAGGCTGACAACAGACAATGGGTTGTCTACCAACCTAAGGAAGGTGGTCTAGTTCTTTTCCCTAAAAGTCTCGTTGTATTTATCATGCGTCGTTGTGCCGTGTGCCAGATTCCTTCGATAACGCCTCCTAAAGGTCTTCTAAATTAAATTAAATTAAATGATAAACCCATGTTTAATGTAGTCCTAACACTCCGCGAATGAACTTCGTACGGTGACCACCCCGATGCAAGCCACCATGAAGGGTGTGCCTTGCTTGAGGGACTAAAAGCCTCATGCCTTGAATTGAATTAAACCACCAATAGATGTGTGTGAAATGCCCCTTGTAATGATTAAACTGCTTTGATTAAATGATATGAGTTTTCATGCTAGCTAAACTCATACCCTTACATTACATCGAGGGCGATACAAAGGTCCCGACTTAAGGACACCTTGGACGGGCTCATCAAGCTTTATAAATTAGAATTTGTAAATGAATCTCAATATGCCGAGAGCGATACTTGGTTTCTTTTATTGAATACCTTGGACGGGCTCACTGGGCGGATGCCTTATGTACTTTACTCGTGAGCGATACTCGGTTCCATAGTGGATTACCTTGGAGGAGCTCGGTGGGCAATGATTTTATACCACGCCACAAGCGATACTTAGTTCCCTATGTAGAATATCATGGATGAGCTCAGAGGGTAATGCCTTTAGGCCATGCTGAGAGTGATACTAGGGTTCCACTTACAGATTGCCTTGGATTACTCTTACGGTGATAAATACTTATAGTGCTCCTGGAGTGATACTTGAGTTCCTCCTTACCGATCGCCTTGGACGGGCTCGTAATGACCCAAAATTTTATCAATGGAAATTTTTTTCTTATAATTATGTCATATAGTATAATCACATAAAATCACATTAAGAACACAATACAAACATTATAAATAAAGGATAAATGAAATAAGATGTATTTCTAGAAGTTAAGGAACCCCTATACCGATGAAATAGTAGTCTGACCTTAGGAATAGTAATATGACCTTTATGAATACTAAATCGACCAATAGAATAGTATCTTCACCCATAAAAGTATAAACAAAATTTAGGCATCCTATAAATGAAAGTATGATATAATTATATCATAGTATAAGCAAATAAATGTTTTAAAAATTATTAAGTGTTGGGATTTTTTTAAGTTGTAAATATTTAATTGTAATTTTATAATTAATATAATGATTTAAAAGAAAATTTATTTTCATAAAATGTATTCATAAATTAATATTTTGTTGTCTTCTGATTTTAAAATAATTTTATGAGACCTTATTTAATTTTTCAAAGTGTTATAAAATCAGTTATAATTTTAAAATCTGTATTTTTCGAGTAAATGATGATTTTAATTAAAAATTAAATTTCTCATATTTACAAAATTATTATCATAAAATGGAGTTCATTTTTTAATTCTACATGTCGAAAAATGATTAGAGTGAGTTTTTGGGATTTTTCTAAAATACTTTAATTTTTAGTGAATAATAAAATACGATAATTTACGATAAATGCTAAATACATGAATATTTGAGTCATTGTTGATGTAAGGTTGTGGTAAGCACCATTAGTTTGAACTCATATGCACTAGTTACTGCATTAGGTTACAAGAATCAACACTATTGTCTGTTTTGAGCCAAAATAATAAACTAATGATTAAAATAATGAGAAAACACCCCTCTCATCCACTATAAATATCACCCATCACCACCTCTTCTCCTCACACCTTCTAAGCTTTGAGTCTTGTCCAAATTCTTTCCAATACTCTTCACAAGCCCCTCCCCTAAGTCCAGGAGCTCTTGGTCTCCTCAAAAGACCAAAACCATTTCCCTAAGGACGTTCTCAAGGAGGAGAAATTCAAGAGGTAAATTCCACTTTCATTTTCTTTAAATTTCTTTTCAATTTATTTTCTTTTCTTATTCTCTCCTCACCTACCCTTATCCAAGTTGCATGATAACCCCAGTATCTTAAATATACTGGAATGTTATTATGTTAATGGAATAATCCATCACCAATACTCCCTTATGCTCTCCTTTTGTTCTAAAAATGAAATCATCAACGTGATGTGTCAATTTACCGACATCGTGGACAATGCGCTTTCATTTTCCTTTAACGCCTTCAAGGATGGTCATAAAACCATTTTTAATGGTTCAAAACAGATTGTAAAATTTATGTTATAACCCATTTTATATTCTGGAGCTAATATGTATACATAATACTAAATGATAAAACCAAACGAGTTCGTTGTGATCGAAAACCGCCAAAATTAACCTAAACAATTATCATCAACTATTTATCTAATGATTCATCATCATACCATAAAACCAAATGATTTATAAGATCATTTAACCTTCTGTATTTTCATTAATAACTTGTAACTTCAATTCTGGATTTCTATTTCCATTTTATATGAACTTCCACACTCTTATACAAGTGAACCGATCATGAAAACTAAGAAAATGAGCACTCCCAAATGATGAAATCGAACACTATAACTCATCAAAAAGGCCATAAACGAACTTAATAAAATTATACTAAATAAATTATATATAACAAAAGGTTCTGGACTTATTAATTAATGAATCTAATTTGATTATTCAAGACATTAAGATCAAGTGCAAAACTGTTTCAGACATAAGGTAAGAGTTTCCACCCGAACCTCTATTTTTCTTTCAAGTTACTCTTTCTCTCTCTTTACCCCAATGTAATGCTTCTGTCTTTGTAAATAACTTTTTCTAAATTCTATATATATATGTTACAAACTCATATATCCAGATCATATCATCCCTCTTTGATGGAGAAATACATGTTTTAAAAAGATTCCATTCTCAATTCTTCTCGATAAGCAAGCCCGATTCAAGGGAACTTCCTGATTTCTTACCCATTTCTAAGTGCACTCTATAATATATTTTAAGACACCATTATTTTTCTAAAATCACTCATTTTATCATGAAAAACTATCTTGGTTCATTTCTAGTTTTATGGAAACAAACATGTCTTTTCTGATTTAATTCTTTTTAATATTTTCCTTAAACCGCACTAAAATGTTTCATTTCTAAAGTTTCTTAAACACTCCTTTTACAGGTTTCCACTTCAATTGGACATCAATTATCATGATCCATGCCTATTTTTCCTTATGAATGTCCATGTATTTTTTGAATCCATTATTTCATGGACACATTTATGATATGCTCATTTGTTATGCCTTACGGCATGATTATGATACCCATTTCTTTCCATGGGTAACCCTTATATTTATTCTTCATGTGACACACATATTCATGAACATGTTATGATGAGTGCGTCAAGATAGTGATCCAATGCATTGGGTAATGTTTAGTCTCATGAGACGTCATGTTGGGACATAGAGTGAACCCGATTCCTTTATGGGACTTTGTCCACCATATTATATAGTCTTGACAGTTAGCCTCAACTCATGTTCATGCCATGTTTTATGTTGTTTCCACATTCCTATGATTCCATGATTATATGTTCCCATGTTATACATGTTATTCTTCCTTATGTTTATTCATGTTCCATTCATTTTATGCCATCATGTTATTCCCTCTAATCCATGCGCTATGTTTTATTCCTATGCTTATTTCCTTATTGTGCTTTTTAGCTCATCCCTTTTGTTCATTTATTCCCCAGGTTATCATATGCAGATGTATGAGCTCAATGGAAGTTAGGATCTCATTATTGAGATTAAATAAAAGATGATTTTATTTTGGCTTCATGATGTTTAGTTATGTACCTAATCTTCTAAAGACACTAGACTTTACGATCCTTGTCTTGTAATTTGATGGTTAATTATATTTAAAATCATGTAATGATATGTGTAAAAGGCTAGGGTCGCTATAGGGATCATGATGCCTCTTTAATAAGAACTAAGTATTCCTTTTACTAAGCTTAAAGATGTGTTCGCAAATCCAAAGAACATGCTTGGGTTTGGTTCGTGTTTACACTTGATTTCAGACAGCCAAGTTATGCTTTCCATACATGTATGTCAGTAGACTTATAATGTATTCACACACACACACACACACACACACACTCACTAATATACTACATCTGTACAGGTTGAATTTGGTTCAAAGATATCCAGCTCAGGCCGAAGTAGGTAGTATCGGTCGGGTATCCCATGAGGGACCTGGACCGATGTGTTTTACTTATTTATTACTCTACCCTTAGCTTTACCTGCACACTAATAATTTTATATGCACAAATTGGATATTTTTAGACACCGTTGGTGGTGACCTACTAAGTATATCCTACACCCTATTCAGGCTACCTATAGTACCCGAACATACTTCATGATTGTGGGGATAGACAAAGGGAAGCACCCAACTTCCGATGTTTGATTTTCAGTACTAGGATGGTGTACGAGAGTAGAAGACTGAGCCTATGCTCGTGATGCCAGTGGATGCAGCTTTTGGTCTTTTTGTTTAGCATGTTGTATATGCTCATACCACTATATCCCGCATACTTCCCCTTTTGTATAGAATCATGTCATGATCATTATTTTTGTACCTGATATTGATTTAGATTCCGCCTGTTTATTATCTGGATGATTTATTATTTCATTGCTACTTATTTATTATTGTTTTCGATGCTTGTCAGTATTATTCCCCAATGTGACACACTTTGATCAAGAGGGAATAGTCTCCCCACAAACATACCCTAGGTCCTCACTATTAGTTGGAAGCCTCTGGCGTGTGGGGAGGCGCGCTTGAGGTCATGTGACCAACCGGCTTGGGGCACCGCTTAGTGGTTTCTGGGCCAGGATGTTACAAAGTAGTATCATAGCTATTTTTCCTTTTGTCTTACTATTTGTGTATTAGAAAAAATACAAGGAATGTGTCGAAATTTGGTAATGAGTCTGTGTTTGGGAGTAGCCAACCCACACATAGGGGATTCCCAAATTACCTGTGATGAGATATTGATGTTTTGGTTTGTCTTTTACAGTTGTACTGATTTCTCTTTTGGGCAGCACACATGTTTTGTAATGCTGTTATTGTTAATATTATTATTACGAACTTCTTTTTCCTTGGCCTAGTATGACAATGATGTATCATCTCATGCATCACTATACACACTTGAGGATTCACATGTCATGTATTATTCCATGCCATATAGGTATATCTTATTTCTTGCATTGTCTGTGATTGTTGTGAGTGCTTCGATTATCATATATGGAAATGTGCTAACATTTCTTATAGGGATAGAATAATTGGATTAATTAACATGTCTACACCAATCTAAACAGTTTTCCCTGTATAGATTGATGATGAAACCTTAATTAACCAATTATACCATTATTGAGTCATGGGTTATTGGTTCCATGGGATGAAACGTTAGATGATTTTGATTATATGAATTCCAATTGTAATTTATGAAACATGTACTTCTATAAATTGAAAAAGATAATTTGTTTAATCAAATCATTTTACATGACCTGTTACATCCTGATACCAAATGTAAGGGTCAAGTCGTAGTTACAAGACTATCAATTTCAATTTATAAAGAGTATGAGCCTTTATAAATTGTAAATGATGATACATCTAACTAGACTATGATATTTATACATTACACCATAATAAGCTTTTCACGGTGGTATAAACCGCCACAAAATCATTTTGTAATGATTTTGAAAAACCGTCGCTAAATCGTGTGTTTGCAATCATTTAGTGGTGGTTTTCCAAAACCGTTGTGAAATGATTTGATGATGGTTTTTTAAAAAACCGGGAGAAGAATTTTGGGGTGGTTTAAACTTTTGCTAAATTGTTTCGCAACGGTTTTTGTTGTTGTTATTTACATATTTATTATTTAATTATTAATTATTAATTATTAATTTATTTATTATTGTTTTTATATGCACATGTCATGCATGCATGCATGCATCTTCCATGCATAAATTCAACATATATATGTGCTCAATGAGAGTTGAACTCCTTACATCTTGGTTATTCTGCAGACACTTTACCACTCCACAGGCTCTTCATGTGGTGAGTAAACAAAATTTAATATACTTATATATATAGATAAAAAACAAATAATAACATAAAAGAATAATAATAAGCAATAAAAAACCAAAAAATAAATAAAAAACAACAAATTAATAGGAACTAAATAATTAACAAAACAAATGATTAATAAATAACAAACAAATGTCAAATAAATAAATAAATAAATAAATAAATAACACATTAATAAATAATAAATAATCATTAATAATTAATAAGTACTAAATAAATATATAAATAAATAAATATTAAATATTAATAAATAAATAATTTATAATAAATAAGTAATGAATAAATAATAAATTAATAAAAAAGAATAAATTAATATATGATAAATAAGTAATAAATTAATAAATAATAAATTAAGAGATAATATATAATAAATAAGTAATATATAAACAAGAAAAAATAAATTAATAATAAAATAACTGTAAAATAATAATAAATTTAAAATAAATTAATAAAAATTAATGAACAATAAATAAATAAAAAATAAATAAAAAAATAAAAAAAATAATACATCAAATTTAAACGGATAATAAATAATAAATTAATAATTAATAAAAAATTAATAGTAATTTATAAATAATTTATAATAAATATTAAATAAATATTAATAAATAATTTAACATTAAATTAATAATAAATAATAAATTAACTTATAATAAATAGTAATAAATTAATAAATAATATGTAATAAATAGTAAATGAATAAATAATAAATAATCATTAATAAATAATTAATAAGTAAAAAATAATTAATAAATAATAAATAAATAATATATAATGAATTAATAATAAATTATAAATATTATTGGAAATATATAATAAAAACTAAAATAAAAAAAATAATATATAATATATATTATATATTATAAACTAAATAATAAAAATAAATAATAAATGAGCAAATAATAAATAATAAGTAATTAATAATAAATGGATATTAATATCTATAAATATATATACATATAATGAAATTTACATAAATATATATAAACAAACATTTATGTTACATAAATATATATCAACGTAGACATGTATATAATTGCATATTAATATATATATATATATACACCCATATAGGATATAAAAATATATAAACACTAATACGTATAAATATTTTCAAATGTATGTAAATATAAATATATATTCATAAATACATATATATATCCATGCATAGAAACAATTATATATAATTGTAAATAAATATTGATATATATGTATATATATTATAAATAAATATACATAGAGGTATAGAAATACATACATACATACATACATACACACACATATATATAATAACAAATCACCAAAAGAGGGGAAACCACAACAATTACAACACCATCAAATCAATATGAATATAAAATCATGAAATAAAATCATAGACAACCCAACAAGCATATGAATACACTCTTAAACGAAGCAGAAATGTCATCGAATGTTCAAAAATCATGGTATCTGAACTAGAAACTCTGTTTTGGAGGACTTATAAGTCTTTTTACCTCAAAAAATAGTGATCATGGACCCCTTAAGTTAATATGGCATAGATCTCATTGCAAGGTTCGATTTGATATGTGATAGAGCCTAAACGGACACCCGGATCAAAAGTTATGGTCGTTTGAAGTTCAAATTCGATTTTCAACTTTTCTTAAAACTAAAATATTCTTTATTCTACTAATAATTACCAAATTATTATCTAATTTTGTTATAGCTTGTTTTATAAGATTCAATTTGACTGGCTGTGAGGTTAAAACAGATACCCAGTTCAAAAGTTATATTCATTTGATGCTGAAACCTGATTTTCATCTTATCCACAAATTAATTTAAGTTTTAAATAATTACAAACTAAACATTTTAAATAATTAATAATTAACACATTCTAATTTATTAAAATTATAAATAATAAAAAAAGAAGTGATTATAAATAATAAAAGATAATTATTAATAATAAATCATAACTAAATATGTAATATTTAAATTTTTTTTCATTAATTTAGCTGTAGTTTCTGAAAAACCGCCACTATTTTGCAGTGTTTTTTAAAAACATCCCCTAAAAATAAATTTAATTTTTTAAAAAAATATGAAAAAATATGATTTAGTGGCGGTTTTTAAAAAACCACCGCTAAAATTAAATAAAAAAATTTAAAAAATTTAAAAACACATTTAGCTACAGTTTTAAACTGTGGCACTAAAAAATCACCATGAAATTCTATTTTTTTGTAGTGATATTCATATAAATAGGTAATAACTTAAATAAGTTTAAAATTTTAAATGAAATGGTTACCATCAAATGGGGATTCTAATTGCAAAGTCAAAGGTGTTTTCCTCTATACCTTGCAATTGCCACTCCATATACCGAAACCTCTACTGTGTTATATGAGACCTTGACCCTAACCTAACCTTAGTAGTGGGTAGTAGGCAATGTCTCTTGTGATCCTCTTTGATATTTCTTATCACCAAGACCTTTATTTTAGAGCAGTCAAGAGGTGTGACTCGTTTATAGGAATATTGTGTACCTATTATTCCCTGTTATATTGATTATATCTATCACGACATGTCCTAGTGGGGCCCATGCTGTGACTCCCCAAGCCCGCCTTCAATAGGGCAGAGGATGATGACTAGCACCGAGTAGGCATATCCCTAACATAGGAGGCATTGCCACTACTAAAAAAGTCACCTTTAGTGACCGCCAAAAGCGGTCGCTAATGGTATTTAGAGACCGCGCAACGTCCGCTTTTAGCGGTCGCATATGATTCATCGGTAAAGACCTATTCCAACCGCCTCTGGTGGCCACTGAAGGTCCCGTCCAAAAAACCCCGCAAAATCATGGTTTTCGGGGTCATTATTCACACAGTGGCTTGGGGTGGTGCTCGAGCTTGGAGTCGTCAGCCATGGCAGACTGACGGTGGTCAGAACTGGGTTCAAGTGGCAGGGGGCCTCAGGGCGGCATGGGGATTGGTCTCAAGATGGTTTCGAGGGTGTGGGAAGATATTGCGGTCACCGAGGGAACAACGACGAACATTGGGGGGGGGATGTAGATGACGGCGTGCAGGTGTGGACAGCGGTGTGCGGTGAGGAGTATGTACGTAGGGTTTGCAGAGGGAAAGGCGACACACGGTAAGGAGAAAAGGTGTGGGTGGGGGTGGCATGCGGAAATAAGAAAAGGTGGCGTAGCGGGAAAAATCCCGCTGAAAAATTGGCCTATACCGACCGCTAAAAGCAGTTGCACATTTCCATAGGCGCAAAAGATAATATTTCTAGTAGTGTGCCTAAGTACATGCACACACACACACACACACATCTCTAAGCCCATAAATACTGAAATGTACAAAACCCACTAAGGAACAAAATGCATGCATACCGCTAAACCCAACCAACAGAGTACAATAGGGAAGAAAAGTATAGTAAAGTAAACTGAGCAAGAATACAAGTCCACCAAAAGAAAGAGTCTGCAAACTACAAAGTCCAACCTATAAAAAAGATAGGTACTGAGACTGTTGCTTGAAGCCATAAGAACACCTCGACCTATATGGAACTCACAAAGCTTTATCTGGTCCTGTTCCTCCATAGACTCTGTCAAAAGGTTGTTTATCTGCATAAGAAACGACACGTGCAAGCAAAGACCATGCATGGGTGAGTATAACAATACTCAGTATGACACCCATAAAACCACAAAGTAATACAAAAAGTAAAGTTATAGTCATCTCTATAAAGTATATGTCTACAATAAATATAACAAGAACATATTCATATATACTCAAAACTAAGACCTGTGGTCTAGAGGTAAGTCAGAACAACCACATACCCATGCTAGGGGTTCAGTTCGAAGATTCCACAAAGCACTCATCCGGGAAAACTCAATCCTGAGTCGGATATCCCTGATGACATTCATCTGAGAAGTAATATTCGTCAAGAACTGCCATGAGAGAGAGGTAAACTGATATATCTAAAGAGAGAATATGATACACTCACTCCGGGAGAACTAACTCCATAAGTGGGGAAGATCATGATACACGGATGAGGATCACTGCCAGGGCCATGATGTATACCATGACTTATCCAGATTCTCATACTAAGTAGAGGACCGATGTTCAGTAGGATTGGTTGTGTCGATAACCTGACTCTACCCAGGGAACAAGAATGGATAAAGGATCCTAATTTGGGCCTCTCAAAGGGGACCCCCAACTCTATCTAGAAAGTCCTACTGAAGGGGGTCATACTCCTGTGGATAAGAAATGATACCAACTGACCTTATAGGGAATGATCAAGGGGAACCAACCCAAACAAAACATGCCTAAGATACAGTGAAAAAGGATATCAATCTATATAGAAAAGAGTACACGGTGTAGAAGGGTCACATGCCGTGTCCCTTAACCCCGGGTATTGCCCATGTACAACGACCTGAGTTAAAAGAACATGTTGCATGGAAACGGTATACACGGCATGTAGAAAAGGTCACATGCAATTTCCTATAATCTGGGGTCTGCCCCGTGTATGTTGTCCATGTGCCAGTACATGACTTCAACCCGTGTTCGTCTACCCATGTACAGGTACATGGGGTAGCCCATGTAATCAGCCCGGGTCTGGATGTGTGGTGGAGTAAATGCCGTGTACTCCTCCCTGTGTCTGTGTATCCTCTGAGATACACACCGGGCCTTGGCGAAGGGCTCACACGCAATGTGACACTCTTCTTATTCTTGAAACCGTAGTCGCCGCTCAGTGGGCCCCACATGCCATGTCTTCCAAAACACACACTGTGTTCATCGAGATTTTCCAAAATGGTCATTATTCCTCCACACCTCAGTTGATTCTCTATTTTTTGATCCGATGATCCTTTCTCCTTAAAACTGACGATCCAAGTTCATCTTTCCATGGTAACACCAAATCGGTAGGTTTTTGGCCTTTGATCAGCTTTGAAAATCCATTTTGATCATCCACACGAAAGTCACTCGAAGAATCGTATCTCCCAAAAACCTTCGATCCATCTGTAGTCGTCATCGTCACATCTCTGTTAGGTCGTCTTGAGGTTGGATCTCTGATTTTAGATCATTGCACCAAGAAACAAAGGCGCAAATATTATCTGTTCATTATCCCACGAAGAACATGAATAACACAAAGAACATAGGGTAGAAAAGCACAATTGAACAACCCAAGGAACAAACCTCATTCGTTGTTCATTTTGGCTTCGATCCATTCTGTTAGAATGATCAAGATAACAATTAAGAATAATCATAGCCATAATCATCCCTAAATTTGCATAATTAAAACCCTCCTGCAAGAACAATCGAACCACAGGTCAACCTATTTGTGGGTCGATCTGCATTCATTGTTTAATCAAAGAATGAGGAAAATAATTAATTTAAAAAACACAACCTACCTTAGGGTTGGACCATTCATTGAAGAAGATCAATTTCCATGCCACTACCATTGGTGAGATCTGTCAAAGTATGTTCATCGATCTATGATTCAAGCTCCATCATCGTTTTCCATTGAGAGAATTCGTTAGATTCTCTCGAGATCCTCTAGGAAGTTATCTAGGTTTATGAGACTAAACCTGGGATCCTTCTCATTTAAAATGAGAAAATGCGTCACTGCGTCTCCGTAACGTCAAAATAAAATATTCCTTAATTGATTTTATTTCTTTAAAACATCCAAAAATTAACTTTTGCAGCCAACCCACGTTGGCCACTGTTAGGACTCATCTAGGGTAAATTCTCTGCTCTAAATGCAATGGTACCCTATGATTTATGATATAGGAACCCATTTATAGGTTATTCCACTTTTTTTCTAGAAAACCACTCACAAATTCTATTTAATATACTTAACATATTGCAGAAATTATTTCTGAACACACCAATCAATAGAATCACACACTATCCCATCGCCTAGTCTCAAATTAATTCTATATAATATTTAAAAATAATACACATAAAATCCAAGACATTAAATTCTCCACACCTTTGGAATTTACATCATCAAAATCCAAAAACAAAGGCTATACAAAAAGATGTGGGTACTGCGCATGAATCTGAGCCTCCCGCTGCCACATTTCCTCCTTAAGATTCTCATGCTTCCACTAGACACACACTAAGGGAAACATTCAACCATGAAGGATCCTCTCATATCGATCCTTAATCTCTATTAGTTACTCAGTAAAGGTCACTCCATCGTCAATGTACAACTCACCCCAGTCGGTGACGTGCGATGAGTCATGCACGCACCTCCTCAGTTGCGACACATGGAAGATGTCATGTACCTGGTGCAACTACGGGGTTAGAGCTAAGCGGTATGCCACCTCTCCAAATCAACATAATATCTTAAAATAGCTGATGAACCTTGGAGATAACTTTCCACCTTGGCCAAAACTCCGCAACCCTCATCGAGGTGAGACCCAAAGGAAGACATGGTCCCCTTCCTCGAACTCTAGAGGTCTCCATCGTCTGTTAGCATAAGACTTCTACTAGATCTATGTAGTCTTCATCCACTCTTGGATGATCTGCACCTTCTTCGTATTAGCTCATACCAACTCCAGACCCATGAGTGCTAATTCTTTTGGGTAAATCTGACAAAGTGGTGATAGGTAGGGTTGCCCATATAAATCCTCAAACAGTTCCATACCAATGGTGGAGTGGTAGCTATTTTTGTATGAAAACTCCACTAGTGGTAGGTGGTCCTCCAAACTACGACTAAAGTCGAAGATGTAGGCTCACAACATGTCCTCCAGAACCTAAATGGTTCACTCTGTTTGGTCATCCGTCTAGGGATGGAATGCTGTGATCAAGCGTAACAAAGTCCAAAACGCCTCCTACAATCCCTTCCACAACCAGGATGTGAAATGAGAATCACGATATGAAACTATCATCAAGGGGAATCCATGAAGATGAACTATCTCCTTCACATATAGGCATCCCAATATCTCTACTGAAATCTGTTCCCAGATATCCAGGAAGTGGGCCGAATTGGTGAGTCGGTCAACAATCACCTAGATGGAATCATGTCCTTTGAATGTATGTGGTAAACCTGTCACAAAGTAAATCGATATTGCATCCCACTTCCATTTCAAAACCTCAAGTGGGTGAGCTAATCCCGCTGGAACCTGGTGCTCATCCTTCACCTACTAGAACATAAGGCATCACGAAACAAACTCTAACACTACCTTCCTCATCCCTTCCCACCAAAACTAATGTCAGAGGTCCTAGTACATCTTTTCCATACTAGGGTGTACTGCCATAGGGGATGTATGAAACTCACTTAGAACCTCATCCCACAATTCTGATGGAATAACTATATGTCCCCTAAAAAGGATGACATACTCCCCACCTTATGAATATCCATTAAGAGCATGACCTGTGGAGATCTGAGCACGTAAGGTATTGCAATCGTTATCCACAAGTTGTGCCTCCATAACTCACTGTATAAGTGGAGGGGTGAAAACCATCAAATGGAGGTAAGCTCCATCATCTCCATCCATGAAGGATAACTGTAATGACGCCAACTTCTTTGACACCTCATTCAATAGCTGTGAACTATATCTCCTGCTGAGAGAATCTACCCCCACATTTCCCTTACCAGGAGTATAGATGATCTTGAAGTCATAATACTGGAGGAATTCTAGACATTTCCTTTGTCTTAGGTTCAGATCCTTATGAAAGAAGATATACTTGAGACTCATTTGATCAGAGTAGACAATAAACCACTCGCCCATTAGGTAGTGTCACCACATCTTCAACGCGAAGACTACCACTCCCAAATCATGATCATGGGTTGCGTAGTTCAGCTCATGTGGCCTCAACTGGCGTGAACCATAGGAAATCACCGCTTTCCTCTATATCAAGACAAAACCAAGTCCAGTCGCTGATGCATCACAAAACACTACATTCTCGACACCCTCCTATGACAGTCTCAAGATTGGGGTGCTCTCCAAACATTTCCTCAATTACTAGAAAGCCTGTTGGAACTTCTCTATCCACACAAAGGATTCCCCTTTCAGGTAAAATCTATCATCAGTGTTGATATCTAGAATAAATCATGTATGAATCTACAGTAATAGCCTACTAGTAGAAGGAAGCTCCACACCTCTATCACGCTCCTAGGTGGATCCCATGCTAGCACTACCTCCACCTTGGCCGAGTCCACTTCCACTCCATCTATTGAGATAACATGTCCCATAAAGCGGACCTACTGAATTCATAACTGGAACTTTGATAGTTTCCCATAAAGATGGTTCTCTCAGAGTATGTCTAAAACCATTCGTAGGTGTCTCACGTGCTCCTCCTCAGATTCTGAGTACACAAGGATGTCATCTATGATGACCACTATGAATCGATATAAGTATGGATGTAAGATCTAGTTTATGAGTCCCATGAACACAACTGAGGCATTCTTCATGCCAAAGGGAATCACCAAGTAGTCATAGTGATCGTAGCAGCATCTGAAAGATGTCTTCGGTATATCCTCATCCCGTAATCACAGCTGATGATAGTGTAAGAACCCGGGTTTTGATCCTATAAGACTTTGAATTTTTCTTGATGTTATTCCAGAGCAGGGCGTTCAGACGGCGTGTGATTCTGAGCCTCAGTGTGGCCAGAATTAAATTTTAAGTGCGTTCACACTGGACATTCCAAATAAATAGAATAACTCCTAAACGGTTGCTCTGATGAAAAAAACTAGGGCACCGTTGAGTCCGGATTATGCCGTTTACCCTAGGAGGGGTGTAACTTTCGTGGGCGCGACCCTTCTGCGAAAAGCGCCACCAGGGGCATTTTTGTAATTTAGCAGCCTCGGGCGTAAACCTTATAACTTCTGAATGGAGGCTCAGATTAAAATTTCAAGACCACCATTGTGATCAAAATGTGTTTTTACCCTATGAGCGGCTTAATCTCGACCCCTTTGAGAGTTTGGGTACGGGCCTACTGGTGGGGGTTTAAGACTTAATTAATTTTAATTAAGTTTCTATACTTAAACACTTATTTACTCCCTTTCATTAACCCTTAGAATTCCCTAGAGGAATCCCTATCAACAAGATTCAAGCTTCCCCTGCTCTCTGGAAAGTGGGTGGTGGCTCCGGCGGACTGTTCGTGAAGCTACGGGCTACGCCCAACGAGGTAGGATTTTGCGTTTTCATTTTTAAATTATGCATCTACTTAGAACTCCAATTTTTATGTTGAAACAATGTCTAATAATCGAGTGAAGCCCATATTTTCATATGGATTGATTTGATCTTCCCAATGATCCTTTCAGATCAAATTTTCAAGTCTCAGGGTGTCCGGGGTGACCCTGGGAAGTTTTCCGGTCAAATTTTTGGGTTTTCTGGCAGTTCCAGGGTTTCCGGCGTCTCCACGCAGCGGTCCGGCGGGCGAAGAAGGCGGCTCCCAGGTGGTGGCGCGGTGGTTCCCAGGTGGTGGCGGCATGGATCCCAGGAAGCGGCACAGCTCCCAGGCGGCGGCACGATGGGCGTCTACGGCGGACCGGCGGGGCGCGACGGAGGTCGCCGGTGCGGGGCGCGACGGGGGTTGCGGTGCGCGACCCCGAGCGGGAGATCGAGACCTACCTTCGGTGGGTCTCCACGTGGGAAAACGACTGTACATGGGGGCCATTCAGCATGGGTGGAATGTGGGGTAGCGGCCAGGACACGCGGAAGTGTCGTGGGCCGGCCCAGGCCGGGTGGACCGGCTAGACCGGGCCGATCCATCCCTAAGGGGTTAGCCCCTTGTCTTCGGACACCCATAAATTTCACTACGAGTGTCGGTTTTGCATGCCATCTGTGGAAACACGATCCTATGATTGAGAATAAATTTTTGAGATGGTCCCAGGGATTTTTAAATTCCCAAGACGGGATCTCGGTGGTGCGACATGCTCGTTAAAGTACCTCACCAGGATTCTTCTTTTGGATGATGTGAACACATCTGGAGTCTGTTTAAGGTGCCGTCAGTGGCGTTGTGACCCTGGAATCGAGATGAAGTGGTCCAGGGTGGTTTTAGGCATTGAATTCGGAGTTGAGGCGTGGGCCCCACATGTCGTCTTTTAAGCTGTGAGTAGCATTTTGTGACTTTCTCATCAGATGTCCATTTGGGGCAAATGAGTATTCATTTCGGTGTGTTTTACCGAGAGAATCATGATGGAGCAGTTCGACCGACATCTTTCGAGACTGAGGTGTGGGCCCCATGAGATGCCATATGGGCATAAAGCAGTGTTGAATAACATTTTGTCAGGAGTCCATTTCAAGTGAGTAAATAGTCTATCTCGCGTGTTTTTCCATGAGTATTACAATGGTGTAATCAGTTTGGGCATGTAGATCATATTTCAAGATATCATTAAATATGGAAACATGAAAGGGCATTAGTCGGAGGTTCCTTTGACGCACTCTGAACCAACGCACGATAGCGATGTTAGTGACACCCAGAGATGGTTTGGGCAGTGCAGAGTTATCAGACCAGTTCAGGGTTTACCCTCCAGTGGGGTTGGGCAGTGGGTTACCCACCGGCGTATCAGGGTTTACCCTCCATCGAGGCTGGGCAGTGGGTTACCCGTTGACCTTAGGGTTTACCCTCCAACGGGGCTGGATAGTGGGTTATCCATTGACCTTAGGGTTTATCCTCCAATAGGGGCTAGGTAGGGGGTTACCTGTTGACTTTAGGGTTTACGCTCCAGCAGGGATGGGCAGTGGGTTACCCGATGACCTCTTAGGGTTTACCCTCCAGCTGGGCTGGGCAGTGGGTTACCCGATGACTTCTTTCAGACTCAGCCCTTTCTATGTGTCTAGTCAGTGACTTCTCTCCGTGATTACTAGAGCGGGACCCTTAGTTGTATGGTTTAGTGATGAGAAATCTTTGGCGTGTGGGACATTCAGGCATGAGGGAAGGATATCCTTAGAACTATTGGCAACTTTTCATAGGCTGAGCTTGGAGATAGAGATCCCCTTATACACTCGTTCAGGTTTCTTATTGAGCATATATATATGTATACACCCTAATTTTGTTCCCAATCCTTGGGTTCTGTTACTCTCCTTCTAGGAGGGGTGAAGAAACGCGGGGTATGCCACATGCTTTCCTTGTCTAGCTCCTCTTGGTTGGGATAAGTCTACTTCCTTTCTTTTGTTGGGTTGAGCTACACACTCTCTATTGTACTCTTACACTATTCTTTGTTATGTCTACTTCTTATCTTTTTAGTACCTCCTTTGTTGCTCCCTCGAGATTTCGGGGCATCCTACTGATTATCTTTGTACTCACCCCTTCTTGGGCTTTGCCCGCACATGGTGTGCCCTTGTAGACGACAGACAGGTTGATCGAGACTACAAAGGAGCGTAGAGGACACAAGAGTTTAGACTGCGTTCAATGGTCGTATTAGGAAGTTCAAGTGTGAGACTCACCAGCTATTTACTTTTGTTTACCTGTTGCTGGGTTGTGGAACAATTTGGGTTGGGCGCGTGTTTTTCCCTTTTTCTATTCAATTATCTTGTCATTACTTTTCAGCACTTTACTTTTTCTATTTAGAAGTCGATGCATGACTGTGGTTGGGTTATAGTTGTTCATTATTTGGTTTTCTTTTTTACTCTGCACTTCTACAATGAGTGGGCTGTGTGTACAAGTACTTAGATAAAGGCCTCCCTGAGATTGTTAAAACTTCGGCACTTGTCGCCAGCCCCTAACCTATAGAGGTGGGCTTGGGGTAGTTGCGGCTCGAGACGGGTAGGGTCGGGTCGTGACAAAGTGGTATCAAAGGTGGTTTGTTCCTTGGGGTGTTGTTCAGATGTCCCTAAAAAGGAATTGGTTAGGATTTAGGGCAATAATGTTGATGTGTCCTGAGAGTGGCTCTCAGGCCAGAGAGTCCAATAATGGTATGGGCGGCCAAACTATCTATTCACCAGGACCCTGATAACTTGCTTGTCAACTCAGCATGCTGAGTCACTTGTTGCAGGGAACTTTAGAACATGCATCCAGTAGGATTGAGTCTTTTACTATCCTTTTTAAGTCATCCCCCGTTTGTTATTACTAATATATATATATATATATATATATATATATATATATATGCTCATCTTATCGCAGTAATCCTTGATATTTTTTAGGATGCCCCCATGACAGCAGCTAGCTAGGTTACCCTCTCCAGTTAGTGATGGAGACCTGGAGAGTGATGAGGCGTTATTTCAGGGACCCTCATGTGATCCCCTTCCACCCAGTGCTTCAGCAGTAGCCCCTCCACCTGGAGAGCACAGTTAGTACCGATATCATAGGCTGAGGTTGAGCACAGGCAGAGTGCGCTCTGAGACTTTCAATATCAGCAACCACAGAAGTTCTGTGGAGACCCGGATCCCCAGGCAATGGAAGACTGGATAGAGTCCATGGACTGACTTTTCAAGCTGGTACTGACACTAGAGGACCAGATAGTAGCCCTAGCTGCCAAACGTTTCCTCGGGATGACCGGGTGTTGGTGGGGGTTGGTTACGCAGACCCATGACGAGTCGTCTCTCACATGGGATAGCTTCCAACAACTCTTCTGGGAGGAGTACTCCCCCTCTTGTTTACGCTCCGTTCGGATTCAGGAGCTTCTAGATCTGAAGTATGGGGGGATTACCATGGAACAATACTCAGCCTGGTTTACCGATCTGGCATGATACTCGCAGGATATGGTCCGCGATAGTTACTTCTGGGCGTGGAAGTTTGAGAAGGGTCTTCGCAGAGAGATCTGTGCTAGTGTAGTGCCCCTGTACATCCCTACTTATATCGGGGTTATAGAGCGGGCACTCGTGACAGAGATATTCTTGGCTAAGAGATGCCAGCTGGCAGGGCCTAGCAGTGGCTGCTTCAGGGCAGAGCCTTTGGTAGCAGGCAGGCTATAGAGAGCAGAGCCTCAGTCGATGAGACCCTTCCATGAGCAGACTCAGAGGATGATTCGTACACTGCAGTGGCGCCGTAGAGCACCGGGGCAGTCAGGAGAGAGTTGGTGCTATCCCTGTGATGAATGGGGTCACCTAGAATGGAACTGGCTGGCCAGGCATACCGAACATCCCTGGCAGGAAGTGGGTGCACCGCAGCAGTAGAGGCAGTTCTATGACTAGGGATCTCCCAGGCGAGGAAAGGGTGGTCCGTAGGGAGGCGGCGCAGGCAGAGCGGCAGGACCTGGAGGTTTGGGATGACATTTCGAGGTCCTTCCACCACCACCACTGGGCGGCCCACGCCAGGTTTAGGGAGCTGGCAGTAGGGGTCGCGAGCAGCTTCAGGCTATGGGTGTTTGTGACCCCCCAGCACACGATATGGTATGAGGTATGATTTATGTTTACTCTAAGCTTTCTTCGGTACTAGTAGACACAGGCACCAACCACTCCTTTATATCACTGCTTTTGGTATGGGAGTTGGAGCTTCTAGTAGAGGCACTGACCCCTGCACTTAGCCTCGAGGTTTCTATGGGAAGTGCCTCATTGGTGACCTTTATCTGAAGAAAGTGCAAACTGTAGATTGGAGGAGAGAGTTTCATGTGGGACCTACTCATCATCACGATGGAACCTTATTATGTCCTCTTGGGCATGGATTAACTTTCCATGGTTCACATCCAGATTGACTGTCGGTGCAAACTAGTCAGATGCGTCCATTTTGATGGGACAGGGTTCACCATCCTTGGTGGATGAGACCTCATGGTAGAGTAGACGAGTACTATGAGTAGGAGACCACAAACCTTTTCTCACTAGTTGGAAAGCATGGCTCTCAGAGTAGCAGACGCTACAGGCACCTGGATCCCTACTGTTGTAGAGTAATACATGGAAGTCTTTACCGAGGATGTCCCAGGACTACCTCCAAGGCGAGAGATGGAGTTCTGCACTGACTTATAGCTGGGGACCACACCAATATCATGTGCAACATATTGGATGGAACCCACAGAGCTTCAGGAGCTACGACTTTAGTTGGAGGACCTTCTTGAGAAGGGATTCATCAGGCCCAGTGTGTCCCCCTGGGCAGCTCCAGTTTTGTTTCTGAAAAAGGAAGATGGGAGTCTGTGGCTTTGTGTGGATTATCATTGCTTGAATCAAGCTACGATAAAGAAAAAGTACCCTTTTCTGAGGATCGATGACCTCTTCGACCAGTTGAGAGGTACAAAGTGGTTCTCCAAGATTGATATTTGATCTGGCTACCACCAGTTTCTGGTTTGTGAGGCTGACATCCCAAAGTTGGCTTTCCATTGTCGTTATGGGCATTATGAGTTTCTAGTGATTCCATTTGGTTTGAAGAATACCCCACCATTTTCATGGATTTGATGAACCAGATCTTCCAGCCGTACTTGGACTGGTTTGTGGTTGTCTTTATTGACAACATACTCATCTACTCTATGACAGAAGAGGAGCATGCAGAGCATTTGAGGATGGTCCTAGACTTACTCTAAGAGCACCAGCTGTATGGGAATCTCTTGAAGTGTCAGTTCTAGATTCATGAGGTTCACTTTCTGGGGCATGTCATTACGGAGAAGGGATTGGTCATAGATCCCACAAAGATAGAGGTAGTACTTTCTTGGGAGCCACCCAAGAATGCGTCAGAGGTGCAAAGCTTCCTTGGTTTGGAAGGGTACTACAGGAGGTTCATGGAATAATTCTCCAGGATTGCTACCCCTTTGACCGCATTGACGTATAAGGGATGACCGTTCACCTGGACTATTTAGTGCCAGAAGGCCTTTGAGGAGTTGAGACAGAGGCTGACTAGTGCTCCAGTGTTGAGGCTTCCAGAGGAGGGCGTTGAGTTCGTGGTGTACTATGATGCTTCAAGAGCTGGGCTCGGGTGCGTGCTGATGCAGCAACGGATAGTGATTGCATATGGGTCGAGGTAGTTGAGGCCCCATGAGCAGAATTATGTGACTCACGATTTGGAGCTGGCATCAGTGGTCTTCGCCTTGAGGTTATGGAGACACTACATTCTAGGTGAGCATTTTGTGGTCTACTCAGACCCCCAGAGCCTCAAGTACATCTTTACTCAGAAGGATTTGAATCTGAGATAGAGGCGCTGGTTGGAGTTTCTGCAGGACTATGATTTCGAGATAGTCTACACTCCAGGGAAGGGCAACGTAGTAGCAGATGCCCTTAGCTGGAATTCCTAGGCTCGTTTAGTGTGGGAATATTTAGAGCAGTTGGCTTCCCTACAGTTGACCATGGTGGAGCAGGAGGGTAAGGATTTTCTGCAATCGATGGTGTTGACTCCTTCGTTCCTTGAGCATCTAAGAGAGTCGCAGCTGGGGGATGTCGAAAGCAAGGTGCTGTGTGATCAGATATCCACGGGCGACTCACCTGAAGGGTATTCTAAAGGAGGGAATCATGAGATCCTGTTCCAGGGGTGAGCCATAGTACAAGTGGAGATGCGGGAGGAGGTGATGCGGGAATTCCACAATTCTCCCTTGGATGTACATCTCGGTGTAGGGAAAATGTACGGAGACCTTCAACAGCATTTTTGGTGGTCCGACATGAATCAGAGTGTAGCTAAGTTCATTTTTTGGTGTCTTACCTGTCAACAGGTGAAGGCAGAGCATCAAGTTGCCGCAGGTTGTTTCAGCCACTTGATATCCCGGAGTGGAAGTGGGATGGAATATCTATGGACTTTTTCACAACACTTTTGCGCATAGTGAAGGACTATAATTCCATTTGGGTGATAGTGGACCAACTCAAAAAGTCAGTGCACTTCCTTGCCATCAGGGAGTAGAGTTCGGTGGAGAGTATAGGGTAGTTGTATGTTCGGGAGATCGTCCGACTTCATGGAGTACCCTCAATGATCATCTTGACCATGACACATGGTTTACATCGCGTTTGTGGAAAGGCCTACAGAAGGAATTCAGGACTCAGCTGTGGATGAGTACAACTTTTCACCCCCAGACAGATGGGTAGACTGATCACACCATCCAGGTTTTGGAGGATATGCTCAGGGCGTGCATGTTAGAATTTGACTTGAGCTGGGAGGATTACTATCCCTTGGTAGAGTTTGTGTACAACAACGGTTACCACTCTACTACCGGCATGGAACCTTTTGAGGCCCTCTACGGGAGACCCTAAAGGTCACCGTTGTACTGGACGGAGGTTGGGGAGACCTCCCTCGTGGGTCCAGAGTTTGTGCAGGTGATGACGAAGAAGGTGCAGGTCATTCATGAGCGGATGAGGACGACACAGAGCTGGAAAAAGTCCTACGCAAACCATCGTTGTAGGCCTTTGGAGTTCGAGCAGGGGACCATGTCTTTTTGAGGGTCTCCCCACTACATGGAACATGGAGGTTCGTCTGGGGAGGCAAGTTGTCCCTGAGGTTCATTAGGCCCTTTGAGATTGCGTACAAGGTTAGTGAGGTTGCCTACCATCTTGCTCTACCCCCATAGCTGGAGAGGGTGCATTACGTCTTCCACGTGTCGCAGTTGAGGAAATATGTGCACAACACCACACACGTTATCGACTAGGGAGAGCTGGACATTAAGGATGGAGCTACCTTTGCGGATCACCCGGAGGCGATTATGGACCGGCATGAGTGGACACTGTGTGGACGAACCATTCCTTTAGTTCGTGTGGTGTGGCAGCACGGGAGGGTGCATGAGAGCACCTGGGAATGGGAGAGCCAGATGCGGGCTCACTATCCCAAGTTGTTTTTGTAGTTTTTTTTTCAGGGAAAAAAATGGAGGGAATGATGTAAGAACTCGGGTTTTGAGCCTGTAAGACTTTAAATTTTTCTTGATGTTATTCCAGAGCAGGGCATTCAGATGACGCGTGATTCTGAGCCCCGGTGTGGCCAGAATTAAATTTAAAGTGCGTTCACACTGAACACACCAAATAAACAGAATAACTCCTAAACGGTTGCTCGGATGGGAAACTGAGGGCATCGTTGAGTCCGTAGCGTGCCGTTTACCCTGGGAGGGGTGTAACTTTTGCGGGTGCGACCCTTCTGTGAAAAGCGCCACTAGGGGAATTTTTGTAATTTAGCGGCCTCAGGCGTAAACCTTATAACTTCTGAATAGAGGCTTAGATTAAAATTTTGAGACTACCATTGCACTAAGAAAGTGGTTTTTACCCTAGGAGCGACTTTACCTTGACCCCGTCGAGAGTTTGGGTATAGGCCAACTGGTGGGGGTTTAAGACTTAATTAATTTTAATTAAGTTTCTCTACTTAAACACTTATTCACCCCCTTTCATTCACCCTTATCATTCCCTGGAGTAATCCCTCTCAATAATATTCAAGATTACCCTCCTCCCCGGCAAGGCGGTGGCGGCTCCAGCAGACCGTTCGTGAAGCTACGGGCTACGCCAAGTAAGGTAAGAGTTTGCGTTTTCGTTTTTAAATTCCGTATCTACTCAGAACTCCAATTTTTACATTGAAATGCTATTAAATCATTGAGATAAGCCCATATTTACATAGGGATCGATTCGATCTTCCCAATGATACTTTCAGATCGAATTTTAGAGTCCTGGGGTGTCCGGGGTGACCCCGGGAAGTTTTCCGGCCAAATTTTTGGGTTTTACAGCGGTTCCAGGGTTTTCGACGGTGGTCCGGTGGGCAACGAAAGTGGAAAAGTGACTCCTAGGCGGTGGCATGGCTCCCAGGAGGTGGCGCGGTGGGCATCTACGGCGGACTGGTGGGGCGCGAAGGAGGTCACCGGTGCGGGGCACGACGGGGGTCATGGCGCGCGACCCCGAGCGGGAGAACGAGACCTGCCTTCAGCGGGTCTCCAAGAGGGACAAAGACCGGCCATGAGAGCCAGTAGACATGGGTGGACTACGGGGAAGTGGCTGGGGTACACGAAAGGGCTGCGGGCCGGCCAGCACGGGACGGACCAAGCCGGTTGGACCGGCTGGACCAAGCCTATCCAGCCCTAAGGGGTTAGCCCCCTTGTCTTCAGACACCCGTAACTTTCACTACGGATGTCAGTTTTGCATGCTGTTTGTGGAATAGAGATCATAGGATCGATACGGAGGTTTTGATATGGTTTTGGGGATTTTTAAATTCCTGGGACGGGAGCTCGGTGGTGGGACACGCTCGTTAAGTACCTCGCTGGGATTCTTCTTTCAGATGGCGCGAACACATCCAGAGTCTGTTTAAGGCGCTGTTAGCGGCGCTGTGACCCTAGCGTTGAGACTAAGTTGTCTAGGGTGGTTTCAAGAATTGAAGATAGAGTTGAGGCGTGGGCCCCATGAGTTGTCCTTTAAGCAATGAGCAGCGTTTTGTGACTTATTCATCAGATGTCTATTCGGGGTGAATGAGTAGTCGTTTCAGCGTGTTTTTCTGAGAGCATCGTGATGGCGTAGTTCGCCTGACTTATTTTGGGACTGAGGTGTGGGCCCCATGAGATGCAGTATGGGCATAAAGTGGTGTTGAATAACTTTTTGTCGAGAGTCTGTTTCAAGAATGTAAATAGTCTATCTCGTGTGTTTTTCCGCGAGGATTGCAACGGTGTAATCGGTTTGGGACTGCAGAGCCTCTTTCAAGATATCATTAAATGTGGAAACATGAAAGAGTGTTGGTCGGAGGTTCCTTTGACGCACTCTGAACCAACTCACGGTAGCAATGTTAGTGACACCCAGAGATGGTTCGGGCGGTGCAGAGTTATCGGACCAGTTCAGGGTTTACCCTCCAGTGAGGCTGGGCAGTGGGTTACCCACCGGCATATCAGGGTTTACCCTCCAGTGGGGCTGGGTAGTGGGTTACCCGTTAACCTTAGGGTTTACCCTTCAGCGGGGCTGGGCAGTGGGTTACCCATTGACCTTAGGGTTTACCCTCCTGCAGGGGATGGACAGTGGGTTACCCATTGACTTTTGGGATTACCCTTCAGTGGGGATGGGCAGTGGGTTACCCAACGACCTCTTAGGGTTTACCCTCCAGCTGGGCTGGGCAGTGGGTTACCCAATGACTTCTTTCAGACTCAGCCCTTTCTATGTGGCTATTCAGTGGCTTCTCTCCGTTATTACCAGAGTGGGACCCTTTGTTGTACGGTTCAATGATGAGACATCATTGGCGTGCGAGACATTCGGGCATTAATGAAGGATATCCTTAGAACTATTGGCGACTTTTCCTGGGATGATCTTGGAGGTAGAGATCCCATTACACTATCGTTATAGTTTCTTGTTGAGCATATATATATGTATACACCCTAATTTTTTTCCCACTCCTTGGGTTTAGTTACTCTCTTTATAGGAGGGGAGAATACACACGAGGTATGCCATGTGATTTCCATGTCTATCTCTTCTTGGTTGGGATGAGTCTAATTCCTTTCTTTTGTTGGGTTGAGCTACACTCTATCTATTGTACTCTTACACTATTCTTTGTTCTGTCTACTACTCACCGTTTTAGTACCTCCTTTTTTTCTCCCTCAACCTTTCGGGGCATCCTACTAAGTATCTTTATACTCACCCCTGCTTGGGATTTTCCCGCACTTGGTGTGCCCTTGCAGACGATAGACAGGTTGATCGAGACTACGAAGGAACATAGAGGACACAAGAACTTGGGCTGCGTTCAGTGGTCATAGTAGGACTTTCAGGTGTGAGACTCACCAGTTGTTTACTTTTGTTTACCTGTTGTTGGGTTGTGTCACCTTTTGGGTTGGGCGCGTGTTTTTACCTTTTTCTGTTCAATTATCTTGTCAGTACTTTTCAGCACTTTACTTTTTCTATTTAGAAGTCGATGCATGACTGTGGTTGGTTTATAGTTGTTCGTTCTTTGGTTTTCTTTTTTACTCTGCACTTCTTCATTGAGTGGGTTGTGTGTACAAGTACTTAGGCAAAGGCCTCCTCAAGATTGTTATGCCTTCGGTGCTTATCGCCAGCCCCTGGCCTATGGAGGTGGGCTTGGGGTTGTTGTAGCTCGAGGCCAATAGGGTAGGGTCAAGACAAAGTGGTATCAAAGGTGGTTCATTCCGTAGGGCATTGTTCGGACGTCCCTAAAAAGGAATTGGTTTGGATTTAGGGAAATAGTGTTGACGTGTCCCGAGAGCGGCTCTCAGGATAGGGAATCTAGTGATGGTTCGGGTGGCCAATGTATCCATTCACTAGGACCCTGATAACCCACTTGTCGACTCGGCACACTGAGACACTTGTTGCAGGGAACTTTGGAACATGCATCTAGTAGTATTGAGTATTTGACTTTCCTTTTTGAGTCATCTCCCCTTTGTTATTACTGATATATATATATATGCTCATCTGATCGCAGTAATCCTTTATAATTTTCAGGATTCCCCCACAATAGAAGCTATCCAGGTTACCCTCTCCATTTCGTGACAAAGACTTAGCGAGCGATGAGGCATCAGTTCAGGGATCCTCACGTGATCCCCTTCTTCCCAGTGCTTCAGCAGTCTTGGAGAGAGGTAGTTAGTACTGGAAGTATAGGCCGAGGTTGAGCGCAGGCCGAGTGCGCTCCAAGAATTTTAGCGTCAGCGACTATAGAAGTTCCATAGAGACCCAGATCCCCAAGCAGCGGAAGACTAGATAGAGTCCATGGACTGACTTTTCAGGCTGGTATGAACACTAGAGGATCATATGATCGCCTTAGCTGCCAGCCTTTTCCTTGGGACGGCCGGGCGTTGGTGGGGGTTGGTTACACATACCCACGATGAGTCGTCTCTCACGTGGGATAGCTTCCAGTAGCTCTTCCAGGAGGAGTACTCCCCCTCTTATTTATGCTCCATTCAGATTTAGGAGATTATGGAGTTGAAGCATGGGGGATGACCGTGGCGTAGTACTCGGCCTAGTTTACTGATCTGACACACTACTCACAGGAAATGGTCCTCGATAGTTACTTCCAGGCATGGAAGTTTGAGCAGGGTCTTCGCAGGGAGATCCGTGCTAGTGTAGTACCCCTATGCATCCCTACTTATTCCAGTGTGCTAGATCGGGCGCTCGTGACAGAGATCTTCTTGGATGAGGGATGCTAGCAGGAAGGGACTAGCAGTGGCCGCTTCAGGACAGAGCCTTCGGTAGCAGGCAGACGGTAGAGAGAAGATCCTCAGTCGAGGAGACCCTTTCGTGAGTAGACTCAGGGGCAGGGTCGTACACCGCAGTGGCACCATAGAGCACCGAGGAAACTAGGAGAGAGTCGATTCTATGCTTGTGACAGACGAGGTCACCTGGCATGGGACTGTCCAACCAGGCGTACCGAACAGGCATGGCAGGCAGTGGGCACACCATAGTGGTAGAGGCAGTGCCGTGACCAGGGATCTGCCAGGAGAGGATAAGGTGGTCCTTAGGGAGGCGGCACATGCATAATGGCAGGACCTGGAGGTCCGGGATGACATTTCGAGGTCCTTCCACCACCACCACTAGGCGGCCCACGCTAGGCTCAGGGAGCTGGCAGTAGGGGCTGCGGGCAGCTTCAGGCTATGGGTGTTCGTGACTCCCCACCACACGAGATGGTCCGAGGTAAGATTTGTGTTTACTCTACGCTTTCTTTAGTACTAGTAGAAACAGGCACCAACCACTCCTTTATATCGTTGCTTTTGGTACAGGAGTTGGAGCTTCCAGTAGAGGCACTAACACCCACACTTAGCCTCAAGGTTCCTACGGGAAGTGCCTCATTGGTGACCTTTATCAGCAGATAGTGCGAAATATCATTCGGAGGAGAGAGTTTCACATGGGACTTAATCTTTATCACTATGGAACCTTATGATGTCATCTTGGGCATGGATTGGATTTCCATGGTTCATGCCCAGATTGACTATCGGCGCAGACTAGTCATATGCGTCTATTCTGATGGGATGAGGTTCACCATCCTTGGTGAATGAGACCTCATGGCAGAGCAGACGGGTACTCTGAGCAGGAGACCATGACCTTTTTCTCACCAGTTGGAGAGCATGAATCTCAGAGAAGCAGACGCTACAGGCACCTGGATCCCTACCATTGTAGAGGACTACATGGACGTCTTTCCCGAGGTTGTCCTGGGAATACCTCCGAGGTGAGAGATGGAGTTCTGCATTGACTTACAGCCGAGGACCACCCCGATATCATGTGAAGCATATCAGATGGCACCCATAGAGCTTCAGGAGCTATAACATCAATTGGAGGACCTTCGTGAGAAGGGATTCATCATGCCCAGTGTATCCCCTTGGGCAGCTCCGATTTCGTTTGTGAAAAAGTTATATGGGAGTCTATGGCTTTTTGTGGATTATCGTCGCCTGAATTAGGATACAATAAAGAAAAAGTACCCTTTGCCGAGGATCGACGAACTCTTCGACCAGTTGAGAGGTGCGAAGTGGTTCTCCAGGATTGATCTTTGATCTGGCTACCACAAGTTGCAGGTTCGTGAGACTGACATCCCGAAGTTGGCTTTCCATTTTCGTTATGGGCATTACGAGTTTCTATTGATTCCCTTTGGCATGAAGAATTCCCCGTCATTTTCATGGATTTGATGAACCAGATCTTCCAGCCTTACTTGGATCGGTTTGTGGTTGTCTTCATTGACGACATACTCATCTACTCTACAACAGAGGAGGAGCATGCGAAGCATTTGAGGATGGTCCTAGACTTACTCTAAGATCACCAGCTGTATGGGAAGCTCCCGAATTATCATTTCTAGATTCATGAGGTTCAATTTATAGGGAATTTCATTATGGAGAAGGGATTTCCCATAGATCTTACAAATATAGAGGCAGTACTTTCTTGGGATCCACCCAAGAATGTGTCACGACCCGTCCTCGGGGCCCGTGTCGTGACTACCCCAAGCCCGCCTTCCATAGGCCAGGGGCTGGCGACTAGCACCAAGGCGTAAATTCCCGGTGAACAGGGAAGGCATTGCCTTTATAAGTAACATCCACCACAGAGTCAGCAAGCAGAAGTAACTACAAAGTGCGGAAAAGTAAAGGGGGCCGGAAATACAAGCCCAACTGTAAAGTACAACTGAAAAGTAAAGTACAGCAACTGAAGAAAAGACGGCGGCCTCGTGTCGTCCACTGGTAATCCCACCATAAGGGTGGGTACAGATAGCCTCCAGGCTCCTCGGGTCCCACGTCCGCTCCGAGCACGTCCCGCCCAGTGGTCCACCTCCAGGTACCGTCCTGCTCCACGCCCCAACCGTGATCAGCGCTGTCCGTCGTCTGCAACCAACACAACAAGGTGCGGGCATAGCCCGTGCAGGGGTGAGTACAACTACTCAGTAAGGACCCCGAGACCCCCGGAGGTCTCCCGAAATCCACAAAGGATATAGCACAAAAGAAAGATGCAATCACGAAGTAACATCTGACTCGACTTAGGTATATGCCCATACATATACCTAAGTCCCCAATTCTAGCTCTGCTCACGAGCTCAAGAACAACTCAATCCACAAAGGAAAGCAAGACTCAAATCCACAAGGAGAGTAAACAGTAAATCCACATAGGATAGTTCAACACAATCCACAAAGGAGAGTAACATAAGATTCAGCTCAACCAGGATTTTCATTATCGAAACCGTAAATGTTGAAGAGCCCCATCTCTGAAGTGTACAGTGGTCCTGTCACGACTCCGAGGTACTGCTCACTAACCTAAGACTGCTGAAGTACTCCTCCTGTCGAGTACCGCGGGTCTGCTGCCAACTACCGGGCGCTCCGTCCGCTGAGGGTCTGCTGCCAAATACCGGGCGCTCACCCAGATAGCCTACTGAGGACTCCTCCTGTCGAGTACCGCGGGTTTGCCGCCAACTACCAGGCGCTCCGTCCGCCGTGGGTCTGCTGCCAACTACTGGGCGCTCCGTCCACTGGGCTAGTCGACTCACTCCAAGTCGAGTCGGTCAAGCAGTCATCAGGTCTAAGTCATTTACACGGTCTCCGTACTCCGCACGCACGTCTCCACCGTCGTGGGTCTGTCGCTACAACCAAGCGCACACACTCCGTAGAGTATCGCGGGTCCGCCGCTACAACCAAGCGCTCCACCGCCAAGGGTCTGCTGCTGCATCCAAGCGCACCACCACTGTCAAGTACCGCGGGTCCGCCGCTACACCCAAGCGCTCCACCGCTCAAGGTAAAAAAGAAGATTCAGCTCACACAGGTTCGGTAGCACTATTCCACGTAGGATCGCTGAGTGCAGTAGTCGACGCAGTCCACTGCGGATCTCTTGCACAGTCGTCGCCGCAGTCCACGAAGGATCTCTGCTCTGCCGTCGTCGCAGTCCACGGAGGATCTCTGCTCTGTCGTCGTCGCAGTCCACGGAGGATCTCTGCTCTGTCGTCGAAGCCACAGCCATCACTAGGGTTCCCGCACTTAGCGAGCTCGTTTAGGAGGGTCCGCTCCACGAGCCGAGAGGCTGATACATCAACTGACACGTAGTCCGAAGTTGATGTATCCAAAAGTTCCGTATCGACAACAGGATCTCAACGCAACAGACGGCGCGTCAATCGGACGCCCGGTCTGAGAGTTATTGGCATTTTCGTCCCAAGGGCCCGGTTGGTTTTTAGGGCAAAACCAACCCGACCGTACTCCGCCTGTATCCGATCCTCGGGAGGAGTATGCCAAAAGTTCCGTCTCACTTAGAGGAATTCAACGAAACAGACGGCGCGTCAATCGGACGCCCGGTCTGTTAGTTATTGGCCTTTCCGTCTCACACCCACCCTGGGAAACTTCCCAGGAGGTCACCCATCCTGATCACTGCTCTAGGCCAAGCACGCTTAACTACGGAGTTTTAACTACGTAGGCTCCCGAAAAGGAAGGTGCACCTTGAGTATAGTATACCGAAACGACCGTCTCGATCAAAGGATCGCGTAGCCGCTGACGGTTCGTCAATCGGAGGTCCCAGGCCCAAGATATGGGCGAAAGACCGAAGAGGGCCCGAAACGGGGGTTCTGGGTCCGGGGCGACCCGGCCCGAACCCCCCCTGGGGTCGGCCGAACCGGGTCGGCCCGAACTGGGTCGGCCCGACCCGGCTAGGCCGGGTCCGGTCCGGCCTGGGCGTGGCCCGGCCGACCGGACCGGCCGGCTCGGTCTTCGGCCGAGCGGCCGAAGAGCCGCCGCGGGTCAAACCCGCGGCTTTGGGAGAAACGCGGCCCGCGTGCTGGTGGCCGGACCGCGGACGCGGTCCGGCGGTTCGCCGCCGCCGCGGCTCGGCCGCGGCGGACTCCTCCGGCGGCGCGCCGGGCGCCGCCGCCTCCGGTCGCCGGCGCCGCCGCACCGGCGACCCGCGCCGCCGTCTCCTTCCGCGGGCCGCCGGAGATGCTCCGGTGGCCCGATTTCTTTCTCGTCTGCGCCGTTGCTCCTCCCGGGGGACGATCTTCACTGCGGAATCAACAAAATGCCCTTGCCGCACGGTTCGTCGTCGTCCGCCAAATCCGCACAACAAAAGAGATCGGTGGAGGGTTGCCGGGTCTTGTTCGTTAGACCCGCACCCTCCGCGTTTAGTCAAAATCCACGGGAGGAATAATCAACAACAATTTTAAATAAATCAAAATTGTCGGAGATCATGTTCTTCACTTTAAAAGAATAAACACGGGGAGAAAGATAAAATAATCCAACATCCCTTACTTGTCGTCGTCGTCGGATGAGAGGTCGTCGCGGAATTGCTCGTCGCGGAAGAAGGGGGGATCGTCGCGTCGTCGCGGTATCCGGCGTCGCGTCGCCAATCTCCGGATCAAGATCAAACGGATTTAATTAGTTTAAATCCAATGATATCGAAATTAAAACGGGAGAATTCAAATGATTCGTTTCTCACCTTAGTTGCCGAACGAGGATCGGCCGCAGAAGAAGAGGCGTCGCCGAAGAACGTCGCGGGTAGGGCTCGTCGACGTCGCAGATCTCGGTGTGCGTCGTCGAATTCCGGTCGCCGGCGTTCTTCGCGTTCTTCGCGTTATTCGCGTTCTTCGCGTTCTTCGCGTTCTTCGCGTTCTTCGCGTTCTTCGCGGGGAGAGTGGAGGTTCAGAGGAATTGCACAACGATAGCAATCCTCCAAAATAGACAAGTTGTCTATTTTATTATTTTGCCAAAAAAACGCAAAACGCGTAAGTAACGACCCATTTAATTCGTTGAATTAATTCAACGAATAAAACAGCCCATTTAATTCACGAAATAAACCGCCCAATTAAATGGTCTGTTAAGAATTTAAGAAAACGCGTCGGTTGACTTTTCAGTTACTTTGACGGGTTTTCGCGGGTGCGTTACTTAGCGAAAGAAACGGCGGGGCTCGTGCGGGCCCCACCGCACAAATATCCTACCAAGGGGGTAGGATATTTCTGGATAGCCTCCTATCCAGTTCCACTCAGTTCAAGCCGCCCTTAAGTGGCTTCAAGTGGCTTCCAAGCAGCTTAAGTGAAATAAAATAAAGTTGTCGCACAAACTTTATTTTATTTCTGACTTAAAGCCGCAAAATTTAAAAACCACGTCTGAGCAAACGCAACTCCGGAAGAGGCGTTTCTAAGCAAATACCGGTGCTGCGATTTCATCGGTGCCCTCAGAATTTGATTCCGGGCACCGGTTCAAAAGATAGAAAAACCCGCTCGTCCGTTCACTGAACGTACCCGAGCCAAACTTCGGCAATTGATTCCGGGCACACCGGGCCTCGGAATCAGGTGCCGTCTGAAGCTGTGCTCTTGTAAAATTCCAAAGAAAATTAAGAAAAAAATTTCCTTGAAATTTGCGGGTCTTTACAAATGCGTCAGAGGTGAAGAGCTTCCTTAGTTTGGAAGGGTACTACAGGAGGTTCGTGGAAGACTTCTCCAGGATTGCAGCCCCTTTGACCGCATTGACACAGAAGTGACAACTATTCACCTAGAATGATCAGTGCCAAAAGGCCTTTGAGAAGTTGAGACAGAGGCTGACTAGTGCTCCATTATTGAGGCTTCTAGAGAAGGGTGTTGATTTTGTGGTGTACTGCGATGCTTCAAGAGTTGGGCTCGAGTGCGTGCTGATGTAGCAGCGGGTAGTGATTGCATATGGGTCAAGGAAGTTGAGGCCCCATGAGAAGAATTATGCGACTCACAATTTGGAGTTAGCAGTGGTGGTCTTCGCTTTGAGGTTATAGAGACACTACCTTCTGGGTGAGCGTTTTGTGGTCTACTCAGACCACCAGAGCCTCAAGTACATCTTCACTCAGAGGGATTTTAATCTGAGGCAGAGGCACTAGCTGGAGTTTCTGTAGGACTATGATTTCAAGATATTCTACACTCCCGGGAAGGGAAACGTAGTAGCAGATGCCCTTAGCAGGAAGTCCCAGGCTCGTTTAGTGTAGGAAGCTTCAGAGTAGTTGGCTTCCCTATGACTGACCTTGGTGGAGTAGTAGGGTTTGAATTTTCTACAATCGATGGTGTTGAATCCTTCGCTCCTTGAGTGTGTGAGAGAGTCGCAGTTGGGGGATGTCGACAATGAGGTGTTTCTTGATCATATATCCATGGGAGACGCACCCGATGGGTATTATGAAGGAGGGAATCATGAGATCCTATTCTAGGGATGAGCTCTAGTACCAGTTGAGATGCAGGAGGAGGTGATGCGGGAATTCCTCACTTCTCCCTTGGTTGTACATCCCAGTGTAGGGAAAATGTATAGAGACCTTCAACGGCATTTTTGGTGGTCCAGAATGAAGTGGAGCATAGCTGAGTTTGTTTCTCGGTGTCTTACCTGTCAGCAGGTGAAGGCATAGCATCAGGTTCTGACAGGGTTGTTACAACCCCTTGATATCCTGGAGTGGAAGTGGGATGAAATATCTATGGACTTCGTCATAGGACTTCCACACAAAATGAAGGACCATGATTCCATTTGGGTGATAGTGGACTGACCCACGAAGTCGGCGCACTTTCTTGCCATCAAGAAGCAGAGTTCGCTAGAGATTCTAGGGTAGATCTTTGTTCGGGATATTTTCCGCTTTCATGGAGTACCCTCGATGATCATCTCTGACCATGATGCATGGTTTACATCACATTTGTGGTAAGGCCTACAGGAGGCGTTTGGGACTCGGCTGGGGATGAGTACACCTTTTCACCCCTAGACGAACGGGCAGACTGAGCACACCATCTAGGTGTTGGAGGATATGCTCAGGGCATGCATGTTAGACTTTGTCCTAAGCTGGGAGGATCAATTGCCCTTGGTAGAGTTCACGTACAACAACAGTTACCACTCTATTATCGGAATGACACCTTTTGAGGCCCTCTACGAGAGACCATGTAGGTCACCGTTGTGATGAACGTAGGTTGGGGAGACCTCCCACATGGGCCCAGAGTTGGTGCAGGCGATGACGGAGAAGGTGTAGGTCATTCATGGGCAGATGAGGATGGCGTAGAGCAGAGAAAAGTCCTACGCAGACCGTCATCGCAGGCCTTTGGAGTTCGAGCTGGGGGACCATGTCTTTTTGAGAGTCTCCCTGTGGCATGGAACACGGAGGTTCGGTTGGGGAGTCAAAATGTCCCCGTGGTTCATTGGGCCCTTTGAGATCGTGTGTAGGGTTGGTGAGGTTGCCTACTGTCTTGATCTACCCCCACAGCTGGAGAGGGTGCATGACATCTTCCACGTGTCGCAACTGAGGAAATACGTGCACGACCCCACGCACGTTATCGACTAGGGAGAGCTGGACATTGAGGATGGATCCACCTTTATAGAGCACCCGGTGGAGATTGAGGACCGATAGGAGCAGAAACTATGTGGATGAACCATTCCTTTAGTTCGTGAGCTGTGGCAGCACGAGAGGGTGCAGTAGAGCACTTGGGAACGCGAGAGCCAGATGCAAGCTTAGTATCTCGAGTTGTTTTTGTAGTTTTGTTTTTCAGGGATGAAAAACTTGAAGGAGGTAATGATGTAAGAACTCAGATTTTGAGCCTATAAGACTTTGATTTTTTATTGATGTTATTCCCGAGTAGGGTGTTCAGACGGCGTGTGATTCCAAGCCCCGATGTGACCGGAATTAAATTTTAAGGGCGTTCACACTGGACACGCCAAATAAATGGAATAAATCCCAAACGGTTGCTTAGATAGAAAAACCAAGGGATCCATTGAGTCTAGAGTGTGCCGTTTACCCTAGGAGGGGTGTAACTTTCACGGGTGCGACCCTTCTGCGAAAAGCGCTACCAGGGGCATTTTCGTAATTTAGAGGACTCAGGCGTAAACCATATAACATCTGAACGGAGGATTGGATTAAAATTTAGAGACCACCATTGAACTTAGAATGTGTTTTTTACCCTATGAGTGACTTAACTTCCACCTCGTTGAGAGTTTGGGTACCGACCTACTGGTGGGGGTTTAAGACTTAATTAATTTTAATTAAGTTTATCTACTTAAACACTTCTTACCCCCCTTTAATTCACCCTTATAATTCCATAGAGAAATACCTCTCAAAAAGATTCAAGCTTCCCCTCCTCTCCGGCAAGGCAGTGGTGGCTCCGGTGGACCGTTTGTGAAGCTACGGGCTACACCCAGCGAGGTAGGAGTTTGCGTTTTTAAATTTTGCATCTACTTCAAACTCAATTTTTTTGCATCGAAATGATGTCCAATCATCGATTCAAGCCCATATTTTTATAGGGATCGATTCAATCTTACCAACCATCCTTTCAGAACGAATATTTGAGTCTCGGGGTGTCCGAGGTGACCCCGGGAAGTTTTCCAGCCAAATTTTTGGGTTTTCTAGTGGTTCCAGGGTTTCTGACGGCTCCGCGCGGTGTTCCGGAGGGCGATGATAGCGGCATGTCGACTCCCAGGCAGTGAAATGGTGGTTCCTTGGTTGCAGAGGTGTGGCTCCCAGGCGGCGGTTCTGCGGGCATCTACAGTGGACAGGCGGGGCGCGACGGAGGTCGCTGATGCGGGGCGTGATGGGGGTCGCGGCACGCGACCTCGAGCGGGAGACCGAGACCCACCTTTGGCGGGTCTCCGTGTGAGACAAAGACCGGACACGAGGGCTGGTCGGCATGGGTAGACCGTGGGGTAGTGGCCGGGCCACGCTGAAGGGCCGCGGGCTGGGCCGGCCAGCGCGGGCCGGCCCAGGCCGGGTGGGCCGGGTGGATTGGGCCGGTCCAGCCCTAAGGGGTTCGCTTCCTTGTCTTCAGACACCCATAACTTTCACTACGGGTGTCGGTTTTGCATTCTGTTTGTGGTAGTGCGATCCTTGGATTGAGGAAGAGTTTTTGAGATGGTTTCAGGGATTTTTAAATTCTCGGTATGTGAGCTCAGTGGCACAACACGCTCGTTAAGTACCTCGCCAGGATTCTTCTTTCGGATGACGCGAACACATCTGGAGTCTGTTTAAGGTGCCGTCAATGGAGTTGTGACCCTGGAATTGAGATGAAGTGGTCCAGGGTGGTTTCAGGCATTGAATCTGTAGTTGAGGTATGGGCCCCACGGGCCGTCTTTTTAACTGTGAGCAGCGTTTTGTGACTTTTTTAATCAGACGTCCGTTCGAGGCAAATGAGTAGTCGTTTCGGCATGTTTTTCCGAGAGAATCGTGATGGCACAGTTCGCCCGACCTCTTTCAGGACCGAGGTGTGGGCCCCATGAGACATCGTATGGGTATAAAGCGGTGTTGAATAACTTTTTGTCAGGAGTCCTTTTCAAGAAAGTAAATAATCTATCTCATGTGTTTTTCCATGAGGATTGCAACGGTGTAATCGGTTTGGGTGTGCAGAGCCTCTTTCGAGATCTCATTAAATGTGGAAACATGAAAGGGTGTTGGTTGGAGGTTCTTTTGATGCACTCCGAACCAACACATGATAGCGATGTTAGTGACACCCAGAGATGGTTTGGGAAGTGCAGAGTTATCAGACCAGTTCAGGGTTTACCCTTCAGCGGGGCTGGGCAGTGGGTTACCCATTGACCTTAGGGTTTACCCTCCAGCAGGGGCTGGGCAGTGGGTTACCTGTTGAATTTAGGGTTTACCCTCCAGCGGGGCTGGGTAGTGGGTTACTCGATGACCTCTTGGGATTTACCCTCCAGCTGGGCTGGGCAGTGGGTTAACCAACGACTTCTTTCAGACTCATCCCTTTCTATTTGGCTAGTCAGTGACTTCTCTCCATGATTACCGGAGCGGGACCCTTGGTTGTATGGTTTAGTGATGAGATAGCTTTGGCATGCGGGACATTCGGGCATCAGTGAAGGATATCCTTAGAACTGTTGGTGACTTTTCCTGGGCTGAGCTTGGAGATAGAGATCCCCTTACACACTCATTCATGTTTCTTGTTGAGCATATATATATGTATACATCCTAATTTTGTTCCCACTCCTTGGGTTCAGTTACTCTACTTCTAGGAGGGGCGAAGACACGCGGGGTATGCCACGTGCTTTCTGTGTCTAGATCCTCTTGGTTGGGATGAGTCTACTTCATTTCTTTTGTTGGGTTGAGCTGCACTCTATTTATTGTACTCTTACACTGTTCTTTGTTCTGTCCACTTCTCACCATTTTAGTACCTCCTTTGTTTCTCCCTCGAGCTTTCGTGGAATCCTACTGAGTATCTTTATACTCACCCCTACTTGGGCTTTGCCCGCACTTGGTGTGCCCTTGCAGACGACATATAGGTTGATCGAGACTACGAAGGAGCATAGAGGACATAGAATCTTGGGCTGTGTTCAGTGGTCGTATTAGGAATTTCAGGTGTGAGACTCACCAGCTGTTTACTTTTGTTTACCTGTTGCCGGGTTGTGGCACCTTTCGGGTTGGGCGTGTGTTTTTCCCTTTTTCTTTTCAATTATCTTGTCAGTACTTTTCAGCACTTTACTTTTTTTATTTAGAATTTGATGCATGACTGTGGTTAGGTTATAGTTGTTCATTCTTTGGTTTTCTTTTTACTCTACACTTCTGCATTGAGTGGGCTGTGTGTATAGGTATTTAGGTAAAGGCCTCCCCGATATTGTTACTCCTTCGACGCTTGTCACCAGCCCCAGGACTATGGAGGCGGGCTTGGGGTAGTTGCGGCTCGAGACTGGCAGGGTCAGGTCATGAAAGATATCCTGATTAAAGTTCAAACTTGAAGAACCATCGTGACCATCTTAATTGATCGAAGAGTTCATTGAACCTTGGCAGTGGATAATTGTTCTTTACAATCACCTGGTTCAAGCACTGGTAAACTACACAAAACCTCAAGCACCCATCTACCTTTTTGGAAAATAAAACTAGGGATGGCTAAGGTAAAACACTAGGTCTCATGAACCCCTTCCTATGAAAATACTCTAGCTACACCCTCAGATTGAGAATATCTACAAGATCTATTAAATATGCCAGTGTTGATATCAGTTTTGTCCTGGGTTATAAATCAATACAAAAGTCGATCTCCCGGTGGAGAGGTAATCCTAGAACATCTTATGGAAATACATCCTCGTACTCTGCCACTATTGATAAGAACTAAAATCTCACAACATCTGCTACTCTGAGGGTAAGGCTATCCAACTCAGGAGTGATCAACTACACCCTCCTATGCATGAGCCTATCCTATGATTCCTGGGTTTCCTTTTCACCAACTAAGGAAAACCTCGTCCCATCACTGCGGACGCACCAAACCCTTCACCTAAAATAGGCAATATGTGCATGGACTGAAGATATCTAATCCATACTAAGAATGAAATCATAAGGCCTCAATGCCTCCACAAGTAGGTTCCAACTGGAACTCTCACCTACAAGGGTAAGACCACACTATGAGTAAAGGTGTGTGATCATCGAGTCTCCTCCCATAGGTGTCTCCAAGCCTAAGGATTGAGTCAACAGTTCTACAAGAATCTCAAGGTCTTGTACAAGGTATGTGGAGAGGAAAGAATGACTGGTACTTGTCTCTATAAGTACAATAGCTAAGGTAGAAAAGACATAGATTGTACGTCATATCATCCCTAGAGTCCCTGGGTCACATGCCTCGACTACATGTAGCTACCTCTCCCCTATCTTCCAACTCCCTAAGATTGGTGTGGAACTCCTCAGGGTGGTGGTGGTAGTATGTCAAAACTTTTACCACCATATTTAGCTCTCCCTAATACTCTATCACATTAGTTTCTTGGAGGATCTACCTGCTTCACTCGTTGCCTCTACCTTAGTGGTCCATCCACCACTTCCCTGTCAGCAGCTCAATGGGTTGGACAATCTCTAGAGATATTTCCTCTACCATTTAATTATAGAATCACCTCTCCCTAGGCTGACTGGATCTATATTGAGAGGCATGGACTACAGATCCCATGTCTTGGGACCTCTTGTGATGTCTCATACATCCTGATCCTCGTGTCTGACGTCAACTCCCCACTACCGAGGTCCATGCACCTGTCTACTTGCTGCTGACTGTTGCTGGCTGTGTCTGCTTATCTAAGAAGATCTTGAACACCAAATCTCACTTGATCACTCCATTATAAGTCATTATTCAAATAGGTATGACATTGTATTGGATATTCCATCATATACCTTGCTCGAAGGTACGATCCCTAAAGTACTGATCCTTGACCATATCCATCAAGTACTTGGAGTGGTTGGTGAACCTTGATGAATAGTAATCCACCATCATACTTCCCTATTGGAGCTGAAGAAGATCCTGTATATGCACATTTCTCAGCATAAATGGAGATAACTCCTCTCTAAAGAGACACATGAACTCCATCCACAAAAGATTCGCCTCGTCATGAGTCTATGTGGTCAAACTTCACCATCGCCCAGCCGAACCCTAAAGAAGGATCATCACTATGATCAGAATCTGGTTCGATAGTGTCTTCACTAGATAGAAAACTCTTATCACCACCTCAATCTAGTCCTCAGGCTCCTGAGGGTCGGGATCTCCATGGAACCTGAGGGTTCTCTATTTCTAAAACTCATGGAGCCCGCTCAGCCTGCGCTCCTCATCAACTGGTACTACAAATACCATGTGCTGCTTCACTAGTGGTGGTATATCCTGTGCACCACCTGGAGGTGATTCTTGGGGAACTAGCCCCTATATCGAAGCCTCATCACTGAGGGGGTCATCCTCATGATCAAGCTACTGAATCCTAGATGGCATGCATCGTAGAGGAATCCTGTAAGAAAACAAGATGTACCATGGTCAATGAGTATATCTGTATAGTTTACTCAAGAAGGACATGGAAACCACAACCCATTCCTATATGATTAATGTACCATTTTTTGTTTCCCTGTAACTAGTGTTCTCATGTACTAGGTTGAAAAGTAGTTTATCAGAGTCCTGATGTATGGATACGTCGGCCACCCACACCAACACTGGAGTCGCTGGCTTGAAATATGAACGCATAACACTTTACACTATTTCCCCAAACCAATCTCACAGAGACTCGGTCCTAAGGTAGAACTAAACACCTCTAATAACACTCTATCACAACCCATCCTAGTGGGGCACATGCCGTGACTCCCCAATCCCGCCCCCAATAGGCTAGGGGCTGGTGACTATCACCGTGTAGGCATCTCACAAACATGGTAGGCATTTCCTAAGTACCTATACACACACAAAAACACATATCCAAGCTCAAAAATGATGAAATGTAAGAAAACCACTAAGGAAAAAAATTCACGCATACTGCTAAAACCAACCAAAAAAGTACAATATGGATGCAAAGTGCAGTAAAGTAAACTGGACTGGAATACAAGCCCAGAAAAAGAAAGAGTATGCAAACTACAAAGTCCAAACTATAAACAAGATAGGTACTGGGACTTCTACTCAAATATGTAGGAACGCCTCGGCCAGTATGGAACTCACAAATCTCTATCCGATCCTCGACTTCCATGGAATCTGTCAAAAGGTGACTCGTCTCCACAAGACATGACACATGCGGGCAAAGCCCGTACATGGGTGAATATAAAAATACCTAGTAGGACACCTCAAAACCCAAAATAAATACAAAAAGTAAAGGTATAATCACCTCTACATAGTATACGTCTACAGTACATATAACAAGAACATATCTAGATATACTCAAAACCCATAACTGTGGTCTAGAGGTAAGTCGCAATGATTGCATACCCATGCTATTGATTTAGTCAGAATATTCCACAAAGCACTCATTTGGGAGAACTCACTCATGAGTCTGATATCCCTGATGATGTATGTCTAAGAATTACTATTCATTGGGATCCACCATGATAGAGAAATACACTGATAGATCTAAAGAGAGAATATGATACACTCGCTCTGGGAGAACCAACTCCACGAGTGGGGAAGATCACAATACATGAATGAAAATCACTACCAAGGCCATGGCGTATACCATGATTCATCCAAATTCATCTACTAAGTAGATAACCAACATATTGTAGGATTGGTTGCTTTGATAACTCAACTCTACCTAGGGAACAATAATGGATAGAAGATCCTGCTCCAGGCCTCTTTGAGGGGACTCCCGACTATATTCATAAAGTCCTACTGAAGGGGGTCATACTCCTGTGGATAGGAAACAATACCAACCGAACTTCAAGGGAAATATAAATGGGCACCAAACCAAATTAAAATTGTCTAAGATACGGTGGAAAAAGAGATCAAGCCATGTATAAAAGAGTAAATTGTGTGTAGAAGGGTCACACACTGTGTCCCTTAACCCTCGGTACTGCCCATTTACAACAACCCGAGTCAGAAGAACATGTTATGTGGAAAAAATATACACAATGTGTAGAGATCACACACCATGTACTACTATCTGAGGTCTACCCCATATATGTTTTCTATGTTCTAGTACATGGATTCAACCCATGTTCATCTACCCTTGTATTAGTACACGTGGTAGCATGTGTAATCGGCTTGGGTCTGGCTGTGTGGTGGAGTACATGCCGTGTACTCCACCCCAAGTCTGTGTATCCTCCTAGATACATGTCTAGCCTCAAGGAAGGGTTCACATGCCGTGTGATAGTTACCACACATTGTGTGACACTCTCTTGTTTCCCAAAACCCTAGCCACCACTAAGCAGGGTCCACACACCATGTGTTCTGAAACACACGTCATGTTCATCAGGATTTTTCAGAACGGTCGTTCTTCCTCCTTTCCTCAGCTAATTCTCTAGTGTTCGATCAGATGATCCATTTTCGTCGAAACTGAAGATCTGTGGTCATCTTTCCATGGTAACACTGAATCTGTAAGTTTTGGGCCTTCGATCGGCTCCGAAAACCCATTCCGATCATCTTCATGAAAGTCACTCAAAGAAATGTATCTCCTAAAACCCTTTGATCCATATTCAACCTTCTTCATCTTACTTATGATAGGTCTTCAAAAGTTTGGATATCTAATTTTGGATTGTTGCGCCAAGAAATAGAGGTACAATGATTATCTATTCATTATCCTGTGATGAACATGAAGAACATGAAGAACATAGGGGAGAAAATCACAATTGAAAAACCCAAAGAACGAACCTAAAATATTGTTCATTCCAGCATTGATTAATTCCATTAAAATAATCAAGATAACAATCAAGAATAATCATATTTATAATCATCCCCAAATTCCATCAATTAAAACCCTCCCGCAAGAATGATCAAACCGTGGGTCAACCTGTTCGTGGGTTGATCCGTGTTCATCATTTAATTGAATAACAAGGAAAATAATGAATTTAAAAAACATTCCCTACCTTAGGGTTGGATCATTATCTGAATAAGATCGATCATTGCACCGCTTATATTGGCGAGATCCATCAAAGAGGCTTTCATCGATCACTGATCGAAGCTCCGTCATCATTTTCCATCGAGAGAATTCTTTAGGTTCTCTATCGATCCTCAAAGAAGTTCTCTAGGGTCCTGAGCCTAAAACAGGGCTCCTTATCATTTAAAACAATAAAACAAGCCACTGCGTCACCGTATCTTTAAAATAAAATAAATCCTTAATTTATTTTATTTCTTTAAAACGTCCAAAAATTAAATTTCACAGTCGACCCATGCCGTCTAATGTTATGCCTCACCTAGGGTAAATTCACTGCTCTGAATGCAATGATACCCTTAGATTTAGGATCCAGGAACCTATTTAGAATTTATTATACTTTTCAAGAAAATATCCTGTGTGTTCTATTTAATATACTTAACATATTTCAGACATTTATTCTGGGCACACCGGGCCTCGAAATCGCATGTCATCCTAGTGCCTGGTCTTGAATTAATTCCATATAATATTTAAAAATAATAATGGAAAATCTATAAAATTACAATATCTATTGATAAATATTATTTGAGGTGTGTGGAAAATAATATAGCAATGTCAACACAACATCCTTGAGTTGTGCCCTGATAAGCCGATGAAGACCATGCTTTGAAGGTGGTGGACCCTGATCCATTAGTATTACCTCCTATAATGCCACTGGAGGCACCTCATGTTCTTCCTCTACTGGGTTCCGATGCTCAGTTTCAAGAGTGCTTCTTATACTCCATGCAGTCTATACAAGGATCTCCATGACCTACCCATACTATGATAGAGTTGACATGATAATTTGAATAGTAACATCCTCCCACATTCTCGGGGGATGGTGGTCCTCTGGATTTAGAATATTGGCTAGAGTCCATGATATCCATATTTGAGTATTTGGATATGCATCCAGAGTGGAGGGTCAATCTCACCACCTATATGCTTCATGACTCTACTAATCATTGGTGCGATGCCATCTCTCGAGCTGATCATCATCAAGGTTTGGTCTGGGCATACTTCCAGGCATCCTTTAATGATTTATTATTTCCATAGATACTGAGAGAGGACTATAATAGGGAGTTTATGCACCTAAAACAAAGTTTTATGTCTATGATGGAGTATACATATTGTTTTACCAAGCTTTAGCATTTTTCACCGACATTGACCGGTGACGAGTTGACGGTTATGAGACAATTTAAGGATGGACTTTCATACACCATATGACGACAGATCAAGTCTTTAGGTTGAACACCATATCAAAGATTGTGAACCAGACCCTCATCATTGAGCAGAACCTGAGGTAAGTTGGCAGTACGAGTAAGGGTGGTTCAACTTTGATATAGGGAGATAGTTCCTCTAGTGGTAGGAAACGTTGCTTTGAGTCTACACACATTAGCAATGAAAGTCAGATGGTGCACATTGAAAGTTATGCGATGTGTCACCAGTATGGTCGGGTAAGCCATAATATGCCCCAATGTACAAGGGACCCAATTGAGTGTCTATCTAGAGACATAATGAGTCATCTTTATCATTTCTTCCAAACTTTCCCTCCATCTCCTAGTGAGAATGAATTTTCACTAACTCCAAATTCAGGTACAGGACCAGTATCCCCACGTCAGGTAGGGAGATAGTCTACTACCAGATGATTAGGATGAGGAGGTGGATGTGACTGAGGTATTTAGACTTCATAGGTATAATGCCAACATATCGGACCTACTCAGGTTAGACAGGTTAGGTCTCAGGGCCATAGAGTTGGACATATCTATGCAGTGCATCCTACTCCCGAGGAGAAGATTCCATGGTCCTTCTATAGTTCGAGGTACTATTCTAGTAGCCTCTACTTTAGTTTATACCCTATTTTATATAGGATCTTCACAATCCTTTTTATCTACAATAATTATGGAGATCCTTGAGCTAGAAATGGAGTACTTTGGTGGTGTTATGACCTAATATTATCCTCTGGGGGTGAGATCAGAGAGTATACACCTGTGCATGGATTTCCCTCTTGAGGTGGGTGGATATATCTTCCTATGGAACATTTTTTTCCTCAAGAGGACATGATTTTATGTCATTCTAAGGATGGGTTGGTTGGTTCCATTTCATGACTATATTGATTTTTATCATTATAGGGTGTCTTTTACATCACTTGATGGAAATAATTATGTTCATAAAGGAAAATGGGATGTCTAGGAAAGTCGAGATGGACCAAAACATCGTAGTTTGGGTGGAGTGATATCCCAAACGTCTATTCTCTTTATAGGTGATTAGGGGATGCGATGTTCAGAATTCCCTCATGTGGTGGATAGTTTCAGGGATGTTTTCCTTGAAGAATTCTATGGATTAACACCTGTGAGAGAGGTGTTGTTCACCATTAAGATAGTTCTAGGAGTGGAACAAGTTTCCATTCCTTCTTATAGGATGACACCTATCGAGCTCCAAGAACTCAAAAAGCTGTTAGAGGACTTGGAGGTAAGAGTTTTATATGACCCAATACTTATCCTTGGGGTTCACCTATCATTTTTACTAATTATGTGTAGATTACCATTTATTGAACTAGATTATGGTAAAGAGTTGGTATCCACTACCTTGTATAGAATACCTCTTCAACCAACTATGAGGAGCAATTATTTTCTCTAATATCTGAGGCTGGGTTACCATCAGGTGTGTGTGAGACCATCATACATACACGTATGACATTCTAGAGTAGATATGGCTTGTACAAGTATCTGGTTATGCTGTTTTACCTTAAAAACACACTATAAGTTTTTATACCTCTAATGAATGAGGTTTTATATTTATATATATATTCATTTGTGGTGGTATTTGTGGATTACATCTCGGCATATTTATGCACAAGACATGACCATGCCAAACATATTGAGACTGTGTTGAATATACTAAGAGAGAATCAACTATATGATAATCTCACTAAATTCAACTTTTGGATCAATAAGGTTCAATTTTTAGGTCACCTCATCTTTGAGTCATGAGTGTTTGTTGAACCAGTGGATGTGAGTGCTGTAGTTTCTTGGGAATAACCCTAGAATGTCTTTGGAATGCAAAGTTTCTTGTGGATAAGTAGATATTACTGGAATTTATTTCAGGACTCTTCATGCCTTGAAGTGCCTTTGAGGGAATTGAATAAGAAGGGTGTGAAGTTATTATGATCTAAAGCCTACGAAGTGTCCTTTTAGGATTTGAAATGGAGAATGACTTTAACACTGATCCGGATTCTTCCAGAGACGAGAAGAAGCTGTACAATTTATTTTGATGCCTTAAGAATCATTCTAGATGTAGTTCTGATGTAGGGAGATCAAGTTGTGATGTATGGGTCCCTCTAGTTTAGTCCTCATGAGTGAAATTACCCCACACAAAACCTCGAGTTGGAAGTTATGGTTTATGCCTTATGCTATTGGAGGTACTATCTATTGGGAGAACAAATCGTTGTTTACATAGACCATAAAAGTATCAAGTACATTTCCACACAACATGACTTAAATCTCAGGAAGTGTTAGTGGGTAGAGTAACTTTTTTCATTTGAATTTGAATTTACTTATACACCCAGAAAGGGAAATGAAATACATAACACATTGAGCCGTAATACTCAGATACAATCCACCTAAGAGGCCAATAGTGAGTGGTAGTTGATGACCCATTTTTTCTGAGATGTACTTAGAGGTTCAAGAATATCACAGGATACCTGTTTTTTCAGCTTTGGAAATGATGTCTTCCCTTCTGGAATGAGTAAGGATGAGACAGATCCCAAAATCCAAGGAATGTTTCCTAAGGGGGAGTGTCTCAGGTGAGGATCCACCACCAAGTTGGTTTATTTTTAATAATGAGATCCTATACATCCATGTACATATATGGGTTCATTAAGACATACAAGAAGAATTGATATGAGAATCTCATGCCTTTATTTGGGAAGTACACCTAGGTCTCACTAATATGTATTGAGGCATACATCATTATTTTTGGTGGCTGGGTATGAAGAGGTGAATTGAAGGTTTTATCAAATGATGTTCCACCAGTCAGGAGGTAAAGGAAGATAACTAGTGGACTACAAGACTTATATAGCCTTTGTACATTTCAAAGTTGAAATGAGATGAAATCACTATGAATTTTTCTATGGGGTTTCCAAGATACCCTCGAGGTAGTGACACAATATGGGTGATCATCAATAGGTTAAAAAAATTCACATAATTATTACTTATCCGAGACACCTTCTTAGTTGATGAGCTCAAGAGGCTTTATATTTGAGAGATTGTATATCTTCATGGCATTCCCCATTATATCATGTCAAATCGAGATTCCCATTTTACATGATGGTTCTGGAAGGGGTTAAAGAAATCACTGGGTTCACAGGTACTTCTGAGTACAATAAACTACCCTCAGAATGATAGTAAATTTGAGCGTATGATATGAGTGTTAGAGGAAATTCTATGGGCATGTGTCCTAGATTTTTTAGGTTCTTGGGAGAAACATATACCTATTTCTGAGTTTTTCTACAATAATAGATTTCAGAGTACTATATAGACGGATCGTTATGAGGCTCTATATGATAGGTCATTCCATTCAACCATGTGTTGGTTAGAGGAATGTGAGGCAGTATACTAGGACCTCATCTCATTCAAGATACTTTAGATAAGGTTCAACTGATTCAGAAGCATATGGATACAACTAAGTCCAAGAATAAGTCTTATATAGATCGTTTCCCCTGATCTCTGGAGTTTGGGGTGTTACATCAATTCTTTCTCTAAGTTTCACCTATATTGGGTCATAGACAAATTCAGAGATAGGGTAAGCTATCAACTTGTTATGTCAGGCCATTTGAGATATTGGAGAGAGTTGGATGATAGTATATTGGTTGGATTTACCTTATAGGTAATGATTCATGCATGACATCTTCCATGTATCAAATCATCATTGTTATTACTCCAAACCATCTCATTTGTTTGATCCTGAGGATATAGATCTAGGGAAAGATGTGTCCCTTGAGGAGCCTTCACTATGCATCATTGATCAGAGAATGAAGGTTCTATGAGGCTGGTCAGTTTCTATGGTCTAGGTGCTATGATATCATGATCGTGTGTTGGACAAGACCTGGGAGAGAGATGCCAATGTACACTTTTAATGGCTGGAAATTTTATCAGATGATGTTTTACCACCCTCATAAGGGAAACATAGGGATGAGTTATTTTAAGGAGGGGATGTTGTAAGGTACCAACTTTTTAGAGAGGTATAAATTCCTTTAAATTCAGTTGAACCTTTTTTAAGTCTTCTTTTTTTCTTAAGATCAATAATTGTGAATTGAGTCTGATTGATTGTTTTTTGGAAAGGAAGGTAGAAGAGATTTATATCTTGGTTGTAAAACTAATTCATAAAGTGAATTAAATTCATGACACAAATTTCTCTAGAAAGACTCCATGAGTTTTTATAGGGAGTAAATTCGATAGACACCATGAATCCTATTCAAGATGTGAAATGGTTTTCCCTAGTAGGAAAAGGAAACTAGAGGAATTCATGATGTGAATTCCTTTTATTCCATGAATTTTTCACAACCTATTTTTTTAAAAAGGGATAGGACCCCTTTCTTTTGTTATCACCACCTCTCCTTCCACACAGCAGGAACACACGTGAGCTCCTCCTTGTATTCTTCCTATGTTCCTTTGTTTATCCTCCATACAGAATCTGATCAAGCCACTATTCATTGTGTTGGTTATTCACCAGTAATAGATTTGGTATTCTTTATTATTTTCTTGGTTTCTCTCATCCTCTTCAATTATATTTTTGGTGTGAGCTAATATACTATATTTTCAAGGTATTTTTCAATTTTGACAATTTCTTCCACTTTACCTTGATTCAAATGCCAAAAGTAGAGAAGGGATCTTCTATCAACCTAAGATAGGTGGTCTAGTTATTTTCCCTAAAGTCTCATTGTATTTATCATGTACCATTCTTCCATATTCCAAACTCCTCTGAAAACACCTCATAAAATTATTCTAAGTTAAATTTAACGATAAACCCATGTTTAATGTAGTCTTAGCACCCCAAAAATAAATGTTGTAGAGTGGCCACCCCAACGCAATCCACCCTGATGGTTGTGACTTACTTAAGGGCCTATAATCCTTATTCATTGGATTGAATTAAACCACCAATGGAGGTATGTGAAATTCCACTTATAATGATAATACTACTTTTCTTAAATGGTATGAGTTTTTGTGCTAGCTAAAACTATAATCTTACATCAAGATGAGGGAGATATAAGGATCCCAACTTATGTATTCCTTGGATGGGCTCTTTGAGTTTTATAAATTAGAATTTGTAAATGAATATCAATATGATAGGAGAAATACTTGGTTTCTTTTATAGAATACCTTGGATGGGATCACTGGGTGGATGCCTTATGTACTTTACCCTTGAGCGATACCTGGTTCCCAAGTGGATTAACTTGGATGGTCTCAATGGGAAATGTTTCTATACCATTCCATGAGAGATACTTGATTACTTATGTGGAATACCATGGACGATCTCAAAGGGTTATGCCTTTAGGCCATGCTCAGAGTGATACTTTAGTTATAATTATAGATCTCCTAGGATGAACTCTTATGGTGATGGATATTTATAGTGATCATGGAGCGATACTTGGGTTCCTCCTTATAAATCACCTTGGATGGGATTAGGATGAATCTTTATTAATAACTGAGGATGTATTTTTCTATGTTCAAGTATACACCCACTAGTCCAAAGAACATGTTTGTGTTCCGTCCATGTTTACACCTGACTTCTAACGACTTAGTTATGTTTTCTATGCATGTATGCCATCATACTTATAATGTTTATATATATATATATATATTCACATTAACTTATATAATATATATGTATAGTTTGAATTTAGTTTAGAGATGTCTGGATTATTCCAAATATGGTAGTATCGATAGGGTATCTCATGAGGAAACTAGATCGATGTGTTTTACTTATTTATTTATCTAACTACACACTAGTCATTTTATATTCACAAATTGGATAGTTCTAGACACCATTGGTGGTGGTCTACTGAGTATATCTCACACCCTATTTATGCCACCTATGGTACCCAAATTGACTTCATGATTATAAGGATTGAAAAATGGAAGATCCCGAATTCCAATGTTTGATTTTCAGTACTAGGATGAAGTATGGGAGAAGAGGACCGAGCTTATGCTCGTGATGCTAGTGGAGGCATCTTTTGGAATTTCTGTCTTTTTATTTATCATGTTGTATATGCCTATACCCCCGAATATCATGTACTTACCTTTTTGTATAAGATCATGGCATGATCATAATTTTTGTATCTGGTATTGATTTAACTTCTACCAGTTTGTTATCTGGATGATTATTTATTCTGATGCTGGTTATTTATTTCTGTTTCTGCTTATTATTATTATTATTATCATTTTTATTATTCATGGTGTTACACTCTGATCAAGAGGGTATAATATCCCCATATACACCCCTAAGTCTCTCTCTACTAGTCTGCAACCTATGATGTATAAGGAGACACGCTTGAGGTCATGTGGCCAATCGGTTTAGGAAACTACTTAGTGGATTCCAGGCTGGGATGCTACAAAAGTCATTTCACAACACACCATATCTCATATTCAACATAGTAGGGTGTCACAAACATGAAGGATATCAACCTATTTTTTCATCCTACCATGCACAACCCCATCATATAATATCATCTCATTCAATACCTCACTGGGACTGCCTATGAACCTATCTCATACCCTCATCTTAATACATTATAGGGCCTGCCAGTGCACCTGTACCTACTCATCCATAACCCATAGGGTCTTCCAGCACATCCTTTACCTATCATCACAATAATAACCCATAGGGTATGCCCATACATTACACACTATGGTAGTATGATCTTACCTTCCTTGAGAAATCACAACCTGTTCTACACCTGGAAGTTAGATTAGAGAAGACGGAGAATTAATTCATCCCTTCTCTTTCCAACCTGAATATTAGGGGAAAACACATGGTAACTAAATCTTGTTGGAGGATATTAAGGGAATTTTACTCGAGTGGTGTGTGTTTAGAACTCACAAGGAAATACATTATATATATACATACAATAAAAAAGCTCAACCTAAAGGAGTTCACTCCAACCTACACTACCACATCTCACAAACATCACAACACTACCACCGCCACATGTTACCATTGCTACCAACTATAACACCAAAACTATCCCCACATCCCATGAAAAAACCACAAAAAACATGTGTAATTTATGATTAATCATACCATTATTCCATTTCCAAATTAACCATTCACCAACTAGTTCAAATTAATTAATCTCTTCGATTAAATATTTAATGAAAAACCAATTCCATCCAACACCCTCATTAATTTAAATCCATTAACCATTAATTCTAAGCATCGATATTTCATTATTAGCCATGAATTTTTTTAATTCCAACCATCACCATTTTAAGTTCATCATTACCACCAATATTCCATACTATCGTGTCACTACAAAATAATCCCACATCAACCAACCAAGTCATCACCCAGAATAACCCACTAATTCTTTAGAAAAACCCATATTTCTAATAAATTTTATTACATGATTTTTAACAAAAAGATACAGATAATACCATAAAAGAAATTTAGAGGCCTAGTATATTTGATAAATTATATACATAAACTTATAACTTAAAAAATACATCATCATTTTTTAAAACTCCATAATGTGCTTCTAATTTGCTTCGAACTCTTTATACTATGTAGGATAACATTAATACATACAAAGGAATAAGTGAGATAAAAATCCACTTAAGATAATAATAAATAAATTTAATGATGATAAATAATAAACTTGATTCAAGAGGAATAAAAAAATGGGGAACAAATCATATATACTAACATAGAGGCATGACATGAAAATATGATGTCATAAAATAATGATATCATAAGAATTCAGTGAAAAAATAAAAAATGAAATCATATAATAAGTCTAGGATAACCACCAAGGAAGAAAAACATAGTCTTATTAAGCTAACCAACCATACACCATACATGATATATCATGAGATGGAAATATTACCCAATGTATTAGAGTTCTATTCACCCACACCCTTCAATTTTTCTAACATTATGTGTACCACATTGATCATATAACACAAGAATGTATTTAATAATTTTAATCCCATGATTAAGGAAATTAAGTTTCATACATGAGTTTCCCTATTCAATGAAGTATTGTTACATATAAGTGAATATCCTTGAATAAAAATAGGATTGGGTATTCACAACACTAAATTCTGGCATGGAAAATCATGAGATAATTTCATCAAAATAATAGGTGTACATAAAAGTTTATGGGAGTGATTAATTAGAGATGAAAGTGGTTTATAATTATTTTGGAATATATAGATAGTAAATTAATTCTTATGAACACAATCCATTATGTATAATTGGGAATCAAAAGACATAGAAGAATAAAAGTTCTTGAATAGAAAATAAGATAGAGAGAAACCCTTATCCTGAGTGGTTATTTCTTAAATATTGATAGTAACTCCTTAAAACCTTATAAACTCCTTGGGAGAGATCTAGTGAGATAATATGAGATTAAATTCATGATTAAATTCTTTATACTGAAGATTAATGGGAGAATGGGTGTGTATTTATATCAAATGAGGGAGGATTGTTTATTAATGTCTAAACATAGGCCTTGTACACCTTGTTAATAAAAAATAAAAAACCTTTGGACTTCCCAGGTTTCTTCCCAAAGAGGAGTGGTTTTTAATATTTTATTAGTTTAAGAACCAAATTAATTAACAAAATATCATTCATGATGTTTAGGTGATTCATGTTCATAATTAATTGTTTTTAAAATCTTAAAATATATTATAGGTTTCATAAGATTCATTATAGGTTTTTATGATTAATCTTATTACTTTTAAAACACAATATTTAAATATAAAAACCCTTAGTCAAGAATTACTCTGTAATTTATTACATCACATTTTAGCCTAGTATGATATCATAATACATAACATATTTCTATACTCTATTTTATTATTAGCCAAAAATTAGACTCACATATAAAATTATGAAACATTCATCATTAGCTACTTTAATCATTCTAATTTCAAAAATGAAATTTGTTTTATCAAAATTATTTTCTAAATATGATAATTTCCTCTTAAATAAAAATCCTTATTTATTGAAAAATACTACTTTTTACATCCCAAACAACATTCTAATCCTTATAAAACTTACATGGGACTTGATTAAATTATAATATCATTCATATTTAAATAAATAATGTTTTATAACTCAATTTTATGGAAATAAAATTTATTTAAAATTCATGAATTTATCACAAAAGAGTGTTTTAATTGAAATAATATATATTTTCCAAAAAAATAAAATTTTGGTTTATTTGTATCAAAATATATTTTTTAAAAAATTCATTATACACTCAAGAATATATAGAATAATAATGAGAAAGATATCAACATAAAAATTATCTTATTTTTATAAATAAAATTTTCGTATTCAGATTACTAGGGTCTAGATATATAACCCCTTATTACTCTAGTGTACACCCTATGGGTAAGGTGTGCGATGGTAGTAATTTATTGTAGTGGTTAAATGAACATAGTTTGGGTGGTTATATCTATAAGATTAAAGTTCTCTCGTAAATGGTTCCGCTCAAGTTTCAGTTGTTGAATCTCAGCTCAGGATTGGTCAAGGGAGAAGCCTAGTGATACCATATCTCTTATAAGGTTTAATAGAAGAGCCTCATAAGGTACGATCCTACTATTTGAGATCATCACATCTTCCTTATACATCAATTATATTTTATTATAACCATAAATATATACTAATCTTAACAGTCTCTATGTAACGACTATATTACTAACTATCATTTCCCTTAATGAACTTTATAAACAATATTCATACTACGACTATATCTAATGAAGGTCTAAAAATAATAATTATATATAGTGCATGTGTTTTATATAAATACATTACTTAATTAGATATATATTCATTCTGAAGGAAATTTATTTTATAAAAGTCTATTATGTTACATTATTCCCCCATTTATAAATTTCTACCTTGAAATTTTATTTCATACCTTAAAACCGAAGAGGGTACTTTTTTCTCATCGCTTCTTTTGATTAAGATATTTCTACCTCAAAATTTTGGTTTTACCATTGTAATTTGACATAGTGATTTATCTTTCTTCATAGAACTTTGTCTCTATGATATAATATTTTCACTTACTTCTCTTTGTAAGAAAGATCATTCCCCAATAGAATAACCTTGGGATTTATTATATGTGAGAGGTTTGGTATGTATTTTCTTAAGAGGGACACATGGAACATGTTGTTTACTTGATATAGGTAAGGTGGTAGTTATATTATCTAGGTCAAAACTTTGATGTGCTCAAAAATATCAAAGGGGGTGATGTATCTTGGACTAAGATTTCCCTTCTTCTAAAACTTCATGAATTTATTCCATGGTGATTTACAAAGGAACACCTTATCCCTGACCTCAAACTCTAGGTCTCATCAATGATTGTCTGCACAGATTTTCTAGTGATTTTTTGTGAATTTCATATGATGTTAAATGGTTTGAACCATTTATATCATGTCTTGGACAATATTTAAACCTATTATCTTCCCCTATCCAACTTCATACCAACATGTTGGAGTTTGAAACCTCTTCCCATATAAATCCCCATAAGGTTACATTTGAATGCTATAATGAAAAATTTTATTATATGATAACTATACTATGGGAAGGTGTTGATCATAAAATCCTTGGAAATTAAACATGATCTCAGTATACCCTCTATATTTTGAATGATTCTATCAGTCTAACCATCCATTTTAAGGTGATAAGTAGTATTAAAACTATACTATGTATCCTATAATTTCTGAAGTATTCTCCAAAACCTCTAGGTAAACCTTTGATCTTGATAAAATACAATGGAGAGTAGTACTCCATGTAGTCTTACCACTTCAATAATGTATATCTTGTTAATTAGACAAAATGGAAATACTCCTTGATAATAATGAAATGCGTTGACTTAGTAAGGTGATCGACTAATACTCAAATGACATTATGGACTTTATATGTATTTGGGATTACTAGGAAAAAATATATAGTTATGCTTTCCCATATCCATATAGGTATGGGACGTGATTTTATCATACTCTTAGACTTATGTTGTACATCCTTGACTTGTTATAATACCAAGCATTGAGATACAAATTCCACAATCTCCCTCTTCATGTTATCCCACAAAAAGTTTTTCCTTAGATATTTGTTTATCTTAGTGCTCCCTGGATGAATATAGAAGGATGATATTTTCAATTTTTTAAGATGTTTCCTCTTCAGTTATGGATTTTATGGGACATATATCTGAGTTCCAAACCATATAACCATACCATTAGCAAAGTTCAAAATATTCACCACATTTCTCTATAACTCCACATTATTTTTCTAGGCCTCCTTGATCTTCTCGAGAATGGATGGTTGAATAGTTATTTTAGTGAAGTAAGATGAAATTACTTTTATGATTACCATTTACATACTTTACATATCTAATAAGGTTTTATCTTTATCAATTCTCATCACAAATAAGGTTATAATATCCTTTCTACTCAAAGAATTTTCCCCTTCATTCACCTTCCAAGGATGGTATGGGTTGAACAGTCACAATCCTTGATTAAATCTAACCACCTCCATTAAAATATATTGATATCATTTTATATTAATATATACTTGAGGATCTTATGATACTTATATATATATATATCACACTTCTCCTTGAAGAGATAATGTTTCCAAATATTTAATGGGAAGATTACTGTAGCCAACTCTAGATCATGCGCTGGGTAGTTTGGCTCATGGATCTTTAATTGGAAGGAGGAATATACTATCACTTTATCATCTTACATGAGTACAAAACCCAAAACTTTCTTGGATTCATCACTATAGATAAAAAATACTTCCCCACTTGTGGGTAGTGTGAGTAAAGTAGTAGTGATTATCCTTTTTTTAACTCTTTAAAGCTTTCCTCCCATTCATTTTTCCAAACAAACTTCACTCCCTTCTGAGCTAACTTGGTTAGTATTCTTTATAATCATGAGATGTTTCTCAAAAATCAACAATAGTACCCAACTAATCCAAGTAAACTATATATTTTAGTTACTAAACTTCATCCAAGTCATTCCTCAATCACCTTTGTCTTTTAATGATTCATATATACCCCCTTACTAGTGATAACATGCCCCAAGAATGGTACTTTCTCCATAAAAAACTCATATTTACTATACTTAACATATAATTTCTCATTTCTCAAAGTCTTCAGCTTAGTATTCAAATACTCCCCGTGTTTCTCCTTTTTTAGAGTATATGAGAATATCATCTATAAATACTACCACAAATTTATCGATGTAATATATGAAGACTATATTCATCAGATCCATAAAGATTTATAGAGGATTAGTGAGTCCAAATGGCATTACTATGTATTCATAGTTTCCATATCTTGTATGAAAAGTAGTATTGAGAATATCCTCCTTCTTCACCTTTACTTAATAATATCCCAATTAAAGATCCACCTTAGAGAAATACTAGGATCAACATAGATGATCAAACTAGTCATCAATTTGTGAAAGGAGATATTTGTTCTTTATCATGATATTGTTTAGTTCATGATAAAAAATGAAAAGATGCATTGAACTATCCTTTTTCTTGATGAAGAGGACTGATGCACCCCATGGTGAAGCATTCAGGCATATAAACCCTTTATCAAAATTCTCTTATAGTTGATTATTTAGATCTCTATGTTTAATAGTGACCATTCTATATGTATTATTGGATATTTTCTGGGCTCCATGTATAATATTGTTTGAGAAATCAACCTCTCGTTTTAGAGGAAGACTAGAAAATTCTTCATAGAACACATCAGTATACTGTCATATAATAGGAATTTTATCAAGTATGATATTTCCCTTGGTCTTAATTGAGATAGATAAACTTGATCATTGGGAAATAATATCCATGATTGAGATGAGGATTTACAATTAGACTCATCATCCTCCTTATAGTTGTATTGGATCATAGGTTGATTTGGGGTACAAAAATTGATTTCCTTCTCCTGACTTTTTATGTTGTCTTTATACAAGGATAACCACTCCATGTCCAGAATAACATTGAATTATTCTAATGGGAGTATCAAAAGGTGTTTTGGGAAATTCAAACCTCAAATATTGATGAGGGGGAGTTTTAAACCTGGGATACAATAAGTGTTGGATTTGGTTCCCTAGAAACCAACTTATTTGTACTTTATGATAAAATTATATTCATTGGATGAATATTTATAAACTCTTTATCACATCATGATTTTTATTCTACATGACATAGTATGTGATAATGTCCTAAGAATAACTATCACACTAAAACTTCATAGAAGATCCCTAATATGATGAGAACTCAGAAGTGCCATAAAACAATTATTGAATATATATTCTATGGTCAGATGATATCATTTGAAGGGACACAAATGATATAGGATATCAGGGGTGGGGACTCATGAAACTTTGAGGCACCTTCTCACGGTGTGTTCCCATGGTAATATCTAGGAGGATATTATGAGAACAATACCCACCATTAGGAAATCTACATTCATAAGTGTTATTGGATGTTCCTATCTACGGATGTGTGTATTGGTCCTTAGAATTTAAGATTATTATTAAAGGGTATTATGACTCACTCAATTAGATGTATTGATGAAAATCGTGACAATAGATGTTCGTGGCGAGGTAGGATATGTTGGGTGCTTAATGAGTAATACTGCATTAATGAATAATATGAGAAATGATTTTTCACTTCCATGGAAGTAGATATCTCAGGCCCTTTGATGGAAATGATATAGCCTAAATAAATCCATGTCCATGGTGTTCTCTCAGTAAGTTCAATTCTGGGATTTCAAATAATGAAAAATAAAGCACATGGGTTGATGGTACTTGCATGCAACCCACTTGACTGGAGATATCGGGACAAAGGGATTATATTACACGGTAAGCATTCATATGAGGTGACATGTCATTGCAATATCAACTTCTTTCTCTTGGGTTCCTTGACCCATTGCTAGACAATAATCTTGGACTTTAGGAAATCCTGCCTAATGCCAATGAGAAAGAGGTCTAGAGTGTCACAAACTAAGTGTAGCCAATATCTTAGTTAAATAATTTATTTATTTAACAAGTTGAATAAATATTATTCCTGGTTGTGGTTTAATAATTATTCAAATATTCCTGACCACATTTATTTCATTACTTGTTATTCGAGAGAATATATTACGGATGAAATATTTATTTATCGGTGAAAAATGTAATTATATTTATTTAATAAATAAATAGTCATTATTCAAGGCCTGATAAATATTAAGTATCGGAGAACCAAGTTATCGGTTCGGTGAGAAATAATATTAAATATTATTTGGTTAAATAATATTTAAATATAACGTGCAAGTTAATTACATGTCATGGAAATAATATAATTTATATTATTATTTGACATGGGGTTTTCACATGGAATAATAAATTAAGTAACAACACCTGTGCTAATTATTTATTATTACCTGGGGAATTAAATTCGTTAAGCACTTGTCATGGAAATAATATCATTTCTATTATTATTTGACATGAGGTTTTTACATGGAATAATAAATTAAGTAACGAAACCTATGCTAATTATTTATTATTACCCAGTGAATTAAATTCTCTGTTATATTATTATTATCTATATAATACAAGGGGTCATTCCACTGGCTAATCAATCGTTGTATGCACAACATCCTTGGAGAAAATCTCTCGAGCCTAGAGAGCTCTTCCCTCTCTAAGAACGCTCTCAATAATGAGAGAGATCCTCATTCACCAGATCAAGGAGAACACTTTAGAAGTTATTCTCAAGGTGATCGAAGACGTACATTGCAAGTGCAAGTATCTTCCACACTAACACCTATAGACTACTTCGGTGACACCCAAAGATACGTGAAGCACATGTGGATCATAAATAGAGGACTCCTATCCTTGGATTCTACATCGCAATGAAGCCACACCTCATACCCATGGTTGGATGCATCAACGAAGAAAGAATCACCTTGGAGGTAATTCTATAATTTAATTAAATTAACTATAAAAAAATATGTCGATCCTCTCTTCTCGATTCCAGGTTATCTCCTTTGTCTTTATCTTTGATTCAATTTTGTGAATAATGGTGTTTATCATTGTATTGATCCCAGATTAATCATCGATTAAGGAAATTTTCAAAGTTTGGTACACGCCCATCCTGCACTTCCACTGTGCTTGGAACCAACAAGTACTATTAAAGGGGGTCATATTTTTGTTTATAATTATTTAAATAATTCTTTGATCATTTATGATTTAATAATTTAGTTTTTCAATGCATGTTTAATCATTCTTGTAATATGAATTTTGAGATCTCTTCCTCCCTTATAATTTTTCATAGATATAACAAAAATGAATAATTTTATGATTAAAATTAAATTGAGGATTTCATTAGGAGTCACTGATGGTTCTGTCCAGATAACACAAGAATACATGCCATGTAGTAGGATCTACACACCGTGTATTTTTGTTCAATGCATCAGAAGTAATTTGGAAATTACTCAACCCATGTGCATTAATGACATGTGGTGTAGTTAATTATTACACTACGTGTTGACCAGGACATACTGGCGCATGGTTAGTCTGACTACATGCTATGTGGCCCACTAGAAACAATATGTAGTCCCTTTAGGTCAGGGTCAAGTTGTGTATCCCGTACACGGCTTGCCTGACTTGTGACTGTGTAACATGGAGTCTACATGATGTGTGAACCAATGGACACGCTGTGTACTCTGAAGATTTCTGAAGTACACCTCATATGATATTTTTACAAGTGTGTATTTCAGATGGATGGTGAGAAGGGTACACGCCATGTAGTCAGATCTACACGTAGTGTACTATTTTCAGATTATGCAGATTTAAAAATTTATTATTATATTATGTAACCCTTGATACTTGTACCTTCATGTGGGTGTAAATTTGGGACAAAACATGTGATATGTGTTCAATATATATATATATATATAAATGTTTAATTAACATCTATGTAATGTTCAAATATTTGCACATCATGTATGAGGTGTATTAAAATTATATTTCTATGTGCATGCTACATGTCACAAAGAATAAAGTGTATAAAAGTATAAATACATGCTGGGAAGTTTTGGATGGGTATTCACTAGGTTTCTTCCAAGGTACAAGTTGTGTACAAAGTTATGGATGGGAATATCAAGAAAATTTAGAAAAAGGATTAAGATAAAAAGGATTGATTAATTAAAGATAATGATTAATCGATTCAAGTGTAATTTATTTTAATAAAAATTATTAATGAATTTAATGCTAGTTTTATTAAATGTGTAATTAATTGCATGTATGTGGATGATCATGAGCTAGACCAGACCTTTGTATGTGATTGGTTCCCCTTTTAATTTATTAAATTAAAATTGTTGGCATGCGTGCCTTCTCCTCATTAATATGTAGAGCCTACGTGCCCATGGTTTCCTTTACGTAAACCCCATTTTACCCATCACCTACATGTGAGTTAAAACCATATGTAATGGATGTATCTCCCAAGATAATGGAGGTGGTTTAAGTTAGAAGTTGAGGTGAAACCAATCCAAGGAGATACAAAGGTGGATAAGTGAAAGATGTAAACATAAACCTTAAATGGTTCAAGGTGTTTCTCCTCTAGGTCAAGGTTAGTTTATCAACCGCTAGATAAACTAACCAAAAGTAAAGATCATGATCATACCCTTTATTTTATTTTTCTCAGTTGTATGGTTATTTATTATGGATGTTTGATGCGATCACATAATTAATGAACTAACAATCATACAATATAGAACTAAAATAAAAAATGGCTTATGCGTAAATATTATCTATACATGTTTAATCACTTAAGTATATCCTGATTAACATTAAAAAGCATGTGAAAATTTAATAAGTAGAAATTTACACATAATGGATAAAATACCTCAATTAAATATTAAGTTGGTATAAACTTCCATTACTTCAGTTAGAATCAAACTATAGTTCAAAGTACTTGAACAACCCTAGTCGAGGTGCTTTCAATTATCAGGGAATTCTAATTCTAATTTTTGTTTTGACTTAATTTAGTTTACATTAAGGGTTGACTACCCTAGCAGGACTTGGTGTAACTAAGAGGAAAAGGTTGAGGAAATCCAAAATTAAGGATTTCAGGATTGGGAAATCCACTCAACAAATCAAGGAGCAATGAGTTAATGCAGTTTTCACTTGGAATGCCTACCTAAAACCTGTCAAGTTTCTTGACCAACCCAAGTTGGGAAAATAAAAAGGGAAATATGGATCCTTGCTACTAGAATGTCCAAGAAATAGGATATTCCAAAGCCAATGGTGAGGGATATTGGGTTTCGACAAAATAGTGGGAGACTAATATATATTAATTTATTTATTTGTCTATATTTATCAAGATAAAGTACTAAAACTATATTCATCTTAATTTGAAGATACATAAATTAAAATGACATAAAAAAATAATTGCAATCTATAATCGAGAAGGAAAAAATTCTCAACAGAACTAATTTCTAGGAGTTTCAAAGGCACCTTCGGGTTATCCTACGCCATGAGAGGAAAATTATGTGCTGGAAGAGCCATTACTAGTTGCGCCTGGAAATGAAGTGAGTGGTGAGGAACTATCTATGTATGATAAATATCTAAATGATGATATGAATGTTTAGTGAATCATGCTATCATCCATGAACAATGATCTCTTGAAGAAACATAAGGAAATGGATGCTTATATAATGATGTCTCACCTTCTGGATCTCTATCAAAAGAAGGAAAGACATGGGAGGTATGAGATCTCCAATGCTTTGTTCACTACTAATCTTGGAGAGTCTGCACCAGCCAGATCACATATAGTCAGGATTATTGATTACATTGAGCATCTGGACATCTTAGGGATTAAATTCCCAAATGAGTTGTGTAGATATCTCATACTATCATCATTGCCTAAGACCTTATCTAGTTTTATTGTGAATTATAATATGATCAACAATAAGAAGAGTCTAGCAGAGCTTTTTACCCATATTTTTCAAGTGGATAAGGATATGGGTCGTAAAAAACCCGTAGTCCTTATGGTGAATAGGAAGAGGAAGGAAAAGGAAAAGGGGCCTAAGATTTATAAACAATCTAAATCCTCTGAGCATCGTCCCACCAAGAAGAAGAAGATCCAGAGGCAGGATAAGGAAAAGGAGGCAGTATGATTTGCATGTGGCAAGTCAGGCCATTAGAAGAGGAACTGCACCTAGAGGTAATGGGAAACAAAAGGTGTGTTTTTTTTCGAGTGCAATATTTCCATTTTTACACATTGGGTATTAGATATAGCTTGTGGGGATTACATCTATATTCAAATGCAGAAACCAAGTAGATTCTAAAAAATTTCCAGAGGAGAGGTGGATTTGTGAGCTGCCAATGCTGCGAGGATGGATGCTCTTGTCATTGGTGACTACTATCTCACATTGTTGATGAGAATGATTTTTGTTTTACATGGTTGTTATTATGTACCTAGTGTTACCAAGAACAAAATTTCTATATCGAGTTTAGATACAGATGGATTTATTTTCAAGTTTGAAAATAAATTTTGTTACATTAATAATGACAAAATATTTTATGGTATGGTGCATTTAAATAATGGTCTATATGTGTTAAATTATGAGAACCAAGTGTTGGAAATTGATAATGAACCAAGTTCACACGACTCATACAACACCCAGTTGTGGCATCACCACCTTGGCCATGTAAATGAGAAGCGCCTGAAAAAGCTATGTCAAGTTGATTATTTAGACTCGTCTGAGCTAAAAACAATTGATAGATGGCGGGCTTGTTTATAAGGGAAAATAACCAAACCACCATTTTGTGGACAAGGTGAAAGGTCCATAGAGCTTCTATTATTTGTACACACTGATGTGTGTGGACCATTTCGATTAGAATCTAGATATGGAAAATCTTACTTCATTAATTTTACTGATGACTTAAGTAGATATGGATATGTCTACTTAATGAGGTATAATTATGAGACCTTTGAGACATTCAAGGATTTCAAGAATGAAGTATAGAATTATCTTCATTATAAGATAAAGAATATTCAATCAGATCGAGGTTGATAATATCTTAACCAAGATTTCATCAACCTTTTATAAGAGTATGGAATTCTATCTCAACTCACTCCACCTTATACACCATAGTCGAGTGGTGTTAGTGAAAGGAGTAACCATACCTTGTTGGATAAGTTAAGGTCGATGATGAGTCGTGTAGATATTCCATTATCCTTTTGGGGATATTCATTGCAAAATGTGGCATATATATTAAACCAAGTACTAAATAAGGTGGAAAATGGGATTCACTATGATGTATAGAGTAGAAAGAAACCCACTTTGTTGCATACACATGTATGGGGATGCAAGTAATCTGTTAAGGCTTTATCAGGAAACAAACTAGCACCCTAGGGCACTAAGTGTATCTTTATAGGGTATCCTAAGGAAACAAAGGAAACCAAACTATACAACCCATCAGAAAAGAAAGTGACTGATGCTAGACATTCCATATTTCTTTAGAGGGAGAATGTCCTCAAAAAATGATAGTGGGAGGAAGATTGACTTCAATGAAGTTGATGCTCAAGATACATAGGATTGGGTACAGGAACAAGTTCCACAGGTCCCCATAGAAGTGGTAGTTCCTAAAACACAAGTACCGTGTAGGAGTACAAGAAAGGTAAGATAACAAGAGAGATATGGTTTCCTTGTCATCGATTATGGTGACTTATTATTATTGGAAAATGATGAACCTATCTCCTTCAAGTAAGTAGTATAAATCTAGAAGCTACAAGATGGATAGAATCTATGAATTCTGAGATGGATTCCATGTATAAAAACCATGTCTGGGTTCTTGTTAATGCGCCAGTTGATTTAAAGCCTATTGGGTGTAAATTGGTATTCAAGAAGAAACTAGACATGGAAGGTCAAGTGAGTACCTATAAAGCAAGGCTAGTGGCTAAGGGTTTTAAATAGCATTAAGGAATTGACCGTGATGAAACCTTTTTTCTAGTTTCCATGTTTAAATCCATAAGAATCAAACTTTCCATAGTTTCTTTCCATGAATGTGATATTTGGCATATGGATGTCAAAAATGCATTCCTTAATGGGAACCTTTAGGAAGATGTCTATATGACACAACCAGAAGGGTTTTTGACACTGTGATGCTAAAAAGGTATGAAATTTGTAGAGATCCATTTAAGAATTAAATAAAGCATCCAGGTCATGGAACATTCTATTCGATGAATCCATAAGAGAATTTAGTTTCATTAAGAATGAATCTGAGCCATGTGTTTACATGTGGTTTAATGGGAATACAGTCTTTATCCTAGTAGTGTATGTTGACGACATATTTCTTATTGGAAATGACATACCGGTCTTGCAGTCAATCAAGGAATGGTTGAACAAGTGCTTCTCCATGAAGTACATAGGCAAAGAATCCTACATTATAGGGATCAAGATCATTTTTGATAGATCCAAGAGGCTTCATGGACTAAGTCAAAGTACATACATTGACTAGATACTAAAGAGATTTAGTATAGAACACTCCAAGAGAGGATTGGTTCCAATCACGTATGGTATACATCTTTCAAGAAAATGTATCCCCAGACACAACATGAGAAAGATAGGATGAGTAAGATTCCATACGCTTTAGTGATAGGATATATCATGTATTCTATGTTAAGTACCAGACTTGATGTTTCCTATGCACCGATCATGGTAGGAAGATATCAAAAATATCTAGGAGAACAACATTGGACTTGTATCAAGTCTATCCGTAAGTATCTGAAAAGAACTAAGGATATGTTCTTGGTGTATGGAGGAGACAGGGAGCTTTTCATAAGAGGGTATGATGATACTAGTTTTCAGACAGATCATAATGATCTAAAGTCACAATTAGGATATGTTTTTTGTCTCAATGGAGGAGCTGTGAGTTGGAAGAGTTCAAAGCAGCCAGTTGTTGTTGATTCTAAAGTAGAGTATGAATATATATAAGATTCCAATGTAGCCAAGGAATCCATATGGATTTGGAAATTTGTCTAGGATCTTGATGTGGTGGCTGTCAGTAAAGATCTCATTACATTGTATTGTGATAATACTACAACAACGACTCTTGAAAAAGAGCCCTGATCACATCAATGAGAAAAACACATACTCTGAAAGTATCACCTATTGAAGGATTTATATCAAAGGTGTGAAGTTGAAGTTAGTATATTTTACATGGAAGAGAATGTGGTGGACCCCTTGACAAAAGGTCTATCTCAGTAGAAGCATGAATATCAGGTGAGAGCTATCAAACTGAAGGTTGTTAGCAGTTGGCTCTAGTGCAAGTGGGAGTCTATTGGAGTAGGTTCCGTAGAAAATAACTTCTTTGTATTTTATGATAAACCCATATTAATTGAATGAATATTTATAAACTCTTTATCACATCATGATTTTTCTTCTACATGACATAGTATCTGATAATTTCCTAAGAATAGTTGTCTCACTAAAAGGTCATAGAGGATCCCTACTATGATGAGAACTCAGAAGTTCCATGAAACTATTCTTGCATATATGTTCTATGGATAGATGATATCATTTTAAGGGACAAAAATGATACAGGATATCAGGGGTGGCGACTCATGAAACTTTGAGGCACCTTCTCATGGTTTTCTCCCTTTGTAATATTTAGGAGGATATTATAAGAATAAGACCCGCTAGTAGGAAATTCACATTCATAAGTGTTATTGGATGTTCCTATCTGTAGATGTTTGTATTGGTCCTTATAATTTAAGATTATTATTAATGGTTATTATGACTCACACACTTAGATGTATTGATGAAAACCATGACAACAGATGTTCTCAGTGAGGTAGGATATGTTGGGTGCGTCACGAGTAATACTGCATTAATGAATAATGAGAGAAAGGATTTTTTACTTCTACTGAAGTAGATATATTAGGACCTTTGATGGAAATGATATAGCCTAAGTAAATTCATGGCCATGGTGTTATCTAGGAAAGTTCAATTCTGGGAAGTCAAAGAATGAGAAATCGAGCACATGGGTTAATAGCACTTGCATGCAACCTTCTTGATTGGAGATATCAGGATAAAGGGATTATATTACGCGGTAAGAATTTATATGAGGTGACATGTTGTTACAAAATCAACTTCATTCTCTTGGGTATCTTGACCCATTTATAGAGAGTAATATTGGACTTTAGGCAAGCCCACCTAATGCAAACAAGAAAGAGGCCTAGAGGGTCACACCCTAAGTGTAGCCAATATCTTAGTTAAATAATTTATTTAGTTAACAAGTTGAATAAATATTATTACCGTTTGTGGTTTAATAATTATTCAAATATGTTTGATCACATTTATTTATTAATTGGTTATTTTAGAGTATATATTGTAGATGGAATATTTATTCATTAGTGAATAATGTAGTTATATTTATTTAATAAATAAATAGTCAATATTAAAGGCCCGATAAATATTGAGGAGGATTGGAAGACCAAGTTATGGGTATGGTGAGAAATAATATTGAATTTTATTTTTTTAAATAATATTTAAATATAATGTGCAATTTAATCACATATCATGGAAATAATAGCATTTTTATTATTATTTGACATGGGATTTTCACATGTAATAATAAATTAAATAACAATACCTATGATAATTATTTATTATAACCTGGTGAATAAATTTTTTTTAGCATGTTTCATAGAAATAACAACATTGCTATTATTATTTGACATGTGGTTTTTAAATGGAATAATAATATAAGTAACAACACCTATGCTAATTATTTATTATTACCTAGTGAATTAAATTCCCCGTTATGTTATTATTCTCTATATAATCCAAGGGGTTATTCCACCGGATAACTAGTCATTATGTGCACAACATCCTTGGATAAAATCTCTCGAGCCTAGGTAAATCTTCCCTCTCTAAGAACACTCTCAAGAATGAGAGAGATCCTCCTCCAATGGATCAAGAATAATTATTTGGAAGAGATTCTCATGGTGATCGAAGACGAACATCGCAAGCAAAAGGATCTTCCGCGCTAGCACCCAGAGATTCCTTCAGCGATGTCTAGAGATACATGGAGCACATATGGATCACCACTATAGGATTCCTATCCTTGTATTCTACATTTCAATGAAGTAGCACCTCGAACCCATGGTCAGACGCATCAATGAAGAAAAAATCACCTTGGAGGTAATTCTATAATTTAATTAAATTATTCTTTGTTCCATGTTATATCCTTTTTATTTATCTTTGATTCAATTTTATGGATACTATAATTTATCATCTTATTGATCCTGGATTAATCATCGATTATAGGAATTCGCAAGGTTGGGTATATGCCTATCCCGCACTTCTGCTATTCTCGAAACCAACAATAAGTTCTATAATTTTCATTTTCACCAATAACTCAATAACCATGTTTTGAGGTGGTGCTTGAATTTTTATATTAAATAATCATGATATGAAATAATGTATAGTAGCATAATAAAATAGTATATTAACTATTCTTGAATGAATAACTAGTGCACCCAACACCACTTCATTTTCAGGATCCACCTCTATAGTTTTGATAACATATGCTTGTCCTTTCTCTCTAGGACTTAGAGGTTGTTTTTGTTAGTTTTATTCTACAACCATTGGCTCTAGACATTAGTTTTCATAGTGTCAATGTTCATTACATTTGAAACATTATACCATGAGTTGAGGATTGACTAGAACCTTATTTTCTTCTATCACTTACATGGTATTATTCCCCTCTCTTCAACATTTATTAGCATGATGACCCTACTTTCCCCACATAAAATGTTTCATTGTACACTTTAGAAAATTTACAGGAAGTTTCTTCCCACACTTTTGACACATGGGTAGTTGGGATTTCTTACCACTATGATATTATCCATATCTCCCCCAAAATTAAAATCCATTCTCCACTTCCTATCTTCAGTCCCATGATACCCTTGAGATTTATCAATCTTCATTTTGACTTTGAGGGTATATAAAAAAATTTCCTCATACATGTCAGAGTCTTTAATCACTAATGTTTTTTATATACATAAATATACCCTACTAAAGAAGCAACTAAATTTACTTTTAGCATCGATGAAAAAACTAGAGGAGTATTGTGCAAGTCTTGTGAAGTTTTCCTCATATTCCTCAATAAATCAATCCTAATTTTTCTTAAGTCCAATGGATTCCCTCTCTATTTTGATATGGAGAGTGTGAGAAAAATATTTATTGAAAAATATTTTCTTGAAGTCATCTCAATACATATCCTCAAATTCTTTTTTTGGGATTTTTATTCTTGATCATAGTCTGCCATTGATCAACTTCTCCCTCTAAGAGATAAATGACCAGTATAACCATCACATTATTAGAATATTGGAGGACAAATAATATATTCTCAATGGATTTAATCTATATATATATATATATATGATTATAGTGTTTTAATATCCACTAAAATTTGGATGTATTTTTACCATAAAGGTATTAAACAAAAATTTAACTTTCTTAAGGGGAAGTGAGCATTCCATTTGATTCAAGTTATTGTTTAAAACTTGATTCAGTTGAGAAAGCACTATCATAAACTTCTTGACTCCCAATCCCATTAGGTTAGACATATCATTTGATAAATCATCAAATTTTCCATAACATTGGTTATTTACATGATTCCTCATATTTCCATCCATGGAATAAAATAGAGGAAAATTAGGGATGAAAATTTTCAATCTATTAAGCATATAAAATGGGATTTGTGAATATAAAATTATAACTAAAAAAATTAAATTTTCACCCCATCTCTTTAATTTTCCAGGATTTAATCTAGGTTATCCATGGTATATTTCATATTAGTTTTTGGAAACTAAAAATCAATTCAAGTACTTCATAATGGTCCATAAAGATCATGTAAATTTACTCAAGAATATCATCCAGGAGTGCCAAACCAATTATGAAATGAGGCCTATTTGTCATGCATCAGGTATAGGTCAAGTTAATAAATAACAATCCTTTTCATGGTTTTTACCCCTGGTAAATTTGTGCCAAATACACATCCACTTGTGGTATACAAATAGAGTTTTCATTTTTTGGAAACTAATCACTCTATATTTTACCAAAATTTTAGGATGTTTTTCAATACTCTACTTATCCATAGGGTTTTCATTAGTAATTTCTATACTTAATCCCCAAAAATAACTAGACCTTTATTTGATAAAAAATATAGCAACCCACATTTCGAATAGAATTAATTTCATGATTTTTTATATAAATATCCATGTAATACAATCCTTAAAACTGATAGGCCTAGTTTCTTTGGGAAATGTGATACATAAACCATTAATATAAAATAAAATACATAATCATTATTTAAAACTCTATAATATGTTCCTAGTTTCCTTTCAACTCTTAATACTACACAAGATAAACTGAGGAAATAAAAATGAAGGGGTGAGATATAAATCCTAGTAGGGGACTAATAAAAGCATATAATGATGATAAATAATACATGTATGTCAAGATGAATAATGTAAATATGTAAGAATCATACATACTCACACAGAGGCATGACATGAGAATACAACATCATAAAATCATGGTATCATAGGAATGTGGATTCAACATGAAACATGAAATCATAGCATAAGTCGAGGATAAAAGATATGTAATCATAATATATTATTATTAATCTAATCAAACATGCATATACATGGTATCTCTTGAGATGGAAACATTACCCAATGCATTAGAGCACTATCAGAGACCACCATTCATTTTGTTTAACTTTATGTGTGCCACATCGATCATATAATATAAGAACATATTTCATCATTTTAATACCATGATTAAAGAATATGGGTTTAATAAATGGTAGTTACCATTCATTGAGGTATTGTTAATTCTAGATGAATACTCTTGAATAAAAATAGGGTTGGGTATTTACAACACTAAAGTTTTCCATGGAAAATCATGGGATAATTTTAGCAACATAACAGGTGTACATAAAAGTTTATGGTAGAGATTAATGAGAGATAAATGAGGTCTCTCATTATTTGGGGATCATATGGAAAGTAAATTAATTCTTATAAACACATTCCATCATGAATAATTTGTAATTGAAATTCTTATAAGAATAAAAGTGATTGAATGGAAAATAAAAGAGAGAGAGACACAATTACCTTGAGAGTTTCTTCTTAAAGACTGGGAGGATCTCACTAGATACTTAGAAAATATTTGGGAGTAATATAGAGAGGTAAAATGAGATGAAAAATCATGATTAAAGACTTTATAGTGAAGAGTAATATGAGAATTATTGGGTATTTATAGAAAAAGTGGGAATTGTTTATTAATTTCCAAACATAGGCCCCATACACTTAGTTAATAAAAAATAAAAAAATGGCCTTGTCATGGTTTTTGACCATGAAATTTTCAAGGAGAAGTGATTTTTAATATTTTATTATTTTAATAATTGAAATCATTAAAATAATACCATTCATGATGTGGAGGTGAGTCATGTTTATAAAGAATTATTCTTAAAATCTTAAAATATATTATAGGTTTTTTAAGACTGATTATAGGTTTGTAAAATTAATATTATTACTTTAAAAACACATTATTTCAATGTAAAAACTCATTTTAGTTGAAAATTCATATACGGTATTTATTACATCACTTTTTGTGCTATTATGATGTCATAATACATACCAATTTTTTTTACTGTATTTGATTTTTACCAAAAAATTCGACTATTACAGAAAACTATGAAAAATTCATCATTGACCAATTTTAATGTTTTTATTTCAAAATTGAAATATATTTTATCAAAATAATTTTATAAATATGAGAACAAACTCATTAAAAAAACATTATTTATTGAAAAATACTAATTTTTACATCACCAACAACATTATGAACCTTATATAAATTATATTGGACTTCAAAAAATTATATTATCATTAATATTTAGGTAAATAGTATTTTATAAGACTATTATATGAAAATAAACATTATTTCAAATTATTTAATTTATTGAAAAATAGGATTTTAATTTAAATTATATATATTTAAAAAAAATACAATTATGGTTTCTTTGCAGAAAAATTTATTTTTTATCAAATTAATTCTATAATCAAGTGTATATAAAATAATAATTAGAAAAGGATCAATATAACCACCATTATATTTATAAAACAATTTATTTTTATTTTTATACTACTATGGTTGAGATACATAACCCCTTAATACTCCAACATTCACCTTAAGGATAAGGTTTGGGATGATAGTACTTTCTCAGGGTGGTTCGATAAACATAGTTTGGGTAGTGATTTCTATAAGCTTGAAAATTTCTTGTAAATGGTTCTACTTGAGTTTCAGTTGTTGAATCTCAGCTTGGACATAGTTAAGGGAGAAGCTCAGTGATGTCATCTCCCTCAGAAACTTCGATAAATGAGCCTCATAAGGTATGATTATACTAGTTGAATCCATTACTTATTCATTTTTCATCAATTATCTTTTATTATAGTCTTTAATATATAATAATCTTAATAGAAAATGTAAAAAAACTATATTACTAATGACAATGACCATTAAGAGTATTTATTACCAATAGTTATATTATCATTATTTTATATAATGGTTCAAAATAATATAGAAATATAATGAATCAGTTTTATATAACTATGTTACTTAATATGAAATATATTCATCTAGAAGGAAATTTCATTTATAAAATTTCAAGTAGTTACACATTCCTTCTTACTACCTTGGAAAGATAACCACAACTCCACTGTAAATTCCACAACCTTAATCGTATCCCACTATATTGTGCATTAAATCTACTGGAGCACCCACTACACAAACCAAACTAGTGAAAAAAACCTTTAATGCCAGTTTTTTATCTTTCAACATTGGTTATAAAGTGAGTTTAATATAAGAGATATTGAAAGTGACATTTTACATGAAAGTTTTTATAAACCAACATTGAAAACCATTATTTAAGGTGAAATATAGAATTCTTTCAAGGTCAATTTGTGGTAAAACCAACATTGAAAGCCTTTAAACTAGTCTTTAAACATTAGTTGTATATAAAACTGATATGAAAAATCCACATTGAAGAATTTCAATGTTGGTTTTTGGTTAAAATGAAATTGAAATACCACCATTAAAATCCTTAAAATTTGGCTTTAAATGCTTCTTTTATATAAAATTGACGTGAAAGGTCCACATGAAAGGATTTCAATGTCGATTTTTGGTAGAAATAAAGTCAAAATCCATCCAGGATACCTTTCAAGATCGTTTAAAAAAAGTGGATGTGTTGAAATATGTTTAAAACATTAAAAAATAACATGACCCCATACAAAAAAAAAACAAAATGGAGAACTAAAAATTAGTAGAAATAGAACAATATAACCAAAATTAATTGATAAATTTTATAATATTTTTTTCAAATGTATGGATAAATGATACTAAAACTGAAAATTAGTAAAACATAGAAAATATTTTTCAAATAAAATTTAAAGGTGTTTCATGTAATTTGATGCATATAAATAAACATGATAAAAACCTTATAAAATAAAGTGTTATGAATTTAAAAAATAACATATTTCATTCAATTATAAGTGTTATAATGAAACCAAAAATTTGAAAATCTATTATTTTTATGGTTGTGATGATCTCATAAATAAATTTTAAAATGTAATATTCACATTCAATTTCCACTTTTTTATGATGAAACTACATTTATGAAACAATATTTTTAAAATAAAAACACTACATATATTAAAAAACATATATTAATTGATGTAAGAGTTAGATACCTGAACTTTCACATATTCAATTTTTTACAGTTCCACTATTGAATAGTGATCCCTGTTGAACATAATCCATGAATTATTGTAATTTAAAAAATTAATTATCAAAATCGATGTGAATTGAAAAATTTAATATTATATAACCAAAATAATATAATAAAACTTAATCTATTAACAAATTTCTAAATATTCTTTCAAAACTACCCAATAAAGTTCATAACTAATATGCTTTTAATTCTATGGAAAAAAATATGCATAAAATCCTATGTCTAGTAAAATATAAAAAATTCACCAATAATAATTTTATAATTAAATTGTTTCATAATTATATATTTTTTCCTACTAGTTAATGAATAAAAAAACCAACATGTAATATATATGTTTTTTAATCTTTTAGATACATTTTCAATTATGGATTCTTGGTTCACATATTTCACCACCGTTGAAATGTATTCTGAGTCAATAAAACTATAAAATAATGTTTAGTAATATTGGATGAAAAGTATATGGAGATAATCTATTAGAAAATTAATTAATCAGGTTAATATAATATATTTTTACTTAATAAAAATAAATTAAAAATTGAAATCTACTTACTTGGAAAACAACTACAATAGTACACTGAGTTAATCACACTTTACAACATCCATGATGTCATTTTTTAAAATATTTAATGTATAATATATTCCAAATATGTCAACATACATTAGAAAATTATAATAATTATCTAATATATAAAAATCATGTGTTAACTTTGTTACCCAATCAGGTTTCTAAGGAGTATCTTAAGGTACATGCACCTAGAATTTTTCTTTCACTTGTAGTGATTCCTTTGATTTAAAATAATCCTATATAAGTTAAGTGTAAAAAATATTATAAGTAATTCTTAATTTAATGATAAATAAATAATTTAAAATAACACATACCTCATATGTCACATGATGATAAATATTAGCTATCCAAAGTAAAAGATGACCAATAATCTCTCCAAATATTGAAACCTCCTTAGTGGTAAGTGACACTGAAGGTATTGGATTAATAATATCTTATAATGATAATATTTTATGACCTAACTATATAAGATGATGATATACATAACCCCCCTGATGATGTACAATTATATATGCTATAATACGGACAAGGGGATCCCTAGTATGCAACTCATAGTACATAGTCAGATCTGAACAAGGAGGTGAAAGATTTGGGTAGGTAGGCTGCACATGATACATATTTCTCATTTATTATTGAATAATAGTTGATATATAATACTTAATTCTATCCTATATTTAATCATTCAAATTTTATAGCTCAGCCTTCCAATAATATATTTATTCCTTATATGCTTCCCCCATTGATTCCACACTAAGGGTGTGGGATTTTTTTTTAAAATCAATTCCCTATAGATAGCCTATGATGTGGCCTGAGTGTTTCATATTTCCTAATGTAGTTGAAAGAATAATTGTCCTACCCTAAGGGATAAAGGTACCCTATGTAATTTCTCTTGAATAGTGTCCTGATGTAATAATTTGAATTGAAATATTAGTGAGGTAAATTTAATAAACAATAATTTTTATGAAAAGTAACAATTAATTACTTATAATATTATCATATTCTTTCTTTGTTGGATTATTAATATAATTTCATTTTTTGAAAATATAACCCTTTTTTACTTTTCATGATTAGGAGGACGATATGGAGGGGCAAACGAAACATCTTTGAAGCCACTAATTGACTTGACTTTTAACTCACTTAATTTTTCAAAAATAATTTGATACTCTAATAAAGGAAACCCTCCACATGACAATGTATGAGGGTATAAATTGTGAGACCGTATCTATTGGTGAGTTTTTCTAGAGGCCTGTTACATAAGAAAAACTAAATAAGTTATTATGTAATTAAAATTAATTAAACAAATTACACACTTACCATGAAGGATTCCTCCCACTAACCGATGAATTTTTTTTTCTCATGTATCTCTATCTATTAACCCATACTTAAGGCATGGATATTTATTTTTTTCTCTGTAAAAAATATAAAATTGATTCAAATTCATCTTAAAATCCCTCCATCTTATTGTCTCAAAATATAGACAATTTTTTTAATTCTTTTTATCTCTTGAAAGTTAAATGTAATTTCTAATTGAATAGATAAAATATTAAAAAATGTATATTATTTAAACCATTGTAAAATCATATAAATAAATTTATAAATTTTCATGTTAAAAACTTTCAAAATAGATCTTTCATCGACTAGTCGACACTACTAAAATATGGTACTAAAATAATTATTTTGAAACAAATCTGTATAGATAGATAAGTCCTTAGTTGCATGGAATGTGGTCTAGTTGGGTGGTCATTATTATTAAAGTTAATTATCACCCTCTGCTCTCCACGTACGAGTGAAAGTTTTGGTAAACATGTAATCTCATGCCTACTATCTTTAGGTACCATCCTCTTTAGAGAAGAGGAAGAAGATCTGCATATAAATTTAAGAAATATAAGTTTAATTTCATTAAATAATTTAATTACTATAGATATATATTTATATGAAAAAACATACATACCTTGATTCCTATTCCTTTGTGTCTATCATTTAGAAATATATATGATAATTTGATAAAAGTATGTGTAACTATATTTTATTAAAATAAATAAATGTAATAATTAAAAAATTCATTGTTCATAATAGAAAAAAAAACATTGAATGTTATATTTTTCAACAAAAAAAACGTGTGACAAAAACTAGTGTATATTAAAATTAACAAAAATAAAATGATAGAAATGATTATCATCTATTTTTTTTTTTAATTTTGTGTACTTGTATTTTTTTATAAATAAATAAATGTTATAAATGAAAATATAATTGTTCATAATTGTAAGAAAATTATAAATATTTTATCCAATAATTATTTATACCATAAAATTATAATATAAAAAAATAGTCACAACAAAATTCTTAAGGATTTTTTTTATAAAAAATATATATGTAAATATAATGAATATAAAAAATAGTACAAAAACATGAGGAATGTTAATCATCTATTTATTTTAATATCAAATTTGAAAAATAAAGTTTTTAACTCTTTTAGTTAAAAATATATATTACTTTATTAATTAGAAGTGTAATGGAGAGTTTTACCATAACCCTTCTACATGATCATTTTGCATTTCATGGAAAATGTTCACATCACATTCATTGTTATCACTAAGTAATTGTGTAATAAATAGAGAAATTTTAGATAGGTCTTCAATATTATCAATATTATCATCACCCTAATGAATTTTTACCCTCTAAAAACAACATACCACTAATCATTTCATGGGTTAATAACATTTTTTTTCATGAATCACCATAATAAACAATTCCTCATTACAACTAAATATTTTCAAATCAATAAGTGTAAATCCACACTGATCATGTTTTTCACCACTATTACTATAAACCCATAGAAAGTTAAACACCAATACTCTAAATTTAGTAAATCAATCTCCCATATATACTCAATAACTCCAAAATATGATGTTGATGAATAAATTGGGTGTTTATATTTGGCACTCAAAAAATGCAGTACTTTAATGATAGCCATTACTCCACTATTTTGAATGGTACTCATGTCATATTGGCTTTTTGTGTAAAATGTGTAACCATTAATATCAAAAACTATACCACATTATCACATTAACACTTGGTACCCCTGATAACCATTTCAATGTTTCCGATGTGGATAAATCTTTGTTGATTTTATCCTTAAACCATGTAATAAATGTATTTTAATTATCATTAATCAACCAATTTTTACATCTTATCAGATATAATACCTTCAATCTAGAAAAATATGATGATATATATGGTTGAACATCAACTATGTTGTTCAAAATATATAAATGTGCATAAATTAGTTCATCATGTGGAATTAACTTAACCTTTAAGCCATGAATCACTTTACCTTCACTATAAACTATCAAATTTCAAGATATAACTAGACCAACATTCTCCACATCAGAAAAATAATCAATATATAACTCAATTACCTCTTCTAATATATATTTTTGAAAAATAGAGGCCTCTGGTTGATATATATTCTTAACATATCTTTTCAAAATGTTAATACATCTTTCAAAAATATACATCCAACATAAATAAATAGGCTCAAATATTATAATATATCACACCAAATTAATCATTAAATGAACCATTATATCAAAAATTATGGTGGAAAATAAATTTATAATTTAAAAACTATGAGGAAAACTTCATTATCTAACACATCTAACAAATATAGATCTATGAATTTACTATAAATTGAATTAAAAAAGTAATAAAACTTGATTATAGACTTTCTAATTAGTATAAAAAATATGCCACATAATGAAATTGGTAGAAACTGTTGCATTAATACGTGATAGTTATGAGATTTCATACTTATTAACTTTAAATCCTTCAATGATACACAATTTTTCACATTTATAGAAAACCCACTAGGTACTTTAACACCATGAAGAAATTGAATTGTTTTAAATTTTCACTCCTTCTTAGTGCATGAAAATCTGAAGGAAAATATTTTTTTTGTTTATTTTCATCGTGGGAGTTAAATCTAAACACATTCCTATGGTTATCAAGTATAATATTTCTGGAAATTCATCTTTTTTTGTGCCTTTTTTGTTTTGTTTTCAAAGTGTTCTAATTAGACCATCACAAATTTTTTTCTCAACATACATAAATTCAATTTTATGTTTTATGTTAAAAAATTTCTAATAAGGAATATCAAATAAAATGGAACATTTCTTCCATGTATTTGTTTGATGACCATAACTTTCTTTATTTCTAAACATGATATTTATGATTTTCAACTTTTTATAATATTATTCAGCTATCAATGGTTGTGGCATATAATCATACTCTAGTAAACCATTAAATTTGTTTTTAAATATTTTATAAGGATGATCCTTTCAAAAAAATCTATGATGTCCCATATACACTATTTTTTTTTTCCATTTTTCAATTTATGATATGAAGTACCCTATTTTCAAATTAGATAGGATTTGGGTCATTTAACACTATATCCATTTAATTTTCCACATTTAGGAAATTTGTTTATCATGAACATTATCATAGTATATAAAAAATACTATTTATTATATACATAAAATAATATAACACCTATATCCCATATAAATTTCAAATCATCAATCTATAGTGATAGATACACATCAATATCATGTCCATGCTATTTCAGTCTACAAATCATCAAACTCATCATCAAATATTTCCTCCTCATATATATCTATGGGGGAACAGTTTTAGATAACCAAAAAAATAGGTTATTAACATTGTTTTCTTTTGAGGCTCATATATGGATTCATTCCATCAATTCACAAATTCATTCTAAGATTTAGAAATTCATTTGCAAAATCATAAAATTTGTAATGAAATATTTTCCATTATGGTGAATTAGTTGAATGGTGTATATTTCTATTAAATATGTGACAATATATATTCTATCTTAATCTCTTTGTATCATTTGAATTTTCAAATAGATTCCTAAAATGATAAATTATTATAAGATACCAGATTTATTTAGTGGGAGGTTTGATGCTTGTTCTTGAGAATGAATCATGACTGGATTATCATCCATTTTATATCAATATGTCCCTCATTTATAAAATTCTGATAAACATTCTTATTCTTTAATACATAGCATAAAATTGTTAGATAAATCATGTATCTTTTTATACCCCTATCCCATTGGACATAATATATGTTTTCCTCATAATTGGAAAATCTAAGACCATATATTTCTAGAAGTATATATTTTAAAAGTTTATGAAATTATGTGAAACTTTTATCAATCTAACTATGTCTTCCTTTCAAGTTAACTAATCTCAACATTGTTGATAAAATAAAACATTTAGTGCAATATGAGAATAATTGTTTCTTAACATCTCTGTACAGTTGGTCAACACTTGTTTTTTCAATGGTTTCAACACCTACATAATGAATTGATTCTTTAAGACAATCCTTTTTCTAATGTAGAGCATCTTAATCATCATTTTATCTTGAAATGATTTTTTATTTCACCATTCCAGATTCATCAAGTATAATTATGGCTAAAACCATAGAAAATTACATGGTCATTGATTTCTATATACCCTAATTTACTCATATTCAAACATTTCATGTATGTACTGAAAATCAAATCTTTGTTTGTAAGATTTAATTTAGAAAATTTCAAGAAACTTTCAACCACTTTCTCATATTCATCAGTAGTTATTCATGCATTTTACAAATTACAATCCATTAATTACCTTAAAAATAACAATATAATAGATGAATATGTTAATACATATAAAAGTTTAAACACACACACACACATATATAATAAAAATATAATAATATATATTTAAAAATAATTTAAGCATCTATAAATGATTAAAATAATTAATATCTTAAAAAAAATTTAAAATTTAAAAATAAGTTACAACAAAAAAAGTAATCAAAAGTAATAATAATTAAAAAAAAATTATAAATGAAAAAAATTAACAAAAAAAAACTATTTAAACTAAAAACAAATTATAATGATAAAAAATTTATATATGAAAATATTTACAAATACAAACATTTACAAAAAAAATTACGCTGATTTTTTTATAATCATAAAATATTTATAACTCTAAACAAATTATCAAAAAAAATTATAATTGATAATAAAATGCATATAAAACAAATGAATGAATAAATGAAATTTATATATAATATATGATTAATTTATTATCAAAAATAAAAAATAACTTACAATATTTGGAGGTTGATAATTAAAATTAGATCCTGAATTCTAGAGAACTCACTTAAAGGAAGTGGCAATAGTGAAAACAATGCAAGATTTAAGAGAATCATATAATCATATATAAAAACAAATAAATTAAATATGCATAATTTTTTAAAAAACAATTCATATCTTAATTTTTTTTAAAAATGAAATATAAGTTACAAAATAATAATAATCAAAAGTCATTATAATTACAAAAAAAATTTACAAATGAAAATGAATTGAACAAAAAAATAATTTCAAACACAAAAAAATTATATGGTTATTTTTTTAAATAAAAACAATTATAAATACAAACAGTGATAACCAATAACATATTATGGTGAAAACCAATTTATATTCCTAAAGAATTTATAACAATAAAAAATTTTTAACAAAAAAAAATTAAAATTGACAATAAAATCCATAAAATACAATTAATGAATGAATCCAATTTATAACTAACAAAAAATTAATTTATATTTAAAAATAAAAAAAATAAATTACAAAATTTGGTGTTCGATAATGTAAAATAGATCCTAAATTTTAATTAAATCACTTGAAGTTCGTGGAAATAGGGTGAACACTGCAAGATTAAAGAGAAATGTTTGAAAAAATTAAGTAGAAAAAAGAAATAATAAAAAACTTGAACTGTGGTTGCAAGTCAACTGGATTAATGTTTTTATGGATTGAGTAATGTTGAGGATTGTGATAGAAGGATAAAGTATGGAATATTTAAGATAGAAAAAGTGAAAATATGATGAAAATTGATTAAAAGTTAAGATAAATCATCTTTGGGTGTTGTTTAGGGTCAAGAGGAAGGTTTCAAATTTTTTGATTTGAACTAATGAGGGTTTTAGATCAACATGTTTTTTTAAACACATTTAGTGTTGGTTTTCTATAAAATTGATGTTAAATGTTTTTTAAATTACCTTTAACATTATTTTTGTATAAAAAAATGTTAATGGTAATATTGATGACCATTTAACATATTTCATATAAAAAACCAATGTTAAAAGTTTCCCAAATCACTTTTAACATTGGTTTCTAAAAAACTGACATTAAAGGTCTGATGCAATATCCTCTTTTTCTATTAGTTCCAATTTATCAATTGCATCCCCCCATGTCACCCATGGAATCTCACACATCACCCGCTACCAAACATGGTGATAAACTAATAATAATCACACAAACATTGCCACTAAAACAATCTTCATTACAACATTCAAAAACAACTTCAACATCATGTACTACCCCATTATCCCATATACAAAAGATGTTTTCACCCCATCTAACTATTCCAAATAACCAATTCATTTATGTATTTAAGTGAATAGTACTTTTTGAAAGGTTTATCGACAACACAATAATTGTAATAATATACAAACATAGACAACATGATTGATTTTCAAGAATAGCAGCGAACAAGGATCAAGTGTGATGAAAATATCATCAAGGCATTTAAATACATGAAAATCACCCCATTTACAATTAATTTCAATATTATGGTTCATTATATTTATTAAGTTAATCAATACTATTTAATCAAGGATTATAAAATCATTATAATCCCATAATTTACACAGAAAATCCAGAGCTTCTCAATCTATAGTATAATGATAAGTTAAGGATTATATGATCCTGAGATAAATATCACACCTAGGGACCCTTCAAAAATTTAATCACAACATCCAACATCAACCACTTGGTTTAAATCTCACAATAAAACCATATACCATATCCATAACTTTCCTCAGATGATGAACAAATGAAAAAACAAGAAGGAAAGGAGAAGAACTCATCTAAAATCATCAATACTTGATCTATGAAAGCCAAGTATCAAAATCAAGAGTGAGGTGTTGAATTATTTACTACAACCACCTTGAAGCCTCCTAAGATCCAAGATAAAGACAGATGAATGAATAAAATCTGGGCATACCCCCAAATTTATACTCAAGATGAAAAACAGAGACCATAACACAAGGTTAAAGGGTCATGCTATAACCCCTAATTTTTGAAAAAAACCACGGTGAAATAATATTTTTCATGCTACAAAGGGTCTCAGTCCAAATCCTCCCTATAAATCAGGTCACATATCTCTCATAGATTCTATAGAACTATATAAGGACCACATTGAAACCTCAGTCACACACTAAAGCTGCCCTTTGAATAATAGATAGAAAACCCAATCCCTTGTGATCCACAATGAAATATAGAGTACCATACTACAACCACCACACTCCATCCAGATCATCCCTTGACCCCAACAATAGAATAACCAAAGGTTCATAGAGTTGGGGTCCCTGTGATGGAAGAGCCAAATAAATTCCTACCTCAGGTCCCTATGTAATAACTTCCAATACCACATCATAGCCATGCCTTTTGACTGGTGTTTAGGTGACCCAAACATTACATATATAAATATTACATCATTTTGTAGTAACATTAAATATATATCATAACAATACATTCCATAGAACAATAAAGGCTTAGTGTCTTTAAATAATAGATACATAATCATATTATTTCATTAAAGATACTCAAAATCTCCCACAATGTTCTTCTCATAAAGTATACCTCTTAGACATACCCTACATAAAACCTTTCTTCATAACTTTAGGAAAGGAAACATAAGAAAGGGAGAGCTCAAATGATTAGTAAGGGTAAATATGGAAGATATCAATAAATGATCATATTTAAACATAAAATGATCATAAATGTATGATAATAGGATCTTAACATTTGAAAATCATACCCATCAATTCATAAATCATAATCAGGGCAACATGCTTTGACATTTAATGAGACATGAATCCCAAGAGAAACAAAGATCCCGAGCCATGAGATCTTATCATAAAAAATAGAAAATGTCATAAGTGAGTTTTATAAAGTCTAACATATTAATAATTATATAAATCTTATTTCAAGTCTATCCACCAATATATTCATCACATATTGGGCTTTAGATAACCACTAGTGTACAAGATTTCTACTTGGGATAATCAACTATGTACCCTCTTTTGAGCTTAGGCTAACCACCTATGTACCCTTTCAAATTATAAAACATTAATCATTACCCATTTAATTAGAATACTATAACAAACCCACCCATCACATAATCATAATCCATTCATATGTATTCCACAAGATCATGAACACATTTAACATTTCTTTATCGATTAACCCATGGAAAAGAAAATATCATTCATCAATATTCCATCATCATAATCACTAAAAATATATAGAAAGAATAAATATGGTATCATTGGATCATATCCTTAGTGAAGTATAAGTATCCTCAATGTATTTTTTTATAGATGAAATCAAATTGAAAATATCACTAGGAAATTTTTGAGGAAAACACCCTTTTCATTTTTAAATTAGTTAATTAAAATTTTAAAATATCTAGAATATTGTGAAAAAAACTTCCATTGAAAAGAATCATGAAAACATGTAAAATAATATTCAAATTAAAGCTTAGTCATGATGGTGAGAAAATATGTTAATGGGGTATTTTTTAAAACTAATATTTCATTCACACATTTAGTAAAAAGTACCTTGTTTGAAAAATGATAAGAATATTTATTTTAAACCTTTTTATAAAAACCAAAACATTGAAAAAAGTATATTAATAAATAATTATAGTATGTCAAAAAATTGAATTTTTTTAAAGAAATTTTAGACAGAATAAAAATATTCTTGAATGAATAGGGAAAAAAAATTCAATTTTACTTAAAAAAACTTATTTCCTAATTTTGAGTACATAGAGAGTAAAATTAAAGGAAAACTTATAACATTTAGAAATAACCAAAGGAGAAGAATCATATGAGATTTATGAGATATATATCATATAATTTCATCATTGTAAATTTAATTGTAAAAAATCATAGTAAATAGTGATATTGTAAATACTGATTCATACTTATAATATCATACATAGTTTACTTATAATTTCTTATCACCCAATAATTAACTGTCTTTCATATCTTTATCATTTTAGGTGTTAACTTCTTAATTTTTCATGAGTGTTTTGATTCAGTAGTTATGGTCCTTACATCTTGATCATGGTTTCATCATATAAAAAAGGCTAACAATGATATAAATATCATATATATTTAATATAAATTTATAAGCATCTATAAAAGGTAGGGTTAGAAAAATGAATTACACTATTCATAGATATTGTAGTCCGTACGTACGCATGACCACTGTTTTCATTTTTTAATGAAAATAAGTGAAGAAAGATAAATAACAATTTATCATTAATTAATCAGAGTCATATAATAAATACCATATATATTTATTGAATCCATAAATGTGAGGTAGTGAGATAAAATGAAACATATCAATACATGGAAGCGGTTGTTCACACATACACACGATTGATACTTTCATTTCCCATTTGTTTGAAAGGAGGTGAAAAATTGTTGTACCATAATTATAATAATATATCAATATATTTATGATACTAGATTCATTATTTTAGGATATATACAACAAATTTAGATGAAGTATAAGAATATTTTTTTTAAAGATTCGGGTAAGATGATTACTTGTTCTTTGATAGAAATCCTTTAGATTACACCTTAATCCTTCTTAGTATAGTATTAATGTAGGAACAAGAGTTTTAGAAAAAGAGGTATGGAATCTAGGAATGTTTTTGGGAAAATATTGGCTGATATAGAGGGATTAATGTTTTTTTAATGAGGGAGGAGAATAGGTTCCCTTTTATAAATGAGGGAGGGACACACATGGAATTACTTAAAATATTTAAATAATATAAATTCAGTTTCTTGTGAAAGTGGAACTAAATGTTTATGAATTCGAATTTAAGATAAGATAAGGTTAAAGTATCTTGAACCAATAATATTTAGACATGTTTATGTGACATGTTTACCCTTATCTCTTAATTTGACCCTGGATAAGTCTGTTTTAACCCAAACTATGATAACAAATTTTTACTATTTTTATAATTAATTATTATAAAAAATAAATTTGGCCTCATTACAAAATTTTTACATCATTATTACAAATATGTAAACTATTTTATTAAATTAAATTTATATAAGCGTTAGAAATTAATTTTAATATAACGTGAAAAAATTCAACAAAAATTATTTTAAGAACAAGCCATTTTAAGAATATAACTGAATTTATTTCAATTTCGTGAATTTTAAAAACTATATGATGAATGTTAAAATATTTTATTGAATATATATTTTATATATTTCATGAACATAATTAATCAATAATTATTAATTTAATTTATTAAGTTAAAAACATATTGTACACATAAAAATATTTTTATAAAAAAATAACTTTTTAACCTTCAAATGGTTTTATCTTTATTCCTTACCATTAAATGACTAATTTATGAATTAATTTTAATACATTACCAATAAATTTAATTAAAATAACATTTTAATAGAGATCAATATAGTTTTTTAAATAAAAATTCACAACAACTATAAAAATAAAATTTCTTCAAATAAATAGATATTTTAATCATTAAAATATTTTATTAAAAATTTAATGATTTTTTCTTAGGAATTAATCAATAAATTTTAATTTAGGAAAACATTTATATATATATTTCATAAATTTTTAGCTATATTGAAACCTTACAATACAATGTATATGCTTTTAATGTTATAATATATTGTAGTTCATTTAGACTTAGGGTTGCATTGAAAGTAAGCTATCAAATACTTTAAATTTATTTTGAAGGAATACATATAAAACCTCAAAGTTTTACATGTATATCATGGTGAAACACACACAAATCCATTCAAAAAATATCACCTACACTCCATATAATCATCTCCTAGAAAAAAATTTAGCTCAAATTCACTATCCTCTCCTCAAACATCCTTATGACACCTCCAACCACAAAAACTCACAAAGTAATGAGCCTCGGATGTTTCAAATGTTACATTAGATACTTCTCAAAAGATTCTAATCCTGGATAATCATAACTAAATCCAAAGTAAAAATCCACCAACACCATAAATCAAGCACTCCCTAGGATATACCTCTCAAATGAGGTGATACCATCAACCAAACATGAAACAATACTAGGTGAATAAACACAATAAAACAACCATAGGAAAATACTTCATTAAAATTATAAAAAATGAAAAATATCATCAGCAAGGAATCTAAGGGAATAAAAAAATATTAGGTTACTATGTGTACATTTTAAACCCATGCTCCCAAGTACTATCCTTCACACCACCATGCCTAAATATAAATCAAACAAAAGGAATTTCTCACCCGCACAACACCTTCTCTCAATGATCTTGGATCTCACATACTACTCAATAATCATTTCATAATCCTCAATATACAACTATCCCTAATATATGGTGTGATAATATTTATGAAGATATTACTGGAGTTACAACACATGGAAAAAAATCATATATCAAATCCATCTATAGAGGTATGACCAATGAATACACCACATCGATAACACACTAAAACACCTCAAAAGTACCAATAAACTATGGAGAGAGTTTACTCCCCTAACAAAATCCTAATTCCCATGAAGAGGGAAAACCCTTAAGAATATATGATTCCCACAATATAACTATAATAAACCCTAATCCAATCAACATATGACTTCTAATGGTCCCGAATCACCTTCATCCACTCCTGAACCATATGGATCTTCTTTTTCATACTTTGTACCACATATAGACCAAGGATCACTGACTAACCAATATCAGTATACCAAAATGGAGAATGAAAAGGAAACCCATACAATTCATCCAATGGATCCATGCTAATGGAATAATGGAATATATTATTATAATCAAACTCAACTAAGGGAATATTCTTCTTTCATGATCTGCTGAAGTTCAAGATGAAATCTATCAACATATCCTCCCACGTCTGCATGGTCCACTCTGTCTTCCCATATGTCTAAGTATGGAAATGAATGATATAGTGAAACTGGGAGCCCAAATCATGTTGACATCCTCTTCAAACCTGTGAGGTGAAATAAGGATGTCAATCAGAAATTATGGTCCTTAAGACACTGTAAAGCAACACAACCTCATCCACCTACCACCTTTCTAATACCTCTACAACACTCAACTCCATAGTTGTTGGGATGTGGGATTATTTAATCAATTTAACCATGATAAAAAAAATAAAATTTCATCCTACCTAGAATCATGGTATACTAATGATTAAATACATCAATATTTATTTCTATTTACACCCCAAAATATCTAACAATTGCAACAAAAAACATAGAACACGATGCTCCACCTTCACCCACTAAGAAACCAAACATTAATATATGAAGTATGTCACTAATCGATTCATCCCAGGACACTTAAGATAACCCCTATAGTCATGATATATCTCAAACACACTAGGATTCATTTCCACTCCTAATATATTAAAATCTCAAAGAACCTCCTCACACACCACTGATGGAATGAACAACCCCCTTGAAACATCATTTGATGTTGGTCATACTTTAAACATCCCTCAAGAGTATCATTTTGTATGTCACAATCTCACATGACCACTACCTTTGAGGTCCACCACTAATAATCATACACCTTATTCATTAAGGATGATTTCACTATCATATAAAATAAAAAAATCTAACACCAAAATTATTTACATCAAGTTTCATTTATGTAATCTCCTCCACCCTCTCCAAAAATTTCCATATTCCAAAATAATATATCTCAGTGAATTTCTACTCAACACAACTGAAATTATATTCCCCTTCCCTGGGGTGTAGGAAATATCAAAACCAATATCCTAGAGAAACCATATCCACCTCTATTTTTACATATTCAGATCCCTCTAAGAGAAAACACACATTATTCTACTATAGTTTTCAAGACTAAAAAGCTATCACCAATGAGGTAATGTCTCTATATTTTTAGATTAAAAACCAATACTTCCAACTCAAGATCATGAGTGGCATAGTTATGCCCATTTTGACATAACTTCTTCGACCCATATGATATCAGTGATCTATAATGCATTAAGACAGAACCTAAAACTATATGAGATATGTGACAATACAGATCAAACATCACCCCTTAATTTGGAAACTAAATTAAAAGAGAACTGATCAATCTCTACTTATGTTAGTCAGAAGTTGTATGGCACTGATCAGTCCATAAAAAATTCTGGTCCTTCCTAGTAAAGTCTATCAATGGGGTCATGAAATGAGATAAGTAGAGAAAAAACATTTGATAATAGCCTATAGGATCTAGGAAACTATATATCTATACAAAATTCTTGGGTGATACCTAATAAACAAATACCTTAATCTTTGATAGTTCCACTACCACTCCCTATCGAGACACCACATGTACAAGGAAGAGCACATCCCACATATAAAACTTACACTTGGTCATTTACCTACAAAGTTGATGGTGTTAACAGACCTTTAGAATGACCCTAATGTGCTCAATAAGATCCTACTTTTACCTTGAATATATGAGGATGTCACTTATAGACACGACCATAAATAAATATAGGAACTCATTTAACATGGAGTTCACAAGTCCCATGAACATGGCTAAATAATTTGTGACATTTAACGACATGTTATTGAACATTATGTTCTCATAATGATAATTAAAAGTGGTATTCAGGATGCCATCATCCCTGAATCTCATCTTTTGATAAAATTAATAGAGATAAACCTTTTAAAACAAGCTACCCCCTTAGAAAAATTAAAAAATCTTAAATCCTTAGGAGAGTATAATTATTCTTGACTATCTCTTAATTAAACAACCAATAATTTATACCCAACTATAAACTAATATCTACCTGATTGGTGAATAATATAGAATCACCCCATGGTGACACATTGTTCAAGATGAAACCCTTCCGTATCAGGTCCTAAATATGGATCCTCAACTCCAGCAGTATGAAAGGTATCATTTGATAAGGAGCCATCAAAATCAGAGTGGAACTTGGATGAAATTGGATATCAAACTCAATTTCACTCTGAGGGGGTAAATTCATAATCTCCCCTGAAAAAACATCATGGAACTCCACTATAACTCTAGAGAACTCCATTTTACATGTCTCTATTAAACACAATGATAAATATACCAACTAGAACAATGAAGACTTTGGACACCTAAAATCCATCTAATGCTCCCTCTCACTGACAAACACAGTACACTAACCCTCATAATTATAGAACCTGAGTCTTTTAGGCAAGCAATTGATAACTTCACAAACAAAATACTATTTTAATTGATTAGAATGACATTATATGAATGTATATAAAGTAAAAATAAATCTATAGATGACTAATTCTACCACATCATCAACTCATAACCCAAATACTCCTCAAGAAATATCATTTGGCCTCCAACTGTTGTAGTAATCCATAGGGAACTAAAATCCCATCTACCTTAATCCTCATGGAATGGGCCAAAGTGGGCACTAAAAATTAGTATATCAATCCATAATTTAGTAAGGCATAAATCAAGGTAGAAGATAATAAAATCGTACCCCATATGATATTTGGTCTATATGGCGCTGGAACATCTATAGCATGAAGCTGTCCACATTTAGCTCCTATACCTCACTGATAAAAAAACCTCCATAACCTCACTCAAACTTATGTCCTTGAGGAAAATAGAAATCATATGGTTTCCCTATAAAATATTCATTTCCTTATGGGAAAACATAATATTACTAACCCTACTACTGATATGACCTCCGAGGAAACTACTACCACTGGGGATAATAAGGAATTTGACCATACACACTTAAATGATAAAAAAATATAGTCAGGAATTAAAATCTTTGATGACCATACCTACCAAAATCATAGAACATGGGTCTAGATCCCCTTGTAAGTATATGAGAACTGTTGGCCTTAGAGGAATCGGAGGAAGAAAACTTTTGAGGTTGACTCTCAACCGGACAAAACCTTTACTTCCCCGACACATATAATCTACCATAAATAGCCTTTCTCCTTGTGAAACCTTGATAAACCCCCTTTGAGATGATCTTGAATAAGCATGTATCCTCTCAATTACTTCATTTTTCCTACACCTTTAAGTATATAGTCATTATAAATGGGATGACTGCATATCAGATAGTGGGACACAATGCCTCCTCGAAGCACCATGGTCTAGGCACATCAGTTAGAAAAATATTTTGGGAGAAGAAAAGGATGTATTTAAACATGATCCAAAGTTCCCACACACTCAATCTCCCCTGATAATGGGTAAGAATCCCATGCCTCTTCACTACCCTTATCATTGATGATAGAGACTCAACAAAAAATTGGCACTGAAAATCATCCCATGAAACATTCACTATATTTTACTCCCCCAAATATTGGATCCAACATTACTATGCTTCTCTCAATGTATGATTGATGGCCATTGGAAACCAATAATCATCCATAGCTCAGATAAAATTGAAAGATATCTCGAGGTCTTCCAGCTAGTTATTTGTATCTCAACTAGAGACTCTCCTCTCATACTTATCCATACTATAATATTGGAATTCACTAATTTTATTCCTCTATATCCCATACTAATTAGTTGAGTCAACCATATTTTTGTCATATAGGTTAGTATATTGAACCGCACCTACCTGAACTATGTTGGAAGATTACTAGCCAACATCTCTGCAAACAAGGAACTAAACTATTTAGAACATTAACAAAAAATTAATTCAATCAATTTTTTTAATTAGATTCATTTAGATTTTAAAAAATCACCCCAATTAAAACATAATAACCATTGATGATGATGCATGTGTCTCTCTTAGGTATCTACCCTAGAAGTATCATTATTTTACTTGGTCATTAGGTAAACTCAAGTCCCTTATGTCAAATTATGGGGGGACCATAAAATCCCACATCCATGCCAGTCTCCCTGATCTATGTCACAATCCAAGTTCAACTAGTAACATTTCCCTACCAACCTATACAACCCTCATCAGTGTATAACTTTAATATCTATCTCATCCCCAACTAAAAATCTGATACCACACTTTCATGACACACCCCTACTAGGAACCACTCCTAGGGTTGTAATGACGGTGAGAGTAACCCCCTATGTCCCTCCTCTGATAGGCCCTAGATTAGTGACTAACATCAAGGGTATACAACATACAATGAGAGTAATTAACCTCAAGTAACACAAGAATACAAAAAAAACCACTGATAAATACCATAATATGAATAAAAAAATCCACAATAATCCCACAATCTATGAATAATGTCAGAAAAATACAAATTCTAAATAAAATACTAATAAAACTCCTAGGAAATGACTCTATAGTAAAACCCAAGATCCAAGATAGTACTATATAGATTGGTTATTGAACACACCTTGGAAACCTAAAATGCTGTATATATTTAAGGGTGAGTATAAAAAGTATACTCAATAGAATCATACCAAATACATATCATAAAAGTGTGGAAAAAACATAAAATTCATTAATAGTAAAATAACAGAACTAATAAACACCTATCAAGACAACTATTTCCCATCATCTCCAATGTTCACTCACAAAATATTACATCTATGCATAATACAATAGTACTAAAGAATATTATAATAAATTACCCTATAACCACTTCACCACTGGTTTATCACTCTCATAACCCAATGGAAAATGTTCTATGACCCCAATCCCTTCCACATTCATGTCACAACACACTATATCTCATATCTAATATAGTAGTTTGTCATGAACACGACATCCAACTCATTCCATACTCTTACTATGAACAACCCCACCATATAATATCATTTCATCCAATACAATTTAGGGTCCATTGATGCACCTATTCTATATCCTCATATCAATAACCTTTAGGGTCTTTTAGTGAACCTCTTCCTCCACATACATAACTAGTAGGGTCTAATAGTGCATCATCTACCTGTTATCACACCAATATATTGGAGGGTTTCCTAGTACATCACATGCTATGATAGTATGGTCATACCTATATTGAGCCATCACAACCCAAACTACACTTGTAAGGGATAAAATGGAAGAGGAGGAACTCATTAATATGTTCCCTCGCCAACCAGGATGTTTGGGGGAAAATATCCAATATCAAAAACATATTGGGAATCGGAAAGGGTATCCTATTAGAGCAGGGAACATTAAAAATCACAATGAAATACATCATATATATACATACCAAAAACAAGTCTATCCTAAAGGAATTTACACCAAAAAACACTACCATATCTCAAAAACATCCCCACACTACCTCCGCCTCATGTTACCATCACTACCAACTATAACTACTATACTAGTTCCACATCCCATGAAACCAACCACACCAAACATGTGTAGTTTCCAAATAATAATACAGTTATTAAATTTATATATTTACCATTCTCCAACTATTTCATGTTTTATAAGCCATTAGACTTTATATTTAATAAAATATAACTTCTACCCAACACCTACATTAATTCCCAACCACTACCCATTAATTTCTTATAACCATGTTTCATTATTAGGAAACAAGTTATTAGATTCTTTCCAAGACCATTTTAAGTTCATCATTACCATTTATATTTTTTTACCACCATACTATTAACAAATTATCTCACATAAAAAAACTAATCCATTGCCTGAAAGACCCCTCAGTCACTCTTTCCAACCATGACAAGACAGCTATAACCTTTCTATACAGTCTAGAAACTTAATTGTTTCCTACTATGCTACCAATGGCATCTTCCGTAAAACCCACTTCACAAACCACTATATCAACCAGAACCCCCTATGATACCCATGTAATCTTCCACATTACCAATTTTAAAACATCATAATCAACACATAAATAACAAAAAAACATATCCACTATAATACAATTTATCAAAACACAAAAAAATAACATTAGTGTCAAGTAATACAACATTCTCTCATATACAAAACATGTTTCCACACCAATTCCCTTTTCCACACAACAGGTTCATTTTCATCTTTAAGTGATTATAATTTTATGAAATTTGAATCCAAAAAAAGATCAAAATAGTAATACACAAGTATGAAAAACATGAATGATTTTAATCAATTGTAGTGAACAATCACCAAGTGCGATAAAAATATCAAGAAGGAAGGTAAAAACATGAAAATTAACCCATTTCTGATCAATTTCTTAATTCCGGTTCATTATATTAATTTATTAAATCCATATTATTTACCTAAGTATGAAAAAATAATTTTAATCCCATAATTTACACTAAAAAATGTGAGTTCTTGAATCCCTTACCTCAGCCAGTATTTCTCAATCTTTTATGAAAATACAAGGCAAATAAGAGATGGTCCCAACATTTAAACCACACTAGGGGACCATTTAAGAAACTAAACACAACATTAAAAATCCATAAATTTCTTTTGATACCACAATTGATCCATATCCCACAACCACAACCCTTTTAATATGATGATTAAAGAGAAACCCAAGAAGGAGAGGGGGAGAACTCACCCTTGATCACCATCACTTGATCTCTTGAATCCAAGGTCTGAAGGTAAGAGAGAGGGGATGATATATATTCTAAAAACACATTATATTTTTTTCAATATTTGAGGGAAATATAGGGGAAATAATTAAATTTAAGGGATCCCATAAATTTATACCAAGGTTGAAAAACATAAGACTACAATATATGGTTAAAGAGACATGCCTCAACCCCTAATTTTCTACCAAACCATGACACAACATGATTCATTCCACTATAATGGGTCTTAGTATAACTCTTCCCTAGAAGTCTTATCATAGATCTATTATAGATTATGTAAAAATGTAGTAGGATGATGAAAAAAACATAGTTTCATTCCATAACTACACTTAAATTTATAGAGATACAAAAAATCATCCCTCATGATTCACAATTCAGTCTCGAGAACCACTCCACAACTTCTAATACCACCCTCCATCCCGATTATCTATTGAACATGGCCATGATGCAACCAAAGGGACACACCCCAGGGGTCCTATAGATGATATTTACAACAAATTATAACCCTAGGTCCCTATATCATAACTTCCATCACCACACCACATCTAGGCCTTCTAACGACCCTCTCATGGTGCAACATGCACCTCTACATTACAAAATCACCTCCTAGATGAAAATTATTCTCAAATCTCATGTTCTCCCCTTAAACCTAATCTCAACACCTCTAACTCTCATAACTCATAGATAGTACAAAAATGTATATCCTATTACATTATATGTGTCTCTTTGACATTATTTTAAATTTTTTGACATAATATTACAAAAAATAGTATATTTGGCCTCAATATGATCAAGCTTCATAAGTTCCCAATAAGTTTTATGAATTCTTAATTGTCTATAGCTTTACCTTCTCCACCTTTTGGGTGTTTTAAACTAACTTTTAGGGGTGTACCCACCAATTTATATATTTATATGTTAAATCAATATCTCACTGACATATTTCTCTTGATATAAAAAGATAACATCATTATTCTAGACCAATTGAATACCTTAAAGGTAATTTATCAATCTAATAATAATCAATTAAAATTTCTAGTTTTATTGAAAAAAACCTTGAAAATATGTTATTTATCACTGGTATAAAAACATAATCAACATATAAAATAATTATTAATTATTTTTTAACTGTTTTTATTTACATATATATCGATGCCCCACTTCAATATATTGATATTTTTTATAACATAGAATATCATTACCTTAGTGTAACATCACGACCCTAATCCATCACCCTGAACATGATTGGAATTCCACTAACCTTAAATGAATACCCCAAACACAAAATGCTGACAATAAATGGATTAGGATTTGATAAATCATTGAGGGATGATTTTCCCTTACATATGGTGTAACATAAAACAGACACGAAATAATGGAATAATACAATTATGGTGTATAATAAAATTCAAAATATACTTCAATAATATAACATAACAATAATTAGATTCACAAAATCCAAAAAAAAAAATCAGATTAATCAAAATTAACCAAAACTAAAAAGGTAAAATTTGGTGCCAATCATGGAACTAAACAAAGATTTAACCCATGAACACCTTCAAAAAACAATATCCATCACCCACATCCATGGTGTCAATATGATATGGTAGAGTTCTTCCCCTTACCTACATCATGTTGAACAACATCTACATATGTACCAAAATGCATATATAGGGGGTGTGTGTATAACCCAAAAATAAATTCCACTAAATAATTCCAACACATGCCAATATAATAAGAATAAGTTATATCACATTTTTATAAAAATAGGACATAATCATAAAAATAAGTGAACATGGGATTTTTATAAACAAAATAACTCACATCATAATGATCACCCACACCATGAAATCATGTACCCATGATATTCACTGAAACCTTCACCTTGGGATCCATGTGATTAACCCAAAATGCATCACATATCCAATGATTCCTTTGAAAATTCCAAACTCATGAGTGGACACTTTTCACTCCAGGCCTAAGTCGTTATTTGGTGGTACAATCCAGTGTGCCCCAATTTAAGACTCCAAAAAAGTCTAAATCAATATGAACCTTTATATATACATCATGAACACACACTAACTCATTCAAATGTCATGGTATGAAACCCAAAGTTTATTCTTTTCAAGTCAAACATTACTTATTAAATTTATGAAACATGTCATGGGTGTCACCCATAACCCTTATTTTAAAAAAGAATACAAAAAACTGATATTAATCCAAATAATATTTACCAAGGTTTTTCCAGAAAAAATCATAATAATTTTATTTTAAAAAACATAATCCTTAATTTTCTAGGTATAAATAGAGTGGGAGAGAAGGCACCTACCTCAAAGAAGAGTTTCTTAAAGAATTGTATCATAAAATTGTATATTTGAGATCTCAAAACATCCCTAAGATATATTATAGTATAATCCACATATAATCACACCCTAAAAACATATTTATTCATTGAATCCATATAATGGGGTTCCTTCCCCAATAAAAAAAGGGATAAGAAAAGATAAGAAGAGATAGAGGTCTGAACAGTGATCCCTAGGCCAAATACTTCATGGTTCAAATAGAAGGAGATATATAGTAAAGAGGATCACCAAAATCACCCAAGTTAATTATTTGGATTGAGAGAACTAGAAATGGGTAATAAATTAATGTTTGAGTGGAAATATAAAGTTAAAAATATAATTTTCAAATCATATTAAATTAATGCATGGTCTGATCACACGGTTTGATAAACCATGCGCTAACTATGCAAGTGTAACAACTTGATGTTCAAGGCTTCAAGGTTTGGAAGCATGGTATGAAAAACCATGTACCAACCATGTGAATAATCACTACCTAAAAATTCAACAGATTTATGTAGTTTACCAAAATTGAGTTCTAACCATATTTATTCCCAAGGACCCCCATTAACTTCTATATAGTTACCATCATATCTTTCTTGGTTTCACATAAACTTGGTCCCTTTACTAACCTTCCACAACTTCTAAAAAACCCTATATAACTTCCAAAAAAACCCCAACATATTAATATATTAAAAAGGTATTTAAAAACATATAAATATCAAAAACTATTAGTGTTACACTTGGAGATTAATTAAACCAATAAAATAAGTTATTTAACTTGATCCAACTTGATCCATCATGGTCAAGTAGAAATCACTCAAGACACTAAATTTAATCTTCCTACAAGTTCTTTCTATTCAAGAATGATGATTTAATACCCTTTAGATATACATTAAAATACATTCAAGTATATACATTGGAGAAAAATATCTTAATAATTTATTTACAAAACCGATTAATAATATTTAAAATCTAATATTTTATTTATTTATTCATACTTCACCTTTTCCATTTTTTTAAAAACTCACATAGATCTAATAAAAAACTTCCATTTCATACTAGGGTCAACATATAAAGTGTGATACCCCTATATAATCAAGCTATTACTTCATAACAATATATCACTATTCATGTTCAAGGGGGTATTCAACAAATTTATGAAAAAATATAGATAATAGATATGCTTGAGTTAATTTCTTCAAATTTTTTTATTTGAACTAGTGAAATTTGATCAATAATTAAATTTTCAACTTTTATAAGATTTTTAATTCTATAATTAAAATTCATGGAATGTTCTTCAAATGTTTCATTAGTAGCTATAGTTTATGGTTATATCACTATCTTCATAAGGTTCTACACATACACACCATGTTATAAATTTATAAAATTCAAGATCACCCCACAATAAAATATTAATGAATAAACTAGATATTGGGGAAGTTTGGGGTCAAACTAATAGGAAATAGAAGTGGGAAAATGTTTTGGTTCTTAAATAATTTCTATTAAAATGGGTTTTTAGGTTCTCTATGTGAATTTTGTGAAACAAAATAAAAAAATATTTTTGAGATAGTTTTTTTAAATAAGTAATGCGTCAAAGTAGAAAACCATAGTTAGAATTTTTTCATGTAAATAATTTATATATTATTCATTTGATTTATTTTATATGAGTATCATATAACTAATATAAATTAACTATTATCATATTAATCATACTAGATATCTACACAAGGGGAGTCATCAGTGATGGTCTTTTATAAGAACTAATCTAATATACTTCATATTTTACTCTCATGCTTTGAGTTATTTTTTGTTATTAGTTAGCATAGGTATTTTTGGTAATTGGAAAACTTTTTAATGGTAATTCTATAATGGTAAATATAAAAATTAAACTCAAAGGTTTATATTAACTTCATTTCATGTATTAAATTATTATAAATTAGTTACAAGAGGTATTTGTTTTACATTTTTTACATTACACCATGAGAAGTTCAGTAGTGATTCTAAAAGTTGAATCATAATCTAATGATAAATAAACATACCTAGTGTGTATTAATATCATATAATATATAAATAAAACAAAATTTTCCTATCCTCATAAATATATAACCATAAAAATAATGTTTCAAGTAAGATTTTCTCACTAATTCATGACTTTTGAGATGAAATAAGGATAACTAATTGTGTTACAAAGAAGGTTCAATTACCTAAAGTAATTTTTTATGAATTTACATGAAAGTGTAATATAAAAATATCACATTTCATGTAATAAATTTATGTTAAACATATTCAAGTGTCAATGATCCTTTAAAAAAAATTATTTTCATAATTTTTTAGCTTAATATTTGTTATTCATTATGGTGAATTAGTTATTTCTTAATTTTTTACTCATGTGTACAAAATAAAAATAAAAATGCACAAATGATTTTTGTACAACTCAACACATGATAGGTTAATACCAAAAATATATATCAAATAATTTTTCCATGAAAGAGTATTTGAATTTAAGTGTTAAACTGCATTATTCTTACAATGTAATGACATTTTTTTTATCAAAATTAATCAAAATCGTTGATTGCATATTCAAATTTAATGCTTCATAAAAATAATTTATTAATGTAATATAAGAACATGTTTTTGTGACAACAACATATTCAACCATTAATGAGGATAAACAAATTTACTTTTTGAAATGCTAGCTAACACTGATATCCAAGAAGAAGGTTCTACCAGATTTGAAATTTCTATTATCATAATTACCTACCTAGTCAATATATTTATATTAATAAATCTCATGTTACCTATTTTTTTTATAAAATAATCCATACTCTAATGTACCTTTGATAGATATAAAATTTATTTATGCAATTATCATATGTAATTATTTTGTTTTATTTATTAATTTATCATGTAATGTTACATTAAACACTATTTCTAGATTAAAAGCATTCTTATAAGTTATATAAAGTCTATGTATTCTATAAATTTACCTTATCCATCTTTTGTGTGTTTTAAAAGAACATCCATGGGTTTATTCATTATTTTATATATTTTCATATCGAACTTCATTAATAGCTCACTGACATATTTCTATTTATATGGAAAGATTCCATAATTATTATGCATAAATTGAATCCACAAAAAGAAAATTTCCCTCAAAATATGAACATTTAGAATATTTTTTATAAAAAACTCATTGGAAATAATTTCTTCATCACCTATAAAAAAATATCATCCAAATTAAAAATAATAATCAATTGATTTTTTTAGTTTTAATTTATATATTTTTTGTTGTCCACACTTTCTTTTCTAAACATCCTCTTCCTAAAACACATGTCCATCAGGTAATATCATCCCCTTGAAGCCTATTTAAACCCATAAACTATCTTAATTAACTTTAACACACTTGATTCATCTTGAAAAATTAGAAATCTCTATTGTTACTCAATATAATCTTCCTCATCAATATTTTCATTCAATAATGATAATTTCATTCTATTTTAATTGACATTATTATGCCTTTATATATATCCATTGGTAAAAAATCCTCTTAAAAATTTCTGTTCTCAATTAATGAGTAATATTTGTAATCAATAATTTTTTTATTCTTTCATTCCTTATCAATAAATGTTTTTAAGAACTCACATTTTTCTTAGAATACATTTTTATCTTGGCCTAGGATAAATATCTAAAGTGTTTTTTCTCAATATATTCAAGATCTTTATTCATTACACTCTACCGCTTTTTTTTATTATATATTCCATTAAAAAAATTCATATTAATTAAATTTTGATTTAATTATTGAAAAAATGTGGCTAAATAAGAGATAATAAAGATATATGATTTAATTTCTTAAAAATATTTCTTGTTTGAACTAGGGAAATTTTAACTCTATTTAATTTTTTTATCATTTACATACATTCTAATTTTTTGAATAAAAAAGTGTAGTATGTTCTTCATATTCTTCATTAGTAGTTTGTCCTAATATATAGTTCTTGTTGACATCATAACCTTTTTTTATTTTTTTATAACTTTATAAATTATAAATTTATAAAATTCTATACAATCTCACAATGTATTATTAATGAAAATTATAAATAGTGATGGATTTTGTGGGTAAACCATAAGGAATTATTGGATGCCCTTTGTGTTGGGTTTAATTTTATTTCATAGGAAAATGATATTTTTAGGTTTTTTTAGATACTTTTAAGGAGACAAATAAGAAAATAACCTTGAGAGAGATTTTTTTATTGAGTGACATTTATGGGTTTTAAAACATGTTTAGAATTTGTTTTTATAAATATTTTCTAAATTATTTATTTGAGTTCCATACAACCCCTTGAGGGTAACTATTATCATACTGTTCATACTAGATAAATATACTAGTGGGGTCATATGTTATTTTCTTTTATACGAACTAATCTATGATACAAAATATTTTTTCTCTCATGTTCTATGTTATTTTATTCATTAGTTAAAAAATATATTTGATGTAATTTAAACCTTATGTAAGGGGAATTCAATTATGGATCATATAAAAAGTAAAATTAGTGGTTCACATGACTTTTATTCCATGTAATATGTAATGAACCAACCTAGGTCAACTAATAAAGTCACCCAAGGTGGTCCTCCATATGGTGATGTAAAATAAAGAAAAAAAATAAGTCTTGAATATAACCAAAATAAGACATACAAACAATGAAAAAACTGGAATAAACAGATATAATGAGATCCATACAACCGAAGAAAAATTGGATAAACTTGAAAATTATGAATATGAAAAAAATAAAAATTCTCCATTTGACCGACTATCTCCTCCAAACCATCCCGATATGAAGGAAACAGATGAAAAGGGAACCTGGCATGCTACATGACACCCTTCCCTTTCCCTAAGTCCTATAAAATAAGGTTTATAACCTATAAAAGGAAAAATCAAGGTGTGATCATAGAGCCTAGTTGGATACCACCAAATAATCTATACAAGTTATAATATGATTAATGCACAAGTTATATCTTAAAAAAATCCAATTTATAAATAATTTCATAAATAAATCTATTTGTAAAAATTTCCTTGGGTTTACATAAATTCATAGAATATTTACCAAACATGAATATATTAGGTATAAAATAAAAATAGGTAATCTAAACTTGTGATAAAATATCCATGAAATAAACCATCACATGATAAAACAAGTAAAGAAGGAAAAAAAACTATTTGGGATTTAGCCTATGAGAATACATACTAGACATAAAAGTTGCCTAATCCAGGCCTAAGTTGGTTCTAACTAAAATCGAGTCCTACCATAGTTTTTTGATATCACAAATGAAACCCCTTGTGGTGCCACACACACTAGGATCACCCATTCTTATTTCTTGACACACCCAAGGTTCCCAATGTACCAAGTTTGTTCAAGAACCTTTTACAAAATCCATTCTCACATTTAATAAACCCATTTTACATTAAATAAAATAAATTTAAACTAGAACATATATAAAATAATGAATAAAAAAAATTTCATAGATCCACCTACCACAAGAACGATGCAAACATATCCACCTTCAACAATGGAGATCAAAAGACCATGGATAATCCTTTGAAAGACAAGGACTGAAAAGAAAATGAAAATGATTGATAGAAAACATCAATTTATCATTAATCTAAAGCCCAAAAACAAAAAATTCCACATCCACAACCAAATAAAATTAATAATAAGAGACTACTTACTTGGAGAGAGATGCACTACAACAAAAATGATGATCAATCACAAAAAAATGGTCCAGAAGGTGCGAAGATCCTTGAAATCATCTGGGAGAGCTCCTAGGTCTTAATAGGGGAGTCCATAGTTAAATGAAACACAAATAAACTATACATATTTAAAAATTCTTGATTTTAGGAATTCACATCATGAGTCCTTTCATGGAATAAAATTCCCCAGATTAAAAAGATGTTGAAAACCATGTCTTTACCATTTCATGTTGTGAACCTAATTTACGACACTTAAACCTTTCATGCCTTGAAAAAAACATGACATCTTCCCAAAAATTAATACACAACATGAACTTGATTCATGGTATGTAAACCTTTAATGCCTTGAATAAACTCACGAAATCTTCCTAATAACCAATTCATGATGTGAACTTAATTGATGGCATGTAAACCATTATCGTTGTGAATTCATACAATAGACAACAAACGGTCTAGATTATATATAAAATACCAACAAAAAAATAGCGTTCTATGAGCTTAGGGATAACCCGATAAATCCTTTGACAAAATTACACTAGACTCCATGAATTCTAACAAACACACATCCCTGAACTTTAGGTCATTTTCTCTAGTAGAGGTTATGCATTCTTGAGAATCCCACAATTCACCCAAATAAAAAGGGAATCTAAAAAAATAGGGAATACCCAAGAGAAGATAATAGGGTGTTTCAATATCCCCACCATAAACAATTTATATCCCCCAAAAGTTTTCAAGACCCTAGACTCACAAAAATTGAAGGCCACTACAACCTCATCAAACATTCCCACTCTCATATCTCTTGGCTATCCCATGAACATTTCCAGAGTATACAGACTAAAGGAATTGTTTTACCATGTAGTAACTTCTCTTGATGATTTATAATCTAAAATAATTTCTCAACCATAGTGATGTCAGGATCAAGATCGATATCCTCACATTCAATCACATGGGAAGGATTTAGTTGATACCTCCTAAGTTGGGGCACATGAAACACATTGTGGATGGATATAAAATGAGATGATAAGTCCAACCAACATGACACATTTCCTAGGAATCCCATGATATTGAATGGGCCCACAAACCTTGGTGACAACTTACCTTGATTACCCAAATGTGAATGTCCTAATAAAGATGAAATTCTATGAAAGACCCGATCACTTACCTTTAAATATAGTGACAAATGTCGATGGTCTACATAAGGTTTCTGATGACTTTGTGGCGTGATAAATATATTCTAGATCAACCACACCCTCTCCATTATCTCCTAAACAAGACTCGATCTAACAAAATAATTCTCTCCTAACTCTTCCCATCACAAGGGAGATCTAAATATACACCCATACAAAGCCTCAAAGGGAGACATTTTAATCAAGGAATGATAACTATTTTTATAGGAAAAACTGACTAAAGGAAAATGTTTTTCCAAGAACCACTAAAATAAAGTATACATTCATAAATCATATCCTCAAGAACCTAAATAGATCTCTCTATATGTCCATATATCTACAGATGATGTGCTTTTCTCAATTTCAAATGGAAACTCATCACCTTCTATAAACCTTTCCAAAACCAAATGAGAACCTTAGGTCCCTATTAGAAAGAACTATAGAGAGAACCCCAAGAAGTCTCACAATATATTATATATAAAAGTCCCTAAGCTATTCCACCTATATTATCTCTTTGATAGGAAGGAATTGTGCTGATTTCAAGAGTTGATCAATGATCACCCAAATTTCTTCCTTCTCACTAGGATTCTATGGTAAACCAATGATAAAATCTCTAAAAATATCTTCCAATTTCCATACTAGAATGGGTAAGGAATGAGGAAAACTAGTAGGCCTCTTTTGTTTTTCCTTAATTATTTGATAAGTAAGACACCATGATACAAAATATACAATCGACCATGTCATCCCTATATAATAATATTATCATCTCAAATCATGATACATCTTGGTATTACCTAGGTTCATAGAACAAAAAGAATGATTTATACTATTAAGAAACTCCCACCTCATAGAAATAAGAACAACTAACCCACTAAAAAATCACAATGATCTACTTAGAGACTGAGGACACTCAACGAAGGTCTCCCCACCATAAAGGATTTTACTAAAGATCTAGAAATTAGGGCCAAACATCTTCTTGAGCTGAAACTACTCATCAAATAATGAGTCATCCCTTATCAAAGCCAAAAATACCTTCCCACCAACTTCTTCCATTACCAAGCTTATCTTAGGAAACAAACTCATCAAATAACACTCTTCCATTGATTATTTCATTAGATATGTCAGTAATTTTCCACTCAATTCATAAGTAACCACATTCCCTTTTCTAGGAGTATAAGCAATATCAATGTCAAAATATTTGAGATACTCCACCCAATTTATCTATCGCAAGTTAAGACCCCTATATGTGAAAATATACCTCAGGATCTTATGATTAGAATATAACATAAACCATTATCCAAAGTGGTAGTGAAACCATGTCAAATTCAAAATTTTGTAGATACTCCACCCAATGTATCTATCGCAATTTAAGATCCCTCTATGTGAAAATATAACTTAGGATCTTATGATCAGAATATACCATAAACCATTATCCAAAGAGGTAGTGAAACCATGTTTTGAGTGAATAAATAACCACTTACAACTTAAGATCATGGTTAGTGTAGTTATTCTCGTAAGGGTATAACTGTTGATAGCCATAGGCCACCACCTATTTCACCTGCATCAAGATACACCCAAAACCTATGACCGAAGAATCGTAGTAAACATCCTAACCCAAAACTTGTTTGAGAATAATAAAAACTATTTATAAAGTCAAAATCACCTTTATTGACTCAAAATATCCCTGAAATTTATCATTACTCTCAAATGTTACACCCTTATGGGTTAAAGATATCATTAGAGATGCAAGCTTGGAGAATTCTCAAAAAAACCACATATAATAACCAACCAACCCCAAGAAGATTCAGATCTAAAACTCATTTTTAGGAAATACTAGTATATAAAATCCTTCACCTTTTTAGGATTCACTGAGATTCCCCTCTTAGATATGAATTTCCATAGAAACTCTACTTCTTGAATCTAAAATTCAAATTTGGTAGTCTTACTATATAGATGATGCTCCTTAAATATTCTAAGAATGATATCCAAATGGTCCATTTTATCCACATCTAAATTTGAGTAAAACAAAATATCATCCATGGACACCATAAAAAAAGAGTCCAATAACCAATGAAAGATCTAGTTCATCAAATCCACAAACACCATAGGAGAATTATTTAGTCTGAATGGCATAACCAGATATTAGAAATACCCATACCATCTTATAAATTCTATCTTAGGTATATCCTCTTCTTGGAATCTCAAATGGTAGTACCCTTACAACATGTCAATATTTGAAAACCAGTGATTCCCTATAATATATTCAAAGAGACCATCAATCCTGAGAAAATGATATTTTTTCATGATAGTCACCTGATTTACCAACTAATATTCAAAAAAAGTCTGAATCTCCTTTCTGAATTCTTACTAAATAGGACAAGAGAATCCCAAAGTGGCATGATAGGATGAAAAAAACCCATAGCCTCATGATCCAAAAGCTATATCTTTAGTTCTACAGACTCAATAGGCACCATAAAGAAAGATGACATAGATATGGGAATCTTTCTAGGGAGTAGTTTAATTGTAAACTTGACCTCTCTCTGTGGTGGTATACTAGAAAAGTCATCCTGAATGACCTTAAGGGAACACACACACTACCACATGTATTATAATTCCCATAAAAGGGTAAAAAAAAGGAAATTTTATGATAAATTTCATAAGATTAACCTAGCATAAGGAATAACATGCCCTTAATTTCCTGATCTAGAGTCCCACTCAACCTAAAAAACTTGAATGACCAAATCAGAAGATAAGAAATAAAGTCGACAGTGATAATATTCTATATGGGACTTAAAACTGATTATCCAATCCATGTCAATAATCAAGTTGAATATGTCAATATTGAGAACCAAGAAGTCTCACTCCACCTCAAATTCAGTTATCATCACTCGACACATGGGACACATGAAAATTTGTTTAGAACTTTTTCATAAAGACATTAAAAGATACAAAAATAAAATATAAGATCCAAATTTAAAAACAACACATAATGTATCTTTGTTGATATCAAAAAATAATTATAACATATATCAAACAAATATAGCACCATATAAGTCAAAACAATCACTATACCTCTAAATTTGGATGGCCCTGATTTAGATTCCACTAGTGAAAACTCCACTGAATAATGATTTCCTGTCTCATATCCTCCATGATCTTTCCTAGACACATAAACAACCCCTTATCATTTGTATAATACCCAACACTCTTGTAAGCATATGTACAAACCTATGAGCCCTTGGTGAATGTGGATCCAATCTTGCTACCTTGGGATATCATGTCAAAAATTTTTTTTAGATGACCAGATTTTCCACAACAATGAAAAGTATTGGGTGCCTCCATACAATTAAGATTTTTATGACCAGGATATCCACACTGATATAAAAAAACCTACAATTTTCCAAAACAATCCCCAAAAATTGTTCAAGTTGAAAATTGGCTACCATTGTGCTTCTTTTTCTGGCCAAAAGGCACACCCTGGCTAACAACTTCCCCAACAGAAGCTCCTCCCAGACATGTTTTTCTAGATATATTATCTTTTTCCAAAGTTCAATTTTTAAATACCTACATGGAGGTTTGAAGGCACACCGTAATCAACATCAACTAAATATCAAACCTGAGTTCTAACTCAAACCTCTGAGCCTTTAAGTACTCATCAGTGTCAAGCTTAGGTGCAAGATAAACTGGATTAGCAAAAGGGGTGGAATAATAAAGAATAGTATGCTCCCCTTTCTCTAAGAATAGAAACCCCTAGGTCTTTTCCACACATAATTTCTCAGGATAAAACTTCTAATTTAATATTTTCTTGAAAGAATCCCAAATAAGATCCTCATGCAACTTAGTTTTCACAATAGAGTCCCCCATATCATTCCCGGTCCTCCAAGAATATACAAGAAAAAACCCAACTTGAAGTCCTTAATATTTTTCAAAAATTTTAAGATCTTATTAATATATTTAATCCATTATTCATATTCCCATGGCCCTTTTCACTACTAAATGTAGGTGGATGCTACTTTATAAATTCCATGTCGTGATCCACCACTCATCCTGGGCTACCAACACCTGTTTGATGGAAAGACCGAATAATGAGGATTACAACTTCTATTAAATAAGTGTCCACTAGAGTATTTTCCTATGGATCCTATATCATAGCTTATTATATTTAATTTGGAAGTGATATTCTAGGAGGTTTTGTCTAATAGTCACAAGACAAAAACCAATTATTCATGAGCAGATTCCAAAATCATAGAACCAACTTTAGGCATTGATATCCAAGATTTTAAAAAATAATAATTTAATGTAATTTAAGAATTCATAAAAAATAATGATTTATTAATAAAATATTATTTTCATTTAAATAAAATTCTCACACATTTCATTCAAATGACCTCACACACCAAGTCTCAAACATGGAATTTTTTTTGACCACCCATGGTAACTTGAGTTTAGATACAAAAGTGAGATTTCCAAGAACCCATCTACAATTAATACCCAAATTTTGATGGTCCTGAATACTATCTACCCATGACATAGAACCAAAATTAGGCAGTGTGTTAACACACATTAGGCTGATCATCCCTCTAATAGTAAATTGTAACAAACCAACCTGAGTCAGCTAAACAAGTCACCCAAGTTGGTCTTCCTTGTGGAGAGGTAAAACAAAGATAATAGAAACAAGCCTTGAATATTACCAAAACATTAAATAAAACAATAGTATAAAGTGGAAAAAATATACAAAATGATCCATACAATTGAGGCCAAATAGGTTAAACAAGAAAAGTATGAATCTGACAAAACCAACAAGTCTCTATGTGATCAACTGTCAACTCTAAACCATCCAACTATGATGGAAACATGCGATAAGGGAACCTGACATGCTACATGGTTTCATTCACATTCCTTAAGTCCTAAAAAATATGGTGTAAAACCTCGAAATGAAAAAAGTAGGGTGCAATCACAAATCCCAGTAGGATACCATTATAGAATCTATAAAAGTTATAATATCAATAATACCCAATTTATAGATTTAAAACAAAAGCTAGTTCATAAATAATTTTCATAAATAAATACATTTGTAAAATTTATCTCATGTTTCCATAAATTCATAACATATTTACTAAATAAGCATATATCTGTTATAAAATAAAAACATGTAAACTAAACATGTGAGAAAATATCCATGAAATAAACCATCATGTGATAAACTAAGTATAGAATACAAATCACACCGTTTGGGATCTATCATACAAGAATACTTAATAGACATAAAATAATCCTAAACTAAGCCTAAGTTGGTTCTAACCAATATTGAGTCTTTCTTGAGTTTTTTGATATCAAAGAAATCAACCCCTAATTGTGCCACACACAATAGGGTCACCCATGTCTATTTCTTGATTCACCAAAGGTTCCTAAGGTGCCATGTTTGTTCAAAAACATTTTCCCAAATCCATGATAACATTTAATAAACCCATTTTCATCAAATAAAATCTATTTCAACAATAACATATATAAAATAATGAATTATAATAACTTTCATAAATCAACCTACCCCAAGAATTGTGGAAAACTATCCGCTTTATATAACATAGATAAAAAACCATAGATCAACCTTCAAAATATAATTCCCAATAAGAAACTACAAAGGGTCGATAGAAAACACCAATCATTCATGAATCTGAAATACCAATATTTCCAATTTCATCACTGTGACCAAAGGAAATGAAGAAGAAGAAACCACTACTCTAAAGAGATACGCTCCACAACAACCATGATGATCAATAACTGAAAAATGATCCTTAAGGTTCTGAAATCCGCAAAAATATTCCAAGAGAGATCTTAGGTCTCAAGAGGGAAGTTTTTGGCCTAATGAAATACAAATATACCATGCGTTTCATTTAAAAATAACAAATATAAAGAATTAATGTCATTAATCCCTTTTAATAGAGTTAAATTCCATTGATTAAAAATATGATGATTTTTTTCCTTGGATTAAAAAATATATTTTTGATGATTTTACATCATGGACCTAATTCACAGTGTGTAAAAATTTCATTTCATAAAACAAATCACAACACTTTCCTAGTAACCAATACATGAAATCAACTTGACTCATGATGTGAAAACCTTTCATTCCTTGAACCAACTCATGATATCTTCCTGAAAACCAATTCATGATGTCAAATTGATTCACAAAGTGTAAAAATTTCATGTCGTAAATTCACCAGAAGATAGAAAATAGTCCAAATTTTTCATAAAATACCAAACCAAAAATGGTATTCTTTGAGATCTAAGAGAACCAAACAAAGAATTTAACGAAACTATAACCAGAATCCATTAATTCAAACGAACATATATCTGCAAAATTTAGGCCATTTTCCCTAATAGAGGTTCTCCATTCCCAAGAATACCATAATGTAACCAAATGAAGTGGGAAACTGAAACCAAAAGTCAAGACATACCTGATGGATTATAATGGGGGTGTTACACATTAAATTCTTATAAATTGGCCACAAGAGGTATTTTTTATGAATAATAACATTACACCATGAGATGTTCAATGGTTATTCTAAAAGTGGATTCATAATATGACGATAAAAAAATGTACTTAGTGTTCATTAAGATTTGACCATATGAAAAAAACACACACTTGACCTATCTTATGAAATTTATAAGCATTAAAACAATGTTCCCAAATAGACTATATCATTATGGAATATATCTTGAGATGAAAAAAATGCTATGTAATAATTTTACATTTATTAAATTTATACAACCCATAAAAGAAAAACTTTTTCTATAGTGATTTAAAATGAAAAGGATAAAGAGGATGAAAGAACAAAAATACTTGAAATTAAGTTAAATAAGTGGAAAAAGAACTATAATTAAGTAAATAATTCAAATAAGAATTGATATTTTGTAAAATAAATGAAAAATAATTAAAATTATTAAAACGGGTAATAAAACTAAGTTTATCACTCTCTATAAACTTGGAAAAAATAACTACTATCCAACCCATTGAAATAAGTATTAATAACTCCCTTTTCAAGAATTTAGGGTGTTTATTTAATGACCTTATATGAGAATATATAGTAGTTTTCTAGTACGAATTCCATGAGGCCGTGATCAATTCCACCAAATATTATTTGTATACCCATGATGCTAATCATCAACCTATGGAAACCTGAGGATACATCTGAGACCTTATATAACCCTTACTCAAAAACCATGATATATTTTTAGGTAAATTCATTAAAATTATCATCAAAACATAGAATTTTATTAGGTTGAGTCAATGAAATAAATTAATATAGGATTTCCAAAACTAAATAGGTAAACATTAAATATGATTAATCAAAATATATATTGTGATACATAAGTTAAATGGCCAGTTAAGGAATGTGAGAATGGGTTGGAGTGATTATTATTGAATTATTCGGGTTTTATAGAATTTATTTCACAACCCTCACATGAGAGACAATACTAATGAACCTCATAAAAGAAACAAAATCCCAAATGGATGTTTTATATAGGTGTGTTCACATTTGATTGATTTTTATTTATATCATGACTTCTTTGGGTGATATAAAATCAAGTTGTGTAAAAAATGATTGTTTCTTAAATTGAGACTATGTAGTTGAAACTATTCTTGATTAATTAAAATATAATAAAAATATTTAGTGTACTACAAAATAATTTACTGGAGAAAGTTTAATTAATCAAGACTAAATGAATAGAAAGTAATACATTATTATAATTAATTTGCGAACATTTTTATATAATTTAAAATTTAACATGATTGAATTATATATGAGTTTTTCTTTATATCAATTAATGATGCAAATATAATTATAAATTGCAAGTATGCCTTGAATAGTATGTGATTATTTTAGAAATTGTGTAAAGTATTAATTATTTTAGCATGATGTTTTGAGTGTGTTAATTAAATTAATAAATCATTTAATAATAGAAGTGATATATTATTTTTTATGATCTATATTAAACTTGATTTCATTGTTCTACTAAGAATTTAATATACTAATCATACTTTTAGTTATTTCTTTATAATAAAAACACAGTTGGATTAACTTAATATGATGTCACAAATTAAATATTTATTTTTAATAAATTATTGATAAATAAATATTTTTAGTTTAAATAAGAGACTATTAATTATTTTTTCGTGTTCTTATGAATCTAGGTGTATGTTTAAAATCATAAACTGAGAAAACAAAATTGATGAATGATTCTATTAGGTGATTCATAATTTTTAAAATGTAAAAATTAATTTATTACTTTTTGTAATTTGAAGGAGAATTTTTTTATGATATTATTTATATAGAAATTTAATATAAAGGTAATTTTTATTGAAATATGGTTTTTATAATTGTGTGATATTTATATTCCATGAGATGAATAATCAATTTAAAATCACGTTGAGTAATATTTTTCATGTATATTATTTTGGAAAAAACATGATAATGTGATCACTATTTTAATTATTTGATATTTTGTTATGTGGTTTGATATGTGTTGTGATATAGTATTTTAAAATATTGAAACTTTGATTATAAAATAACTATTATTTTAAATTAATTAAAATCAACTAAATAATATTTAATACTATATAAAATGTTTAATTAATGAGAGGATAATTAATTGAAAAAAATGAATTCTAATATAAGGGCCATTCCAAATAAATTAAAAATCACTAATTAATATTTAGTGATGAATTAAATTGTTTATCAATATCGAGTTAAGAAATAGAGAAACAAGGGAGCGACTAGAGGATATGTCTTATGTTGAAATAAATGGTAATGTGGTTGTGTTTTTGTTATATAAATTTTTTTTTGAATCAAGGGTGATAATATGAAATTGGTTAAAAATAATAGTGATGATTTGTGCTATATGATTATAAAAATGTATAAAAATGTTTTAAAATATGGGATTAAATAAATTATTTTATTTAATTCTAGAATATGTATTTAAGATTTATAGAAATGTTATGGTATTATTGTATTATTATTATTATTATTATTATTATTATTGTGTAGTTTCTATATAAATGAGGCATGATTATTTTTTGTAATAAATGGAAGTATTATATATTTCCTTGATATAATGTGGTATAAAATCTAATAAATAAAAAATAATTTTATATATTGAAGTTAAGGTGTGCATGTGTGTGTGTAAAATTTGTTCTAAGACTCATATTCTTGACCTTTTAGTGATGATTATATGGTAGGCGATTCTATCACATGATAAAAATCACATGATAGGGTCATGTTTAATGGTTATGTCATTGAAAAATGAGTAATCTTATTTAAATGATCTTATTTGAATAATATTATTTTATGGAAATTTAATTATGATAGATTTGTAGGTGGATTGGTTATGTTACAGTAAAATTTAAAGGAATGGCACAAGTGTTTAGAATATGGAGATTTTTTTTGGGATATTTTTATAGTATATTTATATATAATAATGTACAATAATTTAATTCTTTTAAAGTAAAATATTACCCTACCTATAATTAATTATTGGTCCCAAAAAGGAATGATACCCATAGAGGATGATGAATCACAGTATGGAAAATCAAAATATCCCCTTAAATGATCTTATTTTTTTTAATTTTTTAGAGAAAAACTCTCTTCGTAAAAAAATATGAAAGAAATAAAAGAACATGAAACAATAAATTTTAGTTGGTTTCACCAATAATGAGCTATATACAATTAAAATATAATTTCTATGTTCCTTTATACAAAAAAATCAGTAAACCACATTTCTTGTACAAGATTCAGAGTGGATTCACCATCCATCTTGGTTTACAAAAAATTAGAATTGAAATTTTACCACCCTCTTACATAAGAATAAATCACTATCAATCTAGATCACTAAATATCCTTTATAGTTTGAAGGGAAATCATGAAGTGAATTGATAAAAGGGGAGCTGATAAGACCTGAATTATGTCCTAGTCAATATAGTATTGATCTTTATATTAAGAGTTGAATAAATATCATAAACACTATTATATCCATTGATGTAGTGTTTAGATAAGTCTCATATTGGGAATTTACTATTAATAGTTTATTGAGAAGATTATTCATTTTTTTGTTAAGTTAATTTCATGTTTTTTTTATTTTTATCAATATAATGGATTGATAAAAGTTCAATTAGATATGAATAGTTTACAAATGAATAAATATTTTTTGGAGATGCAAAAACCATTTCATGGCATATTGAAAAAAAAATTCATGTTTAGTGTTCAAGAAAATAACCTATAAAGTTTTAAATAGAGTATATATATTGACACTCATAGATCTATTCATGTATAGTGTGTGACCATGTTGAATTAAAAATGGACACAATTTTCATATCATTATGTTATTGTTCATCAAAAAAATCCCATGGTCTAGATGGTTTTGGTTCTTTAAATTTTGAAGGTGGTGATAAAGTACCACCATGAGGAGCTAAAACGTTCTTGGTTTTTCTTTCATGGAATGATTGGGGAAAAATGTATTTTTAGAGGTCATGGTTAAATGGTACTCTTTCTAAAATCTCTAAATTCTATTTTCATAAAAAATGAGGATACCATGATTTGATAATATACAACCTACTATTCTCTTAGTCAAATATATGATCAATGATGTCCCCATACAAGGTATATACCCTAAGGTAGGTGGTGAATTAGGGTATGCTGATTTACTTTTTAGAACCCTCACAAATTATCTTATTAAGCCATTATTAGGAACACTGTATCCTTCTCACTGAATATGAATAAATAAAACAAACATTAAGGGAACCATGGAATTTTACTTAGTTAACACAAACTTGGATAATCCTAGGATATTGCATTTGTGATGTGATGATTTATATAAAACACTAATAAAACTAGTTTTTTTATAATTTTTATTTGTTTCACTAATCCTTCAAGATTAAAACCTACAAAAAACAAAGAACTCATTTCTCTCAACTACATAGGAAACTCAATGCCACTCCAAGCATTATTTTCCAAATAACTGTGAACCAAAATTGAGTTTACACCTGTAGTGGGGTATCAGTTAGCTTCACTTTCATCCACATGATGAACTCCATGAAATTATTATAAGATATCCTCCTAGAAATACTTTATCCTCTTCTATAAATTTCTAGAATTATTTTGTAACTCGTATTCATATTCTATGATTTTTCCATCACAATTATATAAATATTATTCTTCTCTTATGAATTCAATATTTGATTTGTATAATACTTTTTTCCATTAATTTATTATAAGAGAAATATATCTATCTATCAAGTATATTAAAAGAGTATTCACATTTAATTCTCTCTTTTTTTATCCACTGAATCACCACATGAGATATATTTTCTATATTTGATTTTGAAAAATATATAAATTAATTATCACAAATTTCTCCTTTTACTCCATATAATATTTGACATCCATTTGTTTCCTATAAATGATTATTTTCAAAACACTTAATTCTAATTAAATTTACCTGTTATTTTGGGAATAATAAAATTTTAATCCTTTATAAAAATATCTTATTTTAAATTCAAATAAATATATTATTTTTTATACATAGTGGAATGAGAATTAATTTCATGATGTGGTGTTTGGTTAAATACCAAAACCTAAAAATCCATAAAAATATTTTATTTAAATTATAGGATATCATGGAATGATCCTCCTTTAATAATAATATCATCTTCTCCCTCAAGACTAACAAAAATATTAATCAGAATTTTCGATTAATAAAAATATGCTATTATTCGACCCTTATCCTCGAACAAAAAAGTGAATAAACCTTACATATCACCCAATGTATTCTGGTTATTATTATGTATAACCCTTTATTACCTTTAATATTTTCCAAATTTAGAAATTAAAAATACCCTTGCGTATAATTTGGGTTACTTTTATGCATCACATAATGAACTTTAAATATTAACTATACTGTGAAAATGAACCTTATATATTGGATTGATTACCTTTACATACCATAGTGTGTTTGGGAATTTACCATTTTTCTTTACTCAGTGAAAAATCACTATTTCATATTTCAGTGTAGTTCCATACTTTTCCATTTTTCCAGTGTGTGTCCTGGATTATATTTATGTATAGGGTTGATGAACCTTATATATCAAAGTGATACTTCTCTGAGACTTTACCATTTCTTGTAACTACCTTTACACATCTTCTCGATTGCATTTAATAATTTCCCTGGGTTATCTTTATATATTAATAGAGTGACCATCATGTACTAGTACTTTTTCATTTTTATGGTTCAACATGCTCGATTACTAGTTACCCTTACACATGGGGTTCTTGTTATCCTTATGTATAAGGATTATCTAAAATAAAAAAATATACTAAACCACAAAAACATCTTCAAAATACTTCTAGAAATCCACTAACCTTCATTTCACAACATATTCATGACTTTTTGAGCTACTTTGGAAGTTCATTCAACAACCTTGTCAATAAACACAACCCAAAAAACACTATCTGTATTTATTATAATAATATCCACCTTTAAATTTCTTAAAAACTCCAGAATAGATTCAATATAGCCCCATTTTTAAAACATCACAATTGAGTAGAATTGACCAGAAATATAGTCTAAACCTTTTTCTCCTTATATAGTGCATATATGATTCACTAATAATCAACTCTAATCCCACATGAGTGAATTTAATTTTTAGAAACAAGAGATAATTAAAATATCTATATGGAAACACTTCCATGAAATTCATGCTCTTTATAAATATTCTAAGATACTAATACCTTTGAATTAGATTCAAATACTCCCCCTTTCTAAAACTACAACATGGTATAAATTCCATTTATAAATATGAAACAACAGTCCCAACCATCTCTAATCATGGTAAACTTCTCCTAGATTCTCCCAAGTAACTTATGGACAACATCTACCCCTTTTCCAGTGAACCCAAAGAGCACTTATCAGAAAGTTTACTAGTGAGGGTTATAATTCCAAACATTTAATTCAAAAGATTCACCATACCATACTATAAATAGAAATTAAAAAGGGTGAGTGGGGGTACCCTATCAAAATAATTTATTTGGATAGAGATGGTCAGATTCCAAGTGATAACTAATTCCATTCAAAATCATCATTGGGTAGTGAAATTTTTCATGATTTCTACTAAATGATTTTATATTAACACATACCCCAAATTCAATAGAACTTGTTTAACCTCATCCTTGATGAAATGATATTTTATCTTAATGAAATTTTTCCTTGAATAATGGATTTTTTTCTAATATTGATAACCCTGGAGTTATCAAAATTTATTGAAATAATAGATTTCATACAAACTCTAACATCATGAAATTGTTTCTTTATCCATAGAAATTGATTACATTATTGACCGGTTAATATATATCCATATTCCATAGTGATATATGAAATATAGTAATGCTTATTAATCAATAATGAAATGAACAAAATGTTTAAGATATAAAGAACAGTCTAATGTTGACTTGTGATCATCTTCTGAACCAACCTATTCTATATAACTGTATCCCAACAAATCTTGATGTGATGTTCTATCATAAAATTGCCTAAAATCCATTGTACTATTGATATAATGAAGAATTATATTCAATTATACCATATTTATTTCCTTGTAACAAAATTGGTAACATATGGATAGATATGTAGCAAACAAAATGTCAAGTCATGTCACTGTTAGGTAAAATAGGCTTCCAATGATTTATGTATCACCTAATCCCATGACCACTCATTAGTGTCCCAAAGCATGACTTCACATGGACTCAATCAGACCTCCCTATTTTCAAGAGGATTATGGCTAGTGAATAAGGACAAAATAATACATTGGGGAGAATATTACCTTGAACTAGAGCCAATAAAATAGTGTAAGTAACCAAAATAATCCATAATGAACATCAGAGGCTTCGTAATCAAATAATCATAAATTTTATGAAAAATGTTCCATAAATAAGAATGTGGTCACAAAATCCCACCAATCACCCACTGATATGGTCACATATAAAAAATAAACAAAATATTATAATACAAAAGGGGATCTACTACCATCCATGAGCTTCATTAACTTAGTATCAAAATCCATGTCGAGCTGTTCCAGACTGATCTGCTACACATCTTGTGATCATACCTGTAAACCAAACATAAGGTCTACACACACATACACACACCATAGTTCCCTTAAAGGGTGTTAGAAATACATTTTAGTATGTTCCCACATTATTTCAGAAATATATACCATCATATATGTGTATAAATGAAGAAAATAAATGATTGAAATAAACATGAACATCGAGTCATCTTATACTAATTAGGACACCCTGACACCCAACTATACCTGCTTCATCCTATGATGGAATCCACCATGTGGCACTACCAAGTGAACACATGTTGGGTTATCATGTGATAACTAGGTTTCCATGAGTCCTGATTATACATGGTTTAAATCCATACTATAATCCAGTCTCCTCATATTACAAGTCTAGACCCATACCTAAAGACTCAGGTTAGGTTGTCACTAAGGCTCAACCACTTCTCAAATATGTAGGTTAGGGTCTTTCATTCCTCTACCTTATCTATCAAAGTAGAGATCTATATCTGAGTAATAAACCTTACTTATCACTTAAGGTATTCTTATTAGTATATTCTCACTCATGATGAGGCTAACATCCACATCTTAGACACCACCTTTCCACTCAAGGTAGGTCCCCATATTATGTATCATATTACATCAAAGACTTGTCCAACCTTATCACTTAAGGGATCCCATTCTAATATCTTCTCACTCAATATAAAGTAATTATCATGACCACTTCCCTATCAATCAAGGTAGGGTCTAATTAATTTCCTAACAAGGACTAACCTTTTAACTCAAGGTTATCCATATCAAAACCTTCTCACCCAATGTAAGGACATTATCTCAACCAATAACTTATCAATAAAGGTAGGGTATAATATCACATACCAACTGCACCTTAACTCTCAAGGTAGGGTTATCCCAATACATTATCACTCAAGGTGAGTTCAGGTCTCAATATTCATCATCAGTCATGCAAAGACCCATCACCTATCACATGTACATAGTAAACACATATATGTAACAACAATCCTAGGATGTAACCCATCCCATAATATCACCATCTCATCATAATTTGCATGTAACTAAGGACCTATCCCCTCATATTGAACAAATATCACTATAAATCTATCCTCACATGCTAATCACCTCAATACCACCTCAACCTCATATTCACAATATGGAAATCTTATAAGGATTTTCATATCACTTGTCAAAAAATACATTAGTCTCTATAAAACCCATCCCAGTCTCTACTCATAAGCACAAAGTCATATCCCAAACTGTATCCAACATTTTTGGGGTGTTTTTATAGCTTGTAGGATCTATTTAACCCTATCCACATGGACTAGTCCACATCATCTTCTAATTTACACATAACACCCTGGTCCCGCTATTGAAGGACCATCCAGATCTAACTCATTCTAATCCACTTGGAAATCCAATACCAATCTATCTAAAAATTACCATAACCCTCAATAAGTCACTTCTCTCATCTAACTTAGGGGATATTTCAACCCATTACCCAAAGGGATCCCCACTTTATCACTCCATGTCTCCTCCTAGAGGATTCATCCGACTAATTATGTATACCAACTATCCATCCAGCCTCAGAACGGTTCTCTTTATTAGGAATGAGATGTATGACTATATCAACCATTATTTATAGGCATAATTCTCTCATAACATCCCTGTTATCCCTAAAAATTCATCCAAATATATCCATGTATCATTCCACATCCCAAGGCCTACCCGAGGTCACCTATCAACTTAAACTACACCTTCACCCCTGGACTACATAGTCACTGGGTGAGCCCAATTACCCTGAGTGAGAAGGAGTACTTATTCCAAATAAAGGATTCATAAAGATACGCTCTCTCTTTACTTATATCACTCACGTTCCCAAATCCTTTAACCAGTATCATGAAAACATTCATGTATGCATATCTATGTATACACAAGCATATAAATTTGTATTAAAGGGATCACCTACCTCAATCATGAAGTTACCACATCATGATGATCTATTCATCATTAATTGACCCAATCATGCATTTACCAAGATCATATCAACTCTTGAGCTCCAATATCAAGCTATAACATCAAAATAATTAATTATAAAAAATTATAATTAATTATTCAATTTAATTTAATGATGAATAATAACCTAAAAAATCATCAGGAATCATTTCATCTCCAAAATGACATGAAACCATTTTCATTCATCCTCTTGGAGTATAATCTATATATGATAAGGAAAAATCCATCAAATTGGGATGATTTCACTATGATATGATAAAATATTCATTGAAACCATATCCCAAATTTCTGTAATTAGTGGGATAGTAATGGGAAACCAAAAATGGAAGAAAAAGAAGAATATCAAACCTCAAACCACTATGAAATTGGTACTAAAAAACATATTCTAAATGCGTATTTAATATAAGGAATATTGGGGGAGGACCCATCCAAATAACCCCATCTTCTTATCTCTGCAAAATCCCAAGGGGAAAATCAATAAATAAATCATATTCCCCTATTAAAAAATAGGCCTATAGGTCAGGCATAATGAGACCTTGTGGGTCACACCGTGGGGATCCTTTTCCTAGTTTGATTGCTACACGAACACCCAAGGAAGTGGGGTGATCCCCTTACTTATCACTATCATAATGTGAACCCTATGGGTCACGAAATGATGAATCTCACCCATGTGAGACCCATGACTCCAAGGAATGCCATCTCTCTCTCACACAGTGCAATGAATTCATGTTCTCAATCAAAAAACCCATAACTATAGTTCATAACAGTATGATTGACCACTTACAGAAAAATCAACAGAGGGTCAACCCATCCTCACTCCATCATTTACTCAAGTACCTAATAGAACAACCTATATTTTATGACTCATTTTATTTCCTTAAACTATATTTTTTTCAATCATAAAAATGTTTTTATTTATTTGAAATACCTAATCTAGAGTAGAAAATAAGTTATACAATATATTAATCAAATTAAAAATATTTTATTTATTAATAATGGAACATTATAAAAAATGTATAAGAAACCAAATATTATACATCATATATTATAACATACCATTGATGATTAAATCTCTTAAAAATAAATAAATTAATATAGGATAATAAATATAAAAGAATAATTTCATTACAATATGGAAATCATTTGGATCACCTTCAATATAGAGAATATCCATTATTAGAATTAAACATACAATAAAGAAAAAATAATGGAAAGAGAAAACACATTGTAAAACCCATAATGAAAATAGAGGAATGAGAATTTACCTTTGTAAAGATAGAATTAAATGAGTTTATATGATGTAATGGGGGTAATATAGCCATTATATAGCCATTATAATGTGGTATATAGTCAATGGTTATAATACCTGAAAACATGTTTCTTGTTTGGAATTACCAGTATATAGTTAACATGTATTTATTTTATTAAGATGTTAAAAATATATATTTTATTTATAAATAATTTACATGATATTAAATAAATTAATACTAATTGATTTGTAAAAATATGTTTACTTTAATGAAATTGTTTTTATAAAATATTCTTTTTTAAAAAACTTATTACTTTTAAAGAATGATTTCATAAAATTTATTGATAAAAATGAATGATTATCTGAGTAAATTAGTAACATCCAAAAAATAATTAAGTAACTATAATAAATACTAATTTAATTATTCATATCCAAATAAAAATATTTTATTTTAAAACAATGTTTTTATTATATATTACATGTTTTTATTTGAAAGATAAATTTATCAAATTTGGAATATTAAATAAATTTTTTTGTTTTTATGTATAAAAATAAAAAATAATTTATTCATTGATTACCAATAAGTTATAAATGAAGATAAAATCATTTAGTGGTAAAAATAGATATTCATCAAAGAAGTTTTTTCTATATGTAATGTATTTTTATCATAATAAATTAAATTAATCACCACTAAATACTGATTTTAATGAAATATATTTATATTATATGTAAAAAAATAAATTATTATTAATCTAAATATTTTTATATGGTAAGTAATAGTAATAAATTATTTTTATGCTTAAAAATACAATTTTCAAATCTTTTTATGTGTTATTCATTTATATATTAAAATTAATATTTATCACCATTAGAAATTGAAACCAAAAAAATGTATTTAATATTTTTAATTATAATATTCAAATTTTCTTGTAAGGAAAATTTCATTTTTAAGAAAAAATATGCAACTAAGGTAAAAGTTAGTTACTATGGTAAAGGTAAAAGGGTTATTTTCAAATACTTTTTTTCTTAATTATTGTTTATTTTTATGTAAATAAATTAAAATTGTCACTTTAAAATGATAAATCTAATTTAATATATATATATATATATATATATATATATATATTAACACTCATTTAATTAGTATTTGATAGGAAATATGAACATGAACACTTAATATTTAAAGTTATTTTTCTAAAAAAACATATTTTTATATATCTTTTATTTTAATTTAAAAGTTAATTTTATTATTTATATAAATTTAATTAGATTAAATAGATTCCAAATTTGGAATACTAATGTAAAAAATATGTAACAATTTTCATCTTATATTTTTAGTAAAAAAATCATTTCTATGGAAAATAATTAAACAATTTAAAATGGGATAAAAAGTGGTAACTTATCATGTATTGAATTTTGTTTCTTTAACTTGACATATATAAATTATATAATAAATTTTTTAGTATTGGGAGTCAATCCTAAAATTCCCACCCATATTTCCTCACCTAACTCACTTTAATTACATATGATTTCATCTTTACACTTCACCTAACTTAAGTTTCCATGGTAATATCACTCATTTTCACCTATAAAAGATGATATATTATAACCATTCAAAACCAATATTATATAATTAGTCCAAATAAATCCATGAATATTTTTATCTCTTATATTCCTATCTCATGTTTTCAATCCTCTAGTGATAAGAAGAATTAATCGTATCATTCCGAGGGAAGTCATTGTGAAAAGGTGTGATTTAATAAATGTAATGAATTCTCCTTAATTATTTTTTACATTATCACACACACTCTTATTAAACCTCATTATATACTCTAATGATGTTATATTAACACCATGATTATTTTTTTTAAAATTATATTATCATAATATAACTCTAATTTATTCCTTATTCATTTGTTATAACACATTCTCATTTGGGTTAGTTCTTCTACCTACATGAACAAAGTTATTATGTTTATATCATTAATGATTAATAAAACATAAATTATGGTAATATAATTTAATAATTATTAAATTAATATGTCTTTATAATTATGGTAATTTAATATTAACATTTTACTCATTTTTAATATACCACATTCTATTCGATAAAAAAATTACCAAAACAAGTGAGTTATGGCTTTCATCATGGATAACTAGAACTAAAATTCCCATACAATGGATCTATAATATCATAATTTTGAGTGGATCCTTGATCTAATTTATTTTTTTGATAATTTAAAAACATTATTGATTTTTTATACACTCAAATATGTATAATTTATATGAGTACTAGTTTTTTAATTATTTTATCTTAAATTAGAAAATTATAATTTCTCATATATTAGAAAATATCATCTACATTATTTTAATATATTATCTTTCTTGTTTAAAATTATTATATATGTTTATTAGGGTTACATTTCATGACTAATAGTTATTTTTCAAAAAAATATATAATATGTTTGAATTTTTTAAAGTGAAAATATTTGGATACATAGATTTGTATATGTGAGGAACTTCAGATACATGAAATAACCTACATGAGATATTTAGATATTTGGATTTTATTATTTAATGGATTTTGGTTTCTTGATTATATTTTTGGATACATGAAATATGTTATTTAAAAAAAATTTGTGACGTCGATTCAATTTTCTTACATGAAAATGACCTACATGATGAAATTTGTATATGCGGTACATATATATTTTTAAAATCCTATTTTTTCATTTAAATAAATTTTACTTCTTAATAATTAGTGTGTTTTTCTGTTTTTATAAATTTATTTTAGAAAAACATTTATTTTAGTTTGAGTTAAATTCTCAAATGTTTTATTTTAAATACATGCTTATGTGAAACTAATAAGTATACTCTATTTTACTCATTCATTAATATGTCAATTTACTATATGTTTATTTCATTTGTTTCTATTGATTTAATTTTTACATAATTATATGTTAATTATTTTAAATATCTTAAACTTAATTTTTAATTATTTTTAATAAGTTTAATTTATTATCAAATGGTATAAATATTAACTATGTGACCTTGAAAAAACATGAGCTTGAAATTTGAAATATTTTTTAATATAAAGAGTTAGTGTCACATGATTTGTGGGAGTAATACAAGGATGCATCAATTTTTTAGGGAATATTTACTATTGTATTAATTATTTTAATGAGTTTTTTAAGAATAAAATACAAGATATGCTTTTCATTATCTTTAATAGAACATAGTACGTCCGCCTCAAAAATGAAAAACTATAATGGCTATGCACGCGACTTTCAACTTTTTGAAACTTCTATGCATAAAGTGAAAATCTATAAATATAGTTTGATATAACCAATGTAACATGGTGGAAAAAAAATTCTAGGATAAAAAAACCATAATGTGATAAAACTATTCTATACATTGTGTGATCAATACTGGTACAATCATTTTTGTTGGACTTAATCATGGAAAACCATTACTACTAAAGTGATATTTTATTCCTCAATATTCAGAACTTAATTATCTATATTTGTCCCTAAAATGTTACTACATTATATCCTTATATGTTTAATTTAGTATCAATTTGTGAATCCCATTATAAATTAGGTTTGTGTTGTTTGTGACTCCCCTTTATAATTCAGTCATGTGTTTTGACATTGGTTAGAAAAAGGTACTACTTTTTAGGTTGTGTCTTCGAGTAGAAAATGATAGGATTAGTTTAAGTTGTTCCGCTATGTGGGAAAAAAGATGTGTAATTGGTTTGTGACTCTAGGTGTTAATAAATTGGTATAAGTATTGTGAATCCCCATCAATATTCATATATTCCATAGTTAGTGGGTTCCATTTCTCTCTATGTTTAAGATAAGTGAAGAGTAGGCATAAGATCACTTTGATATGAAAAAAATCTATGCCATTATTAATTTTTATTTATGTTACATTAATAATTAACTCTGATATAATAATAAGAATTTTTTAGAAAGGGTTAAATTGCCACCCTCTTGACCATTTAACCACCTCTCACCTGAGGCATAATAATTGTTATCAGAGGATGGCCCATAGATCTTGTATGTACACATTTATTTGTAAAGAAAAATTCTTGACTTAAGAATCAAAGGTGAAAAGATCTAGTTGAGATGGTTGGAACAAGCTCAAATTATAGATGAATTACACAAAGACCATCTCATTTTGATGGAACTATCGATGGACATTGAAAATCTCTATTTGAAGCATTTCTAAAATAGATTAGCACAGATCATTATATTACCATGGTAAAACCATATAAATTGCCCGTTGTTGATCCTGAATCTTTAGTTAATAATAATTCAGTGAAATATGTGTTGAATTACAAGGTAATGGATATTATATTTTATGATCAGTAGAATTGTGTATAGTCATATATCTTCTTTTAAAACTAAACATGATATTTAATTTTTTTCAAGTTATACATCTTGGACTAGATAAGATTATAAGAACTAATTTAAGAATGTTAATGAGTAAGTATCAATACTTTTAAATAGGTAAATATGAAATTTTAAATAAATTGTTTCATATTTTTACTATCATTGTAATTGGTATCAGTTCTTTGGGATAATCTTTATAAAATTATGTTCTAGTTAAAAGAGTTCTTAGAGAACAACCTAAGAAGTGGCATGCTAAAAATATGAATATTAATGAATGTAATAATTTAAATGAATATAAAATTTAGGAGTTTATTGGTTCCTTGTTTAAATATTAGTTGGAATTGAGAAATATTTCTAAATAAAAAAATAAAAAGAAGAAAATAATTAATTTTAAATCAAATATTCCTACTTTCTCTTTGGATTCGGAATTGAAAATTAGTGATAATAATGAAGTTGGTTATGTAAAAAAAGGATGATCTCTGAAGAAGAATTTATATTAAATAATATCTAAAAAGGATTACCCAAGATATTTTTACAAGGAAAAGATGAAATATAAGAGTGATGGTAATGAAATTATTTTTTCATGAATTTATGTAAAAAGATCACATCAAATATGATATCATAAGGTTGAATAAAGGAAGAAAAAAGAGAAAATATGAGAAAGGGAAGAAAAATATCATTTTTAGCTAGATATACACATTGATTTCTCATTCAAGTGTTGAATATGATTCTAAAATGGAATAAAAAATCTTTACCTTATGGATTTAGTTAAAGCAGTATGTAAATCTAATTATTACACTTCTTATAAATCTGATTATGGTCTCACCATTTATAAAATTATTATAGAAAATAGGATAAGTAATTAAAAAATTTAAATGGTTACTAGTTTATACAATGTATTAAAAGTAAATATAAGGAATTTCATGATGAAAATATTGATATTCCTAAATCTACTTAATACTTTTAAAAAGAAAAAGTTTTTGAGAAAAAAATTTCTTAGGAAGTTGCTCAAGATGATTTAAATTCTACTCATAATAAATTATACTTTTACTCACTAAAATTGAAAAAAATAATGAATAAAAAGAAAAAAATTTATTTCATGTAAAATGATAATAAGGTCGAAAAAATAAATTTTAAAAGTGTCCTTGATGATAATTAAATGCTTAAATTAGAAATTAAATATTTGAAATAATATCTATTCCCTTTGGTTAGTGGAAAATAAATATTCGATAAAATTTTGAGTTTAAACAAAATAAATAAAAATAGAAATGGTCTTGGATAATAATTTTTTTAACTAAAATTTAAAATAATTTATTTCTATGAATTGAAATATAATTTTATCAGTAATTAATTTTTAAAATTTAAAATGAAAGGTCAGTATGAAACTGAGTGTTCCGTGAGATTTCTAAAATCTATAAGATATTAAAAATATATTTTTTCAAAATAATTATCTACTATATTACATACAAATAAGTGTTTGAAATTAGTTTCGGTTTCTAAAAACTCTGATACTAATATTATAAGACCAATGTTACATGGTTACCAAAACTTTCTTAAATCTATTTTTTATAGAAATTATGTCTTAGAAGTGTTAATAAAGACACTTGGTATTTGGATAATATATGTTAAAGTCACATTAATGGTGATTATTTAAATTTTATATCACAAAAAAAATTTGATGTAAGAAATTCTACCTTTGGTGTTAACTCTAAAACTAATATAAAAGGTTTTGGTGAAGTTGGATTTTAAAATTATGCTATTTTTAATTAAGATATGTTGAAGGTTTAAAATATAATTTGATAGTATTTTAGAATTTTGTGATGATGGAATGAATGTTAATTTTTTAAATTTTAAGTGTACTTATTTTTAAGGACAAATATATCATGTTTTATGAAAATTGAAAATAAAATGTTTATACTATTAATGTTGATGAATTATGTGATCCAAATTTTAAATTTTCAAATGATATAAAATCTAATAACTTTTTGTGTAAAAGGATATTAGGACATGTTAATTTCATTTTGTTAAATAAGATATCTAAGAAACACAATGTTTCGGGAATATCCAAGTGAAATCTAGACAGTAAATTTGTTTTTGAAGCTTGATTAAATGGAAAATAAAAAAGAAGCTCTGTTAAACCTGTTAAAGAGGTAAAAACTATATTTCATATTTATCTCATTCACTTAGATTTTTTTGACACCATACAACCTGCTATTTTAGTTTTTAAATGTAATTATTTTTTCATTTTTAATGACTTTAGTAGATATACATGGGTTTGTTACCATTCATTTGAATATGAAACTTTATCTTAGTTCTTAACCTATTATAAATTAGTTCCAAATAAAAAAGGGTACTTAATTAAATAAAATAGAAGTGGTCATAATTTTAAATTGTAGAATCTATAATTTATATATTTTTAAAAATAAATAGGTTGTTTTCATAATTTTTCAACTCCTATATCTCCACAACAAAATGGTATTACTTAAAGGAAAAATAGAACAATTCAATAAATGAGTAGAACCATGTTAAATGATTTTAATATTTTTAAATATTTTTAGGTAGAATTTTTGAATTAAATGTTTTATGTTTATAATAGAGTTATTTATCTAACATAATTTACGAAAACTCTATATAAACTTTATAAGTAAACAAAATACAAAATTGGATATTTTATAGTCTTTGGATGTTAAGAATATATCGTAAACACCAAGGACTCTTTAGACAAGTTTTATTAAAAATTGATAAAGGTATTTTCTTAGGATATTCAAATTATAAAAAATATAATAGAATATATAATAAAATAACAACATTTTTTAAGAGTAAATTCATTTTAATTTTAAGGAAAAATAATTTAGTAAAATGGAATATGATTTAGATCAACTTGTGGATGAATTTACATAATTAAATTCTTATGAATGAAAATCTTTAGATAAATATGCATGTGTTGAGGGGGAGAAAATTCCTTCTCAGTATAAATTTATTCCTATAGTGTATTAGAAGAATCATAAGGATTATCCTTCAGATAAATTAATTATAAATTATGAATAAAATGTTGAAACAAAATGATATTCTATGAATATTTTTTCTTATCATGGTTTGATTTTTGATTTTTTAACTAAGAATATTGAATAATATTTAAATGATTCAAATTGGATATTGGCTATAAAAGATATGATAAATTAGTTTATTTGAAATAATGTGTAGATTTGTTTGTTACAAATAATGATTATCATTTCATAGGAACCAAATGGAAATTTAAAAACAAACTTGATTAATATGGAAATATTGTTAAAAGTAAATCTAGATTTGTTTCTCAAGGATATTTTTAAGAAAAAAGAATTTATTTTGAATAATATTTTTCCCATATTTAAAAGTTAGAAGATATTTGGATACTATTAGATTTTGTTGCATTTCATGGATTTAAATTGTTTCAAATGAATGTTAAAAGTAATTTTCAAAATGTATATATTTATAAAAAAGTATATATTATACAGTCCCATGGGTTTGAGAATGAGAAGTATCCTAATAATGTATTGAATTTGTGTAAAGATTTATATTCTTTTAAAAAATTTCTTGATCATGGTATGACAGGTTATTAAGTTTTATTATAAAAATACTATTAAAAAGGGAAAGGTTAATCCTAATTTATTCATTAAGAAAAGTGCTAAAGATATTTTTACTATGAAAATTTATTTTTAGGACATTATAATTAGATGTTATTGTGATTTTTTGTAATGAAATTTTAAAATTAATGACTTATGAATTTGATATGAGTATAATGGGAGAGATTAAATTCATTTTTGGTCTTACAAAGTTTCAAATAAATTAAGGAATATATTTTAATATATCAAATTATGGTAAAGAGTTGGTTATGAGATTTGGATTAAATTTATGTAAACGTATGAATACCACCATGCGTATAAATTTTAAATTAGATTTATATAAAGCTAGAAAATATGTTAATATTATATATTATTGAATAATTATTGTTATTTTATTATATTTAACTACTTATAGGCAACATGTAATGGTATTATTTTTCTTGTGTTCTAGAATTTAGAGTAATACTAAAGAAAATATTTTAAAGGATGTTAGGATTATTATTATATATATTAAGGGAAATTTAAATATTTATTTGTTTTACCTGACTAAAAATTATTTTGATTTGATTAGATATTCTGATTTTGATTATGGTGGATAATATATATATATATATATAAAGAACATCAAGTATGTGTCATTTTATTTGAAAATGTTTAGTTTCTTTGATTTCAAAGAAACAAAATTCTATTCCTATTTATATGGATAAAAGTAAATATATAGCTAATATACCTTGTTATTCAAAATAATTATGGATAAAAAAACACTTTTTTATTTTGGTTTTAATTTCCAATGGATACCTATTTTTTTGATAATACCTTTACTATTTTAACTACTAAAATTCCTTTTTATCACTCTATAAAAAATTATATTGACATTAGATATCATTTTTAAAGAGATGATGTTCAAAAAGGTAATATAAATCTTGAATCTTTTTCTACTAAGAATCAACTTATTTATATTATTATAAAGGATTTATAAGTATCTATGTTTGGAATTTTTTTTTAACTTGGTATAACTCTTACTTTATAAAATATGTTTTAGGGAGTTTGAATAATCTTTTTTAGCTAAATGTTTCAATGTTTTTAATTCTAGAATAATTTTTAAGATAAAAAATTGATCACATATTTAAAAATTTATTTATAGTTTTAATATATTCACATTTCTATCAGTTCCTTGATAATTTTTATTTATTTATTTAAATTTTACTTTAGCTTTAAAACTCATTTTAAAATTATTTTTCACTATTTTGACCAAATGGTTTTAAAAATCTCTAAACATTAGTTTTAAATTCTACATTCTTTGAATTTGAAATTATTTTGAAGAAATATTCATTTAAATCAAAAGAAAAAAATTCCTAGTATTGATTAATGATTTTAGAGGGAGTTTTTCATAGTTTTCTCTTCAAAAAAAGGGGGACATGTTTTTTTAATAGTTCTTTTGATAATTTCAAAAAAGGGGGAGAATGTTTTTGAAATTATATGCTTTGTTTTTAAATTATGAAAAATAGGATATTTTTGAGTGTCTTTTTGATCCAATTTATGTTTTTAATAAATAAAAAATATAATTTTTGTTTGTTACCTCTAATATGAGTAATCTATATGGTTACCAGTGATGTAATTATTTCATCTTAAATTATACAATTATAATTTCTCAGAACTTTGAAAATCTCATATATCTTGTTTGAATATATTTTCTATATTTTTTAAAAGTATTACATGTGTTTATTAAAGTTACATTTCATAAATAAAAATAATTTTCAACAAAATAAAAAAAATTAAACTCTAAAAAGTTAAATTTTTAGATATATGAATTTTCTTACGTGAGGAATTTCCGATGTGTGAATTTTATTACATGAGAGCTTTGGATATGTGGATTTTATTATGTAAAGGATTTTAGTTATAGGAATTATTTTTTGATATGTGAAATAGATTATGTAGAAAAATTTAGTTATGTTGATTCATTTTACATATTTGAAAATCACCTATGTGGTGAGTTTGTTTAGGTGGTACAAATATATTTTTAAAAAGTTTTTCTTATATAAAATAAAATATTATCTAAAAAATAATAGCGTGTTATGAAATTTTTATGAATTTATTTTGGATAAAAATTCATTTTAGTATGATTTAAATTTTTATACATGTTATTTGAAATAAATTCTTAAGTGAAACTAAAAAATATACCATATTTTTCTCATTTTTGATATTTTTATTTTCTATATGTTTGTTTCACTTCTTTTTTAGTTTAATTTTTTCAGAAGTACATGTTAATTATTTTGAGTGTGTTAAACATAATTTATAATTATTTTAAATAGATTTAATTTATTATCACATGTTTTAAACATTCACGCTATGATATTGGAAAAATTAGAGTTTGAAGTTTGAAATATTTTTGAATATGAAAAGTTAGTACCACATTATTTGTTAGAGTACTCCATGAAATATTAAATTTTTTATTTTTTAAAAATAACAGTTTATTTAAAATTTTTAATGAAAATTTTAAGAATTAATTATGAGATAATATGATAGTTAATTTTAATATAAAAGAGTGATACTTCCTTGAAAATGAATAAATGAAACTACTATGCATGAGACTTCCAATTTTTTTGAAGTTGGTGTGTCTGGAAATAAAATTTATAAATAGAGTTTGATAAAAATAGTGTGATATGCTGAAAAAAGTATTTTTGAGGGTATAAAAACTATAAAGTGGTACAACAATGATATACATCATGTGATCACTACAGGTGAGATCATTTTTTTAGACTTTATCATAGACCACCATTTCTACTAAAGTGGTATTTTCTACATAAACATTTAGAAATTCATTGTTTATACAGTTTTCTATAGTGTTACTTATTCCCATCCTTTTCTGTGTACTTTAGTTTCGTGTTTTTCTCCCATTAAAGTGAGGTTTGTGTGGGTTGTAACTCCACTTTAAAAGTTAGTTTTAATTTTTACCTCTAGGTAGAAAAAGGTAGTACTGTTAGGGTTATTCCACTATGAAGAAAAAGGTAAGATTATTTTGGGATGTGCATCTTAATTGAAAATGGGAACTGAGATTGATTTGTGGCTCATAGTGTGAAGAAGTTAGTGTAAGGATTGTGACTCCCCATAAACAATCAGATATTCCATAGTTAATGGTTAGTATTTTTCTATATATTTGAGAGAAGTTAAGAGTATATATAGGATTAATTTGATCTAAACTAATCTATAAATCTATTTTTCCATTATTTATTTTTATTTCTATTACATTAATAAACAACTCTGATAGAATCATTATATTTTTTTAGAAAATGTCAATTAACCACCCTCTTGTCCATATGGACATCTCTCATCTTAGACATAACACATTAATTATTATGGAAAATTTATTCTATTACAATGAATATTATAGAAATTATGAACTCATGAATATGTAATGATAACTAAAACTATTATACCAAAGATGAAAAAGGTATGGTTGAAACTACTAATAACCGATGACCAATATTAACTAAAAATAAGTAATAAATATGTAAAAAATGTATATAAAATATTAATATACAAAGTAATATACATGATAGAATTTCTAAGATATATTATTAATTAATTATATAATATTATACAATAATTTAGAGCACGTATTAAAAAAAAATGAATTTAATGTAAGGGAATTTTCACCTCAATTACGCTTCTTTGAGGAATATTTTTTTATTATGTGCTAATATTAATTTATATGGTGTATAAAGTTCTAGTTTTAATTATTATCATGATGACATTTATATTTATAGTATTTAATTTTGTATTTATTTTTCTCTATTTCAATGGATTTTGATTCAAGAGTTACCAATTCCATAAGGGTTTCTTCACCAATATCATTTTAAACCAAGATTGCTTACATTTGAACTTACATAGATGGAAATTATAAGTTATTATCTATAAAATCCATATATTTTATTATCCTATTGTTATTCATGAGGTTTAAATACATGCACACCATTTTATCTTTCTTTAGATCATAATTTACCTGATGTGACGATTGTAAGAAAAAACAACCCTATATCTTCCTTTTGGTTGGGAATGTTCCACCTCTATGTCCATATTATCTATATTGTTTTATGAATGTCATTAAATATACTTAAATGATTACTTAAGGTCTTTTTCAATGGAATTAAAATTATTTTAAAAAGGAATATTTTTTTGTACTTTCAGTATGGTTGTTTTCCACTTACTTTGACTCTCTTTATAAAAGTGTTAAAAGAATCTTCATTTGTAAATATTTATGAATGAACTCGTTTTTCTGATTTTATAATCATTTTTCACATTGAATATTACCATCAAAGTTTTAATGATTTATTAAATTAACATATTTTCTTATTTTTTTGTAAATTTTTCATTTTAAAATAAAATTTATCAAAATAAAAAGATATTTTTTCTTAATTTTAATAGAAAAAATTTAAATATTTTATGAAAATATTTTTTATCTATGTCAATAGTATTTAATGTTCTTTAGGTTTCACTAGTGATGTTAACTAATGATATTATCCACCTTATTTCCCTAAATTACATATGATAACTTATTTTGAATGTTTTTAATGAAACTCATTTCTTTCCTATGATTTAATTAAGATATGATAAGATTATAAATGTGTTTTAAGTACTTAAGAAAAAATATGTATGGTATCTTATTATGAGATTGTAAGGTATGTTATAATCCTCCAGTTTATTAGGTAATGTATTATATCCCATGAGATAAAAAGGGTATATGAGAGGTTATCCCAATCACAAAGGTACACGAGTGGTTTTACCAAGTCTAAATGGGTATATATATGGTTACCCAAAACCCAAAAGGGTACATAGAAGGTTAGAACAAGCCTAGAAGGATGCACCGGTGGTTATACCATACCCAAAAAAGGTACAAAAGTGGTTATCCCAAGACCAAAAAGGGTACAAATATGGTTATTCCAATCCAAAAAAGGTACACTAGTGGTTATCCCAATATTTGATTATTATCTCTTATATATAGCATTATTGAGAATCTTACCTCACCCCTTTTTGTGTTTTCATTCCCTATAAAATAAATAAAATTACTATCTATGAAAATCCATATCTTTAAAACAAATTAATTCATGATTTATTACATAATGATACACTTAATACAATATCAAAAGATCACGATGCCAAGTCTATTTGGGTAATTAGATACATTGAACAATGACTTGAAATATGGGTACACTAAAATTAATTAAAAACTTCAAAACATACCCTCATATTAAATTGATCTTCTAATACCCCAGGTGATAACCTGAGGAAGTACATAAGAAAGGGATGATCTTTAAATCACAATAAGGGAATAATAAAATAATAAAATAATGAAATTAATACATGTGAGTGAAGAGGCATATCATGGTGACATAAATGGTTTGAGAATCATAAACTTGAATATCAAAGCATGATATAATATGATAACATCAAGGAAACATAGGGATGTGGCAATAACATAAAACATGAAATCATAAGAACAATTCAAGGATAACTACTAAAGAATCATAACATATCATGATTAGGATAACCTCCCATGGACAATACATGTAATTTCATGAGCTAAAAACATTACTCATGCATTTGGGGACTATATAATTTTGGGCCCACCCATCACATTAAAATCATGTTCATGCATTTGTGTGCCACATAGATCATACAACATAAGAATGATTTTCATCAATTTTAATACCAGTATTTATAAGTGTGTATTGAATACATGGAATTCCCCAATCAACGAAGGAAAGGTACATCTAGGTGAATACCATTGATTGGAAATGAATATGGGTATTCAAAACAAAAATTTTTGGTATGGAAAATCTTAGGATAATTTTGGTAGCATAACGGGTGTAAATAATGGTTCATGTAAGGGTTTAGTGAGAGTGAAAGGTGGTCTATTATTACTTTTAAATCATAAGTATCGTAAAAGGTATGTGTAAAAATATATTAAAATATTATAAATTGGAAATAAAAAAGGCATAATACAAAGAAATATTTGAATAAAGAGGAGGGGGAGAGGATCCATTTACCTTGAGAGGCTAATTCTAAAATCTTGGGAGGAGCTTATTAAGAGATTTAGAATAACTTGGTATAGATTCAGAGATTTATATAGAAAGGAAATTTATGCTAAATTAATTTTTAGTTAATATGAGAGGGATTTTGGGTGGGTATTTATAGCGAAAGATAGGGAAATTCATTATTAATTTCTAAACTTAGGTTTTGGGCTCTACATAATAAAAAAAATATTATCATGGTTTTTTATAATGGTTTTTTTCTAATGGTTTCTACCAATGAGGATTGGTTTTAAATAATTTACAATTCCAATAATAGAAAACATTACAATAATAACATTGGTTATGTGGAAGTGATTCATGTTTATAAATAATTATTTTTAGAACATTAAAATATAATATTGGTTTTGGAGGATTCATCAAGTGTTTATAAAATTAAAAAATATCATCAAAAACAAATTATTTTAAAGGATAAATATATATTTTTTAATTTATGAATTTTATATCATTTATCACATCACATTTGAACTATTTTAATTTCATAATATAGACCATATATTTATACCGTACTTAATTTTTACCCAAAAAATCAGCTGTCTCAGAACATTTTGAAATATTCACCATTAGATAATTTTTATGTGATAATTTTAAAAATAATATTTATTTTATCAATTTTTTTCTTCTAAATATTAAAATTTAAACCTTTAAAAAAATATTGATTTACTGGAAAACACTAGTTTTTACGATATCAACCACATTCTAATCATTATAAAAATTACATCGAACTTAATTAAATTATATTATCATTATAGTGACCCAATACTTTTTACATATATTATTTCATTATTATTTACATAAATATCCATTAATAAAAAAATTATTTAAAAGTACTAGTGTATTTGGATGATTAGTTTTATATTACATCAAAAGGAACTTAAAACATGGAATCCTAACTTTATTCCACCTAACAAGATCCTAAAATCCATTTCATATCTTAAAACATCATGGGTTATCATGGGGAAGACATTAAAGAAATAGGTTGTCTAAAAATACCCATAAGGTAATAAACATGATAAGGAATCATAACAGGTGAGTCAAAAGTATAACAAGATATCATAAAAGAGAAGGTATATAAGTAATCAAATGGAAGAATAATATAAAAAAAATTATATCATAAGATCATAAAAACATAGGAAATATGGAAGAAACATAAAAAATGACATAAAAATAAGTCAAGGATAACTACTGATATAATATCACATGGTGGATAGAGTCCCATAATGGATTAGGTTCACTCCTTAATCCCATACGTGACGTCTCAGGAGACTATAACATTACCCAATGCATTGGAGGGTTATATAATTTCCGTCCCACCTATAAAATTCATTTCATATACATGAATATGTATGACACATATGAAAATAAACCATAAGTTATAATCATAATAATTACCCATGTAAAGAAAATGGGTTATATAATCTTGCTTCATATCATAATCAAAAGAGTTTTATTAAAGAAGGAATTTGAGAAATGAACATAAGGAATGTGTTACACCATCGAAGGAAGGGATGATGGTCTAGGTATATATATTTATGAAATACATATACATAATTTATAATAATTACATAACATTAAATAGAAATATATGGTGAGTTAGAGATAGAATGGTCATAACCCAGAGAAAAGGGTGGTTTATAGAAATCCATTACCTTAAGCCCAACTTATCACATGAATTATTTATATTCATAAATAATAAATTTATATTAATTATATACTTGATTAAGATGTTTTTTAAAGTTTATTATTCCCTTTTTTTGATTTATTATCTTGTTATATAAAATTTAGTTAATCATTAAGGTTCATGTTGGATGTTTTGATGATATTTGGATCATATGTCCAAAACACTTTGGTGATTCGAATAAGGTCAAATAGATTATTATTTCATCACCTATAGAATATTAATAATTAAATAAGTATCATTTTTAAACATTAATCACACTTTTAAAAGTATCCATGTAATATGGTTATGAAAAATGAAATATTTTATAATCATGGAGATGGTAGGCCATACGTCCGCATGAGTAAGGTTTCCATTTTTAAATGCTCATGATGGAAGGAATGTAAGTTTTATTTTATCTTTAGAGAATGATAATTATATAATAAATATAATATAATCTATTTAAATACATCTATATATACCACTTCTGTGATTAGGAAATAAAAAAATGAATCACATTACATTGTGAGGCGGTAGTCCACCGTACACATAAACAACGATATCATTTTCAATGGATAGTAAGGTAAGAAGTTATATGTAACATACTAACCTGGGTGAAACTCTAAGGTTCCATGAACATGGTTGGCCACATGATTTTAAGCACACCTCCCCGTATAATAGAGGCTTTCTACTAGCAGTGAGAGCCTAAGGTTTGTCCATGGGGAGACTATGCCCCCATTACTATAGTTTAGATTAGAGAATTAGTAATATAATAAGTAGAAGAATCATAAATAAACTAATGGAATAGTGTAAATAAATACTAAGGACACTGGAATAGTAACCCACTATAGTATTAGAAGAAATAAATAATAAAAAATATAATCAATTAATAATAATATTCAATGCTGGAAAATGAATCATATAAAAAAGTTGATGATACATGTCATATCTCAATAAAACTAGAAAACATGGATATAAGGAATAAGGCACAACATGCTATGAAAAAGAAAAAAAAGAATCCAAAAACATATCCCAGCATCTCGAGTTACAGCTCAATCATCTACTACTAAGCTCCATCCTAAGGAAGAAAGAAATATCAGGTGTCTAAATAGAATCGTTGAGGGAGATAAGAACAACAAACTAAGGCAAAGTATCAAATATATTACATGGAGGAATCCAATGAAACAAAAAAATCTTCGACCAGACACTGGATGAAGAGTCAAGATCAAAAACCATGAAAGTGGTCTTTGGGATCTCAAAAAGGGATATGAGAGCCTCCCTTATCTACTATAATGAATAAAAAAGGAAGAGGTAAGTTTAATATTTTGTTATTGGATTTTTTGTTAATTTTACCAAAAAAATAGGGATGCATAGTTTGGATGCACGATTGGCCAAACCATTTGCCAACCATGATTAGATTAGTTCCTCAAGAGGGTACCCACATGGTTAGGCCACAAATTTAGGGAAACCATGCAATAACCATTCAAAATAGATCTTCTAAAAACTACAGACCATATGCATGGTCGTGTAGTCTAATTTGCACAGTTTCCTCAAACCATGTATCCTTCATCTACTAAATGACATGAATTACATAGTTAGGGGTAACCATGCAACTTTCCCTACATGGTTTCTCCTAACCATGTGACCAGTCTGTTTTTCCAAACAGCCTGAGTTTCAATCTCCGAACATGCCCTGAACACACAAGAAACCTTTCAAACCTCAAATAAAATCCATATTAGGTCCAAAATAAATAATTAGACCTAATTTAAAAGGATCCAAACCTGATAGAAAAACTGGGTTCTTATAGTCTCCCCCCATTAATATAACTCACCCCCCAAGTTCACTTCATAAGAGTGAAAAAAATTCATATGAGAATAACTCCATCCACTGAGAATATATATTGGTCTCCTACTCCCAAGTCTTATACTGTACATGGTCGTGCTTCTATAGCACCTGTACTAAAGGGGCATAATGGACTTAGAGGGCCTTCATACTCTGATCAAATATTCATACATGATACTACCTAAAATAAGTATCATCATCCAGCTCAACATCCTTAGGATCAATATTATGAGACATGTCGTCATGATAACAATGAAGCTATGAAATGTGGAAGACACTGTGAATGGATCAATACTTATAAGGTAGTAACAACTAATAGGATACAAGCTTGAATTTCTTTAGAATCTCAAACAACCTTACAAGATGAAAAGATAACTTTACTTTCCTCTGTATCCATCAATGAGAAAGCCTGGGTCATACCCGTAGGAGAACACAAACTCATACCCTAAAAACTAGAGGTCATTGAAGATGATCGACATAATATTTATATCATGACTAAGTAGTAGAAATAAGTTTCCTGATTAGCTGATCCTGCTCCAAAGTTTCCTAAATGAGACAATCACCTAGTAGTACTACCTCTCCTGCCTCTAAATGACACTATGGTGAACAAAAAAACCTACCAAACAAGGCCTCAAAAGGATCCATCTAAATTGTATCTTAAAAACAATAATTATTGAAGAAATTTATGAGAGGGATATGATTATCCAAATATCCACCAAAATTAATGAATCATGCTTAGAGAATATTCTGTAACACCTATTTCATCCATTTTGACAAGCCATCTGTCTGAGGGTGAAAAGATGTGCTCATAAGCACATATATACCCATAAATCTTTAAAACTTCTGGTACAACTGTGTGGTGAAATGAGAATCCCTATATGAAATGATTGTATAAGGTTCCCCATATAGTTTGATGATCTAACGGACATATAGTCTTCCTAGATCATCAACTTATAAAGTCTCCTAGATAGGAATAAAGTGGTTTACTTTCATTAGTATTTCATTGAAAACCCAAACTATGCCGCTACCTCGAGGTGACCTCGGTATTCTGACTAAAAAGTCCATGTAAACTAATTAATATTTACATTTTGGGACTATAAGTATAAGGAACCATCCTAAAAAATTACATAATCTTGACTTAAGTTAATAATTCACATTGAGAATCTTTTCAGGTTTATTTTTTTAGAGAATTAGGCCATAACTATTACATATCAACTTGAATATTACATGTAGACACTACTTATCAGTATCAATATTTTGTCATAGAATAAAAAACTCTTAAAAATAAACATGTCTAATTCAATGTTTTAGACAACATGACTTTTCCTGATCCCATCCTTGACCTTATTAAAATTTATGTCCTATAAAAAACATTTCAAAAACTTGGGATGATAAAAAAATCTCAGTAAGGGATACACAAAGAATGAAAACTATTAGTTTTTCAAAACAACAAGTAAACCATGAATTCTTTATCATAAGTAATACTTTTCACCTTTAAGAAGTAGTAAATACTCTTCAATGATTAAAAGATCATTGCTTACCCTTTTTTAACCAAAGGATTACCATAAAACCAATATGAAGAACACATAACATATAAAGGTAACTTGGGACATAAACATACTTAGATGGAATAACCATACGACCGACTTCCACACATATCACTAAATGGAATAGCCATATGGCCAAATTCCATACCCAATGTATTGGAGGTTATACTGTAACCAACAGTTCTATTTTATCATGGCACCACCCATCATTTGGTTTATCATGTAACCACACTTTAAATGTTTAAGTACCATTATTAAATCATAACACATAAAATATTGAAAATATAAATATTTCACTAATAACATTTCATTTTTCAATCAAAATAAATCATTTCAAGATATTTAACTAATAAATGAATTTCAAAAACCATTTTCAATACTGAAACACCCAAAATCAGAATAAGTTTTTTTTATTTTAAAAACATTAAGGCTTATAGAGGAAGCCCCCTAACGATTACGACAACGAAGAATTCATTGTTGTTGTAAACGTTAAAAAAATTCCTTTTTTCATTTTTTAAAAAACTTCATTGAAAAAAGATTCCATTTGAATGAAATTAAAATTCAAAGGGGTTTATTATATACAGTATAAAATAAGGAGGTGTATATTATCAAAACATGCCTCAATGAAAGGAGATTGAGACGAAGTCCTTTACCAAGATCATATCCTTAAATTAAGGTCAAATCAATGACATAATTATGTATGAAAAATAATAATACACCCAATATAAGTGGATATTCTGTTTAAAAAAACCGTAGGTTATTCACACATATTCATAGCACCACATAATCAAGAAGTAAAAGTTTAACCCAAAGAATGGAAATTGGGTTAAGAAGTTCCCTTACAGAAATCCGACAACCTAACGACATCACTTGAAAATTAAGAAAATGATTTGATGAGAGAGAAATGGGAATATCATCACATGGATATAAAATTTACAGCAATAAGGATATATAAGATCATATCCCAAAATAAGAATATGTAAATTAAAAGACATAATAAAAAGAAGTCTTTTAAAAAGAGGAGGGTGAAAGGTTCCCTTACTGATTTGGTAACTTATGAAACATACCCCATGAGAAAGAAGTATCATACAAAGAAGATTAAAATACCAATAAATTAAAGTATATTACACAATGAATATAGACATGGGTAGTATATACACCACACAAAAATGAAAAAGTGTCAAATCTAGCATGAATCTCATGGGAATAAAAAGTGAGATAAAACCCCTTACCACATTGTAATAAATTGAGTCATATGAAAAAAAGTTAATAAACACCGAATGAATCACATAATAACATGAATATAAAGAGAATCATGATAATATATATCAAATGGTTTTACAAAATACACCACATGCAATAAATAATTGGCAAACTATGGAAATATTACAAAATTAAAAGTGACATAAGAAACCCCTTAACTTAAGTCCGAATTGTCTTATATGTTCCTTGTTATTCATGAATAATATACTTAAGTTAATTTATACTTGCTTAAGAAATTTTTTCACGTTTTATTATTCCTTTTATATCACTTATTATCTTTCTATAACAATTAGTTAATTATTTGAGTTCATATCAAACATTTTGTTGATGTTCAGAACTTGAGTAAAAATTGAACTTGTTATAATTACAAAATGTACATGTGGTCAAAAGTCTATTATATCCAGAATCATATTCATGATTTAAATATCATATATATAATATATTTCTAGTATATATATTTATTTTTAATAGTACATAACATTTGGAGAAAAGTAATGAAATGCACTGTTCGTGGAGACGGTAAGCCGTACGTACGCATGAATGCTACTTTCATTTCAATTTCACATTTTAATGGATTAAAAAATTAATTATACAAAGGTATTTTATAATTATATTATAATATCATATATAATTTCATTAACGACATCCTTTATACATCCCACTCATGGCATGAACAAGTCATATCACTTTTAGGGGGCGGTAGTCTGCACTTCCTCAAATCAATTTATCATATTTACCCATTATAGAAACCATAAAGGTATGCTATAATTAAAAATTCAGAATTAAAGGGACTATATAAATTTAATATATATCAAATATAAATACAATTCCATAATAATGTCCACCATGAGAGGCGGTTGTAGATATTTGAACAATCATCATTTCGAGAGGCAATAGTTCACCGTCCACAGAAATAGTATGTTCGTATCCATTAGATAGAGGTGTGTAGAAGTTTAGTTAGAATAATTCTCATAAAAACAACCTAGTATATTTAGGATACTAATGTTTCTATAAAATAAAAAAATAAAGATATTTTATGGTGTTGGAGAAGTAAAATAAAAGAAAAGAACTTAAGAGAAGACGTTAGCTTTAAATCGGGTAACTCCCTTTGGTTTGAACCAAAAGGTTTACCTGAACTTCCTTATGCCTAGGGGAAGGCTTCTAAGAGAAAGGGAGGGATGTATGGATCTTAACTAGATAGAGGTTGGATGATCCAATGGGCCTGATAAGTGTGAGGAATGGGTTATAAGTGGTGTCCTTTTATAAGGGGGAGGAGGGCCTCTTTAGGAATGTTTGAAAATATTATTTTATTATATAATGATTTTCAGTTTATAAAGGTCAAAAACTCATTAAAGTAGAACATAGGATGAAACCTATTCGAAATAAAATCATCCAATAATAATTGGACATGTTTTGGATATTGTTTTAATTTTTATAATCTTATTTATTTAAATCATTCATTAATGAGGTAAACACTACATCATTATTGAGTCATAAATAATTTTATTTATTTGATGTCTAAAAATTATAAAAAAATACCATGATTTAGGAAATATATTAATATTTCTAATTAATATTTATATTCTTAAGAGATAAATTATATAACCCCATGTAAAAAACGATTTACTAAAAGATATATGTTTATGTCATTTTTGTCTTTACTTTAAATCAATTAATATAAAGTGTCATTATCAATCTTAAGTGGCTTCATCGGGTCCCAAAATCTTCCGAAGGATGCCCATGGTTGGAAATGTATCAACCAATAGGATTGGGACACATGTTAGGGTAATTTAATATTATTATAATATTATTTTTTAACCTTATTTACTAGATTTTCTCTTTAATCATGGTAAATAAAATATTTACTGAAGTAAATATTCATAATGTCTAAAAATAAAAGTAAACTATTTACACAATTTGGACCTACTAATTCCAAATATGGAATCTATTTTTTTAAAATGAAAAACATATAATTGAAAGAAATTAATTTAAAATTAATTCCCATTGTCAAAACAAAAAGGGTGTTTTTAAGAAATAATAACTACCAAAATATTGACACTTGTTTATGTCCAATGTCAAAGTGAAATTACTTCTACTGACCAAAATTGGATTAAATGATAAAAATATAATCTAATTAAACTTTAAAACCCATTGAAAAGATAATATACCCATATAAATAAATTATATTAAAAGGAAGTTTTGAATTAAAATACAGTATTTTACACTATTCATTAAATAATGAACTTTATTAGAAGATTACAAAAAATTTACCCAAAGTAAATTTTGATGTTATTATTCAAAAGAATAATTTTATTTTATCAAATAAAACATATAAAAGTGACAAAAAACTATATTTAAAAAGGGTTCACCATTAAAAGGCCGTAAATAGACCTTTTAAAGAATATTAGAGTATTTATTCTTAAAATTGGATTCATTCACATTTTAAGCCTCTAAAATTTATTGGATAAATGTAAAAACATTTAACAAAAATATATAATCATATTATATTTAGTTTTATTCATTCCCACAAATACAATGACTAGGTGATAACTACTATTTAAATTAATAATAATATTATATTATTTTTCGGTATAACTCAATGTTGTGTGCAATGTAAGTTTTCAAAGAAACACATTTTTGCGTATCAGGTATGCCATAGAACATAGCATCCCCTTTAAATTAAAATTAATATTTAATTTAAAAATATTTATAAATTTGAAAAATTCCATTTTCTTTATTTATCTGGGATGTTACAACCTTCCCCCCTTTTGGAAATTGAGTCCTCACAATTTTAAAATTGGGATTGGAAACTTCATTTAAAGTCCCACATTAGAAAAAGAGTAAATAAAATTATCTATTTAAAATAAATAGAGTTTTTTTACAAAGGTCACCCGAGATAACACATAATTGGATTCCATGAAAACATGGATATGGAGGAGAAACTATGTGTCAAGTTCTGATGGAGAGTGATAGATAAAATGATTAATAGAAAGTTAACCACTAGAAAATCACAAACTTGTGATGGGTTAAATGGTCTTTGATTCCCCAGTAGGAAAATTTAATGATTTTTTTGTTTTAATTTACTTTTCATAAATTTGAGGAATTTATTTATGAGATTAACTAAAAATATAAGAAAACATACTTACTTGTCATGTAGACTTTCATCCTATACTAAATTCCTACCATAAAATCATCTATTCTATAAATGACGAGTATTTTAGATGACTCAGTCACACCTGATGCACTAAAATAAACTTTTAGAGTATCAAATAATCTAAAAAAGATGAATCATATATTTCCCTAGTATTTAGACATAAAAAAAAACCAAAAATTTTTGTACAAGATCAGATAATCCCCCAAAAGGATAATCATTTATAAAAAAAATACTACTCTTAATCTCCAAAATTGAACAAACAATACCCAAAGTTCTAAAAGACTATTAAATATAGAATTGTCCTTAAAATCCTTTAATATATTCCAAACTAAGATTGAAACCCAAAACACATAAGGATTTAGTCACATAATCTTCCACAGTAAATCTTAAAATTTATCTTCAAATAACATCGACTACTCTTAAAGTCTCACACTGAAAAGTAATTAACCTAATCACATATTCTCTATGATAGGTTAATCATTTTCTTAAATAACCCAAAATTCTTATAAGTTCACAATAAAAACATATATTCTTCTAAAATAAAATTCCACCATTACACCTCAATTGAAATCCCAAAGTATTCTATTTTCCATAGGGATATAGTGTTTCCCCAAAATAGAGAACATATTCCAAAATAACCTTTATCACTTAATCAATAAATAATTTTCCTATATTAAGGATATCCATTTTACACAACACAAGTTCCCACAATCAACTTATTCTTGATCCATAAAATAATTTAACTAAAAAAATTAAGTCATACTAACCAGGGAATTCACGTAGGCTAGTGGTAGGAGATGCGCCCTTATCACCCTTCAGTTGTGGGTTCGATTCCTACGGCCTTTCTGGATGTGACGGGTTGTCACCCATCTTAAGAGTTTTACTTTTTATAAAATTCAAAATTTAACCTTACATGTTTTAACCACAAAGGTTTTCTTATACTTTTAATTTTCATCTCAATACATTAAGACCACAAAATCTTATATATTGTCATTTTTTCACCTCCATATGATAAAATAAAACTACGCCAAAAAGAAAGAACATCATACCTTGATCATGGTGTCAATATGGTTTCATCATCATCTTGTTCATGTAGGTAGAAGGTCCATTCATAACAGCAATGATTTAGAGATCCTTCAAAATCATTTTCTTCCTTCATCCAAATACACCTTTTACAACTTGGGTCATATGGGTCTTTGTAAAAAATAGTTTTGGAAAATAATCATGTATGACATATAATTTCAAAACATATGATAAAACATTATTTTTATAAAATAATCGGACCAAATTTGAGTTGAAAATTTCAATCAATGGTCCTCTTAAAATACCATAAGTATGTTTTGAGATATTATATTGTAAAAGAAAATATTAATAGGTTTCACGAGGGTATCCTTCTTCAACACCTTTTTAAAAATCATAAAATGCTTCAAAATCATGTGATAAGGTAAAAAATTTGAAAATGCCTTGATAATATTTACCTTTATTTAAAATATGATAATATTGAGAAAATAGTATTTGATTAAATACAACCCACGATCCACTATGATATTGAGGTATAATGGCGGTGTTTGATATCTCAAACAACTACTTTCAAGTGATTTGTATACTAGAAAAAGTTTTACAATCATCTGAACATGACTTTGGAATAATTATTGTAAGCATGTCATCAGGAATAGATATGAATGTCATTTGAGATCCTCCTCCTTCCATTTGTAAGAGAATTTCCTTAATCTAAAAAAGTTATAAAACAAGTATTTAAATAAAATAATAGACATAGGGACTAACCACGTGTTTAACAAAAACTCATAATCTATAATGTTTTCTAAACCGATCTCTGATAGTAACTATAAGGACCAGCCTTAAACATTACATAATCTGGAATTAAGTTAATAATTCACATTGAGGATCTTTTCAGGTTTATATTTTTAGAGAATTAGGACATAACTATTACATATCAACTTGAATATTACATGTAGACATGACTACTCAATATCAATTTTTTAATAAAATAAAAAAACTCTTAAAAAGAAACATGTCTAATTCCATGTTTTAGACAACATGACTTTTCCTTGATCCCATCCTTGACCCTATTAAACTTTATGTTCTGTGAAAAACATTTCAAAAACTTTGTATGAGAAAAAAATATTAGTAAGGGATACACAAAGAAGTAAAACTATTAGTTTTTCAAAACAACAAGTAAACCACGAATACTTTATCATAAGTAATAATTTTCACCTTTATGAAGTAGTAAATACTCTTCACTGAATAAAAGATCATTTATTACCCTTTTCTAACAAAACTATTACCATAAAACCCATATAAAGAACACATAACATATAAAGGTTACTTGGACAAAAACATACTTAGATGGAATAACCATATATTCGACTTCCACACATATCAATAAATGGAATAGCCATATGGCCAACTTCCATAGCCAATGGATTGGAGGTTATAAAGTAACCACCCATCCCGGTTTATCACGAGACCACAAGTTATTTGGTTTATCATGTAACCACCCATCAAATTTCAAGTACCATTATAAAATCATAACACATAAAATATTACAAATATAAATATTTCAATAATAACATTTCATTTTGAAGTCAGAATAAATCATTTCAAGATATTGAAATAATAAATGAATTTAAAAACCATTTTCAATACAAAAACACCCAAATACATAATAAGGGGTTTCATTTTCATTTTTAAAACATTAAGGCTTATAGAGGAATCCAACTAACCATTACTGAAATAGAGAGGTCATTGTCACTGCAAACGTTAAAAACATTCCTTTTTTCCATTTAGTAAAATGATTCATAGAAAAAATATTCCATTTTAATGAAATTAAAATTCAAAGGGGTTTATTATATAGAATATAAAATAAGGAGGTTTATATTATGAAAACATTCCTCAATCAAAGGAGATTGAGACGAAGTCCCTTACCAAGATCATATCTTTAGATTAAGGTCAAATAAATGACATAATTATGTGTGAAAAATAAAAATACACCCAATATAAGTGGATATTATGTTTAAAAAAATAATAGATTATTCAAACATATTCATAGAACCACATAATCATTAAGTATAAGTTTAACCCAAAGAATGGAAATTGGGTTAAGAAGTTCCCTTACAAAAATTTGACAACCTAACAACATCACTTGAAAATTCAAAAAATAAGTTTATGTGAGAGAAAAGGGTATCTCATCACTTGGAAATAAAATCTACATCAATAAGGATATATAAGAACATATCCCAAAATAAGAATATGTAAATTAAAATACATAACAAAGGAAGTCTTTTAAAAATTGGTGGGTGAAATGTTCCATTACCGATTTGGTAACTTATAGAACATACACCACATGAAATAAAGATCATAAAATGAAGATTTAAATAAAAATAAATTAAATTATATTACACAATTAATAAAATCATGGGCATTACATACACCACACAAAAAGGAAATAGTGTAAAATAAAGAAAGAATCTCACAAGAATAAAAAGTGAGATGAAAACCCCTTACCACGTTGTAACTAATCGAGTCGTATGACCAAAACCTAATAACCACAAAATAAGTCACATAATACCATGAATATAAAGATAATAATGATAATATATATCAAATGGTTGTACACAATACACCACATTCAATAAATAAGTGGCTAAATATGGAAATCTCACAGAATTAAAAGTGAGATAAGAAACCCCTTACCTTAAGTTTGAATTGTCTTTTATGTTCCTTGTTCTTTCTGAATAATAAACTTAAGTTAATTTATAATTTCTTAAGAACCTTTTTCAAGTTTTATTATTTCTTTTATATCACTTATTATATTTCTATAACAATTAGTTAATTATTTTAGTTCATATCGAACAATTTGTCGATGTTTGGAATTTGAGTAAAAAATGAACTTGTTATAATTAAAAAATGTCCATGTGGTCACAATTCTATTATCTATAGAATCATATTAAGGATTTAAATATCACATATATCATATATTTATAGTATATATATGTATTTATAAAAGTACATAACACTTGGATATAAGAAATTAAATGCACTATTCATGGAGACGGTAAGCCGTACGTACGCAAGAATGCTACTTTCATTTATATTTCGTATTTTAATGGATTGAAAAATTAATTATAAACAGGTATATTATAAGTCCAGTATAATATCATATATAATTTCATTAACTCCATCCTTTATACATCCCACATTTGGAATGAATGAGTCATATCACTTTGAGGGGGTGGTAGTCCGCACTTCCTCAAATGAAATTATCATATTTACCCATTATGGAAACCATAAAGGTATGATATAATGAAAAATAAATAAGTAAAGATAAAATATAAATATAATATATATCACATATAAATACATTTCCATCATAATTTCCACCTTAAGATGCGGTTGGAGATATTTGAACAATCATTGTTTCGTGAGGGAGTAGTTTGCCGTCCGCAAAAACAGTATATTTGTATCCATTAGATGGAGGTTTGTGGAAGTTTAGTTCAAATAATTCTCATAAAAACTACCAATTATACTTAGGATACTGGTTTTTCTATAAAATAAATAAATAAAGAGATTTTAGTGGGTTGGAGAAATAAAATAAAAGAAAAGAACTTAAGAGAAGACGTTACCTTTAAATCAGGTAACTCCCTTTGGTTTGAACCAAAAGGTTTACTTGAATTGACTTATTAAATAAGGAAGGATTCTAGTAGTAAGTTAGGGATTTTGGGAGATTAATTGGGTAGAGGTTGGATGAGACAAGGGGCTTGAGAAGTGTAAGGAATGGGTTAGAAGTGGGTTTCTTTTATTAGGGGGAGGAGGGGCTCTTTATGAAGGTTTGAAAATATTATTTTATTATATAACGATTTTCAGTTCCTAAAAGTTAAAAACTAATTAAAGTCAAAGATAAGATGAATATTGTTTGAAATAAAATCATCCAATTAGAATTGGACAATTTTTAGATATTTTTTTTATTTTTATAATCTTATTTATTTAAATCATTCATTAATGAGGTAAACACTGCATCATTATTGTGTCATAAATAATTTTATATATTTAATGTCTAAAAATTATAAAAAAATACCATGATATATTAAATATATTTATTTTTCTAATCAATATTTATAGTCAAATATATAACTTATATAACACCATATAAAAATTTATTTTCTAAAAGATATACGTTTATATTATTTTTATCTTTACTTTATAAATCAATTAATATAAAGTGTTATTATCACTCTCAAGTGCCTCCATGTGGTCCCAAAATTGACCCAAGGATGACCATGGTTGGAAATGTATCATAAAATAGGATTAGTACACGTGTTAGGGTAATTTAATATTATTATAATATTATTGTTTTACCCTTATTTACCAGATTTACCCTTTAACCATGGTAAATAAAATATTTTCTAAAGTAGATATTCATAATGTCTAAAAATAAAAGTTACATATTTACACAATTTGGACCTCCTTATTCCAAATATAGAATCCATTTTTCCAAATTTAAAACACATAAGTGAAAAAAATTAATTTTAAATTAATTCCCCTTGTCAAAACAAAAAGCGTGTTTTTAAGAAATAGTAACTATCAAAAAATTGACACATGTTTATGTACAATTTCAAAGTGAAATTACTTAAAATGACCAAAATTGGATTAAATGATAAAAATATAATCTAATTAAACTTTAAAACCATTTAAGAAAACTCTAACCATATAAAAAAATTAGATTAAAAGGCAGTTTTGAATTAAAATACAGTATTTTTCACTATTCATTAAAAAATGAAGTTTATCAGAAAAATACAAAAAATTTACCCAAAGTAAATTTTGTTGTTACAATTATAAAGAATAAATTTATTTTGTCAAATGAAACATATAAAAGTGAAAAAAACAAAATTTAGAAAGGGGTCTCCATTAAAAGGCGGTAAATCGACATTTTAAAGAATATTATAGTATTTATACTTAAAATTGGATTAATTCACATTTTAAGTTTCTAAAATTTATTAGATAAATGTAAAAAAATTTAACAAACATATATAATATTATTTTAGTTAGTTATATTCCTTCCTTCCAATAAAACGACAAGGTGTTAACAATAATTTAAATTAATAATACTATTATATTATTTTTCGGTATTACTCAACGTTGTGTGCAATGTAAGTTTTCAAAGAAACCCATTATTGCGTATCAGGTATGTCATAGAACATAAAATCATCTTTAAATTAAACTTAATATTTAATTTAAAAATATTAATAAATATGAAAAATTACATATTCTTTGTTTATCCAGGATGTTACATCCTTCCCCCATTTTGGAAATTGCATCCTCACAATTTTAAAATTGGCATTGTAAACTTAATTGAAAGTCCCACATTAGAAAAAGAGTAAATAAAACTTATATTTAAAATAAATAGAGTTTTTTATAAATTTCACTCGTGATAACCAATAATTGGATTCCATGAAAACATGGATATGGAGGAGAAAATATTTGTCATGTTCTAATGGAGAGTGATAGAAAACATTATTAGGAGAAATTTAACCACCAGAAAATCACAAACTTGTGATGGGTTAAACAGTCTTTGATTTCCTAGTAGGGAAAGTTAACATACAATGTTTTTGTTTTAATTTACTTTTAATAAATTTGAGGAATTTATTTATGAGATTAAATAAAAATATAAGAAAACATACTTACTTTTCATGTAGACTTTCATCCTTTAATAAATTCCTACCCCAAACTCTTATATTATCGAAACGAAGAGTATTTCAGATGAATTGGTCACACCTAAAGCACTAGAATCAACTTCTAGAGTATCACATAATCTATAAAAGATGAACTATATATTTCCATTGTATTTAGACATTATACAAAACTAAAAAGTTTAGTACAAGATCAGATAATCCCCAAAAAGGATAGTCATTTATAAAAATAAATATTACTCTTAATCTCCAAAATTGAACAAACAATACCCAAAGTTCAACAAATATCATTCAATATTCAATTTTCCTTAAAATCCTTTAATAAAATCCAAACTAATATTGAAACCCCAAACTTAGTAGGATTTAATCACATAGTATTCCATAGTAAATCTTAAAATTTATCTCCAAATAACATTGACTACTCTTAAAGTCTCATAATGAAAAGTAAATAACCTAATCACATATTCTCTATGATAGGATAATAATTTCCATAAATATCCCAAAACACTTATAAGTACACAATAAAAACATATATTATTCCAAAATAAAGTTTCACCATTACTCCTCAATTGAAATCCCAAAGTATTCTATTTTTCATAGGCATATAGTGTTTTCCCAAAATATAGAACTTCTTCCAAAATAACCTTTATCACTTAATCACCAAATAATTTTCCTATATTAAGGATATCCATTTGACAAAACATAAGTTCCCAGAATCAACTTATTCTTGATCCATAAAACCATTAACTAAAAATAATAAGTCATACTTACCAGGGAATTCATGTTGGCTAGTGGTAGGAGATGCACCCTTGTCAACCTTCAGTTGTGGGTTCGATTCATGCGGCCTTGCCAAACGTGATGGGTTATCAACCATATTATAGGTTTTCCTTTTTATAATATTCAAAAATTAACCTAACATGTTTTAGCCTCAAAGGTTTTCTTATACCTTTCATTTTCATCCTAATACATTAAGACCCCAACATCTTATATATTGTAATTTTTTTTCACCTCCATATGATAAAATAAATCTACTACCAAAAGGAAGAACATCATACCTTGATCATGGTGCCCATATTGTTTCATCATAATCTTTTTCATGTAGGTAGAAGGTCCATACAATAAAACAATGATTTAGATATCCTTTAAAATAATTTTATTCCTTCATCACAATACACCTTGTACAACTTGGGTCATATGGGTGTTTGCAGAAAAATAGTTTCAGAAAATAATCATTTATGAAATATAATTTCAAAAAATATGAAAAAATGATATTAATAAAATAGTCAGTCCAAGTTTCAGTTTAAAATTTCAATAAATGGTCCTTTTAAAATACCATAAGTATGTACTGATAGACTATATTGTAAAAGAACATATAAATAGGTTGCACAAGGGTATCTTTCTTTAACACCTTTTTCAAAATCATAATATGCTTCAAAATCTTTTGATAAGGTAAAATATTTGAAAATTACTTGATAATATTTACCTTTCTTGAAAATATGAGAATATTTAAAAGATAAGATTTTATTGAAAACAACCCATTATCCATGATGATATCGAGGTATAGTGGAGGTGTTTGATATCTCAAACAACTGCTTGCATGTGAATTGTTTGATAAAAAAAGTTTCACAATCATCTGAACATGACTTTGAAATAATTATTGCAAGCATATAATCTAGAATAGATAGGAATGTCATTTGAGATCCTCCTTCTTCCATTTTTAACATAATTTCCTTGATATGAAAAAGTTATAAAATAAGGATTTAACTAAAATAATAGACCTAGGGATTAACCATATGTTTAACAAAAACTCCTAATCCCTAAAGTTTTCTAATCTGACCTCTGTTACCAATCATAAGGACCCGACCTTAAACAATACATAATCTTGACTTAAGTTAATAATTCACATTGAGTATATTTTTTTGGTTTAGAGTTTTAGAGAATTAGGCCATAACTATTACATATCAACTTGAATATTACATGTAGACACTACTACTCAGTATCTATTTTTTAATTAAATAAAAAAACTCTTAAAAAGAAACATTTATAATTCCATGTTTTAGATAACATGAATTTTAATTGATCCCATCTTTGACCCTATTACACATTATGTGCCATGAAAAACATTTCAAAAATTTGGGATGAGCAAAAAATATTAGTAAGGGATACACAAAGAACGAAAACTATTAGTTTTTTTCATAACAACAAGTAAACCATGAATACTTTATCCTTAGTAGCACTTTTCACCTTTATGAAGTAGTAAATACTCTTCACTAAATAAAAGATCATTGATTACACTTTTGTAACCAAAGTATTACCATAAAACCCATAGAAAGAACACATAACATATAAAGGTAACTTTGGACATAAACATACTTAGATGGAATAACCATACGGTCGACTTACACACATATTAGTAAATGGTATAGCCATACATCCGACTTCCATACCCAATGCATTGGAGGTTATAACGTAACCACCCATCATGGTTTATCACGAAACCACCTGTAATTTAGTTTATCACGTAACCACCCATCAAATTTCCAAGTACCATTATAAAATCATAACACATAAAATATTGAATATATAAATATTTCACTAATAATATTTCATTTTGTAATCAAAATAACTGATTTCAAGATACTGACATAATAAATAAATTTAAAAAACCATTTTCAATACCAAAACACCCAAAAATAGAATAAGTTATTTCTTTTTCATTTTAAAAACATTAAGTCTTACAAAGGAATCCAAATAACGATTACGGCGGTGGAGAGGTCATTGTCACTGCAAACGTTAAAAACATTCCTTTTGTAATTTAGTTAAATGATTCGTAGAAAAAATATTCCCTTTGAATGAAATTAAAAGTAAAAGGGGTTTATTATATATAGTATAAAATAATGAGGTTTATATTATCAAAACATGCCTCAATGAAAGTAGATTGAGACGAAGTCCCTTACCAAGATCATATCCTTAGATTAAGGTCAAATCAATGACATAATTATGCACGAAAAATACGAATACACCCAATATAAGTGGATATTATGTTTAAAAAAATTATTGGTCATTCACACATATTCATATAACCACATAATCAAGAAGTAGAAGTTTAACCCATAGAATGGAAATTGGGTTAAGAAGTTCCCTTATAGAAATTCTATAACCTAACGACGTCACTTAAAAATTCAGAAATTGAGTTGATGAGAGAGAAAAGGGAATCTCATCACTTGGATATAAAATTTATAGCAATAAGGATATATAAGAACATATCCCAAAATAAAAATATGTAAATTAAAATAAATAACAAAAAGAAGTCTTTTAAAAAGAGGAGGGTGAAAGGTTCCCTTACCAATTTGGTAACTTACAAAAAATACTCCACGAGAAAGAAGGATCATACAATGAAGATTTAAATACCAATAAATTAAAGTATATTACTCAATGAATATAATCATGGGTAGTACATACACCACACAAAAATGAAAAAGTGTCAAATCTAGCATGAATCCCACGGGAATAAAAAGTGAGATGAAAACCCCTTACCACATTGTAATCAATCGAGTCATATGAAAAAAAGTTAATAACCACCAAATGAATCACATAATAACATGAATATAAAGATAATAATGATAATATATATCAAATGGTAGTACACAATTCACCACATGCAATAAATAATTGGCAAACTATGGAAATATCACAAAATTAAAAGTGAGATAAGAAACCCCCTACCATAAGTCTGAATTGTCTCGTATGTTACTTGTTCTTCCTAAATAATAAACTTAAGTTAATTTATACTTTATTAAGAAGATTTTTAGTGTTTTATTATTCCTTTTATATCACTTATTATATTTCTATAACAATTAGTTAATTATTTGAGTTCATATCTAACATTTTTTCGATGTTCAGAACTTGAGTCAAAAATGAACTTGTTATAATTACAAAATGTCCATGTGGTCAAAATTATATTATCTATAGAATCATATTAAGGATTTAAATATCACATATATCATATATTTCTAGTATATATATGTATTTATAATAGTACATATCATTTGGAGATAAGAAATGAAATGCACTATTGATGGAGACGGTAAGCCGTACGTACGCATGAATGCTACTTTCATTTCTATTTCATATTTTAATGGATTTAAAAATTAATGATACATAGGTATATTATAATTAAAATATAATATTATATAAAATTTCATTAACTCTATCCTTTATAAGTCCCACTTATGGAATGAACGAGTCACATCACTTTGAGGGGGCGATTGTCAACACTTCCTCAAATGAAATTATCATATTTACCCATTATGGAATCCATAAAGGAATGATATAATGAAAAATACAGAAGTAAAGAGACAATATAAATATAATATATATCACATATACATACAGTTCCATCATAATGTCCACTATGAGAGACGGTTGGAGATATTTGAACAATCATCGTTTCATGAGGCAGTAGTTCACCGTCCACAAAAACAGTATGTTTGTATCCATTAGATGGAGGTGTGTGGAAGTGTTGTTCAAATATTTTTCATAAAAAAACCTAGTATATTTAGGATACTGGTGTTTCTATAAAAGTAATAAATAAATAGATTTTAGGGGTTGGGGAAGTAAAATAAAAGAAATTAACTTAAGAGAAGACATTACCTTTAAATCTGGTAACCCCCTTTGGTTTGAATCGAAAAGTTTACTTGAATTTCCATATACCTATAATAAGGATTATAGAAGGAAGGGAGGGATGTAGGGAGCTTAATAGGGTATATTTTGGACGAGCCAAGGGTCTTGAGAAGTGTGAGTAATGTGTTAAAAGTGGTGTCCTTTTATAAGGGGGAGGAGGGGCTCTTTAGAAAAGTTTGAAAATATTATTTTATTATATAATTATTTTCAGTTTATAAATGTCCAAAACTCATTAAATTCGAATATAAGATGACTATTATTTTAAATAAAATCATTCAATAAGAATTTTACATGTTTTGGATATTTTTTCAATTTTTATAATCTTATTTATATAAATCATTCATTAATGTGGTAAACACTGCATCATTATTGTGTCAGAAATAATTTTTTTATTTGATGTCTAAAAATTATAAAAATATAACATGATGTAGGAAATATGTTTATATTTCTAATGAATATTTATAGTTGAAGAGATAACTTATCTAAACCCATGTAAAAATTGATTTACTAAAATATATATGTTTATGTCCTTTTTTTAATGGTTGGGGCCGGAGCCTCATTTTATTATTTAAAGAAAAACTTCTTTAGACTGGGTAAAGGGAGACCCATTACATATCCTAAAGGCCCAAGGCCAAGTGGCCTGAATAATAGGCTTGAAAGGCCATTTTTTTGGCCAAAAGAGCCCCTCGGTCAATTAATATAAAGTGTCATTATCACTCCCAAGTGGCTCCATGGGGTCCCAAAATCGTCCCAAGGATGCATATGGTCGGACATGTATCAACCAATAGGATTTGGACACATGTTAGGGTAATTTAATATTATTATAATATTATGTTTTTACCCTTATTTACCATATTTTCCCTATAACCATGGTAAATAAAATATTTACTAATGTAAATATTCATAATGTCTAAAAATAAAAGTAACCTATTTACACAATTTGGACCTCCTTATTCAAGATATGGAATATATTTTTTCAAATTACAAACACAAAAGTGGAATAAATTAATTTAAAATTAATTTCGGTTTTCAAAACAAAAAGCATGTTTTTAATAAAAAATAACTATCAAAAGATTGACACTTGTTTATGTCCAATTTTAAAGTGAAATTACTTTTAATGACCAAAATTGGATTAAATGGTAAAAATATAATCTAATTACACTTTAAAAAAATTTAAAAAGATAATATAACCATATAAATAAATTATATTAAAAGACAATTTTGAATCAAAATATAGTATTTTTCATTATTCATTAAAAAATGAACTTTATCAGAAAAATACCAGAAATTTTATCAAAGTAAATTTTGATGTTACAATTCTAAAGAATAATTTTATTTTGTCAGATATAACATATAAAAGTGACAAAAACTAGATTTAAAAAGGGTTCACCATTAAGAGGTGGTAAATCATCCTTTTAAAGAATATTAGAGTATTTATGCTTAAAATTGAATTCATTCACATTTTAGGCCTCTAAAATTTATTGGATAAATATAAAAACATTCAATAAACATATATAATCATATTTTTGTTAGTTTTGTTAATTCTCGCCAATACAACAGCTAGGTGTTAACTACAATTTAAATTAATAATATTATTATACTATTTGTCAGTATAACTCAACGTTGTGTGCAACATAAGTTTTAAAATAAACCCATTGTTGCGTATCAGGTACGCCATCAAACATAGCATCCCCTTTAAAGTAAAATTAACATTTAATTTATAAATATTAATAAATATGAAAAATTTCATATTCTTTATTTATCTATGATGTTACAAGAAGTGGTTGTAATAAGCTAGTAGGTAGTTAGTGTTCCACCTTATCCTACAAATAGGTGGAACACATAGTGATAAAACCTAATATTTGAGGTTTCATCCCAGTACAATAATGCTAGAATCAAATATCCGAATACATCATAAAGATTCCTAGATGAACTGCCTAATAGGAAGTGTGGGATTCTCACATCAGTTCCTATCTCACATATTTAGGAACCCAAATGTTCTCTTGTATACTTAGGATTTCATTAATTTCCATAGACTAACCCAAAGGTGGGTCATCTCCTTAGATACTTCCTCAGAGAACCAAGCATTTAAGATATGAGAATTTCTTAAACATTACCCTCTTAAGGATTGAAGAGGTAACTATAAAGTCTATAAGAGAAGACTAATTATGACTCTCAAGAAACTCCAGATGTAGCTTAGAAAAGAGGTCTATCAATTTCCACTCATCACTGGATTGTTGAATAACCTATTCATGAGTTTTATATCTCAGCTCATCTGCTACCGCATTGCCTTTTCTAGGCATATAGTCATGCTCAAAACCAAAGTACTAAAGTTATTTGACCCATATTCACTATACAAGATTAAATTCATACTGTGTGAAGATATATTTGAGGATATTTTGGTATATATATACCAAAAAGTTCTCACCATCAGATAGTGTCTCTAGCAACGTAAGGCATAGACAACTACTGCTAGCTCAAGGTCACAAGTCGGGTAATTCCTCTCATGGGGCCTCAAATTTTGAGATCCATATGTAATGAATCTATCTTCCTAAATCATCATTTCTACCAAATCGATGAATTATGCATAAAAGAATACTGTATAGCCTCTTCCAAGCTCTAGAAGAATCAAAATAGGTGCTGAAACAATCCTTTCTTTCATCTCTAGAAAGGATTTATAACACTGTTCTAACCACATGAACTCGAAACCATTATTTTTAATATCATTAAGAAGTTATTCAAGGTGTTAGAATTCCTTATGAAATGCATGTAAAATGTAGACAACCCCAAGAAACTCTGTATATCAAACATATTATTGGGATGCTCCTAGGAAGCCACATCACTCACCTTCTGTGGGTCAACATATATTCCCAATTCTAGGATAATATAACCCAAGAAGTGAACTTTGTTGATCCATAATTGGTACTTAGAAATATTTTCATAAAGATGATGCTTCATTAGTGCATTCAAAATTATATCAATATATTAATAATGGTCACTACAAGTGTGAGAATACACCAATATGTCATCCAAAAAGACTATGAAAAAAGAATCTAGATAGGGGTGTAAATACCTATTCATCAAATCCATGAAAATGGAAAACACTTTTGTAAGACCAAATAACACAAAGAGATAATCCTACAGACCATAAATACTATGAAAAGATGTATGAATAATGTCTAAAGGTTTGAATGACACATTATGATATCCCGATCTCAGGTCAATCTTTAAGAATAACCTAGACCCTTAGAGCTGGTTAAAGATATAAACTATTTTAGGTAGTGGATACTAGTTCTTAACCATAAGCTGGTTCAACCATCTATAATCCACACATAGAAGAAGATTCCCATCTAACTTCCTGGACAAAAAGCATGGGTGAAATTTAATAATAAGTACTTGGTCAGATAAAAATATTAACCTCTAAGTCCTCCAACTATTTCTTGAGCTCCTGGATCTTGGTAGGGTCCATCATGTAATGTGGAATAGACACTGGAGATTCTCATAGAACGATCTCGATCATAAAGAATACATCACTCTCAGGTGGTAATATAGAAAAATAATTGGTAAAGATAACACTATAATGATCTAATATAGGTGGATAATCAATCTAAGGTAAACATTTTTCTTTCTATATAAAGACTATAAATCTGGGTAGTCATTTCTCTTATCCCATGATGACCTGGTTCATCTCTATTGGTCTAGACATCCTACTCACCCTTGTGAAGAAAACTGCTACCCTCAGGTGATGTGAATGGAACCCTATGGTATTATTAGTCCACAAATTTATCTTATGAAACCGAATAATCCATACTAATAATTAAATAAAATACCATATTCTCAAGAAAACATAGGTTCCATAAGAAGCAGTAACTTACCACCTCATGGGGGAAGTCCTTGCATTAGCATATGACCTGGAACTGTATACCCAACGGTATATCTAGGTTTATCAAATCATAGTAATACCAAATTTACGACACAAGACTATACACGGTGGATAGATAAAAAATGGAGTGTGAAACACCTATATCAAGTAAGGAAGATATACTAGTGGAGGCAGCTAGAATAGTATCTCGTACTGTTGATGGTCCTACACTCTAATCCCTAGGAATTAGCTGTAAAGCTTTTATCTAGCATGATCAGTGACTCTATTCTACAGTTAGATTACTCTATGTATTACCGCTCTACTGGCATTTATAATACAAAGTGTAGGTACTATGAAAATGACCACCTTCTCGGCCAATCCCACCGGTGCTTCTCTAACTCCCCATCAATCACGACATAAAAGATCCTACCATTTATAGAAGAGATGGTGTGGATAATCTTCCAATATAAGTAGAAGAAAAGGTATGATAAAATCTATAAAGATTCCCTATATGGACACAATAATGATACTCCATCAGGTCTTTATCATAATTAGGCTTCTGATGTTTCTGCTATCCACACAGACGACATACAACAAAGCTTCCAGCGCTATTACTATGACTGCCACTACTCTGATGTGAAACCAAAGATGAATGATTCCTACTATTGGAAAAAATAATGTAATACCTCGAAACTGATCCTATATTCCCATTACTATCACCTTCCCTCAGGTTTCACTCTATGATAAGAGCTCAATTAAAAATCTCATAGAAAGTAGGTAGGAAAAAAACATTCATCTGAGTATGAATGACATACTGGAGCCCATTCTCAAAATATCTAGCACGTGACATCTCATCACTGGATAGAAGTGATTAAAAGAACTATAAATCAATAAAACACGATGAATAATCCACGAACGATATCGAACCATTATCTAGATGCATGAATTTTCTAGATCAGTAAGCTCTCAGTGTCTGAGGAAAAAAGTAATCATAGAAGGTAGTCTGGAAATCAACCTAAATAATTATTGAATGATCACCATCATAGGTAATCACATCCCACCAATTATTATATGAATAAAACATAGTATAGGTGGAAATATTTAACCTCCTATCTATAAGTGTCTTCATAAGATCTAAGATATATAGAGTGGCCTCCATGAGAGACTCAACAGCCTGCGGACCACCATCCCCCAAAAAGGTTGTAGGATTATGCTGCTAAAACTCATGGGTCAGATCATCTATAGTAGGTACATGTCATGGAACACCCTTCATAGACTGAATTAGATGTAGAAAATCCTCATGAAGTTGAGATTAAGTTCCCAGATTTGGTATAATAGGTGGTGCCTCAAGTGGCACTCCTAGCAGTATGACTGGCGGCTTAGGGACCACCATATCTGGAATGCGGTCACCACTACCCTCCTGGTGCAAAACATGAGGATGTCATGGTGGAATAAATCTACAAATTCCATGAAAATTCTGCACAACAATATTGAGAATAGATATAAGCACTAACAGAAATATAATGTAAGAAGAAGGGTTTGCTACCCAAGATATACTACCCCAACTACCCACTTAGAAGAGTAGGAATTGGTAAGTGTTTATGTATTATTATACGGGTTCCAGTAGGTGAAAGGTCATTTACAGTATTCCTATTCCTTTTTTAGAAACCATATATTTTCATACATCAAGGTTCATATTTTATGTTTTCATTTTATTATATACATATATCAAGGTTTGATTAAAATGGATTGCCATTCCCAGTGAATTAGGGTCCATAAACCTTATCATTGGAATTGTCACTCATTTAATTTCATTCTAATGACCTGACTCAGTTAATTACCGATTCCAGTCTACAGGTACCCATACACCTCATGATTTGAAACCGACAATCACTCAATCACATCCAAGTATCATCTCATGTAACTAGATGTACATAGCTGTCATAGGTAGATACTAGATATTTAAGATGCCACCATGAAACTATATAAGAAAACACAATTTATATTGATTCTAACACTTTAAATAACAAATTCCCTACCCTATAATAAAGAATTTTATCATTAATAGCACATATAACATGCATGTGTCACTCAAAAATAACAAGAAATACATGAAAAAAAGTAGTTAAATGAACTTATATAACATGGAATATGCATGGAATGTAAATTCTAGGTGCCTATAATGATGAATGATTGATTATCCTTTCCCTAATCTTATTAGGCCAAGGATAAAATGAAAATATCAATAATAATAATAATATTAATCATTATACAACATGCATGTCACCCAATGGTGCAATTTTATCAATTGTAATAAGAGAAATCAGAACAAAAATTTATATTTAGGAAACTTGGCATTGACCCTGAATGTGGGTTAGCTATTCCCAAGTACAACTTATAAACAAGTTCCAAAGCATTCATAATCTCATGTATATTGTCTCAAAATATTATAGTAAGAAAGGAACCACTATGATATCACTTTGTGACGTCCCCACCTAGGTGCCACTCAAAGGTGCCTCAGACCTAGTTGGACACATGGCCTCAAGCAAACCTCCTGGTATGCCAGAGGCTTCTGACTAGTATAAGGGCCTAGGGTGTGTCTATGGGGAGACTATTCCCTCATTAAAAAAGTGTAGAAAAACAAATAACTAATATAAAATGTAATTATTGGAAGCATAAATAAACATATGAAACAATGGAAATAAACAGAAAGGACACTTGACCAGTAACCCACCATATTGAAAGAAAAAACAACAATAACAAAAGAAACTGATAATAATACTCTAAGATGGAAACTAAATCATTTAAAAAAGTTGATGATAAATTTCGTGTATCTATAAAATGTAAAACATGGATTCAAGGAATAAGGAAAAATATTCTATACAAAATAAGAAAAAAGAATAAAAAAACTATCCAAGCATCCTGAGTTATAGCTCAGTAATCTACTACCAAACTCCATCCTAAGAAAGCAAGCAATATCAGGTGTCCAAAGTAGGATTCTTCCTCTTTTAAACACATTCATACATGTATTCTTCCAGGGTACTAATGGTGGACTGGATAGTGTGTGAGATAAATATCAGTAGACCACCACTAATGGCGTCTATACCATCCAGTACATGTAATATAAACCAAAATAGCGTGTAAAGATGAATATATAAAAGTGATGTAGTATAGTAATGAAAATACATCGGTATAGAATTTAATTTTAGATGGTAATGTCTGTGAACATGATATAATTTATTTAATTAATTTATCCTCAATTTATATAATAGGTCACATGAGGTGTAAACATCAATGACATCATATAATAATAATAATAATAAAGCATCTAAGAAATAACAAGTCATCCCATAATGATGATAATAATAAATGGAATCCAAGGTAATAACCAAGGAATCCTTGACCTTAAGGGTTGATATAAATCAATAATAATCTACAACTTATCTATAAGGGGTTTGAGTGTAATCCAAGGGGCATATACCAAGGAATTATACCATAATATGACTCTAACAGAGTCCAAAGATCTTGTCCAAGGAAAAATTGGATAAGCAATTACTAGGCCCAAAGGGTGTATCCATAGAGAAACATGTCTTTATATTTCAATATAGATCCAAGAAGGGTATCAAAGGAATAAAAATATTGAATGATAATAGAGGGATCCTACAACATCATACTAGACATGCACTGTTAGAAAAGGACCGGGTTCCAAGGTGGGTATCTCCCTTGAAAACCAAAACCCTTAAATATGAATGGTTTCTATGAGTGGTCAAGTAAGTCCCCAAGGAATCCAAGACTAGATTGAGTTTTACCACTCCTATAATAGTGAATAGGTATATAAGAAGTAGTCACCATATACTTAATTTATTATTAATTTTGGCTATGTAATACTAATGCATTTTAATTTTCCATATGGTTCAATCCGTTGCCTTTAATTAGTGTTAAAAGGCATAATAAGGAATGAAACCATTTAGTAATTTAATTACTTAATCATTAATTAGGTTCACCTTGGTTCCCTCTATAAATCATGGAAAGGTGTGCTACATACATAAAACCGAATCAATCAATTATATTTTGTAAGACCAATTGATACATATATATATTGTCCATTTATAATTGAGATTCATTTTTTATATTGAAACACTTAACTTAGTTATTTCAAGTGAAATATTTACATGTAATAGCTATTAAAAATTCATTATTTTAATTAAACACCTACCATTATAAAGGTCAAGTCAAATAACACCTGAATGATGGTGAAAATAGGCTTATAATCCATGAAAAACATAATTAAAGGAGCACCCTACTTGGGATGGTTGAAATTGAGGTCAAAACCTCTAATGATGAATAGTTTATATAACAAGGGTATTAGAATATAATTCTAACAACTATAAGAAATACATATGAATTTAATAGGAAATTAATGATGAAATATGAATTCACTAAACTATGGTATTTTTTAAAAAGGTGAGAGTTTAAGGATGAGTTGTAGTCTATATAATTTATCCCTGTAGCACTATCCTCATCCAGTATCAACCTTTTGTTCATCCTAGATTAGAGGAAATCTAAAGAATAAGACAACACCCTAATAATAGGGGATATGAGCCTACATATAAATAGCATCATTGAGGGAATGAATAATGAATAACTGTACTAAAGGATCAAATAGATTTCCTGGAAGAATCCAATAATAGAAAAAAATATTTGATCAAACACTAGATAAAGAGTTAAGATAAAAACCTATGAAAGAGGGATCTGGGATATCAAAAAAGAATATGAGAGCCTTCTCTATCCAATGGAATGAAGAAAATATGTAGAGGTAATTCTAACATTTAATTAAGTGAATTTTTGTAATGTTTCCCCATAAAAATAGGGGTGCATGGTCTGGCCGCACATTTGTCCAAACTGTGCACCAAACAAGCTTGGATCACTTCCTCAAGAATGGACCCTCATGGTTAATATGCACAGTTTGGAAAACTGTATTCCAACTATGTGAAATAGTTCTACTAAAAACTATATACCATATATATCACTGTGTAGGCTAATATTCACGGTTTTCTTAAACTATGAATCCTCCTGATGCTCACTGTCATGCCCCACATAGTTAGGGGTAAACATGCAGCCCACCCCACATAGTTTATATTAACTCTGTGACCAGTCTATTTCCCCTAGTTTGGGTCCTTAGATCCAAACAAGACTTGGACACCCTTGGAACCTTTCCAACCTCAAAGGGCATCTATATTAGTTCCAAAATAAAGAATTAGACCAAATGTAAAAGTATACATACTTGATAGAAAAATAGGGTTCTTACATTATATGATTTATTAATTTTCAATAATTATTAATATTTCAATTATATTATATATAAACATCAAGTAAATCATTAGGAATATCCTTGAGAGGCAATTATGGAAAATGAATTACATCAGTTCCCAAGATGATATTCTACCATACACACGATCGATGGTTTCATAGCCTAATAGAGATGGATTTTGGGTATACCATTAACATAATAAAATCGTAGTGTATGTGATATAATGGTGTTCTTATATCATCATTTTTGAATAAAATTTTATAGGGTAGAAGTAGAAACAATATAAGGATGCTTGGTAAATAACAATACCTATTCTTTGGAAAATATATTTAGGATTATACCTAAATCCTTCCTAGATTATAATTGTGATCAAATAAAGGCCTATAGGGTTTTTAATGGAAGTAGGTAAGATATTTTGGAAGTTATTTCCTAAAACAAATGGTTTTGGCTGTGTGTAAATGAGAGTATAGTGGGTTCCCTTTTATAATTTAGGAGGAGCGACATTCTTCTAAATAACCAAAATTTTTCAGTAATGGGAAGAAAATCTCAATCTAAGTGCCTCAAAAATTAAAAAAATAAAGGATTGGTGGATATCTATATCCAATATTCACCTTTAACTCTGAAAATAATTTTTTTAACATGTTATCCTTTTTACATCTAAGGCAACTCACATTTATCATTTCAATTTCTTTACCACAGTAACTATTTTTTACTATTTTACTATTCACCATGTCTGTTTTTTTGAAATTATTATATAATATAAATTATGTTGATTCCAAATATGGAATATAGTTTATTAAATTCAATAAAAATAAGTGTAATAATTTAATTTTAAACTAAACTTGCATATCTGTAAAAAAAACAGGTTTTCAAGAAATGTTTTTTTCATGCACAATATGATCTTATAATAACTATATGAAAATTGATAATAATTAAATAAATTTAAATTAATATTTATATATTTATATTATATATATAATTTAAATAATTCCTCATTATGGTTTATTTTAATTAGTTAAAATGGAGAAACATTAGGCACTTTAAAACTATTTTTCAAAAAATGTGCTTTTAAGCTTAAAAATAAACTTATACTAAAATTTATTATAAATATGATTTAAATGTAATCAATTGGATAAAATATTACTTAAAAAACCCTTATGTTACTTTTAAAATAAATTTAAATAACAATGAGGGTTTTAAAATACTTAATTTATTACAAATAAAAGACATTTTTTCCAAAATTACATATTTTTTTAACATTCTATGAAAAATCAATATTTCCCAGAAAAAAAATTAAACTGATATTTATTTTGATATGATTATTTGATAAATTAATTTAATTTTATCAAATACATTATATTAAATTTATATAAATTAATTATTATATTTTCTCAAAAAAAACAACAATAATCATTTTTGAAGAAAATTTATTTTTTAAAGAATAAAACGACTTTCATAAATTGAGTGATTATTTACAAATAATTTATTAATAAATTTATATTGAGTAGAACATTTATATCCATTTCATAAATTATTTAATACTATTAATACCCTTCAATTTAACTGCAAGGTTATAATGGTCATATTTAAATAATCATGGGTTTTTTGGGTTTAGTGTTTCGTGTTACATACACTATAAAACATGGTTTTACCTTTTAAAAAAAATCAAGGCATTACACTCTTCCCCAAAAAATAATTTCCCCCTATAAATTTTTCATTACATAGTTAGGTGAAAATAGGCGAGGGTACATATGCTTCATTTCCTCTCCCGGTTCTCGTGTTTCTTCCTCAACTTATGGTTTTTCCAACACACCTTGACCAAGTGAGTTGTCACATTTCATAAACTTTTGTCTCAATGATCTATGATATTCAATGGATTCTACTCATATGAATTCTATTTCTCAAAATGGTACCACCTATGGATTAAATACATGCGATTTGTCTGGTATGTACTTCCTCAAGAGGGATACATAGAAAACACCATGAACTATAGAAAGGATAGATGTAATTGCTAGTTGATATGCCACCACTATAATGTGATCAATGATCTAAAAGATTCTGTTGTATCATGGACTATTATGTTTCTTCTTCCCAAACCTCGTAAATTTCTTCCACTACGAAATATATAGGAACACCTTATCTCAGAACTCAAAATCTAGGTCCTATCGATGATTGTCTGCATAGATTCTCTATCAATTTTTCATGAATTTAATGTGATGCTGAATGGTTTAAACCTTCTTTTTCACATGTTAGAAAAGATCATTTCTCTTCAGCTTCTTCTCTCCAACTTCAACCCATCATGTTGAATTGTAAAACCAATTCCAATGCAGAGCCTAATAAGGTTCCATTTGAATTCTAGAATTGAATATTTTGTTATATGATAACTATTATATGGGAATACATTGATCCCATAATCATTGAAAATATATTAGAAAAGATTTCAATATATCCTCTATAGTTTTATGGTTCTCTTAGACTAACCATCCATATAAATGTTGTATGTTTTAAAAAAGATGAGTTCTGTATCCAATGATTTCTGAATGCTTATCTAAAACCTCAACATAAACATAAGATCTTGATCAAATACAATGGATAGTTTCACTCCATGAAAAATTACCACTTCCCTTATGTATATCATAGTGAGAAGGTCAAGGGATCAATATTCCTTGATAATAATGAAATGTGATAACTTTTTAAGGTGATCAAATAACACACAGATGGTTTTATTTCCTTTAGGTTCCATGGGGAGTCCTATGATGAAATACATGGTTATGTTTTCCCATTTCTATATTGGTATGGAAAATGGTTGCATCATACCCTTAGTTTTTTGTTGTCAGTACTTGAATTTTTAGCATATCAAGTATCAAGATACCATTTCTGTAATCTCCCTCTTCATGTTATCCCACCATAATCTTTCTTTAAAATTTTATGCATTTTAGTGCTTCCCAGATGAATAGAGAAGGATGAGATATGTGAATCATATAGATGCTCCATCTTCATATCTAGTTTATATGGGACACATGTCTGAGTTCCAAAACTTATAACTCCATATTCAACAAACTTCAACTTCTAAATATTCAATTCCTTTTTCTATATCACCTCATCATATTTATAGGACTCCTTGATCCTATCAATAATAGATGGTTAAGAAGTTATTTGATAAAAGAAGTATATATATATATATCATTTTCTTATTACCATATCTATCCTTTATAAGTGTAAGACGATTGTATCCTTTTAAATTCTCATCATTGGTAAAATTTTCGGGTCCTTTTTTAGATATATAATGATTTTTTTACTTTCCCATGATGGATTTGGTTAGAGTAGTCATAGTTCCTAATAAGATCTAACCATCTTCACAGTCACATGTTAAGATACTTCTGTGTTAATATATATTTGAGGCTCTTGTCATATATATATATTTCACATTTATCCCCATAGAGATAATGTCGCCAGATCATCAATGAAAATAAAACTAAAACCAACTGAAGATCATGTGTTGGATAATACCACTCATGAAATTTCAATTTACTTGAAGAATAAGCTATCACTTTTTCATTATATATTATTACACAACCAGAACCCTTCTTTAAAAAATTTCTATATACCACAAAAGTTCCCCACTATAGAGAAGCATGAGTACCAATGCAATGATAAAGATATTTTTCAACTACTTGAATCTCTCTTCATAATTATTAGTCTCTAAAACTTTAATCCCTTTCAATTAATCTTGGTTAAAAGGTTTTAAAATCCCAATAAGTTCCTAAAAAATCATCAGTAATAACCATATAGTCCAAGTAAACTATGAATCACAATTACAGATGCTAGTTTGCACCACTCCTTGATAAACTTTGTCTTAGAAAGGTCAAAATATATATATTTTTAGTGATAATGCTCCCAATGAATGACACATACTTTATCTAGAACTCACATTCCCTATACTTTAATTATAACTTATCCTTTCATAAATCCATTAGTAAACTATTCAAATTCTCCTCATGATCCTCCTACACTTTAGAGAAAATTAGAATATAATTTATAAATACTACCATAAATTTGTCATGTTATTATGTAAAGAATATATTCATTAAGTCCATAAATATTTTTAGAGCATCAGTGATCTAAAAGGAATCACTATGAACAAATAGCATCCATAACTTATTTTAAAGGAACATTTGAGAATATATTCCTTCTTCACCCTTAATTAGTGGTATCTCAACCAGAGGTCCACCTTAGAGAAATACTTCACCCCACATATTTGATCAAACAATTAATCAATCTATAGAAGGGGATACTTATTCTTTATCATGATTTTGTTGAGTTCATGATACTCAATGTAGTGGTACATTGACCCATCCTTCTTAATGGTGAAGAGGATCGGTGCACCACACAGTGAAGAACTCAAATGTATTAAAACCTTTTCTAGATTCTCTTGTAATTAATTTTATCAAATCCTCAAAATCAATGATGGAAATTATATAAGAGGTATTAGATATTGGTAGAAATATCGGTATAAGTTCAGTTGATAACTCAACCTATTGGTCAAGAGAAATACTAGACAACTCTTTCAGGAATACAAAAATATAATCCCCCACAATGGTCATGTATCCATGAATTATTCTATCATTTTTATCAATGATTTGGGCTAGATAGTATTGCTCATAAAGAAATAATATTCATTATTTAGATGATGATAACAAATAAGATTCATCCTCCTCCATGAACTTGTATAGAACTGAAGGGAAATTTGGGATACATAGGGTGATTTCCTTATCTTTGTATTTTATATTATATCTATATAATGAAAACCAATCCATGCCCATAATTGAAAAAATGTATGATAAAGGAAGTATCACAAGGATTTTAGAGAAGTTAATCTTAAAAATATGGACAAGGTATGAGTTATAGTCTTGGTATGAAATAGTTAAACCATTCTCCACCTTCATTGATAACATAACTTCCATGTTTTGAGGAGGTTTATTAATAGTTCTACAAATGTTGCATGATATTAAAAAATTCATAGAAATAGAATCAAAAATTACATTTTCTATTATTGAATGAATAATTAGAATACCTTTCACTACTTCATTGTTAGAATCCACCTCCATAATTGTTATGAAATAATCTCTCCCTTGATGTCTAGTCCTTGGAGGTTTTTTTCATCTATTTTCACCAATAACCCTTAACATAGTGCATTGGTTAACATAGTGTCCTTGTTACTTGCAATTGAAACATTGGAAAATAGGATGAGGGTTGGCTAGATCATTCATTTCTTCCATTGCATTGGTGGGTTTTTTTTCTATCGATAATCACTAGCTTGATTTACTTCCTTACCACACCCAAATAACTTTCTTCCCCCCTTCATGAAATTTCTGGGATACTTATTCCCACACTTTTGACAAGTGGGATGTTGGAATTTATTGCCACTATTAGATTTTTTAATCATACCACCATAATTAAAATTTATTTTCTAATTCTTATAAATATGAGAACCTTGAGATTCTCTAATCTCCATTTCCTCTTTGAGGGAATATCAGATAGTTTCCTCATAGCCTTTGAAGTCTCAAATTACCCAGGAATTTCATAGAGTTGGATTTATACACCTAAATAATTAGTCAAATTTACTTTCAAGGGAGATGAAAAGGATGGATGAATATTGTGAAAGTCTTGTGAAGTTTTATTTTTACACCCCAATGGATTCTTCATCATTTTTATTGAGGATAAGTAAACCCCTCTCCATTTTAAGTTGGAGAGTGAAATGAAATTATTTGTTGATTTATTTTCCAAAATTTATTCCATCCCATCTCTCTGATCTCTTCCTCAAGCTTCATTTTTTTGATCATTTTCCCCCATTAATCTACTTCTCTCTCCATATGATAAATTTCCAGCCCCACTTCTCTTAATAATAGCATTGAAGTATAGAGAATATATTTTCAAGGGATTTGATCCATTATTTCATGATTAAAGGATCAAAAGATCCACTAAATGTTAGAGGCATTTGTTGTGTAAAGGTCTTAATTGGAACTTTCCCTTTCTTAAGGGGATTTGTGAATTCCTCCTGATTCAAATTTTGGTTCAAAATATGAGTTAACTAAGAAAGTTTTGTCATTATGTTCCCAACACATGCTTCCATTGAGTTGGGCATATCATTTGGGAAATCATTACATTGACCCTCACATTAACTATTTAATCCTTTTATCATATTTCCGACCATTGAATGAAAAAGGAAAAATTAGGGATGAGTATTTTTAAACTATTAAACACATACATGGGGAACCATGAACATTAAAGTGATAACTCATAAATAAGATACATTTCTTAACCTATGAATTTATAGGTTTCAATATAATTTTACCATGATCTATTTAAGAATATAAATCTTTATAGATATTTTTGTTCCCTTCATAATGGTTTATAAAGAGAATGTGAATTTACCAAAGCATATCTCCTAGGAGTGTTAAACTAGGTGTGAAACAAGGCCTGTTATCATTTACCATGTGATGATTGAGTCCAGATTAATACACCCTTTTTGGGGTTATTAACCCTAGATAAATCTATGCTAGATCCACATCCATTTGTAGCGTCTAGATAGGGATATATTTTCGTGGAAACCACTCACTATATACATCTCTAAAATTGTAGGATATCTTATTATACTTAGAATTATATTTAAACGTATCACTAGGGTTATCAGGAGATTTTTATCATCCATTTTATAAAGGTTAACTAATGCTTCACTTTGATACCAACTATAGTGACCCAAACATTTTTACACATTATTTCATGATTTTTAACTTAAATATTTATTAATAAAACACAAGGATCGAAAAATCCTAGTGTCTTTGTAAGACTAAGTTTATATTACATAAAAAGGAACTTAAAACATATAATCCTTATTTTATTCTCCATAATATGATCTTAAAATAAATTTAAGCACCTAAAACTACATGAGATAACTTGGGGAATACATAAAATAAATTGGTGAGCTATAAATCTTTTAAATGGAATAAAAATGATAGGGGAGAACATAGAAGAGTAAAAATTATAACATGGTATAATAAAAGAAAAGGTACATGAGTAATAAAATGGGCACATAAAATAAAGGAAATAGAATAATAAGATCATAAATTCATAGGAAATGTGGTAGAAACATAAAACATAACATAAAATTGAGTCATGGATAACCTTTAAGACAACATCACATGATGTATATAGTCCCATAATTGATAAGGGTCACTCCCTAATCATATACGTGATGTCTCTTGAGACTAAATCATTACCCAATTCATTTAAGGGATATATAATCCCAAAACCACCCATAAAATTTATTTCATGTACATGTATATGTGTTCCATATATGGAAATAATCCATGAGGAATAATCATAATAATTACCCATGTAATGAAAATGGGTTTCTTAATCCAGCCTCATATCATAATCAGAAGAGGTTTCTTAAAGAAATAATTTGAGAAATGAACATAAGGCCTGTATTACACCATAAAAGGAAGGGTGAAAATGCTAGGTATATATATTTAAGATACATATATATATAATTTAGAGGAATTTTATAACATTAAATATAACTATATGTTTATTTATAGAGATAATGGTCAAAACCCAAAGAAAAAGGGTGGTTTAGAGAAATCCATTACATCACATGAATTATTTATCTACCTAAATGATAAAATTATGTTAATTATTTAATTTATTAAGAGAATTTTTAATGTTTATTATTCCTTATATTTTATTTATAATAATTTTATATTCAATTTACTTAATCTTCTAGGTTCGTGTTGGATGTTTTGACTATACTTGGCTCATAATTCCAAAACCACTTTGGAAGTTGACTTAGGTAAAAGAGATTATATTTTAATATTATATAGAATATTAAAAATTTATTGATTATAATTTTTTACATTAGTTAAACTTTTAAAACAAACCATGTAATATGGTTATGAAAAATGAGCTATGTTATAATAATTGAGATGGTAGGCCATACGTTTGCATGGGTGAAATTTACATTTTTAAATGATCGTGATGGAAGAAAAGTAAGTGTTATTTTATCTTTATAATATTAAAATTATATCATAAATATAATATTATTACTTTAAATAAAATTATATATAGCATCCATGTGAAGTGTTAATAAAAAAATAAATCACATCACTTCGTGAGGCGGTAGTCCACCGTGCACATAAATGAACTTATCATTTTTAAATGGATGGTAAGGTAAGAAGTTATATGATATATTAATTTTGTATAATTATTAATATTTCATGAAAATAATATATAAATAATAATTACAACATAATTAATAACCATGAGAAGTAATGATGGAAAATGATTCACATTGGTTCACGTGTTGGTAGTTTGTCGTACAAATTATCGATGGTTTTGTTTCCCATTTGATGGAAGTGGAGTCAAATTTAGTGTATAAAATTAACATAATAACATCATACTATATTTTAAATATTTATTTTATTATATCATCTTGGTTTAATATTATTTGATTTATATTGAATAAAATAAAAATACTCAGTTAAGAATGATACGTATTCTTTGGTCCACCTCTTGAGGATTATACCTAAAGCCTTCCCAGATTTGATTTATGGTAAAAGAAAGGAAACTAGGATGTGTTAAGGGAAAAAGTAAAGGTATTTGGATAGTTATTTTGAAAATTAAAAGGTTATAGAAGTGTGTAAAAGAGAGGATAATAGGTTCCATTTTATAATTGAAGAGGAGTGACATTCTTGAAAATACCCAAAATAATTTAATAATGGGGTCAATCTCAATCCAAGTGCCTAAAAAATGAAAAATAAAGTATTGGAGGATATCTAAAGAAAATATTCACCTCTTAAAATAAAAATAAAAATGTTTTAAAAATTTATCATCTTTACCTCTAAGGTTACTCACTTTTACCATTTTAATTTTTTTACCATGGTAACTATTTTATTCTATTTTACTATTCATTGTGCATGAAAATTAATTTGAACATATTATATAATATAAATTATATTTATTCAAAATATGGAATCAATTTATCAGATCCAATAAAAAATATTGGAATAATTTAATTTAAAATTAAACCCACAAATGTGTTGAAAAAACAGTTTTTCAAGAAATGCATTTTTCAAGCATAAGAAGAACTTATAATAACTATATTAAAATTTATAATTATTAAAATAATCTTAATTAATATATATATATATATATAATATAAAATTAAATTTTTATAATTCCTCATTAGGTATTATTTTAATTAGTTAAAATTGAGAAAAATTATGCACTTTAAAAAAGTTTTTCAAAAAATGTGTTTTTAAGCCTAAAAATGACCTTATACTAAAATATAGTATAAATATGATTTAAATGTAATTAATATGATAAAATATAAATAAAAAAATTCTTATGTTACTTTTAAATCAAATAATAATAATAATGAGACTTTTAAAGTACATAATTTATTAAAAATAAATGACATTTTTTCTAAAAATTAGTATTTTTTAAGTATTCAGTTAAAAATAAATATTTTATAAAAAATATAAAAATTTAAAACTATGTTCATTTTAATATTATTATTTTAAAAATTAATTTAATTTTATATAATACATTTTCTAAATTTTTTAAAAATTAATTATAATATTTTCTAAGAAAAATCCATAAAAATCATTTTTGAAGAAAACATATTTTTGGAAGAATAAAACAACTTACTGAAAATTGAGTGCTTGTTTAATATGAATTTATTAATAAATTTAAATTAAGTAGAAAATTTATATCAATTTAATAAAATATTTTATCCTATTCATACCCTTCAATTTAATGACTATGTTATAATGTTTATCTTTAAATAATAATGGTTTGTTTGGGTTTAGTGTTGTGTGTCGCATATATTATCAAATATAGTTTCCCCATTAAAAAACTTAGGGTGTTACATTCTTACCCATAAAAGAATTTATCCCTAAACATTTTATACTACATACTAGGGTGAAAATAATTGAGGTTTCTTATGCTTAATTTCCTCTGCTAGTTCCCATGTTGCTTCCTCAACTTATGTTTTTTCTAAAACACTTTAACCAAGCAAGTTGTATTGTTTTTTAAAATTTTGTATCTATGATATAAGATATTTATCTACTTATCCTTATATGAAAGGTATTTCTATAATGTTACCACCTATGGATTCAATACATGTGAGTGATATAACATGTATTTCCTCAAGAGGGATACATGGAACACTAATGTACTTTAGATATGATAGGTAGAAGTGCTAGTAGATAGGCCAACACTCTAATGTGATCAAGGATCTCAAAGGGGATGATTTATAATGAAATGAGATTTCACTTCTTAAAAAACCTCATGAATTTATTACTCTATGAAATATGGAGGAATAACTTATCTCTAAACTCAAACTCTAGGTCTTGTCGATGAATATCTACATATATTTTTTTGTTGACTTTAACCAGATTTCATATTATGCTAAATGGTTTTATCATTTTCTATAATCTGTTAGAAAATATCAAGTCCCATCATCTTCCTCTATCCAACTTCATCCAATCAAGTCTTATTTGGACACCACTTCCCATACAGATCCTCATAAGGTTCCATTTGAATGATAAAATGGATACTGTTGTTATATAAGAACTATAATAGTGGAATATGATTATCCAATCATACTTTTAATTCCATTTAACAATATTTCAATATATCCTATAGAGTTTGTATGGTTATCTTATAATAACCATCCATCTAAAGGTGACAAGTAGTACTAAACATGATTTTTATATTCAACACACACTAAAGGCTTCTACATAAACATGAGGTAAAAGAAAAATCTTGATCATATACAAAGGATAGTTGCACTACATTTAATATTACCACTTATCTTATGTATATATTAGGTATATGGTCAAGATATAAATATTCTTTTATAATAATGAAATTTTCTGACTTTGTAAGGAAATCGAATACCTCCCAGATGGTTTTATTTACTTTAGGTTCCATGGGGAGCCCTATGATAAAATACATGGTTATGTTTTCCCATTTCCATATTTTTATGGTAAATGGTTTCATCATAACCTTAGGCTTCTGTTATTCTGCCTTGACTTTTTGGCACACCAAGCATCGAGATACCAATTCTGAAATCTCCCTCTTCATGTTATCCCACCATAATTTTTTATTTAGATCTGTATACATCTTAGTGCTTCCTAAATTAATAGAAAATGATGATAAAATTTCATCATACACATTCCCCCCCTTAATATCTGATTTTTATGGGACACATATCCGAGTTCCAAACCTTATAACTCCATCTTCAAAAAAGTTGAACTTCAAAATATTCACAACATTTTTCTATATCACCTCATCATATTTATGGGACTCATTTATCCTCTCAAGAATCGATGGTTTAGAATTTATTTGATAAAGGTAGGACATATATCCTTTTATTATTCCCATACCCATCCTTTATAAGTATAATGTGATTATATCCTTCTCATTTATTATCATTGATAAAATTGTAGGGTCCTTTCTACTTAGAGTGTCCGCCACTTTTTTTTTCATTCATAGTATGGTTATGGATTGTGTAGTAATAGTCCCTAATAAAATATTACCATATTCACTAACACATGTTAAGTTACTTATGTGTGAATATATATTTGATTAACTTGTGATCCGTATATGTTTCAAACTTCTCCCCATATAGATAATACTGCTAAACCATTAATGAAAATATCACTATATCTAACTAAATATTGTGTGTTGGATAATATCATTCATGAAATTTCAATGGCCTTAATTCATATTCTATCACTTTATCATTATATATTAGTACACAACAGAAACTATTCATTGAAACATTGATATATACCATTAAAAGTTCTACACTTGAGGGAAGCGTGATTACCAGTGCATTGATAAAACTCCTTCTAAACTCACTAAAGATCTGTTTGTTTTTACTAGTTTAAAAAAACTTTACTCCCTTTTGAGTTAGCTTGGTTAAAAGGTTTTAAAATTATATGAAGTTCCAAAAAAATCCTTAGTAATACGCATCTTGTTGAAGTAAACTATGAATCATCATTATAGATTATAGTCTATGCCACTCCTTGAACTCCTTTGTATTTTAATGTTCCATATATATATATATATATATATATATATATATATATCCATTTTTGGTGATAATTTACCCCAAGAATGAAACATAATTTATCTAGTACTCACATTTTAGTTACTTTTATTATAAATTATCCTTTCAAAAGTCCTTTAGTATAATATTAAAATTCTCCCCATACCCCTTATTAGTTTTAATTATATCACAATATCATTTACAAATAATAACAAAAAATTGTCAAGGTATTCTCTAAAAAATCTCTTCATTAAGTCCATAAATATTTATGGAGCATCAGTGAGTCCAAAAGGCATCACTTTAAACAAGTTGCTTCCATAACTTGTTTGAAAGGTAGTTTTGAGACTATCTTCCTTATTCACCCTTAATTAGTTGTGCCCCGACCGGAGGTCCACCTTAGATAAATATTGATCCCCACATAGTTGATCAAACAATTAATCTATCCCTGGATGGGATACTTATTCTTTATCATGAATTTTTTTATGTCATGATAATAAATGAAGAGGAGTATTAACCCAAACTTCTTTAGGATTAAGAGGATCAGTGTACCCCATGATAAAGAACTCATATGTATAAAACCATTTTCTAGATTATATTGTAACTGATTTTTCAACTCCTCTAACTCAATGATGAAAATTATATAAGAGATATTTTATATGAGTCAAAATATAGGTATAAGATCAATTAATAACTCAAACTCTTGGTTATGAGGATGAATAAATAAATACTCGAGGAATACATCAGTATAACCCCCCACAATGGGAACTCATCCAAGCATGATTCTATTGTTTTTCTCAATTATTTGGGTTATATATTCTTAGTCATAAGGCAATAATATCCATAATTCATATGATGATACCATATGAGAACTTCCCCCTACTTGCACTTGTATAGAACTAGATGGAGTTTTTTAATATAGAGAGTTATTTAATTCTCTTGGTATTTTATATTGGCTCTATATAATGAAATCAAATCCATGCCCTGAATTTCATCAATTTTTTAATGGAAGTATCCTAATGTTTTTAGGGAATTTTATCCTCAAAAAATATATAGGGTATACATTATAGTCTTGGGATGCAATAATTGAATCATTATCCATCTCAACTGATAACCCAACTTCAATGTTTGAGGTGGTTTTTTAATAGTTCTACAAAACATGAGTGATATTTGTTAATTATGGTGGCATATCGTGAAAGTCTTATGAAGTTTTCTTTATATAACCTGATGGATTATCCATCCTTTTTATTAAGGATAAGGAAATCAATCTCCATTTTAAGTTGGTGAGTGTGAGGAAAATATTTATAGATTTTTTTCCATAATTCCTTCAACTCCATATCATTGATCTCTTATATAGGCTTCATATTTTTTTATCATTGTAAACCATTGATATGTTTCAACCTCTATATGATGAATATCCTTCCTAACAATCTCTTAATCCGATAATTGAAGTATAGAGAAGATATTTTCAAGGTATCTGATCTGTTATTACATGATTAAAGTATTGAAAGATCCACTAAATGTTGGAGGCATTTGTTAAGGTATAAATTGAAACCTTTTATTTCTTGGGGTTATTTTGAAATTCATCCCAATTAAATTTATTTTGAAAACCTACGTTATCCAAGAAAGTATTATCATGAAGTTCCAAATACTTGCTTCCATAGAGTTCAGAATCACATTTATGAAATCATCACATTGACCCTCACATTGGTTGTTTACTTTGTTTCTCATATTTTCAACCATTGACTTAGAAAAGGTAAAATTAGACATGATTATTTTTTAAATATGAGGAACATACATGGTAAACTATGAACATTAAAGTGATAACTCATAAATGACATATATTCCTTAACCTATGAATTTATAGGTTTAAATCTAAGGAATCCATGATCTATTTACTAATATTAAATTTTATAGTCATTTTTGTTCCATTCATAATGGTTCTTACTGATTATGTGAATTTAAAAAAAATCATATCCCCCAAGAGTGTCAAACTAGGTGTGCAGTAAAGACTTTTATCATGCACTATGAGATGTTTGAGTCTAGCTCAACGCACACTTTTCAGGGTTATTATACCAAGATACATATGTATTAAATCCCCATCCACTTTTAGCATCTAGACATTGATATATTTTATTGTAATCCACTCATTATATACTTCAACTAAAATTCTCGAATATTTTCTTATACTTAGGATTATCCTTAAACTTATCACCATGTTTCTCACTAAAATTTTCCTATCCTAGTTTCCAAAGGTTAAATAAACCTTCAATATGATACCAACTATCATACCTCAAACCTTTTTACAAATATTATTTCAATATTCTTAACATAAATATCCATTAATACAAAATAAGGATAAAAAAGGCATAGTGTATTTGGAATATTAGGTTCATATTACTTCAAAAGGAACTTAAATCATAGAATCATTATTTTATTTCCTATAATGAGCTCCTAAAATCCATATGTGATCCTAAAACAAAATGAGAAAACTTAAGGAATATAAAAAATAAATTAGTGTGCTAAAAATACCATTAAGGGAATAAAAATTATGGGGAATTATAACATATAAGTCAAAAGTATAATATGATATCATAAAAGATAAAGTACATGAGAAATAAAATGGAAACATAATATAAAGGAAATAAAATCATAAGATCATAGATTCATAGTAAACATGGTATCAACAATAAACATGACCTAAAATTAAGTCAATAATAACCTCTAAGAAAACATCAGATGATATACAGTCTCCCATAATAAATTAAGGTCACTTTCTAATCCCATACATGACGTCGCATGAGACTATATCATTACCCAATGCATTGGAGGGATATATAATTACGACCCCAACCATCACATTTATTTCATGTACATGTATATGTGTTCCACATTAAGAAATAAATCATGATGAAAAATCATAATAATTACCCATCTATAGAAAAAGGGTTTCATAATCTAGCTTCATATCATAATCAAAAAAGGGTTCATAAAGAAAGAATTTGAGAAATTAACATTAGGCATGTATTACCCCATAAAAAAGGGATAATGGGATAAATGTATATATTTCAGATAAATATATACATATTTTAGAGGCATTAAATTACATTAAATAGAACTATAATGTGTGTTATAGAGAGAATGTTAAAAACCCAAAGCAAAAGGGTGGTTTAGAGAAATCCACCACCTCGAGCCTGACTTGTCACATGAAATATTTATATACCTAAATACTAAGATTATGTTAATTATTTAATTTATTAATAAAACTTTTCAATTTTATTATTCCTTATATTTTATTTATTATCATATTATATTCAATTTAACTTAATCATTTAGTTTCAGGTTGGTTGTTTTTATAATATTTGTCTCATAAGTCCAAAACCACTTTGGCTAGTTGACTCAAGTCAAAAAGATTATTATTTAATAATCTATAGAATATTATACAGGAAATAATTATAATTTTGGTATATATATTAAAATTTTTAAACCTTCCTTGTAATATATTTATGAAAAAGGAACTATGTTATAATCATTGAGATGGTACGATATATGCATGCATGAGTAACTTTTAAATTTTTCAATGACATTGATGTAAGGAAATTATGTGTTATTTTATATTTCCATAATTATAATTATATCATAAATATAATATTATTTATTTAAATACACTTATATATACTATCCATGTGACGTGGTAATAAAAAAGTGATTCACTTGGCTTCGTGAGGTGGTAGTCCTCCATACACACGAACGAAGTTATCATTTCTCAATGGATGGTAAGGTAAGAAGTTATATGATATATTAATTTTATATAATTATAAATATTTCGTGAATATCATATATGAACAATAAATCTATAATAATGAACAACCATTAGAGGTAATGATGGAAAATTAATGACATCACTTTGTGAGGTGGTAGTCCGCTTACAATGGATCGTCGATTTCATTTCCCATTTGATAGAAGTAAAGATATATTTAGTGTATAAAATTAACATAATAAAATCATATTATATGTAATATATTGGTTTTATTATATAATATTTTTTGAATATTATTTTATTGTGGTGGAAGAAAAAATAAAATAAATATAATCAGTTAAGAACGATACCTCTTCTTTGGGCCACCTCTTTAGGATTATACCTAAAGCCTTCCAGGATTGAATTTATGATTAAATAAAGTCCTCTAGGAAGTGTAAAGAGAAGAAGTTAAGTTATTTGGATAGTTATTTTTCAAACCAAAAGGTTCTAGATGGGTGGAAAGGAGAGTATATTTGGTTTACTTTTATAATTAAGGAAGAGTGACATTCTTATAAATACCCAAATCTATTCTATAATGGGCAGTCACTTTCAATATAAGTGCTTCCAAAATTAAAAAAATAAATTATTTGAAGATATATAATTCCAAAAAATAACTCTAACACTAAAAATAAATATTTTTTAAATGTGTCATCCTTTTTACCTATAAGGTCACTCGCTTTTACCATTTTAACATTTTTTACTACGGTAATTATTTTTTTATTTTTTTATATTTATCAAGAACAAAAAAATAAGTTTAAATTATTATATAATATAAATTATAATGATTCCAAATATTTAATATATTTTGTAAAATTTTATTCAAATAATATGAAAAGTTTAATTTAAAATTAAACACGTAAATGTGTTAAAAAATAGTTTTTCAAGAAATATATTTTTCTAGCATAAGATGATATTATAATAAATATATGAAAAGTAATAATAGTTAACTGAATTTAAATTAATATCTATAGAAATATAATATATACATTTAATATAAACCAGTCTTAATTAGGGGTTATTTTAATTTTTTAAAATGGATAAACATCATTCACTTTAAAAGAGTTTTTGGAAAAATGTGTTTTTGTGACTAAAAAATACTTATACTAAAATATAGTATAAAGATTATTTTAATGTAATTAACTAGATTAAATATTACTAAAAAATAATTATTTTAATTTTAAATCAAATTTAAATAATAATTATACTTTTAAATTACTTAATTTATTAAAAATAAATGGCAATTTAAAAAAAAATCAGCATTTTCTACTATTCAATAAAAAATCAATATTTTCTAAAAGATATCAAAAGTTAAACCTAGTTTAATTTTTATATTATAATTTTAAAAAATTAAGTTCATTTTATCAAATAAAATTTCTAAAAGTTATATAAATTAATTATATTATTTTCAAACAAAAGGAAATAAAAAGTACTTCTAAAGAAAACACATTTTTTGAATAAAAAAATACTTACTAAAAAATGAGTGATTATTTAATAAGAATTTATTAATGAATTTATATTTATTATAACTTTTATATATATTATAAAAATTATTTAATCATATTTATACCCACTAATTTAATGTTTAGGTCTTAACGATCATATTTAAATAATCATGGTTCATTTGAGTTTAGTGCTGTGTGTCGTATATGCCATTGAACATAGTTTTATCTTTTAAAAACTTATGGTGTTTTAATCATAAATATTATAAAATATGGATATTTTATAAAAATAACATTTATTTAAAAAATTATTTAATTTATCAAAAGAGTGTCTGAATTGAAACTATATATTTCCCAAAAATAAAATTTTGATTTCTTCATATCAAAATCCAATTTTATATAAAACTCATAATATAATCATTTATAAAGCAATAATAAAAAGGGATAAAAATAATCATTATTTTATTAAAAAATATACATGTTTATATTACTAGGATCTAAATACATAACCCATTATTACACTAGTATTTGACCTAAGGGTAAGGTGTGGGATTATGCCGCTTTATTGGGATGGTTTAACGAACATGGTTTGGGCTATAATCTAGATAAGCCTAAAATAATATCATAAGTAGTCTCAGTCAAGCATTAGTTATTGAATCTTTGATTGGTATTGTTCAAGGGAAAATCCTAGTGATTCCATATCCCTAAGAAGCACTGATAAATGGGTTTCATATGGTATGATCCTACAGGTTGAGACAATCGCTTATTTCATCCATATCGATTGGGCTTTGTCCTAACCTTTAGTATATACTAATCTTAATAGTAACTATAAATTGGGTTTATTATCAATGGTTAAGATTATTAATTGCCTTTAAAATATTAAATTTTATATTTTATAATGTCAAAAAATAACCAAATTAGTGCATGTATTTTATATAAATTCATTACTTTATAAGGAAGTTATTCATTTAATAAGGGAATTCATTTTTAAAAGATTGGGTTGTTAAATTATTTACCCCATCATAAATTTCAAGATCAACTTTTCACATTGTACACTAAAATAGATGAGGGTAGTTATGTTTCATCTCCCCTTCTAGTTCTAATATTGATTCCTCAAACTTGTAGTTATGCCATAATAATTTGACTTGGCGACTTATTATGTTTAATAGAACTTTATCTCTATGATCTAAGATCTTCACCAATAACTCCTCATATGAAAAATAATTATTTAAAGGTACCACATTTGGATTAAATACATGTAAGGGGTCTAATATATACTTCCACAAGGGGGATACATGAAACACGTCATATACTTGGGATAATTTAAGTGAGAGTGCTAGTACATAGGACACAACTGTAATACAATGAAGGATATAAAAGGGTATCATGTATCTAGTACTATGTTTTACCTTATTCCCCAAATTCATTAATTTCTTACATGGTGATATATGAAGGAATACCTTATCTCTGACATCAAGCTGCATGTATCATCGATGATTGTATGTATAGATTTTCTTTTGACTTTGGGAAGATTTCATATGAAGTTGAATTGTTTGTACCTTATTTATCATATCTTAGATAATATCAGGCCATATAAGGTTCCTCTCCCCAACTTCATCCCATCATTTTGTTGTTCAAAATCTCTCCCAATATTGAGATTCATAAGGATCTATTAGATTATAGAATGGAAAATACTGTTATATGATAACTCCAATTGGGGGATGTATTGATCCCAACATCCTTGGAAATAAATTGAAAATTATATTAACATATCAATTAGAGTTTGAATGGTTCACTCAGATAGACCATCCACCTGTGGGTGGTAAGTACCACTGAAACTAAACATTGTATCCAAAACTTGGTGAAGGATTATCCAGAACCTATAGGTAAACCTTATATCTTGATCAGATACAATAATAAGTTGTAATCTATGTATTCTTACCAAATTCCTTATTTATTTCTTAAATATTTAGTCAAGATAGACATCATACTTGATAATAATGAAATTTGAATATTTTTTAAGGTGATCAACTACCACCCAGATGGTTTTGTTTCCTTTAGATATCCTAGGGGTTCATATGAAAAAATCCACGGTTATGTATTCTCATTTCCATACTAGTTTGGAAAATGGTTTCCACATACCCTTAGAGTTCAATTTTTCAGACTTGGCTTGTTTTCATACAAAGAATCAAGATAAAATTTCTAGAATATCTATCTTCATGTTATACCACCCAAATTTTTTATTTATATATCTAATAATCTCAATTATTCTTGGAATAATAGAGAATGATGAGAGATGAACACCATATAGAAGATCCATCTTCAGCCCTGGTTTTGATAGGACACATATATATGTTCCAAACATTATTATTCAATATTTATAAAAATTTAACTCTATAATATTTTCTACCTTTATATGTATATCTTAATCATATTTTTGGGACTCTTAGATTCTATTAAGAATGAATGGTTGAAAATTTATTTGGTAAAGGAAGCATTAAGTTTTTTTTATGATTCTCACATCCATCCTTTTCATGTCCATGAATATTAGATCCCTTTCAATCCTCATCATGGATAAGGTTTTAGGTTTATTTCTACTTAGAGTATCTAAAACTTTTTTTACCTTCCTAGGATGGTAATGGAATGAACAATCATAATCCTTGATCATCTCTAACCATATTAATTTTTATATATTAATATCATTTTTTATGAATATATACTTGATGATTTTATTATCTATATATATGTCACACTTCTCCCCATAGTGATAATGTCCCCAAAATTTCATTGGGAATAGATCTCCATACAATTATAGATCATGTGTTGGGTATTTATGCTCATGCATTTTAATTTTAAGGAGTAATAGGCTATCACCTTATCATCTTATATGACTATACAACCCAATTATTTTTTGGAAAATCACTTTAGATAAAAAATAGATCCCCACTAGTTGTCAATATGATGAAATGTGTAGTGATTAAACTATTAATTACCCCTTTAAATTTATAATTATATTCATTAGTCTAGAAAAACTTCACTCCCCTTTGAGTTATCTTAGTTAGTGGGATTGAAATTCATGAGTAGTTTCTCAAAATTTATGATAATACCCAGCTAATCCAAGGAAACTATGGATCTTCATCACAAATGTTGGTTTGGGCTATCCTTTAATTATCTCCGTCCTCAAAGGATCTATATATATCCATTTTATAGGGATAATATTCCCAAATAATGTTACTTCCTATATCTAAAACTTGTATTTTCTATATTTTTCATATTAAATTTCCCTTTTAAATGTCTTCAATACAATTTTAAAATTCTTCTCACATTCCTCCTTTATTTTAGAGAAGATAAGAATATTTTCTAAAAAGTATAACACAAATTTATCGAGGTAATATCTAAATATAGTTTTTTGTATATACTTGAAGTTAAATAGAGAATTAGTGATTCCAAATGGAATCACCAAGAACTCATAGTGCCCACACATTTTATGGAAAGCGGTCTTGGTGATATCCTCCTTGTTCAACTTTAGTTAATAATATCCTTACCAAAGATTAACCTTAGATAAGTACTTATCCCCACATAGCTGGTCGAACATGTCATCAATTCATGATAGAGGATACTTATTCATTATTTTTATATTGTTAAGATCATGATAATAAATTCAGAGGCACATTGACCCATATTTATTTTTAATTAATAGGACCAACACACCCCCTAGTAAAGCACTTGGTAATATAAACCCTTTATCCATATTTTCCTGCATTTTCTTTTCCAGCTCTTCAAGTTAAAAATGACCATTCTATATTGAGTATTGGTTTATTGAAAATATCTGAGTATAATATTGATTGAAAACTAAACCTCATTATTTAGAGTAAGACTAGAAAATTATTTAGAAAACACATCATCCTATCCCCTTACAATAGGAATGTCATCAAGGATGATCTTTTCCTTAATCATTATCAATTGAGCTAGATAATACATCTCATAATGTAATATTATCCATGATTTATATGAAAATACCAAATTATATTTATAATCCTCAATATTTTATATAATTAAAGGGTGATTCATGATACATAGGGTGATTTCCTTCTCTCATAAATTCACGGTGGCCCTATGTAAGGAAATCTAACCCACACACAAAATTGAATCACATTTTATTAAAGGGAATATCACATGGTTTTATAGGAATTTAATATAAAAATAATTATAGGGGATAAGTTATATACTCATGATGTAATAATTTCCCTATTTGATGTTATCACCGATATATAAAACTCTAAATTTTGAGGTGGTGTTTGAATAGTTCTTTTAAACTTATATGATATGTAAGAACAAGTAGAATAAGAATAAAATAGTATGTTAATTATCATTGAATGAAGAATTAGAGTATATTTCATGACATCATTTTTGAGATCCACCTTAACAGTTTTGATGGAAATATATCTCTATTTCTCTATAGGAATTGGAGTTTTTTTTATTCGTTTATCCTAAAAAACCCTATGACTAGTGAATTAATTCATAGAATCCTTGTTATTTAAAGTTAAATAATTTGAAAAGTGTTTAGGGTTGATTATAAAATTACTTTTTTTCCATAAAATTGGTGGGTTTCTCCCATCATAATTAACTACCTAGGTTACCTTCCTCCCTGCACCTAAATAATTTTGTTAACCCCTTTAGGAAATTTTCAGGATACTTCTTCCCACACTTATGATAAGTGGGATATTGGAATTTAATTCCAATATGATATTTCTTCATCACTACCCTAGAATTATACTCCATTTTATTTTTACTATATCCTGACTCTTGATATACTCGAGAATCACTGATCTCTATTTCAACATTGAGGGAACATCATAAAATTTATTTATAGATATTAATGTCTCGAATCTCTAAATATTTTCATAAGCTCAGCTTTATCCCACTAAAGAGGATGTAAACTTTAGTTTGAAGTTAAATAAAAAATATAGAGTAATATCATTAAATTCTTGATAAGTTTTCATCATACATCCCAATGGATTCATTGTACATTTTCTTCAACCCAAGGAAATCCCTCTAGATTTTAAGTTATATTGTGTGAGTAAAATATTTATCGAAATACATTTTCTAGAATTATTTTAATTCCATCACTTCAAACTCCTCCACACACATTGTATTTTTTATCAATGTCCACAATTAGTTAGATTATACATCCATATAATAAAAAACAAACATGAAATTCTCTTACTCAATGCTTTGAATGATATGACAAATATTTTCAATGGAGTTTATCAACTGTTCTATAATTAAAGGATTGGAAGATCCATTAAAGGATTGAGGCCTCTTTTACTTAAAGGTCTCAATTGAAGATTTTTATTTCTTAAGGGTATGTGGGTTTCCTCCATGATTCATATTTATATTCAAAACATCATTTAATTTATAAAGTATTTTCATGAAGTTATTGAGTCCTATCCCATCGGATTGAGAATCTCATTTGGACAATAATTACATTTCCCATCACAATGGTTTTTGAATGAGTTCCTCCTATTTTCTAACATTGAATAAAATAAAGGGACAATTAAGGAAGAAAATTTTTAAACAATTAATAATATAAAAGGAAAAATATAAATATTTATGGGATAAATCATAAATAACATACATTATTTAACCTATGAATTTCTAGGTTTCAATCTAATTTATCTATGGTCTATTTACTAACATAAAATTTTATGGGGAATTTTATTCCTTTCATGATATTTCAAAAGCATCTTGTGAATTTACCAAAGAATATCCCCTCAGAGTTTCAAACTAGGTGTGAAATAAGGCATAATTTTCATGCACCATGTAAAGATCAAGTTAATAATAAATGCACCCTTTTATGGGTTATTTCCCCTCGATACAACTGTTCCAGAGCCACATCAACTTATAGTATCCAGACACAAATTTTTATTATTATAAACCACTTACTCTATACATTACCATAATTTAGGGATATTTTCCTATGTTTATAATAATAATTAAGTCTTTCAATAAATTTTTCTAATCCTAATCCCAAAAAAATAACCATACCTTGACCTAATACTAACTAAGACAACCCATATCATTAATAAACATTAATTCATGATTTATTATATAAAGATACAATTAATAAAATACTAAAATATTATGAGGCCTAGTTTATTTGATTAATTAGGTATATAAACATTAAATTGAATGTTGGGTACAAAAAAATTATTTAAAAACTCCAAAACATGCCCTTATATTCCACTGACCTTCTAATATTATACGAGATAACCTGGGGATGTGTATAAGAAAGGGGTGAGCTATAAATACCAATAAGGGAATAATTAAAGTATAACATGATTAAAGTAATACATGCGACTCAATATTCATATTAAGGTGACCTAAAAGGGATTATATTCATAAAATTGAACATCAAATCATTATATAAGATGATAACATCAAGGAAATATAGTAATGTGGAAACAACATAAAACATGAAATCATAAGATTAAGTCAAGGATAACCAATGATACATCATAAAATAGTGTTGATATTATAACCTACCATGAACCATATATGGAATATCATGAGAAGAAAACATTACCCAATTTATTGGATGGATATATACTTTTGGGCCCACCCATAACATTTATATAATGTACAGACATTTATATTCCACATAGACAATAAAACATAAGAATTAATTTTATCACTTTTAATACCATGATTAAGGATTATGTTCATATAAATAAAATTCACTAACAATTTAAGGATATTTATATCTAGGTGAGTACCCTTGACTGAAAATGGGGAAGGATATTCACAATACAAATGTCTGACATGAAAAATATAGGGATAATTTTTGCAGCATAATGGGTGTATATAAAGGTTCAAATAATGGTTTAATAAGAGTGAAAGGTGGTACATCATTACATTTAAATAATAATTATAATAAAAGGTATGTGTAAAAATATATTCCAAAATTAAAAATAGGAAATACAAAGTCATAATATAAATAATGTGTTTGAATAAATAGGAAGAGGAGAAGACCACCTTACCTTGAGAGGGTGATTCTAAAATATAGGGAGGATCTTATTAAGATCTTAGTAATACATTGGGAGGGATTTAGATAGGGTTAGTTTGAGTAAATTAATTATCAATGGGGTTTTAGTGAATATTAGTGGGAGGTTGGGTGAGAATTTATTGTGAAAGAGGGTAATTATTTATTAATTTATAAACTTAGGGTTTGGACTATATATAATAAAATAATCAAAACAAAATACCTTCCCATGGTTTTTGTAACAACCAATGTGATATTATGATCAATAATTTTTATATAATCATTAATTATATTTTATATATTTATATTCATTATAATAATATTATGTATTTTATTATTCAAAAAGAAAAATATTTTTTTATAACCAAATTGAGTTTTCATATATTATATAGTTTTATTAAAAATATTTATTTTAAATTTATATAGATTTAATTTTAAAAATTAAAATCCTTATTTAATTCATGATGGTAAAATTAGCTCAGGATTAATTTTTGATAACTTTTAGAAAAGTATTATTTTTCAATAGTTAAAAATATTAATTTTTATTTAGAAACTATATTTTTATTTTCAAGTATTTACAAAAGAAAAATTCTATTTTGGATTAGTTTTAAAGTTTAAATATATCATTTTTATAAATAAAAATCTAATTATTTTCTTTTTAATTAATTTTATAATTGGATTTGGTATAAATTTTTTTATACCTAAAAGTCATTTTTATGAATTTTTTTTTTCATCGTGTTTTGCAGGTCTAATTTTAAATTAAATTATTCAACTATTGTGAATTAAATATAGAAAAATATATTATATATTTGGAATAAAGAGGTCCAAATTTATTAAATAAGTCCCTTTTAATTTTTTTCATTATGAATATTAATGAATCTAAATTTTATTACCATGATAAAGGTAAAATGAGTTAATTAAGGGTAAAAATAATGTAATAAGGAGTAAAAATTAACCTTACTAATTGAATTAATTTTATTTTATTATTATATTTCGTTCATAACCATCAAAATTCTAATATATTTGTTTTTTTTCCATTTTTCCTTGTCTTTGACCTTTATAATATTTTATGTAAAGAAAAGTTAAAAATATAATTATCATTTTTAATTATCTTTAAATTTTTGACATAGGGATAAAAAGAATGCATGTTTGGTTATAAATATTTATTTTAATATATAAATTATTATTTTATCATGATAAATCATTTATAGTTTTTATTTATGAAATAACTACCTTAAATGTCGATGTAATGCCGACATAATATTTTTTCAATTAATATAAAAATAAAATAAATGATTTTAAGAATATTAAAATTACTATAATTTGAATAAATTATTGTTATCCAAGAATTGTATAGGTAAATATAACATGTTATGGAAATTTTAATTTATTTTATCTGAAATAGTTTACTACTTTGATTTTATTAAAGTCAATGTAAATGAATAGTTCTAAAATTAACATTTGTGACATTTTATGATAAATAATATTTTATTAAATTATTTAAATTCATAAAAATTATATCCTTGAAAAATTGATTTGGATATGGTTTAATATATCAACAATGGTATATTTATGAAAAAAGTTTCCTTTTTAGTTACTATATTTACCCCTAAAAAGTAAAAAACATTATTATCATGATAATCATAAAAAATGATTAACACAAGTTAAAAAAAGATAAGGGTAAAAATATAAAATAAACTTATAAAAATATTATTTTATAATATTTTTTAGTCTAATAATCATATTATATTCTGATAATACCAATTTGGATCCATGTTAATATGAAATTTAATTTATATTAATTTAATATCTTAGGTAATTCAGGAGTTCCCCTCCCCTCACTTATAAAAATAAACATACTCTTCTCTTTTATTCACACTTAAAAATAATTTTAGTTCATAAAATAATTAAGAAAATCCCTCCCATTATTCTAGAGTTATTTTTAGTTATAATACTAACCTTGGAGGGATTAATGTGTAAAGAAAATGAGATTTTCCTAAGAATATGAAAAGTTTTTAAAAGTTTTTATAGTTTTAATTATTCTTACTCATCATTCAAATATTATTAAAAAATAATTTTATAAAAAAATATTATATCCTATATACTGATATTTTATTATATTAGTGGAATAACCTATATCCATGTCATCTTCCATCAAATGGGAAATAAAAAAATTGTTTGTGAATACAATGAACAACCACTTAGTGAATTGATGTAATTAATTTTCCATCACCACCTCTCATGGATGTTTATAATTATTGATTTAATATATATATATATATATATATATATATTATATTCATGAAATATGTTTAATTATTTATAAGTAATATATCATCTATTTTCTTACCATCATATTCACTAAAAATGATAACATTGTTCATGCGTATGTGTTGATTACCACCTCCATAAAGTGATGTGATTCATTTCCATCACTATATATCATGAATGGTATATATAATTTTATTTAAGGAAATAATATTGTATTTATGGAATAATTTTAATTATATAAAGATAATATAATACACACATTTTTTCCATAATGATCATTGAAAAATAGAAACATTACTCATGTATACATATAACCTTTTGTCTTTATGATAGTAAACTAGTTCATTTTTTACAACAATTTTTCATGGTTGGTTTTAAAAGTATAATTAATATATAAAAATGATATTTATTTCATGATTATTATTATTTAATTTATTTAATAATAACCTGTTCAACTATTGTCAATCTACCAAAGTCATTTTGGATATATGGTCCAAATATCATCAAAATGTATGATGCAAATTTATTGATTAAGTAAATAATAAAAAATGATAATAAATAAAATAAAATGAATAATAAACTTGAAAATAGTTTTTAATCAAGTAAATAATTAACAAAATTTAATTATTTAGGAAGATAAATAATTTAAATGTTATGTTAGGCTCATGGTAAGGGAAACCTTAAATTAAAACCTTGTTTTGAATTTTTTAACGATTTATTTTCTAAATATTTTTATTCCATGTCTATATTAATAAAATTATTTTATTATTTAACCTTTTTACTTCCTTTTGATGGGTTCTAAAAGGAATCATTTTATATATTTTATATAGAATGTTTTGAAAAAATGATAAAAGGAATGTTCTTTTTTAAAGTATATGATGTCAATGGGTTTTCCCACTGTTGTAACTATTATTTTATGTTTTTTTGCATTTATAAGATTAAATATTTTATTTAAATAAAAACATCATTCCCTTTTTTTTGAATTTTAGTTTTTAGAATTATGATATAAAGGAAAGGGGTATATTAATATCTGGAAATGTTTTAATTTTTTTTAAAAGAATATTTTTATTAGTTTAATAGTGGAAACAAAATATTTTATATATTGCATGCATGTTATGGCCTTTGGACATTTTTTATGATGATAGGTGAGCCTGATACATCTCATGATGATGGTTGGTCCTGATATATCTCTTTAATGAATTGATTAATGATTATATTCTCTAGATAATTATATTGGATGTCAATTGTGGGGTAATTCTAATTATAATGGTTATTATAATGATTTTATAAAGATGATGTCCAAAGTAACCAATATGCAATTTCTATGCTTTTTAATGAGTTTTCATGAAATTAATTTTATTTTACTACAACAAAATAGGCATTTAATAGTGCTAAAAATGGACTTTATCAGTGCTAGAGAAGCGCTGAATATTGAAGCTTGATTAAAATCTTTAGAATTTTATTAGTGTTAAAAAACTAGTAAACGAGAAAACTATTGTGAAATTTAATAGTACACTACAACACCATAAACACCACTAGATATCAAAAAATCAAGTACCAATACTAAATTTAAATGAAATAAAATTTACAGCACAAATAAAATAAAGAAACACTAGATTATAGACATTTTAAACATTGGTTTATACAATTACATGAGTAAGTACAAATTATTACATATATTAAAAAACATCAATGTTTATTTGTCTTTTAAAACTAACCGTGACTCATGCTATTGGTGAATAAACCACCCCCTCCTAAGAAAAATAAGAGACCTATATAAGAAAAAAAATCTTATATTAGTAAAAATTTAAATAAATAAATAAACATAAAGTGTTAATTTTAAATTAAACATTGAGCCATACTAGGAATATTGTTTATTAGATTGAGTTGAATTTGATTCTTACACATAAACACAATTTATTATTCGTGTTCAAAACTAATCTCTATAAAAATTAACTAAATTAGTATAAGATAAAAATTATAAGTAAATTAATTATATAATAGAATATAGAATGATGAGAAAGCAATATAGGATCATTCTCTCAGTTTTGGTGATGTGATGCACATTTTAAACTAAAATGAAACATATATATATTGGGAAGACGTGATTGGAGTCATATTAGTTACACCGTGCATTATATTAAGGTGTATATGATTCCTACACACCCCGAAACTACTTATGGATAATTTTCCCAAAGTATTAAAACAATTTGAATACGTTTTATCAGTTTTGAGTATGTCACTTATCATTTTTAGTAAAATTTCATTTTAAACTGGAAACAAACACTTTGAGTCATACTCGTCACATCATGTGTTAGTTTGACATGAGATTGATTCCTATATGACAAAAATTTCTTATTATTTTTTAATAAATTATCAAGAAAATCTAAGCATGTTTTCTCGGTTTTTAGTCAGTGGCACTTTTTGAACAAAAATGTAAAATTTAAACTGATATAAGACACTTTGTTTCATATCAGGTACATCATATATCATATTGAGGTGAAGATAATTAATACATGTAAAAAATGACTTATGGATAATTTTAATACTATATCATAACAATCTTAATGTGTTTGATCACTTTTGAGTATATGAGTTGTCCTTTTTACTATAATTAATGTCAATTTTAAATAAAAAGATGAACTTCGAGTCATAATGATCAGACCATGCATCGTATTGTGGTGAGAAAAATTAATAAATGTCCCAAATAACTTATGGACCATTTTCATAAAGTATAAAAACAATACAAATTTATTTTCTTAGTTTTCAGTCTGTTACATATCTTTTTTAATAAAATGTCATTTTAAACTGGAAACATACACTTTGAGTCATACTAGTCACATCAGGTGTCAGTTTAATATGAGAAAAATTATTACATGTTGAAGATGACTTATGAATAATTTTCATAAATTATCATGATAATACAATAATTATTTCTTGGTTGTCAGTGACTAACACTTTTTGAACTAAAATGGAAATTTTAAACTGATAACAGACATTTTGAGTCATACCGGTCACCTCGTGTATCATATTTAGGTGCAGATGGTCCCTACATGTCAAAAATGAACTAAAGATAATTTTCTTAAAGTATCAAAATAATAAGTATGCGTTTTCTTAGTTTTGAGTATGTTATTTTTCCTTTTTACTAAAATTAATGTTAATTTTAAATAAAAAGAATCACTTGGAGTCATACCAGTCACACCATGTGTCAGATTGAGGTAGAAATGGTTCTTATACATCAAAAAGTCTCAAAACAATCCCAAATTCCAATTTTATCATGATTTACATTTTCTTTATTTGTTTAACTACCAAAATTACATATTAGATCAATGTTCTTAGCTGAAGAAGATTTTTTTGGATATGAACATCAAATCAATATGCAGTGTTAGAAGTTGAAAAATGAAAGGAAATAGAAAACATGGTAACAATAGAATAAAGTAAAATTTTATCTCTCTTTTAGATTATTTTAGATAGTTAAGATAAAAATATGACTTCCCAAAATATCTGTTACAAAACCTAATAAGTATTAGATAAAAATTAAAAAGAAATTAACTTACAAGTAATAAATAAAATGATGAAAAAATTAATTAAAAAAGTAGTAGCAATTTACCTTTTCATGGTGGTTTTATATATTCTAGAACCATATCCTTGTTTTAATTATCTCATTTACAACATTTAATTCCAATATATCATGAGCATGAGTAGATTCAAACAGACTACCCCAACTTGAAAAAAATAATCCATATGTATAAGCAAAAATTATTATTTGAGTAATAATAAAAATAAATATATTAAATATAAATATTAAACAATAAATTAATTATATGGACAATTATTTTAGTATGAAAACATCAAGATTACCTATGTTATTGAGAAGAGGTATTGTCGTTTCTCTTCCTACAAATTTAGAGGAGGGATCTTGAATGAACGTGATAAATGCCAACACTGCAAGGGTGATAAAGTTTTTAGGGGGAAGAAGTTCATAGAAGTTTTTGTAAAATCATAATGTGTAGAATAAAATGTTTTTAGGAGTAGTAAACCATTTTATTTAGATTATTTTAATGAAATAGATAATAAATAATATTATAAGAAAAACATAGTATATTTTTTTAAAAACTTTTACAATATCATTGAAATCTATTTACTTTTTTAAAGGTTTTAGGGATTTGGATCCTCTATCAAGAATCTAAATCCCCTCTTTATGGTCCCCTATAGTGTAAAATACATTTTATACATTGGGAAAGACATGAATTGATTGTAATCTCCCAATGAAAGTGTTATCCTTGATTGAATTTTCATTTAACCCAATAGATGTTTTAGTCACCTATAGGGCAATCAACAAATTTCAATTTTCGGAATCTGAGACACAAAATACATGAAAAACTTCTGATTACATTATGAAAAGATCATATTTTCCCCATCCATATTTAAATTCACCTTCACAAATCCCATTTAATCAAATTTTAGCACACTCCTATTATCAACCCATTTGAAATGGAAAATCAACACTTAAAATGTTGTATATTTTAACATTTATATATATTCAATAATTCCAAAATATAATATATTTTCATAAATTGGATTTAAATATTTGGAACCAGATATGTTCATCTCTTTCTCCATAATCATAACTCCACAATTTCACATCATACTATAATGATGATGTTATTTTGTATAGAATGTATAAACATTTATCACAAAACCATTGTACGATATAAAATTTTCATTTGGTCCTTTGTCTAGTCATCAATGTCATTCTTAAATTGAATTCATATTTTTAGATAACTTTTTATAAATTTTATCTCAGAGCGATCCTATAAACTATTGATTATGTGTATTTGATATCCATCCTCCAAAACTTTATGAATTCAAATATCTAATATTTTTTTGTTGGATTCAATGTATGGATCAACATATTCACTATTATGTAAAATTTAAAGGTGCACAAGATCCTACTCTATGAAGGTAATTATATAAACATCTCTTATAGAAATCCATTCCCCCATAAGGCACCCACTGTAAAAAGACTTTGGGAGATCAATGATGTTAACATATGGTAGGAAATTATTATAGAATTCAACATCTTCTTTAGCAATATATTGTTCTACAATAAAACCTTTTGGATAATTTCGATTCTTGACATACCCTTTTGAATCCTCATATACCATAAAAAGTGGTGCATCTATCTGAAATGAATATGAACATATAGTTGAACCTCTCTAACCAAGTAAACCATTAGATGAACCATTATATCAATGAATTATGGCAGGAAGAACATACCTAATTCACATAATTTGACTACAACCTCCTTATTACTGATTGAAAACTTTATCAGGTCTATAACTTTACTGCATATGGTTTTGAAAAAGAAGAAGATCCTGGTTAATGTATGCCATACATTTTTAGTCAGAATAAAATGGAATGAAACATGTATCATTTTTTTCATCAAAACATGAAATTCATGTGATTTAATCCCTTTAACTTCAAATTATTCATTGAAACAACATTCTTGATATTTAATGAATACCCCTTTGGAAATTTTATAATTTTAAGAAAAATGAAACATTGGAATTTTTTCTATATATATAGTGTGTAAGCAGTAGAGGAAGAAAATTATACCCTTTACCCTTCATTTGTTCCAATAATTCCTTTATCTCTATATCAATCACATCTAACCTATCCCTGATTACATCTTTTGTTTTTTCAGGAACATTTTGTAACATGCAATAACATTATCCAATACATTTTTCTCTATATTCATGAAATCGGGAAAATGTATTTCATACAAAAAACTCCAATACATTAATTCAATGAAAATTTATATCTTCTTCTATACTTATTTATTAATTTTTTTTAAAATGGTTTATAAAAAATAGTGTTAATATCTTTTAATTTATAGAACAGTTGATCACCTGTTAATGACAATGGTTTTGTATCTAATTTTATATTCCAATTTAATACTATATTCTTGGAATGATATTAATGTAATCAAGGTAAAAATTGTTTATGTACTAAAAACACAATCTTCAAGGAATTTTTTAACCAAACAGAGTGTGTATTCTTCACCAATGGGTCACCCAAAAAGTCATTTAACACTATAGTCCAATAAATTTCCATAAACATGAAATTCATTTATTTTCCCATACAATATGACCCTAAATGTGAATTATTCACTTCTATGAGAATTATACATTGTAATACCTATACCCCACATCAATTTTATATCTTCGATTAATAGATCCAAAAATACATCTAGATCATTACCACATTTCTTTGGTTAAGATATAAGTAGAGACAACATAATTTATTCACACTTCATGAATAACTATGGTAGAAAGTTATAATTTACCAAAATGAAAGGCCATGTACTATGAGTACTAATTTATATGCCAAAAATATTTATTCTTTTTATAGATAATTCAAGCCAAAATTTTCTCATCTTATTTCCAAATTCAGGATACTCATAATCAATTTTCTTCCCCTAAATATAATCTACTAGATGACGTATGTTCTGATATTTAATTCTTGTATCTATATTCCATGTTTATTTTCTCATGGTTTCTTAACATATATATAGTATTTTAAACCATGGAATGATAGGAAAGAATGATACAACATTAAAAGTAATTGATTCATTTTTCTTGTATCATTCAACACCACACTTATAGAAATTTATGTGTGATTCATGGTAATTGATAAATAATATGAAATCAATTATAAAAGAATGATTTTTTAGAGATCATTACAATTGAACGTAAAATTCATCTAGTTTCATATGTTTAACATGATAGTTTATTTTCTTCTAGTATCATATCATTAAGGGTACCAAGTAGTGTTGTAAAGATCGTGTCACTCCATCCACTTCTATCATTCAAATTATATAACTTCAATACAATAAAAAATGTTGTGTATTTAAGAAAAATACTATATAATAGTCTCTTAGAAAAACTATTTAACTTATTAAACATCTTTGGAAAATCATGAAGGTTATATCTAATTTACATTTTCATTTCTTTCATGTGACCTTGATCGTCATTTACACTAGTATTCGTATAAAATGATCCAAAAACCACAGTATCATCCCAATCAGTGTGCAAATTAAGTTTTCCCCATGTTTAGACAAAAAATTATATCTTTTATCTATTCCTTTAAAAATAAAATATTCTTCCAACTCATCTAGGATATTTTTCTTGAATAACAACAATGTAAACATGGAAAAAAGATTTGAGAAGGGCCTTATGCATGCTCTATTGAAAACTTGATGAAATATTTAACTTCATATTCATACTATTTTGTAAAATTATTAGTTTGAAGCTATTTTCAATTAATATCAATCTTATTAGGTTCATAAAATATTCATTTTTTTCAGTAAAAAAATAATACACAAAATATATTTATTATCTAAGGTAAAAGTTATAGATATTTATAATAAGGGAAAACCAACATTTGATTATTTCAAATAATTTTAGTATTCTTTAAAGGAAATGGGTAATTTAATTTTAGAATATAATTAATCCACTTTGTAGGTTTTATCCTTTTAAATCATCCATTGGTGAAATTTATATAGAACTATCATCCTCATCAGCTTTATCTTTTGAATAGTTATTATTGCATTTTGTTGTTTGAGTCTCATCTTCCATCTCTTGTGGACATAAACTTATTTTTCTTAAAATAATGTAAGTAGTAGTCATACATGGGATGAATAATACTCAAAATATGTCATAAGACATAAAAGAGATGGGGGACGAGTCTCAATAAATAGATTTCAGTAATAATTGTTTGAGAGATAAAGCTGATGAGGATGACAATTGTACTCTATTGTGTTCCCTAAAAGTTGTGATGCCTACAATTTGTGAGAATTACAAAATTATAACTAGTTATTAACTCATGTCCTATTGAAGGTAAGATTGGGGTGAACACATGTTCTTTTCTATGATTCAAGGGGTCTCGAAGGGGTGATGTTTTGATTATGAATCTTTGGGGCCTCTATGAATTCAATATTTATATGGGAAATCACAATTTTAATACTTTAAATACTCTAACTAAGATTTATTATACCTATATTAAAATTATTCATCAAGTATTTCTTAAATCCCTTAAAGAAATTAAAATATAAAATATGTAATTAAAAAGAAATAATAAACTTAAATAGGATAAATAGGAATAAAAAACTCTTATTCCATTAACTAGAAGATATAAAAATGTATTGATAAAATATTTTAATAAATAAAGAGTTATTTCATATATATGGATGGTAATTATATATTCCTAGGAGTGGAACCAATGCATATAGACCTAAAATGATGAATTCTTAAAAATATTTTCTAATCATTATTCAAAAATATATAGAATTTTATAACCTCCATTTTATTTTTTTGGAACACGTGATGTAACAAAATAATGAATTTTTATATTTAATATTAATGGTATTTAATAAATAATTCATCTCCATAACTTTTATTAATAAATATTTTCACCTTGATAAATAATATTTTATTGAATAAATATACTTATAGACTCTGTAAATTTTATAGGGTTCTTGAATATTCCTATTTATAATTATACTCATGGAGAATAGTATATAATAATAAAATGAAACATTTTTCATAAAAATAAATAAATTAATACAATAAAATAAAAAATATAAAAATATAAAAAATCAGTCACATCATAATAGATCATTATAAAATATGAATTAAGTAAAAAATAATATACCTGTAAAAGTAGTAAATGAGGCCTATGTAATCTTGGGATATTCCAAAACATCCCGTGAGGTGACTCTGGACATACTTGGGTTGGAACCAACAATAATCGTGATGATGACTTCCTATGTTTATAACCTAATAAAGAAACACAAATAGCCTATCTTATTAGACTATCATTTGTACTTTGATACAAGTAGGGATCCATACAATCTAATCAGGACTAAATTGCATCTATCTCTCATCCCTCACTATTGTGCATACAATACCTATTTTGATAGTAATGAGAGATATGTTCACCTTTTAAGAAAACACATTAGTGAATAATAATCATAAACCAAACATGTATTTTCAAAAATCCTTCCAACACAAATCAATATGATCTCTGTATTTAAAATAAAAAAATCTCACCTCATCGAAAGTAATGTAGAGTTCCTTCAAAGTCGATGATAACTTTTTATTAAGACCATTTCATGGTACCAACAAGGCCATAAAACTTGATACTACTAGTAATTTTCAATGAAAAACAAGTTTCATTCAATATTATTAAAAATAAAAAAGTGAGAATAAAAATAATTTTAAAAAGTTCCAAACATTCTGCAAATTTACAATTTTTAAAAACACACATTAATAGTCTCTCTTGGAATGCATTTTTGAAATGAAGAAAAAAATAATCATCCTCTTTATTGAATGAATCCTATCTATATTTCATAGAACTACATACAAAAAAATACATTATATAATGTATTTATATATATATATATATATTTGCGTAGATTTTAAATTATATATATATATATATTTATGTAGGATCTCAAGACAAAATAAAGATATAAAATTCAGGACACTTAATATAAAATAAAAATCTTGATGTAACACCACTAAAGATTCAAAAAAGAAAGAACCCAATCAAACCGCACCTCAACTTCAATAAATCATTACATGAAATATTTTTCGATTTATTAAATAAAAACCAAGGGTGGAATTTTAACAAACACTTTCTGTGCATTATTTCCATAAAATAATGTTTAAAACATTTAAACATAATGTTCTACAAGGATTAAATCTATGTGTTGAATTATTAATATGCTACAAGGCAACAATAAAATCCCTTAAAAGGCCAACACAAATACAAAATCATAAAAACCCCAATTATAAATTCATTCTAGATGGAAAATAAATTATGAATAATGAATATCAAGAGATAATGAAAAAATGCAAATAGATATTATCAAACAAGAAATCAATGAGTGATGAGGAGGAGAAAATTATATATATTGGATGGAAGTTTTTAGTTGTCTTAGAGAATGTACATATATAAAAATCCTTGGATTTATTCAAAAATTGGATTAATTTGACCGTTAAATCATTTGAGTCTTGGATTCAAGCCTTGGTTTTTTTTGTTCCTAGATTCAAGCCTTGATTCAAGTTTAGATTCAATGAGGAGGAGTGATGGCAGCAAGTGAATTCCACTGAAAGCTTCGAATATCGTGACTGTTTCATGATTGGTTATGGTTCTTTAAATAGATTGAGGACACTTTTATCTGTGCTTCCAAAAATTATTGAGAAATATCCCTTTTATCAGGGCTAAATTAATTAATAATAATAAAGATGCATTTTATCAACGTAAAAACTTTAGCACTTATAAATGATTTATAATTATAATTATAAATAAAACAAATTGTAAATATATTTATATAATTTTATGTATATATATTTAATAAGTATATATGAATATAAATATAGTAAATATATCCATTATATAAATATATTTATTATAATTTCATAGTTATATAAATATATAATTATATAAATACTTTAAAAAATAATATATAAATATTTAAATACTTATATCATTACATATATTTATATAATTATATATATATATATATATAAATATAAATATAGTAAATATATTCATTATTTAAATGAATTTATTATAATTTTATATTTATTTTAATATTTATAGTTATTTATTTATAATTATATATTTAATTTTTTTTAAAATATTTATTATTTATAATTATAAATATATAAATGTATAAATATAGTAAATACACCTTTATAAATATATTTATTTATAAATATTTATTTAAAAATATATTTTTAACATTATTAATGAATATTTAATCTTAAGTGTATGATGTTAAAAATAATTGAAATTGAACAATTAAAAATGAGTACACATTAACAATATTAAAAAATGGGTAAGATTTATTAATTTAATATAAATTTTTTAAAAAATATGGATATATATTAATTTAAATATGAATACGTATTGAAAATATTAAAACATAGTAAATAAATATCTATAAATAAATAATAGAAAATGATTAAAATCACAAAAATATATAAAATAAAAAATAAAAAATTTTAAAAATAAATTAATAAATAAATGTAATAAAATAAAATAAAAAATAAATAAAATCTAACAATTAAAGAAATAATATATTAAATTTATCATGTTATGATGAAGTTATAAAATAAATACTAAAATTTGAATAAATTACATAAATATTAGCTGTATGGGTTTCTATATAAGATTTTATGAATTACGTAAATATTTCTCTATGCAAGTTGTATATAAAAATTCATTAATTAAATATATGTTTGTGAAATCAATATAACATAAATTTGATATATGTTAAATTGAAAAAGAAAATGATATTAAATTATGTCCATTACTTGATGTAATTGGTTAGTATTTTTAATTCATATTAGTTTTTAATTATAAACTATTCTTCACTAAATATATGACTTTTTTAATGTAAAGTATAAATATTTTGTATTATATGAATAATATTTTGAAAATATTATATAAATTAATTTATATAAATATTTAATATATACTATTTATTAATATTTAAAATCTATATACATGTATATTAAATTTATTCATTTTTGTTAATAATTATTTAATTAATAAAATGTTTAATATTTTTCTTATTTTACTTATTTTTATTATTTTTTAATTATTTCATTTTACACACACACATATATAATATACAATTTATTAGTATTTATAATTTATATATAGTATATTAAATTTATTATTTATTATTAATAATTAATTAATTAATAAAATTCTCAATATTTATTTAAGAAAATCTTTTTAATTTTAATTTATTTAATTATTTCATTTTATTTGGGACATTTATCAGTGTTAAAAAAGTATTGATAAAGGAACCCTTTATTAGTGATAAAAATAAAGCGCTAATAAAGGGTACCCTTTATCAATGTTAAAAGTAAAGCATTGATAAATGGTACCTTTTATCAGCACTAAATAAAAGTATAGATAAAGGTTACCTTATATCAGTGATGAAAAAAACAGCGTGATAAATGTTATCTTTTATCAGCTCAAAAAATTTGATAAAAGCTATCCTTTATCATCACTTTTTGTTAGTGTTGATAAAGACCATATTTGTTAAAGGCTTGTTTTGTAGTAGTGTTTCAAATGGTAAGGTATTAATCTTTTAAAAGGAAGGATTATGCCCTTTTAGCATACAAATATTTATTTTTATGAATTTTTTTTCTTATCTTCTCATGTTTTCTAATAATCCCCCATGATTATGATTTTCTCTCTATGTTTTCTTATAATTTGTTTTATGAAAAAAATTTGGATAGTAAAGATGGTTTCATGTGTAAGTAAATGATTATTTGAGTTCAAATTTTATTTATGATAGAGGAAAATACTTTTTATGATATCATGATATTAAAATAAAATATTGGGTTTCTTTATTTTTTATGTCCCTTACTAATATTTGTGTGCCACAACACATTTTAAAATGTTTTTCAGTGGGTTTAAGGATGGGCAGGAACAAAGAAGAAGTCAAGTTAAATGTGATGAAGATTTTTCATGAAAATTGTTGGGCAAAAATCCCTCAAGGTAACATTGCAGTATTTTTGGGTTGATTGTGTTTGTTGACAAAGCAGGTTTCCATGGAGAATTGTCGAGTTCCCGAGAAGTTGTTGACATTCCATGTTGACAAAAGAACTTTGACAAAGGAAAGGACGATCTGGAGGCGGTACAAAAGAGCAGTACAAGGTGGTGCCGTTTTCCAGTGTTTGCCAAATTTATGGGCCTGAAAATCGCCAATGGAAAATGGAGTGATATGTTGTTGGCGAAGGTTGAGGAGAGAGAAATGAAGGAGGTGTGTGGAAAAACTAAGCGTGGCGCGCAAAACCAGCGGGTTGCGCGAAATCTTGAAGTGTGGCGCACAAAATAGCGGGTTGCGCGAAATTGTATTTCACGCAAAAGATGTTTCAAGGCCGAAAGCTTGAAAATCGGTAAAGGCATGAGGCGCGTGAAATTTTGGAGGCGTGCGCGGAAAATTGAAGTGGCGCGCGAAATAGCGGATGAAGTATTTCGCGCAAGAGGTGTTACGAGGTCCGAAGCTCGTAAAATGGCAAAGGCATGAGGTGCGCGAAATTATGGAGCAGTGCGCCGAAAATGGTTGTGTGCGGAAGATTTGTATTTCGCGATCAAAGCGGATTATGCGCTCAAGGAGGGTTTTTCGCGCGGGGTCGATTTTGCCTATAAATATGAAGTGACCCTCCTCCATTCTGTAGAGTTCAAGACATAGAAAATACCCGAGCTCTGGTGCACGAAATTGAAGTTAGAAAGGGTGTTGCGCGTAAACTTAAAGTTTGCGCGTAAAGTCAGCTGTTGCGCAAAAAGCTAAGGCTGCGCAGAAAGTTGGTGTTGGCGCGTAAAAGGAAGGTTGCGCGAAAAGTGGATATCGCGTAAAAGCAGTGAATTGCGCACGAGGCAGTTTCCAGGCTGCGCGTAATATTTGGAGGTTGCGCGAAAAAGTAATTTCGCGCAAACCTTAGAAATTGCGCGCAAGACACCGTAAGGGTTGCGCGTAAAAATTGAGGTTGCCCGGTACATCCGGTGCGAAGTGAGATTCATCTACGGGTGAAAGTTGGACTTCAACAGAGCATCTACATACAGAGGAAGATGCATTCCTTCATGAAAATGAAGAGACCTACAGGTCTATAAACTGTGAGTAAATCCCTTCCAAGAGCAGTGAGCTTAGGAAGAGGAAGAAGGTGATCCTCTCCACCGGCAGTGAGCCAGAGAGAGAGAAACAGGGAGTGACCCTTGGGAAAGCAGTGAGCTGACCCTAAACATTGTATAGGTAGTGAGCCTGGGCATAGAAGTGATCTAGCCCGAACATTGTAATCCACAGCTAGTGAAGTTTAGTGGACTTGGTATGACCGGAAACCTGTCGGCATATGATCCTTGGACGTAGCCCTTAGCGGTGAACCAAGTAAAATTGTTGTGTCCTGTGCTTGCTTTACTTTCTGTTTATATTGTGCAGCAGGAAAGAGAGAGAAGAGTGTTTTGATTAATAGCGAAATAAGATCAGAACGGGCTTTAATTTTTAATTAGTCATACCCTGATTCACCCCCCCTCTCAGGGTATTCAGCCTAGTGGACCTAACAAGTGGTATCAGAGGGAAAGGTTAACAGTTGGTCTTCTCTCAATGGAGGTCACTAATCATAGAGGGATTCCGATCTTCAACGGATGTAATTTTCAGATATGGAAGAATCGAATGCAACACTATTTCCGATCTCTGGGAATGGATGTGTTTTCAGCAGCTATGCATGGCATCACAGCTGATATTACTAGTGGTGCATTATCAGAAGCTGAGCACAAAGAGTTGGATGCTGATTCCAAAGCAATAAACGCCTTAGGGGGAGCCCTCTATAATCCCATTTATACAAAGGTGATGTCATGCAAAACGTCACATGCCATGTGGGAAAAACTTTTGAATATTTATGAAGGGGATACAAAAGTCAGAGAGGCAAAGCTGCAAGTGTTGTGGAACAAGTATGAAGATCTCAAAATGAACCCGAATGAGTCTGTTGATGCATTCTTTGACAGGGTAAATGCTGTGGTAGAAGACATGCAGTGTCTTGGAGAAATTATCGAAGACATTAAAATCGTAAAGTGCATCTTGAGAAAGCTTCCACCTCGGTTCAATCCGAAAGTTTCTGTGTTGGAAGATAAAGATCCGAAAGAGCTAACATTGGATAACCTACACAGCACTCTTGTTGCATATGAAATGAGAAATGATGACAACGATGCTGTGGAAAAGGGGAAATCCAAAGAGGTGGCATTTAAGGCCATGAAGAGGCTCACTATTGAAGATTCTCAAGAGGAAGAAGAGTCAGATGAAGTGATGTCGTTCCTTTCTTCAAATCTGCAAAGAGGAAAAGGAAAGTTTAAAGGGAAACTTCCACTAGCATGCTTCCGATGCGGAAAGGTTGGTCATCTTGCTTCAAGATGCCCCAAAAAGTTTCAAGAAGAAAGCGATGAAGATGAAGTTGAGATTCCCATGAAAAAATCTTCAGCTTATGTGAAAGGGAAGAAGCAGTTCAAGAGAAATTTCTTTAAGAAGAAGAATCTTCTTTCCCAAGAAATTGACAGTTCAGCTGAGTCTGAGGGTGAAGAAGTTGAAGAGATAGAAAACTGTAGAGATCATGGTCAAAATGTGATGGTGGCTGTTGCTAGTAGCGCTCTAGAAAAGAATGAAACTGAAACTGATGAAGAAAAAGAAGAAATTGAAGGGAGAGTGGACATGGAAGCTGAATTAGAAGCAGATCTTGAAGAGATAGATGTTTGGCGAGCAAAAACAAAGAAAGACAATAAGATAGTACGTGATGCCAAACTCTACATGAAACAACAAGAAGAAGAGAAGTCTGATCTTGAGAAAGAAATTGAAAATCTTAAGTCTTCCAGGCCAGAGCGCACAGAAAAGGTTGATGAGCATAAGCTCGAGATTGAAGAGCAGAAAAGGGAGATCGATTGCTTGAGTCGAAAAGTGAAAGATCACGTCAAGCGTATTGAAGAGCTTGAAGAGGAAGTTGTCGGTCTGCGGAGAAAAGTTAAAGACCCGGAAAAACCTTTGAATCCCAACACATTCTTGAGAAATCAGGTCGTTACGAAGATGGAAAAGAAGAAAGAAGAGCCTAGTAGTTCAGCAGGAAAGAAGCAGCAATTGAACTCAGATGTTAAGGCTGATTCATGGCTTAATCAGAAACAAAAATCTACGGCAGTTGAAGTTAGACCGCAAGCACCTATCCCGAGATTGAAAGTGGATTTGAGCATAAAGCAGAATCAGAATACTCAGAGATTCAAAGGGGAAACTCGTAGTGCTGAAGTAACACGAAGGAATACACCTTATATCAGGTGTTATTGTTGTGGAAAGATGGGACATTCACAGTATGTGTGTTCCATAGACAAAAGATATCGAAGGGAACAAGAACAGAGATGGCAGCCAAACAGAGAACGGTTTTCCAGAACATTTTTTGAAGGACACTGTTTTTGGTGCGGAGGATTTGGACACATGGCTAGGTACTGCACTCCGACCATTCAGAAAAATGTGCCAAAGTAGAATCAAAATGATCGCAAGCAGCAGATCAGTAAACCGACAAGTGAGTTAAAAGTTCAGAACAGATTTGCAGTTTTGCAAGATGAAGCTGGTCCATCATACTCTGAGAAAGAACAGAAGCCTCAATCCATGCCGAGTATGAAAGAAAAAGTATGGACTAGGAAGAAGAAAACTGAGAAGGCCGTAGTTGCTGAAATTGCCCTTAAAGCATCAGATCGTTCTGGTGTTTGGATCCTTGACAGTGGTTACACATCCCACATGACGGGTAATAAGGATCTGGTTACAGTCATAAAATATGACAAAGAAGGAGTTTTCAAGTTTGGAAATGATGAAGGCCTAAAGATTGTTGGCTCAGGAAAAGCCAAGTTTGGGGGCAAAGAAATGCGACATGCTGATGTCTTGGTGGTAGAGGGTCTCAGTCATAATTTGCTTAGCGTCAGTCAACTATGTGACTCTGGGCACTCTATACTATTTACCAAGAATATGGGTATTGTTAAAGGAAAAGATGGAATAATCATTCTTCAGGGAAAACGAACAAAGGGGAATCTTTACCTGGTAGGTGGGGAAGAAGATTCATGCCTTTTATCCAGAGAAGAAGAAAATCAGCTATGGCATAAGCGACTTGGTCATCTATGTCAACCATCTATGGAAGATCTGGTAAAGTGTGATGCTGCTAGAGACCTTCCCAAACTATCACGTGATCGCACTCATACGTGTGATGCTTGTCAACAAGGGAAGATCATCAGGAAGACATACATGCCAAAGGAACAAAAAGCAACTCGAGTGCTCGAATTGGTGCATGCTGATGTATGTGGACCTATCTCACCATGAGCTATAGATGGGCAAAGGTACTATGTTCTTTTCATTGATGACTATAGCAGAATGGCCTGGGTATTCATCATAACCCATAAGACAGAGGTGTTCAGTTGCATAAAGCAGTACAGGAGGGAATCAGAAAAGATTCTTGGGCAGAAAATTCTGAAGTTTCGTACTGATAACAGTACGGAATTTACAAACAGTCAGGTTGAAAACTATCTCGAGAAACATGGGATAAGGCATCAAGTTTCATCAGTAAGAACTCCCCAACAGAATGGAGTAGTTGAAAGGAGAAATCGGATCATCAACAACATGGCCAGAACAATGCTTCTTGATAAGGACCTTCCAGAGAAATTTTGGAAGGAAGCAGTTTTGACGTCCGTCTATGTTTCAAACAGGTCCCTGTTATGTCCGAAGCAAGGGAAGACTCCGTATGAACTGTGGTACGGAAAGAAGCCAACGTTGAAGTACTTTCGAATATTTGGAAGTAAGTGTTTCATTCTCAACAAAGAACATCATAGGAAGTTTGAGGCACGAGGAGATGAAGGAATATTCCTTGGCTATTCCGGGAAAAGCAAAGCGTATAAGTGTTTCAACAAAAGGCTGGGAAAAATTGTTGAGAGTAATGATGTCACTATAGTCGAAAATGAACAGACTGCTCAACAGCCTAGTGAACAGTTCCTGGATGAAAGTGATGATGAGGTAAGCAACCCAGGGGTAGCAGAAGTGGCAGAAGCTGACTCAGAAGAAGATACTGATGATGAAGAGGAAAGTGTCAAGTCGGTGTCTGCGAGGAAGCCAAAGAGACGAGCTGAAATTGATAGGCAGAATATCATTGGTGATCAAACAGCTCCAGTTCAGACTCGAAGAATGAAATCATCACAGAAAGCATCATTTTTTTCTCAAGTGGAGCCGAAATTTTTTTCTGATGCAGCTGAAGATGAAAACTGGGTTCAGGCCATGAACGAAGAGCTTGATCAGATTGAGAAGAACCAGACATGAGAGATTGTTTCGAGGCCAGCGGACAAGAATGTCATTGGGACCAAATGGGTCTATCGCAACAAGATGAATGAATATGGCACAGTGATTCGGAACAAAGCACGTCTAGTGTGCAAGGGGTACTCCCAAATCGAGGGAATTGATGTTGATGAGACATTTGCACCGGTTGCAAGGCTGGAGACAATAAGATTATTCCTAGCCATCGCAGTGCAAAGGAAGTTCAAAGTGTTCCAGATGGATTTCAAATCCGCATTCTTGAATGGGGTTCTGGAAGAGGAGGTGTATATTGAGCAGCCAGATGGTTTTCTCATTCATGAGGATGAGAACAAAGTTTGCAGGCTGAAGAAGGCATTGTATGGGCTGAAACAAGCACCAAGGGCATGGTATTCAAGGCTTGATCAGTACTTGAAGAATCTTGGTTTTCAGCGTGGAGGAGTTGATTAAAATCTCTATTTCAGTAATGATAGTAATCAAAGGATGATGGTGTTGGTTTATGTCGATGACATAATATTTGGTGGATCAGATGAAGCTCAGTGCAGACAGTTTTCCGAATTCATGAAAAATGAGTTTGAAATGTCAATGATTGGAGAGCTAACGTTTTTCCTTGGTCTACAGGTAACACAAGGAAGGAATGGAACATTCATTTCTCAATCTAAATATTCCAAGGAGGTCCTAAGAAGGTTTGGAATGGAAAATTCCAAGGTGATGAAGACTCCGGTGGCTACCCGGATGAAATTATCAAAAGATGAGGATGGAAAGGCAGTTAATATCACAGAATACAGGCAAATCATTGGAAGTCTGTTGTACTTAACCGCAACAAGGCCTGATATTGTTTTCGCCACATGCCAAGCAACGAGATATCAGAGTAATCCCAAGGAAAGTCACATGATCACAGTGAAAAGAATACTTCGGTATATTAAGGGCACGGTGGACTTCAGCTTGACATACAATGACAAATCTCAGACAGAGTTATTGGGGTACACTGATGCAGACTGGGCCGGTTCAGCGGATGATAGAAAATCAACGTCAGGTGGTGCATTCTATCTTGGTGGATTGTGTATTTCTTGGCTAAGTAAGAAGCAAGATTGCATTTCATTGAGCACCGCAGAAGCTGAGTATATTGCGGCCACTCAAGCCTGCACACAGTTATTGTGGATGAAACAGCAGCTTGAAGATATGGGAGTTGAAGTGAAGTCTCTGATCGGAATCCAGTGTGATAACTCAAGTGCTATCAATCTCATCAAAAATCCCGTCCATAACTCAAGGACAAAGCACATTGAGATCAAGTATCATTTCATCAAGGAGAAGGTTGAGCAGGGAATCGTGAAGTTGGAGTACGTGCCTACAGAGCTACAGGTTGCAGACATTATGACAAAGGCCTTACCCAAGGAATCTTTTGAGAGGCATTGACTGGCTCTGGGAGTTCAGTCGATTCCCCGCACTTGAAATAGTGTGGATGTGGGACCCCCCTCTCCCCGAGGTATGATGTGTTTTCCCTACTGTGCTAATGTGTTCTCTACTATGTTACAGACTACAAAGGCGTGACCTTTGGGTTCGTTGACAAAGGGGGAGAAAAGTGTTTGATAATGGGGGAGAAAATAGTGGTTGTTCAAGGGGGAGACAGTGCGAAGATTTGATAATCATTTTTGATACGGGGAGAAGCTGACAGGTAGAGCAGCCAGAAAGGGGGAGCAATGAGAAAGGGGGAGATTATAAAATCTGACGATGCTAGACGTGATCAATCAAATCATAGAAATCACGACAGCTGAGGATCGTGATAAAAGCAGAACAGTGGTGTTGGAATGGTGTCAGACGGTGTCCAACTATCAACAATTGGTATCAACTTAAGAATTCACCAATTGGTATCAGTGTGGTTCAACAACTGGTTTTATTTTAAGAATTGGTATCAAGGTGGAATCAACAACTGTGGTCTGACATGAAGTGATTCATTGATGAAATTTTCATACTACTCTTGTTTCTCACGCCGAGCATTGCTCATGTGGGCTTAGAGTACGTGTTAAGTGAATCCTTGAACTCTCTCATAATCGCAAGAGGCGAATGGTGGTAGCAGCTGGAAGAAGACTCAGTGAGGTATCAAAGTGCAGAAAAATATTTCTGAGCAGAGTTGTGAAGAGTTGTCAACAAACCCAAAGGGGGAGATTGTTGGGCAAAAATCCCTCAAGGTAACATTGCAGTATTTTTGGGTTGATTGTGTTTGTTGACAAAGCAGGTTTCCATGGAGAATTGTCGAGTTCCCGAGAAGTTGTTGACATTCCATGTTGAAAAAAGAACTTTGAAAAAGGAAAGGACGATCTGGAGGCGGTACAAAAGAGCAGTACAAGGTGGCGCCATTTTCCAGTGTTTGCCAAATTTATGGGCCTGAAAATCTCCAATGGAAAATGGAGTGATATGTTGTTGGCGAAGGTTGAGGAGAGAGAAATGAAGGAGGTGTGCGGAAAAACTAAGCGTGGCGTGCAAAACTAGCGGGTTGCGCGAAATCTTGAAGTGTGGCGCGCAAAACAGCGGGTTGCGCGAAATTGTATTTCGCGCAAAAGATGTTTCAAGGCCGAAAGCTTGAAAATCGGTAAAGGCATGAGGCACGCGAAATTTTGGAGGCGTGCGCGGAAAATTGAAGTGGCGCGCGAAATAGCGGATGAAGTATTTCGCGCAAGAGGTGTTACGAGGTCCGAAGCTCTTAAAATGGCAAAGGAATGAGGTGCGAGAAATTATGGAGCAGTGCGCGGAAAATGGTTGTGTGTGGAAGATTTGTATTTCGCGATCAAAGCGGATTATGCGCTCAAGGAGGGTTTTTCGCGCGGGGTCGATTTTGCCTATAAATATGAAGTGACCCTCCTCCATTCTGTAGAGTTCAAGACATAGAAAATACCCGAGCTCTGGTGCGCGAAATTGAAGTTAGAAAGGGTGTTGCGCGTAAACTTAAAGTTTGCGCGTAAAGTCAGCTGTTGCGCGAAAAGCTAAGGCTGCGCAGAAAGTTGGTGTTGGCGCGTAAAAGGAAGGTTGCGTGAAAAGTGGATATCGCGCAAAAGCAGTGAATTGCGCGCGAGGCAGTTTCCAGGCTGCGCGTAATATTTGGAGGTTGCGCGAAAAAGTAATTTCGCACAAACCTTAGAAATTGCGCGCAAGACACCGTAAGGGTTGCGCGTAAAAATTGAGGTTGCCCGGTACATCCGGTGCGAAGTGAGATTCATCTACGGGTGAAAGTTGGACTTCAACAGAGCATCTACATACAGAGGAAGATGCATTCTTTCATGAAAATTAAGAGACCTACAGGTCTATAAACTGTGAGTAAATCCCTTCCAAGAGCAGTGAGCTTAGGAAGAGGAAGAAGGTGATCCTCTCCACCGGCAGTGATCCAGAGAGAGAGAAACAGGGAGTGACCTTTGGGAAAGCAGTGAGCTGACCCTAAACATTGTATAGGCAGTGAGCCTGGGCATAGAAGTGATCTAGCCCGAACATTGTAATCCACATCTAGTGAAGTTTAGTGGACTTGGTATGACCGGAAACCTGTCGGCATATGCTCCTTGGACGTAGCCCTTAGCGGTGAACCAAGTAAAATTGTTGTGTCCTGTGCTTGCTTTACTTTCTGTTTATATTGTGCAGCAGGAAAGAGAGAGAAGAGTTTTTTTCTTAACAGTGAAACAAGATCAGAAAGGGCTTTAATTTTTAATTAGTCATACCCTGATTCACCCCCCCTCTCAGGGTATTCAGCCTAGTGGACCTAACAAAAATAAAACATGTTTTTTTGGAATGTTTTATATTGTGGAAAAAATAGATACTAAATATAAGGATCTAGATTGAAATATATGGTTTTGATATGTAAGATTTATGACCTAATTCTCTAAAACTATAAACATGAAAAGATCCATGAAATATAGGAAAGAGAATCCTTTACTAAAAACACAAGATTATGTAGTTATTTAAGGCAGATTCCTCATTTTTTTTCCAATGGTTCCTTCTAAAGATGAGTGGTTTTTAATATTTTATAAATACAATAACCTAAAATAGTAAAATAATACCATTTTTTATGTATAAGCGATTCATGTTCATAATGAATTTATTTTGAAACCTCAAAATATAATATTAGTTTTAGAAGATTCATTAAGGGTTTAAAAAACATTAAATTTTAAAGGGGAAACCTATATTTGGTCATGGATTAATTTTATAGGATTTATTACATAAATTTTGGGCTATTATGATGTCATAATACGAATCTTATATTTATACCATACTTAATTTTTACCCAAAAATTCGACCATCTAAAAATATTATGTAAAATTCATCATTAGATAATTTTTACAAGATGATTTCAAAAATGATATTTATTTTACCAAAAATATTCTTCTAAATATGATAATTTATAATTTTACATAAAAATTCATATTTAATGGAAAATACTAGTTTTTATGATATTTCCACCTTTTTACCCTTATGAAAATTACATTTGACTTCCATAAATTATATTATCATAAATATTATTTATTAATAATATTTTATTAAAACACAAATTGATTATAACATTATTTAATTTATTAAAAACATGTCTTAATTGAAACTATATGATTCAAAATAATATAATTTTTATTTCTTCATATAAAAATATAATTTTATATCAAACTCATTATATTATCATTTAAAAGTAATAATAAAAATGGATAAATATAATTATTATTTTATTAAAGTAAAAAATAAAAATTCATATTGTGGGGGTCTTGAAATAAAACCATTTATTACACAAAAATATTACCTATGGGTAAGGTGTGTGATAGGGATGATTTCATGGGGATGGCTTGATGAACATGTTTTGGGATCCGATATCAATAAACTCAAACTTCTCCCATAAACAGTTTCACTCAATCTTTAGTTTTTGAATCTTGTCCTGGGCTTAGTTAAGGGTAAAACCTAGTGATTCCATCTCCCTTATATTCTCCAATAAATGGTATTCATAGGGTATGATCCTATTGGTTGAGGCCATCACTTCTTTTATCTCTATCAATTATACTTTATCACAATCCTTAATATATATTAATCATAATGGTTACTTTACAAAGACTATATTGTGATAGATTAAGATACTTAATGGAATTTTAAATCTGACATGATATATTTTATAACGGTTTAAAATAACCAAAGTAGTGAATGTGTTTTTTATAACTACATTATTTAATGAGGATTTTATTCCTTTAAAAATGGAATTTCATTTATAAATGTTTGGGTCATTACATTATGTCTGAAATATCTTGAAGGAGAGAATTTGTGGTGAATGTTATTGGAAATATTAAAATTTTATTATGAAATAAGAATATAATGTAACTAATCTACAAAGATAAAAATCGTTTTAGTATGGAATTATGTGTCAATCTGTGAGATTCTTTTTAAATTATAAAAATATTATAAAATGTTTGTATGTTATGCACGAGTTCTCTCACTTGGTATTAAATAAAATGTGTAAACTATGTATTCTAGCACCACATATAAGAGTTTGTTTTTGGGGTATATTAGTTTATATGATATATGTGGTTTTTTTATTTTTAGTAATTATGATGAGAAGTATAAGAGATCTCAACTTAAAACAACCTATGATAAAACAAAAGTGATGTAGGGTAAACATAATATGTCATGGGTTTCCTAATTTAGAACAACATAAAATTAAATTTTTTGATAATATGATCACTTATTTTGATTGTTGATACTTAATATTCAAACTAACCCTTTTGGTTTTAGACAATGTATAGAAATTGGGGGAATATAGTTAAAATCCTGGGCATTTTCATACTCCCAAACACACCAAATAGGAGAAAATGGAATTTCATGGTAGTTTATGTGATAAAGTCCATAAAGGAAAGAATATTCAACTTCCTAAATATAAAAAATATGGGGATAATCACTTAGGGTAATATATAAAATTAATTGTATTATGTTTTATGTTTAGTAAATGTAGTAATTGAGAAACAAACTATCAGGGAAAAATAAGAGTTCAATTGACATGATGAAGGAAAATAATGATCTTACTATAATATCACTAATCATTCAATGTTTTAAATGTGAGTAATTTTTTCATTATGAAAACCAATGAACCAATACAAGGTTAATGATTATAATTAATGTCAAAAAATCCTAAACCAAGGGAGAAATATAAAGCCTATGCAATCACAACCACTAAATAAGGTCACAAAAATAAATATGGGTATGATAATCTCATCATCTTCTCGATAAATAAAATTTATTTATTCTATTATGGTAAAAAAACTCCTTATTTTCAAGGAATTTTATAGGGTCATTGAATTTACATCTCAATAACTAATTGCTAAATTATTAGTGAAAACTCATAATGGTGAAATGATTTCATCCTATCTCTACAACTCTTCTTCAATTTAATTTTGTGGGAATTTGATTCCATGAAATCTTATTAATCTATATTTAGTTGAATTATATATCATTTTTGGCATGGATTTTATCTCAATACATAGTGTCTATAATAAATTACAAGATAAGTAAGTTAATTTTCTTTTCCAAATCAACCTATGATCACATATAAATAAAAGGTTTACTATAATCTTTCTATAGAAATATATTCCATTATATGGTTTTTAATACCCAATAATGAGGGATATTTAGCTCAAATGTTTGGGGAGAAACTTATTTTTAGTGACATGTCTATTATGAGGGAAATTATGAGTTTTACAATCTTACCTAATATATGATGTTGATATCTCATTAGATGTTATACCTTGAGTCATGACTATATTATGGACACCCCTAACTATTTTCATTCTTAAGTGGTAATTAAAATTAGACACAATTATTTTAAGTGGGGGAGACTGTTAAACCCTTAGTTTAAGACTCATTTCCCTTACCTAAACTATATGTCTATCAATATTAAAAATATTTGTTATTATTTTTAAATAATTTAATTATAGTATAAAATAAGTCATTCAAGATGTGAATTAACTAGCAACACTTTATTTGTTCATAATAGAACATTACAATAAAACAATATGAAAAAATATATTATGTACCATAGATTATTACATGAAATTGATGATTATATATCTTAAAAGTGAATAAATTAAATATAGAAAATAAAAATAAATTAATAACATCTTTAAAACTTGAAAATACCCTGGACTATCTTTATTTTTTAGAATCAAATTTTGTTGGATTAAAACTACAATGAAAAAATTCATCATGAAAGGAGAAATCATATTGTAAAAACTAAAATGAAAACTATAGAAATGATAAGACTACTTTGATAATATAGAATGGAAAAAATTTATAGGATGTAATGGGGTTAATATAGTCATTATATAGCTATTATAAGGGGGTATACAGTCATTTCATATAATACCAGTACACATGTTACCCATTTAAAATTATTAATATATAGTTAATATAGATAATTTTTTTAGATGTAAAAAATATTAATTTTAATTATAAATAATTTATGTGAGATAAAAGAAATTATTTTTTAATATAATTAAAGGATACAAATTCATTTGTGAAAAAATATTTATTTTAAATAAATTATTTTTTTAAAAAGATGCATTTCTGTTAAAATTAATGATTTTAAAGAATTATTTTAGTAAAATGTATTTATAAAAATGAATTATTATATAATTAAATAAATAATATCCAATAAATAATTAAGTATCTGTGTTTAATAATAATTTAATTATTCAAATATAAAAAATGTTTTATTTGAAAATATTATTTTTATTATATATTTTATGTTTTTAACTAAAATTTAAATTTATAACATTTGGAATATTAGTTGTAATGTGTTTTTTATGCATATAAATAATGAATAATTATTCAAACATTTATTATAAATTGGTTATAAATTATGTTAGAATCATTTAATCGTAATAGTGGTATTTTTCCCAGAATTGTTTTTCTTTATGTAATATATTTTTATCTTAATAAATTAAATTAACAACTAATAAAGAATGGTTTTAAAGAAATATGTTTCGAATATATATTTATATTAATAAATTTATATTCATCTCTATTTTTTTTACTTGGCATGGAATTAGAATAAATTCTTTTTATTCTAAAAAATATACTTTTATAAAAGATATTTTTTATGAGTTATGTGTTTATATATTAAAATTATTTTACCCGTTTTAAAAATAGAATCCAATAAAATTGATTTAATTTTTTGAATAAATATATTCAAATTATGTAATAAGGTCAATTTCATTTTTTATAGAAATAATTTATGAAGGTAAAATTTAGTTGCCACAGTAAACATAAAAGGGTCATATTCAACGATTTATTTTCATTTGTGTTGTGAATTTTAATCTAAATAAATTAAATTTATATATTAAAAATTATGAATATAATTTAATTTATATATGTTTAAACAAGTATATTAACAATCCTTTAATTAGTATTTGATAAGAAATAAGAATAATAAAGCTTAATGTTTTAAAACTCATTCATATACAAAAATAGTTTATTTATATGTTATATTTTAATTTAAAAGTAAATTTTCTCATATATAGAAATTTAATTAGATTAAATGGAGAATAAATTTGAAATCAACATTTAAAAAATAAATAATTAGGGTCATATTATGTTTTTATTAAAAAATAATTATTATGGTAAATAATTAAATAATTTAAAATGGGTAGAAAATGAAAAAAAATTCATGGATTGAATTTTTTTAGTTAAATTGACATAGAGACATTATATAAGACCATTTATAGGTTTGGTATTAAATCCTATAACTACCAAAAACTTTTCTTCCTAACTCACCTAACACCAATGGGATTCTATCTTTACCCTTCACCCAATTTAAGTTTCAAAGGAAATGTCCCTCATTTTCATCTATAGATAGAGATCTCCTATGACCCTTCAAAACCACTATTATAATTTGGATTTTCTTTAATAAATTCTCATTTTACCTCTCCTCAATTCCTTTCCAATGATTGGTATCCTCTTACAATAATAAAGAGGCCTAATTCCTTCTTTTTTAGGGAAGTCATCAATGGAAGGAAATATTTAATTAAAGTAAGTAATGAGTTCTCATGAAGTATTTTTTATTTAATTTATCACCTAAAATATTACTAAACCTCATAAACCACTAAAATTATTGTGTATTAATACAATTATTCTTCCTTGTAAATGATTTTTAATAATATAATACTACATTCCTACTCATTCCTTTGTTATAATAGGTTATCATTTGGGTCAGTTCTTGCACCAATGTGAATGATGTTATAATGTTTATCTCATGAATTATTGAAGAAAATTAAATGATGGTAATATAATTTAATAATTATAAATTTATTATTTTTATAATTATATATGTTTAATATTAATATTTAACTCATTATTAATATACCACATTTTGTTTGACAAATAAATCACCGAAATAAGCGTGTTATGGATTTCATCTTAGAGAAACCTACCAAAAAATATCCATTGAATGAAACTTGAATATCACAATAAATTTAGGAAGATATATTACATAAAATTTAATATTACATATATTATTAACTCATTCACATAGAATAATGATCTAAAATATTATCGTGAAAACATACAAGAAATGAATGAAACTACTAATAACCAAGGACCAATATTTAATAATAATAAGTTGAAACTATTTAAAAAATGAATATAAAAGATTAATATTAAAGTTAATATTACAGAATAATGTTTTTAAATATATTATTAATAGAACTTATTTTATTATAAAATAATTTTGAAGGTGTATCACTAATAAGAAATCCAAGGTAAGAATTTTTTCATCTCAATTTTCCTTCATTTAGACATGTTTTCTCTTATGAACCTATTTTATTTTATCTTGTGTGTATATTGAATCTATGATATAATATATAATGGTTCTTTTAATTTTCATTTTATTTAACATTATATTTAATTTTATATGTTTTATTTTCTTTTGATTCAAATTTTACCAAAGTCGTTAGGGTTTATTTACTAATATCATTTTGAAATTGAGATTGTTTCATTTAAATATCCATCAGATGAAAATATATTTTATTCTCTAAAAAACCAATTCATTTTCATATACTTTTATTATTCATGGGGTTTAAATATATTATTTCCATTTTAACTTTCTTTGACACATAATTTTCCTGATATGATTCTTGTTAGAAAAAAACAACCATATCTCTTCCTTCTAATCAAGAATCTTTCTCCTCTATGTACATATTATATATATTATTTTCTGATGATAATTATATATAATTATTTGATTTATTAATTTTTTTTCAAAATAATTTAATATCTTTACAAAATAAACATTTTTTAATGTTTTTTTGGTATGGTTGTTTTCCATCAATTCTGACCCTCTTTACAAAAGTATCACCACTACAAAATTCGATTTTAACAACACTAGTAAAGGGAAATTAATAGTTCTTAAAAAGCACTATCTATATAAGAACTATAAAAGGGTAGGATTTAATATCTCTCCAAAAAAGTGTTGTTAAATACCACATTTGACAATGTTTTTTTACCACTGTTAAAGAGACCTTTTAACATCACTTTTGTAGCATTATTAAGAGACACCTTTCAGAGAACCCTTTTAGCACTATTAAAGGGGGTAAAATTTTATTTATTTGGAACTCTATGATCCAAAACTTATCACCACTTTATCGATCCATTTAACAGTGCTCTACCCCCATTATCAGTACTTTTCACCCCACCACCCCTTTATCAGCACATTCTGAATTTCACAGCCTTTTATGCCCTCCAAGATTCAAACTCTACATCTCTTCTTTGAAGATGAAATGCCTTTACCACTACACCATGCTATTTTATTGTCTATTTAACGATATATATATATGTATATGTATATTATATTCATATAATCATATAATTATTTTTAAATACATTAAAAAATACATTATATATTATATTCATTTACATATACAATAATATTGTATAAATATATATCCTTTTATTAATACACACATGTATGTATATATAATAATTATATATATTTTTATAATATAAAAAATGGTCAGATATAGTTCTAAATACATTTTTAGAGTATGAATTTATTTACATATATTAGAATATACATATACTTATATATTTTTTAATTATTGACACACACATGTTTATATATAAATATTAATTATATAGGTATATATATACATATTAATTCATTTTTATAAGGTAAATAAAATGGAAAACTTTTTTACTTTAAAAAAGATTAGTGATAAATAATTATTTTTACATTGAAAAATACACTCCTATGTAAATATGCTGATATATGTATTTATACAAGGGATTTATTATAATAAATATAAAATATATGAATATATCTAATTATAAATAAAGCTACATTTAAAAAAAATATAAATTTTTTTAATATCAATATTAATGTAATCCATAGGATTATATTCAATACTTACTAAGAACGGGAAGAAAGACCCCTTTTAACGAGGATAAAATTCCATTGAATGTTAAAAAATTAGGGTATCCCCACAAAAAACTCAATTTTCAAGGCCTTAAGGGAATTTTATAGCCTCAAAAAATGTGACTCGTGTTTACCCTGATAATTATGACATAGATCTCATTGTAAGATTTTATTTGATATGTGGTAAAGCCCAAATAGATACAAGGATCAAAAGTTATGGTTTTTTGATGTTCGAGATAATTTTTCAACATATTTTAGATTTATTTTTTTTATTTTTTTATTTTTTACATTCAATTTTTTTAAATGACTATTAATCAATAATAATTAGAAAATAATTAATTTAAAATAGTTTTTTTAATTACTTTATAAGCTCTTTTTACTAAATATCTTATATATTAAGTGTAAATGCCTATTTATCCTTATCTAAAACCTATTTAAAAAATATATATTATAATTATATCAATATATATATATATATATATTAATATATTATTTTTAATAAAATATATATACTTTTTGAAATATACCATTTATCAGTGCTGGTAAAAAATCGTTGATAATGGGGTCTTTATCAGTGTTTTTTACAAGAACTGATAGAGGCCCGCTTTATTAGTGCTTTTTTACTAGCACTGAGAACGGGGGGGGGGGGGGGGGGCTCTATAAACAGTTTTTTATCAACACTAATAAATTTCCCCCTTTAGTAGCTCTTTTTAGCACTTTTAAATACCTCTTTTATTAGAGCTCAAAAAATGATGTCAAAAATCCCTTTAACAATGCTTTTTTGGCACTAACAAAGCAGGTATTTTAACATCACTTTTATCTAGCTCTGTTAAATCCCTAGCACTAAAAAAACCTAGTTTTTTAGTCGTGTGTGAAAATAATAATTATTTATAATGTTTTTACCTAAAAATATTTTCATACTTTTATAATTTTCTTTCATAATGATACTTCCTCCAAAATTTTTCATGGGTTTCCAAATTAGTAATTATTCCTATTTTTTTTGAATTTTTCATTTCAAAGTAAAAGTAAAAAAAAATAATATTTCTACTTATTCTTAAAAGAAATTTAATAAATATCTATAGAAGTGTTTTTCAACGGTGTCAAAACTATCTAATGTTCCTTATGTTTTGAAGGGGATACTCTCTAATGATATTTTCCACTTTATTTCCTTAGATGGCTTATGATAATGTCTTCTAGAAGTTATCATGAAACCCATTTCTTCTCTATAGGTTAATTAAGATATGATTGTATTATAAAGTTTTTTGAAGTGAATTTGGTACACATATGTATGGTACGTTATTATGAGATGGATGGGTTCATTATTTCCTTCCACTTAATTTGTAATAGTATTATATCTCATAATATGAAATGGGTACATAAGATGTTATCCCAATTCCAAGGGTACATGGGTTGTTATCCCAATCAAAAAATATTATATAGGTGGTTAAACCAATTCTAAAATGGTACATGTATAATGAACTAAAATTTTCATATGTAGATATTATATATTTTTAGATGAATATACAATACATTACATAAACACACTTCTAAGGACCCTAATAGTTTATTTCCTTCAGATACTAGGCACACAATCTTCCAATTTAGTGAAATATCTTCAATATATCCCATAATGATCCTCCCACATAAGAATCTTCTTATACATAAACCACTTAAAACCTTTATTCATAACCTGTGGAAATGAAACATAATAAAGGGCGAGCTCATATAATCAGTAAGGGTAAACTAAAGAATTATGTAAACATAACATGAGCAAGAATAAAATATAAAAACCATACCCTGCATATCAAAAATCAAAATTTGAGTCATGGTATAAATATTTTTTGTTTAAAAGGAAATAATCATAAAGGAAATAAAATAACATGATCCATGCGATCATAACATTGGAATATGACATGGAATTATTGCATATATATATTTATAGAAAATATTATTTCTAGGTTACCAACCAAGACATTAATAACATGTTAGGATTGGTATAACAACATTTTTACCTGATTTGGGATTAGTATGACCTACCATGTACCCTATTTAGTTCTTGGGATAACCTCATATGTATTCTCTTTCAAGATTTGGATAACCTATTGTGTACCCTTTGAAGTCATATAAAATTAATCGCTACTCAATTAATTAGAGGGAGATATAGGTCCCACACATTACTTATTGAAAATCATATATATATGTGCCAAAAGATCATAAAACATTCATCATATCAGAACCCATGAAAAGAAATGGGTTTCATAAACATTTAATCATAACATAACATGTGGAAACGAAATATCTTTATCAATCATTTTATTATTTCATTAAAGCATAACCCATGGAAAAATAAGCAAGGTTCATAAGCATTTTATCATGGTATAACGCATGTAAGATAAATGGTTTTCGTAAAAATATTTCCATCATAAACAAAAACCATCCATATAATGAATAATAATGGTATCCTTGGATCATATCATCAGTAACGAATAAGTAAAACCAATAGATGTCATATTTAATGGAAAATTATTTTAAATGATCTCTTGGAATATTTCTTGAGGAAAATAACCTTTATTTGAAAATAATTTTTTGAAATTAAACATTATAAATTATTTTTAAATATTTTTTCATTGAAAATAAACTTTTAAAACTTATAAAGGATGCTTTAAAAATCATTTAAAAAATTTCAGGATGAGAATATCCTTTTCAATTTGAAAAACCATTTTTAAAAACAAAAAAAATTTCAAAAGAATTTTATTTTTAAATAAACTTGAAAAATTATAAAGTAATATTCAAATAAAATAATGGTAATGGTGGAGGTAAATCCCATTCAATAAGTACATGTTAAAACAAATAATTCATTTCACATTTTTGTTAAAATCCAAATAGGTATATTTTGTAAAGTGACATAGATATTTATTTTAAAAAACTTTTTAAAAATTAAAACATGGTTTATGATTTAATTTAAAAATCTTAGGATTATAGTAAAAAAAATTTCAATACATTTTTATAAAATAAGAATTTTGAAGAAAACATATTTTCAACCAAAGAGAGAAATAAATTCATATTTTATTAAAACATTTTCAAAATTATTTTAAGTCCCAAAGAGTGGAATAATGGTAACATTACTTGAAAATATATTTAATTACTAGAGGAGATTAAAATTTATTAGAAATATTGAGAGGTAGATCATAATATTTCAACACTAGATACATAATTATAAAAACTATTGATAAATTATGAGATTGTAACAAAAAACCATTACTACTTTAGTAGCATTTGAAACATAACAACCAGAAAAAATATATCCTCAAATGGATATATAACCCCCATAATTTTTAGGAGAATAATAATAAAATAAATTTATGGGAAGTATATACAAAAAATAAAATAAATATGTGGTGAATATAGTATGTGTCTTAAATAATTAAAAAGTGAGATATTAATCCCTTACCATTTGAGTAATCATTTGAATCGTAAGCCCCAATAAAACATGACTTAAAATGAAACATTAAATATAATGAAAATAAAAAGATTCATGATATAAAAAAAGGTGTATTATATACACAAAAAAAAAATTGTCAGTGAATTTAAAAATTCATCCAAAAAATAAAAGGGAGACTAGAAATCCATTACCTTAAGTCACCACTTTATTCATATACATTCAAACCTCTTCTTCTCCATGTAACCTCCTTAGGTTTTCACCAAAATCCTTCCTATAATGGAATTAATCCTAAAATAAGGATTATATTATAAGAGTAAGTATGTTTTTATGTAACATGGGTAGGTCTTTTATGAACCAAAAGGTTTTTTATGTGTGAAGAAGAGTGGAGAGAGGGTGACCTTTTATAAGTGAGGTGCATAGCACACTTGTAATTTTCTGAAAGTAAAATGTTGTACCCACATTTTTATCCTGAAAAATGGATCCAAAATAGATTATTATATATAATTATAAATTATAGGGTCAAAATATGTCTAGAAAATAAGTTTTAGGAATGTTTTTAGTTCATTTTAACACTTATCATTTCAGTTTAATCCCTGGTAAACCAATTTTTTCCTTAACCGCGATAATTGACTTTTATTATTTTTATTATTCATTTTGGTCAAAAATTAAGCTAAAATTATTTGATAATATAAATTATTATTATTACAAATATAGAATCCATTTTTATAAATTAAATTCACCTACTTTTTATAAATTTTATTTAAAATTAATCCTGTAGATGCGATGAGAAGAGGGTTTTCAAAGTGGAATTGTTCTATAGTTTATAATTTTTTTTATCCAATATCAATATGAAATTAATTTAAAAAAATAAATTGGATTAATATATATATATATATATATATATAATTTAACTAATTTTAATTTAAAACTAATTTAAAATAAAATTTAACAATATAATTAATTCAAATGAAAAGGTAGTTTTGAATTAAAATTCAATATTTTCACTATTCATCAAAAAATTAAACCTTTTAAAAAATTCTAAAAACTTGACCCTAATATAATTTTGAAATGATGATTTCAAAGTTGAATTCTATTTTTCAAATAATTTTTTAATGTTCTAAAAAATTTAATTTAAAACAAAACCCATAGATGTGATGAAAAAGAAGGTTTTCGAGAATTGTATTTTTTCCACGGATAAGATGATTTTATATTAAATCTATGTATAATGATAAAAATAATTGTATGAATATAAAAAATAAAATTAATTTATATTATATATATATATATTTAATTTAGAACATTACAAATTAATAATTATTTTAATTAATTAAAATAGAGAAACATTATGCACTTTAAAAAAGTTTTAAGAAAAATCCATTTTTATACCCAAAAATATACTTATAATAAAATAAAAAAGATATATTATTAAAAATTAATTTAGTGGATTAAATATAATTAAATAATAATAATTTTTCTTTAAAATATAATTTTCCATTTAAATTACTTAATTTATTTGAATGAAATGATAGTTTTACAAAAAATAGATATTTTTTACTATTTACTGAAAAATCAATATTTTTCGAAAAAATCCAAAATATTTCACTATAAGTTATTTTTGTTATTATGATTTAAAAAATTATGTTAATTTTAAAAAATAAATTACCTAAAATCTATATAAATTAATTATAATATTTTCTTATAAAAAGAAATAAAAATCACTTTAAAAGTAAACATAATTTCAAAAATATAATTACTTTACTAAAAACTGATTGATAATTTACTAATAATTTATAAATAAATTAATATTTATTAAGAACTTTAAATGTATATTTCATAAATTAGTTAAAAATATTCATACTAGCATATTTTACAACTAGGTTATAATGATCATATGGTAAATAATATTTTTTTACAGTTCGCTGAATCTCAGTGTCAAGTATCATGCATACTATTGAAGAAACTCATTGTATCATGTAACAAAAGATAAAATAGGTGTTTCATATAATGTAATATATATTAAAATTTAAATTAATTTGATCTTTTTTCATAAAATATTGGGATGTTACATTCTACCACCCTTAAAATGAATTTCTCCCTCAAAATTCACATCGATCATGAAAGGTTTAACATTTAAAAATCCATTTATAGAAACCAAAATAATACAAAATAATAATAAAACTTCACTTAAAAATGTAATATTGTAAACATAAATGTTACCTAAATAATCTCATAACTAAGTTTCCACATAGGAGAACATAAGTAGTGAAAACACGGACAAAAAAGAGAAAACACGGACAAAAAAGAGAAAACAGACAACGAGATACCAATGGAAGGTGATAGATAACATGACCAAGATAAAGTTAATGACTATAATACATTAAACAATGAGTCTTGAAAAAGTTCATTTATATAATAAATTTTTTTGATAATATATTTTTTTTATTTTAAGATAATTTTTATAATGTTTTATAATTTTCATAAGAAGATATACTTACATGATTTCCTTACATTTCATAAGAACAATCTCACCCTTTGAGAGTGCCTTGATGATTCACACTTCACCTCTTAATCCAATAAATGAAGGTGAAATTTTTATGCCTAAACCACTAAAATATCATAAGATCCATAAATAGAGTGATAATTCATTCCATCTATCTTTAGTCATCATCAAACTAAAATGTTTAGAACATATTATCCTATATACATAAATCTTCATATGGTGAAGTAATAAATTAATATTTAAAGCCTCATCCAATGTTCAACATAAATCATTTCATAAATGGTTAGCCTTATGAACCTTAAATAAGATTAAAATCCAAGAAATTATAAATAAGGTCACTAAATTTACAAAATGAACTTATCATAAATCCATAATCAAAATGAAGTAGCTCTTAAATTTCACATAACAAACATGTAAAAACTTTCATCATATAATCTATTAAAACCCGAATTACCATAAAACCTTATTTAAAATGTAGATTATTCATAATTCCTTACATAAAAATATATTATTGGATATATTCATTAAATCTAAAAATTTTATAAACTCAATAAATGATAATATAAACAACTTTTTCAGTAAATCATTAATCGGTTCTAATGAAATTAGTACTATATAATTTACATTATGAAAATAAATCATCTATTTATATCAAAATCATTATCTGAACTTCTGAAACATATTAAGGGTTATCTTCCCCTAATTAAAATACCACATTTACATTAAATCAATTTTCTAGCCCATCAACATCATTCAAAACATTCTTTTAAATCCTTCATGAAAAACATATAATGAACACTCCTTATATATTTCTGGATTGATATAACATAATCCTTGAATTCAAGTACATAATTACTTCAATAATCCCACTTTCATCTCAAACCATTAACTAGGATAGATTATCTTATTACATAATACCACTTTCCTTTTATATGTCATTCATAATCTAATAATAATTAGAAATATAACGATTACTCATGCAACCTTTCTAATTTCCTTCATGATATTTACCCCTAGGACATTAATTTTCATAATTCCCATACTTTATACATTTAAAATATTCATCCATTGATTATAATTGATAGAGAACAATATTTCCTTATATTTCATTTACTAATTTTTTTTTTACTCATAAATTACTTTATTTTTTTCCTTCTTTTTCATAATCGAAACATATTACTATTTCTCTCAAACACTCCATCCATCATTAATAATTTTATTGAAAAAAGATCATGGAAAAGACAAAATACAACCACGAGGCCTAAAATAATGTAGTACAATAGCATAATCTCTCACAACATTAACACACTCTAGGGAAATGGAACCTATTATACTAACAACGATACAAGATTTATCAGGGGAGTCTTTGAGAGGCTAGGAAGTACGAAACCATATTCCCTTCCCACCACATGTGAGTAATAACAATGTGATTAAAGATAAGACTTCTACATCTATAACCATATTCACTTCACTTGGATTTTTATTCCCATATTCTAAATATATGGGAAACTTATTCTTCTTTACTCCATGGTCTCCACTACCTAAAATCTTATCAAACTCTATCATTCTCTTATTTTTTGATTCAAAGAGTTGGTTATGGTGAAAGTTGTTAATAATGTATTATGATTACTGGTTAGGCATAATCACAACATCCTTTAGTCTAATCATAATACCATTTGTATTATCAACATCAAATTGTTCTTTATATTCCATGTTAACCAAGTTTATTCTAGTTTGAACCATTGATGAAAACCAAAAAAAATAGTTTGAGAAATAACATTCATAGTGGGAAACCACATATTCATGAAAAATTACTTATTTTTTCTCTAAATCATGAAACATTATTTTAAATATATGACACCTTAGGCTTAACCAGTGTCATTAATTTTTATTATATTTTTAAATTATTTATTATAGTTAATATAGAGATTGTGAATTTCTAAATAATATCCCCCATGAGTATCAAACTAGGTGTGTAGTAAGGCCTATTTTCATGCACCAGGTGGAAATCGTGTCCCGATCAATGTGGAATTTTAAAAGTTATTACCCCTAAGTAAATATATTCCAAATAGAAATCCAATTTTAGTATCCATATATGTATTTAATTTTTTGTAAACCACTAGCTCCATCATTTACCAAAATTTCAAGAAATGCTCATATACTTTGACTCATTCATAGATTTATCTTAAGAGAAATTCCTTGAAATATCCATATAAATATCCCAAGGGATATCAAAAAAGTTTTATCATACTAGTTTCTAATGGTTAACTAAAACATTCCTTTGATACCAACTATATTGATCGAAAATTTTCATATAAAGATATTAAATATTTTTAGATAAATATACAATAAATTAAACAATGACATGCCTAAGGACCATAATAGTTTAGTTCCTTTGGAAATTAGGTACAAAATTTTATCATTTTTTGAAATATAATAAAAACATTTTATAAATATCTTCCCACATATTAATCTTCTAAGAAATACCTTTATTAGAACCTTTCTCTATAATCAAGGGAAAGGAAACATAATACAGGGTGAGATAAAATGTTTATTAAGGGTAAAATAAGTAATTACATAAACATAATATGAGAATAATGTTATGAGAACATGAGAATAAAATATGAAAAACATACCCTACATGTCAAAGGTAAAAATATTGAGTCACTTCATAAATGTTAGTAGTTCATAAGACATGAATCATAAATGCAATAAAAGAACATGATCCATGAGAGAATAACATTGTCATAAGACATGGAATTTTGGCTTATACATAATCATATAAAATCTTATGTTAAGGATACCCAACAAAACATTCATAACATGTTAGGATTTTTCTTACCACCAATTTTCCTACTTTAGTATTGGGATGAATTCTCATATACCTTCTTTTGGGCTTGGGTAACCTCATGTGCAACCTCTTTAAAGATTGGGACAACCTCCTATATACCATTTTAGATTATATTATAATACCCCAATATTTTAAAAGAGTAAAATTATGTTTACGACATGAAATAATGATCTTTCAAGAGAATATAACTCCATAATACTTTATGATATAATTATTTTTATATAATTTAATATATTTGATAGATTTTGGTATACACAACCCTAAGATTTTTATTTTTTATATTGTAATTAACACACAACACTGAGCCTAAACAACCCACAATATATATAAATGTTTTAAACTTTCCATTAAATTAAAGATTATGAATAGTATTAACTAAATTTTGAAATATATATATGTCCTACTCAAAATAATTTATTTATAAATGTTGAGTAAATAATAAATCAATTTTCTTAAGGTAATTTTATTTTTCAAAAATATGTTTTCTTCGAAAATGTTTTTAATTATTTTGATGAAGAAAATTTTATAATTACTTTTTTGAAATTTTATAAAATTTATTGGATAAAATTATCTTCATTTTTAAAATCAGAATATCAAGACTTACTTTGGGTGAATTTTTTAGATTTTTCAGAAAAATAATGATTTCGATTTTTGTTAAAATTTCACTTTTTCCAATAAATTAGGTAATTTAAAAGCCACATTAATGTTTTGAAAATGATTTAATGTAAAAGAATTATTATTTAGTTATATTTAATCCGCTTAATTACATTTGAGTCATAATTATATTTTATTTTAGTGTAAGTTTTATTTTGGGTTTAAAACAAAATATTTTTGAAAAATGTTTTAAAATACATAATCTTTCTCCATTTTAATTAATTAAAATAAACTCTAATGGGAATGATTTAAATTAAATTTGTATAATATATATATATATATATAAATATTAATTTTGATTCAGATTATTATTATTATTAGACATAGAGTTAATATAAAATCATCTTTTATTTGAAAAAAGTACCTTTCTTGAAAACAATGTTTTTTCTCCGTGTTTGTGGGTTTCATTTTAAATTTTATTTTTAAAATTTTAGAAAATTTATTTGAGAAAATAAAATTCATTTTTTAATTCATCACTTAAAAATTATATTAGGTTTAATTTTTGAGAATTTTCTGAAATGATTAACCTTTTGATGAATAATGAAAAATACCAACTTTTAATTGAAAAATACGTTTTCATTTAAATTATTTACAATATTAAATTATATTTTAAATTGGGTTTAATGTAAAATTTTGTCAATTATATATCTATTAATTAAATTTAGGTAATTATATTAAATTGTATATTGAAATTGGTTATAAAAACTTTGTAAACATTTGTACATTTTCTCTTTGAAAACCCGCTTTCTCATCGCGTCTGTAGGATTAATTTTAAATTAAAATTTACCACTTATGTAAATAGAATTTATAATAATGTATTAGATATTTTAAATAAGAATAATTTATATTATATAATATTTTCAAATTAATTTTTTACCAAAATGAATTGTGTAAACCGTAAAAATTAATTTGCACAGTTAAAGTGAAAATGGTTTTACCAGAAGTCAATCTAAAAAGATAATGGTTAAAATGACCTAAAAAATTGTTTAAAATAAATTTTATGAAAATATTTAGTACTTATACCTTATATTATTGTCAATGGTACATTATTTGAGCTTTGTGACATGATAAAAATATTGGTAGAATTCTTTCCTTTAAAAAATTACAAGTGTGCCCCTCACCTCACATATAAATGGCCACCCCCTCCAATATTAAAAACTTATAAGACCATTTTTTAGGACAAAAAATTACTAAATAAATCATAAAATTACTTCAAATATTCTATAATCCTTATTTTTGGTATAAATACAACCAAGTAAGGCTTTTGATGCAAACCAAAATATACTACCCGAAGAAGAGGCAACATTCTTGAACCAGTGTTTTTATTTTATTTCTTCCTCCAAATACCTAAATTATTATAAAAAAATATAATATAATAACCTAAGTATATAAAATATACTTAGATTTTATTATGTTAATCTTATAACCTAAATCTTTATCCTATTCCATCAAATGGGTTATGAAATCATCAATCGTGTGTTCAGCAGACTACCGCCTCATGAACCGATGTCATTTGTTTTTCCATTACCACCTATCATTGTAGGGTATGATGATAAATATAAAGTATATATATTATATTTATAATATAATTATACAAATGGATTCATTATATCATATATAACTTTTTTAATTTCTATTCCGTAGGGAATATGATAATATCACTCGTGTGTATGGTAGAATACTGCCTTGCAAAATAATGTGATTCATTTTCACTAATTCTTTTCATGAAAAAAAAGAAGGACAATGTTAATAAATATATATTATATATATGAAATAAATAATATGTTAATTACATAGTTATAATTATTAAAATATAATATAAAATAACTAGGTACTTTATCCTTGTTGTGGTTCATGGACATTATATACGATGGGTGAGCCCAGATAGCTCCACGTGAGCTTGTTATTTCTTATACGATCAGTGTTCCTATATAGTGTTAGGTGATACCATTATATATTATATTATGGGATCTCCTAGATATGATTGGATGTTCTCATTATAAATTATTTGATGGGTGCACCCAGATAGCACCGGGTGAGACTGATATATCTTAAACTATGGGTGCGCCCAGATTGCACTCCAATGCATTGGGTAATGATTATGTTATTTATAGAATTATATTTTAAGTCTTTAATATGTTTATTATATTTTTAAGGGTTATTTTAGTGTTCTATGAATATGATGGTCTAAGATTCGAACAAATTTTTTCTATGATTTCCACGTGTTAATAATGTTTCCTTTGATCAAGATTGATATAACATGGATCAGGATTATTAATTATTATGAATATTTCATTTTTTAAGCCTCAATCCATGTATCATGATTTATGATTAAAGTATTTATGGGTAAGATTTCTTTTATTGTTTTCTTATTCACTTTTATTATGTTGTCATGCCCTTTTGTAAGAACCCAGTTTTTACTGCGGAAGACTTTGAAATATTCTTGATAATATTCCAGAGCAGCGCCTTCATACGACGTGCGATTCCGAGCACCGGAGTGGCCGGAATTAAATTTTCAGTGCGTTCAGATTGGAAATGCTAAATAAATGTGGTAACTCCTAAACGGTGCACCAGACCAGGGATCCGAGTGTACGGATTGGTATGGAATGGGGTGTTTACCCTAGGAACGACATAAAACTTGTCGGTGCGGGACGTTTGGACCCCTCGCTCACTTTCGGAACGTTAAATGGATAAATTAATTAATTAATTTATTCGTTTAATGTTGAAACGCAGGAATCTCTTAAATGGTGGCTCGAATTGGAAAACTGAGGGCACCATTGAGTTCGGAGCGTTCCGTTTACCCTAGGAGGGGTATAAGTTTCGCGGGCGCGGGCTGTTTGTGAAAAATGGCCCCAGGGGCGTTTTCATAATTTGGAGGCTTTGGGTGTTCAGTCTTATAAATTTCAAATAGAAGCTCAGAATAAAATTCTGAGACCACCTTTGTACTCGGGAGGTGGTGTTTACCCTAGGGGAGGCTTAACCTCGACCCCGTCGAGCGTTTCAGATACGGGTGAATTTGGGGGTTTTTAATTAAATAAAATTCAATTAATTTTCTACTTAAAGCCCAAACACCCCTCTCCCTCCTCCTCCCCCTGCATCCTCTGGCGGAAGGCAGCAACCCAAGGAGATCCTCCTCTCCTCCTCCTCTCCTCTCCAAGGTGTTGCGGTGGTGACAGATCATGCGGTGAAGCTCCGGGCTACGCCCTCACAGGTAGAAGTTTACGTTTTATTTATTTACCATTCTCCAAGTAAAATTTTATACGTAAAATTAATGCCCGAACGTCGAGCAAAGCCGAAAAATGCGCATTACTAGTTCTGATCTCCACAAAGTTTGTTTCGGATATGAAATCCGAATACTGATGTGTTCGCAATCGTTTGCCGAAGGTTGCGGAAATTTGGGGGTTTTTTGGGTGATTTCCGGCAACCCAGGGTGGTTCGACCGAGCTCCAGCAGGCGCGAGGCGGCGGCCTCTGGCAGGTCTGTCAGGCGGCGGCAGGTTCGTCTGGGCGTTGGCGCAGGTGGCTCGGGCAACGACGGCTCTAGGCTGAGGCGGTGCGGTTGAGGGTGAGTGGGTGGCTGGTGGCCGGGAGCGCGGCCGAGCGGAGACGGCGCGGGTGGCTCAGTGAGCAGGGGTTCCGGCTGGGGACAGCGAGCTCCGATAGCGGCTTCAGGCAGGTGGCGCGGCGGGCGTCTCGTGAAGGTGGCTCAGAAGGCCGGCCGGCTGTGCCAGCCGGTGGATGTAAGGAAAGACCGGGGTCTATGGACCCCGACTGGCCGACCAGGACCCGCACGCAGCGGGTCCTGTTGGGAGAAGAAGACCGGCCTCTCGGCCGGTCTGGTCTTTCTCTAAAAAAAAAGAAAAAAAAATAAAGTTAATTAAAAAGGGAGGTTTATAATAATCATAATCATAATAATAATATTATTATTATTATTAGGAAAAATGATTTATACATTATAAATCATTTGTGCAATGTCCGTTTTGCGTGCTGTCTGCTGGAGCGCGGAGCTCGTGTCAAGGCGGAATTTTTGAGATGGTTTCGGGAATTTTTAATTCCCGAAATGAGGGGCCTCGGTGGTACGACACGTACGTCGATGGGATTGAGGTTTTTCCGGGAATTTGTTTTGGACAGCGCGGGTACGTCTGACGTCCGTTTTGAGCGCCATCAGTGGCGTTGGAACCCTAGCACCGAGGTGGAGTTTTCTAGGGTGGTTTCGGGCATTGAAGTTGGAGTTGAGGCATGAGCCCCACGACCCGTCTTTTGAGCTGTGTGTAGCTTTTTGCGACTTTTTCCTCAGACGTCCATTCGGGGCGTGCGAACAATCGATGTTGGGTGTTTTTTTGAGGGCATCACGTTGGCGCAGTCTGCCCGCTCTAATTCCGCATGCTGGTGCGGGCCCCACGAGGGCCATTTCGGGATTTGATGGTGATTTCCAGATTTATCACCGGGTGTCCATTTTGGACAAGTGAATAGTCCATTTCGTGTACTTTTTTGAGAGGATCGCAACGGTGCGATCCATTCGTTGAGTTTCGGGACCGGGTTGCGGGTCCCATGAAGCACCGCTCATGTGTGGTGCACTGGAACATATCTTTTTTTCCGGATATCTGTTGCACTCAAGTGAGTAGTGATTTTGACGTATTTTCCCGAGGGGATCAAAATGGTTCGATGCGCTCGACTATTTTTGGGGCCGAGGGTCGGGACCACAGGACGTCGTACGGGCGTGAGGTGGTGTTGGTGACTTTTCCTTCGGATATCCGTTTGAGGCAAGTAAGTTGTCGATCTCGTGTGTATTTCTGCGAGGATTACAACGTTGCGATCCTTTTGGTTTTGGAGAGCCTCTTGCGTGATCTTGTTAAAAGTGGAAGCATGAAAGGTTCTCCAGTGGTGGTTCGTCCTACCATGTTTGTAGGAGACCCTTGGCGTGTGATCGCGCACTCTTGGGAGAGTGATGTAAATGGTTCACGAGATGTGGTTGGCCGTGCCTGGGCCTTTGAGGTGGAGTTGTTATGTCACGCCTTCGCGTTGACGTTGGGCATCGTGTGCAAGATAGCCTTCGGGCTGGAACGAGGTATACTCTGGGAGTATACGACAGCGCTTGGAGGTATGTGTGGTTTGTACCTGAGAACGTTGGCGTGCTCGGTTGGGGTTGAATTGGGGCCACACATAGTGTGGGCCCCACGTGCATGTCCTGATCTACTTTACGTACTCTTGACCTCTTGCGACGTAGAGGGTCCCTCTGCGCTCGTTTGTTTGACCAGTAGGGTGGAGTTTTCCCCTGGATTTGTGCTTGTTTGTTTGACCAGTAGGGTGGAGTTTCCCCTGGCCTGGTGATCTTTTGTCTGACCAACAGGGTTGAGTGGTCTCCCCCTAGTCCTTTTCTCGATGGTTTGGCTAGTAGAGATGGTTTGGTTCCTCTGATTCCTCAGTTGTGAGGGATTTCAGTACAGTGCCCCTTTCACCGGACTGCAACACTGTTTGCAACTATGGGTGTTCGCGCAGTGTTGGCGTTTTCCCCACCTTTTTGGGATGAGATGTCTCAGTCCGCTTCGACAGTGACTCAGCGGATTGGAGCAGGATTGCCTTGTGAGGCCTGGGGAGTTTCTTCCGTTACCCCATGTTCCCTGGTAGAGTTCGTGTGGATTCGGTGTGACCAACACTTTACACGGGCACCGATCCTCTACCCAGGAGGTTGTTCCTGTAGGACTGAGGTAGTTCCAGCAGGGCTGAGGTTGTTTCCAGCAGGGCTGAGGTTGTTTCAAGGAGGGCTCTCTAGTGGGTTACCATCCAGTAGGGATGGCCAGTACAGCAGTGTTCACCGAGCAGTACCATCCAGCAAGGATGGCCAGAGCAGTTTCGGGATTACCTCCAACTCGGCTGGGCAGTGGTCCCTGATGCCGGGCTTACCTCCAGCAGGGCTGGGCAGTGGTCCCCGATGTCGGGCTTACCTCTAGCTGGGCTGGGTAGTGGTCCCCAATGCCGGGCTTACCTCCAGCTGGGCTGGGCAGTGGTCCCCGATGTCAGGTTACCTCCAGATGGGCTGGGCAGTGGTCCCGTCGCCGACTTTAGCTAGGTCGCCCTCCAGTGGATTACCCTGTTATGGAACTAGGCAGTGTGGAACCCGTCGACTTTCCAGGTCTCCCTGTAGTGGGAACCGGTTGACTTCTAGGGATCCTCCAGCGAGGCTGGGCCGGGGGTCACCTGTCGACTTTTAGCAGACCTCTTGACTGTGGGACAGTGACGTGGTGTGTTTTGACATTCCCCCAGAACTCTCAAGTACGAGGAGCTTTTCCCCCACCGAGACGCATCCTTGTGATGCGACCTAAAACCGTGCGGGCGAGTCAGTGCCGCCCAAAGCGGATAGTGTCGAGGTGTGGTGGTTTAAGCCCTAGACTTGCGGTTCGGGGAAGATGTGCGGGATGCTGGGCATCAATGGTGTTTTCTTCTGAGACTGTTTGTTACTCATTTTCTTGGGCTGATCTATGGGATGGAGATCCCCTTATGACATTGTTCGGGCTTCTTACTGAGCTTATGGATGTGTATATACCTTGTTTCTGGTACCCAATCCTTGAGTTTTGGATACTCTCCTTACAGGAGAGGCGAGGACGCGTGGGGTATGCCACATTCTTTCTGTGTCTAGCTTCTCGTGGTTGGATGAGTCTACTATCCTGCTATAGGTAATGAAGACTCGACGAGAAGTTCATTTTCTCACCGTTTCCATCTCCTTGTGTCTGGATGAGTCTACCTCCTTTCTTTTGTTGGGTTGACCTGGACTTTTTATTGTATTCTTTACTGCACCTTCGGTTGTACTTCTTTACTTTTCCCTGTTCGCTCTATTGATTACCCTTCGGTACCTCCTTTGTTGCTCCCTCGAGCCTTCGGGTTATCCTACTGAGTATTTTTATACTCACCCCTGCTTGGGCTTTGCCTGCACTTGGTGTGCCCTTGCAGAAGACGAACAGGTTGGTCATGACTTCAGTGGAGCTTAGGAGTTCAGGAGCATGGACCGCGTGCGGTGGTCGTGGTTAGGTCCCAGGTGGGGGACCCCTTCTGACTATTTTTCTTTTGTTTACCTGTTTCTGGGTTGTGGAATCTTTTCTGGTTGGGCGCGTGTTTTGCCCCTTTTATTTTTCAGTTACCTTCAGCTTGCACTTTGTACTTTTAGAGGTCGATGCACATTGTGGTTTATTTATAGCAGTTTCCCTTTACTTTTCTTTTTTTACTCTGCACTTTTTCATTGAGTGTGTTGTGCGTGGGTGTGTACTGGTGCTTAGGAAAATGCCTCCCTGAGCTGTTGTTCCTTCGGCGCTGGTCGCTAGCCCCTGGACTATAGAGGCGGGCTGGGGGTAGTTGCGGCTTGAGCTCGGGTAGGGTCGCATCGTGACAAAGTGGTATCAAAGGTGGTTCGTTCCTTGGGACGCTGTTCGGACGTCCTTAAAAGAGGAATTGGTTGAGATTTAGGGCAATAGTGTTAACGTGTCTCGAGAGTGGCTCTCAGGTCAGGGAGTCCAGTGATGGTGCGGCGACCGACGTATCCATTCACTAGGACCTTGATAACCCGCTTGTCGACTCGGCATGCTGAGACACTTGTTGCAGGGAAAACTTGTTTGTGCATCACATAGGATTGAGTCTTTGACTGTCCTTCTTGAGTCAGCTCTCCATCGTCGTTGTTGTATTGATATATACATATATGCTCATCTAACCGCAGTAATCCTTGATAATTTTCTGGATGTCTCCACGAGGAAAGCCAGCCAGGATACCATCTTTGGTTCATGACGATGACCCTGTGAGCTACGAGGCCACAGTCTAGGACCCATCATGCGAGCCCCTTTCTCCGAGTGGGCCGGTAGCAGCACCCCCACTTTTTAAGCAGCAAGCAGTTTCATCAGAGTAGGCTGAGCTTGAGCGCAGGTTGAGCGCACTCCGTGAGTTCCAGTAGCAGAGACTGCTGAGGTTCAGTGGTGAGGCAAACCCTCAGGCAGCAGAGGTTTGGCTCGAGGCAGTGGTTCGCCTTTTCAGGCTTGTGCAGAAACCGACAGATCAGAGAGTGTCTTTGGAAGCCAGCCTTTTCCATGGATCGGCTTGGCGTTGGTGGAGTCTGGTGACTCAGCTCCTTGATGAGTCGTCGCTTTCATGGGGTGACTTGCAGTTGTTGTTCCGTGAGGAGTTTTTCCCCTCCTTCTTGCGCTCTGTTCGGATTTAGGAGCTCCTACAGTTTCAACAGGGAGGGATGATGGTGGCCGAGTACACGGCTAGTTTCGAAGACCGTGCACGCTTTTACCCGGACTTGGTCCATGACAACAACTTCCAAGCATGAAAGTTTGAGAAGGGTCTCCGCCAAGAGATTCGTGCTGTCATAATACCCTTGGGAATTTCCACATATTCCGGGGTTCTAGAGCAGGCACTGGTGACAGAGGGCTTCCTGTCGTGTTCTAGTGTTGGTGATGGCAGCAGGCACATTGGAGCCGAGACGTCTGCCGCAACTAGTGGGCATCGGAAAGCAGAACCTCGACGAAGGTGGCTTACTGAAAACCAGAATTAGGGGTGTGGTCGTACACCACAGTGGCGCCGGAGGGCACCAATGCAGCCCAGAGAGAGTCGGTGCTATGCTTGTGACGGGCGAGGTCACTTGGCACGAGACTGCCTGACCCGAGTTTCTGAGAGCTTCGGGCATGCAGCAGGCGCACCACCATGGCAGAGGCAGCGCCGTGATCGGAGTAGTGCCTAGAGAGGTGGTTCTATCAGAGGAGAGGGAGGAGCTGGAGGTGGGGGATGATGTTACAAGGTCTTCCCATCACCACTAGGTGGTCCACGTCAGGCTCCGGGAGCTGACTGTTGGGACCGCGGACAGCCGCGAGTTTGGATGTCTACGATCCTGCAGAGAATGAGGTGATAAGAGGTATTCTATACATCTCTTCTACCTTTTTGCAGTAGAATTGTTAGACTCTGTGTGTGAACTGTTTTTCTCCCTGCTCCTTGCTTGAGGTGTTCCCGGGGTGATGCGGGACGTCGGTGTAACCCTGTGTTGGTAAGGTAAAAAGCATGGGACCTTTTTCCTTTAGTCGATGGTGTCGACTCCTTCGCCTTTTGAGCATGTAAGAGGGCATCGAATGTGGAACCTTGCGTGACCAGATATCCTTCGGTGTCTCACCATATGGATATTCTGAAGGAGGGAATCACCGAGCCTTGTACCAGGTGCGGGTGGTGATTCCAGTCGCGGCGTGCGATGTAAGGGTTCGGTTGGGGAGGTGAGCTACCTCGGAGAGCCTTCAGGTTGATTGAGTCCATGCAAAGGGATGGAGAGGTTGTCTACTGCCTCTACCTAACCCAAAAGTCTGGAGTGGGTGCACGCCATCGGCAAGGGTCGACCTCGCGTGAATGGATCAATCCTTTGGTCTGTACGGTGACGCAGAGCTGTACGTGGGTTCTTCTGGGTATGGGAAAGCTAGGTGTGGGCTTATTACCCTGTTTTGCTCCCAAGTTTTGCTTTTCGGGGACAAAAATCTTGAAGGATGGAATGATGTAAGAACCCAGTTTTTACTGCGGAAGACTTCGGAATATTCTTGATAATATTCCAGAGAAGCGCCTTCAGACGGCGTGCGATTCCGAGCCTCAGAGTAGATGAAATTAAATTTTCCATGCGTTCACACTGGAAACGCTAAATAAATGTAATAACTCCTAAATGGTGCATAGGATTAGGGATCCGAGTGTACGGATGGGTATGGAATGGGGTGTTTACCCTAGGAACAACATAAAACTTGTCGGCGCGGGACGTTTGGACCCCTCGCTCGCTTTCGGAACGTTAAACGGATAAATTAATTAATTCATTTATTCGTTTAATGTTGAAACACGTGTATCTCTTAAACGGTGGCTCAGATTGGAAAACTGAGTGCACCATTGAGTTCGGAGAGTTCCGTTTACCCTAGGAGGGGTATAAGTTTTGCGGGTACGGGCCGTTTGTGAAGAATGACCCCAGGGGCGTTTTCATAATTTGGCGGCTTTGGGAATTCAGTCTTATAACTTTTAAACGGAAGATTGGAATAAAATTCTGAGACCACCGTTGTGCTCGGGAGGTGGAGTTTACCCTAGGGGAAGCTTAACCTCGACCCCGTCGAGCGTTTCAGATACGGGTGAATTTGGGGGTTTTTAATTAATTAAAATTTAATTAATTTTCTACTTAAAGCCCAAACACCCCTCTCCCTCCTCCTCCCCCTGCATCCTTTGGCAGAAGGAATCAACCCAAGGAGCTCCTCCTCTCCTCCTCCTCTCCTCTCCAAGGTGTTGCGACGGCGGCAGATCGTGCGACGAAGCTTCGGGCTACGCTCTCACAGGTAGGAGTTTACGTTTTATTTATTTACCCTTCTCCAAGTACAATTTTATGCATCAAATTAATGCCCGAACATCGAGCAAATCCCAAAAATGCGTAGTACTAGTTCTGATCTCCCCAATGTTTGTTTCAGATATGAAATACGAATACCGATGTGTTCGCAATCGTTTGCCGAAGGTTGCAGAAATTTGGGGGTTTTTTTGGGTGATTTCCGGCAACCCGGGGTGGTTCGGTTGAGCTCCAGCAGGCGCGAGGCGGTGGCCTCTGGCAGGTCTGTCAGGCGGCGGTGGGTTTTTCTGGGCATCGACGCAGGTGGCTTGGGCAGCAGCGGCTCCAGGCTGAGGCGGTCCGGCTGAGGGCGGGCGGGTGGCTGGTGGCCGAGAGCGCGGCCGAGCGGAGACGGTGCAGGTGGCTCAGTGAGCAGGGGCGCCGGCTGGGGACGGTGAGCTCTGGCAGCTGCTTCATGCGGGCGGCGCGGCATGCGTCTCGTGCAGGCAGCTCGAAAGGCCAGTCGGCTGTGCCGGCCGGTTGAGGCGAGGGAAGAACGAGGTCTATGGACCCTGGCTGGCCGACCAGGACCCGCACGCTGTGGGTCCTATTGGGAGAAGAAGACCGACCTCTCGGCCAGTCTGGTCTTTCTTTAAAAAAAGAAAAACGAAAAAAAGAAAGTTAATAAAAAAAGGGAGGTTTATAATAATAATAATAATAATAATATTGTTATTATTATTAGGAAAAATGATTTATACATTATAAATCATTCGTGCGACATCCGTTTTGCGTGCTGTCTGCGGCAGCACGAAGCTCGTGTCAAGGCAGAATTTTTGAGATGGTTTTGGGAATTTTTAATTCCCAAAATGAGGGGCCTCGGTGGCGCGACACATACATCGATGGGATTGACATTTTTCTGGGAATTTGTTTTGGACGGCGCGGGTGTTTCTGACTTCTTTTTGGAGTGCCGTCAGTAGCATTGGAACCCTGGCACCGAGGTGGAGTTTTCTATGGTGGTTTCAGGCGTTGAAGCCGGAGTTGAGGCGTGAGCCCCACGACCCGCCTTTTGAGCTGTGTGCAGCTTTTAGCGACTTTTTCCTTGGATGTCCGTTCGGGGCGTGCGAGCAGTTGATGTTGGGTGTTTTTCCGAGGGCATCGCGTTGACGCTATCTGCCCGCTCTAATTCCACACGCTGGTGCGGGCCCCGCGAGGGCCGTTTCGGGATTTGACGATGATTTCCAGATTTATCACCAGGTGTCTGTTTTGGACAATTGAATAGTCCATTTCATGTACTTTTTTGAGAGGATCACAACGGTGCGATCTGTTCATTGAGTTTCGGGACCGGGTTACGGGTCCCACGAAGTACCGCTCGTGTGCGGTGCGCCAGAATGTATCTTTTTCTCCGGATATCCATTTCACTGAAGTGAGTAGTGCTTTTGACGTGTTTTCATGAGGGGATCACAATGGTGCGATGCACCCAACTATATTCGGGGCAGAGGCTCCGGATCATGGGACGTCATAAGGGCGTGAGGCGGTGTTAGTGAATTTTCCGTCTGATATCCGTTTGAGGCGAGTAAGTAGTAAATCTCGCGTGTTTTTCCGCGAGGATTACAACAGTTCAATCCATTTGGTTGTGCAGAGCCTCTTGCACGATCTTGTTAAAAGTGGGAGCATTAAAGGTGCTCTGGTGGTGGTTCGTCCTACCATGTTTGTAGTGGACCCTTGGCGTGTGATCGCGCACTCTTGGGAGAGTGATGTAAATGGTTCACGAGATGTGGATGGCCGTGCCTGGGCCTTTGAGGTGGAGTTGTTACGTCACACCTTCGCTTTGACGTTGGGCGTCGTGTGCATGATAGCCTTCGGGCTGGAATGAGGTATACTCTGGGAGTATACGGGAGCGCTTGGAGGTACGTGTGGTTTGTACTTGAGAAGATTGGCACGCTCGGTTGGGTTTGACTTGGGGCCACACGTTGTGTGTGCCCCACGTGCGTGCCATGATCTACTTTATGTTCTCTTGACCTATCGCGATGTAGAGGGTCCCTCTACGCTCATTTGTTTGACCAGAAGGGTGGAGTTTTCCCCTGGATTTATGCTCGTTTGTTTGACCAGCAGGGTGGAGTTTCCCCTGGCCTGGTGCTCTTTTGTCTGACCAGTAGGGTTGAGTGGTCTCCCCATGGTCTTGATCTCGATGTTTTGGCTGGCAGAGATGGTTTAGTTCCTCTGCTTCCTCAGCTGTGAGGGGTTTCAGTACCGTGCCCTTTTCACCGGACTGCGACACCATTTGCAACTACGGGTGTTTGCACAACGTGGGTGTTTTCCCCACCTTTTTGGGATGAGATTTCTCGGTCCGCTTCGACAGTGACTCAGCAGATTGAAGTGGGATTAGCTTGTGAGGCCTGGGGAGTTTCTTCCATCACCCCGTGTTCCCTGGTAGAGTTCTTGTGGATTCGGTGTGACCAACACTTTACGCGGGCACCGATCCTCTACCCAGGAGGTTGTTCCAGCAGGGATGAGGCTGTTTCCAGTAGGGCTGAGGTTGTTTCGAGCAGGGCTCTCCAGTGGGTTACCATCCAATAGGGATGGCCAGTACAGCTGTGTTCACCGAGTAGTACCATCCAGTAGGGATGGCCAGAGCAGTTCTGGGCTTATCTCCAGCTAGGCTAGGCAGTGGTCCCCGATGCTGGGCTTACCTCCAGCAGGGCTGGGTAGTGGTCCCCGATGCCGGGCTTACCTCCAGCTAGGCTGGGAAGTGGTCCCCGATGCCGGGATTACCTCCAGTTGGGCTGGGAAGTGGTCCCCAATGCCGGGTTACCTCCAGATTGGATAGGCAATGGTCCCGTCACCGACTTTAGCCGGGTCGCCCTCCAGTGGATTACCCTGTTACGGGACTGGGCAGTGTGGCACCTGTCGACTTTTCAGGTCTCCCTGTATTGGGAACCTGTTGACTTGTAGGGATCCTCTAGCGGGGCTGGGTAGGGGGTCGCCTATCGACTTTGAGCAGACCTCTCGACTGTGGGGCAGTGACGTGGTGTGGTTTGACGTTCCCCCAGAACTCTCAAGTACGAGGATCTTTCCCCCACCGAGACGCGTCCTTGTGACGCGACCTAAAACTGTGCGGGAAAGTCAGTGCCGCCCAAAGTGGATAGTGTCGAGGTGTGGTGGTTTAAGCCCTTGACTTGAGGTTCGGGGAAGATGTGCGGGATGCTGGGCATTGATGGTGTTTTCTTCTGGCAATACTGGTTACTCATTTTCTTCGGCTGAGCTACGGTATGGAGATCCCCTTATGACGTTGTTCGGGCTTCTTGCTGAGTATAAGGATGTGTATATACCTTGTTTCCGGTACCCACTCCTTGAGTTTTGGATACTCTCCTTACAGGAGAGGTGAAGACGCGCGGGGTATGCCACGTGCTTTCCGTGTCTTGATTCTCGTGGTTGGACGAGTCTACTGTCCTACTATAGGTAGTGAAGACTCGATGAGAAGTTCATCTTCTCACCGTTTCCAGCACCTTGTGTCTGGACGAGTCTACCTCCTTTCTTTTGTTGGGTTGAGCTAGACTCTTTACTGTATTCTTTACTGCACCTTCGGTTGTACTTCTTTACTTTTCCCTGTTCTCTCTACTGCTCACCCTTCGGTACCTCCTTTGTTGCTCCCTCGAGCCTTCGGGGTATCCTACTAAGTATTTTTATACTCACCCCTGCTTGGGATTTTCTTGCACTTGGTGTGCCCTTGCAGATGACAGACAGGTTGGTCGTGACTTCAGTGGAGCTTAGGAGTTCAGGAGCTTGGACCACGTGCAGTGGTAGTGGTTAGGTCCCAGGTGGGGGACCCATTCTGGCTGTTTTTCTTTTGTTTACCTATTTCCGGGTTGTGGCATCTTTTCTGTTTGGGCGCGTGTTTTTTCCCTTTTCTTTTTCAGTTACCTTCAGCTTGCGCTTTGTACTTTTAGAGGTCGATGCACATTGTGGTTTATTTATAGCAGTTTCCCTTTACTTTTCTTTTTTACTCTGCACTTTTGGATTGAGTGTTCTGCGCGTGGGTGTGTACAGGTGCTTAGGCAAAGGCCTCCCCGAGTTGTTGTGCCTTCGGCGCTAGTCGCCAACCCCTGGCCTATGTAGGCAGGCTTGGGGTAGTTGCGGCTCGAGCCCGGGTAGGGTTGGGTCGTGACACCTTTTTTCACTTTTTATACCCAATGATGACATTCAATTGTTAAAGTTTATCTTTATCCTTACAGAGAGTTTGAGATAACCATTATTTTTTTACTTTTACATAAGGTATTAAGGAATTATATTTAATTAATTATATTTATAATGGTCTCACATGGACGATGATGATTACTTAATGTGAAATATGGAAATATGGGTTATGTGAGAAAACTGATCATTTAAAGACATGGGTATTTCTTACGTAAGAGTATGTCAAAATTATCTAAAACTCTAATCCTATAAGGTCCTTGAGGTTCTAAGTGATCTAATAATTACTTTTAATATGGTATGTTTTTTATGTTGAAAAATTGAGTAACCTCTATCGTATCAAATCCATAAATGCAATGTTTATTATTTCAGGACCGAATCCAAGTGTGCGGGTTCTAGGTTGTTATAGATAGAATCATAGGTCAGTTTAGATAAATTTATAGATTTAAATGTTTTCACATGATGTTATATTAAGAGTTATAGATACCATAAAAGGTATTTAGTCTTAATTATGATCATATGTCTAATGTCTTAGACACCCCATTGAGGTTTTAAGAAATGATATCTTAAATTTATTAATTAAATTTTATGAGATTTATTATTTGGTTCAAGTATATGTAAAAATTTGGATTAACATGTAGTATGAATTTTCATTTTTATGAAAATAAGTTTTAAGGTATTGATAACCTTAAGGGTTTATAAGATCTGGGATATTTAGGTAATTATGGGAACATAAGCTTTATTATATAGATAACCAAGGTATTAAGTGATTTGGTGACTAAGTGATTAATGTTATTTCAAAAAAATATTTTCATATTTTTATGCATCTGAGTTGAAAATTAAGATATAACCTTTGAGGTTAAAAAGCTATTTAATATTGAAATTGTTGAGGTTATTTGGTATATATGGTTATTGATTCGTGGAAAGATTTAGTTTCCACTTCGGGTATTACCATTGCATTTTGAAGATTAATGTATCATATGAATACTTCTACATTTTGGGAATTATCTTACTATGTTCTAACCATTTTGGTTTTGGTTAATATAAAAGATAGGTGGAATATATTTTTATCCATTTTATGGTTATATTATCCTTTAAAAATTAATTTTTAGTGCTCCACGCATGATAAATTCATATTCAATACTCATTATTTGGGAAAAAGATGTTATTCTGGTAGAAATTATCTAAAGGATCAAATTATACTTGTCTAGTAAGTAAATCTCACCATGTTTTCTTTTTTAGATAGTGAACAAATTCCCAAACTCTTAGAAAATTTTCTTGAAAAACTTCTTTATCCCATTACATTAATATCTAATGAATCATAATGTATTTTAGATCATTATAGATTTATGGTTTTGAGACCCTTAAATTTCCATTTATCATTAAATTTCTTGTGATTAATTAACTCAATCCCTCTCTATAATTATTTATACTTTCCTTTTATGTTTTAATCTTCTCTTCCCACCTATGTTCTCTTATTTGGAAACCTAGTATGTTTTATTCGAGATGACCCTCATACATTCCTTTTATATTTATCAAGATGATGTATTAGAAACCTTTTTGAAAATGTGAGTTTAAAATAAAAGTTTTTTCAAGTGACCATATATTTACTACCAAGATAAAGTTAAAATTGTGAGGACACAATTTATTAATAGGGGGAGGATGTAACACCATGAGATTTTTAAAAATGAAATTAATATTCAGGACACTCAAAACTAAACATATATGAGTGTGTAAATCCATGAGATATTCTTCTTTTTAAATAATTTAATCTCTTAGATAGCTTGTAGTACTCACAACCCCAATATTTTTATTTTTTATAGCATATTTAAAATGAAATGCTGAGCTTAAAATACCCATGATATATACAAAAGTTATAAACTTTCCATTAAATTAGAGGGTATAAATAGTATTAACTAATTTAAGATATATATATATATTTTATCCTAAATATAATTTATTTATAAATTTTTATTAAATAATCAATCAATTTTTAGAAAAGTAATTTAATTCTTTAAAACATATTTTCTAAAAAATTATTTTTATTACCTTTCATGAAGAAATATTATGAATAGTTTTTGTAACATTTATAAATTTATTTGATAAAATTAAATTAATTTTTTAAATTGGAATATCAAAATTTAATTATGGTGGATTTTTTGTATTTTTTATAAAAATCTTTATTTTAAGTTAATGGTGAAAAATACCGATTTCTGTAAAAATGTCACTTGTTTTCAATAAAATAATAAACTAAAAAGTCACATTTTGTTTTGAATATGATTTCAAGTAACATAATTATTATTTATTTATATTTAATCTCTTTAATTAAATCTTAATAATAATTATATTTTATTTATTAGAAGTTTGTTTTTAGGTTTAATAAAGAAATTATTATGAAAATAATTTTGAAGTAGATAATGTTTCTCTATCTTAATTAATTATAATAACACCTATTTAGAATTTTTTTAAATTAAATTCATTTATTATATATAAATAAATATTAATTTATATTCATACAATTGTTATTATTATACATATAGTTAATATAAAATCATATTGTTCTTGAAAAAAATACACTTCTCAAAAACAAGCTTTTTCATCGCGTTTGTGAGTTTTATTTTAAATTTATTTTTTTAAAATCATATAAAATTTAATTTAAAAAATAAAAATAATTTTTTAAATAATTATTTTAAAATTATATTAGGGTATTTTTCTAGGATTTTTTGGAAAATTTTAAATTTTTAACGAATTTTAAAAAATATCGAATTTTAATTGAAAACTGCCTTTTAATTTAAATTATTTTTATAGTTAAATTCTACTTTCAATTAGTTTTAAAGTAAAATTAATTGAATTATATATAAATTAATCCAATTTATATAATTTTATTCAATTTTATATTATAATTGGATATAAAAACTTTGTGAACATTTGCACATTTTCTGTTTGAAAACCCACTTTCTCATCATGTCTACGGGATTAACATTAAATTAATTTTTTCCAATTATATGAATTGAATTTATACAAATGGATTAGATATTTGGAATTAGAAAAAATTATAATATATAATTATTTCAATCTAATTTTTAATCAAAATTAACAGTTAAAACAATCAAAATAAATTACCACAGTTAGGGTAAAAATGGTTTTACCGAGGGTTAAACTAAAATGATAAGGGTTAAATTGATCTAAAAACTTGTCAAAAATATATTATATGGAAATATTTAGGCCTTAAAATTTATAATATTTATAAAAGTCCATTATTTTATCCTTTTGACGTGAAAATACTTTTGTGGAATTCTTTCTTTTCAAAAATTACAATTATACCCCTCACCTCACTTTTAAATGGTCACTCCGCTCATCCTCTATTCAGACCATAAAAACACATTTTTCTGTTCGATAACTACCCAAATGACTTCTAAAATTCCATCCAATAAACCTAATATACTTATTTTGTGTATAAATCCATCCAAGGTAGTTCTTTTTTGTAAACCAAAATATGTTACACGAAGAAGAGGTAACGTTCTTGAATAACCATTATTATTTTATTTATTTCTGAAAAAATTTAAATTACTGTTAAAACATGATTATATAATATAATTAATATCATAAATATAATTATATGGTATTATTTTAACGTAATAAACTAAATACTTATCCTCTTTCATCAAATGGGTTACAAAATCATAATTCGTTTTATAATGGACTACCGCCTCGTGAACCGATGTCATTTATTTTTTCCATTTCCACCCATCATGGATGAGTATGATAATGGATTTAAAATATATATATGATTTTTATAAAATAATTATACCAATTTAGTCATTATATTATATATAAGTTTTTTACTTTCCATTCCATAGGGGATAAAATAATTTTGCTCGTGTGTACGACGAACTACCGCCTCATGAAGCGATGTGATTTGTTTTCACTAATGCATTACATGGAAAATAATAATGATAAATTTAATAAATATATTTGATATAAATGACATAATTATTATATTATTGAAATATTTATCATTATGATAAGATAATATATTATTTTATTTCTAACCTTTTCACTCATTGAATGATGATAATGTCGTTTATGTGCGTGTGGACTACCACCTTTAAGAAGCAATATGACTCTATATTTTCAAAAATACACCACATGGAAGAAATATAATTATATTTAAAGAAATAAAATGTTATTTATGATATTATTTTCATTATGTGAAGTTATAATATTACTTACATTCTTTCCATAATGATCCTTGAAAAATTGAAACATTACTCATGCATACATACAACTAATAGTCTCAATGATCACAACAAACTTCATTTTCCAAAGCCATATTTCATAATTATTATTAAAAGTATAACTTATGTATAAATATGGAAATTATATATTGATTATTTCTCTATATATGATATAACTACATTATATACACAAGAACCAAAACATTCATAACAAAGCTCAAATGAGAAAACAAGACAATTAACACCCGAAACAATAAAAATAATGAATGATTATTAATGAATTGATGATAAGATGTTATAAAAGGATCATATATGACATTATAAACATTAATATAGTTATTTAATAATTTAATAAATTGTTTAAAACCATTATATAAGATTTTAAATCCGGTTCACCCAAAAGGAAGCGTAAGATAAGAGATTTCTTAAATCATTTTCAATTCATTATGTAAAACATCTACTTCACTGTTTATGTCATGGTAAGATTATGTTTGTAATGAAAGTAGATAATTTTATGTTGTGTTTAAACTTTTTTTATGTATATTTATATTTTATACACATAATCAATTAATTGACTAATCTATGCTTCAATGGTATGATATCTGTAAGGTATTTTTGTCTTAATTTTTCTTATTTGATAAATATGTTATGTTTTGATCCTATATTCTTATAAGAGGTATATATAAAACCAATTATAAGTTCAATATCATTAATTTATTTATATGAATGATATTTTAAGTTTAATTTAATTATATTACTTCATGGTGATTATATTTATAAGTTTCCAAAGTGGTAATGGTTATATGTTACAATCCCATCGTTTATTAGGATTGTTTATGATTATGTTTCCGATGATAAAATCTTATGATTCATTTATCTATAAACTAATTAATTTTATTATCCTATTATTATTCATGATATTTTCATGTAATATTACAAGTTTTCTACTCTTAGTTACTTAAAAATATTGAGAAAATATATTTATGAAAATCTAAATACTTTTCTCTCTTCGGTCAGAAATCCACATTTTCCAAAACATATTTATATAAAAATATATTAAAAAATGTTTTTAATATATTTAAAATTATATTAAAAAATGTTTTTAATATATTTAAAATTATATCTTAAATAAAATTTTACCCATTTTTACTTTTTTACAATTTTTTAAGGGAACCTTCATGTCGTGTTCAAAATAATGTCCGTTTGGCTTTTTTTGTTAAAAAATTAAAAGGTAATTTTTTTAATGTGTACGACATGAACGAAATTTATAGACATAATTCCAACTCAATTTTTTATATATATTATTTTATAAGTTTCAAAATTTATTTTATAATAAAAATATTTTCAAAATGTATTATATTTTTAAAAATTATTTTTCAAAATGGAAAAGAGTTTTCCTCATGAAATGCTTTAAATTATTTTTAAAGATTCCATCATATGTTTCAAAGGTTGTTTTCAAATAAAATTACATTCAAAATATTTTGTGTTGTTTTTTCTTTTAAAAATTGATTTTTTATAATTAAAAGGTTATTTTCATCCAAATTTCCTTAATGATATTTTAATAGTATTTCCATTCATCAATGTTAACAACCCTTGTTGTTACTTATGCTCCAATGAGGATATTTTTTAATGATTCCATCATCATCATTTATTTATATGGATTAATATTGTTTTAAATATATTTTTATGGAACCTATTTCATTCCTTTGGGTTAATCATATTTTAAAGAGTTTGAAAAACCCATTTTTTTACATGGGTTAACCATGTATCAAAGAGATTATTGTGGAACCTATTTATTTTCTATGGGTTTTCCATGTTTCAAAGATATTATTATGAAACCTATTTATTTTACATGGGTTAATAATGTTTCTAATATATTAACATGAAACCCATTTCATTTTTATGGGTTAATTAAGTTATAAATGGAATAATTTCTGTTTCTATAATTTTTATAAGTAAAAATCGATGTACTTTATTAATGTTGTGGTTATTGGATATTATATACGATGAGTGCACACATATATCTTTAATTTAACCCATTTTAACTTATACGATGGGTGTACATAGATAACGCTGGGTGAGGCTATTATATATTATATTATGGGTGCACCCAGATAACACTATGTGGTCTTGTTATAGATTATAAGATGGGTGAACCTAGATAGTAGCTGGTGAACCTAATATAGATTAAATGATGGGTACGACATGATATCACTCTAATAAATTGGGTAATTATTATTTTCTCCAGATAATTATATTGGAAGTATACCATATGGTTATTCCATTATTAAAGTTTCTATAAGAGTTCTATAAATATAATTCTCTATAATACCAACATGTTTTATCTATGTGTTCCATGAGTTTATAATGTTTCCTTGGCCAATATTGATATCACATGGATTATTATTAATTAATATTTTGAACATTTCCTTTGTTAATGAATTATTCCATATTTCACGATTTATTATGTAGGTATTCATGGGTATGAGTTCTTTTATGATTCAATTAGGAACTCTTATTATGTAATCCCACCCACATTGATTAAACTCAATTATTAATGTCTATCTTTATACTTACTGAGTATTTCGGACCACCCATATATTTTAAAATTTTCCTCAGGTTATCATGGAATGATTCTAGATGAATTTTTATTATAAGTCTTTCATATGGATGATTATGATGGCTTAATTTGAAATAAGGAAAGTTGGGTTAGGTGGGGAAAATTATCATTTAAAGACATGATTATTCTTTATGTAAGAGTTTTTCTCAATTCTATAAAAATATAAACCTAAATAGTCAATGAGGATTTAAGTGATACAATATTTTTTTTATATTATATGTTTTTTATGGATAAAAATTAGCTCACCTCCATCAGTATTAAATATGAAAATGCAATATTTATGACTTTAACCCAAATTTAAGAGTGCATATTCTGATCTATTAAATATATAACACTAATTATTATGAAATACATTGGATGGGGATTAGATATCACAAATCACACAATTAAAATAATTTATATATTTTCCACAAGATCATAAAACATTCATCATATCAAAATCTAGAAAAAGAAATGGGTTTTAAAAAAATTTCATTATAACATAACCTGTAGAAAAGAAACATGTTTCATAATCATTTCACCATTTCATAAAATCATAAACCATAGAAAAATAGGAGGGTTTCATAAGAATTTTATCAGGGAATAACCCATGGATGTGAAAATTTTTTCATAAACATCTTCTTATCATAAAAATAAACCATCCATAAAAACAATAAGAATGGTATCCTTGGATGATATCCCCAATAAAGCTTTTGTAACATCAATAGATCTCATCTTATATGGAAAATTATTTTAATAGATCACTTGGAATATTTTTTGAGGAAAATAACCTTTATTTGAAAATAAATTTTTAAAACTAAACTTTATAAAATATTCTGGAGATAATTTTCTTTCAATATAAACATTAAAAAAATTTAAAGGAAGCTTGAAAAATAATTTTAAAAATTTCATGAGGAAAATATCATTTTGAATTTTAGTTTTTTTTAAATATAAAAAATATTAAAAATAATTTTCATTGAAAATAACCTTTAAAAAATATAAAGGAATATTAAAAGTAAAAAATGGACATGATGGTGTGAAATTTCATTCATTCCATACTAATTAAAAAAAATACCCAGATAATATTTTTAGTAAAATCCAAACGGGCATAGTTTGGAAGGTGATATAAATTTTCTATTTAAAACCATTTTTTAAAAGTAAAACATGGTTAAAAATATATTTTAAAAATAATAAGATAATATCAAAACATTTTTAAATTTTTTTTATGAAAAACTAGGTTTGGAATAAAATGGATTTTTGAATGATGAGAGAAATAAATTTGGATTTTATTAAAATATTTTTCTAATTATATTAAGTACAAAAGTGTGAAAAAATGGTAAAAATACTTAAAAACATCATGAATTACTTGATAAGAATAAAATTCATGATAAATATTAAGAGTTATATTATAATTTTTCAATAATGGATACTTAATCAATAATAATCTTGATAAATGATGATATTGTAAAATAAAACCATTATCACTTTGGTTACATTTGAAGCATAAACCCCATGAAATAAAGGTACTCAAATGGATATTTAATACAAAAAAATTCTCAGAGAATCAATATAAAATAAATTAATGGGTAGTATATACACCACATAAAATAAATATACAGTGAATATAGAACATTTCTCACAAAATTAAAAAGTGATATGGTAATCGCTTACAATTTTATTAATCTTTTGAATCATAACACCGAATATAACATGAATTCAAATAAAACTTTGAATATTATAAAATAAGTAGAATAATTATATAACATGTAAAAAGTGGAAGTATATATACCACAAAAAATTAAATTAGTGGTAAATTTTCATACATCAAATATAAATAAAAGAGATACTAGAAATATCTTACCTAAAGTCTCAACTTCCTTCGTCCATGTTTGAACCTCCTCTTCTTCAGGTAAACTCTTTAGTTTTTCACAAAAATCACTCATATGTTAGATTTATTAAAAAAATAAGGATTATAAGACAATATAAGCGATGTTTAGAAGTGATTTGGGTATGTATTGGCCGAACTAAAAGGGTTTGAAGGTGTGAATAAGAGAGAATTGAGGGTGGCCTTTTATTAGTGAGGTGAGAGGCACACTTATAGTTTTCTAAAAAGTAAAAGGTGTACCCATGTTTTAATCATTCTAAAATGCTTTAAAATGGATTACTATAGAGACTTAGATATTATATCATCTAAATATGTCCATAAAATATATTTTAGATAATTTTTAGGTCATTTTAACTATTATATTTTTAATTTAACCCTCACTAAACCGATTTTTACCTTAACTATGATAATTAATTTTTAGTGTTTTCAATAATTATTTTTTTTAAAAATTAATCTGAACTTATTAATAATTTAATTTTTTTATGATTCAAAATATATAATCCTTTTTTCCAAATTTTATTCACAAAAGTGGGAAAAAATAATTTTAAAATAATCCCGTAGCTGCCACAAGAAAGCGAGTCTTCAAAGCGGAAATGTTCAAAAGTGTACAAAGATTTTATATCTAATTTCAATTTAAAATTTATTATGATGAAATAAATTGTATTAATAGATATATAATTTAATTAATTTCACTTTAAAATAAATTTAAAATATAATTTAACTTTATATATAATTTAAATGAAAACTTAGTTTTCAATTAAAATTCAGTATTTTTCACTATTCATCAAAATATTAAAATTTTCAAAAAAATAGAAAAAATACACCCTAATATAATTTTAAAATGTTGACATTTTTTTCGAATAAATTTTATCAAATTTTAAAAATAAACTTAAAAAAAATACCATAGATATGATGAAAAAGTGGGTTTTTTGTGAAGTGTATTTTTTCCAAACATAAGATAATTTTACATTAACTCTAAATATAATAATAATAGTTGTAATAATATCCATTAAAATATATTGTTATATCATATATAAATTTCATTTAAAAACAATTTCTCATTAGTTATTATTTTAATTAATTAAAATGGGGAAACATTATGCACTTTAAAACAATTTAAAAAAAAACCGTTTTTAAACCCAAAAATAAACTAATAATAACATATAAAATAAAGTTGATTCAGAATAATTATATGGATTAAATATAATTAAACATTAACTATGTTAATTTAAAATATAATTGTGCATTTTAATTTCTTAATTTATTTAATGAAATTTTTGTTTTACAAAATTCTGTATTTTTCAGTATTCAGTGATAAATCAACATTTTTCAAAAAATACAAAAATTTCACTATAAGTTAATTTTGATATGAAGATTTAAAAAATAAAGTTAATTTTATCAAATTAATTTTCTAAAATATCTATAAATTAATTATAACATTTCTCATCAACATAAATAAAAATCATTTTAGAAGAAAATATATTTTTAAAGAATATTATTACTTTACTAAAAATATATTTATTATTTACTAAGAATTTGTAAATAAATTTATATTGAGTGGGAAATTTATATAAATATTTCATAAAATTATTAATACTTTTCATACCCTCCTATTTAATGGACATGTTATAATGGTCATATTTAATGTAATATTATTTCATTCTTCGCTAAAGCTCGGTGTCGCGTGTCATGCACTCTATCGAAGAAAAACATTGTTTAATGTATTAAAAGCTAAAATTAGTTTTGTGTATAAAAAATAAATATAAAAATTTAAATTAAATTGAATAAAAATTTCATAAAATCTCATAATTTTATAACATGAGGGGTTATCCCAAGCCCCAAATGGTGTGCAGGTGGTTAACCCAATCCAAAAATGGGTACCTACGTGGTTAGCCCAATCCCAAAATGGGTTCACAATTAGTTATATCAAGGTAAAAATGGTACACATGAGGTTATCCCATGCTTACTTTATAATGTGAAATTAGTTATCCTATACCATTATGTGATGATTGTCTCAATAGTTAAACTCTTTTCCTATCTTATGCTCATATTTTTGCTATATTATTATGATATGAATCATGATTCTATTATGTTAACATATTATTGAATCATGTTTCTACATCCCTTTTACTTATGTCATATGTTTCAAGAATCATGAAAATACTCATAATTTATGATCTATGTTTTGTTGGGTATGATTCATTTATGTTATATCTATGTACCTAGATTATGGTTTTATACCCACACGTGTCACTTATGTTTACTTATGATATTTGAATTATATATCTTATATTTACCCACACTAATCATAAAATATTTCCCATTCTCTTAAGCTTGCATTCCATAGGAAATTTAGAAGATTATAATGTAAGTAATTAATCTAATGATGGATGTTTGGATATGCTTTTCAAAAAATTTGTAGTATTATTGGGAAATAATAACATCTTTTAACTAATATAAAAAGACACTAAACCATTGTGTTCTAGTATTTTCTATGAATTTTTTGATTCATAATGTTTAAATTATGAAAATGATGTAAAATATAACTATGGTATATTCTGGTCGTCCCATTTGGTATCAAATAACATGTGTAATGTTTTTATTTTAGTAGTGGATCCCATAGTATAGGTTTGGGTAATCTCAGTTGGTATCAAAGTGGGGTTTAGATTTTTTGGGTTTAGGTTAAAACATATAAGATAACCCAACATAAAACAATCTGTGATGAACCAAAAGTGATGTAGGATGAACAAAAAATTTCAATTCTGTTATATTTTAAGACACCATAGGATTGATTTCCCATATAATATAATCACATACTTTGATTATTATTTATTAATAATCACGAGTATACCTTTTGTATTTAATAAATGGATGGAATAAGGAGGAATGAAGTTAAAAACATGAATTTTTTATACTACCAAATGAACCAAATATGAGAAAATGGAGTTTTATTGATGTTCAAATTATAGATACCATATTGGAAAGAAGATTAAAATTCCTATATTTGAAAAATATGGGTAAAAGTACCTAGATGAAAATCTCAAAGTAGCTAGAAGATATTTTATGACTGTTAAAGAAGGGTATAAAAATATTGATTATAATGGAATATTTTAGTTAAAACTATAGAGGAAAATAAAATTATTCCTATGGTATGAATAATAATTCAATGTTTTAAATGTGTTGAATTTAAGAAATATGAAAACCACTGCACCAAAATAATCATTAATTATGATAATAAATGTTAAAACCTTTTTAGCCAAGGGATAAAGGAAATCTACTAAAATAAAAACTACTAATGTGGATTAAGAAAATAATGTGGTCTATGGTACAATCAATGTCCCCTCAGGAATTATAATTGTGTTTTTCTATTTTGGTTCTACCTACTTCTTCTTATCTGGAACGTTTTTTTATGATAATCAAATTACAATATTAAAAACTAGATTTTAAATTATTTATGAAAACTTGAAGTGGTAGAATGATCGTATCTCATGTCTATAACTCTTTTCCAATCATTTTTTTGTAATATGATTATTATAAATCTTATTATACTTTATTTAGTCGAATTTTATGTGATTTTGGGAATTGATTTTATCTATATACATAGAGGTCATATTAATTTACAAGATAAGTATGTCAATTTTCATATTCTAAATAAAACCCTGATTACTTATTGGTACAAGGATGAATATGTACTTCTGATGGAAATTACATTCTTTATATGGGTTTTAATACCCAATCACATTGAATATTCAGATCAAATTTTTAGATAGATATTCAATTTTGGGTATATGATAACTATAACAAAACATATGAATTTATTAGTTAGAACTAACATAGTGAGGTATCATTATAGATCATACCTTGAGTCATTACAATCATATGGATACCATTATCTATTTTCATTAGTGAGTGATAATTAAAATTGTGAGGAAATTTTTTTATGGGTGGAGATTGAAACACCTGAGGTTTTATGACTCTTTTTCATTCCTTAAACTATATTTCTATGAATTTTAAATATGTTTTTTATTCTTTTGAAATAAATAAACTAGAGTAGGAAATAAGTTCTATAAGAAATTAATCAAACTAAAAACATTTTATTTGTTTATAATGGATCAGTTTAATAAATTTATATAAAACTATGTATTACATACTATATATTTTTTGATTCCATGGATGATTAGACCTAATAAAAGTGAATAAATTAAAATAGGATAATAAATAGAAAAAATATCATTACAACTAGGAAATCCCATGGATAATCTTCACTCTTTAGAATCAATATTATAGAATTAAAACTACAATCGTAGAAAAAAAATCATGAAGGGAGAAAGCATGATGTAAAAGAAAAAAAGAATAGGAAAGTAAACTGTGATTTGATAAAAGAGAATGGAAGGAATTTAAATGATGTAATGGGGGTAATAAATCAACTATATAGTCCTTACAAAGGGGTATATAACCATTAGGTATAATACCCATAAACATGTTACTAGTTTGGAATTAATAGTATATAGTTAATATAAATAAAATATATTTATATGTAAAAAATATACATTATAATTATAAATAACTTTCCCACACACAATGAATGATTTTGTAATATAAATAAAGGATATTTATTAATTAATAAAAATAAATTATTATAAATAAATTGTTTTTATAAAATAGAAATTTTAAATAAACTTATTTCTGTAAAATAATTGTTTCAATAAAATTAATTTATAAAAATGAATGATTATTTGCGTAAATAATTAACATCTAATAAATAATTATATAACTTTAATGAATATAATTTTAATAATACATTACAAAATAGAAATGTTTTATTTAAATTATTATTATTATATATTATATGTTTTTATTTAAAAGATAATTTCCCCACATTTTAAATATTTAAATAAATTACTTGTTTATAAATATAAAAAAGGATTAATCAATCATAAAAAGATTATCAATTTGCTATAATTGAAGATAAAACCAATTAATGGTAAAAAATATATTTTTAGAAATTGTTTTTTCAATGTGTAATGTATTTTTATCATAATAAATTAAATTAATCAGTAAATTTTTTTAGTAATATATATTGATCATATATATAAAAAAATAATTTCATATTCATATATAGATTTTTAATTAGAAATAATATGAATAAATTATTTTTTATTATAAATAAATTTTTTTAAAATTTATTTTGTATGCATTATATATTTTTACATCACTTTATCATGATTACTCAACTCTCATAGGACTCATTAGATAATATAAATTCAAACACAAATTTCTAAAACCACCACTCAGTATAATTTTACAGTTGTGTCGTCAACATACTGACCATAAACTAAAATATCTCTACAAGCATCGATACACATCCAATATGACTCACTATTGGATCACATCAACCCTATATCATGCCTAATGATGACGGTCATACTCCACCCACATCATTTGTAAATATTGAATTTAGTTTTCTCTATGGAACCACATCATACTAACATCTACCGTACCCCAGCATTCAAGTGTTATCCCAACCATCCACCAGTTGGACTTTCCATATCAACTAATCTTATGAAAAGAGGGTATTACATATATGATATATAATATGGTACCCAACATAGGAGTATAATTATAATTTCCATGATAATAAAATATTTACAATTTATGTGTCCCACACTCCATCCAGTACCAAACATAATGGATGGATTTAACCCTCCCTCTAATAAAAGAGGGTCAATAAGAAACACCATTGGCCACTTGTTCTTGTATCACTAGGAACACCATCATCAACATTCAAAAAACTTCACCCATAGTGAGGGTTACACCCTCCACCAGTCAATGGTTCTCTCCTCAGTATATAGATTCACTTACACCTACTCAATCACCAAACTGGATGGTTCCCAACACCACACACATGACACTATTCTCGATCCATGATAACCCATATTGAAAACTAGTGTCAAGGAACAAGGTCTGATCAACTATACTATGATGATATAATCCATCACTAACACAATATATCACTATAATGATAAACCTACCATTCCCACCAAAACTCTTGGCCAACATTCCTTTAAATTCCTCACCCAACACAATAGTTCTTGGATCATGTATAATTTCTCATCAATTCACAACTTGTATAGGAACTATGAATAACCAAAAAATATTTTCCCCTATTCATCCTGACTTTTCATTGAGAATTCATATTGACACTCAATCTAATTCTCATGGTGGAGGGAATATCTATGAACCATATCAAAGGTTCTTATCACAATCCATATTAAACTCACCCTAACCCAATAAGTGTACACTCTCATACAACCCTATCACACAATTGGACTCACTCTACCATGAGTCCCACACTATCCAACCCAAGATCACATGCCTAACTCACTAACCATTCTTCTATAATAGGTTAATATCAAATTATAGAAGGTAGTCCTTGATGATTTATTTCCAATGAGATCAAGAAATTTTACTCATTACATGGATAACCACATGATCAATCACCACCCATGAATCATCCAAAAACCAAAAGTGTTTGTATATGTTTTCACTACTCCACTTGAAAGTGAATCTAAAAAATCAATAGGGTTAGGAATCTAACCAATCACACCTTCTGAAATATACCTCAATTCCAAAATCTCTCAAATATTTTACATCTCAGGAACTTAAGGCTTTGATGTGCCTTTCCTTTAACCATTTATGGGTACCCACATAATATTAATATTTGGTTGAGTAGAATGACAATAATAACCTATATTGAAAAACATTATATAGGTTATTTTATACACTTTATGTAATCAAAAACCATCACAATCAAACTCAATGTGTCAATCACCAAGGCATTTAATGCCTTCACTAAACCTTCAATGGTCTAGAACCAAGGCATACAATGAATAAACTGACCCACTTCTTGGTACTATATATCACTTGCATTAAGGGACTGTATATATCCATCTCAAAATATAATCTCACCCTAAGATCCCACTATACTATCATTAGAATAAAAATTGCATGATTTATATTTTAAAATTTACACCAAAATGTTATATAGGAAATATCCATATAATTTTTTATGGACACTTTAAACAAATGAACCTTTTATCTTCGGTGAAATAAATTAAATACAAGCACAAATATGTTATGTAAATATTATATGACAATCGTGAAGCATGTAAAAAAATCCATTTCTAATGGTACAAGTAGTAAAATAGAAAAATAAAAACCTCTAATAAATCTATCACATTTTAATAAACATATTAACTATAATGATGAAAATTAAAAAAAAATCCCATAACCTTGGTAAAAAAGACATACCATCAAAATGATGTTTATGTCACACCAATATTAGGTACCTAAGATGATTAAATAAGTACCTATTCCCTATACACTATATATAAAATAGTAAGACTAAAGAAAAAAATGTTCTGATATCATCTTGTAACACATAGGTTCAAGACCAATCATTAGTGTTCAACCCCATGGTGTCACATATCCTCATGTACACTTCCTAGTATTCTAGAGGCTACTGATTAGTAGAAAGACAATAAATCATAAATTTCAGAGACTATTACCTTAAATTTGAGTTAATAAAATAATATAAATAACCAAAATAATCTATAACAAATATCAAAGTATGCCAAATAATATAAAAATTGATTTAAAAAATATACCATATAGAATCATATAATCATGAAATCCCACTTATTTCCCACTAAGATGATAGAATATAAAAAATAATTTTTTTTATAACTTTATACATTAGCATATAAGAGCCTCATTAACATAGTACCTATGTCCCCATAAATCTTCCCTATCCCAATCCACTGCATATCCTGTGCTCTGACCTATAAAGAAGACATATGGGTTTCATAAACACAAGAGTTACTATGAGAGGTATGAGAAATACATATAAATAGGGTCTAATAAATCTCCGCTAATATATTTTTATATATATATGTATTACTAAAGAAAATACATGAAAAAAATCATGCATGTCGATTCATCATGTACCAACCAGGACACCACAATAACCAACCATACTTGCTTTGACATGTGATGGAATCCACATCATGCCACCACTATATAAAAAAATTCCAAGTCATTATGTGTTAAATATTACACCAAGACATCTAACCCAAATTTCATCAGCTCTATTATGAAATATAGTTGCCTCATGTCACATGTCAGGACCGATATCTAAAGACTCAGGGTAGGGTTTCATAATGTCTCTACCTATAATTCGAGATGGGGGTAGGGTCATGTATCCATAACCTTAACCATCCATTATCAATAAAGTTATATTACCCCTAATGTTCTAAAAACTACCTTATCAGTAATGTTAGGGACCTACATTTTAGGCCTAGACATTCCTTATCCCTCAAGAGATTTCTGCTAATACCTTCTCACTCAAGATAAATCCAAAGTCCATATCTTGGCTAGTTGTTATAACTCAAGGTAAGAACCCATACCATATCTCACATCACATAACAAATTATATCAACCTTCTAACTCAAGGAGGTTTATTAAAAAATCTTCTCACTCAAAATGAGTCTATTATCCTATCTACTACCTTATCACTCAAGGTATAGTTCAATATCATATCATAAAATGGACCAAACATCTCACCCAAGGATATCTATGATAATAATTTATCACTTAATGTAAGTCCATTATCCTAACCAGTACCTTCTCTATTAATGTTGGATCCGATATCACATCCAAACCACTAACTTCTCACTCAAGGTAGGGTTCTAACAACACATTATTACTCAAGGAAGGACCTATAGTTGGGATCCTTCATCTACCACACCAATATACATTTATTATTATATGCACATGGTCAATAAATATATACAATAAAGATGTTATCACTTAGATTGTCCCAAAATTAAAGTTTATTATAACATCATTCAAGTCACTTGGAACCAAAACCACCATCTCAAAAATTTTTCACCATCCAACTAGACACACTGGATATTATGGTACCTTGACTGAACATGAACAATATTCCAATTCTCACGTCATTCTCATATTTCCCAACAGGGTTCCCACTAGGGTATTTTAGATCTATCATAGTCTTTTATAATTGGAACCAAGCCATATCCAACATCATATCTAGCACTTTGGGTGTTTTTATAGACCATGGGCTTTATGTAACCCTAGAATCAATGCCCAAAAAACACTCTCTTCTAATTAACAAATCAAACCCTAGTTCAATTACCCACAAACCATCCCATTTATACTCCTTATAAGACCCTTAGATTCCATAGTCTTGGTTTTCAAAAAATTCCCAAGACCCTGACTGGGTCTCATATCTCATATCCCATAGTATATTTTTCAACAAATCACTTATAGGGAACCCCTCTTCATAAACCATGTATTATTCTCGATGACTTAACCCGCTCACATTACACACTAAATCTCTATCCACCCTATGGAGGGAGAAACTTACCAAGGATGATATTTATGGACATATCACATAATATCTTTGAATAATCATATTAATACTACCCTACAAACTCTAGAAAATCCACATCTCATTTCACATTCTGATATTTAGGTCTCTGTTCAACTTGATCATCACCTTTACCCCATATTGTCATAGTCTTCAGAAGATTCCAATTAGCACATGTTCAAAGGAGTAATTACTCTAACTCAATGAGGTTAAAATCCACATTATATCTTTACTTATGGTTCTCTTAGTCCCTAACCCTTTACTTGGTCCCGTGAAAACATGCATGCATGCACAACCATGTAGAAACCTAAAATTGAATTTGAATTAAAGGGAACATCTACATAAACCATGGAGTTACCATCCTTTTGAGGCCCCACTAATCATTTTAAAAGTAATTTCATGCCAAATTTGGTTATTATCACGAGGATTTAAAATAACACTATGTTTGATAGCATATTCAACTTGCAACAATGAACTTAAACAAATAAAAAAAATACTATTATTATTTAAATATTTCTATTACAACCAAGTAGTTAAGTTGGAGGGTATGAATAATATTAATGAAATTATTAAATATATAAGAAATATTAAACTCAATTAATTTTTTTTGATTATTTATTATGTAATAATCAGTCAAATTTTAGTAAAGTCATTTTATTCTTCAAAAATATTTTTTATTATTTTTTGTGGAAAAATATTTTAATTATTTTTTCCATGTATATAAATTCTATTTTATGAAAAGGACAGAATTTATTAAATCACCAAACCAAAATTATATTCGGGTGTAATTTTAGGATTATTCTGAAAAGTTCTATTTTTTGTGAATAGTGAAACATACTGATTTTTGTAAATTTTTCATTTATTTTCATTATAAATTTATATTATGATTTTAATTTTATATAAAATTATGATAATACTCATTTAGTTACAAATAATATAATTAATAACATAGTTATTAAATTTAATCTTGGTTTTTGGTATAAGTTTCTTTTTGGTCTTAAAAAAACTTCTTTTTTTTTTCTTCTAAAAACCGTTTTTTATTTCATATTAAAAATATATATGAAAAGTAATTTAATTCACATATAGGAATAAAATATTATTAAATTGATATCATTTTTGGATTCATAAATTCATATTTATCCTATTTTTATTTGATATTTTTTTTGAAGATGATAAAATTTTACTGAATATTGAAAAAATGAAGTTTTTATGAAATACAACATCTTTTATAATATTTAAAAGACATAAATATGATATAAAAATTTATTAAACTTTTGGAAAGAATAATTTATTAAACTATAATATAAATATCATATAAAAATAATTCAAAACATATATATTTGAATTTATTTCATGATAAATATGAAAATTATTTTTAGTTCCAATGAAGTGCTTGCACAACACTAAAAAAGTCAAATTTGGTTTCCTCAAGATAATATTGAGAAGGTAGAAGTATTTTATCAAATTGGTTAATAAATATTAAATATTATGTATTATTTTAATGTATATATTATAGTTTTTTATTTTTATAACAAGCGACGTATCCAATTTCTTTTACAATGCTTATACAAGCCTAGAAAAGTCAAAATAAAATATTAAGTAAGTTTTCATGACATAGATATGGGGAAATATTAATATTTGATGAATATAAAAAATTATATTGAAATTAATTAAATTATTTTTATTATTTAAATTTGTTTACAAATTTTAGTGATGAAATTATTAACTTAAATGATTACACAACACCAATATAATGCTTATGAAACCAGTTGAAAAATCTAGAAAATTATATTAAAAACTCTATAAGTAATATTTTTTTGTGTGATTTAATGTTTCTTAAAAAAATTAAAGATATATAGACAACATATTATAGACAATTTATATTTTTATTTTTGAATAAAAAATTTTCAGGTAGTTTTAGAAGTCAAATTATGTGAATAGTTCTTAAAATGACATTAATATTATTTTAAGTTTAAATATATTTTATTAAAGTGTTTAGAAATAATAAAAAGATTACCGAAGAAAAATTATAAAGATATTTTTTTTAAATTTCATCACTTGTCTATTTATGATCCAAATTTTAACTTATAATTAACATTATAAGGCTTTATTATTAAAAAATTTACCATGGTTAAGGTTAAAATTGGTTAACCAAGGTGTTAAACTGAATAATATAGTTAAAAATGACATCTAAACCTAAGTAGGAATGTTAGTGTGACCAATCATCAAAAGAAGGATGTGGGGATGAATTGTAGTGGAAAGCACTTGGTTCATGATCCTAATTCTTAAATGATGAAATAGATCCAAACTCATTCCTGTAGTGATATAAAGCTAGCATTCTTTGGTCTACATGAGGACAGGGAGTCTTTGAGGGCCAATCTCTCTGCTGGTCTTGAAGCTGATCAGTTAGCTCCTATCAAAACTGTCAAGAACCACATCCTAAAGGGTTTATTTTCAGAAATATCCACATATTATGCTCAAATGGTCCAAGGAATAAGTAGAAAAGTTAAAGAGATGTTTCATCACAACGTAAGGGATGGGGAGGCTCATACATCCTCCATGAAGACTCTATTGCGGAGTGATAGTGTGCTAGTGGAAAGCAAGGAAGAAGAGACTAATATTGGTGCCACGTAGAAGGTGATCTCAGAATTTGATGTTAATAACATGTTCCAGATGTTTGGAGATCAAATCTCAGGATGTATTGGTGCATAAGGATGGGAATCCATTAAGTAAAAATGGAACAAGAAGGCCTCTCCTTTGAAGGGGAAAAAGTGGCTCCTGAGATTTTGGTATGTGAAATTGAAAAACATATGAGAGAAACTGATTCAGACTCCTAATATTATTTGGAGTGGGATCATGATTAGAACATAATGATGTATGTTGTTAGTGGATCGAGGAACAAAAAGAAAGTTAATTTTCCTGGAAACATTCCGGAAAATAAAATGAACAAAAAGAAGTGAAAAGATTACTCCAACCATTCAAAACCTATGGTCAGAAAATCTACTAGAAAATTAAAGATAGCAGAGGCAGAGGCTAGATATACCTAGTGGAGATTTATAAATCTTTAAGGGGTTCACAACACCTCCCAGTAATGAGAATGTAGGTCTGGTGATTCTCCTTAACTCTAAGGAATAGATGATAGATAAAGATTTAAATATAAATGTATAAAAGGTGGATGTTGATTGAATATATGAGATATCAATACAATTTTTTCTCAATTTAGAGAAATATGAGTGAATCAACAAACATTATTGAATACTTTCACGCAGAATCAATGAGGGGAAAATCAATGTAGATGAATATATATAGACTTGGGACATGATGGTCAACCATTTTGAAGATATTATCAAGAGAAATTCAAATATTTTGGTAACCTCACTACAAAGGGGCTTATATAGAGTGAGTAATTATAATAGTTTTGTTTTTGTTTATGATGATTTTTTGAGTTCCTTCTATGTCTATCACACTTAGTTCTGACCTGTTCAATTTCCAACTTTTCCCTTAAAAGTGCTATGGTAATAAATTTTTTAACTTTGGATGGATGACTTCTAAACATGTATGAATTTTATTTCATGATTATATTAACACATTATATTACTTATATTATAATACATGTAATTATGGAACCATTTTATATGAGGTAGACATAAATTATATTATCATATTTCATATATATCAAAAAATGACATTAATTATACTTTATAATAAAAAATATTTTATTAAATGATTTAAAATTACTAAAAATAATTTCATCAGAAAATTATATTATATATGGATAAAAATATTAACCATGTTCAATTTATAGGTTATTTTTACTTTTAAAGTATCTTTTGTAACCCCAAATGTGTAAAAAATATTAATATCATAGTAATTGTCAAAAGTGTCAATCGAGGGTTCAATAAAAAAGATATTGGTAAAAACATGAAATAAAATTTTAAAAAATATATTTTATTATATTATTTGACTCATAATAATATTATAATATAATTATATCTATCAAGATAAATTTTTCTATGAACATTAACTTATATTAATTAAATACTTTTTGTGATTCCCAATGTGCCCCTCCCCTCAATTATAAAAGGGAACCTCATATCCTCATCTATACATACTTTAATAGACATTTATTTTGGATAATACATGTAAAAATACATTCCTAACATCCCTAAACACTTTCTAGAGGAGTTATTTTCGAAATAATACCATCCTCAGAAGACTTGTTGTGAAAAGTAACAGACGTTGTTCAAAGAAGAGGTGTAAATTTTATTCGAATGTCTTAGATTTATTTATTACTATACCTCCTTAAAATATTATTAAAAGGTGATGATATAATAATAATATTATCTTAAATTTAGATAGATGTATTTAAGTTAATATAATAACATATATCCATCTCCTCTTCTAGCAAGTGGGAATAAAACTGTCATTCGTGTGTATGGAAAACTACTACCTCGTGAACCGATATAATTCATTTTCCATCACTGCATATCCGGACTAGTTATAATGATGGATTTAATATATATATATATATATTAATGACATAATTATAATCATTTAAATATAATATATCAACTATTTTCTTACCTTTACATCCATTGAAAAATGATACAATCGTTAATGCGTACGTGTTCATTACCACCACCACAAAGTGATGTGATTATTTTTTCATATCTACATGAAATGATTGAAATATATAAATTTATTTAAAAAATTATATTATATTTATGATATAATCATCAGTATATAATGAAATATTAATACTTACTTTCATTCGATGATGTTAGTTGAAAAATAGAAATGTTACTCATGTGTATATATAACCTACTATCACCATGACTGTAACATAGTTCATTTTTAATAATAATATTTCATAGTTGGTTTGGAATAACAATTATTTTAAAATAGTTATAATTAATTAATTTTATTAATATATATATGATGGAATAATTACCCCTTTTACCACACTTATCATATTGAAGCCGTTTTGAAATCACTATTGGAAAATGGACCTATACCCATGGTTTTGGAAAAAACCATGGGTATATGTCACCCTATCCTCACAGTTTTGGGAAACCCATTGGTATAGGCATATTTTGATAATCTATGACCATGGTTTCCCCGAACCATGGGAATAGGCTACCGTATACCCATAGTTTTCTTCAAACCGTGGGTATTGGGTATCAAAAAATGGCTATACCCACGGTTTGTCCAAAAACGTGGGGATATGGTGGCCAATACCCAAGTTTTTTCCCAAAACTGTTGGTATATTCATCAGATAAGAAAACATATACCCATGTTTTTGATAAATCGTGGGTATAGGTTTCCCTCGTGTGCGTGGGAAATTTATTTTTTCCTTGAGAACAAAAAAAAATTGGCAGGAGTTCTATACCCATAGTTTATTCCTCTACAACCATGGTTTAAATAAATATATTTAATAATATATATATATACACATACATATATGTGGTGATGGGGTAGTGGTAAGGCCGCTCGGGAACTAAGAAGTGGTCACGAGATCGAATCCCATGGGCTTCTATTTTGTAAAATATGCTATACCCATGGTTTCCAAACAGTGGGTATAGAGTTATGACACGGTGGAAAAACCTATACCCATGGTTTTTCCTAACCATGGGTATAGGTCAGGGACCTATACCGATGCCACCAACAGCCACAGTTCCACAAATCATGGGTATAGCCTATACGCACTCTTTTTGGGTCTATACCCACGGTTTTGAACCGTGGGTATTGGATCATTTTCCACTAGTGAATTATGAACTAAACATCCTCAAAATACCCATTATGAAATTAAATAATTAAGTAATTAAACATGTTATTAAAATAATATATATAAATGGATTAATTATATGGTATTAAACCTTTTTAATTTTATTAATAAGTCCTATAATTTATATAATCTTATTATATATGAGTTAAAGGACATACATGCAAAGTCTTGACTCGACGTAAGGAATTTCATCAAAATTTCCCTTTATTGAGGCATATTTTAATATTATACACCCAATTTATTTTATATGGTGTATATAATTTCATTTTTTACATGTTATTTAAATTATCATTCATAATTAATGTTATTTTAAATTGAAATTCAAATTATTTCATCAAAGGGGATTTGAAATGAAAGTTTCAAAGTGGCAAGGAATGTCATAACTGAATTTCTTTTTTTTGGGTTATAAATCTTCTTCATTGACTTTGTTATTCCATTAATATGTATGAATTTTTCCATAAATTATTTAATCCTTTTTAAAATTATTTTTTGGATTTAATTTTTTACACATAATCACTGTATTTATTAATTCTTAATTCAATTATATGATCTCTATAACGGTTATTGATCTCAAATTTTATTACTTTGGGATATACATTTATGTTATACACCAAAATAAATTTTCGAGGTATATATTATTTAAATTTTAAATTTTATTTCATTAATATACTTATGTTAATGATATTTGAAGTTTCATATGAATTTATTCTTTTATGGGGATTACAATTCAAAAGTTACCAAAGTGGTAAGGTTTTTATGTTTCAATAGCATTTTAACTAGGATTGTTTTTTTATTTGAATTTACTTTATTGAAGTTATATGATCCCTATTTAATAATTCAATTTAATTTTTATTCCCTTATTTAAATATCTATAAATTTTTTATTTTCAAGTACCATTTTTATCTCTTTGTCACTGAAGAAAGTTAAGAAAATGTTTTTAATAAAAGATTACCTTATTTCTGTTCTTTTGGCTATAAAACAATTTTCTTCCATATCCTTGTTTTCTAATATGATTCAAAGAATGTTTTTGAATATTATTAATTAATTGTTTAAATTCATTTCTAAATATGTTTTATTTTATAAAAAATATTTAAAAAATATCAATCATTTCCTTTTTTGAACAAATTTTTTCTTACTAAATTTGTCAACAAAATCATCATTTTAACAATTACGACCTGAATAAAATTTCTACCATCATGAATTCTAAATACTTTGAATATTACTGTATAATTTTCCATGGTTCCTTTCAAAGGATTTTTTTCCTATTATTCTATAAATTTTTAGTTTTTAAAAGTGATTTTAAAAGTTGAAATGGTAATTTACTCATAAATGTTTTTAAGGATATTTTTATGGAATTTATATTCATCAATGATACGAAACCTTTATTTTACATAGTGTTCAGATGGTATATAATGTAATGAAACCATCCATATTCTTTTTCAAGATAGGTTATGATTGTTTTAAAGTGATTTTCATAAAATCCATTTATTTTACAAAGGTAAATCAAGTTATAAAGGAACACAATCTATTACTAAAAGATTGATGATGTTAAAAAAGTATTTCATGTTTTCTACTCATGTGAGATACTAATAAGTTATTGATAATGACTGGTAAACCCAATATATCTCATGATGATCAGTAATGTTGATTCAACCTATATAATGGTTGAGGCTGATATGACATATATGACGGATGAGTCTGATAATGCTTATAGTTGGGAGAATATGATATATCTCTTCAATGCATTGGGTAATGTTCCATGTATTTAAAGGAAATAAGGAGGGATTTAAATGAAGATATTTTTTTAATATAGATTTAACTAGATCTAGTTATTTCTAACATGAGTCAACATGAGTTATGAAGATACTTTTCCAATATACCAACATGTTTTATCTATGATTTCTATGAATTTTTAATGGTTCCTTTAATAAATATTGACATCACATGGCTCATTATTATTAATTCTTATGACTCTTTCCTTTGTTAAAGTTTTATTGCACATCTCATGTTCAATGATCTAAGTTTTGATGGCTGTAAATTATCTTATGTTATGATCATATAATTTGATTATGTCATCATACCCTTATACAGATATTATGATCATCATGGTCATTCAATAGTTAATTATCATGTTTAACTTTACTGAACTTTGGAGCTCACCCTTCTTAAGTTTATTTTTTCCAAGTTATAAAGAATTTTATTCAATGTTTTTTTTTCTCGAAATGATTTTTACATGATGATTTTTTTGGGAGATTATATAGATTTTTAGAAACTAGTTTATTATGTATCCATGTTATTATATAATAATTTTTCATAATTCACTAAAATTTGAAACATGAAATATCCCTGTGTGTGTAAGTAATATAAAAATTTATATTGATTTATTTATGTTTTGGATGGTTTACATTTGTTAGAATTTATTTGTTTTAAATCCAGATATATAAGATGAAATTTTAGCACAAGATCTAATAGTGTAGTTCCGGGGCTGTTATAGTTGGTATCAGAGTAGGGTTTCATCAACTTTTGATATTAGGATGCTTTCAGGTGATTTTATCTTAATAATTATGGATAACACAATGGTTTTATAATTTTACATTTTTTAATATGTTTAATGTATTGTACATCATTTTTGATGTTTTATGTGATTGGATTTTAAGGTTATTATTGATTTTTGGGGAGACATTTTATTATTTTGTAGTATATTTACCCATTATGTTTAATATGAAGGATTATTTTGGAATAATTATATTATATTTTTGTGGATATATACTGATATGTATGACATAACCTTTATGGTTAATACTTTATTTAATGTTGATATTATTGAAGTAATTTGGGATTTGAGACTATTTATTTATGTAATTATCTATGTTAAATATTTTTTGTTATTGTGAAATTTTTTTAGTTAAATATCGTATTTTTTTATATGGATGTTTATACATTTTTTATATTATCTTATATTGTGTTAACCATTTATATTTTGGTTAAAATTTAAAGATATGAGGGATATATTGTTATCCTTTTGTGGATTATATTATCCGATAAAAGTTTATTTTAGTGAATTAGGCATGAAAAAATTATCTTGAATACACATCGTTTGGAGAGAATAATGAGAATATGGTGGAATTTGACTAAAGGATAAAATTATATTGGAAAAGTAAGTATATTTCATTATGTTCATTGTCTATATGGTAAAGGAATTACTAAAATACATTAAAAATATTCTGAATTAAAAAATTTATCAAACTACATTCACTTTTGAAGAATTTATGGTCTTTTTCACACCTCATTGATTTATGGTTTTGTGGTTGTTGAGTTTTTTCATAACCATTAGTTTTCTTGTGATAATTTTTCTTTATCACTCACCATCATTATTTAGACATTAAAGTTTTCCTCCATGTCCATGCTTACACTTTTCCAAAATGTTATCCTATTTTGAAACCTTATATGGGTTATCCTAGATGACCTTTATATTTACCTTTCTATATTTTGAAGAGAAAGTTTTATTAACCCTTCCAAATATGTGGATAATAAAAATGGTATTTTTAAATATCAAAAACATTATTATCAAAATTAATTCCAAATTATGAGGATGTAATTTATTAAAGGTGGAGAATGTAATATCTTAATATTTTAAAAGAATACTATGTTCTATAGAATATACCACACGCAACACAAAGCATAAACAAAATATGAAATATTATTATTATTTAAATATTATAATTATAATATAGCATTTAAATTAGAGGGTATGAATATGATTAGAAAAATAGTGAATATATAAAAAAATATAATACTGAATGATAATTTATTAATTAATTATTTTGAAATAATCACTCATTTTCTTAAATTCATCATAATCATCAATAATATGTTTTTATCAAAAATTATTGTTATTTATTTTTGTGAGAAAATATTATAATTTATTTTTGAAAATTTTAGAAATTTTATTTAATAAAAGTATAACATATTATAAAATACCCTTCCAAAATTAGAATTGTGTGAAATATTGGTATTTGTGTGAAAATATTTATTTTTCAGTGAATAGTGAAAATACCAATTTTTGTAAAATTGGTATTTATTTTCAATAAAAGAACTATTATGATTTAAATTTGACATAAAATTAAGAAAAAAGTAATTTAGTTTTAAATAATCTAATTATTTATATAGTAATCTAGTTTATACTTGTTTTCCGGTAGAAGTTCATTTTTGGGTTTAAAAAAACATTTATCTAAAAACTTTTTTCCATTGAATAATAATACTTTATATTAAGAGTGACATTTTTCAATTATAAGATTTTTTTTAAATTTAAATAATTATTTGATTTATATATTTAAATTTAACATAGTATAAATTTTTTAGATTTTTCTAAAGAAGTTATATTTTTTGTTGAATAGTAAAAATATACTTTTTCTATGAAATAAAATATCTTTTTTGACATCTTGAAGAAATAGATATGATATAAAAAATTATTAAACTTATGTAATGAATTATCATAAAAATATAATATAAAAGTAATTCAAAACATATGAATTCTAATTTATTTTATGATAAATATTAAAATTATTTTCAGTGACGATGCAATGCTTACGCAACACCGGAAAAGTAAAATTTGGTGTCCTAAAGATAATATTTTAGAAGGAAGAAGTATTTTATCGAAACTTTTAATAAATAAGAATTATTATTGATGATTTTTATGGATATATTATAATTTTAGGGTCATATAGTAACTGACTTATCTAAATTCTTATGCAATTATTGCGCAAGGCTTGAAAAGTGAAAATAAGATATAAAATAATTTATCATGACATAGATGTGAGTAAAAATACATATTTGAAGTTACATTGGATTGATTTATGAGATCACTTAGAGGGGGAGGGGGTGAACCAATGATCAATTTTTGTTTTATAATAAATTTTCTTAACTTCATATGGTAACTTTCTTGATCTTTAAAATCTTGATAATGTGATGATATACTGAAATATAAATATCAACTTCACCTTTTGTATGAAAAAATAAAGAGAGATCATCACATGATATTTATAGGATTGGAAAAAAGTACTAATCCTTTACATATTGGTTATCCCTACCAAAATGAATTCTTTTAAAAATCAATTGAGGATTAAAAAGGTATAGATGAAAACTAGTTATACCCCCCAGTACTCGTCCTTCAGTTTACCCTGGTTCTACCCCCAATAATTAGCTCTTTTACCATAGTTGGTTATACCCCCCAACTATCCTAACTATATCTACTAAATCCACAACTGGTTATATCCCCAATCTAATAAGTTTTTTTATGAAACTGGTTATACCCCTAACTACAAGCTTCTTTTCCTTCTTCTTTTGTAATCCACTATAAAATGATATTCTCTTCCTCTAAAAGAAAGCTAGAACAACTTCACCCATAAAAAATATTCAATATTTTTTTAAAGACAATATTAATATTAAATTAGTCTTGAAACTTCATCCTGATCTTTGTTAGACATGGATATTATCAATATGATTTGTTCCTAAATTTTTTAGGAAAAATTTCTTCAAAAATGTTTGTGTTTTCATCCTCCATCTGGAAACCCTCTATCTTATGGGTTCATCTAATTTTCCTCTATCTAAAACACATAACTATAATTTAGTTAACCTTATTTCATTTAGATAAATTCCTTTTGATGAATTAATATGGTGTGTCTCTCTCATATGAATAAATAATGACAATATACACCTCTTGTTTCAATTTAAAAGAAACTCAATCACCCTCTCTCCTCAACTTCTTCTCGTTTTAATTTCATTTGGTAACTCAAATTTAACCTAAAGGTAAAATTTATTTATAAATATATATAGTCATAAAGAAATCATAGTTTCATCTTTTCATACAAGTGAATATTGTTTTTTTAAATTATAATTTGACACATTTATATAGGTTTTCCAAAAAATAAAATTATTAGAAACTAATTTCACTTTCCCGCTCATAAAAATTCCAAAACTAAATATATCACTTATTTGATTTTTTTTGGAATTTATCTAAAATATTTTGGAACATTGTTAATTACTGTTTATGTTTCTTGAAATATTCCCCTTTCTTCAAACATCCTTAAACTTTTTGTTAAGAAAAATTTTCAAAATTCCTTTACCTCACCAAGATATCAAACATTGAATGACCAACTTAAGCATTGACATATTTAAAAATATTAAAAAAATATTTGTAAGGATTCATATAATATCTATTCATAATGTGTCTATCCATTTCCTTTATTATATTACTCTATCCATTGGCATACCTTCACTATTATCAATCACTTGGACCTTCATCTAGTTTTCCTTTGTTATTAAACCTTCATACAATGTGCTCAATAATTCTTCATCTGGTGAATATTCAAATGAAACTTATATCCTAGGAAAGTTTATTTGATCCCACTAAATGTTTCTCTCCAACACCATATACCATTATCTAATTGGATCACCTTTTCATATATCTATTTGGATGGACTATTAAATATCTATTTTTGGGATCATTCAAGTGTTTGTTAATTTTTGGCATCAGTTTATTACTTTTAAATATTGAACTTCTTTTATCCTCTATAACAAGATCTTTGTTAGTTGAACATTATAAATAATTTTTTTTAGTATTCTCATCTTCCTCTATTAAATGTACTTGAGACATTGTAATTTCATAACATTATCTCAACTTCTAAATACTTTTTTACATACAACATATTTATCTCGAATGTTGGATTTAAATATGGAATTATCCCACATTGTATTTATTTTTCCACTTTATATGAATTTCTTATAATTCAGATCCTTATAAACAAACAATCTATCAAATTATAATTTCTAGTGAAATTTTACATCTGATTCAAATTATCAAACTTTGTATGAATATTTTTTCTTGTTTCATAGCACTCCAAATATCTTCATAAACCAACTTATCACATGTTGTACAAACTTATAAATTTTCATCAAGTTTATTTATCCTATTTACATCTTATGGCCTTTTGGAATCATATTAAAAATATTTATCTGATCAATTTTTTCTGATTGTGTTTTTCAAATCATGAACAATTTTTTCTTCAGATGACTTTATATGTTATATTAAACTGGGGAAACCTTCTTACAAAATTTTCATCCAAAAATATTAAAATCTTATTTTTTGATTCATCTTGGACTTTCCTCACCTTGTAAAAATGCGTAAATGATTTTAGGATCATGAAATACATCATGATGTTAGTAACTTTAATGAATAATATAGCATCACCTTATTTTTTTTGAAGGATTATCTTATATTATTTCATAAATAATGTTCCTACCACTTACTTAGGGAACTTTACCTTTTAAAAAACTTCTCCATCTTTTTCAAGTGACTTTTACTCCAAGAAAAATGATATATTAAAAAAAATTCAACCAAAACACACTTGGTCCTATGAATCTATCCTTTATGTTTTTTTTTCAACACCCTCAAAAAATTAAAATCATCATCATCATCAATTTCTATACTCAACTACTTATTACCTTGCAATTTTTTAATATTCTTTCTCCCCTTATATCATTACTCCCCTTTATTGAAAAATAAAATGAAAATGGGTAACATAAGGATCATCTCAACTCATCTTAGTTCACCTTATATTCTAAATAAAAATTTTCAAGGAAAATAGTATCACATGAGTTTCTTAATAATGTGTATTTAAATAAAAAAATATAATTATATGTGGGACAACCCAATGTTTAAAAAAAGATTGAATAATAAAGGTGGTAAATGTTTTCCATAAAAACACTTTCGTATAATAATTTACTTAAGTTTCTTTCAAAAAATTTTATCTAGGTAAATATATTTAATTTTGTTAAAATTAATCATGAAATTATCTCAAAAAATATATCAAAATAGTTTTTGTGTATAAAAAAAATTCACTAATTTTTTTTATTAATATTAAAACTTTTTAAAGAAAATTATGATATTTATACCTCAAATTACGTTGTCTCCCCATTAAGAGTATAACTCCATTCCTCAGTATAATGGTAACAATGTATTATGATAGACATCTCAAATTTTCTTTAAAAAATTTGACAACACTCAACCATCTTCCTTACTTATAATCATTCAGTTCTTTATAAGTTATTATAGATACACAAGTATTTTTGGGAATAAGGAGGACCCTCTATATTACTTTGAAGTATAATTTGGACTAAGAATATTCTTTTAGTATTAACTTATTATTATAAATCTTCTTGTATTTTTCAATGAACTTGTTTTATTTATTATATTCAGCCTTCTAAAATTTTATAATATATTTCTTCTCATCTACATAATATTAAGATTATACTTTCAACTTAAATAAAATTTTGTAACATAATTTTTACATTTAGTTTGTGATATCATTCTCATGATTTCTTCTTGGACTGGTAGGATAGTCATACAATATTTTATATTAGGCCCTTACTGTTAAAATCTATTTTAATTTTTATGAATTTTCAAATTTCTATATATTGATTAACTTTTATAAAAAATTTATTATCTTGAGAGACACATTTCTTCCCTTTTCATTTAGTATATTTTTTTTACCTCTGTTAACTTTATATCAATGGCCATTTTATCTAGAAAAATAACCATGTAATATATATTTTTATGCTCAATATTCTTTAGATCCATTACTTTCTCAACATTCTTAATCTACTCAAATTTCATAAATTTATCAGCTTTTATAATTTTTTAATTTTTATTTGTTGAAGCTATAATATTATTCACCTTTTAAACATTATTTTTTTGATCCAAATGATTTTATGAAATTTTTTTCTTAAATGGTCATCATATATCCCCTTGATTCATATATATTTTATGGAAAGGTTATGTTGTACCAACAAGGGTATGATTTTCACCTGAAAATTCCAAAAAACCTACAGTGACCTTTAAATCTTGATCTTTCAGATTAGTAATTATATTAATAGGATATTTGTTATTGTTTTATTTTCATTTACCAAGGGAAACTTTGCTCAGGGAGATATTTTGAAGTGTCACCTTTAATTGAAATTGGTTTAGTGAAGTAGCCTATCATCTCTCTTATACCAATTTGTGTTATAATAAATATTTATTGTGTTTTTAACTACTATTATTTATTTTTAAATAAAATTTATTTAAGAAAATTTAAAATATTATTGAGTTCTTATATCGTCAAATTGTTTTTCTTACTTTCTTAAAAAAGAGTAGTTTTTACAATGTTGAGATTCTCATACCCATCTTATTTATCTTTTTAAAATTTCAACTTCCTTTCCATCTCACCAACTTTAATTTTTGGAGATCTAATCATATTCAGGTTTATTTACTCCTTTTCTATTCACTCACTATTCATAAAAGTTATTTCCTTATATTATTTCTTAAAATTATTTCCTTATTGATTTGAATATTTTCCTCAAGTGGTGATTCAAATTTTTTTATTAGATTACACTTATTTTATGTTCTCTATTCACTATCATAATCATATATTAATGAATAAAATCCTTTTCTAACTCAAGTAAATAAAGTGACATGATGATTAGATTCATTTCTGGATGAAGAGTCATCCTGCTCTCTTCTTCTAAAAAAACTTTTATTCTTATAATAAGAATAATTTTTCTTATTTTATTATACTTTTATTTTTGATACTTCTTATCTTATTTATCCAAATTAGATTTTTTATATATTTTCATATGATAAAATTTCTTCAAAAGGACTTTATCATTATAATTAAAATATTTAAGGGAATGGTTACCATTGAATCTCCAATTTCCCTGGTTGAATCTTTTTGAATGAAGATCCAAGATTGTGTTGAAATATTATTCTTTTTTAATATACCTTTGAATTACATGGTTGTTCTTCAAATTCTTTACATCTAATATTAACTTTTAATAAATCTTATAAGGCTATTTAATTAACAAAATTTTTCTTGAAAACTATATTTTCTTTGTCTCATATTCTATAAGAATATTCAAAAGAACATCTAAATATAAAACTTCATGTAATTATAAATATTATATTTAAGCATAAAATCTATCTATAAAGTTTCACATAAGTTTTTTTAACAGTATCACAATCTTACAACTTCTCAAAAAAACCTATGATGTTTCTAATGATCTCATTTACTATTTTAAAGTATCCTTCAATAATTTCTTCATTATACATATTAAAAAATTTGAATATTCTTATATAGATTCATAACATAGTTTATTTTACTTTCCCCTTTCCTTAATAAATTATTCTCAACTTATCCCACATTTTCTTAGCCATTATAAGCCCCATAATATTTTTATAAACATTATCTATAAGAGTAATCAACATAGAACTTTGACCATTTATATGAACTTATAAAGTTCTCATATCAGTAGCTATCATAGAAACTTCATCAAGGGGAGTAAATCCCATAGTTTTTGAATAGATAACTTCAAGTGTAATAGATATAAGATAAGGTAACATCATATTATTCCAACTATGATAATTTTTCTATAAATTAATAACACCCCTATTTTCACTAAATTAAAATTTCCCATCCCTAGAGTTTGTATTTAAAAGGATACCTACCCTATAATACCAATTCAATTTTCATTGGATAAATATATGATATCACTAAGAGGGAGAGGGGGTTAATTGCTGATAAATTTTTCTTTTATAATAATTTTTTTAAATTTATATGGAAACCTTATTAACCTATGAATTTTTTTTAAAGTTATGATCCACTCAAATATAAATATAAAACCTAGCTTTTGTATACAAATAATATAAATGGATATCAACACATTATATTTAGAAGATTCAGTACAAAGATTTACTCTATACCATATTGGTTACCCTAACAACATGGATTCTTTTAATAACTTACATTAGGGTTACAAAGGCACAAAAGAAAACTGGTTATACCCCCATTAATCATACTGTAACCAACCCTGGTTCTACACCTAACAATTATATTATCTCCAAAATTTTTTATACGTATAACATTACTAACTGTATCCATTTAAGTCACAAATAGTTATACCTCTTAATCAATACAAATTTTCTATAATAGGTTATACCCCCATCTATAATATTATTTTATGATACGCTCTAGAAAGATATTATCTTTCCCCATTAGAAAGCTGGGTTAACTTCACTTGTGTAAAATCTTAAAAATCTTCAATAACTATCTTAAGAGTCAGTTGGACTTGAAATTTCATCATGAACTTTACTAGGATTGGATATGATAAATCTAAATTTATACAAAATATGTTTTTAAGTCTTCTTTTTAAAAAATGTTCATTTGTTTGGCCTCCATCATGTAACTATTTTTACAATGGTTTAATATAATTTTACTATCTATGAAACTCATATCTACATTTTATTTCACCTTAATATGTTTATATAAACTTCATACATTTAATTTTTAAAATTTCTATATTTCTAATGAAGTAAGTCTAACCCTATGTACTTTCTATCACACCCGATTTTTTCATGTCTTTATTTTGATTCGGTTCATTAGAAATACGGATCATTTTCTTGGATCTTGGGTGAGATTAATGTTGAGTCTTAAATTTTTAGCTATTTATAATCACCAAAATTTTGGTTCCCCATTGCTTTTTGGGAAGTTTTTGGATAAAGGGTTGTTACTTCGTGATTTGGGCTAAATCAGGATCCCATTTACAGATTTAAAAACAAATTTTGTTTTTTGATAAGTCATTTGTTATTCAACATTTTTCACCTGTTAAACTTTCTAATTTTCCTCCCTTGAAATATTCAAACCAAAATATCCTTTTTTACCCCTTAATAATTCATAAGCATGGTGAATTTGAGTAACTTATTTGGGTATTGGGCTAGCCAATGGGCCCATTTCTAGTTTTAAAAAAATAATTTTTTTTCGTTTATATATTATTTATTATTTAATAATTTTTGGTGATTCCACCTCCCACTCGAATCCAATGTCCCTATACTCTCCCCCATTATTTATTTTTTCTCTTTTGAGCTCATTTTCATTGAATATTAAGGTAAAAATTCTTAGGGTTCCTCAAATCGTCCAGATTTGAGAAGGTAAACAGTATCATCCATAAATCATTAATTTCTATCTCTCCCCCAAAATTTGTTTTCCCTAGATCATCCAATCCTAAGGATACCCTCATTTTTTTTCATTCCATTCCCTATCCCATAAGAGTGTGTATCTAAGGGAAGACGTAGAGTTTCTAGTTTCCATGGTGAGATTCCTTCTCCATTTTCCAACATCCTCCTCCTATTTCTATTATATAATTGTTATTTATTCTCCCCTAGTCATTACTAACCTAGGGTTATGTTTTTTCATGATTTTTTATGGGGTTTATATCCATTTAGGGATGTTATTCATAGTTTTAGGGTTTATAAATCCGCTGTGGGTGATTTCAGTTGTGTGTTTCCATTCTGATAAAGATTTGAGGTAGGTTTCCCATTACACATGATATTTTTATTTAATATCCATCAATTTAATGTTGTTTTCATATTACTAATACTATAAAAATTGTAATTTATTCTTTGGATAATTTTTTGGTGTTCAATATAGCTGTTAAAACCTTGTTTTTGGTAAAGTGGTGTAGTTTTGTCAACATGGTGCACACCACATGTTTGTTCAAAGGATTTATTAGATTACACACCTGTTTTGTGTTATTTTTAACATGTTTCAATATCTTTAATAAATTTATGACATTCCATTTATGTTTTATTGCTTTTAGAGGGCTTAAAATGAATTCTTTTGTTAAAAAAAATGCATGCCATGTGTTCTGTAAGTTTCCCAGTTGTCTTTTATGTGTTGAGTGTGGTTTAAAATGATTGATTTGGATTTATAATCATATTTGATGTTAAAAAAGAAATTTTATTTGGATCCCTATGTGTATTACATGCATGTTTTGGTTTTTAGAAAGAAGGTTTATTGGTTTTAAGGTATTTTGACATGTGTTACTAATGGAGGGCCCGTTTGGCACTTATATAGAAAGGGTTGTGTAATAGACAAGAAATTTGAATATTTTGAAGGTTTTTACCAGTGTTTTGAATATTAAAATGGTGTGTTCTCACATCCTTATTGAATGTGGTATTTGTGTCTTTGAAAAATGTCAATTTGGTAAAAATGTTTAAAGTCCTGTTTGGCCTTTCCTAAAAAATTGAATAATGAGTTTTTTACATGTATATACCATGTTGCATCAATTGATATTATTTTATGGTCCATGAAATTATTTTATTAAATGTTTTTAGGGATTTCAAATATGGTTGGATATAATTTTTTGTGTGTTTATCCTTAATAAAGTGTTTTTGAATGAGTTCTATGTGCAAAGCCTCATTACACACTTTGAAATTGTTTTATGAAAATTTTAAGTGGTTTATTGATCTGTAAAAGAGTTTTTGATTTTTGTGTGTTTATGGTTTTGAAATTTAATTTTCACATGGAAAGTTAATTTGATAATATGTGTTACTTGATTGAGCACTAAAGGGAATCCTTGGTATCTAGGTGGGAGGATGTGTACTAGTATGCTAGTGATCTCATGGGGTTTAGCCCCTGTTTCACATAGAAAGTTAGATGATGAAAACACTAACTAAACTATAATGATGAAATTATTGGAAGACCACTATGTTATGGGTATTATCCCTAATAGGCTCGTGTTTATGAAAACAAATATTTATTATGGTTACCTTCACTGAGATACGAGGTACCTGGGGATCACAACTTACTAGTGCATAGGGGTGTTCCTGTGACTTGTGCCCATTGGCTATTTTGTACTCACCATTGGAATATAGAATTCTTAGTTGAGAAATTGATCATAATTTGTGTTTTATTTAAAAGTTTACCATCTTTAAATAATCCTTCTTGAAAACCACTTTCATTTTGAATTTTCAGCTCTTTGAAAATATTTACTAGCATTCTTTTTTATAAAACACGCAAATTTGTGTTTGGTAAATTTTATAGAATAGAACCTCATTTGGAAAAAATATTTTTATATATTGTATTTAAAACATTAAATTTATGTTTCTTTTATTTTAAAGTAAGTTCATTGTAACCTACTAAGTTATACTACTCAAGCCTATAGTATTCTTCTTTTTTTATCCCTTGTGTAGGTTTCAGCTTGAGTTTGATCGCCTTGGGTGATGAGTGATCATTATATTGGAGAGTGACCAGAGGGGTCACATTGGTTGTTAGGTTTGGTCAGTTCAGTTTCTAGTTTATTTTTACTTTTGTTTTCTTGTACAAATAATGTTCAGTTCAATTTTTATGTAAATGTATTTTGAGATGTCCATTTATTTTTGTTGTTTGTTTGATTTTCTATATTTGATAGATATAATTACCTTGTGTTCTCTAATTATTTCATTGGTGCTTTTAGCCATCCCAGGAGTATTGGGAACGCCTCTCAGGACTTGTCACGGGCTGGCCTGGGTGAGCGGTTCAATGTCGACTCGGGATGGTTCGTGACATAATGGTATTAGAGGAGGTCGTCTCTTAGAAAAACTTTCTTTTTAGAGTGCACGTATTATTTGGGGTATGTCAAGGTATATGGAGTATGATATTTGGTAATTTAGGGGTAAGTGTGGGAAGAGTGTCATGAACTCTTTCTTATTCTGATCCAGGGCTTTCCATAGGAAGTCTGGTTTTATTAGTGTCCTTTGTTCTTGTTGATTGTTTTGTGTTGGGATATAAAAAGGAGAGTCTGAATAATGGACTATATGATATTTAAGGGCCTATAAATCCATGTGGGTATGTGGCATAGTCCTAATAAGTCTCTCCATTTTGGTGTTGTGTTTGACTTATGGCTGCCAACCATATGGTCAAGTCACCCACCGATACTAGTTCCCTTTTGTGGGTCTCTTGGACCTTTCTTGAATTCTGATTTTTTTTTGAAAATCATTATGTGAGAATTGTGGAAATGGGATTCAATGGAAGGATTGGATTGTGAAAAGTCAAAAAATGGTTTTTCAAAAATTGAATATTATAGTGGTTTTGGAAGGGTGTGCTTTTGTGAAACAAATTTTGGGGAGGAAGTGGAAATGATTTAATAGGATTGGATTTTACCCAATCTAAACATATGGTATGTTGAAATAAAATGATTTTAAAGTGTGAATAATTTTAAGATGATTCTAAATATTTATTATAAAAGGGGTGTTTTGTGATGTTATAAAGTGTTTGAATCTAATTAATTAGTTTTGTAATTTTTTTTCAGCAGTTGGTGTTTTCCTAGAAAGGGTATTAGTCTAAATGGATATTAGATTATGAAAATATACCTTAATGAATTTTATAAAATGGGAAGAGATTTATTGGAGTATATTGGTTGTTTTTAAAGTTTTTAAAAATGAAAAAGGGGTAGGTTTTTAGGCAAATAATTCTTGATGAAGTGTGGTTTGTTTTGTTAAATATAAAATGAGTTTTTTACATGGTGGTTGGTGTTCCTTTTGAAGGTACATGATTTTTGGAATGATGTTGTTTTTTTTAGCCTTTGGGGTTTTCATGGGTACTCACATGCACGGTTTTATCAATATATTGAAGTATGGACTATATGGAATGGTGGTTGGGTGCTTGGGATGGCATGGAAATGTGCAAGTGAGTGAGACTTGATGAAGCACCATTGGTGAATGTGGAAACCCAAAAAGTTAGTTTGTTTTTAAAAAGTGTTTTGAGATGAAAAATTGTGGCCTTTGTTTATGAACCAATGGTTATGTGGCTAGTTTTTTCTATTTCTTAGAATAGTTTTTTATTTAGTATGCATCCTTGTGATCTGGAAGTCATACTCTTGTTGTGTCTTGAGATGAGATCTTGTTGGTGGCACAGTTTTTGAGCAATTTTTAGTGGGTTAAATATGTATTGGATGTTGTGATGTGGTCATGGATAGTACTCCATTGGAAATATTTACTATTGATCAATCTATATATTAATTTCAAATATTAAATCCACCTCTTCAGAAGATTCCTATTCATATTTTTTTTTGCAATAGAGTATTTTTTGTGATTGATTTAAAGTGATTCAAGGTCATGATAATTGTTTTGGATATAGAAGTTTTGTTCGATAATGTGATGTGTTTCACTGTATTCATTGTACATTATGATCCTTTTTCGGAGTGAGAGAGAATGATGCTATGTATCTATAAGTTCATGTTTATATGAATTTGTGTGGTTGAGCAAGTGGGTTTTGTAGGGGTGTTGTGATTCTTAGCACCTGACTATGGTGCAGTAGATGCTTTAAGCATCAGGGCTCCAGCCATAGGCCTCAGAGCGAAGCTTTTCACGCTCTTAGGAAATAACCAGAGCTATATAGATCTTGACTAGGATCCTACATCCATTATTGTGGTAAGGTAGTTTCTATGTATCTATTGTGGTTACTCATCACTATGAATTTCTTCTTTTCAGAACGAGCGTGGTGGACTTACCCCTCACATATTGTCTATGGTTATGCTTTCTTGGATGCGGGTTTCTGATCAATGTCCCTCTTTGGACTGCCTATGTGAATCAGGTGTGTCCTTGGTGTTACCTGTCTGTATATGGATGGTGTTGAGTGGTTCATATGTTGCTTTTGTGGTTTCAATGGCCCAATGATTGGGTCCCCTTCCTTCCCCACCCTGACGGGTGGGGGCTTTGATCAATGCTGAAAGTGTCGGCCCAATTCTTGTACCCTCTGTTCTGGAGTGGGTGGTTTAAATGTTCATGTTATAACCCTATTAACATGGGTTGGTATGTTGTTATTGGATATTTTTGTTGGAATTCTTCAAGTTATTCCCAATTCTAGTTAATGTTTAATTCTTTCTTGTTCGTTTCTAGTTGGGTTCTAATGGTGGGGAGACCCACCACGGGTCTCGTTGATTTTTCCTCCTAAGAACTTATCCAGTGATAGTTGTTTCTTAATGGTGGGGAGTCCATTATGTACTCCCCTAGAATATTTGGTTTTCTTGAGTTCTCTTTGTCTTGGGTGATTTTTGGGTTCATTGAGAGAAGGACCAACAATCGGGTTCTGGGTTTGGTTGTGGTGGTAATGACTTGATCTTTCAGTTGATTCTCGGGAAGTGGTTGAGAGTGGGAATTTTGGTTTCTGTAAGAGGATTAAGTTCCATTAATGGTTGACGGTGTGCCATAGGATTCATAGGATGGACCATATTGATAAGGAATCCTTAGGTGTTGATCAATCAGCTGAAATGTGTTGTGGCTTTCCAGGGGCGAAAAACTTTAATCGTGGGGAGAATTGTCACACTTGGTTTTTTTCATGTTTTTTTGATCTGTTTTTTTTGGAAATAATAATAATTTTATTAGGTAATAGGTGATATTAATGGTGATTTTTAAAGTTTAATCTATTTCTAAACACCCTAATTTGGGTGCCCCATTTCTTGTTTGGGAGTTTTTGGAGAAAGGGTGGTTACTTCATGATTTGGTCCAAACCATGAGCCCATTTCCAGATTTAAAAACAATTTTTTTTTGAATAAATCCTTTGTTATTAAATATTTATCACCCATTTTACTTCCCAATTTGTCTCTCTTGTCATGTTAAAACGACAATATCCTTTTGGACCCCTTAAGAATTCATAAGCATGGTGAATTTTCAAATTGTTTACTTTATATATTATTCATTTTTTAATAATCTTAGGGGATTCTACATCCCAATTGAAGCCAAAATCCCTATCCACACCCAAATTATCTATTTTTTCTATTTGGAGCTCATTTTCATCGCATATTAGGGCAAAATTTCTCAGGGTTTCTCAAATAGTCCATATTTGAGATGGTAAATCATTTCATCCATAAATAATACATTTCTTAATATTTACCCCCAAAATTTGTTTCCCCTAGTTATTACAGACCTAAGGAGACCCTAAATTGAGTTTCAATCCATTCCCCTTCTCTAAGAGTGTGGATCTAAGGTAAAATGAAGAGTTTTCTAGTTTCCAATGTGAGATTCCTTCTCTTTTGTCCTCCCTCTTCATTCTATTTCCATTACTTTATGGTTATTTATTCTATCCTAGTAATTAATGACCTAATATTATGTTTTTTAATGAGTTTCGATGGTAGTTATATTCATTTATGTACCTTCTTAAGAGTTTTAGGGTTTATAAACTAGCAACAGGTGATTTCGGTGGTATGTTTCCATTTTTCCTAGGATTTGAGGTTGGTTTCCAATTGAAGATGACCTTTTTATTTAAGATCCATATATTTCATGATATTTTAAACTTCCTAATTCTTTTAAAATTGTAATTAATTCTTTGGATAACTTTTTTGGTGGGCCAAGTAGTGGTTAAAACCCTGTTTTTTGTAAAGTGGTGTAGTTTTGTTAAAATGGTGCAGATTGCATGTTTTTTCAAATTATTTCTTAGATTTAGCACCTGGTTTGTGGTATTTTGAACATGTTTAAGTATATTGAATAAATTTATGTCATTAAATTTGTGTTTTATTCCTTTTCTAGTTCTTAAAATGAATTGTTTTGTTTAAAAAAATTCATGCCATGTGTTTGGTATGTTTCCCAGTTGGCTTTTATGTGTTGAGTGTGGTTTAAAATGATTGGTTTAGCTTTATAATTATATTTGAATAAGGAAAATAAATATTATTGGGTTCCTTATGTGGATTACAATAAGTTTTTGGTTTTTATAAATATTGTGTATTGGTTTTAAGGTATTTTGACACGCGTTTCTAATAGAAGGCCCGTTTAGAACTTTTATAAAAAGGGTTGCATAATAGACAAGAAATATAAATATTTTCAAGGTGGTTAAAAATGTTTTGAATATTAAAATAGTGGGTTCTCACATACTTATTAAATATGGTATTTGTGGCTTTTAAATATTTATGTTTGGTAAAAATATTTAAATGTCTGTTTGTCTTTTCTTAAAAAAATGAAGAATGAGTGTTTTGCATATATATACTGTGTTGCATCAATTGGGATTGTTTTATGGTCCATGAAATGATTTTATTAAATGTTTTTAGGGATGATAAATATGGTTGGGTGTGTTTTTTTTGATATTTTATCCTTAAAAGAGTTTTTTGAGAGATTTCTATGTGCAAAGCCTCATTACACTCTTTGAAATTGTTTTATGAAACTTTTAAGTAGTTTATTGATTCATGAAAGAAATGTCAAGCACCTTTATGGGGTTTTTGTGTGATTATAGTTTGGGAATTTAATTTTCATGTGGAATGTGTATTTTATAATATGTGTAACTTGATTGAGCACTAAAGGTAATCCCGGGTATCTAGGTGGGTAGACGTGTACTAGTATGCTAGTGATCTTCTGGGGTTTGACCCCTGTTTTACGTAGCAAGTTTGATAATGAAAACACTAACTAAACTATGATTATGATGTTGTGGGAGGACCACTAGGTTATTAGTTTTCTCCCTAATAGTGGATTTTGTGCACAAGAACATATATTTATTATGGTTACCTTCACCGAGATACGTGGTACCTGGGGCTCACAACTAACTAGTTCCTAGGGGTGTTCCCGTGACTTGTCCTCATAGGCTATTTTGTACTTACCATTGGTATAAGGTGTGGTTAGTTGGTAAATTAAGTAGTGTGTGTGTTTTATTTTAAATTTTACCTTCTTTAAATAATCTCTCTTGAAAACTATTTTCATTTTGATGTTGCACCTTTTTGAAAATTTTTACTAGCATTCTTGTTTATAAAACGTGCAAGTTTTTGTTTGGTAATTTTCATATCATGGATTCTCATTTGGCAAAAATACTTTTATATCTTGAATTTAAACCTTGAAATTTATGTTTCTTTTATTTTAAATGAAGTGAATTGGGAATTGAATATCAGGCTAACCTACTGATTTTTAATACTCACGCCTATAGTATTCTTCTATTTTTATACTCTGTGTAGGTTTTAGCTTGAGTTCGATCACCTTGGGATACGTGTGATCATTGTGTTGGAGAGTGAACAGAGGGGTCACATGGAGTTAGTTTCTTGATAGGTTTGTTCACTTTATTTTTTGTTTTTGTTTTACTTTTAGTTTCTTATACAAATAATATTCAATTCAATTTTTATATAAATCTGTTTTGGTCTGTCTGTTTCTTTCCACTATTTGTTGGATTGTTTATATTTGGGAAAAATTGGTCCCTTGTGTAATATATTTATTCCTTTGGCACTTTTCTCTATCCCAGATGGATCAGGAACGCCTCTCAGGACTTCTCGTGGGCTGGTCTAGGTGATCAGTTCAGGGTCGACTCGGGTGGGTTCGTGACATTTCCTGCTTCAACTGAGTAGTAAGTCAATCAGTATATCTGCTCAAATTCTTATATGTCTGATGGATGTTCATCCGGTAGCTCAACCTGAAACTAAAAGTAAGAATTTTTTTGAATCTTTCCAAGTCATAAAATCTATAGAGTGTCGGTTTTTTATGCATGGAAAATGTTTTTTTTAAATCATACTTTCAACCCTTTATATATGTGCCACCAAAAATAGAAATGGCGGGAAAAAAATTTCACTTTCCTACTCAATGGAATTCCAAAAATGAAAATATTTCTTATTTAAATTTCATTGGAATGATTCTCAAATCTTCTAGATCATTATTTATTACTCGTGAAGTTTCTTAAAAGATTATCCTTTCTTAAAAATTCCTAAATTGTTTTCAAGAAAATTAGAAGATATAATTACCTCAGAAAGATATAAAATAATGAATGCCTAGATTTAGCATAGTCAAATTTATGGAATTTACAAACTATTTGTGAATATCTTTATAATTTCAATATTTTGTGCACCTGTATGTTTCCTTTATTATAAACTCTTTTTCCATTATTAGATCTCGAGAATTATCTATATTTTTGACCTTCATCTAGTGTACCTTTGTTAGAAAACCTTCATATGATGTGCTCGAAAATTATATATTCAGTTGATCATCATATGAAAACTCTATATTATGATAGTTTTTTAAATCCCACAAAAAATTTATCTCAAACTTCATACACCATTTTATACTTGTATCATCTTTTAAATATCTTTATTTGATACTCCTAAAAAATATTTTTCTATTGGATCGTTTATGTGTCTATTTTATGATTGAAAAATTTCATTACTTATCTATCTCAAACTTCATTCTTCCTATGTAACAAAATCATTGTTAGTTGAAATTCAAAAAGGCTATCTACCTGGTATTATTATCTACCACTATCCAGTATACTAGAGTTATTGGAATTTCATAATTTTTTTGAAACTTCTAAAGAATTATATTACATGAAACCAATTATTCTCCGATATTTGATTAAACATATCAATTATCCCCCTTTTTATTTATTTTCAACGTTTATATGTCTTTATAATTATTCCAATACTTCACAATAAAAACTCAGTCAAATCAAGTTTGTTTGATTAGGTTTATCAGTGACTTTATTCATCTGATTCACATCATGAAACTTTTTATGAATAGTCATTACATTTTATTATAGCTTTAACTTTCTTTATAAGACCACTTCTCAAAATTTTTACATACTCAAAATGTTTTTTTATGTATTATCAATGTTTTTATATCTGATCTCCTTGTGTAATATTCTTAAAAAATTCAATCTGATTATGTTTGTTTAATTGGGTGTGTCTGATCATGAAATTTTGGTTTATTTTATAACTTTGTATATATGATGACACTACATAAACATTATTATAAAAAGATCCTCTATAAATTCAATAATCTTATTTGGTGATCCATACTGAACTTTTCTCACCTTGTTTAAATCTGTACAAAATTTTCATGGATCATAAAATACTTCATAATGCTAGGAGATTTGATGAAAAAATATCATCATCTTATTTGGTTAATTAACTTTAATATACTACTCCATAAGGAATGTTCCTGCAACATCCTTAAGAAATATTCTCTTCCCATAAACTTCTACACCTTTCATGATAAAATTTTACTCCAAACACATATTGATATATTGAAAAAATGAAACCAAAAAACCTTTATGCCAAATAATATTAAATGAATATATATTTTTTATTCTAGTAAAATTTTTACAATTTTTAGTGGCGAAATAATTACCATAATTTCTTTATGAGACACCGATGTAGTTATTTTAAAATTAGTTTCAAAATAAAGTATATTATTTTAAAACATTAAAAGTAATATTTTTTGGTTGAGTTAAAGTGTCCCAATAATTTTTAAGAGATATATATATATATAATATTAGATATATTTGAATGGTTTATATTCAAATTTAATTTCGAACATGTTGTTTTCAAAGTCGAATTATGTGAATAGTCCTTAAAAAACATTAATAGTATTTTATGTTAAATATATTTTACTAAATTATTTAAAAATCATAAAAACATTAAAATAAGACATATAAGATTAAAAATGGTCAAATATTTCACCCCTTTTCAATTTATTATCCAATTTTTAGCTTATAATTAAAATTATAACCCTTTAATATTAGAAATATTCATTACCATGGTCAATGTTAAAATTGGTCAACTAAGGAGTTAAACAAAAAATATATGGTTTCAAATGATATATAAACCTTTTAAAATGTTATTTTTTTTATTATATAAAGGATATAAATTTTTTATCTTTTAATACATTAGGTTTTGGATCCATTTTACACATTTTAAACATATATTATATTAAAATATTTCATATATTTCCAAAAATGTCATTAATGGTATTTGATAATAAAAAATATTTCATTAAATTATTTTAAATTTATAAAAATAAAACATTAAATAAATTGAATTTAATATTGTTTAATATATTTAAAATGGAATATTTAAATGTCATTTTTCCATTTTAAACATTATAAACCCCTAAAGAGTAAAAAACATTGAAATCACAGTAATTGTTAAAAGGGTTAACTGGGGAATAAATTTAGAAAAGAAGGGTAAAAGAATCACATAAAATTTTCAAAATTTCATTTTATAAAGGTATTTAAATTCATAATCATCATATATTCATATTATATACATTTTAATCCATTTTTCCAAGAACATTAATTTATATTATGTCAATACTTTAAGTATTTCCATGAGTTCCCCTCTCTTCACTTATAAAAGGGTACCTCATATCCTCTCTTGTACACACTTCAAGATCCATTTATTTCATAAAATAAATACCCAAATAACATTATGAAATACCTTCCCACATTATATATGTATTATTTTAGTATTAATATCATCATTAGTGGCCTTAAGGTGTAAGGAAAAGAAAGTTCTTCAAAGAAGAGGTATAACATTGAAATGAATGTTTTATTTTTATTTCTTCTTTTAACTCCTTGTAATATTATTAAAAGGTGATAAAATAATAAAAAACATATGTTACATATTCTATTATGTTTTTATTTTAATGACATAACCAATATCATCTCCTCTTCTATAAAATGACAAAGGAAATTGTCATTCATGTGTACGGGGGACAACCATCTCACAAATATATGTAATTTGTTTTCCATCACCCATTGCATGAATTTTTATAATTATGAATTAAATTTATATATATGGTATTCATGTAAAAATTATAATTCTTTAAATATAATATAACATCTATTTTATTCCCTTTATTTCTATTGAAAAATGACAACTTCGTCCATGCATACGTACTAATTACCACCTCTACGAAGTGACGTGATTCATTTTTCATAAACACATAAATTGCTGGATATATATATGTGTATTGAAAGAAATGATATTATATTTATGATATAATAATAAAAATAATTTAAGGTTAAAATAACACTTAACTTATTCCCTTCATGTTCATTAAAAAATGGAAACGTTAGTCACGTGTACGTATGACCAACCGTCTCGATGATTATATCATAGTTAATTTTTCATAATCATATTTCATAATTGGTTTTGAATGTATGATTTAAATATAAAAATTATAATTACGGAATTATTATTATTCTAGATAATATTTAATAATGTAACTTTTGACAATGGTCAATATACCAAATCCATTTTGAAAATTTAAACTGAACGTCCTCAAAACACCTGACATAGAGTTAATTGATTAAGTTATTAAATATGTAATTAAAATAAATTAAATAAATGGTTGAATTATAATCTATTAATCTTGGGAAATATTATTACGAAAAAAAATTAAATTATATAAGTTTATTATATAGGATTTAAAAGGCATACATGGAAATTCTAGACTCATAGTAAGAGATTTCATCAAAATTTCCCTTCAATAAGGAATATTTAAATTCTATGCACCTAATTTGTTTTATATTATATATATAATTACCTTTTTAAATTTTATATCACGAATCCTTCATAATTCACAGTATTTTATGGTGGAATTAAAATTATTTCATTTAATATGATTTGACTAGAAAGTTACCATTGGGTAAAGAATTTATTAACTCAATTTATTTTCATTAGGTTATAACTCTCTTACATTGACTTTTTTATTCCATTATTATGTTTTAATTGATATATAAATTTATTTATTATGTATTTACACTTTTTTTTGGATTTAATTTTTTTACACATAAACCCACTGTTGATTAATTCTCAATTCCATGATATGATTTTTGTATCAGTTATTCGTCTCAAATTTTATCTCTTCAGGACATAAGTTTATGTTATGCACCCATATTATTTCATGAGTTCTATTTATTTCCTATTTAAAATTTTATATAATTTAGATTATTATTTTCATGATATTTAAATTTTCATTTTAAGTTATTCTTTTATGAGCCTTACAATTCAAATCGTACCAAAGTGGTAAAAGGTTTATCTTTCAATACCATTTTAATCAAGACTATTTGTAATTGAATATTATTTGAGGAAATTATATTATCCTTATTTGATATTTAAATTTAATTTTTCATCACATATGTATATTATTTTAAATTTTAAGGGATTTGTTTCTCTCTTTGTTACTCAAAATGGTTCAGAATTGTTTTTAAAGAAATGACAAACTTATTTATCAAATTTTGGTTAGAAACGAATTTTTCTCTCATATCCATGTTTTAAAATATGTCTTCAAGAATTTTTTTAATATTATTTAATTATTTTTAATTTATTTAGTAAATATGTTTTATGTTTTAGTTTTTTAAAAAACAATAATCTTTTAGTTTTCTAAACAAGTTAATTTTTATTAAAGGTGTGAACCTAATATTTGTTTTAACAATTATGGTATGAAGTGAATTTTATGCAGCCATGGACAGTCAATGAATTCTTTATTACTTTTCCATTTTACATGGTTTTCTTCAAATAATTTTTCCCCTAATAGTCTATAAATCTTTTAGTTTTTAAATTTATTTTGAAAGTGGAAGGATTATTTTCATAATGAATGTTTTTGATGATAATTTTATTGTATTTATATTCATAAATGACACAAAACATATATTTTTATTATGATATAATGGAGATATTATATGATAAAACAATAATTATTCTTCCTCTAGATAGATTATGATTTTTTTTAAAAATATTTTCATGAAACTTTTTTTCTATGGGTAAAACATGTTATAAAAGAACACAAGCTATTGGTAAACGATTGATGATGAAAATAAAATGTTTTATATGTTATATTCATGTATGGTAATTGGAAATTATTAATTGTTATGGGAGATATTGATATAGATCATGATGATGGGTTAGTTTGATACATCTTATACGATGGGTGAGTTTGATACAAATTATATGATAGGTAATCCTGATACAATTTAAATGATGGGTGAGCCTGATATAGATCTCTAATTCATTAGAAAATGTTCATTTTCTTAAACAATAAGTGTGTTTTTAACCAGGTAGGTTTCTCATATAAATTTAACTAAGATCTATTTAATCCTGAAATAAGTGAATACATGTTTTGAATATAATGTTCTAAGATACGAACATATTTTATCTATGATTTCTATGAGTTTTTACTAGTATATTTGATAAATATTTTAGTAACCTGGATCATTATTATTGATTCCTATGAATATTTACTTTGTAAAATATGAATTACATTTCACATGATTAATGATATTGGTTTTTATGTGTATGAATTATCTTATGTTATGCTCATGCACTTTGATTATGTCATCATTCCCTTATACTCAAATTATTCTCACTAATGTCATTAAATTGCTAATTATTATATTTATACTTACTAAGAATTTGATCCCAACCATATTATGTTTCATTTTACCTAGGTTATGAATAATTATTTTTCATTTTTTGTTTATATAAAAGTTTCATATGTGAATAATTACATAAAAGATGATGTAGATTTTTATGAACTAGTTGTTTATATATCTAAGCAGTTAATTAGTCATTTTCATAATTATATAAAAATATATACATAAAAGGACCTTGGGTATCTAAGTTATTCAATATTTTCTTTTAATGTTCTATGTTTTACATCTTTAAAATTGGGTCACATTTTTTGGTATCAAAGCTAGAAATATAAATATGATGTTTTAGTACAAGATCTATTAGTTCAGGTTTTGGGATGTCAAAATTTGAGCTCTCTTAATCTTCAAATATCCTATCTCAATCCAAAACATCCAAATAAATAACTATAATTTTTTTTAATTAATTATTCAATTTAATCCAATGAGTAATAATCTCTAAAAAACTCATCAAGAATTGTTTTATTACCAAAACTACATAAGAAACAATGACTTCATCATCTTGATATATCCTCTATTAATGTAGAGAAAAAGCCTCATCCAATTAACATTGTTTCCTAATGATTTAGTAAAATCATCACTAAAACCTTTACCAAATTTTGTTACTTAGAATTTTATAATAGGTCATATAAAAATGGAGGAATAGTAGGAATACCACACTGTAAATAAATTTTGAATAACCGAAAAATATTCCCCTCACCAAAGGATATCATATGAAAGGAAGATAGTGGGAAGAGTAAACCAAATAGACTTTCTTGAGAACCTCATAACTCTAAAATCTTAAGAGGTTCATCCAATAAATTAGAGGTTAAAACTTGATAAAAATAATAGGTTGGATTTCTGGTCACTATATGACCATGATGGTTATGTTACAATACTTCTTCTCATGGCATGGTTCTAATGCAACCACCTTGGGTAGAGTGTCCATCCCTCTTCTTACAACCATCATTTGATGACCCTAATGGATCATGTCATGAAATGTATCACCTAGAAAAATCTTACGCCTCAAGGGAAATACCTATCTACTTCATTAAATAATGCCTCAACATTCTCAACTACAAAACCCATTGTGTAAGACTATCATCAACTGACTTAAGTTTCAAGGCCTTACCTTTTACCTAAAGAAAAATCAATAAATTGGGTGCCACCTCTGCCTTGTTTTGAAAATCATCTTGTAAACCAAGACACCAAACATGCCTTGATCCATGTCCTAATAAATGTACTTGAGATATTTAAAAACTCATAATTATGACATGAGTCCCAATTTATGAATAATCCCTTTCTATGGGACCAAAATTCAAAGTTCCCATGAACATCAAAATCCATAATGACATGAGTTATTACAATTTTCATATAATCCTTCACATAAACATTATTTTCATCATAAGCTTCACAAATTTATTCAGGTATCAACAAGTGTTTTCATCATCTAAGAATTCTCCATTAAAAACCTTATGAGAATTTTTTTGGAATATTTTTATTGAGAAATAAACATTCTATGCATTACTTGATTCACCTATAAACCAAGGAAAAATGTTAACTCCCTAATCATGGATATATCTAATTCTCAGATCATATATTCAAAAAAAAAATTGAATTATATTTCATCATATCCCCTAATAATTATTTCATCAACATAAATGAATAATAACGTAATTTGATCATCCACTTTATTAATATAGAAATTATGATCAAATCTACCTCGTTGGAATATGATCTTTCTTAATAATTGATCAAGCCTAGAAAACCAAGATCCTGATGCTAGATTTAGAAAATAAAATATATTCTCTTACCCAATTTTTTTTATCATATTAGTTTATAAGAAATAATTTTGTTTTATGAATATATACTTCTTATAAAAGGAATCCATCAAGGAATTCTGATTTGACATCCATTTGGTATACTTGGAACTTTTAATTTCACCAACATTATTGAAAAACTTTGTATTGTTTACAACCAGGATATAAGGTAAAGTGTCTCATCAACATCAATACTATATATTTTATAATATACCTTTGATACCATATATTCATTATTATGAGTTACCTAACCCTCTTTATTTAGTTTGTTTTGGAATACCCACTTGGATTCAATGATTTTTTTTGTTTACAGCCTTTGTAAAATTTTCTTTATTTGATTATTTTAGATTTTATCATACTTATAATGAATCATATTAATTAAATTGATATCTTTGGAATCCACTTAAAACACATAGGTTGAAGAAGAGATAATATCGAGGGTTTTAGTAGAGTTTTCATCATTCGTGTTGAACAAGAGTTATATATTCTCCAATAATATTCCATTCTTAGATTTTAGACCTAATTATTTCCATATTTTTAAATGTTAATCATTTGATGTTTTTAACATCTTTAGTGTATTCATATGAGTTTTATATATCCACATTTTATTACCCTATTAAGTTCACTTAATTATCACTTTTATATAAAATTTTATCACTTGTTTTTAATGAAAAATACTTATTAAATTATGAAATATTCACATTTTCAACATATGTTATATATTTATTTTCAATAATTTCTCAAGACTTTTTTTGAATTTTTTACGCATTTATTTTTGAAGAGTATTTATGGAAAATAATTTCATCCCTATGAACTTAAAACTTGTTATTCTTCTCTTTATTTATAAAAAGTCATTTAATTATGAAAATTTTAAAGTACTTTAGTGTTGGATTCTTCCCATAAAACATATTATATAATGTTTTATATTTATTAAAAAAAACAAATCCCTATTGAATATATTAAAAAATTTATCACTATTTCTTTCAAATATATATTTAAAATAACTTTCTCAATGAGAATTTACTATGCCATGTTTTTGATAATCATGGTCCTTCTATCCAAAAGTCTATTATATTAAGGAGTCCTCACAGTTGAAACTTGGTGACTTATCCCATGCATCTTGATATATTCTTCCACCTGAGTGCTGGTGAATTGTATACCATTATAAGTCATACAATTCTAAATTTTCTTCATAATAATGTTCTCCTAAAACTGCTGATATCATGTGTAGCAGTCAAATACTTCATATTTGTGATATATTACATTAAAAAATTAAATAATAATATAACAATCAATAAATAAAACCTAATAAATTTTTATATCAATAGATTTGGGTGATAAGGATCCACACTCATCAACGTACACAAAATCATGAAATCTTGTTATCTTTTTTCCTTTATCTTGTAAGTATTTTAAATGATTTTTCCTTTTTGAAAGGTATCACATATGTGTGCATGATCACATGAAATTAAATAAATAAATATATATATATATATCATGATATCCTTTTTTATTCATTAATAATTATATGGTATTTTGGTTCAGGTAACGACCCTTTTGTTTTATAACTCATTCTCTTCTTCATTGGATAGAAATGACTTGTATTCTTCTACCATAATATGGTAGATATTTCCTTTTTTTTTCATTTTACTTACATCATAATTACAACATATTTTCCTTTGCTGATTCTATCATTATTATTGAAATTTATGCATTCCTACTGTTACATAATTGACTTACACTTAGTAAATTATGGACAAGGCCTCCAAACACGAAGATATCCAAGAACCTAAAGGATTTTCCCCTAATTTTATCCTTTATTGAGACAATGATCTTCAAACCATCATAATTTCCGAAATAGATGACACCATATTTTTCATAATTCATCTCAGTGAGAAGTTTATTATTTACCATCTGATAAGAAGTGAATAAACTATAAATATCTACACTCTACCCTAATATATTTCTTTTAATGAAATTTACAAAAAATATATATACCCAAATTTTCTTTCTTGATCAAAATTTTTAGTAGTTCCTCCTTTAGTAGTGATTGAATTTTTTTACCTCAAAATTCATCTAATCATCTTCATCTAGTAAAATTATGAATCAATTATGAGTTTTTAGCCCAATTGATGAATATTATAGCTATTTTAATATCATTTACTTTGTATCCATTTAAATATTTCATAATACCATTGATGAAAAATTCACATCATTGTTTCTATAACCTCCAAACCAAAAAAAATAACTATTAAAATCATAAAGTGTGTAAGAAATTCTTCTCATTTTTTTAATCTTGATCTTTGAGATATTTTTTTCTGTGGAACACAAATATTTTGTATGATCTATCTTACCATAAAAATATATACATATTTATTTTTCATTATTCTAAGACATTGCGTATCTATTTTTAACCATTTGGTTCACTTCCGAGTCATGTAAATTAACCTTCCCCTAGGGTGTGGGTGCTTGGGGTTTCACATAAACCATCACTATTTATTTCTTGTGATTAAAAAAATCAACATATTTGAATTTATTATTTCGATTATACACTTGTGGGAATGTTTATAATGTTTTGGTTATCTCTTTATGTCCATCCTTAGCTTCATTGTTAGCCCGTATACTCAAAATTCTCGTTGTCATACAAAGAATCAAAAGACTCTTTTGATCACCATTTTTTTTCACATATTCAAGACTTTAACTTATATCTCATCAACACTTTTGGAAATATCTTTCACTAAATTTTTCAATCCATAATTAATATGAACCTACTCTTCGATCTTGAGTCTAATATCAACTTACTTATTAGAGTTTTTTGTATTTTTATATCTGAATCTTTCAATTTTAACTTTAAAATCAAAATTTTATTCCTCTTCGTGCTACATATATATTTTAGAAACATGAACACACTATAATTTTTCTTTGTTTTGGCCTTAAAAAAATCAATATCTTCAATAAATTCTACTAGTTTATCCTTGAGGTATATTTCTCTATCAATTTCAGAATTCATGATATCATTTTCTTTTAATTATGTTCTATCTATAACAACTACAAGAAAGATAATAGAGTGGTACATGTATCTTTTTGAAAGTTTTTTTAAATATAATTGTTACTATGAACTTATACTTAATTTCACAATTTTATATGATTTATTGATGGGTTTTTATTTTTCATCATCATTCCAAAATATCTTTTTAATTCTTGTAGTGAGATACCATATTTTTTCACACCAAAAGTATGAATTTTGAAGATTTCCTTTGATTTTTTATTTTAACTTTTTAGATTTAAAGAAACAAGGAGATCACCTTATCAATATAAACATCCTTTAGATCATATAACAATGTGAGTTTCTTCATTTCATTAAATTCAAACTCCTAATAATTATCTATGTCCAAGGACTCATTATCCTTCTTCATGATATTTTATGGGATGAGTGCATTGTTTACACTATCTTACATCACATTTTTTGGTTTTTTCTTCAATAACTAGAAACATAATTTTTAATTATGGTGATAATAATATAAAGACAATCTACATGTTTTTCATATTGAAATATGTTTTATGAGTCCATGAACATCTTAGATAATAATGTTCACCCAATCAAAGGATGTATCAAACTTCTAATTCTAGAACATCCTCAAGTCCTCATAATTGATCCATAGTATCTAAAGTTTATCTTCATTTATCTTAGAATCCCCTTCATTAATATTTAGTGGTTTTTCCCACATGGAATGTGAGGATTTACATGGTAAAAAATTACTATAACTTTCATTGAATAGTGGTCCTCCAAACCCAATATCTCCATTTAAGTTGGTATCAAGACCTCTTTCATCTTTCTATGACAGTTCTAACTCTTCATGTTGGCCAAGATTACATGTATAAAATTCATATAAACATCGATTTCCAAAGATCATTAATAAATTTTCATCTAATTATTACATAACTAAAAATTATTTCCAACCAATATCGAAATTTTAATATGGATAATGACCATTTCTCTTTATTTAATGATAGAAGAATTCATCAATATCATTAACATTTCATAACATTTATTGGTAAAAATAAGGTAAATACCCTTGGTGGGTGGGGGGGGGGGTGAATTAAGGAATTCTAATTTTCTTCTTATGAGCCTCACCATTGATCATGTTATATCCTTATTAGGAACACTCTATCCCTAATTGTGAATATGAGATGATAAAATAAACAATGAGGGATACATGTAATATTACAAGGTTCACCCAAACTAGGATAATCCAAGGAGCATATAGTGACAAAGTGTCGATTGAACTTAAATATTAACTGTACTAATTTTATTTTAAAATTTATAATGGTTTTAATGACCCTATTAGTTTAAAATATTCATAGAACAAATAACTCCTTAATTTTAACTGTTTAGAAAACTCAATAATACTCCAAGCATTATCCTTATGATCTATATAAGAAAAAATCAATTTTATAATTGCAGTGGTGTATCAATAAGATTTAATTTCATCCACCTGATGAACTCCTTAACCTTATAATGAGATATACTCATGGAACTACCTTCAACCCTTATTTGACTCTCTAGTTCAAGTCTGAAACTCTTCTTCTTCTTTAACTTTCACATATAATTCTATAAATCCTCATATTCTCTTTATAATTTGATATTAAATATGTAATATCCCTTTTTATCACTTTTATTTATTCAAAAATAAAAATATCATATCTATTACATTAAGAATGTACACACTTTGTATTATTATATTTTATACTATTATTTTATTCACTGAATAAATACATGTGATATATTTTCATATTTCATTTTTGAAGAACCATAAAGTCAACTACATGAATTTCTCAGTTAGCCACTCAAAATCATTGAAATCTATTTTTCTTTTCAGAAAGGTTTATTTTTCCAATATGAAATGATAACTAAAAATTCATGGTATTTTGGAAATAATCAAATATACATCCTTCGACCAAATATCAAATTGAACCGATTTTGTTACTACTATCTACTTTTGGGTGTGATCATTAACTTCATGGTTTGATGTTTCAAAAAATTTAAGATCAATAAATACATAGAAATCTTGTATTTAAATCCTTGGAATATCAAGGCATTACCTCTTTTAATCATGACATGATCTTCTCCATCGTGGCTGACCAAAATATTAATAATAATTTTTATTAATAAAAAATGGTTATTAAACGACCCTTATACTCTAACATAAATGGGAATGACCCTTAGGTATATCATTATGAGGTATTATTAGTATTATGCATCACCCTGTACTTCCTCCAGACTTTACTAAATTCAACAATAGAATATATGTTTATGTATGTGCATTATTACTTTTAAGCATCACTGGATGTCATTTATATATTGCATATTATATAGAAATGACCCTTAAATATTGTCTTGATTCCCTTTATATACCCCAATTTCCTTGATACTTTTCCTTTTTTCTCCACCCAATGATAAATTAAACGTACATATTCCACCATAATTCCAAAATTCTCTATTTTCCTAGAGTGAGGTCTGAATTAATTTTATATACTGATTGGTGAAACTTATATATGATATTGATAATTCTGATAGGATTTTTGATTATTTACAACAAGCATTAAGTATCCTCCATATTACTTATAAGTATTATCCTGAGTTTCCTTTACAGATTAACATAGTGACCTTCAAATACCAGGGCTATGTCATTTTTCTAGTTCAACCATCTTCATTACTAGTTAAATTTTTACATGGGATTTGAGTTAAACTTACATATAAGACATAGCTAAGTTCATATAATTTTTCTTAACCACTAGAACATATTTAGAATGATTCAAATAATCCCCCAACCTTAATGTACTAACTTGATCCTCACATTGTGAGATACTTTGGAATTTCCTTCAAAACCCTTATCAACAAATATAACCCAATGAGGTACTCCAAGGGGGTCCTTTTCTAAAAATAAAGGAAGGAAAAAACCCTCAAGATTTAAAGGAAGATAGTCATATGAAGTTGCAGTTTTTGGATTTGGGTGTGACCAAATACACAAATTCATTTTTCTTCTCTAAACAAGTCTTAATTTATCTAATATTACTTAATTAATTTATGGGGTTTATTTAATATCTTAGTTTATGATTATAGTTTTTCTAATTTAATATAAAATTATAATTTAAAAAATATAAATATTGTTGTTGAAATTAAACTTTTATAAAATACTTTTAAAAGTAATAATAATAGTAAAACAATTAATTAAAAATGAATAATAAAAATTATTAAAATAAGAAAATTATTTTAAAATATTCATTTAATTAATAAATTATGTTATGGTAATCCTGAACTAACCATAATGATAAATTACATAAAAATATAATATTATTTAAAAATATATAATAAATAAATTAATAATATTAATTCAAAATTTATAAATAATCAATATTTATTTATTGGTAAATAATTTCAATGTTATAACTTAAAAGTTATTTGACTAAAAAAAATTATAAAACCAAAACCAATAAATATGAATGTTATTATTAATTTTTATGACATTAAGATAATTATTATAATATAATTAATGAATATATCATTAAAAATATAACTTAGAAAGGTAAATAATGAAATAAAAAATAATTATTATAAATTATTTTTTAAGTAAACATAAAAAAATAAGAAAAATATTATTATAAAATAATTATTAGAATCTAATAAAAAAATAAATTATTATAAAATATTAATTTAATTAAATAAATTTAGTAAAATTTACTTTATATATGTAAAAAATGTAATACAGTGTAAAAATATTTAAAAAATATTTTTAAAATATGTAATAAATAAAAAAATAATTTAATTTATGTAACTAAAATATACCTATTTTAAAAAAAGATTAAAACGTGAATTAAATAATGATATAATTATATAACTTAACATATCATTGTTGTAAAGTAATTTCAATATTAAATATATTGAAATATATGACAGAAAAATATAATTTAGAAATATAGTTTATAATACAAATGACACTACTGGAAAAATGGCCTATACCCACGGTTTTGGGAACCGTTGGCTAGAACGACATCGGTATAGGTCCCCAACCTGTACCCACGGTTTTACAAAACCGTGGGTATAGGTGTTCTACCACCGTGTCAACAAAACATTCCCAATTGCCACGATGTTAATGGCTTTTACCCACGGTTTCAAAACGATGGGTATAGATCCTAAAATAATGCCGCAGGCGGGTTTCGATCCCACGACCTCTTCGCTGCAAAGTACCACGTCTAACCACTACCTACCATCAATTATGTGTATATATATTTATATTTAGTTAAATATTGTTATATAAACCGTGGGTATAGAGGGAAGAACTGTGGGTATAGGACTCCCGCCAAAAAAAAATCCTTCCCGCGGAAAAAAAAATTTCCCGCGCACACATGGGAAACGTATACCCACGGTTTTTCAAAACTGTGGGTATAGTTTTTTTATCCCAGACCTATCCCCAATGTTTTCCCCAAAACTGTGGGTATAGGTACCCCTATGCCCACGGTTCTTGGAAACCATGGGTATTGGTCAATTTTCAAGGCCTATCCCCACAGTTTTGGGAAACCGTGGGGATAGACCCCCCTATACCCACGATTTTGGAAAACCATGGGTATAGGTCTTGAAAATTGACCTATACCCAGGGTTTTCCAAAACCGTGGGTATAGGGGTACCTATCCCCTCGGTTTTGAGGAAAACCGTGGGGATAGGTCTATTTTCCAGTAGTGTGATATGATCAAAATGTCATGTCCTGAAATGAAAAAATGTGAAATCCATTAGTCCTCCTAAACCAGGCCAGTGAAAAGTGACCAGTGCTATGGTTCTCATATAATGATGGGAGGTAAACCCCTAAATGAAACCTATCACATACTATCATACGTAGATGTACACAATGGCATGCATGAAACATAAAATGAACAATGAGACAAATGAAAATATAATAAAAATTCAATGATACAATGTATTATATATAAAATAAATCACAAGATAAAACTAATTCATTTCGAATAGATGTAAGATCCATCACCAATGGAATGAGAGTGGTCACCATAAAGATAAATCCATGCCATTATTTACCACATATACCAACCATATCCAACCTCTTATTTTATTCTCCAAATTCACATACATAACTACTTATACATAAGGTGAATACCAAGGAAGTGTACATGTCAGGATGAATATAAAAATAATCATTATGCTCATCCCATGTAGTGAGAAAATACTAAAAAATCTAGTTTCTACATTCATAAATAATAAGTAATCTGTAGAAAAACTATGCCACCAAAAATATGAATATCATGATCAATATGGGTTATCTACCGTGAGCTGATATTTATTAAAATCTCTAAATAAAAATGTTTTAATAGAAAATGATAATAATATGGTCACATATACCTTCATCTATTTTCTACCAAATAATTCACACTTAATATACTGATAATAAGATTCCCAAGGAAATAAAAGTCTCATCATATCACTAATGATCTATTAGAAATACCCATCACCAAATCAAGTAGATATATACATGTTTGGTCTTCAAAGGAAACACATATCTCCTAGGATAAATCTATATACCAAGGTAATAGAGAAAATACACATCTCCATGGGTGAAACTACATATTTAGTCCTCCTACATCTCAGTTTTGTTGGTAAGAAGAGAGATAAAATTTGGTTCTTCATTATCCATGACGGTTCTAGAGCTATGGGGGGAGGTAGAGCATCACTAATCATGTGAATCATCAACCATCATATTCCTATATCAGTGGTACTAGGGTATCTACTTTCATTTATCTATCATATATCAAATATGATTAAAATATATAAAATCCACATATATAACTTAGAATATCTAATTTTTCTTAACCTAGAGTAGTGGGTGAGTAGAGAGAAAAAAACACCAGTCATCACCAGTCTATCTAGTTCAATGGAGGAGTTGTGAGTGTCACTTTTATTTCACTCTAAACCTAGTTAGAGGGTGATTATAATTTATACCCATTATTTTATCCCATCACCAATAATATCTATCCATCATAAGCTATATTATATCTCAAAATAATTAATAAACACAATAATCACATAAATTATAGTCAAGGATCCTCCTATCATCTATGCCAGAATCCCTGTGTAGCAATTCAGTAATTATATTATGCTCAATAGAAGCCCACTATCCAAGATCATAGATTACTCATGTAAATTCAATAATAATTAAATTTTATTTATTTAATTATCCATATAGACACATCATAACACAATTGATATTAATTTATTCTTGATTAGTATAAGATTTAATAACATCCTCAATAAGTTTACATGTTGTTAATTCATTATGATATATTATTAATATTTCAACGTTGATGAGTTTTTTATTTAATTATTTAATTGGGATTAATAGAACTATGCTAATTCCACTTCTTATACATTGAGTTACATTTGTGTCATCTCAAGTAACCTAAGTTACTCCACTATGTATTCTTTTAGATCTGAAAGATTTTATGAATATTTATTATAAATATTCCACCAACTTATCCGTTAAGGATGACATCAACATTCTATGTCATATATAAGTTAGTCAGTAAAAATCCATTAGGTACTTTGTTTCCCTTTCATGATATAATTTTATCATTAAGGAAACAAATCCTTATTAAATATGTGCTCATCATCTCATTCCGTTTAATATATTAAAACATTAACTATTATTACAACCTTCACCATTCAACTACATTATACATATTTGTTGATTATAACAAATTTTATTCCTTAATAAAAAATAAAAAATTATATCATTCAATTATCTTACTATATTTATCAATACCATATTTAAATTTTTTATAACCATCTTTCATAATGTAATAATCATACCAATAGTTTAATGTTTTCATCACAACATTTTAAAAAGAATAGTCAAATGGAATTCATTATTTAAAACTAAATTTTATTATCTTCATAAGTATTTAATATATTTTTCAAAAAAATAATTATAAATTTTAATTATTACTTATCGCTTTTTATGAAATACTTACCTCAATCATTGGGTTATCAATAAAGACCAATCAACACCTCCCATGGTTTGGTAATCCAATGAAGAGAGGTTAATTTAATCCACTTATTTATGTTTAAATATGTATAAAAAATGTTATAATTTTTAGTAATAGAAAATTATATTCAAGTGATAAAGTTAGTTTACTATGAGGATAAAATATGAAAAACATTTTGGCTCTATATGTAGAGTGAAAGTATGTATTTATTGGGTTAATAGAGAGGTTATCAGAAGTTGATGTGCTTATAATGGAAGCACCATGATGGTTAATCTATGAGGAGTTAAACTGATGTGTTATCAATAGAATAAAGATTATATATTTGTTTAAACCACCATAATGATATATTTTATGAGAAAAGAGTTAGGTTTAGAAGAATTGTTGATATAATATTGATTAATAGTTAGGACAAGGAAATTAATAAGGAATTAAAAGTTGTATAGTGTAACTGATGGATCCCCATGAATGTAGGATGTTCATGAAATTGATTTTTCTGGTATAAATCTATATAAAAGTGGTGGGAATACATGATGAGATGTCATGGGATAACATTAATTAGTAGTCCACTGAGATTATAAGTCACATTGATTATAATATTTTTACTTCTAACAAAATGAATGTTGTAATGTTTTCTCTCATAGATATAGAAATAAAGTATGAACCATATAAAACTGCTTATTCCATTTAATTGATTTTATCACTTTATTTGATCTAAATGTTTTTGTGAGTTATGAGTGAATATACTTGAGTAATTTTACATGGTTTAGTGATTTGGGTGAAGTAATTCTTCTAATTTTTTGAATAGTGACATTTAGAGGATTGGTTCTGGAGTCTTATTATACTAATGGGTTTTTCATTACTATACTTACAATGTGTGAACTATGTGTGGTATTATCAATAATTGGTATCAGATAAGAGGTTCCCTTATATGTTTTCAATGGACCATTAGTTTTCTAAGAAATAATTTAGGTAAAATTCTTATGTTCTTGGATTTTTTTGATTCAGTCGGAGTAATTGTAGCAGAAGCTGATATAATTAAAAGATAGAAAGGTGAGGATAAAAAAATCAATTGAATGTATTTTAGATTCTATAGGATGAAGATATAGGACTATATAAATTATAAACATCTATAAATTCCATTAAAAGGTGTTAATTTAGAGATTATGGGGAAATTAGAATGGGAAATAATGGATAGAAAGGATTTGGGGTTGGAATTTATTTCATTATCTTGGAACTTGGCTCTAAACATCTAAAAGAATAAGGTTACGATAGAGTTGATTTCATCCCTAAAATATATGTTTGATAATCCTATAGTACTCAATAAAGTGTTATTGATACAATAAATGTTCAATATGAGGCTATCAGACAGGAGATATGTATAAAAGCATGTGAATGGTTTCAAATTGATTCGAAACTAACTTGAGTCTTTGTAGGTATCATTTATGGATGATGTTAGGGCTATATTTGTATTTTAAAACATTCCAAAAATATTGGGAATCAATGGTAATTGTAGTAAGTAACTCTAGAAAAATAAAATATCATATTTTATGATGTTCAGAACTTGATTCTTATTGTAGAGGTTCAGAGGTGGCATATTCAAGCACCTTTAATAAAAGAATTTAGTGTAGAGGGAAGATGGAACTCAATTTATTGAATAATTTTAAGGATTTTTAAAGATAATTCATGATAAATAGTAGAGGAAAATCTATAATAATCATCCTAGCCTACATTCACTATAGAAAAAAAATGTAATCTGAAGAAATATTTCTATAAGATCAAATAAAATTACAGAAGATCAACTTATAGAGGATTAAGTTGTGTTGGTGAAAATTGAGAGAGTACTGGGAATCTAATTTTGAGTGTCAACTCTCTAGTACAATATTTTATCATATATTCAATAGAATCATTAGAATCCACTAATAAAAGGTATTCGTGATAAATTTTCTTTTAAAAATATTTATAATAGTGAATCTCGAGGATGATAAGGGTCTCGATATCATAGTGAAGAGATTTGTTAGAGTATAGTTGAATAATGGATGTTTACTTGTATTCAATAAATTTTTTCTTATATTATGCCTTTATAAGAACATGATTTTAGATATACCTTTGGTTCGAGTTGGATAAGTAACTATTTTCACAAATGGAGTGTACAAGAACACTCAAGTTTACTTGGTCACAACTTCAGATTTAAATGATGATGCACTATATCAGACCAAAATGGAAGTGGGAGATATACTTTTTGAAACATCAAATTTAGGGTTTTTATAATTGTGGAATTATAGAATTATGAAACCTAATGTGAAAGGTTCATAATATTTAATGGAAAAAGGCTTCATGAAGGTGGAACATTATGACTTTACAATTTATGAGAGTTTCATATTAATAAGAAAAATAATATGATCTTTAATTTGAGAGGATGAACACCTAAATACTAGAATATATATTTTTTAAATACATGTCTAGGGATTTTCCCTAGGTAAATATCATTGAGATTTACAATACATTATGACATTCATTAATTAATATATTGGGAAGTTATGAGTATATATTTTGAAACATAAATAAAAAGTGTTAATTTTATTTATTTAGTGTAAATCTATGGTTCAAATAGAGATAGGATAGAAGATGAAATTATTAAAATCAGACAATATATGTGAGTATAACAGAAGATGTTTTCCAAAATTATATAGAAATTGAGGGATTAGGAATGAGAAGACTATACTTGGGATACCTGAGAAAAATGGAATAACTGAAAGGAAGAATAATATTTTAATGGAAAGGGAAAATATTATGAAGTAACATATAGAAATTCTAATGGAATGTTGGGCAGAATTAGTAAATACTTAAAACTAATTAATCAATTAGGTCCCTTCAATACTAATGTAAAATGATATAATGGAAGCTTTATATAGATGAAAAACACTACATTTATATCACATTAATGTATTCAAAAGTTTATCCTATATTCATGTAAATTCATAATAGAGAGAAAATATTGATTAAAATTATCACATATATTTCTTTATGGGTTATGGAGATAAAGATATCATATTTATACTTTAGTATAGTGACAAAAGGAAAGTCATTAGAAGTAAAAATGTTCTCTTCAATGAGAAAACCTAATAGAAGGATTATAATTTATAGGTAAATAATATTGATGAGAAAAAATAAAATTCAATCCAATTTGACCTGAATGTAGGAAAAATAATAAAAAATTATGGGGAATTTAGAATGCTCTGATTCTATCAGATTCATAAAAAATCTAGCGGAATGTTTATAAGTTAACAAGATAGGATTGAGGATAAATCCAATTGAATATATTCATGAAATATTTAGTACTTATGAGTCTCATTCAAGAGTTTTAGAGGATGAACATCTAGTGGTTTTAGCTCCCAAAAAATAAGAATCACATGTTTTATTAAAAAGGTTTATTAGAGTTAGATGATAGGTAAAAATTTATATAGATAAATTAAACTTCTTAGTTTTAATGGATGGTGGAGAACTAGAATTTATGGAAGAAACAACGAGCCTTGGTAATTCTAGTAAGGGGGAGTTATCCATAAAGGATGAGTTGGATTATCTTTATGATAATAAAACATGAGAGCAATAGGTTTACCAATTAGATAAAAAGAACTTGAAAACATGTATTTTTTATAGTTAAAATAGAAATATGATGGAAATACAATGTTTAAAGTAAGAACAGTGGTATAAATATTTTAATAGAAGGAGGGTCTAGATTTCTAGTAAATATTTTATTTGGAAGTTAAAAGTACTAATATTAAATCTATGATAATTTTAGTTTACTTCTAAAGATTAAATCTAGAAAAACTAGATGCGAAGACTAATTTTACTCATGGGTACCCATATAAAGAAATAAATATAATTTAACTTGTTTGTTTAATAGATCAATGAAATAATGGTTTGGATTGTAAACTCAAAAGAAGGCTCAATGGATTAAAATAGGTTCTAAGATAATGGAACTAAAAATTTTAATCATTCAAGGAGGATAATGGTCTCATGTAGATAAAATAATACCATTTAATATACCAGAAGAATTATAACAATGGTAATTTCATAATTTTACTCTTATACATGGATGATACTGTATTTGTGGGTCCAATAATTCAAAATATCTAAGAATTTAAGAAGGAATTTTCCATAAAGTCTGAAATTAAATATATCCATGAATAAAATAAGATAATGGTCATACAAATTAAATGATATAAAAAGTGAATAAGTTTATTGTTATCCCATACAAAGAATATCTATAATATTATTGAAATGTTTAGGATAGAAAATGTGAATAATTTTATTCTACTCTAACCAGACACCTAAAAATATCAAATGAACAAACACTATAAATGTAATAATATGAAAATCACAAATATAGAAGACAAAACACATTAGTGGTAAGAAGTCTCATATATGTCATGGTGCACACTCGACTAGATATTTATCATGTAGTGGAAATTATTATTTTATTTATGGAAAATTTGGGGAAAGAAAATTATAAATATGTGAAGTGGATTTTGATATATCTTAATTAATATATGATAATAAATTTTTATTTATGGATAATGATACATTAGTTGGGTATATTAATTTAAACTTTAGAGGAGACTCAAACTCATGGAAGTGCACAATTGGGTATTTCATTACCTTTGATGGAACAAGAGTCAGTTGGATATCAAGGATGAAACTAGTGATTGGTCTCTCCAAAATTGAATTAAAATATATGGTAGGATACAAACAAATAAATAAGATATTTTTGATAATATATTTTATTAATGATCTAATAAAAATCTAGGAAATTTCATTTTCTATCATTGATAGTCAGAATACAATACACTTGGCCAAAAATCCAGTGTTCTATGAAATGTTGAATCTGATCAATATAAAGTAGAATTACATATGAAAGTTTTTGGAAGATGGAGTGATGTGGTTGTGAAGTATTATGGGATAATAGAACCTTTATGTTATGTTTATGAATGGTTTTTCTATAAAATTCTCAAGAAACACTGTACCTTAGTTGGATTTGGGAGAATAGAAGAAAATGGAGGAGAATTTCATGCTGTAGATGTTCAAAGGTTGTGGTTTTCCAAAGTGTTTGATGAAGATCCTTGAAGTAGTTTTAAAAGGTGATATAATTTAGATTATTACTTCCCTTTAAGTAATAGAGTCATTTTACCAAAATTAGAAACTATAAATAACCCTTTACTTTAGCAAGACTAGTAGAATCATTCCATCAATGGGTTGGGAGTGAGGTTATTAGAAGTTGATGAACATCCAATAGATTCAAAATGGTTTTTAATTTACCATAATTTAAATATACATGTGAAAATTTTAGGAAATGTTGTGTTATATTTAAATAATTCTCATAATGTAGTATATAGGACAAGAGTTAGGTGTGGTATCATAGTTGATCTATTGGTGATAAGCGATCAGGACAATGACATAATCAGAGGATCAATAGTTGTATAGAACAACAGATGGAACCCCCAACATAGGAGGTTATTGAAACCAATTTACTAGGTGGGACCCTATATAGGGGGGATCACATAATAACATATTATGGGAATAATTGGTTTAGTGTTATATATGGTTGTCAGTGATTATAGCCTTTTCACTTATAATGTATTAAATGATCAAAAGTATAAAATATGAACATAAATCTATAGTCCAAACCACTTTTAATTTATATGATGTTCTCTATCCTTGATCATCCCTCTAATAGGACAACTCATTAGTGAATCAATCATTCTATAAATTGAAGCCTCATTCAATTCATGAAGAAAATATTTATATAGAGGAGGATCTAAGTCAAACCATAACAAATGAATTATTATTTTTTATTATTTCTTGAAAAATGAATCATAATTGAAACACTCTAAATTGGTATAGAAAAAAATTAAAAAAATATACTCTATTTAGAAACACCCCTTTTCAGACATAATAGTGTAGTTTCTTTCTTAAACTGACATTCTATTGAAGGCGAATCTTATAGGTTTCCCCTTTTAATAAAAAAATTATTATTTATTAATTTGAACCACCTATACTGAATAATCTATTCAGCTAAATCACCTCATTTAATTAAAATAATTCCTAATAAAACTAGTAATCATAAAATATAAAATTCTATGTATAGGGAATTTTTTTCTTCAGTAGGATCCCATACCATTACATAAAATCTTATTATTTTAAAATGATTAAAGGAAACTAATTAAAATTTTTTATTTATAAATATAACTTAAAAAGATAAAGTGTGTAATTAAAATATAATTATTGTAATAAAATTTCATTTGAACTAATATAATGTATAATTATTATTATAAAATAATTGATAATAAAAAACAACATGAAAAAAATTATTCTAAATAAAATATGTATTTAAAAATTTTTAGTAATTTTTTTATTAAAAACTAATAACAATAATTATTTATACAATAATAGATAAAAAAAAGTGAAATTAATTTTTAATATACGATCATGATTTTTTTTTGATAAAATTAACCTTTTTTAGATATAAATTATATATATATTGGTGGTGTTGAGGAATTTATTTAATTTTTATAGTCAAATATATAATTTGTTTTAGAAGTGAACATTAAGTATTAATGTACAAAATTTGATATAAGGAGATATAAAACATGTAATACTATTATAGTTATTTTTTTATGTTTAGATTTTTTAGAAAATTATGTTTTTTGGTATCAAAAGGTGAATGTTATATGTAAGTAATTTTTTTTCATATTGTTTCTAATCTATCCAAATTTCATATTTTTTGGAATAAGACTGATTGACTTATTTTTTCGAAAAATTTAAAATCAGATTGAGGATTCAAGTTCCTAGCTTGAATCATTCCTTGAATGGTTGAAATCCAATGAGGTATTACACTATCTGTGAGAAAAGTTAAGAAAATTAAAAGCTGTTATAAAATTTATGGATATTAAATTAGACTTTTTATGGTATAATAAATATTTTAAGAAAATTATTTTTTAATTAAATCCTTGTTTTCAAAGGAAAATAAGCTCTAAAAATATATTATGAATGTAAAACTTTAGTACATAATTTGGCTCTTCATTATCATAAGGTTCATGCATGATAAAAATATCTAATTTTACATTATAATGTTTTTTTAATCTTAGTTAATTGTTCACTATGTAAAATATCTTGGTATAAAGACATTAAATACGGAAAATTTATAATTTTACCTATAAAATTATTTAGGTATATTTATCATACACCCATATTAAAGTTTCAAATTGTTTCTAAAATTATTACATTATTTGTGACACGAAATGAATCCATTATTTCTATAAATTTAATCTTAAATCATATTTTTAATGGTAAATCATAGAAACACATTGATATATTATATATTCATTTTTATTTAAAACATCATAATATTGGGTTAGGTTTTTCTATACACACTTTCTGTCCTTTTAGTGAATAAATATGTAAATAATTTTATGGGATTATTCTCACATCTCTCTATAACTTACTTCTTCTAATGTTGATGACTGAACCATATAATTTTTGGTGTTATTAATTAATGGTGATCTAATGAATAATATCAAGGTTTCACTGAAATTTTTGATTAATTAGTTAAATTTATTATGGATTGATGGTATCAATATAAATTATGTTGTTACATAAAAAATTTATATTGGGAGGCAAATTATTATAGAAAACTATTGAATTTTGGGGTTATGATATTTTATTTTTATGGAACATATATGGACCTAAATCAAACCTATTCAACATGGGTTACAATAAGGCATTTGTTTTTAATAATGGAATAAATAACTATTTTTTTATTTTTATGTAATATTTTTTTGAACCAATAATCCTTTTCAAAGAAATATATATTTTTTTATAAATTATTTAATTTAAAGATATGAGTCTCCAACATTTATTTTAAGAATTTATATCAAAACTACATATAAAAATTTCCTCAAGTTAATTTTTCTTATAACAATAATTTAATAAAAATAGGTTATTGTTTATACACACATTTATTGATGTGAAAATTGTTCTTCTATAACTCAAATATATTAGTGTAGTATTATGATTGATCCATAAATAAATAAAGAAAATTCACAAGTCAATGAAATAATAATATATTATTTATGAAATTTTGATTTTGGGAAAAAGAAATAAGTGAACTAAAAATGAAAATGAAACCACAATATAAGGAAACAAATAATGAAGGGTTTTCAATTTTGATTAGAGAAAATTATACAAAATCATCTTTTAAAGCATCATATTATTTATATAATTAATTTATCATAGGGATTAAACTTTATCTTCATTTATAGTGTGATATTAGATGAATATGTTCATTGAAAATTGATTCTTTGGTATGAAAATTTAATTCTTGAAAAAACACTTGTATCAAATCCCAAAAAGGGTTACAATGGTATCCCTTAATGATGATAGATTTTCTAATTGTAATTTACTTGGTTTTAGTTGATTAAGTTATTCTTTATATGAAAAAACACATATAGAATATTGAAAACAAATTCATCAAAGAAATTATATATGATAAATATAAAATAAAAAAACAAAAAAAGATCCCTTTTTACAATGGAAATATTATATTACTAGAACCTCAAAAAAATTTCATTACCATATCATGATCATGGGGTGGGTGAAAGGGTTTATATAAAATTCAATTTAAACCATGGATATAAAAGGCATGAAAGGTGAAAGAATAAACTAAGGCCCATTAGATTAATTTCATTATAAATACCATCATTAGAATTTTACTAGCTTCGCAAGAGATTCCTTTTTTTCATTTAAAATCATCTCAATTCATTATTTTCCATTAAACTATATATCCAAAAACATAAATAAAAAGTCTATTCAAATAAAAATGGTGGGATAATAATTTTTATATGTTATACAACCTTTTGAATTATAAAATGAGGTACCAAGATCATTCTTGGTAAATTTCAGGCCAAAATTTTTATATCCTAATTTTTTATTTTATGACATATAATAATTACTGGATTTATTTTTGGTTTCCCTAATTTTTGAAAATGATAGGATTCTTTTGGAATGATAAGACTCATAAAAACATGGATTTAATAGAGCATATTAACTATGTGTGTAACTTTAAAATTCTAAAAGTAAATCTTGTAAAATAATTTGAATAGAATTTAAAATATTTTTTTATTTTTAAATTTGAAATTTATTTCCTACATTAAAAATCATTAACATGATTTTTTTAAAAAACATTACTAAAATTTTCAAATTAATTAATAAAATAAAAGTTTCGAAAGTAAAAAATGTTTATTTCTCATATTTATTATCCAAATTAAATTTCATTTAATAATTATTATGAATGATTTAAAAAAATTTCATTAAATTTATTTATAAACTAAATTTTTTATCCTTGGATAAAAAGGAGGAAAATGATTAAGTTTAGTTCCAAGGTACACCCCCATATTTAATATTGAAAATTCCCCCATGTGTAATATAGAGTGAGATAAAATAGATTCCACATGACATGAGACCATGGGATAATGAATGAATTTTATTATAAATTAATAGAAATGAAATAGAAAATATAATCTGGATGGAGGATATTTCAAAATATGGTAAAACTTTTATCAAGAGATTCCAAAAATATATAAATAAAGGGAAATGGAAAAATTTCAAAGTCTATGAGAAAATGACTAATTATTGATGTTAATGAAAAAAACTATTCATAAAACCCTTAGAATATCATAAATTTTTTAAATTTATATATAATAAATAAAATACATGTCAAAAATAGTCATATAATAACATTGGGTGATGAAATTTCAATAGCAACTTTATCCTGTATAGGAGAAGTCACATCTACAGAACATATTTTAGGTGGATCCTTAGTTTGTTTCTAGGCATATGTAGAGTTTTCATGATGTGTATGTTCTATCTACTCACCCAATAAATTAAAAATTAAAATAAATCCCTCATCTGTGGGAGTAACATATGTTCCCTATGCCATTATAGGCTAGTGGTTTTTGGGACCAACAGATGGTGGGAGAATGAACTAGCTGAGAAATTGGAAAATGTGGGCCATGGTTATGTGTAGATAACCCAACTACCTCTCAATTTATCAAAATTTCATTCAATATTGTCAAAACTATAGAGTATAAAAGTAAAAAATTTGGTTTTGGGTAGTGGAGGAGATACATATAGATAATTAGTAAGTGGTAAATGGGTGGAAGAAGAAGGGGTGGAGGAAGAGGGGTAAATAGTGGTGGTGGTGGAAGAGACTAATGATCTAGTTGTTGAACTAGATCAAAAGCCTATAAAGTTACATCAAAGTACTCATCCATTATAAGAGGTTCATATCAATCAGGTACAATAATATAGGATTTACCGTTATTTTGGAATATCCCCATGAAAATAATCAACAAATAGTCTATTCTTTGAGGGGCCCCTAGGTGATCATAAGTATAGAAGGTCTCAAAAAACTTTATTTGGTGTTCTAAATGCTTGGATAAAAGTTCCATTTTAGTTACCCTAATGGAATGTAAATGTAGTGTAATGTACAATTCCTGCATGATTATCATATGGCATGATTTTTATATGTTTTTCTGGTGAAACAAAGTGGCTAACCAAGGTGATATCACTTAAATATCCTCACTATTTTCTACTAACTATTTTTTTAATTCTTCTAAACTATTTATTTTTGTTGTTTTTATTATTTAATGAAAAATATTGAATTTGAGTACTAAAATTTTCAAATAAAGGAAGTGAAAAACTAAAACTATATATACACTTTATGAAAGATGATATTATAAAAGAATTACTTGGCCTTTAGGTTCAGTTTTAATTTCTTTTATTATTCATGATTATTATTTAAAATTTAGTTATATAGCTCAATCATGAAACCTCATGCATAAAATAATTTTATTTTATTTTTTGGTTGTGAAATATAGAATGTATAAGTAATACAATCTCCACTACCTCCTATAATCAAGGTTGATGGAACACCTAAATTGAGAGGGTGACACCTTCTAGGACTCATCTCCTCCATAGGCCATTTCATCCACTAAATGGATCAAATAAATTATATGAAGTGAATGTGTTTGATAGAATTGAGGTAAAATATTTAAATAAAATTATATAATTTATTTTTACATACATATTTTAGTTGAAAACCACCACACCGATACATATCACTCTTAGTCACTATAAAAAAATCAAAAAATTTATTGAATTTAAGCATAAAATTCCAGACCACCTAAGCTCCACTGTGGATAAGACTCAAGTCAAACTACCATTATCAAGATTAAGATATCACAATGGTAGAAGAAAAATAGAATGAAATAAAAATAATAATAAAAAATAGTGGAATAATAAAACACATGAAATACTAAACAAATAGAAGGAAGAGAGAGAGGGAGAGAGAGATAGAAGAAGAAATGTTAAATAAACATAATAGAGTGAGAAGAAAATCAGAGGAATAAGAAGAAGAATAATATGTTGATAAAAACTTTTGGTTAATTAAATGTATTTGTGAATTATATTAAATAAATTAAAATTACCAAATAATATAACTAAAAAGAAAATAAAAATAGTAGTAACTTCAATCTGAGTACTTCTCCTCTAGCAAGTGTGTACTATCACGGATTCAGTAGTAACCCCCTATATTTATAGTGTGATGGTTTATTATTATTAATAAACTTAAAAAATTAAAAACTATAATACAGGTTAATTTATATCTTATTTTCAAATTTTTTTCTTTGGTTTAAATAAAGATATTCAAACATCTCCCATAGAAAATGGGGTTTCCATTCTTTGTATTGGGGAGAAAATCTAGCGGGGCTTTCCTTTTTCTTCATGCATGGTTTTTGGTGTATGTTTCATCAACCCATGGTAAAACTTAAGATCCTAATATCAATGTTGTAAAACAACGTGTCTCCTAAAATAATTGAGACTTCAAAGTGGTTGGATGATGATCATATCATCACACACAAGGTCTCTGTATATTCAAATGGGATCAATGTTTTCGCCAGAGGTTTTATAAATCATCCTAAGTGATATTGGGACTTGAAATGGACTTATTTTTTGATATTGAGCTCAAGTGGTTATTTCTATAGTGATCTATGGTGATTGTAGTCATAGCCAGCATAGTCGAGTGGTGGCATGCTACAATGAGGTAGTGGATGAAATGTCTAGGGGTGGGGTGTGTGCGATTGAAGTGGAAGAACATTATTTAAATTAAAAAATGAATAGTTACCTTGCTTTCAAGTTCTATATTAGAGGAGATAGAAATTTAAATTCACTTAATAAGTAAATCTGTTCCATCCCCATCTTAGAATCCAAATCCTAGGATGGGATCCTGTTTGTATGACACACATGAACTATTGATCTGCACTGACTTGCATGGATTATATGGGCCTTGGATCAGCCTATTATTAAGGGATACTCCCCAAAAGATCATTCCTCATCTTCCACTAGGAAGACCTTCTCTCAAGGCCTGCTTAGCCGATTGGGCCTACTTTTTCCAACCTAAGTAGCTTGTTAACTAAACATTTTGGGTTATCTCGACTGGTAAACTTTTACCTTAAAATAATTAAACACATAATAAATTTCAAAAAATTATAATTATTAAAATAAATCATTAAAATCACTCATTTAAATTACTTGTCACCCTTTATTTTAAAATTCCCATATAATAATGAATCATTGAATTACTTGGGAATATTCTTAGAAATAAAATGGAAAACATTATAATTTATTTAAATAATTTCATGAAAATATTAGTGCATCAAATAACCACACTTAAACTATATTTTTACTCAAGTATAAAATATTAAAATTGAATTCAATAGGGCACCAATTTTACCATTATTAAAATATTAAAGTAAAAAAATTAAAATAAACAATTATCACTATCGAACCAAATTGTTAAATTTCACATAAAATATTAATTCAATTTCACACTTTTCAATGAAATAATTAATTTTAGAATTTTACTATATTACTTTTGAATATAAAAATAATTCTCCATTCACTTATTCAATTTATTTAATTTATTATTTTTAAATATTCCAAATCATGATCTAACTTATAATCTTTTAACTCATAACTAATGATATAAATCAAAGTATAGTTATGCTCATATCATGAACAATTTTTCTTATCTATAAACTTGAAAAATAACTAATTTATCAATTTTTTAAATAAATAAGATACATGAAATCACGAGGACTTACAATATATGTTATAATATCTTTGATAATCAATGTTGATAGTAGTTGACGTTAAAAATATTAAGGCTCAAATAGGAGGTCAATCTCTAAATTGTAAAGCATGATATCATAAATTAAAATCTCAATGAAAATTTCCCCTAATTTTTTTTACAACTACCACTTCCCACGATCAATGTAAAGGTTGTTATCAATAAAAGAATAATGAAATAATTTTTCTACCTCTTGATTGTTTTTAATTTTTTTTTTATTTTAAAAATAAATTTTCCATTTTTTTCCAAAGTAATTATTGTAATAATCCTAACATCCATACCCTAACCACATATGATAAAAATAGTTGGTCTTGAAATGATAATTTTTGATTCTACCAAGTCACAACCAATTTTGTTTTTTTTTTCATTTATTTCAAGAAGGTAAGAGAGTTAAAGTACAATGCATAAATCAATAAACTTTTTCAATACCCACATTCACACCCCACACTTTTTTTATTATGTAGTTCATCCCTTTAACCATATATTATATCACCCCTACACATTACTTAGAAATATCATGCCAATACTAAGAGTATATAAAGAATAGATAATATTCCAATACCCACATTCACACCCCACATTTTTTTATGATGTAGTTCATCCCTTTAACCATATATTACATCACCCCTACACATTACTTTGAAATATCATTCCAATACTAAGAGTATATAAAGAATAGATAATAATGAATTGAAACTAGATCATTCCTAACAAAGTCATTCATGGTATTTATTGGATAAATAAGGATTTATATATATAGTAGTCTCAAGGATAATTTATTATCAATTATAATTACACAATCAATTAAAATGTGCTTTTTCACATTCATTATATTTTATAATCTCCAATACAAGTTTTAGAATATCACATGCCCCAAGAATGTCACATGGTCTATAAATCTTTTCGATAAATGGACATATGATATTGTAAAATAACTCATGGAATAATTAATAATGAAAAATAAGTTCACATAAATTTTAGAAATTCAAAAAATTAAAAATGGTAATGAAACTACATTTAAATGAATTGAAAAATTCCCTCAAATCATGAGTCATCATTTCAAAATCCATGATTCACTCTAATAAGTAAATTATCCTCATTACACATTAAATATCACTATCATTAAAATCTAAAACATGGAATCATAGGGTTCATAAGAAACTCATTTATCATAGTTTTATGAAGCAAAGAAAAGATTAAAGAGTAGGCAATAAAATTCTAGTTTAAATCCTAAAAATTGGGTTTTAGAAAAAAATTTAGGGAATTTGAAAAATAAATATTAAAATTAATCTCTATTTTCTCAATAATCTTCAGATCTATTCCTCCATTATTTGGTTTCTTCCTTGTGCCATAATGGACCTACAAATGATAAACAATCATTAAAACTCAAGGAATATGTCATTAAAACTCAAAATGATTAAGGGAATAGGGATTGATTCTAGAATAATTCCTAATAAAATATCAAAGGTTCCTAGAAATAAAGTAAAGGGATAAGTCTGGGTATAATTCCCCAAATGGGTCTTGGTTTTTTGACTACCTATAGAAGGGTAGTACTAGATATTATCCAAGGCTGGTTGGTTCATAGATCTTCTTAGATTTTAACTACCACATGTAGATTTTACTATCTTCCACTTCTTCTTTTTCATTGATGAGTCCATGGATAGAGTACATCAAATACATAGACTTCCAAATAAGTTACAAATTTCATGAAAGACATAAGATAAAGTATTGATATTACTCCTTCTTATTTTATATTTTTGAAACCTCCTCTTGACTATACAGTTCTTACTAAGTATGGGATGCATAGATTTAATGATCAACGGGAAAATTTGAATGTATTTTAAATTGAATTAAATTTAAACATTAATAATCAATAAAAAATGATATTTTTAAATGTTAGAATCCTCTATCTCGGTTTAATTAGGATAAACTACTTGGATCTTATTATGGTACTCCTCTAATTTATGTTCAATACCATTAGGGAGATACAGGTGTTCCTCAACTCGGGTATAGGATTATTCTTCCTTTTCTTACCCCAAGATAAAATAAGGATTATCCAATTCTGATAAGTCAAAACAATGGGAGTTATTACTAAATTTATATTGAATAAAATTAAATAATAGAGAGTTTAAGATAATACCCAATCCATTTGTAGGATTTTATTCAATATCTTTATTAGTAGTATATGCCTCTTGAAGTCATATTTTAGTGGATTGAGGAAGATAGTCAGGATCCTACATATTTTCATCAAAATCCACTACTATGATGGGATCCTCCACTTATATGGATAAATATTGGTATAAGAGTTCCCGTGATTTTGATTTGTATGTGGGAAGATCACTTTTCATTTCATCATCTTCCCAGTTACTCCAAAAATTTATCTCAATATTATTGATCTCTCATGTTCAAATAAAAATTTTATTCCTCATCAACACTCTCTAGATATTCATGATAGAGTTAAATTTGGATCTTTAAATGGTTGGTCTATAGACACTCTTAAATAATTCCCCCAACTTCTTAGATATCCTTATAAAAATCAGGGAATACTAGGGAAACTTTCTCTTTTTTAGGTTTGGGTTTCTCAAAGGGTGCATTTAAACACACAGTTTTCCATTCCTTTTAACCCTCCATATCTTGAATATTTTTTTCAATATATTACAACTCATATTTGATATTGTTGTTAGACACTTGTTCTAAAAATTTCACCTGGGGAATTTCTTCAAAATAATTTGGAGGAGACAAGTAACACTCAACATATATCTCATTCATTTTGGGATAAAAGTTGAGGAAATACTCATGAAGTTCAATTAACTCACTGGAAAATCATTCAACAGTTGGGTGCTTAATGGTTCCTTTAAGTTCATGAATATGGTAATTGAAATTATCCTTGATGAGAATAAATCTTCATGCTCCCTAATCTATCTAGAAAATAATGAAAAACCATCTTTTATAGACCTCGATGAGTCAATTACCGATTCTTGAACCTATAAGTTTTCCGTATAATAAAAATAATAATAATTTGAATAAAATATAGAAATTTTTTAAGGAAAATATTAATAAATTATATTCAATGAGAAAATATTAAAATAAAGAAAATAACTTATTGGATTCTTGGACACAATGCATGTTTTGATTCACACTAGTCATAGGGATTCGTAAAAGAAAATTTTTATGTTTTACTTATGTAGAATAGTGGATGAGTAGAGTATTATAACTTCAGTACATTTAAAAATTTCTACTCACTATTTTCTATTTCACACAAACTATTTATTTTTCTTGTTTTTTTATTTTATAAAAACTAATCAGTTTGAGTTTTTTTGGAAATAAATGAAGTTAAAAATAAAACTATATTGACATGAAATGTAATATTAGATTTGAAAGAAAGTACTTGGCCTTTATCATTAGTTTTGGGTTCCTTAATTATTCAGCATTTTTGTTTAAAATTTAGTTTTATTGATTAATTCTAAAACCTCATGCATGAAATAATAATAATTTTTTTGTTTGTTTTGGATTCGAAAATCTCTGAAAAATATAAATTACACCACTATCAGTTATCAAAGTCAATGTAAGACCTCAATTGAGAGTGAGGAACCTTCCAGGACCTAAATCCACCTTATGTTGTTTCATCCATTGAAAAGCTCAGCACCACTATTTAAAGATCATTTTTTCAATAGAAGGGTATAAAATATTTAAAAAAAATCATTGGAATATTTTTTTGAGATCCATTTCATAGTGAAAAACCACATAACCCATATAAATCACTCTTAATCACCACAAATAGATTATTTTTTTTAATAAATTTAAGAATAGATATTAGAAACACCTAACCACTCCCAAGAACAAGCCTTTGGTTTGCCTCCCATTATCAAAAGTAAGTAATCAGACTGGTAGAAGAAATAGAGAAGATAATAAAATTAAATAACAAAATAAAATAGTAGAAAAAAAACATGAAATAATAAAACAAAAAATAGAAGAAAAAAGGAGAGAGAGAGGGTGAAAAATTAAATAAAAAAAAACTGAGGTAGATGAGAAGAATAAGAATAAGAAGAAGAAAATGTGGCTGAAAACAATTGGTTAATGAAATACATCCCTGAATTATGTTAAATAATTTAAAAAATACATAAGAATAAAAATAAATGGAAAATAAAAAATAGTAGAAACTTTAATATGATTATCCCTCCTATAGTGGGTGTGTACTCTCTCATATTTGGAATAAAACCACTCTATTTATAGAGGAGTGGTTTCTTATTTATCAATATACATCATTGCACCATTAAATTTCATTGAAGTTATATATTATTTTCAAATTTGGTTTTGGGTTTGAATAAAAACATTCAAACATCTACCATAGAAAATGGTTTTTCCATTCTTCACAGTGGGGATAAAATCTAGCGGGTCTTTCCTTTTTCTTTATACATGGTATTCGGTGTATGTTGCATCCACCCATGGCACAACTTACACACTTAGGTTTTATATTTTGGCATAACATGTCTCTTAAAATCAATCAAACTTTAAAGTAGGGGGATGATGACCATATCATCATATAGGGAATATCTATATCATTAAATGGGATCGCAGTGGTCTCTCGAAGTCCAAGAGATCATACCAGGCTATCTTGGTTCATAAGATGGAAATACAGATTGATCTTGTCCTTGATTAGTGGTGTCGACAGTGATATAAAGTGATTTTAGTGGAAACTAACATCATCGAGTGGTGGAAGGTGGTGGTGAGGTAGTAGAGGAAATATTGGAGGGTAGGGCACATGTAGCTAGAGTTGAGAACAATCATTTTAGTTAAAAAATGAATAGTTACCATGAGTATGAGTCCCACATCAGTTTATATCCACTTAATAAGTAAAGTCATTCCATCTTAATATTAGAAGCCTAATTCGGGGATGGGCTCATTGTTACACTACACAGATGAATTATTGGATTGCATAGACCAAAATTGACCGTACATGCCTTATCACACCCTATGCTTATAGAAACCTCCCCATGGGTTCATTCCTCACCTTCCACCGGCATGAATTATCTTGGTCTATGCTTGGCCAGTCATGCCTCCATTGTCTAGGATATGTTCTTTTATAACATGATATTGAGGGCTATACTAGAAGGTAAATTTTTAACTAAAAATAAATAAACACATAATAGATTTCAAAAAATAATCTACAATAAATAAATCATTAAAAACTATGATTTAAACATATTTTAATTATTTATTTTAACATTACCATTTTTAATAGACCGTTTAATTACTTGAGAATATTCTTTTAAATTCATTGAAAAAATTATAATTGGTTTAAATAATTTACTAATAATATTTGTGCACCGCCATTTCAAACTCACACTATTGTAACTAGATCAGAGTGCTACTGAAACATTGGAATTTCCACCTATACTCCAACAGCTACCTACTAGCCACATAGGATTATGAGATGATAATGGGGAAAATAAACCCTTTGAAGATAAATAATAATGACAATAAAATAATGATAAATATCTATGGAAGAATATAACAAAGTAATATCCATATTATAGCACTTGATGTAGCATAATTTTGACAAGGTCGTACTAATCATACAAAATAAACTATTTCACCCTAATGACGATAACACGTATACAAGTAAAAAATTACCAAAAAACTACCATCCCAACACCGATGAACCACCCAAACAATATAGAAAACCATTCTATCATCCTCATGCACTATCTTATAGATATTTTATATATTAGACTTTTACCATTACCTATTCCATGAGATATATAACTTTCAAACATCCTGAAGGGACTCTCTAGATCATGATTATTAACCCAGTAGGCTTCCACCAATGGTGTCCCTAATAAATAACCATAATTAATCCAGTGTATACATAATTTAATATACAGAACCATAAAAAATTATGTAAACACAATCCCTATGTGATCCTTCAATAGATTCATACAGTGTAATAGTGTAATGATGCATCCAATTTCTGTTATATAGGAAGTTCCCTTATTCATCCAACAAAGTTAATGTCACATTGAATCACTGTTATAACCCGTTATTCTTAAATGACATTCCACGACAATATCGTAATACTGATGGCCTTACAAATCCATTTATAAACCACCAAATCAACAATTTTATGATCCAAAGGAACAACGAAGGCCATCCTTGTAAATCCTGTACCATTTCCCCAATATTAGTTATATATTATGAGCCTCAAGATCCCATATTATGGTATCACACCACCAAATGTATCTTTAATGGTGCACCCATCCTTCATAACGTTGGTCAACATTATGAATATTATTTTTCTTAACATATAGAGTGAGAAACACAAAACAATTGGACTAAAAAAATCTCACGGTCCTTGACCTATGTATACATGACCCCAATGAACACAAATACTATATTGAGAATCAATATTTAACATATTAGGACACTTACTCAGTGGACCTCTATCACAACACATGAAAATATTTAATCATATTCACTTCACACCATATAAACTTTTCACTATATTTCAAGTGTTCAACATCACCCATAGCCACATAGGTTTCACCCAAAACCTTCCCAAGGAGCCACATAAATCATTACAACCTAATAATATTTACTTTAAAACACCTGAAGTCTTGTTTGTAATGACCTAAAAATAAAAAAAAATAATTCCATAAAATACCACATACACTATTTCTATATAATATGTGACCTAGTTATGTCATATAAACAATGAAGACCACAACTGGTTCCATTCCCTATCACTATCATGAATTTACCTGCACTTAATTATCAAATGTTTCATAAACACATGCATAAAACTAGAAATAACTAGGAATCATAAAACAATTGAATACATTTAACACCCCATGATTTTATTTTATATTCATTTAAATGAATACTATTCTTTATAACAAGAACCGCATGAATGACTGATCTTAAATAAACAATAATATACTATTGAAAAAATATTATTCAAATATGACCATCATAACCCAACTATTAGATTTATTGGTATGAATAGGAGTAATAACATTATGAAAATTATGTAGAAATTTTTTACTAATAAAAATTCATTGACTAATTACTTGAAAATAAAAAATAAATTTCAAATGATAATAATTCAATCATATAAGGTTAATAATATTGGAAGTTTAAAAGGAAAATTTTTCTATGAAATTGGGTATTTCTTAATATTTACTATGTTTCATATAATATATGGATTTCTCTTAAATAGAGTATTAAATTTAGTGAAAAATTATTTTTTATACATTAAAAATAATTAAAAAAATATTTATAATTAATTATCAATTTTTTATAAATTAGTATAAAATCATTTGATTTTAAGAAAGATAGTTTTTAGAATTTTTTAAGTGCGTAATTTATTTTTATGTTAATAAATTATACTAATCACTATTTATTTTTATTTTGATGAAATTTATTAATAATATATTAAAAAAATAAATTAAAAACATTCTACTGATTGTTACTTTGAATGTAATGAGACTAAATCCATTTTAGGCTTCAAAAGTAAAATTTTTTTTTATAAAAATGAGTTTTACATGTTTTTTGCACGATTATTAGAATTATTTTTTTCCAATTATAGAAATTTAATTTGATAAAATGAAACTCATTTTTGAATTTATAATATCAAAATCCTATTAAGGTGAAATTTTTGAATTTTTATGACATGGATGATTTTTCATTAAATAGTGAAAATACCATTTTTACAAATACTGTAACTTTTATGGCATCATTATGATGTAAGATTGATTTAAAAATTTATAAAAAATTTTATTAATAAAGAATGTGTTTAATTAGTATAAATAAATCATCTAAAAACATTAATTATAATTTGTAAACCCATTTTGATTTTCTTGGAACACAAGTTGTTTTTTATTCTAATAAAAAAACAATTTTTGGATCATTTAATTTATTAATGTGGTAGGAAGGTTCCATTAGTATTAAAAATTATAAAATTTTCATATCAATTTAATTTTTTTATTATAATCTAATTAAATTCATTATAATCAATAATACGCAATGATTTAGTGTAAAATCATTTTTAAGCTTAAAACATGCATTTTTAAGAAAATATTTTTCATTGCGTTTTGTGAAATTATATAAAAATTAATATCTTCCACTTATAGAAATTAAATATTTTTAAATTTAATATATATTTGGAATCAGAATATCAAATTTTTTAAATTTGTTCAATTTCAATTTTAATCCTAATAAACAGTTTACATGGTAAAAATTTTTCACTACAATAATAGTAAAATGTAAGGACCCGTGTTTTTTCGGACTGTAGTTTTGAGAAGAAATTTTAATTTTTTCTGGAAGATGCTTGTAAAAGGTAAAATAGTAATTTTCCCCTGGAGTATGACCCTATATAAATTTTTTGAACACTCCATTGGTCCTTGAATAGGGTGTTTACCTTAGGATGAGAGTTTGGTAGAAATCTGAGCCGTTCACATTTTAACAAAATAATTAATAATTAATAATTAATATTTAATAATTTAAATATTAAATTATTATTTTAGTTTTATTCAGACTTATATTTTGAATATACCATTGTATTAAGATTCTAACTCTAATTTTGTACCCGGAATTTGGAGTTTTTCTTAGGGGAGACAAAAACTTGAGTTGGGCATCGAGGACGAACTATGACCCTTTTTCTTTTCTTTCATTTTTTCCCTTTCCTTTTGTTTTTTCCTTTATTTTCTTTCCTCATACTTCTCATGCATGCACCTCTTATGTATCCTCCTTTATGAGACCTAATATATAAATAGGGGGAGGTAGAAAAATAGAGATTGGTAAGGGAAAAGGGGTACCGTCACAATGCCCTCAATGTGTTGGATCGGCGTGTGATAATCATGGAATGAATAATCAAATGAAGCTTTAATAGTTTCCTCCCAAAGGTAGGCCTATTTCTTTTTTCACAATATATTCCCTTATATTTTCCATTTTATATATTTAAATCTCTATTAATCTTGTATGTGACGCATGGTAGTTGGATCTGTTGATTTGGGGGTTTAAATATGGGTTTCAAGCAATCCGAAGGGTTTTCTATTTGTGAAAACCGCGTAAAACGACATGTGGTTTATGGGAACACGTAGGGTGTTCTCTCCATTTAGGGACGATGATGTTTAATGAGTAAAAGTTGTGTATAAAGGTGGAAATTATGTGTACTAGTACTCGACCGTGTTGCCAAGTTCCCGAGTATGGAAACCCGTGTAGGGGAACATGGTAGAGTAAAGCACACGACTAGACCCCATGTGGGTAGAACGCCATATAAAATTGCATGGCCTATCCATGTATATAACCAAGATGTTTGAGGGACATAGGCATGTACCCCATGTTAGGTACATGCCATGTACCTACCTTAAAGGCCATTTACCTAGGGCATTTACATGCCCAGGTTGAGGATAGTACATGCCCATGTAATGGTTCCCCTTCAACCCTAAAAAGGGGGATTATCAAAAATAAATAAAAAATGAAGAGGAGAGTACAAACCTATGTGGGAGCTTAAGGGTACACACTTTTTATGGTATCTACATGTCACACACTCCACTCTTGGTGCCCTTTCTAGGCCTTTTCTTGTTTTTCCCCAGTATCAGATTTGAACATAAGAGTAGTCTATTATGATTAGTTTTATACATATATTGCAACGGTGAATACTATAGAGTGGTTTGAGAAACTATAATGGGTGTTTTAGGTATTTCACCTAAATGGAGAGGTTCTTCATCCAGTAATTTAATCAAGTTTCTTCTAAGAGTGAGAGATGTTCTGAGATGAGCCACAAGCTATCTATCAAGACCTATTCATTGAGGACATCTCCCTTTATAAATGTGACCTTATAGACTAAGAGTTCGTGATACTAGTTATGTTCTAATAATCCCATCATGGATTCCTCCTTTACCTTTTTAGCTAAGGATCCCAATCAGGACGCCTACACTTGTATTTATACCCAGAGGATTCTGAGTATGATGCCTCTTCAATGTTTAGATTGAGGTATCCCTTACATAATGTGCCTAAAATAATGATACATTTTAATAAAATAATGGATATTATCAAATAATGTCTATAAATTTTGTTGGAAATGTTTCTAGGTCATTTTTACCCTTAATATTAAACTTTAATCACTAAGTTTACTCATTTTGACCTTTATCGATGTAATTAATTTTTGTTAATTTTACTAATATATTTTGTCAAAAACTAATTTGACATTATTATACACTATAAATTATTCTGATTAAAATATGGAATAAATTTTTCCAAATTAAAATCACATAAGTGGCAGAAATTAATTTAAAATTAATCCTGTAGATAGGACAATAAAGTAGGGTTTTTAAGTGAATATGTTCAAAATCATTCTATGTTTATATATATAAATACACTATAAAAATTATTAAAAGGAACTAAATTGAATTAAATGATATAAAATTTATCTAATTATACTTTAAAAAAATTTAAGAATATAATTTAACGCTATAAATTATTTAGATGAAAAAAATGTTTTCAATTAATATTTAGTGTCATTTACTATTCATAAAAATATGAATGTTTTTTTGAAAAATACCAAAAATTAACCCAAATTTAAATTTGAAATTATTTTTCAAAAATTATATTTAAAACATGGGCACCATTAAAATTCGTAAAGCTGACTTATAAAATTATACTGCTTTTCATGCTTAAAATTGGATTTCTTCTTATATTAACAATATCAATCATATTGGATGAATTTAAATTTTTTATTAAATATATAACATATAAATTACATTAATATCATTCAATAATAGTGATTTAATTAATTAATTAATATAAAATGTCATTCTGGTCATAAAAATGTTTTTTCATTAAAACACTTCTTTTATATTTGACTGAAATTTATTTTTATTTATAATTAATTAGGAACCAAATAATTAATTTTACAGAAAATTTTAATATATATTTTCTTAATTTAGTTAATCCCATTCATTACAATCATCCCAACAGATTGGTGATAACTATCATAATAGTATTAATAGTATATTGTTTTCAGGTAAGACTTGGGATTTAGGGTAACATTAGTAATCGAAGGAACTATATATTGTGAGAAAACACAAGATAAAATTGGTGTCATGTGTAATGAAATATAAAATATATATTTTATGTAACACAATCTATTAATGAATTGAAATTAATTTTAAATAATATATTTTATAAAATTTTGGGATGTCACAATATCTAAATGAAAAAGGCCATATCTTTGAATTTATGATGGTTATGAATGATATGTAATCATAAAATAAAAATAACGAAAGTGTTAAGGTCATTTTTAGTCCAAATAATTTTATTTTGAAACTTAATTACTCGATTTACCCTTGACCTTGGTAACATAAACTACAAAGGTTTTATTCATAATATATGAAAATAAATGGTCCAATTTACTAATTTTTAACCCATTGGTTTCATATATGGAATACACTTTTCATGATTCAAATCACAAAAGTGGAATAATTTATTTTTAAAATAAATTAGTAAAGTATGATGAAAAATGGGTTTTTAGAAAAATGGCCCTTTTTTGTATAAAATTATTTTTATATAAAATTATGGTATAAAATTAATTAAAACAAATATAATTATATTTTTTAAATGAAATAAAATTAATAAATTTTTAGACTATCTAAAATAATATTTTACTTTATAAATACTTTAAAATGAAATATAATTTTTTAATAAAAAATTATATTTTTCTACCATTCATTGATGAATCAACCTTTTTAGAAAAATATAAAATTTTAATGCTAAATTTATTTTTATATGATGATCTCAAAAATGAAGTTCATTTTATAGAATACATTTTAAAAAATTTCCATAAATTAATTATATAATTTTCTCACGAAAATCAATATTTTTTTTTGAAGAATAAAACCACTTTACTAAAAATGAAGTGCTAATTTTATAAGAATTAACTTATAATTTTCTTTTATGAGAAAATTTATATATTTTTCAGAAAGTATTTAATCTTACTAATACCATCCGATTTAAAGACCAGGTTATAATGGATATATTTAAATAATAATATTTTATTGTTCATCGAGGCTTGGTGTTTCATGTCATATATTCTCTCAAACTTAACGTTCCTTTAAAATATCTAGATATTGCATTCTCTCTGACTTTAATAAAATTCTTCCTCATAATTTAAACTCAAACTTGATAATTAAGGGATAGAAATTTGAAAATTGTATTTTTAAAATCCCACTTCATAAAAAATTATAAATAAAACTCCACTTGAAAAGAGAGAAAATGACATATTAATACATATTGACCCATGTTATACTTGTCGGTGCCCCGTGCTAGGTCATTAAATGACTTCAAGCACACCACCCAAAATACCAGAGACTACCGACTAATTGAGAGGGTCTAATATATAACTTGGGGATACAATACCCTCTTTATCAAAGAAGCACAATGGCATAAATAAATATACAAATTACAAATATAATGAAATAACCAATAAAGACCAACATCTCATTAATAAATACAAAATATGTAAAATGATCATAAACCAATTTAGTAAATATTCCATGATATATAAGTGTCATGTGTCTAATGAGAAATCAAAATAAATACACATTAACATCTCCAAGGTGGGTCACAAAATCATGCCATGTTTTATCATCAATGATCTATTCTGAATCCCAAATCATCCATCTAACATAGGGATCTTGCTCTTATCCTTCCTATAAATATGACGTTTAATCGGGTACCGATCAGGAATCCCAATTAGGCCGTGATTACTACTCAGTAGGCCACCAACAACAACATCTATTGAAATATCTAGCCTATAACAGTTTTTGATGTTGTATAATTAATAAAGAAAAAATGATAAAAGTAAATATTATTGACATTTTATTATTCATTAATAAACCACATTGCCCCCCTAAGTTCATAGTGAATCATGAATGAATAATAGCTACTTCATCCCATACTAGAGTCTAAAACATACACCATAATAATATCAAAATTCATTCTTTAATGTAATTTCATTAATCATATTATTTTCACATTCATTCAGTACCTTGGAGCATCAATACAAGTACCATATCATGACCACTTCTAACATCAGTCTAATGCAAATATATTGGGGTCCAAGAGCATCATTATTTCACTTGATGAATATTTTTATCATTAGAACCTATCCCAAAACATTTTATTCCCATGAATTTATCAGGGTTCTAGTGTATTAGTCCATAAACCCAAGGATATTTAAATCATCCATCCCTGAACCACACCTTATTTATCAATCAATCCTAAATATCACATATTTTATATACTTATCAAGTTTCAACATCATTAACCATTGTATAAATCATTATTTCCATGGTGAACCATTTCATTTATCAATAACAAAAATGGTTCATTAATTTAATCATAAGGAATAACATGTTCAATTTCACCATTATTCAATTTATCAATATTAAATTACACAATTCATTAACCCTTCAAGGTTAAGCTAAAAAAAATTTAATTCCCATTATCAACACGAAATAAAGATTTAATTCAATTATAGTAACCCATTATTCCCCTTTTCAAATTCAATAAATCATTATTTAAAAGATGTTTAAACAGCCCAATGGTTTCATCAAATCTGGTCTCATAATCTCAAATGATTTCAATGAGATTCATGAAGGGTTTCTCAATTTCATATAATTAAATTCACCTTTTAAATTAAAATAATATTACACTATGTGGAAATTCATCCAAATAATTACATACACATTATCATAATAATGATTTTTCTAATCAGTAATTAGACCACCTACCTCAAGATCATTGATGAATGCTCACCATACTGCAACCCTTAATTTGATGTAGATCAGTCTAATTTACAACGGTGGAGGAGGTCTACGATCAAAACGTGGATCATGATCTTACATAATGACATCCATTTAACATAGATATAAATCATAAATAATGGATTAATTTAATACCTATATAAAGGGGAATAGATATAGGAGAGAGATAAATCCAATTAAGAAGATATCAGATATTGGAAGAGATGTTGATCCTTCCACTGGATCTTCGATTCACACTGAAAGAGGATTGAGGAGCTTAGGAATCCTATCTTGATCTCTAAAGATAAAGAAAATTATTATTAGTTATAAATAGTGTTATTATGGATATAAACTAGGGGTTATGTAAAATTTAAATAAAATTTAGGGGGTTTAAAATCCTGTGTGCACGGTTTCTGGGGTGGGGTGCATGCTTTGCCCAACCATGCACCCTAATAGTGCAACCCTACTGTCTGAGGTACATAGTTACTCCAAGGTAGGAACATGGTTTTCTAAACCATTTAACAACCATGAAAATGCCTTTTTTTAAGGTTCATGATTTGGGGAGGGTGGATATACAGTTTGGTCAAACCATTCAACACCTCCAGTGGATCAAAAAGGGGTACAGAATTTCATGGGGAAAATCGCACAGTTTTCCCTAAACATGAACGAACCATGTATAGACCCATGAGTTTCCAAAATTATAAAATTCACCAGAAAAAATCCCAAATGAAAACCCAACCAAGTTATTATCAAGAAAAGGGTAAAAGAATACCTGAAAATGAGTAGGTTACATCTCTAGAAATGTTGTAATCATACAATATCCCACCTTATAATAACTAGTCTTTAAGCCACACCACCAAGAAAAAATAGGAATATAAGGTAAAAATTTTGCTTCATTGATCCCCCATATCATCTTCCCTCTCCCAAGTTTATTTTTGAACATGGTGATGCCACCACAACACCTAGACCCCCGACATAGAATTTCCCCATAATACTTTCTCACTATGACCTAGAACATGAATCAGATAATCCTTAAAGGACGCATCATTCTTAAACTCAACATCATCAACTTAGATCATATTTTAAGGGGTTGGGTGATACTAATGAATATTTGACACATGAAAAATTTCATGCATAACACTATAATACTGTGGAATAGCCAATCGATATGCCACAGGTCTTGTTCTCTCCACAGTCTCAAATATTCCAACAAACCAGGGAACTAACTTACCTACCTCCAAATCTAATGGTGAATCAATATAGGTGAAACATGATGGATAAAATTATCCCACACTATAAATGCAAAAGTTCAATGGAATCGATCAACATAAAACTTCTATATACTCTCAGATGTAGCCATGCATTTTTGGATTAATTGAAAATCCTCTGATGTCTCATGTGTGAGACTCAATTCAAAAAACTCAGATTCACCCAAATACATCTAACACAAAGGTCATTTGCATGGAATATCATAAATTTCCTCATATGGTTCCATTTGAATATCCTCATGATGGATGTTTTTATAGATAAACTCCACTAGCACCAAGTGAATCTCCAAATATCCAATAAAATCTAAGACACATTCCCTCAACATTTCTTTCAACACCTGAATAGTGTTCTCTAATTCTATATTTTTTATGAGTGAAAATATGTACTTAGAAATACCTAGGTACCCAATGGCTTAAGTAATAATCTCTAGAAGTTCAAATTAAAGAGAGAATCACGTTATGAAACTATTCTCCATGGAAACTCATACAAACTAACTATCTCCAGAGAAGATATATCCTCCAACTAGTCTATGATATCCGTCTCCCTGATTGAAAATAAATGATCTACCTTTATAAATCAGTCTATAATCAATCATATAACGTCATTCTTCCAAGGCTTCCTTGGAATACGCATGATTAAGTCCATGAAAAAATTCCACCACTACCACTTTGGAATTAGAAATGTAGGTAACAGACCACCAGGTCATTATTGCTTAGCCTTCACTAGCAGATAGGTGCAGCACCATGTCACAAAACCTACAATATACTTTTTCATTCCCTAACACTAATAATTTTGATTTAGTCATGATATATTTTGGTAATACCAATTTTCACCTCCCACTTTGAGTCATAAAACATAGACATTTACTTCTTATGCATACATGTTGGCATAACTACATGACCCCAGGAATAGATGATATCATCCTCACCTATAGTCCAATCAGATGGTGACTCCCCACCATCAATGCTTCCCTTCATGGCCAAACACTTTAGATCCTCATACCTTCTCTCCTTGATCTGTCTTAGAAGTGTGGATTCTACTGATTTGGATACAAAGGTCATCTACTCCTATCCCTCCTGAACCTTAGTATACATTTCTGCCGGTAAGGTCATCATCTTCCACTTAGGAATTGACTCTTGAACTTCCTAAGTCTATGTCATCCTATTCACAGTGTTTTAAAAATTGTTTCCCTTCCCTAACATATATGCTAACTAAAAATCGAATGACTATATATACTAAAACTATTTCTATTTCTAATGATTCAAATATCACTGAAAAAATATATACATTAGGATTTTGTGGTATGTATAAATAGTAAAATATTCACCCAAAAGGTAATTCCACTAATACTGAAAAGCGTAAACCACCATGGATATCTTGAGATCATATGTGTGATAATACTATTTATTTGGCCTCAACTGTCGCAACCCATAAACAACACATCAATCTCCCTACATCAACACTGCTCCATGTATGGATCTAGATGAATCAAACATATAATGTAAACTCCTCACCCGACTCGAGTAGGATCAAAATAAGTGTGTTAGTAAACAAATTATTCAAATCCTAAAATGCATTCTCACATTCTTCAGACCATTCAAACATGAAAAATTTATTGGTAGATCCCAACAGCGGGCTTCTAAATGGGAATATTCATGGACGAACCTCCAATAATATCCCTCTAAATTCAAAAAGTATCAGTTATTAAAAAAGTCTTTGCATACTCCCAATAATTAATTACTCGAAATTTCTTTAGGCCCAGTAAACCACATTCCTCATAGATTATTTGACCCATGAAATGTAGCTAGTTGATCCAGAATTGAAACATATATATATTAACATATTTCCAATTCTCTCTCGGTGTACTCAAGATGATGTCAAGATGTTGGGCATGCTACTCATGAGTCTTGGAGTACAATAATATTTCATCAAAAAAACAACCATATACTGAAATAGGTATAGTTTATATATTTTTTTCATTTAGTCCATAAAAACTACTGGATCATTTGTTGAACATGAACTACATCACGATGAACTCGTATAGGCCATACTAGATTCTAAAAGTAGTCAATGATATATTGGATGGTCTAGCTCTCAACTAATGACACTCTAATATCAATTAAATATTTTATAATACAAAATTTATTCTCAAATAGTTAAATATATCATTGATACAAAGAAAAGGAAAATAGTTCTTCACATTAATTTGATTCAACTTTTGGAAATCAACACATAAAAACAACTTATCATTAGCCTTATTAGAAAACAAAACCAAATAACCCTATGGTTAAGTACTCATATGGATAAATCCCTTACCCATAAACTATTCCAGTTACATTTTAAATTCTTAAAGATCCATTGGTTCTATTCAATAAGGTGGAATGGAAACTATTTCAGCTCTAGGAAGTAGCTAAATTGTAATGTCAACATCTCTCTTAGGTGGAAGACATACAGAATCCTTAGAAAAAAAATATCTAAACCATTCCACTATGGACAGAAAGGAATCATGATTTACAACCCCATCATCCAAAAAAATTATAGAAACTAGGGTATTGAGCTCCCCCATCTTCTGATGAAATTCCCCTGTACGACCTGCCTGAATATCATATTCTCAAAATTGAAAATAATATTTACCGTCAGAATATGTAAAGGTTACTATCCAATAGTTACAAATAAATTTGGGCTTAGTATGATTCCAGTCATTCCATACCAAAAATCAAGTCAAAACATGAAATACCATGTATTTAATGATTCCAAAGGAAATGATACTCGCTAACCTCCTGGAAAAAACCCTTGTATAGACATATTTACTTTGACCGTACACTGAGCGGTGTGTTGATTTCTATACCCCCACTCACAGAATCCACTGTTAGACTCAAACCATTCACAAATTGAGTAGATATAAAATAATTTGAGGATGTTGTATCAAATAAATTGCTAGAAATCATAGAATCTATAAAAATAGTACCTCTGATTATCGACAGTCCAACCTCAATATCCACAAGTGCAGGATGAACTGCATGTAACTATCCTATCTCTCTTCCATATGACACAATCTGATTATCATGAGCTACACTACTCTTGTGATACATGTGATATTTTCCCAAAGCACCACGTCTATCATCTCAACAAACACAACCATTAGTACTCCAACCACCAAACTGGTATAGTGTAGAAGACCCCCTTTCAATACTATAATTTGATCAAGCTCCCTATAAACTACCCACCTTTCAGGGGTTCCTGAAAAACTATTTAAGATGGACTATATTTCCATAATCTTGACACTCTACCATTGTCTTGGGACACTGGTTATAATAGGGAATTTCTATACCACATTGATGGTAAAGAAATTGAGTGTTACCATGAGTTACTGATCCTTCCCCTTGGTGACTTCACATTCCATTACTCTAGTTTACATTCTCACTATGATGATTCCCACCCATAAAAGTTGTACCTCTTTACAGTCCAACAGAAACCAACCATATGCCATTATAATTCTCATTTAGGATCCCCTAAAAAATGATATCTTGATTCACTACCTCATAAAACTTATTCAATAGAATGATATTAACTTGGGACATAATTTCACATTTAAATCCATCCTAAAAATGTCTCACTGAAATTGACTCATCTCATACCATTAATAGAAAAAAGTGATGAAAATCAGTGAAGCGATCAATATTTTACATCAATAAAACACTTCCCCAGGTCAACTGCATAAAATATTTCACCATATCTAGCCTCGGAACCTCTAGATAAAATTGTTCCATGAACTTTTCTTGGATGTACTTCAATACTATGTTCTTCATATGCTCATACCCATCTTGGACATCTCACCAAGACTCACTGATCCACAAAATATATATGTATCCAACTTGACTATTTTATCTAAAAGAGTATCTAAATAGTCAAGGCTCATCTGGATAGTCTCAGTACAACACTTAGATGCCTGAGGTCTACCCTTTCTGGTGAAGGTCAAAGGGTGATGCAACTATAACTCCCTTTTTTGGTTAGACATATTCTTCAAATCCCACCCTATGTGTCTTTACATGAACTGCATAAAGTGAGAAATGATATCATGGAACTTCTTTCCCGACCCTTCACCTAGAACAAAGGAGTCCTCTTGTCCCAATATTAGAGGAGCATTTCAAGCAATGTCCACCTATTGTCCTACCAACTAAATTTATCATGGAGGCATGTCTATACAATAAAAAACACATGTATTAGGACACATAACACATAATTAATGCATTTACAAGAGAAGTTAACATTAATCCATAACCAGTCACCCCATACTCTACCTGACGGTCAAAATCTAGGCTCTACCACTGCCCTAAACCATCCATCACCTAGGTCATGGATAACATTGGGAAAATTACTTTCATAACTAATTTTTTCCCATTAAACATCCATTTTAACTTTATCAAATTACCAATTTTAGTATCATTCAAATTAATAAATTCCTTATTTGGAACCATTTAATTTTAAAATATAATAATCAGACAAAGAAAATAATTTTATTATCATCAACTAACCAAAAATATACTTTTCCATTTGTGCCTAATATGATGCATGTCACATAAAATCCTAAGTGGATATAATGATTTATTCATACTCAAATCCCATTCCAAAATTAGGAATGATTAAAATTTACAAAAAATAATAACCCCATGCAAAAATTGCATCACCCATGATGAAATAACAGTCAACTATAATAGAAAATACCAAGAAAAAAATCCCACCCAAGGTACTTGGGTTTCCCTCGCACATGGGTCCACAACTCCCATTCAAAATATCCTGAGTGATGCCTAAATAATAATAGTATCTATTATACTATTCCAAAACAACAATAACACTGAAAATAAAATAAAACCTCCTATAATACCAATTTGTAACACCCAAATCTATGTGGCATATGAAAGTGCCCCGTACCGGTTCGTTATGGGACCTCAATCACACCTCCTCATATTCCAAAGGTTGTTGAATAGTATTGATAGTCTAACATGTAATATGGGAATACTATACCCTCTTTATTAAAGCATAAAAATAATAAAAATTAATATACAAATAATTGAGATAAATAAATAACCAATAAATACCAACATGTCATGAATAAATCCAAACTAGGGAAAATGAACTTAAAATAAAAGATTAAATATATAATTCCATACAAGTGTTAAGTTAAAAAAAAACTCAAAACAAGGAAACCCTGACATCTCCCAATAGGGCCCTGACATCATGTATGGATCCCTCATCAATGCTCCATACCAAATCCAAACTCACCCATCTAGCATACAACTCTTTCCCTTATCCTATCCTAAAAACAATAATTCTATTTAGGTATTGACTAGGAAACCCAAGTAGGGCGTGAGTACATCTAAGTAGGCCAATGAAAATGGGATCTAAAAAATATCCAATCAATAATAGTGTATGCATTTTCCTAATTAATAAAGAACAAATGAAAAAAGTAAATAGGATTCAAATTCAATTATTCTGTAATTAACCATATAGGACCACAAATTCATAGTGACAACCAAACTAATAATGCATATTTCAGCTCGTGATTGTGAAATAATAGACCTGAATGCCTCTTAATAGGTTCCCCAAGCTCAGTGAAGCACATCAAATCAAGCACATCTCCCCAAATTCCAGAGGCTGCTGACTTACAATGAGGGTCTAGGGTGTGTCCTTGAAGATACTATTCCCTCATTACCATAGTATATTATAGGGGATAAATATAAATAGAGGTAAATAGCTAAATCAATATAAGTAAATGGAAGGTACACTGGAAATAGACAAGGATAACAATAACAAAATGAATTAAAATAACATGCAACAATTGATGATGATATGTCTTGTATCTATTGACTAAAAATTACTTTTTTATTATTCATTCACTTTTGAGGTAAAAGTTAGACACCAAACATGACTTCATAGAGTTAAAAACATTCAAAGCACCATGATACAGAAATTTAAGAGAAAATAACTCATTCAATCTTACACATAGGAGCTCCTACCAATCATCATAAACATTAAATCAGTTTCTCCTACTCATCGCTTCACAACAAGCAGTCTCGTGCATGACTGCACAGACATGGAACTGATGGGAATGCCACACCCTCTCAAACATCCACATAAAAAAAAACATGGAGAAAAAATATTCTATGTTCCCCATATTAAGAAATTATTGTAAGAGAATAGTTTCAATGACTCTCAAACCTCAAATTTTAGGCCACCAAAATTCCATCCTTGAACGGAAAAAATCCATCCATACATCAAATCACACCATGAAAATGATCACACATAAGTTTTCACTACCAAAGAATCCCAACAAAATAACTCGATTCACCACAACAATCACCAAAACACCTATCACCATCCTCAAACCTACACACAAATACTAAAACAAGACAACCAAGGTACCCCCGCTAGTACTCGATGCATCCGAAGGATCAACTCCTTAACTATAGAACTGGTACATGACCTATTTGCTATGAATACCTAATCACAAGTCCACACAACAAAATAACAGGCTTCCCCCACTAGCTCAGAAGAAGAAGGTCAAGCCTGGAAGGCCGAATCATGACCGAGAAGCCTTAGAAGAAGAACCATATCTACTCCACACTAGATCGACACCACTTCACACTAGATCTCATCCCCATAGAAGAACCAAATATTTTCCACCACAATATAGAGAAACCAGATCTCGACCCCAATGCAACAGATCAATACCCAAACGCTGTGTAGAACCAGAATGACTCTGACTCCACATCAGATCTTGAACCTGATGCACTATATCTAGAATCCATCACTATAGAGAAAGACCATGGCTCAGATGCCACATTGGATCTCGACCCCACACTTTAGAGGATCTAGAAACTGAGCCCGAACCCACCGAAGACCTGACCACCCTCTCCACAGAAGAACTAACCTAGAGACTATGAGTCCACCCTTATTTGTGATAAAACCACCGCACTGGATACATGCTAGGGAGAATGAAGAAAACATCATATCCCAATGGAGGAGAGAGGCAACAATGTGAAAACCATAATCTGCTACTATGCCCCTTACAAGCTCATTATCCTCTTCCATATGCCTTGTATCTAGTAAGCTGGAAAACATGGATACAATGTTGAAGGAAAAATGAAAAACCCAATGTATCCAAAATATAAATATAATCTATCCCAAGAATCCTGAGCCTTATCTCTGTCATCAAATACCAACTACATCCTATAATAAAAACCAATAAAGTATCCAAAGAATTGTGCTTCACTTTATCGACACCTGCATACATGTAATCCTCCCCAGGTTCCAAATGGAACCTAGAGAGGGTGTAAGATAAATCTTAATGGGACACTAACAATGGTATCTATATCATTTATCCCATGTAATGGAAATTTATTAGTGTAAAAGTGAGCATATATAAAGTAAAACAATATAATGAAACTAAAAACCCAAGTACATGATTCAACCCTTGGTTGGTGTCTGAACATATAAATAAATAATTAATTGATTACTAGCTTATATAAACAAGTCATGTGAGTCATATCCAACATTGACATCACCTCATGATAGTAGAAATTGTGAAGGTTCCAAGTTGTAATTAGGCCACAATAATTGATAATTAATATGAAGTGGTTCCATGGAATTCACCAAGGTAACCTAGACCTCAAGGGATTCTAGCTTAGAAATAACTGACTCTAGCTAAGGGGTAAGAGGATAATCCAAGGAGAATAATCAAAGAAAATCCAAAAAAATGTGCCTACCGAGTCCAATGAGTTCTTAAAATGTAAAATAGTGCTAATCAATAACTAAGACCGATATGTTATAACCATGAAACCTAAATGTCAATGCTAGATCCAAGGAGTGTATCCAAGTAATACTATAATAACAATGAAGGAATATTATGGTGTCATACCAAGTATCCAGATGTAGAAAAGTATTAGGATCCGGGTGGTTCTCATCCAAACAAAGACACATCCTTGAATCAAAATGGGGTTCCTGAGTCCTAAAGGAATTCCATAAAGTATCCAAGGTGAGATCAAGTTAGGCTAGTCCTATTTGATAATGAAGTTTTATAATATTTCATTTGGTTTAAGCCTATAATTTCATTATTGTTATAAGTCCATGTAGTGTGAAACCCTTTAATGAATTTATAATTAATCGATAAATCTATTTGGTTCAATAATTTCCTTTCATTAGTGTGATAAGGCCAATTAGCATGAAACCATTCATTTAATCCATTTAATGCATTTCCCAAAATCAAGGTTCACTCTAATACCTTCTATTAACATGGTAAGGGGTTTAATGAACATTTAACATGTTATTTAATTGCATTTTAAAAGACTAAGTTATATACTTAGTATACTTTACAATTTCCATTTCACATTTAATTATCCAATTGAAGCACTTACAATAGGCTGGTCAATTGGTGAGAATACATGGTACTTTCCATTATGAAATTCAAAATTTTAATCAATTCATTTAATATAGAAAATCTTACCCTTAGAAATGTGATGCCAAGGAACACCCAAATGATGGCTCAAACTTGTCAAAACACTAAAATGACCATTATGAAAAAAAACAAATATGGGATAGATGGATTTGTGGGGATAACCACTAACAACTAATCAAATATTTGGAAAGAGTATAACCACACTATTATAATGATTATAATAATGGAATATAAATTTAGTAAAATGGAACCTAATGGAATTAGTGGGCCCCATAAATAATTTCCAAAATCAACGAACTTAAGGGATGAGTTTTAGACCAACCACATTAGGCATATAGGACTCTACTCATCTAGTATTAGCCTATTATTCATATTTAAAATTCAGTATATCAGAGAAAATAGTAAAAATGCATACACCTCAATAAGTAGGTCTAGAGAAAGAGAGAAAAAGAATGAATCGAATAGACTAAAGTACTCACTGTTTCACATCGAATGTGACAGTAATAATATGGAACGAATCCCAGATGAAGGATATATCTTTATCTATAGGCTATGACATAAAAAACCCCATAATTAGACAAATGGAGGTTAATACCACTGGAAATTGGATTAGTGAAGATGGAAGGTATTAATTAGATCATTAAGGGTAAAAATGTAAAATTACCCAAAAATTAGCCTATATATTGTTTGGCCACACGTTTTTACAAACTATGCACAAACCATGCAAGGGTAATTGGAGAATAGTGGAAATCACATGGTTAGGATACATAGTTAGGGAAACCATGCACCAATTGTGTGGTAAGGATCTTTCTGAAAGTAACATGCCAACTACATGAATTTCTCTAACCATTTGAGATCACCACACCATTTTACTACAAATTGTGCTCCAGGACTAGTTCTTCCAAAAAGATGGGTTCTAGGCTCCAAAAAATCCCTATAAACGCTTGATACATTTTATAACTCATTATAAATCCATATCAGGTCCGAAATAAATAATTAGACTGAAATTTAAAGGATCCATACTTGAGTGAAAAACTGGTTTCTTAGAGTTTCCCCCTTAAAATAACTCGTCCCCTAGGTCACATTCCAAGGGTGGTGAAACACTATCTGATAACAACTCTGGCCACTAGGCATATTTGTCAGCCTCCTGCTCCCAATTCTCATCCTTCACATGACCACGATACCATAACACCCAGAATAGAGGGGAGAATGGCCCCATAGAGCCTTTTTCTCAAGTAAATGATGCATACTGGATACTCCTCAAATGGAGAATTAGAATATAACTCAACCTCCTTAGTATCAATGGATTGAGACAAGTCAACATGATACTGGAGAAGCTATAAAACCTATAATATGTTATATATGGAATTATGCCTCTGAGGTAGTGTAATCCTATAGGCTACTAGCCCGACTCTCTCTAGAATCTCAAATGAACCTATATAATAATGTGAAAACTTCACTTACTTCCTTAACTATCTATGAACTAGACTCGGCGATACCCGAAGGAAAACATGATATATAACCTCAATCTCCAAATGTCATCGATAGTGATCGACCTAATATTTCTCTCTAGACTCATTAGTAGTCATACGCTTCCTGATCAGCTGAACCATCTTTGAAGTCTCCTATACGAGATGAGGACCTAGTAGGGATGCCTCACCTACCTCTATCTAGCACAGGGGTGAACGACATGAAATACCATATAAGGCATCAAAAGGATTTATCTAAAATGTATATTTAAAGATACTAGTATAGGTGAAGTCTATGGGAGGGATATGTTTCTCCAAAGAACTACTGAAATGAAGGACACATTCTCATAGAATGTACTCTAAAACCTGTATTGTATGTTATGATTTTCCATCGATTTGAGGGTAAAAAGCTATGGCTAGAAACACTTGTGTACCCATTGATTTATACAAATCTTGATATAACTGTGATGTGAAATGAGATTCCCTATCCGAAATGATAGTATAATGGACCTCACATAGTCATAAGATCTCATAGACATACAGTCTTCATAAATCATCAACCGAGAATTTCTCCTAAATAGGAATAAAGTGGGTGACTTTTGTTAGTCGGTAAATAACATCCCATATAGTGTCACACACTTGATGACCTAGGTAACCCAACTATAAAGTCCATGGAAACATATTATTATTTCCATTCCGGGATTGGAAGTGGGTGTAACAAGCTTGTAGGTCGATGGTGCTTCGCCTTCACCTGCTAATAGGTGGAACACCTAGTGATAAATCATACTATATGATGTTTCATCCCGGGCCACCAATACTGGTGTCACATATCTCAATATGTTTTAGAGATTCCAGGATAATCTACCCACTAAGAAGCATGGAAATCATGGATCAACTCCTCTCTCGTATTTGTAGGAACAAAGACATTACCATGAATACATATGATTTTATCTCTGTCCAAAAACTAATTCAAATGCAGGTTATCTCCTGATATACTCTCACAGAGAACCAAGACCTCAAGATCTGAAAAATTTATACCCTTTATCTTATCAAGAAATGAAGAGGTAATAGTCAAGGATGAAAGATTATATTTCGTGTGACTATCATGAAACATCAAATGCATCTCATAGAAGATGGAAATTACTTTCCAATAATCACTGGCTTCCCATACGATCTATTATTGTGTTTTCCGACTCTGCACATCAGCGACTACATTTACCTTTCAAGGAATATAGGCATGCTTGAAATCAATGGAATGGAGATATTCAACCCATATTCACTTTCTGAGGTTCAATTCAAGTTGTGAAAATATATATTTTAGGCTCTTATGGTCTATTTACACCACAAAGTGATCACCTAATCGATAGTGTCTCCTACAATGTAAGGCATGTGCAACAGCTGATAGCTCAGGGTCATGTGTTAATTAGATTCACTCATGAGGCCTCAACTACCAAGATATATATATAATGACTCTTTCCTCCTACACCAGCACTAATCCCAGGACAATTTATGATGAGTTATAAAAGATGATATTGAAGGACCCCAGAACACCCTGAGAGGGGATGGGTGATTTAGGGTGTCAAATTTTTTCTTCTAAACTAATGGACCTTGTTACCACATTGATAATAACCTATTAAACCTCTCTTCAAGAAGAAGTTAAAAAACTATACAATCACATGAACAAAAATGACACAAAAATTTTACTTGGTTCACCACTAAGGGATACATCCAAGGAGAATACGACAACAGTGTGTCAGTTATACCCAAACCACTAATTTTCACATGTTGTGGATTACAAAAGTTTAGCACAGTCACTCTATGCCAGGTGAACTACCTTTACAAGGTTTTAGGGATAGCACACTTTGTCCATTGGATCACTTCCACTAACATCCCCTTTATCACTACATTGGAAGAATCATTACTCAATTTATCGACTTTACAGTCACTTTAATGGTTTATTATTAAATCACACATCATCAACTATAAATGGATGCTCTTTTGAAGTCCTATTTTCACAAACAGATGTAATTTAATTTCCCACACACTGATAGGATATGGAAACTAATTTTCCAAACTAATTTAGTCTCTTTTCAATATTCCTTGGGTGTGCTGAATACCACATTACCTCCTCCGTGTACTAACTAGTGGGTAAGATATGTGGATCGCCTCTCCACAAAATGACTCCATGTTCTGCCTCTCTAAAATTCTTATGTGAACTACCTTTGTGAACATCCTTTGACTAGTCCTACTCAGTGAACCACAAGATCTCCGCATACAGCTCTGGTCTACTGCATACTGTGAGAGCTTCCTCTATGAACTGCACTCTCTTTCATGGACTGTTTTTCCATACACAAATCATTCTCTCTATGTAAATTCTTATCCACTATGAACCACTTTATAATTCACCATATTTATTTCGGAATTTTTAAACTCTAATACCATGCGTTAATTAAGGGGATTACATCTCCTTATATAGGAAAAAAATTATCTAAAAAATATGCTAATCCATGATTTTATAAATCTTTGATTTGGTATAACCTTCACCGTGTACCACTCCTGTCCCGTGAACTAGAGTTATATCAAAAATTTATAGCCTTCTACGTACCATATGCTTCCATCCGCGTACCTCCACCGTGAACTGGTTTTGGTTCCGTAAACCACTCTGCATACCATTTCTGTTGTTTCTTATGTGGTCCATGAACCATTCCTGGACATGGTACATGGTCCATATCCCAGGTCACACAGTTCTCTCCCTTTGATGAATTCCTTCTCTTTTCTTCATTCCGTACATTCCTTTGAACACATTACCGATTTTGAGGGCCAAAAAATTGGAACACACTAGGGCACAATTCCACCTTCAATACTACTTTAAGCCTCAATTATAAGACATCATTCCTTGCAAACTCCTTGTTCATCCATGTGTAGACTTAAAAAAAACACAAACTAGACACAGTTATAAACAAAAAATAGCCTTGGTTTCAATAGATATAACCTCTTACAGGCTCTGGTAGAAGTAGAATAGGTGCTGATACTAGCCCCCCTTTTAGCTCATAAATGGATTTCTCACATGCTTCAGACTATAGGAACTTAACACCCTTTTCTGTAAGGATAGTAAGAGGTTAAGTAAGATGTGATAAGTACTGTATGAAATTCCTATAATATCTATACATCCATAAGAAAATTCATATATTAAACATGTTCTAGGGTTTACCCCAGTAAAACACAACACTCACCATCCCTATTCAACAGAGACACCCCATTCTAATATAATAGGACCCAAGAAGTGAAAATTTTCAATCTAGAGGTGTAACTTATCAATATTTTCATAAAGACGATACTCTCTCTGTTTACCCAGAATGATCTCAAGGTGGTTGGAATGGTCTCTATGAGTATGATAATAGAAAAATATGTATTCTAAAAATATCTTGAAAAAATTATATATATAGGGATGGAAAACCCTATTCATTAAGCCATGAAAATGGTGTGTGCGTTCGTAAGACTGAAGGACATAACAAGGTAATCATACAGACCATACCGACTATAGAAGGTTGTTTGAGGTACGAATGATGGCTGTACTGACACATGGTGATATCCTAATGTCAAGACTTTTTTAGAGATGACCCATCTCCTCTGATTTGGTCGAAGAGATCATCTATTCGAGGTATTGGATACTGTTTCTTGATCGTAAGCTAGTTTAACCTATTGTAATACACACATAGATCTAATGTTCTATCCACCTTCTTAGTGAAAAGAATGAGGAAACCCCTAGAGGAGGTACTAAGCCATAAAAACCCACTGGCCTTAAGATCCTCTAACTACCACTTGATTTCTCGGAGCTCAGTATGTACCATCCTATATGGAGGAATGTACCCTAGAGATACTCCCAAAACAAGATCAATCATAAACTCTACCTTTTTATCAGGACTTAAACAAGAAAATTAATTGGAAAAAACATCCCTAAAATGATCTACCACTTATGTGAGATCATCTTGATGTAAATATTGATATTCTATAAGATATTTCAATATAGGTGGTCACTCCTCTTAGCCAATGATGAGTTGGTCCTAGTATACCATCATAGGAATCCCACTCTCCCAGATGTAGATGAATACCACCCTATGGTGATGTAAACAAAAACCTATGGTAATATCAATCTATAAAATAATGATACTAAAACAACCAATCAATTCCAAGAATGTCATCGAATTTTATCTTCCCGAGAATGAAGAGGTTCTATAAGAAAGTGTAATTTCTTAACTTAAGGGGAAAGTCACTACATTGGAACATGCCCTATGACCGCACTCCTAACAGTGTATTTAGGGTAATTACATCACAATAATATTTTATATATAGTCTAATAATTTACATGATAGATATAGAGATAAAAGTCTTTGAAACACCTGTATCAAATAATAAAGACACTATATTAAATTCCACCAAAATAGTGCCTCTTAATATATATGGTCATGCAGTTTGATCCTCGAGTATCGACTGGGGTTCATGAAACTAGCCTGATCCATTGTCTTATGAAACAGCCAGACTACCATGATTATAACCAATTGGTTAAAACTAATGAATATTTGGGGTATGAATACCATTTCCATGACCTCATCCTCATCCGATCCATCCTATGATACTCTAACTACCCACCTAACAAGGTGCAAAAGAACCCGCTTCTGATGGTGGAGATTGAACTGATCCTTGTTCACTAGAAGCCTATGGAAAGGTCCTCTAGATTCTCTAATGATTCCCTATATGAAATAAATCCCTGCACTAAAGTGGATCTTTACCACCCTGGGGATTTAGAAGACCCATGCGTTCGCACTAAGGAAACACTACAGAGCTACCTATATGGGTACCATGGATGCCACTACCCTAGTAAGAAATATCAAGGGAATGCTTCCTGACACTGGAAGAACTACTGGCCTAATACTTAACTAGTCCTCTATACCTAGTATTGTCACCATACCTCAAGTTGTACTTAGTGATAAGATTATGATATACTATTTAAGAGAAATTTGGTAGGTGAAAAACATTCACCTATGTACGGATGAAATACTGAATCCCAACCATGAAGAATTTAGCACACAAAAGCTCATCACTATCTAGAAGCACTGAAAAGCTTTGAAACATCATGAAACACACTGAATACTCCATAACTAACATAGAGTCCTACTTGAGATGCATGAAATCTCTAGATATATCATCTCTCAGCATCTGAGGAAAGAGAAAATCATATAAACCAGTTTGGAAATCAACACATAACATAACCTAATGTTGACCGACCTGGGTAATAACATCCCACCAGGGCTTGGAAAAATTACATATCATGTAAGTAGAAATCTTGACCCTCCTATCTGAAGGCATCTTCAGATTCTCAAAGATAGACATAGTGGCCTCTACCCAAGACTCTACAACATATGGACCTCCATCTTCTTAGAAGGTGGGATGATGCTGCATCTAAATCTCACAAGTTAGTTCAACCATTATAGGTATAGATCATAGAACACCATTCATGGACTACATTAGATGTTCGAAACTATCACTGAATTGGGAATCAATACCTAGATTAGGTAGAACATGTAGTTCCTTGAGTGTCACTCCTGATGGTAAGATTGGCGGCTCAGGGAACACCACATCAAGAGCATGGTTGTTTCGACCTTCATAGCATACGACATGAGGACGTTGTGGTGAAATTGGTTTAAAAATTACAAGTACATGCCTATAAAATAACATAAAAGAATAAAGATAACATAACTAGTAGAAGGAGAACGTAATAAAACTCACTACCCAAGGAATACTACCCAACTACTCGCTTAAGTGTCCAGGTGTCAGTAAGTTATCAGATATTAGGTTTAGGGGTTCCAATAGTTGAAGGGTCAATATTACATTTCCTTATAATTTATTGGAAACCATTTAATTTTATTTATCTTTTAATTATTAGGTTCACTCATTTACCTTTCACAAAATTGACAAGGCGAGATAAAGATGTAAAACCATCCCACTTTTATGTCTTCATTTTCTTATAACTTGTCTCAAGGTTCCTTTAAAATGAGTTGTCTATCCCAGTGAATTAGGTCCCTTAATCCTTATAACTAAGATTAACACCCACATAAATTTCTAAAAAAAGGTTTGATTTAGTAAATTACTCATTCCATCCGATGAGGTCCCATAACACCTCATGAATTGAAATATGCAATTACTCAATCAAATCCTAAAAGTAGCAAACACATATAGAAAAGAAAGGATCACTCAACACTCATAGGCATATTGAGAAATTAAAGTAGTGAAATTCACCTATATGGTATGGAAATATGCATGACATATGAATTCTAGGTGCTTATATGATGCATTTAACAATGATCCTTTACCTCATATAATCACACCACGGATAGAATAAAATCTCAATCATAATGGTAATCAACAACACCAGATATCATTTTCGTAACGAAACGGTGAAATAATGTCAAATATAATAGAAAAAACATAACAATAATTGTATTTTTGGAAACTCAGCTTTTACCCCGAACATGGGTTTATGACCACCAAGCACGACTTATAAAAGAGTTACAAACATTCCATATTTCTAATATATTGTATCAAAATAGTAAAGAAAGAAAATAACCTCCTTTGATACCACTTTGTAATGTCCCAGTCAAAGATGCCACTTAATAGGTGTCTCGAGTATAATGGGACACATGGCCTCAAGCCCATCTCCCGAAACACTAGAGGCTACCGAATAATAGCGATGGCCTGGGGTATGTCTGTGGAGAGACTGTTCTCTCATTATCAGTGTGTATCATAATGGATAAATATAGATAGATATAAATAGTGGAATCAATATATGTAAATATAAGGAACAACATAAATAGACAAGGATAACAACAATTTAATGCACATGAATAACATAAAACAACTGATGATAATATGTCATATATCTAGTAAGTTGGAAAATTTGGATAAAAAGTATAAAAAATACATGAAAAACCCATTGAATCAAAAAAGAAATATATAATAGATCCCAAGTATACCAAGCCTCAGATCGATTAGATGATACCGACTCCATCCCAGAATAACATGCAATCAAGTATCTGAAGCATTAAACATCCCTTTATTAACACCTACATACATGTAATCATCATTCAATACCAAATAGAACCCGAAGATGGTGAGATGTAAATCTTTTTGGTCCACCACCAATGGTTTCTATAACATCTAGATAGTTTAATGGAAATGTAAGTGTAAAATCAAGAACATATAAAGTAAATCAGTACAATGAAACTAAATACCCAAGTAGATACTTCATCCCTTAACTAATGTATGAATATGTTACCAGTTAATTAATTTATTGATTAATAGTTTAATGATACATGTCACATGAGACATAGCTATCACTGACATCACCTCATGATAGTATAAATATTTAATGTTACAAGATGTAACTAGACAACCATAATTGATAATTAATATGAAGTTGTTCCATGGTATTCACTAAGGAAAACTACATCTTAGGGGCCTATAAATCAGTAATAACCAATTCTAAACAAGGTGTATGAGTGTAATCAATGGAGAGTTATCTAGTTAATTCCATAAAAATACGCCTAATGATTCTAAGGAGGTCTTCTTAGGTAAAACAAGGCTATGAAATGACTATGCCAGATAGGATGTAACCATGGAACCTACATGTCAATGTTGGATCCATGGAATGTATCCAAGTAATCCATTAGTAATAATTAAGGGATCCTATGGTGTTATACCGAGTACCCACAGGTAGATAAGAATCGATATCTAAGTGGGTCTCAACCAAATCAAGTAGCTTCCCTGAATCAGAATGGGTTTCCCTCGTGCTAAAGGCATTCCCTAAGGAATAAAGTTAGAGCTCAAGCCAGTCCACTATTATTTGATAATGAATTCATATAATATTTTATTTGGTTAAAGACTTTCCTTTCATTAGTCCAATGATTCCATATAGAGTGCATCCCTTTAATCAAGTCATAATTAATCGATAAATCCATTTGGTTCAAGAATTTCCATTCATTAGTATGAAAAGGAAAAGTAGTATGAAACCATTAATTTAATCCATTTAATTAATTTCAAAAAGAAAGGTTTACTCTGGTATCTTCCATTAACAGGGTATGGGGTTTTGAGGACACACAACCAATTATTCAATTTCATTTAAAAAGACCAATTTATATACTTAATATAATTTCCAATTTCCATTTAACATATAATTATCAAATTGAAGGACTTTCCTTATGCGAGTAATGTGGTGAGAATATATTCTACTTTATATTATAAAATTCAAAATTTAAATCAAGACATATAATATATAAAATCACACCCTTATAAAGGCCAACACAAGTCACACTCGATCGATAGATCAAACATGTCAAAACACTAAATTAAAAATTAAGGAAAAACATCCTACATGGGATAGAAAGTGTTGTGGCTGTAACAACTAAAAACTAATCATATTTTTGGAAAGATCATATCTATATAGTTATAATTATTTTAAGCATGACAAGTAAATTCAATGAAATGGAACCCAATGAAATCAGTGGGCCCCACATGCAATTTCCAAAATCAATGACTTTGAGGGAAGAGTTATAGACCACCCAAATTAGGCTTGTACAACTTTCTGTAGCCAATATTAGCCTTTATGTTGGAATGGAGCTGATTAGATTTGAGAAAGGAGTAAAAATGATCACACCTTGATAACTGGATCGAGAGAAAGAGAGATGAAGAAAAACTCAAATGGAATCGAGTACTTACCACTGTGTATCCAACGTGATGAATTAAAGCTCAAATAGATCCCATACGAAGGAGATCTATTTTTCCCTAGTTTAGGCATTCAAGAATCTCCAAAATGGGATAAGGGAATTTAGTGTTCCTGAAAATAGAATTAGGGAAGAATGAGGTGTTTAATTAGATTATTGAGGGTAAAAATGAAAAATTACCCCAAAATTATCATGCACACGGTTTGGCCCCAAGATTTTCCAAACCATGAAGAATCAATGCATGGATACTTGGATAAGAGGGGAACTCAGAGATTAGCCACATGGTTATGAAAAATATGTGCCAACCATGTGGTAAGGCTCTATCCAAAACAAATATGCCACCCACACACTTTTCTCTAACCATGCATCCGCCCTGCAAGGTTTTACTATAAACATTTTTCAAGGACCAGTTCTTCCAAAAATATTGGTTATGGGATCTGAATTAGCCCCAAACACCCTTGAGACCTCTAATAACTCATTAGGCATCTATATTAGGTCCAAAATAGTTAATTATACAAATATTTAAAGGATCCATAACTGATTGAAAAACCAGTTTCTTACAGTGATGGAGTCTGAACCATACACCATAGGAATATCACAATCAATTATTTCATGGGATTTCATGAATCATATTTTTTTATATTTTTATTTCGTATCCTATAGAATCATTCCATGTATCATATCCCGACCACTTGGAACATCAATCCAATTCCAATATCTTGGGTGGGCAAGAGCATCAGTCTGGAAGCCCTAGGGTAATTAGAGCATTAATCCCTATATAATAACTCATTATTCACAAGTATGTATCTAGGGAGTTAATCATTTTTCTAAAACCCTATAGGTATTTAGAGCATCATTACCTAGACCAGACCTCATTAATAAATCAATAAATAATATCACATATATCTCATACATATTAAGGATCAATATCAATAACCTTCTAATTAATCATTGACGTCATGGGGCACCATTTAATTTGTTAATAGCAACCATGGTTTTTTAAATTAATCACAAGGAATCACATGTGATATTTTCCTATTAATAAATTTATCAACATTTAATTGAACAAATCATTAACCATTCAAGGACAAGACAAAAAACTATTTAATTATCATTATAAATACATAACAAAGATTTAATTAAATTTCAATAACCCATTATTACCATTTTACATTCAATATATCATTATTCTAATGATAATGGGACACCCAATGAGTTTTTATCGAATCCAGTATCATAATCTCCAATGGGTTCAATGGTATCTGTGAAGGGTTTCCCAATTTCATAAAATTACATTTATTTTTTTAATTTAAATTCAATTTCAACGCATGGAAAAACAAAAAAAAAACAATTACACACACTTGATCATAATCAAGACATTTGTAATTAACAATTAGACTACCTAACTCATGATTTTTGTGGAATTATCACTAAACCACAACCCCTAATTTGATGTAGGCTGGTTGAGTTAGCAACACCAGAGGAGATCTAGGATCAAAATCTAGGATCAAGATCCAAGGAAATGAGATCCATTAAACTAATATATAAAAAATCATCAATGATGAAATTAAATACCTATAAAAAGGGGAAGAAATATGGGAATTAGATAAATATAAATAAGTAGAGATCATATACTAAAAGAGAGGTCAATACTACCTCTAAATCTTAGATTCATACCAAACGATGTTTGAGGAGCATTGGAATCCTACTGAGAGCCTCCAAGATAAAGTTAATTCAAGTTTTGTTGAAATAGGGTGATTATGGATATAAATTGGGGGGTTTAGGAAATTTCAATAAAATTTTAGGGGTTTTAAATAAGGCGTTCACTATTTCTTGGGAAGGGTTCATGGTTTTTGAAACTGTGTTCCCTAAACATGTTCCCCTACTGTCTCGGGTGAATGGTTACTTCAAGTTGGGCGAACAATTTTACAAACCATGCACCAAACATAAAAATATCCTCTATTTTATGGTGAATGGTTTGGGGAGGGTGGTTTCATGGTTTGGTCAAATCGAGTGTCACCTCCTGTGTCTCAAAAAAGGGGCATAAAGTTTTCTAGGAAAACCTTATTGTTTTCCCTAACCATTTGCTAACTATACACAACCCCACGTGATTGAAAATTCTTCAAATTCACCCAAAACAACTCTAATGTAAATCCCAAAAAAGTTATTATCAAAACAAGGGTACAAGAATACCTAAAAACAAGTATGAGACATCTATAGAAAAGTCGGTATCGACAAGTCTGAAGTTCATCTGGAATAACACATATTTGGTTTCCAAATTGGAAAAAATTTGTGGGAAGTGAGATAATGGACTTGGAATAAATGAATAATGTCCAAATAATTATGGGTAGTGAAAGAGATAATTGATCATAAGAATATGAATGATCATGATAAAGTTAACGACTTCAAAACCATAAACTGAAGAGGTGTGAAAGAGACATTCGATCCATTAGAAACATAGGTAACGAGAGAGAATTTATGTTTCACGATCCAATTCCCTTGAGTCAAGGAATTAATTTATAATATAGACTAATAAATTTATTAAATATACATAATTTATAGCTATAGTTTCATGCTTTAATCAAATTTTATCAAAATCTCATAATTTTCATGGAATGATGAGTATTCAAGATGAATTTTTCATGAATGAGTCACTATAATAAACTTATAACATATTAAATAATCTATAATAGTATAAAAATATATTGTTCTTATCTTTAAAAATCAACCAAAACCAAAATTATTAGCACAATGTAATATAAATCTTCCTATGAAGAAACAATGCCTTAATCTCTATTATTCAATAATGACCCTAAAGGTCCAACATAGATCATTCTATAAATAAAAAATTTCACACTAAAATTGAAACCCTTAAAATATAATGATTAAAATACATATTATTCTAAGATAAATTTAACATTTACTCTAAATAAAAAAATCATTATTATAGTTTCATACCAAAAATGTATTTTCCATAATCAAATAATCTTCAATACCTGTTAATCATTTCCATAGAAAATAACCGTATATCCCAAATAACCCTTTTATCCACAATATTAAGGGAAGTTTTAACCCCATATGTTATCTCATACCATTAATTTAATATCCCCAAACGTGTAATAACATTAATTTGAAATATTAATTTATGTTAAACCTAAGGGTTTCATATACATTAAATAAATAAAATGTCTTCCAAAATATCTCTTACCACTTAAAAATTGCGTCAATTAAAACCTCAAAAGTTTGGTTTAAGACATTCAAATTATGACCATACATAATCAAATAAACCCATTATGTCATACATAACATTTAAGATAAAATCTCCCGAAAAAATCATAATCTCTAATGTTGTCTAATCCCTCTTATGTTACCAACTGTAATGGCCTTATATAAAAACTCCTAGACCCTGTCTTAAAAAACAATCTTTACATTAATTTCTTTGATATCGATCATGGTGATCCCATTTTTCCATTGAAATTGTACAACATAAAAAGAAAATATTGGATCATTTACATACCCAAATACCTTTTAGGTTTAGTTTTTATAGAATTAAGACAAAATATTAATAACATAGATTCCTAAAAAACTAGTTCATAAATATATAACTAATATATAATAAAATTATCCACACATGAAATCGTTCTATAAAAAATAATTTATCATCATTATTCGTAACCTAGGGAAAAAGGAATTCTAAAAACGATGAGCTAAAATGAATAGTAAGGTTAAAAATAATCATTAACAATTGAATGTAATCAATGAGAATAAGAGGGGAATATGGGTTTGTTAAAGTAATCAATGATCATGAGAATATCATAAGATAACTAATACCCATAAATACCTGGATAATAAAATATAAAACATGTCAAAAATTTTTTTGGAAGGAAAGAGTCATAGGAATAAATAATCATGACCCATGTTATATTAATCATGATCAAAGAAAACATTTATACCACATAAAAATAATAAAAATAATGTGTTGGTGTATTAGAACAACATATTCATAACCCATTTAATACCCACGAATTAAATAACTAGATCTAATTTAAATCCATAAGTGAAAAACTCTCGTATATCCCTCTTTCTTGATTCTAAATATAAAGAACATTACCCAAATAATTAGTGAGCTACAACGGGAATCACCCTTTGTATAAAATATATCAGACTCACCCATTTATCATAATATATAATGGAAATAATCTAATAATATAATATGTGTTGGGATCACCCATTCATCATCAATAATATCTATGTACCGTTCATGAATAAAATATTTATAATCTTTCACATTTCGAAATAACAATAATCATTGTTCTTATGTTGTTTGATACAACCATATAAAATAAATGAGTTCCTTATCAATGTAATAATCCATTAATAAGAAGGATAAATATGGTATCATTAAAACATATCCCTGGTGGAGTGTATATAACATCAAAGGTTGTTTGCATTAATGAATGGAAATTCCATTAAAAGATCCTTAAAAACATTTTGAAGGAAATTATCCTTTTCTATTTGAAAATAACCTTTAAAAATTGAAAATTAAAAAAATATTATGAAAATAATTTTATTTGAAAAAAATGGAAAATTATAAAGGAATATTCAACTAAAATAATATCCATGATAGTTGAACAAATCTGTTCGTGTTTTAAATTTAAAAATAAACATTCTTTTCAAAAATTTTCTAAAGGGATTAAAAAGTGAACCATTTGTAAATTGTTATGAAATTTCCATTAGAACTTTTTAAAAGAAGGTAAAATATCATATAAAATAGATTTTTGAAATCATTTATGTTTATAAAATACCACTTTTTAAGACATTTATAAAATATATATATATAAGAGAAATATTCCTGATCTAAAAGAATATTCAATATTGATATCACTTACAAACAAATTTATAGATGTTTCATTATTCAATAATGAGGTAAATATAAAAAAAACTTTAAACCACATTAAAAATCAGTGGATAATAAAATATATTTGTTTCAATAAATTTTTATCTTATGATTTCCACCAAAGGACCTTTGAACAAAAAAAATCTCAAAAAGGAAAGGTTATTATAACATAAAACCTTTTCAACTTTGGAAACTTTTCAATCATTAGACACAAGAAAGAATAATACCAAATGAACCATTAAATATCAAGACAATAAAAAGATGCATGATATAATATGTAAAAACGGGCATTATATGAACCAAATAAAATAATTTAGTTTCATAATTTTAATATAATATCCTAAATTAAGAGAATTTGTGATGAATAATCCTTATAAAGATCATATCATTGAATTTTGAATTAATAATTAGAGATATTATATGTAAAAAATATTTATTTACACGAAAAAGTTGATATAAATAATAAAAAAATTTATAAATGAATTATTACATAATTATCAAAAAAAAAATTAAATAGAGAAGAGTTATAAACCAACTAAAGTAAATTGCATTAATAAATCCTTTACCACTTTGTAACTTTCAATTCAAATCCTCTTATTCAAAATAATTATATTTAAAACGTAAAATATAATTAATTATAAAGTATTCATGATATAAAATGTATAATGGAAAGTATATGCTCCTCATAAAATACATTAGGTGCATAATATTAAAATATCTCTCAATGAAGTAAAATTGAGAAGAAAATCACTTATCTTGAGTATATACTTTTCAAGTATCTCCATTAACTCATGTATAATAATCTCCTATAAATTATTATTTTTTAATAAATTTTAAAGGCTTAATAACTTATCATTAATTAATTTATTTAATTTATTTTAATGAAATATTTAATTAATTAATCAATTAATTCCATGTTAAGTATTTTGGGGATGTTCAGTTCGTAATTATTAAAATCGCTTCAGTGTGTTGATCATGGTCGAAGGGTTTATTGTTACATCATTTATAGAATAATAATTATGAAGTAATTAAAAATGTTATAAATAAATTATAATTTTAAAACCAATTATGAAATACAATAATGAAAAATTAACTTTTTTAAATATTATAGATGGTAGAACACACACACATAAGTAATATTTCTAGTTTTTAATTATCATTATTAAAAGAAGGTAAGTAATATTTTATCTTTACAAAATAATAGTAATATAATGAATACCATAATATTTATTTAAACAAACACACACACACACACACACACTCACAAACACAAAAAGAAACACACACAAACACACACACACACATATCATTTATGTTATTTGGTGATGAAAAATGAATAACATCACATTATAGAGGTGGTAGTCTGGACGTATGCACAAACAACACTATTATTTTTAGTTAATTAAAATTTTAGAAAATAGGCCTAATGTTATCTTTAAAAAATGTTAAATATTTAATTAATATCACATATATACATCAAATACATAATTATAATAAGTAATGAGATGTGGTGATGGAAATAAAATTAGATTGATCCGCAAGGCAGTAGTTCACTGTACACATGAATGATGGATTCCTTTAAAATTTTCTGGATTTTGGAGATGTATATATGTTATGACATTAACATAATAAAATATAAGTATATTTGTGATACTGATGTTATTATATCAACATGGTTAAGGCAGATATGAACATGGTGGAAGAAAAAATAATACAAAAATGCTCAATTAAGAACTGTACATCTTGTTTGGGAAACCTCCTTTACTTTACACATTAAGAACTATAATGTTGGTATTGTGCCCTAACTAAGGACTATAGGATGTGGATAGGTATATTAAGATGGTATTTGGGTTGGTCTTGGACAAAACATATGGTTTTTGAATTATGATCAATTGAGAAGAAGATGATCTATTTTATCAAAGAGGGGAGGGGAAGTGTTGGAATTTATCAAAAAAATAATTTCATATAAATTAATTATCATGTTCAAATGGATCCAAATTGATAAAATTAGAATCTAAGAGTATTATTCTAAATAATCACGTACAAAAAAATTTATATTAGTTTCGATACTTTGTATCTCTTATCATTTTTTAACATACTTTAACCCCTTTTGATTATTACCTTGAAATCAATGTTTTTACTCTTTAGGGATTAGTATAGTTACTATAAAAGAAATATTATACCTTAAATGAATTATGTTTGTTATTTTAAACTTTAGAAATAAAATACTATTTCTGAATATATGATTTATTTAAATTTTAAATCATTTAGTAAAATATTATTTATTATAATATATCATTAATGTCAATTTTGGATCTATTCTTTTAATATGACTACTAAAACTATATGAAAAAACCAGTTTGAACATATTTATTTAAAACTCACATAATATTTTATATTTACCCAAAAAAATTGGGTATGACAATAATTATTTAAATTTATATTACATTTAATATTTTTAGTATCATTTATCTTATTTTTCTATTAATTTAAAAATTTATGCGTCAGCATTGAGTAAGCATTTAAGGTAATTATTTCTTCACAAAAAATTTAAAAAAAATTTAAATTATAAAAAAAGATTTATATTTCAAATTATTATTTATATCCAGACATATTCCTTATTTATCCTTATATTAAAAATATTAAATTTCTTAAAATCAAGAGTGTGGCATTTTAGGGTTTATAGTCACATAAATGTTAGAAAGAAAAAAACTTTTCCAAATGGAAAAACCAATATTTTATATTTTTGGATGACTTTAGATAATATATATTCATCTAAAAAAATTAATACAAGTTTTACAATCCTTTTTTTCATTTTTATTTTATTTCTAGCCTTAATTTTTTGATTTACCCTTGATAATGGTAAATTTTTTAGGTTACTATTTATAGTATCCAAAAAATGAAAGGGTCATATTTACCATATTTGTATTCACTAATTAAAAATATAAAATCCATTTATATATATTAAATTTATATAATTGGTATAATTTAATTTTAGATTAAACCTGCAAGACATGTTGAAAAAGGGCTATTCTAAAAAAATACCCTTTTAAGTATAAACATATTTTTATACCAAATTCCTGTATAAAATTCATTAAAAATTATATAATGGGATTATTTTTATTAAAAATAAACTAAATTTATTTTAAAACAAATCTAAAATATAATTTTAATTTTAAATACTTTAAAATAAAATACAGTTTTCAATAAAATGCAGTATTTTTAAATCTTCTTTGACAAAAAAAACTTTTTTAAAAAAATATCAAATTTTCACCATATGATAATTTTTATATGATTATTTCAAAACTAAATTTAATTTTATCAAATAAAATTTCAAAATATTAAATAAATTTATTATAATATTTTCTCATAAAAAGAAATAAAAGTCATTTTTGAAGAATAAAATGTCTTTACAAAAAATTGAGTGATTATTTAATAAGAATGAATCTATTTATTTTTATTGATTAGATGATTTATATATATTTAATAAATTACTTAATCCTATTCATAGCCACTAATTTAATAGTTATTTAATAACAATATTATTTAAATAATAATATTTCATGGTTAGTGTAAGATCAGTGTTACATGTCATACAAAATATTCAACATTGGTTTATTTTTATAATATCAGAATATTACAAGTCCATTATAGTTGGTATAATATCAGAGATTTATCTAACTTTAGTAGTAAGAGTTATTTGATTATAAGTTATAATTTTTATATAACTTTAGAGGTTAATATGTTCTAGGAAATTATGTTTTCTATGAATAAAATAAGATAAATAGAAAGTGACATAGTGAATAAAATATTATTTTTTATAAGATGGGTTCTGAAAACTAATTTTATATAATTACACTAACCATTTTTGGTTTTGGTAAATGGATTGAACCAAAATGAACTATGTTGACAAATAGATATTAAACCCAATTTCGTGGTTGTCTGAATGATCAACTGAATAAGATGGGAGATGGAGTCAAAAATTATTTTGTTATTCCCAACCAGCTATCATAATATTTTTTTAACATCTTGAACAATGGTATGTTTAATAACTCACCAAATAAGATAAAAATATAATTTTATATAAGTTTAGTTGAGAAAGATCATGAAGGTAAAATGATACAACCTAATATGTGTCAGAAATTTGGGAAGAATCTCCCATGGAAATGTATCAAAGGGATATAAAGATTTTTTAGATGTGCTAAAGGAGGTAATAGATAAATAAACTATCAAGGAAAAATAAAGATCTCAGTAAACTCAATGGAGGGGAATAAAGTTCCCCCTAAGGTAAAAATTGAATGTGTTAAATATAAGGGTTATGAAAATTATGAAAAATCAATTACTGAGGTGGATAACTCGAGAAGGAGATCATTAATATTGTATGAATTAAGGTTAAGAAAAGTAATAATCATAATATTAGAATATTAAGAAACTAAAAATTAGATATATAAGGTAGGAATTATATATTTGTTTATCATTAATGTTTGAAACATGATTATATTGAGATTTATGAATCTTACGAAATGAATCATATTTTTTATTGGAATTAAGTATTAAAGAATAAGGCAAAAAAATATGGATAAAGTTGTATTAAGGAAGTTAAATGATTTAAGTGTTTACATATGGGGTTTTAAGAGTTATGATATAGTATTATTTTATTTAATGATTTATAATATTTAAAAATGATCATAAGTTCAAATGTATTGATACCTATTGAGGTATTACACTATTATACTCAAAGGTGATTAATTATATTTTAGGAGTTGTTTATTGGATTTTAGTAACAATATAGGATTGATGTATAGGTAACTATTTAGATATATATTTTTTTAATTTTATTTAGAGATAATTGTTATGTTGATATTTAATGAATATGTGATCAAATAATTCTGTTTTTTAGGTTTCATATTTTCAACCAAAATATTTTGAAAATCCTCAAGGATAGTAATTTATAAAATTCTTTATGTTTAATTTTTGGTGTTATTTTTTAAGGTTTTGTGATTAATGTAGAATTTCTTGATATGAATGTTTATTAATATTGCATATTTTCTTATATTAGAAAACCATTTCTATTTTTCTAATGAATAGTAATAGAATATTTAACTTGGAATCACTTTTTGGATCTTATGATCCTTTGAACATTAATTTTACTGCATATGGAATGGCAAATTTAACATGGTTATTGATCATATATAATATGAGATGAAGCAATGGTGGAAAACACTTCAAAACAAAACCATAAGATGAAATTATATGTATGATATAGAATGAATTCATGTAAGCATACATTATCTTATTCTCTATTTTATTAGTAAAATAAGTACTCAGAAAAAATGAAAACAAATCTATCGAGTCTTATCTGAAAAATATCGCTCTAAAATCATGAAATGTTTCTTGATACTCTTTTAATAACATGAGTATCATTATGGTAAAAAAATTATGGGAAATGATAAGTTTCCAAGTCATCACATTAATATTAATGTTTATCTCAAAATGAAATGTTATTTATATTTATTTCCACTTGTTTATACTTATATTTCATTCCTTATAATTGATTAAAACAATGTTTTATATCATTTTCTCATCATACAAAAGATAAAATGTGGAGAACAAAAATTATTTAACGGTAGATAATTTAAATCCTTGAGATTTTAGTTTACATTCCTTTAAATAAATACTATCTTTGATAGTGAGTTCTAAATGATACACTAAGATTAAAAAATCAATTATATACAATAGAAATATTATTAATTAAATATAAATGATATATTCTTCCATTGTCTTAACAGGTGTGAATAAGAGTAACTAAATTATAAAATATATGTAGAGATGTTTTCTTAATAAAAAATTATCAATTAGTTACAAGGAAATAAGTACTCAATATTGAATAATAATAATTAAATATTATAAATTTAAGAAGAATTAATTTTTTAAAGGGTAATTTTTCTATAAAAGTGTGTTAAATTATATTTATATGTTTTATTTAAAATATATTTTTTATTATTTATATTATTATATTACTAAAAAATAATTTTTTATACAGTAAAACTAATGACAAATCATCCATACATGGATTGTAAATTTTTTATAAATGAAGATAAAATCATTTGATGCTAAAAAGAAATATTCTTTAAAAAATTATTTTTTAGTCAGCTATATATTTTGATCATAATAAATGAGACTAATATATATTTATTATTTATTTTTATGAAATATATATAGAATATATTCAAATTTTAAATAACATTTATTTTTTGAGGTGAATTTTTGATAATTTTATAAATAGTTTTTCTAGTGAAGATTGAAAATACCAGTTTTACAATTATTATAGATTTTAAGACATAATCATGATTTAAGATTTATTAAAAAAATTAATAAAATATTTTCATCATAAAAATTTATGTTGAAAGATTAAAATAATTCAATTTAAAACATTATTTTGAATTAAAAACCCATTCCAGATTTTTTGAAACATAGGTTATATTTTATTATAATAAAAACTATTTTTTATCTTTTCTTTTAACAGTATGGTTGGAAGGTTCTATTAAGTTTTTTTATTATTCAAATTTTATATAACCAATTTTTTAATTATAAACCAATTAAATTCATGATAATCAATAATATCCATAATTTAAGTTGAAATATTTTTTACACTTAAACACATTTTTTTTTTCTAAAAATGGGGTCTCATTGCATTTTGAAAACTTATATTAATGTTATCTCATGAATGTTTTCAAAATTGAATCCTATAAAATTTTTTCCATATTTTTAATTAAAATTTATAAATTTCTAATGAGTATTATATAATTTTCAGTCATAATAAATAGTTACCATTGTAAAATTTTGTCATCATGGTAAAGGTAAAAATTATTAACGAGGGGTTAAACTAAGATATAAGGATTAAAATGTCTCTAAAACATTTATGAATAACATTTTCTGTGATTATTTAGTCCATAAACTATATTATATTTTAAATTTATTTTCATTAGAACCAATTTCTCATGAAATAACTTTATATTATTTCAATGTTCTTAAAATTTACAAGAGTGTTACTCCCCTCACTAATAAAATGGTACCACTTATTCTCACTTCTCCATGAACTTTGAGAACTATATCTTAAAAAATATATGAGAAAATAAATTATAGAGTATCTTAATAATTTTACAGAACTATTGGTGTAACCAAAATTACAATCCTAGAAGAATCAAGGTGTAGGCCAAAGGATGATATCCAAGAAGATGATATAAGTCTTAACTGATTTTTTCAAGTTTATTTCTATTTCAATCTCTTTAAAATCTATTAAAACCACTATAATATAATGAAATTACTATATTTATGATAATTAAATGATATTATGTTGATGTAACAACTATTTTATACCTCTTTTGCAAATTTTTGGAAATGATAACATCACCCGTGCATACATGTGGACCACCACCTCCATGAAGTGATGTCTTTATTTTTTCCTTACTAATAGACAAGGATGGCTATAAATATTTAATTAATGAATATATATGATATTTATGAAATTATTATTATTATATATTTACAATAGATTATCTAAATTCTTTCCATTCTGTTTTTTTGGAAAATAATAACTTCACCCATATGTACGTGTGGACTACCTCCTCCATGAAGCGATGTGTTTTTGATTCATCACTACCTCACATGGAAGGTAAAAAAGGTAAAATTAAAAAATATTATATATATATATTTATTTATTTTATGATGATAATATTTTATTTACATTTTTAATCTTCTATTTAGAGGAAAATGATACAATCGCTCATGCGTATATATGGAATACCACCTCCATGATGTAACATGATTCATTTTTCATTACCTTATCACATGGATGGACATATGTATGGATTTAATAAATAAATAAAATCTTTATAATTTTATTATATTATAATTTACCTCTTTTATTTTATATACATCCATTATAAAAATGGAAATGTCACACAAGTACATGTATGGACAACCATCTACATGAAATGATGCATTTTATTTTTCATGATTTTCTTAAATGAATAGTGTTAAAATTATATTGAATTTATAAAAATGATAAATATAAAATTTTTAATACTTGGGAGAGGGTGAAATTATTACCAACGTATAAGGACCGAAACCATCGAATCGAAGCATGCTTGAGAAACTACACAATTAATAACTAAACATTTATTTTAACAACAAATTATAAGTAAATAGATAAAAATACATTATGAGTAAACGATATCTTATCATATGGATAGAAATTTTTTTACATGGATATATTATAAGTCTAATTTTTTATATTAAATTAAACTATGTTCCACTAGGTGTAATTATGAGGTGAGGGATTCTCTTTAAGACCTTATTAGAAAGTTTTATTTTAAAAATAATTATCTTTCATATCCATTATCTTTAAAATGTTTTATGTTTTTACTTATTTGTACATAAAATATTATTGAAGGACATGTACATAAATTCTTATTTTTTACAATGGTTTCAGAAATAAATCTTTTAAATTTATTTCACACGGGTCACTTTTGACACTTTTTACTAAAATGAAAAATATTTTTTTTAATGTATACTAAATTATTGGATTTTCCATACATTATTAACAGTTTTTAATTCTAAATATTATACTAAAATATTACATGATTTTCAAAGAAGATACTTTTCCATTTATTATGGGAATTTTTTGTTTTAAATGTTTTCAAATGAAAAATAATTTTTTTATCATTTTTATGTGATAAATGAAAGTGTATTTTCATATGGGATATAATGCTAGGTTTTATGAGTATTATGATAGAGGTGAATAATTTCATGTTGTTTTCTAGTGAAATTGTATATTGAAATTTTATATAGACATAGGTGAGCCTGATGTATCTTTGATGACATGAGAGCTAGATATAGCTTTTCAACATGTTGGGTATTTTGTTTGATTTAATTAGATCTAAATTAATCCTAATAGATATTTTGAAATTAAACATGATGGTTATGACATTGTAATTTTCATTGTAAAGATATTATCCCAATATTCCTACATCTATATTCAATTATTTCATTTCATTTTTATATAAATATTTGGATTTCATAAGATAAGAAAATGATCTTATAATTGAAAATAATGTCTATGATCTTCAAAAGGTGAAAGTTTTGTTTTTCATGAAAAATGTTTTCATGAGTTCTTATAATATTATAGATATTTACTTTATGATTTATATAACATTTTATGAATTTTTCTTTGAATTATAGTTATTTTTAGTAAGTAAATTATTATTTTAGTTCAATGTTTATTTTGAAAGAAATGAAAAATTCCTTATGGATTTTCTTGATTTTAAAATATATTAACGATTTTAATTTATTTTTTATAACCCTAATTGATATTTTCTTTTCACTTCCCATGTTTTCAAATCATTTTCCTAGTAAATAAGGATGTATAGGTACTATAGAAGGGTCAATGGTGAAACATTTAGAATGAAGACAATGTTTCATGAATGAAATATGACTTTAAACATAATAAATTATATTTATGGAAAAAATGTACACTATATGGAAGTATCTACTTTATTATTTAATGGTTTTCCTAATTCGATTAATCTCTAGACCCAAGAGATCTTTGATTTGAGATAATCTAAAATCTATTTTATTAAACTCACAATTATGTGGTGATTATATTCAGAATTTCATGGTTGAAATAAAATTAAACATGTAAATAATATGTTTTTTGTATAGGATATGAGTGTGTGGGTTAGGTTTCTTATAATGAAGGACTCCATTCACTATAAATCTCTAACTGATCTAACTTCACTCAGATAAAAATCAATAAATAGGATAAATTTCCATTTTGGGGAACAATACATAAAAAAATAGTAAAATAGTGAGAATTTATTGTGAAAAGTATTCAAGGATAGATAGAAGTTCCTATGACTACACTTTGAAAAAAAGACATGAAAAACTAGATGGAATCATATAATAACTCTGAGAATGAAAACCAAATTAAGGAGATGAAGAATGTAGATATCATGATTGTATTATCGTCAAAATATCCATTTTCCCCTTTTATATTATAATTACCATTATAAATTTTATTTTAACAATTTTTATAAAATCCCAAAGAATCCCTGATATTTATATTTTACTCAATCAATATTAGTCTTATGTATAAACCAGAACCTCATACATTATCTCCCAAATGTTACTAAGTTAGGGACTCTAATGTATAAGACACCATCGTATCAAAGGGGATCCCCAAACATTACTAATTTCTCAAAGGGGAAGACCTTTACATACTAATAAATGACTCTCAAATACAATAAGGAACACCCTTAACAAATTACTCGATTTATCAATTGAACAAAGGTGACCCTTATGTATCCTATAGAAAAATTTTACATATCATAGAGTTACTATATACTTATCTATTTTTTTGAGCATAGAGTAACCATTTCATATGAAGTAGTTACTTATATGTATCCATATTTTGAAATATTAACACCTACAAATATAGAGCGAATCTAAAGATACAATTATATGTATATATATAACTTAATTAATTTTTCTTAATATTCAAATATTTACTTTTACTTATGAAATATTCACACTTATGAATCAAGAGTCTACTTATAAATATCCCCATAGCTATAGATTTACTTTTTCTTTTATTGGGGCTCACATACTTTTCCATTTTTTTAAACTAAAGGACCTTCATACATTGATTTTATATTGGGTAATAGTGACATTTTCTTATCAAAATATCACTCCAAAATATAAAATATTTCAAATTTCATAGAAAGCTACAAAAAAATTAATATAAACAAAATGACCCCAAAAAATGATATAGAAAATATAATTTCAAAAAAACTAGATCCAAACTTACCATAATGTACATAACTCTTAAAAAACATTTCATGTATCAAAATATAACAAAATATATCCGTTGAGACATACAAACTCATGAGAATCCTTCTATATCCTATACCATCACAATCAACACCTTGATGGGGTCCCAAATCACGATGCTAATCCATGATTTGACCCAAATCACTATTCAAAAATACTTCGGAACATACAACCTCCCCAATATACCATAGCTTTCCCCTGATCTATCTTAGACACATTTTGAAAAATCCTTTTCAAGAACGAATAATCTCTCTCGCGACATTCCAAAAATTTCAGGACAACATTGAATTCATCCCTCTCATTCGTAGTCACCCCAACTACCTAATTCAATTTAATAGATCAATTTTTTGGGAACTCCTGAAAATAGGAATCACCTATTCCGTCAAAACTAAAATAATCTAATCATTATAATGATTATGACAAACCCTACACTCATCACACAATCCTACACACATCTTTTATGCACATATAGCCATCAATCACTAATTATAATGATCCCACATCATCCCAATTCTCATTTTCACCCTATATCATAAATGATTACAATATAATCCTGCATGATACATGATTACCAACTTATACCACATCATAAAAAATGATCAATTTTTACTTGATTCCAATTAATCTCACTATTTAAACCAAGGTAATTATAGAATAGATCATTTTCGTATTTATTATTACAAATTAGACAGTTATATTCATTATTAAAATATCATGTAATTTTTAAATCAAAAAAGGAAACAACGTTAACTAAAATCTTTTAATATAAGGATTTTATTTGAAAGTATAATTTTAAAATTATATAATTTGAAATTTACAAAATAAATTTAAATTATGAAGTAATAATATCAAAATTATGTTATGGTTAATTTTAGGGATTTTTTGGAAAAATATTAATTTTTTAGTAAGTAGTGAAAAATACCATTTTTTATAAAACTATCATTTATTTTCAATAAATTAATTAACTTAAAATTACAATTATGATTTGAATTTTGTTCCAAGTCAAATATATATTCTTTATTTATATCTAATCCAATTAATTACAAGTTAATCAAATTTATATTGGGTTTAAAAACACATTTTTTGAGTGCATAATATTTCTTCTGTTTGATTAATTAAAAAAACCCATAATGAGGAATGTTTTAAATTAAATTTATAAATTATATATTTATAAATATGAATTTATAACCATATAAGTAAGATTTCTAGTCATGTTATGAATTAAATTTCCCCAGTTTTATTTTTTAAATTTTTTTGGGAAAACTCTAAGACCAGGCAGTAAGAGGGCATGCGATTCCGAGGCCTGGTGTTCCCGGAATGTTCAGTAAAAAATGTTAAATTTTTAAATAGAGAACATGAGTGGTTTTCCGTAAACAGTAAAAAATCCCTTAACTGAGTTCCTGAATCAAAAATTCAAGGCACCGTTGCATTCAGGATGGTGGGTTTACTCTAGGAACGAATTAACTTTAGTCTATGCGAGCCTCCAGTGAGAATACAAAAAAAATAGAATAACCATTAATAAAATAATTAAATAAAATTATTTGATTTTTCAGGTCCTTATAACTCAGGAACGGTGACTCAGATTGAAAATCCAGGAACACTGTTGAGCTCATGAGGGCATGTTTTCATTAGGAGGATCCTAATATTGGATGAGGCGGTCCAACCATGGAATGTAGTTTTGGGACATGATAGTAAATAAAATAATTATATAAAGATTATTTTATTTTCAAATCCTATAACATATAAATGGTGACTAAGATTGAAAATTTGGGAGTACCATTGAGCTTCCGAGGGTGTGCTTTACTTAGGTGGGGCCTAACCTCGACCGACATGGGTCGAGGGTAAAAGTTAATTTTTGGGCGTTTCAAAGAAAAGTAAAATAAACTTAAGAAAGTTTATTTTATTAAAAATTTTATGCTGTAATGAATCGTCAAGACAGATGTTTCATTTCATAAATGAAATATCATAACGATTATGCAACTCTAGAGAAACAGAAATACAATTTCATTTCATAAATGTAACAGTGTAATGATGTGATGACTCGGCATAACAGAAACACTAAGACACATTTCCTAAATTAAGTTGATTAATAGAGATACATGATTAGGGGAGGATCTTAGATTTTTCACTGAATCCTTGGATGGAATTCATTGGTGAACAATGAGCAATGACTAATGACACCAAACGAATGAACAAATTCAGATCAGACATTGGAGGATTGGAGAAAGATGAATGTAGGACTCACCCATCATTCGTGATCGATCCAAACCCAAGAAAGGGTTTATTTTCTAAGTGATTAACTTTACATGTTCTTCCCTTATAAATGATAAATGAAGATCAACTCACTAACAAATTGATCGACCGGTCGATCGTCATTGTGGGAATGTGATTTTTGACATGTAGGGATTTAAGAGGGGATTATATCATGGAATTTATTTGAATGTATCCCATTTCATTTCAAATTCAACGAACAAAGGCCAAACAAAGATGGATGACATTAGTTTCCTTGTGTGTTCATTGGGATCTCCGTTCCTCCTCGCGTTCTTTGCTGACAGACCCTTGTGGCTGCATTAGATTCATAAAAAGAGGTTTCGAATGTGGTTAGGCCCCCCAAATCAATGGCAAGATGGCTTAGAGCATACAATAGTGGATGTAGAAACCTTAAGATCGTAGCGGGACTTTCTGATCATAATATAGACCACCAGGGTGAGTTCAGTGGCCCACATAAGTACCCACCAGCATCGACAGTGATGTCGGGCGGCCGAGTGTGGGAGACGACCCAGGCTGGGGCACTACAGTGGTGAAAGAGGCCCACAATATCCTCCATGGTCAGTGATCAGAGGCTGCAGGTGGTTTTGAAGACACAGTTGGATGCCGCAGTTCAGTTGGACTGTAGTGGCGACCCACGACAATGGCCACGGGTGGGATGTGCTGCTCACCGCATCCTAGGTGAAAAAGACCAACTAACTCCAGTGTGCCTGGTTAGTCAAGTTGGCTGGCACCAGCTCCTCAGGATGGGCTAGCGCAGCGGGCCGGTGCACCGCAGTAGGCTGGGTTGAACCTAGCCCGGACAGGGTGGGTGTAGTTGGCCAGGTTGATCCACTAATTCAGGTTCAAACCAGTAGGCTATGTTAGACCCGGGATGGGTCAGTGGACCTTGGTCAGGTCGGCGGACCCCGGTCTGGGTCAGGTTGGTCCGTCTGGGTCAGACCAGTCCCAGACCCAACCGACCCATTTTCACTAAATGGTTCATAACTTCCAAATCGCATGTTCGATTGATGGGCTGTTTGCAATTTTGAGACCCTTGGAATGAGAAAATCCATTTGATATAGTCTATGTGGGTATTTGTGGAAATTTAGATACAAAAGATATATTGAGGATTAGATTCTACAAAAATCAAGCGTGCTAGGAGTGGAAATCCTATAATTTGCTGGGATGAGAAGACTGTAATAGGAGGATCTAGGTTCCCTAGTAGGCCTAATTGATGAGCGTGTCTAGGTTCCCCAACATTCCTAAGTTAAGAGTGGGTCTAGGTGCCTCAGGATTCCTAAGTGATGATTAGGTCTTTGTGCATGAGTAGGCCTAAGTGATGAGTGGGTCTAGGTGCCCCAGTAGGCCTAAGTGACGATCATGTTTAGGTTTCCCAGTAGGCCTTAGTGACTCATCGATGATGAGTGACTCAATAGTATAAGGTGTTCAACATTTACAAATGATAGTATTAATTTTAATAATTTATATTTATACCTATGTGAGTAGACTCTAGTGTCTTTGTTAACTGTACTTCTTAGAGGATACACTTCATGTACATCTTTGGTTGTCTACTTTGTGTATTGATTTGTTGTATACATTTGTAGTTTGGGGTTGCTACTGGGTATTGTTTTACTCACCTCTACATGGGATTTTCCCACACATGTCGTGTCTTATGTAGACAATCAAAACATTGACGAATTCATTGGTATATTGGGGCCTAGTGGTGATTAGAGTGACCCGACATATGATATGTACTTCTATGGCATCAGACAACTTTTTCTATACCTACCATTCTGGTAGGGTTTTCTATGGAGGAGTTCTAAAGACTTGTACTTTTACTTTAATATTTAAGTTAGGCTTGTATGATAGCCCCATTTACAAATAGTATTCAATTTTTGTACCTTGTATTTGTCTAAATAGTGTATAAAACTTCTAGAATCTATGGCTTGGAGTTGTGTGTGTTTGTACAAGTACTTAGTAAAATGCCACCCAATGTTTTGGGGTATGTCAACTCGGTGACAGTCTTCAGCCCCTGATCTATGGGTGGTGGACTTAGAGTAGTCATGACATCGACCACGTTGGACGGATCATGGTAGATTGGTATTAGAGAAGGTTAGTTCTACCTTAATAACTCATATTCTATGAGTAGGGTTTGGGGAAGTAGTGTTAAGTGTTTCATGTTTGGATTTCAGGCCAAGGAATCGAGTGATATTATGGCAGCCAACATATCCCTACACAAGGACCCTATATTCTATTTTTCCACTCAACACATGGAAACACTAGTTTTTGAAAAAATTATGGTACTTGCATCATATTGCAATGGGTTGTATTTTCCATGTCCTTATTGAGTAATATCACTAGGTATACTCTGTTGATTGTGGTACATCTTGTTTGGTTTCAAGATGCTTCCATAGAGACAGCCAACTAGGATTCCACATCATGATCATGAGGATGATCCATGGGGTGATGAGAGGGGTACAAGGGTTCATACCAGAGAAGATACCTCTTGGTGGTGTACCAGCTATACCACCACCTGTGGCGGAGAACATGGTACTTTCAGTACCAGCGAATGAGATGCAAGGGCTGAGTGCACTTCACAAGTTTCAATGAATGAGACCCCGAGGTTCTAAGGTTAACTCGACTCACCAGTGTATAAGATCTTTTTATGATGTGGTGACTAAGTCTTCCATCTAATCAGAACACCATTATATCAGATGGAGGTCCTAGTAGTGAGCCTTCAACATGTTTCAGCAGCATGATAGTGGGGTTTAGATTACCTGATCTTATGATGAGGTGACTCTTTTGTGGACATATCATGATAAAAATTCTCAGAGAAAGGAATATAGCCCTAAAATCTAAGGTCTATGCATGCCCAAGAGCTTCTATAACTTCCATAGGATGACATGTCGGTGGTTGAGTATTCATTAAGTCATACCGATATTTCTGGGTACTCGATAAATACAATACGACCAGTGCTTCATGGCTCAGACCTTTGAGAAATGAGTGTTTAGAGATATCCAAGACAATGATATTCCTCAGTCCATTCCTACTTATGTTAGGGTGATAGAGATAAATTTTTTGGTTGAAAGTCCCTTAGTAGAGCAGATACAACCGTTGGATGTTAGTAGTGGGCAAGTAAGAGAAGAGACCCTAGGAGAAAGAATCAGATGTCTATCTGAAGGACCTGGACGTGTGAGATATTCTGATAGGAGGTCCCAGGATAGGTGATCAACAAATAATGGATTCTAGGGTGAGCCCGATCATCCTAGAATGAGTAAATGCTTATAAAATGATAACATGCGACATCTCTCTAGAGATTGTCTAGCCCATTATCTGGAAGTAAAATGATGGATGGGCTATTGGGGTAGAGATAATGATTGGAATAGATGAATCTGGGGGGAGTTAGACAAGATAGGGGAACTGGGAGAGTAGAAGGAGGTGGTATACATTTCAACATGTTACCACCCCCACCCATAAGTGATCTACACTAGGCTCAGGGAGTTGGAGGATAGGGGAAGGGGCAATTGCATGTGTTCAAGGAATATGACCCAAGGGATCCAGAAATGATTCTATGAAAGGTCTGGGTCTACTCTTAGCTTTTTTACTAATAGAAATAGTTTCCAGTCATTCCTTTTTGTGCACCTGAGCCTCAGCCTGATTGGTGAGGACTTAGTATGTGCATCCCCGAGACCTGAGATCATATCTAGGTGGAGGCCTATTAATGGGCTACTGTAGCAAGCACTGTAGTAGGTAATGTTCAATACTAGAGTAGCCAGAAATATTCATCCATCTGGGCCTTTGGGCCACCGGTTTGTTCCTCAGGTCATGAAAGGATTTTGGGCCACCCATTTCCTTTGGGACAGTTGATTCTCAAGGCCTTTGGGCCACCTTAAGGCCTTAGGGCCACCCTAAGGCCTTTAGGAAACATGAAATGCAGATGTACCAGTCAGACTACAAGGGAAAAGGCTTAATAAGTGGATTAGGGCAGACACATTCAATGGTGCAAAGATAAGCAAAATTGGAAGAATGAGAGGGTATGGATTTTCCATCGGTACCAGGCCTGTGCAACATTGCATTGGACAGATAGCTGACTAGACCTTTGAAGGTGGAGTGCTGATTCATGAAATATATTATGGAGGAGTAGTTCCAAGTTGTCTTATTTAGGTGATTACTCTAAGACCTGTGAGTTATGAAATTGTCTCTATGACTTTGGGCCTTGTAAGTGTTCCACCTCACCCCTTTAAAGGTTGATTATCAGAAAATAATAAAAAATGAAGGCCTTTAGGCCATTCCGACTGACCTTCTTGTCATGAATCTGGTTCAATACCTAGAGTTTCCAGGTAAACCATTGACTTGACCCTTACATATGTGGATACCTATGAGAGAAGACTTGATGATAACACTTATTTCAATGGTGTTATCTAACCCTTGAGGTTGAATTTTCAATTGGAACCTCTTGGTATCAGCATTGAGGAGTTACGACATTAGTTTGGGTTTGGAATGGTCATCTAGAGTTCATGTTTAGATTCACAGTATTAAGTAAAAGGGTGCGGTATGTCTGCAGTGAGGAAATTTGGTTTTCCTTGGTCAATAAAAAAGGAAACCCACACAGCATGGGATAAACTCATGTATAGAAGGGTGAAACTATTCACTCTTCGGTTGGCTAGAATAACCCTCGGTGCAGTGGATGAGACAATACCTCAGTTTCATATAGTGGTGGACGAGTATGAGATCATTTTTTTCAAAAATGTTCTAGGACTACCTCCTCATAGGGAGATATACTTATGAATTGACCTATACACTGGGATGATATCGATATCTATAACAGCATATTAGATGGATCTTGTAGAGCTATATGAATTGAAGGTATTATTTGAGTAATTTCAAAGGAAGGGCTATATGAGACCCATTGTTTCACTATGGGTTTCCCCAATATTGTTTTACAAGAAGGAAGTCAGGATCATGAGGTTGAGTGTAGACTTTTAGCTCCTAAGTCAGGTGACAGTGACGAATAAGTATCCAATACCGAGGATCGATGATCTCTTCGATCAATTGAAGGGAGCGAGATGGTTCTTAGAAGTTCAGCCCACATGAGCAAAACTATTTTTACCAAGACCATGAGTTGACAGAGGTAGTCTTCGCATCGAAGAAGTGGCCACACTAACTTATAGGCGAACAATTTATCATCTAATCTAATGAAAAGATTCTCAAGTATATATTCTCTCACAAGGATTTGAACTTGCGATGGAGATGATGGTTGAAGTTCCTCAAGGACTATGACTTCTAAATAGTCTATACTCCTGGTAAGGGAAATGTGGTAGCAAATTCTCTTATCATAAGATCCAGTTCGTAGTTTCTGAATAAAGAAATAAATAAGTTTACCTTGTTACAGTTACCCTTCAAGGATAGAGATGATGCAGCTTACCTCTTATCAGTGGTTTTTACCCCTCCATTCTTTAAGATAGTTAGGGAGGCACAACTTGATGATATCGATAGTGAGTCTTTGAGTGTTCAGTTATCCACATGGAAAAACCCTCATGGATATTTGAAAGGTGGGGAGCATGTCATTCCTTTTAGAGGATTCATAGTACTAGAAGTGGATGCCTAGAAGGACGATACACATTGGGATATGCAAGTGGGTGTCAGGGAAGACACTGGGGATGATGGAACGGGTTGAGGTAGGGCTTACCTATTAATATAAAATCTGAGTGCTTGTTTAATCAGTTTCTTGGTTTGTCAACACACCGTGTCAAGCCCCTATGCTAGGAAGGGGTTTCTGTTTTCTTCCATGGGGTGCCAAGAAGGGAGTGATAAAGGATATGAATAGAATTCATGATAGGTATATCACATACATCCAGGGGACACAATACCATCTGGGTGATCATTAACCAACTCACCATGTCAGTCACTTCTTAGATTTTCCTAAATAGAGTTCCATAAATATATTGGGATGCCTCTACATGTCGGAGATAGTTCAAATTGATGGAGTCACATCAATGATAGTCTATAATAAAGGTGCATGATTTTCATCCCAGTTGTGGAAGGGATTATAGGAGGTGTTTGGAACTCAGCTGCGCTTGAGCACAAAATTCTACCTGTAAATCTATGGTCAGATAGAGTGGACCATTTTGGTCCTAGAGGACATGATATGTGTTTAAATCCTCAATTTTGGCCACATTTGGGAGGATCAACTACCTATGGTGGAGTTTTCATACAAAAACATCTACCACTCCACCATCGTAATTACATTATTCGAGGCATTGTATGAAAAACCCTGTAAATCTCTACTTTGATTTTCTGAACCCGGAGAGTCAGTGCTCAAGGGACCATAGTTGGTGCAAGAACCTATAGAGAAGGTGCATTTCATCTATGAGTGGATGAAGACTACACTGTGCTATGAAAAGTCTTATGTGGATTGGTGACTGAGACCCTTATTGTTCGAGGAGGGAGACGATGTGTTTCTTTGGGTCTCTCCTCGACGTGGGATACATAGATTTGGTCGGGGCAACCTGTTGTCTCTGAGGTTCATCAGAACGTTTTTGATATGACATAAAGTGGGTGAGGTGGTGTAACACTTGGATATACCACCACAGTTAGAACAGGTTCATGAAGCCTTCCACGTATCTCAATTAAAGAGATATGTACACAACCCATCACACATCATTGACTAGGGTGAGATAGCCATTGATAACGGGGTGAATTTTGAAGTGTTTTAATGTAGATTGGGGATCAACAGAAGATAAAACTCAACAGGTGATTGATTCCTCTAGTTCATGTTCAGTGGTATCACAAGAATCTCTAGGTGAGAACGTGGGAGTGAGAGGACCAGATTCGTCCTCATACCCTCATCTATTTGGGAATCCCTTGGTTTGGCTTTTGGGTACCTAAATCCTTAAGGTGGGGAGAATGAAATGACTTGTATTTTACCAGTTTTTTTAGAAAATATTTGGGAAAGTTATGATACTAGGAATTGAGACAATACATGATTCAAAGTCCCAATGTGCACGTAATGATCTGTCGAAAAATGTTATGTTTTTTAAATAGTACACATGAGTGATTTTCTAGAAAAGTGTAATAACTCTTAAATAGTTACCAAGATAAAAAATATAATGCCACCATTGCATTTGGGATGGAGGGTTTACCCTAAGAATGAAATAAATTTAGACAGAGACTCATATTGGTTGGTGTGGGCCAACTGTGGAAAGTAGTTTTTGGGACATCACTATGAATAAAATAATTAATTAAAGATTATTTTATTTTCAAATCCTATAACTCAAAAATGGTAACTCAGATTGGAAATATGAGAGTACCATTGAATTCGTGAGGGTGTTCTTTCCTTAATCAAGGACTAACCTCAACTGGCATGGGTCGAGGGTAAAATTTAATTTTAGGGTGATTTTAGGAAAAATAAAATAAAATTAAGAAAGTTTATTTTTTAAATTTTTGTTGGCTACAATGAAATGTCAATCTAGATATTTCATTTCATAAATGAAAAAGAGTAATGATGTTGCAACACTAGTGTAATAGAATTTTTTTTCATTTCATAAAAGAAACAGTGTAACAACATATTAACTCTACGTAAAAGAAACAAAAAAAACACATTTCATCCACTAAATTGATTGAAAGAGATACGTGATCAGGGGAGGATCTTGGATTATTCTCTTAAGCCTTAGAGGGAATTCATTGGTGAACGACGAGCGATGACAAATAATGAAAGATCAAGGAACAGATTCATATCATACATCGGTAGATTGATGAGAGACAAATGAAATATTCGCCCTTCATCATTAATCTATCCAAACCTAGGTATGGGTTTATTTTATTACTTATTATGTTTCCCTGTTCTTCCCTTATAAATGATGAATGTGGATCAACTCACTAACAAATTGATCCTCGGGCCGATCATCCTTGCAGGAATGATATTTTTTACATATGGGGATTTAAGAGGGGATTATATCATGGATATTATTTGAAAAACTCCCCTTTCTTTTCTAATGCAATGAATGAAGGCGAAATGAATAAGGCCAATGTTTGTTGCCTGGGGCGTTCATTGTGATCTCTCTTCCGCGTCACATTCTTTGCCGACAGACCACCATGGTCACATCATATTCTTGCCGAGAAGTTATGAATGTGGTTGACCTCGGATCAATTGAAATACTTATTAGAGCACACAAAAGTGGATACAACGACCCAAGGATCATAGCAGGACTTTTGGATCAGAAAAAATACCACCAGAGCGAGTTTGGTGGCCCATCGAAGCACCAGACGATGGTAGAATGCGGCGACGACCATTTGTGGGAGGTGGAACTCAGTAGAGGCAAAGGAGGATTGCAGAATCCACCATATGCATTGATCAGAGGCTTCCAGGGGTTTAGAGGACATAACTGGCTGAATGTGTGGGGTGGGGTCGGTCCGACGGGGTTGGGTCGAACCCAAACCCGACTAACCCATTTTCACTAAATGGCTCAAAACATCCACACTTTACGTCTGACTGACGATCCCTTTGCAGAGTTGGTACCCTCACTATGGGTATTTCCTTTTGCTACAATCTATGTTGGTTTTTTGGAAGTTTAGATACAACCGATGGCTTGAGGTATAGGTTCTCCTAGAATCAAGCGTGCTATGAGAAGAAATCCTACAGCTAGTTGTAATGAGAAGATTGTGACAAATGGGTCTAGGTTACCTTGCAGTCCAAAGAGATGAGCGAGTATTGTTTCCCCAACAAGCCTAAGTGATGATAAAATCTATGTTCCCCAGTATAAATCCTACAACTAGCTGTGATGGGAAGATTATGATGAGAAGGTCTAGGTGACCCAGCAGGACAAAGTGAAGAGTAGGTCTTGTTTCCCCAACAATCCTATGTGATGAAAGAATCTATGTTCCCCAGTATGCCAAAGTGACGACCGAGTCTAGGTTCCCTAGCAGGCCTAGGTAATGAGCGGGTCTAGCTGCCCCTATAGGGCTTAGTGACTCATCGAGGATAAATGTCTCAATAGTACATGGTGTTTGGCATTTAAAACCGATAGTATTTCTTTTCATACATTATATTTATACTTTTGTGAGCTGATTCTAGTGATTATCTTGACAATATTTATTATAGGTTACAATTCATGAACTTCTTTGGTTGTCTTCTTTGTGTATTTATTTTTGGTATACCATTTTGTTTTAGGGTCCCTACTGAGTATTATTTTACTCACCCCTACACGTGCTTCACCTGCATGCGTTGTGTCTTGTGAAAAAGATAGACACTTTGATGAATTTCTTGGTGGACTAGGGCCATGTGGTGATTAGAGTGACCCGATAGATGAGATGTGCTTTTGCGGCTTTAGACAACTGTTTCTATACCTACCCTTTAGGTATGGTTTTCTATAGAGGAGTTCCAAAGACTTGTACTTGTAATTTTTTATTTCAGTTGGGTTGTATTCTAGCCCCATTTACCTTCAGTTTTCTACTATTGTACCTTGTGTTTGTTTACATAATATATTCAACTTCCAGCATCTATGTATTGGAGTTGTGTACGTGTATACGTATAGTTAAGAAAATGACTCCCATTTGTTTGGGATATGCCTACTCGAAGCCAGTTTCTAGTCCCTAGCCTATAAGAGGATATATTGTGGTATTCACAGCATGGGCCCTAGGGGATGGATCATGGAAAGTCATATAGTTATTATAAAATCATCCTATACTTGAAAATTAAATTTCTTGAGAAATTGTTTTTTCGTTCGGTCTGAAGGTTTAATTTTAAATTAAATTACACCACTTTTGTGAATTTAATTTGATAAAATGGATTCCATATTTTCAATCAAAATAATTTATATTATATAAAAACTTTAAATTAATCCTTGGTTAAAATTAATATTGAAAAATTATGAAATATTTTATCATAGTTAAGGTAAAAAGATTATTTACCAGGGGTGAAAATAAAAATATATGGGATAAAATTTCCTAAAAACATTCTTCAATTTTATTTTATTACAACATTTCATCCTTATCTCTCATAAGTCTCAATAATGGTCTATTTTTGATCCAGTTGGATTGTGAAAAATGTGCGTAACTTTCTCTTTTCAAAAATTCCAAGTGTGTCATCTCCCACACTTATAAAATTCCACCCCTATCCTCTACTCTTAACACCTCCAAATCCTTTTTTGTCTACTGATACCTTCCGAAATAATTTCCTTACTTTTATAACCACATCATAGAGGTTTTGTTTTTCAAAAAACTAATCTTGTAAGGATTTTGTGTAAATCTTAAGATGTTTTTTGAAGAAGTGGTATCATTCTTTACCGAGTATTTTTATTTTATTTATTCCTCCACCTCCATCAAGAATTATTCATCAACTATGAAAAAACTAAAATAATATCTACCATATACTTATATTTTATTATGTTAATTGAATAAACTAGATCCATCTCTTTATCCTTCAAGATGGATATAAAAACATTGTTCGTTTGTGTGATAGAAAACCGCCTCAAAAACCGATGTAATTCATTTTCCATTCCCTCAAATTAAAAATGTATAATATAATATATTTAATGTATATAAATTTTATCATTTATACAGTCATTATTTTCTTAATTACTATATAATATATAAATTTTTACTTTTCATTCTATGGGGGATATGATATCATCACTTGTGTGTACGGAGGACTATCGCCTCACTTAGTGATGTGACAAGTTTTTCACTAACTCTTTACATAGAAGGTAACATAAATAAAGATAATGAATATATGTGATATGTATGAAATAATTCATATATTAATGAAATATTTATCATTATTATAATATAATATATCATTTTAGTTCTTTAATTTACAGTCACTAAAAAATGATACCATCATTTCTGTGTACGTGTGCACTACCTCCTCCCTGAAGTGATGAGAATATTTTTCCATCACCACATAACATGGATGATATATAATTAAATTTGAGAAATAGTATGTTATTTAAAATATAATTATATTTATTGAATGATTAAATAATACTTACCTTCTTTGAACATTGATCGTTGAATAGTGGAAACGTTACTCATGCATATATAAGATATACCATCTCTATGACTGTAACATAGTTCATTTTTCATATCCATATTTCATAATCTGTTTTAAAAGTATAAATTATGTATAAAAATGATAAATATAGAAATATTTTTATTCTATATATGATGTAATAATGAACTCCTTGACCACAATTGACCTACCAAAGTTATTTTTTACACATAAGTCTAATACCATCAGAACATCCAAAGTGAACATAAATGATTAACTAATTGTGTATAGGATGATATGAGAAAAAATAAAAGAAATAAGAAATTTAATAAAGTTTATTATTCATGTAAATAATTAAAATAAGTATATTTTTCTAGAAGATAAACAACATATGAGGCGAGTCGAACTCAAGGAAAAAGATATTGAAAAATTAATCTTTGAAAGCTACCATGGAACATTTTTTATTCCATGTACATATTTTTATAATTATTTTAGGGACTTATTTATATATACATATAAGAATTTATAGTGTAATTTTTGGGCCTCTTTTGAATTTCATTCAAATGTTATCAAAAGGAATCTTTTTACATTTCCTGTATGGAATTTTTTGACATTATTTATAAAAAAGAAATGGAATGTTAAATTTTAAATTATATGGAGAAATAAAATTTTTAATCAACTATAAACGTTATTTTAAGTTTTTTTCTTGTAAAATATTTCATTTTTTCCTCAAATAATTTTTCCCCTTTTTATGTGTATTCTGGTATTAAAATTGGGATTTTAAGAAAAAGTGTATTTTGATATCTAAAAGTGTTTTGCAAATGGGTTTTAATGAGTTTTTCAAATGTTTATTCACGATATGGTTCTTAGAAATTGTTTAAAAAGGGTTCATCCCCATTATTGGTCATGGGTGGGCATGATATTGCATATATTATGGGTGTACCTATATAGTTCTCTAATGCATTGGTTAATAATTATGTTCGCTAAAGAATTATATTGGATATTGGATGTGTGGTTATTAAAATTTTAAGAGTTCTAAAAGGGTTCTTCTATGATGATGTCCCAAGGAACCTAAATGAATTTTCTATCATTTAAAATTAGTTTTCATTGAAATCGTTTAGTTTCCAATGGTAATATAATGATATTTTTAAAATAAAATGTTATTATTTTTTAGAATAATATGAATGTTTATTTTAAAAAAATTCATGGGGTTCAATGTTTTTAACTGGAGAAATGGATTTATTATTCTTTAGGTCCCTTATTAATATTATTTTGTGCTCATCACATGTTTTAAAATGCATTTCATAGGATTTAAGGATGGATAATGGAAAGGATGTAGTCAATTTAAAAGTCATGATGGTTTAAAAAAACTTGTTTTATTCTAAAAGTTTTTTATTTTGGAAAAAATAGATACTGATTAGAAGTTTCCAATTTTTATATATATGTGTTTCTTATGTAAGTGTTATAACCTAAAAAACTAAAAATAAAAACTGAAAATATCATTGGGAATATAATAAATTTAATCATAGTTTAAAGTTATTAGAATATATAATGTCTAAGGTCAGGTCCTTCCAGTTGGTATTAGAGAATAGTTTTAAAAAAATTTAGTGGATAATATAATTATAATAAGATACCGTTAAAATATTTTACCTAATAGTTATGTTAAAATGATAGATCATTTTATGGTTACCATGTTTTATCATCTAAATTATGTTTGTATAGAATGAATTTCCATAGAGGAAACAAAGATGTTATAGTAGGTAGGAACTATGAAGATGATATCCATCAAAATTAGTAACCAAGAATGGTCAAAATTTTAACTAATCAGTTTGTTACTGTGATGGATTTATTGATGAAATATTTAAATGGTGGGGGAATCCATGCAAGAGAGAATCTATATATACCACATGAAAACATGATGAAAGTATAATATTTTATGAAATAAAATACCCAAGTATTCAATGGATTTTATGACTTCATGGTAGCCAAAGAGTGGATCAATTCCACAGATAATATATTTGAAGTCATGGTGTGTCCAGAATACCCAAATATAACCCTTTTAAATTTATTATTTTGATTGTGAATCTGATTAATGGAAAAATTTGGTTAATAATCCCAAATAAAGAGATGAGTTTGATTCCATGGAATGAGAAACATTTAAGAATACATTCTATGAGAAATATTTCACCAAGGTTGTTTGATTTAGGGTGTGGAAACAATTCCTATAATTTTGGAGAATTATGATTATTATATAGCTGTATATAAAGAAAATTTTAGAATATTTTCTAGTTATATACCCGATTTTATCTAAAATATTGATAGTATTATTAATAGGTTTTACTTAGGTTTTAAACCATAATATCAAAGGTTATTAACTGTTGTGAATTAAAAAATATGGGAAACTTATTTGGTGTGCTAAGTAGGAAGAAATAATATTCCCATATGATCGTGTGTTTCATTAAAATATAAAGAAAAAAAGTTTTAGATGTAAGTAAATAGGGAAGAATTATTCAAATAAATTTGGAGGTAAGATAAATAGGTTATCATATTTTGATAAGTGTTGTAAAAAGAATTCTGGGGGATGTTTGGTAAATTATAGAAAGTGTTATTAGTGGGATAGTTTTGGTTACATGGATTTTGACTACATGGAAAAAGGTTATAAACAATTAATGAATGGGGTAACAGATAACCATTTATTGGTGAGATATTGTATATGCAATGAGTTAAGTTATTATCCAATGTATGAATGAATTTTTTCACTTAGGGTGGAAATCAGAAAGATTGAAATAGAAAGGTAGAGTAAAAATATTTGTATACTAATGTGGTGGATGATTAACTATCTAATGAAGTGGTAACATATATGTTACAAATTTATATAGATTATTATAATACCCTGTTGGATCTTGATGTTTGTATTCCATCATTTCTATGAAACTTCCAATTAAATTGGGAATATAGCCTCATGAATGTATGGTAGATCTTTTGATGAGAAATCCAAGAGGAAATATTAATGAAACCAATATTTAACGAAATATTCCTATTCTTATCTATGGAAATTTCTATCATAAAAATAATATCGAACATCTCATGATAGAGAATGATATTATTTTGGGTATGGATTAACTTTTAGTTTATCATTATAAGATATATTTTATAGCTAAGAAAGTTTCATTCACTGTTTTCATACATTTTATAACATATCAAAAAGTGGATAAATTAATTAGTAATATTTAGTTAACTTTATATAGAGTATATTGTTTAAAAGATATAAATTGTTCTGATTTGTGATGTATTATTAGTGAATGAATGTATGGATGATTTTATTAATGATTTGAGATGTGTTATTCACTATTGATAGGATGACTTGACTGGTTACTTAGTGGATGGAAATATTCTAATTTAAAAACCCCCTTACCCAATGGGTCAAGTAGAAATTTTATAATATAAAAAGTGATTATAATAGTTTCTTGATAAACATTTCATTAATCATAGAAATTCCCAATGGGGTGATACAAGTTTTTAAAAAAAGTAAAATCATTCCATGAGTATTTTCATAGATTATAGAGATTTGAATATTATCACTGCTAAGAAGATGAATCATTTTCCTCATATCAATGATTTGTTTAATCATCCCTAGGGAGGGAAATATTTTTCAAATATTGATCTTAGGTTAAGGTACCATCATTTGATGGAAATGAAGGATGATATACTGAGGATTGGGTTTAAAAAATATATATATGAAAATTATGATTTTGTAGGTATTCCCTTTGGGTTGTCTAATGCACCGGCTGTATGTGTATCTCTTATGAATAAATTATTCTATGAATATTTGGATAAGTTTGTGGTCATAAATATTAAGGATATATTGGTATATTTTAGAAGTCAACAAAATATTGAAAAACACCTGATAATTGTTTTAAAAACCTCAAAATAAAAATAAAATATATGGAGAATTTAGTAAATGTGAATTTTGGATAAAAAATTTCTTTCCAAGGAATGATTGTTTATAAATGTGGAATAATGGTTTCCCCCATTAAAATAAAAGTTTTTGAATACTAAAAAGACCTACCATTATCCCATAAATTCATAATTTTCAATGGTTATTATGTTACTACCAATGGTTTGTGGAAAAAGTTTCTTGGATATCAAGCTCTCTAACTAATTTAACTTTAAATGGAGTTAAAACCATATGGGCACAAGAATATGATTTTTTTTCTAGGATCCAAAAAGATGATTTGTGAACAATCCAATTTTGTACATTACCTCCATAAATGATGGATTTTTCATCTATAATGATTATTTTTTAAAAGGCATTGGTTATTTCTGATGCATAATGATTTGGTAATTTATTACGATTCATAACAACTGAATCGTCATGTGTAGGATTACCCTACACATGATCGGGAATGAGATTCTATGGTTATTGATTTAAAAATTTGGAGGCATAATTTTTGTGATTTAAAATGTGAAATATATACAGATCATATTTTTTAAGTACATATTCACTAAAAAATAATTGACGATGAGACACAAACGATGGATAGAACTGATCAAGGATTATGAATACATGATTCATTAAAAACTAGAAAAGAAAAAATGGATAATGTGGTGAGTTAGAAAAATAATTATACATAAACCATATTATATCTGGAACATGTCCTTTTGTTAACGATTTGATGAATTTTGGAAGATAATTTTGGGATTCAAGAAAATCCTCTATTTTCATTTAGTTTTTAGTGCTTTTGAATTTGTTAGAAATAATTTAGAAAGATCATATAGAAGATTATTATTTTCAAGAAACAGATAAATACATTAATAAGGAAAATATTATAGAGTTTAATATAGATGGAGAAGGTGTTATCATATTTTTAAAAATATAATGTATTCCTTTTGAATTCTAGTTTAATAGATAGTTGTTGATGGAAGATCATAGTTCTCTATTTTACTTTTATTCTTTCATTAATAAGATATACAAATACATTTAAGAGTATTATTTGTGTGATGGTATGAAAATATATATTTCCAACTTTAAATTGAAATTCTTACTAAATTAGTAGGATAAATAAAGATTAATATTATAGAAGGGAATTATTCAACCATTTCTAGAGTCAGAGTGGAAATGTTAACTTTTTTTGAGGGATTTCATGGTGGGATTTACAAATCCATATTGAGGTAACAATGTGTCTTGGGTTATTTTTGATCTATAAAAAAATCTACACATTTTCTTAACATTAAAGATACTATGCATTTGGATCATAATTCTCGATTGCATCTCAAGGAGGTAGTTGGGTTAAAGGGATTTCCTCTCCCCATTTTCTCAAACTGTGATCCCAGATTTAGTTAGAATTTTTGGAAAGGAATTCAGAAGTTGTTAGGTGCTAAAAAAAAATTCAACACATATTTTCATCCACAAACTAATATTTAGTACGAGTTGATGATTTAGACCATGAAATATTTGCTTCATTATTTTTCAAAGGCTTATGATGGAATTTTGGATCACCAACTTTATTTGGTTGAGTTTTATTATAAGAAAAATTTTCATTCTAGTATATATATATTACCAATTGATGAATTATATGGAATGTGGTGTCAGATGCCAGTTTTTTTTTGGTTAAATTCGGATTAAATAAAGTTAATGATACCAAAATTTGTATAGGATATGGCTAAGAACGTCCATTTTATTAAGTAACATATGAGGGTGGATTATTAAACGTATAAAGGTTATGTAGATAACCAAAGGAAATATATTTCTTTTAGGGTAGGTGATTATGTTTTTCTAAAAGTAACTCCTTGGAAGCATATTATGTGTTTTGTTAAAAGGTTATATAATGAAGATAGTTAATTAGACTATATGAAATCTGCGGAAAATTTGGATCAATTTATTAATGAGTGGATTTTCCTCAAAGTTTATCTCAGGTATACAATGTTTTTAATGTTTTGATGTTAAGAAAATATGTGCTTGATTCAACTCATATTTTTAGCCCTAAAGTAGTTTAGTTTGAAGTAAACCATTCTTATGAGGAATAAAATTTTCATATTCTTGATTATATAGGAAAATTAGTGTTGAAAAAGTTAATTCTCTAGGTTATGTTTTTTTGGAAAAAATGATATGGTTGAAAAAGTAACTTGGGAATCAGAAAATGCTATGAGGAAAAGATATCCCCACTTGTTTAATAAGTGAATGGAATTATAGAGATGAAATTTGAAAAATTAAGAAGAATTTAACCAACTAGGTAATGATATGATAAATCATTTTCAAGATTATTAATTTTAATTAGATATCTATATTCATTATAAAAACATTATGCAATTTTTAAATCATGAAATAAATTGTCTTAACTAAACTCTTTTATTATTAGGTTCTTATTTTAATGGATAATTTATAAATTATCAAATATTAATTTAATAAAATTAATTTTCTATTTTAAAATTCCCATGTAAAAAATAACTTAGTGTGAAATTTAATTATTTTGGAAAATATTGATTTCTTAGTGAATAGTGAAAATACCATTTTTTTGTAAAAATGTCATTTATTTTCAATAAATAAAGTAATTAAAAAGGCATATTATAACTTAAATACTATTTAAATGTAAATAATTATTATTTAAATATCTTTATTATAATTAATTATATTTTAATCAACTTTACACTGAATTTTAGTATAATTTTATTTTTGGATTAAAAAATCATTTTTAAGAAAACTGTTTTAAAGTTAAAATGTTTCTATTTTTGAATGAATTAAAATAATCTCTAATGAGATATATTTTAAAATAAATTTATATACTATATATTTATAAATTTTAATTTAAATTCATATAATTATTATTACCAGTCCTAGAGTTAATATAAAATCATCATAGACTTGAAAGCTATGTTTCTTGAAAACTCACATTTTCATCACTTCTATGGTTTAATTTTAGCTTAAATTCTATCAATTATACCAAATTATTCTTTTAAAATGGATTGAATACATGTAATAATAATAATTTATATTATATAATAAGTTAAACATAATTTCTGGTCATAATTAATAGTGAAGAAAGTAAAAATATTTTACGATAGTTAAGGTAAAAAATGATTTACTAGGGGTTCATTAAGAAGATAATGAATAAAATGACCCAAAAACATGAATCAATTCTATTTTATGTCCATGTTTTTACCTTATCTAATCTAATTATCATTAATTGTCTTTTTTTTGGAGAATTTTGACATTTGAAAAATGGGGGTATCAATTTTAATTTTCAAAAATTCAAAGAGTTTCCTCTCCCCCACTTATAAAAGGACACCCTCTTCTCTCCCTTGCAAACCAACAAAAAATATTGGGTAATAAAATCCATAAAAAAATACTTTTATTACTTCCCTAAACACTTCAAAGATTCTTTTTTATCTTAAAACTAATCTAGTAATGATTTTGTTTTAAACCTTAGGTTTTTTCCGAAGAAGTTGTATTGTACTTAATCGAGTGTTTTTGTTTTATTTATTCTTTAATATCCAAAAAATATTGTTTGAAAATGATGAAATAAGGACACCAGTATAAATCATGTAATGTTAGAATATTTTTTTAAGGAAATAAATAATATCTATCTCGTATTCCATCAAGTTGGAAATGAAATCATCATTCGTGTGTTTAGTGGACTACGACCTCACAAATCGATGTAATTTATTTTCCACCACCACCTCTTACAACATGTTATATTGATGGATTTAAATTATATATATGATATTTGTAACATAATTATTATTTTTAAATTATGATATCATATTTACCTTCTTACATTACATTCTATGGGGGATATTATAATGTCGCTCGTGTGTACGATGAACTACCACCTCACAGAGCGATGCGATTCTTTTTTCACTAATGCTTTACATTGAAGGTAATAAAGATAAGTTTAGTGAATATATGTTATATAAATTAAATAATTATCATCTTTATGAAATATTTATCATTATGAAAAAATATAACATTTTTTATTACCTTTTGACTCACCGAAAAATGATAACATCATTTGTGCGTACGTGTGTACTAGCACCAGCACAAATTGATGTGATTATTTATCAATAACCACATAACATGGATCATATATATAAGTATATTTATATAAATAATATTTTATTTGTAATATTATTATCATTATTTAAATAAAAAATAATTCCTATCTTTATTCTATAATGATCATTTGAAAATTGAAATGTTACTCATGTGTACAAACGACCAACCATCTCCATGATTGTAACATAGTTAATTTTTCATAATCATATTTAATGATTTGTATTAAATGTATAAATAACATATAAAAGTGATAATTTTTTGAAATTATTATTTTGGAGATGATGAAATAGTTACCACTTTGACCATAGTGAACCTACTGAAGTCAGTTTTGACACAAAAGTTGAGTACCATCCAAACATATAGAGTGAACATACAAGATTAACTAATTGTGTATAAAATTATAATAGATAATGTAAAAGGAATAATAAACTTGAAAAATTATCTTAATAAGGTAAATAATTGACATATGTTTATTTATCAATAAGATTAACTACATACATTATGAGTCATACTCAAGGTAAGATACTTTTTTTTCTTAAAATCCTCTTTTATAGTTCCTATAAAACATTTTTTCATACATGTAAATATTTTTATGAAATAATTTTTGGATTTATTTAAATTGACCTAAAATAAATTAAAAAATAGATTTTATAAATCTTTTTTACTTTCATTCAAATTTTTTTTAAAATAAATATTTTCACATTTTCCATATGGAATGTTTTAACATTTTTTATAAAAGATAAAAGGAATGTTCCATTTTAACATATACAACAAGAATTGTTTTCCCACCACTATAACCATTATTTTAAGTTTGTATTCCTATAAAATATTCCATGTTTTCATTAAATAAAAACTAAATATTCATTTTTCATGGATTTTTGGTATTGAAAATATTTTTTAGTAGAAAAGGATATTTTGATATTAGAAAGTATTTTACAAATGGGATTAAAATAGTATTTCAAGGACATTATTCCTGAAATGGTCCATGGAATTTTTTTATGAGGTTTTAAGAACTATTTTAGCTCATTAATGATCCCAAAATAGCATGTATTATGGGATAAAAAAGATAGAACTCAAATTTATTTTGTAATGGATATGTTCTCTAGATGATTATATAAGAAATTGGATGTTTGGTTATTCCATTGGTGTTGGTTATTGTAAGGGTTTGGTAATGATTCTATTCTTATGATTCCCCAAGGAACATAAACGACTTTTATATTCTTTTTAATTATTTTTTGTTGACATAATTTGAATTCAAAAGGTAAGATGATGTTTTAAAGAAAAAAGGAATCAATTTTTTGAATAAAAAGATATGCTTTTAAGAAATTTAATTTTCATGAGATTTAATGTATTTCACTAGATTAAAGTATTTCTTAGTTTTATGTCCCTTAATAAGATTTTTGTGCTCATCCCCTGTTTCAAAATGTTGTTAACATGGTTTAAGGATGGGTAAGGGAAAGGAATATGTCATGTTGAAATTCATAAATATTTTTCATGGAAATAAATTGTGTTTTATATTAAATGCTTTATATTGTGAAAAGAAAACAGATTTAAATAAAAGTTTTCACTTTTTATATAAATGGGTTTGTTATGTAAGAGTTATGAACTAAGTATCTAAAAATAAAAACCAAAAATAGATTGGGGAATATTAAAAAGTGAATTCTAATTTAAAGTCACTAGAATATTTAAAATTGATGTGAGATTCCATATACCCACACTTATCATGAATCATGTCACTTTCCTACATTTTAGACAAAAAATTATTAATTCATTTATCATATAAGAAACTCATACACCAATATCCACTATTAAAAAATAAGTATAATTATGATGATGTACCAATAAATGTCAATGAATCTTTATCATTCTCTGCAAACATCATCTTAATCACATACAAATGACGAGATGTCTAACAACTTGGAATCTATCCAATTTACAGAGTTATACTCACTGGAATCCATTTCCCACATGAATAGGTATCTCATCTAATTCTATGTCTTATATGTGCTTTCTTATCCCAACTACCAACTCTTGACAACACTCCCTATTCGGCCTCATATCCTTGAGTTTGACCTGATTTATATCCCACAGATGATTGTGAAATCTTTTAATACAACCTCCCCTTATATACCATTTGACCACATGCTTGACCCTCTTTTGTTGACTAATCACACTAGGCCCCAACATTCCCTGTATTACTACATAAAAACAAGTCAATGAAAATTCAGTCTATTGTGGAATCATGTATCCTCTATTATAACTAACCTCCTAAGTATCCTCATATACCTACTTTTAGGTACCTATAGAAGCACTACATGTTTGACCCATCACCTATATGACTCCATATACTTCCATCCTCTATGTTCTACATTGTTTTCAATTCCAATTTCACCACCTATGAAAATGAGTTTAACCTAAAGACGTTTCCATATATCGTAATATCATTCCATAAAATATCACAAAATAACCACACTTTGGTGATCAAATCCCCTACTAGAATCAGTATAAACCACACTAAATTGATGAACATAATGATATAATCCATAGACAAGGTCTCTCACAACACCGAATCTCAGAACTATCCACAAATTTTCACATGGTTTTTGAACTCACTTATTAGGAATGTCATATAAGACTCATCTCCTTAATCTCCTCTATCAGTTATCTGGATAAATTACCTCAAGACTTGCTAGTTGTAACATCCCATCCTAATTAACTAGCTTGAGAAGGAGGGGGTATTACTTATCCTGAAGAGACATCCCTAAGATTCCAATTGTTGGAAATAAATTACATGGGATTCAATAACAGGAGGGGAACGATTTTACCTTTAAACATAAAAAAATCAACCAAACATTCCACAAAAAAATAAGTCACTATATTATGCATGATAACATTGTAAGACAACTAAAAAATTTCATTTATATCAAAACCACTATAAATAGTACCAAAAACGAAGACTACAAAACCACCATGTACACAATGGAAGACTAGAAAATCAATAAAAATCAATAAAAACCACAACTCCAAAGCTCCAAACTGCTCCATGCTCTATTCCACAACACAACCCAAGTTTCACTAAGAACAACTAAAGAAGTTTGATAGTTTACATTTTCCCAATTCCCAGTAAACAAAATCTACAAAAGCACCAATGTTTCAAAGTAGGGGTGAGTAATGGAACTCAGTTGATTTTCCCCAAATGACTTCCCTACTCACTCCACTAGGATAACCCAAGAAAGCACATTTATATATAAAACTTATATAAAACATTTTAAACATTTTAAATCAAAAATAAAACCATTTCTATGAAAAATAGTTTTTCAAACAAAAATAATTTTCCATGAAGAAAAATCAATCATTTTTTCCTAACTACTTCACAAACCATTTGGCATATCCCATTCTAAACCATACATCCACCCATCCAAACATGCTAGATTCGTTATGGAAATTCCATAATCATGAGAAGTTTATCATTGATCTACCAAGTCATCACAAGGTAATTAAATCCCATGTTCCATTAAACCCTTTTCATGTATCATCATATAATATTTCAATCGAGCCACATAAAAAATCAATACGAACACACACCTCTAAGTGTACACAAAAACCATGCCAAAAATATTTCTCTTGAAATAACATTTCAATGATGAAACCACATAAATTCCAAAACCATTTCAATAAATCAATGTTTTTATTGGAAAAATTTTCCAATAAACCAAACTAATAACATATTTTTAAAATTAATATTTTAAAATCATTTATCAAAGAACTTTGTAGAAAAAGTTTACAATTTCAAAAAAAATCCAAAAAGCATTAATAAAAATGTAACTCCCATGATTTTAGCACCAATTTTACAATAAATTTATATCAATTTAACAAATTTTAAAAAAATCCTCTATGTTATAAATATATATTTTTAGTGTGAATCTATCTACCTCAGAAAATATGGTTAAAATAGATAATGACATGAAAATATCTATTGTAATAGGTTGAAACTACAAAAAACCTAATTAGATATCTTCCCCTAGAAGTAATAAATCCAAATATAATCATATTTGGCATCAAATAACTTATATATATGCACATTGGAAGTATATTTAATAAAGAAAGAGATAGGGAGAAGTAGATCAAAGGAAAACCAAGGAAAACAAATAAGAACAATGTCTTACCACAATAATACAGCTTAAAAGAACCATGAGAAGCCTTTTAATCACCTCCAGATAAATGGGAGAAGACTTTTTATTCTTTGGGAGGAAGAAATCTCATGTTAGGGTTGGATTGGAGAGAAAAAGATGGATTTGGATGTGAAAACGTGTTAGATCCACAATATAAGGATCTATCTTTTAATCAATACATGATTAGTCACACGATTAGGAAAAATGTTTACTAAACATGTGCCAACCAATACATATTGAATGAACCTCAAATGGTTAGATCACATGGATAGAAAACCATGCTCTCACTATGAAAAAGCTCACTCATTCAAAAATCAATGTTTCGCATAGGCTACAACACTATTTTGACAAACCTTACACCACTTGTGTTCCTTCCCCATAGCCTCTATCTCACTATGAATTATTTCTTGTAGGATTTTCATGGTTCCCCAATATAGTGAAACCTTATAAAAGGCCCAAAAAAGTTCTATACCACTTCAAAACCCTCCTCAAATTCACTCAAACACTTTATATACTTGAAATACATAAATAAAGGGTTACATACTTGATACTGAGGGGTGCTACATTATCCCCACCATTATGGTTTCCATCACCAGAAAGTAAAAAACCATCATTTCCTGGAAAGATTTAATACCATTAATCTTTCATTTCCTTCTCACATTCCAAATTCTCTTCTTGAATCATACCATGTTTCCACAAAACCCACACCAGACGGATGCATTTTCTAGAAAAGATTTTCTCTTTCCAATCCACAATCCACAATTGAATTTTGACCAACGAAGCATATGGATCTAGTTCAACATGATCCCATAGAATCACAATGTTTGGATCAGGATTATACTTTTTCAACTAAGTGACTTGAAACACAATATTCACCACACTGAATAATAATAAGGACACCCATTGAATGCTTCAAAATATTCTATTTTTATCAAGGCCTGATAGCTATTGTTATATGATAAATCCACTAAGGGTATATGATTTTTCTATTATCCAATATGGTTTTCCTTAAAACCTTAGAACTTTTATTATTGGCTCATGTTCACCTCCACCCTCAGGTTATTCCACTAGTTTATTCCTTGTGGGTACAAAATCATTGCCCTCTTTACGCTCCAATGAAGGATGTGTAGGTATAATATCATTATTAATTTTATTTGGTATTCAATAAAGATATAATAGTTAAAATATAACAAATAAGGATAGATGTATTAGATTCTATGACCCACTATCCAACACATTTGCCTACCACACCCACACACATACTATCATGCCTCATAGTCCATGTACCAATGTCAGAGTTAGTCACCACACACACCATACATACATAAAATCACATATGTGTTCACACCAACAACCATATCCCTCAGATAACTAATTATAATTCCACCAAGAAGCTATACTAGATAATATCATATTTTTTTGACATATTAAACAACAAGACTCATTTCCACCTTAAAAAATAACTACCCCTCCTAGGTTAGGATTTTATAATTCCACAAAGTGACTCAATAAGGAAACAATTGATAGACTTATGATAAAGATTTAAATAACTAAACATATTTCCATTACTGAACCATAATATAAACCAAAATAAATCACAAACTCTTCATGATATACCTACATGTTAAAAATAAATCATGATTACTACCTATTTACTCTAAGGACAAGAGTCTAAAAAAGAAATCTATATCATAAAATACCCATTTAATTAAAATCAAATAACTCACTTTTTGTAAAGACACAATATTTTAATATAAATTTTTTTCTCTTTAAAAAATCATTGTATCTATTTCATGTTTCCCACACAACACAAAACTAAAATGAGCCATGTCATATTTGATAAATATTATAAGGAAAATTTATGAATAATAAAACAACTAGTAAATAAATTAAATTGTAATAAATTATAAATATATACAAAATAGGATAAGAAAAAATAGATTTTTAATTCCTCATATCTAAATTTACATAGTATTTTGTATTCTTATTTCATTGAGATTAGTTATGTTTAGATGAATACTTAAAAATAAAGAGATCAAAAATAATGTCGTTTATTAATTTATCATTATATATATTGTGAAAATATTTTTTATTTACATAATATATATTTATTAAGTAAATTTATTCAATTTAAATAGAATATTTTAAATTTATAAATCTCATTTTTATCTTTATAAAAAATATTTAATAATTCAATTATAATAAAAAATGTTTTCAATCTCTTCTTTTAGTAAAATATTTTACTGCAAAAAAATAGTTTTAGCTTGATTTTAAATATAAAAACATTTTTTAGTTTTATAATATATACATTTATGTTATGAAAATTTCTAATGATGATAACTATGACTTACACATAGGTTTTAATAAAGTAAACCCCTTTTTATTAAAAACTATTTTACATGATATGCGTGTTTATTTTAAAATATAAGTTTCACACCATTAGAAAATTTATTTAATTTTTTTTTTAAAATTTTAAATTATAAGTTTAAAACTATGTTATGATATTAATTATATATTTTTTTAAATATTAATTACTAAGGATAGAAAATTAATTACCATTGAAAAAGTAAAAATTGTAAAAATTAATTTAATAAGAGGAAAAATTCAGAAAATGTTAAAAAATTATTTTTAAATTAATGGTTCAGATGACTCAACAAAAACTCACTATATTTATATTTTTTCTGTTTTATATCCTTTAACTCTTTAATAATAACTTTATATTATTGTATATGTAAAGGATGCTTCAAAATTTCCCTCCTCTGCACTTTTAAAAGGGGACCCTTCACCATATCATGTGACACCATTTCTTTGCAATTTTATTATAGAAATTGATTTTTTCCTGTAATAACACTATAACACTTAATTAAGCATATGTTAAACATTATTTATCTTAAGGCCTCCGTTTCCAAGGATATTTACAAGAGGAAACACAATCTATTGAAGTTTGTATTACCTTCACCATAAGAAATTATTCTTAATATTCTTCATCCAAACCTTTTATAAACACATTAATATAATGAAATTTTTATAATTAATTTAACAAAATGTTATAATATTAAATTAAAAACCCTTATTTATTCATCTCCATCAACTAATATTAACAAAGGAATGTTGATAGTGTGTACGTACGAACTATTGCTTCCTGGAATCGATGCCTTACATTTTTTGTAACTGCCACTCATGGATGGTTATAAAGATATAATTTGAAAATAAATATTTTATATAAAATATAATTATTATTATAAAATTAAAAATTAATAATTATGAAAAACACCTCTTTTTTTTTTGAAAAATTAAAATGTCGTTATTCTTATGTGCAGACTACCACCTCCAAGAACGACAAGTCTAATTTTTCTTAACACTCTAACATGGATAGTCCAAAAAGATTAATTAATGAAATAATATGATATTTATAAGTTTATTATGGTTATGAAATTATAATATATACCACAAATTCCTCCCATTTTATTAATAAAAGGATAAAGTCATATGTTCACACGGGCGAACTACCACCTTAATGAAAGGTATACATTTATTGGTTTTTATATTGTATTTTATTATTTTTAAACTATTTTAAAACAATATTCAATACATTAATAACATATAAATAATTACATTATAATTATATAATAATGATATTGTACCTAAATCCCTTAATAATTATACTTATCCATTAATTATATCATATTCATGTTTTGGTTTGTTTAACCACATACTGAACAATGCTATAAATTTCTATAATGGGTGAATATGGAAACATAATCAGTAGTGATATTTCATAATAATAATTAAATAAGTGTTGTTTAATTTTTTTGAAATATAATATTTTACATTTTATAATTGATATTAATAATAAAAATTTATAGTATATTTACCCACAAAAATGATTCACTTCATGTATCTTTCAATACTTGGAGTTGATTTTCGGAACCAACAGAACTATATGATTTTTTTATAATTCAATAATAAATGATTTTTTATAAATCTAGATGTTATGAAGAAATTACATATCATCGTTGACCATTTTAAATATATATAAAGAGTTACAGAATGATTTACAAAACAAATTCATTTAATCGATGTAAGCAAAAACTATATAATAAATAAATAACATATCATAATAGATAAACCTTGTCATATAAAATATATATGATTTTTTTAATTTTTTTCAACAAACAAAAGTTTACTATTTGGGATGTTAAGTGCATGTGAAAAATGAATCAGGAACAATGTAAGGGTTCTTTATATTAAATTTAATTTCACGTGGGATATTTGATAATACAAAACATTATTTATTTTACATGGTTTATCTACATTCCATTTAATATTTTTATCATAATACTCTTAATTTTTATTGTATTTAATTTTTCATTTTAAATCATAAACTTAATGGGGGTTTGACTCAAAATTTTCTAAGGGTCTAAGTGGTTATTGTCTCAAATTTAAATTATTGAGTCATATTCCTTATTATATTCAATGAAATATTTAATATGGTGTGACTACTTCATAATATATTTATTTTATTATTTTCATATAATTATTGGGTTTTTATGAGCTATATCTAGTTGTTTATCAAAATAGTCCTTGATTCAAAAGATACTAATCTTATAAGGATTTCTTGGCCTCAATTCATAATTCTTAGTACATCCTCCGTATTATACAACAATTTAACTTTATATGGTCTATATATTGCTTATTTTTTATATTATATCTGGAATTATCTTTTATTCAAGGTACTTTAAGGTCTATTTCAAAATATTTTTAAATTAAGGGAATTTATTTTAATATTACTCAAATAGTAAGGATTTCCCTACCAATATTATTTTCAAATAAAGATTATATTTAAAAGATAACCCATTATAATAATTTTTAATATGTCTAAAAAACCTCATAATTTTATTTAGTTATTCATTGGGTTTCACATGTCCCCTAAAATATTAATTATAAAGACCCTGAAATTTCAAGGAATTTTTTTTCATAAATACTTTGGAATTTTACGAGCCTGTGGCTTCTGACGACACTTGATTCTGAGGCCCGGTGTGCCCGAAATCAATTTTCGAAGTATAGCTCGGGTATGTTCTATAAACGAATGAGCGAGATTTTATATCTTTTGATCCAATGCTCGGAATAAAAATCCAAGGGAACCGATGAACTTACAGTGCCAGTAATTACTTAAGGGGACCTTTACCGTAGTTTCGTTTTAATCGGATTGAGAATTATTTTTTGTGGATTTAGTTTAAAATAGATAAAATTGGTGGCAGAATTTTATTTTTATGGTTGGTGGTTTATTCCTCCCAAGGGGAGTTGAAGGTGAGGCCCACACCCACATAACCTCCCATGGGAGGATATTTGTGGGGTGGGTCCCACACGTGACCTAAAACCTTGATCTTCCCTAAACCCCTTAAACACCCCCATTAAACTCCTTTGTTTAATGTTGAGAACCCCTTGAATTTAAATGTGTAACCTTCCCACTTCCTCTCTCTCTCCCTCTTTAATTCTAGCCAACACACACCTTAATTAATTATTTGAACCTCTTCAATTAAATTAATTAAGTGTTTGAATTTTAAATTTTTAATGCATGACAAGTTTACTTAAAATAAGGGGTAGCCATATTTTAATTTTGGTTGGCTTGTTGTGCGGGGATTATTGGAAAGAGCTTTTGTGTGAAAGAAGAAGGAAATTCCTCTTTCTTTGAAGAACATCACCCTCAAAGAAGAACGATTCTTCTTCGATGAAGGACATCTTTCCTTCAATGTAGAACGACTTGGGAACCACTGTTCTCCATCCACTTCTTCCTCCGTGACAAGAGAGGAGACAACGAAGTGGAGAACTTGCCAACGACGACACACCATATTTTCTTTTCTCCACGACAAGAGAGGAGACATCACTTCCTCAGGTGCACTCTGATGACGATGAAGACGACACCATCATCCACTATGCTTGTCAACCACGGACCCTATCGAGGTAGGGGTTTATTCATGAATGTGTATGTTTTCGTACCCCATTCTTAATTGGGAATCATTGACTAAATATGACCAATTGCTATCACTTAACATAGAGGGCGCGGGCCAAATGAACATGACCCGACGACCCTACACTTGATCTTGTTCATTATTTTAGAATTGGAAATCGAAGGCGGAGTAACCACGAAGCCGTCGCACAATGCCGGGTACATGGTAAAGGAAACCGGTGCCGTCACGCTGGTTGTGCGGGAGGAACTGTTGCCCGCTACACGGGCCGCTTTGGCGGAATAACCGGCTGGCCCGTCGGCCGGCCGGGCGAAGAGGAGCCACGACACCAGGAGGGTGCCGTGCTAGAGAACTGGCCCGCCCGTCGGCCGGCCAGGAGGAGCCGGACCGCGGCGTCAGGAGGGCGCTGTGCTGAAGAAGCCGCAACCTGCCGTGTGGGCCGCGTGCGCCAGAACACCGGTCGACCTAGTCGGCCGGTTTGGGGAAGGGCAATGCCACATGTTCAGACTGAAGGGGGGGCCTAGCCCCCCCTTAGGAACCCCTCAGCTAGCCGGCCGAGCCAGCCGGGCCGTGCGCCTAGCCGGCTGAGCCATCCGGGCCGCACCCCCAGCCGGGCCGCGCCGGGCCGGGCCACGCCGCGTCGGGCCAGGCCGCGTCCCACCGGGCTGGCCGCGCCACTTCAGGCCAGGCCGCGCCCCTTTGGGAAGAGTTTCATTTTCCTTTGGACCGGTCCGACACCCCTACCGGGTCGTACCTGTGAAACTGGGTTAACCCGACCCGTCGGCCCACTGGGCTAAACGGGTCGGGCCCGTTATTCACTTAAACATGAATAACTTAAAGACCGCACATCCGATCAACGCGCCATCTGTGGAATTGGGACTCTTTGAATGAGAAGAACCTATTATGATACTCTAAGTGAGTTTTGGACAAATTTGGAAAATGACTGGGTTTGGAACGAGCATATTTCCATCTGGGCCCCGAGAACGGAAAAGCCAATATCTCTCTGACCGGACATCCGTTTGATGCACTGTATGTCGCATTGAGTTCCTTTTGATGAGACAGATCTTTAGGATACATCAAATATGGACTCCGTGACAGTTGATGTATCAAACCCTTTTCTTGAGGATCAGACCCTCCCAAAATCGAGTACGCTGTGTGTAGGAACCCTAGAGCTGGCTGCAACTGCGACAACGATGACGAATGTACTTGGATCCCATGTGGGTTCGGCCGCGAGGATGTCTATACTTGAATCATTTGTGGGTTTGGCGTTGATGAAGACTGTACTTGGATCCTTCATGGGTTCTACAATGATGGTTACTGTACTTGGATTCTACATGGGTTCTGCAGTGACGACTTCTGTACTTGGATCCTATGTGGGATCGGTAGAGGAGATGATTCAGAGGCTACATCTAATCATCTCTACCCCCCTTTGTGAGTAGTATACCCGTGTGAGCTGAGTCTTGACTTTGAATCATTATTATTGATATGATTCACTTCTTTCTTGTGTGGACTGGTTGTGCATGGGATCAGAAGTCGGATCCGAACTGAGTTTGATGACTTAGGAATATGTATGGACATATATCTAAGTAGTGTTGGTTGATAATTCATGTTTGTATCTTTACTTTTCGGTTTAACCTTTGTGGATTTTGGGATACCTTCAGGGGTCTCGGGGTCCATACTGAGTATCGTTATACTCACCTCTGCACGAGTATTGCCCACTCTACATTGTGTTGGTTTCAGATGACGGACATCACTGATCGTGGTCAAGGATTTTAGTGCTGGACGGTATCCAGAGGTGGACCACCTGGCGGGACGTACACGGAGAGGACAGACAGACTCAAGGTACTGAAGAGACTACTTGTACCCACCCTTCAGGTAGGATTCCTGGAGGACGACTCTGTGGTTGCTGCTTTAATTTTCAGCTGTTGTACTTTCTTTCTCAATTGTACTGTACTTTCAGTTGGGTTTGTATACTGGCCCATTTACTTTCCAGCACTTACTTTTGTACTCAGTTTACTTTTATTTACTCCATCTTGCTTACTCTGTTGTGTTTGTTTACTTTTATAAAGGCAATGACTTCCCTTTTTACTGGGTTTTATGCCTTTGGTGCTAGTCACCAGCCCCTGGCCTATGGAAGGTGAGATTTGGGTAGTCACAGCACGGGCCCCAAGGACAGGTCATGACAAATTGGTATCAAAGGGAGGTTGGTTCTACAGCATAACTCAGGACCCTGATAATTTATTCTCTGTGAAGAAATAGTATTAAGATTATTGAGTGTGGTTTTCAGTCTAGGGAGTCCAGTGTTGGTGCGGTGCCCGATGTATCCATACACAAGGACCCTGACTTCTGATTTCCGACTCACTACTCAAAAACATCGATTGCATATGTGTTTCAAAAATTTTCTTTGTGATTAATTTGTGCCAGCTCACCTGGTATACTGTAATAACCGTGGCACACCTGTTTCTTCTTATAATGGCCCCCCGAAGGCAGCCATCTAGGGTTCCTAGTAACGGGCGGGATGGCAACCCACTGAGAGACGAGGCCTCGGTGCAGGGCCCCATTATAGTGGAGGCACCAGCAGTACCACTACCCGCTGGGCCACTGATACTACCAGCCCCAGTAGCAGAGAGTGCACGCCACCTGGGTTCGTTGCTCAAGTTTTAGTAACAAAGGCCACCCATGTTCTGTGGAGAAACGGATCCTCAGGCAGTCGAGGATTGGCTAGAGGCTATCGTCAGAGTCTTAATATTGGTAGGTACACTAGCATACCTTATGGTAATCCTTTCCATGAGTCTCTTGCATGAAACAACAGGTAGATGGTGGGCCTGATGCTTCAGGTGCACGACGAGGCATCTCTACTTTGGAATGACTTCGAAAGCCTCTTCTGCTCCGATTTTGTTCCAGCCACCGTCTGTGCGGTGCGCATCCAGGAGTTACTATCGCTGCGGTAGGTCATCATGACAGTAGCCCAGTACTCGGCGAGGTTTACCGACCTATAGCACTACTCCACAGATACGGTACGAGACTCATTCTTCTGGGCCCAGACCTTCGAGTAGGGACCGAGGAATGAGATCAGGGCCTCGATGATCTCCCTCAGTATTCTGACACAGGCATGAGTACTGGATCGAGCCCTTCTTGTGGAGAGATTTCTTACTGAGCCTACGCCAGCTTCGAGGCCTACCGCAGGGCGACACATAGTATATTCTTCTATAGCCTATAGTATACAGATGTCGCATAGGTCCAAGTGGACCAGGACATCTGGTGGGTGAATAAAGGATACTGGTTCTGATGTGTGGGGCACACGCATCATAGCCAGTCATACAAGAGGCAGACAATTCTATGCATGCGGCGTGCAGGGCCACATGGCTCGTGACTTCCCAACCCGCCATGTAGAGGAGCAGTAGACAGTAGAGGGACCACCCAGGTAGAGGCAGAGGTTCGACCGTGGTGGTCCGTAGGGAGCAGGAAGATGAGGTAGAGGAGCTGGGCGAGCAGCAGGTGGTGGACGACGCTTTGAGGCTCTACTACCACCACCACCAGGAGGGCCACCCTGACCACAGGGATTTGGTAGACAGGGGCAGGCTCAGCTCCAGGTAGTCGAGGCCTATGACGACGACGCACCTGAGATGATATGAGGTACTATCTGTGTATACTCTACCCTTGTTGTAGTTCTTATAGACACAAAATCAAGTCATCTTTTCTTACAACTGCCCTTTTTTGGAGTTCAGAGATTCCGACGGAGTCGTTGGCTCGATCCTTATGGATAGAGACTCCTATGAGAGCAGACTCGATGATTAAAAACTAGTGCTAGTAGTTTGAGATTACTCTAGGAGGCGAGAGATTCAGCTGTGATCTTCTTGTAGCGGCGTCGAGGCCTTACAACGTCATCTTGGGTATAGACAGGTTTTCTATAGTCCATGCTCAGATCGACTGAATTGGATGCGAGGTGCGGTGCATCCGCACGGACAGGCCCAGGTTTACCTTCACTAGTGAGAAGAAAGCCTCTCCAGCGGAGGGTGGACTTACACAGAGGAGGAGGTAGCCGATCACACATCAGTTGGATAGTCTCATCCTCGAAGCGGTTGATGTGCAGAGTTAGGGTTTTCTTGTTGTGGTGGATCAGTACGCGGACGTTTTTCTTGATGACTATCCAGGACTACCTCCTCGCAGATAGATAGACTTCTACATTGAACTGTACCTCGGGATAGCACTGATATCTACTCCAACATATCGAATGACTCCTACCGAGTTTCTTGAGCTGTGGGTATAGCTGGAGGACTTTCAGGGATAGAGATTCATCCGAACCAGTGTTTCACCCTGGGCTTCTCCAATTCTATTCGCCAAGAAGGCGAATGTGAGTTTATGACTATGTGTTAAATATCGTCGTCCGAATCAGTTGACCGTAAAGAACAAGTACCCACTCCCATGGATTAAAGATCTCTTTGATCAGCTCAAGGGTGCACGATGGTTCTTGAAGATAGACCTCAGGTCAGGCTATCATCAGCTCAGAGCTTGAGATGAGGATGTGTAGAAGGCGACCTTCAGGTGTTGGTATGGCCACTACGAGTTCTTGGTTATGCCTTTCAGTGTAACCAATGCACCAGAAGTGTTCACGAGTCTCATGAACAGGATCTTCCACCCTTACCTCGATCATTTTGTCATAGTCTTCATCAACGACATAATGATTTACTCGACTACTGAGGAGGAGCATGCCTACCACTTACGTGTTGTACTAGACACACTCCGAGATCAAAATATTTATGGTAAGCTCTTGAAGTTCCAGTTATGGATTTGAGAGGTTCACTAATTGGGGCATGTTATCTCGGAGGTGGGAGTTTCAGTGGATGCTATGAAGATCGAGGTAGTACTTGCTTGTGAGCCGCCCAGGAGCATGACAGAGGTGTGGAGTTTCCAAGGTCTGGCTGGGTACTATTGAAGATTTGTTCCAGACTTCTCCAGAGTTTCACACCGCTTTCAGCTTTGATGAAGAAGAGTAAACCCTTCGTGTTGTTAGATAGATTTCAGGAGATATTTCTGGAGCGGAGACAAAGATTTACCAGTGCACCTATCTTGAGGCTATCGGAGGAGGGAGTAGGGTACGTAGTTTACTGTGATGCATCAGGGACCGGACTCAGGTGTGTCCTGATGTAGGAGTGGGAAATGATTGCCTATGGTTCATGAAAGTTGAGGCAGAACGAGCAGAACAATCCTACACATGACCTGGGGTTTGCAACAGTGGTCTTTCCCTTGAAGATGTGGCGACACTATCTGATGGGAGAGCACTTTACAGTCTACTTTGACCACCAGAGTCTCAGGTACATCTTCTCGCAGAAGGACCTGAACCTGAGACAGAGGCAATGACTTGAGTTCCTCTAGGACTATGACTTTGAGATAGTCTATACTTCTGGGAAGGGGAATATTGTGGCTGATGCTCTCAGTAAGAGATCGGGCATTCAGCTACTTGGAAAGGCGACATAGCAGTTAGCCTCTTTGCAGATATCATTCATAGATAGAGATGGGGAACCCTTCCTACAATACCTAACATTCACTCCTCCACTACTTCAGTGGGCTAGATAGGCCCAATGTGGAGATGTTGACTATGAGATGAGACGTGCTCATATTTCCATATGGTAGGCGCCTGATGGCTTTTCTGAAGGAGGAGAGCACATCATCCTCCTCAAGGGACGTACCATGGTACCAGATGCACTGTAGGAGGAAGTGCTGAGGGAGTTTCACACTTCCCCTCTAGGGGTACATCCAAGAGTCACAAAGATGTATCAGGACCTCAGACGACATCATTGGTGGCCAGGTATGAAGATGGTTGTAGTAGAGTTCGTTTCACGATGCCTCACTTGCCAGCAAGTGAAGGCGGAGCACCAGGTACCAGATAGCTTGGTACATACCTTAGAGGTTCCAGAGTGAAAGTGGGATGGGATATCTATGAATTTCATGACGGGGATTCCACGTACTTTCAGAGGACACGACTCCATCTAGGTGATCGTAGACCGACTCACCATGTCATCCCACTTCCTACCGATCAGAGCGCAGGGCTCAGAAGAGAGATTGGGATGACTCTACATCCAGGAGATCGTACGGCTTAATGGTGTGCCATCATCTATCATCTCCGATCGAGATGGTCGATTTACTTCCCAACTTTGGAAGAGGTTTCAGGAGGCATTTGGGATGCAGCTACACCTGAGCACTACCTTTCATCGTCAGATGGATGGCTAGATAGAGAAGACCATTCAGACTCTCGAGGACATGCTCCGTGCATGTGTCCTTGACTTTGGTCGCAGCTGGGAGGACCACCTACGTTTGGTGGAGTTTACATACAACAAAAGACACCACTCCACCATCGGGATGGAACCATATGAAGCACTGTATGAACGACCTTGCAGATCACCTCTGTGTTGGACTTACCCTTGGGAGTCAGCACTTGTTGGACCAGAGATGGTTCAGGCTATGATAAAGAAGGTGCAGATCATCCAGGAGTAGATGAAGACTGCACAGAGCAGACAGAAGTACAATGCTGATAAGAGACGAAGACCACTGGAGTTCAAGGATGGCGACCACGTTTTCTTATGGGTCTCACCTCGACGTGGATTGCGGTGATTTGGCCAGGGCGGCAAGTTATCTCTGCTCTTCATTCGGCCTTTCGAGGTCCTCAGAAGAGTAGGCGAGGTGGCTTATCGCCTGGACCTTCCACCTCAGTTGCACCGAGTGCACAACATCTTCCACGTATCTCGGCTTAGGAGATAAGTGCATGGCTCAACCAACATCATTGATCATGGGGAGCTGGACATCGATGACGTGGAGAAATTTGTGGAGGTCCCAGTGGAGATCGAGGATCGACAAGAGTAGGTCCTATGTGGATGGTCGATTCCTCTAGTGCGCATTCATTGGCAGCACGGGAACCTCCAGGAGAGCACATGGGATCGAGAGGCTCAGATGCATGCACAATAACCCCATTTGTTTACCTAGTTTATGTTGTAGATTTATGGGGACGTAAATCCCTGAGGTGGGAGTAATTTAACAACCCGTAAATTTCAAGGAAATTTTTTTTCTTAAATACTTTGGAATTTTACGAGTCTGTTGGTTCTGACAGAACTTGATTCCGAGGCCCGGTGTGAACAGAATCAAATTCCGAAGTTTAGCTCGTGTACATTCAGTAAATGAATGAGTGAGTTTTCTATCTTTTGAATCGGTGCTAGGAATCAAAATCCGAGGTCACCGATGAACTCACAGTGCCAGTAATTGCTTATGGGGACCTTTACCGCAGTTGCGTTTTAAGTGAATTGAGGGTTAATTTTTGGGGACTTAGTTTAAAATAAATAAAATTGGCGGCACAATTTTATTTTTATGGTTGGTGGTTAATTCCTCCCAAGGGGAGTTGAAGGTGGGGCCCACACCCACATAACCTCCCATGGGAGGATATTTGTGGGGTGGGGCCGACATGTGACCTAAAACCTTGATCTTCACTAAACCCCTTATACCCCCCATTAAACTCCTTTGTTTAATGTTGAGAACCCCTTGAATTTAAATGTGTAACCTTTCCACTTCCTCTCTCTCTCCCTCTTTAATTCTAGACAATACACACCTTATTTAATTTTTTGAACCTCTTCAATTAAATTAGTTAAGTGTTTTAATTTTAAATTTTGAATGCATGAAAAGTTTAATTAAAACAAGGAGTAGCCTTATTTTAATTTTGGTTGGCTTGTTGTGTGGGGATTATTGGAGAGAGATTTTGTGTGAAAGAAGAAGGAAATTACTCTTTCTTTGAATAACATCATCCTCCTTGAATAAAGGTTCTCCTTTGATGAAGGAAATATTTCCTTCAACGTAGAACAACTTTGAGACCACGGTTCTCCATCCTCTTCTTCCTCCGTGATATGAGAGGAGACACTGACGTGGAGAACTCGCCAATGACGACACACCTTATTTTCTTTTCTCCGCGACAAGAGAGGAGACGTCACTTCCTCGTGTGTACTCCGACGACGATGGAGACGACACTATCATCGACGAAATTTTTCAACCACAGACCATATCAAGGTAGGGGTTTATTATTGAAAGTGGATGTTTTCATACCCCGTTCTTCATTGGGAATCGTTGACAAAATATGACCAATACATATCACTTAACGCAGAGGGATCGGGCCGAATGAACACGGCCCGACGAACCTCCGATTGATCTTGTTTATTATTTTAGAATTAGAAATCGAAGGCAGAGGAAGCACAACACCGTCACGCCATTCCAGGTACGTGGAAAAGGAAACCAGCATCGTCGTGCCGGTTGTGCGGGAGGAACCGCAGCCTGTTACACGACCCGCTTCGGCAGAAGAACAGGCCGGGCCGTCGGCCAACCAGGCAGAGAGGATCCACGACACCAGGAGGGCGCCGCGCTAGAGAAATGGATGTCCCATCGACTAGCCATCTGGAGCCAGACTACTGCACCAGGAGGGTGCCGTGTTAAAGAAGCCACGACCCTCCGTGCGGGCCGCGTGCACCAGATGACTGGCCGGCCGAGCCGACCGGTTTGGGGAAGGGCGGCGCTTCTAGTGTGGATAGACATGCCCCCCCCTCGGAACTGCTTAGCCTTAGGCTAAGCTGCTCGGCCAACCGTCCGAGCTAGCCGGGCCGCGCGCCCAGCCGGCCAAGCCAGTCGGGCAGCCCACCCAGCCGTGCCGGGCCGCGCCCCGCCGGGTCGGCCGCCCAACTTCGGGCTAGGCCGCGCCCCTTCAGGTCGTGTTATGTTTTTCTTCAGACCATTCTAACACTCCTTCCATGTTGGACCCATCAAACTGGGTTAACCCGGCCCGTCGGCCCACTGGGCTAAACGGGCCGGACCCGTTATTCACTTAAACATGAATAACTTAAAGACCGTGTGTCTGATCGACGTACTGTCTGCGACACTGAGACTCTTTAAATGAGAAAATACTTTTTTGATACTCTAAGTGAGTTTTGGACAACTTTGGTTAATGGCCGGGTTTGGAATGACCATATTTCCAACCGGGCCCCTGGAATGGAGAATCCAATATCTCTCAGACCGGGCATCTGTTTGGCGCGCCGTCTATTGCGTTTAGTTCCTTTTGACAAGACAGAACTTTAGGATACATCAACTCTATACTTCGTTATAGTTGATGTATCAAAAACTTTTCATGAATAGCGGACCCTCCCGGAATCGAGTACACTGTGTGCAGGAACCCTAGAGATGGCTGCGACTACAACGATGATGACGACTATACTTGGATCCTACTTGGGTTAGGTAGCGAGGACGAATGTACTTGGATCCTCCGTGGGTTAGGCAACGATGATGACTGTTCTTGGATCCTATGTGGGTTCGGCAGCGATGGTTACTGTACTTGGGTCCTACATGGGTTCGGCAGTGATGACTTCTGTACTTGAATCCTACGTGGGTTTGGAAGTGGAGATGATTCAGAGGCTACATCTAATCATCTCCACCCCCCTTCGTGAGTAGTATACCTATGTGAGCTGAGTCTTGACTTTCAATCATTATCATTGATATGATTGACTTCTTTATTGTGTGAACTGGTTGTGCATGGGCTCAGATGTTGGAGCTGAAATGAGTTTGATGACTTAGGAATATGTATGAGCATATAACTAAGTAGAGTTGGTTGATACTTCATGTTTGTATATTTACTTTGTGGTTTAACCATTGTGTAATTTGGGAGACATTTAGGGGTCTCGGGGTCCCTACTACGTATCGTTATACTCACCCCTACACGGGCATTGCCCGCACTACATTGTGTTGGTTGCAGACGACAGACAACACTGATCGTGGTCAAGGCTTGTGGAGCTGGACGGTATCTATAGGTGGACCACCGGATGGGACATACCGGGAGTGGACGAGCAGACCCGAGGTACCAGAGAGAATATCTATACCCACCATTCAGGTGAGATTCCTAAGGGACGACTCGGTGGTTGCTTCTTTAATTTTCAGCTGTTGTACTTTCTTTCTCTGTTGTACTGTACTTTCAGTTGGGCTTGTATACTGGCCCATTTACTTTCTGGCACTTACTTTTGTACTGAGTTTACTTTGTGTTTACTCTATCTTGCATACTCTGTTGTGTTTTTTTACTTTTATAATGGAAATGCTTTCCCTTTTTACCGGGTTTTACGCCTTTAGTGCTAGTCGCCAGCCCCTGGCCTATAGAAGGCGGGCTTGGGGTAGTAACGGCACGGGCCCCGAGGATGGGTCATGATATTAATTTCTCATTGAATTATATTTTACTCGAAGTGTTTTTAATGTAAAACTGGACCTGTTTATAATTATTTGTCAAGAACCTAACTCTTTTTAATATTCATCTTCATTAGATCTGTTTGAAAATTTCCTTATCAATTCTTAAATAATTTATTAATTTCAATTTCTAATACTTTTACTTATTTAACATGTTATAAATTAAATTTTATTTTCTTTCAAAAAAATCATCATCATTAATGGGAAAAAATAATTTTATTTTAATGTTTTCCATGTGAAAACGTCTTTCATCTATATTTATCATTTTCTATGAAATTTAACTTCTAATATTTAGTGGTTTTATAATGTTTTATATTATTCTCCTTGATTTATAAAATTTTAATATATAAATAAGTGTTGTAAAAATATCATGGATGTTTCTTATTTGTAAAGATATTTTCCATAATTCTCCTAAAAACGGGTTTTCATATAAATCCACATGATTTTATATAATTTATTCCTAACTAAGGATATTATCTAAATGTTACAATCCTTATTCATTCCCTGTATGAATTATGTTATATCCTTCTCTTTTTGAAGAATGACCTATCACTACTTTTGTGTTGCCCAATTATCTTCAGTGTATAACAGTAATATTTGATCCATTTTACCCTATAAACACTCTACATTTCATTTTTTTACTGAAGGGTGTTCACCTAGATTCCATAAATCAATTGATTGGGGTAATTGTTAACATAACCTTACACAATTTATCTCTTCAGTGCAAATACTATATACATTTTTATCTTGATTAAATGTTATTGACCATGAAACTTGTTAAATATATTTGGATTCCAATTTATTTTCCCTTGGTTTATCATCTTATGATTATTGGGGGAATTATGAATGTTTTATTAATTTGATTCCATTTGAGAAAAATATGAAATACATTTTCATCTCCTAGGAATTTACGACATGATGAATAAAATCCATTATATTTTTATGGGTTCTTTGTGAAATGATAAATTATAGATTTATAGTGTAATTCTTATGTATTGATGATTAATGGGTGGGGTCTTATATCACCCTCCAATTAATTGGTAAAAAATTTAAATCCTATGAGATATATATTTAGAGACACAATTTAGTTGTTTTCAAGCATGGGTTCTACTATGTAATACATGAGGGTGATGTATACATGGGTACAATTATGTTTTCTCGCAAGCATGGGTTCAAGTATGTGAATCATTAAGCTGATGTTTCCCACTATTAGTGTCTATGAAATATTTTACCGATTCCATATTCTTATTCTTATTTTCATGATAATATTATTCTCTCATGGATTCTGTTTTTTGACCCATGTTTCCACACTCTTATGATTCAGGTATTATGTTTTTCCATGCCTTAGTCCATGATTTATGATTTATATTTTATTTGATATAAATTTATAATGTAAATTATTTATAAACATATTATCATATTATGATCACGTATTATATTTAATTTTTATCATTTATGTTTACCCTTATTGATCTTTTGATCTCACCCCATTATTATGTATCCATTTCCCCATGTTTTGAAGAAAAACAATACATAAAAGTATCTTGTGGAGAGAATTTTTGGGATATGTTGAAGGCTAGTTATAGATTAAGTATTTCATTATATAATTAAAAAAATATCCATTTTATTCAAGGGATATAGTTTTTACTAGTTAAGTAGTTTTTCTAATTATATTAACCTTTAGACATGATTTTTTTTCAGTTTTAAAAATCGAATTATCATGTAATTGTGGATGTGAATCGAAGCTACTGTGTACACGTTATTTTTTTGTAACAAATTCCATGTGTGAATGTCTAGTGAACCTCAGATGGTATCAAAGGAGGGTTTAAACAAAGTTATATTTTTAGATGTTATTAGTGGAAGGTAAATTAGTAAGTAATAAAGGTCATTATGGATTGATAAGTTTTGTATATCATTGTTTTAATGGTGGTAATAAACCTTTTGGTTTTTTATATTTCATAACTCAAATTTTTTGGGGGTTTTTTTGAGATTAAATTTGGGAAAACCCTAATTATAAGTCTAATTTATAATCCTAAATAATGGATAACGTCATGATTTTTTCAAAAACATTTCAGTATGTGATTTCACTAGCAATTACATCCCTATCTAGATTTGAGAAAGTGGTTGTTGTTGTGTAAAAAATTCACCTAGGGGTTGTCACCATGAAAAAGGAAGGCCGAGTTCCAACTCAATATTTACTCTTATTAATTATGGAAATTAAACCCTTGTTAGTCTTAAATTGTTTTTGAATGAATCAATATGAGTTTGGTGAGTTTTGATAAGGTGATAATTGATAGAGAACTTTTATGGATTGAAAAAAAATTCATTGGATGTCATGCTTGTTAAATTATCTTGTTATGTTTTGGATATTATTGAACCATAATTTAATTCAAAATACATGTATCAATTATGATAAGGGTGAAGCGTTGTTTGAAATATGTTAAAGAAGTCTTTATAAGGAGAATAATTCAATGAAAACCATGATGTTTTCCATTTTTCAGGATATATAGATATAAATTTTGAGTGTCATAGAAATTGATGTGATATTAAATCCTATACATAGAATTTCTATAGGTATTATTTTCTAGTGGGTGTTATATAAAAATATGTCCAACCATGCAATACATAAGGAAAATTTGATCATCCTTATTATGGGATCAAGAATAACTACAAGGGAGAGACAGCCTGAGCATATTGTGGGGAAGAATGGCTGAGTTCCTATATGGAAATGCAGGTGTGAACATAAGGAACACATGAGAAGAGTTGTGGAACCAATGTGTGAGGAAATGGTGGAAGAGGTATCTAGCATGGGTTAGTTCTTGAAGCTGTTTGGAATAGACCCCGTTACTCACATTGATCCACTGAAGGAAGTTGTTTCTTTAAATAAGAGTCCCCAATGAATTCATGAATGATTTTGGACAAGAATACACATGGGTATTGTTTATCCTTTGAATATTTATGCATATAATCATAATTATATGATCCAAACATTAGGAGATGAATGATCTTCATGAGTGATCTTCTTTAACCTCTCAATGATTGAAGGTAATATAAAATCATAAATTTCCTAATTTCATGAATCCATCATCCTCAATCGAGTTGAGCTACATACTTCGATGAGATCTAGACATAAAAATGATTCAAATATTTATACACTATTTCTATGATGTGTATAAAATAATATGGTCAAATAACATGCAACTATCATGCGTGAAAAAAATAATTATAATTCACTCTCAGATTGTGAGGATATCATGTTCCAAATTGAAACAGAGCACCACACAACATTTTTTCATGAAGAAGATATTTTTTGAAGTGTTATAAAATTTATTTAAGAATCTCTAAAAACCATAAAATTGAGTTTATAACATACCCATAAATTGCATAATGAACTGGTTCTATGAAAACATACTAGTTTTTGTGAATATAATTTTATAAAGTAAAGAGTAGAATCACTCCTTCCTGTTATACATAGAGTTTTGTGAATACTATTGTTTTCATTTGATGAGGAACATGAATGTAAAATAACTATAATTAGAAGCATGAATTTAGCTATGTGAAGATGAATATAAAACTAGGGTATTAAGTGTAATGGATAAAATCAAAAACTTGTAGGAGATTGCATGTGTGATCCCATGCACATAAAACCATGTTTAACAGTTTAAATAAAACATAAAAAAAAATTTATATAAAAAAATACATGAGGAATATAATATAGGTAGTTAATAATAATTGAGAAAAATTGAAATACAACATAATACAAAAATATAGAATAAAATTTGCTTGGATTTTACCCCTAAACATATATTATGAATATTTCATGAAGTTCTATAGTTGACATTGGATTGAGAATTCAAGAAGAGAGTGTATTGAATTGAGAATGATTTTTCTTTCATAAAAAAAGGATGCAGAAATTATTATATCACTTGTACATGTCTGATTAAGGATATAAACTCATCAGATAGAGAAAATAATCACTCAAGAATTAATTCACTAAGGTATCTAATCATAAGAAGGTGGTCAAAAATTCAAGAGCAAGAAATAATTATCAATTCATCAGGTGAAAATTTACTTTAATTTATAGACTAGTAGCTTAGATCTAGTAAAAATATAGAGGATGATATATATGAATAAGAAAGAGGAAATTCTACTATAGTATCATCAACAAGAATAAAGATCCTATGACTAGGGGTTTAACTAGCTACTAAAGTGGATTGAGGCTGGGGTTCCTAGCTAGCCGAGAAGAAGAGAAGCGGGTTAGGGGATCTAAACAACTGAGGAAGAAGAGTTGGATTGCTAGGTGGTATAACTAGGATCAACTTGGGATTCGACTACTATGGTGTATAATTAATTTTTTCATAAACCATTGTAATTTATAATAAGATTATTGTGGATATTCCTTATTAGGGGAAGGGAGGGTCTAAGAAAAATGGAAAATTTTAGTAACAAACCTTGTAAATATTGTATGATGTTCTCTATCTCATTATTTTGGTATATAAGGTGAGAATATGATATATTACTGAGTGTATTGATAACTTAACTGGTTCAATATTTTAAATTCAAAAAAGTTAATTCTTAAAATATAAACCACCAATTTATCCCCCTATTAATGGTAAATCCATTATAGGTATCTATAAGTGGTATTAGAGGTGGATTCCCTCCATGGATTCAAGATAGATTTTATAAAGTACAAATTTCATGAAATGAGTGTCATACATCATATGGAGAAAAATTTGTGACTATTGAGGATAAGAATATGGATATATCTTATAAAAATTAAAAGAACATAAATAAAATAAAAATAATGAATATGAATAGGAATATTAAATTAAACAGAGAGACACCTCAAAATGAAGGTAATATGAATAGTATAATTTCCAATAATTGATTTTAATATGATTCTTCAAATGGAGTATGTTCAAATAGTGATGATGATATATCAATTAGTGTTCTTAATTATTAATTAAAATAATATCTAAAAGAAGTTCCCAAATTAGAGGAAAACAATAATTTTATAACTATTAGGGGTATTCAATGAAACAAATTATAGAAAAAATAATAGGCTATTGCTATGTAATAATCATTAATTTGAAAGGTTGGAATATGTAACCCTCTAAAAAAAATTTTAGATAAAAGGATGAAACTACTTACCTCTATAATGAATGATATGATTATTTTACTAATAAATTATTATGTTAATTTTTTGATAAATATATATCTTATATTTGTTTGTAGAATATTTCCATGTAATTATAAAATTGGAAAAAGTATCTATATATGTCAAAGATTTTTAACTAGAGTTTAAAGAAAATAAGTCAAGGAGATAGAAAATTTATTAAAAGAATCTATAAAAATGCAATAAGAACAAAAAAGAAGATGATGTAGGATTGAGAATAAAGGATTAGATCTATTGAGGATGAGAATAGGTCCCTCAATACCAATAGTTTAGAGTTTGAGGTGAGATTAAAAAGTATTAGGAATCAAAAAAATATGTAACATTCCAAAATACTATAAAAAGAGATATGGCTAGAGAAGTTTACACTGAGGATCATGAATCCAAGAAGAGTTTGAGATCTTACTATAACTAAATAGTAACATTATATAAGAGAAAAATATCCCCTAACCCAAAAAATTAATTTTGTACTAATGTTTTATTCAATTTATGTTAAAGGTTTTAAAATAAACTTTTGGTAAGAATGGTTGATGAAAAATACTGATCTACTCACCACAACATGGGTGGATTAGAAAATATGTTTGAAGAAAAATATCCCAAAAGAGTTTAAAAAAGTATATGATCCACTAAAAAATATATAGGTAAACACCTTGTGAAATCTAGATAGACTACACCAGAAAAGAATTGAATAAATTTCATAGGTTATTGCTGGTGTAACTAGATGTTTGGAAAAAAGGTATTAGAATGTTGGAATAACATGACAATTAATGAAAATAATATAAGGACAAAAGGAAGGGGGAGAAAATATAATGAAAGGATAAAAAATAATGTAATTAAAGAAGATTTAACCTATTCGATAATAATTATTTGTGAATATTAAAATGATAAAGAAAATTAGGGTATAAACAAGCAAGATAGATCTGTAATGTCCTAACCCAACTAACCACTAAATCGGTAGACGAGCCGATGAGTCAAATAGCCTCAAGGGTGTCTCCCTGTGTGCCAGAAGCTATAAACATAAAATGAGGGTCTTCAAAAGTGATACTGGGAAGTCTATACCCTCATATCAAAGTGAAACAGTGGTACAATAGTATATATATAATAGAAATAGAGGAAGCAATAATAAAACAAATAATAGACAAACAGAACAATAATATATTGAATTTAATAAAAGTGGATTACGCCAGTTTATAAAATGGATGTACACATGTCATGGTGATGATACATAATTATAAGTAGTAAACAATACAACATGTCTTAAAACAAAATACAAATATATAGAAAAGACAACAATCTCCACGGGCAATCTCCATGAGCATCCCGAGCTCCTGGTAAGTGATTTGCTCTTAACTCCCATGTACAAGTGATAAAAAATCAACCTAGATCCTACAAATATAAGGTATACTTAGGTACCAAAAGAACCTAAATAGGGTTTAATATATTAATCATAGTAGGTAGGAACCCACGGTGTTAATACCAATCTATAAATTTCAATATTAATTTCACAATGTCCATGTATTGATAATTTAATAAACAGAATAGTAAAAATAAATAAACACCCATCCAGGTTCTTAAGGGACACCTAACGACTATACTAGCTTAAAATCATTTCTAGAACAAGTGTATGTTCATGAAAATTATATAAAAATATATATAGTAGTAATATATATATATATATAAATAGATAGATATATATTGGGGTGGATCAGGACATACCTCTGCCATCCAATTCCATGTGATCTCTCATGTTCTATCCTTAACCCTGGTCCAAGAGACCTTAGTATCTTGGCTTCTGTGCATTAGATTAATATTGGGGTTGATCATGACATACCACCACCAACCAATTCCCATGGGAGATATTATGGTATACCCATAACAAAATACAAAGAGACCTTAATCTCTTGGAATGAAATCATATTTATATATAGAAATCATATATGGCATGGGGTAAGTATGCCACCATAACATAACATATATATATATATAACTGAAATGGGGTAAAAATTAATCACACCCATAAGAGTACATAACACTAGAATGAGGTAAGAATGCCTCCCATCCATAATCACTCATAATACTAGCATTGGGTAAGAATGCCTCCCAGCTATAATTATTTATAATACCAGCATGGGGTAAAACTAACTCCCATCCATAATCACTCACATGTAGAACATATCTATATAAGTGGCATAATCACATTCACTAAAATTATACTTATGAAAAAACATCTTAATCATTTAAATTAAGAAATCAATATGGGATTGGTATCATTCAAATCATTACATGAGTAAAATGCCTCTCATATTTGTCATTAGTCGTCTCTACGTTCATAATTTAACACATATGACATAACCACATATGTTTAAAACAAGGAGAAGTCTTATTTCTTTCAAAAAAATTCAACTCAGGTTAACACCTTTATAAATCACAATAAAGGGCATGTTATTACCATCCCATGGTGTTAATCCATTTAATATCATTTTCATGGTTTATACCAACAAATGAAAAACCACTATTAAAGCTCAAGGCCAATGATAAGTACCATGATCAATTTTATGTGTATATATATAAATAGTATTCTTATAATCTGTATAATCCATCCGATACTGATCATTTACCTTAACCAATTCATTTATCTCCTTATGACATGGAAACTAAATTTCTAGTGATCAAGTTTAGAAGAGAGGTGTAATGTTAAAAAAACATTTTCCCACTTGAAAAAAATGAAAAATGGTCTAAGAAAAAAATATATGCCATTTATCAATTATAACACATGCACAAAGACATTAGAAAGGTAATAAGGTAGGTTGGTATAAATGTATACCACTATGTTTTTTCTTTAAGGTAGCACACCTATGTTGTGGGGGTTTTATTATTAAATCATGACTCTATTTACCAAAAAATACATTTTTCATGTTTAATCATTTAATTCAAGGATTTAAGTTCAATTTATCAAAAGGAATAATAAATCAACTTAATTAAATAAACACCTGAATTTAAAGGGCATGGAACATGACCCTACCTCAGGACGTAGATCCATCCAAACACTTGACATTTAAAATATGTAATGATGAAAATAAACACTTCACCCTTACACACATACATTATTATATATATATATTTATTCCTTTTAATCCCATATACACATTTTCCTCTCCAAGAGGGAACACGTATAATGGGGTATATATATACACATGCACTTATGTATGAGTGATCAAGACATGAGGATCCACTGAAAAATCTAAAGATAAAACCAAGAACCCTGAAACCACTTAACGACCCTAAATTAAATATGCGAAACCAAATAGTATATTTAAAACTCACCTCAAAAGGCGGAGATAACCCGAAACCACATGACATAGTCCAAAGCCCTATCAATTAATTAATAAAAGGTCAAGAACACTAAAATACCTTAATAAAAGATATGGAAATACAATAAATGGGTATAAAACCTCACCTCGGATGGAAGTGGTGGTCTGAATCGAAAAGAACTACTTCTCCATTGGTGGAGGTTTCTAGAGCATGCAAGAATAGATCCCATGAGACCATTATCATAACCCAAACACAAAACAAAATAAAAATCAGGGTAAACCTTGGGTTTTATCCAAACTCCATAAGGTGATAGATAGGCCGAAAATTAACCGAAAACAAGGAGGATATGGAAGGAAAGATCCTACCTCGATGAATCATAAGGAGGATGGAAATAAATTCAAGAAAATTAATGAGAGGAGAGGAGGCCATGGATAGGGGAGGTTGCACAGTGAAGGGTATCCCCCATGGGGTGTGTCATGAGGGTCTGGTGAGAGAGGGGTGAGGTTGAGTGTTTTATTTTGATTTTATTTTAATTTAATTAATTCAAATTTTATTATAGGGTACAACACACGGTTTGACCCACATGATTTTCCAAATCGTGTGCAAATCGTGTGATGTAATGTGAGAGGATACTTCCTCCAAAGAACACCATGTAGGATAGGTACATGGTTTGAAAAGACATGTGAAGCCCATATGAAATGCCTCTTCCTCACCTGAATAGGGCCACAAAATTTCTTGTAGTGTGATGGATGGTTTCAGACAAACCATGCACCCTCTGTAAGTTTTCAAAAGATGGTGTTTTTGAGTGTGATTCTCTCAAAACTCCTCAAGGAACCCAAGATACTTAATGGGTCATCACCCAAGTCCAAAATCATCAATTTTAATGGTTCCAACTCTCAGAATTGAGTTCCCAACCCCAGTTTTACATTCCTCCAATCCAGTAAAAGAAAAAGTTAAAATTCCTTCACTTTTTCATCATGTTCAAAAAAAAGATCATTACAATTGTACCACCTTAGAAATTGTCATCCCTAAGAAGATTTTGATAACAAAGAACACATCACTCAACCTAAAAGGGTATTGAATCTTTGTTCTAGCGGTTTCATTGCATCACCAAATGCCCAATGCATCTTTGTATATTCATTTAGCATATGGAATTGAAGGCATTTAACCCAATCTGATGATCGTTTTTCCCACAAAAACATTGAAATGGAACATAACCGAGACTATTTGTTTACATACATGATCATGTCATCATCTAATTTTGTATTCGACCAAAGTTACTTCCCACCTTAGGTTTTAATATTAAGAGTCCCAATTTTGAGTCACCATAATTTCCACCGTAAAAATTTTCTTTTCAAAACACACTCCAAGAATTATTTTAAAACGATTAAATGTTTGAATCCCCAGCTACCTCAAATCCTATGTCAAGATATATTTTCATGAAAAACATTGATTGACACAAACTGCACTTGTCTCTACATGATGACGTGCCTTAAAATGGTCTTTCACCAACCATAAACATTAATAAAGAAAGGAAAAGAGTCAGGAAACTTCAACCAACTATTTAAGAAGGCACCTAGATTTGATGATAAGAGTTTTATAAGCTGAAATATGATGCCCTCTCCCAAGGTATCTCACATTCACCATGAGGATGTTCACGGAAGCTCATATCCAACACTCGGTGACGTTCCATACCAAATCATGAAGGAAACCATGCATCCCATATAAAGAATCAAACTTAAAAATAAATAGTCCAAGTGAATTTTGACTAGAATTTACTTTCATTAATTCCAAAAATATCTTGTATGCCTAGAGTTTTAGATAATTAGGACAAAATCTTACATAAACATTCAATATTATAAAGTAGATAAGTCTATAAACCATCCATTTATCTCATAATATAAAAACTATTAAAATTAATCATGATTACTTTTCAATAAAATCATTAAATACTTTCATCATAGCATCTTATTTGTCCTTAAAAGTCTTATTATAACGACCCATACTTTACATACATTGTTAATACTTCAAAATTGAAGCACACTTATTACAACATATGACAAAACCAAAAAGGACCGTATAGGTATAGTGTCTTTAGAAACTGGGAAACATAAACAACTGGTTCATAAATCTTCTACAGTGTCTCCCATTTATTTCATCATATCTAGGGTCCCTTTTAGCATATTCAACTTAATATCCATCTTCCTGACCTGGGGAAATGAAAACATAAAAGGGTGAGCTCATATGCTCAGCAAGGGCAAATAAAGGAAATAAAAATCATATCATATCTTTTTGAAAATCAAAACCTGCAAAAGAGATCATAATATCTTAACATGGAATAAATCATAGAAGTGAAAAATGAGATCCCCATAATAATAACATAAAACTTGAAACTTTGTGGCATGCACACATAATCATGGAAAATCATTTCTTGTTAGTCATGACTCATTGTCAAGACTATCTTAGTGGACAAAGTCCCTTTCTGAACCGAGTTCACTCCTCGTTTCAGTCCTGTATCACTGAACCGAAATAACCTTCCGTTCCAGCCATGTCTATCTCATGAGATATAAAATCTTTACCCAATGCATTGGAGGGAGATATAGGTCCCACCCATCTTATAATGAATCCTTTCTTATGTGTGCCACATAATCATACATCATCGCATAACACATGTAACAAAAATGGGATTCTTGAAACATCATGACATCATAAATCAATTCATATAAGATAAAGGAATTCATAAAAATAATTCCATCACAACATGATCAAATCAATGTAATAATATGGATAAAAACATAACCCTTTATTATCTTATATGGAAAATAATTTTGATAAAACACTTGAACTCCATTCTTGAGGAAAATATCCTTTCTTCTTCAAAAACATTTTTACTTTCATAACATGTCATACGACTTTAAAATAAAAGAAGTTGATTAAAAATAAACTTGAAAACTTGTAAAGGAAGCTTCTTGGATTTAATGTTTTAAAAATCCATTCATGCCGTATAAGTTAAAAAAAACATTCTTCGTACTCTTGTCGGAAAAGTCAAAAAGTACCTCGTACGACAAATGATTCCTTTCATAGATATTACTAAAAACTCACCGAAGGGTAAAAATGGATTTAAACAATTGTAGGTGGATGTAAATAATATTACATATTGATGAAACATGGATGTGGATGATAAAATACACCCCAGTAAATACTTACGAATAAACAATCTCGGATAAAAATGAGATTGTGATATTTCCCTTACCTTAGGTCCGATTTGCTTTGTACGTGTCCGAAGCTCCTGTATAATGGTTTAAATAATGTTATTTACTTATTCCAGAATCATAAATATTGATATGATATCATATATGTTCATATTCTTAGCTTCTTGTTAGTAATATTTCATTGTTACCTGTTACTCGGGTCTTTATTGCCTTTTGTTCTTATGCGTGTTTTGCCGAATACATTCTTATTCTTCTTTTAAGGTTATAGATACCTTATATCCAGAATGGTATTAGTGTAACATATATCATATTTATTCATTCAATTCATTTATATAATTACTATGTAATGATGATCATGTAGAACGAGTCGCTTCACATCGTGGAGACGGTATTCCGTACGTACGCACGAGTGATGATATCGTTCCCATGATCATGGAATTGTATTGGAGTATATATATATATTATTTCAGTATCAATATTACTTTATAATAATCATAAATAGTTACTCATTACCCCATTATACCTATCCTTGTAAAGTGATGGTGGAAAATAGATTACACCACGGCGTGGAGACGGTATTCCGTACATACGCACGCGGGGTGATTTCATTTTTCCGTAGGATGGATAGAAGGTGAATTAGGGTTGTTTCATATTTATAATAACATATCAGTATGTAAGTAATACTGATGTTATTACTTTATCATGAAACAACTAAAGAAGAAGAAGTTGAAGAAGAAAGAAATTGAAAAGATCGGTAATGGATATTACCTCTTATTTGGAACGCCTCTTTGAATCCTCCACTTAGGGAACAAAGATTGGTCTTTGAAGAAGACCAGGACCTCTAGGATTATACTAGGTAAGTGGAGAGGAGAAAATGGCAGGGGTTGGCCGAGCTTGAGTGCTCAAATTGGTGTGAGGAGGAGGGGGAGGAGGTGCCCTTTTATAAGGGAGGAGAGGGGCACCTTAGGAATATCTCAAAATATTATTTTATATTAAAGTCAAAATCGGTTTATAATGGTTACAAAGGGTCTTATTTCGAAGATAAAGTGGGGAAGGGTCGAAATCCTATCAACCAATAGGATTTAGACAAGTTTAGGGTATTATTTTAACCTTATCAATTAGATTTAACTCTAAGTTAAATAATTTAACTTTTACCATGTCTTTTTGTTTTCTTTCACTATATGGTTAATACACTTACTATAACATGCCAAACGAACCCCAAATTGTTTATTATTAATATATATATCCTTATCTAAGTCATTTGGCCGAACCTTAGATTTTTAGGAATAAAATAACAATTAATAATATAATATTTGATTTAAAAACTATTTTGTGTCAATTTTGACACTATTTGATATATGATTTTTGTAAAAGTCATAACAGAATTATATGTTCGAACCAAGTTGATTAAATCAACACTAATATATCATAGTAACCTAGAAAATTAGTTTAATTCATAAGAAGTCTTAAATTACATTTATTTTGGTATTTATATTATCAATTATGTCAATATTTCATTAATAAGATAATTACTGCATCATCTTTGTGTCATAAATAAATTAAATTATATGATGTCTAAAAATTACAAATAAAATACCATCATGTAGGAAATCTTTTTATCTTTCTAATGAATATTTACAATCGAATTTATCTTATGTATAACCCCATATTAAAAATGATTTACTTATTAAACTTTAATTTTAACTATTTTAACCCTTCTTTAAATAAATTAATAATAAATGTCCTAATCTAATCCAAGTGGGCCTAAATGGTCATATTTTATTCCTAAGTTTGTTTTTGGTCGAATTAAACTTGTCCAATAGAATTAGGACATGTTTTAGGGTAATATTAATATCATATTTACCCTTAGTTACCCTATTTACTATTAACCGCGGTAAAAATAGTAAAAAGTTACTATTCACCAAAAAAATATTTTTATCTCATTGAACCACATTTTACTTACTGATATCAACCGTGTCTGTCGGATTTTTGAAATTCCATTCACAGAAGCGGTAAAATTAAGTTTTATGCAAAATTCAGTTTTTAACCTACCACTTAGTGGTTTCACTATTCATCAAAAATTGAAAGTTTTCAGAAAAATAACAAAATTTCACCCTAGGCTAATTTCGATATTCTGAGTCCAAAAATGAAGTCCATTTTGAAAAATAAAATTTATAAAATTTCAAAAAGTGGTTATTACTATTCATAACGGCTAGTTTTAATAGCATATTGTTGTTTAGTGAAACTCGGTATTGCGTACGACGCAAGCTATCGAGGAAGGTCGCGATTGCGTGTAAAGAAAGCCAAGCAAGTGTTGTGTAGAAAAAGATTCCTTTGATGATTCGTATAACATAAAAGTCTCAGGTGTTACATTCTACCCCCCTTAAAAAGAATTTCGCCCTCGAAATTCGTCACTTTGTAACAAACAGATGAGGATACTTCTCCCTCATCATATCTTCAAGCTCCCATGTAGCTTCTTCAAGTTGGTGGTTCCTCCAAAAAACTTTCACCAATAGAGTGGTCTTGTTTCGTAGGACTTTTTCGCTACGATCCAGAATCTCTATCGGCTGTTCTTCATAAGAAAGATCTTTCTCCAGCAGTACAACTTCTGAGCTGAGTACATGTGAAGGATCTGGTATGTACTTTCTCAGGAGAGATACATGGAACACATCGTGAACTTGAGAGAGATTCGGTGGAAGCGCCAATCGGTAAGCTACCTTCCCAACACGATCCAGTATTTCGAAAGGACCAATATATCTAGGGCTCAACTTCCCCTTCTTTCCAAATATCATAACCCTCTTCCAGGGAGATATTCGTAAGAACACTTTATCACCCACTTCAAACTCTAGGTCTTTTCTTCGGTTATCAGCATAACTTTTCTGTCGACTCTGAGCTGCTCTTATGTGTTGTTGAATAGATCTGACCTTTTCTGCCATTTCATCAACGAGATCAGGTCCTAATAGCTTTCTTTCCCCAACTTCATCCCAGCAAGTTGGAGTTCTGCATTTCTTTCCATAGAGAGCTTCATAAGGAGCCATCTGAATACTGGAGTGAAAGCTATTATTATAAGAAAATTCCACCAAAGGTAGGTGTTGATCCCAACCTCCTTTGAAATCCATAGAGCAAGCTCTCAACATATCTTATAGGGTTTGAATTGTTCTCTCAGACTGATCGTCTGTCTGGGGATGATAAGCAGTGCTGAAACTCAACTCTGTATCCAGAGTATGCTGAAGACTTCGCCAGAACTTCGAGGTAAATCTCGGATCCCGATCAGATATAATAGAAAGTGGTACTCCATGCAATCTCACCACTTCCTTTACATATATCCTGGCAAGCTGATCTAGAGAGAAATCCTCTCTAATAGGAATGAGGTGTGCAGACTTTGTAAGACGATCAACTATGGCCCAGATAACATTATTGCCTTTGGATGTTTTAGGAAGTCCTGTGACAAAGTCCATAGTGATGTTTTCCCATTTCCATTCGGGTATGGGTAATGGTTGTAACATCCCCTTAGACTTCTGTCTCTCAGCTTTAACTTGTTGACAAACCAAGCATCGAGAGACATGTTCAGCAACATCTCTTTTCATGCCATCCCACCAGAAGTACTCTTTCAGGTCCCTATACATCTTCGTGCTTCCAGGATGAATAGAGAATGAAGAACTATGAGCCTCATCCAGCAGCTCCATCTTTAATTCAGGGATGGAAGGAACACAAACCCGATTCCTGAACTTTATTATCCCATCACAATCAAGGTTGAATTCAGGAACATTTCTCACCTTCTTTTGTAACTCGACATCTTCTTTCTGTGCCTCTTTAATCTTCACATGTATAGATGGTTGAACATTCATTTGAGAAAGATAAGATTTTTCCCCTTCCATTATAATTCCAAGATCCATCCTTTGTAAATCCATAAATATTGGATCTTTTGTGATCCTCATCATGGATAAACTAGCATGGTCTTGTCGACTTAATGCATCTGCCACCTTGTTTGCTTTTCCAGGGTGGTAAAGGATTGAGCAGTCATAATCCTTAATCAGCTCCAACCATCTTCTTTGACGCATATTCAACTCCTTTTGTGTGAAAATATACTTTAAACTTTTATGATCAGTATAAATATCACACCTTTCAACATAAAGGTAATGCCTCCAAATCTTTAATGCAAAGATTACCGCAGCTAACTCCAAATCATGTGTTGGGTAATTTTTCTCATGGATTTTCAACTGTCGTGAGGCATAAGCTATCACCATATCATTTTGCATAAGAACACACCCCAATCCCTTCTTGGATGCATCACTGTAGATCACAAACCTTTCTCCACTACAGGGCAGTGTGATCACAGGTGCACTGGATAACCTTCTTTTCAACTCCTTGAAATTATCTTCACATTCTTCCGTCCAGACAAACTTAACTCCTTTCCGGGTCAACTTGGTGAGTGGATTAGATAATCGTGAAAAATCTTTTACAAAACGTCGATAATATCCAGCCAAACCAAGAAAACTTCGGATCTCAGTTACTGTTGTTGGTCTCGACCATCTTTCGATAACCTCTGTTTTTGCTGGATCCACAGATATCCCCTCTTTTGAGATTATGTGACCCAAAAATGCAACTTTTTGAAGCCAAAATTCACACTTGGTAAATTTGGCATAAAGCTTCTCCTTTCTCAGGGTCTTCAATATAATTATCAAGTGATCTTCATTCTCTTCCTTGCTCTTTGAATAGACAAGAATATCGTCTATAAAGACTACCACAAATTGATCAAGATAGTCTCTAAAGACTCTATTCATTAGATCCATGAAGATAACAGGGGCATTAGTAAGACCAAATGGCATCACTATAAATTCATAGTGTCCATACCTTGTACGGAAAGCCGTCTTTGGTATATCCTCCCTTTTGACCCTTAATTAATGATACCCTGAACAAAGATCAATCTTGGAAAAGTATTGAGCTCCGCGTAGTTGGTCAAATAAGTCATCAATGCGTGGGAGAGGATATTTTTTCTTGATAGTGGTCTTGTTAAGTTCTCGATAATCAATGCAGAGTCTCATTGATCCATCTTTCTTCTTAACAAATAAAACAGGTGCTCCCCATGGTGACGCACTAGGGCATATGAATCCCTTATCAAGATTCTCTTGGAGTTGCTTCTTCAATTCCTGCAACTCAATTGGGGCCATTCTATAAGGTGTCTTTGAAATAGGCAAAGCACCCGGTACGAGTTCTATTGAAAACTCAACTTCACGATTTGGTGGAAGACCCAGTAATTCCTCCGGAAAGACATCATCAAACTCCCGTACAATGGGCATATTCTTAATCGTGAGTTTCTCACCAACCATTTGAGATAAATAACCTTCATTTAATGGAATCAATACCCATAAGATGGAAGAAATTTCCACTGGAAGATTATGTTCATCCTTGCATTGATATACGATCGTAGATTGATCTGGAATATGAAATGTGACTTCCCTTCTTTGGAAATTGATATGAGCTCCATGTAGAGAAATCCAATCCATGCCAAGAATCACATCAAATTCCACTAAAGGAAGGATCACAAGATTTGCAGGAAGCACTTTCCCACAAACTTCGATCGGAGAAGAATTATAAACTTCTGATGCAACTGTTGTTCCATTAGGTGTTGTCACAGCTAACTCAACATCTAATTGTTGAGGTAATACGGTGATACCCTTAGAAAATTCTTTAGAAATAAAAGAGTGGGTGGATCCAGAATCAAATAAAACATTTTCTACTTTAGAGTGGATGGTAAGTGTACCTTTCACCACTTCGTTATCGTACTCCACATCGCTGATAGAAATTGCATGTGACTTTCCTTTGTCTTTAGCCTTAAGATTTTGGTGACGTCGACCATCATCATCAACCCTTGGATTTGGGCATTGATTGGCATAATGCCCCATCTCCTTGCACTTGAAACATTGAAGTGTAGTAGGTTCATTCTGTGTATCCCTTCCTTTGTTTGCATCATTAGACATCTTCTTCCCATTATCACGGCATTCAAATGCCCGATGACCTTCTTTTCCACATTTAAAACATTTACTTGTCCCTTTAAGACAACTACCTCTATGTTTCTTTCCACACTTTGAGCATAAGGGAAAGTTCATCTTCTTTTCAGTGTTCTCTTTAGAGTTTCCTTTGAATTCCATCTTCCTCTTCTTATCAAACCCATGCGACTGATGGGTTACTCCAATCTCCATCTCGACTTTGAGAGCACATTGAACGATTTCATCGTAGCTATTGAAGTCCCTTATGGCTAACACCCTTCGAAGACTTGGTTTTAAGCCACTAAAGAATCGATCGATATTACTCTCAGGTTGGATAATAATACCAGAAGCGTACCTTGCAAGTCTTGTAAAATTTGCTTCATAGGTACTAACAGATTCATCATCCCTTTGCTTCAGTTCAAGGAACTCTTTCTTCATCTTTGTTCGGAGAATACGAGGGAAGTACTTATTGAAAAATAAGTTCTTGAACTCGTCCCATTCCATAGACTCAATTTCATCCCTTTGCCTCGTATTCTTAATAAGATTCCACCATTGATCAGCATCTCCTTCCAAACGATACACTGCTAGGATGAATTTATCATGTTCAGAACATTGAAGAACTAAAAATATCTTTTCAGTAGTACTAATCCATTGTTCAGCAACTAATGGATCAGTAGACCCACTGAAAGAAGGTGGACACTGCCTCATGAAGGATTCAACAGAATGTTGCTCCTTCCTTTGCTCGTTTGGAAGTCCTGCATGATTCATAGCTTGAGAAAGTTGTGTGAGCATGGCTACAAGATTTTTCATTCCAGCTCCCATATCGTTTGTTTACTCAGGGGGAAAATCATTGCATTGCCCATCGCATTCCTCATTAACACGGTTCCTTCGGGTTCCAGCCATTGACTAAAACCAAGAAGAATAGTGTGAGAAACACTAATTATAATAGGAAAACCACATAATTCAAGAATAAAAATTTCATGCTTAAGGTCTTATCCTAGGGTATTCATGGCCATTTCTAAAACACTAAGATTGTGTTCTATGCTTAGACTTATCCTTAGGCTTCTTACTAAGGCTTTCACATCCTAGTTTCCAAAGGTTGACTATACCTTTCCTCTGATACCAACTATAGCGATCTGGAATTACTTCCAGTGGACTACAATTGATACCTATCAGGGCACTCCATGGGCGGCTACACCCCCTGGGCGGGACACACCACCATCCCCAGTGGCAGCCATTTCCTCATGAAGCCCTTGGGCGGAGATCCATGCTTCGTCCAACGCTCACATGTGAGAGTTCCCAAGGATCAGATACATTCCTACCTCCTTTTCCTCTGATACCAACTATAACGACCCATACTTTACATACATTGTTAATACTTCAAAATTGAAGCACACTTATTACAACATATGACAAAACCACAAAGGACCGTATAGGTATAGTGTCTTTAGAAACTGGGAAACATAAAGAACTGGTTCATAAATCTTCTATAGTGTCTCCCATTTATTTCATCATATCTAGGGTCCCTTTTAGCATATTCTACTTAATATCCATCTTCCTGACCTGGGGAAAAGAAAACATAAAAGGGTGAGCTCAAATTCTCAGCAAGGGCAAATAAAAGAAATAAAAATCATATCATATCTTTTGGAAAATCAAAACCTGCAAAAGAGATCAAAATATCTTAACATGGAATAAATCATAGAAGTGAAAATGAGATCCCCATAATCATAACATAAAACTTGAAACTTTGTGGCATGCACACATAATCATGGAAAATCATTTCTTGTTAGTCATGACTCATTGCCAAGACTATCTTAGTGGACAAAGTCCCTTTCTGAACCGAGTTCACTCCTCGTTTTAGTCCTGTATCACTGAACCGAAATAACCTTCCGTTCCAGCCATGTCTATCTCATGAGATATAAAATCTTTACCCAATGCATTGGAGGGAGATATAGGTCCCACCCATCTTATAATGAATCCTTTCTTATGTGTGCCACATAATCATACATCATCGCATAACACATGTAACAAAAATGGGATTCTTGAAACATCATGACATCATAAATCAATTCATATAAGATAAAGGAATTCATAAAAATAATTCCATCACAACATGATCAAATAAATGTAATAATAGGGATAAAAACATAACCCTTTATTATCTTAGATGGAAAATAATTTTGATAAAACACTTGAACTCCATTCTTGAGGAAAATATCCTTTCTTCTTCAAAAACATTTTTCCTTTCATAACATGTCATACGACTTTAAAATAAAAGAAGTTGATTAAAAATAAACTTGAAAACTTGTAAAGGAAGCTTCTTGGATTTAATGTTTTAAAAATCCATTCATGCCGTATAAGTTAAAAAAAAACATTCTTCGTACTCTTGTCGGAAAAGTCAAAAAGTACCTCGTACGACAATAGATTCCTTTCATAGATATTACTAAAAACTCACCGAAGGGTAAAAATGGATTTAAACAATTGTAGGTGGATGGAAATAATATTACATATTGATGAAACATGGATGTGGATGATAAAATACACCCCAGTAAATACTTACGAATAAACAATCTCGGATAAAAATGAGATTGTGATATTTCCCTTACCTTAGGTCGGATTTGCTTTGTACGTGTCCGAAGATCCTGTATAATGGTTTAAATAATGTTATTGACTTATTCCAGAATCATACATATTGATATGATATCATATATGGTCATATTCTTAGCATCTTGTTAGTAATATTTCATTGTTACCTGTTACTCGGGTCTTTATTGCCTTTTGTTCTTATGCGTGTTTTGCCGAATACATTCTTATTCTTCTTTTAAGGTTATAGATACCTTATATCCAGAATGGTATTAGTGTAACATATATCATATTTATTCATTCAATTCATTTATATAATTACTATGTAATGATGATCATGTAGAACGAGTCGCTTCACATCGTGGAGACGGTATTCCGTACGTACGCACGAGTGATGATATCATTCCTATGATCATGGAATTGTATTGGAGTATATATATATATTATTTCAGTATCAATATTACTTTATAATAATCATAAATAGTTACTCATTACACCATTATACCCATCCTTGTAAAGTGATGGTGGAAAATAGATTACACCACGGCGTGGAGACGGTGTTCCGTACGTACGCACGCGCGGTGATTTCATTTTTCCGTAGGATGGATAGAAGGTGAATTAGGGTTGTTTCATATTTATAATAACATATCAGTATGTATGTAATACTTATGTTATTACTTTATCATGAAAAAACTAAATAAGAAGAAGTTGAAGAAGAAAGAAATTGAAAAGATCGGTAATGGATATTACCTCTTCTTTGGAACGCCTCTTTGAATCCTCCACTTAGGGAACTAAGATTGGTCTTTGAAGAAGACCAGGACCTCTAGGATTATACTAGGTAAGTGGAGAGGAGAAAATGGCAGGGGTTGGCCGAGCTTGAGTGCTCAAATTGGTGTGAGGAGGATGGGGAGGAGGTGCCCTTTTATAAGGGAGGAGAGGGGCACCTTAGGAATATCTCAAAATATTATTTTATATTAAAGTCAAAATCGGTTTATAATGGTTCCAAAGGGTCTTATTTAGAAGATAAAGTGGGGAAGGGTCGAAATCCTATCAACCAATAGGATTTAGACAAGTTTAGGGTATTATTTTAACCTTATCAATTAGATTTAACTCTAAGTTAAATAATTTAACTTTTACCATGTCTTTTTGTTTTCTTTCAATATATGGTTAATACACTTACTATAACATGCCAAACGAACCCCAAATTGTTTATTATTAATATATATATCCTTATCTAAGTCATTTGGCCGAACCTTAGATTTTTAGGAATAAAATAACAATTAATAATATAATATTTGATTTAAAAACTATTTTGTGTCAATTTTGACACTATTTGATATATGATTTTTGTAAAAGTCATAACAGAATTATATGTTCGAAACAAGTTGATTAAATCAACACTAATATATCATAGTAACCTATAAAATTAGTTTAATTCATAAAAAGTCTTAAATTACATTTATTTTTGTATTTATATTATCAATTATGTCAATATTTAATTAATAAGATAATTACTACATCATCTTTGTTTCATAAATAAATTAAATTATTTGATGTCTAAAAATTACAAATAAAATACCATCATGTAGGAAATCGTTTTAGCTTTCTAATGAATATTTACAATAGAATTTATCTTATGTATAACCCCATATTAAAAATGATTTACTTATTAAACATTAATTTTAACTATTTTAACCCTTCTTTAAATAAATTAATAATAAATGTCCTAATCTAATCCAAGTGGGCCTAAATGGTCATATTTTATTCCTAAGTTTGTTTTTGGTCGAATTAAACTTGTCCAATAGAATTAGGACATGTGTTAGGGTAATATTAATATCATATTTACCCTTAGTTACCCTGTTTACTATTAACCGCGGTAAAAATAGTAAAAAGTTACTATTCACCAAAAAAATATTTTTATCTCATTGAACCACATTTTACTTACTGATATCAACCGTGTCTGTCAGATTTTTGAAATTCCATTCACAGAAGCGGTCAAATTATGTTTTATGCAAAATTCAGTTTTTAACCTACCACTTAGTGGTTTCACTATTCATCAAAAATTGAAAGTCTTCAGAAAAATACCAAAATTTCACCCTAGGCTAATTTCGATATTCTGAGTCCAAAAATGAAGTCCATTTTGAAAAATAAAATTTATAAAATTTCAAAAAGTGGTTATTACTATTCATAACGGCTAGTTTTAATAGCATATTGTTGTTTAGTGAAACTCGGTATGGCGTACGACGCAAGCTATCGAGGAAGGTCGCGATTGTGTGTAAAGAAAGCCAAGCAAGTGTTGTGTAGAAAAAGATTCCTTTGATGATTCATATAACATAAAAGTCTCGGGTGTTACACTTATGACCTATGAAGAAAAATTAAAAACATGGGATGACCAAATTTTTTTCACAAGGCAAATCAAGGGAAACATTTTACTTTTTGTATTCAGAGATATAAATAATAACATAAGGACTTTCATAAATGCATGAGAAAGAGGAATATCATAATAATAATAACATAGATCATAAGATAAAAATGTGGCTAGAACATTCAATTTTTAAATTTATAATCATTTCACCAAGGTCCATCCCAAAGGTGTCATATCACTAAGGTTTATCCCTAATATGTCATAAACATTACCATTGTTATTCACCAAGGTATTATAAAACTTGTCATCTCTAGAGATTAATTTATTTACCCAATGAATTGGAAAGCTATTAGGGGTAAAACATAATATATATTTTTTATTTCATTTGATTAAAATATATAATAATAATAAATTTTATAAATAACCAATATAGGTCAAAAGTAATTGGTTTTTTGTCAAAATTTTGTATTTTTATAAAGTTTTTAAAAACATGATAATTATGTCATTTATAACCCACAAAAAGTAAAAGAGGGTTTTATTTTTGTACATTATAGAATGAAATAAATATTTTATGTCTTTGTGAATACCCCTAGAAATTAAATTGTTTTTGGTAATCACTTAAACAAAATAAAATATGTTCTTGAGAAAAAGAGAGAGATTTTGAGATGAAAATTCTCTAGCAAAATGAATATGAAATAATGTTTTAGAAAACATTAAAAAGAGAGAGACAATTTTATACCATCTAAAATTGAATCATAATATAGTATAGATACATAATAAAATTGAAATAAGAACATGGTATGGAAATTTGAAAGATATATTACATAAAAGAAAACTTGAAAGGAATGAGAAGTTGAGAATTCCCTTAGCACATAAGAAACACTTCACTATAAATCCTTAAATAATTACATTATAACAAACATTAAATATCACAAGAATATGCTAATTCATAATATAATTATTCAAAGGGGTATATATACAACATATAGGAAAATAAAGGTGCATAACATCAAGATATGCGCCAAAGAGAGGGGACTAAGACGAAGTCCCTTACCTTGAGTCCGACTTGTCTCATTCATTATTTAACATCCGGAGTAATAAACAAAAGTTAATTTATTCTTGTTTGAGAAAATTTTTAATTCTTATTTATTTCTTTTCTATTAATTTTTTTCATGTTATAATAATTACTTCACAATTTAAGTTTTTATAGTTCGTTTAGTCAATATTTGGTACTCGAGTCAAAAATGAACTTGTTATGATTGAAAATTGCACATATGGTCATAATTACACCATGTATAGAAAAATATAAATGATTTAAATAACATCTAAATAACAAAAACAAACAATCACACACACACACAAATATATATATATATATATATATGTATTTAGAATAATCCATAATATTTTGAGATAACAAATGAAATGAACTGTTCATGGAGATAGTAGGTCGTACGTACGCATGAACGCTACTTTCATTTCTTTTTCATATTAAAATAATGAAAACTAATTGATAAATATATATATTATAATTGTAGTATAATATTGTTGTTATATATATTACATAGTTTAAAAAAATTCATCCTTTATACATTTCATGTATATCATGAATGAGTCATATAACTTTGAGGGGGCGGTACTCCACATTTCCTCAAATGAAATTATCATATTTATACAACATGAAAACTATAAAGGAATATTTTAAATGATAATTAAGAGGCATAAAGATAATATAAAGATAATATATATAATATATAAATATATTTCCATCATAAGGGCCAGCATGAGAGGTGGAAGGAGAAAATCTAATAATCATCGCTTCGTGAGGCAGTATATCACCGTACACAGAAACAATATGTTCTAAATCCACTAGATGGATGCGTGTGTATATTTAGGTAAAATTATCAGTATAAAAACCTCATAGTATATTTATAATAATACTTTTTTATAAAATAATTGTATAAATATTATTTAGGGGGATAAAGAGGGAAAATAAATGAAAGAAACTTGAGAGAAGACGTTACCTCTAAATCGGGTAACACTTTTGATTTAAGCCAAAAGGATTCCTTGAGTTATGTTTTGGCCAAGGTAAGGCTTATAGGAGTAATGGTGGGATGTTTGAACTTATTTGAGTAGAATTTGGACAAGACATGGGGATTGAGAGGTATGAGTAAATGGGTAGAGGTGGCGACCATTTAGAAGATGGAGGAGGGGAACTTTACGAAAATATTGAAATATTATTTTATTATACATTGATTTTAGAATTATAATATTTAAAAATAGATAGATTTCAAGGATAAGATGAGTATTGGTTGAAAACCTCCCAAACAATAGGTTTTATACAAGTTTAGGTCCCAAAAGTAACCTTTTATTTTATCTTTAACCCTTTGTTAAAAACATTTACTCTTTCCACGTCTTCTAGTATTTTATTAATATAGAGTTACTATAGTTACTATAAAATTACCAGAGAACCAAAAGTGGATAATTAATGACATTTATATCATTAGATAAGTCATTTATCTTTATATTTTATTTTAAGACTGTTATTTCATATCATAAAATAGTATCTATTTTAAAAGCTCATTTATGTGAATTATGAAACTATTTAGAAATTGATATTTCATAAAGTCATACAAGAATTATTCCGTTGAACGAAAAGCACTAAATAAAATTTAACATGTTTTAGTAATCCATAAAATTATATTATGGCATAATTTTTTTTAAATTACATTAATTTAATATTTATAATATAATTTATTTTAATATTTCATTAATAAGGTAATCATTGCATCATCATTGTGTCATAAATAAATAATTCTTTTTAATGAATAAAAACTATAAATAAAATACCATGATATATGAATTTTTTTATATTTATAAGGAATATTTATTATTGAATATATCATTTATATAAACAAAATTAAAATTGTTTTAATTAAGAGATACATTTTTATGTTCTATTTCCTTTATCTTTAAATTAAATTTTATAAAAGGTCATTATCACACCCAAGTGGTTCCATGGGGTCCTAAATCTGACCCAAGGATGATCATGGTCATACATATCCCATAAAATAGTATTGTAACATTTGTTAGGGTAGTTTTATATTATTATAATATTTATTTTTATTCTTATTTACCTGATTTACCCTTTAACCACGGTAAATAAAAATTATTACTGAAGTTACTATTCATAATGTCTATAAATAAAAGGTACATATTTACACAATTTGGACTATATGATTCCAAATAAGGAATTAAATTTTCCAAATTCAAAACAAAAAATTAAAATAAATTAATTTAAAATTAATTCCCACTCTCATAACTAGAAAGTAGGTTTTTAAGATGTAAAAACTATCAAACGATTGACATGTGTTTTTGTCCAATTTCAATGTAAAATTACGTCTAATGACCAAAATTAGATTAAATGAAAAAAAACAATACAATTAAAATTTTAAAACAATAAAAAGGATAATCTAACTATATAAATAAATTATAGGAAAAGGCAGTTTGAATTAAAATGTAGTATTTTCACTATTCATTAAAATATATATTTTATCCGAAAAATTCCAAAATTTCATAAAAAATTAATTTTTTTTGTCCCAATTATAAATAAGAATATTATTTTGTTAAATTAAGAATATTAAATTTTAAAAAATCATATTTAAAAAAGGTTCACCATCAAAATTTGGTAAAAGAACCTTTTAAAAATATTAGAGTATTTTATGCTTAAAAATGGCTTCATTCTCATTATAAGCATCCAAAATTTATTTGATAAATGAAAAATCATTTGAAAAAAATTTGTAATTATATTGTAGCTAGTTCTATTCATTAATACAATTTCAATGTCTAGGTGTTAACTACCATAATATTATTATTGTATTATTTTTTTTTATTACTCAACATTGTGTGCAACGTAAGATTTTGGAGAAAGCTGTTGTTATGTGTTGAGTACGCTATCAAAAAAAGAATCCTATTAAATATGAAATTAAAATATTATTTTTAAATATTAATAGATATAAAAATTTATTATTATATAAATACCTAAGATGTTACATCCTTCCACCTTTTAAAAATTGAGTCCTCATAATTTTTAAATGTGGCTTAGTAACTTCATTGAAAATTCCACATTAGAAAAATATTCAATAAAAATACAACTTTAAAACAATGAAATATAAGTACAAAGGTCATCTAAGATAACACATACTAGGATTTCATATAGGAAAACATGGATATGGAAGAAAAACTAACCATCTTTTTTGGAAAGAGTGTAATAGAAAACATGATTGGGAGAAAGTAAAAAATCAAAAAACCATAAACTTGTGATGGGTTAAACAGTCTTTGTTTTCACAGTAGGAAACGTAAAAGAAATAATTTTTTGTTTTAAGGTACTTTTCATAAATTTTAGGAATTTATTTATGATATTGACTAAGAAAATAAAGAAATATACTTAATTTTAAAGTATAATTTCATCATTTAATAAATTTGTACCACAAACACCTCTTTTCTCAAAACAATGAGTATTCAAGGTGAATTGGTCACACCTTAAGCACTAGAATCAACTTCTAGAGAATCAAATAATTTAAAAAATATTAACTATATATTCATCCAGTATTGAAACATTAATGTGAACCAAAATTATTAGGATAAGATAAGAAAATTCCCAAAAATAATAATCATTTATAAGAAAAATAACTACTTTTAATATCCAAAATTCAACAGTAATACTCAAAGTCCAACATAGAATATTAAATAAATAATTTTCCATATAAGTCATCATAAATAATCTAAAATAAGTTTGAAATGCAATATTGAGATGGGTTGGATAAAATAGTCTTATAAGATAAATTATAACATTTATCTACAAATAACATCAACCACTCTTAAAGTCTCATACCAAAAATTATTTTCTAAGATCATATATTCCTTAATATAGAGTAATAATTTCCATTAATTACCCAAATATCAATAAGTCCATAATTAAATAAAATATTTCTCAAAAAATAATTCAACATTTATTCCTCATAATAAAAATTTCATAGTAATCTATTTAACTTAATCATATAAATTCCCAAAAATAGTGAACATCTTACAAAATAACATTTATCAATTTATCCCAAAATCAATTTTCAATCCCATGGTTATCTATTTGATAAAATACATGTCTCTAAAATAAAATTATTCTTATTTCATAAACTCATTTAACTAAAAATAATGAAGTCATACTATCCATGGACTTCATGTAGGTCGGTGGTAGGAAATAAAGGCCAATTACATTTCGGTTGTGGGTTTGATTTCTATAGCCTTGTCTGAAGCGATGGGTTATCACAAAATATGTGTGTTATCCATTTTTCTAAAAAAATATAATTCTAATAACATTCCCAAAATTTGATAACATCCTAAAAAATAACCATATTATTTTTTAACCATAATTTTTATCTCATACCTTTCACATTAAATTCAAAAACTAATAACTCAAAACTACATGAAAAAAATTAATGTCTACAAAAATACTGTTAATAAACATAAAATTTTATAACATAATACTCAAAAGGGATCTATGAAAATAAAATTAGGATCAACCATAAACTTATAAACCCATAATAAGACATCCTAATCTCTAATGTTAACTAAACCCTTCTCTGATACCAATTATAAAGACCCAACCATAAACATAACTTATTCTAGTGACCTTTGAATAGAATTTATTTTCAATCATTCCCAAATATATTTTAGGTCTAGAGTTTTAGAGAATTTGGAAAAAATCTTACATATATTTTCAATATTACAAAGTATATAAGTCAACACTCCATCCATTTTTTTTATAAAAAAACTCTTAAAATGAAATATGGATACTTTTCAATAAAAATCATAAAATAATTTCATCACAGCAGCTTATATTTACTTAAAAATATTAAGAAATATGAAAAACTTTTAAAAAATTTGGATGAGCACAAAAATATCAGCAAGGGAAATCTAGGGAAACATTTTAAATGTCATTTTGAGAGATATAAATAAGAACATGAGGACTTTTATAAAGGCATGAGAAAGAGGAATATAATAACAATAAGAAATTCTATCATAACATAAAAATGTGGCTATAAAATTTTAATTTGGAAATTCATAAAATATCACCAAGTTCCATACAAAATGTTTCATATCACCATGGTTTATCCCCAATGTGTCATAAAAATTAACAAGTTTATTCACCATGGTATCATAAAACATATCATCTCTAGAGATTAATTTCATTATCCAATGCATTGGAGCATTATCAAAAATCACCCCTAATATGTATTTCTTTTCATTTTATCCTCATAGATATTAATAAAAAATTTCATAAATAACCCATAGAGATCAAAAGAAATTGCTTTCATATCAAAATCTTGGTATTTCAAAAAGTTCATAAAAACATGATCATTATGTCATTTGTAATGCATGAAAAGGAAAAGAGGGTTTTAAGAATACATATTATAGAATTAAATAAATAATTTCTATTAATTTTGAATACCCCTAGAAATTAAATAGGTTTGGGAAATCACATAAACAAAATAAAATATGTTTTTAGAAAAATATAGAGATTTTGAGATGAAAATTCTGCAGCATAACGACTATGCAACAAGATTTTAAAAAAATTAAAAAGATAGTGGTGAAGGTAATAAAATAAATAAAATAATCATAATATATTATATCAATAGAATAAAATTTAATTAAGAATGTGGTATGGAAATTTGAAAGATATTCCACAGAAAGGGGAACTTGAAAGGAAAGAGAAGTTGAGAATTCCATTACCACATAAGAAACAAATGAATACAAATCCTTAGAGAATTTCATTATAAAAAATGTTAAATATCATGATAATATAAAAATTCCTTAAATAATGATTAAAAGGGTTATATATACACCTTATAAGAAAATAAATGTGCTTAGCATCAAGATATTCCCTAAAGAGAGGAGATTGAGACGAAGTCCCTTACCCCGAGTATAACTTGTCTCATTCATTCCTTATCTTCAAAATAATAAAATAAAGTTAATTTATACTGTTTTGATAACCTTTTGATGTTTTTTATTCATTTTATATCACTTTTTACTATGTTATAATAATTACTTAATGATTTAATTTCATATCAAACATTTTGTGATATCTGGTACTTGAGTCAAAAATGAACTTGTTATGATTAGAAATTATCCATATGGTCATAAGTCCATCATCTACAAAATTAAATTACTAATTTAGATAATATATATATATATATATATATAATAATCCATAATATTTGTAGATAATAAATGAAATTCACTATTCATGGAGACTGTAGGTCGTACGTATGCATGGATGCTACTTTCATTTCATTATCATATTAAAAGAATGAGAATTGATTGATACAAATTTATATTATAATTATAGTATAATATCTTTATTATATATTTTACTTATTTTCATTAAATATATAATTTATATATTCCATGTATTGCATGAATGATTTATATCACTTTGAGTGAGTGGTAGTCCACACTTCCTCTAAAACTTTTTTGTATTTATACAACCTGAAAATCCTAAGGGTATGTTATAAATTAAAATTAAATAAGAATAAAGATAAAATAAATATCATATATATCATACATATATATTTTTCTATCATAATGGCCACCATGAGAGGTGGTAGGGGAAAATTGAACAATCATCGTTCTATGAGGAAATAGTTCTCCATACACAGAACAGTATATTCTAAATTAATTAGATAGTTTTGTATGTAATTTTAGGTCCAAATATTAACATAAACACATATTATTATAGTTATAATATTTGTTTTTTTATAAAATAATTTAATAAATGGTGTTTAGGGAGTTGGAGAAGGAAAACAAATTAAACAAGCTTAAGAGAAGCATGACCTCTAAATTAGGTAACTCCATTTGATTTGACCCAAAAGGATTCCTTGAGTTTTCTTATGAACATGGTAAGTATTATATGAGTAAGGGAGGGATGTTATGAGAATATTAGAGTAGAATATGAAAAATACAAGGGGATGGAGGGGTGTGAGTTAGTGGGTAGAGGTGGTGGCTTTTTATAAGAGGAAAGAGGGGCATTTTAAGAAAGTCTTTAAATATTATTTAATTACAAGTTTATTTTAAAATTATAACAGTTAAAAAGTGATATATTTAGAAAATAATATGAGGATGTGTCTATATCCTCTGAAAATGGTTTTATACAGGTTTAGGTCACAAAAGTAACTTTATATTTTAGCTTTAACCCATAGTTAAAAATATTAACTCTTACCACATATTCTTGTATTTTCATAATATATGGTTACTATAGTTACAAAAAAAATTTAATAGAACCAAAAGTGTATAATTAATAAAATTTATATCATTAGGTAAGTCAGTTTTATGAATTTTGGATTTTTAGGACTATTATATGATTTTAAAAAATATTATTTATTTTGATAACTCATTTATGTCTATTTTGACACTATTTAATTTTTTTAATGTGATAACAACTTGATTCCTTAAAAAAAGAATTAACTCAAATATAATTTGTTAGAGTCATCCATAAAATTCATGTATGGGATAAAATGTTTCAAATTACATTTATTTTAATATTTAAAATTTCACTTATTTGAATATTTCATTAATAAGGTAATCATTGCGTTATCATTGTGTCATAAAAAAATATTTATTTAATGTATAAAAATTAAAAACAAAATACCACTATGTATTAATTTTCATTATTTTTAATGAATATTTATAGTCAAATAAATCCTTTATATAAACCTAATTAAAATTATTTTAGTTATGAGGTACATGTTTATGTTGTATTTCCCTTTTCATTATATTAAATATTATAAAAGGTCATTATCACAACCAAGTGACTCCATGGGGTCCGAAATATGACCCACGGATTCTCATGGTAAAACATATATAATAAAATAGGATTATGACACGTTTTATGGTAGTTTTATATTATTATAATATTATATTATACCCTTATTCACCCGATTTACCCTTTATGCATGGTAAAGAAAAACAATTAGGAATGTTACTATTCATAACATCCAAAAATAAAAGGTACATATTTAAATAGTTTGGAATATTTCATTCCAAATATAGAGTATATTTTTCAAAATTCAAAACACATAATTGGTAGTAATTAATTTAAAATTAATTCCCTTCATTAAAACTTGAAATCGGTGTTTTAAGAAGTAAAAACTTTCAAAAGATTGACATGTGTTTATAAAAAATTTCAATGTAAAATTAATTCTAATAACCAAAATAGTATTAAATGATAAAAACATAATCCAATTACACTTTTTAAAAAATTAAACCGAAAATATAACTATATAAATAAATTAGATGAAAAGGCATTTTTGTATTAAATTGCCGGATTTTTCACTATTCATTATAATATGAAGTTTGTTAGAAAAATAAAAAAATTTAAACCAAATAAAATGTTGATATCCCTATTTTAAATAATCAGATTATTGTTTAATAAATAATATATAAATGTGACAAAAAATATATTTAAAAATGGTTCTCCATAAAAAGGCTGTAAAATGACTTTTTAAAAATATTAGAGTTTTTTATGCTTAAAAATGGCTTCATTTTTATTTTAATCATCTAAAATTTATTGGATAAATGTAAATAAATTTAAAAAAATGTTTAATAATATAATTGTTATTTCATTTCATTCCATCCAATACAATGACTATGATCTAACAATCATAATATTATTGTTGTATTATTTTTCGGTATAACTCAATGTTGTGTGCGATGTAAGATTTTAGAGAAACCTGTTGTAATGTGTCGAGTAAACTACCAGAAAAAGAATCCCCTTTATCATAAAATTAATATATTATTTATAAATATTAATAGATATTAAAATTTATTATTCTATAAATACTTGTGATGTTACATCCTTCCCCCTTTTAGACATTACATCCTCGGAATTTTAAAATTTTACTTAGTAACTTCATTGAAAATCCCACATCGGAAAAAGAATCAATAAAAATACCACTTTAAAAGAATGAAATAAAAGTACAAAGGACACCTGAGATAATAAATACTAGGATTACTTATGAACAAACATCAGTAAAGAATAAAAACCTACCATTTTTTCTGATGGAGAGTAATAGAAAACATGATCAGGACAATGTTAACAACCAGAAAACCACAAAATTATTATGTATTAAACCTTATTTGATTTCGCAGTTGGAAAAGTCTAAGGAAAATATTTTTGTTTTAAAGAAATTTTCATAATGTTTAGGAATTTTTTTACTATTTTGACTAAGACCATAAGGAAACATACTTACTAATCATGTATAATTTCATCCTTTAATAAATTTATACCCCAAACACATATTTTCTATAAAAAAGTGTATTCAAGATGTCTTTCTCACACCTGAAAAAATAGAATCAAATCCTCGAGAATGAAATAATTAAAAAAATATTAACTATATATTCATCATACCTTGAAACATTAACTAGAACCGAAATGGTTAGGATAAGATAAGATAGTTCCCCAAAAATAAAATTCATTTATAAGAAAAAAAATACTAATTTTATTATCCAAAATTCAACAGTAATACCCAAAGTCAAACATAGACCATTCATGCAATAATTTTCCACATAATTGCAAAAAAATAATCCAAAATAAGTTTGAAACCCAAAATTGGGAAGGATTTGATAACATATTCTTCCAAGATAAATTTAACATTTATCACCAAATTACATCAACCACTAATAAAGGCTCTTACCAAAAATTAATTTCTAAAATCACATATTCTCTAAGATAGGATAATCATTTCCATAAAATACATAATTCTCCATAAATCCATAATTAAATAATATATTTCTCCAAAAATAATTAAACATTTATTCCTAAAAATAAAAATACCATATTATTTTATTTAACTTAATCATCTAAAGTCCCCAAAATAGTTATCATCTTCCAAAATAACATTTAACACTTTATCCCCAAATCATTTTCAAAACCCATGGTTATATATTCAATAAAATATATGTCTCCAAAATAAAATTAATCATATTTAATCAAATAATTTTAGTTAAAATAATGAATTCATACTAACCAAGGAGTTCATGTAGGTCAATGGTAGGCAATAAAGGCCTATCACACTTCTGTTGTGTGTTCAATTACTGTAGCCTTGTCTGACCCAATGATTTATCACACAGTCTGCCAATTTCCCCTTTTTCATAAACTATATAATTATTATAACATTACCAAGATATTATAACATCCTCAAAAATAATCATATGATGTTTTAACCACAAATTTTATCTAATTCCTTTCATGAGACATTTAGAAAGCAATAACTCGGAACTACCTAAAAAAATAAATGTGTCCAAAAATACTCTGAATAAAAATGAAATTTTATAACCTAATTCAGAAAATAGTTTCTATAAATGAAAAATTAGAATACACTATAAACTTATAAACCCGTAATAAAAAATCATAATCTCTAAAGTTGTCTAAACCCTGCACTTATACCAACTATAAGGACCCGTCCTTAACCATAAAATTTTCTAGTGACATTTTTTTAGAATTTATTTCATTCATTCCGGATGATCTTTTATGTATAGAGTTTTATATAAGTAGGGTAAAATCTTACATAAAATTTAAACATTAAAATGAATATAAGCTTACACATCATCCATTTTTTCCCAAAACAAAAACTATGAAAAAGAAATATGGTTACTTTTCAAGAAAAATTTTCAAATACATTCATCATTGAATATTTTTTGTCCTTGACAATATAAAGACCTAAGAAAAAAATTTAATAATGTGGGATGAGGAAAAAAATCTCAATAATGGAAAACAATAGAAATATTTTACATATGATCTTGAGAGATAAACATTAGAAGATGAGGACTTTTATAAAGGCACGAGAAAGAGGAATATAATAAAAATAATAACATGGATCATAAAATGAAAATGTGGATATAAAATTTAATTTATACTATAATAATAATATCCTCAGGGTCCATACCCAAGGTTTCATATGACCAAGTTCAATCCCCAAGGTATCATAAAAATTACCAAGGTTATTCACTAAGGAATCGTAAAACTTTTCATCTCTAGAGATTAATATCTTTAACCAATGCATTAGAGAACTATTAGGGTGGAACCTTACTATATATTTATTTTCACGCGATCTATATAGATCATAACAAAAAATTTCACAAATTACTCATAAAGATCAAAATAAATTGATTTCATATCAAAATATTGGCTTTTTATAAGAAGCTTAAAAACATGATCATTATGTCATTTATAACCCTTGAAATCGAAAATAGGGTTTTAAGTACATAGATTATAAAATGAAATAAATATTTTTTATTTATTTTTGAATAAAATTTTAAATGTAATAGGTTTGGGTAATCACATAAAAAAATAAAATAAGTTCTTGAAAAAAAAGAGAGATTTTGAGACAAAAATTCTGTAGCATTACTACTATGAAACAAGGTTTCAGAAAAAAAAATTAAAATGAGAGAGGAAAGGGGTATCCCATAATTAAATGAATCATAATACTGTATAGAGACATAATAAAATGTAAATATGAAAATGGTATGGATATTTGAAGATATACCACATAAAAGAGAACTTGAAAGGAAAGAGAAGTTGATAATTCCCTTACCACATAAGAAAAACATGAATACAAATCATTAAGAAATTACATTATACAAAACATTAAATATAATGATAATATACTAATTAATGATATAATGATTCAAAGGGTTATATATACACAGTATTTGAAAATAAAGGTGTATAACATCAAGATATGTCCCAAAGAGAGGATATTGAGATGATTTTCCTTACCTTAAGTCTGACTTGTCTCGTTCGTTATTTATTTTCCATAATAATAAGCTTAATATAATTTCAACTTCTTTGAGAAACTTTTCTTGTTTTTATTCCTTTTATATCACTTTTTGCCTTTTTATATCAATTATATAATGATTTAAGTCCACATCAAATGTTTAATTGATATTTGATACTTGAGTTGAAAACAAACATGTTATGATTACAAATTGTTTATATGGACATAATTAAATCATCTCTAAAAAGATATTAATGTTTTAAAGAACATATAAATATCATATATATATATATGTGGGTGTGTGTGTGTGTGTGTAACATCTTTTGTCAATAAAGAATATGAAATTTTCATGTTTATTAATATTTCTAAATTAAATATTAATTTTACCTTAAAGAGAATGCTATGTTTGATGGCATACCCAAAATACAATAATGGTTTTTTTGAAAACTAATATTACACACGATATTGAGTCATACCAAAATAATAATAATATAATTTTATTTTTTTATATGGTAGTTAACGCCTAACTGTTTTACTGATGCGAATGTACATAATAAACTATATTAGTATTAAACATGTTTTTAAATGTTTTGACATTTATCCAATAAATTTTAGAGGCTTAAAATGAGGATGAATTCAATTTTAAGCATGAAATACTCTAATAATTTTGAAAGGTCGGTTTACCACCTTTTGATAGGGAACCCTTTTTAAATATAGTTTTTTTCAATTTTATATTCTCTAATTGAAAAAATAAACTTCTTATTTAGAAGTGTTATATAAAAATTTACTTTGGGTAAAATTTTGGTATTTTTCTGATAATGTTCATTTTTCAATAAACAGTGAAAATACAACATTTTAAGTCAAAAAGTATCTACCTCTAATTTATTTATATGGTTAGATTATATTTTTAATTGTTTCTAAATATTAATTAGACTATGTTTTCATCATTTAATCTAATTTTAGTCATTGTAAATAATTTCAATTTCAAATTGGACATAAACACATGTCAATCTTTTGATAGTTATTACTTATTAAAAATATGCTTTTTGGTTTTGACAATGTGAATTAATTTTAAATTAATTTATGAAAATTCTGTGCTTTTAATTTGGAGAAATGGATTTAGTATTTTTAATTAGGAGGTCCAAATTTCATAAATAGGTACCTTTTATTTTTTATACATTATGAATATTAACTTTAGTAAATATTTTATTTACCATGGTTAAAGGGTAAATCTGGAAAATAAGGGTAAAAAGTAATATTATAATATTATTAAATTAACCTATTACATGTCCTAACCATATTTGATTAGATTTATCCAACCATGGGCATCCTTGGGATGATTTTAGGACCCCATGGAGCCACTTTTGTGTGAAAATGACGTTTAATTACTTATAATTTAATGTTAAGGAAAATATATCCTAAACATGTATCGTTCAGTAAAACAAATTTTACATGGAGTTATGTAAGTTATATTTTAGACTATAAATAGTAATTAGAAAGAGAAATATATTTAATACATCATGTTTTTTTATTTAGAAGTCTTATATATAAAATAAATAAATTTATTTATGACACAATGGTGATGTAGTGATTACCTTATTAATGAATGATTTAAACAAATGAGATTATAAATATTAAAATTAATTTATTTTGAAACTTTATATACCATAAATTTTTTTTGGGTTGATTATGACTTTATATATTTGAATTAATGATGTTTTTTATAAATAGTCATGATTATATTGAATTTTAAAAATCATGATATGGATAGTATGAAAATTGACACAAATGAGTTTTTAAAACAAATACCATTTTATTAAATAATATAATATTCCTAAAAATACAATATATACCCAAATGACTTATATAATGTTTTAAATTTAATTAATGAACAAATTGAGGTTCTATTGGAATTTTATGGTAACTATAATAAGTATATAGTATGAATACACAAGAAGACATGGTAAGAGTTAAATTAGTTAAATAAGTGTTAAAGTTAAATGGTAAGGTTACATTTGAAACGAAAACTTGTCCAAAACCTATTGTTTTAGAGGATTTATAACAATAATAGTCTTATATTAGAATTAAATGAGTTTTGGACCTTTTTAAAATAGAAATTCAATTTATAATAAAATAATCTTTCAAGACATTCATAAAGTACCCCACCTCCCTCTTATAAAATGCCACCATATCTAACCCCATACTCACACCTCTCAAGACCCTTGCATTGTCCAAAATATGTTAAAATAAGATCCCAAAATCACTATATTCCTCTTATAATCTTTATATTAGTAATAAGGAAATTCAATAATGCATTTTGGTTCAAACCAAAGTGAGTTACCCAATTTAGAGGTAACGTCTTCTCTGATGTTATTTTATTTTATTTTACTTCTTCACTCTATATTATATTCTTATTCTTTTATTACATAACAAAAACAATATCCTCAATATACTAGTATGTTTTTATGAGAATGATTATAAATAAACTTACAAACACCTCCATACAAGGGATACAAACATACTGTTTCGGTGTGTGACGAACTGCTGCCTCAAAAAATGATGATTGTTCAATTTTCCACTACCACCTCTCATGTTGAACATTATGATGGAACTATATTTACATATGATATATATTATATTTATATTTTCTTTATGATTCTGTAATTTTTATTTACCGAATACCTTTATGATTTTCTTGACGTGTAAACATGATAATTTTATGTGGGGAAGTGTGGACTACAACCCCCTCAATGTGATATGACTCATTAATGCCATACATAGAACATATAAAGGATGGAGTTAACGAACATATGTAAATTATTTAAAAATTATATTATAATATAATTATAATATACCAATTTTTCATTAAGATTTCATTCCTTTAAATATTAAATATAAATGAATGTAGCGTTCATGCGTACGTATGACTTACCATCTTAATGAACAGCGTGTTTCAATTTTTTTATTCTAATGATATGGACTATTATAAAATCATATACACTGAATTTATATGATATTTAAATCATTAATATCATTATGTATATAATTTTATCTTTACCTCATAGACAATTTTAATTATAACAAGTTCATTTTTTACTGAAGTATCGAATATCGACAAAACGAAGTATATTAACTTAAATAATTATATAATGTTTATAACGTGGTAATAAGTGATATAAAAGGAATAATAAAATTGAAAAAGGTAATAAATAAAGTCTAAATTAACATAAGTTTATTATTTAGGAAGAACACTGAACATACATGATGAGTCAGATGCATGGTAAGGGACTTATTTAGTTGGATTATTCTATAGGAATTCATGTAATCATTAGTTGGATTATTCTATAAGAATTCATGTGTTAAAAGGAAAAGAAATATTTAATTATATTTTTGGTATTTTCATATTGAAAATAGTTTTTGAAATGGATTTATTATTTTAATATATTGAAATGATTTCTTGTGATTTCAAATAGAATTTTTTTAGTGTAATGTTGATATTTGAAATATTTTATATGCTGTGTTTATATAATGGTACATGGACATTTTACGGGTGGTTATGTGATAAACCAATTATGGGTGGTAACATTCTAAACCAAATGAAAGGTTCTTCTATGATAAACCAAGTATGTGTGGTTACGTTATAACCTCTAATGCATTGGGTATGAAAGTCGTCCATATGGCTATTCCATTTACTGATATGTGTGGAAGTTGACCATATGGTTATTCCATTTAAGTATGTTTTTGTTCCAAGTTACCTTATATGATATATGTTTATTTCTATGGGATATATGGTAATATTGTTGTTAAAAAAAGGGTAATAAAAGATCATATATTAAGTGATGTGTTTTTTCTACTTATTTAAGGTGAAAGGTATTACTTTATGATTAAGTATTTATGGATTACATGTTTTTTTAAACTATCATTTTTCCTTCTTTATGTATCCCTTACTAAGCTTTTTATGCTCATACCATGTTTTTGAAATGTTTTTCATAGGACTTAAAGTGGAATAGGGTTGATTATGGGATCACATAAATGTCAGGCTATTTAAAATAACAATATAAACATGATTAATTTTTTTAAGTGTTTTTATTTTATGAAAAAATGGATATTGAGTAGAAGTTTCTATATTTAACATTCAAGTTGATATATAAAAGTTTTGAACAATTTATCTAAGGCTTTAAAACTAAAAAGATCCTCAATATGAATTATCAACTTAATTCAATATTATGTAATGTTTAAGGCTGAGGCCTTATAGTTGGTACCATAGTCCGGTTTAGATAACTTTAGGAGTTGAGATATTTTTAAATTAATATCCATAAATTATTTTTACATTATGGCATGATTTAAATGATATATCTTTTGAATATTTCCATGTTGCTCCGCCTAAGATATTTTATGTGATCGAGATAGATTACCACTGAGGAAACATGGAAACTATGATAGGATGAAATCAAGAGGAAAACAACCTCCAAATCACAAACCTAAAATTGTTAGAATCAGAACTGAATTATTTTTTGTAGTGATGGAAAAATTGACTCAAGAAATATATGGTGGTGGTATCCATGCATGAGATTAGCCAAATAAACCATAGAGGAACATGTTAATAGTGGATCATTTCATGAGGCAACATCCCCCATCATTTAGAGGATCATCTGACCCTTTGCAAGATGAATAGTGGATCAAAGCACTGGAAAAGATTTTCAATTTCATGGGGTGTACTAAAAATCAAAAGGTTAGTCTTTCTATTTAGTGTTTGAAGGAGAATCCAATCAGTGTTGTTCAATGGTTAAAGATACCAGTGATAGTAAGGAGATTGATTCTCTTTATTGGGAATAATTCAAAAGTATGTTTATTGAGAAATATTTTCCTAAGGCGGTTTGACATAGGGTGGAAACAAATTATTAGAATTATGGAAGGAGGATGATTTGGTGTATTATTTTGAAGAAAAGGTTACTCGACTATCAAGGTAGGATCCAAATTTCATTCGAGATCTTCATAATAATATATAATCAGTTTTAATTCAGATTGGAGACATGATTTCAAAATGAATTAGCCTATCATGAATTCAAAAGCTATGATAAAATTTTCAGATGTGATTAGAAAGTAGAAATAGAGTTTTCAGATGATCATGAGTTCCATGAGAGCAAGTAAAAGAGGAGGTCTAGTTGGGAGGAAAAAGGAATGTATTCATCAAAGAAGTCTGGATTTAAGAAAATTAAATTTCCATCCTGTGATAAGTTTTGTAAAAAGAATCTTGGAGAATGACTCTCAAAATATGGAAAATGATTTCATTATGGTAATAATGATCATAATGATCATAACTACAAGGAAGCGGATTAATCAGGAAATGAAAACTATTTGTAAGATTTTTTAGTTGCAATGAGTTTGGTCTTTATGCCAATGTGTGTCCAATATTGATTACCCAGGGTGGAAACTAGACAGATCAAATGTTGAAGGGTGTGGAAATATCTTTTTGTACTACTATAATTTATGTGGGACCATCAAATGAAGTGGTATCATGTACTTTGTTTTTTCATATTATTCCAATGTTTTGTTTGATTCAATGTCTACATATTCTTTCATTTCAGATAATTTTTAGGTAAATTTGAAATTCTACCTCAAGAAATGAATCCAGAACTTATGGTAAAAACCCCTGGGAGAAATGTAGAGGCAAAAAGAAATTATAAGAACATTCATGTACTTGTGTTCAGAAATAATCTACCTGCGAACCTGTTTATTTTTCCTCTAGTAGAGTTTGATTTTATATTTAGGTATGGATTGGATTTCTGTTTATCATGCTAAGATTTACTGTAGAGATAAAGAGGATTATTTTCAGAAAGAATTTCAATTTGAAAACAAGAATGAACCCTTAAATATGATAACATTGCAAGAAGATGAGAAACTAGTGAAGGAAAGAAATAAATGTTACCTTACCCATATTACTAAAAAAAACTATTCAGATAAATTATGTGCTAGTAGTAAATGAGTATCTTGATGTTTTTCCTGATGAGTTTCCTGGTATTATAATTGATTGGGAATTTTAAATTACTATCAACTTATTTTCTTGATGATTAGACAATTTCATAACCCCCTTATATAATTACTCAAATAAAAAATTCAGAGTGAAATAAAAAATTGCGGGATTTGTTAGGTAAAGGTTTCGTTTGACCTAGCACATCACAGTGGGGTGCTCTAGTCTTCTTTGATAAAAAGAAAGACGGTTAAATGAGACATTGCATTGATTATAGATCTATGAATAATATCACTGTTAAGAAAAAGTATCCTTTTCCACATATCAATGAAATATTTGATCAGCTCCAGGGAGCTCGGTATTTTTTAAAGATTGACTTGAGGTATGGGTACCATCAGTTGAAAGTAACAGTAGAAAAAATTTCGAAGACCATGTTTTGTACTAGATATGGCCATTATGAAATTTTGGTTACGTATTTGGGGTTAACCAATGCACCTATATTATTCAGGGATTTTACGAATAGATTTTTCTGTGAGTTCTTTGATAAGTTTGTGGATGTGTTTATTGTTGATATTTTGGTATATTTAAAAAGTAAATAGGAATATGAAAGTTATTTAAGGGTTGTATTTCCAACCATAATAGAAAATAAATTTTATGGGAAATTCAGTAAGTGTGAGATTTGGTTGCAGAAAATTTCATTCATTGGTCATATTGTTTCTATAGATAGCATAACTATTGACCCTTCTAAAACAAAAGTTGTGGAAGAGTGAAAAATACCAACCAATATCACAAAGATCTATATTTTTCTTGATTTCGTAGGCTATTACATATGTTTTTTTGAAATTTTTTCATATTTATCTAGCCCCCAGACAAAGTTAACTAGAAAATGTATTAAATTTATCTTGAAAGAAGAATGTTATGATTGTTTTCAGGAATTGAAAAGAGGATTGGTGATTGCTCTAGTTTTGGACATTCATTCTATAAATAGTGAATTTTTTTCTATAGTGATGCTTTATTAAAAGGACTTGGTTGTGCCATAATGCAGAATGATTAGTTAATTGCTTATGCTTCACGTCAGTTGAAAAATAATGAGTTAATTTACCCTACACATGATTTTGAATTAGCAGATGTTGTTTTTTTTCTTTAAAAATTTGAAGGAATCCTTTGTATGGAGTAAAATGTGAAACATATATTGACCAAGGTTTGAAGTATATATTCACTCAGAAATTATTGAACATGGGATAGAGGAGATGGATTGAATTAATACATGATTATGAATTCATGATTCATCACCATCCCTGAAAATAAAATAAATTGGCTAATGCTTTGAGTAAAAAACGTATTGAAAAATTAACCATGCTACATTTGGAATGAGATCATTTGGTTTTTTGTTGGATGAATTTTGGATTAGATGTTGTTGGTACATGAGATTCCGCTATTCTGTTTCAGGTGGCAGTGAAATCATCTCAATCAGATAGAATAAATAAAGCACAGAAAGAAGACAATGATTTGCAGAAAAAGGTAGAATCAGTTCAGAAAGGTACATTATCTAAATTTAACATTGATAAAGTTGTGTTTTGGGGTTTATAAGGAGGTAATGTGTTCCATAGGATTCGTAGTTGATGAAAGAGTTATTATGTGAACTCATAGTTCTCTATATCCATTTCATTATGGCAATACTAATATGTACATATATCTTCAGAGTTATTATTGGTGGGATGGAATGAAAAGAGGTATTGCTGACTTCACTGTGAAGTGTTTAACATGTCAACATGTTAATGTAGAATGACACTTACCAAATGGGATGCTTCAGCCTTTTCCTATTCTAGAGCGGAAATGTAAAAATGTGTCCATGGATTTCATAGTGGGATTAGAAAATACTTCTCGAGGTAACAATGCAATCTGGGCTATTTTTGATCGATTGACTAAGTCTTCTCATTTCCATCCAGTATGAGCTAATATTTCTCTAGATGAACTTTCTCAATTTTATATTAAAGAGATAGTCTGGTTAGATGGTGTTCCCCTCTCCACTGTATCTGATCGTGATCTCAGGTTCAATTCTAACTTTTGGAAGGGCCTTCAGAAGTCATTGTGTACTAAAATAAATTTCAGTACATATTTTAATCCTCAATCAAATGGGTAGTAATAATGAACAATTAAGACATTGGAAGATATTCTACACGCTTCTTCAATGGATTACGAGGGAAATTGGGACCAACATCTTTTATTGGTTGAGTTTTCATATAATAACTATTTTTATTCTACTATATAGATGGAACCATTGGAGGAATTATATGGAAAGTAGTGTCAAAATCTATCTTTTTGGGATAATGTAGGAGAAGGAAAGTTGATGGGACCAGAATTGGTAGAATAGATGGTAGAAAAATTTCAGTTAATTCAAAAGCACATTAAAACAACTCAGAGTATTAATAAATGTTATTTGGATAACTGAATGAACGGTCTTTATTTTGAGGTAGGTGATCATGACTTTCTTAAAGTTTATCTATCGAAAAGTGTGATGTGTTTTTTTAAGAAGGGAAAGCTTAATTCCTAGGTTCATTATACCCTATGAAATACTGGAGAAAGTTATATCAGTATCCTACAAAGTAGCTTTACCTCCAAGTTTATCCCATGTACATAATTGTTTTCATGTTTCCAGGTTGAGAATGTATATTCCAGACCCATCTCATGTTTTAAGTCTGGAGTTAGTTTATTTGGAAGAGAATATATCTTATGAGGAACAACCAATCTAGATTCTTGACTGAAGATAGAATGTGATGAAGAATAACATAATTCATCAGGTAATTGTTTTGTGGAAAAACTATATGATATAAGTGGAAACATGGGAATCTGAAAATGCTATGAGGGATAAATACCACCACTTATTTGATAAGTGAATAAAACTATGAGGACACAATTTCCAAAAGGGGGGAAGGATGTAACAACCTAAGTAAATAAAGAATATGACATTTCCATATTTATTAATATTTTTGAATTAAATATTAATTTTTCGTTATAAGGAATTCTATGTTCGATAGAGTAATAGACACACAACAATGAGTTTTTTCAAAATCTTTTGTTTCACAGATACAGAGTCATACTGAAAAAAATAATAAAATAATAAAATAATTTTAAATGGTAGTTAACACCTATCCATTGTACTTGCAGGAATGAATTGAACTAACTATATTAGGATTAAACATGTTTATTAAATGTTTTCACATTTTTCCAATAAATTTTAGAGGCTTAAAATCATAATGAATCCAATTTTAAGCATGAAATACTCTAATAATTTTAAAAGGTTAGTTTATCACCTTTTGATGGAAAACCCTTTTTAAATATTTCCTTTTCACTTTTATATGATCCATTTGACTAAATAAACATATTATTTAGAATTGGGACATCAAAATTTACTTTGGTTAAATTTGTGGTATTTTTCTTGTAATGTTTATTTTTCAATGAATAGTGAAAATACTACATTTTTAGTCAAAACTGTCTTTTCATATGATTTATTTATATGGTAATATTTTCTTTTAATTTGGTTTAATGTGTAATTATATATTTTTATTTAATCCAATGTTAAACATTTTAAGTAATTTTACATTGAAATTGGACATAAAAACATGTCAATATTTTGATAATTATTACTTCTTAAAAACTCTCTTTTTGGATTTGATAATGGGAATTAATTTTAAATTAATTTTTTGAAACTTCTATGTTTTGAATTTGGAGAAATGGATTCAATATTTGAAATTAGGTGGTCCAAATAGTCTATATAGGAACATTTTATTTTAATACTTAATGAATATGTCCAACCATTGTCATCTGTGGGTCTATTTTAGGACCCCATGGAGCCTCTTGTGTGTGAAAATGAAATTTAATTACTTTTAATTTAAAATTAAATAAAAATATTACCGAAACATGTACATTTTTGTAAAAAAAGATTTTATATGGGGTTATGTAAGTTATCTTTTTGTCTATAAATAGTAATTAGAAATCTAAAATTATTTACTACATCATGGTATTTTATTTATAATATTTAGAGATTATATAAGAAAATTTATTTATGACACAATGGTGATGTAGTGATTCCCTTATTAATGAATGATTTAAATAAATGATATTATAAATATTAGAATATTTTTTTTTTGAAACTTGTTATGAGATCCATGAATTTTAGGGATTAGTATGACTTTTTATCTTTGAATTAATAATGTTTTTTTCGAAATAATCAAGCTAGGGATTTTTAAAAAGTCATGATATAAATAGTATAAAAATTAACATAAATGTGTTTTTAAAACAAATAATATTTTATTAAATGATATAACAGTCCTAAATATCTAATATTCAGCGTAATGAATTAGATAATGTTTTAAATTTTATTAATGAACCACTTGAGGTTCTATTGTCATTTTATGGTAACTATATTAAATATATAGTATGAATACACAAGAAGACATGATAAGAGTTAAATTAGTTAAATAAGGGTTAAAACTAAATGATAAGGTTAAATTTGAAAGAAAAAATTGTATAAAACCTATTGGTTGACATGATTTTGAAAAATCATCATCTTATCTTCTAATTGAATTAGTTTTTAGACCTTTTGAAAATCTAAATTTAGTTTATTATAAAATAATCTTTCAAGACATTCCTAATGTACCCCTTCTACCTCTTATAAATGGCCACCACCTTTAAACCATTAATCACACCTCTAAAGCCCCTCGGCTCATCAAAATTCTGCTTCAATAAGCTTTCAACATCAATCTCTTCCTATTATAAGCATTACCTTATGCAGAAGGCAATTAAAGAAATCCTTTTGGTTCAAACCAAAGGGAGTTACCTGATTTAGAGGTAACATCTTCTCCCAAGTTCGTTTATTTTATTTTACTTCTTCACTCTCTATTATATTCTTATTATTTGATTACATAACAAAAAAAGTATCATAAATATAATAGGATTATAGTTATGAGAAGGATTCAAACTACATTTACACACACCTCCATCTAATAGATACGAACATATTGTTTCTATGTACGATGAACTACTGCCTCTCAAAATGATGATTGTTTGATTTTCCCCTACCACCTCTAATGGTGTCCATTATGATGGAACTATATTTACATATGATATATACTATGTTTATATTTTCTTTATGATTCTATAATTTTTATTTACAAAATTTCTTTATGTTTTTCATTATGTTTAACCACGATAATTTCATTTGAGGAAGTGAGGACTACTACCCTCCCAAAGTGATATGACTCATTCATTCCATACATAGAATGTATAAATGACGGAGTTAATGAACATATGTAACTTATATAAAATAAGATATTATTGTGGAATTACAATATACCTATGTATCATTATGTTTTCATTCCTTTAAATATTAAATAGAAATGGAAGTTATGTTCATGTATACGTACGACTTACCGTTTCCAGGAATAGTACATTTCATTTCTTATCTACAAATGATGTGTAATACTATAAATACACATACAATCTATTTATATGATCTAAATGATATTTAAATCATGAATATATTTTTTGAGATAATGTGATTTTGACTTCATGGACAATTTGTAATTATAACAAGTTCATTTTTTTCTCAAGTACAGAATATCGACAAAACGACCGATATTAAATTAAATAATTATGTAATGTTTATAACATAGTAATAAGTGATATAAAAAGAATAATAAACTTGAAAAAAGTTCTTAATCAAGTATAAATTAATATTGGTTTATTTTTTAGGAAGAATAAGGAACATACGTGATGAGTCAGACGCAAGGTGAGGGACATCGTCTCAATAATATTTCATTGAGGCATATTTTTATAATATATACCTCATTATTTTAAACATTGAATAATAAAAACCTTTGAATTTTTCTTTCATTCAAAGGGAATATTTTTTCAATGAATCATTTTACTAAATAAAAAAAGGAATTTTCTAAAGTATGCGGAGACAACAACCTCTCTGCTGACATAATCATTATTTGGATTCTTCTATTAGCCTTATTATTTTCAAAAGGAAAATAAATCCCTTATTCCCTTTTAGAGTGTTTTCATATTTAAAATGGTTTTTGAAATGGATTTATTATTTCAATATCGTGAAATTATTTCTTGTGATTTCAAATGAAATTTTATTAGTGAAATGATAATATTTTCAATATTTATATGTTGTGATTATATAATGATACTTGGATGTTTGATGGGTGTATATGTTATAGACCCATGTTGGGTGGTTACATGATAAACCAAATGATGGGTGGTTCTATGATAAAACAAGGATGAGTGGTTATATTATAACCTCTAATTCATTGGGTATGGAGGTCGGCCATACGGCTATTCTATTTAGTGATATGTGTGGAAGTCAACTGTATGGTTATTCAATTTAAGTATGTTTATGTCCCAAGTAACCTTATATGATCTATGTTGCTTTCTATGGGATATATGGTAATATTTTGGTTACAAAAAGGGTAATAAATGAGCTTATATTCAGTGAAGTGTTTTTTCTACTTCTTTAAGGTGAAAGAAATTACTTTATGATGAAGTATTCATGGTTTAAATGTTGTTTTAAAAAACAAAAGTTTTCCTTCTTTATGTATACCTTATAAATATTTTTATGCCCATCCCATGTTCCTGAAATGTTTTCACAAAAATTAAAGTGGAATAGGGTCAAGGATGAGATAAATGAAAATTCATGTGGTTTAAAACATGGAACTAAACATATTTCATTTTTTAAGTGTTTTTATTTTCTGACAAAAATGGATATTGAGTAGAAGTGTCTACAAGTAATATTCAAGTTGATATGTATAAGTTATGACCTAATTATCTAAAAATATAAATAATAAGATACCCAATGTGAATTATTAACTTAATTCAAGATTATTTAATGTATAAGGCTGGAGTATTATAATATGTGTTGAGAATAATACAAAATATTTGGAGATATGAAATGAAATGCATAGTTCATGGTGATGGTAGGCCATACGTACGCATAAACACTACTTTCATTTATTTATCATATTAAAAGAATGAAAAATAATTGATAAATATGTATATTATAATTATATTATAATATATTTTTTTATATATGTTACATAGGTTCATTAAATCCATCGTTTATAAATTCCAAGTATAGAATTAACGAGTTATATCACTCCGAGGGGGTGATAGTCCAGACTTCCTCAAATGAAATATTCATATTTATACAACATGAAAAGCTTAATGGTATGTTATAAATGAAATTTATAGAAGAATAGATATAATATGAATATGAAATATATGATATATAAATATAGTTTCAACATAATGGCCACCATGAGAGATGGTAGGAGAAAATTAAACAATCATCGTTTCGTGAGGTAGTAGTTCGCCATACATAGAAACAATATGTTCTAAATCCATTAGATGGAGGTGTGTTTAAGTGTAGGTCCAAATATTGTCATAAAAACATCTTATTATATTTATAATACTAATTAAATTATAAAATAATTTAATGAAGAGAGTTTAGGGGGGTTGATAATGAAAATAAATGAAAGGAGTTTGACAGAAAATGTTGCCTTTAAATCGGGTAACTCCTTTTGATTTGAGAAAAAAGGATATGTTTAGTTTTGTTATTCCTAAGTAAATTCTTATAAGATGAATTTAGGGATGATTTGAGATTTTTTGATCTGAATATTTATTTGAAAAAAGGTTTCAGAGTTGTGAGTAATTGGGTAGAGGAGGATGCCTTTTATAAGATGGAGGAGGGGCAGTTTATGAAGTTCATGAAATATTATTTAATTAAAAATTTATTTTCAAAATATAATAGTTAAAAAGTGATATATTTTTATTATAAGATGAGTATGAGTCTAAATATTAACAAAAAATAGATTTTAGAAAAGTTTAGATCACATACGTGACCTTATCTTTTCTCTTTAACCCTTAGTTAAAAACATTAACAATTACCATGTCTTCTTGTATTTTCATAATATATGGTTAGTATAGGTAATATAAAATTTCAATCGAACCAAAATTTGATCATTAATGAAATTTATATCATTAGATAAGTCAATTTGAAGAATCTTAAATTTTTAGAACTATTATATCATTTAATAAAATAGTATTTTTTTTAAAACTCATTTATGTGAATTTTGACACTATTTAGAAATTTATTTTTATTAAAGTCATAAAAACATGATTCCATTGAAAAAAGAATTAAATAAAATATAATTTGTCATATTATTCCATAAAATTCCTGGATGACATCAGAATTTTCAAATTATATTTATTTTAATATTTATATTAACATTTATTTGAATATTTAATTTATAAGGTAATCATTGCATCCTCATTATGTCATAAATAAATAAATTTATTTAATGTATAAAAATTATTAATAAAATAAAATTATGTATGCATTATTTTTATCTTTCTGATTAATATTTACAGTCGAAGATATCATTTATATAAACTAAATTAATTTTTTTTAGTTAGGAGATACATGTTTATGTTGTGTTTCCCTTTTCTTTAAATTAAATATTATAAAATGTCATTATCATACCCAAGTGGATACATGGGGTCCTAAATTAGACAAAAGGATTATAATGGTCATCCATATATCATAAAATAGTATTAGGTAATGTTTTAGGGTAGTTTTATATTATTATAATATTATTTTTTACCCTTATTTACCTGATTTACCCTTTAACAATAGTAAATAAAAATAATTACTAAAGTTACTATTCATAATAAAAAAATAAACTATTTACATAATTTGGTCCTTATGATTCCAAATATGATATCCATTATTACAAATTCAAACCACATAGTTGGAATAAATTAATTAAAAATTAATTCTCGTTGTTAAAACCAAAATGAGGGGTTTTAAGAAGTAAAAACTATCAAAATATTTACATGTGTTTATGTCAAATTTCATTGTAAAATTTATTCCAATGAAGAAAATATGATTAAAAAATATAATCCAATAAAACTTTAAAACATATTTAAATTAGATGAAAATATGTTTTGAATAAAAATGTAGTATTTTTCATTATTCAGTAAAATATGGATTTTATTAGAAAAATACCCAAATTTAAACCAAAGTAAATTTTGATTTATTAATTTTAATGAAGAAGATTATTATTAAAAATAGAACATTTAAGAGTGACAAAATATATATTTAAAAAAGGTTCTCCATTAAAATGCTGTAAAATGACCTTTTAAAAATATTAGTGTATTTTATGCTTAAAAATGGATTCATTCTCATTCTATGCATCTAAAATTTATTGGATAAATGTAAAAGCATTTAAAAAACATGTGTAGTAATATTTTAGTTAGTTATGTTCATTCCTTTCAATAAAACCTCTAGGATTTTACTACCATAATATCATTATTATATTATTTTTCAGTATAACTCTACATTTTGTGCTACATAAGATTTTGAAAAAACCAGTTGTTATGTGTCAAGTATGCTATCAGAAAAAGCATCCCATTTAACATAAAATTAACATATTATTAATTAATATTAATATAAATGAAAATGTTTTATTCTATAAATTCTTGTGATGTTACATCCTAAGTGAAACACCAAAAGGGAACAACCCAATAAGCTCAACAACTTTTAAAGATTTAGCACAACATAAGACTGATGCTATATTAGTGAATCTTGGATGATGTAAAGATAAAGAAAATGATAATAACATAGTATAATACAACAACATGATTTTAAATATTACTTTAATATCATTCAAAAAAAAAACTCATAGACATATTAGAATAACTCATCTTCACCTGACAACACACCATTATTCATACATATCACAATGCCTTAACCACATGAATGAATTCCGTGATCATTTAAATTTACCACCAAAGTCTATCAAAGACCATCAATATTTTACAAAAGTTAGAAAATGGGAAACCACACCAGAGTTTTAATTGAATGTAAGAAAAAATATTATTTAGGAAATGAAAACATAAAATAAATTCAAGAGAGCTGAACCTTTCCATTTGTCCATGTTTGGTTGTGATCCTTCCACCTAGAAGGACATGTTTAACAGATTCAACATGACACTTCCCACCTTAAGAGTTTATTTGTCACAAAATTAAAGAAAACTATCCAATAATAAGCATTTTAGATCAAACAATACAAATGAACTTTCGATGCTCCTCTAAGCCATGATCAAAACATCAAAACATATGAAGAAAGAAAAAATAAACATGACCACCTATCCAAAACAAGAGCGTCGTTGGAAAAAGAAAGCTATAATAGGGAAAACAACACCCGAATTACATCAAAAATCATAAAACACATGACACTTGGAAGATATTAAAATTTCAAGGGCACTACTAAGCATGGTCTAGACCCTTATGAAGAACAAGCATCAACCCAAGAATTTGTTCATGCAAAAAAAAGTCAAAAATCAAGAGCCTAACATCTAAGCCATTGTGCAAGAAAATAAGGCCTATGGAAAACAATACCATTTCTACTCCAAGGAAATTCAAAGAGAATTATAAAAAACCCATTCAATAGATTTTTAAACAAATTAAATCACTATAGGATCCATTACTAATACCTTTATAATTATTCACATTTAACCTCTTAACATTTACATGGTTTTAAAAAAAACATCATGTAACCATTTTGAAACAAAAACAGAAACATGTATCATACATCCTTTTTAAAACATTTAACATCTTTTCAAATCCCACAATTTGTAGGAAATTTATCAAAATAAATTCCTTTTAACCATTTAGGAAACCTACAGGGGCCCCATTGAGATTATATTAGTTCCCTAGAATGAAACCTGATAGAAGTTGATCAAATATTAATGTTTCAAACACTCCAATGGGTCATCTCATAAAAACATGCCCCAAATGACCTACTTGGTTCCAATTGAGCATTTAATTGTTAACGAATTAATTTTCAATGAGAATTTACACATCCTTTTACATTTATAACAATTTTATAGTATAAAAGTAAAATAAAAAATGTTTGACTACATGAGTTGCCATTTACCAACTCACAAAGACCCTATACACTCCACAAATTTAAAATTGGATACTATTAATCAAACCAATTTCATTTTACAATTAAATATGCTGGTAAACAATAGTCTGGTGATATGGGTGGCCATCTACAAACCTGTAAAGTACCTATACACATTTTAGTTTGACATTTGAATCCCTTTAGTAAAAACTTATTCACTTGGGAATCTTAATTTAGAAGCCTTTTCATTATAAAAAAATTATGTAATATTTATATGCAATATCATGATGGTTTGAATATTTGGGTAGCCATTTACTGATTATAAGGCACCCATACACCTCACAAGTAAAAAATAGATCCCATTCATTAACAACCTAAATATTTACAAACCATGAAACAACATATATATAACTAAAAAACACTCCATCATAAGAAATAAAAAAAGAAGCATGCTATAATATAGGGGAAGGGAATATCAAAAAGAAAAGATGAACAAAAAATATTTAAAACTATAAATGAAACTACATGTCATGACACTATTCATGACATGTGAATTTATATTTTCTTAGTATTATGCATGAAATGATACTTCCCTTTAATATCATGTTAAGGGTAAAAATATAGAAAATTTAGTAAATCACTAAGTATTGGAAAATACTCCAGTCACTCAAGGTTAAAACATACCAAATTTAATATCGAATAACATAAATAGTAATTATAGCCCTGGCCACATGGAAATTCCCCATGCATGGGGTGATCAGTCTCAAGCACGACAATTAAACAAGCGCCAACACATTCCTAGTATCCTATATAGTAGCCCATAAAAACAAGGTAAAGGAAATAAAACATCCTTTGATAGAACTTTGTAACATCCCAACCCGACTTACCATTAAATCTGAAAACAGGCCAGTGTGTCACATGGCCTCAAGTGCATCTACCATACACCAGAGGCTATCAAATAGTAGTGAGGGTCTAAGGAGGTGATAGTGGGGAGACTATACCATCATATCAAAGTGTAGTTTTAGTAAAATAGTATATAAATAGAAGACAATATTATAAGTAGTAATCAAACAAATAATATATAAGCGAAAGAATAATATATTCAATTTAAAAAAAGTGGCCAATGCTAGTTTATAAAACTATTGTATACTTGTAATGGTGATGATACATAATCAGAAGTAGTAAACAATACCGAATGCTTTACCACACAATACAAAATACAATGAAAAGTCAGTGAGCCCCACTAGAAATCTCCATGATCATCCTGAGCTCCAGCTCAATCATTTTCTCCTAACCTCCACATACAATAAATACAATAATCAACCTAGATCCTGAAATTATAAGGTCAATATGGGTACAAAAAGTACCCTATTAGGATGTGAGATATAAATCATAGTAGTCCATCACCCACAACGTCAATCCCAATCCAAAAATTTCAATATTAATTAGGCAATGTGAAAGTATAGAGAGTCTAATAAACAAAACTATATAAATAAATAAACACCCATATGGGTTCTTAAGCGACACAAGATAGCTACACTAGCTTCATCTTGTTTCCTAAATAAGAGTATGATCATGTGAATCATATATATATATATATAGTTCTAGTAATATATATATATATATCTATATTTATAAATATATCGATATACGTTGGAGTTGATCGGGATATACCTCTACCATACAATTCTATGGGAGATCTCATGGCCCCCCCAACCCAAGTCCATGGGACCTTAATCTTTGGGCCTCCATGCTTTAGATTTATGTTGGGGTAGATCAGGTCATACCACCACCATAAAATTTCTTAGGGAGCTCTCACGGTCTACCCATATCCCAATACTCAGAGACCTTAGTCTCTTGTCATGCAAGAATATTTATATATAGGACTCATAAGTGGTGTGGGGTAATAATGCCTCCCACCCATAACACATATATATAAATAGCATTGGGTAAAACTGTCTCCCACCCATAAGAATACATAACACTACTATAGGGTCAGAATGCATCCCATCGATAATCTTCTATAATACTCGCATGGGGTAAGAATGCCTCTAATCCATAGTCATTTATAATACTGGAATTGGTTGAAACTACCTCCCATCCAAAATCACTCACATGTAACCTATATCTATATAAGTGGTATAATCACATTAACCCAATTATACTTTTGAAAAAATGTGTTAACCATTTCAATGAAGAAATCAACATGGTCTTGGTATCCTTCAAATCATTACATGAGGAAAATACCACTCATATAAGTCATTAGTCATTTCTACGTTCATAATTTAATATATATAACATAACCTGTTACGTTTCAAACTAATAGAAGTAAAATTTATTCTAAACATTGCAACTCATGTAAAACACATTATAAAGAATAAAAAAGAGAATGGTCTTATCATCTATTGGGGTTATTACATTAAATATCATTTTCATGTTTTATACCAACACATTCCAAAACCATTGTTGATGCTTATGGAGAATGATTATTACCATGTTAAATTTTATGTGTATGTATATATAGGATGTTGATATCTTACATAATCCATTCTATATCGACCATTTAACTTAACCAATTCATTTAACTTCATAAGACATGGAAACTACATTTCAAGGGCTAAAGAGTAGAGGAGAGGTGTTATGTTAACAAAACATTTGGCCACTTCGGAAAATGCAACAAAAAGGGCCATGCACCAAAAAATGTCATTAATCAATTATAACCCAAGACAAAAGATAATAGAAATTCAATAAGACATGAATGTATAAAATTCCATCACTATGTTTTTAGATTAAAGGTAGTACACCTCCTTTGGAGGTTTTTTATTATAAAATCATGACTTTACTTATAAAAAAACAGTTGTCATGTTTTATAATTTCATTCAAGGATCTAAGTTCAATTTATCAAAAGGAATCATAATTTATATTAAATAGAGAAACACTTAAATCTAATGGGCATGGAATGGGACCCTACACTAGAAAGTAGAGCCACCTAAACACTCGGTAGTTATCATCTTTAAGAAGGGAAGAAAACGATTTACCCTTACACACACATAAATTATTATATATATATATACATTTTAAACCCATATAATCATTCCCCTCACAATGAAGGAACATGTTTGAGGGTGATATATAGACACACACACACACACACACACCTGTGTATGTGTGCGCATGACTCGAGGAGCCACCAAACAGTAAACAGATAAATCAAGGATCCTTAAAACCACTTAATGACCCCAAATTAAATATGAAAAACAAAAATACATATTTGAAACTCACCTTAGAAGGAACCAAAAACATGAAACCACATGTAACAGTCGAACACTCTATCGATTAATTAATAAGAGGTAAAAAAAACTTAAAGAACCTAATAAAAGAGGTGTGAAACCATGAAATGGGTATAAAACCTCACATCGGAAGGCAGAAGTGGCTTGAATAAAAATTAACCACTTTTACTTTAGGGGAGGTTATAAGAAAATGAAACAATAGGTCTTAGGAGTCAATTCACACAACCTTAACACAAAATAAAACCAAAACAGGCATTAAACCTCGACCTTGGGTTTCGGCAGAACTCCATAAGGTTACAGAGAGACAAAAAAATGGTTGGAAACAAGGCTGAGTGTCACGACCCGTCCCCCGGGGCCCATTCCGTGACGACCCCAAGCCTACCTTCCATAGGAAAAGGGATAGAGACTAGCACCGAAAGGCATATTCCATAAAATCAGGAAGGTATTGCCTTTATAACCGGTAAACACAAGCAACCAAGCACACAACAGGAAACAAAAACGAGTAAACTGAATAGTAAATAGAGTGAGATCAATAAGTAAAAAGGGAGAGAATTCAAGACCAACTAGATATTACCAGCAAAATGAAATGTACAAGTAAAATGAAACAACTCATGTAAACACCTTCTGAGGATCCTACCTGAAGGGTAGGTACAAATCTCGAACAACCATCTCAGTGGTACACCTCGTCTAATTTCCACCTCTGAGCTACCTTCAGTCTTGGTACTCTTGTCCTCAGTTAGCACTGTCCATTTTCTACATCAAATACGACAAGGTGCGGGCATAGCTTGTGCAGGGGTGAGTATAACAATACTCAGTAGGGACCCCGAGACCCTCAAGGTCTCACAAAATCCATAAAGGATAAACCACACAGCATGAAATATACTGACAACCCCACTTAGGTATATGCCCATACATATGCCTAAGTTATCAAGTATACCAATCTCAATCATGAGAAAACACAGGGTCCAACTCAAAAGCCCAAAGCTCAACTATTTCGCAAAGTAAGGAATACCCGGAAGGTAAGTACCTCACAGGTACACCGCACAGAAGAATACCACAAAGGTATCACCACAAAGGTAAGGACTCAGCTCACACCAAGTATAACTTATGTACAAAAGTATAGATAATTAGATGTAACTACTGAATCATCGTACTCTATTAAGAGGCAGACCCACATAGGATCCTAGTACTTCATCAGACCCACATAAGATCCTAGTCCATCATCCAACCCACACAAGATCCTAATACATCATCAGACCCACACATGATCCTAGTACATCTTCAGAACCACACATGATCCTAGTACATCGTTAGACCCACACATGATCCTAGTACAACATCAGATCCACAGAGGATCCTAATACATCATCAAACCCACACATGATCCTAGTACATTATCAAGCCCACACAAGATCCTAGTACATCGTCAGACCCATAGATGATACTAGTACATCATCATACCCACACAGGATTCTAGTACATATTCATACCTACACAAGATCGTAGTATAGCTACAGACCCACAAAGGATCCTAGTACACTATTAGACCCACACAGGATCCTAGTACATCGTCAGACCCAAACATGATCAAGAGTAGTCAATCATGGATTTCTAGAGGAGATCCATGTGGGATACTAAAGTACATACCCATGAAAGATACCTTTCTCATGTTATAGCTAGCTACAAGGTTCTCGTACTATGATTTCTCATCTCGGAAAGGGTTCGCTCCTCAAGCCACTGGTTGATACTCCAACTATCAAAATGTCCCATGAAGAAGTATCTTAAAGGACTTCCATGTAATAAGGGTCTCAATGCAACCGAAGATGCGTCAATAAGACATCTAGTCTATATGTTATTAGCCTTTTAGTCCTGAGGGTCTGGTTGGATTCGTGTTCGATCAAACCCAATCGTACCCCAAATTTATCCAAATCTCTAGTGTGTTATACCAAAAGGATTGTCTCACTCTAAGGTTTCCATCACCATAGATGGTTCATAAAACAGATGTCTGGTGCCAATGTTATGTCCAAAATAAATTATAGGGTTGTAATTGGTCTTGTCCCTGTTCGGGTTGACCCGACCCACTGGGTCCGGCCAGGCCCACAAGGTCTGGTCGGCCCTCCAGTTTCGTCCCGGCCCGCTATGTCTGGTCCAGCCCACGGTGGTCGGCCCGACTCACGTTGGGCAGTCCGGCCTGGCGGCCCGCCCTGGCCACATGCAGGGGGGAGTCACACACACCCCCACCCCAATCACCGAAGGGCCTTCGGCCGTTCGGTCACCAGTAGCATGGGGGACCCGCACGGGTCCCGCTCCATCTAACTCGATCGGCCGAAACTGTAACACCCAAGACTTTTATGAGAAATATTTAGTTTTTATGTTACATAAATCATCAAAGGGATATTTCACTACACACAACACTATCTTGGATTGCTTTACATGCAATTGCGGCCTTCCTCGATACCTTGCGTTGTACGCAATATCGAGTTTCACTAAACAACGATATGTTATTAATATATTATTAAAACTAGCCGTTATGAATAGTAATAACCACTTTTTAAAATTTAATAAATTTTATTTTTCAAAATGGACTTCATTTTTGGATTCGGAATATCAAAATTAGCCTAGGGTGAAATTTTGGTATTTTTCTGAAAACTTTCAATTTTTGATGAATAGTGAAAACACTGGGTTACTATTTAAACACCGAATTTTTATTTAAATAATTATTTATTTTATTTAATTTTATTTTAGGTTAAAATTGATACATAATACCTATATAAGTTCAATGTAATTCATTAGAGTCATTTTATTATAATTTTAGATATATAAAAATTTTATTGAACTTTTCACCGTCTTTTACCCACCTCCTAGGAGAATTTACAAATTTACATAAAACATAATTGTACCGCTTTTGTGAAAAGAATTTAAAAAATACAAGAGACACGGTTGATGTCAGTAAGTAAAATGTGGTTCAATGAGATGAAAATAATTTTTGGTGAATAGTAATTTTTTATTTTTATTTACCACGGTTAAAAGTAAATAGGGTAATTAAGGGTAAAAATGATATTATTATTACCATAACACATGTCCTAATTCTATTGTATAAGTGTAATTCGACCAAAAACAACCTTAGGAATAAAATATGACCATTTAGGCCCACTTGGATTAGATTTGGACATTTATTATTAATTTATTTAAAGAATGGTTAACATAGTTAAAATCAATGTTTAATAACTAAATCATTTTTAATATAGGGTTATAAATAAGATAAATTCGACTATAAATATTCATTAGAAATCTAAAAATATTTCCAACATAATTGTATTTTATTTTTAATTTTTAGACATTATATAAATTAATTTATTTATGACACAATGATGATACAATAATTATCTTATTAATGAAATAATGACATAATTGATATTATAAATACACAAATAAATGTAATTAGAGACTTTATATGAATTAAACTAATTTTATAGGTTAATATGAAATATTAGTATTGATTTAATTAACTTGGTTCGAACTAATCTTTCTGTTATGATTTTCACAAAAATCAATTACCAAATAGTGTCAAAATTGACATAAAATAGTTTGTAAAACACATATTATGTTATTAATTGTTATCTTATTCCTAAAAATCTTAGGTTCGGAAAAATGACTTAGATATGGTTATATATATTAATAATAAACAACTTGGGGTTCGTTTGGCTTGTTATGGTAAGTTTATTGACCTTATAGTGTAAGAAAACAAAAAGACACGGTAAAAGTAAAATTATTTAACTTAAAGTTAAATCTAAATGATATGGTTAAAATGGAACCCTAAACTTGTCTAAAATCTATTGGATGAGAGTATTTAGACCCATAACCACCTTAAATTCGAAATAAATCAATTTTGAGCTATTAAAAATCTAATATGACTTTATAATAAAATAGTATTTTTAGTTTTTCCAAAGGTGGCTCTCTCCTTCCTTATAAAAGGGCACCTCCTCCCTCTCTTCCGCACACCACTTTGAGCCTTCAAGCTCGGAAAAACGCTGCCATATTATCTTCTACACTTCCCTAGAAACATCCTAGAGGTCTTGGTCTTCTTCAAAGACCAATTTTAGTGCCCTAAAAGGAGGGCTCAAAGAGGCGCTTCAAAGAAGAGGAAATGTCCATTACCAATTCTTTCAACTTTATTTCTTCTTACACTTATCCTTCTTTAGTTGTTTCATTATGAAGTAATAACCTCATTATCAATAATATACTGATATGTTATTATAAGTATGAAACACCCCTATTTCACCATCTATCCATCCTACGGGAAATGAAATCACCGCGCGTGCGTACGTACGGAATACCGTCTCCATGCCGTGGTGTAATCTATTTTCCACCACCACCTTACTTGGATGGGTATAATGGTGAAAATAAATAACTATATATAATTATTTTAAAGTGGTAGTGATTCTTAAATAGTATACATACACTCCAATACAATTCCACGATCATGGGAATGATATCATCACTCGTGCGTACGTACGGAATACCATCTCCACGAGTTGATGTGACTCGTTCTACATGATCTTCATTGCATAATGATTTTATAAATGAATTGAATGAATTAATATGATAAATATTACACTAATACCATTTTGTAAATGAGGTATCTATAACCTAAAAATATGGATAAGAATTTATTCAACAAAACACGCATAAGAACAAAAAGCAATAAACACCTGAATAAAAAGTAACAATGAAATATTAATAATAAGAAGCTAATAATATGACCATATATGATATCATAAAAATACTTATGATTCTGGAATAAGTAAATAACATTATTTAAATCATTATACAGGAGGTTCAGATACTTACGAAGCAAATCAGACCTAAGGTAAGGGACAATCTCGCAATCTCAATTTTTATCCGAGATTGTTTATAATTAATAATTTACTGGGGAATATTTATCACCCAAATCCATGTTTCCTCATTATGTAATATTATATATATCCTCCTATAATTTCTTAAATCCAATTTTACCCTTCGGTGAGTATTTAGTAAAAGATATGAAAGGAATCTTCTGTCGTTTTTCATACGAGGTACTTTTTGACTTTTCCGACATAAGTACGAGAAGAATGTTTTTTTATCATATACGACATGAATGGATTTTTAAAAAATTATTTCCAAGAAGCTTCCTTTACAAGTTTTCAAGTTTATTTTTAATCAACTTCTTTTAGTTTAAAATTGTATGACATGTTAAGAAAGGCAAAATGTTTTTTGAAGTAGAAAGGATATTTTCATCAAGAATGGAGTTCAAGTGTTTTATCAAAATTATTTTCCATATAAGATAATATAGGGTTTTGTTTCTATCCCTATTATTACATTTATTTGATTATGTTATGATGTAATTATTTTTATGATGTCCTTTTATCTTATATGGATTATGTTATGATGGAAAGATGTTAAAGATTCCCATTTTTCTTACATGGGTTATGCAATGATGTATGATTTTTTTGATTTTTTGGCACACATAAGAATGGTATCATTATGAGATGGGTGGGACCTATATCTCCCTCTAATGCATTGGGTAAAGATTTATATCTCATGAGATAGACATGGCTGGAATGGAAGGTTAATCTGGTTCAATGAAACTAGACTGAAACGAGGAGTGAACCTGGTTCAGAAATGGTCTTTGTCCGCTAAGATAGTCTTGGATATGAGTCTTGAATACTAAGAAATTATTCTCTATGATTATGTGTGTATGACATAAAGTTTCATGATTTAAGTTATTATTATTGGGATTAAATTTCACTATTATGATTTATCTCATGTTATGAAATTATGATCTCTTTTGAAGGTTATGATTTCCAAAAGTTTATGTTCTTATGAATATGATGTGATTGATATTTCTTTTGTTTACCCTTACTGAGCATTTGAGCTCACCCTTTTGTATGTTTTCTTTTCCCCAGGTCAGGAAGAAGGATATTAAGTAGGATATTCCATAAAGGGACTCTAGATATGACAAAATAAGATGATTTATGAACCGGTTGTTTATGTTTCCCAATTTCTAAATACACAATACCTATACGGTTCTTTCATGGTTTTGTTATATGTTGTAATAAGTGTACTTCAATTTTGATGTATTAACAATGTATGTAAAGTATGGGTCATTATAGTTGGTATCAGAGGAAAGGTATAGTCAACCTTTGGAAACTAGGATGTGAAAGCCTTAGTAAAAACTCATAGGATAAGTCTAAGCATAGAACACGATCTTAGTGTTTTAGAAATGGCCATGAACAACCTATGATAAAACCATAAGTGTGAAATTTTATTCTTGATTATGTGGTTATCCTATTATAATTAGTGTCTCTCACACTATTCTTCTTGGTTTTAGTCAATGGTTAGAACCTGAAGGAACCGTGTTAATGCGGAATGCGACGACAATGCAATGATTGTCCCTCTGAGCAACCAAACTTTATGGGAGATGGAATGCAAAATCTTGTAGCCATGATCACACAACTTTCTCAAGATATGAATCATGCAGGACGTCAAAATAGGAAAAGGAAGGAGAAAAATTCTGTTGAATCCTTCATGAGGTAGCATCAACCTTCATTCAGCGGCTCTTCTGATCCATTAGTGGATGAAAAATGGATCAGTACCACTGAAAAGATATTTTCAGTTCCTCAATGATCTGAACATGATAAATTCATCCTAGCAGTATATCGTTTAGAAGGTGATGTTGATCAACGGTGGAATCTTATTAAGAATACGAGGCAAAGGGATGAAATTGAGTCCATTGAATGGGACGAGTTCAAGAACTTATTTTCAATAAGTACTTCCCTCGTATTCTTCAAACAAAGATGGAGAAGGAGTTTCTTGACCTGAAGAAAAAGGACGATGAATTTGTTGGTACATATGAAAAAAATATTACAAGACTTGCAAGGTATGCTTCTGGTATTATTATCCAACCTGAGAGTAAGATAGATCGATTATTTTGTGGCTTAAAACCAATTATTCAAAGGGAGTTATCCATAAGGGACTTCAATAGTTACGAGGAAATCATTCGATGTGCTATCAAGGTTGAGATGGAGATGGGAGTAACCCATCAGTCATATGGGTTTGATAAGAAGAGGAAAATGGAATTCAAAGTAAAATCTAAAGACCACACTGAAAATAAGATGAGTTTTCCCTTATGCTCAAAGTGTGGAAAGAAACATGGAGGGAGTTGTCTTAAAGAGACAAGTAAATGTTTCAAATGTGGAAAGGAAGGTCATCGGGCATTTGAATGCTGCAATGATGGGAAGAAAATGTCTAGTGATGCGAACAAAGAAAATGCTACACAGAGTGCACCTCTTACACTTCAATGTTACATGTGCAAGGAAATGGGGCATTATGCCAATCAATTCCATAATCCAAGGGTTGTTGATGATGATCGACGTCAACAAACTCTTAAGGATAAAGGCAAAGGAAAGTCACATGCAATTTCTATCAGCTATGTGGAGTACGATAATGATGTGGTGAAAGGTACACTTACCATCCACTCTAAAGTAGAAAATGTTTTATTTGATTCTGGATCCACCCACTCTTTTATTTCTGAAGAATTTTCTATGGGTATCACCGTATTACCTCAACAATTAGATGTTGAGTTAGCTTTGACAACCCCTAATGGCACAACAGTCGCATAAAAAGTTTATAATTCTTCTCCGATAGATTTTTGTGGGATAGTGCTTCATGCAAATCTTGTGATCCTTCCTATAGTGGAATTTTATGTGATTCTTGGCATGGATTGGATTTCTCTATATGGAGTACATATCAATTGCCAAAGAAGTGAAGTCACATTTCATATTCCAAATCAATCTACGATCGTCTATCGATGAAAGGATGAACATAACCTTCCAGTGGAAATTTATTCCATCTTATGGGTCTTGATTCCACTAAATGATGGTTATTTATCGCAAATGGTTGGAGAGAAACTCACGATTAAGAATATTCTCATTGTACGGTAGTTTGATGATGTCTTTCTGGAGGAATTGCCTGGTCTTCCACCAAATCTTGAAGTTGAGTTTTCAATAGAACTCGTACCGGGTGCTTTGCCTATTTCAAAGACACCTTATAGAATGGCCCCAATTGAGTTGCAGGAATTGAAGAAGCAACTCCAAGAGAATCTTGATAAAGGATTCATATTCCCTAGTGCGTCACCTTGGGGAGCACCAGTTCTGTTTGTTAAGAAGAAAGATGGATCAATGAGACTCTGCATTGATTATCAAGAACTTAACAAGATCACTATAAAGAACAAATATCCTCTCCCGCACATTGATGGCTTATTTGACCAACTACGTGGAGCTCAATACTTTTCCAAGATTGATCTTCATTCAGGGTATCATCAATTAAGGGTCAAAAGGGAGGATATACCCAAGACGACTTTCTGTACAAGGTATGGACAATATGAATTTATAGTGATGCCATTTGGTCTTACTAATGCCCCTGCTATCTTCATAGATCTGATGAATAGAGTCTTTAGAGACTATCTTGATCAGTTTTTGGTAGTCTTTATAGACGATATTCTTGTCTATTTAAAGAGAAATTAAGAACATGAAGATCACTTGAGAATTATATTCAAGACCTTGAGAAAGGAGAATCTTTATGCCAAATATACCAAGTGTAAATTTTTTCTTCAAAAAGTTGCATTTTTGGGTCACATAATCTCAAAAGAGGGTATATCTGTGGATCCGGCAAAAACATAGGTTATTGAATGATGGTCGAGACCAACAACAGTAACTGAGATGCGAAGTTTTCTTGGTTTGGATGGATATTATCGATGTTTTGTGAAAGATTTTTCACGATTATCTAATCCACTGACCAGGTTGACTCGAAAAGGAGTTATGTTTGTGTGGATGGAGGAATGTGAAGAGAATTTCAAGGATTTTAAAAGAAGTTTATCCAGTGCACCTGTGCTCACACTTCCTTGTAGTGGAGAAAGGTTTGTGATCTACAGTGATGCATCCAAGAAGGGATTGGGGTGTGTTCTCATGAAAAATGATATGGTGATAGCTTATGCCTCACGACAGTTGAAAATTCATGAGCAAAATTACCCAACTCATGATTTGGAGTTAGCTGCGGTAATATTTGCATTAATGATTTGGAGACATTACCTTTATGGTGAAAGGTGTGATATTTATATTGATCATAAAAGTTTAAAGTATATTTTCACACAAAAGGAGCTGAATATACACCAAAGAAGATGGTTGGAGCTAATTAAGGATTACAACTACTAAATTCATTACCTCCCTAGGAAATAAAACAAGGTACCAGATGCATTAAGTCGACAAGACCATGCTATCTTATCCCTAATTAGGATCACAAAAGATCCAATAATTATGGACTTACAAAGGGTGGATCTTGGAATTATAATTAAAGGGGAAAATCGTATATTTCTCAAATGAATGTTCAACCATCTATACATGTGAAGATTAAAGAGGCACAGAAAGAAGATGTAGTGTTACAAAAGAAGGTGAGATGTGTTCCTGAATTCAACCTTGATTGTGATGGGATAATAAAGTTCATGAATCGGGTTTGTGTTCCTCCCATCCCAGAATTAAAGGAGCTGCTGGATGAGGCTCATAGTTCTTCATTCTCTATTCATCCTGGAAGCACAAAGATGTATTGGGACCTAAAAGCAAACTTCTGGTGGGATGTCATGAAAAGAGATGTTGCTGAATATGTATCTCGATGCTTGGTTTGTCAGCAAGTTAAAGCTAAGAGACAAAAGTCTAAGGGGATGTTGCAACCATTACCCATACCTGAATGGAAATGGGAAAACATCACTATGGACTTTTTCACTGGATTTCCTAAAACATCCAAATGCAATAATGCTATCTGGGTCATAGTTGATCATCTTACAAAGTCTGCACACTTCATTGCTATTAGAGAAGATTACTCTCTAGATCAGCTTGCCAGGATATATGTAAAGGAAGTGGTAATATTGCATGGATTACCACTTTAAATTATATCTGCTCGGGATTCGAGGTTTACCTCAAAGTTCTGGCGAAGTCTTCAGGATACTCTAGATACAGAGTTGAGTTTCAACACTGCTTATCATCCTCAGACAGACGGTCGGTCTGAGAAGAAAATTAAAACTCTAGAAGATATGTTGAGAGCTTGATCTATGGATTTCAAAGGTGGTTGGGATCAATTCCTACCTTTGGTGGAATTTTCTTATAATAATAGCTTTCACTCCAGTATTCAGATGGCTCCTTATGAATCTCTCTATGGAAAGAAATGCAGGACTCCAACTTGTTGGGATGAAGTTGGGGAAAGAAAGCTATTAGGTCCTGATCTTTTTGATGAGATGGTTGAAAAGATCCTATCTATTCAACAAAACATATGAGAAACTCAGAGTCGACAAAAAAGTTATGCCGACAACCGAATAAAAGACCTAGAGTTTGAAGTGGGTGATAAAGTGTTCTTATGAATATCTACTTGGAAGAGAGTAATGAGATTTGATAAGAAGGGAATGTTGATCCCTAGATATATCGGTCCTTTCGAAATACTGGATCGTGTTGGGAAGGTGGCTTACCGATTGTCACTTCCACCAAATCTCTCCGAAGTTCACGATGTGTTCCATGTATCTCTCCAGAGAAAGTACATACCAGATCCTTCATATGTACTCAGCTCCGAAGTTGTATCATTGGAACAAGACCTTTCTTATGAAGAACAACCGATAGAGATTCTGGATCGTAGTGAAAAATTCCTACGGAACAAGATCACTCTCTTGGTGAAAGTTTTATGGAGGAACCACCAATTAGAAGAAGCTACATGAGAGCTTGAGGATATTATGAGGGAGAGGTATCCTCATCTGTTTGTTACAAAGTGACGAATTTCGAGGGAGAAATTCATTTTAAGGGGGGTAGAATGTAACACCCGACAATTTTATGAGAATTATTTTGTTTTTATGTTATATAATTCATAAAAGGGATATTTCACTACACACAACACTAGCTTGGATTTCTTTACATGCAATTGTGGCCTTCCTTGATAGCTTGTGTTGTACACAATACCGAGTTTCACTAAACAATGATATGCTATTAAAATATTATTAAAACCAGCCATTATGAATAGTAATAACCACTTTTTAAAATTTTAGAAATTTTATTTTTCAAAATGGACTTCATTTTTGGATTCGGAATATCAAAATTAGCCTAGGGTGGAATTTTGGTATTTTTCTGAAAAATTTCAATTTTTGATGAATAGTGAAAACACTGGGTTACTATTTAAAACCCGACTTTTTATTGAAATAATTATTTATTTTATTTAATTTTATTTTAGGTAAAAATTGATACATAATGACTATATAAGTTCAATGAAATTCACTGGAGTCATTTTATAATAATTTTAGATATATAAAAATTTTACTGAACTTTTCACCGTCTTTTACCCACCTCCTAGGAGAATTTGCAAATTTACATAAAAATTAATTTTACAGCTTTTGTGAATGAAATTTCAAAAATCCGAGAGACACAGTTGATTTTAGTAAGTAAAATGTGGTTCAATGAGATGAAAATAATTTTTTTTGAATAGTAACTTTTTACTTTTATTTACCACGGTTAAAAGTAAATATGGTAATTAAGGGTAAAAATGATATTATTATTACCCTAACACATGTCCTAATTCTATTTGATAAGTGTAATTCGACCAAAAAAAACCTTATGAATAATATATGACCATTTAGGCCGACTTGGATTAGATTAGGTCATTTATTGTTAATTTATTTAAAGAAAGGTTAAAATAGTTAAAATCAAAGTTTAATAACTAAATCGTTTTTAATATATGGTTATACATAAGATAAATTAGAATATAAATATTAATTAGAAATATAAAAAGATTTCCTACATAATTATATTTTATTTGTAATTTTTAGACATTAAATTAATTAATTTATTTATGACACAATGATGATGCAGTAATTATCTTATTAATGAAATATTGACATAATTGATGTTATAAATACCCAAATAAATGTAATTTGAGAGTTTTAATGAGTTAAAATAATTTTTTAGGTTAATATGACATGTTAGTATTGATTTAATTAACTGGGAGAGGACAAATCATTCTGTTATGATTTTCACAAAAATCAATTACCAAATAGTGTCAAAATTTACATAAAATAGTTTTTTTTAAAAATATTATATTATTAATTGTTATCTTATTCCTAAAAATTTATGGTTTGTCCAAATGACTTAGATAAGGTTATATATATTAATAGTAAAAAACTTGGGGTTCGTTTGTCTTGTTATGGTAAGTTTATTAACATTATAGTGTAAGAAAACAAAAAGACACTGTAAAAGTAAAATTATTTAACTTAAAGTTAAATCTAAATGGTAATGTTAAAATAGAACCCTAAACTTGTCTAAATTATATTGGATGAGATTATTTAGACCCATCCACACCTTATCTTAGAAATAAATCAATTTGGAGATATAAAAAACTGAATATGACTTTATAATAAAATAATATTTTTAGTTTTTCCAAAGGTGTCCCTCTCCTTCCTTATAAAAGGGCACCTCCTCCCTCTCTTCCTCACACCACATTGAGCCTTCATCCTCGGACAAAACCTGAAAAATTCTCTTCTACACTTCCCTAGAAACAACCTAGAGGTTCTTGTCTTCTTCAAATACCAATTTTAGTGCCCTAAATGGAGGTCTCAAAGAGGCGCTTCGAAGAAGAGGTAATGTCCGTTACCGATTCTTTCAACTTTATTTCTTCTTTCACTTATTCTTCTTTATTTGTATCATTATGAAGTAATAACATCAGTATCACTCATATACTGATATGTTATTATAAGTATGAAACAACCCTATTTCACCATCTATCCATCCAACGAAAAATGAAATCACCGTGCATGTGTACGTACAGAATACCATCTCCACGCCATGGTGTAATCTAGTTTCCACCACCACCTTACTTGGATGGGTATAATGGTTAATATAAATAACTATATATGATTATTATAAAGTGGTATTGATTCTTAAATAGTATAAATACACTCCAATACAATTCCACAATCATGGTAATGATATCATCGCTTGTGCGTACGTACGGAATACCGTCTCCACGATGTGATGCGACTCGTTATACATGATCTTCATTGAATAATGATTATATAAATGAATTGAATGAATGAATATGATATATATTACACTAATACCATTCTGGAAATGAGTTATCTGTAACCTAAAAATAAGAATAATAAATTATTCGACAAAACACACATAAGAACAAAAAGAAATAAACACTCGAATAACAAGTAACAATGAAATATTACTAATAAGAAGCTAAGAATATGACCATATATAATATCATAAAAATATGTATGATTCTGGAATAAGTAAATAACATTATTTAAATCATTATATAGTAGGTTCAGACACTTACGAAGAAAATCAGACCAAAGGTAAGGGACAATCTCACAATCTCAATTTTTATCCAAGATTGTTTATACTTCATAATTTACTGGGGAATATTTATCATCCAAATCCATTTTTCCTCATTATGTAATATTATTTATATCATCCTATAATTGTTTAAATCCAATTTTACCCTTCGGTGAGTTTTTAGTAAAATATATGAAAGGAATCTTTTGTCGTTTTTCATACGAGGTACTTTTTGACTTTTCCGACATAAGTACGAGAAGAATGTTTTTTAATTTATACGACATGAATGAATTTTTAAAACATTATTTCCAAGAATCTTCCTTTAAAAGTTTTCAATTTTATTTTTAATAAACTTCTTTTAGTTTAAAATTTTATGACATGTTAAGAAAGGAAAAATGTTTTTTTGAAGTAGAAAGGATATTTTCCTCAAGAATGGAGTTCAAGTGTTTTATCAAAATTATTTTCCATCTAAGATAATATAGGGTTCTATTTCTATCCCTATTATTAAATTTATTTGATTATGTTATGATGGAATTATATTTATGATGTCCTTTTATCTTATATGGATTATGTTATGATGTCATGATGTTTAAGATTCCCATTTTTCTTACATGGGTTATGAAATGATGTTTGTTTTTTTTTCATTTTGTGGCACACATACGAACTGTATAATTATGAGATGGGTGGGAACTATATCTCCCTCCAATGCATTGGGTAAAGATTTATATCTCATGAGATAAACATGGCTAGAACTGCAGGTTAATCCGGTTCCGTAAAACATGACTAAAACCAGGAGTGAACTCGATTCAGAAATGGACGTTTTCTGCTAAGATAGTATTTTCTATAAGTCTTGACTACTAAGAAATGATTCTCTATGATTATGTGTGTATGCCACAAAGTTTCATGTTTTATGATATGATTATTGGGATTACATTTCACTACTATGATTTATCCCATGTTATGAAATTATAATCTCTTTTGCAGGTTTAGATTTCCAAAATGTTATGTTCTTATGAATATGATGTGATTGATATTTCTTTTGATTACCATTACTGAGCATTTGAGCTCACCCTTTTGTATGTTTTCTTTTCCCCAGGTCACAAAGAGGGATATTAAGTAGGATATGCCAAAAAGGGACTCTAGATATGATGAAATAAATGGGAGACAATGTAGATGATTTATGAACCAGTTGTTTATGTTTCCCAGTTTCTAAAGACACTATACCTATATGGTCCTTTCATGGTTTGTTATATGTTGTAATAAGTGTACTTCAATTTTGATGTATTAACAATGTATGTAAAGTATGGGTCGTTATAGAAACGGCCGGACCCTTGCCTCCCAGCGGTCTGTCATGCACCGCCCCTCTACGGCCGGCTGAATGCTGGCCACCTTCCCTTCACTACCACGAAACATGCCACAACCCTTGCTCAATGGGCTGTGTGGATGCATGCCGCTGCACCGTCCTGCGACCGGCCTCTCCTGGCCACCACCCCTTACTCCACTATGGCAGAAAGGCCGCAACCCTTCTCTAGCGGTGTGGTTGTTCCGCCGCCATCTTCACAGTCGACCATGGTGCCAGCCGCCGTTCCCAATCCCCACTGGTGCCAATAGTGGGCTCCAATTGTTGTCTTCCTCCGTCACAAAGATTTCATCAAAAACCACATGGGAATGCAGAGAGGTCGGGCCATGTTTGTTTGGCCCGCACCCTCTGCTTTAGATCAGAAGCAAGAGGTTCACAACTTTTGAATCCAAAAGAACATCAAGAATGGGTAAGGGAGGTATTTAAAACATCAAACCCTACCTCAAAGGTTTTTGTTAGGTTGCGAGATGAAATTGGTGAAGTAAAAGAAGGTGCCAACATTTTTCGCTTCCACAATCATGCTTCCGAAGTCAGCTCGTGCGCCGTCCTCTTTCTTGATTCTAAAGAATGTTTTTCGATGGATTTCTTCATTTTTGAGTAAAAAGTTCTTCATTGGAGAGGAAGGATTTCTCCATACCTTTCTCCCAATTCTCCACACTTCACCAACTAATTCTCAAAATAAAGTAGGTGCCAATATAAATTAAATGAAGTAGATTATTTTATGTTGGAATAATTAAATACTGACTCAATTAATTACTTTAAGTTGGATCCAATAAATAAATGGGTAGTTGAAATGGGTTTCTCTCATTAAAGAGGGTTCGAGTGGTCCCCACCATTAATTTCAAAATGGGGTTTTAGTTCAGGTAGTCCCCACCTCTTTAACTCTATGTGGGAGGTTTTATTAGGAAATAAAAAATAAAATTTTATTTTTTATTTCCACGAATAACAGAAAATATATCTTTCACCCTCGACCTACTGTGGTCTAGGCGAAGGTCTCCTTAATAGAATACTGACGCTACATGTTCAACGGTGACCTCAGATTTCAATTCTGAGAACTGGTTTAAATGTTACAAAAATCTGCTCATATGTTTACTGAACGTACTCAAAAAAAGTTCATAAATTCATTATAGGAACACCGATCCTTAGAATCACACGCTCCTAATTCTCACAGACTTGTAAAATTCCTATATAATAAAAAAAATTACATAGAATTTACGGGTTTTTATATTCTTCCCACCTCAGTGCTTTACGTCCCAATAAGACACAACTCAAACTAAGGGAACAAGTAGGGGAACTGGGCATGCATTTGATCCTCCCAGTCCCAGGTTCTCTCTTGTAGGTTCATGTACTGCCAGTGAATGTGCACCAGTGGTATCAACCACCCACGAAAAACCCGCTCGTATCGATCCTCAATCTCCACTGGAACCTCTGCAAACATCTCCCGATCATCAATGTCCAGCTCGCTGTGGTCGATGATGTGGGTAGGATCATGCACGTATATCCTCATCTGGGATACGTGGAAAACATCGTGGACTCGGTGCAACTGAGGGGGAAGTGCTAGGTGGTAAGCCACCTCGCCAACTCTACTGAGGACCTGAAAGGGTCCAATAAACATCAGAGATAACTTGATACCCTAGCCAAATCTCTGAAAAACCTTGTCGAGGTGAGACCCATAGAAAGATGTGGTCACCATCCTCAAACTCCATAGGTCTCCATCTCCTATTAACATAAGACTTATGCCTAATTTGTGTAGTCTTCATCCGATCCTGGATGATCTTCACTTTCCCCGTGGTAGCCAATACCATCTCTGGTCCCACGAGTTCTAACTCCCCTGGGTCAGTCCAGCACAAAGGTGATCTGAAAGGTCAGCCGTACAAATCCTCGAAAGGTTCCCTCCTAATGGTGGAGTGATAGTTGTTGTTGTATTAAAACTCCACCAAAGGCAAGTGATCATCCCTTCTGTGACCGAAGTTGAGGATGCAAGCACGTAGCATGTCCTCAAGGGTCTGAATGGTCCGCTGAGTTTAGACATCTGTTTGAGGATGGAAGGCGGTGCTCAAATGAAGCTTCATCCTGAATGCCTCTTGAAACCCCTTCCATATCCAGGATGTGAAACACATATCACGATCAGAGACAATCGTCGAGGGTACTCCATGTAGCTGCACAATCCCTAGCATATAGAGGTATTCCATGCTCTCTACTGAAACCTACTCTCTGATCGAGAGAAAGTGGACCGACTTGGTGAGTCGGTCGATGATCACCCAGATATAATCATGAACCCTAGATGTACATGGAATTAATATCACAAATTACAAGGATATCCCATCCCACTTCCAATCGGGGATCTCTAAAGGCTGAACTAAGCCTGCTGGTACCTGATACTCTGCCTTCACTTGCTGACAAGTGAGGCACCAAGAGACAAAATCTGCTACTGCTTTCTTCATTCTTGGCCACCGGTGATGTGATCAGAGGTCCTAGTACATCTTCTCTACTACTGGATGTACCAATATAGGGGATCTGTGAAGCTCCCTCAACAATTATTCTTGAAGTGACACTAGTACAATGGTACGTCCTCTGAAAAGGATGACATGCTCCCCACCTTTAGAAAATCCATCAGGTTCCTGTCCTGTGGATATCTAAGCACGTTGATCCTTGCAATCAACGTACCCATGCTATGGCTCGCTGACTCACTGAAGGAGTGGGGGTGTGACTATAAAAGACTAAATATAAACTAATCCATCTCGATCCACAAAGGATGTCTACAAAGCGGCCAGCTGCTCCGTCGCATCACCTAGAAGCTATATACCAGATCTCCTACTGAGTGCATCTGCTACAACATTCCCCTGCCTAGGAGTATAGAATATTTAGAAGTCAAATTCCGGGAGGAACTCATGCCAATATTGTTTTCTTAAGTTCTATTCCTTTTGAGAGAAGATATACATGAGACTATTGTGATCCTAGTAAACTCTAAAACGTTCACCAATCAAGTAATGTTGCCACATCTTCAAGGCAAAGACCAGTAATTATAACTTCAGGTCATGGGTAGCATAGTTATACTCATGTTGTCTTAGCTATCGATAACCATATGCGATCACTACTAACTCCTGCATCAGGACACACCCGAGTCTGGTCCCTGATGCGTTACAGTAAACTACATACCCAACACCCTCATCTGAAAGCCTCAAAATGAGGTCACTAGTCAGCCCGTGGCTCATCACTGAAAAACTCTGTTGGCATCTCTCCGACCACATGAAGTGTGGACCCTTCTTCATCAACACTGATAAAGGTGTTGCAACTCTAGAGAAATCTAGCACAAACCTTTAGAAGTATCCAGCAAAACCAAGGAAACATCGTACCTCCATTACACTCCTGAGTGGATCCTAAACAAGTACCGCCTCAATCTTCACTGGATCAACTGCAACTACAGCCTCTGATATGACATGTCCCAGAAATCAAACCTCTCATATCTAGAACTAGAACTTTGATAGATTACCGTAGAGTTGGTGATCTCAGAGTGTCTCTAGAAATATCTTCAAAAGATAGGCATGCTCCTCCTCAGTAGCCAAGTAGATCAGAATGTCATTGATAATGACTACTACAAAGAGATCAAGGTATGGTTGAAAGATCCTGTTCATGAGTCCCATAAACACTACTGGAGAGTTATTTATGTTGAATGGAAAAACCAATAACTCTTATTAGCCATACTGACATCTGAAATCCATATTCTACACATCCTCATCTCACACTCTGAGCTGGTGATTGTCTGACCTGAGGTCTATCTTTGAGAACCACCATGGTCCCTTCAGCTGATCAAAGAGGTCGTCAATCCTCAGAAGTGGGTACCTGATCTTCACAGTCACCGGGTTTAGGCACCGATATTCAACACAATGTCTCAAGCTCCCATCCGCCTTCATGGCGAACAAAATCAGAGCTGCCCAAGGAGAAACCCTAGGCTGAATGAATCCCTTCCCCTATATGTCCTCCAGCTATACCCGCAACTCAGAAAGCTCCGCGGGAGCCATCCGATATGCTGGGGTAGATATTGGGGCCGTCCTGGGGTACAATTCAAGGTAAAAGTCCACCTCTCTATGAGGAGGTAGACCCAGGACATCATGAGGGAAAACATCAGCATACAGGTCCACCAATATATGATAACACAGACTCTACATATCAACAGCTCTAGGGGTAAGGCTAGCCAACTGATTAGTGATCGACTGCACACTTCTCCGGCTATGTCCATCCTATGCTTCAAAGGCTCCCATCTCACTAGTGAAGGTAAAACAGGTCCCATCCATGTGGACACACTACACTTTGCGCCTAATATAGTCAACCTGAGCATGTACTATATATTACCATTCTATACCCAAGATGACATCGTAAGGTCTCCACATCGCAACTAGGAGATCCCAGCCAAAGCTCTCGCCTCCTAGTGTAAGCTCACACTATTGGTATCAGTGCATAATCCTCGAATCCACTCCAATAAGATTCTCTAGCCATAAGGATCAATCCAAAGACTCTATTGGAATCTTCAAGCTCTAAACGAGGGTAGTGGTAATAAAATAATGACTGGAACCTATGTCCATAAGAACTACAACTAAGGTGGAGTACACACAGATCCTACCTTGTATCATCTCCCAAGTTCCATGGTCATAGGCCTCAGCTTCCTGGAGCTGAGATCACCCATATCCACCTGATCCCTGTGGTCAGGGTGGACTACCTAGTGGTGGTGGTGGTAACATCTCGAATTGTCTCCCACCACTAGTTTCACTACCAGATCCTCTTACATGTTCACCTACTCCCTACTAACCTCCTCTGTCGAACCACTGTCTCTCCCAATGCGGTCCCTTGACTGTCTGATGATTATCAATACAGTGGGTTAGACAGTCACAAGCCATGTGACCCTTCCCTCTGCATGTGAAACACTGTCTGTTCCGCGCATGACTAGCTCTGTCTCTGGTACCCCACACAACTAATCTTGTGTCATGCGATCATCCACCTATAGCTCTGGTCCTCTTGGACCTCTATGACATCTGTCTACTTCCAGCTATAGAAGACTCCCCTACGTGACGTTTGGTGGTAGGTCTCATTGCTGGTGACTACTCAACAAGGAAACTCTCCACTAAGAGGGCCCACTATAACACCCCCGCATGCGTTGGGATGCTCAGAGAAATCATCGACGCCCTGATCTTCCACCTGAGTCCCTGATCAAAGGTCCAGGCCCTGAAGAATGGGTCCTGCACCATATCAATTGAGTAACCTGAGAGGATAGTGAACCTTACTGAGTACTGAGCCACAGTCGTGCTGCCATATTATAGATGAATAAACTCCCATATGTGCACTACATGAAGAGTCACTGTGACAAGCTCTGACCGAAACAGGCTCTCAAAGTCTACCATGAGAAGTGTCACTTTTTCGTGAACCAAGAGAACCTGGCTCCACCATCTACCTGCTACTGACTGTAGAAGACTAGCAGAAAGGATCACCATGAGATCAGCTGGTGTCTCTACCAGTTGGAAGCCTCTCACCACGGCCTTCAGCCAATCCCCAGTTGCCTGTGGGTCCGTCTCTTCCCTGAACCTGGGTGGCCTCTGGAACTGGAACTCATGAAATGCACTGAAGCAGCATACACCCTCTACTATTGGGGCTGGTGGCATCGGTGGCCCAATGGGTAGTGGTACCACTGGTGTCTCCGCTGGTGCCACTACTGGAAGAGGGACCTACACCGAGGCCTCGTCGCTCGGTGGGCTATCAGTGCGTACTATACTCGGAACACTAGATGACTGTCTGGGTGGAGGTATCCTAAAAAAAACAGGTGTGCCATGGTCAATAAGTTATAACTAGTGAGATGAAACAAAGAGTTCACATAGAAGACTTTATAAAACACACCCTCAATCAGTGTTTTCATGAACTGAGTCAGAAATCAGAAGTCAGGGTCCTGGTGTATTGATACGTCGGGTGCCACACCAACACTGGATTCCTGAAATTGATAACCACACTCACAATACTTAACACTGTTGCCGTTAAAAAGATCAGAGTCCTATGTTCTACTATAGAAAAGACTCTTTTGATACCAATTTTTCACAAACTGTCCCCCGGGGCCCGTGCCGTGACTACCCCAAGCCCGCCTTCCATAGGCCAAGGGCTGGCGAATAACCACACTCACAATACTTAACACTTTTGCCATTAAAAATATCAGAGTCTTATGTTCTACTATAGAACAGACTCTTTTGATACCAATTTTTCACAACCTGTCCCCCGGGGCCCGTGCCGTGACTACCCCAAGCCCGCCTTCCATAGGCCAAGGGCTGGCGAATTGCACCGAAAGACGTATTCCCTAAAACTGGGAAGGCATTTACTTCATAACCTATAAACAAACACAACCATTCACACAACAAGATATGAAAACGAATAAAATGAATAGTAAATAGAGTGATTACAATAAGTAAAAGGGGCCAGAATACAAGCCCAACTAGAAAGTACAAGAAAAATGAAAGGTTCAAGTAAACTGAAACAACTCCTATGAACACCCTCCAAGGATCTTACCTGAAGGGTAGGTATAGATATCGAACAAACATATATATGGGAAACCTTTTCTAATGTCCACATTCGAGCTACATTCAGTCCTAGTACTCTCATCCTCAGTCAGCGTTGTCCTTCATCAATACCAAACACAACAAGGTGCAGGCATAGCCCGTGTAAGGGTGAGTATAACGATACTCAGTAGGGACCCTGAGACCCTCAAGGTCTCAAAAAATCCACAATGGATAAACCACACAACATGAAATCACTTTACAACCCTACTTAGGTATATTTCCATACATATGCCTACGTTATCATGTATACCCGTCTCAATCATGAGGAAACATGGGGTCCAAATCAAAAGCCCAAAGCTCAACTATTCCACAAAGGAAGGAATTCCACGAAGGTAAGTACCTCATAGGTACGCCACACAGAACAATCCCACAAAGGTATCACCATGAAGGTAAGGACTCATCTCACACTAGGTATAACTTATGTACAAAAGTATAGATAATTATATGTAACTACTGAATTGTCTTACTCTTTTAAGAGGCATACCCATGTAGGATCCAAGGACATCATCAGACCCACACATGATCATAGTACGACTGACCCACACATGATCCTAGTACATTGTCATACCCACATAGGATCCTTTTACATCGTCGGAACCATACAGGATCCTAGTATAGCATCAGACCCACACATGATCCTAGTACATCGTCAGACCCACAAAGGATCCTAATACATCATCAGACCCACACATGATTCTAGTACATCGTCAGAACCACACAGGATCCTAGTCCATTGTCAGACCCACACATGATCCTAGTATATCCTCAAACCCACCTAGGATCCTAGTACATCGTCAGACCCCCACAAGATCCTAGTACATAGTTAGACCCACACATGATCCTAGTACATCTCAGACCCACACTTGATCCTAGTACTTAGTCAGACCCACAGAATATCCTAGTAAATCGTCAGACCCAGAGAAGATCCTAGTACAACATGAGACCCACACAAGATCCTAGTACATCATCAGACCCAGAAAGGATCATAGTACATTGTCAGACCCACACAGTATCCCAGTACAAAATTAAACCCACACAGAATCCAAGAGTAGTCCCACATGTATTTATAGAGCGGATCCATGTGGGATCCTAATGTACAGACCCACGAAGGATCCCTTTCCCATCTTACAGCCATCGAAAGGGTTCCTACACTAAGCTAGATCATCTATGGGAGGGTCCTCTCTTCAAGACACTGTTCGATACTCCAATTGTTCTGAATTACCAAAAAGAAGAATCTCCAAGGACCACCATGTAATAGGGGTCTCAATGAAACTGACAGTGCATCAATCGGACAACCAAACTGCAAGTTATTAGCCTTTTAGTCTCGAGTGCCCAGTTGGATTTGTATTTGATCCAACCCGACCATACCCCAACTTTATCCTAATCTCTAGTGGGGAATACCAAAAGGACCGTCTTGCTCCAAGGTTTCTGGCGCTACATACGGTTCATCAAATAGATGCTTGATACCAATGCTTTGGATACAAGAATGTATAAGGTCAAAATTAGTCAGGGTCCAGTCTGACCCGGCCTGGGCCAAACCATCCTAGGTCGGGTCCACCCGACCCGCTGGGTCTAGCCCGCCCCATGGGCTTTGCCCTGGCCAGCCGGGTTCGGCCCGGCCTGCTGGGTACGGCCTGGCCCGCGCTGGGCGGCTCGGCCAGGCGGCCTCGCCAAGCCTCATGTTGGGGGGGGGGGGTGTTGTGCGACCCTGCCCCAATCACGGAATGGCCTTCGGCCATTCAGTCACCAGTAGCATGTAGGAACCATACGGGTCCCGCTCGATCCAACTCGGCTAGATGAAATGACCGACCCCTTGCCTCCCTACGGCGCATCGTGCACAACCCCTCCCCAGCCGGCCAAACTTCGGCCGCCTTCCCTTCACCGAAGTTTCACATGCCGTGGTCCTTGCTCGTCGAGTATCATGGACGCGCGTTGCAGCCCCGTTGTGAGGAAAGCCTCCACTGGCCGCCACCCTTACTCAGCCACAACCCTTCTCCAGTGACTTAGTTGTGCCGCCACCATCTTCATGGTCAACCGTGGTGCCAACCGACGTTCCCGAGCTACACTAGTGCCAATAGCTGGCTCTAGTTGCCGTCTTCCTCCATCACAAATATTTTATCAAAAACCACAAAAGATTGTGGAGCGGTCAGACCATGTTCATTTGCCCTACACCATCCGTGTTAGAGCGGTAGAAAGTGATTCATAACTTTTGAATCATGAAGAATATCAAGAACAAGTATGGGAGGTATTTAAAACATCAAAACCTACCTCGAAGGTTTGTTGTTGTGTTGCGAGATGAAAACAGTGAAGACGAAGAAGGCGACAATGTTCGTCGCTTCCACAATCATGCTTCCAAATTCGTATTGTGCATCATCCTATTTCTTGATTCTGAAGAACATTCTTCGATGGCGTTCTTCATTTGGAGGAAATGTTCTTTTTTGGAGTGGTAGGATTTCTCCGAAACTTTCTCCCAATTCGCCACACTTTACCAACCAATACCCAAAAGAAAAGAGGTTCCAATATAGTTAAATTATGTAGATTAATTTATGTTGGCATGATTAAATGCTGACTCATTTAATTAATTTATGTTGGGTTCGACAAATAAATTGGCAGTAAAAGGGGTTTCTTCCATTAAAGAGGGTTTGGGTGGTCCCCACAATTAATTTGAAAATGGGGGTTTTAGTTCGGGTGGTCTCACATCTTTAACATTCATGTGGGAGGTTTTATTAGAAAAAAATAACAGTTTATTTTATTTTATTTTTCATTTCCATGAAAAACACAAAATCTATATTTCACCCTTGAGCAATTGTGGTCGAGGTGAAGGTATCCTTAAGTGAGTATTGTCGGTGTTAGTTAAACAGTGACCTCATATTTCAATCTCGAGCATCAGTTTAAAAGTTAAAAAAACACACTTGTACATTTACTGAACGTACCTGAAAAAAAGTTCAGAAAATCATTCAAGGCACAAGGAACCTTGGAATCACGTGCCGCTAATTTTCTCGAACTCATAAATTTCCATGTAATTAAAAAAAATTAAATGGAATTTTTGGTTCTTTACAATGAGAGGGAAGGATATGGACTACCTAGATGATTAAGATAAAGAATGAAATGAAATATGAGTAGGTTGATGAGAGGAGAGGAATACGTTGAGAGCAGAGGTCATGCGATGAATGGGAACCCCCTTAGGGTCCATCATGCAGGTCTGGTGAGAGGGGTGAGGTTGATTATTATTATTATTTTATTTTTAGTTTAAATAAAATAATTTGTTTTTTTAAAATAGGGTAAACTACATGGGTTGAACTGTATGGTTTTCCAAACTGTTTACAAATCGTGCAGTGTACAGTGTGAGGATACTGCCTCTAAAGAACACTGTGCGAGATATACACATGATTGGGAAAACCATGAACAACCTATGAAAAATTCCTTTGCCTACCCGGCACAAGGCCACCTGGTTTCTAGCAGCGGTCTGTACGGTTTTAGAAAAACCATTTTCCCTCTACAGTTTTTCAAAACATGGTGTTTTTCTGTATGGTTCTCCCAAAACACCTTGATCCACCAGAGAAACTTAATAGGTCTTCACTGAATTCTAGAAACATCACTTTGAAAGGTTACAACTATATGAAATTTGTTTTGAATATCAGTTTTAAATTAATCATATTGTGGAAATGAAAATTTCAAACTCATTCTCTTTTTCATCGAGTTCAATACACAAATTATTAGAAGATAAAAATCTAATCAATATCAAAAGAAAAATGTTATTTTTAATAGTTAATGTGACAAACAAATCCTAACCTGGTTGATCCAAGAATAAATTTTAGATATTATTTTATATAAAAAATGTAGAGAGGGTTATATCAATAAAATCATTGACCCCTAGAAAAAATAACGCTCTGTCTAAAGATGTACAATAAAAACCAATGTTTGGAATGAATTTTTATTAAGGTGGAAGATCTAAGGTCAGTGATTTCTTCTAGTTATATGAATGGTAAGGTAACAAATCCTAAAATTTCTAGTATGCCATATAATATTTATAAAACATTCATGAATTTAGAGGGCGTCATAGTGAAAAAATAAGAATAAATTATCAACCAAATAATGTTGTGTATAGAAATCCATTCAAGATTGAAATTTTGGAAATAAATAAATGTATAGAATAAATTTTTTTACATATTTAATTATAAGAATAAAACATCTAATAAATCCATTAAACGTCTACTTAGAGAAATTCCCTTTGCTATGGAAGATAAAATTCATTCCTATAAAAAAATTGGTTAGTCATGTGAAGATTCTAAGAAGACAATGAATGGAAGGAAATAATGACCAGTTTTTCTAAATAAATTAAAATTAGCTAAAAAATTGGAGGATTCTAAACTGATTCTAAAAAATAGAAATAAATAGGTTTCAGATGATTAGGTGAATTTTTTGAGAAGTTATCCACAAATGGTTACTTGATAATATTGATATGTATATATTTATTCAACCCAAATACTTTTTCCAAGGGAATAAAAAAGAAAATAAAATATATGGGACTAAAAATAGAAATAATATTGTAATGAAATCTTCCCTTAATGATATTGGGAGATAATAATAGTCTAAGATGAGAAAAATCTATCAACCTAAATGCTACTCATAAATAATAAAATGGTCCCTCCTTATTCTTTTATATATATGATTCTGTACTAACATGAATGGAATTGAATGAGATGGATGTATTCCTTGAGTGGGAGCATTGATGAGATGAGGCTGTTAAATATTCACTACATAGTGAAAGTAGGAATTTTGAACGGATTTATAAAATTTGATGATGACGTATGAAAATCTTTCCCAAATACATACACTTAATGAAATGATAATTATTTGTAGGGGGAGTTGATATTGACATATGAAGGGTGAGATATATATTTTTTCACTAAAACATTCAAATGTGTTTGTTGAATTTTGGGAAGGGTTTCTCAATTCATTATTTAATCCAATTACATAAAACCCTTAAATGGATAATTTAAGATATCTAAGCATTATTTTAAATTCATGGAAATTTTTGGATTTCATAGATAACCTTTTTTACATCTCTTTTGTTTTATACACCATTTTAGACAACATATACATGGAGTTGAATAACTATAAGATCAGTTCTAAATAAAACCATGTGATATCATCCCTCTATAATAAGTGTTCAAGAAACAATTATACAAGGTTATAGAACATGTTTTAGGTAAAAAATGAGATGATAATACCCCCACTAATCCTTTTCATATAATTTTATAGAAGGGGGAAAATATGTCAAACCATAAATTGACTTTTATGATGTGATGAGATATTGAAAAAAAATAAAGGGTGGAATTTTTTAAACCATTTAGTGATTAATTGTTTTCCAATGAATCAATATATATTTGGTGGGTTGATATGATATGATTATTCTTGGAGAATTGTTGTGGATTCCCAATATGGAATTAGATTCCATGCTTGATAAAATATACTTTTAAATTTTGAAAATTGTTGAAAATTTATATAATGTAAAATTCGTGTATCAATTATTCTATGGGTAAGACATTCTTTACAAAATATTGAATAATATTATAGAATAATAAGAATTAAAAGAACACCATGAAATTTTTTATTATACATTATGTATTGACTGAGTTCTAAGTGGATTTTTGTTTTATGGGATATTAAATACAATACCTAGAATTATTCTATTTACAATTTTTGGGATGGACTAATATAAGAAATAAGACCAACCATAGAAGGCATAGGGCTAGCTAAAAAAACATATTGTTGGAGAATTCTCAACTACAAGGGAGAACTATCCCACGAATCTTGTATTTTTGAATGGATGAGCACCTGTATAGGAAAGAGGGTGTTTACAAAGAGGAAAATGGGAGAAAAGATGTGATTCCACAATGTAGGGTTGGACAATAGTGGAGGTTTTCAACATAGATCAATACCAATGGGTGTTAGTAGATAACTCTATAACTATAATCAAGACACCGAAGTAATAATTTTTATATAGAAACACCTTGTCGAGTTCAAGACCAATGTGGGACACAGATTTGCAAGAGTAATTTTACTCTATTAAAAACATACTCATATAACCATAACTATCAGATCCAATTAATGAAATCCATCTTATCGTCCTGAAGGATCATCTTCAACCTCCCAATAATTTAAGGTTTTCAAAATGCCTTATGTTTTTTATTACCCAAATATATTGTCCTCAATTGAGTTTAGATCTTGGTTATGATATGATCTCATCATAAAAATGATTTGAATCTTTATGTATGGTTTGGATGATGTGCATGAAATAATAAGTTCAAAGAATATTATCATATCATGTGTGAAACAAAGCGACATAAGGATCTCTCACATATTTATATGAATTCATGGAGTCAAAGTAGAATCATTTTATTATTTCTACATACAAATTGAAACCTCACCACAAATAGAAAATATTATTTTGTGTTGGAATAGATTCTATGATTTTTTGAGTCATATAAATATGAGATATTTGAATTAAAAAACATTTGGTTATATTGTTATTAATCCTTGGTGTGAAATGATACTCAGAGTAACAGTGGTGGATACATCACCTGTAAATATTGAGGTATTGAAACCTATAGACTTTGTATATGTTTTTTATAGGATGTCATTTTCTAGAGAGAAATAGCGTGTTTCAAATACCTTATTTCCCAATGTGTAGATTATATAATGTTTTCAATATTTAATGAAGAATCATTTAATGTCACAAACTAGAGTTTATAACATAACAATTATTTTCATAAAGAATATGTTATTAGAAGCCATAATGATTTGGTAAAATCTTCTTTACAAATATAAACAAGAAAAGCATGATTTCTTATTGTACATAGAGTCTAACAAATACCTTTGTTGTGGGATATGAAGAAATTATGTGATATACTTTTACATATAAGAACTGTAACATGTAGCACCTATTCATGTGTGTGAAGAGGAAGACAGAACATTAGCAGTGAGTGTAGTGTGTGAACACTATAGGTGAGTAAAATTACATGTATGATCCCATGCAAATATAACCATATGTAAAAGTTTGATGAGCAGAGAATAACACATTCATATACAAACATATATAAGGAATTAATGGAAATCCATGAATACTAATTGAGAAACATTGAGATAAAAAATAAAATAATAAACGGGGAAATAAAATATGGTATGGTTTCACCACTAAACATACAATATTAATTTTCATGAATTAATCTTCTTAAGATTGAATTTAGAATTCATGAATAGGATATATTGAATTGTTCATGATTATTAATACATAAAATTAGATTGATTAAGTTGTGTACATCACATGAACAAATTTTTTTGAGGATGAGACTTCATCAGACGAAATAAATAATTACCTAAGAATTATTTCACTGAGAAAACTGATCATAAACATGTGATTATAAAAATATAATAAAGGTTACTAACTATGATTATTTATATGAAAATATAATTTATTTCTAACCAAAGAGGAGAAGATCTTTTATGATTATTGAGTAAAGTCACTCTAGAGAATGAAGTGGACTTTTTTCAATAGGACAAAAGAAGATGAAGGAGATTGTGACTGGGGGGAGGGGGGGTCTAACTAGTTTCTGAAGAGGATTGAGGATAAGGTTTCCAATTAGCTGAGATGAGACAATAGAAGGGGGTATATCCAATTGTGGAAGAAGAGTTGTATTTTTGGTTATAAAAAATATCAACATGAGGATTGAGTACTGGGGTGTTATGCTCTATCAAAAATATCATAATGGTTAACAAGATTATAATAATGAATTCATATTGGGGGGGGGGGGGTCTAACCAACATGGAAAGGGGTAGTTCTTAATACCAATCCTTGAAAATACTGTATTCTATGCTCTAAATTATTATTTCTACATTTTATGTGAGGATATGAGATATTATTTAGTGGATTAAGAACCTTAACAAGTAAAATAAATTGAATTAAAAATAAGTAATTTTGAAAATGTAAACCATTAATTCACCACCAATAATTTAGTAAATCTAGCATGGGGATCTACTATGAGTGTTCCTATGACTGTACACCTAGCTGGAAATTTTTGGGAGATATTCAATGGTTTATCAAATATACTTCATAATCCATTATAAAGGATTTATTATGATAAAAAATTTGTTTATGGAATATAAGAAATCCTCTTATAATGAAAACTAGATCAAAACAAGAATGATTTTAGTTTAATTGAAATATAATATAATAAATCAAATGTGTAATACATTTTGAGGATGAATTTTTCATATCTTATGATAATTATATAATGGTCTTAATTTTCCACCACTCGAGATTAAACTATTTTAATTTTAGTAATGGATTTATCCTAATGGAAAAAAGTTAACATTGGATTCCATGGATAATATAGAGATTATCCCATTAATCAATCTAATAGGATAAGAGATAGATGGAGAAACCTTGTGATTATACCTATCTAACTGTTTATAATTCTGATCAATGATGCGAACATAGTTGAAATACCAGACACCCCAAAAAAGAGAAGGCAGGAATATCATGGAATATTGGGTGGTATATATGACGATGAAAATAATATTATGTTTCTTTCGTGCAAAAAGTGTGGGAAGATACACCCAGGGGAACACATCAAAAGATGTGGATAATGATTTATCTATAGTAAATGAGGGCATCAAACAAAAAACTATCGAAGAAATAGAATTAATTGATTCAAAAAAATTGTGGGAAATAATGTTCATCCTAAGGTAACATGGATTTTTGATTGCCTAATATGTGGAAAACATTGGAATTATCCATGTCAACATCATAATTGAATGGATAATAAGGATGATTGACACCTGCCACTTACATGATAAATAAATTCCTATGAAACCAAAACTATGTAAGCGAGTTTTGAAAATTATATGGAGTGAGGAAACCTAATCATCCACTTAATAACTAATCCTGTTGTATTTTATCGTTATTCTACCCACACTATTGTACCATGAGTGTTTTATATGAATATAAAACCACCATCTGAAGGATTATATATTATTTTATTAATAAAAACATTTATTTTTATGATTATTTTTCCCCATGTATATATATATTCTTTGATTAATATTTTTGTGATCCCTATATAATCATATTATCCATAATTTAGTAAACTTTTATGTGTTATTGGAAATGGATTGGATCTCTCTATATAGGGACCATTATAATTTCCAATATCGGAAAAAACTTTTAAAAAATCCCAAAACTACCCATAATCACTTAATGTTATAAGGAAAATTAAAAAATCCATACAAGAAATAACTACCTATATATAGATATAAAAACTAAGTCATGATGGGTACTTAGCATAAACTAGAAGATAATAACCCAGTACTAGTGATATGCCCATTAGTAGGGAAATGATGAGTCCAATGGGTTTAACAAATATAGTATGGATGAAAAATCATAGGAAATAAAATATTTATTAATGACTATATTTTAGATAACATTAGCTGGATCATTAGTTAATAATAATTAAAATAATTAGGATTAAATTTATTTTAGGGGGAGAATGTGACAACCCAAGATTTTACTATAAATGTTTACCTTTAAATAAATATTGTACTGATAGATTGTTTCCCACGCAACACCAAACTGAAATAAGATAAAAAATATTTGATAAATAATTTTAAGAATATTTAAGAATATTAAATCCAATATTACCTATTTTTTAATATATTTTAAATGAAAATAAAAAAGGATAGGAATACATAAAGATTTAAAAGGGAAATTCTCAATAAAGTATTTTTACTTCTATATTTTATAATCATTTAAAAGATAAATTAATTTGTTTTGGAATTTTGATTTTGTAAAATTAAATTAATATTTTAATTAATCATGTTAAATTTTACTTAGTAGGTTTTTTTGTGATTTTTATAAGATAAGTAATTTTTAGATGAATAGTGAAAATATAATTTTTCCAAAATAATAAATTTTATTACATAATCTGTATATAAGAAATACCTTGACTAATTTAACTAATAATATATATATTTATGGTATAAATTTTTTCATTTATTTTTTTTTTAAATTTATTAAACCTATGTTTAACCTTATAAAACAAAAGTTTTATAATAATTCTAGTAATTTTTAAATATTTTCATTTAATTTAGTGAACTAATTTAAATATTCACTTTTGTTTTATTTTAAAAGGTAAGAAACCATTTTATATTTAATAATAAATCGATATATTCGATGAAATTTTTTAATGATGGTAACTATGGCTTACACGTTAGTTTTAATCACAGAAACACATTTATTGGTTTTTTATGTTATATATTTGCTTATTTTAAAATTATTATTTCAAAACATTAGAAATTTTATTTCACAAAAATATTTTAAAATTTTAATTTATAATTCTATAATCAGGTTAATAGATAAATTTTAATTTTTTTTAAATTAAAAATAATTACTCTCATTATAAAATTAATTACCTGAGTAAATGTAAAAATGGAAAAAATTAATCTACTAAAATTCCCAAAATGTTCTAAAAACATTTAAAAATTTATGGTTGATGTGTGGATCAACAAAAAATTGCTTTGATTTGTTTTTTATCCATTTTCATTCATTTTAACATTAATTATAACTTTATTGAAAATGTAAAGTGTGCTTCTAAAACTTCTCTCCTCTTCACTTATAAAATGTGACCCTTCCACCATTTCATGTTTCACCTTTTTCTTAAAATTTATTTATGAAAATAATCCATTTTTTCCTATTATAAATATATCCTACTCTATTAGTTCTCTGGTTACCAAAAATTAACTTAATGCATATATTTCTAAGGTATTTCTAAGAGAAAACTTAATCTATTGATGCAAAAATCACTTCCTTCTTATTATAAAACTTAGAAAAATTTTATAACCACATTAATAAAATTATATTAGTATAATTAATATATCTATATTTTATCATTTTAAATAAACAACCCATATTTATTCATTTCCATCGAATAAAAAAAATAACGGAACGTCAATAGTGTTTAAAGGGAGACTACTGCCTCCATAAATTGATTTCTTCCATTTTTGGAAACTATAACTAATGGATGGTTATGATGATAGAATTGATGAATAAATGTAATATATATAATATATTTATAATTATTTAATGAAAAATAAATTTCTTACTTTTAATCACTCTAATTTATTTAAAAATAAAAATGTCGTTATGAATACTTGTGGAATACAGGCTCCATGAACAACGTGTATTATTTTTCAAAAAAAAATAATAACATGGTTGGAACTTAAAGTTAAATTAATGAAATATGATGATAATTATAATAATATTAATTTTATTAAATTACAAACCATTCTATATCATAATCTCATTCTATGTAACAGATGAAAACATCCAACATGTGTATGTGCAGACTTCCACCTTTATGAAAATGATGTATTATTTTTCATCTAGTATTTTTTTGTTTGTATAAATCTATTAAAATATGATTATTTTTTTTTATAAAATCTATATAATTCAATAATACACATTTAATGATGCTATTATAACTAAGTCTCCCAATAATCATACTTATCCATTAATTGTAACATGTTTATGTTTTGGTCGGTTTAGCCACCTACACGATTAACACTATATATTTCTAACACGTGTAACTATGGAAAAATAATTAATGGTGATATTTGATAATAATTAGTAAAAACTACTTTCATGGTTTTGTAAATATAATATTTGATATTTTATAACTAATATTAGCAATAAAATGTCAAAGTAAATTTGACCGCTAAATAGAAACATTTCAACTTAATTTTCATACCTAGAATCAATTTTGGAAACCCATAGACCCATATGACATTTTTTAATAATGTAATAATAAAGTACATAAAACTCAATTAATCTAGATATTATAAAAAAAACTTATATCTAATTTGTCCATATTCAATAAACAAAAAGAGTTATTGAAAATTTAACTAAACAGACCTAGGTAACTGAAATAAGTGATAACAATACAATAAATTAATAATATATGATAATATATAAATCTTATAATATGAAAAAGATATGAATAACTTTGTAAATAATCTTTTTTAAAAGCATAATTTTATTATCTAGGATGTTAAGAATATGTGTAGAATGAATCTGGAACAGGTTAATGGCTCATTATCTCAGATTAAATGTCATGTTGAATGTTTGATAGTAGACACCATTATATATTTTATTAAGTTTATATACTCCCTTTTTAATATTTTTTTATCACATCTGTCTAATTGTTCATGGTATTTAATTTTATATTTTTAATTATATACTTCAAGGGGTTTTTATTTGAATGTTTCTAAGGTTGTAAGGGGTTAATATATGGACTTGATATTGAGAAGATATATTTCTTATTATGCACCGTGACATCTATAATATACTGTGATTACTAACAAATTAATTGTTTTTACAATAATAATTTAATTCATAGGATTTAAAAATATTTATAATATTCTTTAAATAAATAAACTTTGATTCGAGGGATACCATGCTTGTAAATGTTTTCTTGAATCAATTCTTAATTCTTGGGGCTTTCTTCTTGTTATTACCAATTTAATTTTATGTGGTCTATATATTTCTTATTTGTTATTATATATTAGGAATTATCATTTATTTATTTCATTTTTAATTTCTATTTAAAAATCATTCTATTACTTTGGTTTTGATTTAAATTTTATATAAATCATACTGGTTTTGTTTCCAATCATATTTTAAAATTAATATTATTTTTGAAAGATAGTTCATTTGGATAAATTATATTCTATCTAAAACCCATCATAATTTCCATTGGTTATTAATATGGTTTTTTTATGTCCACTCATAATTTGAGTCCCCATTAAATCATATTTTATCCGAAGTGTTTCTTATAAGTGAAACTGACCCCATATCTTCTTTTCAATCAAGACCATACCTTCCGTACATGTCTATATTCATTTTATTATTTTGAAAATGTCATTATATATTACCAAATAATTGATTAAAGTAATTTTATACTACTTTGATTCATTAAAAAGTTTTCAATAAATATTTAACATTTTACATGTGGGTCATTTTCATCAAAGTTTAAAAAGAATAAATTTCTAATGTTTTCTAGGTGAACACATATTTCCACCATATTTATTATTTTATTTTAAACTTGCTTTCTATTTCTATTAAATGAACTTATTATTATCTTGGTTTTATAAAAAAATTCCATCTAAATAAATGTTTTTAAAAATGTCATGAATGTTTCTTATTTCAAAATAAAATTTTCTCTATTGTCTTAAAAAAGAGTTTTCATAGAAATGAACATATTTTGATATAAATTATTATTGATTAGTTATATTCTCTAAATTTTAACATTTTTATTCTATCCCTAGATGGATTGTGTTTTATCTATATATTTTGGAGGAATGATCCATCAGTGCCTTTATCTTTCGTAGTCATAATTGGTGTCTAACCATAAATTTTCTTCCAATGTTTTCCTCTTTGATCAATATATACATACATTCTTTTAGGGAATGTTTTTCACCAACATTCCCTAAATTATTTTTTATGAAAATTATTAACATAAAAAAATATAATTTATATATAAAATGTAAACATTATATGATTTATTATATTGATAAAATTAAATTTACCAAGAATTCTTCTAATCATACTTGGATACCCATTTATTTTCCATGTGTTTATAATGTTGTCATTATTTATGGAATTATGGATTATTTATTAATGTGATTCTATTTCAAAAGGATATGAAGCCCATTTTATTTTATTAGGTTTTGTATGTTGTGATGAATGAAATCCATTTTCTTTTCTGGGGTTTTTTGTGAAATTGTTAATGATTGATTTAAAGTGACACTCATAAGTATTGATGATTTATGGGAGGAATTCTTTATTTTCCTCTACTTAATTTGTTAAAATTTTAAATATCATGAGTTATGTATACATATAAACAATTTAATTTTTTTAAGGCATGAGTGCAATTGTGTGACTCATTAAGGTGAGGTATATGCGAGTTCTATTAACATGCATTGTTGGCATGGGTGAACGTGTGTGACTCATGAAGGTGATATTTCCATATAATATTATTTATGCCATATTTAAAAGATTTCATAATTTTATGATCATTCTCATGATAATTATTTAATCTTGTGAATAATTTTTATTAACTAAATTTTCCATGATATTTTTATTCATGTATTACGTTAGGTAATTTATTATTCCATAATTTACGATCTATGATTTGTTGTGCGTAACATTATTATGTGGCCGGATTATAACCGTATGATAATATTATATTAACTTATGATATATAATTTTAATTTGTTATGTGTTCTCTTAATAATCATATGGGATCACCCATCTATTATGTTTCCAATTAAATGGGTTATGAAAAATTTTATACATATGAATTTAATAAAATATTATCTTGTGTTGGTGATTTTTGGGAGATATTGAAATCCTTTTATAGATTAAGTAGTTTCTTATATAATGGAAAATTTTTCAATTTTATAATTTAACAGGGGTCATACTACTTAAATATTTTTCCTAATTCTGTAAAACTTTAAACAAAAAAATCCCTTTAGTTGTAAATATTTCATTATACTATAATAATGGACATGTATCAAAGAGAGTGAATAGAATTTATGAGTTTTAAGTATTATTCCCAGGAGCATGGGTCTCAGGTGCCTAAACTATAACCACAAATACTATAAAAGAAACAACAGTTTCCTTGAAAATATAGAAAACTGACTATATGTATGTTATCTACGAACAAAAAAGACTCCCTTACGCATCCTAATTTTTTTTAAGTCTCTTTATACCAAAAAACAAATGATATCAAAATTAACCATAATATTACATTGAAACCAACCAACATTATCACCACTATGTAATAACATTTAAATGTAATCACTTAGTAATATCCCAACTTGATTACACTATAGTAACAAGATTATAGTTCTACTGGACCTTTGGAACACCTCCCCATAAACTACATGCTGCAGATTATTATTGAGGGTTTTTGAGGTGATCTTGAGGAGGTTATACACTATAAATATAAAAAAATAACAACACAATTACAATAAATTTTAGAAAAATAATATCAGAATGAACCGACCATATCATACCACATGATGTAACATAAAGGTTATAAGATCTTTCTTCTCATAAAATTTTATCTATATTTTCATCAGCATGAAAAAATGTATTTAAATACAAATACAATAAATATAATCTAAATATCGACACTGAGGAATACCTAGAACCATTTAAAAAACCATTCCATATAACCCATAGACCATCTGAACTCGCTTCACCAATAGGATCCATACATAGAATCTTTACCCCTAGCTGTACCATGAGATATAAAATTTTCACATGCCTCAAAGTACCCAAATAAAGTGTGAGTATGATCTTAGTAGTCTTCCACCAACTGTTTCTTAATAAATTATCCATATGTATTCCAGTGGATGAAAAATGTAATAAATATAAACCCAACACATTTCCCAATAATCTATACTCTTGAAAAATTAACCCAAAGTGATCAATTACATGCATAGACCAGTGCTAAAGAGGAAATATTCAGCCACAAATTTTTATAAATAAATTACCCTCAACCTTCCAATCAATTATTGGTCATATGGAATCACCATTCTAAATCATGCATGTTACCCCAAAGACACATCTAAAACTATATCACAAGACCCACAAACGTCAAAATCCATTTACCATCTACCAACTAAACATATGAATGAACCCAAGGTAGAAAAAAAATTCATTTGTAATATTTACCCATCATTTTAAACATATAATATATACAAAGTGTAACAACCTAAGTACTTATAAAATATTTTTTTTATTCTAGAATTAAATAGTAAAATTAATATAAATTTATAATGAAATAAGTGATATTTATAGAAATTAATAAATATATACTAATGGAATGGAATACTCACCTATGAAATTACATAGAAATTTTTTGTGTCTTATATGTCAAATCATGGTGTATGTTTATCTTGAAATAAATAAACATAGGTATTGAAAATGATAATTTATTTGTTTGTATTTTCTGTTACACCTAAATTTTTATTTACAATATTATTATTACTATAATAGTTTAAAATAAAATTTATCTTCACAAAATATATTAATAAATTAATTTTTTTTCTTCTGACAATAATATAGTTTTATGAGACCTTAATTACTTTTTCAAAGTGTTATAAAATCAGTTATACTTTTTAAATTGGTATTTTTTTGAGTAAATGATAAATTTAAGTAAAAATTAAATTTATCATATATATAAATTATTTTTAAAAAATATATTTTAATTTTAAATTTTATTTGTCGAAAAATGGTTAAGGGTGTTATTTTTATATTTTTCTAAAATATTTTTGATTTTTTGGTGAATAGTTAAATAATAAAATTTATGACATGTATACATTATAAGTTAAATACACTATTTTTTTTAATAATCACTGATGTAAGAATTAAAATATTTAATCGTCCTTAATTTCTATAATGTATTTAGTGATAATGAAAAAACTATTCATTGTATTGATCCAAAATAATAAACTATAGAATAAAATAATAAAAAACACCCCTCTCCTCCAATATAAATAACACCTATCATCACATCTTCTCCTCACACGCCGAAGACATATAGTTTGTTTAATTTTATCCAAATTCCCTTCCCTGCCCTCTTACCAACATCTATGACCAGCTGGTATCACCATAATTCAAAAACCAAGGGACATAAAGATGTTCTAAAGGAGAAGAATTCAAGAGGTAAAATCATCTATTATTTTATTTTATTTTATTTTTAAATTTCTTTTATTTTCTTGTTGAATATTCACCTAATATTATCCAAGTGTAATGGAAACTCCAATATATTATATATAATATAATTTTATCATGTTTATGGAAACATTTTTCATAAAACTTCTTATCTTGTCCATTTTACTCATAAAATGATAATATAGTCAGGGATGTGTTGATTTACCACCATTGGGGATGATGCACTTTAATTTTTCATTACCACATTAAAGGCTGTTCATAAGATAATTGATATTCTTAAATGATATATTATTATACATATTATAAGTTATATATGGTTAGGAAACCAATATATAAATGTGATAGTAAATATAATGATAGAAGTTCGTGATGGTCGTAAAAACCACCAAAATAAATTAAATCATTTTCATTAATGTTTTATCTAATTAATCATCCTAATATCAAAAAAACAAATGATATATGGTATCATTTAAAATTATTGAAACATATTAATACCATTTCATTCCACTTGTAACGTTTTTTGTTTATTTGACATGAAAATCCATAATGAACCAACCATGAAAACCATGAAATAAATGCAACTGAAACAATGAAAATAAAAAATTATTATTGATAAATGGGATGAAATATGTTATAAAAAGAACATATACGGTACCATGGATACGAGTTTAGTTTATTAAAATATTAATAACACTCTTTAAACCATTATATTGGAGGCCAGAACATGTTTTAATTAAGAATAACCAGACGTATGGGACTTTTCTTAAAAAATTCTGGTTTTAAATTTGTATTTTAAAAAAAGTAAAAATGAATTCTTTTCTATAAAAGTATTAATGTTTTTTGACTATGTTATGGTTATTGGGAATTTTTTATGATTAATGGTGGGGACTATATCTTCCTCTAATTCATTGGAATGTCTATGTTGGAGGTCGACCGTATGGTTACTTCAAGTGTAACTACGATTGTTAAACCATAAGGTAGATGTGAGTGTTACATTGTATGTTAGTCTCTAAGGTTACAAATCATATGGTTTCAATGAGTATTACAATATTGAGTATGTAAATCCCTAATTTATACTTATGGTTATATTTATTTTCGAAATGTTTTATGGAAATTTCATGTTTTCACTATGTAATTGATACATTAAGAGTGAGAATTATATCTTTGTGAAAATGATATCATGTGTTCATAAGTATTTTAGACTAACTATTTATTCCATTATATTTATTTCTCTTACTAATATTTTTGTGGTCAAACATTTTTTTTTCATAGGTTTTAAGGATGGGTAAGAGAAAAAAATAGCCATGCTGAATATTATTATGATTTTTAATGAAATGATTTCATGTGTTATTAAAAACTTTGGTATTATAGATGAAATTGATAATTTTTTAGTAGTATCCACTTTTTATGTTTGTTTATTGATATATATTATGTCCTAAATATCTATAAATATTAACTAAAAAAATCTTTGAGAATGTAATAAGTGTATTCTTGTTGAATAAACTAGATTATGTAATGTTTAAGGTCAGCACCATATAATTGGTATCATAGCATAGTTTAGATAACTTCAGATGTTAGTTTAATGTTAATAAAATACTATAAATTATTTTTACTATATGGTTTTATTTAAAAGATATATAATTTTATGATTACCATGTTTCTTCATCTATGATACGTCTTTTCAGAATAGTTTTCTTTAGAAGAAATAGATATACTGAAATATGAAGGCACTAAGTTGATGATATATTTCTGAATCCATAACCTGGAATGGTTGGAACTGGAATTAATAAGTTTGTGATAATAATGGATCAGTTGACATAGACTACAAATAGTGGTGAAATTCTTGCAAGAGACAACTAGAGTATAAAAAAGTTACATGATGATAGTTGCATATTTTATGAGGCAAAACCCACATAATTTAAGATAATCAAATGGTTAGTATTTTTATATATTATTTTAAATGAGAATCTGACTAGTGGTGGTCAATGATCAATAATATTAGGGACAGTTATGAGACTGATTCCTTTTAACAGGAAGAAGTTTAAAATTCATTCCATGAAAAATATTTTCCAACGCTTTTTTGAATTATGAAGGAAAAGGAATTGCATGAATTGAAGAAAATGAGGAATAATTAGTGGTAATGTATGAAAACAAACTTCACCTAATTGGAAAGGTATGATCCAAATATTATTCGATATCTTAATTGTAAAATCAATTTTTTACTCAGGAATTAATTCAATATATCAAATGGAATTTAACTCCTATGAATTTAAAATTAATAAGAAAGTTGTTTGATGTTCTTATAGGGTAGAAATAGAGTTTTCCAATGATAAATTTTTTACTTTGAAAATAATGATGAAAATGGTTTAGATGGTAATAAATGGGTAATAATCAATTAATGAAACCTCAATGTAGAAAAATCTAGTTCCTAGTTTGTTAAAATTGTGGTAAAATTCACGATAGGTAGTGACTTAAAAAATCTAGGAAGTGTTTTGGGTGTGGTATGTTTGGACATATTTCCCGAGATTACAATGAAAGTGATTTTAGGATTAATTATAATAAGAAAACATTAATGTGTTTTAAACATGTTGAGAAGGGGAATTATGAAAATAACATCCCAAAAAAATATTTGAATGATGGAAAGATTCCTAATAGTAAGAAAAAAGGTGTTTTTAGATCCTTTGAAATTACTTTAGTAGATGTTGGGACATCCAATGAAGTGGTTTTAGGTACTTTGTTTGTTAATCATATATTTCTAATGTTTTTTTATACAGGGTCTAGAATTCATTTATTTTTTAAAAATTTTATTGTAAATTATAAATTTCACCTCAAGAAATGAAATAATAGTATATGGTTAAATCACTGGGGTGTAATATTACAGTAATCATGAATTATAATAATCTTTTTGTTGTTGTCTCTGGAAATACATTACTTAAAAAACTTGTTTTTTCGCCCTAGTAGAGTCTTATGTTATAATGGGTTTGGATTTTCTTTCTGTTTATCATTCAAAGATTGATAGTAGAGATAAATAATTAATTTTTTATAACGAGTTTTAGTTTGTATAAAATAATGAACTGATTCAATTGATAACATTTCAAGAAGCTGATAAACTCTTAAAATATGAAAATGAATGTTATCTAGAACACATTGTTGAAAACAAGGGAACTGTTCATATTAATGATATGTTGATAGTTAATAAATACCTAAATGTTTTTTGGGTGAGTTTTCTAGTGTTATATCATATTGAGAAGTTAAATTTACTATTGAATAAGTTCTTGATGATAATAAAATTTCAGAACCCCCTTATTAAATGTCTCAAGTGGAACTTTTAGAATTAAGAAATCAGTTATAGGAGTTTCTTTATAAAAAATTCATTCATTCTAGTACTTCACCATGCACTTCCCTAGTTATATTCATTAAAAATAATGATGGTTATGTGCTACTTTTCATTGATAATATAGCTTTGAATAAAATTACAATTAATAATGAGTCCCTGTTGCCTTATATTGATGACTTGTTTTATAAGCTCCAGGGAGATAATTTTTTTTCCAACATTGACTTGAGATCTGGGTACTATCAACTAAAGGTGAATGATGGTGACATTCTGAAAACAACATTATAAACTAGATATGTACATTATGTGTTTTTTGTTATGACCCTTTAATTGAAAAATTCTTCTACTCTATTTATGTATATTATGAATATAATCTGTATTGAATATTTGGATATGATTTTTTTTGTTTTTATTTATGATGTTTTTGTATATTCACAACGTTTTTAAGATCATGAAAAACATTTAAGGATTTTCTTGTAAACAATCAAATAAAATTATTTATATTCAAAATTTATAAATTGTGATTTTTGGTTGCAACAAATTTCTTTAATTAGAATTATTGTAAATAATGATGGAATAATAGTTTACCAAGATAAAAGTGGGTGATGAATGGAAAATACCTAAAAATGTTGCTGATATTCTTAGTTTTCTTAAATGAGATGGTTATTACTGACCTTTTATTAAAAAAAATTCACGGTTATCTAGAATGATAACTAAGTTAATACAGAATGGGAATAAATTAATTTATAAGGATGAATGTGATGTATGCTTTCAGGATTTGAAGAGGAGATTGGCGAATGGTTCAGTTTTGGCTACACTATCTATAAATGGAGAGTTTTCCATCTATTTTGATACTTCATTGAAGGGAGTTGGTTGTGTTTTGATGTAAAATGATCAAGTAATTTCATATGGATTGATACAAATAAAACCTGAAGAATTAAATTATCCAATACATGATTTGGAATTATAAGATTTGGTTTTATCATTGAAAATTTGGGGGAATTTCTTATATGGATCCAAATGTGAAATATATACTGACCATAAATGTTTGAAATATATATTTACCCAGAAGAAATTAAATATGAGGTAAATAAGATGGCTTGAACTCATACATGATTATTATATCATGATCAATTACCATACTAGAAAAGAACAAAATTTGGTGGATTCCTTGATTCAAAAACATCATACTACATTAAGCATGTTACATTTAGAAGATGATCCCTTGATTAATGATTCGATGAATTTTGGCTTGGAAGATGTTGGTGCTAGAAATTACTTTATTTTGTTTTAGGTGTCAGTGTATTCTTCTCTATTATATAGAATTAATAAAGTGAAGAATTAAAATGTTGAGTTACAAAAGAGGAATAATTGGATTAAATGGGTAAGCTGATAGAAATTAACATTGATAAATTTTGTGTTTTGATATTTGGAAAGAGATTATATATGTCTTGTGATTCCCAAATGAAGAAAATATTGTTGTGTGAATCTCATAGTTTTCTATTTTTAGTTCATCATGGTAGTACTAAGATTTATAGAGTCCTTCGATAGTATTACTAGAGGGATGAAATGAAAAGAGATATTTTAGTTTTCTCTATGAAATGTTTGACTTGTAAAAAGGTAATGCAAAGAGAAAATTACTAAAGGTGATGATTCATATATTTTTAGTGGTAGAGTAGATATGGAAAATATATCCATGGACCTTGTGGTGGGGCTAAAAAACACTTATCGAGGTAAAAACATGATTTGGATTATTTTTGACATACTGACTAAATGTGCACATTTTTTTTATTTGAGGCCCTCTTTCTCTAGATCATCTTTCTCGAATATTCCTCAAAGATATTTTTAGGTGACATGGAGTTACTATTTCCATTGTATATAACTATGATATAAGGATCAATTATAAATTTTTGAAGGGTCTTCATAGGTCATTGGGAACATAATTAAATTTCATCACAACCATTCATCCCGAATCTGATGGACTGACCAATAGAGCAATTCATAACATGGAAGAAATGTTACGTTCTTGTTTAATGGATTACCAAGGAAGTTTGAGTCATCATCTTTCTTTAGTTCACTTTTCTTATAATTACTATTTTCATTATAGTATATATATTAACCCTTTTAAGGAATTATATGAGAAGCGGTGTCGAACTCCAGTACTTTAGGAAGAAGTTGGAGAAAGGAAGTTTATGGGATGAGAATTAGTAGAGGGAGTTAATGAGAAAGTAAATATAATATTTCCACATATGAGGAAATCTCAGAGTAATAAGAAAAGTAATGAAAATAACCAGAGTAAGGATCATTATTTTTAGGTAGTTGATCTTGTCTTTTTCAATGTTTCTTCATGGAAATGTTTTATGCATTTTCTAAATAAGGGAAATCAGAGCCCATGATTCATTGGGCCTTATGAAATCCAGGTGGAAGGTGGACTAGTTGCCCAGCAAGTATATTTTCCTATTATTTTATCTCAGGTACACAATGTTTTTCAGCTCTCGATATTAAGAAAGTATGTACCATATGCATCTCATGTTTTGAGGATAGAAGTAGTTCAGCTGGAAGAGAATCTTTCTTACAAAGATAAACATCTCAAAATTCATGATTGTAGATAGAAAGTATTGCTAAACAAGGTAATTCACCAAGCTAAGGTTTTGCGTAGAAACAAAAAGTTTCGATAAACAACATGGGAATCTATAAATTTTATGAGGGACATGTACCCTCATTTGTTTAATAAGTGAATAAAAATTGGGAGGGTGTAATTTCCAGAAGGTGGGGAGAATGTAATGACCCAAGTACTTTAAAAATAATTTATTTTCATTTTGGAATTAAATAGTTAAGTTCATTATACATTTATAATGAAATAAGTGATATTTATAAGAATTTAATAATATATTCATATTGAATAATATAATCACCTATAAAATTATAAATAAAATTTATGTATTTGGTAATTGAAATCATGATGAATTTATATCTTTAAATTAGTAAATAAAGGTTATGATAATTATGATTTAAGTGTTTGTATTTTTTTGACACATAAATTTTAATTTACAATTATATAATTAGTATAATAATTTAAAAGAAATTTTATCTTCATCAAATAGATTCATGAATTAATATTTTTTTCTTATTATTATATGATAATTTTATGATACAGTAATTAATTTTTTAAAGTGTAATATAATTAGTTATATTTTTAAAATTGGTATTTTTCATGTAAATTATAAATTTAATTGAATATTAAATTAATCACATGTAGACAATTATTTAAAAAAGATATAGTTTATTTCACAGTTATAAATTTCAAAAAATAGTTTGGGTGAATTTTTGGTATTTTTCTAAAATACTTGAATATTTGGGGAATAGTAAAATACAATAAATTATTGTATATATACATTATAAGATAAAAACATTATTCCTTGATTAATCACTTATCTAACCATAATAATCTCGAATCCTCCTTAATTATTTAAATATATTTACTGATAATGATCAAAATATTCATATTCATAATCCAAAATAATAAAAAAATGAATAAAATAATAAAAAAAACACCCCTATATACTATAAATACCACCCTCATCACCTCTTATCCTAATAACTCAAAGCCTTTAATCGTTCTAAATATTTTTCCAATTATTATACCATGCATCTTACCCCGTTGAAGACCTTATGGTCTCTAAAAAATCCCCAAACCAAGGACCATAAGGAGGTTCTCAAGGATAAGAATTCAAGAGTTAAAATCCTCTTTTATTCTCTTTTATTTTCCTTTTAATATCTTTAAAATTTTTATCATCAACTCAGATTATCCATGTGTAAAAAAAATATATTATATTATATATAATATAATTATATAATATTTAAGGAAAAATTATTCATCATGATCATTCTCCTCTCCCTTTTATTCTAAAAATGAGAACATCAACCGTTTTTCTTCGATTTACCACCATCGTGGATAATACACATTCATTTCGAATTACCACCTTCAAAGATGGTCATAAGACAATTATTATGGTTAAGTTAGATTCTATTATACATATTATAAGTTATATAGTGTTCTATAACAAATATATATATAAGATATTAAAAAAATGATATAATTTAGTGATGATCGTAAAAATAGCCAAAATAAATTTAATAATTTTCATTAATGTTTAATCTAATGAATAATCATAATATTAGAAAAAATTTCATATGTTATCAAAAAAATTTATGGAAACATGTAAACACCCTTCTATTCCACTTCTTGATATTTTCATCCATTCGACAATAAAATCTACAAGGAACCATCCAGGGAAACCATGAAACAAATGCACCAAAAACATTGAAAATAACAAAATATTGTTGATAAATGGGTGGATAGATGTTATGAAAAGATCATATAAGGTATTATAAATATTAATATAGTTCTTCAATAAATTCGTAAAACTATTTAATCCATTATACATTATTTTTGAACATGTTTGAGGTTAGAAAAACCTGTGGTAAGAGAATTTTATTTAAGCATCCCATTTTTAAGTTTCAAATTTTATAAATTTTGAAATGAATGTTTTTATGATTCAAGTTTCCAGGTTTTATGATTATGTTTTGGTTCTTGGGATTTATTTTATGATTTAGGTTGGGACCTATATCTCTCTCTAATTCATTGGGTATTTTTATGTTGGAGGTCTCCTATATGGTTACTCCAAGTGTAACTGCAATGGTTACACCATAGGGTAGCTATGAAGGTAACATTGTATGGTTGTCATGGGGGTTAAAAATAATATGATAGTTGTTAGTGTTACAATATTATGTATTTAATTACCAATGTTAATTTAGGGTTTTATTTATTTTCTCTATGTTTTTTTTGAAATCTCATGTTTTCACAAAGTAAGTGTATGATACTTTAAGGGTATGGAGTATATCTTTGTGAAAATGATTTCATATGTTTATAAGTATTTATGGAATAATAGTATATTTATTTCATATTATTTCACTTATATTTTTGTGCTCATATAAAGTTTTTTAAAAAATTTCACAAAGTTTAAGGTTGAGTAAGATAAAAGAAGAATCAAAACCGAATTCTCTGATATTTTTTAGGAAAACATTTCATGATTTATTAAAAACTTTTGTATCATGGAGGAAATGGATACTTTTTTAATAATATCCACTTTTTATATTTGTGTATTTATTTTTATTATTTCTCCATTCTATAAAAATATAAATTGATAAGATATTTGGGAATGTAATAAGTGTATTCTAGATGAATTAACTAGATTATGTAATGTTTTAGGCCGAGTACATATACTTTGTATTAGAGAACGATATAGATAAATTTAGGGGTAGAGATGATGTTAATAGAATAAAAGAAATTATTTTTGTATTATGTTTTTATTTAAATGATATATCATTTTAATATTTCCATGTTTTTTCATCTGTGTTATGTTTGATTAGAATGGTTTTCCTTAGAATTAATAGGGATGCTGAGTTTTAAAGGATCAAAGAGGATAATATATTTCCAAATCTACAACCTAGAATGGTGGTAATTAGAACTGAGATATTTTTGATAGTTATAGATTAGTTGATGTAGGTTGTAAATAGTGGTGTAATTCATTCAAGAGAACATCCAGAGCTACCACAAAAGAACATGATGTTAGTGGAACATTTTATGAGGAAACACTAACGAAATTTTAGTGGTTCTTCTGACCTAGTAGAGAATGAAGGATGTATTAAATCTCTTGAAAAGATATTTTATTTCATGGGGTGTTTAGTTAATCAATATTTTAGTTTTTAATTTATCATTTTGAAGGTGAATCCACCTATAGGTGGTAAGTGGTCAAGAATATCATGGATAGTGATGATATTGATGCTTTGGATTGGGATGAATTTAGGAATCTATTCCTTGAAAAATATTATTCTATGGTGGTTCAACATAGGATGGAAAATCAATTGAAACAAAAGAAGGAAGGATAAGTGTCCATATATGAAGAAAACTACATATTATTTGAATGGTATGTACCAAATATTATTTGATATATTCATATTAAAATCAATAATTTTTACTCAAGATTGAAGCCAAGATATCAAAGGTTATTGGCCTCTCATTAATACAAAAGTTATGATAAACATGTAAGATGTTATGAGGGGGTCGAAATTGAGTTTTCCAATGACCATGTTTACTTTGAAAACGATAATAAGAAATGGTTTATATGGAATTAAATGGATAAAAATCAATAAAATAAATATAAAGGTAAGAAAATCTAGTTTTGAGTTTGTGAAAAGTGTGGTAGAAATAACCCTAGTGAATTCGTTAGCAATAGTGGCAGTGTTTTCGATTTTGTGTGTTTGGAAATATTTCTTGATATTTCATTGAAAATTATCTTAAGATAAATAATGAGAAGAAAAATATAAAGTGTTTTAAATGTGGTGATATGAGGAATTACATAAATACCTACCCAAATAAAGATATGAATGTGGAGAAGAATCAATATTATAATTATAAAGGTGTAGTGAGATAATTTGTGACTACTTAAACATATTTTGGGCAATCCAATGAAGTGTTATTAGGTAATTTTATTATTTAATAATATTTTTCTAATGTTTTTTTGGTACAGTGTCTACACATTTATTTAATTCTGAGATTTTTTTGGTTAAAATAAAAATTTCATCTCAATAAATAGAACAAGATAATATGGTTAAAACAATAGGGAAAATAGTACAATAGAAAGGTGTTATAATAATCATTATATAATTTTATGTGGGAATACATTACCTTTAAAACCTTTTTCCCATAGTAGAGTTTGATTTCATTTTGGTTATGGATTATCTTTTAGTTTATCAAGATGAGATTGATTATACAGAAGAAGAATTTGTTATTCAGAAAGAGTTTCAGTTTGTATACCAAAATGACCCCATAACATTGATACCATATTCGAAAGTTGATAAATTTTTAAAATATAAAAATGAATATTATATAGAAATCATGTTTAAAACTAGGTAACTATTAAAATCAAAGATTTGATAGTGGTAAATAAATACCTAGATAATTTTACTAATGAGTTCTCATGTGTTATACCTAATCAAGAATTTTAATTTTTATTGACTTAGTTCTGAATTATATGAAAATATAAAAACCCCATTATCTAATGGATCAAGAGGAACTTTTAGTATTGAAAAATTGTTGCATGAGTGCTTTGATAAATGATTAATTCATCCTCACACATCACCATGTGGTTCCACTCTTTTTAAAAAAACAAAGATGGTTCCATGAGACTTTTTATTGATTATTGATCTTTCAATGACATTACTATTATGAGTAAAAATCAATTGACTCATATAGATTACATGTTTGATCAGTTCTAGGGAGCTTGGTATTTTTCCAAAATTCATTTGAGATATGGCTACCATTAGCTAAAGGCGAGGGCAGATAACATTCCAAAAATAATATTCTGAAATAGATATTGGCATTAAGAGTTTTTTGTTAATCGCTTTGGATTTAAAAATGCTACTTCAGTATTTATGGATGTTATGAATAAAATCTTATATGAATATTTAGATAAGTTTTTTATTTTGTTTTATTTATTATATTCTTGTGTCTTTTATAATTTACATATATGGTAAAAAATATCTAATGATTATCCCTTTAATTCTCAACGAAAAGAAGTTATATTGGAAATTTAGAAAATTTGACATTTGGTTACAATATATTTATTTAATTGGGAAAAATATAAATAAGGATGAAATAGAATTTTATCCCTCCAAATTTATTTTTTTTGATGAAATTACAAGAATGATAAATCTTACTATAATTACCAACTCATCAGTGTGCTACTTTTACTTGATAAATATTCACTTTTACGCATCAAGAGTTTACTTTTCAATATTCATGTTGCCAAAATTTTACTATTATGTATAGTGGGGATATTATATATATACATTTTTCAAAACATATAGTCCTTTAAAAATGATTTTTTTCTACGACCATGGTGACTTTTATAGATTTAAATATTACTGTTACTTTTAAGAGTTTTCCATTTTTCATAAAACTTATAAGACATTATAATAAGCCCAAAATGATCCCAATTTTTCTTTGAAATAAAAAATCTTTAAAATGCAACCAAATATAACTCCTAACCTACATACCTCTTCAAAATTCCACCATCACAAATTTTTTTCAATGAATTAACCTCTCAGCCAGATCCAATATCTGAGAATTATTCCTAGACCTATTATGACACACTAAAACCACAATAGAATCCAAAATCATAATTCCAATCAATGATCAGTCTTGAATCATTATTCATGATACTTGAGACTATAAAAATATAGTTGAAATATTATTCGACAAAATATGGAAGGTTGAGGTAGATGTGTTAGGATATAAAAGCAAGAAGCTCTAGTTATCTCATGGAGATAGCTCCCCTATATTCATAGTGAGAAAATATTATGGTGTTGAAGAAATTATGTATGAGTTGAAAAGTAGAAGATTAAATAAAAATATTCTTCTATGAGGTGTTAGAATATCATACTGCAAGTTTAATGTGATACTAGAAGAAAATAATGAAATCATATTGATCGATGATTATAAGGGTGAGAATAAGGGGTGAGGTGGTGGGATGGGGGTAAAGCCAATACCCTTATCTGAAATCACCCATGGTGAGTAATAAGGGATGGAATATTATACGGAAATGGATAGTTTTCTCAGTTTATCTTAGCTCATATTATAATGTTACCAACTAAAACATGAATGTGGATGGAAAATGTAAAAATAAATATATAATATTCGATGTGATAACCTTGAGTATGACTGGAAGATATATCTAGGCCAGTAAATATTCCATTTTATTTATAATCCCATGTTTCTCTAGAATGGTTATATTAAGGACCTAACTATTGTCTTGTATAAATAGACATAAAATTATCTATTATAGGTAATTGTCTAGGATTTGGGAATCAAATAAAGTTTAGGGGTTTGACTATGTGGGATGAGTTTTTAGAGGTTCCCTGAGGCATGATCTAACCATTAATGAAGATGGGTGTGATGGAATGATAACATATGGAGATGTTGGTGGTGGTGTTTTGTATGATTATGATTGTTCCCCTACTAAGGATAAAAGTGGATGGTTTGATGATTTTTCATTAAGAGAAAGCACCACTAAAATTATTTGCCGAGATATTAGTAGATCCATAGCCGTATGCTACTCCAATACCTTTATATGAACACTCCACAGAGTAGGTTACTTCTCAGATAATGAAGAGGAGGGTAGATTCCTACCTATATTATATCTATCCACAAATTCTATTGAGATAAAAAAATAAAAACAATGTAAAATAAAATATCAATGAATATGAAATGAAAACGAAAAGATAATACTTTTTTAAGTACATAATTTTTTAATCAGGAGTATATAGTCTAAATGTAAATTGGTGAGATCAACCCATGTATTTTTTCTATATTATTTATCTACCCTATGTATGTAATAAAAATAGACTACAAAATGTTTGAAATTATATATGTTCCATGTATTGTTATTGGAGCATATTTTCCGTACTGTAGGTACACTTCATGTGGGATACGTGGCTAGGAAGAGTAGTTAAACAATGTATAATGAAGGTACACAATATGAATTGAAAGGTGGTAACCTAAGTCGTGCATTATAGGCACATGAACTATGGATATCCAATAAGACACCCAAATTACATGATTTATACTGAACTCTTACGCCTTATATGACATTAATGCATCATATGCCCTTGTATCTTGACTACACATCATGTGTTATTTGATTATTCATTTTTTGTTCGGATTTTAACCTTAAACTCAAACCCAAATCCTAAAATATTTTAAAATAATTATAATTGGTTAAATGATTTAAGAATTAAATTAAGGTATACTACTTGTATTAGGGATTGAAATAAATGTGTTTTAATGACCAAAATCTCCCTAGAACAACTTATTAGAGATGTGCGGACCAATACTGGTGTGTAAGGGAGGGTGATAAAGGTGAAAAACATCATCTATCTAAAATTTCAACGGAAAAGGGTTTAAATGGAAACAAAAAAATGTTTACCCTCATAACCACATGCCCATTACTAGTTTATTTTAAATTATTATTATAAATATTATTAATGTTATTAATATTATATATATATATATCGTTATATTTTTTTAAATTTTAATTTAGATATTATATATGTATATATTTTAAACTACTAAAAACTATGCATGGTTTTACTTTGTGAAAATAAGATGGTATTGGGCCAACCAAGGGGAATTGATCCTATGTCTTTTGGATCAAGGTAGTGACCCCACCATTTGATTTAATTATATCATTGGTATAATAATTTTAATATAAAATTTTAAATATTGATTAAAATATCATATGTTGTTTTAATAAAATTGTTAAAAAATAATGAAACCATTACCGACATCCACCTAGGAGGGATTCGAACAGATTAAGAATCAGATACTCGTGAACGACCGTTCCACTAACACAAGATTTATTCATATTAACTTATATAGTTTATATTTATATTTATTATAAATTATATTATAATAAAAATAGACAGAATGTATAAAATATAATACATTATTAATATATTTATAAGACATATAATACTATATATATAATATTGAAGAAGAAACATGATACACATATAAATATAAAAACATTTGTCGTTTATAAGAACACATGACATGTAATCACATAAATATACATATATATATTTATATAAACTAAATTGTAGAAAAAAAAATAAAATATAATTAAAAACCTTGTATTTATATAAACACACACCTTGTTTTTATTATAAAATTAAAAAAATTAAGATGATAAGGGGAGACACTAGATTGCCTTCTATGATGTGTCTTTGTTTAATGTTTTTATCATGAATTGTTGACTAAAAGCCCACCAATGATGCCTCTATCATGACATGGTGATCCTCATCACACCCATGATTAGATAGATTATGTGACTTATCTATATATAACCACAATATTCATTTTGTGTCTTTCCTTTCTTAGTAAATTGTTTTCATGTCATTAGTGCGATGTAGTGGTTTTTAAAACCTGTTATCATTGTAAAAATTAAACCTTGGGTTGACCCATGAATTGATTGAGATATTAATTTTATCCACCTCCTTTTATTTATTTTCCTTGAATGAATACATATATATATATTAATAATTGTATTCTAGAGTAGAAAAAACATCAAATTTTTATGGAATTTTTTAGATTAATTTAGTGTTATCATAATATGATAATTCTCCAATTAAGAATTTAGTATGTGGAAATTCATTTCCAAAAAATTATAATTCAAAGAAATTTTGGAAATAATCATGAAATTATTCTGTAATTTATTATATAATGGGAGTTTCAATTTTATTTCTGTTTGCATTTCAAAATTTAGTTATCACCTATGATATACTATCGACTAAGGTTCCAATCCCTTCCAGCATTTCAATTTGGACCAATTAGAGTTCAGAAAAATATTTCATCATATATATTTTTTATTTATATTTTAATTAGGGTAATAATCTAATATGAGTTATGGTTTTTTAAAGAGTTTATATGGGTATTACTCATTATAAAAATATCTATCTATATTTGGGAAGTATTCTATTTAATATGGGTATAAAATTGTAGGATAATATGGTTAAAAATCCTCTCTAGGTGATGCATACCAACTTATGGTTTAATATATAAAATTTAGATTAGATAAAGAGGAATTACAAGAAGGAATAAAATTAATGATTAATAATTTAAAATACATACCATGGTTATATGAAATTCACTTAGAACTCATGTTGCACCTATTTTTTCTCATCAAATACAATTCCATAATTTGATGCATACATAGTGGGGCAGGTAAATTATTTTCCCTCAAGGATGGCATAATAAGGGACAATAAGGTTCTATAAAAAGGTTCGTGAAGATGTGATCTTAGGTTGGAAAAATTTTGGTTTATTATATAAGAAATGGTTAATTGGGAGAAAAAATAAATGAATTGAAAATGAAAAAAATATGGGAATAAAAACATGAAAAAAATAAAATAGTAATTTTTGCTTAATAATTTCAATAATGGTAGATTATAAAAATCATAATTTAACACATTAAATTATTTTTCAAAAATAATTTATCATGGGGTTTTAAATTTATTTTTATTTCGTAGATTCAAAATTGAAAAACATGTTATTTAAAAATCAATTCCTTGGTCTAAAAATTTACCTTATTTTAATTTTTTTATAAAACACCAAAAATTACAAAAAATTTGATCTGAGATGATCCTTGGTCCACCCATTGAAATTTACTTCATTTCATCTACTAAATTATTGTTTACTGAAAAAAAATTGGAATATTGAAAACATAATCATCAAAGTGATTATAGATATAAAATAAAAATAAAAATTAATACAGAATGATTATTTATTATAATGGAAATTGTATATTATTAAAACAGTTACACACCTTTCATTACCAACTCATGAACACATGAAGGGTGAAATGGATAACAAAAAACTCAACCCCACCCTAGGATAAAGAGGTGTGAGATTATAATGAAACAAACTAGGTAAATTGGGTAATATAGAAGAAAAACACCTATGATGGATTTAGGGGGGGAAATTAGTATATTAATAGGGCCTACCATTCATAGGAACAACCGTAAACATGGATTCAAATACTATTTTTTATCTAAAAAATAAATTATATTACAATCACACAAGTACACATAATGTAGTTTTGTTAACTAGTTATTTTTAGTGTTCTTTGCAAAAGTGGTTGAATAGACTTATGTCCCATTAAATTTTTTAGGTTGAATGCTGATTTGTGGACTACATGTTGTGTTATAGAGTGGTAAAATGCATTTAATATTAAATATATATAGACCCAAGTTTGTTTTCTAGATTATACTTAGATCAATTTTTTAAAAGTCCTGACTTAATCCTATGGGTAAAATTATGAATTTATTATATTAAATGATCTCAAATAATTATTTGATGGACTAAATAACTCTGGGTGTGGTGTATACCCCTAGATTCAGATAGTGTAGAATTAACAGTATGATATATCCTTGATAAAAATGTATTTTTTATAGACATATTATTTTTTCCCCATGATTTCTTTCATAGGGATTATGATATATTATTTTAAAAAATTCTTTAAATAGAAAATATGTGATTTTGGATGTGTCCAAAATGGGGGTTTTACACTTGGTATATTATATATTTGGTTCAAATGAGGTCCCATTGATCAATTTATTTTATTTATATTATTTATTAATTAAAAAATTGTATAGTCTATCGAAAATCCAAGATCCTTCCCCTATAAATATTCCATTATGTTTCTCCACTAGGGGAGCTTCATTTGTATTTGAAAACCATAGATATAGAATGAGTGATGTGAGATTTATAGTGAAATTGTTGGTAGATAAAGGGAGTGAGGTTATAACCACAATTAAAATTATGAATAGATCACATGAATATAACAAATGTAATTGAAATGTCAATTATGTATTAAAGAATCAAGAATATGACAAAATGGTAGTGCATGTTATTTGACTATTTATTTATTTATATGAGATATATATTGATTAGTGGATTAAATCCTAAATTTTACACTGGAAATTTCTCTATTTTTATATTCTTTATTATAAAATCTTTTTTCTCAAATACAAAGAGTATTCGATAGATCCCCATTTTTAAATTTTAATTAGAAGCACCATGGATCCTCAAAAATATCATGGCTTAGATTATTAATTTATAGTGGATTAAATTTATCTCTAATATTTTTTTGTGATAATCTATTGATTATGAAGAATGATCAGGAGAGAGAGAAATAGATAGATAGATCATAGTTTATGAAATATCCTATATTTTTCATCTCTCTCTATTATCTCTTTCATCTTTCCTTCATGTGCAGATAATGGCCTCTGAATGTAGAGTTGTATAGTAATGAAAATATGTGGTTAGGTTGAGTGGAGGTTTCATGCTAACTGGAGGAAGACAACACAATGACATGAAGGCTGGGATAATAAGGCATTTTATGACTATTGTTGGTGTGAGGTATCCCTATCAGTGCGAGGTGAATCGATGAGTGATAGTTGGTGTGGGGAAGATAGAGTGACTTGACTAAGATTAATAAATGAAGGAGGTTGGTGCGACTTGTTTAAGGAAATCACATGTGAGGTTCAGATATGAATTGTATATGTGAAACACAAGAATATATATTTTAAATTTAAATTATATTATTAAGAATGATAATATTAATAATTATATATAGGTTTCCTACATAGTTGTGAAGAATGGGAAGGGGGAATGAGTAGTGACATGTATTCTATCCCTAACCATTGTAGTTCATAGGTATATTTAATATTAATAATAATTATAATGATATCATTATTCTAAATTCTTTCTCTTGTAATATAATCTTATAAAAAGTTCCAAATGATGGACCACCAGTGTAAATTCTAAATTGACATTGAGAGAATAATTTCAAGCCCCATATTTGATACTTAGATTCGAAATGTGGAATAAGACTTTGGTCATGTCTTATTATATCCCTCGCATTTTATAAAACGAAATTCTTGTTTTTCACTTAGGGTCCATTTTTTGAAAGAAAATAATATACCCTAAGTGTAATTTAGTGTATATTTCAATGGTCTAGTTTAATTAGTAATCAAATACAATTTTTAATATTGGATAGGTTATTTAAAATTTTCCATTCATGATACCCATATTGGGGTTCAAGTATACCAATAAAATAATTGGAGGGTTTAAAAATCCACCCTCATTTATCTTATGATACCCTCATCAAATACATTCTTTTTGATGAGGAATGATTTTCCTATATTAATATTGAAGTAAAGTCTCTTCTTTTCTGCTCTCTATGTTCTACCCAGGCAAACTATGTTCGTGCTAAGCGCTACTTGAGATGTGGTTATACCACTCAAGTTATCTATAAAAATATTTTATTTTATTCTTTTTTATGGTAGATAAGGAGGAAGGGGTTAGTTTCTACATTAAAGATATTTTACTTGATGTTGGTTATCTTAAGGATATCATGATCGTTTGAATGGTAAAAATTTTTTAGTGGGTGCGATACCCCCTCAAATGTGGACTGTTATTCAATGAATCAAATTGTACTTCTTAGATTATGATAGCTACACAATAATTACAAAGGGATGAGTAGTTTTATATTATTTTAGGATCATAACTTTGTAATCTTGATTTAATTTCCTTGTAGACTCTATATATTGTTTTCTGGATACCCTGATCATTTTTTGGAATTGTTTTGGTACTCTATATATCCATCTTGATACTCATTATATTTAAACCTCCTTGGTTTATTACTATGATAAATGGGATTAGTATTAATGGATTGGAACTATAATTAACGAGAACACAATATTTCTTTATTACTTGAGAATATAGAGCATATCTATATCATTCTTTAAATAATTTAGTTACGTGTGTATACTAGAGTTCGAGATGTTTTTTCTTTATCTTCTTTATATTTTTCCTTTAGTACTAGGATCATCAAGTTGACATATAGTTTTTTGGGATTTTACCATTACCTTACTCTATAAAACCTCTAATTCCAAGAGTTTTAGATGGATTGTTAGTTTTATTTCACTTATTTAGGGTGTCCCACCAGGTATGTTTAATGTTTCACCTAAATAGGATTTTTATCCCCACGTGATGTGTCTATGGAGATGGTGCATATGTTAGAGATGGTTCTGGTGGACATGGAGATGGGGTGGCTTATTTGAAGATTATTATGGCTGTCACCATTGGTGGAAATAGTTTTGGTGGAGCTTAGTGGTGCCTAAGGGTGATGATATCAAGTGATGCTGGAGTCTTCATCCATCTTATTACAAGGGCCTCCTCATTTCAACTATTTTTTTCGGTTTTCATTATGTATAAAAGGTATTATTTTCCCTTCCTCATCAAGGATTATGAAATATTTTTTACTTCATTTATTCTACTATTTATTTCATGAATTAGATATACTATATTTAGTTTTCGTTACCCTTCATGTATTATTATGTCATGTTTGTAGATGTATGTTATGTGTAGTAATATTAGGATAAAGTCTCCAATTTAGTGTGATACACCCAATCATATATGGTCACTATCCCCTAGCCCATTGGAGGCAATATTCGGAAGAAACATTCACCCACTACTACTCCAGAGGGTTCATAGTGGGCTAGGTCATGTTATAGTGGTATCCGAGTGAGTTATTATTGGGACAAAAATCATAGATTGGTGTCTTTGTAAACTTATTTTAGCATAAATTCAGTAATAATTCATAATGGTTATTAGGTATACATGAGAGACAAAATAACCTAGTGAGGGTTTAGTGGAATTTTTTTTTTAAAATGGACCAAGATAATTTGCTGAATACATCAATTTTTTAAGGAATTACTCACAGGGTACAGTTTAATTATTCTATGCATCATATAATAGTCAGTGCATTTTTATTTATACAACATGATAGAATACATGATAATATTACACTATTTATTAATGACGAATACTTTCCTCATCTAAATATATTACATAGAGGTGCGAGTTGGGTATTTTATATATGAAGAGTGTATCAATGATACATACAAATGTGCGAGCTACCCTAACGATGCCCCTTCAAAAAAATTATCCTCGAAATTATGGGCATACCATGGAGTGGGTTTGGTAATCTCCTTGGGAACTATATAGACACCAGGATGTACTTTACCCTATAATAGATTGTATAGTTCCACACTTCTCCATTAATTCAAGGGAATAATAACCATCTCTCATATGTTTTGAAGACGTTTTACATAATTATATACCAAATTACTATATGATACTATAAATTTATTTGTGATATTTGATAATTCATTTGTTATCCTTATAAAACATATTTCTATGTGTTACAGTAATATACTATGTATGATTTTATGGGGAATGAGTTCCCCCTCATATATTATGTGCTACATCTGAATGTTTTGTACCACCATTCTCTAATGTTTCCTAACTGATGAGGTGTATGTTTTCCACTATTATCCTTGAGGGGTTCTGTAGAGTTATTTTAGGGACTGAGTTTTGAGGCACTATTTTTCCATGATCTAAGGATGTTCCACTTATCTTTGTGCTTAATGCAGAATTTATCAATAGAACAGATGATGCTCTACACTTGGATTAACAATATTACATATAAAAAAATATTCTACACGTGCTTCTTTGTTAGGGGAATCAAGAGTTTATGAGGTGAGATTGATCCCTAAACAATGGGAGATTGAATAGAGTTTATGACAACCCTTACTTTTTGGTTCAAAATTTTTCTAACCAAAATATTATTCTTGCATTTAGTTCCCTATAAAAAAAAGTCATTATTGGATGAACTTTTCCAAAATTTGTGATGAGACATATTTACTATGGATGATGTTTGATATCTCCTTAGAGATAATGATATTCAAGGGTTTCTAACCCACTATAATATGATTCTACTATATTCCAGTTTGTATTGTGGCTCATAGACCTTATGAGGCATTCCCTATACACACTTCATGGAGAAATTATTCGAGATCAACTATTCTTGTGAAGACTCTAGGGGGACTTATCGAGTTGTGGTTGGGTTTTCATGAAACTATAATAATTCCAGAATCCCATGGGTGAGATTCTTTTGATTATGAAATTTTACTGGTAAGGATACCCTGAGGCATTAGGGTAGGTTTTCTTCTCACATTTAGGTAGCTGAAAAGTTTTTGTGGATAGAACCTTCCATGGCGAGATAATATTGGGATCAAATGTCCCATTTTTAAGGGTGTTTTCCTACAAAGATGATTTTTGGCTAGAGTTCCAATGGTGTGAGGGAATTTAGATATGACCAATACATTTATCCACTTCCATAGATACCACCATTGGCTAGTTTTTGTTAAGATTTAGGAGTTGATAATTTTAATTAATAGAAATATACACAGAATGGACAACCATGGTCAGGTATCCAAGAGTTAATTTTATAGTATGATTTAGGTTATCTCTTCTCAGACCCCTGTGTTGGGTAGTACAAATATGATTTATTCCAATTGTTTCAGATGTTCAAGAATTACAGATTCCAGGGAACACCCTTGTCTTGATAATGATTCATGAGGATCGAGTCTCTCCTTGTAATGGTTTTGGAGGATCCTATATAATCACAATTATAATTTGAGGTATTTTTGATTGGATATTTGCGACAAGATCTCTTCACAAATGATATTTTGTGATGGGGTCTCGTCGCAAATAGTCCGTTGTAGAAAACAACATCGAAAATAGTTTTTTTGTGACAGTTTCGTCCCAAAAATTTATTTGCGATGGGTTCATTTTTCCGTCGCAAATATTTTTTTGATTATATATATTATATATATAAAAACATGTTGCTACTATTGGAGTTTGTGGCCTAGAAAAAACTACATTGTACTTTATTCATTAATAAATGCCTTATCACATCTTGATGGTTCTTCTGTGTGACAATGCATGTGATAATGTCCAAAGGACAGATGTTGCATTAATGGGTCATAGAGGATCCCTGCTATGATGTGAACCCGGAAGTGCCATAACACTATTGTTGAATATATTTTCTATAGCCGGATGATGTTATTTGAGGGACACAAATAATAAAGTCCATTAGGGGTGAGGACTCATAAAACTTTGAGGCACCTTCTCATGTTGTGCGCCCTTGGTAATATCCAGGAGGATATTATGAGAATGAGACCCGCCCGTAGGAAATCCACATTTCATAGTGTCATTGGATATTCCTATCTGCGGACGTGTGTATTGGTCCTTATACTTTAAGATTATTATTAATGGGTATTACAACTCGTGCACTTAGATGTATTGATAAAAACTGTGACGACACACTGTTCGTAGTGAGGTAGGATACGTTGGGTGCATCACAAGTAATACTGTATTAATAGATAATGTGAGAAAGGTTTTGTCCCTTCTGTTCCATAACGGAAGTAGATATATAAGGACCTTTGATGTAATTGATATAGCCTAAATAAATCCACGGCCATGGTAAGGTATGGGCAAGTTCAATTCCAGTAATTCAAAGAAAGAATAATCAAGAAAATGGGTTGATGGAACTAGAATGAAACCCGCTTGATTAGAGATATCGATACAAAGGGATTATATTACACGGTAAGCATTCGTAGGAGGTGACACGTCATTACAGTGTTAACTTCTTTCTCTATGGGTGCCTTGGTATGTTGCTAGACGCTAACCTTGGACATTAGGCAGGCTCCACCTAATGCCACTGAGAAATAGGCCTAGAGGGTCACACACTAAGTGTGTCCTTGTATCTCAGTTAAATATTAATTTAACAAGTTAAATAAATATTTTTCCCGACTGTGGTTTAATAATTATTTAAGGATGCCTGATCGCAATCATTTCGACACTAGTTATTCGAGAGAATATATTGTGGGCGAAATAATATATTTATTAGCGAGTAATGTAGTTAAATTTATTTACGAAATAAATATCCATCACTCAAGGTCTAACAAATATAGTGGATAAAAATGGAAATTAAAAGTACACGCCATGTATATTAAATATACACGCCGTATAGTTTTATGGAAAACAAGTACACGACGTGTATTAATTATTACACGCTGTGTAGTTTTCTAGTCAAGATATTGAGGATATTATACTGTTTTTTTAAATGATATTAATTATAATCAGCATGGGAACATGTCAAGAAATTAATAATTCGACATGGGGTTTCAATAAGAGTTAATGAAATAAATAAAACGCGTAACGCATTTATTTATTGTCGTAACTCTATTAACCTCAAACCTGATTATAAATATACTCACAACCAAAACACTTTTCCTAAGCCATTTTGTTGTGCACAATGGATTGGGAAATACTATCAAGCCAACAAAGAATTCCCTTTCCACCCAGAACGCCATGAAGTTACGAGAGCGAGATCCTCCACTGGATCAAGGTGGTTGAAGGTAGACATTGCAAGCGAAGGCTCTTCCACGCTAGCACCCGGAGATCCCTTCGGCGATGACTAGAGATATGTGGAGCACGTGTGGATCACCGCTAGAGGAATCCTATACTTGTATTCTATGATACAACAACGGATCACATGATCGTGACCGGAGACATCAACGAAGAAAGAATTCCACCAAGGTAATTCTTGTGAATTAATTAAATTAATTATAACCAAAATATGATGATCCTATCTCTATGGTTCTGAGATTACCTCTTATGTTTTTCGTTCTTTGTTCTATTCCTAAGATTCTACGTTTTAAATCATGACGGATCTCAGATTGAATGTTGCTTAACGTTAAAATTAAAGTTGGGAAAACCCACCAACGCGCTTCCGCTGTGCCTGGAACCTACAAGTGGTATCAGAGCGGTCATATCGTTGATTATAATTATTTAGTTTTTCGTTGATGATTTATGCATTTAATAATTTAGTTATTTCAATTAATGTTTAATCGTTTTGGAAATCTGAATCTCGAGATCTGTTCCTCCTCCCTCGTTTCTCATTCACCTCACAGAAATGACTTTTTTCTTTTAATTTTGATTAAAATAAAATTAAGGAACTCATCCGGAGGAGCCAAACGTTTCTGGCCGTACAAAACCAGAATACACAACGTGTATTCAGAAGTACACGTCATGTAGTCTAGGTTCAATGTATTGACTGATCCACCAAATTATAACGTGTATTGTATTCTTTCTATGAATTTAAGACACCGTGTGTTGACCAGAAATAGGTGGCACATAGTTTCTGGATTACATGCCCTATGGTCCAATGAACACGGCGTGTAGTCCCTTCAGGTTAGGGTTGGGCCATTTACCCCGTACACAGCTTGCCCGACTGGAAACCATGTAACGCGGAAACTACACGGCGTGTGTCCCACTGTACACGCTGTGTACTCCAAAAATTTCAGAAGTACATTAACACGTCATGTCCCCAAGAGTGTACTTAGGATGTATGGTGAAGAAAAGTACATTCCGTGTAGTCGGAACTACACACTGTGTACCCATCCAAAGTACACAGATTTATTAAAATTTATTATGATATTATACAAACCCTTGAGACGTGTACCATGGTGCAGTCGTAAAGCTGAGACACAACATGTGATAGGTGTTATATATATATATATGAGTGTAATTTAACATCTGCATAATAAATTGGAATTCACCAGGTTGCCTCCAAGGTACAAGTTACGTACAAGGATAATTTTAAATGAATTTATTTGTTTAAAATTATGATGGATGAGAATCTCATGGAAATTCAGAAAAAGGATTTAAGATAAAAGTATTTATTAATTAAAGAAAATTAATTGATTCGAGCGTGATTTATCTTAAACAAGAATGATTAAAGAATTGAATGCTAGTTTTATTTTTGTGTAAATATCGTTGAATGTATAGATAATCATGAGCTAGATCGAGACCATTGTATGTGAATGGTTTCTTTTAATTTATTTATTTAAATTAAATTTGTTGGCCTACGAGCCATCTCCTCATTAATATGTAGGGCCTACATTCCCAAGGATTCTTTTATGTAAAAAACCCTTTTACCCCTATATTGCGTGTGAGATAAATGCATATGTAATGGATAGAGCTCCCAAGAAAATGGATGCAGCTCAATTTAAGAGCCATGGTGAAATAAATCCAAGGAGATGCAATGGTAGATAGGTGGAAAGCTGTAAACACGAACCTAAAAGGTTCAAGGTGTTTCTCCCCTAATTCTTGGGTTAGTTTATCAACCGGTAGATAAACTAACCAATAGAAAAGCTCATGATCATACAATTTATTTTATTTATGTCAGTTGCATGGTTTATTTATTGTGGGTGTGTTGTCACGATCAAACAATTAATGAATTAAATGAGCATGCAAGATGGAAGTAAAATAAAATTGGCTTATACGTGAATATTATCTTTGACATGGTTAATCACATAAGTTAATCCCACATAATATTAAAAAGAATGAAATAAAAGATAATAAAAAGGAAATTTACGTATCAGGATTAAATACCTCAAAATTAAAATTAAGTTGGTATAACCTTCCATAATCTTGGTTAGAATCGAACCATAGTTCAAAGTGCTTGACCAACCCTAGTTGGGGCGCTTTAAATTATCGGGGAATTCTAATAAAAGGTTTTGGGTTGACTTGGCTTGGTTCACATCAAGGGTTAACTACCACAGCAGGACTTGGTGTGACCAAGAGACAAAGGTTGAGGAAATCCAAAATAAAAGGATTTCAGGATTGGGGAGTCAACTCAACAGATCAAGGAGCTGTGAGTTAATGCAGTTGGCATTTGGAATGCCTACATAAAACCCTTCAAGTTGCTTGACCAACTCTTGTTGGGGTAATGAGAAGTGAAATATGGATCCTTTCCACTAGAATATTTAGGAAACATAATATTCTGAAATCAATGGTGAAGGCTATTGGATTTTGATAAAATAGTGGGAGACTAATAAGTATTAATTTATTTATTTGTCTCAATTTTTTAATAAAGTAATAATACTTTTCTCATCTTAATTTGTATAAACGACAAGAAAATGACTTCAAACATATCATTCAGAACCATACTCGAGAAGGAAAACCTTCTCACTGGCACCAATTTCCAAGAGTGGCATAGGCATTTACACGTCATCCATTGCCACAAGAGGAAATAATATGTGTTGGAAGAGCCTGTTCCAGGTGTGCCTAGATTGTAAATTCATCCCTTAACTCACCAGGTAGATAAGAAAATGAGGAGTGACAAACCCACAGTCTTTATGGCGAATAAGAGGAAGGAAAAGGCAAAGTGGAAAAAGACTTATAAACGGTCTGAAGCCCCCGAGCACGGTACCTCCAAGAAGGGGAAGATCCAGAGGCAGGGAAAGGAATGAGAGGTAGTGTGTTTTGCATGTGGCAAGTAAGGCCACTGGAAGAGGAACTGCACCCAAAAGCGTGAGGATGGTTAAGGTACATTCATTATTGAGTGTAATCATTCTATTTCTACACATTGGGTATTACATAGAGCTTGTGGGGCTCACATCTGTATTCAAATACAAGAACAAAGTAGATTTAGAAAGATTTTAAGAGGAGAGGTGGATCTTTGAGATGCCAATGGCGCAAGGCTGGCTGTGTTGGCTATTGGTGATTACCACCTCTCATTTCCAACTGGCATGATTTTGGTTTTAGAAAACTGTTAGTATGTGCCTAGTGTTACCAAGAACAAAATTTCAGTATCTTGTTTGGATATGGATGGATTTATTTTCAAATTTGGAAGTAAGGGTTGTCTCTTTTATAAGAACAACGTATGTTATGGTATGGCACATTTAAATAATGGTTTGTATGTATTAAATTATTAAAACCAAGTGTTGGAAATTGATAAAGAAACAAACTCACATGACTCATACATCACCCAGTTGTGGCATCATCATCTCGATAATGTGAAAGAGAAGCGCTTGACAAAGCTCTGCCAAAATGGATATTTAGATACTACTGAGCTAAAACCACTTGATATATGTCACACTTGTTTACAAGGAAAAATGACCAAGCTGCCTTTTGGTGGACAGGGTGAAAGGGCCATAGAGCTTATAGGATTGGTACACACGGATGTGTGTGGACCATTTCCTGTAGAAGTTAGAGGTGGATATTCTTACTTCATTACATTTACTGATGATTTGAGTAGATATGGCCATGTATACTTAATGAGGTATAAGTCAGAGGCCTTAGAGAAATTTAATGAATTCATGAATGAAGTAGAGAATCAGCTTGGTAAGAAGATAAAGAAGCATCGATCAGATCGAGGTTGAGAATATCTGAACCAAGAGTTCAATGATCTCCTACGAGAGTCTAGGATTCTATCTCATCTCACTCCTCCTTATACACCACAGTGGAATGGTGTTAGTGAAAGGAGGAACCACACCTTGTTGGACATGGTGAGATCAATGATGAGTCTTGCGGATCTTCTATTATCCTTTTGGGGATATGCATTTCAAACTGCAGTATGCACATTAAACTGAGTACCAACTAAGGCAGCAAATGAAATTCCCTCTGAGTTCTGGAGTGTAAAGAAACCCATTTTGTCTCATACACGTTTATGGGGATGCGAGGCATTTGTTAAGGCCTTCTCAGGCATCAAACTAGCACCTCGGGGCACAAAGTGTATCTTTATTGGATATCCAAAGGAAACGAAAGGATATTACATATATAACCCTCAAGACAAGAAAGTGACTATCGCCAGACAAACTACCTTTCTTGAGAGGGAACTCATCCTCAAGAAGGATAGTGGGAGAAAGATTGACTTTAATGATGTTGATGCTCAAGATACACAAGAGTTGGTACAGGAAAAAGTTCCACAGGTCCCCGTAGAAGAGGTTCCAGAAACACAAGTACTGTATATGAGCTCATGAGAAGTAAGGGAACCAGAGAGATTTGGTTTCCTAGTCACCAAGGATGGTGAATCATTATTATTAGTCAATGATGAACCTCTCCCCTACAAGGAAGAAGTAGAAATCTCAGAAGCTGCAAGATGGCTAGAATCTATGAATTCTGAGATGGATTCCATGTATCAGAACCATGTTTGGGTTTTGGTCGATGAGCCAGTTGATGTCAAGGATGTTGGATGCAAATGGGTATTCAAGAGAAAGCTAGACATGGAAGGTCAAGTTAGCACCTATAAAGAAAGGCTAGTGGCTAAAGGGTCTAGACAGCGTCAAGGAATTGACTATGATGAAACCTTCTCGCCAGGTGCCATGTTTAAATCCATAAGAATCATACTTGCCATAGTAGCTTACCATGACTATGAGATTTGGTAGATGGATGTAAAAACAAAATTCCTTAACGGAAACCTTCGAGAAGATGTCTATATGACACAACCAGAAGGGTTTGTGACACCAGGTGAAGACAAATGGGTTTTCAAGTTGAGAAATCCATTTATGGATTGAAGCAAGCATCCAGGTCATGGAACATTTGATTTGATGAAGCCATAATGGAATTTGGTTTCATTAAGAATGAATGTGAGCCATGTATTTATAAGCGGTTCAATGGGAATGCGGTCATCATCCTAGTAGTATATGTTGATGACATATTGATTATTGGAAACGACGTACCAGCCTTACAGTCAGTTAAGGACTGGTTCAACAAGTGATTCTACATAAACGATTTAGGCGAAGAAGCCTACATTCTAGGGATCAAGATCATTCATGATAGATACAAGAGGCTACTTGGACTAAGTCAGGGTACATACATTGACCAGATACTAAAGAGATTTAGTATGGAACAATCCAAGAGAGGATTGGTTCTTGTGTCACATGGCTTACATCTTTCTAAGAAAATGTGTCCTCAGACACAACAAGGGAAATATCGGATGACCAAGATCTCATACGCCTTGGCTATAGGATCCACCATGTATGCCATGTTATTTACCAGGCTTGATGTTGCCTATGCACTGAGCATGGTAGGAAGATATCAAGCAGATCCAAGGGAACAACATTGGACTGTTGTTAAGACAATCCTTAAGTATCTAAGAAGAACTAAGGATATGTTCGTAGTGTATGGAGGAGATGAAGATCTTGTCATCAGAGGGTATGCTGATTCTGGTTTTCAGACAGATCAAAGTGACATTAAGTCACAATCTGGATATGTTTTCTGTCTCAAAAGAATAGCTGTGAGCTAGAAGAGTTCAAAACAGCCAGTTGTTGCCGATTCTATAGCAGAGTCAAAGTATATAGCGACTTCTGATGCAGACAAGGAAGCCATTGGGATTCGGGACATTGTTCAGGAGCTTGATGTGGTGCCTAGTAGTAAAGATCCCATTACATTATATTGTGATAATACTGCAGCAGTGGCTCTTGCAAAAGAACCAAGGTCACATCAACGGACAAAGAACATACTTCAGAAGTATCACCTCTTGAGGGATTTCTATCAAAGGGGTGAAGTTTCAATGAGTAGAGTGTCCACGGAAGAGAAAGTGGTGGACACCATGACTAAAGACCTATCTCAGTAGAAGCATGAATATCATGTGAGAGCTAGCGGGTTAATGGTTGTTAGTAATTGGCTCTAGTCCAAGTGGGAGTCTGTTGGAGTTGGTGGCCTAGAACCAAATACTTTGTACTTTATTCATTTATAAATGCCTTATCACATCTTGATTGTCCTTTTACGTGACAATTCATGTGATAATTTCATAAGGACAGCTGTTGCATTAATGGGTCATAGAGGATCCCTGCTATGATGAGAACCCAGAAGTGCCATAACACTGTTCTTGAATATATGTTCTATGGACAGATGATGTTATTTGAGGGACACAAATAATACAGGCCATTAGGGGCGAGGACTCATAAAACTTTGAGGCACCTTCTCATGGTGTGCACCCTTGGTAATATCCAGGAGGATATTATGAGAATGAGACCCACCAGTAGGAAATCCACATTTCATTGTTTCCTTGGATGTTCCTATCTGTGGAAGTTTGTATTGGTCCTTAGACTTTAAGATTATTATTACTGGGTATTACAACTCATGCACTTAGATGTATTGACGAAAACTGTGGTGACACAATGTTCAAAATGAGGTAGGATATGTTGAGTGCGTCACGAGTAATACTACATTAATAGATAATGAGAGAAAGGATTTGTCCCTTCTGTTCCATAATGGAAGTAGATATCCCAGGCCATTTGATGGAATTGATATAGCCTAAATAACTCCATGGCCATGGTAAGGTATGAGCGAGTTCAATTCCGAGAAGTCAAAGAAAGAATAATCGAGCATATGGGTTGATGGCACTAGCATGAAACCCGCTTGATAAGAGATATCGAGACAAATGGATTATATTACACTGTAAGAATTCATAGTAGGTGACACGTCATTGTGGTGTTAACTTCTTTCTCTATGGGTGCCTTGGCGTGTTTCTAGACGCTAACCCTGGACTTTAGGCAGGCTCCGCCTAATGCCACTGATAAAGAGGACTAGAGGGTCACACACTAAGTGTGTCCTTGTATCTCAGTTAAATATTAATTTAACAAGTTAAATAAATATTATTCCCAACTGTGGTTTAATAATTATTTAAGGATGCCTGATCTCATTTATTTCGACACAAGTTATTCGAGAGAATATATTGTAGGAGAAATAATATATTTATTAGCGAGTAATGCAGTAACATTTATTTAAGAAATAAATATCCATTACTCAAGGTCTAATAAATATGGTGGAGGAAAATGGAAAATAAAAGTACATGCTGTGTATATAAAATATACACGCTGTTTATTTTTAGGGAAATCAAGTACACGCCGTGTAGTTTTCCAGTCAGTATTTTGAGGATATAATATTGTTTTATTAAATGATATGAATTATAATCAGCGTGGGCACATGTCAAGAAATTAATAATTCGACATGGGGTTTCAATAAGAGTTAATGAAATAAATAAAATGTGTAACGCGTTTATTTATTGTCATAACTCTATTAACCACAAACCTGATTATAAATATCCTCACAACCCCAACACTTTTCCTAATCCATTTAGTTGTACGCATCAGATTTGGAAATACTCTCAAGCCAAGAGAGAATTCCCTTTCCACCAAGAATGCCATCAAGTTACGAGAGCAAGATCCTCCACCGGATCAAGGTGGTTGGAGGCAGACATCGCAAGTGAAGGCTCTTCCGTGATAGCACCCGGAGATCCCTTCAGTGACATCCAGAGATACGTGGAGCACGTATGGATCACCGCTAGAGGAATCCTATACTTGGATTCTACGATTCAATGACAGATCACATGATCGTGACTGAAAACATCGATGAAGAAAGAATTCCACCAAGGTAATTTTTGTGAATTAATTAAATTAATTATAACCAACATATGATGATCCTATCTCTACGGTTCCGGGATTCCCTCTTATGTTTTTCGTTCTGCATTCTATTCTGATGATTCAGCGTTTTAAATCGTGACAGATCTCAGATTGAACTTTGCTTAATGTTAAAATTAAAGTTGGGCAAACCCACCAATGCGCTTTCGCTGCGCCCGAAACCTACAACGACAGGCACGTCGCAATTTTTTTTTACAACGTGCCTAATTTTCCCATCACAAATTTTTATTTAAAAAGTATGTAAACTATTTATGATGGGTTCCCATCACAAAAGGTCTCATCAAAAATACTTAATAAAAAAAATATTCAATAAAATTGTGATAAATTAATATTAGAAAATAATAATAATAATAATAATATAATATAATATAATATTATATAATAGTAACACTTATATTAATAATATAAAAACATTATATTATTATAATATTAATAATAAATTAATATAATAATATAATAATCGAATTATTAATATTATTTATGAAATAATAATATTAATCTTATTTAAATAACAAAAGAATAAAAAAAATTTAAAATTTTCAATATTTTCAAAAAAAAAAAAAAATATTATTATTATTATTAGTAAAATAATGAAATATAAAAAAATATAATACTAATAATAAATAAAAAAATAAAAAAATATTAAAAAATTAAAAAAAATTAAATTATGCAATATTCACACCAATGTAAAAGACAGAAACTATTAATAATTAACATTACAACAATCTTTGAATTAAAATGATTATAACGTGAATAAAAATCACTCAGGGGGGTAGTCTTCTAGAGGAGGGGAATGAGCTGGATGAGATAGTGGAGGAAAATCCATCCATAAACTACAAGTCAGGTGGTGCATGTACTCCATCTACTCGTGATGTTGTAGCTGCCATCGATGCATCTCCTCCTTTACTACTACAACTGCTGCTAATGAATCTCTTCTTGCTGTTGCTGCTGCTGGCACATCTCTTCTTGCTGCTTAAAAAACTCTATATAAGCTCACTCTGAGCTAGCAGATACTCCTGATACTATGAGTCAAAAGATGAGGATTCTCCATGAGATCCTCTAGAGTTGGACACCTACATTATATCAGTACCATAATAATTCATAAGAGTAGAATGAGAGTCGATACCAACTACTTATCTCTTCTTGAAGCCATACTAGGTCACCTGTATCCATGTCACCTCACAAAAATGGTGGTCACTAGTCTGATCAGTTGTCTTGGCCTAACTCTTAGCCTGGGTCTGAGAGGTCGTAGCCTCATATGACTCCTTCAGTTATAATTTGAAATTAAAATAGTGAAAATATTATATGAACATAATTTTCGACAGAAAAAGAAACAATACTGACCACATTCTGAAGTCGGCCGTCACCTCTAATCTCTCCAGTGACAGGATCACTGTGCATTCTCTGATAAACATCATACTCCATAATATCAGGCCTCTCAAATTCTTATATTAATATAAAAAAAACTCTATATATTTAAAGTTATATGAAATATTTAAAAAAATTACTAACTAGATGATCTCTATGTGTACTGAATGTATGACTACCATCTCGATGTGTCACCTCGTGTCTCCCACAATTCTGGCGGCCCAATGAAGATCTCATCTGAAATCCACCACTGAATGAGTGTGAACATAATCCATCCAAAACGTGAGATGAAATGTACTCTAGATGGTGGAATCTACACAAATCATCAAATAATTCCACTCCTTCTTTCTTCATGGACTTTCTCAAATTATGAAAAAACTGACAGAAATAGTCTCACATAGACACCTCCCATACTGCATGGATTTGTTCATGCAAGCTATCATCGATGGGATACCACAAACCCTACCTATAATTTATAATATAAATTTAATAATTAAATAAATTTTTTAAAAAATATTATTTATTTACGTACCATCCAATTATCAAACATGCCTAGCTTCACATCAATGTGAATCTGTTCCCATGTGATATATGGATGAGAAAAATAATTTCCCAATAGAGCTCTCTCCTGTCTAACAACTTTATTCCCAAAACTTTAAAAAATGAAAAAATAAAAAAAAAATTAGTATATAAATAAATTAATGAATGCTATATAAAATAAACAGGTTACCATACCTCCGCGTGCAAGGATCGAAGCCATAATGTGGACGTCACTCAAGGATAGGATCAGTAATCATAAGCCAAGAAAGACCACACACCCTCCACGTACCCCCTGAACCGCCAATAGGCTGAGGATCAGATGATCCCTAATTCTCCTCATCCAAAGGTAGATCACCCTCTTACAACTGAGGAAATAGATTATCGTCCATCTCAAAAACCAAATTATTATATTTAGTAAACAGTTAAAAAATAACTATTATATATTGATATATTTTAGTTATGATTATAACCAATATTTAACTATGTTATTTTTCACATTCATCATCATCTTCATATCTGAAGATTTCAATGTCTTCAAATTCTTCCTCAAAACCATTAAAATCCATATGAATTTCAATTTCATCATATCTTTCCATTCCATATTTATTTGTAAAATCATCAATATCATCATCATCATCAACCCTTAATTCTAGGGTGTCATCGTCAATATTCATGTCTCTTTGTAAAAAACATGGATTTTGTGTAGTCTCTTAAAAGATTCCAATTTCTTGCTCTTCAGTGGAACAACATTCAAATTGAGTAAACTGATTTTCCTGAGATTTCATTTTTATTATGCTCCACCAGTCACATAGGTCTCTTAAAGTAGAAAATTACTTTGTGTAATAAATTTGATGTTCCTGTTGATCCAGTAAAAATTGTTCATTTACTACAAGAAGGCTATTATATTTAATATCAACGATTCCATGAGTCATATGACCACACAAAACTCTTTTAGTATCGAACCACTGACATTTAAACTATATTATGTAATTTTTTCCTAGATAACACCATTCAATAATTTGATCCAACATGCCGTTAAAGTAAAATTCAGTTTTTTTATAATGAGATCACTACAAGAAAACTCCACTATTCATCATTTTTTTGATTTCCATATACACGTGTACGAAATTGTAAACCATTCATCACTTATTCATTATAATATTTAAGCATTTTTGATGGTGGGTTACTCAATGTACACAATCACTTATCAATTTTATCAGTATGTTGAGACACATGAAAATTTATAAAACAATTATCGATAAAATAAATAATAAACTGGATTAATATGTTAAACCATCAATAATTTATATTACCAGTTTTTGAAACCATTGAGAATTTTTTTTTTCAGCGTTCTTCAAGAGAAGATGATGTAATTCATGGAAACCGTTTCTTGATATGATTATCATATAACATACAAATAAAATAAGTTTACTTAATGTAACATAAATTATATAATAAGTGATATAATCAATCATATAAAAAATTATGTCATTTCTTCACAGTTAATTAGAACATATGTACAAGCTATGTTATGTTCATCATCTAAAATCCATCATTCATTAACTCCTCTAAAGCCAAGATCTATATGATTAACAACTGAAAATTAATTTTCCATTTCAACATAAACATTCTCCTTGTTCTATTATACTCATTTCTTTTTTGAGGGATATTCAGATTCAAAATATTGAGAGAAGAAAAAACAATTTCCTCTTGAAAATAAGATTCATCAATTGAGTATTTAACTGATTCTTTGTTATATACTTTTTTCATCAATTTCTCCATGCATCTCTCGAATGTGTACATCCATCAAAACCCTACCAGTCCTCTACATTTTTTATCATGTGTCAAATGTAATATAAATGGTTCCATTGAGTCAATGAATACCGATGAGAAGATTTTTTCCAGTATACATATAATCACAACAACATCTTCTTCTAGTTTTCTTAGTGAATCATAGTCTGTTGTTGCCACAAAAATTTCTCAAAATAAATATGATATGTCTATTATCAAATCCCAAATCATATAATTCAATAAACCCCTTAATCCAATCAACTTAAGTCCTTCCATTATCACATGAAAATCATGACTTTTTAATTAGGTAATATGACCATTATTAACACATCTTCCAAAATTAGAAGCATAGAAATTTGGAAGCCGCAAATCTACAATCCACTAACAAAATAATATATGACTCTCTTTGGACATTGTATAAGATTATTTTTTCTTTATTAAACTCTATGATCTGAAATTTTCAAATAGTTTAATTTCTGGTCGCTTGCAAATTTGGGCAAGATCTAGTCATGCATTTACATTTTCTTTGGTCTTACCTGGGGTATCCAAAACTGTATGAAATAAATTATCAAAAAATTTATTCTTAATATGGATGATATCAAAAATTTGATAGGCCAAAAAGTTAGACCAATATGGAAGATCACAAAAAATGCTCCTTTTTATCCAATTATGCTCTTTTCCAATGCCATGATTTTTTTTGTTTATTATTGGTCCAAATGTGATAATAGGTAGTGAAAATATAGATGATTCTTACTCTATACCTATGATAATTTTTTTGAAGTCCATCACTTTTAATTATGCATTTTCTAAAATGATATTTGTTCCTCCAAAAATGATGATCGGTTGGAAGTAAGATGTGATTACAATCAAAATAGCAATGTTTTTTTTCCATTGACGAGAATAAATGCTTTTTTGTCTCTCATACAGTAAGGACACGATTTCATTCCATGTGTACTCCATCCAGATAATATGTCATATGCTAGGAAGTCACTAATTTTATACGTCAATAAAGCTATTGGTTGGAAATCCTATTTCATAATAACATCATATAAACTAACACCATTACTCTACAATGAATTTAACTCATCAATAGATGGTTTCAAATAAACAATAATATTCTTTTTCGGATGTCCTGGGATTAATAAGGTTAAAAAGATATAATGCTCCTTTATCAACATCCATGGAGGTTAATTGTACGTAGTTATAATGAAAGGCCAACATGAATACAGACTAGCATAAGAACCAAGAAGATAGAAACCGTTAGTAGAAAGACCTAATAGCATGTTTTGGGCTTTTAAAGAAAAATATGGATTCAATCAGTCAAAATCATTCCATAAATCACTATTATATAGATGATTCATGATTTTACCTATTGAAATCTTAGTTCTGTTCCATGAAATCATTTTCACTATGTTCTAAGACATAAATAAATGCTGCAACCTGGGTGTAAGCGGGAAATATATCAACAGTTTTACAATAATCAATCTATACTTCCTTGGTTGAGCTTATTTATTCCTCAATTGTCCACATGTGGGACAAATTTCCAATGACTCATTTTCACTATAATATAAGATGAAATCATTTACACATGAATGAATATTCTAATAACTAAGGCCAATATTATGAACTAGCCTCTTGATCTCATGGTAATTTGAAAGAAACACATTTCATTCAGGTAACTGTGTTTTAACCAATAAAAATATCTGATCAAAACAGTTGTTTGACATTCCATTATCTGATTTAATAGCCATAAATTTGGAAACCACTTCTAATTTTCTTATATTACAGCAGGATATAATGAATTCTCAACAGAACTCAACAACTCTTAGAATATTAATAGTTCAAACTTAGGAGTAAAATCAATATCATCCTGAGATTTAGTTTTTTGAATAGACGGACCTGCAATATCTTGTACTAAATTTTAAAACTGTGATCGATCCAAAATCAAATTATTAGTATCTTCTCTGAAACTGATTTCACCATGTTGATACCAAAAAACATAATCATGTTAAAAACTAAAATGCAAGAGATATCCCCCAATTTTTTCAAATGTGTCAAAAATTCTTAGAGAAAATTTTTTACTAGGAAAGATAATTGTGAATTCTAAAAACAATTCTGCTTTTGATGATGCAAATGATAAGAAAACTTTAACACCATCAATATATACTGTATTTAAACCAAAATGATTTGGATTTCTGCGCTGATTTATCCCAGCACGATCACCTAATAATGACTATTTTTTAATTCCTGGATCCATATTTTTCTAAAAAATATTATATCATTACTATTTTTGAATAATTTGAAATAAAAAAACATTATACAAAAAAGATAAGATAAATAATTACAGCCACTTCATACTTATTTCCACCAATTACAGGTAACACAATTTCCAGTGGATTGATGACTCTAATTTTGTCCGATGTCTCATTTACAAGTAACATTCTCACATTGAAATCACAATGAATAATTTACTCGGAGGTACACATATCTATTACCATGTATACAAGAATGAATAAGAGTAACTCTGACTAAATTATTCACTGGGATTTCAATGTGAGAAAGATGCATGTGAATGAGCTGTCAGACAAAAAAGCCCCATTTTCATCGATGAATCATCTTATTGCAACTTTTACCACCTGACGACATAATAAAAAATGTGTTCCTATGAAGGCATATCTAATCTCGTGCATATGAGATTGGATATGCATATGTAAACACACATTTTTCATAATGTTTTGAGTTAGTGAGATTTGAAAGCAGAAGTGTCAACGAGAAAAAGGAGCACCGCCAATCCACCAAAAATTGTGACAAGTTCTTACAATTTATTATAATTTTCCCTATTTATTACTAATTATTAATATTTATTAACAATTATTGCTAATTATTTCTAATTATTGCTAATTATTGCTAAATTTTGCAAATTATTGATAATTATTGCTAATTATTTCTATTTATTGATAATTATACTTAATTATTTCTAATTATTAATAATTATTGATAATTATTAGTAATTATTTCTAAATATTAGTAATAATGGCTAATGATTTATAATTATTGCTAATTATTGTTAATTATTTCTAATTATTTCTAATTTTTGCTAATTATGGCGAATTATTAGTAATTTATATTAAATTATTTATAAGTATTTGTAATTATTGCAATTATTACCAATTATTACTAATTATATCTAATTATTTCTAATTATTGCTAATTATTGCTAATTATTTCTAATTATTACTAATTATTACTAATTATTACAAATTATTACAAATTATTATTAATTATTTATAATGATTAACAATTTTTATGATTAATAATAATTATTAATAATTATTACTAATTAATATTAATAATAACTATTTATTACAATTGATTACTAATTTTTAGTAATTAATACCAATTATTAGAAATTATTCGTATTTATAACCTATTATTAGTATTTATTTGAATTTTTCCTAATTATTAATAATTACTGCTAATTATTACTAATTATAGTTAATTAATAATCATCACTAATTATTGATAATTTTTACTAATTAATTATAATTAATTATAATTATTTCTAATTATTACAAATTATTAGTATTAATTACTAACTACTACAAATTAATATTAATTAATACTAATTATTACTAATTAATAATATTTATTACTAATTATTACTAATTATATCTAATTATTACAAATTATTAGTATTTATTATTATTTATTAGTATTTGTTAAATATTATTACAAATTATTGCTAAACACTACTAATTATTGCTAATTACTAGTAAATATTACTAATTATTGCTACTTATTGCTAATTATTGCTAATTATTCTTAATTATTGCTAATTATTAGTAATAATGCTAATTATTAGTAGTTATTGCTAATTAATACTTATTAATGCTAATTATTTCCAATTATTAGTAATTAATGATAATTATTGCTAATGATTTATAAATATTTTTAATAATTGCTAATTATTTCTAATTATTACTAATTAATACAAATTATTACTATTTATCACTATTTATTATAAATTATTAGTATTTATTAGTATTTGTTACGTTTTTATAATTATTAAAAATTAATGCTAATTATTTCTAATTACTGTTAATTACAAATTACCCCAAATTATTTCTAATTATTCCTAATTATTGCTAATTGTTACAAATTATTTCTAATTATTATTAATTATTTCTAATTATTACTAATTATTGCTAATTATTAGAAATTATTAGTATTAATTACAATTTATTACTAATTAATACTAATTAATACTAATTAATACTAATTAATAAAAATTAATAAAAATTATTATTAATTAATACTAATTGTTACTAATTAATTCAATTTATTACTAATTATTTCTAATCATTACCAATTAATTGTATTTATTAGTATTTATTACGAATTATTTGTATTTATTAATATTTATTACTTATTATTGCTAATCACTACTAATTATAGCTAATTATGGCTAATTGTTTCTAATTATTGCTAATTATTGCTAATTATTTCTAATTATTAGTTATTATGGCTAATTATTGCTAGTTATTGCAAATTATAGCTAATTATCACAAATTATTAATAGTTATTGCTAATTATTGCTAATTATTTCTAATTATTGCTAATTATTTCAAATTGTTAGTAATTATTGATAATTATTAGTAATTATTGCTGATTATTTCCAATTATTACTAATTATTGCAAATTATTTCTAATAATTAGTAAATTTTGCTTATTATTGCTAATTATTACTAATTTTTTTTAATTATTACTAGTTATTGCTAATTATTTTTAATTAGTGCTAATTATAACTAATTATTTCTAATTATTTCTATTTATTGCAAATTATTACTAATTATTTCTAATTATTACTAATTATTACCTTTTATTACTAATTATTTCTTATTATTAGTATTTGTTGGTATTTGTTACAATTTTTTCTTAATAATTACCAATTTTCACTAATTATTACTAATTAGCGTTACTTACAAATTACCGCTAATTATTGCTAATTATTGTAGTTATTGCAAATTACTGCTAATTATTACTAAATATTAGTATTAATTACTATTTATTACTAATTAATACTAATAAATACTAATAAATACTAATGAATATTAATTATTACTAATTAGTACTGTTTACTACTAATTATTATAAATTATTACTAATTATAACTAATTATCTGTTTTTGTGAGTATTTATTATTATTTATAAGTATTTATTACTATTTTTTGCTAACTATTGCAAATTATTACTAATTATTGCTAATTGTTGCTAATTTTTGCTAATTATTCCAAAATAATCATAATTATTGCTAATTATTAGAAATTATTACGAATTATTCGTAATTATTGATAATTATTTCTAATTATTACTGATTATTGCTAATTATTTCTAATTATTAGTAATTATTTCTATTTATTACTAATTATTGCTAATTATTGCTAATTACTGCTTATTATTGCTAATTATTGCTAATTGTTGGTAATTATTAATAATTAATACTAATTAATACTAATTAATACCAATTAATTCTAACTAATACATATTAAAACTAATTAATACTAATTAATACTAATTGTTATTAATTATTATTAATTATTACTAATTATTACTAATTATTACTAATTATTAATAATTATTAATAGTTATGAATAATTATTAGTATTTATTACTACTTTTTACTAATTATTACTATTTATTCATAATTGTTACTAATTACCGCTAATTATTAGTAATTACCATTAATTACTTTTAATTACTGCAAATTGATGCAAATTACCGCTACTAATTACTAATTACCGCTAATTATTTATATTCATTACTAATTATCATTAATAATTCCTAATTACTACTAATTATTAATAATTGTTACTAATAATTTCAAATTATTATTACAAATAAATAATGATGACCAAAACTATCTAAATCTAATTTAATTAAAACTAATTAGCAACAATTAAAATTAATAAAAAAAGAAATAAATTTTAAAATAAAACATAAATACCTTTAATCTTTATCACTTTTAGGTGTAGGCGACTTCAAAACATGTTCATAAAAAATTCAACTCAGAGAAATTTTAACTATAAAATTTGAGTTTAGAGAGAGAAAGTAGGAATTGAGAGGAAGAATGAAAAAAACATGGATGAGTGATATATATAGGTTAGATTATTTACGACGATACTATTTACGATGGGACTCATCAGAAATACCTTCGGCTACATTAATTATTATCGGCAGTTAAAAGGGTATTTCCAACGTGTCCCGTCAGAAATAGTGACATCCAGACACACTATTTGCGATGGGGGGCAGATCCCGTCAGAAATAGTATTTTCTACCGCCATGTATTTTTGATGGGGGGTGCCTCCCTGTGACCACTGGGTCCCGGTGACAACACAGACACCCCGCCTTAACATGGCCGTCGGGTCCTAACCCACCAGGTACCACCATTTGCCCCCCAGAAACGTGGGGCCCACCCTAGGGTCCACCCCCGGTGACAACACAGACACCCCGCCTTAACATGGCCGTCGGGTCCTGACCCACCAGGTACCACCAATTGCCCCCCAGACACGTGGGGCGCACCCCAGGGTCCACCCACATGCCCGAACAGGTCATCTGACTAATGATAGTCCCCACAGGCCAACACATGTCCTTTCCAGTGTGCTTTGTCCTCACTCACACACACCCTGGGAAACTTCCCAGAAGGTCACCCATCCTGATCACTTTTCCAGGCCAAGAACGCTTAACTGTGGAGTTCTAATCAGACAGGCTCCCGAAAAGGAAGTCACACCTTGTTGACATGAGTCATATCATTTAGTCATTTAACCCTTTATCATTTTGGGGTGTTACAATCACCCCACTTTAGGGAACAACGCCCGCATTGTGGGCCCTACATCTCAACCCAGGCAGTGCAGCGCACTTAAGGCTGGGTACCAACTCTGATACGAAATGTGACAACCGGGTCCCGGTGACAACACAGACACCCCGCCTTAACATGGCCGTCGGGTCCCGACCCACCAGGTACCACCAGTTGCCCCCCCAGACAAGTGGGGCCCACCCCATGGTCCACCCACATGCCCGAACGGGTCATCTGACTAATGATAGTCCCCACAGGCCAACACATGTCCTTTCCAATGTGCTTTTTCCTCACTCACACACACCCTGGGAAACTTCCCAGAAGCTCACATGATCTTCTTTGTGGTTATCCATGTTGGTTTTAGTGAGACCTTGATGGTCTCGGGGTCCCAACTAAGTATCGTTATACTCACCCCTGCACGGGCTATGCCCGCACCTCGTTGTGTTGTTTGCAGACGACAGGCAGTGCTGACGGAGGCCGAGTGTTCGAGGACTGGACGGTACCTAGAGGGGGACCACACGACGAGTCAGTATTTGGATGTGGACTTCACGAGGATACGACACACAGAGGAGGTTGATGGGCGAGAGCGTTGTGGAGGCTATATGTACCTACCTTCCAGGTAGGATCCGTGGTGGACGATCCAGGAACTGCGCTGTCTGTACCTACCCTTCAGGTAGGATCTGAGGACGATGACCCAAGAGCTGCTTCCATTCTTCCATCTATTGTCTTTTTCTGTTGTACTTTGTTCAGTTGTAGCTGTACTTCAGTTGGGTTTGTATTCTGGCCCATTGACTTTTCAACACTTCTCTTTTTGTACTTAGTGTTTTACTTCCGCTTGTACTCTGTGGTGTTTTGTTTACTTTTATAAAGGCAATGCCTTCCCAATTATCGGGATTTACGCCTTTGGTGCTAGTCGCCAACCCCTGGCCTATGGAAGGCGGGCTTGGGGTAGTCATGGAATGGGCCACGAGGATGGGTCGTGACAAATTGGTATCAGAGGTGTCGGTTCTACCATAGAACTTATAACTCTGATATTTTCTTTTTGTGAAGAAATAGTGTTAAGAGTACCGAGTGTGGTCTTCAGTTCAGAGTGTCCAGTGTTGGTGAGGGCGGCCGACGTATCCATACACCAGGACCCTGAGAACTGATTTTCGACTTTGTGCATGAAAACACTGATTTCGTGTGTGTTTCCAGAAGTTTTTAAATGTCAGCTCAAACCAGGTCAGCTCACCGGGTATAATCGTTTGACCGTGTCACATTGTTTCTTTCAGGATGACTTTTCACGGACGACCAGCTAGATCCCAGAGGGATGTGCGTAGTGACAGCCTGCCGAGTGACGAGGCATCGGTACAGGGCCCTATTGCAGTTGAGGCACCAGCGGAGGCACCATCGGTACTACCATACGTTGGGCCACTGATGCCACCAGCCCCAGCAGTAGGCGATGCGCGCCACTTGAGCGCGCTGCATGAATTACGGCACCAGAGACCACCCAGGTTCCGGGGAGAGACGGACCTGCAGGCGGCTGAGGATTGGCTGGAGGCTGTGGTGAGAGTCTTCAGGCTAGTGGGGATGCCGACAGACTTCATGGTGATCATTGCTTCCAGCCTTCATTAGGCAGCATCAGGCAGGTGGTGGAGCCACATGTTCCAGTTTTTTGACGGGATGGCCTTCACATTGGAAGACTTCGAGACCTTCTTCAGGGTGGGGTTTGTGCTAGTAGCTCTACACCCCGAGCGTGTTCAGGAGCGGCTGCCTTTGCCGTGTGTTTTTTGATCAGTATCCAAGTCATCTATGGACAGTAGACAGATGATGCATAGGTCCAAGAGGGCTAGAGCCAGCCGTATGAGGAGTAGGAAGTGTTATGAATGCGGTGGAAAGGGTCACCTAGAACGTGAATGTCCGACTCCTCGTACAGTTGATCTGCAAGCTTTGGAGGAGCCACCGAGGCAGAAGCAGTGGCGGGTGCTTGAGCAACAGTCGAGAATTGGACAAGGCAGTAGAGCTCCGGGAGCAGGTGGACAGGAGCGGAACTAGTGGATAAGTCCCTTGTACTTCTAGATCCATTTTTGATGTTGTATTTGTGTCTTTGTACTATGAGCTGCAATAATAAAAAGACACTTATCTTTGTGATGTTTTCTTTCTTGTCCTTTTTGTTTTGTTGATACTGAGTGGCCCTGTTAAAACCGTTGAATTGAACCTCACATTCGAGATTTCTACTGGAGGAGACCCAGTGACCTCACACTGATGCCGACACTGTGACTCGACCCTTGGAGGCTAGAGTGACAGTTGGATCTCTTGGTAGTTATGTCGAGGCCTTACGACGTCATCCATGGCATGAATTCATCATTCATGTTGGGATTGACTGTATTAGGCAATGGGAATGGTTCATCCAGGGGATGAGACCGAGTTTCTCTTTTTGGCAAAGGATAAATTTTAGCAGCTCTTTCAGATCGTAGGCAAAGAAGGTGCAGATCATCCAGGAGCGGATGAAGACTGCACAATGCAGTAAGAAACAGGAAACCGGTGCCAGTCTTAGAGACTTTAGCATGTTAAATGTTTCAAGAAGAGGAAGCTTTAAGGAGATATGAGTCTGCGAAGCAGCAGACGTGGAGGTAGAGCTAGGAGAGCAACATGAGGTGGTGTACATCTTAATATGCTACAACCACCCGCCTTAGTTATCCCCGCCAAGCTTAGTGAGCTGGAGGGAAGAGGAAGAGTGAAGCTGCATACGGTCAAGGAGTGTGACCCAATGGCTCTAATAATGATTCAAGGGACATTCTGTGTCCACTGCTAGCTTCTATAGTAACAGACGTCGATATGAGTCGTTCCTTGCTTTCACAAATCTTGTTCCAGACCTAGAGTTTCCGGTAAGCCGTGGACTTGACCCACACTTCTGGAGATACCTTAGGAGGAGACTCGATAATCACACTTACGCCGATGGTGTGGTCAGACCCTCGAGGCGAGAGTTTCGGTTGGAATCTCTTGGTGGCACCGTCAAGGCCTTACGACGTTGGTTTGAGTATGGACTGGGCAATCACAGTTCATACACAAATTGAAGGTATTAGGTAAAAAGGTTGTGGTTTAACTATGACGTCGGGATGGGTTTTCCTTTTTCGGTGAAAAGGAAACCCCAGGCATCACAGGTTAAACTCTTGCATCAGAGGGTGCGACCGATCACTCTTGAGTCGGTCAACCTTACCCTCGTGGCAGCAGTCGTTTGAGTTCCAGTTCTAATAGGAATTGGAGACCTCTGGAGTTAGGGGATGACGATCACGTCCTTATATGGGTCTCACCTCGATGAGGTTTACAGAGATGTGGCCAAGGCAGCAAGTTATCTCCGAGGTTCAGCGGACCATCTTAGGTCCTCAACTGGGTAGGCAGGGTGGTTTACCGCTTGACCCATCCACCTCAGTTGCACCAGGTGCACGACGACTTCCACGTATCTCAACCGAGGAGATACGTGCTCGACCCTTCTCATATCATCGACCATGAGGAGTTGGACGATGGCGATGGGGTGTCTTTCATGGAGGTTACAATGGGGATCGAGGACCGACAAGAGCGTATCCTACGAGGACGATCGATTCCTCGGGTGCACTTTCTCTGGCAATACAGGAACCTCCAGGTGAGCACATGGGAGCGGAAGGCTTAGATTCATGCTCTATACCGCTTTTGTGACCCTAGTTTGTGTTAAAGATTTACGAGGATGTAAATCCCTGAGGTGGGAGTAATGTGAAGACCCAAAAATTTCAAGGGAATTTTTTTTCTTAATTTTCTTTGGAATTTTACTAGAGTGCAGTTTCTAACGGCGCCTGATTCCGAGACCCGGTGTGCCTGGAATCATTTTCTGAAATTTAGCTCAGGTACGTTTAGTGAACGAAGGAGCGGGTTTTTCTAACTTTTAAACAAGTCCTCGGAATTGAAATATGAGAGCACCGATGAAATTGCAGCGCCAGTATTTTCTTAGAAATGCCTTTTCCAGAGTTGCATTTGCTCGGGTGTGGTTTTTAATTTTTGGGGGTTAAGTGAAGAAAATAAAATAAAGTGGTGCGACAACATTATTTTATTTCAATTAAAGCCACTTAAAGACACTTAAAGCTACTTAAGCTGGGTTGAAGAAGATAAGGTGAAATCCAAAATATCCTACCCTCTTGGTAGGATATTTGTGAGGTGGGGCCCGCACGAGCCCCACCGTTTCTTTTCCTCTAAGTAACACACCCACACCCCCTCTTAATGTCAAGTCAACTCTTGCATTTAATATGTTATTAAACTCCCCTATTAAATTTGGGGGATTAAAGCGTTGCATTTAATTCAATTGAATTAACTATTTTAATCTTATTAAATGCAGACTTATGACTTGGTTAATAAAATAAGAGATACACTTATTTTTGTTTGGGGGGTTAGCTTGTCGAGAGGAGTTTGGGAGAAAGATACAAGGCTTGAAGTTCTTCATTCTTCGATGAAGAACGCGAAGAATGCATCGCCACCAACGAAGAACGCCGCCCTCCGACGAAGGTCGACAAAAACACCGGATCCTCGGAGATCGACGATGTGACGTCGACGATCCCCTTTCCGCGGAGCTTTCTTCCGCGACGAGAAAATCCGCGACGAACCCTCGCTCGACGACGCTTGAGGCATGGATTTAATTTTGAGAATAGTATCTTTACCCATGGATGTTTCCTTTTGAAAAATAAGAATGCGGATCAACTCAATATTAAGTTGATCCGCGAAGAGTATGTTTGCGAGTTAGAAATTCTTGTTTTGCGAAAAAAAACTGTTTTGGGTTGTTTTATTTTTCTCATAAAGACAACAAATCCTTGTTGTTCTCCATCTTTTGGGCCGTTTGTCACCAACTAATGGGAGGAGGTCAGATCGCACGAACACGACCGACTCTCCTTCGCCTTTGATGTTTTGATTCATTGCGGCATGAACAAAGACGGTGCGGTGCAACGACACCGCGCAGACACGAGAATGAATGCGGCGAAGAAGCGCGACGCCGACACACCGCGCCGTTATGGCCGAGAAAAACCGTGGCTGGGGTCGGGCCGTGGAGGCGATTGAAGACTCCGCTGGTTGATTGTTGTGCGCGGATTTTCGGACGAAAAAAAACAGGGGAGAAAGGGAAATTTCAAGGCTTTGCAGTGAAGAACGAGTCCCGGGACGAACACTGGCGAAGACCACGTGCAAATCGGACCACCGAAGCGCGTCCGGTGGCCCGCGGAACAAACCGCCGGCGCACCTCGCCGGCACGGTGGTGCTGGTGGCGGAGAGCAGCGACGCCCGATAGACCCGCGACCGTGCGGGTCCTGCGAGACACGGGACGCGGCCCTGTCGCGTCCGATGACCAAGGGAGGCCCCACGTGGGGCCGCGATGTTCTCACGCGGGGGCATCACGCCCCCCGTGCCGCTCGGCCGTAACCGGCCGAGACGACGTCGGCGGCGGGGCCGCGCCCGCGCCGGCCGGGCCGGGTTGCGCCCAGGCTGGGCTGGGGCGCGCCTAGCCAGGTCTTACACGGACCCGTGTCGGGTCGACCCGGTTCGGGCCGACCCGGGGGGGGGGGGGGGGGGGGGGGGGTTGGGCCGGGCCCAGACCCCCCGTTTTCGGACCTTTTGGGTCTTTTGCTCATAACTTGACCTACATGCCTCCAAACGATGCGCCGTCAGTGGAGATGCGATCCTTGGATCCAGACGGTCGTTTCGGTATAGTGCACCTAAGGTTTCGGAATACTTTGGGTTCGGTCGGGTTGGTTCGTACACGAAACCAACAGGGCCCTCGAAGCAGAAACACTCATATCATGAGCTTCGGACGTCCGATTGACGTACCGTATACTTTGATGCATTCCTCTAAGTGAGAAGGATCTTTTGGATTACTCTGATCAAGGTTTGGATGCCGTCAGAGTGCGACCGGGTTGGTTCGCTCACGAAACCAACCGGGCCTCTAGAAAGAAAAAGCCAATAACTCACAGACCAGGCGTCCGATTAACGTGTCGTCTGTCTTGTTGATTTACTCTTGTTGAGACGGAACATCTGGCATACTTCACCCAAGTTTTGGTTGCATTTGGACAGTGGCCAGGTTGGATTGCACCCGAAATCCAACCGGGCCCCTGGAACGGAAAAGCCGATATCTTTTAGACCGGACGTCCGTTTGATGAACCTTCAGTGGCATTGGTGAACACATGGAGAAACGGTCCCTTTGAGTATACCCTATTAGAGTTCAGGGTACAGTTGAGATACGGCCGGGTTGTTTCGCTCATGAAACCAGCCGGGCCCCGGGGACGAAAAGGCTAATAACTCACAGACCGGGCGTCCGATTGACGTGTAGTCTATTGCGTTGAGAACCCTATGACGAGGCGGTCCTTTGAGATACTTCTTCGTGGGACTTTGAGATACTTGGAGTATCGACCTGTTGCTCGTGGAGCAGACCCTCCCAAAGATAAGCGTGCGGAGTACGGAGACCGTGTAGCCGACTGAGACCTGATGACTGCTTGACCGACTCGACTTGGAGTGAGTCGACTAGCCCAGTGGACGGAGCACTAATTTGTGAGGTGCAGACCCATGGCGGATGGAGCACTACCTGTGTGACAGTGCAGACCCGTGTTACTCATCCGGAGAGTACCTCTGTAGGCTACTAGGGGGTGTGCACTACTTTGTTTGGGTGGCATACCCCGGCGGGAAGCACTACTGTGTTTAGGTGGCTGGCCTGCAGTACTCGACAGAAGGTGTACCTCAGCAGTCTTAGGTTAGTGAGCAGTACCTCAGAGTCGGGACAGGACCACTGTACACTCCAGAGACGGAGCTCTTCAGCAGTTACGGTTTCGTTAATAAACATCTTGGTTTGAGCTGAGTCTATAACCTTTGTGTTTACCTCTTAATTGAGATGGGTCACTTGATAACTTAGGTATGTGTATGGGCATATACCTGGGTAGTGGTTATCCGTTGATTTAATAATCTTTGTGTTTCCTCATGATTGAAATGGGTTACATGATAACTTAGGTATATGTATGGGCATATACCTAAGTAGAGGCTGTCTGTTGAGATCTTGTTTGTGGTTATCCATGTTGTTTTAAGTGAGACCTTGAGGGTCTTGGGGTCCCTAATGAGTATCGTTATACTCAACCCTGCACGGGCTATGCCCGTACCTCATTGTATTGGTTGCAGATGACGGGCAGTGCTGACAGAGGCCGAGTGTTCGAGGACTGGATGGTACCCGGAGGTGGACCACACGACGAGTCAGTATTCAGAGGTGGACTTCACGACGATACGACACATGAAGGTGGTTGACGGGCGAGAGCGTTGTGGAGGATATATGTACCTACCCTTCAGGTAGGATCCGTGGTGGACAATCTAGGAGCTGCGTTTTCTATACCTACCCTTCAGGTAGGATCCGAGGACGATGACCCAAGAGCTGCTTCCTTTCTTCCAGCTGTTGTCTTTTTCTGTTGTACTTTATTCAGTTGTAGCTTTACTTCAGTTGAGTTTGTATTCTGGCCCATTTACTTTTCAGCACTTCTCTTTTTGTAATTAGTGTTTTACTTCCGCTTGTACTCTGTGGTGTTTTGTTTACTTTTATAAAGGAAATGCCTTCCCAGTTATTGGGATTTACACCTTTGGTGCTAGTTGCCAACCCCTGGCCAATCGAAGGCAGGCTTGGGGAAGTCACAACACGGGCCCCAAGGATGGGTTGTGACACTCCCCATCGACAATAGTATTTAATTCCACCGAGTACCTGCGATGGGGAGGCCCCCATCACAAATACGCTTCCCATGGTTTGGCGTGCAATTCGCGCATAACCATGCCAAACCTTTTATGATGAGACCCATAATCTCTTCGCAAAAACTAATTATTTGATATTGGTTGAAGTCACTATCACAAATAATCTCTTCGTCGAGCTATTTGCGTCATGATCTATTCCCTTCACAAATAACCCGTCAGAGATGGCCATTTTTTCCATAGTGAATGTTTAGTCAAATTTACCTAGTCTTACCTTGAGACTACAAATTGTGTACTAACCTCTCATAGTGAGATATGTGGAATCATAGAGTTGTAGTGGTATTAATATATTTTATGAATAAGGGGTATATGAGATCTTGGTGATGTAGCAACAACATGGTAGTTCGAGCATCCAATAAGGGAATCCATACTTAGACAGTGGAGAAGACTCAGATAATGATTTCATTGTATCATTTAATCTTGTGAGGATAGAGGGACATTACCCACCTTCGATTGATAGTGATGGCTAATAAATTTTTTTGTGTGTGTGGTAGGGCTAATATGGTGATATCGACCTATTGGTCCTGCGTGACCATATATTCTCATGTGAAAACCTTAGTAATTTACTAAAGGATGGAAGAACATCATCAACTATACTAGTTTGATCATGACTTTAATATTGAATTTTAATTAAGTATTTTCTTGGAATCCCTGAGTGGGAACAACTCTAATATAGTGTGATCTGCAGTTTTGTATGATCATTGAATCTCTATTGGTATACACATCCCAAAAAATTCTTTTATGTGATTGAGGATGAGGTTTTATTAGGAGGTTTTGGAAGTTGGTGACATAAGCATGTGTAATATTAAGGTTTGGATCTAATATAGTTGTTTCATATGAATGATCAAGGCCTTCTACTTTAGATTGTGTTGTAATGTGGAACCCGATATGCAATTGTATGGTGTTGAGAGATTTGAAGTTCTTGGCTTCCATGCTGGAATCGTTCACGGAAGGGTAATAAAAAAAACCTTGATATATTTGAAAGCATGAGTGAACATGATGGAGGTCTGGATGTAAATACAAGGTTCTCATAGATGGTTTAATAGGGGTTATAGGAAAAAATCCCATGTTGATCTTTTACCCCGAGAAAGTAATGTTAGTGTCTCTTCCATATTGTCAGAATGTGAAGAAGAAATCAAGGTGGAATTTCAGGAACATGATGATATGAAATTACATTAGTATTAGTGTGAAGTATTTTTGAAGAGATCAATGGTGCAATGTGGTATACATGGTTTCTTCTTATAAAAAAACCATTTAGAATTCCCTCTAAAAGTTGGAAATGAGAAAATACCTCTTATTGTAGCCATTAAAAAGAATATTTTTTAGTGGATATCTATATATTATGAGATTATTTTTTCTAAAGTGATATAAGGATTTTGGTATGAGAGAATGATTTTGGCATAGGGGCTAGTAAATTCATGTTTGGAATCGATGCATGATCTCAATAATAATTTTCTTAATCATAAGCCAATGCAATAAAAATTAAATTTTCTACCTAGATGATTTTATAAAAATTACATTTAGATATTGAAACTATATATGTTAAAGATGTAACTGAAAAAATAATAGTTTCTCATTAGTTATTATTTTGTAGTCATGATGAATATTTAATAAAAATATATTAAATATAAAATACTTTTTTATCTCATTCACACATTTTTATGGAACTATGTTTCATTAAATAGAGCCTGAGAAATAAAATATGAGAATGAGGTTGTGTTCGAAATAGGGGTTATACCCAAGATATAGTATAAATTTGGTTTACATCAGGACCCTTGGTGGTTTTCCCTTATTGGTGAATTGATTAATTAATTTAATTGATTTCATATATTTATCAACTAATTATTTAGTATATGGAAAACCCTTGATCCTTACCTAGAAATATTCATTTATGTTTACCTATATAGGAGCCAATATTTTCTTTTGAAACCTTTGTTAGATAGGGTGGAGTGAGATGAGACTTCAGATGAAAGTGAGGGTGGATTGGGGGAGTGAGGTCAATATGTTGACATAAAAAATGAATGGATCACATTATTTGGATGAATGTAATCATGATAGAAATGATAGATTAAAGTGCATTAGATTATTCAATAAGCTTGGGATTGACATTTGATATGTTTCTGCCTTCTTTGTGAATCCATTATTGATCAATGGTTTAGAACTTCTATTCAATATGTTTAGTTTTGCTATATTTTATATTTTTAATTCTATTTTTTATTCTCCAAATTGCGTTCAATGGATCCCCATTATGGGATTATAATTCCATGTTCCATGGATCCCTAAAAATCCCAATCGATGGATAGTTCACTATGGGATAAAAATATTTATCCCTAATGTTTTCATGGTTTTGAGAATCCATTGACAATGAAGAAGGAGAGAGATGGAGAGAGTGAAAGATAGATTTATAGTGAAAAATTTATTATCATACATTATCCATTTATCTCTATTCACACTTTTATTTTTCCCTCATGTGAGAAAATTGATCTACGACCCCAGAACACATTTATGGTGTTTAGGGGTTTCTCAAGAAAGCTGAGGCTATGCATAAGGTGTATGACATGAAGGCCTTGTCAATAAGGGTGTCTATGATCGGGGATAGTGTGAGGTGGACCAGTTAGCATGATGTAGGATAATGAGTGGTGTTCAGTGTGTGGAAGATGGTGTGACCTAACCTAGAGGGATGCATGAAAGAGGTCTTTTTGTCTTATCCAAGGGAATCACATGTGAGGTCATGAGATGACCGATATGTATGAAACCCACACATCTAAATTTTATATTTAATGTATATTATCAATAATTTTTATATTAATAAAGATATATTGGTTGGATTACTAGGTTTCATGAGTTGGAAGTAACTAGGATTGTGATGTGAATTTTATCCACAACCATTTAATGGATATGTAGGATTTATAATAATAATAATAATTGAAAATCATCTTGGGATATTGGAAATACAAAGTAAAAACATGTATGCATCTAGGGTGGCTTGACTGTGAGACCTCCCCCAACCACTAATGGATAAGAACCACTATGAAGTTACATATGAGGCATAATAATTATAATGGTAATTATAATAATAAGAATAATAATAAATTTTATAATGATAATAACCAAAATTACTCTTACAATTAATTCTTGTTATGGACATATCATCTTATTAAAACATTGGATTAAATAACCTTTAGTGGAAACATGATCCTAACCATTATATGAGCATTTAATGTCCAATATGTGATAGTTATATATTACTCATGGAATGGGCCCTATGTCCCATCTTGTCACATCTCTATCATTTTATAAGAAGATATTTGTGTTTTCCATTGAGTTTCTATTTTAGGAACATAAATAGCCAATCATGAGTATTTTTTATTTTTACCTCAATGAAATTTTTCATTAAGTAATATAAGGAATATTTGTGTAGTGAAATATGTATTTTAATGTCTTAGAATCATGGAACCCATGATGGAGTTTTGGTGCATTGATAAGAGAATTAAAGGGTTCTATAATTTATCCTAAACTAATCCATGCTTATCTCATTCGATGTGTATTATGTGATGGGGTGAAATTTTCCCATATTACAAACAAGGAAAACTGTCTTCCATCTACAATTTGCGTCTTATCCCCCTATGTAGTGTTCTTTCTGTGTGAAACAAGAGATGTAGGTCCTCCTCTAAAATTCTATGTGAGGAGATGTGGATTCACTCTTCGCAAGGATGGCTAAGGTGGTAGAGGTATGTTCTTCCCTAATACAAATTCCTTAATTAAGTGGGTTCCCGTAAGGATATCTTGATTTTCTAACGGTAATAATGGACTACATGGTTCATTACAAACATGATTGAGGATGGTTCTTCAAAGGAGTGGACCATAATTATTACATTCTAATGGACATTGGGTAATTGAAAATGGTTGATTTGTTGTGTCATCTTTTAGGATTGTGACTTCAAAGGAAGTATTTGGTTGTATTAACTATGTGTATGTGGCTAGATAGTGAGAATGGAAATTTTATGTTATTTTCAGTATTCTGTGTATCCCTCTTGATATTCATGACATTCATACCATCATAGGTTGTTAACAAGATAAATGGGATGACCCTTAATGGAATAGATCATTTATGACCAAGAGTCAAATATGTTCATATGAATTAAGTATTTATATAATATCCATATTATTGTGAATTTATCCAAGTTACATACTTATACTTGAGTTTGAGATGGTTTTTTATTGTCATCCTTATACATTTTCTTTAATTTTGGGAGAATCAATATGTCTTGATGTTTTCTATATTATCCCATTTCCTTCTTCTTAGTAACTATTTATACCAGGAGTTTTGAGATAACTTGTTAATTATTTTTCCTTTGTGATTATAGGATTTCACACTAGGTATGTTTATACACAACCTTTCATTGGATTTTTGCCCACATGTGATGAATCTATGAATATGGAACACATGTCCGAGATGGTCTTAGTGGACATGGAAATGGGGTGTCTTTTTCAAAGATGATGTATATTGGAAAGCATGGTTAAAACAACATTTACGGAGCTGAATAGTGCATTAGGGTGATGGTAGTAGGTGATGTTTGAGTCTGGATATAGCTTATTATGAGGAACTCACCATTTTGGATGTTTATTTCAGTTTTCTTTACTGTTGTTGGGAATGCGTGTTTGAATTTATTTATTTTTGAATTGCTTTCTATTTTACCTTTCTGATTCTATAATTTTTCGCATGCATTATATATACTATAATTAGTCAAATTCACCATTTTTTCCATATTATATCACGTATAGATATATATGTTTTATTGAGGTGCATTTGGCTAAGGCCTTTCATGGCATGTGATACACCAACTTGGTGATGTTCACCAGCTCCACACTTATTGATGGATGAATTGGGGTGGCATACACAACTTAACATTTCCCAAGAGGGTCCCTAGTGAATTATGTTATGTAAAATGTATTCCACCAACATATTCTACAAGGTTGTACACAAAGTATACCATCCTTCGCATGGAAAGTAATTCATGAGTTGTTTTCTGGGTATGTACTTATATTGATTTGGTAGCATGTTATAAAATTTACTACAAATGTGTATATAAATTAAATTACATATAGTTTTTCATTGAGGTCAAAAAACCATCAAAATATATACATTCAACCATGATGCCTCTTAAATTTAAAAAAATACAGAATCAAAGTGTTTTAATTTCATGAACACATATATTTGATATTATATGACTTTTTTATCATGAAAAATATTTAAAAAAAATACACAAATCAATTGCATATGTTTCGGAGAGAAATTAAAACTGGATAAAGAATATTTTTTTGATTTATCATATTTGTCTAATTTTTTAGTTTTCCACTGATAAATAAATCATTTATTGAGAATAAATGCACTGATGAAAATTGTATACTATGTTAAACACATCATGTAAGATGAAAAATATCGTAAATTTATTTCTATATATTTCCTAAATTTATATACATATTAAACAAGAGTTATTCAATAAATCAAGTAACATAAAATAAAATGAATACAAAAGATTATTATATTCATTCAAAATATTTTTTAATTTTTTGATGGACATCGTATTTATAGTTACTAGATTCCCATGCTTATATTTTAGCATGTTGTGTTATATATGAAAATATTATCAGTGTAAAATGTCAGGAATTTTATGAAATAATTGAAAGAATATTTCTTATTGGTCATAGAGAATTTTTAGATCCAACAAATATGAGATGTTTTAACTAAAATATCATATTACAATATTTTTTCACTGAAACATCAGAAAATGATATAGAGAGTAAATTTATAAAAACATATTTTTACATGTTTATATAAACATTCAAAAATATTTCTACAGGCCTTATTTGATTCACTAGAACATTTACCAATTTACTTTTTATATAAATAAGAATATTATCATCTTGTACAATTTCTATAGATACAAACTTTTCCTAGATTTATAATTTTTTGGAAAAAGGTACCTAATAATGAATTGGTTAAAGGGTGAATTATAAATGGACACATATAGAAGGTAACTTTAAATTTTGAACATGTTTAATTTAATTAGAATATGGGTCAAAAAGTTATAGAATGTAGGAAAATGGAGTTAAAAATATTGATAATTTATTATTAGTATTTATTCAATTGAGAATTGTTTTGGTTTTAGACTCTAATGATGACATTAAAATAATGGAAAATAAAGAGTTCAAACATTTATTATACACAATTGTGACGAAATAATGAGATTTTTACAGTAAGTGATATTTTTAATTTTATTCTTAATGTCAAAATATTCTTTTAATAGAGACTAATTTATTTTTTGTCAATTCAGTTTGAAAATAGATGTTTTCTTTTTACAAATAAGAATATGTATCTCAGGTGATAATGTATTAAAATTATATTTGGTTTATTTCTTATAAATTTTAAAATATATATTTTTAAAATATAATAGATTTTTTATTTTGGAGAAGTCTAAAAGGATTTGGATATTGGAGTTAATAATATTAATAGTTATGTGGTTTTATTTTCAAAAAATATTTTTCCAACCTATTTTTATCCATTAAACTTATAACATATCATGAGAAATTCGGACACATATTTAATCATTGAAGACTAAAAAATCGATTTTTTAAGACTATAAAAATATTATACCATATGATGTTATATCATTTTTTATGATTTGTTTTCATTTTTTATGAATTTACCTTTCTCATAATATTGTAGACTCTGCCAAATACTGGGTTTTTCCACCCTATAAGAATTAGTAAAAATAATTTATAACTTTTAATCGGTTCCTATAATACTTTCATGAAGTCCCATTTGACTTTGTTTTCCACATAGGAATTTAAAGTTCATAAAACATTCAATTCCACCATTTGAGACTTTGTTCACATCACATAATACTTTATACTTGGAAGATAAAAATGAAATCAATAGAAGTTTTCTGATTTAAAATATTATTTCATGTGAGGCCTAATTATTTTTTTAATCACTTCAAGTTAGGTTAATGCAAAGTCAACTGATCTCATGTGATGTTCATGAAATGTTATTGATAAGCTCTATGGGGGAATCATGAAACCATATTGGGTAGCACATTCCATGAGGATATTCCAGTCAAGTGATCCAAGGATGACAATCAATAGTTAAAGATGGAATGTGGATTCTAGTGATCTAATAATAGATGATTCTATCTTTGAGTTAATTATCCTAGGTTGTCTCTTATTTTAAGGGAGTTTCATGTGAAGGACCATTAAATGGAATTAAGAATATAGACACAAGAAGTGACTCAGGAAACACAAGGAGCTTTGAGGGGGTGATATTCAACATAAGGGGGTCGATTTATTTCAAATCATTTTTATATTTTTATTGTTTCAATGATCTACTCTAATTAATTACCTATTTAAAATCTATATTTTAATTAGTTTTGTTGCTAAATATCTTTGGGTAAATTTAGATTCTTTTTATCTGTCATTTTTTCTAATTTATTTACAATATTTTTTCTTCTTGGATAAATAATATTTTGTAAAAGATGTATTTAAATAAATTTATAAACATTAATGATTCAATAATAGTTTTTCTTTGTTTTAATTCATCAAATAGTTAAATACATTTCCCTTCCTAAAACACATGAAAAAAGTTTTCTAAAATTTTGAAGATTTTTTCACAAAATATTAATGAAAATTTGAATATGTATAATCACTCAAATATATTTTTATGGTTAAGTTTTGTTATATAGTTTATGAACTATAGAATAATATCATAAAAATGTTATCCCATTTGATATAAATTATTAACACCATTCTATTGATGGTTTACAATGAAAAAAAATCTCAACTAAATGAATGAGAATCATTTCAAGATTTGAAAATTGAGATTTCTCATAACCGATTAAACATATGTGTTGATACTACTTCTATGATTAATACATTAGATAATATATCATATACTATTTTTTCAATTATCTTAGTTTATTTACCACTTTTCAAACAATTCCATCATCTAATTCCACTCCCAATCACATTTGATATTTTTTGTTTTTTTGTTAGAGTTATTTACCCTAGTTTACAAAAAATTTCCCAACCCTGTGGGTACATCCCTATATATAAAAATATTATAGTTATTATTATTATAAATAAATAATTTGATAGTACAAAAAACTACAAAAAATAGTATTCTAACCAATATTTGACAAGGATGTGTCTATGAGTGATCACCACTTGTATCAGGAAAAGAAAAATGAACGATATTGGTATGCGATCAATACTGACGTACTATTTTGATATTGTAATGATGTCATCACGATATAGATTAAAGTGAACTCATATAGGAAAATTTCACTTCTTTAACACATAGTATGGGTAGTGTTTTGGAGTTTTGGATAAGACTATATAGTGGTTGACTAGAGATATGGAAGAGAACCAACAACACCAAAAATAAAAGAATAAAATGATGTTCAAGTCCATATGATGACTGATGTGTTGTTTTATGATATAATAACCAATTTTTCTTTAGTATCCTACATTATCTGACCTCCCATCTCTATAATGACTCATTTATAATTTTTATATTCAATAAAATTAATTTCTATAAAATTAAATTTTATATTTAAAATTTATTTTTTAGTATTTCTTATATTTTAATTACTTTTTTTGAGGGATTAATTTATCAATCTTAATTTTTGAATATATATATATTTTTTATGATGGGAAAAATTAATTTCTAATAATAATGTGGCAAAATCTATTTTAAAATACTTCTTATTATGTCACTAATAGTATAACATTGATATTTTTAGCATTATATATGAGGGTACATCACTAAAAATATTTCACCACACATCGTTTTGTAACAATCCATTCCAAACAAGGTCAACTGAGTTATAATTTTGAATGGTGACTTATTTTTGATGATTTTCCATTACAAATAAATCTTGACAATGAAGAAAATTACTATTATCATTGGAATATGAATGTTGTAAAAAAACTAATTTTTTTATATTAGGATGGGGTGAACATCCATAAAGTTATTTCAGAATTTAATATTCTAGATCGGAAGAATATTTAAAATGTTGTGAGAGTGTGATATATGTTACTCTCACACATCTTATATGGAGGAGTTACATGAGTTATGGGCTCTAAAATAGTTAATTCTATATGAAAAATATTCATTATATTCAAGAAGGAACTACAAAGTTAAATAGTCTTGATTTAAAGAATTTAATATGTATTTTAGGGGTATTAAGATGGAATAATTATATCAAAAAATATTTATTCAAATATTTTTTCCAAAAAGGATCAAAATATGGATGATTTTACTATTTATAGTATCAATAAAAACTTTATAGCATATGATAATAAGTGGGGTGGGGGTAACTATAAAGATGAAAAGTAAAATTTAAAGGGGGATAAATTTCAGTGATAAAAAAGTTCAAATAAAATTGAATCAAAGAGGTATATTGATGAGGATTCTTCAGCCAAGGATGATTCTATTTAGTTGTAAAAGTTAATATGTTTTTTAAAAAGTAATTCAACGTGGAAAAGGTATGTAAAAATGATAATATTCTATAAATATTGTTCACTTTTTATCTAGTATCCCCAATAAGTATTAATAGGAGGAAAAGGATGATCAATAAAATATATCATCTGATAAAATCAATGGGGAAATTTTTCTACACATAGTAATTTTTTTATAGGAATGATAAATATGAATACATAAATTTTTTAGAATTTTATATCAAAACCTCATGTGATATATTTGATGATTATGTTAATGGAAAATTTGATGTTTAGGGTGGTTATCAAATTTTTTAACAACATAAATTTTCCAATGATACCTCTATATAAATATAAAAAGAAATTAGAAAAGGGGAAAATGATGTAGAAGACCACCAAAAATAATTCCAATTTTGAATGAAGCTCTTGGATTTATTGAAGGGAAAATGAAACATGAAATGTAGAAATCATTATTGATAAAGGATAATGATTCATTAAATAAATACTTTATTATATCATATGATAAGGAAAAAATCTAAAAAAGTAGTAAAATTATTTCTAATTATTAGATATTTAAATCCCATTCCTAAATCCTATGATAAAATTATTGACATTTCAAGAGAAAATATTCATTTTAAGAATGAGGAGGAGAAAAACCATGATGAAAAGTTGATTGCAGTTGATAAATCATTGATGAAATTTGAGTATGAATCCAAAATGTTTTCAAGGAGGTTATAGAATCATATAAATTTGTGTAAAAAATTGTGGAATAATATAATAGATAGTGATTTTATAAATTATAAATTAGAACTTATCTTAGACACCTAATAATGTAAAAATATTTGTGGTGAAATTGATAATAATAGAAATAAAGAAACACTATAAATAAAAAATAGGAAATATCCATTGTTACTACATATGTTTCCACTAAAAAAAATAATCAATGAGTTATATAATAAAACATATATTTACGATATGTATAAGGGAAAAAAGGAGATGGAGAATAATTTTTATCATGATAAATTTGTTGAAAATAAAAGGATATTTTTTTAAAAAAACAAGAAGAATATTATGAAAAAAAATGAAACCAGTTTAGAGATTTCCATATTAAGGATGATATGGGTTATTCATTGATTATCAAAACATAGAATAAGTGTGCTTTTAGAATTTTTACTTTCATAAATCAAATACAATCCTTGATTTAGAGGGGATAAATATGAATAAAATACAGGATAACCAAGATATAGTCTAATAGAGAAATTATAGTTAAAAAATTCTCTTGATTCTTTTGAGGAAACTAGTGGTATGTGATATCAACTCTAAAATACCACTAACTATGATTTCTCATTGATACTTGAGTAATTGATGATGAATGAGAACATAAAATATATCAAGAGGAGAATTAACCATGAGAAAGGTATATATATATATATGTATATATATGTATATATGTTGAGGCGGCTGACAATGATTCTGATTATAAGGAAACTGGGATCATAAGAAACATTTGTTCATCACACATAACCAACCAAAAAATATTCATATAGAATATTTATAGGTATTATTGAAGAAATTTTACTTTAATAAATGATTTATATTTAAATGAAAAATGTATTTAAAGTTGTTAAATTAGTGAAAATTAGTTGATGGTGGAGATTTTACATTAAAAAATAAATTATAATTAATTTTAAATGGTATTTTAAGTACTAAAATTTGTGAAAAGAAGTATAAATAGAAATATTATCTCTTTTTAAGAGTTAAGGAAAAATCTCTTGTGTATTTCTCAACTTCAAGTTAACTAGGAGAATGTTTTTATTGAATAATAGATGCGTAAATTTGTTATTGAAATATAAAACAATCACCATGAAGGGTAAATGAATAGAAGATAATCTATTCTATATTTATAATGATCTAAAATAAACTACATGGGTGTGAATGAATAAAATGAGCCTTGTAAAGGAAGAAATTTTCATTTGGGTTTTATAAAACTGAGAAAAAATTTCAAATATTAATATATAATAAATATAAGAAAGTTTAAATGATATAGTAGAAATTATTGGGATGTGTGTTATAAAAAAATGATCTTATACAAGAGTCAAATCATAATGTACATCAAAACCAAGAATCCAATTTAATTAATTCATTCATATATTTGTGGGCTGATTAGATATATGTTAACTAGATGTTAAACACACTTAGTTACTTTTTTTGATCATTTTACTAGGAAAACATATGTTTTATTCATGTCAGGAAAATCATCATATCAAGTATTATGAGAATTATTTATATATGTTCTAAAAATAAAATATGGTATTCCATTTAAACGTTCCAGAACATCAATGTATTTTATTACACGAAAAATGGATTTGAGATATATATTGAGAATAATGTGATAAAACAAGAATATATTACTCTATATACAAATGAAATGTATAGTTTAACAAAAATTAATAAAAAGAGTTTAGTAGAAATGGGGGGGGGGGAAACCTATCCGATCATGGAACATAAAAATTCCTTTGGAGCCAATAAATTAAGAAAATGTTCTTCATTCTAAATCAGTACCCATGTCATTGAAATTTGGTCAATATGCCTTATGAGATATGGTTTGATAAGAATCCTAACATAGAGTATTTAAAAGTTTTTAAAAACCCATGATACATTAATATTATATGAAAAACCTTGGAAAAATTTTATAATTGATATGATGATGGTATCTTTATTGAATAAAAACCTAGGGTAAAATTTAACAATTTTATAATAAGACTATATGAATTTTTTATGATAAAATTTATGTTATAGTCATGGAGGATGAAATTACATCATTAACATTATTATCTATTAATAATAAAAGAAAGGGTAATCTTAGAGATAATTTTGGATAATATGAGATTGGATTAAAATGTTTATATTGGTTTAAACAATTAAGATGATGATTCAATATTTCTTTTAGATGATAACAATCTAGATAGATGTGGTTCAATGTTCTAAAAACCTAAAAAAATATGTATCCTAAAAAAATATGTATTTATGGTTAGAGGGGTGTTAAAACATGAATGATTTTAAGAAATTCCAATTATACTATCCTAATTTAAAAGGTTAAACAAAATAACGTGGTTGGATGTGAATTATCTCAAAAATATATATGTGAGTACAATTTTTTATCTTCCCTAAATTATTCCAATGAGTTTTAAAATAAATGGAAAAAATAGTTGGGATATCACATATCAAAGGTGGAAGAGTTATCCAGGGGTAGTTTCCTTACAAATGAAGACAAGAGTTGTTAGAATTTGAAGATTTTGAATAGAGATTATGTTATTTGAATATGATATCAAGATATTAAAAGGGGGATATCAAAGATAAATTTTGATGGTCCGTCATGAAGTGAATTAACATTGGGATATCTTAGAAGATATTAATTGATACTTGGTATATATGGTTTTGATATTTATGTCAAGATTCAGAGAAACCTTTTAATGACCCAACCCCATCATCCCATATTTGTGGTGGAAATACTACATTTGAATTAGATACAAATAATAACATCCCGAAGGACTAAATAGTTTAATAGTCATAGAAAACTGGATACATACTTGAATATTACATTACAATTGGAAATTTAAAATACAATATTGTATTTTATTTTAGTAACTAATTAATCTCATAGATTATCCATACATATCAATAATAATATAAATTTTGAAATACTAAGGAAAAATAAACATAAGAAAAATGGTGGGATCAAAAGATTAGTAATGGTATGCGTATAGAGGAATCTAAATAAGGCATGAATAATATGGAAGAAAATAATTTTAAATCAAATAAATCCATAATCACATGAGAAAAAGAACTTATCCATGGATATCATAAGTAATCAAATAATCATATGAAAATTAATTCCTAATATCCTAATGAGGTAAACATATAATTCCAGATAACATAAACATACCGCTCAACCCTCATACTAGGAAATCCTACATAAATGGGTTATGCCACAACCATAAAACAATCTTTTTTTTCTCATGATACCTACGAATGCATTGAGGGGCTATTTCTAACTCTAAGCATCACTTAATATGTCCAATTAATTTCTAATATATAATTATTGAAACATAATAAACATAAAAATTCTTATTGATATGAGCATAATTTTTTTTAATAATTTCCCCAATCAATAAACATAAAAAACTATCAAATGTAAGAGGGTGAATGATATGAAAATATTACATCTCCATTTAAATAGATAAAAAAAACATTTAGAAATAATAAAGATGATATCAAAATAAATTATCCATATTGGATCATAAGTGAAATAATGTTTTTTTCATTGCTGAATTAAAAAACCATAAAAATTTCATTAAAAACAATTTTGAGGAAAACAACTGTTTAAAATTGAAAATCACTTATATTTAAAAAGTCGCATGATTACGAAGAAAAATATTTTCCATAAAAATAACCTTGTAATTTTGTAATGTAAGGTTAATAAAAATATTAATCACGAATGTTGGAAAACCCATTCAGGTTATATATGTTAAAAACATTCCTTTGACACTTGTGTCGAAAAAGTTGAAATGTACCTTTTTCTGAAATGATATGAATATTCTTTTCAAGCCATTTTCAAGAAGTAAAATATGGGTAAAAATTACTTTTAAAAATCATAGGATTGTATAAAAAATATTTGTTAAAAAATATGTGGAAAATATCGATATGGAAGAAAAATATTCCCCAAGAGATACTTAATCATGAACAATCCTCAATATTCATGACATTGTAAAATAAACCTTTATATCAGGTCCAACATCCATAATATGTGTTCAAAACTCATGTACAATAAATATATATTTATTATAAATCTAGTAAATAACCACAATAATTTATAATACCATTTATGATATACATATATTATCTTATCATCTATTTCTTAACAAATATTGGTTCAAAATCTTTATTTTGGGAAATAATGGATACATTTTTCATGTATGTTTTGGTTCGGTAGTTTCAATATTTATATATTTATCAAGGTTAAATAATATTAATAACGTTGATAATTACATAAATACCACACACACACACACACATATTCATTATATATGTATTTAATGTATTCCATTAAATGTAAACACAAAAATATGTATTACATCGTTCATGGAGATAATATGGCGTACATATGCGTGAACAATGTTTTCATTATTGTACGGATGAAACAAAATATAGGTAAACAATAATTATCATTTATAGAATAATTAATATAGAACATTAATCATATAAATTAATAAAATCTATCATTATTACTATCCATGTAAAATAGATATGAAAAACCAATCATATCACATTGTGAAGGTGGTAATCCACATGTACACACATGAAATTTTATAATTTAACTGTAATTTGGAAGGTAAGAAGGTATATATGGTATAATTAATTAATAAGTATAATTATTTTATTAATATAATAAATTGACACTAAACTGTAATTACAATACATAAAATATGGCAATGAATAGTGAATTGTATCGCTATGTGGAGATGGTAAGTTGTCTGTATACATGAGTGATACTTTCATTCCGAATTTGATAGGAAAGAGGGTGGGTAATGGTGGTTTCATAATCATAATTAAATTTCTATATATTGAGGATATTTAATGTATTATTTTATGAAAACTTCATGAGATTTATAAAATGTAGAAGATGGAATAAATTGAAAGAGGCTGGATATTTAGAAGACAAATGGGCTGATACTGGTCAATATAGATTACTAAATATGGTGTGAAGAAGTGGGGGAGGAGTTTCCATTTTATAATTGAGGTGAGGGGTAATTTCTAATTTCTCAAAATATTAAATTATAATAAATTCATTGTACTCAAAAAAAAATATTGTAATGGAAGAAGATTTAAATATAAGGTTTTATAGGGTTTTAATAACATAAACAAATATAATTAAACATGTTTTTGTGTCATTTTAAAGCTTATCATTTTGATTAAACTTTAATTAATCAATTTTAATTTTAACTATGGTTACATCATTTTCCATATTAAAGAGATATAATTTTTAAATACAAGGATACAATTGGCTTGTAAAGAGACATGATATGAAATTTTAGACCATATCATATATAAATTATTTTTTTAAACATTCATTTATTTTTAAATAACTAAATAAAATATCATTGTTGACAATTTTGACACAATTCGTTTAATTTGATTTAAAATACACCAATACAAAGGGGTAATTGGAATATAATAATTTAAATCCAATCTAGATTGTCAAATATATCAATGAATTTTATTTTATACATTATATCTTTCAAATTATTTCAAAATTAATATTTTTAAAATCATTTATTACGTTTTTCTATTACATAAATGAAAACTTTATTGCCTTGCACAAGCACTTAAGGTATTTATAAAATGTATTAAAATAAAAATAAATTTTTATAATGAAATTTTTATCATTAATACCAATATAGAATTTTTTTTTCATTCATATATATTTTCCCCTATGTGGGTGCATAAGAGATATTAAAGTAAAAGAGTAGTTGGGGTTTGGATTAGTGGTAAACACCCCTTAAATCTACATGAAAAATGGGGGTTCAAAACCCATTGACCACAGGTTACTGTATCAGTACTGTAGCAGTGGCAGCACTGTAGCAACAGTGGGCACTGTAGCGGTGGCAGGCCACTGTAGTGGCGGCAGAGCACTATAGTAGCAGCGGGTACTGTGCAGTACTGTAGCAGCGTGGGTACTATAGCAGTACTATTCACAGAATGGGCTTTGGGCAAAAAAAATGGGCCTACGGGTCATGTAATGGGATAAATACCCACTGGGCCTTCGAGATATGTAATGGGTCTCCCTCTACCCAGTTAAAGAGGTCATTTATTTGCTTTAATAATAAATGAGGCTTCGGCCCCAAACTTAAAAAAAGATATTAAAGTAAAAGAGAGTTACATTTTGTAACCATATTTCATTTAAATAATAACTAAATCATTTTCATTGAAAAGTGTCTATTAATAAAATTCATTTAGATCCTATGGTGTTATGGGATGAATATAATTTATCCAATAAGTTTTATGATGATTTTTTTCCTTATCACATAGTTTAAAACTAGATTAACCCGACTTAGAGTTTACCATGATGATAAAATATACTTTTGTAAGTTGTCATAATGTTTAAAAATAAAAGTGGACTATTTATTAAATTTTATCCTCATGATTCCAAATATATAATCCATTTAGTCAAATTAAATTCTTATAAGTATATTGAATTTATTTTAATTTAATTTTTGAATATTCTATAAGAAAGAATTTTAGATAAAATAGTTTTTATGAATAAAAAGAGATTTATTCCTATCTCATGTATTTTAAAAATATTATGTGTAGGTTAATTTTTTTTATTTAATATATATTATATATATTAAATTAAAATAATTTTGTAATAGTGACCCATTAAATTTATTATGATATAAATATATTGTATGCATAAAAATTGTTTTTTATAATAACACTTCGTTTATTTTTTTTCTAATATCCTATTTCTAATCAATTGATATCCAATAAATTTATTATATAAATTTATAAACCATATATTTTTAAAAATTTATTTATTCTTGTTTATACCTTCCAATTTAATAGCTAGGTTATAGTGGTAACATAATAATAAGTCATGATTCGTTTGCTCTCGGTGTTGCGTGCAACAAAAGCTATCAAAGAGATTATATTTATTAAAAATGAGGAATATAATAAAATATTGGGCTGTAATATTCTTCTATAATCAAAAAACTTTCATCCTGAAAATTTATAGCATTTCAACTTATAAATAGATTTAGTTATTTCATCATCGTATTTTCTTCTAGTTCCCTCTTCACCTCTAAAATATTATGATTTTTAAAGTACCTTTACCAAAAAAGTTGTCCAATTCCTCAATGAAACACCTTGAGATTTTTAAATAAGAAAATTGTATTTTATATAATATATGACACACTTAGCAAAACATAAATAAAATAGAAAATATATTTCTTTATATGTAATCTCTATGATAGCTTGTAGAAAACATAACCTCAAGAAATAATGAACTATAATATAGTGTACCATTATAACCTAGTTATTGAATTGGTGGACATGAATAATACTAGAATTTTTTTAAATTTATATATTTTAAAAAGTTATAAAAAATTCATTGTTAATATATTCACTAGGAATGAAATAGGAATCATTTTAATGAAAAAGAAATTTTTTTCAGAAAAATTGTGTTTTCTAAAGGACAGTTTAATCACGCTTTGTACACTTAATTTTTAAATAATTTTTACCATTGGTAGAAAATGTATTTTATAAAATTATATTCATTTTTGAAATAATAATATAATAAATATATTTGGGTAAATATTTTTAACCATTATAGTTTATATTATATAACAAGTGAAACTTATTTTTTCAGTAAAATTAATAGTAAAATCATTAAAAATTAATTACCATGGATAAGGTAAAAACAAATTTATTAGGGGGTAAAATAATAAAATAATGGTTAAAATTACCTAAAAACATATCTAAATTTCATTGTATTGAAATATTTTGACCTTAACACATATAATGGTGGGAATTAAACATCTTTGTGACTTTTGGAAGAATAAAAACATGGCTGTAATTGAATGCTTCCAAAATTTCCATGTTTTTCCCCACCCTGACTAATAAAAGGCCACCCACTTTGCTCCCATTTTGAAACATCCAAAGACTCTTTCTCATCCCAGACCTACCCAAATTACTTATTTAATACCCTAAAATCATCATAGTGTCATTTTTTTTAAAATATAATCCTTGGAAGGCTTTTGGTGAAAATCTAAAGAATTGGTCAGAATAAGTGGTGACATTCTTAAATAATCTTTTTTATTTTATTTCTTCTTCCACCTTTTTCAAAAATTATTAAACTGTGATTATATAATAAAATAAATATATTAAATATAATTATATGTTATTATTTTATGTTAATGATCTACGTACACATACTCTTCCATAAAATGGAAAACAAAATTTTTGATCTTTTGTATAGAATATTATTGCCTCACGAACCGATGGATTTTATTTTCCATAACCTCATTTAAAGTCAAGATATAATGATGTATTTAGAAAAATTATATTATATTAATGATATTATTATAATTATGGAATTTTAATATCACATATACCTATTTACATTTCATTCAGTTAAAATACAATATTATATATTGTGTTTACGGCAAATTACTGCCTCACGATGTGACGTGATTCATTTTTCACTTATGCTATAAATGGGAGGTAATAAGGATATATTTTGTGAATATATGTGATATATATGAAATAATATTTATTCTTAAAAATTAATATATCAGACATTTCATTATCCTTTCACCCATTAAGGAAATGATAACATTGTTCGTGCATACATATGACTTATTGTATCAAAGAAGCGTTGTGATGCATTCTCCATGACCAAATTTAAATTATGATTATAAAATGTTTTATAATGAAAAAAATACTTTTACAATTAATATACATCTGGATATTAGTAACTATATAATATACATAAGAACCAAAACATTCATGATAAAACATGCAAGATAAAACAAGGAAATTAACAACTCAAAAAATGACAATATTGAAGTTTTGTTAATAAAAGGTGGTAAAATGTTATAAGATGATCATATTTTATATTATATAAATTTGGTTTTGTTATAAATTGATGAAATTAATAAAACCATTATATATGATGTTAAATCAAATTTAATCAAAAGGAATAATAAAGTAAGGGACTTCATATCAATTCCTCTTTATTAAGGAATATTGTAATGTAATTCACCTAATATGTTTTATATGGTTTATTTACAACCCATTTGACATGTAATATAATTATAAATTAATAATTAATGGAATTTTAAGTTTCAAATTGAATTATTTAATCCAAAATGATTTTACTTGAAAAATACAAATGGTAAATAATTCCATAACTCAATTTTCTTTCATTGAGTTATCTTACATCTTCATTATCATTGATATTATAAGATTATGTGTTTAATGAATTTTTATTATCCGATGTTTTATTAAAACTTGTTTATTTTGATTTAAATTAGATAAAAATAATGTACTCATTGATTAATTATCACTTTAACGTTATTATTATTATGAGGGTTTATTATCAATCTCATTTTTATTGAAATTATTTAAGCTCTAATTTCCATTAAAGGAAATTATTTGACCATTACCTCATATTCCTCATTAAGATTATTATCATATGCTTATTTAGTAACTTTTCAAGTAATTGTACAATTTTACCACTCTTTGTTCCTTAAAATGAATGATCGGTTTTTTAATCAAACCATACATCATTTATTTATTTGGTTGAAAGTCCATTATAATACAAATTATTTTTCTAAAAGTTTTTTAAAAGATATTTTTAAAATTATCCAAAAAATTTATTAAAGGAATTTTGAAAATTGTTTGACTTTTTATAAATTTTTAATGTAATCTACATATCATTTTCCAAACAAGGCCCATTTAGATTTTACTAATACTTGGAATGTAATATTTGTTTTAACATGTATGGGTTGTATGGAATTTTTAACTATCTTAACTAGTAATGTTTTTCATTAATACATTATAATTTTTAGATTTTATATTCAGTTACAATAATTCAAAAAATTTAGGGAACTTTTAGATTTTTTTCCAAAGTAAGAAAGAATATTTTCCCCAAGAATGATTTTAATGAAATTTTAATTGTATTTATTTTCATCATAACAAATAACAACTATTTTTATTATACTCAACTAGGGATATCTTGTATTTACAACTTTTTTTTTTCATTATATGGATGGTTTATGATCATTATTTCCAAATAATGTTTTACAATCACCTTCCTCATTCATTATTGAAGTCATTAACATTACCAATGAAATGTTTAGTTTCCTATGATCAATGTACATTAACTTTCCCTTGGAAATATATATTATTTATCATGTATATGTTTATTAAAAAACCATATATCATTTTTATATACGATGTTCTACATTAAAAGTTATTCATTTATCCGGAGAAATAATGAATAATCTATATACTTTAATTAATATAGATATTTTATTATAATGCACATTGTTGATGACTTAAATCAATTATTAGATATATGAGGAATGATTTGGACATTTAGTTATGGGTGGGACCAAGATTATATAACCACTAAATGCATTAGTGAACTAATGAGGTGAATCAATATGATATAATTAAATGTGATTAAACCTATTTTTTTAAATTTTCTTGTGAAAGGTCTTGAAAATAGTGTTATTATGTTTCCTAAGTGCAACATTTTGACCTGAAATCTACTAAGTAGTTCCTCGAAATAGTTTATCATAAGGAAAAAATCACACCTTCTTATATGCCAAATGTTTTTTACTAGTAGTGGGAGTATATGATGGTACAATAGGGATATTATACCCTCATAATCAAAGTAGAAAAATAGTTTAATAAATGAATAATATTTGAAGAATAACTCCAAAAAACAATAGAAATTATGTCATATATATTGAATAAAAAAGTCATCAATATGAATATCAAGTTCCATATAAAAATGGTGTAATTTCTTGTTTCAAAAAAAAATAAGGAAAATGTGGAAGTTGGAACACATACATACAAGTATATCAAAATAACCAAAAGAACAAAAGAATATCTCTATATAGATTCATGAGCCATAACTCAGTCCTGTGCTCCCCAAATCCATGCTATTATCCAAACAAGCATCAAGAACCAGATGCTTTCTCATATCCCTACCTGCATCCATGAACTCTATTTGGGTACCGAATAGAGGCCTGAACAAGGTGGGAAATATACTCATCTGGCCACCCCAAACCATGTTTATAAAAATTCATACGGTGAATATAATATGATTAATGTGAAGATATATTGGTAAATAATTGAAAAAACTATAAATGATTTGTTCTGGTTCTTGGAGGACACTAGGATGAAACTACCTTCTTCGGATCATTTCTAGACAACCTCTGAAAATATATCATCATGAAGATATACATATGAGAGTATATAATGGAATATAAATATATTCACTACACATGAATTAGTTTTTTTATCCATATTTATATATACATAGTGTGATCTCGGACCCATGGAGTAACTCAAGAAGCCATGCCTAGTCACTAGAATCTCCTAAAGTCTTATGGGTGATCTTGTTTTTGTGTCTTAGATGATATGGGTTTCCATATGAACAAGTTTCACAATGTTGGGAAACCATTCCCGAGTATCAGAGTGTTGGGATTGCTTGCCTTAGTATCAAAAAATTGTGATACCATGCCTGAGTATAACAATATACGACCACCATACCCAAATATCACAGTAGAGGGATGACATGCATGTACATCACAGTATAGGGATTCCATTACCCTCTATCACTTTATAGGGATACCATACCTCCTCATCATAATAGTGATAAGCAGTCAAAAATGATTTATTAAAATACAACGAATGGTATATAGTTAATTATAATTTTACTTTAAACAAGGATGCTTTAATTGTTCAAATAAAACACATGATGTGGTATTACCACCCACTATATATTTAATCCATTGTAGTGATTTCATAAAATTATCAATTCCAAACCACTTAGGATGCGGTTTGTTAATTAATTATCATTTATAATATCCACGACTATTCAGAAATCACACCTCAAATGGGGGGAAATAAACAATGAGGACCTATGATAAGATGAACATGGGGATGTAAGGACATATCTATCAAGGATAAAAATTAAAATAAGGGATAAACATATTTTTAGTTCAATAAATAGAGGTTTTGGGAAGTGACAATTCAATTCATAACATCAAATAGAAATACTTGAGGGATAAGTACTATAATACATACCATATGCCTATTGAAGAAAACTCATCCAATATCGACCTTTGGTTTAGTCTATATTAGAAGAAAATTTAAAAATAGATAAATTCTAGGAAAATAAGGCATATTAACTCACACTAAAATAACTGTGTCGATAGGAAGAAGAAAAAGGAGCAACAGGAATAAAGAGCTTATCATGGGTGATATAACTTGATAGACACACTCAAATTTGAGTTTTAATGGAATAATGGGATCAAATCCAAGCATTAGGCCTGAGATAGCTCAAGAGGGAGGAGAAATGGATTTTTTCCATTAGAGATAATTATAATTTATGGGATGAGTTAAATATAAAGGGTGTAAAATTGTAATTTTGCATTTTTTTAAGTAGTCTCATGGTTTCGGTGTATTGTTCGCCAAACCGGGTGCCAACCATGCACACCCAACATCCTAGGTAGAACACCACATATAAACTATAGAGTAGGGTTAGGAAAACCATGTACACCTCTATCTTATCATATAACAGTCCAAGACTCTTTAACATGGTTTAGTTAAATGGTTTGGAACCATTATATGTCATCACATTCATATGTGTATAGTTAGAAAAAATTGTGTGCTCACTATGAACCACTCTTACCCACCCATAAATTAGTGCTCCAGGCTCTGAATAAGCCCATGATACTACTGAAACATTTCATTAAGTGATTAGAGATGTTTATAAGGATAAAATATTAGATTTGAATTGAAAAAAAGGATCCATACTTTAACGAAAATCCGGGACGTTATAGTCTTCCCCACCTAAAGAAACACATCCATAAGTTACCCATCCAAGGGTGCTAAATCATCATCTACGAATAAATCTAGCCACTGATCATGTACATAATTCTCTTGATCCCATGTCTCATCTTATACATGGACCTTCTTCCATAGAACCTATATAAGAAGAACTGATCTGCCATGAAGATCGTTCGTGCTCTAGTCCACAATGTAGATAGTATGATCTTTAAAGGAAACATCAACCTATAATTCAACCACATCTTGATGAAATATATGGGATATATTTGGATAAACTTTAAGAAGTTATGAAACACACACTACTAGAAATAAGATCTATACCAACAGTTTTGGTAAAACCTTTGGTCTAGTTCACTTATATGGACCTATACTAATGGTTTGGACAAAAAAGTTGGTATAGGTAACTAATTTGGACATATTCCAATAGTTTTGGACAAACTATTGGTATAGGGGACCTATACCAATGGTTTTCCCTAAACTGTTGCTATAAGTCACTTATATGGACCTGTTAAAATGGTTTTGTCCAAACCGTTGGTATAGGTCCATAATAGAGACCCTATACCAATGGTTTTCCCAAATCCATTGGAATAGGTCCCCCCTATACCAACGGTTTGTCCAAAACCATTGGTATAGGTCCCAAAATCAAATAATCTATACCAACAGTTTTGAGAACCATTAGTATAGTTACATGTACTTTTTTTATGAAATATTCTTACAGAGAACATTATATAAATCAAAATTTAAAATATTTATGATAATAAATCAATATATTTATGAAATTATGCTCATAAAAGTCATGTTAGGTTAGTGGTTGGGTTGTTTAATCATAAACTATAGGTATTGGGATCAAAACCCACCGAAAGCATCTTTTTTGAAATACATATACCAACGGTTTTATGGAACCATTGGTAAAGATTTTTCATATTACTTATACCAATAGTTTTGAAAACCATTGATATAGACATATCCCCATGGCTTACTTGGCCACAGTTCTCCAAACTGTCGGTATACGATATACCAATGGGTTCAAATCATTTGTATAGGGTATTTTTCTACTAGTGATGTAATATGACATTAATACCCCAAAACTTATGAGATAACTAAAATTGATAGTAGACCTACTTGACACTCTCTAAAACCTCAAAAGGTCCTATATACTAAGGTGAAACATTTTTTTCCATCTAAATCATCGATGCACCAGTCTAGGTGAAACACAGAAGAAAACCCAACTCCCCACCTTGAACTATAATGGACAATGATGAAGATCAGTGTATGAATTCTTCATAGACTGATCTATAGGAATTCATTTCCTAATCAACTGAACCTACTCTTAAGTATCCTAAATGAGATGATCTCTATGTAGTTATACCTCACAAACCTGTAACTCACATAAGGGTGAATAACCTTGCCTATCATATAATGACTCATAGGGATCATTGTGTATTGTCTCCTAGAAGATGTTATTTTAGTAAAACTCAAAAATATGTATATCATTCTCCTAAGAATCTATGAAATCAAGGACACATACTCAAGTCCTTTCTAGTAGTTCATGTATCATCCATTCGGACTAACCTTTGGTCTAAGAGTTAATGGATGTGTTTAAAAGTAACTACATACCAATTGATATTTCTAACCACTTTTAGAACATTGATGTGAAATGAGAATCTCAATTTGAAATGATAGTTAAAGAAAACATATGTAGGTTTATAATCTCATAGAGATACAACTTCATGAGATCATACACCAAGAAGGTATCTCTAATAAGTAATAAATGGATAACATTTTATAGACTATCGATTATCACCCATACTGCATCACTACCCTAAAGAGATCTTGGTAAGAAAATCACAAATACTATTATGAAATTATCTGATTTCTACTCAAGAATTGAAAATGGTTGTACAAGGCCTAATAGCCACTAGAACTCTTCCTTCACTTGCTGATAGGTGGAACACTATGTAACAAAACTAGTTAATTCTATTTTCATACCAGGCAACTGGTATTGGTGACATATATCATGATACATCTTAATATTACAAGGGTTTAATACCCATGAATAAGAATGAGAACCTCATATCAGATCCTCCCATATGTCTACAAGAAATCAAATGCATCCACAGATGTTTAATATATCATCCCCATCCATGAACCAAAGAGGATGTTGGTCATCACTTGAAATAAAATCCCTTAAGTCTAGGCCATTGGGATCTGATAATTGACTCAACCTCACTCCCTCTAGAAGTGAAGAATAGATTGATAATGGTTCATGTACCAACTATCCATGACTATCTTGAACATCTAAATTCATCTTAGAAAAGAGGGAAAAAGAGGCCAATATTCATTATCCTCTTAAACTGCTAATATCTGGATTATTTTTCCTAGATAATGTTCTAAAATATTTCCTTTCCCAGGTATATATTCAAGATTAAAATTAAAGGTTTTCAGTTATTTAACCAACTTTTTCTACCTAAGGGTGAATTCATTCTATGTGAAAATATTCCTAAGTATATTAAATTCTGTAAACACCCCAAAAATCCCAACCAGTAGGTAATTTATCTAACAATTAATGGAATTAAACACATATTCCAAATTGAGATTTATTTCGTGTAATTTCCCTTATGTGGTCTCAACTAATGAGACTTGTAAACCATGATTCAATAATACTACATCATAAATAAACCTAATCTAATAAATGATTCATAACTATAGACTATATAGATTCTTCCCAACTCTACAAGAATTTGGAGTAGAACTTAATTCATTATTCCTTTCATCTCCTCAAAGGATCTCTCATAGGCTTCTGACCAGACAAACTTCACACCCTTCTTTTTAAAACTTGTAAGAGGTGATTATAGGCTATATAAGTCCTCTATAAATAATATATAATATTGGAATATCCCCAAAAGCTCTGTATATCAAATAATATCTTAGGATTATCCCATGTAACAATATATCTCACATTCTCTGGGTCAATAGACACTCTTCCCTATAACCCAAGAAGTGAACTTTATCGATCCAAGATTTGAATTTTATTAGCTTAGGAATATCCAAGGTTCTCTATCTGTAGATTCTTACCAATATCAATATTTATAGAATGTTCATGTAGAGTATGAGAATACAATATGATATATTCTATGAAAACTACCACAAATGAATCCATAAAAGGGCGGGAAACCCTATTACTCAAGGCCACAAAAATAGATGGCACATTATTTAGACCGAATGACATTACATGATACTCATAAAGACTAAAAATTATGTAAAATTTTCTATAAGCTATATATGAAGGGATAACTAATACCTGATAGTAGCTATAACTTAGACCAATCTTGGATAAAACCCTTTCTTCACAGAGATGGTTGAAGATGTCATCTATATGAGGAAAAGGATATCATATCTTTATAGTAATAAAATTCAACATTATGTAATCTACAAAAATACTATGTTTTTTGTTAGAAATTTTGTTAAAAAGGATAGGTGAACCTCATGGTGATGTGTTGGGCCATATAAAACTATTATATTCTAAGTATTCTAGCTATTAATTGAGCACCTACAACCTAGTAGTGGAAATCCTATTAGGAGAAATGGACATTGGTTCATCTCATGGAACTACATCAATAGAAAACTCTACCTATTTATCAAGAGGAAAACTAGAAAATTCATTATGTAACACATCCTTTAAATAATCTAAAATAAGAGGAAAATTATCCCAATTCATCCCTTGATACTCTATACACAATTTAATAATCTAGGATATCACTCCACCAAGACCACGATGTTCTGGTCCAGCTTAGCTCACCTAGAAATTCAACTCACCCTTATGTATATAACTACTACCCTCCAGTGACGTAAATAAAACCCTTTGAAAATATCAATAAAAATAGGTATGGTGAGGAACTGGCCAATCCATACTGAGGATGATGTTAATACTAGTCATCTCTAAGAAGAAGTGGTTCTACAGAAAATGATAGCCTCCTATCTCTATGGGAAACTCTTCAAACCATATTACAATAATTAAATGCATACCCAAAGGAGTATCAGTGGTCATTTATAGACAATTTTACCTAATATTATGTTTGAGACTGTCTGAAACTATCATAGATATGAAATAATGAAAAGTTCTTGTGTCAAATAAGGAAGAAACTAATGTAGAGGCTACTGGAATTGTACCTAGAACTATAGATGTCCTAGAACTCAACTCTAGAAAAAAAATATATTGAATATTTATGGAAAGATTCATGGAATTGAGATCCTACTTGACTACCCTGAGTAGGCATGCTCTACTAGATCTATATCTCTAGAGCCTAGATACCTCGACCACAACATCCTCCTCTACATAAATGGATGATAGTAATTTAGCTACCTATTTGGCATGGTGCTAATTTTCCTAATCTTGGAGGGAGAGATGATATGGATCTTTTTTTACAAGTAAAAAATGTGAAGGTCCTAAGAAAAGACATAATATTCCCCAATTTTCCATAACCTCAATTCTTAATGGGGTCTTTGAGAAATTTCATCCTCTTATATCCTGAATTACAATATTGGTGATAAAGCACATAACTATTATTGGGTGCCACCTGGATATCTTTGCTACCACATGCAGTCTCAAAGCAATGTTTCTAGCCACTAGTCGAACCACTTTCCTATATTGGTTATTAACCACAATAGCCGACACTGTTAGTATCACTGTGGTTCTATTTGGGAATAAGGCATAGGTTTATTATTTCTAAAACAATGTTAAACCTAAATACATTTACCAGAGATCATATGGAATAAAAGAACCCATCCTCAAAACGTATCACACTCAACATGTCATTAGAAAGTGTTAGTGAAAGGCATTGAAGCTCCATGATCCAAGTAAAATAGTCTATCTTAGACATAATACCTTGAAGGAGATGTATAAAATCTCTAGTATATTCCACTCTTAGTGTCTAAGGAAAGTAATAGTCATAGAAGACTATCTGAAAACTATCCCAAGGCCTACCCTGATGACAATATTCTAGGGTGATATCATCCCACCATATCTTGGAAGATTCTCAATGCATATATGTATTGAGCTTCACTCTCCTCTCATGAGGTGTCTCAAGGTTCTTCAATATAGTAGCATGGATTCTATCCATAACTCTAAAACACGAGGACTGCAATTCCCAAAAAACATGGTTGGATGATAATGCTGAAATTCTCATGCCTGCTCTACCATAGAAGGGTTTAGCTATGGATTTCTCTACATGGAAATCATAATAAACCAAATACCCTATTGAATCTAGGAATAATTTCACACATTTATATTATCAAGAGGGTTCATAGGTAGAACTACTAGAGCTAACACTGGTGGCACATGACCCACCACCTCTAGAGCATGCTCATCACCACCCTCCTAGTGTATGACTTGAAGATTTCATGGTATAATAACTCTATAGATTATAATAAAATTAATTAGATAGGATTTGATAATTTCATAATCCACATTTATAATAATTGAAGAGGTATAAAACATTTCTACATAAAAGTAACACCCTTATAGATTCATATAAACCGAGGTCTGGGAGATATACATATCATAAGAACATAAGAGAGACCACCTACTACCAACTTCTGAGGTTGAGTTAGGGTCAATTTCTCCTCCGTAATTCAGGAGTCCCAAAATATAGAGTTTAAATTTTAATTTATAGAAGATACACCCTTTTTGTAGAAATTGGAATCATCATTTAACAACAATCATTTTATTTTATAATCTAAATTAATTTAAATTCGTATTTATATATATATATATATTTTTAATTTTTGAATTAGATATTTTACGACTTCTAATTTAGGAAGTTCCATACTCTTTTTAAACTAAAATATTTTATCCATTTTATTCCAACCATAAACATGTTCCATCCCATGAAACCATTGCTCCATGAATCAACGTGCTATTATTGACAACTTAAGGTGTAAACATCAATGTATATAACAATATATTGTTAGGTTTATGTAGACATAGTAAGTAACCAATTGTGTTTCCTAATTCCCATAAATGTTATCCAAATTATATCTATAGCTGTCAAAGAAATCTTGACAATCACAGATTATAAAAGCAATGCAATGCACCTATATGGCATGGCATAATCCATGACATGTGAATCTTAATTTTTCTGTGATGATGAAAGAGCAAAAAATTCCTTGAAATACCCAGTCAAAGGTAAAATAAAATTCTCAATATCAATAATAATAACCATCAAATACCATGTGTGTCACCCAATGGTGGAATTAAAACAACTGTAATAAAAAGAATCTAAAAAATAAATTCCCATCATTAGAAATTTGTATTTTTTATGTACATTGGTTGGATACTAACTAGAACAGTCTCATAACCAAACTATGAAATATACTAATATCCTTTCTATGATCCAAAAATAATATGGGAAATAAAATAAATACCCTCATAACAATTTGTAACATATTTACATGGAAGCCACTAAGTAGTAACTCGAGTCGGTTGGTCAAATGGCCTCAAGAATGCCTGCCAGTATTCCAGAGGCAACCAACTAGAAATGAGAGTCCATGATGGTACAATGTATATAATATACACTCATAATAAAATTATCATACTAGTGTTAAAATTGAATAATTATGGGAATCATAACATAAACCAATAATAAAATATTCCATCTAGAATGAATAAATAAACATCAATATTACTATCAAGTGTTCGATATAAAATAATGAAATGTAAAGTATCTAATTATTTTTAGTAAACATGGAATAAGTCACACATAAATATAGGTATAGAAAAATACATAAAAATACCAAAATACTATCTCTATATTGCATCATGACACATTGCAAAAACCTGTTCTCCCACTCACATGCTATAATCAAATCAATCATAAAAAACTAGAAACTTTACCCTATCCTTAACTACATCAAGGAAGTATATCCAAGTACCAAATAGTGGCCCAAATAGTGTGTGATATATACTCAGTAGGACACAACCAACCGTGTCTATTAATATCCAGTCGATGCATATATATTATGAGAACCATGCAGATATTATGGTAATGTAGGGATAAAGCTATAAAGGTTTAGCTCTGGTTCAGGAATGACATTAGGCTGAAACTACCTTCTTCAACCAATTCCACAATAACCTATGAGAATATATCACCATGAACATATATTTATGAGATTATATGCTAGTATTTATGTATATAAACTACACATATAGTAATATTCATATCCATATGTATAATTTCTAGTTCTAGCCCGAACCTGAGGCGTAACTCAGACATCCATGTAGAGTCCCAAGAATCTCCAAAATCAATATAAGATACCATACCCTTTGGGTCATATATCATAATGGTTTACATTTCAAATTATAATAGTATTTGGATCCCATGATCAAGTATCATAGTATATGGATACTATGCTTGGGTAACAAAATTTAGGGATTCCATGCCCGAGTATCACAATTCTGGGATTCCATGCCCGAATACAACTATATAAGGATACCATGCCAATATATCATAGTATAGGGACTCCATATATGTATATCACAATATAGGGATTCTATGCCCGGTCATTATAACTATGATAAAATGTAAAACAATATTTACTAAGTGGAAAATGATGGTCTATAACTTATTTGTATTTCACTTAAAATATGGGTGTAACTTTTTTCTATTACAAATTGTGACGTGGTATTAGAAAACACATTATATATAATAAATTATAGTCATTTCCTAAATAAATCAATCCTAATACACTTAGGAGGTGGTTTGGTCCCTTTATCATTTATAATATCCAAGGTAATTCCATAAGACACCACAAAGGTGTGGAAATAGACAATGAGGACCTATACCAACATGAAAAGAAGACACAAGGTCATATATATCATGCTTACTATTTAAAATGTGGGATAAACATATTTTTGAGGAATCACATGGAGGTTTCATTGAGAAAAATCACAATTAATAATATAAAATGGAAAGAGTTGAGGGATAAGTACAAGACCACCTACCTTATAATGGTGGAGGAGCACTAAACTATTATTGGATTTTCATTTGGTCAAGAGTATATGAAAATATAAAAATATAAAAATGACATGAAAATATGGCATATGATCTCAAACCAAAATAATGTCTTAGAAAATAATAACAACAATTAAAGTATATAAATAAATGGTGAGCTTACTAGTGGTGATCTAAAGAAAATAAAGACACTTGAATCAGAGTCTAAATAGAAGAATGAGATCAAAGCCTAAATTTAGGATTGAGATAGATTATGTAGGAGGATAAAAGGATATTGTTTGATGAAGATAAAAAAAAGAGGCGTGAGTCAATTAGAAAGGGGTAGATTTTAATTCTCTACTTTTAAGTGGTCACATGACATTGAAGCATAGTTGGCCAAACCGTGCGACAATCATGCACACCCCACTACCCAAGGAGCACACCCTGACAACATGTAGCATATGGTTATAAAAAAAATCATATCTTGTGTTCCGTATATATCCCAAAACACACAATCAATGGCCCATGCACATGGTATTGGAAAACTATATGTTAACTGTATTTGGTAGCACTATTTTTGGTGCATGGTCAGTAGTAACCATTCGCTAATCATATGCCTATCCTATTTCCTCCATAAACTGGATCTTTGGGCTCCTAAAAAGCTGTAGACACTCAATAAAATTTCCTAAAGTGATTAGAAAAATTTATATGGATAAAAATAAGGATTATAAATGAAGAAAAATTACCAAACCTAGAATAAAATCCAGGATCTTACACTGAGGTCCTGAAATTCTATAATTAATCATTTCATTCATTAAGAATTTAATTATTATTATCCATGTGATTTTAACAATGATATTATCTATATATGCATTTAATTCATAGTTTGTTGATTAAATGTAATTTATTTATATATTTACCATTACATATTTGTTAATATATATATATATATATTCAATATAGTAAATTTGTTTAAATTTAATGTCTGTTTGGCTATTTACACATATATAATTATTATTCCTTATCTAGGTAGGATAGTCAATTTATTAAATGACACGTGTATAACAACCCTGCTTTTATTACAACTTAAACTTGCTTTATTACATAAAAATTCACTTGATACAACAAAGTAGATCGAGAGGTTTAGTGTCTTTGGGGCATAGGATCATTACATAAAAACATAAAACATGAAATAAAATGTCTTTATTTAAAATATCCTTTACATGACCACTACATTCCCTCGTACTTAGCATTGCATGGGATAACCTGAGGACATGCATAAGAAAAGGGTGAGCTATAAAGCCCAGTAGGGGTGTACACATGGAATAACATGAGGAGTACAATACATGTTAGGAAATAGGCATAACAATAGAGAATAAATGAAACATGAACATAAATGCATGATAAATCATGATAATCATAACATGGAAATGTGGAAACAACACTTAACATGGATTTAGCATGAGCCAAGGCTCATTGCACATAATGCATGAGTAAACCCTCATTGCACATGAAGAACGAGTAAACCCTCGTTGCAGTTGAATTAGCATGAGTCAACACTCATTGCACATGACGTATCATGATACTATACTTTACCCAATGCATTGGAGTGCTATAAAGGATCACCCTTCTTAAACATTTCATTTCACGCATAAGTGTGCCACATGGATCATAAAACATGGATTCTTAAAACATAATCATTTATTCCACCATAAAGGAATGTGGAATTCATACATGAAACATTAAAATCAATATGTAAATGTGAATAAAGGTGAATACCCTTGATTGAGAAATGGGCATGGTATTCACTACACAATGACACTGGCTTAGAAAATTGGTGTGATTTCGGCAGTGTAACTGCGTGACCTAAGAATTCATAAAAAAGGTTGATGAGAGAGAAATGGGTTCCTCATAATATTTAAATGTAATGGACAGTAAGGAGGTCATATAGATACATTTCCCAACAATTTTAATGGAATTTAGATTCATGATACAAAAGTATTTCTTGAATGTAAAAGAGGAGAGAGAAGTTCCTTTCGGAATTTCGGCATAGTAACAGGTGTACATGGGAGGAATTTAATGAGAGAGAAAGGGGACTACCATCATTCAAACAATAAGAGGGCAAAATGGGGGAGGTGTGAATCCATACCCCAACATTTATAATTGAAATTAAAAGGGCAATACGATTTAAATAAAATTGACAAAAATGAGAAAGGAAGAAAAAAACATTACTTGGAAGTGTGCTTCCAAAGGCTAGAGAGAGGCTTGTGAGAGGCTTCTTCGGAGATTAGGGCACCTTGGGAGGATTCTAGAGAGAGTAGAGAAGAGTTTGGAAGAACTCTAAAGGATTTTAGTGGGGATGAAGTGGGAGCTTGGGTGGGTTTATATAGGAAAGGTGAGAGACTTCTTTATTATTTAGGTTTGGTACCCCTTATATTAAACTAATCCAAACCACAAACCATCCCATGGTTTTTGACCAATGTTTTTGGAAAATGGAAGAGGAAAAAAATATTTTATAGGTCCCAAGTCCGAACATCTTAAAATAATAAGGTTGCTTATGTGGAGGTGTGTCACACTCCCATGGAAATTAATTTAAAAGGGAAAAGTGTTGAATATGTCTTGAGGGGTTCATTAATGCTTTGATAAGTAAGTCAAACAAACCCAAAATCACTATATTTTAATGTTAAAACATATATTGTCCGAAAATAAGGATTATAGTATTTTATTACTTCACCATTGGGTCATTATGATGTCATAAACACATTATATATTTAAACGGTATTTAATTTTTACCCAAAAATTTGACTGTCTCAGAAAATTATGAAAAATTCACCGTTGGATAATTTCGACATCCCGATTCCAGAAATGACATTTATTTTATCTAAAAAAAATTTCTAAATAAGTTAAATTTCACTTTTAAAAATAAAAACAAACATTTATCGAAAATTCACGAGTTTTGACAGAAATGGCTTTCAAACCTTAATATAACATTTTAATTGCATTCATAAAATTATAAGATCATTTATATTTAATAAAAATTAATTTAATAATAATAATATTATTTTATTAAAATATTATTTAATTCAGAAATCCCTTAATTTAATAAAATAGATTTCTTAATTAAATAATAACTAAAAAACACCATCTGTACATTAAAAACTATTTACAATGTATCAAAAATGACTAGAAATTATATTCATTATTATATACAAAAAAAATAATGTACATGAACATAGTACTAATTCTTTGTTACATTACCCCTTAAAATAGCCGCATATGTCCTAAGGGTAAGGTGTGCGATGGTGACAGACTCTTGGGGCGGCTCTGATAACATTGCTCGAGTGGTAATCTCAATCAACATCCACTTTTCCCATAAACGGTCATGTTCGAGCTTGACATAATGAAGCTGAGCATGGGATTGGTCAAGGGAAAAGCCCAAGGATGCCACCTCTTTTCCGAGCTCCGACAAATGGGCTTCGTATGGGGAAATTCTACTAGATTAGGCCATCTCTTCCTTTGTCTGAGTAAAATTGGGTTCGTTAAAGCCATATATTTATACTAATCATGTGATCACTGTTCAAAAGCTATAAAAGTAACGGTCAAAACTCTTATCATAAAACCAAAGAAGTTGACATCTTATAAAAACATATTTTTATAAAGATACATTGAACTTGATCAAGAGGGATTTTACATTAATGAAAATTTGGTTCGTTACAATATTCCCCCCTTAAGAAATTTCGCCCTCGAAATTTTTCTTTTTCCCACACTAAAACAAATGTGGGTAACTTGGTTTCATCATATCCTCCAACTCCCAAGTTGCTTCTTCAAACTTGTCGTTTCTCCACAACACCTTAACGAGGGGAATTGTCTTATTTCATAGAACTAATTCTCTACAATATAAGATCTTCACTGGTTGCTCCTCATAAAAAAGATCATATTCCAATTGTACCATCTTGGAAGAGAGTACATGTGAAGGGTTCGGTATGTACTTCCTTAATAGGGATACATGAAAGACATCATGCACCTTGGATTTAGTAGGTGGAAGTGCTAGTCAATAGGCTACAACCCCAACACGATCAAGAATCTCGAAGGGGCCGATGTACCTTGGACTTAACTTCCATTTCCTTCGAAACCTCATGACCTTATTCAACGGAGATATGCATAAAAACACAATGTCTCCAACTTTAAACTCAAGGCCTCGTCGACGATTATCTGCATAACTCTTCTGTCGACTCTAGGATGCCTTGATATGATGATGAATGGTTTTCACCTTCTCTACCATTTCATCGACCATTTCTGGTCCAAGAAGCTTACGTTCATTGACCTCATCCCAACATGCCGGTGTTCTGCACCTTTTCCCATAAAGGGATTCATATGGTGGCATTTGGATGCTCAAGTGAAAACTATTATTATAAGAGAACTCAACCAGAGGAAGATGTTGATCCCATCCTCCTTTAAAGTCTATTGAGAACGCTCTCAACATATCCTCATGTGTTTGGATAGTACGCTCGGATTGGCCATCAGTTTGAGGATGATAGGCCGTACTGAAGATCAGTTCAGTATTCAGAGCATGTTGAAGACTCTTCCAAAACTTAGGGGTGACTCTTGGATCTCGGTCAGACACAATATATAGTGGTACTCTATGAAACCATACCGCTTATCTAATATATATCCGTGCCAGTTGATCCAATGAGAAGTCCTCTCGAATAGCAATGAAGTGTGCAGTCTTTATAAGACGATCCACAACAACCAAGATTGCATTGTTGCCTTTGGATGTCCTTGGATGTCCAATGACAAAGTCCATGGTGATGTTTTCCCATTTCCATTCTGGTATGGGAAATGGTTGCATCATACCCTTAGACTTATGCCTCTCTGCCTTCACTTGCTGACACACCAGGCACTTTGATGTATATACAACGATCTCCTTCTTCATATTATCCCACCAAAAGTTTTCTCAGAGATCTCGATACATCTTTGTGCTCCCTGGGTGAATAGAGAAATTTGAACTATGTGCATCATCCAAAAGATCCTTCTTCAGCTCCGGACTTGATGGAACACATAGGCTTTCCCAAACCACACAATTCCTTCCTCATTAACATTAAAATCCGAGGATTTTGCCTTTTTGATAGCTTCCACTCTTTCTTGAATTCCGACTTAATCCTTTTGAGCATCCTTTAAGCACTACAAAAGTGATGGTTGAGCAATCATTTGTGAAAGGATTGATGATGTTCCCTTATATATGATTCTCACGTCCATCTTCGTCAAGTCTATGAAGATTGGATATTTCTCAATTATCATCATTGATAGAATCACTATATCCTTTCTACATAGGGCATCGGTCACCTTGTTCGCTTTCCCAGGGTGGTAATGTATTGAACAATCATAACCCTTTATGAGCTCTATCCATCTTCTATGGCGCATATTAAGCTCTTTCTGTGTGAATATATATTTAAGACTCTTGTGGTTAGTATATATCTCACATTTATCTACATAGAGATAATGCCGCCAGATTTTCAATGCAAATATCACCGCCACTAACTCCAGATCATGCGTTGGATAGTTTCGCTCGTGGATTTTAAACTACCTTGAGGCATAGGATATCATTTTATCATTCTGCATCATCACACAGCCTAAGCCCTTCTTTGAGGTAGCACTGAATACCACAAAAATTTCCCCACTTGTGGGTAAAGTGAGCACGAGCGCAGTGATAAGACTCATTTTCAACTTCTTGAAGCTTTATTTGCATTCATCAATCCAAGAAAACTTTACTCCCTTTCAAGTTAGCTTGGTAAGAGGGTTGGACAATAGTGAGAAATTTCTCACAAATCATCGATAATATCCATCTAACCCCAAGAATCTATGGATATAGGTTACCGATGTTGGCCTCATCCATCCCTCAATTGCATATGTTTTGGAGGGATCCACAGATATCCCATTGCTTGTGATGATATGGCCCAAGAATGAGACCTCCTTCAACAAGAAATCACACTTTCTATACTTTGCATAGAGATTCTCCTTGCACAAAGTCTCTAGTACAGTTCTTAGATTCTCCTCATGGTCCTCCTTGGTTTTGGAGTATATTAGAATATCATCTATAAAGACTACCACAAATTTGTCAAGGTAATATCTAAATACCCTATTCATCATGTCCATGAATATTTATGGAGCATTGGTGAATCCGAAAGGCATTACTATGAATTCATAGTGCCCGTACCTTGTACGAAAAGTAGTCTTGGGGATATATTCCTTCTTCACGCTTACTTGATAATATTCTGACCGCAAGTCCACCTTGAAGAAGTATTTTGCTCCACGGAATTGATCAAATAAGTCATCAATTCATGGGAGTGGATACTTGTTCTTTATCGTGATTTTGTTAAGTTCACGATAATCGATGAAAAGCCGCATTGACCCATCCTTCTTCTTGATGAAGTGGACTGGTGCACCCCATAGTGAAGCACTTGGGCATATAAACCCTTTATCCAGATTCTCCTGTAGTAGTTTCTTCATCTCTTCAAGCCCAACAACAGCCATTCTATATGGAGTCTTGGATATTGGTAGCGCCCCATGTATAAGTTCAATTGGGAACTCAAAATTTATTCTTGGAGGAAGACCAGGCAGTTCCTCGAGAAACACTTCCGCGAATTCCCTCACTATAGGCATTTCTTCAAGGTTGGTTTCTTCTTTGGACTCAATCATATGAGCCAGATATGCTTGCTCATAGGGCAGTAATATCCTTTCTTGAGATGATAGAGCTAAAGGATATTCATCTTCCTCCTGACACTTGTAAAGAATCTGGGGTCGATTCTCCATATGGAGTGTGATTTCCCTCTCTCGACAATTTATGTTGGCTCTATATAAGGAAAGCCAATCCATACCAATAATTGCATCAAATTCCATCAAAGGGAGTATGACGAGGTTTTCTGGGAAATTCAATCCATAGATTATAACAGGGGAGGACTTATATTCGTGGGATGCAATGATTGCCCCATTTTCCGTACTCACCGACATCTTTACTTCCATGATTTGTGGTGGTGCGGGGATTGTTCTACTAAACTTTCGAGATATAAAATAATAAGTTGAACCGGAATCAAAAAGTACATTTTCTATTCTTGAATGAATTACTAGCGTACCTATCACCACTTCGTTTTCGGGGTTCACTTCGGAAGAAGTGATGGCAAAAGCTCTTCCTTACTGTCTTGGAGGTTGTTGGTTGCCTCCGATAACCCTTGGATTAGGGCACTGATTTGCAAAATGACCCGGTTATTTGCATTTGTAGCATTGAACAATGTGTTGAGGTTCGAACGGAGCATTCCTCTCCTCTGTCGCAGCCGCAGGTCCTTCTTGCCGAGAGTTAATAGGTTGGTTCTCTTCTCTTCCACACCAGAAGCATTTTCTCGTCCCCTTAGGACAATTTTCATGGTGCTTCTTTCTGCACTTTTGGCAAGTGGGGTTCTGAAACTTCTTAGCGCCGTTAGATTTATCCATCGGACCACCAGTATTGATGTCCACCTTACAATTCTTGTCCCCATGATACCCCTGTGATTATCTGATCTCCATTTCAACCTTGAGGGCACATCAGACAATTTCCTCATAGCTATCGAAGTCACAAATCGCTAATTATTTCCGCAAGCTAGGCTTCAGCCCACCAAAGAAGCGGTCAACCTTGCATTTGGGGGTAACGACGAAGCCGTAAGCGTATCGTGCAAGCCTTGTGATGTTTTCCTCATACGCTCCCATAGATTCTTCATCTTTTTTCTTGAGGGAAAGGAATCCCCTTTCCATCTTAAGATAGAGGGTGCACGGAAAATATTTATCAAAAAACATCTTCCGAAATTCCTTCCATTCCAAAGCATCAATCTCCTCCTCAGGCTTCGTATTTTTGATCAACGTCCACCATTGATCAGCTTCACCCTCCATACGATAAGCCTCCATGAGAACCTTCTTTTGTTCAGAACATTTGAGGATGGAGAATATCTTTTCAATGGAGTTGATCCATTGTTCAGCGATCGTGGGATCAAATGATCCACTAAAAGTAGGAGGCCTTTGTCTCATGAAGCTCTCGATAGCGACTTGTTCTTTCTTAGGGGGGGGGGGGTTACCGTTCCTCTTGACCTGTGTTTCTATTCAAAAAATGAGTTAGCTAAGGGAGATTCATGAAAAAGTTCACGATTCACGCTCCCATTGGATTGGACATCTCATTGTTATAATCATCTCACTGATCTTCACAACGGTTGTTAGCCCGAGCCCTCCTATTACTGACCAATGAATGGAATAAAAGGAAATTTAGGGGTACCACATAAAGGGTAATCCAAAGACAAAAGTTAATGAATTATAAATAATCTTTAATTTCTTTAACTCATGAGTCTATAGGATTCAATCTAGGATTTTCATGATCTACTTTCTAACATATATTCTTAGGGGAATTTTTCCCTTAATAAGGGATCATACTAAGATTGTGAATTTATCAAAACATTTCCTTCGGGAGTGTCATAACCAAGAGTGCAGCAAGGCCCGTTGTCATGCACCACTTCCGGTTCGAGTCTAGCTCAAAGCAGTGCTCTCGGGTTTTACCCCTAGGATACATCTGTGCTAGAGCCGTCTCTACCTGCTCGTATCCATACAGGGATGTATTTGTTTGATAAACCACTTACTTAGTATTTACCAAAACATTGGGATGTTATTATTATACTTAGCCTTGTATCTAAGGCTTTACTAGTGTTTTCTAATCCCAAAAATAACTAAAACTATCATCTGATACCAACTATGACAACCCTTCTTTTTATTACAACTTAAACATGCTTTATTACATGAAACATCACTTGATACAACAAAGAAGATCGAGAGGTTTAGTGTCTTTGGGGCTTAGGATCATTACATAAAAACGTAAAACTTTAAATACAACGTCTTTATTTAAAACTTCCTTAACATGACCACAACATTCCCCCGTACTTAGCATTGCATGGGATAACCTGAGGACATGCATAAGAAAGGGGTGAGCTATAAATCCCAGTAAGGGAGTACACATGGAATAACATGAGGAGTACAATACATGTTAGGAAATAGGCATATAAATATAGAATAAAAGAAACATGAACATAATGGCATGATAAAGCATGATAATCATAATATGGAAATGTGGCAACAACACATAACATGGATTTAGCATGAGTCAAGGCTCATTGCACATAAAGCATGAGTAAACCCTCATTGCACATGAAGCACGAGTAAACCCTCATTGCACTTGAATTATCATGAGTCAACACTAATTGCACATGACGTATCATGATACTATACTTTACCTAATGCATTGGAACACTATAAGGGCACACCCTTCTTAAACATTTCATTTCATGCATAAGTGTGCCACATGGATCATAAAACATGGATTCATAAAACATAATCATTTATTCCACGATAAAGGAATGTGGAATTAATACATGAGACTTTACAATAAATATGTAAATGTGCATAAAGGTGAATACCCTTGATGTAGAAATGGGCATGGTATTCACTACACAATGACATTGGCTTAGAAAATTGGTGTGATTTCGGCAGCGTAACGGTGTGACATAAGAATTCATAAAAAAGGTTGATGAGAGAGAAAGGGGTTCCTCATCATATTTAAATGTAATGGACAGTAATGTGGTCATATAGATACATGTCCCAACAATTTTAATGGAATTTATATTCATGATACAAAAGTATTGCTTGAATGTAAAAGAGGAGAGAGAAGTTCCTTTCGGAATTTCAGCATAGTAACGGGTGTAAATGGGAGGCATTTAATGAGAGAGAAATGGGTCTCCCATCATTCAAACAATAATAGGGAAGTATGTGGGAGGTGTGAAAACATAACCCAACATTCATAATTGAAATTAAAAGGGCAATACAATTTAATGAAAATTGACAAAAAATGAGAAAGGAAGAAAAAACCCTTACTTAGAAGTGTGCATCCAAAGGTTAGAGAGAGGCTTGTGAGAGGCTTCTTGGGAGATTGGGGTACCTTGGGAGGATTCTAGAGAGAGTAGGGAAGAGGTTGGACGAACTCCAAAGGATTTTAGTGAGGAGGAAGTGGGAGCTTGGGTGGGTTTATATAGGAATGGTGATAGAATTCTTTATTATTTAGGTTTGGGACCCCTTATATTAAACTAATCCAAACCACAAATCATCCCATGGTTTTTGCCCACAGTTTTTGGAAAAAGGAAGAGGAAAACAATATTTTATAAGGCCCATGTCCGAACTTCTTAAAATAATAAGGTTGATGATGTGGAGGTGAGTCACACTCTCATGGAAATTAATTTAAAAAGGCAAAGTGTTGAATATGTCTTGAGGGGTTCATTAATGCTTTGAAAAGTAAGTCAAACAAACCCAAAATCACTTTATTTTAATTTTTGAAACATATATTGGCCGAACATAAGGATTATATTATTTTATTACATCACCATTGGATCATTATCATGTCATAAAACATATTATATATTTAAACGGTATTTAATTTTTTCCCAAAAATTTGACTGTCTCAGAAAATTATGAAAAATTCATTGTTGGATAATTTTGACATCCTGATTCTAGAAATGACATTTATTTTATCATTTTTTTAAATAAGTTAATCTTAACTTTTAAAAATAAAAACCATCATTTATCGAAAATTCACGGGTTTTGACAGAAATGGCTTTCAAACCTTAATATAACATTTTAATTGCATTCATAAATTTATAAGATCATTTATATTTAATAAAAATTAATTTAATAATAATAATATTATTTAATTAAAATATTATTTAATTCAAAAATCCCTTAATTTAATAAAATAGATTTCTTAATTAAATAATAACTAAAAAACACCATTTATACATTAAAAACTATTTACAATGTATCAAAAATGACTAGAAATTATATTCATTATTATATACAAAAAAAATAATGTACATGAACATAATACTACTTATTTGTTACATAAGTCCTTAAAATATCCACATAAGACCTAAGGGTAAGGTGTGCGATGGTGATAGACTCTTGGGGTGGCTTGGATAACATCGCTCGAGTGGTAATCTCAATCAACTTCCACTTTTACCGTAGACGGTCACATTCGAGCTTGACATAACGAAGCTCAACATGGGATTGGTCAAGGGAGAAGCCCAAGGATGCCACCTCTTTTCCGAGCTCCGACAAATGGGCTTGATATTGGTAAATTCTACTAGATGAGGCCATCACTTCCTTTGTCTGAGTAAAATTGGGTTCGTTAAAGCCTTATATTTATACTGATCATGTGATCACTATTCAACAGCTATAAAAGTAATAGTCACAACACTTATCATAAAACCAAAGAAGTTGACATCTTATGAAAACATTTTTTTTGTAAAGAGAAATTTAATTGGATCAAGAGGGATTTTCCATTAATGAAACTTTGGGTCGTTACAACGTGTGTTCAAATATTTAACTTTACATATTGAATAAGAATTATATATTCATGAGATTAATGTTATTTAAATGGAATGTGTGTTTAGTAATTTTAATTTCTATATTGATTATGCTTTTTGATTCATGATTGATTCCTCTTTATATAAAGATAACTGAGAATCTGAGCTCACCTTTATTTTATTTACTTTTCTAATAATATAAGAAGTTTACTATGAATGATATTCAATGATATTCTTGAGAAAATAATGATATTCTTGAGAAAAATTATGTTGTGTATTTTTTATTCAAATTTTATGAATGACTCAAGAATGTATGTTTCATACTAAGAATACTGTACTATATGAGTGTCCGGGTTTTGATTCTTTATATCTTATGACTATGTACTAAATCATAAATTTGCTATGGACTACTGGGGTCGAGGTTGTTTCAATTGTTATCAGGGGAAGTTTAGTTGAAACCTTGGGAACTATATTTATGATAACATAGATTATGGAATAAAACCTTATGATAGAATTTGAGTATAAGTATAAAAGAAATTACTAGTTTTTTGGTAAGTTAGATATTATATAGTTTTCCATATAAATATATAAATTTCTCAATACAATAAGTGGACATGGTTTTGGAATTGATGTAACTCATTTTAATAATCCAAAAAGTAATTTCATTCTTGAATCGAGGCTTACGTGGTACACGACAATGAGCCTTACTACAAGAAAAGTTTAAAAATCCTAGACTATATTCATTAGATAATTCACATTTTCATTACAAACTATTAGAAAGGATTTGATTATATTATGATAATTAATTCCCAAAGTTAAACTTATTTTCTCTTACATTAAAAAATATTTCTTGATATAGACATCCAATAAATTATTATGTGGGTTTCTACTATGATTTTTGTTTCTCACACTATTCTTTTTTGTTTTATTCAATTGATAGACCCTGAAGGAAACATGTTAACATTGAATATGAAGGAAAATATGGGAACCAAATGGGATGATGAAAATATTGAAAGATATCTTGATTATTGAAAATAAGTTATCCATAAATATGATTAACAACATATACATTAACTAATTTTCAGACTCATTAAAGAATAGTAGGATGGAGTTCACTAAGGGATCGAGTGGTGGAGAACATGGGGAAAAGGTGACACAATTTATTTCTTGTCAGAAATATGTAAATAGGCCCCTAGGAAAGTTTCTCAATAGAATATGGAAATTTTTTATGTGTGGAAAATAAGGGCATAAAGCAAATAATTGTTTTGGAGAAATGAAGATTATGATGGAAGGGAATAAATATCATCATATAGATCTATTAATTTTTATTTTTTATTAATTGTGGGGAACTAAGGAATTATCCATGTCAATGAACTCTTCTAAAGGATAACACTTAGACCAAGGAAGGTCCTATGTTTAAATATAATGGTTGATATATTTATTGGGATTCAATAATTATATTGTATAATTGTGTCTCTAATGGTATTTTGGTTATTAAAATAATGAATCACCTAAGGATCATGTTAATTTGGGAAGCATATATTTCAAAATTAAATTTAGAGTCATGAATACCATTATTGGTTTATGAGTTTATGATTTATCATAAGATCATAGTCTTAAAACCCCCATTTTAGGTTTTATATGATGAGATTCTACCTTGGTTTAGGGTATTTTGGGAAACATATATTGTAATTAAACCCATTGGTTTATTATATTTTTTAGTGAAAAATTTATTTAAATAATAACACCATTAAATTTTGGTGGCATATATTTAATGGTATAGGTAAATATTTGGGGTTATATTATCTTAAATGTTGATGTTAGATCCTATCCTTTCTTGGTAAATTCTTATTTTAGTTTTGGTTGAACCTATTTTAATTGGAGTTTCCTTCTTCTTTAAACCTTAGTGATTGATAAACCTTTCACAGATAGATAGAATTCGATGGGGGGAAATAAACTAAAGTTCTAGGATGTATGTTTGTTTGAATTAAATGATTCTAGGTATAAATGTTTTAAGGTATTACAATGTTCTTTCATGGTTTGGGGGGATTCAAAGGAGTTTTATAATTTTATTATAGAATCTGTACTGAGGGATGCTTGTTATACTCTTTAATAGAGTGAAACTATTACATAATTTGAAACATTTTTTGGGAATAAGCTATGAACTAGTTCAAAGCATTAAATATTACATGAAGTGAAACAAGTTCACAAAATGAAAGAGTCAATCGAGGTTATTTTAACCTGAGGTGACATTTTTTTGGTGCATCTTATATATTGATATATTCACATCATTAAATGGTTTCATGTCATGAATATCTCAAAACTATTTCTTTTAAACAATGATGTGCATATTTTTTTTAATCCACTATTATGCTCTCTCTATTGAACCATTGGGTGACTCAATGTGATTTTTATCAATTTTTTCCCTTCTGAATGTATTAATAATGTTTTCAATCTTTATTTAATTTCTTTACATTGGTTTTACTTGGTCCTCCCCTTGTTCTTAATTTTCATGGCGTGATCTCCTGATCGAATGTGAATCAGGCTTTGATATTGTTGTTTGGTTGATCTAATTTTTTTCTTTATGGTGACCATCACCTTAAATATTTGTTGAAGTTTCCTATTGAAATAATTTCTTTGATTTATAGATAAAGTTAGGAGGTCTATAATAAATACACTTCCTTGTTTCCAATTGTTTAAGTATGTGAAGTATTATGCAATTTCACCAAATCAATATGTGAAATAATTAACAAAGTAATTGGTTATAATAATCATGTGTTTGGAATAATCCTTATATCACATTGGATTTGGTAGTGTTGAGACCTGACATGCGGCTACTCGTAGGGTGATCCAAAACCTGAACTTTAAAGAACAAGATAATGGATTAAAATATTTTTTAGCATGAGATAGGACCTCAGGTGATTTTTGTGATAGAATCAACATGGAAATTGATTACATGTTTATTGAAAATACTAGTGATAATTTGATATGTGATGGGTTTTTATACTAGCATGACAACATCTTTAGATATAATTTTATAAAAAAAATCATAATTGAATGAAAAATGGTAATTGGAGTAATTGAACATTTTGGATTTTTTTATTATGTTGTGTTATTAATTTCAATATGACTTGTGTTGTGATTTATTCTAGAAATATTATATAAAGGTATTGTAATGGTTATTAATAAATGATTATATGAAGTAATTGGATTAGTTTTGATGAAATTATTACAAAGAGTACTTGGTCGAGTTATATTGAAATTATTATATAGAGGACTTGATCCAGCTATGCTCTAAATCAAATTGGGCTTAGCCCGGTTATGTGAAAATGATTATATGGAGAATTGGTTTTGATATTCCAAAATAATAATATAGAGGGATATTTCCTAGATATGTGATTATTTAATGGAATTATGCTAATATTCAACATTATTGTGATACATGTTTAGATATATTTTGACATGGTGTTGAAGTAGATTGATTTTTGTGTTGAATTAATTTTTTATTAACACTAATGTTTATTGCTCTATTTTAGTCACTAATTATCAATCTAGTTTTGTTTAGACATGTTGGTGTTGAATTTCTATGTTTTACTCATACCCTATTCAGCCCACTATTTTGTACTTGAGAAGATTATATTGATTCTAGTTTAGTCTAGAGTAAGGGACCATGTTATTGAATTTTTCATATTCATTGGGTTTGAGATTTGAGATGGGTCATGCATGGGGTTTGAGAATGGGGTCTTTTGATTTTTTTTCAGTTTGACATGTTATAATTTTTACTTTTAGTTTTACATTCAGATATATCCTATCCTAACGTTACATGGTTTATTATTATTTGGTTTATGTGGTTCACCCATTATCTTCAAATTGTATGATGTTCTATTTTTAATATTTCCATTATTGCGACATTTTCTCACATCCACTATATTAAAACTATATAACAGGGTCTATTTTCTCCCCAATATGTTCTCTACACCACTATTACTAGTCAAAATCCTTGATAATATAGGGAGGCATGGTTGAGGTCTAGTAATCAAACTAACTGGGCCTCATGAAAGTGTTCTGGATCGAGGGATGATACAAAGTGGTATCAAAGACACATTTTTCTTTTATGTTTCTTTATTATTTAATAATGGTAGATATGAGACTAGGAGAGTTGGTACTTTGAAATTTACTTGTTCATTGTAATAGATAACCCATGTATGGGAGAAAATCCAAGTTTCCAAGGATAGTATTGTTGTTTATGACATTCTCTTGTTACAATTGATGTTATTTCACCATAGGTGATTCATATGTTTAGGGATGTTAATATTTCTTGAGATTTATACACATGGGTTGGTATGGTGTGAGATCAGTATGAATCCATCATTATAGGCACATAAGGAAATATATTTAAATGTATTGTTCAATAAATTTTTTTTAATGCATGTGATAGATTTTACATTTTGAACTACGAAACAAGATCCCTATTATATTTGAAAAATGAAAATTATGGAATGATTATTTCATACTAATTTACGTGCTAATCCATGTTTAGTGAGTCCATAATCTATGGGTTCACAATTATTAACATCAGTTAAGGTTGAAAATATTTTTATCTAGTTTTCAAAGGAGTGAATTTTTATTTTAGAGAAAATGAATCTTCATTTTCTATTAATTGAGAATCAGGAGAATAGAAATCAACATTCTCATAGCTAAGTTGAAATAGAGCCTCATATATCTCTTTAAGACCATAAGGATGTTCATATTCAAAAAACCTTCCTTAGGTTCACATGATCCATGGAAAGGGAGACTGTAAAAATGTAGCCATCAATTTCTGAGATGAAGCTAATGTTTTAGCTATAACATATGTATATGTTCACTTGATGGGGATGAACCTATGTAATCATGTTATGAATCATGTCACTCTATAAGATCTTTAATAACCTTAAAGAACCCATATATTGTAGGGTGAGATTTTTTTATACATGATTTTTTGACCAACCATGTACAGGGGAACAGTTTAGGTAAAGATGGGAGGTAAGTGGAGTTATCCAATAAATACATTGATATGATGTTATTGGGATACTTATATTCAGATATGTTGAGGTATAAGAAGTCTTGTCAGTCTATGAACTTGATGTGGGAGGTTATCTTAGTGATAGAATATGTTGGAATCTTGACGAACATTAAATGTTTTTATTTATCCTTTACAGTAGATGAGATCACTGGGGTGGGACATTTATATTATGGGATTCACTATGAAATTAGATCATAGATGTGTGATTTTTACTAGATTATAATTTTATAAGTGATCTATTAGTATCTCATTGTGGAATGAAATACGAGAGATGTCATAAAAAGTGTGCATGCAATTTCAGAAGGGAGAACTGGGAGCTGTTCTTCTTGTGGAAATAAGCTCTGATATGAAAATTATTTCCATGACAACAGAAGACATAATAGTCGGTGAAGTGGGAATCAATATCAGGATGGAATTCTATTATAGTGCTATAATTGTGGAAAATTATTTAAATAATGGCCTCACTGTCCATACCCCACTTTAGAATGCTATTCTAGTCGCAGGATGGATCACCTAGAGAGTTTTTAGGGTAATGCAACAAAAATGTAGTGGAAGGGAATAATGATAGATACTAGTGTCTGGATGGGACTCAATAACCCCTCAGTAGACTGGTTGATAATGTTCCACTAGACATTCAGGTTGAGGCCGAGGACATGGTATGCTACCACCAGAGAAGAAATACCAGGTAGAGGGGGAAAACTAGGGGAGTCATAATGGAGCTATCGGTAGAGGGTAAAGTCATATTCACACTCTATACTATACTCTACTAGTTTGGATACAAGTTCATCTACCATCTGAGGCATCATTCTTGTATCATATATACTTTTATATTATTATTTTAATATAGTATAATTTCATTGCTTTATATCTAATCTTTTTGGAAAACGAGTTTGCCTTTATTGTGGAAATATTAGTTGTTATCATTACCAATAATACCATATTGGTAGTGTAGTCAGAGAATATAGTATGTTTTAAGGTGTGTTCTCTAGAAATTGGTGGTTACTATTTCTTTTGGGAACCATTTGTGTTGGAAATTATAGGTTTTGATTTTATTATTGGTATGGATTGTCTAGTTGTATAATAGGATCATATCTAGTGTTCCTAGAGTAAATATTCCTTTCTATATCTAGAATGAGGTAGCTATTTCTAAGAGGGTGAGTGAGATCTATATAATGTACATCTTGGACTAATTTCATGCATATTAGATTGTCTCATGGATCAGATAGTAGGATATTCTCTAGATGTTGGTGGAAGGAAGAATGAAACTTTTCTTCTTGTGGTTGACGATTTTCAAGATGTCTTTCCTAATGTTTTTATGGATTACCACCTATGGGGGAGATCTAGTTCACAATTTTGTGAGTTTCAAGAGTAGAGCCAAATTCTATTCCACCTTTCAAGATGGCACCAGAAGAGTTTTGAGGATTTACAATTTTGTTGTAAGAACTATAAGATAATTGTTTAATAAAATAGATTACATCACTATGTGTTTCACTAGTTGTTTTTCACTATGAATGTTTATGTAACATTGTTCTATTTGTGGACTATTATATATTAAACCAGATGATGGCCATGAACCGTTATCCTCTTCTTCACATCGATGATCACTTTAATCAACTGGGAGGTTCTGAGATTTTCTCAAAGACTGAATTGAAACTTGGGTATCATCAATTTGGAGTGAGACACTCAAAAATAACTCAAACTACTTTTAGGAGAATGGATCATTTTTATGATTTATTAGTAATTTCATTTTGTTTAACAAACACCAGTGGTATTCTTGGACTTGACGAATATGATCTTTTATCCTTTTCTGGATCAATTTTTTTTGTGTTCTTCATCAAAAAAATCGTTGTGTACTCCCAGTAAGAATAAAATCAAGCCCAAAATCAAAACATTGTCCAAATTTCATTGAAATGACATCTCCTTTATTCCAAGAAAATAAAATCTAGTTTCTATAATGATAAAGTGAACTTCTAAGGTTATTTCATCTCATAGGTTGGAGTGTTAGTTGACCAAGATAAGTTTTTAGTAGTGGTATCTTGGGAGTGGCCTAATAATTTATTCCAGATTCATATCCTAATGGCTACAATAGGTTATTATAATAAAATTATCAAGGAATTATCTCATCTATTATAATTTATGTATAGGCATTACAAGAAAGTGGTGTAGTTTGTTTGTTATAATGCTTGAAAGATATATTTTTAAGAGTTTAAGGGAAGGCGGATTTCAACATCAATATTTATCATAGTTGTGTTGCGAAAAGAATACACCTTGTACTATGAAGAATTTATAGTTAGAATCAGAGAAGTTCTTATTTAGGAGGACTAAGTGGTTGATTATCACTTTATATAAGTGAGACTTCATGAGAGGAATTATCCTACTCATGATTTGGAGTTCGTTACGACAACATATGACCTGAGATGTTAGAGTCATTATTTTCTGGGTGAGAGGATTTTAGTGTACTTGGACCAAAAGAGAATCAGGTGCATATTTTCTCTATAGGACCTGAACATTCGACAATGTAGGTGGTTCATGAATTTGTTGTATTTTTACATTGATCTGGACTATACAAAGGCTAAAAAAATTTCATTTTTGATGCCTTGATCCATAAGACACCAAAAGAGGCTTTGTGTGAGTCTTTTAATGAGTGGAAGATGATGGAACTCTTTGTAAACATGGATATAGATTTTAAGAAGCCATAGGAAAATTTATCCAAGACTTCAACTTTAGTTATACCCTTTCTTCTTGACCAGATGAAGACATATAATTTATCTGATAGAGAGGGATTAGATCCGAGGGACATCTTATATTGTGGGGATCCACCATCAGGATAGTCTCTTGGTAAATAAAGTTTACTTTTTTTTTCTTCATGGATGAGTATGAGTTTCTATAAGATTTCATGAGGAGATGATGAGATATTTTTATTCTTCTTTGTGGGTGTTATATCCATTTATGGATGCGATGTATTGTAATATTCATATGCATTATTGGTGGTCAGGAATGATGAAATAGGTAGAGGGATTTGTGAAAAAATGTTTAACCTTTCAGTAAGTGAATATTAATCCTTAGAGGCATGCTAGGAGGCTGCAGCCTCTTCCAACTATTGAATGAAAATGGGAAATGTTAGTAAATATTTTTTTATAATATTACAATGGACACCTCACAACATTAATGTATTATGGGTGATCATAGATCGACTGTCCATGGTAGCCCACTTCTTTAATATCAAGGTGACCTTCACTATTGATGATTTGGTTAGTCATTATGTAAAGGAGATATTTTGGATTCATGGTCTTTTTAGGAGTATCATTTAAAATTATGATCCTCATTTCATTTAACAATTCTCATAGGGTCTTTATAAGGATTTTGGATCATATGTATTTATAAGTACAACAGATCATCCATTTATTGATGGCCAATTTGGATAGACTATTTAGATTCTAAAAGATATATCGTATGCCTATTATTTGGATTTAATTGGATCATCAAAGTAACATTTATCAATTTTAGAGTTTTCATATAATAATAAATTCTAAAAATAAATCCAAATGGAACCATTCATGGATTTCTATGTGAGGGAGGGCTGTTAGAATTTTTGTTAATTGGAGATAGGTGAATCAACTCTTGTTGGACCTAGTATCATATAAGAAATTTTTTGACCTCAAAGATCAAGAAGAAATATTACACTAAACATTCGAGAAATCATATAGAGTCTGAGGTTGGTCATCATGTTTTTCTTTGAGTGCTGACTAGGAAGGGGAAAATTATTATCTAGAAACATGGAATTTTGGTGCCCAGTATTGTCAAGCTGTTTGAGATATTGGAATGGTTCAGTCCTATGGTATACTGATTGGCATTTTATAGTGGTATAAATCCATGAAAGTTGTGTTTCATGTGTTTTATAATTATAGATATTATCTAAGAACTTCTCACATGACAGATGTTGATAACATTGATCATGTTGGAGATGCTTCCTTTGAAGAGCATCTGATACAAATTATAGAACATAGTGAGAATTACCTCCCTGGAAAGATCATACTCATAGTTTTAGTGTAGTGGAATCTTGGTAATATTAAAGAGAATATGTAGGAGAGGGAACATGATACATGTAAAATGTGGCTAGACTTGTTCACAAATACCCGAGTGTGATTCTTAGAGAAACTCACAGATACGCTATTATATGGAGGGTAGGTAGTAAGATCCGATCTTATAAGGTACATACCTCTTTATGTTTTTTTTGAAACTATTTTAATTGGGGTTTCTTTATTATTTAATACATGGTGGTCATGTCCCCTTTGAGTGATCATGATAATTTTCTTATTAAAATTACCTAAATTTAGGGGATGTATGTTTTTTTTGAATTAATGAAGTATGTGTATAAATGTGTGAGGGGATTAAAAGTGTTCTATATGGTTTGGATGGATTTAAATGTTGTCAATAATTTTCTTTTAGAAGCTATTGTGAGATATATCTATTGGACACTTTTAGTTCATGAACATGTTACGTGACATTAAATTTTTACCTGAAAAAGCTTTGAATCAGGTCAATGTTTGAAAAGTTACATGATGTGAAACTAGTTCATATCGTACAATATTAGAACTTGGTTATTTAAACTCAAAGTGATATATTTTTAAGCATATCTTAAAAATCTATAAATTCATGTTATGAAAGTGTTTCATGTCATTAATATCTTGGAACCACATTTTTTAAACCATGATGTGTGAATTATTTTATTTCATATATCATGAAGCTCCTTCTCTCAAAACCTGGGGAGAATCCAATTGATTTTTAGTTATTTATTCCCATCTATAAATCTTGATCATGCATTTAATATCTGGTGAGTTACTTATGTTTCTTTTTACCTTATCCTCTACACGTTCTCAATCATTACAGTGTGGTCTCTTGATCGTCGTTTAATATATTTTTGATCTTATTAGTTGTGTGATCTAGGGTTTCTTTAGGACCCCCATTTACTTTGTTCAATATTGGCATTACCTATTGAATTCATTTATTTGATCATCATATAAAGGTAGGTGGACTATAAAAAATTCTTTTAGTATGTTTCAAAATGTTTAAGTATGTACAATATTATGAGATTACCCCAACTCAATATGTATATTAATTAAAATAATTATGGGTGATGGTGATAATGTGTTTGGACTATTCCTTTGGTCTCTTTGGACTTGGTAGTGTCGATACCAATCTTGTGGGTACTCGTAGGGTGATACCACCCTTTAAGAATAAATAACTATGTAATGTATTAAAATATCTTTTAGAATGACACGAGACATCAATTTATTGTTGTGATAAATTCACCTTGAAAAAATGGATTACATTTTTTATTGAAATGACTGGTGATAATTCGATATTTGATGGGTTTGTATACTGGAATGATAGTGGATTGAGATATAACTTGATAAATGAAAGGATAAATTAATGATAAATGAAAATTATTTAAATCGAGCATTTGGGATTATGATATTATGCTGTGTTACTTTTTACATTCTAATATTTTTTTTGTGATTCATACTAAAAGGATTATATAAAGTTATTGGAATAATTAATATGAAATTATTATATAAAGGACATGGACCGGTTTTACTAAATGTGTATATTGAGGACATGGTCTGGTTATGTTGAAATTATTATACCGACGAGTTGTTCTAGTTATGCTACAATGATTATAGGGATTTTCCAGGTTATAGTGAAATGATTATATGGAGGACTTGGTCAGGTTATGTAGAAATGATTATACAGAGGTGTATTTATTGATTATGTGATTCTTACATGGACTTTAGTTATAGTTATTATGGTTTTTCTACATGATAAAAGATGTTTTTACATAGTGCCGAATAAGGTTGATTGTTTTATTATTTCAGTTGTTTAATTAATACTACTATTTATTTATTTATTATATGTGCTTATTATCAAACTGGTATTGTTTATACATTGTGGAGTTAACCTACTGAGTCTTAATCAAACCCTATTTGGGACACTGTTTGGTACCCGAGAAGATTACATTAATGCATGTGTGGATAATGGAAAGTGTCCTTGTTATTAATTGTTTCCTGTTGATTCGGTTAGAACATTGATATGAGACTAATATGGGGATCAATATTGGGGTATTTTTAGTTTATTTGTGTCAACATGATCTTTTATATATATTACTTTCACTTTAATATTTAGAAAAATTCCAACCTAACATTACATGGATTATTATTATTTGGTTTACATTGTTTATCCTTTATCTTATAGTATTATGATGTTTTGTTTCCTCGATTTCTGTTACTCTTACATTTATTTATTTAAGTTTTATTGAAACACTATACCAGGTGGTATAGTCTCCCCTCTAGGTTCTCTGAACCCATGCTACTAGTCGATATCCTCAAGCATATGGGTAGATGCTCTTGATGTCTATTAAGCAACATGATTTTTCCATGTAAGAAAGTTCTGGATCGAGGGGCGTTATAGTTATTGGAATTATGGTTTATCTCACTTTAGTAAAATAAATTACTTATATTAATATTGTTTTGGAAAATTGGTAACTCCTACAGAAGTGAAAACATGTTACATTCGGCAAGGAAGTGGGGCTTAAACCCACAATTGAATGGTGACATGTGTTTTGTTCCTACTAGAAGCCTATGTTATGTTCTGGTTAATATTCATTTATTCATACACAATGTATTTTACAGATAAATATTAATTTTGAAATAGTAGAGTTAATTTTTTGTTTTATATATTAATGTATTATATTGAATAACTTATTCTAACCATATTGTTTTTTGAAAATAGTTAGAGATAGATGGAAAGAATTTTCACTCTTTTATGAATCTTATAATAGTGATCCATGATTTTATAACGTGGATATTACGTCTATTTAGTTGAATATTTAATAAATTATAAAAAAAATATGCCCAAGGATCATAATAGTTTAGTTCCTTTGGAAACATGGAACATAGTCTTCTAATTTGGTGAATGATCTTCAACCTCTCACATAAATATCTTCCTCTTTAGTAATCCTACTTAATACCTTTCCTGATAACCGGAGGAAAGGAACCATAAAAAAGGGTGATCCCAGATGCATAATATGGGTAAACATGGATGATATGTAAGTATAACATGGGAATAAGGGTATGAAAACATGAGAATAATAATTTAAGATCATACCCAACATATCAAATATTATACACATGAGTCTTGGAATAAATACATGAAAATCATAAGACATTAATTATAATAAAATCAAAGTACAAGAGACATGAGAGTATAAAAATGGAATACAAAATGGAAATTGTGGCATACATGTATACTTATAATATTTATTTCAATGAATTCTACCAAGATATTAATAGTATGTTAGGAATTTTTAATCACCAATGTACCTACTCTGGTCCTGGGATGACCTCCCATGTACCGTCTAGTTTCGGTATTAGGATGACCTCCCTTGTACCATCATATTGCAGCCTTAGGATGACCTCATGTGTACATGCTTGTTATAAGCATAGAATGAACTCTTGTGTACCCACTTATTGCAGGATTAGGATGAAATCCCATGTACCCTCATGTTCTTGTATTAAGATAACTTCCCATGTACCCTCTTGTTACAGGGTAAGGAAGATCTCCCATGTACGCTCTTGTTACGAGCTAAGATGACCTCCCATGTACCCTTCTATCTCATATTACATTTAACATTACACAATGGATTAGAGAGAGATATAGGTCCCAACCTTCACAAAATTAAAACCATACATATGTGTTCTAAAATAACATAAATCAGTCATCATATCAGAACACATGGAAAGAAATTGGTTTCATAAACATCATTCAATAACAAAATAACCCTTTTAAAAGAAATGGGTTTCATAAATATCATTATATCATAAACACAAAACATTATTAGAAATAATAAGAATGGTATCATTAAATCATATACCCTATAAAACATAAGTAACATAAAACAATGTTATCTTAGATAAATAATAATTTTCGGATATCGCTTGAGAAAAATTCTTGGGGAATATTTCCTTTCAAACAAAAATTTTATTTTAAAAAAAAAATTATGATTGAAAGGGATTATTTAATGTAATATGTAATCAGAAAATTGTAAAAATCCATTCATTCCATATAAGTTAAGAAAACATCCCTTTCAAACAATTACTAGAAAAGTAGAAAAAAGTACAACATTTGCAATATGACAAAAATGTTCCATTAAAAAAACTTAGTAAATATTAAAACATTGGTAAAAATAACATTAAATATTCATAGAATAATAGTAAAGAACATTTTGAAAATATTTATAAAAAACATGGATGCAGGGGATAAATATTCCTCAATGTATATTTAAAACTAAACAGTCTTAAATATTAATGACATTGTGGAATAAATACATACCACTTTATAATTTGTAACATAGTATTACCATGAATGAAGGAAAATTATACGGATAAGAAAATACCAAAATATTTTGAATAATACTCATAGAATAAATTTATGGGTGGTATATACACCCCATAAATTTAACGACTTGTGTGTATGGCATATTCCCCATAGAAATAAAAGTGAGAGAAAGATCCCTTACCATTAGTCTTAACATCATTTTTACATGTTAAAATCTAGTGTATAATAAATATAAGTTTATTATACATATACCATAGAAAAATATTCTTATATCTCATATGATATATGATTAACTTATTACTTTTTGGTAATATCTTATTAACAGTTACATGTTAATGTTATTTTTCATGTAATAACTAATTTGTTTTATGTACGTGTTCTTAATATTTATCCTTGGTCATATTAAATAGATAATGATTTAATCATTTACAATATGATAAAACTGATATAAATATAATATTTATGTTAATAGTATATTTATTCTTGTATATTCATAAAATTTATAGCTAGAAAATAAAATAAATCATTCAAGGATATGGTAGACCGTATGTACCCATGAACACCATTTTCATTATCTTCTCATATTAAAATAAAGAAAAATATATTATATTTTATCACTATAGAATAATTTTTATGTTATATATATCATATATATTCATAAAATTCATTCTTATTACCAGCCATTTGAAATTTATATGAAAAACGAATTGCATCACATATTGGAGATGGTAAACCATACGTACGTACAAGCGACATTATCATTTCTCAAAAGATTAGGTTGTAAAATGTTAGATATGATATTATAATTTCATCAATATAATAATCTCATAAATTACATATATAAAAATTAATCCCTTTATAATCGAAACTCATAAAATAAGTTTATGTAAAATGTATAATATCTCTACGTGGAAACAGTATGTCCTACGTACGCAAGAGCGATACTATCAGTTATTTTTCCAGTGGAAAGGGGATGTAAAATAGTGTATTCATAATAATAATATAATTTAATAGAATTTAGGAAGATTAGTTTCTAAATATATGGTATATATCAAAGTTTTATAGTAGTTATGAAAGATTATAAAAAGATATTTATTGGTTAGAGAGATTACCTCTTCTTCGAAACAAGTCCTTTAGATCTATTATAATGATATATGGAGTTGGTATTTTTGGAAGACCAGAACCTATAATGTGTGTATGGGGACATTTAGAAGAGAAATATATAGTTATTTTTCAATATATAAGTCTCAATTTTTTTAAATGGGATGAGGGAGGAGGTGACCTTTTATAAGGAAGGCGAGGGGAACTTTTGGGAATTCCTCAAAAGATTAAATTGGAATAAATTTAAAATCAAATAAAATACCTCAAAATGAAAAGGAATTATAATATAACATGGAATAAGGTGTAATAAAAGCAACTAATAGATTTTATATGAGTTTTTTTGTAATTATAAACCTTAGTATTTCAATTTACCCTTTGTTAACCTATTTGTATTTTAACTATGATAACAACATTTTCAATATTAAAATTCAGATCCTTTTATTTATAATTAATTAATTAAAAATTAAATGGTCAATTTATGAAATTTTGGACCATAATTTATCATATTTTTCTTTATTTATAATTTTTTTATTGTCATATAATTTAATAATTTTTTACTTCCCTAAAATATCCTTAGTGTCAAAATTGACACTATTCATTACATTGACGTTATGTAAATCGGTCAAGCATAATAAATTGCAGAAAAAATAAATAAATTTAATACACCCATAATATGTCCTATTAAACTTTAAAATTATTTTATAACTTTAATTAATTCAATTTATATTTATTTTAATACTTTTAATATCACTTAATTGAGTTTTTCATTAATAGAATAATTACTGCATCATCAATTTGTAACTATTTATGATAGATATTTATAATCTAAAAATTAGAAATAAATTTCCATGATGTAGATAAAACATTTATATTTGATAATAATAATTATATTTTAGCATATCTTATATTTAACTCTATATTAAAATGATAATACTTATTAAATGTAAGAGTGTGACATTTTTTCACACTTTTGATTTTAATGATATCCAAGTATTTTTCATGTAAAATTTCAATTAAATTATTAAATTTAGAATCTTATGTGTTAATTATCAAATTAAATTCCTTAAATAATATTTTTTCATGTATTAGGTTAGTTTTATAATATTTATAAAATTACTTTTTCCCTCAATTACCTGATTTACCGTTAACTATGGTAATAAAAATTACTAAAGTTACTATTCATATTGCCCAAAAATAAAACGGAATAAATTAATAAATTTAAAACATCTATTTCAAAATATAAAATACATTTTTCTTTATTCAATTCTTATTTTTTTAGAAATTATTTAAAAATTAATACCGCAGAATGGTTTAGACAAAGGTTTTTTAAAATGAAAACATTCAAAATATTGAAATGTTATTATATACAAATTCAATGTGAAAATGATAAAAATTTAGTAAATTATATTAAATTACAAAACCATTATACAACTATAATTTGAAACTAATTTAAAATATAATTTAACACTATAAATTATTTAGATGAAAATGATTTTTTAAATTAAAATGAAAGATTTTTTTACTATTCATAAAAAATGAAACATAATCAAAAAATACCAAAAATTAAAAGAAAAGTAAATTTCAATATTCTTATTTAAAATAATATTTATATTTTTTCAAATTTAATCAATAAGATTTTTAAAAATATATTTTTGACAAGTGTTCCATCAAAAGTCTGCAAATCTGACTTCTTGGAAAAATATTTTTTTATGCGTAAAAGTGGATTTGTACTTATGTCATGTGTAGAAAAAAAATATTATGAATTTTAAAAATTATATTAAATATATATTATATATTTATATATTTCATTAATATAATACAACAAAATTTATTTGTTTATTTATTATTATAAAACAAAATTGTGCACATTTAAATAGTTTTCAGACATATTCTTTTATTTTAAAAAGGGTTTTAAATTCATTTATAATTAATTTACAAAAGAATTTTATATACATGTTTATAACATAATATCATAATTCCTTTATTATTATTCATACCCACAATTTTAAGTACTAGTTTATGATTTTCTTGTCTAAATAATTACAATAATTAAAACATGATTCATAGAAACACAGTGTTTCATGTAATGCAAGTTAAACTGATGTAGCATGTAATAGAATATTTATATAGTGTATCATGAAGCTAAATCAATCAAATAAATCAATCATTAAAAATTATATTTCATAAAAATATTAGGATGTTACATTAATCCCCTATTAAAATGAATTTCTCCCACAAAAATCATTTTATATATCAAAATTTTAATACATGATTGTTTATTTCTAAGAAACTCATAGCATAAAAATAAATACTAAAACTCCATTTAAAAAGTGAATGTTAGAAACATAATTGTTACCCAATATAACTCATAACTTGGATTCCACATAGGATAACATAGGTGGAATTTTAAAATATAGAAATTAAAGAGAAATCTATCTATTAAGTTTTGATGGACAGTGATAAAGACCATTGTCGGGGGAAATTTAACATTCTAAAGACCATAAATCTGCGATGATCTAAGGGACCATTTTATTCATCGGAAAATATTGTATGAAGATAAATTTTATTTGTTTGATTATCCTTTCCCAAGAGTTAAATAATTTTCATGAGATGAAATACTTACATGATTTTAGTACACCCTCACCCATCATTGTGCCTTGATTAATTTACACTCCATCTCTTATTCTATGAAATGAAGTTAAAATTGACATTTCAGAAGTATTATCAGATTATGATATTAATATGGTGAAAGTTTATTCCTTCATTCTTAACATTACAATACAATGTTTATCATTAGTTATCAAATATTAATAAATCCTCATATGGTGAGATAATACATAAATCTCTAAAACATCATTCTATGTTTAAAAAAAATCATTTTATAAATGGTTAAAATCAGAACCCTTTTAAAGGATGAAATTTTCAAACTTTAGCAATATGGTCACAAAATTTCTCAATTTTTTCTTAACATTTATCCCCCATATATAATAAAGTAGATATTATTTTTCACGAACAAAACATACGAACACCTTCATCATGCACTCTCTTGAAACATGTTAATAACATAAGTTACCCTAAAATATTATTTAAAACATTCTTGATTACTAATAACAAATATTATTGAATATATTAATTAATCCCAAAAATGATATAAACTTCATCAAAGATAGCATAATCCTCTTTTTCAATAAGTCATTAAAGAATTACAAGGTATTTATTACCTCTCAATTAACTATATCTAAACATAAATATATTAAAATCATGAACATATTAAGTTTTATCATTCTCATAATCAAGTGTTTCTTATGAGTAATACCTTTCAATTAAAAAACTTTTCCAACCCATCAGAATCATTCAACATATTTATTTAAATCCTTTGAAAAAAACATAAATGGAACAGTTATTATGTATTTCAAACTATATTTGGATCCAAATACACAAACACATTGATTATTTCACATCATCCTAAAGACATTTAGAAGGTTACCTCATCTATTACTTAATATCTATTTCCATTCACATTTCACCTATAGTCTTATAACCTTCGTCATTAATATGACCATTACTTGTACCACCTTGCATATTATCTTCATGATCTTTACACTTATGAAATAAATCCAAATAATTCCCATTATATCCATATTTAAAGAATTCATAAATTGATAGTACATTAGGGAGGCCAATATAGTCATCCATTACATTAATATATCTTTTGATTTTCCAGTTGAAATAACTTTCACTATGTCTTTATTTTCCATAATAATAAAATTTTATTGTTATTTTAATAGAACCATTTTTTGTTTTTCCCACCTTATTGGAATAAAGGAAACTACATCTTCTTTCCTATGTGGTATCCATTACAAGAATATTTGGAAAACTCTTTCATTATCTTCTTGGGAGAGTATGAGAGTTGGTTAAGTTAAATGTTTTTATCATGTTCTAGGAAAACTTATTAGGAATTATCGCAACATACTTCACTCTAGTTATCATCCCATTAATCTTTTAATTATCCAATTGTTCATCCTATTAAATTTTATACCATTTACTACTAGTTTCTTCCATTGACTAAAATAATAAATTATAACATGAGAAACACAAATCATAGTGGAAAACCAAATAACTATGAAAAATCACCTATATAAAGTGTCAATCATAACACCTTCTTATATCTATGACAATATATTCTTATCCTCAAATACAACCTTAGATATATCCTTTTAAATATACCTAGGAATTTCATTAATGTTCTTTCACTTTAGTTTTTAAATGTCGACTAAACCTTTCTTCTGATACAAACTATAATTACCCATGATTTTCCAACATGGATATTACATATTTTTAGATTAATATTCATTAAAATAATAAAAAACACATGACCGAGGACCATAATAGTTTAGTGCCATTGGATACTTGGAAAATATTCTTATAATTTGGTGAAAGATCTTTAACATCTTCCATAAATATATTCCCTTTAGTACTCTTACCTAAAACCATTATTTATAACCTAAAGAAAGTAAACAAAAGAAATGGTGAGCCCATATGCTTAGTAAGGGTAAACAAGGAATATACGTAAAAATAACATGATAATAAGTATATAAAAACAGGATCATAACCTTTGAAGATAATACCCTAAATATCAATGATCATATACAAGAATCATGACATAAATATTTAAAAATCATAAGATAGAAATCATAAGAAAATCTAATCACATGATCCATGAAAGTATACCAATGGAATAATAGATGAAAATTTCGAAAAATAAAATAATATTAGAATATATTATTTCAATGATTCCTATAAATAACTTCATAGTATGTTAGGCTTGAGTTAATCACCTCTATACCTATATCAGGCATGGGATAACCTCCCATGTACCATCAAGTTTGAGTATTAGGATAACCTCTAATTGACCCTCTTGTTAAGGGCTTAGGATGACCACCCATGTACCATGTTGTTATGAGATAATGATGGCCTCTAGTGAACCTTATCATTGTAGGATTATGATGAACACCCAGGTACTCCCTTATTATGGGCATAAGATGACCTCTTATGTACTCTCTTATTGCGGGCTAAGGATGGCCTCTTGTGTACCATCTTGTTATGGTATTAGGATGACCTCCGATGTACTATTTGAGCTCATTGAAAAATCTTCATTACCATATTCATTGTATAGTGATATAGTCCCCACTAATAAAATAATAAAAAACCTAAAAATGTGTTCCACAAGAACAAAAATCATTCGTCACATCTGAACCTATGGAAAGAATCGAGTTTCATAGATATCATTAAATCATAATATAACACATAGAAAAGAAACTTGTTTCATAAATTTAGTTACATCATTAACATAAAATATTATTATAAAGAATAATAATGGTATAATTTCATCATATCCCCAGTAAAAAATAAATAACATAAAATATTTTTATCTTATATGGAGAATAATTTTGAGAGATCACCTAAAAAAAATTCGTAAGGAAAATATCAATTATACTTTGAAAATGTTTTCTTTTCTTAAAGTGATGCACAATTTTTAAAGGAAAAATTATATTTGAAAATAAACTTGTAATATGTTATGGGAAGAATAAAATAAATACGCTTCATGAAATAAAAAAGTACATTCATGTATTATAAGATAAAAAATATTTCTTTTGTACTTTTACTGGAAAATTCACAAATTACCTCATTTGGAAAATGATAAAAATATTCATTTATAACCATTTTGAAAAATAAAAAAATTATTAAATATAGAATTAAATATAAATAAGAGAATAGTAATTTTTTTTTTATTTTTTTAGAAAACATGGAGATGAAGGATATATATTCCATAATAGAGATTTAAAAAGAAATAATCCAGAATATTGATGAGATTAAGGAATAAATACTTATAATTTTATCATAAGTGGAATCTTATTCCCATGAAATAAATAAAATTATATGGATATAATAATAACATAATATACAGAATAATAATAATAAAATAAATTCATGTGTGTTATATGCATAAGAGAAAATAAAGAATTATTGTATAAGGGATGTGTCCAAGAAAAATAAATGTGTGACAATGATCCATTAACATAAGTGTTAAATTACTTTGTACACATTACAACATAATGTTTAATAAAAATAATATTTTTATGAATCCACCATAGAACCATATAAATAAATATAATACCATATATAATTTACTAAGGAATTTATATCCCTCTAAATTAATAATTCCATGTTAATGTTATGTTTTAGGTAATAACCGATTTGTTTTTCATACATATTTTGACTTTTTATCCTTGTTCATATTACATAGATTATTATTTCATAACCTAATGAATGATATAAATTATATAAATAATAAATATATTTTCTATTTGTATTTATTTATGGATATTCATAAAAGTTAGAGGTAGAAAATAAAATAAATTGTTCTTGGAGATGATAGGCCGTATGTACACCTGAACACAATTTTCATTTTCTTTCTATATTAAAATAAATATTAATATATGATATATAATCATTAAATAATACTTTTTATGTTATATATATCATTAATATTCCCAAAATTAATCATTATTACCTCCCATGTGAAATATATATTAAACAATGAATCACATCACACTGTCATGATGGTAAACCATACATATGCACAAGAGACATTATCATTTTACAAAAGATTAGAAAGTAAAAAGGTAAATATGATCTTTCATACCATAATTATAATTGGTTCATAAACATAATATATTAAAATTAAACCCATAAAATTCCCCATTATTAAAATACGGTGATGGAAAATGGATTGTATTTCTACGTGGAGACAGTAAGCCGTACGTACACACGAGTGATATTTTCACTTCTTATTTGATGGGAGAGGGTAAGTATGATGGTGTGTTCATAATCATATTAACATTTAAGAATATTTATGATTATTAATTTATTATTTTGTAATATATATAATATATTTAGAGAAGGTACATAAGAACAGAAAAAGAAAGTGATCAGTTAGACAGATTATCTCTTCTTCAAAACGAATCATTTAGATATCATTTAATGAATATAGAGTTGGTATTATGGGAATAAATGAACCTAGAAAATGTTTATGGGGATTTTTAGAATATTATTAGGTAGATATTTTTCTATATATAATGCTAAATAAGTTGAGGAATCCTTTGTAAATTTCTCAAAAGATTAAATTATAATAAATTAAATATAAATCAAAATTCATCAAAATGGAATTAATTAGAATATAATTTTAGAAAGGGTGTAATAACATAAAAAAATATATTATATATATATTTTTTTGTAAATTTAAACCATATTATTTTGATTAAAACTTTGTTAATGAATTTTTATTTTATTTGTAGTAAAAACATTTTCAACATCGAAAGGGTGATATTTTATACTTATAATGTGTCAGATAAACCTTAAATGGACCATTTATGATATTAAATTACATAAATTATACAATTTATTCTTATTTATGTTTTCTTACAAATTTAATAAAATTATATTTTCATAAAATATCATTAGAATCAATTTTCAGACCTTTCATTACATTAACATTAAGAAAATCAATCCAAAAAGATAAATTTGAAACAATTCATTTAATAAAGAACTAATATGTCATATTCACCTAAATAAATAAGTGGATAACCATATATAATTAATATTTTATTTATTTTAATATATTTAATACCACTTAATTGGGTTTTTGATTAATTAAATAATTACATCATCATCATTTTTTAATTATTTATTATATTTACTTCTTCAATAAAAATTAAAAATAAATTTATATGAAGTATATAAACCTTATATATTTTATAATAATATATATAGTTTGGAATATATTCTATTTATCCCCATATTAAAAATATTATACTTACTAAAAGTAAGTGTGTGTCATGTTTTCACTCTCTTTTATTTTAATAATATCCAACTATTTTTCCTTGAAAAGTATCCATTAAAATTTTCAATTTAGATCCTTATGTGTTAATTTTATAAATAAATTCATCCAATAAGATATGGGTAAGTGTTATATTTGTTTAGTAATATGTATAATATCATTTTTACCCTCAATTAAACGAGTTATCCTTAGCCGTGGTAATAAAAATCATTAAACTTACTATTCATATTTTCCAAAAATAAAATAGTCATAATTAGAAAATTTATATATTCTGAATATAGATATTGAATACATTTTTCAAAATTCAATTCAAATTATTTTCATACATTATTTAAAAATTAATACCATAGACAGGACAAAAAAATGCGGTTTTATAGTGAAAATATTCAAAAGTTTTATTTTTTATATATTAAAGATCAATGTGAAATTGATACAAATGTTGTAAAATAGATTAAATTATAATTTTTTATCTAATTATACTTTGAAACCAATTAAAAATACAATTTAACACTATAAATTATTTGTATGATTACTGTTTTTTAGTTTAAAAGAATCAATTTTTACTATTCATCAAAACATGAAACTGAAAAGAAAAATAAAAAAATTTCAATGAATGTAAATTATGATATTCCGATTTCAAAGAAGAAGTTTATTTTTTCTAATAGAATTTATAGAATTTTCAAAAACTATATTTTTAACATGTTTTCATTAAAAATGTGGAAAACATCTGTTTCATAAAAATACTTCTTTGATGCATAAAATTGGATTTGTTCTTATATCATGTCTAGAAAAAAATAAGATAAATTTTAAACATTAGTCTGATTGTATTATATATATATATTATTAATTTAATCCAAGAAGATATATATTTTTTTTTGTTTGTTTAAAACAAACATGTTAACATGTAAATAGTTTTTTAGAAAAAAATTAAATTTTAATTTATAAAGGGTTTTTTCTTCATTTATAATTAATTGATCAAAGAATTATATATAAATCTATAAAACATAATTTAATAATTTAGTTAATCCTACTCAAACCAATAATTCTAATAAATTGGTTTTAATTTTATTATTTACATAATTATAATAGTAAAAAATTATAGAAACTCTGTGTTACTTGTACGGAAATATAAACTAGTGTTGCACGCAAGAAATGCTTAATACGATGTCATGTGCGATGCCAGAAATTGTGAAAATAAATTATTTAAAAACATATGTCATTAAAATATCTGGGTGTTACAATTATGATCAGTTAAGAGTTAATTTTAGTGGTTTAGGCATAAATAAATTCATTTTGGATATAAATATCATAGAGAAAGTAATGAAGTATAAATTTATTAAAGAATAAAAAAGAATGAAATTATTCTTAGAACTTGTAAAATAGGTATATTTTTTATATTATTAGGTAAAAAAATAATTACACATATTTAATAAAAAGATATTGAAACCAAAATTCTATCCAATTACCATAATATCAGATAAATGAATGTACATTTAGTTCATCACATATTGTTTTGGACCTTATATTTCCATTAAACATTAACTTTATTATGATTAATGATCCCAATCGGTCTCTATAATTATTTAGACTTTTATTTCATTTATATAACATCACAACCCACCATAGTTATCCTATATAGAAACTTTTTTATGTGTTATTGTCGATTAAATTTATTTTTACCTTTCTCTATTATTAATAGGATGTTTTATTAACCCTTTTATGACGTTGGATTTTGAAAAATGGTATTTCTAGATGTCAACCATTTATTACCAATATATCATATAAATCGCAAGGGCAAAAATTATTGAAGGTGGGAAGAATTTAACAACACCAAATTTTAGTAGAATAAAATTGGATTCTGTAGAATAATTTAAACATAAAACTGATCTAAAGTAACCCATGATATATATATATATATATATATATTACTTTAAATTTAATCTCATTACTAGCTTGCAGAGCACACAACCTCATGTCTAAATGAACTGTAATATAGTGTATCATTATAACCTACCCATTAAATTAGTGGTCATGAATAGTAGTATATATACTATGAAAAGTATATAGTTTGCATATGTATAAACTAATTCATTGTATGCATTTTTATTTGAATAAATAAGAATCATTTTAATTAAAAACATTTTTTTTGAAAAATTGTAATTTTCTAAAAGTCGGTTCAGTAATGATTTGCATGTCTAATTAAAAATTAATTTTTAACAATTTTATTAAATTTATGTGATAAAATTAACTTCAATTTTGACTTCATAACATCAAAATTACCTGGGGGGTGGGGTCGGGTGGGGTGGGTTTTTTCTGAAATGTTATCTTTTTTGATAAATAGTGAAAAATATTGAATTTTATTAAAAATTTTATTTTAATTTAAATTATTTACATAGTAAATTTATATTTCATGTTGGATTTAAATAAAAAATCAGTTCAATTATATTAAAAGTTATCTAGTTTATTTTTGTGAAATATATTTCATATTTAATTTTAATATCAAACCATTCTATACTTTTGAGAATTTTCTCTTTGGAATCCACATTTTCATCGTGTCTATGGGTATACTTTTGAGTTAGATTCTGGAACAACTGAGAATTGAATTTTATAAAATGGATTAAATATTTAGATTAATAATAAATTATATTATATAATAATTTCAAATTAATTTTTGAACAATATGAATAGTAAAATTAGTAAAAATTAATTACCCCATTTAAGGTAAAAACTGATTTATTGGGGGTTAAACTAAATTGATAAAGGTTAAAATGACATACCAACTTGTATAAACACCATTTATGGTGATATTTTTCCGCTATAACCTCTAGGGGATGCTAATGACCCATTTTGAGTCTTTTTTCATTATTAAAATATCAGTGTGATTATATATTTTTAAAATTCCATGTGTGTCCACTCCATTACTTATAAAAGACCACCCCTATACTCCCCTATTTACACTTCCAGATAAGTTTGGTTCTAAAAATACCAACCAAAATAACACCCTTAATCCCCTAAAAACATCATAGATATATTTTTTGGATTATAAAAACAACCATGGAAGGATTTTTGTGCAATCCGGAAGAAGTTTTCTGAAGATGTATCATTCTTAAACAAATATTTTTATTTATTTCATTCTTCCAAATCTTTAAAATAATATCAAAACATTATTATTTAATGAAATAATTAGCATAAATATAGTTATATGTTTTATGATTTGGTGATTACCAACATAAATATCCACTTCCATGAAATGGGAAACAAAACTGTCGGTCGTTTGTACGACAAACTTCCAGCTCGCGAACCGATGTAATTTGTTTTCCAACACTAACTTTAAAGGTTGTATATAATAATTTATTTAAGAAATATATATTATATTTATGAAATTATTATACTTATGGAGTTTTGATATCATATTTACCTCTTTATGTCCCATTTTATATAAAATACTATAACATTGCTCGTGTGTACTACAAACTACAACCTCACGAAGCAATGAGATTCATTTTTCACCTATACATAAAATGGATTGTAATGAGGATAAATTTTTTGAATATATGTTATATATATAAAATTTTATTTATTATTCCAAAAAAAATATAAAAAAATTACTTATCCTTTCACCCATTATGGAAATGATAATGTTACTAATGCGTACGTACGACCTACTGTCTCCACAAAGTGATGTGATCTATTCCCCATGTTCAAATATCAAATAGGATTATAAAAATTTATGTCATGAAAAAATAATATTTATTAAATAAATATACTTGTGGAGATGATGTAACTATATAATATGTTAAAGTACCATATCTTTCATGAGAAAACATGTATGGAAAATTAAGGTTGTTAACACCCAATTGAATGAAAATAATGAAATATTATTAATGAAAATGTGGAAAATTGTTATAAGAGTGTCATATATGATATTATACCAATATGGTTCTAGTATAAATTAATTAAATTATCAAAACAATTATACATGAGGTTAAATATTTTTCAACCAAAATAAATCTCCATATAAGTAACTTCTCCTCAATTTACCTTCATATAGTCGTATTGTAAAGCTATGCACATAATTTATTTAATGTGGGGTATTTAATTACCCTTTTACATGTAATATTATCATTAATTTATAATTTATGGTATTTTATGTTTCAATTTTATTTATTTCATCCGTGGGTATTTTAATTTAAAATTACCAAGTGGTAAATAATTTCATAACTAAATTTCCTTTCAATGGGTTATATTACATCTTCATTGTCTTTTATATTCTAGGATTATCTATATCATGAATTTTAGTTATATGAATTTTTATTTCCAATTCAATTTTTTGGATTTAAATTTTATACGCATAATTTATTTATTTATTAATTCTCAATTAACGTTTCGATATATTGGATAGTCTATTTCACAATATCATTTAAATCAGGATTGTTTATTCTTGAACTTATATTGATGGATATTATTTGATAATTGTCAAATAAACCTAGTTTAATTTTCTTTTTCATGTTTTATTTTTTGATTTTTCTATAAATAGTACCATTTTCCCTCTATATTGTACTTAAAATTATTGAAAAAATATATTTAAGGAAATCATACTTCCTTTGTACACACAATCCAAAATTTCTCTTCTTCCAAATACATGTTTTCCAAAAATGTTTAGAAAAATGTTTTTTAAATTATCATAATAATTTATGGATGAAATTTCTCCCCATTTGTTATATTTATTTTAGTATAATAATCATGTCATTTTTCAAATAAATCTCATTTATATTTTATAAAAAATGGGAAAGGATTATTTTTCTTACATAAACGACATGTATAGAAGTTCCTGTTATTATCACTACTCAATTTTTTAACAATTATGCTATAATTTTAAAAGGTTATTTTGAATGGAAATTATTTTAAAATTATTTTGTGAATGATTATTTTAAAAATTATTTTCATCGTGAAAAAATTATATTTTCCTCAATAATATTATTAAAGATTGTTTTATGGGTTTCTATTCATCATTGATGAGAAACCTCTGTTTTACATATAATTTAATATTGATATGTTGTATTGGTACCATGCAAGCTCATTATATAGATTCTTTATGAAAATGTTTATTGAAAGAAGAATTTAAAATTAGTTTATTGATTCATTTTTTTAGTCATTAACATTTTATTGAAATATTCACTTCCTAATGGTCTTTAGATAATAAATTTACACAATAAATCCATATTATTTACCATTTATATGTTTATTTATTAAAAATTATTTAATTTAAACATATGGTGTTCTATATTGATGTTTTTTCATTTATATGGGGAAATTTTGATAAAAAGTTATTCATTACTCAATATATATATTTGATGATAAGACACATTATTCAAGATTTAGATCAATTATTCAATATTTTAGGAATGAATTGAAAATGTAGTAACAGATGGGAACTAAAATTATATAGCCCCTCAATGCATCGATAGTCTCATGAGAAGAATAAATAATCTATAATTAAATGTGTTTATACCTTTAGTTTTAAAATTTTTGGTGAAAGGTTTTGATAATAGAGGTATCATGATGCTTGAGATCAAGATGTTAAATATTTAACCCTTTACTTCATTAGGAATTCATTTATTTTAATCCATGATATTTTCATAATGATATTATCTCAAGATGTTTTTCATTCCTATTTTATTGATTAAATGGAATATGGTTTCATTTACTTACATTTATATACTGATTAATCATTTTATACTCATGATAGTCATGTTATTTAAATGGCATGCCTATTCAATTATTTACTTTTCCATATTGGTTATTCATTATCTAACTAGTATATTCATGTTATTGATTAAATTGTATTTATTTCTATATATTTACCTTTATATATTTGTTAAGCCTTATATATTAATTATATTCAAGTTATTTCAATGGAATGAATGTTCTGTTATTTAACATTCTATATTGATTATTCTTATTGATCCATGCCAACATCAACTTTATATAACTATTACTGGGCATATGAGCTAACCATTATTATTTTCGTTTTCTAGAAATCAAATAATTGTACTACAAATGATATACATGGGTATTATAGAGGGAATAATGATATTACTATAAATAATTATATTATAATTTATGTATTCAAATGTAACTAAAGACTCAAGTGTGTATATAGTTTTCCAAGACTACAAAACTATTTATTCATTTTGGATGTGATTCCATGTATCTTATTCCAATGTAATAAATAAGAAACGAGATCTGAGATAATGGGGACAGATCCATTACACTCGACACTTGTCCTCTAGTGTCCAAAATCTGGATAGGGAATTCACAGTAAGATATATCAGGTTCTAATTATATTTCTTCATAAGTGATACCATCCATAAGTTCTAACATGTACTTACATGAAAAAGATATATTGAACACATCATTCACTTTAGAAAGGACAAGTAGAATTTCCAAATTAAAAACCACATCCCCAATTTTTCTAGGATTTTTAAAGGTTTTATATACATAAGGATCACCTTTTCTTTCTCTCATAATCATATACCACCCTTCTATAGAGATACATTACATAATACATAATCTCCCACTCAAAATTTCAAACCATGCTTCCAATTATCGACATAGATATTTTTAATATTGATATACATTGATATAAGTTTCAATAGTCTTTTCCATTTCTATTATTTCCTCTAAAATTTTGGGACCAACAATATTTCTTTCACCAACATCAACCCAACAAGTTGGGGTAGGAGATAAATTTCCATATAATGCTTCATACGATTCTAATTGATTACACGAATGGAATATATTTTTATAAGTGAATTCTAATGATATTAAATAGTGATCCTATATACCTTGAATGCTGAGTGTGTAGGGCCTAAATATTTTTTTGAATGTTTTTAGTCTTTTTTGAATGCCTAACCGTTTATGGGGGATAAATGATTCTCAAATGATTCTCAGTATAAAGAGCCTTTTGAATAATTTTTTAGTATTTCAATGCAAATCATTGACCATGATCATAAAAAATTGAAATAGGCGAACCATCAAACACTTAAACATTATTAAAAATTCTTTTTCTCAATCAAATCTAATGAAAAATACTCTCTTATATTGAGGAAATAGGATGATTGTTTTAGTAGATAAACAATAACCCATATTGCATTATTCTTTCTTGGATTCTTAGGTAATCCAGTGAAAATTTCCATATCAATGTTATCCCATTTCAATGTTGGAATAGTTATAGGTTCCATGAATACAATAGGATGTTTTCTATCATCCATCACTTGTTGATAAATCAAATATCTTGAGACTTATATGTAAATTTACCACTTAATATTATCCCATAAGAAATGTACCTTCTTACCCCAATAACTCTTGGTTCTAGAATGGTGTGTAGATATTTGTTTCTATGATTATTATCCAATAATTCCCTTTTAGTCTTTTATATAGAGGTAAAACAAATCCACATTAAAAATTTCATAATTATGTCTTCATATAATAATTCTAAATATTTATCATCATTAACATATTTAATTTTTTATTGAAAATTATCATCATCTGACTGGGGAATTTTTATCATTTCTAATAATTTTGGTTTGGAAATCATTTTAAAAGGGAGGTATGAATTTCATTTCGTAGTAATTTATATATCCATCTTTATTAGATCCATGGACATATGACCCCTATGAATCTTCATTTCATATAGAAATCCATGATCCTTCCTACTCAATGCATCATCTACCTTATTTGACTTCATTGGGTGGTAGTTTATTGATGAATTATTATATTTGAGTAGCTCAATAATTCACCTATGCCAAATGTTTAATTATTTATATGAGAAGATGATTTTCAAACTATTATGATCGGTATATATCGCACATCTTTCTCTATAGAGATAATATCTCAAATATTTAGAGAAAAAATTATATATTCTTACTCAATTTAATGTTTTATATAGTTCTAATCATGATTTTTTAATTGTCTTAATGTATTAGATATAACTCTATGATTCTTTATAAGGATACAAATAAGCCACTTCCTCGATTCATCACAATATATAACAAATTCACTATTTCCCTACTGTATATTCAAGATCGTAGAATCACCAATAACCTATTCAATTCATCAAAATATTCTTCAAATTTCATACCAATAAACTTATCCCCTTTACTATTATGATTTCTTAACTAGTTATACAATTGGAAAAAATCATAAAAAATTTACCTATAGTAACCTTCCAAACAAATGATACTATGTACGAAGATTGTGTTTGTTGGTATATTACATTTTTCGATTTTATTTCACTTTATAGGATAAACTTATATCTTTGAAGAAAATATGGCCCTGAAAATAATTTTTTGGAAGCCATAATTGAAACATTTCTAAATTTACAATGTAAATATTTTCTTCTAAGAGCCTCAATAATGATCCAAAATTGGTTCACATAGACTACATTATTCCTAGTGTATATCAATATATCATCGATATACAACAAAAGGTAATTATCAAGATATATCTTGAACACTCTTTTTATTATATCAATAAAGTAGAGTGTTCATTAGTTAATCCAAATGAATTTACTATAAAAAAGTGATGTCCATACCTCTTGAAAATGAAATAATTAGAATAAATTCCTTGTTTACTCAAAATTGATGATATATAGAATAAAGGTTGATCATTGAAAAATATTTCTTAACATGAAGTTGTTCAAATAATTAATTAAAGCAAGGATGAGAATACATGTTCTCCTTCCAAATCAATTTAAATTTCTCTAGAATTAATGCCCATACTCATAGATCCATCTTTCCTTATAATGAAAAGAACATGGGATTATTAAGGTGAAATAATTGGGGGTATAAATATCTTATTCCTCAAATCCCCAAGTTGTTTCTCCAACTCAACTTCTATAGTGGCCATTATATAGGGAGTCTTTGATATAATTCATGCATCAGGGATTAAATGAATGTAAATATCAAATTCTATTCATGGTGTATATCAATGTAATTTATAATAAAATACATCAATGTATTCTTGTAAAATAGGTATATAATCATTTTTAATATTACCTTCTCTCTATGTAGGTTGTGATTACACTTATTCAATATGAGTTGTATTTATAAGAGCTAATAGAGGTGGATCCATACATAAATCATATGATGATTTTTCCCATATAAAGATATAGAAATCAATATCATTATAAAAAATCTAAATTTATTTCATTATATCATGAAATCTAGTCCATACAAAGGATTATATAAAATTAAACCATATGTATGATAATAAAATGAGTAAGTAGATCACACTTATTTTTCATAATATGATCTGTTTGATATATCTTTTTTGTAGTGATTTTTCCTCTAATAGTTTTGACTAATAACTCCCTTTTATGTTGAATGGGAAATGTTTATTTTTTGTGAAACTAAAAAGATATAAAATAATGTGACGATTCAGAATTGAAGTAATGAATTAGTTAAATTTGATGATATTATTGAAGTACCTTCCTCCATATCATTAGGTACATCAACATCATATGTTGTAATCACATAAGATTGGCCTTTCCCCCTTTTCATTTTTAGAGAAAGTTCACTTGATTCCTATTAAAATTATTCTCACAGTGTCCCATAGCTTTATAGCTAAATCATTTCATATTGTTGGTTTCTTTTTTGTCCTTAAAATAATATCCATAATTTTCATTTTCTCTAAACATGTAGAAAACTCAAATTCCCAATAATCAAATTCCATGATATATCATTCCACATTTATTATAAGATTTAAATTACACCGTTACCTTCTCCATGTTTTTATTATTTCCTTTTAATTGAATCTAGTAACAATATTTATATTTTTCATCCCTTTTATGAAAAAATAATTGTAGAATTATTTCTACTTATTGATATAACATGACAATATATTCTCAAGTGATCATAATGTTTTTGAGACTGGTTCCTGTCCAAGAATTATATTAATATCTAGAGGGAAATAGAAAATATTTTGATTTAGATTTTAAACATAGTCCACTATAAGCCTTTATGACCATGTCATGTTAGATTCATACTTAGAAAAATGCACATCCTCATTTTGTCTCAGACTTAAGAATTATATTTCCATATCCTCACACTACTTGTGAGGAAAATATTTTTCCAAGAAAAAGTCCTTAAAATCATCCCAATCCATTTGATGTATTTTATCCTCATCCTTACTATTTTGAATCAATGACCACTGTTGATCTGTAAATTCTGAGAGATGATAAACTTCTATGAAAACATTCTTCCTTTAATTACTTCCCAATGTAATAAATATATTTTCTAAAGAACCGATCCATTTCATAGATATAAATGGATTTTAGTCTCATTTAATAATGGAGGTTTCTTATGAATGAAGTGGTATAACATTGTTTCACCACATTGTGGATCATTAGGATTCTCTATATGGGAATGCTTTTTGCTCAAAACATAAGTCATTTGTCCCTATATAGTTTTAATTTTTTCATCTCTAGCTATATCTCAAGATCTATCTCGAAAATTATTACTATTCATAGAAGAGAAATATCTATATGTATTATGTCCATTAATACTGATTACATTCCTTCTACTATGAGTTATTTTTAGGAATAACAATACACTAGATTGCACTATTATTTATAATATATAATTTGGGATCTATTTAATCAATTAACATAAATTAGAATAAATATTTATAGATAATATGAAAGTAGTGTTCTTGGTTTCTTTGGTGGTATTTTTAATTTCTATTATAGGGTTATGTTTTCTTAATCTATTTTCCCCTAAATCTAGTCCCTAATATTTTATTTAATATTTATTTGATACCAACTATGAGTACCTAGTCTCTAGTATCCTAGAGTTGGTGGTTACATTATTACATTTTAATTAGATATAAGTAATCACTTACCAAAGGAATTAATAACATAGTATTATAGGAAAACTAGATACATACTAGAATCTTATATTTCAATTAAAATCATAGTATACAACAAAATATCTCTTTGGAGAACACCATTATTATCCATGATTATCCCTCTATATGAATCATAATATAATTAATGTAGTTGTAGTGGAAAATAATCACAAGAAAAATGGTGATCATAGATACACATTAAGGGTATTCATATATATTAATCTAAATAAATGATGAATAATGTGGAAGTAAATAAATATAAATAAAATAAGGCAATAGTCACATGAGAAAAACAATTATCCATAGATATCATAACTAATAATATAACCACATGGAAATCAATAAATAATCCCATAATGGGGGAAGAAATCTAAATTTCACACATCATTAATTTACCTTTGATACCTTATTCCAAGAAATCTTACATAAATTGTCAATGCCTTAACCAATATAAGAGCTAGTTTGTCTCATGAGATGTACTGATGTACCGATGCGCCATAGTGAGCCCCACTCATCATATAATAAGAAAAATTAATTATTCATATGAATGTGTGGAAACATAATAAACATAATAATTCTTGGTAAAACCATCATTATTTTTTAAATAATTATTATAATCTATATATATTATCATAAACCATTCAATTTAACATAGAGAATGGTATAAAAATAGTATATTCCTAGTCAAAATTATTGTAAACAATGTAGTTAAATAGTAATTATGGTATCGTTATAAAATATCCATAGTGGAGAATATGTAAAATAATAGTTGAATTTTTGAAGAATATAAATACCATAATAATGACTTTGAAAAAATTCTTGGGGAAAATATACTTTCCAATATGAAAGCAACTTAATAAATAATTCTAGTTGTGAAGGAACATTTTTTTTAAAAAAACCATTCAATATTTTAAATTAATCATAAATAATTATTAGTCATGATGGTGGAAATATTCATTAATTTCATATAATTTAAAAACTCATTCCATTCAAATGTTTTTTTTCTTGAAATGCTAAAGAGTAGCATTTTCTAAAAATGATTAGAATATCCCTTTAAAGAAAATTTATGAATTAAAACATGGTAAAAAATGATTTTAAAAAATAATAGGATAGTAAAAAAATATTATATATTTCTTTTAGAAAATATGTATTTGGATGAAAAATATTCACCAACAGTGACTCAAGAAAAAATAATCCTCAATATGGACGAGGTAGTGAAATAAACCCCTACTGTAAGAATGAAATCCTTAGTAGATGGTCAAAACTCTTATGTTACAAAAATGGATTTATTTTTAATATATTAAATAAATGTAATCATAATAGATATCAAAAAGTATGGCCATGTCACTTAGTTTTAACCGAGATAACACCAATTTATTCTTTAACGAGGTGATAAAATTTACCATGGATACTATTATTAATGATTAAAAATAAAAGGGACCTATTTATTATCATTGGTCCTCATTATTACATATATTTAATCTATTTAATCAAATTAAATACCTATAGGCAGCATAAATTAATTATTAAATTAGTGTAAAAAACATGTTAAAAACAACATTTTATAAAATTAAATTTATAAGAATAAAATTGGATTTATTCTTATCTCATGTAGAATAAAAATATTATAAAACTATTATTAAATTTTATTGAATATATAATATATTTATATATTTATATATTTCATTAAAATAATTTACCAACAACGAGTAATCATGTTCATTATGGTATAAATATATTGCGCACACCAAAAATGTTTTAAAAAAAACTCAACTTTAATTTTTTTTTCAATTTGTTTATAATTAATTGATAACAAATAAAATTTATTATATAAATGTATAACTCATATGTTTTAAAAATTAATTTATTAATATTTATAACAACCAATTTTACTATCTTGGTTTTTTTGGTCACATAATAATAGATCTCAGTTCTTTTGAACTCGGTGTTGCATGAAATAAAAGCTATCGAATATAATAAATTTATTGAAAAAGAGAAATACCATAAAATATTAGGGGTTAAACCCATAATAAAATATATTAAGTCTAAAATAGTATAATTTAGTTAACTCTCACATTAGGATATTTCTATGACTAGTTTCTTGATAATATTATTTAATATTTTTTATAGGTTATTTAATATAGTATTTATTATCCAAATGTTCATGGTTAAATAAATGTTTAGTTCGAGATAAATAGTTTTAAATGAAATAAATAATTTATAATTATTAATATAACAGTCCATGGGGAAAAAAATATATATATATTTAGTATCTATGAATATAGCCTCTAAAGTGTTGAATAAAAATGGCCATGATAGTGGTCGTGGTTCTCTGTTGGTCTGGTTGGTGAACATGGTGTTTGAATAATTTTAAACGTGTTCAAATAATTACATCATGGATCATGGAAAAATTAAAATATCCTAGAGGGTTTGGATTCTTTATTTTTGGAAGGGTGATATGAAGTACCCAGATAACAAAAAAAATCACTCAGGGGATTTTCACCCTTATATGATTGTAGAAAATAAAGTGGAAGAGGATACATTTCAAAGTGAAATTTGATAAAATCCATAAATTACAAACATAGATGAAAAAGATTTATGTATTATTGATCATGGATCTAAATAATAGGATATCACATAATGAGATAGTCTTCGTAAAATAAATGATCAATGATTGAAACATGTACTTATATAATTGAGGTATGATAATGGTATGAATGCATGGTTTTTTAAATTTGGGATTCATGAAACACAAAACATCATTTATACCATCCACACACCATGTTTTTTCCAATATTATATGTTTTTATGGAAAAAATATTCTATGAATTATGATAGGAGAACCAATATTTCAAGGAAATTTGTTGAGATACATTTTCTATATTTTAGGGAAATAATAATGGTTCAATCATGATCCCTACATAGGGAAATTTAATTGGATTGAAGAATATTTTTTATCATTCACATGGCTTATGTATAATTTTTATTCTTTTCATATTTATTTAAATACTGAAATAGATTATGAAAATCCGTTTAATATATTTCTATCTTTCATATTGAAAACATGATAATGACATGTTAAGTAAGAATGAAAACACTAATAATTAAAGCATTGATACCTGATAAAATTTTGGTGAATATTATAAAATATATCTTATTTCTTTTGAATTCTTACATAATTATATATTGTTTTCAATCATTGATATAGTTATTTAACTAACGATATGATTTTTTGAAAGAATGTTTTTGCTGCCCATTAGTTTATATATGTCTTAGTGGTAATTCATGTTTCTATATTGTATATCATACATTATTCAGATTAAAAAAAATAAAAGTATTAAGAATGAGAACTCAGTTCGGGTTGTAATACACTTTTACTTCATAATATTGAAAATCCCCTTCCACTTCATTTCTTTTGGCTCAATGTATCAATGTTTTACCACTATCCTATGCTTTTTAATTTATCTCTCTTTAGAATTATTCTTTATTATCAATTATACCATGTTCCATCTGTATTGATATCATTTTTATCCATATAATGAGATATGATCAATGTGTATGACATATCAATGTTTCTCATAGCCACCGTAATGATGTCATATGCCCTTCCTCTTTCCTAGATACTCAAAAGAATTAAAAAATGTTATGTTATATCTCTTTATCTCTTCCCAATGTCTCTAGGATTTAAGTGTTATGGATTCTTTAAAATATAGTCAAAAAAATCTATTATAACGTAATCATATGTATTAGGGTTTAATACATTTAAATTATATATCCCTATAACAATTTGGTCATAATCCACATCTTCATTCCAAAATCTACCTCATTATCAAATTTAAAAATATATCAAATAATTAATTGATATAATGAAACAATTCTTCATTGTGTGTATCTAGTCATTCATAGATTTTACATATTTTAATTTTATCATTAACAAAACACCATAATAAACATCAATGAAAACCACTGTTAAGAAAATTCTCCATTAAAAAATCAAGGTGAAATTTTATAATCTAAACATTAGATGATAATGCAAAAACATATACACGTCAACAAATAATAAACCAGATGTGATGAATAAATCTATAGTTGAAGTGTTTTTAGGATAAATACTTTTCCAAATACATTAGAAACAATAATATTAAATATTTTTTCCCAAAATCCACAGTTCTGTATTAGATTTGATAAAACAAATAACTAATTATCCTTTTATATGATAGAAAAATATCACTAATTTATTTAATATGAATTCAATTGGGATAATCAAGAACCTTTTAGTAGACTCTTTCCTTTTAGGGTGTGTAATTGATGTATAGTTATACAAATGTTTATAAAGGTTCCTCTTTAAGATATAATATTTCAAAAACTATTTTTAAAGGCATGATGAAAAATAAATATCAATGATCTTTAGATCATGTAATTTTTATATAATTTAAATCATAATTGAATTCAACAATTTATTGTAATATTAAACCTATTTATATTATCCAACAAGGATCTTCAATGTGTCAAAAAAATATAATAATTACGAAAATTTTCATAAATTCTTAAAACATTAGAACATATAATAACTTATGATTCATTCCATGTAATAAATATTTAACATTAAATAATTATATAAAAAATTTTAAAAATACATATATAATCATCAATTGGTGGTATCATAGAATACAATGAATTATAATATAAGAAACTGGTAACTATTATGTTTTATCATATAATCTATATTATTTTCCTTCAATATGTCATGGTTTACAATCGCAAAAACCTAAACAAGGTTTAATCTAATAAGACCAGACCCAAGAGTACCACACTCGAGTTGATGTTATACTGTGTGTGATACCCTAATCTTATATCCAATTCATTAGGGGACGATTTCTATCACAAAGATGGTATAAATCAAAATGGAAAACATTAGCCTAATAAATATGTATACAGTAAAATATATACAAAACATAAAATAAAACAATACTTTATATAATTACCAATGATTGTGTATTATGAATGTGATACAAGAAAAAAACTCATAATTGAATAAAAAGAGAAATAATAGAAGAAATTAAAAGAAGACATGCTCAATATCCAATGATATTTCAAACCAAGAATAAATAGAAATGTAGAACTCAATGTCCCATTGGCTCTCAATATGAACACCCACAATCTATGTCACAATAAAAAACCACTATGATCTTGCACCACTAATATGGAATACTCCAAGATCACCCCTAAATTGTTCTCCATGTACACCAGGAATAGTACATTCTGGCGGATCTCCCATACTTGGGTGAGTATAAACATGCCTAGAAAGGTACCCAAAAAAAAGGCTGGAAGGAAGAAATACAAAATCTCAAAACAATGGTAAATCATCAATCAAACATAGTAATTCATTGAAGGATAATGAAAAAAGGACATTGAGTATTTCCATTATTTAATACACTTATACACAAAGATAGAATATTATATGAAACCCGAGTGATACAAACTAATTTCCTTTACAAAAACACACTTCTCATCTTTGAAATTATACACATAAAAAATGCATATGTGTTAGTAAATGGTGATTCAAAAATAATTTATAACCTCTTAAAATTAGATATAACTACATCAATCAATGGAGTACAAACACTTTAAAAGAGGTAATATTAACCATTGATATGAGAGTTCTTAACTCCATTAGTCATATGTGTAACAAGACCATTATAGTATCGACCCCATTCCTGAATTAAAAGGACCAAAAAACTTAGTATATGGGAAAGTACCAAAATATATAGAGTGTGTATATGACATTTTCTCTTTCTTAAATACATTTCCAAGAGAGACTGAACCTTGTGGGAACTTGAATCATCTTCCATGAACCCAACCATCAACCCAATATAGGTAAAGAATAAAAAATTCCAAAACTCCTCATAAATGGAAGAGGAAAGTTAAACATATTTCATGATTATATTATACCTAAATATTTTCTCCGAAATTAATTTTTACTTATTCAAATTAGATACATAGATGAAAAGTAATGAAAATAATTAAAATGGTGATTATATGGCCACAATGCTTCTTTTGGGTTGTATCACATGGTGAGTATCATGGGGGGTAGTGAATATGAATAATGTGATGACCCTATTCCATTGAAATTATATATTATGTGGCACAACATGCACCACTCCCCTAGTAGGCCGTGTGAAGGTGAACCCAAGAAGAGATTCATGTGCCACCAGACTATGAGGTCAGACTGACCTAGCAAGGGAGATGGGACATGTATCATATACCACCTTGGAGGGAAATATGTTTACTGGAATTAATTTTATAATTCTAATATTGTTCAAGGTGATGTTGCCAAATCATTGGTACTGCTTCCCTCAAAACAAGGGTGGATTACTATGTTGTGATGTCCTGACTAAATGGTCTGGACTACCTGACCCAATAGGAGAAATGATACTAATCATCTGCCTATGGGTTACAACCATTGTAATGTAACACAAAAATCAAAAAATGATGTAACTACTTATATATAATCATATATATAGAACATAAAATAGTATTCAAACCCAAGATTCCTATTCCCTTTTTCATTCTCATGCCTCCTCATCCTGTCTAATCGAACCACCACTATTGCACCATCATGCTGATTCTTACTAAAATTCTTATAATCCATGACCCCTCTCTATTGATGCACTAATTTTGTAACACCCTAACCCCAGTTACCCAGAGTCGATGCATTATTACATAACATTAGCATGATCACAAGGGATCAAATCTCCAAAGACGAATCAATTTAATAGCCTTGGATGTACTAGATACATTCATACATTTTACATTACATTATAAAATGAAAAACAACATCAAAATTGTCTCCAATGAACACATTCATATCCCTTAGACTATCCTTCAAGGTCAGGCCTAATATAATTCTTTGTATCCTTGAAAAAAATAAAACATATAAAGGGGTGAGCTCAGATTCCCAATAAGGATAACTATAGAGCGAAAAATATCATAAATAAGTATAAACATTTAGGGAAATGTATAAGACTAAAACAAAAGCCTTTTAAACATAAACTTCAGAATAATATGGCAAGGATAAATGAAATAATTCCATTTACTCATTCACAAGGATATTATACTAGTCGAATAAAAAAATTTAATATCAATATCCAATTTCATAATGATGGAATGCATAATGACAGACTCAATAACCATATAGTCATAGCCTTGTTCCAACACTATAGATAAGATTTTTTCAAGGCATTATGACAATACACTAGTTTGTCTCATGGGATCAAATGATTCATCAGGAAGCTATAGTGGGATCCACCCGTCACTTACTAAGTTTAATGCATTCCTCATATGAAAAGGATTAAACATAACATAAACATTCATTTTAAAACTAGGATACTAAATGTCAATAATTTATCTATAAACCATGAAGGTTGTAAAAATAACACATCCACAGTTAAACATATCACGAAACCTTCAATACAATATGGAATATTTGTACCATAATAAATCAACTTCTAAAAATCATAAAATCCATAAAATGATGTTGACATAGAACAAATCAAAACTTATTTTAGAGAAATATATTTTTCTATTTTGAAATCATTTAAAAGTAATATAATTATAGAATAAAAAATTTATTTTGAAAATATTCTTATAATCTTGTATGTGAAGCTTTGACGATGTTGTTACTACCTAAAATAGCCGCACCCACCGTATAAGTTAAAAAAAGACATTCTTACCCTAATTTTGACGAAAAGGACATAAAGTAACTTGTTTAGAAAAAGTCCGAATGATTTATTTCAAAATATATATGGTAAAATAAGGGTATTAAGGACTTGAATCCGTATTCTATTTAATAGTAAAATGTTTTTAAATACATATTTCAGAAAACACGGATGTGGATGATAAAGAGGTTCCAGTAGATACTTATGTATTGACAACCTCAGATAAGTAAAGAGATTATAGAATTAACACTTACCTTGTAATTTTCCTTGGTTGAGGGTAAATTAAACTTTTTTATAATAGTTATATCATTTTTTTTAAGTTGTACAATAATCATATAAATAAATACAATATCATATATGATCTTCTAACATTGCTTTATTAATAATATTTTTGTACTATCATCGTTTCGGGTGTTAACTAACTCATTTTCCTTTATATGCTTGGTTATATAAGCCATATATGTTACGAATAGGATGTATTTGATTAAAATAATGAATTATATTATGTTTTAAACATTATTGTTAATCATAAAATTAAAATTATTCTTGAATGATTAATATAGGCAATGAATCTCATCGTGTTCCTGAAGATGGTAATCCGTATGTATGCACAAGAGACAATATCATTATATTGATGGTGAAATTGTATGTAATTAGATGGTATATCATATATACAGAATCATTAACATGTTATATTTTTTATTTACATCATTTATACTCATTATTATACCCATCCAAATAATGATGTGTTTGAATAACAAACTACACCCCGAAGTGGAGACGGTAAGCTGTACGTTCGCACGTGTGGTGACATTGTCATTTATAGGACGGATAGAATAAAAATTATTATTGTACCATATTTATAATAACATAAAAGTATGTATAAGGTAGTGGATTTCTTATTTTTGAATGGAAACAAAAAATAAAGATGAAGTGGAAGAAGAAAAGAACAAGAAAGAGGGTGGTGAAATTATTACCTCTTCATCGAGTGTTTCATTTTGAGTTGATCAAAAGGGATCCTTATGTTGCCTTTATGATCAAAGTAAGGACTCTAGGATGAATTGAGGGAAGTTGGGAGGATGTTTGGGTAGTGTTTGGCTGATCCAATTGGCTTTGGAGGTGTGATTTAGAGAGAAGGGGAAGTTTCCTTTGATAAGAGGGGTGAGGGTCACTTTAGGAAAAGTCTAAAATATTAATTTATTATACAATCATATTTGGTTTATAATTAATCCCAATAAATTTATTTCTATATTTATGTTGGTATAGGTATAAAACCACTAAACAAATAGGTTTTATACAAGTTTAGGTTACCATTTTAACCTTATCTTATATATTTAACTCTTAGTTAAATAGTATAACTTCTACTATGTCTTCTTGCAATCTTACATTATATTGTTAATAAACATACTCTAAACTTTCAATAAGACCTAAATTGGTTCATTAATGACATATATAATATTATTTAATCCCTTTGGATAGACCGTATATTTTTTGGAATATTATATCAATCAATAATACAGTATTTGTTTTAAAAATTAATTTATTTCAATTGTTATACTATTTGGTATTTTGTTATTGTGAAAGTCATAAAAACCTAATCACATTGAAAAATTTTATCTAATAAACCCTAACATGTCATAATAACCTAAAAAATAGTTTAATTTATCAAAAGTCTAAAATTATATTTATTTGGATATTTATAATATCAATTATTTTAATAATTCATTAAGAAGGTAATTACTGTATCGTCATTGTTTCATAAATAAATTTAACAATTTAACCTATGTAAATTATAAATAAAATACAATTATGTTGGAAATATTTTTATCTTTCTAATGAATTCTTAGTCTATTTTATCTTATGTATACCACTATATTAAAAATGGTTTAGTTAATAAACATTTTATTAAACACTTTTAACTCTTTTATAAATAAAATAATAATAAATATCCTAATATAATCCAAGTGGACATAAAGGATTATATTTCATTCCTAAGTCTGTTTTTGGTCAAATTAAAATTATCCAATAGAATTATTACATGTGTTAGGGTAATTATAATATCATTTTTACCTTTAATTACCTTATTTACTTTTGACTATGGTAAATAAATTCAAAAGATACAATTCACCAAAAATTATTCTCCTCATACTGTACAAAATATTACTTATTGATTTCAACCATGTCTCTCATATTTTGGTAGTTCAACTCACAAAAGTGGTAAAATTATGTTTTATGCAAATTTGTAAATGCTCTTTGAAGGTGGGTAAAAGACGGTAAATAGTTCAATAAAATTTTATATATCTAAACTTATTATAAAACGCCTCCAATGGATTACATTGAAAATATAAAGGCATTATATATCTATTTTGAACTAAAATAAATTAAAATAAAATAAAAAATTATTTAAATAAAATGTCAATTTTAAACAATAATGTAGTGTTTTTCTGTAATCATCAAAAATTGAAAGTTTTCATAAAAATTCCAGAAATTCAGCATAAGTTAATTTTGATATTCTGAAATAATAAATTAATCCCATTTTGAAAAATAAAATTTATAAAATTTAGAAAAGTGGGTATTAGTATTCATAACAGCTAGTTTTAATGGTCGTCGTGTGTTAAAACTCTATGTTGCGTACAACACAAGCAACTACATTATTCAAAGGGAACCGTACTCTGGAAGTTTGGGGTGATACATTCTCTCCTCATTACAATAATTTCATCCTCAAAATTTCTAGAATATCACTACATAATAAGATTCAGGTGGTTATCCATCATAACTTTCTAAGGATCCCATGTTACCTTTTCCATCTTACGGTTTCTCCATAGAACATTTACAAGATTAGTCATTCGGTTTCTCAACACTTATTCTCCAGTATCAAGAATCTTGACAGGCGCTTTACAATAATACAGATCACGTTCTAGATCAATTTCCTCATAGGTGAGTACATGCGTTGGGTCAGACATATATTTTCTCAATAGTAATACATGGAACACATCATGAACTTTGGAGAGACTTGGAGGCATTGTCAAACGATATCTATAACTCTAATTCATTCTAGAATTTTGAATGTTCTGATGTACCTAGGAAACAATTTACCCTTATTCTTGAATCATATAACACCCTTCCATAGAGGTACCTTCAAGAAAACATGATCTCTAAAATGAAATTCTAAATCATTCCTCCAATTACCAGCATAGATCTTTTGCCTACTTTGAGCTTCTTTAATGTGGGTTTGCATAATCATCAAATTTTCCACTGTTTCTTTAAGAAGTTCTGGGCCTATGAGGTTTCATTCACCAACATCATCTCAACTAGTTGGTGTGGGACATATCTTTACATATAACGCTTCATATGTTTCCATCTGAATAATTGAATGGAAGATATTGTTATAAGAAAATTCTACCAGATGTAAATATTGATCCCAAATACCTTTAATGACAAGCAATAAATATCTCAACATGTCTTCTAAGGTTTTAATAGTCCATTCTGATTGTCCATTAGTTTTAGGGTGGTAGGAAGTTCTCAAACGATGCTTGATATCCAAGGCCTTCTCAAGTCTTTTCCAAAATCTTGATATAAAACGGGGATCACGATCAGAAACAATTGATAAGGGTAAATCGTAGTGTCTTGAATCATCATTAATATATAGTCTTGCTAGACGTTCAAGTGGTAAATATTCTCTTCTAGAAAAAATGTACTGATTTGTTAAGATGATCAACAAAGACCCATATTTCATCATTATTTCTAGGAGTCTTTGGTAACACCATAGAGAAACAGTAGGGAGAATAAATCCATTTTTACTCAATTCCAGAAGTTTTTTATTTAGTTCTACTAATTCCCCAGTGGTAATTCTATAAGGGTTTTTCTATATGGGCCTTAAACTATGAATTAAATCAATGGAAAACTCAATTTCCCATTCTGGTGGATGTCTAGGTAAAACCTCTGGAAACACATCAACATATTCTTGTATAATAGGTATATACTTTATTAGAAAATTATTTTCCTCACCCATAATTATTTCATTCTCTTCCTCCCCAATAATTTAATTTAGTAGAGCTACTAGGGGTGGATCTAGAAAATAATGAGGTGGCGATGTTTCAGCTCTAAAGATAAGGTACTCTTTATCATCATTGAAAACTGTAACCTCCTTCTTCTTATAATAAATTTTCTCTTCCTGGTTTGAAATTCAATCCATTATGATGATTATATTAAATTAAATCATGGGTATGATGATGAGATCAGCTGATAAAGAACATTTATATGCCATAATGGGAATTGATTCACAAAACATTATTGCGAGGAAACTTACCTTAGGAGTTTTGACTGACAACTCCCTTGTTAATTCAAATTGAAAATATCTAATTTTCTTTGTAAAATAGGAAGATATTAAACAATGTGATGATCAAGAATCAAATAAATCATTGTCTAAAATTGATGAAACCATTAAATTACCTACCACCACATCTTTTGGAGCTTCAACCACAAAATTAGTGATCATATAAGCTTCAATTTTCTCCCTTGGACTTTTCTAAAGTAATATTCCTTGGTGTTTAGGAAATTAATTTAGATAATGCCCCTTTTCCCTACAATTGTACAATTCAACATTGAAAACCTCAATATTTCCCCTGAAATCACGAGCTTGTTGGCCTTTTTCACGACACTTCTAGCAGACTTCGATTCCCTTCATGCATGTATCAGGGTGTTTTTTCCTACATTTACCACCAGATGGATATTCCAATTTTTCATTCTTCCCCTTATTTCCATTTTCTAGAGTGTTTAGAAAAACTTCCCTTCTCATAATTTACATTATAGTCGTAATACTTAGTGAATTTCTTTTCTGTCTGGATAGCGCATGAGACAATATTTTCGTACGATGAGAAGGATTATGAGACTAATGCTTGACAGAGAAATAGTTTTAACCCATTAAAGAATCAATCAATATAACTCCTTTGTTTACGTATATAATCTACTTCATGACTTCCTAACCATGTAATATTAACCTCATACTTTGTGACATTTTCATCCTCCTTTGGGTTTTGAATTAATGACCACCATTGATATGCATCTCTCATGAGGGGATAAACATCCATGGAATGTTTTTCCCTTTATTTACTCTCCAAAGCATAAAATATTTTCTCTAAGGAACTTATCCATTGCTCAGCTACAAATTGATTTATAGACTCATTGAATGTTGGTGTTTGTTGCCTCATGTAGCGGTCTAACATTGATCCTCCTCATTGTGGATCTGGGTGCTCCATACGAGTAAGGTTATTATTCATAACCTGAGTGAGTTGTCCCAGTATGGTGATAATATTATCAGCACCGGTTGCATCACCAGCTCCACTATAATTATCTTTATTAGAAGGTTAATACCTATAATGATTACATGTGTTGATATGGTTTCCATTCCGTCCACTAGTCACCATTTCTCAATAATGTCATTTAATGGATTAGTTTGTGAATCACAATACATATTTACAAACTTCTAAAACACTTAACATAAATTGAACAGTTTATTGATATAATCTATAATCATAAAAAAATGTTTTCTTTAAAGATGAATATAATCAGAAATCCTTTATAATGGTTTGTAATGAAAATTTAAATTATCTTCAGAATAGCCCCTGGGATTGTTGTAACCAAGAGTGTTGCAAGGCCCGTTGTAGTGTACCAGGATACCCCGAGTCAAGCCCAAAACACCATGTTAGAGTTTTCATTTCTAGGTACATCTGTGCCAGAGCTGCCTCTACCTCCTCATATCCAAACATGGATGTATTTCCTGGAAAATACAAAAAATATCTACATTACCAAAATTCTAGAAAGTTCTTCTATACCAATCCTCAATGTTTAAATTATGGTAATGTTCTCTAATCAGAGTTTATATAAATCTTGTTTTCAAGGTTTGTACTAAACTTCCCCTGATACCAACTATAACACCCCAACACCAGTTACCTAGAGTCAGCGCATTATTAAATAACATTGGCATGATCACAAGGGTTCAAATCCCAAAAGACCGATTAGTTTAGTAACAATGGAAGTACTAGATACATTCATACATTTTACATTACTTTATAAAATAAAAAACAAAATCTACATTGTCTACATTGACCAAATTAATATCCCTTATACTATCCCTACAAGTCAAGCATAATATACTTCTTGAAATCCAGGAAAAAAATAAAACATAGAAAGTGATGACCTCAGATGCTCAGTAAGGATAATAATATAGAAAAAACATTTATAAATAAGAATGAGAATTTAAGGAAATGTATAAGACTAAAAAAAACCCTTTTAAACAAAAACATCAGAATAATATGGCAAGGATAAATCAAATATTTCTATATACATATTCACATGGATATTCTACTAGATGAATGATCACATGTAATATCAATATCCAATTTCATAATGATGTCTTGCATATTGTCAGACTTCATAACCACATATTCAAGGCCTTGTGCCATGAATACAAATATGATTTTGTTAAGGCCTTGTTCCAAGACACTAGTTTGTCTCATGAGACCTACCGATGAATTGAGGAGCTATAACAGGCTCCACTTATCACTTACTAAGTCCAATGCATTCATCATATGCAAATGTTTAATCATAACATAAACATTCATATTAAAAATAAAATATGAAATATAAATACTTTATCCATAAGCCTTGAATTGTGTAAAAATAACACATCCACAATCAAACATATCACAAAACCTTCAATGCAATATGGACGATTTGTATCATAAGAAATCAACTTCAAACAAGCTTAAAATCCATCAAAGGAAGTTGACATAGATGAAATCAAAACATTTTTTAGAGAAATATCATTTTCTATTTTGAATTAATTTAAAAGTCATATAATTATAAAAGAAATATTTTATTTTGAAAATATTCTTATAAGCTTGTATGGGAAGCTTCGACGATGTTTTCTCCGGTGGAAAATAGCCGCAGCCGCCGTCTAAGTTAAAAAAATACATTCTTACCTTAATTATGTCGAAAAGGTCATAAAGTACCTTATTTTGAAAATGATAGAAAGAATCCATTCAAAAAATATATGGTCAAATAAGTGTATAAATAACTTTAACCGAGAGTCTTGTAAAAATTAAAAATTTTTTGAATTACATTTTTAGGAAAACATAGATGTGGATGATAAAGAGGTCTGAGTAGATACTTACGTATTAACAACCTCAGAAACGTAAAGAGATTGTAGAATTATTTTATACCATGTAATTTTAGTTAGTCAGTGGTAAATTAACATCCTTTATAATAGTTAATTTATTGTTATAAAATTTTACAAGAATCATATACATAAATATGAAATCATATATGATCTTCTAATATTTCATTGTTAATAATATTTCAGTGGTATAATCATTTCGGGTGTTAACTGACTCATTTTCTATTGTATGATGGGTTATGTAATCCATGTTTGTTATGGATAGGATGTATTTGAACCATATCCAGAATGATATCAAGTTGTTAAACATTATTTTTAATCATAAAATGAATATTATTGTTTAATGATTACGATGGGGAATGAATCTCATCGTGTTTGTGGAGACGGTAATCCGTACATTCTCACCAGCGACAATATCATTATATTGATGGTGAAATCATATGTAATTGGATGATATATTATATATACAGAATCATTATCATGTTATATTTATTATTTAAATATGTTATACTCATTATTATACCCATTCAAATTATTAAGGGTTTGAATAACAAACTACACCATGACGTGGAGATAGTAAGCCGTATATACGTACGTATGGTGACTTTGTCATTTATAGGTTAGAAAGAATAATGAATATGGTTGTAACATATTTATAACAACATAAAATTAATTAGAAGGTACTGAATTTATTATTTTGGTATGGAAACAACAAATAAAGGGGAAGTGGAAGAAGAAAAGAACATGAAAAAGGGTGGTGAAATTATTACTCTTCTTCGTGTGTTTCCTTTTGAGTTGACAAAAAGGGATCCTTAGGTTGGATTTCTAATCAGAGTATGGAATATAGGTTAAATTTAGGGAATTTGCGAGGATATTTGATAAGGGTTTGGCCAAACGAAATGGCATTGGAGGTGTGATTTTGAGATAAGGGGAAGTGCCCTTTTATAAGAGGGGTGAGGGTCACTTTAGAAAATATTAAAATATTAATTTATTATACAATCATATTCAGTAAATAATGGATCAAAATGAATTTATTTCAATAATTTGGTGGATATGGGTCTAAATAATATCAACCAATAGGTTTTAGACATGTTTAGGCTACTATTTTGACCTTATCTTTTAGATTTAACTCTTCGTTTAATTGTTTAACTTTTACCACGTCTTCTTGTATTTTTACACTATATGGATAATAAAAAAACTCTAAAATTCCAAGAGAACTTAAAGAGGTACATTAATGACATATATAATATTATTTAATCCCTTTTCTCAAACCATATATTTTTAGGAATATTATATCAAACAATAATATAGTATTTGTTTTAAAAACTAATTTATGTCAATTTTGACACTATTTGGTATTTTGTTTTTTTTGAAATTCATAAAAAACATATCACTTCAAAAAAAAAATATATAATCAATTCTAACATGTCATATTAACCTAATAAATTTGTTTAATTATTCATAACTCTAATATTATATTTATTTGGATATTTATAATATTAATTATTTTAATATTTCATTAAAAAGGTAATTACTGCATCATCATTGTGTCATAAATAAATTTAATTATTTAATATCTAAAGATTATAAATAAAATACTATTATGTAGGAATTATTTTTATATTTCCAATGAATATTTATAGTCTTCTCTATCTTATGTATAACACAATATTAAAAATTGTTTAGTTATTAATCATTTAATTTAACACTTTTAACTCTTCTTTAAATAAAATAATAATAAATGTCCTAATATTAACCAAGTGAACCTAAAAAATCATATTTTATTACTAAGGTTGTTTTTTGTCGAATGATATCTATCCAATATAATTATTACATGTTTTTGGGTAATTATAATATCATTTTTACCTTTAATTACTCTATTTACTTTTAATCATAGTAAATAAAAGTCAAAAGTTACTATTTATCAAAAATTATTTTCATCTTAATTAATCAAATTTTACTTAATGATGTCAACAGTGTCTCTCATATTTTTTAAATTCAACCATAATAAGTTGTAAAATTATGTTTTATGCTAATTTGTGAATGCTCCTAGAAGGTGGGTAAAAGAAGGTAAAAAGTTCAATAAAAATTTATATTTCTAAACTTATTATAAAAATACTTCAGTGAATTACATTGAAACTATATATCAATTATGTATCTATATTCACCTAAAATAAATTAAAATAAAATAACTAATTACTTCAATAAAAATTTTGTTTTAAATAGTAACTTAATGTTTTTCACTATTCATCAAAAATTGAAAGTTTTCAGAAAAATACCAAAAATTCACCCTATGATAATTTCAATATTCATAATTCAAAAATAAAGTCCATTTTGGAAAATAAAATTTATAAAATTTCAAAAAGTTGGTATTACTATTCATAAAGGCTAGTTTGATTGGTCATGGTGTGTTAAAACTCCATGTTTCGTACAACGAAAGCTACTGCATTATACCAAGGGAAATGTACCATGGAAGCTTGGGGTGTCACAAATTTCAACTACACCACCATATAAATCCTCAATTCTCTCTTCTCAGTATCTGATATACCATACTACATAATTTTTATATCACCACCACAGAGTTTATCAGTCATCATTCATTTAAACATCGTTGGGAGAGAGAAAGAGAGATATTGGGGGGGGGGGAGGGGTTGGTGGATGGATGTCTAGTCACCCCAAGAGCCATCAATGTCCATGGTAAATGTAACTATGTCAAAAATATAGTAATGTGACTTGATTATGGATATGGTTTCAGTGGTTAGGTTCAACTCTCCAGATTACATTATTATTCATATTGAGACTCTGAAAGTCTTCATAAAACATAAAATATTTATAAGAGTTATTCGGAATGGGGATCAATAAAGAATGAATAAATATGTGAGAATAATGATTTAACTTAAATTTAAATAATAAATAATAGTAAATAAAATATTAATCCATACATCAATGTTTAGATCATTTTCACTAGAATTTATGTTTTCTCTTTGTTCTATTGTATATTTGTTGAAGAACATGAACTCTGATTGGAAATCATCCCAAATCAATATCTTAATTAATGTTTTTATCATTTATAGTGATCTCTAATCGAGGGGGTTTATAATATTTTATTATGGTAAATAAGATTTTATGGTATTTTAAAATTTAAGAAAAAGATGATAATGATTGGTATCCCAAATTCAAAAAATTAACAACAATAAACCTAATGTGAACCCACCATCCTATGATAAGATGTTATGATTTTTTTCAAATCCATGGCTCTAATGAGAATATAATTAAATTTTAATTCTTTTGTAAATATATGGGATAAAAATTAAATATTTAAAATATTAAATTATTAATGAAATCCCTTGACAATATATAGACCAATCAACTACATGACCACTCGATTAACTATCTAAGAAACTATATAAAGTGTTTTAACAAAAATATTTGTTTATAGACACATCCTCCCTAGTGTATGAATTTTCAGTCCAAAATTAACAAATTCCTCATGAAGGAATGTTTATTAAGATCATAATTAATTCCAATGTTAAGAAAATATCTTTTAAAGGTTCTATGTCTATAACAAAACATGAAACAATTATATCTCTTACCCTTGAGGGGTTCCACTATTTGGTCCTCATTCACAACCTGGGTACTGCATGAAGATAGAGAATGAAATGAAGTCCATCTTTCACATTCCAATAATGTGCCATGGGTTAGGAATATTTCTCATAAACTAAGATATATAGAAAGCATTCTTTTTCTATTCTAACTATTTAGGAAACAAAATGGATAAAAATGATATATATTATTATATAGGTTCTAGAATAGAGAAATGACACACAAGGAGAGCTTAAACCCCTTTCCAAAACTCTTAAATTAACATTACAGAGAGATAGTCTTGGAAAAATGGTCTCTCTACTCATACTCCATGTCTCTCTATCATTGAAATATATATAATTTTTATGGGTTTGATATTTCCATCCATTTTACATAATTAGTTTAATTTTATTTTGCATCAAATACACTAGCTTGACCCCCATAATCAACCACTCACAACTCTCTATCTAGGAAGAGGCGACTCATAGAGTCTCCCACACTGTCCCTGAAATGCTGTTATGCAAATACTAAAGTTCAATCTATTATTTATTATAAACACCAATATAGGTAGATGATCATCCCAATTCATACAAAAATAAATCATTTAGGCCCTTCAAATATTCTTATGAAATATAATTTTCTAAAATATCTATTCATCAATTTAGGGTTAGAATTTTGTATCAAACAAAACTAAGTCCTAAAAAACACTAGAAAGATCCTCCATAATTGGAAAATTTATCATGATAGTTTATTTAAAATTATTTTTAAGGGTAATCCATGTAATTAAGTTAAGTAATCTACACATAGAAATCCCAATCATCCCACTAAACTATGAACCCATATAAAAATAAAATGGTTTTATTTTTTTCATTCAGTTGATGATCATATAGTAAACATGGATGTTTTGTCACTAATTCAATCAATATACCATCAAAAACCCACTTTAATCCTTTAGGGGGTCCACATAAACCCACTATAAATTTATTATCCCACACTATCCAATAACATGAGAGGTATCACATCAAAAAATATATGATATTCATCTTCATGACCACCCACTGGTATTAATGCTTGATATTGAAGTTCCCAGTTTGGATCCAAGTATCACTGGGATGGGGAGGGGGTGAATCAATGATAACCTTTTCTTTTTATGTTTCCTCCTAATTGAAATAACATTTTCCTCCTGTTAAAGAGTTTCTTCTCTACTAAACACACACAACCACAAGAACACAATATTTACAAGGTTCGCTACTCAACAAGATTAGCTATGTCCTTGGTATGGTACATAAATAATATAGTACCGCAAAATACAGTAGAAAACAATCCTTTGATGTGGAATAGAATGAGTAGGATATACCCTTACACTCATTTATCACTTTGAAAACAATCCACAAGCGTGTGTGCACCCTCATTGCACAAATAGGGACTTACAGTATTTCAGTGCTTCTTTACAATTGAGCGGTTTTATTATCTGAAGTACAAATCTTCACATTCCTACCCAGAAGGTCGTAAGAAATCCCATACTCACAACAGAACATGTGCGAAGACCCCAAATTTTTTGCACAGCCTTTAGGGTTTCATGCACTCTATTCAAATGTCTTGCGCATAAAAATTAACTTTTGGCACGAAAAACCTTTTTCACACAACTTATTTTTTCTATGCAACTTTTTTACTTTCCGCGTAGCTTCCCACCTTTTCGTGCACCCTTCCTCTTTTTGTACAAACCTCTTAATTTTCTTGCAACTCACTTAGAGTAAAATTTTACGTGCACCAGAGCTCGGAATTTCTTCTACATGTCGAGCCACACACAATGAGTGGGTGTCACCTTGTATTTATAAACCTTTTTAGCTCCATGTGAAAACACTAATCCGCACATAAAACTCCCTTATTACATGTAAAAACTCTTTCATGAAACATCATATTTTATTCAATGATCCAATATTTCATGAACCTCATGACTTTACCAATTTTCAAGCTTTTGATATCGAAACACCTTTTGCGTGAAAAAATTCATTCCTCTATTTCGCAAACCCAACCAATATTTCACGCAACCTTTATTTTTCATGAAGTTAGCTGAAATTTCACACATCCCACATATATTTCGTGCAACCTTTATTTTTTTCACACATCCCGCTGATTTTTCACGCATCCTACTACTATTTCATGCAGCTTTCATTTTTTCGCTCACTCTACCCAATTTTTATAGCAGTGCATGCGTTTTCCATTTTTCGATGTTCTGAACTTGAATCATGCCTTATGCAAAAAATTCTAAAGAATCTTCAAAATTTCACAAAAAATCCATATCCAAAAAGACATTTCTTCATCTCCCAATTTTCGGGCCCTAAAATTTGGCAGTCACTGGAAAATGGTTCCACCTTAAACTGTTCTTTTGTGTTGCCTCAAGATTGTCAATTCCTTTGTCATTTCTATATTCACGGCTTCTCATAAACATTATTCAGTTGTCATCACAAACTCCACTATTGTGATATATATCCTTTGATAGAACAGATTTAACATCATCAAAATTACAATGTAAAGTATTGAACCTTCCCTATCTTCCAGCAGTATCATTCCTTCCAATCAAAACTGTATATGACTTGCATCATCATTTCTCCCCCTTTCCTTCATAAGGCTTTCATCACAAGTTCTTCTGACTTATGATATTTGGGAAATACATATCAGCAAAGCATCATCTGGTTTCCATGTCTTTTACAAAGTGAATTGATTTAGCTTCTTTGACAACAACAAACAACACTCTGTAACATGAAACTCTTGTAACTTTCTTATTTTTCCAAATTGGTCCCATAAGATATATTAATACATCTTCTTCCCACCTAAATCTACTACTAACTTGTAAGTTTGAATCTCCTCAAGCACATCCTCACAAAGTTCCACTGAAACTATTGTACACTGATTAATGTGGTTGACATTTACCCATCATACATAAAGTCCTCTATGTGCATCATCTAAGGATATTTAATCATGAAAGATCTCACAATCAATGACTTCGATATTTTCAGCCATCAGTCTATGAATATGTATGGGGTTCAACACATTTTATTGAATATAAGACATCACCAACTTATCTAGTATCAATATCATCTAGAATATCTACTCAAACACATTGTCCATCATCATGGTATAAGATATGATAATAAAGGATTCATCTTCGACATTTGAAATCATACATTAAATCTTGTAATTTCATCCACTATAGGTTGGGATCTCACTGAAAAAAATATAGATATGTTTTATATGATTTCAATTTACCTTGAGTAAGTTGAAAATAATATTGTGCCTTTACATATTAAAGGTGAACACTACCACTATGATCTCTTGGTCATGATGAGTGTAATTTGGTCATGAGATATTAGATTCTTGGACCTACATGAATTCATCGTCTTACTCTATATCAATTAACATCCTGGACATATACCAGTGGAATAAAATAACACCAAAAACTCAAGTGATTCCTCCATTATTCAAAGTATAATATAATTGGTCAATGTTTTCTTTAATTCCTCAAACCATATTTTGCATCACATGGATTATATGAAGGCGTTCCCTTTTTCGGGAAGGGAAATCATCGGAGAATCAATACTATTGAATTATATCATATATATATTGTAACATCCAACCTTCCTAATGATGTTTTGTACCTTGAATAAATTATTGAGGGGATCACTAGTGACCACCGACATGATCTTTAGTGGGTTGACAGAAACAAAAACCTCTATGATGAAATTATTTAATAAAGAGGCATTATTAATATAGAATTTACACATTGAATGTTTTCCATATAGATGGTGTTATAAAAGGAATTCTAGAAAAACCATCTAATTCTCAAGATACACATTTTAAATTTCTAAATAGATAAGGATGTGACATATAATGTATATAATGAAATCGTAAAAGAATGGTAGGAAGTTATGGTTTGTGAGTTCCATGAAAATAACTAGAGCATTCATTATGAAAAGAAACATTATTTGTTACTCATAGTGCCCAATGTATCACTCGAACACTTTCATTGGGATATCTTCCTTGAAAACCATATGATCTAATAATTGGACTTAGATAAAATATTTTAAAATGAATTTTACCCAAGTGGATGCACTGAGTTCATTAAAACCATTATCCAAAATGGTCGTCTAGTTTAACATTCATCTCCCTAATCCCAGATAGGGTCATATGATAAATTTAGAATTTTTTATTGTGGTATTGGGGTATAAATCAATGTTAAAATTGATCTCACAATGGGGAAATATCATGCACAATACACAAAAAATAAATCATGTACTCTTCTACAGTAGTAAGTAAATTCTCTAAAGAATCTAGAACACATAATTTGAATATTACCAACTAATGGGTTATTATTAGAAACATCTTGTATATTTTATTTCTAATTTATAAAAATTAATGTTCATGATATCCTTTTTAGGTGAATATCAATCCATTTAATAAATTTAATTATAAATACTAATTATAGTAGTCAATCTTTGTAAGGACATAAAATAATAAAATTTTTCCAACTATAATACAGTATGGATTCATCCTAGGTACAATGATATACCATGAAATCCCATGTCTTCTATAATCACGATGAAATAACTAAAATATTAGGGTGAGTATGTGATCAATTTTAGTTGAAGTATCTAGCCAGATTTTTCACGTTGAAGGTTTAACTTCATTTTCATGATTTAGGACTATAAATGAAGAATTAAAAGAATAGATCATTTTAGGTTCCATATGTATAAGATCCATTATAGATAAGACACTAATAATACCATTATTGATATCCAAAATACCATTATTGTATCCCTAAATCAATTATATCTACCATGAACCTTAATGAGAACTCCCTAATCATGTTGAGAACCACCATGATGTGGCAGTGGTAGTGGTGGATGTGGATTATATTATCATCGACTGTTTGAACTTTTCGGTGAAATACTAGCTTCTCTAACAAAAACTTCTTGTGTAGGGACTCCATGGACACCATAAAGAGGCCTCTAATAGCACAACCATCTCTGATATAGGGGAATTTACACTATTTCAACCAAGATTTACTATAATAATCATTGGGTTGGGTAGTATTTATACATATGATTCATCATTGAAAAGCACATAAAACTCCATATCCTTATTTCTTTCATCCTGTGTATAAATTTTGTGTTAGTAAACCTCATGAATAGGATCTCTTATGCATGAGAATCCAATATCGAGGCCTAAATACATACATAAAATTTCTCAAATTTGTTGAATATTTATCTATAAAAACTATAACATGATCTAATCCCATTATATCACGTTAATAGGAATTTATTATTCAAAATGTACAGATTTAGGACTCTAATATATGTGGGTATGAAAATAGACACCACTAAAACATGTATATATTTATACATACATCATTAAAAATTATTTTCTTATATGAATACATTATTATCCTTGTATTGATAGAAACTAATGATGGAATTGATCCTAAATGTGTAATTTTGCATAATAATTCTTCCCTACTTCATGCCCAAAATCTCTAGAACTCATAATATCCTCAACATTGTTGGATAATACTCATCTCAAAATATGAACTTATACATAGTCCAAGGTAGAGTTTCCTTATCATGATTCAGGGTCATTAAATCTCACTAGTGCCTAACTGTACAATAGAAATTTAGAGATTCCAAAGATAACATTTTATCTAAATGTGTTTAGAATAGTAAGAACACATACATAATTTTCTCTCTCCAGTTCTCCACAATCCAAGTACATGCTTCACTTTAGAGCCATGTCATACTCAATGAGAAATCTCAGGTCACACACTTGGCCTGTAGGTATTCTCATCCTAACTAACTTAAACCATCCTCTGTATAGTAGGTTGGGGACCATTTACCTTCACTATGGGTGGAGGGTTTTCTTCCCATATAATTGGTGATTTATTTACTCCCTAATCACATTGTGCTAACTAATAAAGATTATCTCATTGGAAAAAATCCTTAAAACATAGCTAATTATTGAAAAGAGGTCATGGCATTGGTGTGGGAATGCAATGAACCTATCTCAGTGTCCTCACTAGATATATCTAAGGTGGAATACTATATTTAACTAGATAATACAATAAAAATTAATGATCATCTAGTCATATACCTTAATAATAATAAGGGAAAAAAACTGGCCACCACCAGATTTACGTAAAATCCTATTAACACCCTGTAAATGACGCCTTAGGGTTCCATATTGATTAGTATAATACTAATTTTTTGGTGATATGATATGTTGTTCATTGTACTAAAAGTGGGTTTCCTTTTATGATAAATAGAATCAAATTCCTTAGACACCATTAACCAATGTTTCCTCAAAAAACTTATAATATACCTAATTCAATATTATTTCCCAATTATAGGATTTATCTGATATGACTATGACACAATCAATACCAATAAGACCCCACATATTCTAGTGGTAAGTAGAGTATACTACCCCATGATTTCATATAATATGATAGGGTCTAAAGACTAATACAAATTTGTAATAACTCTCAATGAGAGGACTTATCTTAATGATCCCATACACAACCATATATCTCTAGAGGAGAATGTAAAAATAAAAAGACTAAATATAATAACTAACTATAGTATAATATTATTAATACACACTCTAAATATTCATAATAGTATAATAAATGAAATATATGATGTAAAGGAAAAAACAAATTCCCAATATCTAAAGTAAATTCAATCATAGAATAACATGAAAAGAGGAAACTCCTCATCCCACTATCTCCCAATAAAACAAAAAATTCCCATAACTATAAAACATGACTATGATCTAGTTCCTCTAACACAACATCCTTTATAACCTCTATTTAACTATCTATTTTTGTTATCAAATAGAACATGTGTGAAAGGGTTTCCTAAATTGGGTTGAGTATAAAAATATTTTATACAATTCCACAAAAACCGAGACAAGGTAAAAAATAATAAGTTAATTTAAATTAAATGTAAATACCGAAATTGTCCTAGATATTCTTATAAAGATAATGAACCAACAATGGAATCTAATTATACATCTACTAGCTGCTCAAATAGTTGACGACATAATAAACATTGTTAATCAAAACTACTCAATAATTAAAAAATCACAGAATACATCTCATAGTCTATAATGAGAGTGTAACAACTATGGTTTCAATTAATTAACCATTTATTTATGATTTTTATTTATGTAAAGTGTTTCAGTAAAGTTTAATAGGGTCTGAAAAAAAATTTAGAATGTGTTTGTGGATTTTCTAGTCGTACATGATTTTAGAATGATTAGTGTGAACTATGAAAATCCTACAAGAAAATATGCATAGTAAAATAGGGTCTTATGGGTAGGCACATGGTTAGGCATACGGTTTGGCCAGACCGTGTGAGCAACCAAGAGAAACCATGTAAAGTGGGACATGGGGATTTTTCATGGTTGGTGCATGGTTTTTCTAACTATGTGGACCAAACATGTGAGGTTCTCCTTAATGTAGAGGTTGGCGCATGGGTGGAACACCATTTTTCTAACCATGAACGGTTTAAAAGTGAGACCCAAAAAAATTGGACATCAAACATTTTCACCTATAATCCCCAATTTGTTTTCTCAATTTTGACCTTAATTCAATAAGTCTCCCTCTTGAATGATATTGAGTCTTCCCCCATCAATACATAAGATATTTTATGTTTATTATTGGTGCATTAGAGAAAGATTCCTTTGATAAGACTTCATTTGTGGTTGTTTTTTATAGTTTTTTAGATATTCTATCTCCCCTATCATGATTTCTTAGATCTAATTTGATTTGGATTGATCCAGGGATTTTTATTCAAATCATATTGAGATATGGATGTGCTGTTGTTAGGGAAACACATAAATGGTGGGTTTTTTTAGATTATACCATGTTTGTTAAATAATTCATTCCCTTATTCGTTTTCAACATAATTCTCAAGGTATGTGGCTTCAATCTGGACACATATTATTAGAAAATGAAGGATTAATTTCAGATTATTTGAATTTATTGAAGTTTATTGTGAAATTTATGTGTAATTAATAGTAAAAACCTTCTCAAGTGATGGTATGTGGATATGTGAATTTTTAGAAAATGGTTGTGAAAAGTTCTTTATTTTCATGATTTGAAAATATTGATTTTAAAATAGGAAAATTTTGGATTTATAAAAATGGTTTTTTTGAAAGGATTTCAATGAAATAATGATTTTTGGAAATGTATTGAAATGGTTGATTTGAAATGGTTTTGGTATACATGGGTAATGTGAGTTCATGATTTCAATGTGACATTGAACAAGGGGTGTGTACCATTGGGGTACAAAGGAATGTGACCATGGATAAGGGGTGTATGTTATTGGGACACAAGGAGATAAGAAATTTTTTGATAACTAAGTGGATAAACATGAAACTGCTCTTGATTATGGAACTATCATAGAAGCATGCATGTGTTGGTGTCTGTGTGAATCATGGAATTCTATGAAATATTGAATAAAAAATAGTTTAAATAAATAATTTTTTTACATGGAAACTATATTGGTATGAAACCATTTTTCTTTTTTTTTAAAATTGCTAAACTATATAAAATCTTTCTATATAAACTACACTATTTAAATATGCTAACATGTTCTATCATAGTGGCATGATTAGGGAACTCATTTGTGAAAAATATATTTATTTCATTAATAACTCATGCCTTTGAAATTTGGTTCTTTTATAGATGTGATCTATTATTATATAGATAAAGTAATGATATCACGTTTATTTAGTGATTATTTGTGATACATGGCCTGTATGGTGGATTTGGAAAATGGATCATGTTACGAGATGTGGAGTTATATCCTGGATTCTTTTAGTTTTGCTTGATTTGTTTTATGAATTGTACTTTTATGTCAGTTGCCTCCCACTATAGTGATCTGTTGTTGTTTGGTTTTCATATCAGTGGTACTACATTGAGTTTTCTTACAATTTTTATCATGCATCATTTAGTAGTTAATTTATATGATGTTTTTGGTTGGGTTTTTTTATTTCTCAAAGGAAACTTTTCCTCCAATTGTATTAAATACCTTAGCATTTATTGACAAACTTCAGCTCATTTGGGATGTATCTTGAGGAAAATTATATATTTTTCTTCAAATCATGCCAATGATGAGGGGTGTTATATTACAAGCGGAGTAATATTTTTCAGTCCTTGACTGGTAAATGGTATTAGTTTATTCGATACCTTTTTATTAGTTATGTTGGTCCGTGAGTTTAAATTCATTCTAGTTTAATCTTTGAGATCTATTGGGTGAAAGGGGTATGATTATTGGGATGTGAAATATGGATAAGAAAATATGTTTCTAACCTTTTTTATTGAACATCACATTTCTATGAAGTTGGGTAAATAATTATTTTGGAGGCACTTCTTGGAATCGTAATCTCATTGTCATGGGTTTAGCTAATGAGAAGATCATGAAATATATTATAAAAATGAAATCCCACTGAGATTTCATATTTATATTTGTGTGATGATTTATTATTTTGTTGTGAAAATATTAAATTTTAAAAAACAATTCAAAACAATTTTCAAATGAGTGATTTTAAAAATGACATTATTTAGTATTTTGAATCTGTATTGATTTTCAAAAGCACAATACAATTTTAAAAAATATTTGAACATGAAAAAATGTTGAATTTTGGAACGAATTTTTTTTATAGATGATGTGGTATAATTTTAAATTGATAAGCCTCCAATTTCAAAAGAGTGATACTTATGAAATTTTGTTTTCTTTATAGAAATTTCACTGAGTAGGCATCACAGATACAAACTAGAAGAGGATAATGAGAATGAGGTTACACCTGAGACATAGGTGAACCAATAACTATTTTAGAGTATAATACAATATTTTCATGATTTTTATAGAGGTATCATATGGGAAGAACCAAGGAAAGTGGATCATTATATTCATTTTTAGAAGCATTATCCACCCATATTTAAGGGTGATTTCGAACCAAACAGTGAAAATGTGTGGCTATATAGGATGAGTCAAATTTTCATTTTCTTAGGCACACCAGTAGATATGAAAGATAATTTGAAATCATATATGCTAGAGGATCATGCATACTAGTTCTGGGATTTATCTATTCAGGCTAAATTAGACCACTTCCTTACATGGGAGGGTTTTGAAGAATTTTTTAGAAAAAAAATTCTATCCTCATACATTCAGAATCATAATAATGGAAGACTTCTTCATCTTGAAGAAGGAGATAATATCAATGATAGAGTATGCGGCTAAATTTATGAATTTATTCCTCTTTACATATGATGTTTTTCTAATTTCATCCTTGAAGGAATGCATTTTTGAATCAAGAATGAGGCAATTTTTTTTAATGATTTATGTTCTCTTTATAATGGATTATAAAGAGACGTTTAATAGAGTGAAAGTAGAATAAAGTTACATATAAAGATCTATGGGTGGATGAATCGTGTTGATACTTACTAAATATTGTGGTATCTCTAATTTCAGGAACAAGAAGAATAATGAAACCTATTTCTATAGAATGTGGATGAATCAGAATTAAACAACTGGATTATTGAATCTTTCTACAAGTCCCAAGAGCAATGATTGATATTTCTGGTGTGGTTATTTCAACCACATGATGCATGATTGTACATAAACACCTAGATAATTACACAATTTCAACTATATGGGGCATCTTCAGGGATATTGTCATAGTTCTCCAAGTTTGGGTGTCTAAGACACTCCCCATGTGTAGTAGATGTCATGTGCTTTAATGGGATGGGGGGAGTAGAGAAATACTTGAAAGAAGAAGAGATCTAAACATGGTGATTCTAGGAATACCATGACTCCTTAGGAAAGAAAATATAAATAGGGGGTAGATAATAAAGTGCAGTGGGTAAGAAATTATATAGAGCTGAGAAGGATATTGGGGATGATCATTATGGACCATCCACCATGAGACATACAATTGTTTTGAATTCTACCCTTATACAGTATTTGTTTGATATGGTTGAATCAAATTTATTTATTAATTTTTTGGGTTTTATTTTTGAGATAATACCTTCCAGTTTGAAGCATCAAACTCATATTGGTAAAAGAGAATGTCAAGCCTTTATATATAAATCATGTTCTATAACTAATGATAAATATGACCTATTACATGACTTCTCTTTGATGGATATGGATGTAAAAAAAATAATCTGAGGTATAGATTGGTTGAAAATTTTCATGGATCACATATATTATTATACCAATAGGGTTAGTTTTATGACTGATGATGGCATCGAGAATATATTTAGTAGAGAAAGGAATATAGTGGAATGTGCAATATGATTTTTTAGTCCATTAGTTGAAATGATATAATTATCATTTTTTAGATTTTACCTTCAAATCAGTCAAATAGATCAAGAAAAAAATTATTATAGTAGTTGTGGATCTATTTTTGGTTCTTTATCCTGAATATTTATTCTGGTTGCCACCAATAAGGGAAGTGGAGTTTATGATTGATTTCTTTTCATGGATCAGTTCGATTTCTCTTCTAGAATACTGGATGGTACCAAAAAAATTATGGGGATTGAAAGAGAGGTTATAAGAGTTGGAAAGTAAAGGGTTTATTCAAATGAGAATGTCTCCATGGGAAGAACTGGTCTTGTTTGTCCAAATTTCAGATGGAACATTCTTGTAGTGCATGTATTATCATATGCTTTAAAAAGATTTGATAAAGAACTTATATCCAATTCCATGCCTTAATTTACTTTTAGATCAATTGAGCGGAGAACAATGGGTCTCTAACATAAACCTGTAGTGAGGATATCACCAATTGCTAGTTTAGAAATAGGATATTGTGAAGATAGTTTTTAGAAGTAGATAGTTCCATTAGGAATATGTTGTGATGAATTTCAGACATAATGATGAACTGATAGTCTTTATGTAATTTATGAGTTAGATATTTCAAAGAAATCTAGATTCTTTTATGGTGGTGTTTTTGGAAGGAATATTGGTTTATTCAAGGACTAAGGATGAGAATTGGAAACTCATGATGATAGTGTTAGAAATATAGAGATATAATCTTCCATATTCCAAGTTATAAATTTGTTATTTTGGGATACAAGAGGTATGTTCACATGGCCTTATAATATATAAAAGAGGCTAATCTATGGATCCAGAAAGTTTTGAGGTTGTTATCTCCTTGAAACAACAAAATAAGGTATGTGATATATGCATTTTCCTTAATCTATCTTGTCATTACCAATTTTTAGTTCAGGATATTTCATTAATAGATTCACCTATGATATTTTTGACAAGGAATAATAGTCAATTACAATGGAATGAGGAATGTCTGAAATGTTTTCAAGAGAATAATATTTTCCTTACATCAACACCAATCTTGAGTTTTTTTAAATCATGATATAGGCGCATGGTGTATTGTGATGCTTTCAGATATGGGTTGGGATTTCTTCTCATGAAAGGAGTCCATGTTGTTACTTATGGATAAAGGTAGTTAAGGTTTCATGAGAAGAATTACCCAAAAAATGATTTGGAGTTTGATTATGTAGTCCATGATTTTATAAATTGGCTCCATTACAAATTTTGTGATAAAATTATAGTGTTTGAAGATCCTAAGTGATTTAATCACATTTTCTCATATAAATATCTAAACCTAATAAAATGAAGAAGTTTGGAATATATAAAAATGTTTGACATTGACTTGATTTATACACCCAGTAAAGTAAGTATAGTGGAAGCAGAATTAAACATAAATTCATATTCGTAGTTGAAAAAATAGGCTTCAAACCAATGGGAGTTGATGTTGGTGATATCTGATATGCACTAGGAATGTGAAGACCAAAGTGAAGTTTTTGTTTCCTTCTTATTTCTTTGATTCCATATTTGGATAATATGGTTAATGAATAATATAAATGTGATTCATAATGTGTCATGATAATATCAACACTCAATGGTGGGGAGACCATTAAGGGTTATCATCTAGATAGGATTTTGGTTTTGAGGGTTAGAAATCAGATGGTCATATATATGGCTTGCTAGTAACAAATATTTTATTCTTACCACCATTAGATACGGGTTGTTCATCCTAGAATATAAAATATGTATAATGAATTGAAATAATAGTTTAGGTTCGGCATTATCAAAGGGAAATTGGATATATTTGACTCAAAATTCGTAACTTATCAGTAGGTTAAGGTAGAATATCATCGACCAGCATGTATGTTGGATAATTTAACTATTCTTATTTGGAAATTTGAATAAATAGAAATGGATTTTATAACTATTATCCCACAAATATTTCATGAAAAAAGATTCTATATGGGTTATAGTGGACCATATCACAATGTACTCTTATTTAATCCCTATTCATGAATATCATACGGTGGAGGACATGTCAAAAAATCTATACCCAAGAAGTGGTAATGAGGTATGATATAAAATTTTTGTTAATATTAGATAGAGATACATGGATTAAGTCTTACTAGTATAAATACTTATAGAAATATCTTGGAACTCAGTTTACTATGAGTAAGATGTATCATCCTCAAATAAATTGGAAATCTGAAGTGACAATACAAACATTGGAAGATAAGATGCGATCATCTGTAATGGATTTTGGTGGCTCATGGGAAGACATTGTACCATTAGCGCAGTTATTATATAGAAACAGTTTTAGGAATCTATACATATGGATCCTTTGAATCAATGTATGGGAATCATTATAGTTCTCTATTTTTTGGGTGGAAACAGTTGATACTTCATTGGTTGGGATCACCCTTGTCTAAGAGAAAAAAGAGAAGATTCATTTGATCATGAAGATGATGGAAACAACACTGAGACAATAGAAATATTATGTGGATCATTATCAATGGTCATTTTCATTCGGGATGAGTGATGATTTGTTTTTATGGATCTCTATAAGTTTTTTCCATGATAATTTGGAGAATAAGGGAATGTTACACCGTCAATACATAATACCTTTTGAGATACTAGAATGGGTTGTAGAGGTGGTGTATCGGTTGGAATTAACATTGTAGTTTAATGCAATGAATAATGTGTTTAATGTATCTCAGTTAAAAAAGTACCAAGTTGATCCTGACCATCAGATTCGTTGCATAAAATTGACCTAGATCCGAATTCTTCTTTGGTTTATATCCTGGTATGAATTGTGGATAGGGTAGAGAAAGTCTTGTATGAGAAAAGAATCAATATAGTGCAATTTTTGTAGAATCATGGTCATATAGAAGAAGAAACTACGGAATAAGATAAATTAATGGTCAGGAAATGTCCTAAAATATTATGGAACAATAGTGGTTTTCTACTTTACTGGGATAAAAAGGTCAATGGTGTGGAGAATATAACACCCCCAGTTTCATGTAAGTAACCCTTTATTTTTTATTTTTTATTATATATGGTGTTTGCGTGAATATTTGGTGGCTTTGAAATAATTTTTTATGTTTTATTGGGATTTTATAATTGATAATTGTTTTAGAATAGTTAGTGGAAACTGTGCAACTCCTACAAGAAACTGTAAACAGTGAAACAATGGCTTATGTTAAGTCACACATTTAGGAACATTGTTTGAACAGACTGTGTGGCCACCCTAGAGAATACATGAAAAGTGGTATAAAAGTATATTACATGATTTGTGCATAGTTTTTCTAATTTTCCAGACCAACTGTGAGTGGTACTCCTTGATGTAGAGTTTGGTGAACGATTAGCACATAATTTACCTAATCGTGTGACTAACCAGGCATAGGTTAGTCATGAGATCCCAATAATGTAAATCTCACTCATTTTCACCTCTAAACCATTTTTAACTCCATTTCTACCCTAACTCAATATTTATTCCTCCAAAAGGACGTGGAGTATTCCCCTATCAATTCAGAAGTGATTTAGAGTTTTTTCATGCATTGGAGCTCGATTCCCATGGGAAGTCTTAATTTTTGGTATTTTTAATATTTTTTAATAGATATAATATATTCCCTATCTTAGATTATAATATCTAGAAATTTTGGATAGATATAGAGTTTTTTATTCCAATCATGTTGAAATTTTAATGTTTTTATGTTAGGGAAAGAGATCAATGTCTGTTTTTTGATATTATACCCAGTGTTGTTGAATAATTCGGGCCATTTTCTTTTTTCCCGAAAATCCCTAGGTATGTGCCTTTAATGTAGACTCCTCTTATTGGAACAAGTTGGATTAGTTTCAAATTATTTGTATTTCATGAAATTTATTTTGAAATTTATGTATAGATCATGGTAGAAAACTTCTTTGGTGATGGTTTTTATATATGTGGATTTATAGAAATTGTTTGCTAAAATTACTTTGTTTCGTTGATTTTAAAATTTTGATGTTAAAATATATTATTTTTGGATTTCTGATAATTTTTTTTAACAGGTTTTAATAAAAGAACAATTTTACTGAAATGGATTGAAATGGTTAATTTGAAATAGTTTTTGAATACATGGGTTGCGTGACTTCATGCTTTCGACATGACCCTAAATAAGGGGCATGTAGCATTGATTTATAGAGGAACATAAACCTGGATTAGGGGAGTGTGTCATAGACACTACGAGATTGATCACTTTGTGATGAATTATGGATGAATGATAAACTGATTATGAGTAAGGAACTATCAAATAATAATGAAAGTGTTATTGTGTGTCCGAATCAAGGTACGGTATGAAAAAATAATGTTAAATGCTTAAAACAAATGTTTTTTTTACTTTGAGACAATATTTATATAAAACTATTTAGATTTGTTATAAATTGTTGAAATAATAAAAACATTATATAAAATTTTTATATAAATATTTTAACTTGTTCTACCCTAGATGAGTGACTATGGAAGTAATTTAATGAATGTATAATGAGTTTTTTAGTCACCCTTACTTTAGTGATTTATTTCTTCTTGAAATAATATCTGTCATGATATAGGTTAGAGAAGGGTATCATATTTATTTAGTGGTTTTTTGTGATACTTGGTTTGTATGGTGGAGTTGGAATGTGTTTCATTTTGGGAGTTGTAGGGTTATACCTTAGAGCCTTTGTGTCTTGTTGGTTTTTAATTCATCTTTTTACTTTGATGTTTGTAGTATTCCACTATGGTACTCTATTGTAGTTTGGTTTTGATATCAATGGTATTACTTAGAGTTTTATGAAATATTTATCATGCTTCATTTAGTAATTATTTTTTTACGGTGTGTTTCATTGGGTTGTTTTATTTTTCAATGGGAAAATCATCCCACAATTGTATTGAAGACCTTGGAATTTATTTACAGCCTTTGGTGCCTTAGGGATGTCACATAAGGCCAAGTAGTTATTCCCCCTACATTCAAGTGAATGAGAAGGGGTATGATGTTATACGGAGGCCCACAACATTCCATGTTTTTCAATTTAGTTATGGGAGTGACAACCCCCATAGAGGACCATCCCCTTGTAGAATAATGTTTTTCAATCAGAGGAGTGAAAAATCTATAAATGGAATACCTATTCCCCATTAATGGGAGAATTCTTTTCCTTATTATCCACATGTAGACCAAAATCATGTTGTGACCAAGGTATTACTAAACATATGCTTGTATTAGAGTATTTTAACACCCCGATGCTAACCTTACACCACAGAAGGATTAATATACTAATAAAACATGGTGTATCACCCAAACACCCAAATTTAGTAATACATTTATAGGGATAACAACATAATTGTGGTATGAATTACCGTTAATGGTGATAACCTATTGTGGTCGAACTCCATGTAAAATATAAAAAATATGATCCATGATAATTACTAGGAATGTTTATATTAACATAACAAAGGTATAATATCAAGGTCCACAATATAATTAGATGAATATGCAAGGATAAAAGAATAAAACATGTAAAATAAGGTGAAAATCATTCAACTTCACCAAAATCCACCGGACTACTACCTCAAAACTCTTAACTCCACCACAAACATTATAAAATCACGACATCATTCTATAGAAGTAAGTGGTCTTCCACATATATACATCACATAGAACAACATATTTTTATGCACAAAGATGAAAATGTAAGTGGGTGAGTGTATAAACCTCATTATAAATACCCCAAATACAAATCACACATGTAAATTAATAAAACAAGTTATATAACTATTAATATAAAACATGAGATAAAAATTAAAATAATTGAACAATATAAATATAACCCATAAAACCATATAACACACATGAACCATAAAATCACGAGCATATGAAATGAAAAAGACCTCCCCTATGGGATCTATATCCTTAACCAATGCATCACCCATCAAATGTATCATCTAAATATCCCAAACAGAAGAGTGTAAACACTTCCCCCTTAACGGTAGTTTTTACTTTGTAGTATAATCCATGTCCCCCTAAATAGTACCTGAATAAAAGTTTTAACCAATATGGATATATCTATATGTATTCTAAACACACCAAAATCATTTCCAATGTAATGTTAATGCACATAAGAACAGATTCTTTTTAAAACCAAACATCTCTTAGGGATTTAAAAAAAGTGTTGGGAATCACCAAAAAACGTTATATCAAAAATTAATCAATATTACTAGAATACTCCAAAAAAACATAATACTGATGTATCCAACAATAAACATAAAATTATAAGAATAAAAACCATAATCATTTTTTACTTTTAATATAAATAGAGTGAGTAAAACATACCTTCCTCAAAAAGGGCATCATGATAAAATCACAACACACCCTCACATATCATGGATTTTTTAAGCCTCTCATGATTTTTTCACAAAAAAATCCATTTAAAAATAAACCCTAAATAATATATCTCAGATGAATATCCATTGAATAGGGTTTATGTAAAATAAAAATGAGAGAATTCAAGAGGATGAGGAGATATAGGAGTCTTATCTTTGATTCCCTATCCAAACACTCAAATACTTGAAGACATGTAGATTTATAAGGAATAGGATTGTAAAAAATACCTAAATAGTCTTATAGGATCAAGAGACATACGAATTTTGAAGAAATGAGTGTGTAATGATAATAAATGGGTTAAAATCCAATCCTTGGGACTATATAATATCTTTAATGATTTGGAAACATAGTTTAAGAAACCATAAACTATCCATGTGTGTGTTACATTCTATTACCTAGTCCATATGGTTTGGATACACAATTTATCAATTCAACAGAATTTTTGTGAGTTTCCATAGATTAAAAATTCAAAAGGGATATTTAGTTTTCCCATTTTTTACCCAAATCATTAACAAATCATGCAACTCTCCAAAATCTACAATTTCTGTATGTGTATTTTACATAGGAATTGTATATAGTTTCACCTAACTCGGTGCCAATTGTTCACCAATAAATATTCTTCAAAAAATTATTTAAATCCACAAAAACCTATTTAAATGAATTCCAACCTTCTAAAGAACTAAAAACAACAGAAAAGGTAAATACTATCAAATATGGGTGTTACATTATCCCCAAAATTTGGTTTTCCATTCTCAGAGAGATGGATATTTATGGTATCATCAAAAATGGTTAGTACATTTATCTTCCATAAACATTTCTAGATCTCAATTCACTTTATAAACATTGCCTAGAATTCATAATATCCAGACCAATGAAACAAATCTATATTTCAAGATATTTTGATCTTATCTTAAATACTAATTTTGATGGGAAAAAACTTAGCATCACACTTCAGATTAACATGATCTTAAATAATCACATGAGTGGGGTTAGGATGGTACTTATTTGATTTAGATGTATGGAAATCATCTTAAGAAGTGTAGAATATGATAGAGATTGATAGTCGATAATAAACTTCATTGATAAGTTCTAGAATGTAAAATGATCCATCATACCAATGATATAGTTTCCCTTGATTACCTAGATTGTAGTTCTCTATTATCAGAGATTCATGGAAGAATACAAGATCACTAAATTCAATGAATATAGGATGATGATAGTGTTTTCAAGAAATTTCTGGCATCCTTGGTATATTTCTAGTCATTTAATGACATTTTTTAATTTTTCAGTAGTCTCATTCACCACACATTGTTAAACTAGTCATTTCTTATCCAAAATCAAAAAAGGGGAAGAGTGACATTGATAGGCACACAATGATGGAAATATAGCCATATATATTTAGGATTTATTATAATTATTACATTAAAACTCCCATGAAAATTAATATTTTTATGATAGACTTCCAAAGTCAATCACCCATTCTTAGAGAATGTCTAAAAGTGTATGGATTTTTTGATTTGAATATAAATATATTTCTATATATAAATCCATGATCTGGGTTAATTATGTTTCAATATTTTATTTTAACTACTTCCAAAACCGTTTGGTAAATCTAGGGTCTTGGATAGTGAATATATATATAGGTATCCCATGAAACTTAACCATATATTAAATATAATTTTTTTAAATCTCATAAAAAATTTATTTCCAATATTGGAATGATATGTGTTGATATTTTGAGTAAGTGAAAAACAACCCATATGGTGTCATGCTTCTGAATCATCTTAAGTAAGATAATGAACAATTTCATGGAAAATTTATCCCATTTCAGTATGGGTATAGGAATATATAATAACATGGAATCTAGTCATTTGGGTTTCATTTTCACCTATTGATAGGTGGGAAATTTCATTAAATTTTTGGGCATATTTCACTTCGCACCCCACCTCTAAAAGTGATTGATCATTGATTTTTTTTTATTTTTTCCATACGCAGATGGAAAACCAATATTGAAATATTAGAAAAATTGTAGATATTTTTTTATAGGAAGGGTAAAAATTTGATCTTTAAAGGGAAATATAAAATTTTCATCGTCATTGAAAACATCAATGGTTAACCTCATTAAGGATTTCCTAAATGAAAAAGATATCATGGTCCTGCAGTTGATCATCCATTAATTTTTCAAACAAGTCATAAGTAATGGTGATAGAAAAGAAAACCAAGAAATCATTTTGATCAGTTTAATATTTCCTTATTTTCATATTTACCCCAACTAGTTTGTATTGATCTATTTAATTTTTATCCACCTGGTCATAAGAATTTTTACATAAAAAATTATCCACCAAATTCAATTTTTGTGACATATAAACTATGTAAATGTAGTATGTTTGAAGGTAATCAATCCAATGTCACTACATAAAGATGATGTCACAATACAAGAAGAGATGTTTCAAGATTTTTCGATTTTTGAACATAGTGATATTCCCACTAAAGATATTTTGAGGCTATGTTTTTTACACATTGACAACCACAGCTAATTCAAGATCATGTGTTGGATAGTTATTTTCGTGAACTGGTAATTACAATGATACGTAAGCTATGATATGATCTACCATCATGAGTAGGGAGACCAATCACGATATAGAGACATGATAAAAGAAAACTTATTCCTCAAATGGGTTTTCAAATATAATAATAGGTGATGTGGTAAATCGGTCCTAAATATATTTGAAATATTTTTTACAATCATTGATACATTTAAATGGAATTCACATCACTATTAATATAATCATTAGAGAAGCTAGACATGATAAATCATAGATGTTGTGATAATAATATCATGTTAATCCTTGAAATATTTATACCTAAAATAAATTATTAGGAAACAACTAAAAAATGAGGCCATAAATATTTAATAATATTAATGTTTCAAAATTGACATGGCTAATAAATAAATGTTATAATATCTAGATGTTATGCTCAGTGAAATTTATGCAGAGGCATGGCTCTCAAAATTATTTCAATGCAATTTCCATGTTCCATTCACCGTCATCAAAATTATGAAAGTATTACAGGATATCATCAGTATATAAAATAACACAATGGTCAAGGTACCCATGGATGATATGGTTTATAAATTTCGTGAATAATACTAGCGATTTTTCATGAAAAAAGGAATGATAATGTATTTTTAGTAAACATAATAAATTCTAAAGGCCATCTAAGGAATATCTTCCTTCTTGACCTGATTTTTTGTATATTTATCATAGATAAATTTTAAAGAACCAATTGTATCCATTAAATTGATGAAAAAATTAATTGATTCTTGAAATATGATATCAATTTTTATCAAAACATGATTATTTTTTTGGTAGTAAACTAAATGTATAATATCACCACCTAAATGTTTTAAAAATTAAAATGGAGTGGCCTATTTAACAGAAAATGGCCTAATAAATACAATTAGTTCCATCACTTATAACTTGATATTTAGATAATATAATTATTTGGGGAATTCTATATGATATGGGACATATAAGAATCATTCCTAGGATATGTTCTATAGAAAATTCCACTTCACTTTCAGATGGCATTCATAATATGTAAACTATAAAGACGTAGGAGAATAAATATTATTCTCCTATAATATCTATAATTTTTATTTAAACTATATCTACAAGTATTATTGTTTCTTACTTATAAAAGAAATTTACAACCACTTTTACTAGTGGCCCTTCTTTATTGAAAATCATTTTATATTCCCCTTTGAATATAAGAACAATTCTACTTGGGGATGTCAAAGTGACTATGTGGACCTATAAATCCATTGGTTCATTGAATTATACCAACTAGACCATCCCCAAAATTAGGTAATAATATATACATCAATATGATAGTGAAATACCAAAAAATTATACTAAATATATGTAAATTTAGCTCACTAGACACTTAAAATCACTTTACACTCAATGAATGAGATGTGTTATTATGCTCAAGTCTTTAGTTTTCTTTTCTACATGTAATACCATTATGATTACCATGGGTAGAATAACAGAAAAGAGTGATTATATGGTGCTAAACAAAAAATCACTATAGTTTTAAAAAAATCAATAATAACTCACACCATCAATGGACTATTTTTTATATTTCCAATTCCATTATTTACATAAAAAAGATAGCATTTAAGCACTCCTATATAATTCCTTCCATATAATATGATTGTGTATATTGGGATGTCCAGTTGTTTATAGAATCACTAAGAATAAATTTATATAGAGGATGATAAATGCTCTAACAATATCACCCTAGTTAGGAATGAAATGTTCAAGTAAGATTAATTACATTATTACTTTTTGACTTTATTCTATAGTTACATAAATTTTTGATATTTTTCATTCAAAAATAATTGTTGAACTCCCAAGGTGGTTCCGTACACTGCTTTTTTAGTTCTTTAAAGAGACACATCAAGAGCATCCTGATTAGTTTTAATAATGGGGAGGAAAAGAAACAAACCATGAGGTTTGGATATATGGTTCTCTACAATGATGGGATTAGTTATACATTTTGTGTATATTTTTAATACTAATGTTTCTACCCTTTCCATTGTGAATGATGGTGTTCCCTTAGCTAAGAGTCCATGGAATAATTTTTTCCTCCGCTATCTCAATAGTCAAAAGTTAAATTTAATTACCAATATAATTCATCAAAACCATAGATTTAAAATCAAGATATAGAGCCAACTCAAACCTACATTACTTGAGATATTTACAGGCCTCCACTTCTGGTGAAAACGGAATACTGTAAGTAAATTTATTTTTATATTCAACAATCAAGAGATATCTTTAATTAAGATAAATAAAATACATTATCCTTAAAAAATAGAATATATACATATATAATTTTTATTAAATAACTCCTCAAATACCCACAAAGTAAGTCCTTGATCAAACTTTTATTTCAGGGATAGAATCCACCATTTTCATGAATCCCATCAAGCATGTACATTGTTAATATAAATTCAGTCTAAGCTTAATAAATAAAACATCACTTTTTATCCTCCGAAGTAATGCCTCTCTGTCTTTGGGTCCCAAACCAACATGAATGATTAGTATATTTTTTACTTTTATGTTACAATGAAAAATTCACATAATGCGGGTATTTGGTCTAATTTTACATTTCATATATATTAAAATAATTAATCATGATTCATATGAGCTGTTTATTTACATTTGATTTTGGTTATAGAATATTCTCAGTGCCACCCTCCTATTGATTTATAGGTCTCTATACTAGTAGCAATTTTCTTTAACCAAAGAAGATGTTTTTAAAATTATAATTTAGAGAACATAAAATACTTTAGTATTAATTTTTATAGTGTACATTAATAATTGAAGAAAGATCAAAATAAATATATCTTCAAATATTGAGGCATTAAATATCATATGAATGATGAAATCATAGTGAGAAGCCTCATTACTAATTCTTGATATAAAACTCCCATTGAAAAATACCATTATGATGAGGTGATAACATGCCTTGAAATTTTTAACAATACTATTCATACCTATACCTCCATAATAACTATAAGTTCAGTATATATTGGTGAGATACAACGTTTTATATCCCACACCATTAAGTCTATAAAAATCATATCTCCATGTCTACTGTTCAGTTTGAAGGACTATACCATAAAGATACCATTTATTTTGAACTGACTTCCCAGGTCCATGAACTTGGCCCCCTAACTCTATGAGTATCTGGTAATACCATTGTTTGCTGCCTAGTACACCACATGATCAGAACAACTAGGGTCACTTAGGTGACTAGTGACTGTTCCCATATACCAACACATGTTGTTTCAGTTTTATTTTTCCTTTATCACAGAATACCTTATAAATATCCATCTAGGTCACCCATCCTGATACTACTCCAATCCATAAACATTTTCCTATGGATATATTATTGGAAAAGATCTTAAAAATAAATTTCTATATTTTTTACAGGGGTATTATAAATTATTATTTTAACTCATATAATTTATAGGTGTGTTACCCTAAAAACGAAATTTAAAAACAATATTATCATTATATACTCCACACCTCAAACCCTAGTAGTTCCATCACACTTTTGACTAGTTATTAGCCCTGAAACTATTTCTAACATCCCAACCCCAACTGAAAAACTTTGACATGATCAAAATTATACAAGAATTCGATAAATCTACATGATTGTAAAGGATTTCAATAAATGAATAGGTTTAATAAAATATTTGTTGGAAACATATCCTTAAAGAAAATAACTAATCTCATAAAAAATATTAGGATAATATATAAAAAAAATGAAGGTAAAAAACCTAGAAAAAAATTAGTAACACTACATTGGTTCAACATAAATAATTAAAAAACTCTTAAGTAATTATACAAGAAAAAAAAATAAAAATGAAGGAAAATGTGTCAGTCAAGGTACTACACTAAAAAACCTTGATATCTACCTCCTAGCCTCCATATCCACAAATAATATGACATTATCAAGGCACCCCACTAAAAAAAGTAACATGCCATCCTTATACCGACATCATATCAAAAAAATACATGCGATCTAAGATTCATATGTTGGGGGTAAGTATAAAAACCCCAAAGGAAATCCTTAAAATATTTCCCACATTTAATAATCTATAAAAATGAAGTCATCTCATAATTTAGGTCAAATAGTCCAGGTGAAAAAAATTGAACAAGATAAATATAACCCTTATAAAAACATCAAAAAATAACTCCCACGCCAACACTATGAAATCATATTACCATGAAATAAACCAACCCATCCCTTTAGGGAGACATGTCACCACCCCAATGAGTCACCTATAAAGTTGGTTCCCTTAAAAATCCATAATAAAAAGATGAATCCAATACAACCTAAACCATGTCATCACCTAAGATTATAGCCCCTTTCCCATATATAGAGATCTAATAGCCATGTCTGATCTAATAAGGATCGATTTTTATAATCATTAAAACACACTAACATGTGATAAGAATAATTTTGTAGACACAAGTAGTTATTACTTTTTAGACGAAATGACCACTTTGGGATTTTAGCAAACATATTTTTGGCATCACCCAAACCCATTATTTTAAAAATCGATCAACAATAAGATATTGATCCCAAAAAGAATTTATTATAAAATTTTTCACCAGTAAATGATATAAGTTAACTTTAAAATATGAAATACTTATATTTATTGACATTATTTGAATGAATAAAATACATTTTCCTCAAAAAAATATCACCAAGACAAAATAACATCATTACCTTGTATATTCGAGCTCTTACAACTATCGTACAAATGTTTAGAATAAGAAAGTCATATAAACATAACATAAATATAAATGTAGGCATGGTATCTGTAGAATAGAGTTTATAATAAATAAAAAAAGAATATAGGAGAGGATGAGGAGAGACATGGGTCTTACAGTTTATACCTAGCCTAAATTATCCAAGATTAAATGAGAAAGAACATTGAAATGTATAAGATTAGAAAAAACACCAACATAAGACATATGGTTCAAGATCCCTTTCCAAGAGAAACAAAATGAGTGTTGGGGGGGGGGGGTTATATCATATATATTGTTTTTGAATGGATAGGAAAACCTTTCACCTACCATATAGGTGACTCTATCTACAACCCAAGCTCTATAGATTGGCAACTTGGTTAGTGAAATTGTGTGCTAATAGTTTGAATCTACCCTATCTAAAAATTAACAAGGTGCACATAGTTATTTTTTAGTTTACCCAATATGTGAACCAATTATGAATCTATACATAAGACCACATTTATCCCTAATCAGTTTAATTGGGAATTGTTCATGGTTTCTCGTAATAGATCACATACTATTCTCCCTTTATTATTATTTTAATACCAATAATATACCTTAGTAACATTTTAAAACCAACCTATAAATCTTCCTATCTATAAATTACATAAAAAAAATTAAATACCTCAAACCATTTTTAATTAAAATATTCTAACCATAGTTCATTTTATCTTTATAATACTAAATATTAACCATTTTTTGAAAAATGTTATGATTTTTCTCTTAGATAAGCTTTTACCTGAATCCAGGTCTCCTTATATACATTTCATACTACCATAATACCTGCACCTATGAGATATAACTTCATATCAAGTTATTTTCTTTCCTATCCTGAATAAGAATTTGGTTGTTGATAAATGTAGTATTTTTATCAAATGATCCTGGTTGAGTTCATACATATTTTTTGATATATATAAAACACCATGATCTATGCTGAATCGTTGGGGTAGAGCTAGTCAATATGATTTTTTTATCTATGATCAATAAAATCAGATTCTAAAATATACAAAGGTTCCATTTTCAATTTCTGACATGGATTGAAATTGTCCAAAATAGGATATACTCAAAATAATGGATGACTTCAACCATAAAGAAGATAGAGGATGATGACTGTGATCAATATAAGATTTATGATGTCTTTAAGTAATTGGATTTAATTTAATACTTAATTAGAATTTATAGGTTTTCTTATACATAATATTTGGTCCAATTAGGGAATATTACATGGACCCTACCCAAAAAAGTGATAATATTATTGGACAATCATTCAATTCATTTAATAGAATCAAATGTTTTACATATTGATAACTATTATTATCTAAAAACTCCGCTTTTGTAAAATGTTATTTCTATGAATCACTAAAGACCATACGACTTGATATACGAATGTATTTATTTTTTTGAACAATAGAATATGTAAATTCATATATTTTAGGAATGTATGGAATAATCGTGGTTAACTATTATTCAAAATCTTATTTCAAGGATTTCCAAAACCATTAAATAAATCTTGTTAATTAGTTAAAGATAATAGAAACTAAAATCTAATGTTACTTAACAACATCTTCAATATTTAAATTTTAAATATATTTTAAAAAATTATTATCCAGGATTGGAATGAAATATGTTGAATTGGGGAGTCAGGAAATAATCACCCTGATGGAGCTATGCTTTTGAAGCTTCTTAGTCCATCTAATGGAAAAATCCATGAAAAGATTAACCCTTTTACATATGAGTATATTAAATGATTATAACATTCTTACTAGTCATTGGTGTTTAATTTTAACTTATTAAGTGGATAAAAATTACCCAAAAAATTCCCCCACCCTCTTCACCTCATACATGAGATCTAATAGTGGTTTTTCATTGCATTATTAATTTACTTAATACCTGTAAGGAAAAGCCACATTGATGGATGATAACGATGAAGGAGTTATTCCTTGATGGACAGAGTCACTATATTTCAATCATTAATTCATATTATATAATTTTTAGCCTTTTAACATCCATCAATGGTCTTCGTACCAATGAATTTTTAACTAATGGTATGGTAATAAGGGTCCAACTATTGATCCTACATGACTTCTCAACAAATTCTTAAATAAGGGTGACTTCAAAGAAACCATATTTTTGTTCTCCTTAGTGATATCCAAATTATTTTCAATAATTATACTAATTAGTTTCCATTTATCCCTCCTAATACTTGTGAGTTAAGGTATCAAACACTGAATTAAGTTTCTAAGGAATGTAAACTTAGTAAAAGTTTAATTTTTAAAGGAACTCAATCAATCATCATTACATAAGGTTCAAGTCTGTTTCTGATAATTTATGATTTGATATATTCTGATTAGAGAAATAGTTAACTTCTTATAAAAGAGATAGATGATGCATGTTTTTTACCCATTTGAAACTATTTTTAATTAAAGATCATACATTGGATAGTTTTTTTTCATTCACCCATAATTTTCATGATTTATTAGATAAAAATTGATATCCACAAATGGGGACATAACCTAATATTGATCCAAGTTCATTATAATAAAAAATATATTTCACTCTTCTTTATTGAAATGTAACAATAAGTAAAAATGTAAAAGTATCATTAATCTCATTGAAGTATTTTTGAAAATAGTTACTCTAATGTAATAGATTTACATTCATTATTAATAGTATATTTGGAAATATTTGATGTTAGAAACAAAAAAAAAGATATCATAATAAATTTTTAATTCTAAAACATTCATAATTTAATGATATTATTTGGGGAATTCCGATAAATGATGACCAAAATATTTTAAGGGGTTATTAATATGACTTTCATGGAAATTACATTCCCATGGTATTAAATGTGTTGTATTTATAAGTTTCATTTAAGGAATATTTCATATAGGTGGTATGATATGAATTTTCCCAATAGAATATCTACGTTCCATTAATGAACATATCTAGTATGAGGTTATACAATGATATCATCAATAAATACAATATAAAAGTACACAAATAAACTATGCAAGATATGGTTCATCAATTCCATGATGTGTGATGATGTTTTTGTAAGACTAGAGAGAGTGATGAAGCTTTCATTATGACTAAAACAACTTTTAGTGGATTACTTAGAAATATTCTACCTCTTGAACCATAATTGGTGTAATCTAGATAATAGATAAATTTTAGAGAACCATTGGGCACTATTTAGTTGATGAAACAAGCCATTAATTATATGAAGAGGATATTTACATTTCATCATAACTTGATTTTGTTTATTATATTTATAAAAAACACAGATACTACCTTACAGATTATTTAAAAATATTATTGGAGTGTATCATTGATATATACATTCTCTCATAAATTTATACTTCTCTAAATATTCCAACTAGGCTTTCATTTTATTTTATTTTGTTAGATCCATTCTATTTTATGTAAGATAAATATTTCTTATTCCTATGAGTAGGTCAATAGAAAATTTTATGAATCTTTTGGGTGGTAGTCCATAAACTTTATCCAAAATGATATTAGGGAATCGATCCATTATAACGAGAAGATCTCCACTTTTTATTTCATCTTCATCCCTAATATTATTATTTAAAATTGATATCAAAATGTATAGAAAATTATTATATTGGTTCTGTAGTTTTTTATTGTATAATTATCCTTTTAAATGATAAAAAACACCATCAAGAGTTATGAAGGTAACTTTGAAAGAATAAAAATTCAATATGTGGTTTCAATTATACTCACCTGGCCATCCCAATAACTAGATAAAAAATCATTCTTCAACATAGTGAACTGCTAGAAAAAAATGGATAACATCCATAGTAATTAAAAATATTGAACACTTAAGTCAAATGAACTCTTGTTTCCTAAGAGATATCTTCGTTATCATTAAATGAGTCATCATTTAAACATGTAATCCAAGTTGGTTAACCACATGAGAATCTTTAATAATTTGAACATTATATTTTCAAAAAATATAATGATCAAATATGAATACATACGAATAGATTCTAACACCATTAAGGGACCTAATTCATAATTGGTTAGATCATTATTGAATTTTTGTATCCCATAAAATAAGATTTATTCCCCTGAAAATGATGTTACCTACTAAGATATTAAGGTGTTCATTGAAAAACAAATAATAAATTTATTTTATGGAAAAGAAATAATCTGATGAGATCATCTTAGTTGGTTTTTATAGGACTATATGTGAATAAAAACATCACATACTTTTTTATTTGGAGGAAAATTTACATAAATGTGTTAGATGTCCCATTCAACTATAGTTGTCACTCTATCGAAGTTCATCCATACAATATTTTTTAAATTGTCCATAAAACCACATTATAAGAAACTCCATTGATTATTAAAAAATATTGGAAAATAAATCATCCCCATTTATTGGACATCTGGTGCCCCACTAACCAAGGATTAATTTTACCTTCTTTCTTATTACCACTACATGTTGTTCCAGCTATGATGGGGTGGATAATGTTGATTCCTATTCTATGATTAAAATAAAAATATTTTTTTCCAACATGATTTTTTTACAATATCTATGAAATTATTAGTAGAACATATCACATCCTTAGAGTGAATTTTTGGTCATAGAAAAATACATTGAGAGATTCAAAAGCCATAAATTCTGGTGAAAAGAATGTGGGTAGTAAAACTATTTCCATATTCCATAATAATGAGATAAATTTTCTTATGATCAAAGAAATCTGTTATACTTGGTACAAGGAATGTATGAATGAAAATTTTATTATTAAATAAATAATCAAATACATCTCATATATGTTCTTTATTGACCACTGTATGGATGACTAGATCCTAGAATTCCTTTTACTATCCTTTAAGAATGTTAATTTATAACCTTATAATTGCCTCATACAATGTTCCAACGGAATAAAATATCTTACTTATCCTTCTAATTCAATCCTCCTGATATCTAGGTCATGAATTTCATTGAATTAGGGTTGGTTTTTTCATTTCAAATTATAATGCATGATCCATATAAAATGGCCCCTCAATTAAATTTCCCCTTTAAATTTCATGAAAACATCAAATATGCTTCGTACAACTTGCTGATTTACTTGTGGATTTGGTAAGGCCATATTATCATTAACACTATATTTATTATTTATACATTTCTTGATTAGTGGTATAGTTATTCAAACATTTAAAGTATTATAGATATAATCACATAATCTATATAAAATACTTTAGTATTGTGTTTTACCATGTATATTAATACATAATAAAAGAACTTAATAAAGAAATTTTGGTAGAGTATAACATGAAAAATAACATAAAAGATGAAATCATACTGGTAAGTCTCTTTGATAATGCACAATACCCAAAAATCATAATATAAACACATAATGATGATGTGACAAAATGCTTATAATTTTTTAATAATAGTTATAATATATTAACCACCAATTAAAATTAAGTATGATAAAAATAGAAGAGAAAATTAATTTTATATGCTATACCTTTAATTATATAAACATCATATCTCCACATGAATCATCTATAATAATGGTACATAACATTATGATAAAATTATTATGAAATGACCTCCCTAATTCGTGAACCTAAATGCAAAAAACTAGACTCTTGTAATTCAAAGTTGGTGTTTTCATTTCTTAATTGGTATAAGATACATTGGATCACACCATAAAGGATTGAAAAGTGTATTAGTTATGAAAAATAAAATAAAATAATGATTCCTATATTATATTAATGATATAAAAAAACATAGAAGAAGAATCATTCCTCTATCATTGAAATAATTAATTAATCCATATTCATATATTAGGAAAGGTAAAAAATTAACTTTTATTTCAAATTCCCAAAAAGTTTTACTTATAGTGGAAGCTATCATGAGTAAATAAGAAATAATCAATATGGAAGAGTGGAAAATAATAATACATTCCTTTAGATCCATAACTTTTGTTTAACATACATCCATGTCTAAAATCAATAATTAAATAACATGGATACTTGAAAAAATTATGAATAATGTAAATTTTTTATTATTGAAATTAATGATCTTACAATAAGGGACTCATATAAGATACCATGAATCTTACAACCAAGTACTCATACATGAAATTATTAATAAATGGGTAGGTGTAAAAAATATACCTTTGTAATATGTAATGTTTGTTATTTTGTCTCATGAGAAAAATAAATGCATCAAGGGGATATATATAACTAAAAACCATTCATCACCTTCACGTCTAATTCATTTATCATATATTGAATGATAAATATAATTTAATCTCAAAAGTTGTTATAAATTGAAATTATTAATATTTAATAAAGAATGGTGAGTATTTCTATAATAAATGGAATAACAGTATCAATAAGACACTATGAATTGATACCATATATAGAAATGATATAAAATTAACAAAACATAAAAGTGATGGAAATGATACCATATAAATCAATGATAATTAAAAAAATATATAGGAGAAAATAATGTCTAATGAAATTACAGAAATTGGTAGGGAATGTGATAATGAGAAATTTGAAAACAACACCATAAAATAGTAAAGGGTGAAAGGAGAACATAATATAATTATAAATAATCGTTTTATAGTAAAAATAAAAGATTACAAAATATAAATGTAAATAAAGTAATAACATTTAAAATAGTTATTACATTATGTAAGAACGATGTTATAAATCAATTTCATTATTATTTCCATTCCATTAGAAAAATAATATAACATTATTTTTCAATTACTAATTCATAGAAAAGTGTTTTATTTAAAGAAACATAGAAAATTTTAGAGGACGATATATATTGAATAATTGTCCTAGAGTTAGAAATATTCTTTCATTCTATATTATTTAAAATTTATTCATTTCACAATTTTTCAAGGAATGTAAAAAACCAACATTTTGAAATACTATTTGAATATTCCATATTCAATTTTTATGGATAAAGAAAAATAATTTTCAATTAATTAAAATAATAATTGGAGTTTAAAGAATAATATTCTTGAAATAATATAAATAACATTGATATGTTGGAAAAATACTCTCAACCAAACATAAGTGGTAAGGTTGGTATCCCATACAAGTAATATACATATTGATTCTTGATCCAAATAGAAGATAAGTGTAACACCCTAACCCCAGCTACCCAGATTCGGTGCATTATTACATAACATTGGCAAGATCATAAGAGATCAAATCCCAAATGACCAATCAATTTACTATCCTTGGAAGTACTAGATATATTCAAAAGATTTAGATTACATTATAAAATGAAAAATAACAACAACATTATCTCCATTAACTACATTCATATCCCTTAGACTATCCCTGTAGGACAATCATAATATAATTTTTCGCATACTGGATAAAATATAACATAAAAAGGGGTGAGATTAGATTCCCAGTAAGGATAATAATATAGAAAAAACATTATTAAATTGGAATAATCATGTAAGGTAATATATAAGACTAAAACAAAAGCCTTTTAAACATAAAATTAGGTATAATATAGAAAATATAAATCAAATAATTCCATTAAATTATTAACATGGATGTTATACTAGTAAAATAGTCACATGAAATATCAGTAGTCAATTTCCTAATGATGGAATGCATAATGCCAGACTTCATAACCCCATAGTCAAGGCCTTGTGCCAGGACTAAAATTAAGATTTTGTCGAGGCCTTGGGCCAAGAATAAAATAATTATTTTGTCAAAGCCTTTTTCCAATACACTATTTTGTCTCATGAGACATATTGATGCATAGATGAGCTATATCAGGCTCCACCCTTCACTTACTAAGTCTAATGCATTTATCATATGAAAAGGTTTAAACATAACATAAATATTCATATTAAAACTAGGATATGAAATTTCAATACTTTATCCATAAACCATAAAAGTTGTAAAAATAAAACATCCACAATCAAACATATAACAAAACCTTCAATACAATATGAAATATTTGTATCATAATAAATCAACTTCAAATAAGCTTAAATTCCATCAAAGGATTTTGACATAGATGAAATGAAAACTTTTTTTAGAGAAATATCTTTTTCTATTTTGAAATCATTTAAAAGTCATATAACTATAAAATAGAACACTTATTTTGATAATAATCTTATAATATTTTATGGGAATCTTCGATGATGTTATTACAGTGGAAAAAAACTGCACCTTCTATATAAGATAAAAAAAGACATTCTTAAATTAATTTTGTCAAAATGGTCATAAAGTACATTGTTTGGAAAACGACAGAATGATACCTTTAAAAATATATATAATAAAATAAGGTTAAAAATTACTTTAAACCATATTCTAGTATATATTAAAAATGTTTTGAATTTAATTTTTATGAAAACACAAATGTGGATGATAAAGAGGTCCCAGTAGATACCTACTTATTAACATCCTTAGATAAGTAATGAGATTGGAGAATTAACCCATACATTGTACTTTTCCTTGGTCGAGGGTACATTAAACTGCTGTATAATAGTTAAATCACTGTTATTAAATTGTAAAATTATCATATACATAAATATGATTTCATATATGATCTTCTAATATTTCATTGTTAATAATATTTTAGAAGTATCATCATTTCAGGTGTTAACTGACTCGATTTCCTTTATATGCTTAGTTACGTAAGCCATATTTGTTATGGATAGGATGTATTTGATTCATGTTAAAAATGATATTATGTTTTTAGAAAATATTTTCAATCATAAAATGAAAATTATTCTTGATTGATTACTATGGATAATGAATCTCATCGCATTTGTGGAGACGAAAATCCGTACGTACGCATGAGCAACAATATCATTATATTGATGGTGAAATCATATGTAATTGGATGGTATATCATATATAAATTATCATTAACCTGTTATATTTATTATTTACATCAGTTATATTCATTATTATACCATCAAAATATTGATGTATTTGAATAACGAACAACACCACGACATGGAGACAGTAAGCCGTACGTACACACGTATGGTGACGTTGTCATTTACAGGATGGATAGAATAAAGAATATGGTTGTATGATATTTATAATATAATCACAGTATATAGAAGGTACTAGATTTATTTTTTTTGTTATGGAAACATCAAAGAATGTGGAAGTGGAAGAAGAAAAGAACAAGAAAGAGGGTGGTGAAATTATTACCTCTTCTTAGTGTGTTTCCTTTTTCGTTGATCAAAAGGGCTCCATAGGTTAGATTTCTGATAAAAGTAAGAACTCTAGGATGATGTGAGGGATGTTGGGAGGATATTAGGGTAGGTATTGGCCGATCCAAATGGCTTTTTATGAGTTAATATTAGTGAATGGGAAGTACCCTATTATAAGAGAGGTGATGGTCACTTTAGGAAAAGCTTGAAATATTATTTTATAATAAAATAATTTTTAATTTATAAAGGCTTCAAAATGATTTGTTTAAAGTATAAGGTGGGTATAGGTTGAAAAACTCTCATACAATAGGTTTTATAAGGTTTAGGTCAACATATAAACCTTATCTTTTAGAATTAACACTTAGGTAAATTGTTTGACATTTACCATGTCTCTTTGTATTTTTAAATTATATGGTCAATAAACATACCATAACAATAAAATCGAACCCCAAGTGGTTAATTATTAATATATAAAACCTTATATATGTCCTTTTTCCAAAAATTTTATTTTTAGGAATCTTATATTAATTAATAATATAGTATTTGTTTTAAAAACTCAATTATGTCTATTTTGACACTATTTAGTATTTGAATTTTTTAATGTCCATAAAAAACATTATAACTTCGAATAAAATTTATTTAATCAATCCTAACATGTCATATTTACCTATAAAATTATTTTAATTCAGAAAAAGTCTCAATTTAAATTTATTTGGATATTTCTAATAACAATTATTTCAATATCTCATTAATAAGGTAATTACTGCATCATCATTATGTCAGAATTAAATTAAATTATTTAACTTATATAAAATTATAAATAAATTACCATTATGTATGAAACATTTTTATCATTATAATTAATATTTATTGTTGAATTTATATTGTGGATAACCCTATATTAAAAATGGTTTAGTTATTAAATTTGGAATTTAACTCTTTTAAATCATCTTTACATAAAATAATAATAAATGTACTAATCTTATTCAAGTGGTCCAAAATGGGTTATATTTTCTTCTTATGGTTTTTTTTGGTCAAATTACACATATCCAATAGAATTATGGAATGTTTTAGGGTAATTATAATATCTTTTTTACCCTTAATTACCATATTTACTATTAAATGTGGTAAATAAAAGTCAGAAGGTACTATTCACAAAAAATATTTTCATCTTATTAAACCACATTTTACTTACTAATGTCAGCCGTGTTTCTTTGATTTTTGAAATTCAACTCATAGAAATGTTAAATTATGTTTAAGAAAATTTGTAAATTCTCCAAGAAGGTGGGTAAATGATTGTATAAAGCTCAATAAAATTTTATACATCTTAACTTATTATAAAATGACACCAATGAATTAAAGTTGACATACATATGTATTATGTATATGATTTTACATAAAATAAATTAAAATAAAATAAATAATTACATAAATAAAAAGTTTTTTTAAATAATAATGCAGTGTTTTTCTCTATTCATCAAAAATTGATTTTTTTTAGAAAAATACCAAAACTTTACCCTAAGCTAATTTTGATATTCCGTATTGAAAAATTAAGTACATATTGAAAAATAAAATTTATAAAAATTCAAGAAGTGTGTATTACTATTCATAACGGCTAGTTTGATTGGATGTGGTGTGTTAATACTCAATGATGCATACAACAGAAGTTATAACATTATTCAAAGGGAAATGTACCTTGGAAGAATGGGGTGTTACATTCTCCCCTCTTTAAAATAATTTAACCCTAGATATTTCTAGAATATTTCTGTATAAAATGATTTGGGTGGTTCTTCATTATAATTTCCTCAGGTTCCCATGTTTCCTCTTACTTCTTATGAATACTCTATAGTACTTTCACCAGACGAGTCATCCAGTTTCTCAACACTTGTTCTCTAGTATCAAGAATTATGATAGGCTCTGCACAATAAGAGAGATCATGTTTCTGTTCCAAATATTCATAGGTGAGTACATGCGTTGGGTCTGGCCTGTATTTTCTCAATAATGAAACATAGAACACATCATCAACTTTGGAGAGGCTTGGAGGCATTTCCAAATGATAAGCGAAAACCCCAATTTGTTCTAGAATTTCGGAAGGACTGATGTACCTGGGACTCAATTTACCCTTCTTACTGAAACATATAACACCCATACATTGAGATACCTTCAAGAAAACATGGTCACGTACTTGAAATTACAAATCCATCCTCCAGTTATTGACACAATTTTTTTTCCAAAATGGGGCTACTTTGTTGTGTGATTGAATAATCACCACCTTTCCCATTGTTTCCTCAAAATGTTCTGGGCCTATGAGTATTCAATCACCAACTTCATCCGAACATGTTGGTTTGCAACATCTCTTTCCACATAACGCTTCATATGGTGCCATCTGAATACTTAAATGTAAGCTATTGTTATAGGAAAATTATACCAGAGGTAAATATTGATCTCACATACCTTCAAAGTATAGTGAGAAAGATCACTACATGTCTTCTAAGGTTCTAAAAGTTCATTCAGATTGTCCATCAGTTTGAGGGGGGTAGGCAGTGCTCAAACAAAGGACAATATCCAAGGCCTTATGTTGACTTTTCCAGAATGTTGATATAAAATGTGGATCAAGATCAGAAACAATTGATAGTGTTACACCATGGAGTCTTACAACATCGTTAATATATAGTCTTGTTTGACATTGAAAAGGTAAATCTTCTCTTATATGAAGAAAATGTATTGACATGGTAAGACAATCAACAATGACCCATATTTCATCATTCTTTCTAGGAGTATTTGTTAGTCCAATGACAAATTCCATTGTAATATCATCCCATTTACACTCAGGTATGGGAAAAGGTTGCATTAATCGTCTAGGATGTTGTCTTATAATATTCATTTGCTGAAAAACCATACATCTTGACACATAATCACCAATAACTTTCTTCATGTTGTCCGACCAAAAATGTTCCTTCAAATCTCTTTACATTTTGGTGCCTCAAGGGAGTATAGAGAAATTGGAGCTATGAGCATCATCTAAAAATTCCCTTTTTTAGACTAGGTATATCAGGAACATAAAGTCTCTTCCAAAATTTCAAAATTCAATCTTCATATACAAAGTCACTCAATATACCATTATTTATAACATTAATCATATTTTAAAACTCCTCATCATCAGTCTAGGAACTTTTTATTATTTCTAGTAAAGATGGTTTGGTAACCATTTGAAAAATTATTAATGTTTCACCTTCCATGGTTACACCCTTATCCATCATTACTAGATCCATGAAAATAAGATCCCCTTAAACTATCATCTTGTTCACAACTCCATAATCCTTTCTACTCAAATCATCTACCACATTATTTTCATTCCCCGAGAGGTAGTGTATTGTGCAATCATAATACTTGAGTAGTTAAACCCATCTCTTTTTCCTCATGTTGAGCACTTTTTGTGAGAAAACATACATCAAACACTTTTTATCAGTATAAATCTCACATTTTTCACCATAGAGAGAGTGTCTCCATATCTTCAGAGAAAATATTAAAGCTGCTAACTCAATATCATGAGTGGGATATTTTTTCTCATTAAATTTTAGTTGTTTTGATGCATAAGCAATAACTCTATCATTATGCATAAGGACACAACCAATTTCTTTTTTTGAAGCATCACATTAATTTAAAAACCCATCATTCCCTGATGGTAGAGTCATGATGGGAGCATTAACTAATCTTATCTTCAGTTCTTAAAAACATTTTTGACACTATATGGTCCAAAAAAACATAACTCCTTTATGTGTGAGCTTGGTTAATGTGTTAGTCAACCTGGCTAAATTCTGGATGAAAAGTTGATAATAACATACTAATGAAATAGAACATCATAGCTTCATTATACACGTCGGTTCGGGATATTCATGGATTGCCTTGGTCTTTGAAGGATTAACAGAGATTACATCCATAGAGACAATATGACCAAATAAAGAAATATCATGAAGATATAATTCACAGTTTCTAAACATCCCATACAATTCATTTCTTCTCAGGGTTTTCAGAATAGAGCACAAGTGATTTTCATGATCTTTGAAGCATTTTGACTATAAAAATATATCATTAATAAATACCACAACAAAGTCATCAAGATATTCCTTGAAATCACTATTCATTAGAACCATGAGGATAGAGGGTGCATTCATCAAACCAAAAGGCGTTACTATAAACTCATAATGCCGATACCTGGTTCGAAATGCTATTTTCAGAATACCTTTGTTCTTCAAACACAACTTATGATATCTAGATATAAGGTCAATCATTCAAAAATATTGATCTCAATGCAGTCGTTTGAAAAAATCATCAATGTGAGGTAGGTGATACTTGTTCTTTATTATTATATCATTGATCTCCCAGTAGTGAATGCACAACCTCATAGATCTGTCTTTCTTTTTAATAAAAAGGATATGGGCTCTCCATGGAGAAACAATAGGGTGAATAAATCCCTTATTACTCAACTCCTTTAGTTTTTTCTTTAGTTACACTAATTCCATAGTGGATATTCTATAAGGGGTATTTGATATGGTTAGTGAACCAGGAATTAAATCAATGGAAAACTCAATTTCTCATTATAAAGTATGTCTATATAAATCCTTTGGGAACACATCAATATATTCCTCCACAATCGGTACGTCCTCTATTCAAACATTCTTTTCCTCACCTATAATTATCTCTTCCTCCCCAATAATTTATTTAGTAGAGTGACTTGGGGTGGATCTAGATAAGAATAAGGTGGTGAATTTTCTGCTCTAAAGATAAGGTACTCTTTATCATCATCAAAAATTGTATCCTCCTTCTTATTACACTAAATTTTCTCATCATGGTCTGAATGCCAATCCATTCCATGGATTATAAAAAATTAAATCACGGGTATAATGAGGAGATCAGTAGATAAAGAACAGTTATATTCCTTAATGGTAAGAGATTCACAAACCTTTGTTGCGATGATACTTCCCTTAAGTGTTTTGACTGACAAATACCTTATTAAATCAAATTGAAAACATCTAATTTTCCTAGTAAACTGGGAGAATATGAAGCAATACGATGATCCAGAATCAAATAAAGCATTGGATAAACATGAGGAAACCATTAAATTACCTACCGCCACATCTTTCAGAGATTCAACATCTGTATAAGTGATCACATATGATTGAACATTCTCTTTTGCCCATTTCTGAGGTATGTTTTCTTGGTGCTTAGGAAATTCATTGGAATAATTCCCCTTTTCTCTACAATTATAGCATTCAACATTAATATCCACGTTCTTTACCTTACAATCACAAGCTTGGAGGCCTTTTTCAACACACATGGAACAGACTCCCATTCCCATCAGGCATGTACCAGGGAGTTTCTTCCTACATTTACCACAGGATGGATATTAAACTTTTCCCTTCATCCCCTTATTTAAATTTCTAGAGTGTTTAGTAGATCTCTTCTTCACCAGATTTTCTTTAAAGTCGTAAGACTTAGAGAATTCATTTTCTATATTTATAGGACATAAGACAATATCTTTATATGATGAGAAGGATTTTAAGACTATTTCTCGACAGAGAAAAGGTTTTAACCCATCAAAGAATTGATCGATCTTACTCATTGGGTTATGTATATAATCAGCCGAATTACTTTCTAAAATTGTAAGGTTAGCCACATATTTTGCAACATTATCATTCTCCTATTTCCTCTGAATCGGAAATTACCATTCCATATCCGCACGTTGGTCACAAGGAAAGTATTTTTTCAGAAAATCTCTTTAAAATTCATCTATTCCCTACTTGATACTTCGTCAACCTCCTTTGTGTTTTGAATTAGTTACCACCATTGATCTACATCTCCTGTGAGGTGATAAACTACAATGAAAATTTTTCCCTTTACCTACTCCCCAAAGAATGAAATATTTTCTTTAAGAAACACATCCATTGCTTAGGTACAAATTGATTTGTAGTCCCATTGAATGTTGGTGGTTGTTTACTCTTGAATCAGTATAACATTGATCCTCCACGTTGTGGATTAGGGTGCTCTATACGGGTAATTTTATTATTCATAACCTGAGTGAATTATCCCAGTATGGTGATAAGATGATCATCACTAGATTCATCACCAACTCCACTATAATTATCTTGGGTGAGAGGGTAGTCCATACATATATTACATGGGTTGATATAGTTTCCATTACTTCCACTAGGCTCCATTTCTAAACAACGACATAAAATAGATTAGTTTATGAATCTCAATATATAATTCCAAACTTGTAAAACACCTAACATAATTTGAATAGTTTATGGATGTAATCCATAATAAAAAAATTATTTCTTTGAGGAGGTATATAATTATTAATCTTTCATAATTGTTTGTAAATAAATGTGAATTATCCTAAGAATATCCCCTAGAAGTGTTATAACCAACAGAACAAAAAGGCCCATTGTCATGTTCCAGGATACCCTGGTTCATGCCCAAAACTCCATGTCAGAGTTTTCACTACTAGGTATATCTGTTCCAGAGCCGACTCTACCTGATCGTATCTAGACATGGATGTATTGTCTATAAAATACATAAAATCGCTACATTACCAAAATTATATGATGTTCTTCTATACTAATACTCAAAGTCTATCTTAGGGTAATGTGCTCTAATCAGAGTTTATCTAAATCTAGTTTCAAGGACTGTACTAAAATTCTTGTGATATCAATTTTAATTCCAGGAACCTAGTTACCCAGAGTTGGTGAATTATTACAAAATATTGGAATGATCACAAGGGATCAAATCCCGAAAGAACGATCAATTTAGTAGCCTTGGAAGTACTAGAAACATTCAGACGTTTTACATTACATTATAAAATGAAAACTAACCACAACTTTTTCTCAATTGACAAAATTCATATCCCTTAAACAATCCCTGTATGTCAGTTATAATATTCTTATTTGCATATTGGGAAAAATAAAACATAGAAAGGGGTGGGCTATATTGCTTAGTAAGGATAACAATATAACAGATGCTTTCATAAATATGAATAAAAATTTAATACAATGTATAAGAGTAAAACATTAAGACTTTTAAACATTAACTTCTGGATAATATTACCAATATAAATAAAATAATTCCATTTACTTATTCACATTGATATTATAGTACTCAAATAATCATATGCAATATCAATAGCCAATTTCTTAATGATTGAATGCCTAATGCTAGACTTCATAACCACATATTCAAGGCTTTATTACAAGTCTACAAATATGATTTTGTCATGGACTTGTGCCAAGATAGTAGTTTGTCTCATGAGACCTACCAATTCATTGATGAGCTATAACGAGCTCCACCCATCACTTACTAACTCCAATGCATTCCTCATATGAAAATTTTTAAACATAACATAAACATTCATATTAAAAATAGCTTTCGAAATTTTAATAAATTATCCATAAATCATGAATGGGGAAAAAATAACGCATCCACTATCAAACATATTTCAAAATATTCAATACATTATATAATATTTGTATTATAATAAATCAACATCAAACAAGATTAAAATCCATCAAAGGATGTTGACATAGATGCAATCATAACATTTTTAGAAAAATATCTATTTCTATTTTGAAATGATTTCAAATTAATATAATTATAAACGAAAACATTTATTTATAAAATATTTTTATAAGCTTGTTTGGGAAGCTTCGACGAGGTTATTACGGCAGAAAATAGCCGCACCCGCCATATAAATTAATAAAAGTCATTCTTAACATAATTTTGTCGAAAAGGTCATATAACACATTGTTTGGAAAGTGACGGAAAGATTCCATTCAAAACATATATGTTAAAATAAGTTTAGAAATGAATTTATCCCTTTGTCTGTTAAATAGTAAAAATGTTTGGAATTACATTTAAAAAAACAAGGATGTTGATGATAAAGAGGTCCCAGTAGATACTTACGTATTAACAACCTTAGAAAAGTAAAGATATTGTAGAATTAACCCTTAACATGTACTTTTCCATGGTCAAGGGAATGTTAAAATCCTGTGTAATAGTTAAATAATTTTTATTAAATTTTACAAGAATTATATACATAAATATGATATCATATATGATCTTCTAATATTTCATTGTTAATAATATTTTTGTTGTATCATCTTTTTGGGTGTAAACTGGCTTGTTTTCCAATATATGTTTCATTAATTAAGACATGTTTGTTATGAATAAGATGTATTTTATTCATATCCATAATGATATTAAGTTTTTGAACATTTTTTTAATCATAAAAATAATTATTCTCAGATGATTACAATGGGAAATGAATCTCATCGTGTTCGTGGAGACAATAATCTGTACGTACACATGATCGGAAATAACATTATATTGATGGTGAAATAGTATATAATTTGATGTTATATTATATACAAAGAATAATTAACATGTCATATTTATTATTTTCATCATTTATCTTCATTATTATACCCATACAAATAATGAAGTGTTTGAATAACCAACTACACCACGATGTGGAGATGGTAAGCCGTACAAACACATATTTTGGTGACATTGTCATTTATAGGATGGATTGAATAACGAATATGGTTGTACCATATTTGTAATAAAATAAAAGTATGTATAAGGTAATAGATTTATTATTTTGGAATAGAAACAACAAATACGAAAGAAGTGGAATAAGAAAAGAACATGCAAGAGGGTGGTGAAATTATTACATCTTCTTCGGGTGTTTCCTTTTGAGTTGATGAAAAGGGTTCTTAGGTTGACTTTCTTATCAAAGTATAAAATATTGGTTTATGTGATGGATGTTTAGAGGATATTTTGGTATGGTTTGGACGAGACAAATGGCTTTGGAGGTGTGAAATTAAGAGAAGGGGAAGTGCCCATATATAAGTGAGGTGAGGGTCACTTTTGGGAAGTCTTGAAATATTATTTTATATATAAATAATTTTGGAATTATGATGGCAAAAAAATAATTTATTTCGAGGATAATGTTGTGATGGGTCAATAACATGTCGACCAATATGTTTTAGAAAGGTTCAGGTCACCATATTAACCTTAGCATTTAGATTTAATACTTAGTTAAATAGTTTGACATTTACAATGTCTATCTATATTTTTATATTATATGGTTAATAAACATAATATAACAAGAAAAGAGAACCCTAGAAGATTTTTTTTAATATATATAACATTATTTAAGTCCTTTGTCCAAACGTTATATTATTATGAATATTATATCAATTAATAATATTGTATTTGTTTTAAAAACACAATTATGTCAATTTTGACAATATTTAGTAATTGAGTTTATGAAAGCCATTAAAACATTATAACTCTGAATAAAATATATTTAATCAACCCTAAAATGTCATATTAACCTAGAAAATTCTTTTAATTCATCATAAGTCTTAATTTTCATTTATTTAAATATTTATAATATCAATTATATTAATATTTATTAAATAAATTAATTATTACATCATCATTGTGTAATCAATAAATTAAATGATTTAATGTTTAAATATTAAAAATAAAACACCATTATGTAGTAAGTATTTCTATATTTCTAATGAATATTTATAGTCGAATTTATATTGTGTATTACCTTATATTAAAAATAATTTAGTTATTAAATTTTGAATTTAACTCTTTTAACTCTTCTTTAAATAAAATAATAATACATGTCCTAATCCAATCCAAGTGGACAAAATGGGGTTATATTATCTTACTCGGGTTTTTATGGTCGAATTAAACTTATCCAATAGAAATAGGATATGTGTTAGGGAATTATAATATCATTTTTACCCTTAATTAACTATTTACTTTTAACCATGGTTAATAAAAGTCAAAAGTTACTATTCAATAAAAATTATTTTCATCTTATTGAACCACATTTTACTTACTGATGTCAACCGTGTCTCTTGGATTTTCGAAATTTAACTCACAGAAGCTGTAAAATTATGTTTTATGCAAATTTCTAAATTCTCCTAGAAGGTGGGTAAAAGACTGTAAAAAGGTCAATAAAATTTAATTTATCTAAACTTATTTTAAAATGATTCCATTTAATTAAATTTCAAATATATATGTATTATATATCTATTTTGATCTAAAATAAATTAATATAAAATAACTAATTACATAAACAAAAAGTGTGTTTTAAACAATAACATAGTATTTTTCACTATTCATCAAAAATTCAATGTTTTCAGAAAAATACCAAAAAACCACCCTAAGGAAATTTATATTTTTTGAAAGTAAAAAAGTAAGTCCATATATAAAAATAATTTTTTTAAAATTTAAAAAAGCACATATTACTATTCATAACATCTAGTATGATTGGTCATGGTGTGTTAAAACTCCAAGTTGCGTACAACGCAAGGAACTGCATTATTCAAAGAAACAATTACCGTTGAAGCTTGGGGTGTTACCATAAATGGATTTTATGAGCCTAAAAAATAAAAAATGGAGAATATAATATATGTTTTTAGGATATAATGATCATATAATTATCCCAAAAGAGATTTGAACGTAATCAATTCTGAAATAAAATGAGATGTAATAGAAATTCCTTATATCGAGTCTCTACTAGATGTACATAGTTGATCCTCATTTATAATGATTTTATAATTATTAATTACTCATTAAAAAAATATTCATATACATAATACCATTTATTATTATTTTATAGTAACTCTTCACTTGTTAAATTACAATTAGTCATCGACATTATCAATTTGGTTGTTACCTATTATAATTTTCAAGTATTTTTTTGATTTGACAATCTCAGTTATTTTATAATGTTCATTGATTAATTAGTTCTCGAATCCTAATAATTTTACATATATAATATTTATTCATTTTATAATGTTTTAAATCCATACATAATTTTGTTAATAGAAAAATAAAATAAACACTGTGATGACCCAGACCCCCCTTGGTCCCTTCCTTTTCCAAAATCCGGATCCTTAAGGGGTACGGATCGGTGAGACCGATCGGTGAGACGGATCGGTGGGACGGATCGGTGAGACCGATCGGTGAGACGGATCGGTGAGACGGATCGGTGAGACGGATCGGTGAGACCGATCGGTGAGACGGATCGGTGAGACCGATCGGTGAGACTGATCGGTGAGACGGATCGGTGAGACCGATCGGTGAGACCGATCGGTGCGACCGATCGGTGTGACGGATCGGCGGAACCGGCCGACGTCACCCGAACTTGCCATGTTGTTCCAGTAACGCGCACAAAAGTTTAATTAAATACTGAATCGGCTCATGAGTCGGTTTAAACCACTCAGCACCTTTAATGACGAGTCAAGCCGCGTGGTCAACCCACGACTTCCACGTCTTACGCGGTTCATCGTTTTTATCTCAACCGTCCCCAGCTCTTATAAATTAAGGGTTAGGCCGTGGTTTCCCCCTTCTTCGATCATGGCACTTCTGGTGCATCGGGACCGCCGTGTCATTATCCGTAAAGTTCCGCACCCCCGGCCTAAACGTCGATCACTTATCAATAAGTAGGGAATTTCTTTCGTCTCTCACTTTTGTGTATCATGCGGGGTGGGCGTTATTCTTGTCCTTATGGAATTGGTTGAACCAAACCTTAATGAAGATAATAAACGAAGTTCTAAAGAAAGAAGGGGAAGGGGTTTTGATCGTTGTTATGCTTTATCTTATGATCATCCCTTTTTTTGTACTGGTTTATGTTTATGAAAATTGAGGCCGTTGGTGGTCTTTGTATGTGCACTGATGAATCCCCTCGTGATGTTTTAAAAGGGTTGCTGAAATTGTGAACTCCTACTATGAAATTGGTTAATCACGTATATCCGGCTGAATAATTGAAAGCACCAGGATCAACCCTTCTGCGATAACTTCCGGTTAGAACACACGGAATTTTGAAATCATGGAGTGTGTTAAGTCGTTTAAACCTGAAAATCCCTGACTTGTGCTGGTAGCGGTAGTTGGTTGTTTTCCTTTCGGGCCGATTGCTGGAAATGTGGGAGGGGATGGGATCCCCTTTTCTTTTATACTCTCGGTGGTTGTGTGAATTTGGGGGGATGGGATCTCCTGTTGGTATGGATTCGGTGGTTGTGAGTTTTAAACCCAAATGGTCACTTGTTGATATCACAAATTGGGGAGAGATCCTCTGTTAACAGAACCGGGTGTGAGTGTTTTGGTTGATCCTTTCTTTGACGCTTTCCTTGGTTAGGCTTATGATAGTTGCCCAGTAGTGCTCAAAATTAATTGAACATTTTGACTGAACGTGAAACAAGAATGGGACAAATGGTTTTGTGGGCAAGGGTCGTGAACTGTGACATGGGTGCAGTGGTGTTGTGTTCTGTAGGTTGGCTAGAAAAACCTAAGCTTTGGGTGAGTGTTTGTTACCTATATCTATACTTGTAGCTTTGTGTTTCTTATTCGCACCCCACCCAAGTTGAACACTCAGTGCCGAACACCCCCATTTATGGGGGAAGGGTGTTTTTCCCAACACTATCCTTAGTGGCTTGTTATTAGCACCTTTTCTGCTCCCTTTCTCGGATAGCCCAAGTATCTTCGGGCAGGCTGTGATGGCCTGAAGTCCATTATTATCCCAAGAACCTCCGGGCGGGGTGTTGTGGTGGTTGGCCAGGTGTGTGCGGCAGGTGGTTTCCCAAGTGTCTTCGGGATGAGGCCCAGGTGTCTTCGGGCGTGGCGGTGGTTGCTCTGGCCTAGGTGTTTGCAGGCATGGTTACATGTGACAGTTGAGGCCCAGGTGTGTGTGGGCAGGATTCGGCAGTGGGACTGCGTGTGGTTGTGGCCCAGGTGTGTGCGGGTGGGATTCGGCAGTGGGACTGCGTGTGGTTGTGGCCCAGGTGTGTGCGGGCGGGTGTGGCAGTGGGACTGCAGTGAGAATGGCGGGATTGGTCCGATGCGTAGGATGTCTCAATAACCAGTGGGAAAGTGGCGCGGGGTACCCAAACATCGATGTGCTCTTATATATATATTACTTGACTTGCGTTATTTGGGGAGTGAGCCTTGGTGAGGCCTGGGATGGATAGTTTGCCTTGTTAGGTGTTTGGTTTACTCTTTCTCACGGGACTTTAGTACGTTCCCCCACTTGTGCACGAGAGTCTTGGTTTTCCCTACTGAGTGTACTTGTATACTCACCCTACGTATATAAAACTGCTTTCAGGTTTCCAGGAGGACTTCGGGGATCATGCATGACCTTACTAGCTCGGACCTTCGGAGTAGTTGCAGTTGTTTCTCTTTTCTTTTGGTACTTACCTTGTAGTCACCTTCTTGCACTTGTGGCTTTCACTTTTGAAACATGCATGTGGGAATGGTTTACTTTTGGATTTAATTTTCTTTCTATCTTGGTGTTGTCGGGTTTTCTCCTCCTTATCTTTAGATCCTATAAAATAAAAAGGGTAATGCTTTCCATTTGCGAGGATTTCATATACCCTTGGTGCTAGTCGCCACTCCGGGACCTATTGAAGGCGGGTTTCGGGGGTCATTATCTCTCCTTCAACTTAAAGAAGGAAGGGCCTGGCAATCTGCTAACCCTTCCCTCCTTTTGGTGAAGGCGGGTCGTGACAGAATGGTATCAGATGAGGTTGGTTGAGTGATAGGACGGAGTCTGGAGTTAGGCACAGTGAGGATTGCATGGGATGGTAAGGCAACAGCGTTGGATGACTTTGGTGCGTGAATTAGGCCAGGGAAGACCGGCTAGGACACGGGATTTTAGGGCCCCCCGTGATCCGATTCAAGGACTCTGGACCTACCGAACGACCAAGTGAGGCCACACTGATTGCAGGGTAGAGACCCTAGGAAAGGTACATGCATCATAAATGACTTCTGTTCTTGTGTTTCTGGGATGTCTTGGGAATTAAGAATAAATTAAATCTTAATAAGTTTTATGAACGATTTTCTTTGCACTACTAGGGCTTAGGCATTCCTTGTTACCTTGCAGCTATGGCACCTGGAAGGCGACCACATGTGGTACAGGCGATCGAGGCCCCCGAGACTGCCTTGGCCAATCGGCAGAGAGCTGATCGAGAGGAAGAGGACGACCAGTGGCAGATGACTCTTCGAGCCTTCCAGCGACAGTCCCTCGATAAGTATGTGGGCAGCACCTCCGATATGAAGATGGAAGGCTGGCTAGAGGAGTTAGTCATAGCCTTCGGCCTGATTCAGGCCCCGACCGAGTACTGGGTTCCTCTGGCTGTTAGCCAGATGCGAGGAGCGGCACGTCAGTGGTGGATGCATCACCTGGGGAGTAGGAAAGAGTCTGAGGTTGCTTGGGCGGACTTCGAGAAGGAGTTCCGGGCGGAGTTCCTCTCCTCGACAATGAAGGCGGAGAAGAGGCAGGAGCTACTCTCCCTCCAGCAGGAGAGCATGTCCGTGAGGGAACTTGGAATCAAGTTCAAGGACCTCCTGTGTTTTGCTCCGGACCTCTTTCCCGATGAGGAGTCTCGGGCAAGACGTTTGGAGGAGGCGCTCCGACCCTCCCTCCAGTATGCTGTTATCCCCTTTACCCTTCCGACATACTTAGAGGTCCAAAATAAGGCAGAAGTGGTGGAAAGGATGCATGCTCTGGGAGGAGTGTCACGAGAAGGGATCCTGCTGGGACCATCGAAGGGGAAGGCCGTCAGCACCATGCCCCCAGCATCGGGACCCTCCAGGTTCCGACCCGCAGGGAGCAGACCGCAGCAGTTTCAGTTTCGATCCCCTGGCCCACGTTCTTTTCCTTCAGGCTCGGGACCACGGTGCTTCATCTGCGGGAGCCCTGGACATCTCCGGAGTCAGTGCCCCGATCGGGTGCAGTACTGCAGTGGCAGTCATCCCCAGCATCTGCCGCAACAGCAGTTTCCAGCCAGACCCTTCCAGCAGCAGCAGCAGGGACAGCGAGCTCCCGCTCCTCCGCAGGCAGACATAGGAGGAGGAGGCCGACCTCAGGGCACTCCCCAGGGACCTCGACCAGGGCGTGGTCGGGGAGGTGGCCGACAGCCGAGGGGCAGGGGATCTGGGTGTGGATAGCTACACGCCGCAGAGGCAACAGTTCCAACAGGGCCATAGGTTGTTCGAGGTAAGATCAATGTGTTTAGCACTCTTGCTCATGCTTTGTTCGATACCGGAGCTTCACACTCCTTTGTTGCACCCAGTCTAGCCCGTTCCTTGGGTCTAGATGCCGAGAGACTTCCAGTGCCCCTGGTGTTGAGCACACCAGTTGGAGGTCAGATCGACTTGTTGTTCATTTGTCGGGGATGTAGACTGATGTTAGGGCCACATCAGTCGGTTAGGGATCTCCTTCTGCTACAGATTCAGCCGTACGATGTCATCCTAGGCATCGACTGGCTATTTTCTGTGTGCGCCGTCATCGACTGTTTCCAAAGAAGGGTGATGTTCTCTGGTTTGGACGGCCAGCGTGTTACTTTCACTGGCGAGCGGAGCTGTCCGAAGGGAAACAGGAGGGAGGAACCCCTACTCTCCTTGTTGACCGAACTGATGATAGAATCAGTAGATGCGGAAATGGTGGAAGTACCAGAGATCTTTTGTGAATTTATGGAGGTCTTTCCTGAGGAGGTGATGACTCTACCCCCTCGACGTGATATCGAGTTCGGGATAGACCTGCAGCCCGGCTCTCGACCAATCTCGATGGATCCTTACCGGATGGAACCTTAGGAGCTACGAGAGTTGCGGATACAGATTGACGATCTGATGAAGAGGGGTTATGTTCATCCAAGTGCGTCACCGTGGGGTGCTCCAGTCTTGTTCGCAAAGAAGGCAGATGGTGGCCTCAGGTTGTGCATCGACTACAGGAGGCTGAATCGGGTAACGATCAAGAATCGCTACCCTCTTCCGAGGATAGATGGTATTTTTGACCAGCTGAAAGGGGAAGGATGGTTCTAGAAGGTCGACCTGCGGTCTGGATACAACCAGTTGAGGGTAAAGGATAGCGACGTCCCGAAGACGGCGTTCAGGTGCAGGTATGGGCACTTGGAGTTCGTGGTCATGCCCTTTGGTGTTACGAACGCCCCGGCCATGTTCATGGGGCTTATGAAATCCATCTTTCGGGAGTACCTGGATCGGTTTGTGGTGGTATTCATCGACGATATACTGATCTATTCAAGGTCAGAAGAGGACCATGCAGAGCACCTGAGGACAGTTTTGGAGGTCCTCCGACAGCACCAGCTCTATGGGAAGTTGTCAAAGTGAAAGTTCTGGGCACGAGATGTGCACTTCCTCGGGCATGTAGTGTCGGAGCAGGGGGTAGCAGTCGACCCATCAAAGGTTGAGGCAGTTGTTTTTTGGGCAGCACCCAAGAGTGTGGCGGAAGTCTGGAGTTTCCTCGGACTGGAAGGTTACTACAGGAGATTCGTACCCAACTTCTCCCGAGTAGCAGCCCCTTTGACGGCTTTGACCAAGAAGGACCAGGGGTTCATGTGGAGCGAGCAATGCGAGTCGTCCTTCAGCTACCTAAAAGAAAAGCTGGTTAGTGCCCCAGTGTTGAGATTACTAGAAGAAGGGATGACCTATGAGGTATTTTGTGATGCTTCAGGACAGGTCCTGGGATGCGTGTTGATGCAACAACAAGGGGTGATCTCTTACGGGTCCAGGCAGCTATGCCCCCATGAGCGTAACTACGCCACCCATGACCTGGAGATTGCAGCGGTTGTTTTTGCGCTAAAGTTATGGAGGCACTACCTCATCGGTGAATGCTTTGTGGTCTTCACAGATCACAAAATCTTAAAGTACATCTTCTCCCAGCGGGACTTGAACTTGCGACAACGGAGATGGGTAGAGTTCCTCCAGGACTACGACATTGAAATCTCTTATACTGAGGGCAAGGGAAATGTGGTGGCCGATGCCTTGAGCAGGAGGACGCAGAAGGATGCGGTCCGAGAGTCGGGAAATGCCTGGAAGGAAATGGAGGAGTTGGCTTCCTTACACCTGGATGCGAAGATGGATAGTGGTAGAGGCTGCCTATATCAGATGATAGTGCAGCCATCTCTGTTTCGACAAGTGGAGGAGTCTCAGTGGGGAGACCCCGAGTGCGAATTGATGCGTGATCGGGTTGACCAGGGCGATGCTCCGAGAGAATGGACAGAGGATGGTCAGCACCAGATTCTTTTCCAGAAAAGGTTGTTTGTTCCGATAGTGATGCGTGGCAAGGTTCTCAGTGAGTTCCACAACTCACCCCGGGCAGTGCACCCAGGAGTTACCAAGATGTACCAGGGGCTGAAAAAGCAGTTCTGGTGGCCCGGAGTTAAGCGAGCGGTGGCAGAATTCGTGGCCAAATGCTTAGTATGTCAGCAAGTTAAGGCTGAACACCGAGTTCCAGGCAGCCTACTGCAGCCTTTAGCTGTTCCCGAGTGAATGTGGGATGACATCTCAATGGATTTTGTCACGGGACTACCCAAGGTCCAAGGAGGGTGCGACGCCATTTGGGTGGTGGTGGACAGGTTGACGAAATCAGCTCACTTTCTGGCAATCAGGGAGTCATGTATTGTAGATGCTTTGGCACGAAAGTACGTGAATGAGGTGGTGCGGTTGCATGGAGTTCCAAGGTATATAGTCTCAGATAGGGATGCATGGTTTACCTCACGAATCTGGAGAGGATTGCAGCATGCGTTTGGCACCCAGTTACGCCTTAGCACTGCTTTCCATCCCCAGACAGATGGACAAACGGAGCGAACCATCCAGACCTTGGAGGATATGCTACGGGCATGTGTTCTAGACTCAGGAGAGTCGTGGGTGCGATACTTGCCTCTAGTAGAGTTTTCCTACAATAATAGCTACCACTCTACCATCGGTATGGCCCCGTTTGAGGCTTTGTACGGGAGGCCATTCCGTTCACTTGTGTGTTGGACCGAAGTAGGAGAGGCAGGCATCCTTGGCATGGAAGTAGTTCAGAACACGACATAGAAGATTCAGCTCATACGGGAAAGGATGAAGGCGGCCCAGGACCGACAGAAGTCGTATGATGATACCAGGAGAAGGCCCTTGGAGTTTGAGGTTGCAGACCACGTGTTCTTGAAGGTCTCTCCGCGGCGTGGGAAACGGAGGTTTGGCAAGTGGGGTAAGCTTTCCCCCAGATTCGTCGGACCCTTCGAAGTGTTACGGCGGGTCGGCGAAGTGGCTTATCAGCTAGCGTTACCTCCGCCGTTGCTAAGGATACATGATGTCTTTCATGTATCCCAGCTTCGTCGTTATCTGCACGATGATTCACACGTCCATGATTGGGGTGAACTGGACATCGAGGACGGCGTAACCTTCGTGGAAAAACCAGTGCTGATCGAGGATCGCAAGGAGAAGGTGCTTCGTGGGCGAGCTATTCCCTTGGTTCGTGTGTTGTGGAGACATGGCGGGCTCGAGGAGAGTACGTGGGAAAGGGAAGCACAGATGCATGCCCAAAACCCCGAGTTGTTTTGAGCTTTGTTCCTTTTGTACCTGTTGTGGTAGAACGTTTGACTTTTGGGTATGAAATGTACTGGGTTATTTCCTCTGTTGTGTGTGAAAAGCCTCAGCTAAAGGGAAGAGGGAACTCGACCCCTAATCAAGACGCATTAAGATGGATGCGATTGAACCCGTGCGGGCGAGTCAGTGCCGCCCAAAGCGGATAATATCTTGACATGGGGGAGGGAAACTCCCCAAACCCACATGACCGGGCAGTTTGGCATGGTATGTTTCTTAGATATTGACAGGAGGGTGTTTTTAGTTAGAAGAGGTTCACTCCTAAGAGGTATCTTTCGAAGATGGTTGTTCGGACCCTCTCTTTCCTTCTGGTTTCTTGTGATTCTCGAGGACGAGAATCATTTAAGAGGTATCTGATGTGATGACCCAGACCCCCCTTGGTCCCTTCCTTTGCCAAAATCTGGATCCTTAAGGGGTACGGATCGGTGAGACCGATCAGTGAGACGGATCGGTGAGACGGATCGGTGAGACCGATCGGTGCGACCGATCGGTGTGACTGATCGGCGGAACCGACCGACGTCACCCGGCCTTGCCAAGTTGTTCCAGTAACGCGCACAAAAGTTTAATTAAATACTGAATCGGCTCATGAGTCGGTTTAAACCACTCAACACCTTTAATGATGAGTCAAGCCGCGTGGTCAACCCACGACTTCCACATCTAACGCGGTTCAGCGTTTTTATCTCAACCATCCCCGGCTCTTATAAATTAAGGGTCAGGCCGTGGTTTCCCCCTTCTTCGATCGTGGCTCTTCTGGTGCATCGGGACCGCCGCGTCGTTATCCGTAAAGTTCCGCGCCCCCGGCCTAAACGTCGATCATCTATCAACAAGTAGGGAATTTCTTTCGTCTCTCACTTTTGTGTATCATGCGTGGTGGGCGTTATTCTTGTCCTTATGGAATTGGTTGAACCAAACCTTAAAGAAGATAATAAACGAAGTTCTAAAGAAAGAAGGGGAAGGGGTTGTGATCGTTGTTATGCTTTATCTTGTGATCATCCCTTTTTGTTGTACTGGTTTATGTTTCTGAAAATTGAGGCCGTTGGTGGTCTTTGTATGTGCACTGATGAATCCCCTCGTGATGTTTTAAAGGGGTTGCTGAAATTGTGAACTCCTACTGTGAAATTGGTTAATCACGTATATCCGGCTGAATAATTGAAAGCACTAGGATCAACCCTTCTTCGATAACTTCCGGTTAGAACACACGGAATTTTGAAATCATGGAGTGTGTCAAGTCGTTTAAACCTGAAAATCCATGACTTGTGCTGGTAGCGGTAGTCGGTTGTTTTCCTTTCAGGACGATTGCTGGAAATGTGGGAGGGGATGGGATCCCCTGTTCTTTTATACTCTCGGTGGTTGTGTGAATTTGGGGGGATGGGATCTCCTGTTGGTATGGATTCGGTGGTTGTGAGTTTTAAACCCAAATGGTCACTTGTTGATATCACAAATTGGGGAGAGATCCTCTATTAACAGAACCGGGTGTGAGTGTTTTGGTTGGTCCTTGCTTTGACGTTTTCCTTGGTTATGCTTATGATAGTTGCCCAGTAGTGCTTAAAATTAATTGAACATTTTGACTGAACGTGAAACAAGAATGGGACAAATGGTTTTGTGGGCAAGGGTCGTGAACTGTGACTTGGGTGCAGTGGTGTTGTGTTCTGTAGGTTGGCTAGGAAAACCTAAGCTTTGGGTGAGTGTTTGTTACCTATATCTATACTTGTATCTTTGTGTTTCTTATTCGCGCCCCACCCAAGTTGAGCACTCAGTGCCGAACACCCCCATTTATGGGGGAAGGGTGTTTTTCCCAACACTATCCTTAGTGGCTGGTTATTAGATCCTTTTCTGATCCCTTTCCCGGATAGCCCAAGTATCTTCGGGCAGGCTGTGATGGCCTGAAGTCCATTATTAGCCCAAGAACCTCCGGGTGGGGTGTTGTGGTGGTTGGCCAGGTGTGTGCGGCAGGTGGTTTCCCATGTGTCTTCGGGATGAGGCCCAGGTGTCTTCGGGCGTGGCAGAGGTTGCTCTGGCCTAGGTGTTTGCAGGCATGGTTACATGTGACAGTTGAGGCCCAGGTGTGTGCGGGCGGGATTCGGCAGTGGGACTGCGTGTGGTTGTGGCCCAGGTGTGTGCGGGCGGGATTCGGCAGTGGGACTGCGTGTGGTTGTGGCCCAGGTGTGTGCGGGCGGGTGTGGCAGTGGGACTGCAGTGAGAATGGTGGGATTGGTCTGATGCGTAGGATGTCTCAATAACCAGTGGGAAAGTGGCGCGGGGTACCCAAACATCGATGTGCTCTTATATATATATTACTTGACTTGCGTTATTTGGGGAGCGAGCCTTGGTGAGGCCTGGGATGGATAGTTTGCCTTGTTAGGTGTTTGGTTTACTCTTTCTCACGGGACTTTAGTACGTTCCCCCACTTGTGCACGATAGTCTTGGTTTTCCCTACTGAGTGTACTTGTATACTCACCCTACGTATATAAAACTGCTTTCAGGTTTCCAGGAGGACTTCGGGGATCACGCAGGACCTTACTAGCTCGGACCTTTAGAGCAGTTGCAGTTGTTTCTCTTTTCTTTTGGTACTTACCTTGTAGTCACCTTCTTTCACTTGTGGCTGTCACTTTTGAAACATGCATGTGGGAATGGTTTACTTTTGGCTTTACTTTTCTTTCTATCTTGGTGTTGTCGGGTTTTCTCCTCCTTATCTTTCGATCCTATAAAATAAAAAGGGTAATGCCTTCCATTTGCGAGGATTTCCTATACCCTTGGTGCTAGTCGCCACTACGGGACATATTGAAGTCGGGTTTCGGGGGTCATTATCTCTCCTTCAACTTAAAGAAGGAAGGGCCTGGCAATCTGCTGACCCTTCCCTCCTTTTCGTGAAGGCGGGTCGTGACAGAATGGTATCAGAGGAGGTTGGTTGAGAGATAGGATGGAGTCTGGAGTTAGGCACAGTGAGGATTGCATGGGATGGTAAGGCAACAACGTTGGATGACCTTGGTGCGTGAATTAGGCCAGGGAAGACCGGCTAGGACTCGGGATTTTAGGGCCCCCCGTGTTCCGATGCAAGGACTCTGGACCTACCAAATGACCAAGTGAGGCCACACTGATTGCAGGGTAGAGACCCTATGAAAGGTACATGCATCATAAATGGCTTGTGTTCTTGTGTTTCTGGGATGTCTTGGGAATTAAGAATAAATTAAATCTTAATAAGTTTTAAGAACAATTTTCTTTGCACTACTTGGGATTAGACATTCCTTGTTACCTTGCAGCTATGGCACCTAGTAGGCGACCACGTGTGGTACAGGCGATCGAGGCCCCCGAGACTGCCTTGGCCAATCGGCAAGGAGCTGATCGAGAGGAAGAGGACGACCAGTGGCAAAAGACTCTTCGAGCCTTCCAGCGACAGGCCCTCGATAAGTATGAGGGCAGCACCTCCGATATGAAGATGGAAGGCTGGCTAGAGGAGTTAGTCATAGCCTTCGGCCTGATTCGGGCCCCGACCGAGTACTGGGTTCCTCTGGCTGTTAGCCAGATGCGAGGAGCGGCACGTCAGTGGTGGATGCTTCACCTTGGGAGTAGGAAAGTGTCTAAGGTTGCTTGGGCGGACTTTGAGAAGGAGTTCCGGGCGGAGTTCCTCTCCTCGACAATGAAGGCGGAGAAGAGGCAGGAGCTACTCTCCCTCCAGCAGGGGAGCATGTCCGTGAGGGAACTTGGAATCAAGTTCAAGGACCTCCTGTGTTTTGCTCTGGACCTCTTTCCCGATGAGGAGTCTCGGGCAAGATGTTTGGAGGAGGTGCTCCGACCCTCCCTCCAGTATGTTGTTACCCCCTTTACCCTTCCGACATACTTAGAGGTCCAGAAGAAGGCCGAAGTGGTGGAAAGGATGCATGATCTGGGAGGAGTGTCACGATAAGGGATCCAGCTGGGACCATCAAAGGGGAAGGCCGTCAGCACCATGCCTCCAGCATCGGGACCCTCCAGGTTCCGACCCACAGGGAGAAGACCGCATCAGTTTCAGTTTCGATCCCCTGGCCCACGTTCATTTCCTTCAGGCTCGGGGCCACGGTGATTCATCTGCGGGAGCCCTGGACATCTCCGGAGTCGGTGCCCCGATCGGGTGCAGTACAGTAGTGGAAGTCATCCCCAGCATCCGCCACAACAGCAGTTTCCAGCCAGACCCTTCCGGCAGCAGCAGCAGGGACAGCGAGCTCCCGCTCCTCCGCAGGTAGACATAGGAGGAGGAGGCCGACCTCAGGGCGCTCCCCAGGGACCTCGACCAGGGCGTGGTCGGGGAGGTGGCCGACAGCTGAGGGGCAGGGGAGTTGGGCATGGACAGCTACACGCCGCAGAGGCAACAGTTCCAACAGGGCCAGAGGTTGTTCGAGGTACGATCAATGTGTTTAGCACTCTTGCTCATGCTTTGTTCGATACAGGAGCTTCGCACTCCTTTGTTGCACCCAGTCTAGCCCGTGCCTTGGGTCTAGATGCCGAGAGACTTCCAGTTCCCCTGGTATTGAGCACACCAGTTGGAGGTCAGACCGACTTGCTGTTCGTTTTTCGGGGATGTAGACTGATGTTAGGGCCACATCAGTCAGTTATGGATCGCCTTCTGCTACAGATTAACCCGTACGATGTCATCCTAGGCATCGAATGGCTATTTTCTGTGTGCTCCGTCATCGACTGTTTCCAAAGAAGGGTGGTGTTCTCCGGTTTGGACGGCCAGCGTGTTACTTTCACTGGCGAGCGGAGCTGTCCGAAGGGAAACAGGAGGGAGGAACCCCTCCTCTCCTTGTTGACCGAACTGACGATAGAATCAGTAGATGCAGAAATTGTGGAAGTACCAGAGATCGTTCGTGAATTTATGGACGTCTTTCCTGAGGAGGTGACGACTCTACCCCCTCGACGTGATATCGAGTTCGGGATAGACCTGCAGCCCGGCTCTCGACCAATCTCGATGGATCCTTACCGGATGGCACCTTCGGAGCTACGGGAGTTGCGGATACAGATTGACGATCTGATGAAGAGGGGTTATGTTCGTCCAAGTACGTCACCGTGGGGTTCTCCAATCTTGTTCGCAAAGAAGGAAGATGGTGGCCTCAGGTTGTGCATCGACTACAGGAGGCTGAATCGGGTAACGATCAAGAATCGCTACCCTCTTCCGAGGATAGATGATCTTTTCGACCAGCTGAAAGGGGCAGGATGGTTCTCGAAGGTCGACCTGCGGTCTAGATACCACCAGCTGAGGGTAAAGGATAGCGACGTCCCGAAGACGGCGTTCAGGTGCAGGTATGGGCACTTCGGGTTCGTGGTCATGCCCTTTGGTGTTACGAACGCCCCGGCCGTGTTCATGGGGCTTATGAACTCCATCTTTCGGGAGTACCTGGATCGGTTTGTGGTGGTATTCATCGACGATATACTGATCTATTCGAGGTCAGAAGAGGACCATGCAGAGCACCTGAGGACAGTTTTGGAGGTCCTCCAACAGCACCAGCTCTATGGGAAGTTGTCAAAGTGCAAGTTCTGGGCACGAGAAGTGCACTTCCTCGGGCATGTAGTGTCGGAGCAGGGGGTAGCAATCGACCCATCAAAGTTTGAGGCAGTTGTTTCTTGGGCAGCACCCAATAGTGTGGCGGATGTTCGGAGTTTCCTCGGACTGGCAGGTTACTACCGGAGATTCGTACCCAACTTCTCCCGAGTAGCAGCCCCTTTGACGGCTTTGACCAAGAAGGACCAGGTTTTCATGTGGAGCGAGCAATGCGAGTCGTCCTTCAGCTACCTAAAAGAAAAGCTGGTTAGTGTCCCAGTGTTGAGATTACCAGAAGAAGGGATGGCCTATGAGGTATTTTGTGATTCTTCAGGACAGGGCCTGGGATGCGTGTTGATGCAACAACAAGGGGTGATCTCTTACGGGTCCAGGCAGCTACGCCCCCATGAGCGTAACTACGCCACCCATGACCTGGAGCTTGCAGCGGTCATTTTTGCGCTAAAGTTATGGAGGCACTACCTCATCGGGGAATGCTTTGTGGTCTTCACAGATCACAAAAGCTTAAAGTACATCTTCTGCCAGCGGGACTTGAACTTGCGACAACGGAGATGGGTAGAGTTCCTCCAGGACTACGACTTTGAAATCTCTTATACTGAGGGCAAGGGCAATGTGGTGGCCGATGCCTTGAGCAAGAGGACGCAGAAGGATGCGGTCAGAGAGTCGGAAAATGCCTGGAAGGCAATGGAGGAGTTGGGTTCCTTACACCTGGATGCGAAGATGGATAGTGGCAGCGGCTGCCTATATCAGATGATAGTGCAGCCATCTCTGTTTCGACAAGTGGAGGAGTCTCAGTGGGGAAACCCCGAGTGCGAAGTGATGCGTGATCGGGTTGACCAGGGCGATGCTCCGAGAGAATGGACAGAGGATGGTCAGCACCGGATGCTTTTCCAGAAAAGGTTTTTTGTTCCGATAGTGATGCGTGGCAAGGTTCTCAGTGAGTTCCACAACTCACCCCTGGCAGTGCACCCAGGAGTTACCAAGATGTACCAGGGGCTGAAAAAGCAGTTCTGGTGGCCCGGAGTTAAGCGAGCGGTGGAAAAATTCGTGGCCAAATGCGTAGTATGTCAGCAAGTGAAGGCTGAACACCGGGTTCCAGGCGGCCTACTGCAGCCTTTAGCTGTTCCCGAGTGGAAGTGGGATGACATCTCAATGGATTTCGTCACGGGACTACCCAAGGTCTAAGGAGGGTGCGACGCCATTAGGGTGGTGGTGGACAGGTTGACGAAATTAGCTCACTTTCTGGCAATCAGGGAGTCAAGTACTGTAGATGCTTTGGCACGAAAGTACGTGAATGAGGTGGTGAGGTTGCATGGAGTTCCGAGGTCTATAGTCTCAGATAGGGATGCACGGTTTACCTCACGAATCTAGAGAGGATTGCTACATGCGTTAGGCACCCAGTTACGCCTTAGCACTTCTTTCCATCCCCAGACAGATGGACAAACGGAGCGAACCATCCATACCTTGGAGGATATGCTACAGGCATGTGTTCTGGACTTAGGAGAGTCATGGGTGCGATACTTGCCTCTAGTAGAGTTTTCCTACAATAATAGCTACCACTCTACCATCGGTATGACCCCGTTTGAGGCTTTGTACGGGAGGCCATGCCGTTCACCTGTGTGTTGGACCGAAGTAGGAGAGGCAGGCATCCTTGTCCCGGAAGTAGTTCAGAACACGACAGAGAAGATTCAGCTCATACGGGAAAGGATGAAGGCGGCCCAGGACCGACAGAAGTCGTATCATGATACCAGGAGAAGGCCCTTGGAGTTTGAGGTTGGAGACCACGTGTTCTTGAAGGTCTCCCCGCGTCGTGGGCAACGGAGGTTCGGTAAGGGGGGTAAGCTTTCCCCCAGATTCGTCGGACCCTTCGAAGTGTTACGGCGGGTCGGCGAAGTGGCTTATCAGCTAGCATTACCTCCGCCGTTGCTAAGGATACATGATGTCTTTCATGTATCCCAGCTCCGTCGTTATCTGCACGATGATTCACACGTCCTTGATTGGGGTGAACTGGACATCGAGGATGACGTAACCTTCGTGGAAAAACCAGTGATGATCGAGGATCGCAAGGAGAAGGTGCTTCGTGGGCGAGCTATTCCCTTGGTTCGTGTGTTGTGGAGACATGGCGGGCTCGAGGAGAGTATGTGGGAAAGGGAAGCACAGATTCGTGCCCAATACCCCGAGTTGTTTTGAGCTTTGTTCCTTTTGTACCTTTTGTGGTAGAACGTTTGACTTTTGGCTATGAAATGTACTGGGTTATTTCCTCTGTTGTGTGTGAAAATCCTCAGCTAAAGGGAAGAGGGAACCTGACCCCTAATCAAGATGCATTAAGGTGGATGCGATTGAACCCGTGCGGGCGAGTCAGTGCCGCCCAAAGCGGATAATATCTTGACATGGGGGAGGGAAACTCCCCAAACCCACATGACCGGGTTGTTTGGCGTGGTATGTTTCTTAGTTCTTGACAGGAGGGTGTTTTTAGTTAGCAGAGGTTCACTCCTAAGAGGTATCTTTCGAAGATGGTTGTTCGGACCCTCTCTTTCCATCTGGTTTGTTGTGATTCTAGAGGACGAGAATCGTTTAAGAGGTATCTGATGTGATGACACAGACCCCCCTTGGTCCCTTCCTTTGCCAAAATCTGGATCCTTAAGGGGTACGGATCGGTGAGACCGATCGGTGAGACGGATCGGTGAGACGGATCGGTGAGACCGATCGGTGAGACGGATCGGTGAGACAGATCGGTGAGACCGATCGGTGAGACCCATCGGTGAGACGGATCGGTGAGACGGATCGGTGAGACGGATCGGTGAGACCGATCGGTGAGACCGATCGGTGAGACCGATCGGTGAGACCGATCGGTGAGAAGGATCGGTGAGACCCATCGGTGAGACCCATCGGTGAGATGGATCGGTGAGACCGATCGGTGAGACCGATCGGTGAGAGGGATCGGTGAGACGGATCGGTGAGACGGATCGGTGAGACCGATCGGTGAGACGGATCGGTGAGACCGATCGGTGAGACCGATCGGTGAGACCGATCGGTGAGACGGATCGGTGCGGCCGATCGGTGTGACGGATCGGCAGAACCGGCCGACGTCACCCGGCCTTGCCAAGTTGTTCAAGTAACGCGCACAAAAGTTTAATTAAATACTGAATCGGATCATGAGTCGGTTTTGTAACACCCCGAGATTTTATGAAAAATATTCTTTTTAATTTCATTAATGTCTTGTGTTATACGTTACACCAAAAAGAGCTTTCACAACACACATCTCTAACTTGGCTTGAATTACACGCAATCGCGACCTTCCACGATAGCGTGTGTTGTACGCAACACCAAGTTTCGCTAAACAATGATATGCTATTAAGATATTATTAAAACTAGCCGTTATGAATAGTAATAACCACTTTTTTAAATTTTGTAAATTTTATTTTTCAAAATGGAATTCATTTATGGATTAGGAGTATCGAATTTAGCCTAAGGTAAAATTTTGGTAATTTCCGGATAACTTTCATATTTTGATGAATAGTGGAAATTACTAAATTTTAATTAAAAACAACTTTTTCAATCGAAATAATTAATAGTTATAAATTATTAATTTGAGTGGTTTTAAAGTATATTTAGAATATATTTTTACAATTTAATACAATGTTGGACATTGGATGTAATTTCACATTTAAACTAGTTATAAACAAGTGTCAATCTTTTGATAGTTATTATCTCTTAAAAACACGCAATTTGTTGTGACAGCGGAAATTAATTATAAAATTAATTAATGAAACTTATATGTTGGTAATTTTGTAAAATAGAAATCATTTTTGAATTCGGAATATCAATTATAGCCTAGGGTGAAATTTTGGTACTTTTCTGAAAACTTTCAATTTTTGATGAATAGTGAAACCACTAAGTGGTAGGTTAAAAACTGAATTTTTCATAAAACTTAATTTTACCGTTTCTGTGAATGGAATTTTGAAAATCCGACAGACACGGTTAATATCAAGGACTAAAATGTGGTTCAATGAGATGAAAATAATTTTTGCTGAATAGTAACTCTTTACTTTTTTTTACCACGGTTAATAGTAAATAGGGTAACTAAGGGTAAATATGATATTATTATTACCCTAACACATGTCCTAATTCTATTGGACAAGTGTAATTCGACCAAAAACAAACTGAGAAATAACATATGACTATTTAGGTCCACTTGGATTAGATTAGGACATTTATTATTAATTTATTTAAAGAAGGGTTAAAATAGTTAAAATCAAAGTTTAATAAGTAAATAATTTTTAATATGGGGTTATACATAAGATAAATTCGACTATAAATATTCATTAGAAAGTTAAAAAGATTTCCTACATGATGGTATTTTATTTATAATTTTTATACATTAAATAATTTAATTTATTTATGACACAATGATGATGTAGTAATTATCTTATTAATTAAATATTGACATAATTGATGTTATAAACACAAACATAAATGTAATTTGAGACTTTTTATGAATTCCACTAATTTTATAGGTTACTATGATATATTAGTGTTGATTTAATCAACATGGTTCGAACATATAATTCTGTTATGACTTTCACAGAAATCATATATCAAATAGTGTCAAAATTGACACAAAATAGTTTTTAAATCATATATTATATTATTAATTGTTATTTTATTCCTAAAAATATAAGGATCGGCCAAATAACTTATATAAGGATATATATATTAATAATAAACAATTTGGGGTTCGTTTGGCATGTTATAGTAAGTGTATTAACCATATAGTGTAAGAAAACAAAAAGACACGGTAAAAGTTAAATTATTTAACTTAGAGTTAAATCTAATTGATAAGGTTACAATAATAACCTAAACTTGTCTAAATCCTATTGGTTGATAGGATTTCGACCCATCCCCACTTTAGCTTCGAAATAAGACCCTTTGGAACCATTATAAACCGATTTTGACTTTAATATAAAATAATATTTTGAGATATTCCTAAGGTGCCCCTCTCCTCCCTTATAAAAGGGCATCTCCTCCCCCTCCACCTCACACCAATTTGAGCACTCAAGCTCGGCCAACCCCTGCCAAAATCTCTTCTCCACTTCCCTAGAAACATCCTAGTGGTTCTGGTCTTCCTCAAAGACCAATTTTAGTTCCTTAAGAGGAGGTCTCAAAGAGGCGCTTCAAAGAAGAGGTAATTACCGTTACCAATTCTTTCATCTTTATTTCTTCTTCCACTTTTTCTTCTTAGGTTGTTTCATTATGAAGTAATAACATCAGTATCACTCCTATACTAATATGTTATTATAAGTATGAAACAAACCTATTTCACCATCTATCCATCCTACGGAAAAAGAAATCACCGCGCGTGCGTTCGTACGGAATACCGTCTCCACGCCGTGGTGTAATCTATTTTCCACCACCACCTTACATGGATGGGTATAATGGTGTAAATAATAACTCTACATAGTTATTACAACATCATATTGATTCTTATATATTGTATAATCCACTCCAATTCAATTCAATATTTATGGAAATGATATCATCGCTCGTGCGTACGTACGGACTACCGTCTCCACGACGCGATGAGATTCATTCTCCATGTTAACCATTTAAGAATGATTATAAAGTATATATAAGAAATAATAATGAAATATATGACATTGTAAAGCTACTGGATTTATGTATATATATATATATATACGTATGTCATCTACTTACTTCCATTTCAAGACAATAAGGAATGGAAAACAACGTTCATGCGTACGTACGGACTACCGTCTCCATGAACGGTGTTTTTCAATTTATTTGTCTATCTATTATATATATATATATACTGAATATATGTGATATATAAATCATATTTTATATTCTGGATGTAAGTAAATCATGATATAGGTAATAATTATGTCAAGAACAACAAGTCAAAACACCTACGATAAATGAAACGATTTTACCCAAAACGCTTCTTTAACATGAAATTTACAAAAGAACGGGTAATATAAAGTAATAAGTGAACCATTTATGATATCATAACAATGAATATGATTCTGTAATAAGTCAATGACATTATTTAAATCATTATACAGGAGGTTCGGACACATACGAAGCAAATCAGACCTAAGGTAAGGGAAATATCACAATCTCATTTTTATCCGAGATTGTTTATACTTTGGTATTTACTGGGGTGTATTTTATCATACACATCCATGTTTCATAAATATGTAATATTATTACCATCCACCTACAATTGTTTAAATCCATTTTTACCCTTCGGTGAGTTTTTAGTAATATGTATGAAAGGAATCTTTTGTCGTTTTTCGTACGAGGTACTTTTTTGACTTTTCCAACAAAAGTACGAAGAATGTTTTTTTTAACTTATACGACATGAATGGATTTTTAAAACATTATTTCCAAGAAGCTTACTTTACATGTTTTAAAGTTTATTTTTAATCAACTTCTTTTATTTTAAAGTTGTATGACATTTTATGAAAGGAAAAATGTTTTTGAAGAAGAAAGGACATTTTCCTCAAGAATGGAGTTCAAGTGTTTTATCAAAATTATTTTCCATCTAAGATAATAAAGGGTTCTATTTTTATCCCAATTATTACATTGATTTGATCATGTTGTTAATTCCTTTATCTTATATGAATTGATTTATGATGTCATGATGTTTTCAAGAATCCCATTTTTGTTACATGTGTTATGTGATGATGTATGTTTTATGATTATGTGGCACACATAAGAAAGGATTCATTATAAGATGGGTGGGACCTATATCTCCCTCCAATGCATTGGGTAAAGATTTTATATCTCATGAGATAGATAGGGCTGGAACGGTAGGTTATACCGGTTCAGTGAAACAGGACTGAAACGAGGGTTACTCGATTCAGAAAGGGACTTTGTCCACTAAGATAGTCTTGGCAATGAGTCTTGACTAACAAGAAATGATTCTCTATGATTATGTGTGAATGCCACAAAGTTTCATGTTTTATGTTATGATTATTGTGATTACATTTCACTGCCATGATTTATCCCATGTTATGAAATTATGCTCTCTTTTGCAGGTTAAGATTTCCAAAATGTTATGTTCTTATGAATACGATGTGATTGATATTTCTTTTGTTTACCCTTACTGAGCATTTGAGCTCACCCTTTTATGTTTTCTTTTCCCCAGGATATAAAGAAAGGTTTTAGGTAAAAAAAAGGAAGATCTTTATAGGAGATGTTGAAGATCTTTCACCACGATTAGAAGATTACGTTCCGAGTTTCCAAAGACACTAAACTATTACGATCCTTGTTTGTGTGTTTTTGTTATGTACTAAGTATTCCGCAAAAGTAATGTAATGTTCATGTAGGTCAAGCTTCGGGTCTCTACAATTGGTATCAGAGGAAAGGTTTAGTCAACCTTTGGAAACTAGGATGCGAAAACGTTAGTGAGATCACTAGAGATATTTCTAAGGTATGTCTAGGGATGTCCCTAAGGTTAAGTATACGTATAGGTTATAGTACTAGAATTACGCTAACGATCATAGAATTAAACCTAATATGTTATATATTTAAGGTACTTCCCCTTTATTATGTTGTTTTCCCTAGCATGATTTTTGCCTCTCACACTATTCTTTTTGGGTTTTAGACGATGGCTGGAACCCGAAGGAACCGTGTTGGTCAATGCAACGGAAAATGAAATAATTTCCCTCCTGAACAAACAAATGTTATGGGAGATGGAGTGAAAAATCTTATTGCTATACTTACCCAAGCTATGAATCATTCTGGACTTCCAAATGAGCAGAGAAGGGAACAATATTCTATTGAGTCCTTCATGAGGAAACGTCCACCTTCTTTCAGTAGGACTTCTGATCCACTTGTTGCTGAACAATGGATCAGTACCACTGAAAAGATATTTTCAGTTCTTCATTGTTCTGAAAATGATAAAGTCATCTTAGCAGTATATCGTTTGGAAGGTGAAGCTGATCAATGGTGGAATCTTATCAAGAATACGAGGCCAAGAGATGAAATTGAGTCTATGAAATGGGACGAGTTCAAGAACTTGTTTTTCAGTAAGTACTTCCCTCGTATTCTTCGAACAAAGATAGAAAAGGAGTTTCTTGAGCTCAAGCAGAAGGATGATGAATCTGTTGGTATATACAAAGCGAATTTTACAAGACTTGCAAGGTATGCATCTGGCATTATCATCCAACCTGAAAGTAAAGTTGATCAATTTTTTAGTGGTTTAAAACCAAGTCTTTGAAGGGCATTGGCTATAAGAGACTTCAGTAGCTATGAAGAAATTGTGCGTTGTGCTAACAAGGTAGAAATGGAAGTGGGTGTTACATATCCATCTCAGGGTTTTGACAAGAAACGAAAGATGGAGTTCAAGGAGAAATCTCAGAATAATGGTGAAAAGAAAATGAATGTTTCCTTATGCTCAAAGTGTGGAATGAAGCATGGTGGAGATTGTCTTAAAGGGACTAGAAAATATTTTAAGTGTGGAAAAGAAGGACATCGAGCAGCTGAGTGTCGAAGTAATGGAAAAAGGGTTTCTAATGATGTGAATAAAGAAAACACTGCAGAGAACGCACCACCAACACTTCAATGCTTCAAGTGCAAGGAAATGTGGAATTATGCTAATAAATTCCATAATCCAAGGGTTAGTGATGATCGACATGAGCAACCGCTTAAGGAAAAGGATAAAGGGAAGTCACATGCGATCACTATTGGCGATGTTGAATATGACAACGATTTGGTGGAATGATTAAGTGTTTATGTAATGGGATTCCAAAATAATGTTGTATCATAGAGTATTGGAATATTTGTGTATCGGTCTAATGTGGTATTCAAAGTGATTGAGATATTTTTGGAAATAAGACGATATGCGCATAATGAAGGGAAAATGAGAAAATGAAATGTTTAATATTATTCATGAGCTCATGATTGATATAAGGACTAAGTTATATCATGGTTTGATTATAAAGAATTTTGAGGATTTTGGTATGTGGAAAGTATTAACGTTTAACTGCATTCATGTTTTCACTAAGGTTCAATGTGTATTCAAGAGAATACTTGATTAAGGACTTTGAATGATTAGAATGTGACCAAAAAGACATATCTTATGATAAATGGGGATCAACGATGGTATTAAATCTCTGGTAATCGTTTTCACTATATTATGAGAGTGGACTGCAGTATTATGGATAAGCCTAAAGATTATAATGGATTATGTTGGACATAAGTTAGTATTGTTTAAGGATAGAAGATTTTTGATATTATTGATGGGATGTTATAGTAATATTGCTTTAGAAAAAGGACAACCTGCAGGACGGGCGACGGCCCATCGCTTCGGACAAGGCTGTGGGAATCGAACCCACAACCGAAGTGCAACTGGCCTTTATCGCCTACCACTGGCCTACAGGAAGTCCCTGTTTAGTAGAAACTAGTTTTATTATATTATGCTATATGACATATGATGTATAAGTCCATTTTAGGAACCATATATGATTAATCTCACTATAGATCGACTTATGTATATAATCTTTTTTGCTAACCTTTTGTTTGAGACAGATGGAATGACCCGTCATTCTATCACATGATCTGCTAACACTTCACGAATAACAAATTCAACTTCATTTATTTACGAGATGAAGTGGAGATTGTTAAAGGCACGAACAACAGCGAGATTGTACCAAATAAATTAAGTATTTATTCTAATTTAAATTATTTAACTTTAGGGAAACGATCTTGAAAACCAAAAATGTTGTCCTAGTGATCTTATATCCGATGAATTAGATGGTACCTTAGATCATCACAAATTTAGGGCTTTGTGATTGCTGGATTTTCCATATCCATGTTCTCTACCACTCTCCATCAGAACATGATGGTTAGATTTCTCTTCCATATCCATATTTTCACCTATGTGGAAACCCAGTGATTAGTTTATTTGGGTAACCGTTACGTTACATACTTTTGTTTTTAAAGATTGGTTTTGTTATTCCTTTTTACGATGTGGGTTTCTATTAAAGAAACTTTTGAATAGTAAACCATTTATATCCCCGACGAATTTCGAGGGCGAAATTTATTTCAAGGGGGGTAGAATGTAACACCCCGAGATTTTATGAAAAATATTCTTTTTAATTTCATTAATGTCTTGTGTTATACGTTACACCAAAAAGAGCTTTCACAACACACATCTCTAACTTGGCTTGAATTACACGCAATCGCGACCTTCCACGATAGCGTGTGTTGTACGTAACACCAAGTTTCGCTAAACAACGATATGCTATTAAGATATTATTAAAACTAGCCGTTATGAATAGTAATAACCACTTTTTTTAAATTTTGTAAATTTTATTTTTCAAAATGGAATTCATTTATGGATTAGGAGTATCGAATTTAGCCTAAGGTAAACGTTTGGTAATTTTCGGATAACTTTCATATTTTGATGAATAGTGGAAATTACTAAATTTTAATTAAAAACAACTTTTTCAATCGAAATAATTAATAGTTATAAATTATTAATTTGAGTGGTTTTAATGTATATTTAGAATATATTTTTACAATTTAATACAATGTTGGACATTGGATGTAATTTCACATTTAAACCAGTTATAAACAAGTGTCAATCTTTTGATAGTTATTATCTCTTAAAAACACGCTATTTGTTGTGACAGCGGAAATTAATTATAAAATTAATTAATGCAACTTATATGTTGGAAATTTTGTAAAATAGAAATCATTTTTGAATTCGGAATATCAATTATAGCCTAGGGTGAAATTTTGGTACTTTTCTGAAAACTTTCAATTTTTGATGAATAGTGAAACCACTAAGTGGTAGGTTAAAAACTGAATTTTTCATAAAACTTAATTTTACCGCTTCTGTGAATGGAATTTCAAAAATCCGACAGACACGGTTAATATCAAGGACTAAAATGTGGTTCAATGAGATGAAAATAATTTTTGGTGAATAGTAACACTTTACTTTTTTTTACCACGGTTAATAGTAAATAGGGTAACTAAGGGTAAATATGATATTATTATTACCCTAACACATGTCCTAATTCTATTGGACAAGTGTAATTCGACCAAAAACAAACTGATGAATAAAATATGACCATTTAGGTCCACTTGGATTAGATTAGGACATTTATTATTAATTTATTTAAAGAAGGGTTAAAATAGTTAAAATCAAAGTTTAATAAGTAAATAATTTTTAATATGGGGTTATACATAAGATAAATTCGACTATAAATATTCATTAGAAAGTTAGAAAGATTTTATACATGATGGTATTTTATTTATAATTTTTAGACATTAAATAATTTATTTTATTTATGACACAATGATGATGCAGTAATTATCTTATTAATTAAATATTGACATAATTGATGTTATAAACACCAAAATAAATGTAATTTGAGACTTTTTATGAATTTCACTAATTTTATAGGTTACTATTATATATTAGTTTTGATTTAATCAACTTGGTTCGAACATATAATTCTGTTATGACTTTCACAAAAATCATATATCAAATAGTTTCAAAATTGACACAAAATAGTTTTTAAATCAAATATTATATTATTAATTGTTATTTTATTCCTAAAAATATAAGGTTCGGCCAAATGACTTAGATAAGGATATATATATTAATAATAAACAATTTGGGGTTCTTTTGGCATGTTATAGTAAGTGTATTAACCATATAGTGTATGAAAACAAAAAGACACGGTAAAAGTTAAATTATTTAACTTAGAGTTAAATCTAATTGATAAGGTTAAAATAATAACCTAAACTTGTCTAAATCCTATTGGTTGATAGTATTTCGACCCATCCCCACTTTAGCTTCGAAATAAGACCCTTTGGAACCATTATAAACCGATTTTGACTTTAATATAACATAATATTTTGAGATATTCCTAAGGTGCCCCTCTCCTCCCTTATAAAATGGAACCTCCTCCCCCTCCACCTCACACCAATTTGAGCACTCAAGCTCGGCCAACCCCTGCCAAAATCTCTTCTCCACTTCCCTATAAACATCCTAGAGGTTCTGGTCTTCCTCAAAGACCAATTTTAGTGCCTTAAGAGGAGGTCTCAAAGAGGCGCTTCAAAGAAGAGGTAATTACCGTTACCAATTCTTTCATCTTTATTTCTTCTTCCACTTTTTCTTCTTAGGTTGTTTCATTATGAAGTAATAACATCAGTATCACTCATATACTGATATGTTATTATAAGTATGAAACAACCCTATTTCACCATCTATCCATCCTACGGAAAAAGAAATCACCGCGCGTGCGTACGTACGGAATACCGTCTCCACGCCGTGGTGTAATCTATTTTCCACCACCACCTTACATGGATGGGTATAATGGTGTAAATAATAACTATACATAGTTATTACAACATCATATTGATTCTTATATATTTTATAATCCCCTCCAATTCAATTCAATATTTATGGAAATGATATCATCGCTCGTGCGTACGTACGGACTACCGTCTCCACGACGCGATGAGATTCATTCTCCATGTTAACCATTTAAGAATGATTATAAAGTATATATAAGAAATAATAATGAAATATATGACATTGTAAAGCTACTGGATTTATGTATATATATATATATACGTATGTCATCTACTTACTTCCATTTCAAGACAATAAGGAATGGAAAACAACGTTCATGCGTACGTACGGACTACCGTCTCCATGAACGGTGTTTTTAAATTTATTTATCTATCTATTATATATATATATACTGAATATATATGATATATAAATCATATTTTATATTCTGGAAGTAAGTAAATCATGATATAGGTAATAATTATGTCAAGAACAACAAGTCAAAACACCTACGATAAATGAAACGATTTTACCCAAAACGCTTCTTTAACATGAAATTTACAAAAGAACAGGTAATATAAAGTAATAAGTGAACCATATATGATATCATAACAACTAATATGATTCTGTAATAAGTCAATGACATTATTTAAATCATTATACAGGAGGTTCGGACACATACGAAGCAAATCAGACCTAAGGTAAGGGAAATATCACAATCTCATTTTTATCCGAGATTGTTTATACTTTGGTATTTACTGGGGTGTATTTTATCATACACATCCATGTTTCATCAATATGTAATATTATTTCCATCCACCTACAATTGTTTAAATCCATTTTTACCCTTCGGTGAGTTTTTAGTAATATGTATGAAAGGAATTTTTTGTCGTTTTTCGTACGAGGTACTTTTTTGACTTTTCCGACAAAAGTACGAAGAATGTTTTTTTTAACTTATACGACATGAATGGATTTTTAAAACATTATTTCCAAGAAGCTTCCTTTACAAGTTTTAAAGTTTATTTTTAATCAACTTCTTTTATTTTAAAGTTGTATGACATTTTATGAAAGGAAAAATGTTTTTGAATAAGAAAGGATATTTTCCTCAAGAATGGAGTTCAAGTGTTTTATCAAAATTATTTTCCATATAAGATAATAAAGGGTTCTATTTTTATCCCTATTATTACATTGATTTGATCATGTTGTTAATTCCTTTATCTTATATGAATTGATTTATGATATCATGAGGTTTCAAGAATCCCATTTTTGTTACATGTGTTATGCGATGATGTATGTTTTATGATTATGTGGCACACATAAGAAAGGATTCATTATAAGATGGGTGGGACCTATATCTCCCTCCAATGCATTGGGTAAAGATTTTATATCTCATGAGTTAGATAGGGCTGGAACGGTAGGTTATACCGGTTCAGTGAAACAGGACTGAAACGAGGGTTACTCGATTCAGAAAGGGACTTTGTCCACTAAGATAGTCTTGGCAATGAGTCTTGACTAACAAGAAATGATTCTCTGTGATTATGTGTGAATGCCAAAAAGTTTCATGTTGTATGTTATGATTATTGTGATTACATTTCACTGCCATGATTTATCCCATGTTATGAAATTATGCTCTCTTTTGCAGGTTAAGATTTCCAAAATGTTATGTTCTTATGAATACGATGTGATTGATATTTCTTTTGTTTACCCTTACTGAGCATTTGAGCTCACCCTTTTATGTTTTCTTTTCCCCAGGATATAATGAAAGGTTTTAGGTAAAAAAAAGGAAGATCTTTATAGGAGATGTTGAAGATCTTTCACCACAATTAGAAGATTACGTTCCGAGTTTCCAAAGACACTAAACTATTACGATCCTTGTTTGTGTGTTTTTGTTATGTACTAAGTATTCCGCAAAAGTAATCTAATGTTCATGTACGTCAAGCTTCAGGTCTCTACAGGTTTAAACCACTCAGCACCTTTAATGATGAGTCAAGCCGTGTGGTCAACCCATGACTTCCACGTCTTACGCGGTTCAGCGATTTTATCTCAACCGTCCCCGGCTCTTATAAATTAAGGGTTAGGCCGTGGTTTCCCCCTTCTTCGATCGTGGCTCTTCTGGTGCATCGGGACCGCCGCGTCATTATCCGTAAAGTTCCACGCCCCCGGCCTAAACGTCGATCATCTATCAACAAGTAGGGAATTTATTTCGTCTCTCACTTTTTTGTATCATGCGGGGTGGGCGTTATTCTTGTCCTTATATAATTGGTTGAACCAAACCTTAATGAAGATAATAAACAAAGTTCTAAAGAAAGAAGGGGAAGGGGTTTTGATCGTTGTTATGCTTTATCTAGTGATCATCCCTTTTTGTTGTACTGGTTTATGTTTCTGAAAATTGAGGCCGTTGGTGGTCTTTGTATGTGCACTGATGAATCCCCTCGTGATGTTTTAAAAGGGTTGCTGAAATTGTGAACTCCTACTGTGAAATTGGTTAATCACGTATATCCGGCTGAATAATTGAAAGCACCAGGATCAACCCTTATGTGATAACTTCCGGTTAGAACACACAGAATTTTGAAATCATGGAGTGTGTTAAGTCGTTTAAACCTAAAAATCCCTGACTTGTGCTGGTAGCGGTAGTTGGTTGTTTTCCTTTCGGGCCGATTGCTGGAAATGTGGGAGGGGATGGGATCCCCTGTTCTTTTATACTCTCGGTGGTTGTGTGAATTTGGGGGGATGGGATCTCCTGTTGGTATGGATTTGGTGGTTGTGAGTTTTAAACCAGAATGGTCACTTGTTGATATCACAAATTGGGGAGAGATCCTCTGTTAACAGAACCGGGTGTGAGTGTTTTGGTTGGTCCTTGCATTGACGCTTTCCTTGGTTATGCTTATGATAGTTGCCCAGTAGTGCTTAAAATTAATTGAACATTTTGAATGAACGTGAAACAAGAATGGGACAAATGGTTTTGTGGGAAAGGGTCGTGAACAGTGACTTGGGTGCAGTGGTGTTGTGTTCTGTAGGTTGGCTAGAAAAACCTAAGCTTTGGGTGAGTGTTTGTTACCTATATCTATACTTGTAGCTTTGTGTTTCTTATTCGCGCCCCACCCAAGTTGAGCACTCAGTGCCGAACACCCCCATTTATGGGGGAAGGGTGTTTTTCCCAACACTATCCTTAGTGGCTGGTTATTAGCTCTGTTTCTGCTCCCTTTCCCGGATAGCCCAAGTATCTTCGGGCAGGCTGTGATGGCCTGAAGTCCATTATTAGCCCAAGAACCTCCGGGCGGGGTGTTGTGGTGGTTGGCCAGGTGTGTGCGGCAGTTGGTTTCCCAAGTGTCTTCGGGATGAGGCCCAGGTGTCTTCGGGCGTGGCGGTGGTTGCTCTGGACTAGGTGTTTGCAGGCATGGTTACATGTGACAGTTGAGGCCCAGGTGTGTGCGGGCGGGATTCGGAAGTGGGACTGCGTGTGGTTGTGGCCCAGGTGTGTGCGGGCGGGTGTGGCAGTGGGACTGCAGTGAGAATGGCGGGATTGGTCCGATGCGTAGGATGTCTCAATAACCAGTGGGAAAGTGGCGCGGGGTACCCAAACATCGATGTGCTCTTATATATATATTACTTGACTTGCGTTATTTGGGGAGCGAGCCTTGGTGAGGCATGGGATGGATAGTTTGCATTGTTAGGTGTTTGGTTTACTCTTTCTCACGAGACTTTAGTACGTTCCCCCACTTGTGCACGAGAGTCTTGGTTTTCCCTACTGAGTGTACTTGTATACTCACCCTACGTATATAAAACTGCTTTCAGGTTTCCAGGAGGACTTCGGGGATCACGCAGGACCTTACTAGCTCGGACCTTCGGAGCAGTTGCAGTTGTTTCTCTTTTCTTTTGGTACTTACCTTGTAGTCACCTTCTTGCACTTGTGGCTTTCACTTTTGAAACATGCATGTGGGAATGGTTTACTTTTGGCTTTACTTTTCTTTCTATCTTGGTGTTGTCGGGTTTTCTCCTCCTTATCTTTCGATCCTATAAAATAAAAAGGGTAATGCCTTCCATTTGCGAGGATTTCCTATACCCTTGGTGCTAGTCGCCACTCCAGGACCTATTGAAGGTGGGTTTCAGGGGTCATTATCTCTCCTTCAACCTTAAGAAGGAAGGGCCTGACAATCTGCTGACCCTTCCCTCCTTTTGGTGAAGGTGGGTCGTGACAAACACTCATGTATACCGTAGTCTATATGTACGCATGAATGCATTTTTCATTTTACAATGAAAATAATAAAAAAGATTAAATAGAATTTAATAATTTAAGATTTATGATTATATAATAATTATTATATTTAATCCTGTATCTTATCCTTATATCGAACCGCAAGAGGTTATTATGGTATGTGAACCATATAACTATGTAGAGACAGTAGTTTGTCTATACGAATTGGAGACAGATTCAGTTTCATTTGGTTGGAAGAGTATGAAGGTATAGATAATCATATAAATATTAAAGAATATATATATCATAAATATCATAAATTAACATTATATTTATCAAATTAACCAACCCTAATCTTTTACATTGAAAAATTAAATACATCACTTAATGGAGGGGGTAATCAGCATGTATGAACAAACAACAGTTTCTTTTCACATTTGATATAAAAATGTTGGATAAAGGGGTTTTAGAAAGAATAATAACATTTAAGTATATTTATAATACTAATTTAATAATTTTAGGACTAAAAAAATTTATTTTTGTTATATATAAGAAGATATAATCATGGAAACACTTAGTTAATAAGATTACATCTTCTTTGAGAGTAATTCTTTTTCTTACTACTTAAGTCTTCATAGGATGGTAATAGTATAAGAAAAAAATATCATGGATGTGGGTTAGAAATATTTGAAGGCATTTTAATAGATCTTGGTTGACCTTATCAGCTTAATCATTATGAAAAATAGTATATATGGGGTTCCCTTTATTGAGTGTGGTGGGTGACAATCTTATACATACATTAAACATTATTATATAAAATATTTCTTAATGAAGTGAAGTGGATCAAAATTTAAAATATTATAGGAATATTTTCTAAATATGATCAAAAAATATACTTGATACAGGTTTGATGTTAATTTTAACCCTTATTTGTTTAATTAATCCCCCTTTTAACCAAATTTATTAAATAATATTGTAATGAATTTTTACATTGGATACAATTCATTAAAAAAATTATATTACACTATTTAAAAAATTTGGACCTGATGATTTAAAATATGGAATTATTTATCCAACTCTATTCATATATGAGGTAGGAATTTTTTAAAAATAAAATCATAAAACACATCAATTATAATTATTTAGAAATTAATTTTTTCAAGCATGTGACGAATAAAATCTATTATTTTTCAATGTAAAAACTACTAAATTAATATAAATTAATTTTATTTAAAATGTCTTATATATATTTTCCTTAAAATACCTAATCAATGGAGGTAATTTTAATTTAGAAATACATTTGGCCCGGGAAAATAGATTTCTGAAATAAGTAACACATTTTTCTTCCAAATTATTAAGTATTTATTTATAATCAATTCAAAATAATTTTTTATAAGCTATATATGTTCTGACACATTATTATAAGTAAAGTAAATTTTTTAAATAATTTTTTTTCAATTATAAATAAAAATCATTTATAAGGGAAAAATTAAAAAATTCATTCAATGCTTATTTTGAAATATCAATTTCAAAAGTGTTATCAATTTTATAAAATTATAATTTTTTTACAATGAAATATTAAACTATGTATTATACTATAGTTTATTCAGAATTAATTGTTTACTTACTATAATTGAAACAAAACTTCTATATTCTTCCCTCCTTTAATAATTTAATACTTGTATGATTCATGGACATCACTCCATTAAAAAATGTGGGTAGTTCATTAACATTAATTCATAATGATCCTAAATTACATGTTGTATCTCATGATGTATCCAAAGTACCTTCACTGATAATGTTTTCCATTTCCAAAATTATTGTTCTCTGGTTTCAAGAATCTGTATAGGGTCTTCATAAAAATAATAATTATGTTTTAATTATACTTTCTCAAAGGAGAAAATATTCAATGGGTACACCATGTACTTCCTTGACAATTAGATATAGAACTCGAAATAAAATTTAGAGAGGTTAGGTGGAATTAAAAATTAGTAATAATAGATCTAACTATTTATAAAAGTTCAAAAGGCCTAATATACCTTAGACTTAATTTCTATTTCCTTATAAATCTTATAACACAATTCAATGAGGATACCTTAATTAAACATGATCTTCTAATTGAAATTGTAAATCCTTCATTTAGTTATTAGAAAATATATTTTATCTAAATTGATATATCATGATATGATTCTAAATAGTTTTTTACATTCACAATTTCCTCTTCCATGAGATATGGGCCTACCATCTTTCTTTCAACACCTTCATCCCCAAAGATGGAGTGTGACACCTTTTTTTATACAATGATTCATAAGATTCCATTTTAATGATTTATTAAAATATATTATTAAACAAAATTATATAAATGGTTAATAATAATAAAACTTATCTTGAAGGTCTATTGACCATAACCAAAATATAACATCTAATTTTTAGTAGTTTATTTAGAATACCCATCATTTTGAGTAAGACATATAGTTGTCAAATATTTATTGCTGTCAAGAGGAATCTAATAACACTTCATTAATTTAGAGGTAAACCATAGATCATTATAAAATATAGTTGAAATAGGTGACCATGAAGTCACACGATGTCATTAAAATAGATTCGTGTGCATCACTCAAGAGGTAAATTTTCCCTTATAGGGTGATAAAGTAATAACATGATAAGAAGACCAACAGTAACCTTCATTCCATCTTTATTTCTTCTAGTCATTATAAATCTAGTGATAAATTATATAGAATTATCATCCAACTTTTACAAAATATTAGGTTGAGGATTCTTGATTCCTTTAAGATGTCATCTCTTATATTGAGTGGATCCTTGAACAAATTCTTGTCTTTATAATTAAAACATTTCACCTATTTTATTTAACATATGAATTAGTACATTTATCAATGTAATTATAAATTCTCATAGATTTGTGATGTGTTTTATTTATGTAGTAATATTATATATTAATATTTTTAGACCTTACATTGATTAATATATTTATTTTTTAAAAATAATATTAGATTTTAGGTTTTTATTTTTTATATCATATTATATAAGTTTATTGTTGATATTCTAAGAAAAATATGTCATTAAAATGTTTAATTATCAATTTCACATGTTTATATAGTGTTGTATAAAGGTAACCATATATTAATTTTGTAACATAAGGGTATATTCATTTTTATAGATTTATGTTATGGCAATACTATGTTTATATGGGATGTGTAATGGTAGGAGTTGAATTTTAATAGTTGTGTAAAGGTAGAATTGGATTTATAAGGGTTATATAACGGTAGAATAATTTTTTGGATATGAATAAGGGTAATTATTTGTATTAGATAACTATGTATAGGTATTTACAACGTTTATTAAAGTGAAATTGAAAAAAAATAATATTTACCTTACAGTAACCCCTAAAAACTAATAGTCATGTTAAGGTATATCTATCTGTTTTGTACATTCATAACATTTACTAATACTCAAATAATGGAAACTAATATACCATAAAGCAAAATAAAGTTTTTATAAAGGTAAATAAATCTCATTTAAAGGTAACTATATGTTGAATAAAGGTAGAATGATAACACATAAATATAAATTACTTAATGATTTTCTTATGTAAGTGTTCTAGTGTATTTATAATACTTGTGTAATGATACCTATGTTCTGGCATAGGGGTGCTAGTTTATTTGTGTATGGGTGCTAGTGAATTCCTATTATCCATGTAAGGGTTACCAATATCTCACATAGAGGTAAGCCATGTTACCGAGAACTTATGTATGGGTTTCAATTTTTGTAAGTTCAAGAGTATCTCACAGAAATAGCACATATATAAATCACATAAGGATATCAGAAATTTATTTATAGGAATAAGTTTTCTTATATGGTGAAATTTAACTACATGAATAGTTTCAACTATGTGAAGTTTGCCACATGGAATTCACTACATAGAATTTGACTACATGAATAGTTTTTTGTATGTTAATTCTCTTGAAAGATTAATATCACCTATGTAGTGTTTAAAATTTCTAAAAAATAATTCATAAAACATGAAATATAATTTTTTGTACTGTACGTTTCATATTTCCATTTGTTGTAGGTTTATTACAAATACGATTAATGATTTATGTGATATAAAATTACAAAATACTTATATATAACCCATGTGAACATGTTTTAAATTATTTCATGATGAATTTAATGAGACTTATGTTGTGTTATTTGTGTAATTATATTCATGTTGATATTTTAGAAAATGTGATATTCAGAATTAAACCTATTTAAATATAAATGGTTTTTCATAAAGATTTATAAGGATATTTTCATGGATATTAATATGTATTTTTATCATTTGTGTTATTTTTTATTCTCCATATCATGTATTTTTTAGTTAATATTGAGAGATATATTTCACATGGATATTAATTGTCTACAATTTTAGAAAAATTTACTTGGGAAATAAGATTGAGCATTATGAATAAAATAAATGTTAATATTAGAATTATTTTTTAAATATTAAAAGCCAGTCTCACATAAAATATGGGTTTATTTAAATGTATTTATGATGGAATTTAATAGTAATTAATTATTTATTCAAAGATAATTATTTATAAAAAATAATTTTTTTTATTTTTAAAGTATATTTAAGCAAGTTAATCGATATTTTCACATGAATATTTCATTACTAGAATTTATTAATGAGAATCACAGACTTTACATCATAATAAATATAATTTTCTGTTTTAGTGTATAAAAATACTAAATAATTATATAAATAAATTTAGATGTGACCCTATTTCACTGTAATGTGTTATATATTTTGTAACTGTGTCCTTGAGCTTCATTATTGAACAACTTGTTTAAGTAAACTGTTGGTTTCCCGAGAATAATTATTTCATCATATTGAAGGGCCTGAGCACTACCTAATCAACACGCTATCATGTTCATAAAAAATAATTCTATGGTTTAATCTATTTTATTTTTAAAATTTTCTATATCAGTATGGGTTGCATCATCACACTAAGATAATCTTGGAAGCAGTTATACTACCTTAATAAAAGGTATATCTTGGTTTAGTCAATCCCATTATAAGAATATGTTTTTCTCAAATATTAAAAAAACCAAGGAAATGATTGATCCTATAATATTATAAGTTTAATCAATCCCCTTTAAATACCATATTCCTTAAAAACGATAAAATAGAAGAGGGAACAACATAGCCTATGAAAGTTTATGTTTGGTATTCAAATATGAAATACTAATTTCGGTCACCCTATAAAATTGTATGTTTCACCTATTCTTTAAAATGGAAGAGGAGAGTAATGAGATTGTAAATGTATAAGTTGGATTAAATATGGTAAAAGGATGGGTTGTTTTTCTGAACATAAAAATTATATGTTAATTGGGTTAAGTCTCTAGGTGTGAAAAGGTGGATATATTGATTCCATCTAATCCCAAAAAATAAAATAGGTCAGGATTTATCCAGTAAATGTCCAGTATTAGTTTTATCTTATAAAAGTATAGGTTTTTTAATGAACCCATAAAAGAAAAAATAAGTGGTTGATCCTTCAGGTATGAAACAGGTGGATGCATTAGTTTTTTACACTCCTTAAAATGTTAAATATCATATCAGGTTCCCTACACTGGGATGGGGTGCGAATATTATAGGAGTATCATTAATATTTGAACCACTATAAAATTATAATTTTCATTTTTTTCCGTTCATTTTATTTTCACTCACTTTTCTTATATTTGAACTAAAGATTTTAATCAAAGTTAAACCATTTTAAGAGTGGGGCATTGTTAATTTTTTTTCCTGATACCAAAAATTAGTATTAGATCCTAACTCTTTGAGGATTTTTGATTTCTTCACTTTTTTGATACCTAACAATTGATTTCATTGGGTTTCCCTCGTAATGATTCATTGAGCATCACATTGTTGTTTATATTAATTTTGATAACTTTTTATCTGAGTCAATCACTAGACTAAAGGAAATATATTTTTCAGTGATGGCTAAATTAAGGAATAAAAATGGGGTCAATTTAAAAATTCCATGATATTCCAATTTTAGTAAGTATATACAATGGAAGATACTAATGGAAGAATATATAAAGAGTATTTCCATTATATGCTGGGATATTGTGATAAAATTGTATGCTCTACATAAATATGTTCGTGTTGATTTGGAATGAGAAGATCATTTTAAATATGATCATAATTATATTCTTATAATTATATATTATTTTTTCTTTTATAGATATAATTTTGAAGAAAATTATAGTTCCATCCCATCTTTTGATATTTAGAAACAAATTTAAACAATTATTTTTGATAAAGGAGATTCTAGTAAAACTAGTGTCTTGAACTCTTAAAATTCAAGACACATTAAAATAGTGTTTCCTACTAAGAAAAGTGATAACCACATTTTCTTGAAGGTGATATAACTATAGGTAATTCAAATTTCTGTTTATGTTCTTCAAAACATTGTTTTTTTGGTAATATGAATAAAGTACATATTTAAACCAATTTTTAAAATCTAAAAAATTTATGGACGGTCAAGAAGAAAGAAAATAAATTAGTCACTTCATGGAGTTATTTTTAAAGATAATGAAAGAGGGATGAAATTCCAAAAGAAAATGGTAATGTTTTGTTTTCTAAAGTATATTTTAAGGAATCATTTTCTCCCTAACATTCATTATGATGTGAAATTAGTTACCAATATTGAAAAACAAAAAATATAAATGTGAAAAGGATAACTAAATACAATTATTTTAGTTCTAATTATTATGCCTATATAAATATGGAAAATGATGGTCCAAGTATTGAATATATGATGGAAAGGATTAATATATATAATGATCAGATAAAATAAATGATTTTTGAACATGTTTTCCACATATAACAATTTATAAGGGTTATGGAAATAAAAAGAATGAATCACTTAAATTAAATGATATTGAAAATTAAATTTTAATGATTAAGTAAGAGAATTAGATATTATATGAAATGATTATAATTACAACTTATTCGACATAAGAAAATGTTTGTTACAACTTTAAATGTGTTCAAAAAGAGAATGAAAGGTAGAATAATGAACTAGAAAAATTTATAAATGTTTTTTTTGAAAACGGAAATTTTTAATAAATATTATCAAAATTAAAATATTGGATATACTACATATTTCATGAAATATGATGCCAGAAAAAATATTTGGTTATGATTATTTTGTCCCTACTGTGATTATAAATAATCCATCGAAATAACAATTCATAGGAATATATTCAATTAATTATTATGACTGCTGATATTATGGTCCGTATGTTTGTGATTTTCCATTTATGTTTAATAATTTTTTTTTTTCAAAAAAGGTATTTAATTTCTAAATCTAATTACAAGGACAAACAATCTAAACCATATATATTTTATTTTCTTAATGGTATGTATCAAAATTCACGTTAAATTAAATCATTATTTATGACTGGGTAATATCAATTTAATTTATAATTCCTATGTCCAAAACAAATTCCATTGTATTTTTATATTTTTTTATATTAGAATGAGGAGTATATATATTTTTTAATTCATTTTGGCTAACCATCAATATATTATTTCATTCCAGGATGCAACCATGTACTTCAATATTTATCTTTTGTGTTTTTCAGTGAACTTGAGAAAAATAATGATTTTTTTTAGATTTATAGACATTAAATTTTATATATTTTAGTATACATAAATATAATATTTTATTATTTGATAAGTTTTAATGCACCATAATATATTTAATGTCTATAATTTTCCAGTGAATATGTTATTTTAGCTACAAATTTTTTATTACAAGTACGATATTAGTTTATTTTTACATTAAAAATTCTTGGAATATATTATGTCACATTTCGTTTATCCTTGTGTAATTAAATTATGTTTTTGGAGGAGTTTTCACAACTAGAATTAAAATTATAATCTTTATTTATATTATATTTTTTAATATATTAGTTTAGGGGTGTTGTTCTTGTTCAATATTTTGAATTTTGATTGGATATTTTTATTATTTAAACATATGATGAACAATTTTATTTTTTAGTTTTTAAAACATTTAATCAAATTAAAATACCATATATATGTATATTTCATTTTTGAAATATAAAAATACACATTAATTTCTTTTGTTGTTATAGATAAGAGGGAACTTAAATTAGTTTGGAGAAATAAATATTTCTTATTTTTAAATTTATTTACAACTTATGAACTATTTAAGAGTTCATTTTATACATTTCTAATTAATTTGTTTTATATTTTTATTTTATTTGTAAATTCATTTGATGTATATAATTTTTTTAATGATTAAAATATGTACTATTTTAATATTTTAAATAAAAATTTATCAAGTAAAATATGTGTGATCAATGTTTTTTAAATATTTTAACTAGGATAGAATTGAATTTATATATTAACTAGTCTCTTTACTCCTGATAAAGTGGTTGTATCTAAGGAGGTACATTTAATTACAAATTTATAAATAATATATATATATATATATATTGAATTCATCAATTAAGATGGTGAATAATTATTTTTATTTTTAAAATTTTTATGTAAAATTATTCTTATCATTATCTTATTTCAAGGATGTTGGAATCTAACTTGTATTTCTATTCGGAGCATGTTGAAAATTTAATAAATTTTAAATTAGTTCATAACATTATATATCGATGGGAAACTAATGTGGTTTATTCTTATTTATCTATTATTGGTTTACATATATTTTTATGATAAAACAATATCATTTTTATCTTATAAAAATATTTTGATTCAATTATACTCAAGAAGTATCATACTAAATAATTCAGGGGGAGTTTGAGTATCATTAAATTATAATTTTTTTAGGTTTATATTAAATCTATAATAATCAAGAAACTATTTTCAATATAATATTTTTAATTTTTATATACATTTTATTATTGATTAAATATGTCTCATAGATACAAGTTGATGTTTAATTACTATTTAAACATCCACTTTGAATAAAAGTTTATTTTATGCAGGGTTTATCATATGTTTTTATAATCATTTTTAAAATATCCCCATATTAAACAATATAATTATATTTTATAATGTTTCATTAACATATGGTATTGAATGATTTTGTTATAAAAGTATTTTAATTTATCTTAAATTCATTATTATAAAGGTTTACTAATGACAATTTATTTTTTAAAATGTAAAAAATTGGGGGGGGGTGTTATTTTGTGAGTAGATTTCCCAATGTTGAATTTAAAAGTATTAGTTTTTTTCCCATTACAATAAAAAGAGAGAATTTGTTGAAAATATTATCGTTTTGATAAATTTAAAAAAGGGGGGAGTATTGATGAACTTATATATGGTTTGCTAATCTGTCTACTATATCTACTAATTCAGGCTTTCCTTCATACATGTGTCCCTCCCTTGAGCTTCCACGCCTCCATTTACTGACGTTCCACACATTCTGCACGCCATGATGCTTACTACCCCAACCACGGCTCTCCTTTCTTTCCAGTACCCATCGCGTCATACCTGGGTTCCCATTTCTCTCCTGTTCCCATCGCTGTTTCCAAAATATCTCTTCCGCCTCCCGCAACTTCGCCCGACGACGATCATGTCTCCTGCCCTACCTATCCCTCTCCAGCTATCATCCACCGATTACAATTTTTCCAGATATAGGTTGGGGGAAGAAAATTACAGAACTAGGGTTGCGGTTAACTGCGCAGTCAGTCAATACCTACCTCCCGGAAAACATGCATTTCGCAATTCTCAGACATCGTCTTCCTCCTCCCCGATTTAGGGTTCTGTAGATTTGGTTCGGGGTAACTGTATTAATGACCTAGGGTTGAGTCTGTCTGTGCAGGCATCTGTTACCTAACTCCCGGATATCCTGCATATCGTCGTACTCCGACATCATTTCCCTCCTCGCACAACTATCAGCATACACCATCATTATTCTTGAAGCCAGCCTCAGATTACCAACCTTCCAGACTGAGTCACGGTACCCTATGAAGCAAACATATCATCCTTGAGGTAAACGTTCTATAAAATACTATGCATATTTAAATTTCAGTCTGCTCCTTCGGGAATTGGTTGTATTTACATTTCACTGCAACTGTGTATCCAATCGACACAGCGTTCATGCCATTTCAATTCACAGTCACTTCATCTTCGCACTACAGGTAATAAAGTATACTTGTAGTGGATAAAGTAAATCCTATCAACTGCATGACTGGATCTACTTATCCGATTAAACTATTTCCATTCACTTAGCGTTAGCTTTTCATTGGTTACCTCCTCGCACAACTATCATCATACACCATCTTTATTCTTGAATCCAGCCTCGGATTACCAACCTTCCAGACTGAGTCATGGTACCCTGTGAAGCAAACATATCATCCTCGAGGTAAGCGTTCTATAACATACTATGCATATTTAAATTTCAGTCTGCTCTTTCGGGAATTGGTTGTATTTACATTTCACTGCAACTATGTATCCAATTGACACAGCATTCAGGCCATTTCAATTCACAGTCACTTCATCTTCGCACTACAGGTAATATAGTATACTCGTAGTGGATAAAGTAAATCCTATCAACTACATGACTGGATCTACTTATCCTATTAAACTGTTTTCATTCACTTAGCGTTAGTTATTCATTGGTTACCTGTAGTATGTTCGAAGCAAAACTTTTTTCAGTTTACATTTATGTTCTACTGTCGTCATATGATAGATTTTCTTTTACAATTTTTTCAACTACAATATCTATATCCATGTGGACAGCGACATACATGTATTGTTTGCTAATATTACAATAACTAAATGAAACATAAATGTATACTACATATTGTTACAGACTATTTTGTCTTTTCATTTAGTATGTAATTTTTTTAACGAGGCACTGTACTCTTGCATTATACGGTCTGATTGCACACCTTGACTATAACCTATAAAGAAAAAACAAAAAAACATGAATTATCCATCGAACTCTAGAGAGGCAAGGCTGCAACGAAGGAAAATTATAAAGGAACGACATGCGGTTTGTGAGTTCTATACTCTATAACATTGGAAATGTTTTCTTTACTACCCCTTATTCATTAATTTCAATAATTATACTTGCTTTATGATCAGTGCTGCAAAATAGTCGAAACGATTCAATGAAATCACCCAACGACTCTACTAGTCCATCAAGTAAACCAATGTCAACAGATGACATCACACGTGGGATCACACGGATGCCACTTTCATCTCTATGTATCAACGGTTAGTTCCGTTTACATTACACATTACAAACTTTGCCATGTGTCAAACTACATAACGAATTACTACTATGCACCTTATTGAATTGCTTTTATTACAGTCCCTGAAATGTTGTCTGCTCGGTTGAATACAAACTAGAACAGGCCGTCAAACTGTACAGATGCATGATTACAACGCAGACTGCTTATGAAGGAGCGACATAGAGATTGTGAGTTTTGTAATACCATCACTTTTAATTGTTAAATTAATTTACATTTACTTATTATCATTTGACATTAAATTTACAACAACAACAGTGTCTACATGTACTGGAAACTCAACTGTGGCAGCTGATTCTTTGTTTCAAACTCCAAACAGTCAACCTCTACCAACAAATATATTCACCAGTCATATGACACAACTGCCTTTATCACCGCTCTGTAACAATGGTTTGTTCTATTTAAATTTACATGTATTACCCATTGAACTGTACAATTTATTTCACAGTAACACAGATTGTTACAAATAAACTGCTTCTATGTCGACAGTAGCTGAAACATCTACAGCTCGGTCAACGTTGTCTGCTAGACCTAACAAAAGAAAACAACGACCAGGTGTACAGAATATTACTCCACTGCGTTTTGGTAAATATTATAAGAATTTTATTTCATTCTCATATGTTATGTGGTGCTGTATTATCATTTCACTTACAATATGTTGGTCGTCATTTTTCCTAGATTTAGCGTATGTAGAAAATACTCCCTCCAAATCATAATCTGTGACCTCGACGCAGTAAGAAATAGTACTATTTGTACACATTACAATCAGATGAACATGCACTTATATTTCATCTGCTTCCCTGTATAAACAGATTCAACTTAACTCCTATCGATGGAAACTACAATACGATATCCATTGTAGGTATGTTGTACGCTATATGTTGACACACACGCACATATGACACACACAAAATCTTCAATTTTAACCAAAAACAAATTACATACACATACTCTGTTTACAGAAAAAAATAGAATACACACACGTACTCTGCATGCACAAAATGATTATTCACATAGCTGCACAAATGATGTTTTATATAGATTACATACTGTGAGATTATAGAAAAATAATTCAGATTTCAGCCATGTCATTTGATTTTACAATAACTATTCGAAAACATATAAATCCACTGTGATCTAAACTTCTATACAATTATTCGACATGTTATAATCTGTATAGTATTGAGTTGTTTTCATTAGGTACTGTTAAACAATCAACTTTCCGAGAAACAATTACATCAAATATCATCGACGATCGAGAAAACATAAATAATAACAGTACAGCTGAAGAAAACTACAGAGGTAATTTAATGTACACACTTCTCCTCAAACATTATTGAGTTCTGTATTTTTTAAGAAAGTCCACTGTTACATAGCGCTTCCTGCTGCAGGAGAGCCAGTGGAAGAATACAATACTGAGAATACGGGTTTGGGTTCTTACTAAACATGCATTAAAGGTTCCTTAATACAATATAATTCTCTATTTCAGTTACTGTATTAATGTAATAAAACTTTCTGCATTTCTGATATGTACATTCAGGTTATTATGATATTGGAGACCCTACTAAGGTCTGCCAATATTTTCACTCTTTTTTTGGTTTGATGAGAGCAACAAGAAATTCAGCAATAGAAAAAACCAACGCTTCTCTCTATGTTCCTCAATGGGAAAGGTTGCATTGGACTTACTACCTGAATGTCCTGAATACCATAGGATGTTGGTGTTCAATCAAACATCTGCTGAAGCCCGATTATTCCAAGATCACATGAATATTTACAATGCAATGTTTACATTCACGTCAATGGGTGGGAAGGTAGATTGGTCATTCAACAATGATCGAGCTCCATGTATATTCAGATTACATGGACAAAACTACCATCGCATTGGTAGTTTATGTCCGCCTGCTGGACAACCGCGAAGGTTCGCACAACTTTACGTGTATGATACAACACATGAGTGTCAAAATAGAATTCGCGGTATCAGGTATCGTTTTATTCAATGCTTTCTGATAAATTTATAAAATCTTCACATTTTTATGCTAACATTACTAATTTATCCAGCTTTGATGACAGAAATCTTCCATCTATTATTAATTTCAATACTGTTGAAAACCTACAACAATTGCTTCATCAATCCAATGCTCTAGCTCGAGAATTTATAATTGCAAAAGAGGTTCTTAGTCGTCAGGAGGTTCCAACTGTAAAGCTACGACTACTAAATAGAAGAGAAACAAACCCTGCGACATATAATCTTCCAAATACATCTGAAATTGCGATGCTGATTGTCGGTGACATTGAGGATCTCAACCATGAACGAGATATCATCATTCAAACCAAAAAATGGAGATTTACAGCGGATCGATGAGCTTCACCCATTGTATCTTCCATTTCAGTATCCTTTGATTTTCATTGGTGGACATGATAGATATTGTGACAATTTATTACATCATGATACTCAATTCACAAAAAGTACTACACTCAGAAAGGTAACAATGAGAGAGTACTTTGCATTCCACTTTCAATTTCGTGAAAATGAAGCATTGATCTTACTACATTCCAGAAGATTACTACAACAGTTTACTGTTGATGCTTATACGATGATTGAGTCTCAAAGAATTTCATTCATTCCCTTAAATCAGAAGAAATTGAGGGTCGAACTGTACAATGGGTTACAAGATGCACTACTTCGAGGTGATCGTGAAGGGACAGCCTGCAGAAAACGTATTGTGTTGCCTTCTACATTTTTGGGCGGTCCAAGGTATATGATTCAGAATTACCAAGATTCTATCTCAATATGTAATTGGGCAGGATATCCAGATCTATTTTTAACATTTACATGTAACACGATGTGGCCTGAAATAACTCGATTTATTAGACGTCGCAATCTTCGTCCACCTGATTTTCCGCAAATACTATCTTGGGTTTTCAATATTAAGGTTGAACATCTACTGAAAGATTTACGAAAAAATTGTTTATTTGGGAAGTCACGTGCATGTTAGTTTTTATGAACTCAACATCCTATATTTTCAATTCCTTATTCTATAATCTATCATCTAACATTAACCATTAAACTTTTTTTATATCATTTAGTTGTTCGAACCGTGGAGTTTCAAAAACGTGGTTTGCCTCATGTGCACATCCTACTATTTCTATGTCATGAAAGCAGACATCACAGTCCAACAGATGTCAACAAGATTGTATGTGCTGAAATTCCCAATAATTGTGCCTACCCAAGACTACATGAAGCTGTAATGAATTTTATGATCCATGGGCCTTGCGGTGCTGCCAACCGTACTTCTCCCTGTATGAGAAATTCTAAATGTTCCAAATTATTTCCAAAGAAATTAATGGGACATACCACTGTTGATGATGATGGTTACGTGGCCTATCGCAGAAGGGATGATGGAAGAACAGTTCTAAAAAAGGGAGTCCCTTTAGATAATCGGTTTGTTGTGCCATACAGTCCTGTGTTGTTGTTAAAGTATCAAGCACATATCGATATTGAAGTTTGCAATCAGGCAGCTTCCATCAAATATCTTTTTAAGTATATTAACAAGGGAAATGATCGGGTAACAACATCACTCTATGAAAGCAGCGATAAAGATTTATTAGAGAAAGATGTAGATGAAATAAAAATGTACTATGACTGTCGGTATATATCACCTTGTGAGTCCTCTTGGAGAATATTTTCTTATGATATCCATTACAGATATCCACCGGTTGAGAGGTTGGCATTCCATTTACCCGGACAACATTCTGTGACCTTCAAAGATAATGATAATATTGGAGATGTCTTAAATCACACAAACATATCTGAAACGATGCTCACGTCTTGGTATCAAGCAAATATAATGTACCAGGAGGGAAGATCTCTAACATTTGCAGAATTCCCTACCACATTTGTTTACCACTCAAACGACAAGACACGACATCTCAAAAAGCAGGGTTTTTCTACTGGCAGACTATACTATGTTCCTCCAACAACTGGAGAACTATTTTACTTGTGGATACTTCTAACAAAAATCAAAGGTGCTACTTCATTTGAAGATCTGAAGACAGTGAACAACATTACTCATAGAACATTTAGAGAGGCCTGTTATGCGCTGGGACTTCTAGCAGATGACACCGAATTTATTGAAGCAATAAACGAGGTTTCAACATGGGGAATGGGACATTATGTGCACAGGCTATTTGCAAGCATGTTATTTTCCAATAACATTACTCGTCCAGACATTGTTTGGCAACAAACCTCTCACATCCTAGCTGAAGATATATTACACTCTGAAAGACAAAGGCTACAAGTGCAAGGTGCAATTATGTTTCTCATCTTATATTTTATTACATGTCGCTGCTGATTAATTGCATATTTCAAATTTCCATTATGTTCATGAAAGTTGTATTAATAAAATGTTTACATTACTATTGAATTACAAACATTAAATATATAGAAATTAAATGATGCTTATTGGATGCCATGTAATTAAGGATGGTCTTAAAGAAATGTGTCATCTTATCATGTAACTATAGATATTTAAACAACTATTCAAGCTGAAATGACAGGAAACACAATTCGTTTAAATCCAATTGGCTATTTAAAAAACATTTTAGCATCACATGACAAAAAACTTGGCACATCCTGCATGCCTGTGATGTTATTTATTCATTGAATGCATTAACATAATATTTATTCTTTTATGCTAATATTTTAATATTTTTTTCCAGTTTTATAATTACATTAACTGCTTTCTTCTAGAAATAAAATTGACAGTTCCATAAATCAAAATCTACTTATTGGAAGCCTTGTAGTTAGGGAGGATCTTAAATAAAGGTTTGATCCTTTCAAGTAAGTATAGTTATTTAAACAGCAGTTCAGCCTCTAATGACATTAAACATTTCTAATTTAAATCGAAACGGCTTTTTTAAATAACAATTCAGACTCACATGACATTAAATACAGAGTTGTACAAGTATACTATCAATTAACTATTAACGGGCATGCCTAATACATTGTTTAGTCTATATAATAAATTCTCTCACATGCAATGTGTTCTATTATTTCATTTAATATTATTTAACTTATTCAATGCATGCGGTTTTTGTTCTCACTCCTCTGAAGCAATGTACCTCATTCTTCTAGATTTGACACTCACAGAAGATCAAATACATATGCATGCTCTGATGGAAATAGAACAGATTTTACGATCCAACGGAACATATATTCGATTTTATCCTCCCATGCCAGTTCCAGATTCTGCAATTCATACTCATTCGAATCATTTAGTTGCAGAAGAACTAAATTACAATACAGATGTCCTACGAAGAGAGTACAGAACTTTACATACTATGCTAACTGTTGAATAGAAAGCCTTAATGGATGTCATCTTGTCTTCATTATCTACAAATATTGGAGGATTCTTCTTCTTGCACAGATACGGAGGCACAGGTAAAACATTCATTTGGAATATTTTGACATCATTTCTTCGATCTGAGGGATACATTGTACTTGTTGTTGCTTCGAGTGGGATAGCATCATTACTGCTGCCTGGTGGACGCACGACACATTCTAAATTTCGTATTCCAATCACCATTACTGAGTAATCAGTTTGCAATATTCAGAAAGGGAGTGATGTAGCTGAACTTCTTCACTCTACAAAACTGATCATTTGGGATGAAGCTTCTATGGTTCATAAATACTGCTTTGAGGCCCTAGACCGTACTCTCAGGGATATTATGAGAGTAAAAATTTTTTATGCAATGAATTTTCCATTCGGTGGTCTAACATTGGTATTGGGTGGAGATTTCAGACAAATATTTCCTGTAATACCAGGTGGTGGCAGAAATGAAATTGTCTTTGCAAGTATTAAATCATCATATCTTTGGAAGTACTGTAAGGTCTTAACTCTTACAAAGAATATGAGATTGCTTTCATCTACATCCATAGATGAATCCAATCAGATCCATGAATTCGCTAAATGGACAATGGATATTGGTGAAGGACGCGTTGGAGATCCTAATGATGGTGAAGTGCTCTTCGAAATTCCTTCATCATATCTTCTTTACTACACAGGAAATCCTATGGTTGCAATTATGGAGCATACTTATCCTAATTTTAGTTACAAATACAGTGAGCTATCCTATTTGAAAGAGCATGCCATTCTAGCTCCAACCCGTGATGTTGTTCAAGAAGTAAATGATTACATGCTGTCTCTTACTAATTTTGAACATAAAGACTACTTCAGCTCTGATTCATTTTGCAATGCATTTTTTGATACAGATAGGGCAGAAAACATATACACCTCTGAGATGTTAAATGGCATAAATGTCTCCGGATTGGATGCCCATAAAATTTCTTTAATGATTGGTGTACCCATTATGTTATTAAGAAATGTTGATCAATCTGTTGGTTTATGTAATGGTACTCGTATGATTGTTACACACTTAGGAGACCATGTCATTGGGGCAAAAAATTTGACTGGCTGTCATTCGGGAAATTCGGCATTCATTCCAAGACTAACTATGACACACTCTGATCTCAGATGGCCTTTCAAATTACAAAGAAGACAATATCCTTTGACAGTTTCTTATTCAATGACTATTAATAAAAGTCAAGGACAATCATTGTCTTCTGTTGGTTTATTTCTCCGCAAACATGTGTTCTCTCATGGTCAGTTATATGTTGCGGTTTCTAGGGTCACATCAATTACTGGTTTGAAAATTGTTGTTGTTGATAATAGTAACACATCATCTCATTACACACATAATATTGTGTACAAAGAAATTTTTGAAAACCTCTGTTAGGTACTACTTTCAACTAGCACATCAGTTTTTTTACTAATGTTTCAGACTGCAATATGTAATTCCTAAAGTCTGTAACTTCTCAGTATACTATCTTTTTCAGCACTAATCATATTTGTACACAGTCAAAAGAAGATGTCCAGATCAATTACCCCGTTGAATGAGATTACACCGGAGGACGAAGAGACACTACGGATTGAGCTGCGTGTTTTGAACATGTGGTGCTATTCGTTGCCAAAATATAATAATGATGTTGTGGCTATTGATCTAATACTTGCCGATAAAGAGGTCAGTTTACATTTCATGATTTTTATTTGTTTATTTCTCCCTATTCTGCTGTTTTGATTAATACAATTGTCAATACGTCTAAACTAACTTTCTGTCCTTGCACATTTTTATTTTTATTGTATTCTCATATCTTTGAACATTTTCTGTCTAGAGAAAAAAATTCAGTGTACAATCAGTAGCCGCCAACTTATCTCTAAGTATAAAAATCTATTGCATGAGGGCCGATGCTATATGATAAAGAACTTCCAGATATCTTCAAACCATGGAAGTTACTTGGGATCTAGACATTCCTGTAGACTAATATTCACGACGACGACATATGTTTGTCCATGTGATGCAGAAATTCCTCTTTTCAGTTTTGAGTTTACTTCATATGATGATATTATTCAATTGAAAGTTCCAGAAGAACATTTGATAGGTACATTCCTCTTTCTGGAAAGTTAAATATATGTAATATTATAGAATTTTATACTACCTCAGTATTATTACCAATTAAAGCCTCTTTCTATCATGTCTCTTATAGAAATTATTGGGCTTCTTCGATACACAAAACCGGTGAAATATTTGGGTGCATCCAACCGTAGGATGCAAATTACTCTTGAGGTTGACAGGTCATTATTTGTTTATATTTATATTAGCTGACTGCTTATAATTTATATGTACTCATATTGTTACTCAATTTTCGTACAGAGGTTTGAAACTAACATGTAGTTTCTGGGGGGACTACGTAAATGAATTGATTGGTTACATGGAAAATAACCAGGAGGGGTCTACCATAATGATATTACAACTCATCCGGGTGAAGCGGTTGAGCAGTATGTTTTCTGTCTGTTTAGTTTCATTTTGCAATTTCTAAATATTTCCTAAAATATGTTGCATGACCACCTGACTCTTTAATGAACTGTTCTTTGACTTCAAACTCCTTTTAGCCTATGTTATTGTCACAACTTCTGTAAATGCTACAAAAATACTTTACAATCAAGAAATTCCTGAATTAGAAAATTTTAGAAACATGTATCAATCTACATACTCGGTGTTCTGTATATTTACTACTTCTTACATTGTGCATCCCAATTTTAAGTCAGAAATATGCTTAATTTTTATTTTAATGTCTAAATAAATATTTACCAGGTTGGGGGTGTTATTAACATTGCATTTACCAAGCCCAACAAGTAATGTCAACCCCACTACAGAGGTCTTGTATTGGAATAACAAGAAAACAATTTCAGAGGTGAAAAGCTATCTTGAGGTAACAACAAGATCATTATCATCATAAATACAATACACTGTTTTATGAACTGTTTACATCTGTCCTTTACTAATGAGTTTATTATTACGTACAACCTCTTCTACAACCTACACGGTGCTTAATAGAAGCAATGATAATAAAAATTCAAAGTACTCACATCTGGTATTTTGATTCCTGTAACTCCTGCATGAGGAAAATACATGTTTTAAACGACAAGAAATGGTGCCACAATTGTAAATTATCTCCCACCAGCACTACTCCCAGGTTTTAAATCTTATTTTAAATTACTTCTATTCATCAATTTTCCTTCTAACAGATAATGCAAAATACTCAATATCAACGACTTTGTAACCAAAATATTAAATTCCATAGGTTCAAAGTGCAACTGATGGTTAATGATGCGACAGACTTGTGTTCAGTTTTTTTATTTGACAGACAAGTCATCCATTTCATACATAAAATAGCTCCAGTGTTGAGAGCTGCTTTGATATAGGTATAAAAAATTCTTGTATGAGATGAATATCTGTTTCCATTACATTTTCTAACACTGATTATCATTTCTAATTTAGGCCGATGATGAGTATGGTTTTCCAGCGGAATTGGATATCTTCAAATCAAAGAAAGTGTTATTATCAATTGATGTAACAAATTATAATATTTAAAACCGTCATCGTTCGTTTGAACAGAATAGCTTCAAAGTGATGTATATCAGTGATAATGAATACTACATCACCAATTTTAATAACATCCTTGAACAAAATCAGGTAATACAATACATTTATTCATACCTTGCTTGAATAAGTATCTGTAACAGAATTTTAAGGTCTGCCATTACTTTGTTGTATAAGGACAGAAAAACAGTGGGTACACACATGTCAGTAGTGGAATTGAATATATCAAGGTACTATATGTATCAGTTTTTCCCCACTACATAAACATAAAATTGCTTGCTGTAATTTCCATTGCAACCTTGCACAATAGGATCATCAAACATGTAGGTCTTCGCCATCAACATCAAGCATTGTGAGTAGATATGATGGTTGTACATCAGATATGTCATCTACAAAGGTATGATTCATTTCTCCTCATTTACTGTTAACTTAATTCCATTTATGTTAATATACATCCATCAATAATACAGAGTTTTGTTGTTTCTAATTTTTTGGACATACAATACTTTTTATATGTACCTGTCTACTGTAAACTAAAATATATGTGCTTCATTGATTTCAACTAAACAAAGTAGTTTCCAATTGTTCTAACTATATTATCTCTATAGAAAAACCTGTCCCATGAATTAGATATGGAGGCTGATGTGCGACAGGATGCTGAGATTTTTCGAGACAGTTTCGGTACGACAAGTAATTCTACTCAAGTTGAGACGCCAATGAAGGGAAATTTGGACATTTCAAATGAACAGTCCAACTAAGATGTTCTTCCCCAACGTCTTGCTAACATATGTTTTTCGGTATTTATTTCTTATTTCACTCCTTTTTTGTGATATCTTCAAATGATTAAATACAGTTCCCGAACAAGTACATAGTTAAATAAAAAACAAGACTATCCATTGTTGCCTTCAAAATTATTTGGAGTTCAACATGACTAAATTATCTGTTCAGTTGATTAGTATGTGATTTGAAAATTTATAAAACGGTAATACCTCTCTGATTACAAGTAGACACCTGCAATACATGCCTTCCAATCAAGAATATTTCTCATATGGTCAATTTACCATTACTGGCATTTTCAATAACAATGACCAGATTTCCAATTTCTTATAACAATGACCATAGTTTAATGTTCACCCTGTTTTGCTGTTTTAAAAATCAGTCAAAAGGATTGATTCAGTATGTGTTAATCAAATTGGACATTTCAATTTTCAGTGGATACTGTTCGGGCAATGATACTAGGGTTTTTTTACACATAGTTTTCAAACATTGATAGCTTGTAAACAGAGATTACACAATGATATTATACACTAACTATCCTCCAGTAGTTTATACAAACAAATCAAATACTGCAGTTATTACAAACAAATCAATCTATGAGTTTATACACATATTTCTCATACAGTCACATTCTACAGACCGTAAATACACACTGATAGCATGCACAGAATTTAGCCACAGTATACACAAGAAACAGATTACACACACATACTGCACAGTACAATTTAATCATTCAACTAAAAATAGATTACACACAGACTATGTTTACAAACAGAAACCGTGTCTGGTTACAACCAAACTATGATTACACACAAAATCTGATTACAAACAGACTCTGATTACATACATGAACTGATTAAACACATGCTTTGATTACCAACAGACTATGATTACACACTCACTCTGTTTACACACAGAAACATAGTGTAAAACAAATTACACAAAAACAGATTACACACATTCTATGTTTATAGACAGAAATAGACTTTGTTTACACACACACAGACACTGTTTGTTCTATGACACAAAAGCTGTCATAGAGTAATGCTGTAACCCGATCATTTCTGTAACAATGAACACACAACATTGTTACACAGAGCTGCACTCTATGAGAGAATTTGTGTCATAGATTATGTTCACACACAGCATCACACTATGATGCTGTTACACACGGACTCTGTGATGGTGTTACACACAGAATCGTATTTCACACAATATCACTCTATTAGCGCATTTGTGTCTTAGAACAAACCATTGTTAAAGAGATGATCGGGTCTGTTTACAGACAAATGATCTCATAATGTATCAAACAAATTTGTGTCATACACTCTCTCTGTGTGTTTACACAGAGATACAATGTTTACACACAGACTCTATTTGAATTCTATGGAGACTACAGACACTAAAATTTCTCTTTTCACCAAAAACATATTACACACACAATATCTTCTGTTTTAACCAAAAAAAAATTACATACACATACTCTGTTAACACAGAGATACAGAATACACACACAAACTCTGCATCCACACATTGATTATTCACATAGAGTGCACAAATTACGTTTTACATAGAATACATACGGTGAGATTATAGAAAAAAAATTCAGATTTCATCTTTTCCTGTAGATTATAATGAAAATACTTAACTACGAATTTACATAAAAATATCTGCATTACACAACAGAACCTGTAACTATTTACATATATGACCACATTTCATTTAAATTTACAATAACTCTTCGAATACACTTAAATCCAGTGTGCTCAAAATTTCAATACAGTTATTCGATATGTTCTAATCTGTACTTGTTTTTCAGCCCTTTTTATACATGTTATAAGTTTATGTATAGACTATTAGTACTAAAATCTGATTAGTCTAATAAGTTTTTCTATTGTGATCATTTCTAAAGCCTACTGTATTTCGGATTTCTCATGCTGCACGATTTACAATGACTTTTCTACAAGTTTATTATCTCTTTTTCATTCGGGAAGTTTTTCATGCCGGAAAAATCTGGATGTTTATCAAAATGCAGGAAAAATATGGATGTTTCTCATTCTGATAGTTTATAAAAAATCTAGATGTTTCTAATGATGGAGGAGGATAATGATGGATGTTTTATAGTTATGTGGTTGGTTCATTATGGTGTAAGTTGCTGTTAAAAGTTTACAAAACTACTGTTTCTCAATTTGTAGATTGTCTACTGCTACATGTTTAGATGTTTATCATGAACTCCATTTAATATGAATTTTTTCATCGGCTTTTTATTAGTTTTTATCATTTTTCCTTATTTAATAGAAGCATTTTCACATATCCCAGTTTTATTATTACAATTTTTCTTCTATTTCACTTATCTTTCACTATTTTTTCAACATTATTGTTTGATCTATCTTTTATAAATACTAATGACTATTTAAAGCAAATACCACTAATCGAATACGCCGTGCAATAGCACGAGCGATTACTAGTTATTAAATAGAGGAGAAAGTTGAGTGTATCCTTAAACAACTTCAAATTTTCATAATTACAAAAAATTACTTATTTTTTAACATAATTTTTAAAAAATTTATTTATGTCATTTTAATTTCTCCTTTATTTATTAAGTGTTGAATTTAGGTTGTTATATTATATTTTTATTATGGTAGAATTTTCTTTTATTATTATATTTCATTATTTATATATATTTATTTATTATGTTTTTATTATTTACAACCTGTTCTACAATTTTCATATTAATTTCCTTGGATAAATATGTCATTAAGTGCTTTAAATAGCAACAATACCTATTTTTGTGGGGATTTTATATAAGAAACTTCAAGTTTCAATGTGTTCTGTAAGATTAGATTTATTTAAACTATATAATGTTAGTCCTATGATTATATGTGATAAATAACGGAAAGTGTAAAATAAATGTAATGCTGGATTAATATGTGTTACACAGAGGTAGGATAATTTTTTGAAGATTTGTTACGGTAATTAACAATATCTGTGCACTCTGTAAATGTATTTCTATATTTATGTGATGTTAAATCATTAAATATATTAGTTATATATAGTGAACATATGAAAAATTGTATTTACATATATAGGTAACTGGATAAATTAAATACCTGTTTAAAGGTAACAAAGATTGCTTCATGGTAACTCAATCTCACCGAAAGGTAACTCAAGCCCAAGTAAAGGTAATTGTAGCTTCCACAAAGGTATCTTAACCACATGAAAATGTAAAATAATTTACTATTGTCTTATATAAGGGTACTTGTGTATTTTCCCCATGAATACGTTTTGAAATGTACTTTGGTAAAGATATCAATGTACTTACATAGGAGCCCCTATATAAAAACATAAGGCCACCCGAGTATTTATATTTGCTACATAAGATTAATTTGAGTCCCATATAAAAGAAATTTATATTCCACAATACTTATATAAGGGTAATAAGTCACATAAGAGTAAAATTCATTAACCCTTACACAACATGTATGATTAATGTAATAATATCATAAATTTAGCTATGTGAATGAATTTTATCATGTGGTAAAATTCAGCTACATGAATAGTTTATCCTATGTGAAATCGGCGATGCAGAATTTGGATATATTATCAATTCAGGATAAATGAATTCTCATAAGAGTTTGAAAGAACATATGTGATTTTCCATGTTTCTACAGGTTGTTCATCAACTTGATATATACACTATTTTTCTATATGTTTCATATTTCTTTTTTAGAAAGTTTAATATGAATACTATTATTGTTTTATGTGTTTTTAAAAATACATATTAATTATATAGAACCCATGAGAATTTTTTTGAACCGTTTTATAAATAATTAAATGATATTTATATATTTTTATTTAGGTAAGGATAGTTACACATATAATTTTGAAAATGTGATATTCAAAATTAAATGGGAGATAATATGAAGAGTTTTTCTTGAATATTATTAAGTAATTATTAAAAGATATTAATATTCATTATTGACTACAATATTAATTGTTCATATGTATATCATGTATTTTTTAATTAAGATATATATATATATAGATAGAACCCACAAGGATATTAATTCTCTCTAATTTATGAATCATTAATTTGGGAAATAAGAAGGGGATGTTAGAATAAGTTAAATGTTAAAATGAAAATTGATTTTTAATATGATTATTTAGTCACATACAAATTATGGGTGTATTCCAATGAATTTTTTATCCCATTTTATATAAATTTTTATATATACTAATTAAATTATTCTTACACCATAGTTTTTGATTTTATATTATGTCTGTGGTAATTAAAGGGTGCTTCCATTTTCTAATTTTATTAAAATAATTTTTGAGGGAGAATTATTTCCTTTAATGTGAAATTCAATGATTCCACTATTTTTGTTTATAGATTTTTTTTGAGGAAGTTATTGCAATGGTCGATGACCATAACAAAAAATTTATTGAAATAATTTTTGTGTATAAAAATATGGAGTCATGTAGTGATGAAATAAATACATGATTATGTTTTACCCTAATCATATATTTATGTTTCTACAGTGTCTTGGAGCTTCACTGTTAAAATTATTGCAAAAGTAAATTTATTGTTTTATATGATTTATTTTTTCAATATCATTAAGGTCCTGAGAACTACTGGATCCAAAAACTATTATCTTCATTAAAAATCATTCACCATGATAATCATTTTTATTCCTTATTTTTCTGCAATTATCTCAGATTTATATTAAATCATAGTGCATTTTTCATGGGGTTATACTACCCTTAAAAAAGGTATATCAGGGTTTATTCCATCCCATTAGAAGATATGGTTATACCTGACCCATAAAATTGATGACTAAAGGGCCACTTTAATAAGATTCTAGGATTAGACTATCACATTAAAAGAATTGGTTCCTCTTGACCGATATCATATTAGAGGTTCAGACATAACATGTGAAAGTCTAGGATGGGTTTACATCAGTAAAATATTAGGTTAAGCTTTCTAGAATAAAATAAAAGGTTACTTCTAAACTCAAAAAGGATTTATATTAGGTTTGATCCTATAAAATTATAGTTTTGGTCCTCTCCTACAAAAGAATGAGTTTTTTTATAATCCCATGAAAGGAAATAGAATTTAGTTAAGCATCCATGTGTGAAAAAGAATGATGTATCGATTCCATATAAACATAAAAAATAAAAGAGGTTACGATTTATCATGTGAAATTATAGGTTAGGTATTTTATAATATGAGTATGGGTTTATGTTTGAACCCATAAAAGAAAATGAAATTTGGTTGAGCCTCCAGGCGTATAAAAGGTGTATTTAAAGAGTTTTCAGTCTTCCTCAAAGGTGATATAATATCAGGGGTTCCAAAGACTCAGCTAATGTTATAATAGTAGAGTATATTCATTTATATCTAAACCACTACAAAATAATTAGATTGATTTTTTATATTTATGAATTATTTTTACCTCTATTTTCATATATTTTTGTGATAAATTATTTAATATTTGGACCCTTTAATTTGTACTCTTAAAGTATAAAATGTAATTTTTTAATAGAATTGAATGTCACCCCCTCTGATCCATTATTATCTATCATTTGGGATATAAAATTTCAATGATTTATTTTTTAAAAACTATGATTCTTCCTAATTATTCTATAATTTTCAATTTCATATTATACCAAAAAAAGTATTCCTTCAAAACATTATACATTTTCTTATAATATTGTTTATAGAGAAATTTGATCTATGATATTTATCTAATTATTATATTTCTACCCCAGGAATAGATGGATTGCATAACCTATTTCCAAATTTTGTTATACCATCTTTATATATGATGTCTACCAACATCCCATAATTCAAAACTTTTATTTTATTTTATATTTTTTTCATCAAGATGAAAAACTTTATTTTTACCAATACAGATTGTCTATCAATAATTTGGAATAGATATTTTTATCTCATTCATAATGAGTCTTATATCTAAATTTATAAAATCCACGACTACATGATCTCTATCAATCATCATTTTTGTCAAAACGCGATGATGATTTATACACAATATATCATCCAACTTATTTTCCTTCCTATAGAGGTATTGTATTAATCAATCATAATAATTGAGTAGTTATAACCATTTAATTTTTTCCATATTTAATTCTTTTTATGAGTTGTTTTATTTGAAAATGTTGAGTTTAAAATATATTTAACATATATCACCATAAATATATTGTCTCTATATATATAATGAAAATATTATGATTACATACTTAAGATTATTGGTTAAATAATTCCATTCCTGGATCATTAACAACCTTTATGCATTTGAATATTTTTATCATTTTTCATAAGGATATATCCAAGTCCCTTTTTTAAGGTATCACCATATATCACAAATCTATACTTTCTCAATGGTAAATTCAATATCTATGCATTTAATAGTATCCACATTAATTATTAAAAAAAATATTTTCAATATTATTCACTTATAAACTTAACCCCTTTACTTATCAACTTGTTTAGAATGTTAGATGATCCAGAAATTGTTTCAATAAATATTTGATATTAACCTTGTAATCTAAGGAAACTAAATTACTTAATTATATTCATTTGTAATAGTTATTCTTTAAATTATTACTTAATTAAAGGATTACATGATATTATATTATTAGAGACAATATAACCATGATATAAAACCTCATGAAGCTATAATTTTCACTTGTTAAATTTTCCATATAACTCATTTTCTCTTATAACCTTAATAGTGATAATAAATTGAATATTATGGTTATCTGGTAGTTTATAGCATACCAAGATACCATTAATAAATAACAAAAAGAAATTTTCAAGATAATACTTTAATACTGTATTAATATTATCCATGAAAGTAGTGGGATTAGTAGTAAATACAAAGGGAATTATTAAAAATTTCTAATTCCCATGCATCATATGACATACCCTATTTAGAATATAATTATTCTTCACCCATTGAATGTAATACCTTAAATAATATAATTAATTGAAAAATATTGAGCTCATTGTTTTTAATTTAATAGGTTATAAATTTACGATAGGGGATAATTTTTATTTATAGTAATTTCATTGATTTCCCAAATAATAGATACACAAACTCGTTGAGCTATATTTATTTTTATCAAAATTAAAAAGGGCTTTCCATGGTGAGACAGTTGTGTTTAAAAATTGTTCTTTTCACAAAATCCAATAATTATTTATTCCATTCAACTAATTCCACTATGACAATCCTATAATTATTCTTAGATATTGGTTTTTTCATCATGGATGAGATAAATGGGAAACTAAATTCCATTGTAATTTAGATGCCTTGGTAGATCGTTAAGATACACACCAATGTTTTCCAATATAATTGGTCCATACACTATAATAAGTATAACTTTAATATCCCTAGTTTATATCTGCCCTTATTCTACAATAATTAAATTAAGGAGAGCTACTAGAGGTTGATCTAAAGAAATGTCATATGATGAAGTTTCCCCTATAAAGACAATGGATTCTATATATTTTTTATTAATCACAACCTCCTTATCCTAGAAATAAATTTTCCATTATAAGATATAAGACAATAAATTACAAGGATTATATGAAATTCATCTATAGGTATAATAAACATGTTTGTAAATAGGTTATGTGTATTCATTGTGATTGGAACAAACTGACATATCTTTATTGTAATATGATTCCCACTAATGTGTTTTAATCAATAAATGTATTCTTATAGTGATATAGAATAATATAATACTCTTGGAAGAAATAAAATATACAAAAGAGTTTTAATATCTAGAATATATTAACACATTGTCTATAATTTAGTTCATAATCAATATACCTTATATAATATATTTAATAACATCAGACTTAGTTGTAATAATCATATAAGCTTGTACTTATCTCCTTGGACTCTTTTATGATAAGTTCCCTTGAATTTTGGGATATTGGTTTAAATTATTACCATCTATTTATAGCCAGAGAACTAGAAAACAATTGTTTCTTTCTTTCAATTGTATTCACTATCCCTATGACCATATTCACTAAATAATAAATTGACTCATGTTTCCATTATGAAAGTGTGTGGGTGTTTCCTTACAAAATTGTTACATGTTGGAAATACCATATTCAATTTCATCTTATATGATGAATTTATTTTAATGGGGTGATCAAAATAAATATATATTTTTTCCCTTGAAGATATTATAGAAAATTATTTATATATTTTTATGGAACTTGATACCATATAATTATTTATTAAACATGGCTATGAATCTTGGGTACTTTATGGAATCAAATTAAGTCTATCAAAGAAATTTTCAATCTTTACTTTTGAAATATGAATGTATTTGGATGGATGATTTGAAAATATTATAATGATAGACTTTTACTATGACAATTTATTATTTTAACATTTTAAACTGATATATTTTCCCTATATTTTGGCTAATATCTCTTGAGAAATTTATTTTTTATAGAATATCATTTAAAATGTTATCCATTACATTCATCTTATTTTATCTTCCTCTCTAGTGTTATGAATCAATTACAACTATAAATAATTATATCCTTTCAGACCATACACTACAAAAATAACAATTTCTATTTCCTTACCTCACAGGTCAATAAATATATTTTTGAGGAACTTGATGCACTCCTCAAATATCAATGTATTAGTTTTTCTATTAAAAGAAGGAATAATTTATCACCTGAATACTTAAAATATATGTTATTCATGATGTGGAAGAACAATTTAATCTCTATAGTCAAAATTAATTATTATAAATTGAGAAAAAATTTCTAAAAAACCTTCGATATTCTCAAATCTTATTCCAGCTATATTATCTTACTCCATAGGGAAATCACTTTATTAAGTATAAGTGTTGACATTATTTCCCTTAAATCCTTTCAAAACCATATATAAATAATAGAAAACCCAAAATTAGCTTCTAAAACCATAGATATTTAGATATAACATAAAAAACCATAAAATTTATTAAACATTCTAGGGTTATATCTTAAATATCATACAATCTATGTCATCCTAAAAACTATTTCCCAGAGGACATATTAATATCCCTACGATAAAAAATAAAAAACCCAAATGATAGTAACCCATATTAAATGTTCAATTTATTACATTGGTGTAATATTTGAAGAATCACACCTCAATAGATAAATCAGTTTAACAATATTGAAAGACTAGATACATACACAATTCCCATATTTCATTAGAAATATAAAAAAATAATATAAGAAACATTATTGTATTGTGAAAATATATAAAAGAATACGTCTTCATATCCCTGTTATAGGAATTAAAATAAAGAGTTAAACCAGATGCTTTGTATTGTATAAATATATAAAAATCCATCATATGTAAATAAGGAATAATCAATATGGTAAAGATGATAATCAAAAAAAATTCCATTCAATCAAAAAAACGTGTTAAAAAATTATCAATGGTAAATAATAATATTATTTCAACAATAGGAAGATCGTAGATATAGATAAAAAAGTCCCTTGATTGAGAAGAAAAGAAAAGTTTATTTTCCCTTAAATGTAACCCAAGTGCCGATTCTCGATCTAAGAATTAATGAAATAGAACATGTAATGTACAACCACTACAAAAGGATTATAAAATAGGGGGTATTAAGAGATTAAGATCATATAGGTTTCACAAAAAAAATTTGAAGATAACAAATATAGAAATAAAATTAGATTGCAATAAAAATAATTTACCATGGGCATTTGAATAGTCCTACATATTTGATCCTTTTATATGATCATATTGAAAATTTTATTCACTTATTATAGAAACATATTCATAATTATCATACCACATATAATTTACTTATAACATCACATCACCCATCAATTAAAAATTATTTATTAACATAATCATTATGAGTGTTAACTATTACTTTTTCAATTATGATTCATTTTTGTAGTCTGAGTTATTACATCATGGTCATGGTTTCATCATTTCAAGAATCTTAATGATTATATAAATTATAACACCTTGATATTTTCAAAGAACACAATTTTGTTCTATAGCGTATCAAAACACTACAAAAAACAGAGTCGAGAACCTATCTCATAATGACATTATGATATAATAATTTTTAAATAATGATAATATATTCTATGTCTTGAAATACACAAAACCCTTACATTGTTGTGTTCTATTGCTTATTCAACATTCAACACCAAACTTAAATAAAAAATGATATATATTATCATTATAACATAACATTTAAAATTGACTGTACAAATAATAGTAAATAATATATATATATATATATAAATTTTTCACACAATAAAAACTCTTTATAATTTTTTTTAAATAATGAATCATTTTTTATAAGTAATTTTATTTTAAGATTTTTTATTTTTTCAAAAATGATTTTTCCTTTTCATGGAAAAATACTATAATATTTTTAATATAAATTAGAAAAATTATTTCATAAAATTGAAATAATTATTAAATTCAAAATATGAAAATTTAAATTATGTGCAATTTTGGTAGTTTTTAAAAAATATTGATTTTTTCAGCGAGTAGTGAAAATAGAATTTTTTTTGTAAAAAGTATTCCCTATTCAATAAATTATATAATTTAAAAGTAGCAATACGAATTAGAATACGTTTTAGTGTAACATATGTGTTATTTATTTTTTATTTAGTCCACTTAGTTACTTTTTAATCATCATTAAATTGGTTTTTAATAAAATTTTGTTTTTGAGTTTAAAAATAAGTTTTTTAAAAATTATTTTAAAATTCATAATGATTATCCTATTTTATAATTTAAATAATCACTAATGTGGAATTCTTAAATGAATTTTATATAATACAGTCATTAAATATTAATTTTTTCCCATAGAATTATAATAATTCAAAAGTTTATTAAAGAATTATCTTTTTCTAAAAAAATACTCCTCCTAAAAACCTGTTATCTCATTATGTCTCCAGTATTAATTTTAAATTAAAAATTTCCAATTGTATGAATTGAATTTCAAAATATTTATTCCATATTTGGAATTAAATAATTTATAATTTATAATTTTTTAAAATAAATTTATTACTAAAATAATTAGTGAATATAGTAAAAATAAATTCCCATTATTAATTTAAAAATTTATTTACAAGGGAGTTAAACTAAAATTATAAGAGTGAAAATGACCTAAAATATTATTTTAATTTTATTTCACCTGTTGAAATAAATTTATCTTTTATATCACAATTTTATTCCAATTTAATTTTAATATAACCCATATAATAATTTAAGTAATGAAAAACTCAAAACAATTACTTTTATTTATTTAAATTTATATAAATATTTGGGTTAGGGAAAAAATAATAAGGTTCTATTATATATATTATTTTTGAATGATAAATTATTTTTTATCATAATAATTTAATATTAATTTTTATAAATGAAAATGTTACATAGAATACTTAAGAAACTCTGACGCACTAATTATTTAGTTAAAAATTAAATGAATTAAATGATTCTAAAAAAAGTGAAGCAAATTTAGTGATTTTTTGTTAAATTAATTATTTAGATGAGTATATCCTGTTAAACTATTTTTAGAATAATATGTTCTAATTTTATCATCATATTCATAATTTTAAATTCAAACTAAATGAAAAATGTCAAAATTTATATTAATATTATTTTATAATAAATTAAATTTTATTAAATGTTTTAAAATTACTAAATATAAAATCTTATTCTAAGTGATTTTTAGGTGCTCATAAATATAAACTATTTCCCATTAGTGGACCAATTTCTATATTATAATCAATATATTATCTTTATTTAGTAAAAATATATATGTTAGTGCAGTTAAGGTTAAAGGTGTGATTTTTTACGTTACATGTGCTTTTGTAAAAAAAATTCAACACACATAATATTTTCATCTGGTAAATTGTATTTAATATTTATAATTAGAGGATAAAAATTATCAAATAATAATCACTTTAATTTATTATTTATAAATAAATAAACTATTTTAGAAAACTTGTTACGATAGTGTAAATTAAAATCGGTAAAACTAAGGAAACTTATCAGTTAAGGAACAAAATTTATAAATTTTTTTTTCATGTTGTTAGGGAGGTTTCTCCAGACTATATATTCTATAAAAAAAATAAATATAAAATTTTGAGCCGTATTAAATAATATTGACTTCCAAATAGTGTGTACTTTTTAGTATTTACAGGAATGCCACTCCACCCCAACCATAAAAGAAAACACACTCACCACACTTCTTTAAACCTATGAATCCATTCCACTCATCCAAACCCTTACAAAAAAACTCACTAAGTTATCTCCCCAAATTTTATAATCCTTATTTATGGTATAAATCCAACCTTTCATATATTAAATTCATATCTATAGAGGATTACTGAATAAGAGTTAATGTTATTCAATGAGCATCATTATTTTACTTATTTATACTCTTTCTTCAATTGTTATTATACCACAATGATATAATGAAAAAACATTTTTCAGATAAATATATTTTATTTTGTTAAGTCTGTTACCATAAAAAAAACACATTTTCATTAAATGGGTTACAAAATCATCATTCATGCATATGACATACTACTGTCTACTGAAACAATGTCATTCATTTTTTCTATTACCACCTATCACGGGTGGGTGTGACGATCGATATAAAGTTAATATGTTATATTTAAAAATTAATTATAAATATAGAGTCATTATTTAAAATATATTTTTTCATTTTATTCAATAAGGGATATAATACCATCATTTGTGTGTACAAACGAATGCCACCTCATGTAACTATGTGATTAGTTTTTCAATAACATGTTACATTAAAGGAAATAAGGGAAAAGATAATAAATATTTTTGATATAAATGAAATATTTATGATATTAATTACATATTTATAATTATGTATGTATAATATATCATTTCATTTTTACCTTTTCAGTCATTGATGAAAATGATAACTTCATCCATGGACATTTAGACAACCACCTCCTCGAAGAGATATGATAAATTTTACACAACCAAATCATGATTATTATATCTATAAGTATATATAATTATATAATACTGTAGTTATGATATTTTTGTCTTTCTATAATGAATAAATATTACTTTACTTATTTACTTAATAATAATTAAATGATGGAATCATTACTAATGAGAATATATGACCAACCAACACCATGATCACAATCTTAATTCATTTTTCAAAACCATAATTCATGATTGTTTTAAAAAGTATAATTTATTTATAAATATTATAATGAATTAATATTATTTTTTATATGTTTAAATAATGATCCCTTTGACCATAGTCAACCTACCAATGTCATTTTTGACACAAAAGCTAAATAAGGACAAAACATATGACGAAAAATTAATCAATTATGTAATTATATATAAAATATTAATAGGTGAATAATATTAATAATAAAATTTAATATTTTTCTCAATAAATGAAATAATTATCATAATTTTTTTATTTTGGATTATAAATACACACGGGAGAATTCAGACTCATTGTAAGGGTTTTATCGTCTCAATTTTATTTCTGTGAGACATTTTCCATATTAATCATTTATGTGTATTGTCTGGTGTTTATAATTACCATGAAAGTATTTTATTATTATTATTATTATATTTAAGTATATTTAAATATCCATTTTAGGATCTCTCTCTCTTGGGGGTTACAGTTTCAATGATACCATATTAGTAATGGATTTTTGTCACAATTTTCCTTCTTTGAGACTTAGGTCATTCTTCACACCTATTGAATTTTATGAGGTATATATACATATAATTTTACAATAAACATAATTAATTTTTTAATTATCATGGTATTTTATGTTCATTTAATTTAATCATTTCCTTAGGCTTACGAATCAAATTTACCAACGTGAGAGGCGGTTTGTGTTACAATCTCATCCTTTATCTATATTGTTTAAGATTGTGCATCTAATCATGAAATATTATAAGAAATATCTAAATAAATTCCTAAATTATATTATCCTATGGTTATTAGATCTATTTTAAATAGATTATACAAATTTTCACCTTTTTATGTATAATTTCTTTGAGAAAAATTCTTTTATGGAAAACAAACTTTATTTCTCTCTTCAGTAAAAACTTTGTTCACTTCCAAAAACATTATTTCAAAAAATATTCTAAAAAATGATTTAATCTTTTAAAAATTATTTATTAATCAATTTTTATCAATTTATTCATTTTAATAAACTTTTTAAAAGGAATATTCTTGTCTCTTTCTAAAAATTTCTCTTTCCCCTCCTTTTTACCATATAAAATTAATGCTATTTATGACATGAATTGAATTAAACACCAACATGACCATCACTTCTTTATAAATTCCATTAAAATTTAAAAATGATAATTTTAATATTTTTTTTCTTAATATTATATAAATTAGTGGCTTTTAAAAATTATTTTCATTGAAATTTATCTTAAAAAGTGTATGTTTTAAAGGGTGATTTTCAGAAAGAAAAATATATTTTCCTCAAGAGTATTTTTCATGATATTTTAATGGTGTTTCCATTCATCAAAGTAAAAAATACTTGTTTTTACATATCCTAAATTGAGGATATTTTATACTGATACCATCATCATTATTTATTTTAATGGTATATGGTAGTTTCAATGAGATTGTTTTGACACCCATTTCTCTTCCATAATTTAATCATGTTTCAAAGAGATCATAATGAAAACAATTTCTTTTTTCTAGGTCAATCATGATTAAAATATATTTAAATGAAATACTTTTTTCATAATGGTTAATGAATATATAAATATAATAATGATTGTTTTTATGGGTTTTATGATGAAATGAATGCTCTATATACTTTATTCATTTAGTGGTTCTTATATATTATAGATGATGGGTGCACATAGATTTCCATGGGTGAACCCATTATTGCATAAATTATTCATGTGACTAGAGAGCAATCTAATTTATTGTGAGTTGATTATTTTATCTAGAAAATTTCATTTTATGCCCACCATATGGTTATTTAATCTTTAATGGTTCTTAATTTTTTTTGAGGATGATGTCTCTAGATACCAAAATGTTTCATGTATGATTTATATTGGTTTTTGATTTATTATTTGATCAAGGTTGATATCACATGGATCATTATTTTTAATTATTATGAATATTAAATTTCTCAAAAAATTATTCCATGTTTTACAGATTGATGATATAGGTATTTAGGGGTATTAATATTCTTATGTTATACTCATGATCATTTATTATGTGATCATACACTTATGATCACATTATTATCACTGATGACAATAAATTGTTAATTCTTACATTTTTCTCATACTAATAATTTTATATCAAACTTGTTATGTTTCCTTTTCTTGAGGTTATAAAAAAATAATTTAAATGAATTTTATCTAGAAGGAATTTTTTATGAATATTTTTGATGAATTAATTTGAATTAGGAAGTGATTAGTTAAGTAGGATAAATGCTCATTTGATGACATGAGTTTTTTGTAAGAGTTTTTACTTATTATATAGTAATCTAAAACTAAAAGGTACTAAAGGATGTATGTTTTATTGGTTTTACTTTTGGATATTGTATGGTTGTGGTGAAAGAAATTGGGTCAAATTATTGACATCAAAGCCAATAATGTAAAGTTTCCGATTTCAGATCCAGGTTTGGGAGTGCTAGTTCTAGGGGATTTTTTTATCAGAGGGATAATTAAATAACATTATATTATATGATATTATATTTTGAGTTCATATTATGAGTTTTAATACTAACATATGTCTATAATATTATGTATTATCATAAGTTCACGGTCCTAGATATCTCGATTGAGGGTGTTAAATCGTAATATTATTGAGGTTACTAATAGAATATTGTCACGACCTGCCTTCACCAAAAGGAGGGAAGGGTCAGCAAATTTCTAGGACCTTCATTATTCAAGTTGAAGGAGAGATAGTGACCCCCAAAATCCACCTTCAATAGGTCCTAGAGTGGCGACCAGCGCCAAGGGTATAAAATTGCTCACTAAATGGAAGGAATTACCATTTTTCTTTTAATAGGATTGGGAGATAAGATGGTAAATCCCAACAACACCAAAAGAGGAAAGTAAAAGTAAATCCAAGAACAACCATTCCCATATGCATGTTCCAAAAGTAAATACCACAAGTACAAAAATGAATACAAGGTAAAGTACAAAAGAAATAAAAATAGAAACTGCAACTGTCCCAAAGGTCCTGCGCTAGTATGGCCCCGCGCAATCCCTGAAGTCCTCCTAGAAACCTTAATGCAATTTTATATACATAGGGTGAGCATAAAAGTGTACTCAGTAGGGAAAACCAAAGACTCGCATGCACATGTGGGGAAACCTACTAAAGTCCCGTGAGAAAAAGAGTAAACCAAAGACCAGGCAAGGTAAACTATCCACCCTAGCCTCACCAAGGCACAACCCCCAAATAACGCAAGTCAAGTAATAGATATAATAAGAGCACATCAATATTTGGGTACCCCGCACCACTTTCCCACTATTTATTGAAGAAATCCTACGCATCGAACCAATCCCGCCATTCTCACCGCAATCCCACTAGCACACCCGCCCGCACACACCTGGGCCACAACCTCACGCAGTCCCACTACCAAAACCTGCCCACACACACCTGTGCCACAAGTGTCACACGTAACCACGCCTGCAAACACCTAGGCAAAAACAACCATCTCCACACTTGAAGACACATGGGCTAGAAGATCTACTTCCATGCCCGAAGACACCTGGGCCTCATCCCGAAGATACATATGAAACTACCTACCCGCACACACCTGGGCCATAACCACCACACTACCCCACCCGATGGTTCTTGGGCTAATAATGGACCTCAGGCCATCACAACCTACCCGAAGATACTTGGGCTATCCGGGAAAGGGCGCAGAAAGGAGCTAATAACAAGCCACTAATAAGTGTGTTGGGAAAAACACTCACCCCCATGAAATGGTGGTGTTCGGCACTAAGTGCTCGACTTGGGTGGGGTGTAAATAAGAGACACAAAACTACAAGTATGTATATAGGTAACAAGAAATCTCCCAAGTTTAGGTTTTTCAGCCAGCCTAAGGAACACAAAAAGCACTCAAGTTTGAGTCACACCTCATACCAAATGAAAACCCATTTGTCCCATCCTTGTTTCATGCTTAGTAAAGATGATTAATTAATTTCTGCACCTACTTGGGCAACTTGTAAGCATAGGCACAAGTCCGATAAAGAAAAGAGTCAAGCATTAACTACAACATCCACACCTAGTTCTATCATTAATCCACAAAAACCAAAAAAACCCCAAGATACACCCCCATGTCTAATATCCATTAGCCAAAAGGGTTTATCAACAACAGAGGATCCCAACCCAATTCGTGATTTAAACAAGGTAAACACCTGGTCATAAAATTCACAACCACTAAAATCATAACATGGGGTATCCCATCCCCAATTTCACAACCACTGAGAGTATAACAACAGGGGATCCCATCCCCTCCCATGTCTCCCAAAAACCGGCCTGTGAAATAAGAACAACCAAACCACTACCACCATGAAAATCAGGCCCATGCCGGTATTTTCATATTTATAATATTTAACACACTACATTATTAAAATTTATGTGTTCTTTAACCGGGGTTATCACTGAAAAAGTATTGATCATGGTGCTTTCAATTTATCTAACAGAATATAGTAATTAACCTAATTCCATTACACAGAAAGGCTTCACAACAACAATACGAGCAATTTAAAACATCACCAGGGGTTCATTAGTGCACAGAGAAAGACCACCAATGTCCATGATTTTTAATAGGCATAAACCTGCATAATTCAGAAAAGAAGATCCTAAAACAGTGCAGCATCATCAATCACAACCCCCCTTAGTTCTTTATAGAATCCGTTCATTATCTTTATTTAGGTTTGGTTCATCCAATTCTACAGAATCAAAAGCATTCCCACCCTGCATGATACACAAAAGGGAGAGACGAAGGAGAACCTCCCTACTTGTTGATCAACGATCGATGCTAAGGCCGAGCGCCGAACTTCACAGATAGCGATGCGGCTCATCCGAACGAAAAGATGCTCATCTGAATGATGGGTACTACTAGAATAGGGTGATCGAGAAAAGAAACCTTGGGAGAAAAAAGTTTTCGTTTATAAAGGCCGAGGATGGTTTAGATAACAATGTAGAACTGCGTAAAGAGTGGGGGTCGTGGGTTGACCACACGGCCCCACTGTTATTAAAGGGTCGGGCTGTTTAATCCTACACACACACCAGGTTAATTCATTAAATATTTAAATAAAACATTTATGGGCGTTACTGGGCATTAAAACAAGCTTAAAGGGGTCAAAATAGGGTTTAAAACCCAATTTGTGCACGTCACTAGAAAAGCCCTGACATGGCTGGGTGACACTGATAGGTCTCACCGATCGGTTGGTCTCACCAATCAGTTGCGCCGATCAGTCGCATGCCGAGACGCTACCCCTTTAGGATCCAGATTTTTTCTAATGGAATGAACCCTGAGAGTCTGGGTCATCCCATTAGATACCTCTCAAACTATTCTCTCCCTCGATAACTTAAACAACACAGAAGGAAAGATCGGGTCCGCAAAATCTCCTCGAAAGATACCTCTCAAGTTTGAACCTCATTGTTAACTAAGGACACCTCCCTGTCAAGAATCATGAAACATATCATGTCAAAGTACCCAACCATGTGGGTCAGGGAGTCTCCTTTCCCATATCAAGATACTATCCACTTTGGGCGGCACTGACTCACCCGCATGGGTTTAATCGCATCCACCTTAATTCGTCTTGATTAGGGGTCGGGTCCTCCCCCCCCCATAGCCAGTACTTTTCACACACATTCATAGGAATGAAAACATGTATTTCATATCCCACAAGGTAAAATGTTCTACCACAACAGGTATAAACCGAAAAGTACATAACTCTAAACAACTCTGGGATATGTGCTTCCCTCTCCCATGTACTCTCCCCAAGCCCACCATGTTTCCATAACACATGAACCAAGGGAATTGTTCTCCCATGAAGCACCTTCTCCTTGCAATCCTCAATCATCACTGGTCTCTCCACAAAAGTCACGTCATCCTCAACGTCCAGATCTCCTCAGCCAAGGATGTGTGAATCGTCGTGCAGATACAGATAGAATTGGGACACATGGAAGACATCATGTGTCCTTAGTAGCGGTGGTGGTAACGCTAGCTGATCAGCCACTTCGCCAACCCTCCACAACACTTCGAAGGGCCCGATGATCCTGGGATAAGGCTTACTCCCCTTGCCGAACCTCCGTTGTCCACGACGAGGGGAGACCTTCAAGAACTCGTGGTCTCCAACCTCAAAATCCAAGGGCCTCCTCCTGGTATCATCATACGACTTCTTTCGGTCTTGGGACGCCTTCATCCTTTCCCTTATAAGCTGAACCTTATCCATAGTTCTTTGCACCACCTCCGGGCCAAGGATGCATGACTCTCCGACTTTGGTCCAACACACAGGTGAGGGGCATGGCCTCCCATACAAGGCTTAAAATGGGGCCATACCAATGGTTGTGTAACACCCCAGGTAAATAAACAATATGACATTGTCATATTTATCCATATTTGTGAATAAAATATTAATATGACTTTAAAGGGGACGCTATGCTTGATGGCGTACCCAACACGCAAGAACGGGTTTCTTGGGAATCATACATTGCACTCTAATAATAAAATAATATTATTTTAAATGGTAGTTAACATGTAGCCGTTGTATTGGCGGGAATAGATAGAAATAACTAAAATATGATTATATATGTTTTTAAATGCTTTTACATTTATCCAATAAAAGATAAAGGCTTAAAATATAGAAAGAATTCAATTTTAGGCGTATATGCCCTAGTTTTCACTAAAGGTTCACTTATCGCCTTTTGATGGCGAACCGTCATTAAATATAGTTTTGTTCACTATTATACATTCTATTGGACCAAATAAAACTATTCTTAAGAATTGTGACATCAAAATTAACTTTGTGTAAATTTTTGGTATCTTTCCGATAAAGTTCATTTTTAATGAATAGTGTAAAATGTTGCATTTTAATTCAAAACCTCTTTTTAATCTAATTTTTTTATATGATTATATTATCTTTTGAATTGGTTTAAAAGTTAAATTAGAATATATTTTTACCATTAAATCCAATAGTGGTGGTTGGAATTAATTTCACTTTGAAATCAGACTTAAACTAGTGTCAATCTCTTGATACTTATTGTTTCATAAAAACACGCTATTTGCTCTGACAGCGGGAATTAATTATTAAATTAATTAATGTGACTTATTTGTTTTGAATTTTTTAAAATAGACTTCATTTTTGAATTTGGAATATCAAATATAGATTAGGGTGAATTTTTGGGATTTTTCTGAAAAACTTCAATTTTTGATGAATTGTGAAACCGCTAAGTGGTACTTATAAAAACTGATTTTTCCATTTAAATGAAATTTTGCCATCATTGTGTTTTCAATTAAAAAAATCCGACATACATGGTTTTCATTAAGAAGTAAAATGTTGTTCAATGGGAGAAAAATAATTTTTTTGGTGAATAGTAACTTATTAAGTTTTTAATTGCGATTAGAGGTAATTATTGTAGTTTATGGTAAGAATAATGTTTTAATGAAATGAAATGAACTAGAAACATGTCCTACCCTCATTGGATGTGTCATGGCCGACCAAGAAAATACATGGGTCAACTTTGGGACCCCATGAAGCCACTTTGGTTGGAAAATGACATAAATATCTTTTTATTTAATGTTAAAGTAAAAATGACACAAACATAAGATTTTTTACTAAAACAATTTTTACATGGGGTTATACAAGTCATATTTTTGACTATAAATAGTCATTGGAAATCTAAAGAGATTTACTACATCATAGTATTTTTTTATTATTTTTAGATATTAAATAAATTAAATTATTTATGACATCTTGATGATGCAGCGATGACCTCATTATTTAACGATTTAAATAAAATGGAATGATAATGTAATATCTAAGTCCTACACATGTCCAAATCCTATTTTATGAGTGTATGTCGAACCCTTATCACCTTAGCCTATACATAAATCAATGTGGGACCTTTAAAATCCGAAAATATTTTGAAAATAAAGTAAAATTTTGTAACTTTACAAGAGTGCCCCTCCTCTCCTCTTATAAAAGGCCCCCACCTCTACCTCCTTAACCACACTTCCAAAGCCATTGTATCAGCCAAACCCTGACCATTTTGTCTCTCAACTTACCTCTCTTACTCCTTGAAGCCTCACATTGGGTAGAAGTATTCCCAAGGAAGCCTTTGAGCTCAAACCAAAGGGAGTTACCCGATTTTAAGGTAATGTCTTCACTTGTGTCCTTTTGTTTTATTTTGCTTCTCTACCCCCTAAACTCTTTTTATTCATATATTTTGTTACAAATAAAGTATCTTCAATATACTAGGATGTTGTTATAAGTAGGATTCGAGATAAAATTACAGACACCTACATCTAATGGTTAAAGAATATACTGTTTCCGTGGATGGCGAATTTCTTCCTCCAGAAACGATGATTGTTCAACATTCTTCTAAAACCTTCAAAAAATGCCATTAAGATGAAACTATATTTATATATGATATCTAATATGTTTATGTTTTACTTAAGCTTCTGTATTTTTCATTTATGGAGTAACTTTATGGTTTCCATTATGGGTAAACGCGATATCTTCATTTAAGGAAGTGCAGACTACCGCACCCTCAAAGTGATTTGATTCGTTAATACCATATGTGGTACGTATAAAGGATATATTTATTGATATTATATATGATACCATACTGGAATTAAAATACTATTATGTATCATTATGTTTTAATTCCATTAAATATGAAATACAAATGGAATTACCGTTCATGCGTACATACGGCTTACCGTCTCCATGAACGGTACATTTCATTTCTTATCTCAAAATGTAATGTAATATTATAAGTATATATATATAATGAATATATATGTAATATATTACACCTAAATTATTGATATCATTCTGGAATTATAACATATATATATCTCTCATTTTGTTTTAATTCCATTAATATGACAAAAAATAAAAGTAGCGTTCATGCGTACGTACGGCCTACCGTCTCCATGAACGGTGATTTTCATTTTTTATCTCCAAATGATATAGAATATTATAAAATGAATATTTAATGGATATATATGATATTTTAATCACTAATACTATTCTGGAAATTATTTAATTATAACTACATGGGCAATCTTTTTTCAAACAAGTTCATTTTTGACTCATGTACCAAACATCGGCAAAAATGTCTAATAAGAACTAACATTATTAAACAATTATTATAACATTATAATATGTGATATGAACTGAATAATAATATCTAAAGGAGGTACTTATGCAATTATTAATTGACCAATGTTTATTATTCATGAATATAAAGAAACTAACAAGACAAGTTGGACTTGAGGTAAGGGATCCTACTCCTCTCTTTCTTTTTAAGTACACTCTTTTATGTCATTCCTTTTAATCTCATCTTTCCTGTAATTGGGATGTTCTTTTATATTAATATTACAATAATTTATATGATCACATGATGAGAGACCCTATTCTCTCTCATCAATCCATTTTGGAAGTTTTGAGTGGCGCCATTAGGCTGCCAAATTTTCATAAGAGATCTAACATCTCTTTTTCTTTTTAAGTACTCTCCTTTATGTCACTTATTTTATGCTCCTCTTTCTTATGATGGGGGATGTTCTTTTATATTCCACTTTCTATAAACTTTAATTTAATATGATTAGATACCCTATTTGATCTCATCAATCCAATTTTGTAAGTTTTATGTGGCGTCGTTAGGATGCCGAGTTTTCGTAAGGGATTTTTCATCTCACTTTTATTCCCGTGTGATTTATGCTACATTTGCCATAATTTCCTTTGAGTAGTGTATGTACTGACCATTATTTTACTCATTTTATAATATACTTTCTTTTATGAGTATTTACATCAATGGTGTATTGTCCTTCTTTCACGAGGTGTATGTTTCGAAAGATACCCAAGTCGGTAAGTGAACCTTTCACCCTCCTCTTTTTAAAAGAATTCTTTTATTGGGTCTTTTAATTTACATATTGTTATGTTGGTATATGTAATAATATATTCTTATTGATTTAAATTTTATGTCCAAGTGATGAGATTACTTTTTTTTATCTCTCATCAACTCATTTTGATGTGACGCCGTTAGGCTGTCAAGGGAACTTCTTAACCCAATTTCGATTTCTTTGTGTTCAACATGTAGTTATTGAATATGTCATCCTTTGAATATGTGTGAATGACCTTTGATTGTTTTACACTTAATATCCACTTATGTTTGGTGTATTCATTTGTCACACATAATTATGTAATTGATTTATCCTTAAACCAAGGATAGCGTCTTTGTAAGGGACTTCGTCTCAATCTCCTTTCATTGAGGCATATTCTGTTTTATACACAACCTTCTTTTATAAGGTGTATAAACCCCTTTGACTTTTATGTTTATTCAAAAGGAATCTTTTTTAGACGAAGTGTTTATTAAACGAAAAAGGGAATGTTTTTGTCGTACGTATGTGGCGACCACGACTTCTCCGACGCAGTGACCATTATTTGAGTTTCGACTTCCTCTACAAGGGAAACCTTTTTTTAAAGAAAAATAAATAACATGTTTTACTTTTCTTTTATTTTGGTATTGAAAATGGTTTTCATAAAATTTTTATATCAATGTGTGGTATTGATATCTTGTGATTGAAAGGTGGAAATGTTATGTTTCCTTTATGCATGTTTTATGTGATAAGATTATGTTATGGTTCATGGGAATTGTTATGAAGATGGGTGGTTCCATGATAAACTAAGTGCGGGTGATCCCGATATAGCTCTCTAATTCATTGGGTAACGCGAAGGAGTGAAACGTTAAGGTTTCTCCGAAGAGATTTAGGGAATATACTGTGGTGGGTATTCCAAACGTAACCAAGAGGGTTACTCCCTACGTAAGAATGTTATGAATGCCTCAAGTTACGTTTTATGTCTTATGATTTCTATGATTTATTCATGATTTGATGAGGTATGTTAAAGTGCCTATGTTTTATGGGTAAATTATGATTTAATTCTTATGTATATATGAACTCATGTTTCCTTTCCATATTTTTATAACCCTTACTGAGATTTTTATGCTCATCCCATGTTTTTGAAATGTTTTTCATAGGTCAAGGGAAAGGTACATGATGTGATGATAGTGTCAAGGATGTGTCAAGAAATAATCCATGTTTTATTTTAAATATGTTTCCATTTATGGGAAGAATGAATACTTTCTTTTATATAACCACTTTGTTTAAATGTGGAATTTAATGCATGTTTCATGATCAAATTCTCTAAAACTCTAAACCTGAAAAGATCCTCAATGTGTAATCTTGTAATAACTCAAGATTAATTAAGGTTTAAGGCTGGGGCCTTATAGTTGGTATCAAAGGTCGGTTTAGATAACATTAGAGTTTAGGGTATTCTTTAAGCATAAGTGGAATTACCATAATGGTTAGGATTTTAGAAAGATTCCTTGTTTTAGATAAAGTGAATGAGTAAGTATATCTTAGTGTTTATCTTCCTCATTAGTACATGATGGTTTTTTTTGATATACTCACACTAACCTTTTTAGTTTTAGTAAATGGCTGCATCTAGCAGGCACCAAAGTAATAGTGGATGTGAAGGAAACTGTGATAGTTTTTTAAGAAAGCAACTGAATGATATGGGAGCTGCAATGAGAACTCTTGTGATTATCCTCAACCAACAATCTGGAGTCATGATTGACCACCTATACCTTGGTGATTTCTCTAAGGCATCATATATGCGAGAAAAAAATCCCTACAGAATTACAGGTAATAATCATAAAGGTAAGTGTGTTCAAAAACCTATGTGTAATAGATGTGGAAAGAAACACCTAGGAAAATGTTTCAAAGGGACAAAAATATGCTATAGATGTGGAAATGAAGGTCATAAATCCAGAACCTGCCATGGAAAAAGGAAACATCCAGTTGACTCGAGGAAAGGGAAAGAAGTTCTTTCTGAAGGATCAATTGAATGTTTTAAATGTGGTGTGCATGGTGATTATGAAAACACATGTCCTATGTAGAAGTTTCGTGAATGGGATCACCAAGAGCATACAAATGATTGTTGACCAATACCTAATGCCATTTCGAATGAGGATGAAGAAACTGACAATGACCAATCAAAGGTATGTATTATTTCATGACTATTTTTTTCCTATTTTGGATTCTTAGGATATGATTCATGATTTTGTTTATAGGAAAGAGGTATTTCGGAATAAGTTGGGAAGGAATGGTTAATGGATCATGAAGAATGTTGAATGAGTAAGATGTCAACATATAAGGGCATCAAGAGTTATGTTGAAATTCTTATGTGTATTAAGTCTCTTTTGATGATGGGGTTACATTAGAAGGCTTTTTATATTATGTGTAACCCTGATGTTTAATATATGAAAATTTTATTCAAGGAACAGTTATCTTTTCTTTTGTGGATATAGTTATAAAGAACCATTTGGGTTTATATGATCCTTACTTTTGAGGTAATTATAGGTTACTATATGTTACGATTGAAGTGAAAGGCATGAGATAAAATTGAGGTTAAATTATGTTATGGTTATTTTTGATGATTTTATCCCTTTTTGGGGAATGATTTGAGAATTATATAGTTTTGGAAAAAGGACAACACGCAGACCGTGTGACTACCCGTCACGTCGGACAAAGCTGCGGGAATCAAACCCACAACCAAAGTTCGACTGGTATTTATCGCCTACCACTGGACTACGTGAAGTCCCTGGTTAGTTTGACTGATTCTTTTTAGTTATATGATTTTATGAATTAAGAGTAAGTTGATTTTGGGTTATTTATGAAAATTATTAACCTATCATGGAGGATATGTGATTAGGTTAATTACTTTTCAATACGAGACTTTAGGAGCAACTGATGTTGTTTGGAGATAAATGTTATGATTTAACATGGAAGAATATGTGACAAAATCCTTGAAATATTTGGGTTTCAATCATAGATTGGTTTACTTTGAATAATTTTATGGACAAATTGTTTATCGGATGGTCCCTGTTGAACTTTGGGTTTTGTTGTACAAATTTTGGAGATTAAGCAAAGATTTTCTTTTTAAAGGGTTATCCTTTGCTGGATTATCTGACCTTGTACTAAACTTTTTGGTTTTGGTTTTGGTTAAAGCATAAAGACAAGGGAATTATATAGTTCTCTTTGGTGGATTAGGTGATTCTCTAGAAGTTGATTATAGTACTCTTAATGCGAACAAGTATCCCTAAATACTCGTCTTTTGGAAAAAAATATGAGTTTGATTAAGGAATCTAGTAAAAGATAAAAGTCAACATGATAAGTGATTATGTTTCCTTATGAATAAATTCCTCAATAAAAATTAACTTAAAACAAAAATGTTGTCTATTAACTTTTCCTACTGGGGAATCGAATACCATTTTACCCATCACAAGTTTGTGATTTTCTTATGGTTAACTTTCTTCTAGACATGTTTACTATCACTCTACCTCAAGAACATGACCCTTTTCTTTTTCTTCCATGTCCATGTTTTTCTACATGGAATCCTAGTATGGGTTAACTCGGGTGACCTCTGTACTTATCTTCCATTATTTTAAAGTTATTGTTTTACCGACTCTTGTTCCGATGTGGGACTTTCAAGGATGGTTCCAAGCTCAATTTTAAAAATTGCACGGACGCAATTCCGAAAAGGGTGGAAGGATGTAACACCCCAGGTAAATAAATAATATGAAATTTTCATATTTATCCATATTTGTGAATAAAATATTAATATGACTTTAAAGGGGACGCTATGCTCGATGGCGTACCCAACACGCAACAACGAGTTTCTTGGGAATCTTACGATGAACTCTAATAATAAAATAATATTATTTTAAATGGTAGTTAACATATAGCCATTGTACTGGAGGGAATGGATAGAAATAACTAAAATATGATTATATATGTTTTTAAATGTTTTTACATTTATCCAATAAAAGATAAAGGATTAAAATACAGAAAGAAATCAATTTCAGGCGTATATGCCCTAGTTTCCACTAAAGGTTCACTTATCGCCTTTTGATGGAAAACCATCATTAAATATAGTTTTGTTCACTCTTATACATTCTATTGGACCAAATAAAACTCTTCTTAAGAATTGGGACATCAAAATTTACTTTGTGTGAATTTTTGGTATCTTTCCGATAAAGTTCATTTTTAATGAATAGTGTAAAATGTTGCATTTTAATTCAAAACCACTTTTTAATCTAATTTATTTATATGATTAGATTATCTTTTGAATTGGTTTTACAGATAAATTATAATATATTTTTACCGTTTAATCCAATAGTGGTCGTTGGAATTAATTTCACTTTGAAATCAGACATAAACTAGTGTCAATCTTTTGATACTTATTGTTTCATAAAAACAAGCTATTTTCTCTGACAGTGGGAATTAATTATTAAATTAATTAATGTGACTTATATGTTTTGAATTTTGTAAAATATACTTCATTTTTGAATTCAGAATATCAAATATAGCTTAGCGTGAATTTTTGGGATTTTTCTGAAAAACATCAATTTTTGATGAATAGTGAAACCACTAAGTGGTACTTATAAAAACTGATTTTTCCGTTTAAATAAAATTTTTACATCTTTGTGTTTTGAATTTCAAAAATCCGACATACATGGTTGTCATTAAGAAGTAAAATATGGTTCAATGGGATAAAAATAATTTTTTGGTGAATAGTAACTTATTAAGTTTTTAATCACGATTAGAGGTAATTAGTGTAGTTTATGGTAAGAATAATGTTTTAATAAAATTAAATGACCTAGAAACATGTCCTACCCTCATTGGATGTGTCATTGCCGACCATGAAAATCCATGGGTCAACTTGGGGACCCCATAGAGCCACATTGGATCGAAAATGACATAAATAACTTTTTATTTAATGTTAAAGTAAAAATGACACAAACATGAGATGTTTTACTAAAACAATTATTACACGGGGTTATACAAGTCATATGTTTTACTATAAATAGTAATTGGAAAGATAAAAAGATTTCATACATCATTGTATTTTTTTATAATTTTTAGACATTAAATAAATTAAATTATTTATGACATCATGATGATGCAGCGATGACCTCATTATTTAACGATTTAAATAAAATGGAACGATAATGTATTATCTAAGACCTACACATGTCCAAAACCTATTGGATGAGTGGATTTCGAACCCTTATCACCTTATACTCGAAATACATCAATGTGGGACCTTTAAAATCCGAAACTCTTTTGAAAATAAAGTAACATTTTGTAACTTTACAAGAGTGACCCTCCTCTCCTCTTATAAAAGGCCCCCAACTCTACCTCCTTACCTACACTCCCAAAGCCTTTGGATCGGCCAAACCCTTCCCATTTTGTCTCTCCACTTCCCTCTCTTACTCCTTGAAGCATCACTTTGGGCAGAAGTCTTCCCAAGGAAGCCTTTGAGCTCAAACTAAAGGGAGTTACCTGATTTTAAGGTAATGTCTTCAATTGTGTTATTTTGTTTTTTTTTGCTTCTCCAACCCCCTAAACTATTTTTTTTCATTTATTTTGTAAACAATACAGTATATTCAATATAATAGGATGTTTTTATAAGAAGGATTCGAGCTAAACGTACACACACCTATATCTAATGGTTAAAGAACATACTGTTTCTGTGGATGACGAATTTCTGCCTCCCAAAACGATGTTTGTTCAACATTCTTATAACACCTTCAAAGGTGGCCATTAAGATGACACTATATTTATATATGATATCTAATATTTTTACATTTTACTTAAGCTTCTGTATTTTTCATTTATGGCGTACCTTTATGGTTTCCATTATGGGTAAACGCGATATCTTCATTTAAGGAAGTGCGGACTACCGCCCCCTCAAAGTGATTTGATTCATTAATACCATATGTGGTACGTATAAAGGATATATTTAATGATATTATATATGATACCATACTAGAATTAAAATACTATTATGTATCATTTTGTTTTAAATCCATTAAATATGAAATATAAATGGAAGTAGCGTTCATGCGTATGTACGGCTTACCGTCTCCATGAACGGTACATTTCATTTCTTATCTTAGAATGTTATGTAATATTATAAGTACATATATATAATGGATATATATGTAATATATTACATCTAAATTATGGATATCATTCTGTAATTATAACATAAATATATATATCTATCGCATTTTGTTTTAATTCCATTAATATGACAAAAAATGAAAGTAGCGTTCATGCGTACGTACGACCTACCGTCTCCATGAACGGTGCTTTTTGTTTTTTATCTCCAAATGATATGTAATAGTATAAAATTAATATTTACTGGATATATATGATATTTTAATAATTAATAATATTCTGGAAATTATTTACTTATAACTACATGGGTAATCTTTTTTCAAACACGTTCATTTTTGACTCATGTACCAAACATCAGCAAAAACGTCTGATATGAACTAACATTATTAAATAATTATTATAACATTATAATATGTGATATGAACTGAATAATAATCCCCAAAGGAGGTACTTTGGAAATTATTAATTGACCAAAGTTTATTATTCAGGAATATAAAGAAACGAACAAGACAAGTTGGACTTGAGGTAAGGGATCCTACTCCTCTCTTTCTTTTTAAGTACACTCTTTTATGTCATTCCTTTTAAGATCATCTTTCTTGTGATTAGGATGTTCTTTTATATTACTCTTACTGTAATTTTTATGTTCATATGATGAGATACCCTATTCTCTCTCATCAATCCATTTTGGAAGTTTTGAGTGGAGCTGTTAGGCTGCCAAATTTTCGTAAGAGATCTAACCTCTGCCTTTCTTTTTAAGTCCTCTCCGTTATGTCACTTCTTTTAAGCTCCACTTTTTTATGTTGGGGGATGTTATTTTATATTCCTCTTTCTAAAAAATTTATGTTAATATGATGAGATAACCTATTTGGTCTCATCAATCCGTTTTGTAAGTTTTATGTGGCTTTGTTAGGCTGCCGAGTTTTCGTAAGGGATTTTTCATCTCACTTTTATTCCCGTGAGATTTATGCTACATTTTCCATAATTTCCTTTGAGTGGTGTATGTAATGCCCATTATTTTACTCATTGTGTAATATAATTTCTTTTATGAATAATTACATCAATGTTGTATTTTCCTTCTTTCACGAGGTGTATGTTTCGAAAGATACCCAAGTCGGTAAGGGAACCTTTCACCCTCCTCTTTTTAAAATACTTCTTTTGTTGGGTCTTTTAATTTACATATTTTTATGTTGGGATATGTTATCATATATCCTAATTGATGTAAATTTTATTTCCAAGTGATGAGATACCGTTTTTTTATCTCTCATCAACTCATTTTGATGTGACGCCGTTAGGCTGTCAAGGGAACTTCTTAACCCAATTTCGATTTCTTTGGGTTCAACATGCAGTTATTGAATATGTCATCCTTTGAATATGTGTGAACGACCTTTGATTATTTTACACTTAATATCCACTTATATTTGGTGTATTCGTTTTTCACACATAATTATGTAATTGATTTATCATTAAACCAAGGATACCGTCTTTGTAAGGGACTTCATCTCAATACCCTTTCATTGAGGCATATTATGTTTTATACACAACCTTTTTTTATACGGTGTATAAACCCATTTTAATTTTACATTTATTCAAAAGGAATCTTTTTTATACGAAGTGTTTATTAAACGACAAAAGGGAATGTTTTTTTCGTACGTATGCGGCGACAACGACTTTTCCACCGCCGTGACCATTAATTGAGTTTCGGCTTCCTCTACAAGCCATACCTTTTTTTAAAGAAAAATAAATACCATAGTTTACTTTTCTTTTATATTGGTATTGAAAATGGTTTTCATAATATTTTTATATCAATGTGTGGTATTGATATCGTGGGATTGAATGGTGGAAATGTTATGTTTACTTTATGCATGTTTTATGTGATAAGATTATGTTATGGTTCATGGGAATTGTTATGAAGACGGGTGGTTCCATGATAAACTATGGGCGGGTGAGCCCGATATAGCTCTTCAATGCATTGGGTAACGCGAAGGAGTGAGACGTTAAGGTTTCTCTGAAGAGATTTAGGGAATATATTGTGGTGGGTATTCCAAACGTAACCAAGAGGGTTACTCCCTACATAAGAATGTTATGAATGCCTCAAGTTACATTTTATGTCTTATGATTTCTATGATTTATTCATGATTTGATGAGGTATGTTAAAGTGCCTATGTTTTATGGGTAATGTATGATTTCATTATTATGTATATATGAACTCATGCTTCCTTTCCATATTTTTATAACCTTTACTGAACTTTTTATGCTCATCCCACATTTTTGAAATGCTTTTCACAGGTCAAGGGAAAGGTACATGATGTGATGATAGTGTCAAGGATGTGTCAAGAAAGAATCCATGTTTTATTTTAAAAATGTTTCCGTTGATGGGATGAATGAATACTATATTTTATGTAAACACTTTTTTAAATGTGGAATGTAATGCAAGTTTCATGATCTAATTCTCTAAAACTCTAAACCTGAAAAGATCCTCAATGTGTAATCTTGTAATAACTCAAGATTAAGTAAGGTTTAAGGCTGGGGCCTTATAGGTAGAGTGATAGATATTATTGTAGGTAGACTCTACAAGAGTCATGTGTCGCACCCATGATCCTCCTGAGTACAGAACACATGCCCGCAGCTTATCCTCCAACGTCTGGATAGTGCGCTTTTTCTACCCATCTGTCTGGGGGTGGAAAGCAGTGATAAGGCGTAGCTGGGTGCCGAAAGCATGCTGAAAACCCCTCCAGACTCGTGAGGTAAAACATGCATCCCTATATGAGACTATGGACCTCAGAACTCCATGCAACCGCACCACCTCATCCAGGTACCTTCATGCCAAGGCATCCACTGCACTTGACTCCTTAATCACCAGAAAGTGAGCCGATTTTGTCAACCAGTCCACTACTACCCAGATGGCGTCGTATCCCCCTTGGAACTTGGGCAGTCCCATGATGAAATCCATCGAGATGTCATACCACTTCCACTCGGGGACATCTAGAGACTGTAGTAGGCTGCCTGGAACTCGGTGTTCAGCCTTCACTTGCTGACACACTAAGCACATGGCCACAAACTCTACCACTGCTCGCTTCACTCCGGGACACCAAAAATGCCTCTTTAGTCCCCGGTATCTCTTCGACTCTACAGGGTGTACTGCTAGGGGTGAGTTGTGGAACTCACTGAGAACCTTACCACACATCACCTCTGAAACAAACAGCTTTCCCTGGTAAAGCATATGGTTTTGTCCATCCTCCATCTATCCTTCCAGAGCATTGACCTGGTCAACTCAGTCACACATCACTTCTCAATTTGGGTCTCCCCACTGAGATTCCTCCACTTGTTGAAACAGAGACAACTTTACTGCCATCTGAAATAGGAAACCTCTACGGCTATCCATCCTCGCATCCTGGTGTAAGGTAGCCAACTCCGCCATTCCCTTCTAGGTGTCTGCCGACACTCGGACCGCATCCTTCCGTGATCTCCAGCTCAAGGAATCTATCAATACATTCCACTTCCCTAAAGTGTAGTAGATCTCAATGTGGTAATCCTAGAGGAACTCCATCCACCTCCGCTGTCGCAGGTTTAGGTCCCGATGGGAGAAGATATACCTCAAGATTTTGTGATCTGGGAAGGCCACAAAGCACTCTTCGATGAGGGAGTGTCGCCATAATATTAGTGCAAAAACGACCGCATCAAGATCCAGGTCGTGGGTGGCATAATTACTCTCATGAGGGCGTAGCTTCATAGACCCATAAGAGATCACCCCTTGTCGCTGCATCAACACACATCCCAGGCCTTGTCCTGAAGCATCACAGAACACCTCATACGACACCCCTTCTTCTGGTAATCTCAGCACTGGGGTGATAACCAAATTCTCTTTTAGATAGGTGAAGGATGACTCACACTACTCAATCCACATGAAAACCTTGTCTTTCTTGGTCAGGGCTGTTAGAGGGGCTGCAAATCATGAGAAGTTGGGTACAAACCTCCAATAGTAACCCGCCAGCCCGACGAAACTACGAACCTATGCCACATTCTTGGGTGCTTCCTAGAAACAACTGCCTAAAACTATGATGGGTCCACCGCTACCCCCTACTCGGACACCACGTGCCTAAGGAAGTTCACTTCTCGTGTCCATAATTTGCATTTCAACAACTTCCTATAGAGCTGGTGCTGTCGGAGGACCTCCAAAACTGTCCTCAGGTGCTCAGCATGTTCCTCCTCTGATCTTGAATAGACCAAGATTTCATCGATGAACACAACTACAAACCGATCCAGGTACTCCCAGAAGATGGAGTTCATAAGCCCCATGAACACAACCAGGGCATTCGTAACACCGAAAGGCATGAATACAAACTCGAAGTGTCTATATATGCACCTAAACGCCGTCTTCGGGATATCACCCTTATTCACTCTCAAATGGTGATACCCAGACCGTAGGTCGATCTTCGAGAACCATCCTGCCCCTTTCAGCTGGTCGAAAAGATTTTCTATCCTTGGAAGAGGGTAGCGATTCTTGATCATCACCTGATTCAACCTCCTGTAGTCTATGAAAAAACCTGATACCACCATCCACATTTATTGCGAATAATACTGGAGCACCCCACAGTGACGCACTCGGCCGAACATAACCCATCTTCATCAAATCATCAATCTGAATCTGCAACTCCCGTAGCTCCGAAGGTGCCATCCGGTAAGGAGTCATTGAGATCGACCGAGAACCAGGATTCAAGTCTATCCAAAACTCGATATCCCGTTGAGGGGGAAGAGTCATCACCTCCTCAGGAACGGCGCCCATAAAATCACAAACGTTCTCTAGCACCTCCACCATTTCAGCATCTACTGACTCTACTGACAGCTCAGCTAACAAGGAGAGGAGGGGTTCCTCTCGCCTGCTGTCCTTCTGATAGCTCCGCTCGCCGATGAAGGTAACACACCCACCGCCCAAGTCTGAGAACACAACCCTTACTTAGAAGCATTCGATTATGGCACACATAGAGAATAGCCAGTCAATTCCTAGGATGACATCATATGGCTATATTTGTATCAGGAGATGATCCCTAGCGAATTGATGTGGCCCTATCATTAGTTTGCATCCTCGACAAACAAATAACAAGTTGTTCTGACCTCCGATTGGTGTGCTCAGCACCAGGGGAAATGGAAGTCTCTCAGAATCTATAACCAAAGCATGGGCTAGACTAGGTGTGACAAAGGAGTGCGAAGCTCCAGTATCGAACAATGCATAAGCGAGGGTGAAAAATAAACTGATCGTACCTCGAACGACCTCTGGCCCTGCTGGAACTACTGCCTCCGCAGTGTGTAACTGTCCACGCCCAGCTCCTCTAACCTCAGATGTCGGCCACCTACCCGACCACGCCCCTATCGAGGTCCCTGAGGAGCACCCTAAGGCCGGCCTCCTCCTGCAACGTTTTCCCTCAGAGGAGCAGGAGCTTGTTCTCCCTGCTGCTACTGCTAGAAAGGCCTAGCTGGAAGTTGCTGCTGAGGTGGGTGCTGGGGCTGTCCGCCACCGCCGTACTGTACCCGGTCCAGGAACTGACTTCATAGATTCCCATGGCTCCCACATATGAAGCATCGCGGTCCCGTTCTTGATGGAAAAGGTCAAGGACTAAGGGACCATAACTGAAACTATTGCGGCCTGTTCCCTGCTGGTCAGAACCTGGAGGGTCCTGACGCTGGAGGCCTAGTGATGACAGCCTTCCCCTTCAATGGTCCCAGCTAGATACCCTCTCGTGACACACCTCCTAGAGAATGCATCGTATCCACCACTTCAGCCTTATTCTGGACTTCCAAATACATCAGGAGGGTAAAGGGGGTAACAACATACTGGAAGGAGGGTCAGAGCGCCTCCTCTAAACGTCTTTCCTGAGACTCCTCATCGGGAAAGAGGTCTGGAGAAAAACGTAGGAGGTCCTTGAACATGATTCCTAGCTCTCTCACTAACATACTCCCCTGCTGGAGGGAGAGTAGTTCCGGTCCCTTTTCGGCCTTCATCGTTGTAGAGAGGAATTCCACCCAGAACTCTCTATCAAAATCAGCCCATGCCACATCAGCGTCTCTCCTCTCCCCCAGGTAAAGCGTCCACCCCTAACGAGCCGCTCCCCGCATCTGGATGACGGCCAGAGGAACCCAGAACTATATCGGAGCCTAGATCAAGCTGAATGCTATCACTATCTCCTCTAGCCAGCCCACTGTCTTCGTATCGGAGGTGCTTCCCTCATACTTCTCGAGGGTCTGTTGCTGGAAGGCCCGAAGTGTCTTCTTCCACTGGTCATCCTCCTCCTCTCGATCAGCTCTCTGCCGATTGGCCAAGGTAGTCTCCGGGGACTCGATCGCTCACACCAAACATAGTCACCTTCCAGGTACCATAATTTCAAGGTAAACAAGGAATTCCTAAGCCCAAGTAGTGTAGAATATTGTTCTTAAAACTTCTTAAACTTTTTATTTATTCTTAATTCCCAAGACACCCCAGAAACACGAGAACATAGGTCATTATGATGAATGTACCTTTCCTAGGATCTCAATCCTACAATTAGCGTGGCCTCACTTGGTCGTTCGGTAGGTCCAAGGTCCTTGCATCGGATCATGGGGGGACCTAAAATCCTATGTCCTAGCTGATCTTCCCTAGCCTAATTCACTTACCAAGGACACCCAACACTGCTTCCCTACCATCCCATGCAATCCTCACTGTGCCTAACTCTAGACTCCATCCTATCTCTCAACCATACATCTGATACCATTCTGTCACGACCCTCCATCACCAAAGGGAGGGAAGGGTCAGAAGATTGATAGGCCCTTCCTTCTTTAAGTTTAATGAGAGATAGTGACCCCTGAAACCCGCCTTCAATAGGTCCCGGAGTGGTGTCCATCGCCAAGGGTATAAAATCGCTCACTAAATGGAAGGAATTACCCTATTTATTTTAATAGGATCGGGATATAAGATGGTAAAACACAACAAAACCAAAAGAAGAATGTAAACGTAAAGCCATGAACAACCATACCCATATGCATGTTCCAAAAGTAAATACCATAAGTACAAAAAAATTACTACAAGGTAAAGTACCAAAGAAAGAAAAGAAGCAACTGTAACTGCCCCAAAGGTCATGCGCTAGTATGGTCCCGCGCGATCCCCAAAGTCCTCCTGGATACCTGAAAGCAGTTTTATATACGTAGGGTGAGCATAAAAGTATACTCAGTAGGGAAAACCAAAGACTCTCGTGCACAAGTGGGGAAATGTACTAAAGTCCCATGAGAAAAAGTTTAAAACAAACACCTAACAAGGAAAACTATCCACCCAAGCCTCACCAAGGAACACTCCCCAAATAATGAAAGTCAAGTAATATATATAATAAGAGCACATCGATGTTTAGGTACCCCGCGCCACTTTCCCACTTGTTATTGAAGCGATCCTATGCATCAATCCAATCCCGCCATTCTCACCGTAGTCCCACTTCCACACCCACATGCACACACCTGTGCCACAACCTCACACGATCCCACTGCCAAACCCCACCCGGACACACCTGGGCCACAACTGTCACACGTATCCCTGCCTGCAATCACCTAGGCCAGAACAACCACCGCCACACCCGAAGACAGTTGGGCTAGAAGATCCACTGCCATGCCCTAAGACACCTGGGACTCATCCCGATGATACTTGGGAAACTACCTGCCTTCACACACCTAGGCCATAACCCCCACACTACCCTGCCTGAAGGTTCTTGGGCTAATAATGGACCTCATGCCATCACAGCCTGCCCGAGGATACATGGGCTATCCGGGAAAGGGAGCAGAAAAGGAGGTAATAACCAACCACTAATAATAGTGTTGGTAAAAACACCCTCCCCCATGAAATGGGGGTGTTTGGGACTTAGTGCTCGACATTGGTGGGGCACGAATAAGAAACACAAAACTACAAGTATGTATATACGTAACATGCACTCTCCCATGTTTAGGTTTTTTAGCCATCCTAAGGAACACAAACAATACTCAAGTCTGACTCACAACTCATACCTAACGAAAACCCATTGTCCCATCCTTGTTTTCATGTTCAGAAATGATGTTTAATTAATTTATTCACCTACTTTGGTAACTAGTAAGAATAGGCACAAGTCCGGGAAAGAAAATAGTCAAGCATTAACTACAACATCCACACCCGGTTCTCTCGTAAATCCGCAACAACCATTGAAAACCCCAAGATACAGCCCCATGTCCAACATCTAGGAGCCAAAAGGGTTTCTCAACAACAGAGGATCGAACCCCAATTCATGATATAAACAAGGTAAACACCCGGTCTTAAAATTCACAACCCTTGAAAGCATAACACCGGGTATCCCATCCCGAAATTCACAACCACCGAGAGTATAACAACAAGGTATCCAATCCCCTCCCACGTCTCCCAATAACCAACCTGTGAAAGAAGAAAAATCAAACCACTAACACCAAGAAAAGCCGGCCCATGCCAGTATTTTTAGATTTATAAGATTTAACACACTCCATGATTACAATTTCCGTGTGCTTTAGTCGGGGTTATCACATAAAAAGGGATGATCCTGGTGCTTTAAATTTATCTAGCAGAATGTTGTAATTAACCAAATTCCATTACACAATAAAGGTTCACAACAATAATATGAGAGATTTAAAACGTCACCAGGGTTCATTAGTGCACAGAGAAAGACAACTAACAACCATGATTTTTATTAGGCGTAAGCCCGCACAATTCAAAAAAGAAGATCGTAAAATAGAGCAACATCATCAATCACATCCCCCTAGTTATTTATAGAATCCATCCATTATCTTTATTTAGGTTTGGTTCATCCAATTCTACCGAATCAAAAGCATGCCCACCCCGCATGATACACAAAAGGGAGAGATGAAGGAGAAATTCCCTACTTGTTGATCAACGATCGTTGCTATGGCCGGGTGCGGAACTTCACGGATAGCGATGCGGCTCATCCGAACGAAAATATGCTCGTCTGAATGAAGGGTACTACTAGAAAAGGGCGATCGAGAAAAGAAACCTAGGGAGAAATTATTTTAGTTTATAATGGCTGAGGACGGTTGATATAACAACGTGGAACCACATAAAGAGTGGGGGTCATGGGTTGACCATGCATCCCCACACGTTATTAAAGGGTCGGGCAGTTTAAACCTACGCAAACACCAGGTTAATTCATTAAATATTTAATTAAAACATTTACGGGCATTACATGGCTTTAAAACAAGCTTAAATGGGTCAAAATAGAGTTTAAAACCCAATTTCTGCACGTCACTAGAAAAACCCTAACAAGGCTGGGTGACACCAATCGGTCTCATCGATCGGTCAGTCTCACCGATCGGGTGCGCTGAACGGTCTTGCCGATCGGTCTTGCCAATCGGTCGCACGCCGAGACGCTACCCCTTTAGGATTCTGATTTCTGGCAAAGGAAAGGATCCTGAGTGTCTGGGTCATCAAAAATATTTTGGAGATGTATTATTGGTTTTGTGTATTTGTAACCCCTAGGATCAACATGTTGTGTTATTTTAGAATGAATTATTTTTTTAAGATTAATTAAATAAAGGACAACCCAATGGTTGGGTGACAACCCATCACATCCAGCAAATCCGAAGGGATTGAACCCTACACTGAAGGGAGATAAGGGTGCAGTGCCTACAATTATCTTATGTGATCAACTAGTTAGTATGTAATTTCTACAGAAAAATATTATATTTTTCCTGGAAAAATATAGAATTCTATTTGACTAATAATGGTTGATTTACCATGTAAGAATATATGATAAAATCCTTTTAATCCATGGTTTCTAAACTTAGTCAAGAAATAATTGAATAAATTATGGATATTTAATTATGGAATAATTTGATTTGAACATTGGGTAATACTATTGAATTTTGAATATTTATTTATAAATTAATTTTTTATTCATTTTGTGATTATCTTACTAATTATATGACCATTTTTTTGTATATGTATAAAGATATAAAAAATATTTTATGATCACTTTTATGGTTAATGTGGTATTTAAATGATTATTTTAGTACTCGAGGCATGAAAATTCATCCTAAATACACAAAATTTGGAGAAAAAGATGAAATTGTGGAAGAAAATGATAATGGGATGAAATTATACCCATTAATTAAGTATATCACTATATTCGGTTAGTCTAGATGGTAAGAAAATTACTCATCTCATAGAAAAATATATTTAATGAAAAATGTTATCCTAGTACCATCTTTTCTAATGAATCAAATTGTGTTTTAGATCATCAATGATTTATGGTTTTGAGGCCCTTAACATTCCATTGATCATTCTCTTTCTTATGATCAATGGACTCAATCACGATCAATAATTATTTACTATTTTCTTATATTCCCATCTATGTTCTCCAATTTGGAATCCTAGTATTATGTTATTTCATATGACCTTTTTACTTTAATTTATATCTTTTTAAGAAGACATTTTATTAACCCTATATAAGATATGGGTCTATAGAGAAATAAATTTTAAATTTAAAACCTTTACTTATTGAGATATAATAGAAATTGGAAGGAAGAAAATTTGTAAGGTTGGGATGATATAAAACCCATTGAATTTAGAATAATATAATTATGTCTAAAATCATAAACTAGACAAAAAAATAAACATATAATAGAATATATCTACCTAATACCTTATGATATACAATTTTGTTAAAAATTCTTTTTTGACATTTATTTTATGAAACCCCACAATTTTTAGGTTTGACCGAGTATTCAACACAAAACAACAAACAAAAACGACCAATAATATATATTACCATTATAAACTAGGTGATAATTTCAGGTCTGAATAAAATTAACTGATTTATGAATTATATATATATATATATATTTCTTAATCAATATAAACGTTTGATAAATATTTAATATATAATCAATTAATTTTTAGGAAAGTGATTTTATTAGTCAAAAATATTTACCTCAAAGATATTTTTTTTATTAATTTTCTAGAAAATATATTATAATAAAATTTAGAAAATTTTAGAAGATGTATTTTATAGAATTAAATATAATTTAAGAATCATAATCTTAAAATTTACTTTTTTTTAAATTTAAATACTTTTTAAAAATATTGTTTTTTAGTGAGTAGTGAAAAATACAGATTTTTGTAAAAGGTATTTTATTTTAAAAAATTTAAGTAATTTAGAAGTCCCAATATATTTATAATATTTATTAATTCATCCTAATTATTGTTTATTCATTTTTATTTCACTAAATTACTTTATTATTAAATATATATTGGGTTTTAGTGTAAATGTTTTGGAGTTTAAAAACTGGTTTTTTTGAAAATTGTTTTAAAATGTATAGTGTTTCTACTATTTAAATAATTTAAATAATCCATAATAGGGAATGTTTAAAATTAAATTTATAGAATATATATCATTAAATATTATTTTGGTTTCATATTATGATTATTATTAGTCATATATTTATTATATAATCATTTGTTTCTAAAAATATATTCCTATTAAAAACATGTTGTGACGCCTTGTTTGTGGACATAATGTTAAATTAAAATTTTCCAATTGTGTGAATTGAGTTTGAAAAAATGGATTCCATATTTTAAATTATCATAATATAAATTTTATACTAATTTCATCGTAATTTTTTACCAAACTGATTTGTGAATATAGTAAAAATTAATTACCGTTGTTCAGGTAAAGGTTTATTTACCAGGGGTTAAACAATAATGATAAGAGAAACAATGAACCAATGTGTAATAAAAATTTTATTTAATAAGTTTAATTAGAACATTTATATGATATTATAAAAAAATAGGACATTTCATTTCCAGTTTCCTTTGAATATTACTCATATAAGAAGTTAGGTAAAGAAAAAGAGAAAAAGATAATTTCATTCCTTTTATTTTATATGAAGCTTTTGGATAGGAAAAAACATAGGTTTTGTTATAGATATTATTTTAAAATATTAATTATATTTTTATCCATATAATTTATTTTTAATTATTAGTGGGTAAATAATTAATTAAAATTCATAATAAATACCAACACAATAATTATTTTGTTAGAAATTAAATGAAATAAATGATACTAAAATTTTAAAAGTGACGTAAATTGAGTGACTTTTTATGTCACATTTTAATTTTAGATGAATATATAATGTTAAATTGTTGTTAGAATAATATATTATAATTTAATTAGTGTATTTACACTATTAAATTCATATTAAATGAATAATGTAAAAATTTACATTTCTGTTATTTTATAATAAATAATAATTTATTAAATGATTTAAAATTCTTAAAAATACTATATTTGGTATTGTGATTTTTAAATTTTAATGAATACATAATATGTCATATTAAGGGACAAATTTTTCATTTTAATAAATATATTAGCCCATAATTAGTAAAATAAACTAAGTTAGTTCAGTTAATGTTAAAGAAACATTTTTTCATGATACTTGTGCTTATAATAATACTAATATTTATCACACAAAATATTTTAATTTGATAAATTTTATTTCATATTTATAATCATAGGGTCTAATGTTTTTAATAATTCTCACTTTAATTTATTCTTAATGGATAACATACCTAGGTTAGAAAACTAGTTTTTATAGTGAAATAACTAATTGTTACAAATAATGAAGCATATATGTTAAAGAACAAAACATTTGAAAAAAGGTATTTAACTATATTTAAGAAATTTTTATAAAAATATTATTCCCTAAATAACTGTAGTTAATAATTTTTGAGCCACTTTAGGTAATATTGTCCTCCCAATATTTAATACTATTTATTATTTACAATAATGCCACTCCTCCTCAATTATAAAAGGTCACTCACTCTACTCACTTATTCAAACCTATAAAGGTTTTTGGCCTGTTTAAACCTAGAAAAAGTAACATAACAACTTCCCTTTACTAATACAATAATACTTAGTTTTTTAAAAAACCAAGACATTAAAGGATTCACTGAAAACCTTAAGAGGATACCCAAAGTGGAGGTAATGTTCTTCAACGAGAATCTTTATTTTACTTCATTTTCCACATCCATCAATTACTATTATGCACTGATGATATAATAAAATGAATATATTATATATATAATAATATTTTTTTTATGTTTAGGGTATTCCCTAAAACCATAAAAACACCTAACATATGGATTAATAAATCATCTTTCATGTGTAAGGAAGCCAATTATCTCACGAAACGATGTCATTATTTTTTTGACATTTCCACATATAACATTTGAGAATAATAACATATATAAAGTTTTTATGTGATATTTATGACATAATTATATATTTTTGGTAATTATAAAATATATACCCTTTTACATTCTATTTCTTAATGGATATGATAACGCCCCTTGTGTGTACGACTGACTACCTCCTCATAGAGCGATGTGATTTGTTTTTCTCTAACGCAATACATGGAATGTAACAAGTGTAAATACAATTAGTATAAATGAAATACATGAGATATTTATGAAATTAAATATATTTTTATAATTATTTAAATATAATATATCATTTTATTTTTACCTTCTCAGTCATTGAAAAAATGATAATGCTGTTCGTGGACCATTGAACTATCGGCTCCTCGAAGAAATGTGATAATTTTTTTCACCACCACAATGGATGAATTATTTATATAAGTAAATAAATTAAATAATATGTAAATTATGATATTATTATAATTTTTTACATATAAAATATTACATATATTTTTCCATAATTATCATTGAAAAAATTGAAATGTTACTCATGTGTACATACGGCCTACCATCTCCATGATCATAACATCTGTTCAATTTTCATAAACATAATTAATAATGGGTTTAAAATGTAAAATTTATGATTAAATATGATAATTATTAAATAATTGTTATTCTAGATATTTTTAAATTATGACATATTTGACCATAGTCACCTTACCAAAGACATTTTTGACACAGAAGCTGAATATGGTCAAAAAATATCACATAAAATTAATCAATTTTGTAATTGTATATAAAATGTTAATAAGTGAAAATAAAGTAATAATAAACTTATAAAAGTTTGAAAATCATGTAATAATAATCTATGTTTGTAGTTTTGGAAGATATAGATAGACATGGCATGTGAGACTCAAGGTAAGGGATTCCTCATCTCACATTATTTTTTATGAGATATATTCAATATTGATCATTTATTTTTGTCATGTGGATTTTATAAACACCATGAATGTATTTTATAAATCATATAAATAAATTTATGAGTACTTAAATATCCATTATTTGATCTCTATTTCATGGGTTTCATGATAATTGTTAAAACAACAGTAATGTATTTTGTCACAATTTCCCTTCTTTGAGGCTTATGTCAAGTTATATATCTATATTTTTTTGATGGTCATAAAAATACAACTAGAAAAATAATATCATGAATTTATTTAATTTAAAGTGATTTTATTTTTAATTTAATATATAATTTTTGTTGGGATTTTGATTCAATGATAAAAAATTGTTATGAATTTTATGATACAATCTCATTGTTTATCTTGATTTTTTATTTTTCTTCCAATGATGATATCAAATGATTAATCTATCAATGAACACATTAATATTGTTATAATACAATTATGTGTAATATTTTAATGTTATAATACCATTTTCTAATCTTTTATACATAAAATCATTGAAAAAAATGTTTTTATGAAAATCCAAATTTAAATTTCACTTGAGTCGGAAAATTGTTTTCTTTTAAAAACATAATTTCTAAAAATTATTTCAGAGAATATATTTCATTTTTCAAAATGATCAATTAATATTTTTACCCACTTTCTTTTTTTAAAAAATGTTTTCAAATGAATCTTTTTATCACTTTCCAAACATGTTACCTATGAAAAGATTTTATTACGTAAAAGGAATGTCCTTTATGGCATGTATATAATTACCCACAAACATAGACACAACATATGTTAAGTATCCATTGAATGTTTAAAGAGTTATATTTAATGAATTTTTTATCATAAAATTATTCAAATTCTTGGTTTTGGAAAATTAATTTCAGTGAAAAATATTTTCAAAATGTTTTATATTTCAAACCGTGATTTTTAAATTGAAAATGATATTTTCCACAAGAATATTTTAATGGTATTTTTATTCATTAATGTAAAAAACCCATGTTTTTAATTATCCCCCTCACCAACGAGCCTATATCATAGTTGTATAGGCTCTTGACTAGCATCTAAAAGGCCCAGGATCAAATCTGGGAATGGGTGAATTTCTAGGTTACTGTAGTAGTACTATAGCAGGCACTGTAGCTGTAGCATCATTGTAACAGCGGGGGGACTGTAGCAGATATTGTAGAGGCGTTGGTACTATAGCTGCGTGAGTACTGTAGCAGTACTATTCACTGAGGGGTCCTTTGGGCCAAAAAATGGGCTTTCACGCCTTGTATTCAGGCCACTTGGCCTTGGGCCTTTGGGCCATGTAATGGGTCTCCCTCTACCCAGTCTTAAGAGGTATTTGGTTTAAATAATAAATTGAGGCCTCATCCCCAACCTTTTAAAAAATAAAAATAAAAATAATACCCCACTTTGTATATTTTGTATTGATACCTTGTTCAATCTTATTTAATGGAAAATTTATATTTAAAATATATTGTTATAAAAACCATTACTCTTCCATGAGATAATCATGATTCAATGTGATTATAATGGAAATTATTTCTTTTTCATGAGTCAATCATGTTTAAAAGAGATTTACAAGAAACAACATAATTTCACATAGTTTAATCAAGTTATAAATGGAATAATTATTTTTTACTATGAGTTTTATGATTAAATGAATTCTCTATATACTTTATTAAATTAATGGATATTTGAAATTATATATAATGGGTGCACTCCTATAGTACTATGTGATCCCATTATAGCTTAAACAAACTATTCACCCAGATAAAACTCCAATGAATTGGGTAGTGATTATTTTATCAACATAATTATTAGATTTTTCCATATGGGTATTCCAACTGTATCTATTATGTAAGGGGTTTTTATGTGTTCCATGAAGATGATGTCCCAAGATTCCAACAAGTATTATTTATAATTTATTTGAGTTTATGATGTTTCATTTGATCATGATTTATATCACAGGGCTCATGATTATTGATTATTATGAATATTTTATTTTTAAATTCGTATATTATGTTTTCCTGATTGATGATCCAGTGTTGATGGTAATGAATATTCTTATATTACACTCACTCACCTTGATTATGTCAGTATAACCTTATTCTATTTATATTCCCCATGATGACATTCATTTGCTAATTGTTAGGTTTTACCTTAATGATAATTTTATATCACACTTATTATGTTTCCTTTTCCATGGGATACAAATAAATTTGTTATAGGAATTATGTTTAGAAGGGATTTAATATGGATAATGATGATTTATTAATTTGAAATTAGAAAAGATGGGTTATGTAGGGGAAATTCTCTTTTATGAAAAGTGAATTTTTTATTGTTTTTTTTACTAATAATCTAAAACAATAATCCTGATCGGTCCTAGTGTATTTAAGTGATCCATGTTTCCCTTTTGAGATTATATGGCTTGGATAGAGAAAAATTGGGTCATAATTATTATCATCAAAGCTGGAAATGTAAATTTTATGATTTTATCATTGGACTTGGGTGTACAGGTTTTGTTATGTTATATAAATATAATATATATTAATTATATATAATTTTAGAATGATACAATATAAGAAGTAATAGAAAAATAAGATAAACAATTCGTGGGGACGGTTGTCTATTAATACAAATAAATGTTATTTCAATTTTCAAATAAATAGACGAAAATGTGTGAAAATAATATTCTATCATAAAAAAATTATATTTATAAGTAACACCCCAATTTTTTTTAATAATTTTAAATAATTTAAAATTATTTTTCATAATTAATAAAAATTATTATAAATAATTATAATTTATAGCATTCATATTAATTAATGCTCTTAAAAAAAATACTTTTTACAATACTTTTTTGTTTCTTTTAATATGATTATATATTTGATTATTTTTACAAAATTAATATTTTCTTTCAATATAATATTGAATTTAAATACAAAATTAAATATTATAAATATTTTGATAAATAGTAAATTATGTTATGAATATATTCAGTATTATTACTTCACCCCAAAATTTTATGGTATATTTCTTCATAAATAATTTCAAATCATCTAACAGCTTATATGTACACCACACTGAGCCTTTTCAAAAATATTTTTTTATAACCAATCCATGAAAAATAAATTTCCCACTTTATTTATTTGAATTAAAAAAATTAGACATACATAATTATAATCAGTACATCTTTTTTACATTCCAATAGGATCAACATAGTTTTTGGATGAATAATGACATAAACCGTATGAATATTAATTTACTCTTAAATTTTTTATTATTACCCTTATGAATAGTTACTTGACCCTTATGATTATTATCCTCACCCAATGAAGTATAAATTAAATATAGTCACCGTATAAATGAGATTGAATGTTTTAAAAATAAATAATTAAATGTTGGAATTTTTGTGATTAATAAATATTTATTTATAATTTTAAATTAATAAATAGATTTAAATAAAATATAATTTCCATTAAATTTATTCCTAAATAAATATTTTGTTTTCTTATGAATTTTGGATAATTTAATGAGACATTAGTTAATTTTTGAATGTATTATAAAATTAGATTTAAATTAAAATTCACAAACATAGATAATTCTTTCTATAAAACGATGTCTATTTTTGAATTCTACACACCAAAAAATTCTATGGGTAAATTTTTGGTATTTTTATGAAAGACATGAATTTTTGTTGAATAGTGAAATTTGATAATTTACGAACTATGATAAATTCATGGATTTCTACATTATTCTGGAGTCATGGACGTTGTAAATAACCATTGTTTTGAACTAACATTCAATTATTAGAAATTTTAGACCCAAATATTATGACTATTCATAGTCTTGGGCTAAAATAAAAAAATAATGATTAAAATAATGGAAACCCCCCCCCCCCCTCATTCACTATAAAACCACCCCTCACTATCTCTTCTCTTTACTCCTCTAAGCCTCAGAAATTCTAAAACTTTTGACCAAATACTCTTCCCCAGTTCATCCCCACCTCCAAGAGTCCTTTTCAGATATCAATAATTCTAAAACCCCTTCTCTTAATTAGGTTCACAAGGAGGATATTTCAAGAGGTAAACCCTCTACCTTTTCTTTTAATTTCATTTTAAGTTTGTTTTATATTTTATATTATCCTCACCTACAAAGTAAAAATGACGATGATAACCAAATTATAAAATATATAATGGAATTATATCATATTAATGGAAGATGCATCATAAATATCATTAATATGTCTCTTTTATTTTAGAAATGAAATCATCATTTGAGAGGTGCCAATTTAAAACCTTCATGGACGAAAAACCTCCATTCTAAATTATATCCTTAATAGATGGCCATTAAACAATTTTTAAGAATTAAAAAGATTATAAAATATTTATTACATCTTATTTAATTATTTTTTACCATCATTTATACATTATAATAAATAATATAACAAAACTAGGTCATTGTGATGGAAAACCCACAGTAAAAATCTAAATTATTATCACTAAATAACGTATCTAATTATTCATCCTCATACCGTTCAACCTAATGATATATATAACCATTAAAAATTATTTATGTTCATTAATAATATATATATATATATATTTAATATTTTATAATTATATTCATTACACAAGAATGTCCACACTTACAGTCAAGCGAACTGATTGTTAATATCAAGAAACGAATGCTTGGGAAGGACATAATTAAATCTTATAACTTATCGAAATGTGATAAATGAACTTAATAAAATCATAATAAATTATATAAATGAATAATATGTGCTGAATTAAATTCTCAATGGGTGTAATTTCATATTCCATGACCTTAAGGACAAGTGAATTACACATTCTTACATGATGTTTCTCATCTCACTTCCATTTTTTAAGACATTCCTTATTCATCACTATTTATTATGTTATGTGTATGTATAGTACCCATTTTTCTATCATATCTCAAATATCATTATTTTCATGGTATGAAATGTATAATTTGATTATTATTAATTTTTGGGCATATTATTCGATTGACTGCAAAGTGGTAGGGGGTTCCACCCAAACCGCCATATTTTCCTTTGGGTTATTCTTTCACTATCCTTACCAAAATGTAATGGTTATTTATTTTTGTGTAAATGTTATATTTTTTTATGATCCAAAATCATATATTCAGAACATTTAATCTATCATTTATGGGGATTATATGTTTTTAAATAGTTCCTTTCTTAATTTTTCCTGATTATCATGACCGATTCAAGGGAACTTCAAGAATTCTTAACCATTTTTATGTTCACTATATTAATTTTTATAATACATAATGTTTTAAATCACAAATTTTATTTTGAAAAAATTATCATGTAACATTTCAGGTTTTGTAAAAAAACATACCATTCAACTTTAAAATCTATTTAATATTTTCCTAAAACCAAACTAGAATGTTTTATTTATAAAGCCTCGTTAAAAACTAGTTTTAAATGATTTTACATCAGTGGAAAAAAATTTATACATAAAATATAATATCAATAATTTTCCCATTTATTTGTTTGGATAATCATATTTAAAATCTTATGTTCTGAAAACCAAAAACAGTTATCCAAAAGAACTCTTCTTTACAAAAAAAGATGGGTTTTCTCTTCTTAATTTTAATTCTAAAAGATTTAAGACATTTTCACAACTTATTCCCTGCATGTGGTGTATGTAATGCCTTTTGATATATCAAATCATGATTCTTATTATTCATATGATATTTTTTGGAAGTATGAATTAAATATTTTATAGTAGTATGGGACACTTTGGAATGTTTAATGATCATTTTCTATAAGATCTTATCAATGAATTAATTAGAGTATTTTCATCTATGGTTATGATTTTAATATATCAAAGTGGTATGTGATAGTTTGATATAAATATTTATTTTATTTGACATATGAGTAATGCATCAGACTTAATAAATGACAAGTGGGGACCACAATAGCTCTTCGATGAATCAGTAGGTCTAATGAGACAAAACAAAAAAATTTTTGTTCGATGTGTTACCCTTGTATTTTTTGAAGTCGTATACACTACCTCAATGATAGGTTTACGATGTCTGACATATGAATTAAAAAATTATGATATCATTAATAGATAAATTATATGATTATTTGAATAGTGAAATACCCATGGTGATGTTTCATGTGATTATTTATATGGAATTATTCATTTAGTTTTTATTCCTACCATAATATGCTCAAGATTATGTTTTAGTGGCATGTGTTATTCATTTTTCATTTTTTGGTTTGATATCTTATGCTACATCACTTAATCTTACTAAAAATACGAGCTCCACCATTTCTTATGTTTCCATTCCATAGGTTATGAATAAGAAAACATTGGATAATCTTTCAAGGATGCAGTTTATATCATATTTTATCATGTTTTATTTTTTTTAAAATGTATTATGGGTATGAATACTATAATCTGGTATTAAAATACTACTTAATAGATCGATCCTTGATGATTTTATTCCTTGTAATCATTCTAATGTATTAAAATAATTAACCGGTTTCAAGGTTCTAGGGTAGGGGCATTGTAGTTGGTATCAAAAGAAGTTTATCAGAAACCATAGAAACTAGATTTAGAAAACATAGGTTAGGGAACATAACACTATGAAATAATTTGAGGCTTATAATAAAGGATCAACAAAGAATTTTGGTAATTTATAAATTCTGTGGATATTCCTAGAAAGTACATCCATATCTAGATACTACATGTTGACATGGTTTTGGAAAAAATGTTCTTAAGGGTAACAAATTCGACAATGTGTTCTGAGCTTGATTCATGGTAACCTAGTTGACGAAAAGAAGCCTTACTGCACACCTGGTATGACACTCCTAGGGGATATGATTAAGATTATTCACATTTTTCTTACATACCATTAGGAATAATTAATTTTTCCAAGGTAGAAAAAGTATATAGTACTAGGATTTATGATGCATAAATTTATGTTATGTTCTATACAATTAGTAGAGTTATAGAAAGTTCATAATTTTGAGAGATAACATTGTTTATGGAATTATTTTAAAATCACGTCTAGTAGAAGTTATAATAACTCCACCAATTCATGTGATGAAAAGTGTTAGAAAGATCATATAATTCATTGTGTGAAGACACAATTTAAAAGAAAAATAGTCCACCAGGAATCCACATTATATAAGGAAATAATATCATGTGTTAACAAGATATGTAAATAATTCTACGAGTCTTATATCTTTGAAGGGATACAAAATGAGAAAATGATGGAAGAGGAAAAGATAGATAATGGGAGGAATAGTGTGTAGGGTTTTACAACATATGATAATTTTGGAAAGAATCACCATGGAAAATTCTTGAATATTATGGATGTTTGTTATATGTTTGGATAAAAAGACATGAAGTTCATGATTTCAATGGTAAAAAAAGGTTTCCAATGTATAGTGCTTCAACTCTAGTGAGATGGGACACTATGTGTATTAATGTCCCAAGTGTTATAGAAATATACCCCAAATGATGGTATTGTATAATGATAAAGTCATTCTACTTCCACATATGATGAAGAATAATTTATATTTATTCATGAATTATGTCAATTGAATATCTTATTAGTAGTGTACTAGTTATAAGAGGTATGGAATTTATAAGGATTGTACAATAATACTTTTTAATTAAGGATTTGAGACCATATATGGAGTGGTGACAAGAAAATATATTCATTAAAAATCTAAAGAAATTGTAAAACAAACGATTTAGGGAAAGACAACCATTTTTTTTGATGTTTAGAGAATTAGGATGAAATTATTTATTTTGAGAAGTTCGGAATACCTTGGAACTGGTCTCTTACTTATCGACATGTGGTCTATGCTATCATCAATAGAGTTTAAAAAACTTTTGTATTTAAGGAATATATCCAATAACATGTATATAACTTAAATAATATAGATGAATTCATTTTTACAATATGGTTTTATGCTAATTTGATCTATTACCAAATTTTAAGAGGATACTTGATGAAGATATTCAAATGTTTTGAATGTCAAAATTTTGTGCTTATTCATGGATATGTCCATCTTGGAAACTCAGTGACCTTCTTTTTGAAGTGTTAAATAATTATATTTTGGAATGTTTAACCATTTTTAAGGGTTTAATCAGATCATTTTAGGAGGTTTTAGAGGTTAATGTATTACATTACCACATGATGCAACATGTTAAAATAGATGAAGTATAGATAGTTCAAGGTGTAATAAAAGATACGATTGTGTTTTGAATATATATATATATATATATACTCTTATAGAGTTAAATAATTCTTCAACTCAAAGAAAAGTGTCTTAAAAAAATTCATGTCATAATATCATAATCTTTTATAATTAAATGATGTTTTTTGCGGTAGTATATAGTTTTGTAGTAATCTAATTTCATCTGAACATGTTCTATATACCCTTCCATCATAAATTCATAGTTTGTTTTTTCTTCCATGTCCAGGTTTTTAATTAAAAATAATTTCACCTCATTAAAAAGAATAATTTTTGGGGATACCACCTCAATTCCCTGAAACACTTTTGAAGAAGATATTTTATTAACCATATTCCCAATGTGGGTTACCCTCATGGGAATTCTAATGTATCAATATTTAACTTTCAAAGTGTTTTTTGGAATTTCAAGGATGCAATTCTGATGAAGGGGAATAATGCAACAACCCCGTAATTTTATTGATAATTTAAATAATATAAACTTAAGTGTTTTAATTTATAATTATACTAATAAATAATTATATTTTATATATTTCTGATTAATTAATGATTTAAAAACTAATACTATTTTACATTATTTTTTTGTGTATTTTAATATAAAAATAAATATTTTATTATTTTTACAAAATCCATTTCTATCAATATATTATCTATTTAAATAAAATAAATATTTAATATTATAATTATTTTGATATATACTAAATTATGTTATGAATATATTCACTATTAATATGACACCCCATGATTTTTTGGTATATTTCATCTTTAATAATTTGAATTCATTTGATAGCTTATATTCAGAAAACACTCAATCTCTTAAAAAACACTTTTTTATAACATAGAAATGAAACATAATTTTGCAACATCTATGTTATGATTGTCGAAAAATGGACATACACTGTTTTGATCAATATGTTTTTTATTGTCTTATATGATCAACTTAATTTTAGGGTGAATTGTAAGATGACAACTATGAATAGTAATGTACCCTTATTAATAGTAATGTTACCCTTATGAATAATAAATTTATCTTTATTAATATTAACCTCAACCATGAATGTATTAATAATATTTAGGCCACATATAATTGAGAGTGAATGTTTTAAAATTAAATAATTAAGTGTTGGTGTTTATGGGAGTAGTAAATATTTATTTACTATATTGAATTAATGAATTTATTCAAAATTATATTCATTTTCATAAAATGTATTACTGAAAAAATATATTATTTTCCTATGATTTTAGGATAATTTTATGAGACCTTAGTTAATTTTTTATAGTATTATAAAATCATGTTTAAAATTAAAGTCTATACTTTTCCAGTAAATAATGAATTTATTTAAAAATTAAATTTCACATATTTATAATATTAGTTTGGTAAAATAGAGTCTATTTTTGAATTCTACACATTGAAAATTTCTTAGGGTGAACTTTTGGTATTTTTCAAAAATACTTGAATTTTTGTTGAATAGTGAAATTTCGAAATTTACAAAATATGCTAAATAAATGAATTTCAGAAAATGCATGAGTCATGATTGATGTAAATGGACATTGATTCAAACTAACATGCAATTAGTTCTATTTTTAGTCACAATAATCTATACCATTCACATCCTTGTTCCAAAATTATAAAATAATGATTAAAACAATGGGAAAACCCTCCTCCCCTCTACTGTAAATACCACCCCTCACTCCCTCTTATCTTTACACCTATAAGCCTTGTTTATTCTCAATGTCATACCTAAAGGCGCATCCTTATTCCATCCCCACCTCCATGAAACCTTTTTTTCAAAATACCAAAACCCCTTCTCTTATGGAGGTTCTCAAGGAGGATATTTCCATAAAAAACCCTCTCTATTTTTCTTTTAATTTCATTTTCAATTTATTTTATATTATTATCTTATCCTCACACCCTGTATCCAAATGATCAGGATAAATCTAGTATAATACATGTATTTAAATTATATCATTTTTATTGAAGATACATCATTAATCTCTTAACTCTCTCCCTTTTATATTAAAAATTAAATCATTGTCAAGGGGGTGCCAATTTACAACCTTCATGGACGTTGAACCTTTATGGATGATTAACATTTGTTCTTCATTTTCTTCTACAAGTATGGTTATGAAACCATTTTTATGGTTTAACCATATTTCAAAATATTAATTATATATTATTTAATGATTATGGAACCATCATTTTTACGTGAAAAAAATATAACAAAACAAGTTTGTTGTGATAGGAAACCTATCATAAAAATCTAAATGATTATCACTAAATAAATTATCTAATGATTCATAATCATACCATGTCACCAGATGATATATATATATATATATATATCCATTTACACATATATATTTTCATTAATAATATATAAATTCTATTCTATAGAATTATATCCATTATATATGAACTTACATACATACACTAAAGTGAACTGATCATAAATACCATGAAACAAATGCTCTGTATCGATTAAATTCAATATTTTAATGTATCAAAAGGCCATAAATTGAACATATAAAAATTAAAATAAATTTTATAAATGAATAATAGGTTTTGAATTAAATTACTGATGGTTCTAATTTGATATTTCTTTACCTTAAGGTCATGTAGAGACCACACTCATACATAAGGAAAGGGTTATCTTTTCTCACTTCCATTTTTGTGAGATATTAATTATTCCCCACTATTTATGATGTATGGTATATGTATACTACCAATTGATGTATCATATCATGAATATATTTAATTTAATTGTCTTAATTTTATCATTTTATGATTAATAATTTTAAGGAATATGATTCAATTGACTATAATGTGGTAAACGGTTCCACACAAACCTTCATTTTCTTCCTTTCAGTTATTCCCTCACTATCCTTAACCAACTTTAATACTTATTTATTTTTGTTTAAATCTTATATATTTGGTTTTTATGTTCCTAAATCATATATTCAGATCATTTAATTTTTTACTTTAAGGTGATTATATGTTTTACGATCATTCCCTTATTAATTCTTCCTGATAAACATGCCAGATTAAAGGGAACTTCTTGAATTCTTACCCATTTTAAAGTTAACTATATAATCTATTTTAACCCATTATTATTTTTGTAAAATTATTAATTTTATCATCAAAATTCTATCAGGGTTTATTTTTCTTTTTATTTAAAAAAAATCTATTCCCTTTTAATATCTCTTTAATATTTTCCTTAAACCACAGTAAAATGTTTTCTTTCTAATAATTCTTATAAAACTCTTTATAAATGATATAACATCAGTGAGACAACATTAATTGCTAAAATATAATTTTAATTTCATTACCTTTTTTTATAGTGATAAATATTTCTACAATATGATTTGATGAAAAATAAAAGTTGTTTTACAACGGAATTATTCCATTCAAAATAAAAGAGTTTTTATCATCCCAATTTTAATTCTATATGATTTACGACTTGTTCACCACTTATTCCAAACATGTGGTTCATTTAATTCAAATTGATATATCACATCATGTGTGTCATTATTTTTATAATATTATATCTATTTGATAATTAAATGTTTCAATATGGTGTGGGACACTTTGGAATGTTAAATGATCATTTTCCTCAAGAGTTTATCAATGATTTAATCAGAGTATTATCATCTATAATTATTATTAAAATATGTCAATGTGTTATGGGAATCATTGATCTAAATATATATTTTATTATATATATTAAGAATTAATTGGACTTATAATGTGATTGGTGGGGCCCACTATAGACCCTCGATGCATTAGTTGGTTATATGAGACAAAACAGAATTGGGTTTTGGTCAAGGCCTTACCCTAGTATTTTCAGAAGTGTTCTCCAATGACACAATGATAGGTTTAGGATGTCTGTAATATGAATTACATCATTATTACATTAGAAATTTATAAATAATGTTATTATTCTACTAGTAGAATATCCATGGTGATGATTCATTTGTTTATTTATATGTCATTGTTAATTCAGTTTTTATTCATACAATATTATGCTCAATGTTATGTTTTAGTGGAATTATTTATTCAGTTTTACTTATTATTTATGATATGTAATGCTGTATAACATACCCTTAATGAGAATCTATGCTCACCCCTTTCTTATGTTTCCTTCCCCTAGGTTATGAAAAATAAAACCTTGAATTAGGTTTCAAGGATTATATTTATTTCATATTGTATCATATTTTATTTTCTTTTTGGAATATATTATGGGTATCATGAATATAATCTGGTCATCCAAGACTATTAATCTGGTCATTAATTTGAGATTTTATTCCTTTTAATCATCCCAATTTATTAAAATAATGCACCCACTTTGGGCTTTCAGGGTTGAGCGTTACTTTATTATATAATTATAAAATATAATAATTGAATCCATTAGTATATCTAGATATGAGAGGAAATAATTGAAATTGAACCACATCTCTTCTTTGGGATGGTTGTACTTACCTACACACAATCAACACTTATATTTTTCATTATATGGAAGGATAATAAGGTATATTATATCATGTTATTCAAAAATAATAATGATATCATTAATATAATACATACACGATATATATATATATTATAATAACCATCTATGAATGTTGGTGATAAAAAACAAAAAAATATTACCTCATGGATGTGATAGTCCACAGACACACACAAGTGATGATTTATATTAATATTTGATATAAATGTACTAGGTAAAGGATGTTACACAACCATAATTAAATTTATGTATACTTATAAAAATAAATTAATTATTTTTGGATGGATAAAATGATTTTTTTGTAGGTGTTATAATAAATAATCATTGAATTAGTTGGTTAATATGATTACCTCTCTATTGTGATTCCTTATTTATCTTACATCTTAATCCTTCATAGGATTGATTTTGGGAAAAAATAAAAGCTATAGGTTATGAGTAAAAATACTATAATAGTATTGTTTATGTATTTTGTGAGATGATTTTGTCGAAGTTTTCTAATTAGAGTAGAGAGGTGGTGTTCTTTTATAACTAAGGAGGATGAAAATCCTATAAATGCATGAAATATTATTATATTTAAAATGTCATAATCATGAATATTGAATCTAAATTTTCAAATTTTCTGATACTAGAGGGATAAATTCATGAAAAGGTCAAATAGTAAGATTTATAAGTTTTAGGTAATTTTATCCCTTATGTTTTTAATTCAACCCCTATTTAACACATTTAAAACATTGCGGTAGATGATAATTTTAACCTTAATTACTATTCACTTGGGAAATAAATTAACCTATTTAAAAAATTTGACCATGATAATTTCAAATTTTCAAGCCATTTTATCACATTAAATTCTTTTATACGGAATAAAATAATATAAAAAGAAACCTATAAAACCTCATGAAATCAATTTTAAATAAAATGAAAATTTTAATTATATATAGAATTTATTCCGACTCTCTCCCTAGTAACCAATAGATGATAAATGTAATTTTATTTTATCAGATATATAGTCTATTTTTTTTAATGATACCATTCATCAATAGATATTATTTTAATTTATAAAGAAATTGAACTCTTAAGAATAGTTTTTGAATAGCTAATTCTATTTTAGTTTAAAATTATTATTTTTTATTTATAATCATTTATAAATCAACATATGTTTAATTATATATTTGATGGTAAATTATTGAAAAAAATTAATTAATTTAAAAACAATATAATTAATTATTCATAAAAATGAATTTCTTATTCATGTTTTAAAAAATTCATTATTTTCTTATTTCATCATATTCTGCTCAAAAGTGTTATCTAGAAAATCAAATTACCAATTTTTTGATATAAAATATTAAAAATGGAATTTTACAATATTGAATTTATAATGAAAATTTTATTTACTCTAAATGAATATCTATAGTTACAGTAGCTACATGACAATATGTGTATCCTATAGCACTTTGGTTGTCTCCCCTACACACCATATGCTATTACCTATCTAGATCAATAATTATAATAATAAATACCCCTAAGAAAACACATGTTCTTCCAGTGTGATTTTTATTACACATATACATCCTATTAAACTTCTCAATGATTCACCACTCCTAAAACTAATCTAATCAAAATAAAGAAAGAGATGGATTTCTTATCAAATAGGCCCTTGAAAATGAAGACTCACCATACTAACATTAATATTACAAAAATATCATTAAACTATAACTTTTTATAATGGTGTTACACTATTCATACCTTTAAATCCAGACAAAATTCTTATAGACCCAGACCTAAAACCTAGAAATTTCTATTATACTTCTAGATGAGTTTTAAACTCAATAGTATTTGAATAATCGTTACCCCAAATTAACACCTTGGATAAGATTAGAATAACGGTACTATGAGGTGATTCCTCTTCAAAAAATGGCTGTAAATATGTTCTTAGTATTTAAAATATAATTGGGGTATTATTTACCCTTAAAATACCTAACCTACTTTAGAAGAACTCATTAAAAAATATAGGAATATGCTTATTGAGAATAACTAAAAAAATTTAAATAAATTAACCAAGTAAAAAATTAAGGGAAACGTCAATCATAGTTATATATCAACATCTAAAATATTAAAAAGTGTAAATAAAGGTTCTAATCATGAAATTACACAAAAACCCTTCAATGAGCTACCACCCAGCTCAGAAACACCACTACAGATATCCTTGTATAAAGGCACCCCTCAAGGGAAGTAATAGGTATTATACATAGCTAATTAAAAAAAATACAATATTTATATATGCACATTGATGAATATTAAGGAGGGGTTGATTATATATTCCTAGTAGGAAAATTCAAAAAATTCAACCCACAGACCCCACTAAATTAAAAAAAATAAGCTCACAATTTTCTTAAAATGGGAGAGAATCATAAAAACTGATAAAAAATGAAAATACTACCCAAATAAATAACTCACATAACACTTCAGAAACCAAAAACATAAAATCACACGCCCATTAAACTAAAAAACTCCTCCCCTCTGTTTAATAACACTTAAAATCATATTTAAAATATCCCTTTTAAATATTTATGTGGGACAGATTTACTAATGCAGTATTGTATAAAAAAATGATAACACATTATTTCATTAATTGAGAAAATTTTATTTTCTCTTTAAGTAAACATATTAAAATGAATAATATTATAATGGGAAAATAATTAGGCTAAATTAAATAAATAGAATGAGAATATTTGGATAATGTCGATGTCATATGATTATCATATTAACAAACAACAAAATTATAATGGAACATGACATTAGAAATGTAATATTTATTTATAAAATTTTGAATATTTAAACATGATAGAACCTGAATTAATATATGAATTAATAAAATAGGTGGAATATATATGAATTATAAAACCATTATGAATAATAGTAATATAACCTTTATAATGTTACCATTAGAATAAGTGTGTATTAATGAAAATTAGGAAAAACAATTCATTTAGATGTTAGAAATGATGGCCTAAAATTTTATAATCTTGCCTTAAAAAAATATCATACCCTTGGATGGAGGTTGCATCATTGGGATTCAAATATGAAAAATCTAACACAGAACATGAAAAAGTTAGTTTCAAGAGGAACTTCCTACATGAAAATTTATAGATATAAGAGATCAACACTAGATTGATGTTAGCATTGTAACCCTGTGAAAGTACCACCATCATACAACTTAACGTTTGGACATATTATAGTTTTATAAGGGGTTATATATATTGGAATTAGTATTATAAAGGTGTTATTTTATTTTTATATATTTAATAAAGGTTTCTCCAATAAAATTTTAATTATAATTTTATTTAATAAAATACACCAGATCCGAAGATTAATATGTTAACTATATTTTTTAATAAGAAATACATAATTTTATTTTTTGAAAATATATTATTTCTACAAAAAATAATCTTTTATGGTAAAATATAAATTAAAAAAAATCATTTACATAAAATAGACTTCTAATACACTATCTATTTAAATATGAAAAATAATATAATTTTATAATTTCTTATGTAATACATTTAAGTTTTATAAGGTTTATTATTATATAAATAATATTTATTTAAATAAATAAGTATTTTTATATGAAATCCATGTATCATATTTAGAAACCATTTTTGAAAAAATAAAAATCATTTATGAAATAAACACATAAAAATTTTCCAAAAGTTATTTTAAAAAAATTGGACAGTCTAATGATTGGGTAAAAATAAAATATAGTTTAAATATATGGTAATTATTATGACACCATAAAAATAGAAATGTGTTGTAATAAAGTCAATAATGGGGTTGATATAATAAAAATAGTGTTCTTCTTTGAAATATGACAATTTAATGTTATAAGGAATCTTAAAAATCTAAAATGTTATTTTATGATTTTAAGAGAAATTATATATTGAAATGTCTCACTTACACATCATGAATTACATTATTTTATGGAGATTAGTTATTAATCTAATATAATATTAAAAACCACTCCTTGTAAAATACCGTGGGAAAGAAACATGGGAAGCCTAATTGTGATGTATTTTATATTGAATTGTTTTCTAATTCATATGATTGGAAATTAATTAAAAAATATACTCCCCTTAGTTATACAAAACTACCAAGGAGTTTCTATGATTATCTAGAGATCATGCAATGTTTTAATAAGAAGCCTATCAAGATAAGGGTTCCCTCACTCTTTTAATACATGAACATTCGTTGTTATAATAATTTTGGATTTCCAAGTGGTTGTATTATATTTCCTTAATAATAATCCCTTTCTATTAAAATGTTGTTCTATTAATAAGATAATATCCTTCTATTTCATTAAAAAATTTGATATACATTTATATAAACTAGTTATGCTACCAAAATTATCCCTTGATTTTCTATTCCATTCCATTGTGCTTTGAATACCAAACACTATATTAATTTAACTATATTCATCTAGATGTAACTATCATTTATTAAGTTTTGAAACTTAATTTATAAATTCCACATTCTTTACTCATGGTATTGAAATGATACAATATATTTTTATGTTATATGGATAATATTGAACATGATAATTTATACATATGAAGGTCATTTATGATACTTCTTCAATGCATTGTGTAATGTTTATATCTCATGAGATACCATATATCTTGTGTTTGTTTGGTTATCCTAAACAAACTATGTTTTGATTTATTAGTGGTAATAAAAAACATATTCTTATGATGTACCATTTTATTTTGTTTTCAAATTATTGTGATAACATGATTTTGATGAGCCATTTTTCAGACCATTAAACCTTTTGATTATTTATTATTCTTACATATTTCTGTTATCAAGATATGAATCATGAATAACATGTATCATTTTTCATCACATTATGTTTTGATTATTAACTTACTGAGATTTATATCTCACCCATTTTTTATATCCCCAGTCTTTCCTATGAAATATTATGAGTTTAAATAAATCTAGGACCATATTATAGTATATCGAATAATGATTTCCGTAATTTTTTAACGGTTTATGTATCTAATTTTCCCCAAACACTAGAACTCTATAATTTATATGATATTAATATATAAATTAATATGTAAAAATATCATGAAATAAAATGTATATGAAATATGGGTTGAAATAGTTGGTATTGTATAAATATCTAGTAATTTCTGTAATTAGGATTGAGAAAAAATTAGTGAAAACATACCAGATATTTCTAAATATAAGGAAACATACCTAAATGTTATTTATTGATAATGTTTTTGGTTTCCTAGTAATTACATCCATTTTGGATACTAATAGGTTTTTTGGCTATAACATATATTCACTTTGGGTTAGTTACTTTGAAAAAGTCTTATAGAGAACTGTATCGATCTATAAATGGTGGTAGTTGATATGTCTGAAGTCTACACACCAGATATATATTCCAGAGGGATATGATTAATATAATTCATATTCTCATTACCATCCATTATTAAGTATTTAAATAAAACTATAGGTTAACCAAAATAATAGGAAATAAACAATAGATATCATTGATTTAAACATAGATAATCATATGTTATATTATTTTTTTAATACTTTCCATGTTATGTAAATTTCCATTTTAATATTCTAATGGAAGTATATATCATTTTATGACTTTCCATTATTTTAAAAAATGAATGAAACTAAAAGGAATAAAAAAAATTATATGAAATGGGAAAAGTGTAAAATTACCTCATTAAATATGTACTACAATTGGATATGGAGTTGAGAACATCATGGTTTTACTAGGAGAACAATCTTATGTTATAATTAATGTCATGAATCTCATTTAATGTACTTTTATCCTAATAAATATAATGTTCTTTAGTATTTTATGCAACAAATAAATCTAATATTTACTGGATTTTATGATATACTAATATATATCAACGGAATAAATATTTTTTGAAGATATTCTCCACATTAAATTGATTGTGTAAGAGAAAGTCATGAAAAATCATTATTTCCTAGAGGGTAAAACAGATCAGTGGTGAACATTGATTGAGAATATAAATCCTATGGAGGAAATATAATCCTTTTAGTCTAATGGAGTTAAGAATATATTTATCAATAAATATTTTACTCAAACTCTTCATCTTAAAATAGGGAGGCAATTCTTGATATATAAGAAAAAGGAGTAAAAATCCATTGGGTTGTAAAAAGAATACTTATCAAGGCTTTCACTGTATGGTTACGACTTTATCTTCAACCCCAAATGTAATTTTTACATATTATTTATTATGATAAGTCTATGACTATGGATTTATTATCTATTTTAGACTTTGATTGCTATAAGGAATATTTTTGTTGAGTCCATAATGTTGAAATATGGATTGTTCATTCTTAATGGTCCCATGGCACTACAGATAATAATATGAGGATTGATTGTAACTCTAGAGGATCACTAAAAACCATTCATGAAGGAAGGAGAGTCTAGATTGCCACTAGTACAAGGTTTGAGAAAAATTATCCAAGAAATTTAATCACATAAACGAGGATATATTTAAGAGAAGATGGAAGGGGCCTCAAATTAATAAATATCTAAGAGAGATTAAAAATTCCTCAAATGTTTGGGTATAAAGAACGATTACTATAAATATTCATCGTACGATACAATATATCAACTAAAAGAAAGAGAAAAATAATTTAAACTATTCCCCTATGATATATATTTTCAAAAATAACCAAAGACAATAACCTTTGGGGCTAAGAGAATAGTAATAGGCTTATTCTATCACAAATGCTATAGTTGATCCTAATAAAAATGTGATAATAGGTATGCTAATTAATTATTAATGAATATGAAACATAATATTTGATTTTTTATATAAATTCATATATATTATTCTATTTTATTAAAACTATTGATACAATGACTCAAAATATGGAGGTTGAGTTATCAAATATAATAAAAAATAGAAATTGTTTTCCATATATAGAATATAAATCTTTTATAGTCAAATTTTTTGTGTTAAAAATCCTAGAAATGAATATTATATTTTCATTATTATAATTTTTAGTAATATTGATCATGTAATGACAACACTTATATATGTCTAAAATTAATTTTCATGAGAACAAAATCATATTATGTATCCCAAATTATCCACCAATTCTATAAAAGTTCAAAGAGTAATATAAAAATCCTTTCGAAATTTTTTCTTAATCATGGTAATGATTTACTTATGATAAATAATATATATCATTAATGAGTAAGATACAAGAGAGTATCAAACTTGAATAAATTCCCATTATAAATGAATTTTTGGTTTTATTCTTTGAAGAGTTTCAAATATTTCCTTCTTGTCAAGAGGTTGCATTATTAGTTTAACTTATAAATAGTGCTCCAAAAATGTAAATAAATAGATATGAAAAATAGTTAATTAAAATAAATAATGGAGAGGTTATATGAGAATATATATAAGGGATTCATACACCCATGTAATTCACTATGGGGTGAACTAGTGATATTATTTAAGAATAAGGATGGGTCCATGTGCCCCAACATTTATCATTGTGAACTAAAAATGTTCATGTTAAAGAATGATTTTCACATACCACAGATAAATGAATTATTAAATCATCTATGTGGAGAATATAAATTATATAAGGTTATTATTCGGTCATGATATTACCATATAATGTTGAAGAATAATGATATACCCATGAACTATTTTCATACAAATTATGGGAAACTTGACTTAATAGTGAGTCTATTTGGAATCAATAGTGCTCCCAAAATATTCATGGAATTTATGATTATATTATTTAAGAATTACATTGAAAAATTTGTGGTATTCATGATAGATGAGATTCTCATATGTGAATAAATAAAGGAGGAACATAATTATTATTTGAGTATTATTCTAAATTCAATGAGAAATGAGTAATAATATTCTACATTAAAAACATTTTTACATTACCTAATAAAGAATCATTATTATGAAATGTAATAAAAAACAAGGGTATTGTTTCAATCCATAAAATTTAGAGTTGATTTAAGAATAATAAGGCCCGAAATATTTATGTGGGATATACAATATCCTCAGATTAACTGGGTATTATTGGTGATTTTAGAGATTTTTTTAAAAAATTTAAAACACATTGACCAAGATAAATAAGAATGGTGTAACATTTTTATAGTTCGATAGATGAAAATAAAAATTCAAAGACTTAATTAGATGTCTAATCACTATACCTATAATCAAACTACCTACATGTGGGGAATGATTTATGATATATATTGATATATCCAAGATGGTTTTTTGTTGTATAATAAAAAAATTATAAATAGATAGCCTATACCTCTTAAAAATTAAATAATCATGAGTATAAATTTTAAACCATTGATATGAAGTAAGCATATGTGATATTTAAATAATGTATTTTGTGAAATTCAATATACACGGTGATGTATGAGATATATACATATTGTTATAGCTGCAAGTATATATTCACATAAAAATACCTCAACATACACAAATGATTGTGGATTAATAAAATTAATGGTTATAAATGCTCAATCTATTTCCCTATTGAGAATGAAAATGTAGGGAAGATGCTATGAATTGAAGGGACCCAACAACCTTATCCATTTTGAGGATTAGTAATCATTCAATATTCTTATACATTCAAATGATGGACATCGGAATAACTTATATAATGTTTGAAGACATGATAATCCATTAATGGATATATATGATAAGGAATAATTTAAAATAAATTATGTCGAATATTTAAACATATTTTAAAATAATTACTCTCAAAATGGTTTATTTCACATCACCTAGTCGAATAACATATTGACTCATTACTATTAACCTAGTAACCATCTTCATAAAAAATAGGTTAGATATATCTACCAACATTATTTTAATTTTTTTAATATTTAAGTTAAAATTAATTAATAATAATAGTATAAAATGATATTTTCCAATCCATTGAACCCATCAATTAAATCACTATTGGTGAAACCTAATAACTAAATGTTATGTGTTGTTTATTGAATTTAAATAATACAGGTTATCCATAAGGATTAAATGGAAACCTTATTAATAATTTACCTTTTATAAATAAAACATAAGTCGTGAATAAAACCAAATTCATGTGATGATTGAAATAATTTTCTAGATATATTAAAGAAATATAATCATTAAAACCAACAATTATTATCAATTTTAAACAAGATTAAAAAAAATATAAAATTGATAGGATATTTAAAAAAATATTTAATAATGGTAGAAGTTTAATCATGGAACTAATATATCATATTATATCCTAAAATTAATATATATATTATAAAATGGAAAAAATATCAAATGATAAAAAAAATTATAAAAAATTATATTTATATCAAATAATTAAATAATTTTTCCAAGAAATCAATTCATTTTCATAAAGAAAAAATTTAAATATTATTAATATTTGGAATTAAATATAGTAGAAACATTATAGGTATGTCCAAATGAAAACCATAGAGGGTTGATTCCATCTTATTTAATAATAAATCACAAATATTTTTCAAATTAGGCAACAAAAAATTTTATTCTAATATATAATAAAACAATTTATATAAACAATGAAGAACATTTATCTATGATCAGTTTTTTTTAATAAAAATATAAAACCCCATTCTAGTAGAGAATTATAAAAAACCCTAAACTACTAACCATAAATCCTCAAATATTATATAATATAAAATATAAATTTAGACCAAAATATAAAACCCGTAATGAGATCCTCCAAAAAACTATCGTCGAAAAAAATATATAAAACAACAAAAATTAATCTTCATTGAGTAGTTTTAATTAGGATATATAAAATTAAATTCACCTAAGATGGATGCCACCATAGTTATGTAAATATAATGAAATCTCAAACCCAACCAATGAAAATTTTAAAAAGGTATAACAGTGTGATAAGAAAGTATAAGTAAGAAAGACACAAAAAATTAGTAAGCCAAAACCACCTCGAAAATCTTGTTTAAAAGGGGAAATAAGGGAGTGAAATGAAGAGTAAAGGAAATAACTACACTTTCATTTGTGTCCCTTGAAAAAAATAACATTAATGAGGGTTAAAATTTGTAAAGAAAATAAATAAATGAAAAAAAAAACGAATTAATAAATGAGGTTAGAAAAATGGATAATGTCTAAATGTCATCTGGTGGCAATCAGTTACCTTGTACACTTCTACCATGTACCTGATATTTCGTAAAAATGTGATATTATTCACGTAGTTTTCATCTTGTACATGGTACTATTCCAATTTTTAATGTGTTCCACTTAGGCCCAAATATTATTATTTTTCTTCTCTCTTAAGCTTCACCTAGCCTTCTTCCATCAGAAATCACAAAAATGATCTACCTCTTAATAATTATGAAAAAATTTAAATTTACCAACAATCATAAGTCATACTTATGAAAAAAATATTTAAAATATAAATTAAACAATGTATAATGAAACAATTCATTACAAATTCTCCATTAGAACAATTGTAATCCAAATAAACAAAATAAATCTCTAAACTAAAATTATATACCTCTTCCAAAATTTAATTTAAAACTAATATACTTAAAAATCCATTACATTTATTTCTATAGATCTGTGGTAAAGCACTCAAAATCAACAATAAATTTTAATTTCTAAAAAAACTAATTATAATGAAACATAGTGATGAAAAATCAGTTCCCAAAGTACCTAAAAATCTATAATCACAACCTTTATGAACTCTTCATTGTATGAAACTGCTATAATTTTTCATTTTTCTTCCATGATAATATATTTCGTATATACCTAATTTAGATTGAATATATTCAAATAATTCCATTAAATAAAAGTTTAAAACCATATTTATCATGTTATTATTTTATTAAATAAAAATAAATATATATCAAAATCAATATTCAACATATAATTTTAATATATTATTTTAATGATAATAATAATAATAAATTCATTATTTATATGAAGCACTTGAATATTTATATCAATATTTTCATAGGTAATTAATAATTAGAAATATATTGTTAATATATTATTAAGTTATAATTAATAAAAATATATATTCAATTTAAAAAATAAACTATAAAATTACACCTGGCCACACAATAGAACACATTCCTATATTTTCCACAAATGATGGATGAGACCCGTAATGAAGAAATTAAGAGATAAAATCAAATTAAAACATAGGACACCCTGATTTTTTATTCTACTATAATTATTCTATATTTACATATTTATATCCTACTTCTTAGTTTATATAAATTGATCCTCCCTTATTTCTCTTTCCAAACCAGATGACATTACTTAGATACTATATTTTTGTGAAAAGGCCAGAATCTTTTTTTGACGAAGATTAATAAAACACATACCCAAGCACATTTACACGTCTCAATAGGTTGTATAATAAAACATATTTTATAAGTTAATAATTATGGAATGATTTAACTGCATTTTAAATGAACTAAGGTTAATAAAAGATTTTGCTAAAAATAAGGTATACAAAATCCATATATTAAATATTCTAAAAAACATACATATCATATTCTATAGTTATGAAACATTATATAATTTAATAATAATATATAAAATAAATTATATAAATATGAAAAGGCAAAAAAAATCCATAAATAAAAAATAATTAAAAAATAGACTCAAATAAAAAACAGCTACTTGCATATATTCAATAAAAATATATTATTAATGATATAGTCTATCAATAGAAAAACTAGTTGAGTCATGAATTGTAACTATGAAATTTTAATAGTTCATATAATATACAAGTTACTCTCTAAATACATTCAAGTTAATGAAATATCATATGTGACAATATATTCATATCTAGGTGCACATGTTGGTTGTGGGTAAAAAGTGCTAGTAGGTACCACTAAGAGGTATCAAATTTAACGTGTGAAAAAATAATTGTATTCGTGAATACGTATTCTTGATAGATAAATAAACAATATACTAATAATTAAATGAAAATCATCATGTTAAAATTGAAAAATGCAGCCCAATTTAATAGATGAAATTAAAAAAACTCTCTTAGCACTAACAAAAGGGACTAATCTAATGATAATCCATTATAGATCGTGCATCACTTTGAGTATCCATATCAAAATTTGGTATAAGAAAACATTCAATGATATAAAAAGTGTAAAAATAATAATGAATACTTTCAAACACACATACAAACATACTTATTTGATAGAAAATGAAAATACACACATAAAAACAAAATATCCACTCATAGGAAGGAAAATTATACAAATATCATATACATATCCTTTTTGGTAGGGAAAATAACTATAAAAAATATTGATTCACTTCATTTATAGATTATATAAAATTTAAAATACATTTAAAATATAAAAATAAAATATATCAACCTCACAAAGATCTATCACTCCAACCATAGGTATAAGAAACAATAATATAAATTTTATTTAAGAAATACTAATATATACATGAAAGTATGTTAACCCATTATAATGTGGGTAAAAACAGAGTGATAGTCTTTCCAAAAAATAATTTATTAAATTATAATCCTTATAAAAAATAATGTATTTTCGAGGAGGCATTTGACGACATCTAGGTAAATGTATTATATAAGAACACTAATTTATTCTACAATGAATTAACCTATACCATAACTCATCATATATTTTATTCTAACTGAAAACGTGATAGTAATCTTTAAAATAATTTTCATTAAATAACATGTGAGTTAGATAAAAAACTATACCTCATGTATCATATAATATTATTGAAATTTAATTAATAGGTCACACATTACGTAATTATTATATTATATCAACACCACTATGATGTCCCCTGGATTGAGACCACTGGAAAATGATTGCACTATAGAGTTTTGAGACTTCATGTGTGCCTTCCCATACACTATAGGATATTTGATAGTAATGGGGGTCTAAGGTAATACCATCAGTAGACTATATCCCCATATTACAGTACATAATAATAGAATAAACAAACAAAAAATAATTGACAATGATAAAAGGCCATCAATGTATGCAGAAGAAATAAACATAATAAATAATATTACATAAATGTTTAAGAATAAAGTCTTACAGAACCATTTGCCTCCCCCCATTGGGATGATCGCATATATGATCTGAATATTACGAAATGTAAAAGAGGTTCTACTACATCCCCGATCCTTACCTCATTAAAATCTCTGGCCTATCCATGAAATCCTAATTGAGCATGCAATCCTGAGGCCCCACCCAACCTAAACATGGAACCAGTGATGTGTTCTTTGGTACCTAAGTGTCATGGAAACCCACATAAAGTGTGAGTACAACTTATTAGGGATCCCATATTGTGGTATCATAAATGACCAATAAATCTATATACTTGAATTTGGACTTATTATAATATAAATAATATATCCATGATAGAATAAACAACTAACCACTATCGATCCTACAATTTTATCATCAATATCTAAAATCAACCCAAACCTTATTTATCTCATGCTAGAGTGACTTTGAGTATGTCATATTATCATTCCAACCAAAAATATTCCCTATGAACATTTTTTTTGTAATCATATATATTGGATCCATAGAAGTATCTAAAGGCATACACATAGTGTCATGCATAACTTATACATCCAAGGATCATGCCCAGTTAATCAATTAGTATAAGGAACAAAATTAAATTCCTTGTGGGGGTAGAATATGATATTTTATACATATATTTTTTTATTTATAAAGAACCATTTTTTACAAAATAACCCTGAAATTCATACCATACATTTGTTGATGTCCTCATGGATCCATGAGAAGTAATACTGAGAAATATATAGTAATTAGGAATCATAACTAAACCCGATGAAGTAATACTGATAATTCTATTGTTTTTAGGAACAAATATCAAACCACAAGATGTAATTATCAGTGTTCCATAGTAATTGTGAATCATCAACAAACCACATGAGGAAATCAAGATCCTTCCTTTGTAATCATGCTCTATGGTGATCCCAAAGAGGTAATCCTAGATGATCAAAAATTCATCAGGCATGCATGCCAAATCATAGACAAAATTACTTCCCTGTCCCATATATATAACTTATATTGGAATTACATCCCCCCATGATATATCATGAAATTCATCTCACAAGGGTAGGCCAATTATCAAAACACATATCACATAACTAATTCCATTCACTCATGTGTTTGACTAACAATCTTAAAACAAACATATATGGCTCACATCATCCTCTTGAGTAATTTTGTGATACTATAAATAATAACTACCCATTAACTATATGAATCCAATTGAGGGTTTTTATATCACTAGGGCACTAACTGGGGACCCTGAGTATAATCTTTCATGGAATCCCATCATGGGTTGTATCATACGATTCATATCACTCAGTTCTATGACCACCACATAGAGGGAATCAGGTCCCTTCACATGTTATGGTCATCTCATGGACGGTTTACCCACACAAAATTTCCCACACATTTCTTACCCAAGCGATGTATAGTTAATCACAAAAAATATTCAATACACTATTGGTTTATCCTCAAACACCTCAAATCAAACAATCCCCTCAGGGTCTTCCAACCTATGTACATTATATAATAGTTTGTAAGAAATAGTCACACCTAAATAACCTCACTATCCCAACTAATATTAGGTACCTAAATGTTCTTAAATGAACAATACATAGTCTATCCATCCCAATTAATCACCCCACCTACATATAGGTCACTAGGGGGAATATAACTAGGAATTATACATCTAATTATTTCAATCTATTTAATTTTAACACCTCAAGGTACTTATTTTATAAGGAATAAAATTATAATCAATGCATCAACCATCAGTGACTAAGTAAATACAGATAGTTCCTAAATTCATTAAGGGGCCTTGTCACATGATGTATTGATGAAATTATAATAGGATTATCATTCTTTATAGATATAACTAATATTTTATATGAAATAATAAGAAGTATGTATTATAGGGGAATGTCTGAGGGACCAACCACTATAATAAAAACCAATTTCCTATTTTTAGAACAACACATAAACTCACTCTCAAGATTCAATAAGTCTAATGGGCCACCTGCCATCCATGAAAGTCCATACATCACATCTGAATAACCAAATTATTTAATTATAATCAATTTTTGTTTAATTATTAAAATTTTATTAATGCTAAACTATTTTAAAATTTAATTTAAATAAGAATAAGTGTGTGAAGTCATTTTAGGTCACCCTATTAGGCCAAAACCTCCAATAATGAGGTGTTTCCCACTCCCAAGAAGCTCCCAATCTTAGGCCCTAAAAACTCTAATTATTATCAATTATTCGACATCAAAATTTTCCTAAATTCACTATAATAATAGTAAAAAAATAATTTGTGAATTAATTTCAATGAATTAACTTCCCAACAACATTAACATAGTGTATGAAGTCATATTTTACACAATCTATGAAAAACCTTGATCGATTTCACTTGATTCCCCTAGGTTCCAATGGAATTACTACTATACACTAAAACAAAATCACTCAAATTCTAAATCTACAGAGGGATAAAATCATGGAATGAATGTGGAGGATAAATATAACTAAAAATACTATTTATTCACACTTTAGATCATCTTATAATGGAGATAATAATGGTGAGGGGAGTTCTGGGAAATATCCTCTTTATGTGATATGATTTTCCAAAAAAAAAATAATGACCACCCTATGATTTTATGAAATATATTTTTATAATAAATTTATTTCTTTCCATAGATTATGTTACATATCACATTGAGTTTTAACAAAAATCAACATACTCTTAAAATATTATTTTTTTAATATGATAGTTATCGCACCATTATTTGAAAGAAGATATAAATACGATAAACTAAATTATGAAAATATATGATTTTTACATTTATGAATAATTATTTCTTTGGTGACCAATTAATTAAAAAATAAAAGTAAACCCATTTGAAAATAAAAGAAATATTTTTGTTGGAAACTATTATTTATTGTACATAAATTAATTTTACCTCATTAAATTAAATATATAAATTTTAGTGAATAATTTTAATAAAATTTATATATTATTTATTAATTAAATTTTTTAAACATGCATATTCTGTTTTTTCTGTGTATGCGATATGGATAAATACAATTTTAAGTAAAATACCATATATTTTTTAAAAAATTTATGTTTTATTTTGAGAACTTATATTAAAGTTATTTTTTCAAAATATTAAAAAATTTATTTTAAAAAATTAACCTATTTTTTAATATCAGTATGTAAAAATGATCTATTATTGAATTTTTGATAATTTTTAAAAAATATAAAAATTTCATCGAATCGTGAAATTTTTTGGTTTTTTATAAGGATTAATTTTTATGGGATTTAAATAATTATAAATTAATTTAATTATTTTAAATGTTAAATTAGTTCAAGTAAGTATTTATCAATCCTGTTTAGGTCATTGGAAATAAATTCTAATTTAAAATTGATATAAAAACAATTTTACCTTTTATAGATATTCTGTTTGGAAAACAAATTTTCCATCATGTTTGTGTGTTTAATTTTAAATAAAAAATTTACCATTATGTGAATTTATTTAATAAAAATATATTCCGTATTTTGTATTATTTTGAATAAAATTTTAAAATGTGTTAAAATTAATTTTTAACTATAATTAACATGAAAATTGTAAAAATTAATTATCGTCAAAAATGTTAAAATGGGTTTATCGAGGCGGTTAAACTATACATAAAAGGAATAAAATGTCACAGAAACATATAAAAAACCCACTTCAAGTAATTTTTTAACTTATTGACTATAATTTTTACGATTTACCCATTTTGGAACCGTATGGCATGTGGGAAACAAGTATACAAATTATTCTTTTTCAGAAATTCAATTTCGGTCCTCTCCCCCTTATAAAGGTCTTCCCTGTTTCCTCTTATATTTACACTTAATAATAAATTTTGTTTTTCAAATAAATACCATAATATCTTTACTAATTACCTCCCCACATATTATAATCCTTATTTTTATTATGAATCTATCATAAGAAGGCATTTGGTATAATCCTAAAGAGCTTATTCGAAGAAGAGGAAATATTTTAAAACTTGTGTTTTTGTTTTATATAATATATTAAATCCTTAAAATAATACAGAAATAATATGATATAATAAAAAATTACCTACCATATAAATTTATTTTATTATTTTATTTTAATAACCAATTTCTATATCCACTTTTATGAAATGGGAAACAAAGCCGTCGACCGTGTGTACGGTGTGCTACCGTCTCGCAAAATGATGTTATTCATTTCCCATCACCACGTATCATTGATTTATATAATGATAGATTTAATTTGTTTATAAGATATATGTGATGTTATTAAACATATAAAATTATAATATAAAACCTACCATCCTATAATCTAACTCAATTGAAAATAATAACGTCGCTCCTATGTAAAAAAGAATTACTACCAAAGAAACTGATGTGATTTGTTTTTTCCATTTACATTTTAATTTCCTGGTAATAAGTGTATATTGAATAAATTTATATGATATTTATAAAATAAATACTTTTTGTTTAATTATTATATAATATAATACTTTTTACTTTCAATTATATTCGGGATGAGAAAACATCACCCATGTTTACGATAGGCTACAACCTCACGATGCAATTTGACTCGTTATGTAATAATGAATTACATGGAAGTTAATAATCATAATGTTAATTAGTATAACTGATATATATGATATAAAAATTACTCTATAAAGTAAATAAATCATTTACCTTCTTTTATATTGACTTTATAGAAAGTTAAAACCATGTTCATACTTATGTACGGCTGACCATCTCGATGGATGGTGTGATTCAATTTATATCTTCAAATTTTTTTAGATTACTCTAAATAAATATAAAACTAATATTAATTATATTTATATCATTGTTAAAATTATGTGTATTTTTTAACTATGATAAAAAAATAAGGACTGAAAATACCATACAAAAACATACTGAAGAAATGAAATAATTATTATATGAAACAAGATTTAAAAAAGGAATTGTTAATAAATGGGTAGTAAAAGGTAATAAGTAAATAATATATGTTATGATACATATGGTTATATTTATTTTATTTATTTATAGTTAAAATATATTTATTATAAAAGAGGTTTCAATATTTAGGAATTATGTTGAGGCTTAAGGTAATGAATGTTTGTCTAAATTTTCTTTCTTTGAGATACATGTTATTTTATAAACCTATCTTATTTTACGAGGTGTATATAATTCCCCTTTGACATGTTATATCATTTATATCATTATATTCATGAATTATAATGTTTCATTTGATTTTATTCTTTAGTAGGGATTATTATTCATAAGTTACCAAAGTGGTAGTAGTTCGATGTTACAATCTCATTTTTTATCGGGATTGATTATGATTTTGTTTCTGATGATGATATATTATGTTACATTTCTCAACAACTTCATGAATATTATTATCCTTTTTTAATTCATTGATAATAAAATTTTCCTATATTTTGGTCTCTTTATGTACTCAATATTCCAAATATAATGATTTGATAGAAAACCTAATTGATTTCTCTCTTTGTTCAAAAACCATTTTCTTCTATATCTATGTTTTCTAAGAATGTTTTTATATTACTATACATTTTTTTAAATTAATATCTGACATTTATTGGATTTTATAAAATTCTAGTATTATTCTTGTTTCTAAATAACACCTATATAGATTTTACAAAAAAGTGAAAGGAATCCTTTTATAAACATCTAAGATATAAACATAATTTCCTACCATCATGTTCAAACAATGTTTCAATGATTTATATATAAGTTTAAAATATTATTTTCAAGAAAATTATTTGGAATCTTTTTTATATTGTAAAATATTTTCTATATGAAATGAATATCTTTTTCCTGAAATAATTTAATTTTTTTATATATTCCATTATATGTTTCCATGGTTATTTTCAAATAAATGGTTCTTGAAATTTATTTATATTTTAAAAATTATTATTCAATGTAAAAATGATATTTAAGTCCAGAAATATTTTAAATTACAAATAAATATTCCATTATGAGTTCCCAAGGTTACTTTATAAGAAAATGATTATAATTTTTTATAATTTTTTAGACATATAATGTGCCCTAAAAACTAAAAATGATATTTTACTCATTATATTTTCCATGTGATCTTTTAAAACAAGTTTAATTTTTTGATGAAATACATTAATGCTATATATGATTTACTAGGGATATGATCCAAGGATATCATTATTATCCCTTATATTAATGGTTAACCCTTATTATGAAAATATTTTTGTGAAACCCATTTCTCTTCCATGGGCTATACAATGATAAAAATATTATGATAACTTCTTTGTTCCAATGGGTTTTGCTATAAAGAAATGATTATGAAGCCTATTTATTTTGTATTGGTTGTGCTATGATTAATTTTTTATGAAACCTATTTATTTTCATGGATTATAATATGGTTAATATTTTATGATAATGTGGAACACATATGTATGAATTTACTATGAATTAGGTGGGACCAATATATTTATAAAAATCATTTGGTAAATATTGATATTAAATGAGATAATCCGGAATGGAGTGTGGAGTGAACATAGATTAGTAAGGAACTTCATGCACAAGGATAATACTAAGAGTAAAACATGACTACTATGATGGTAAAGGGAGAGAAACTATTCAACTATTATAGTTTTGGAAACAAGTCTTGACTAATATTCTAGGATTTTGTGATGGGAAAAATTATATATATATTCCAATGATATGTTATCAAGTATCGTTTTTTATTTCATTATGATTTATGTCTTTTGAAAATCAATGATTTATTTAATGTCTCCTGTTTGAAATCTATGATATGTAGTGTATGGTTTTAAAATTTTATTCTCATGTTTTCAGAAAGTTATTATATTGTTAAATTAACATAATTATTTTTCACAATTTCTAAACATATGATCCCACCCTTTCTTATGGTTCTTTTACCTAGGTTATGATGATATTTATTATATGTGACAAATCTAAGTTGACTTATAGTAATGAGTAATTAAAAAGGTTATAATGTAGAAATATCATGATTGAGTTGTTTAGTTGTCCAAATTTTTAATTTCACTAGAACTAAATGATTCTGTAGTGGAACATTATGTTACGTAATGAATATACAACTATTAAGATGTATTTTTTTAATGAAAATTACAGGCCTATACAGTTGGTATCATAGAATGGTTTAGTTAAACCTTTAGAAACTTGAAAGATGAAAAATTATTGATAACCCTTTTGAAAATCATATTTATTGAATAATCACTTATGTTATGTTAAAGTGGGGAGTGTGGTTTTACTATAAATAAATTCCTATCAGGATGCTAAATGTGGATATTGTTCGAGCACAAATCCAAGAGGGGGAATAAATCTAAAAAAGGAACGTCCAACAGGAATCTATAATTACCCAATACATGACAATGATTCAACCCTCATATTTTTATGAAATATTTATCTTTAAATAATGTTACTTCATTTTTAGTTTTCTTTTCATGCAATAACGTGTTTAAATGAATAATGTAACATTATAAAAATATTATATATTTATTATCACCTGCCATTAGATTTAAAGGTATTTTTATTAATAACTGAATAATGAAAAATAACGTCTCTATAAATTTATAAAATAAATCAATGATTCTAATTAGAAGTAAAAATTATTTTAAAATAAAAGTGAGGTTGTTCTAATTATTTTATATATATAATGATTTTTTAATCAATATATTATATGAAAAACTATTGGTGAATTATTTTTATGAAATTCATATATTAAATAATTGAGAGAATGTGTTATAAATTAAAAATATATATATTTTTAAGTATAATTTAATAATGAATCCAGTTTTGTGCTTTTAAATTTATTTTCCATAAAAATCTATTTTTGTCAAAAAAAATTCACATACGTTAAAATTTATTTTATTTCATTTATAGGTATTCAATTAGATAAACTTAATTAAATATTTATAATAAGGTGGAAAAAATTTGGAAATTAATCCCATTTTATGGTTGGTTAATTTGACTATTTACCTTAAAATATTTTGTTACTATGATAAAGGGTACATATGGTATATAAAATTAAAAATAAAATCTTAAGGTTATAAATGGATCTGATTATGTGAAATTATTTTGTAATATGATTCCATTTCATCCATATTCAAATAATATTAATTTATAAGATATTTTATATCCATTTTAATGTAATTATGGCCTCTGTAATATTTTATTTTTTGAAATGTCGAACATGTAAAATATATTTTTAATAGATAAAATATTTTTTATATGTGGTTATTGAGAGGATATATTAATATAAAAATAGTAATTGAAAATATTAAGATATATTTTTCTCATTTTAATTAATTTTTTAATTTTTTGAATAAATATTTTCCATAAATTATTAAATGACACTAATGCACATATTATATAATTAATGGGAATATTAAATAATTCTTTTAAAATGATAAAAGTAATATAATTTATGATAAATTATATTATAAACTAGTTTTCTAAATGAACATGAAAATTTAGAGATATAGTAATTTTTAAATAATATATGTTATCTTTATATTATTAAATTTAATGTAATTAATTGTTCAAAAAATTGACAAAATTGATATTTTGAAATAAATAATATTTTATCAAATGAGAATAAATTTATAAAAATAATATATTTGAAAAATATAATTAGGATATGGTTTCTAATGTCATACATCGTAAAATTTTAGGCCTTTTTTCCATTTATACTAACTCTATTGACCCAAAGCGTAATATTTGTTATTGTCTAGATATTCTTAAAATGGGTTAACGAGGCATTAAGACCAAATGATAAGGGAAAAATGTGAACTAAATTTGTATAAATTTTTCTACAAGAGATTACTTGGATGCATACTCCTCCTCTATAATGAAAAAAATTGTTTTTATCCATTTTTATTTAATATTAATTTATAATAATTAATCCTTTAGAGAGATACCAGAAGTGCCACACATTAAAATTATAAAATAGAAAAACATCCATCCATTAATTAGACCACTTTTAGAAATATAGGATAGACATGATTTGATAAATTATTTTATAAACATCCCTATAAATATTATAGTGGTTCTTTTATTTTCAAATGATTAACCCCAAAGCCCTTTAGACTAGAACTAAAGGAGTCCTTTTGAAGAAGAAGTAATTTCCCTAACCGATCATTTTCTTTTTACAATCTTGTAGTCATTATAAAAATATTCTGTATTGATCATATAATAATACATTTTGTATAATAAATATTATTAAATTTTATTCATATTATTAAAAATTCATTATATAACTTCTTTCTCATCAAATATGAAGTGGATGTATTGCTTGTGAAAACATAGGGATTACTTCATCCATGTAGTGATCCAATTAATTTATCATAAAAATATTTTATTGATGGGAATTAGGATTTACTTAATGTTTATATATGATATTTATTGAATAATCACTCTTTTATAATGATAATATCATGTCTACCTTCAAATCATCCAAAATTTTGGAAAATTATAATGTCGCTCATGTGTACATATAGAATGTCACCTAAATGATGAGATGTGATTCATTTTCATTTTATATTTCAAATGGATGGTAGTGTGGTTGAATTTAATGAATATATATCATATATATAATTTAATAATTATTTTATAGGTGAATTATTATTTACCTTTAATTCATTCCATTAGTTAAAAAATGGAAACAACACTTATGCATATGTACGACGATCCATATCCATGAATGGTGTAAATAATTTTTCTATATATAATATTTATGAATAATTATAAATATATATAATTAATATATATAATGTTAACAGTATGATTAAAATTATAAAAATAAAGTGCCAATAATCACTGTATATTGTTTCGGACATCAAAACTGAAACTTGATTGGAAAACGAAGTAGTTATCCCACATAATGGTGATTTTAATAATAATTTATTAATAAGTGGGTGGAAATATATTATATGTAAATAATAAATTTTATTACATATTTTTTTGGAATACATGAATAATTAATCGATACTTACTATAAAGTAGGTTTTAATGTGAATAAAGAAAGACAAGACTTAAGGTAAAATATTAATTCATGATGCCATAATTATTTTTGATTGTATCTATTTATATATTAACATAGAATTATTTCTCTTAAATTTATAAATTTTAGAAAAATGTTTTCAAATAGTTTTTTACAATTATCCTAAAAACATTTAAATTCAATTTTTCACTTTTTACAATTTTTATAAAATTGTTTGAATGGAATCATTTTATATTTTTTAAAACATGATTATTTATGACTAGTTTAAAAAAAATATAGAAGGAATTATTTTCACTTATACAGAATGAGTGGTTTCCCCCCTATCATGAATAATTAATTAATTGATTTTTAATTTAAATGTTTACAAATTAATTATTAAATAAAATTTTATCCTTTTAAAGTTCACAATTTTTTTTTAAAACAAAAGAATTTTTAAAATTTAAATGTTTTTTTTCATAGGAAAATTTAAATGTGATATTGAAAAATAATTTTTCATATATGATGACATATTTGATATTAAATATAATTTACTGGGGTTATCAATCAAGTATTATATACTTATTATTTAGATTTTTTACTTTTATGGTGAAATTATGAAAATTTCATTAAACCAATTCCTTTTATGTGGTTTAGTTAATGATGAAATGTATATGAAAACCATTTCCTTTTAGGGGTTAAAATTTGAAAACTATTTTATGATCTTGTGGAACACATATGTACGGTTTTAATTATTTTATAGGTAAGACCTATATTTCCTTCCCATTCATTGGTTAACGATTCATATCTCATGAGATAAATATGATTGTAATGTGGAGTAAACCAAATTTAGTAAAGGACATAGTCAACTACGTTATTCATGGAAGTGAAAATTGGATACTACAATAGTTTGGTGTGAGAACCCATTCCACTATGATAGTCTATGAAAAAATATTTGAATAATAAGGAAATTATTTCCTCTAATTATGTTTATTCCATAATTTCATGTCTTAAAACAATGCTATTATCACATGGGTCATGTATCATTTTGATTCTGGTTCTATGAACTACCATGTTTTATTCCATGACTCGATATTATAATATTTTATATTCAGTGTATGGTTTTTATAGTGTTATGTTCACATTCTTATGTCTTTATACTCTGGATATGATGAATATCTCCCTTGTTTACCCTTACTAAGAATCTTATCTCACCCTTTTCAAATGTTTCCTTTCCCTAGGATATAAAGAAAGCTATAATGTTTGATTCATCAAAAAGGGTTATACATATGAAGAAATAAGTGGTAGATGCTATATAAATTTTCTAAACCAGCTGTTTATATTCCCATGTTTACAAATGAATTATACCTTTATGATCCTGATGCATGTGTTTGTGATGAATATTATTCTAAAAAGATATAATATCTATATATAAAATGATTGGTCCATTATAGTTATTATCATAGAATAGTTTTAGTTATCCTTTGAAAAATATAATGTGAACAATTTGAGAATAATTCTAAATATAGGATAAAAACCATTTGTTTTCAAAACAATCTAGAATGAATTAGGTTAAACATAAGGTTTCATAAAAGGATGTGTCACAATTTAGAGATCTTGTAAATTATTTTTGAGGATTATTTTATTTTACACAATGATTATTGTTTTTTACACTATGATTTTTGTTTTTTACAATAAGAATTTTGGTTTTAATAAATGTATGGAAGCCGAAGGAAAAATGTTTATGCTGAATGTGATGGAAAATGAAATAATTTTCTTCCAAGGAAACTGATTTTTTTGGGAACTGAAATGAAGAATATTACTTCTATTCCAAAAATTATTAATCAGGTTATGAATCATGCCATGTTTCTGAATGATTAAATTTTGTAAGAATCTTATATTGAATCAATCATTAGAAAATATCCACCTTATTATAGTGGATCTTCTGATCCACTAGTGGCTAAGTGATGGATCAACACCATTGGGAATATGTTTAAGTTCTTCAATTCGTAATATATGATAATATTTCCTATCTATTTATTATCTAAAAGAAGAATCACATCAATGGTTGAAATAAGAAATTTAATACATTGAATGGGTTGGGTTTATAGAGATATGTATTATAAAGTACATTCCTTAATTTTTATGTACAATGATGAAGATGAAATTTCATTTATTGAATAAAATTTATGAAAAAAACATTGGTACTTATGAGAAAAATGTTACAAAGCATGCAAGGAATTCCTCAAGTTTAATTATCATCCATAAAATTAAAACTGATTGATTCTTTATTGGATTAAAACCAAGTCTCCAAAAGAAATTAGATATAAAATAATTCAATAACTATGTGGAAATTATTAGTTTCAATTTCAAGTTGGAGATTTCAATTCTATTTATACATTATTCTCATAATTTTGTTTAGAAAAGGAAAATGGAATTAAAAGGAAATTCTAAAAACCATAGAGAAAAGTAGATGTGATTTTATTTATACTATATGTATGGAAGTAAATATGGGGGAACTTTTCTTTAGTGGACTAGTAAATGATTGAAGTGTAAAGGGACGTTTATTAGAATGTTGAATTCCGAAGTGATGGTAGGAAGTTAGATAATGATAAAAATAGTGAAAACCTCCCTATAATTCACCACCAAAACAAAAATGTTATAAATATAAGGGATATGTGAAATATTCCAATGAGGGCATAAATCAAAGGGCTTGTTATGATCATTATCATCAACCCCTTAATCCCAAAGACAAAGGGAAATCTAATTCGATCACAACTATGAAACTGTGTTATGATAATGATGTTCTCAAAACAACGCTTATTATTCATTATATAATTCTAATGGATTATTTTATTCTAGATCCACCCAATCTATAATTTGTAAATAATTTTCATTGGGTATCAACATATCAACTCAAGAAATAAATATTTAGTAATCAGTGAAAAATGATAATGGAACAATAGACACATATCATGTTTATTGTAATTATTTGATTGAATTATATTGCAGAGTGATTTATGCAAATTTTTTGATTATATTTTAGTGGAATTTGAAGTGATTTAATGCATGTATTTATTTTCACTATAAGGATCCCATATTAATTATATAAGGAGTTAAGTCACAATTTATATTACAAATGAACCTATACTCATTGAATAATTCAAGGATAAATATAGAATTCAAATAAAAATTTCTAACATCATGTGGGTATTATTTTGTATACATGAAGGTTACCTATCTCAGATGGTTAGGAGAAACTATCCCTTAATGTCATGCCTCTTCAATGACCGTTTTTAGTGTCTCTCTAGATGAATTTTTATGTCTTACTACAAACTGTGATGTTGAGTTTTTAATAAAACTCATACATGGTGAAATGACTATATCAAAGAATAATTATATAATATATCTAATTGGGTACATAAATTGATTAAATTACTCCCTACGAATATTTATAATTCATTAATATGCCCTAGTGCACCCCCTTGGGGTGAAAGTATTCAATTTTTAATGAATAATGATGGAGAAATACATCATTAAATTTCCTGTAAGGAGTTTAACAAAACTAAAATCAAGAACAAGTAATATCATCCCCGAATTGATAATATATATGATAAACTACATGTTTCTCATAACTTTTCCAAGATTGAATTTCATTTTGGATATCATAATTTGAGGGCCAAGAAGGAGGATATACCCAAGATGACATTCTATACAAGGTATAAACACAACGAATTTATAGTTATTCCTTTTGGTCCTACTAATGCCACCACTATTTTCATTGACCTACTGAATAGAGTATTTACATAGTATCTTGATCTGTTTTTCTTATTGTTTATAAATTATATTAATGAATATTACAAGAGAAAGGGAGGGAATGAAGATCAAATGAGAATTGTTTCGAAGTCATTGGGGAAGTAAAATCTTTATAGAAAATTTACTAAGTGTAAATTTTTGGATGAAAATGTTTATTTTTTTGAACACATAATCTTATGTGAAGGTACATTTTCAGATCCTTCAATAATTGATGTTATTGAAAAATGGACTAGACCAGTCATGGTGACTAAAATCCACGATCTTCTAGGAATAGATGGAGATTATAAATTTTTCTGAATGATTTTTCATGATTATTTAATCCACTCACAAAGTTTTTTAGAAAGAATTTATGTTCATATGGATGGGGGAATGTGTCGATAATTTCAAGGAGATAAAAATAAGGCTGGTCTAGGAAACTGTGCTAAAACTACCCTATAGTGGATAATAGTTAGTTATATATAGAGTTGAATCAAAGAAGGGACACAAATGTTTTATCACGAAACATTAAATGGTAATATCTTATGCATCATGCTAATTGAAGGTCAATGAGAAAAATTAAAAAAATCAATATTTGGATTTATCAATGACAATCTTTTTATTAAATATATGGAGACATTATCCCTATAGAGAACGATGTGACATATATACTAACAAAATTAATAATGAAGGTTTTCTCTCAAAAATAGTTCAACATGAATAAACTAAGGTAGTTATAATTGATTAATGATTATGATTACTCAAACCATTATTACACAAGGAAAGTAAAAATGTTGGTAGATGATTTGACCCAAAAAGATCATGCCAAATTATCTATGAATTAGATATGAAAAGATCAAATATTTTTGAATTTTAAAAATATTTATGTAAAAATATTAATGTAAGGGTAGAAATTTTATCTGGCTAAAATGAATATTCAACAATGTATCTATGTAAAGATTAAATAGGAACAAATGGTTAATGTAGATAATCTTATGAAGGGGAGAAACGATCCTATGTTCAACCTCTATTTTGGTGGAATAATAAAGCTCCTGAACCATGTTTGTGTAACACCCATACAAAATTTATGTTTGGATTGATTGGATGAGGATAATAGTTTTTGTAATTGCTCAGACCCTCCTAGTCCATCCATCTTCCTAATTTATGGTGATTGGAACGCCCTGAACCCATTAGCTCTGGATTGTAAGGGCGACATCTTGGTTGCAGGATATCATCGCAGTGTTAACCATCGTGGACACTGATTAGAGTGTCACCGATCAGTGTGTCGACCAGTGTGTCGCCAATCGGCATGTCACTAATCAGTGTGTTGCCGATTGTTGTGTCGCTGATTTGTGTTTCACTGATTGGTGTATCCCGGATCGGTGTGTCACTGATCAGTGTGACACTGATCCGTGTTTCCCTGATCGGTGCGACACTGATCAGTGTTTCCATGATCGGTGCGACACCGATCAGTGTGTCATGGATTGATGGGTCCCCGATCGGTGTGGCACCGATTGATGGGTCCCCGATAGGTGGGTCACCGATCATTGTGTCACGGATTGGTATGGTATCCATATTTGAGTCCCAAATCAGTGTATCATCGATAGGTGTGTCCCCGATCTGTGTGACACCGATCTGTGTGTCACGGATCGGTGTGTTACAGGTGTCTGAGGGGCTTGTCAGATTTTTCTTCCTCCGTTTTGTTTCTGTAATGCCACTTTTAAGTCTTCTGAAACATTGAAAAATGGTTCATTTCTATTTTAGACCCATAAATAATGTTTTCAACTCTTAAGAGTGGGGTTACCCTCAATGGACCCAGACTGTGTCCCTGTATAGTGCATTTTACTCTGTTTAAATAAAATCTTTTTACTCATAGTTGTTACGGCCTCCTCCCCAAGGAGAATTATTAAATAAAAATAAATTCCATCATTTTTTTCCACCCAAAAATATGGTGAAACCACAATCCGCTATTAATGAAGCTCAAGATCTTGATATCCCGTAACGACGAGATCTCATATTTTTGTTGAACATGAATTCTTCCTTCTTATTCCCGGAAGGTTTCTTCCATTACATGGTGTGTTTGGAGTTTCCCTTTCATAGATGAGTGGTGTGCCTGTGCTGTATCCTTTCCTTCTAATTCGTGGAGTCCTCGGAGTTCCCCCCTTCAAGTCACACATCACAATTCTTGGCACGTGGAGAGGAACTTCGATCGTTGATAATCCAAGTAGTGTTTTTCCTTCATCTCTCTTTACCTTGTATCATGCGGGGCATGTATTATAATGTCTCTTGGGGAATGGATGAAACCAAACCTTAACAAATATAATAAATGGATTTAAAAAATAAAGGGGTTTTTTGATAATGTTGTTTTAGTCCTATATCTATTCTGATATGTTTTGAATTGAATGGGCTTATGCCCACTAAAAATTGTGGTCATCAGTGGTCCTTTCTTGTGCACTAGTGAATCTGTGTTTTTCATCTTAATTATATGATTGATTGGTTGTAACATGTAAACTAGTAAATCATGTAAACTTGGTTGATTAAATAGATTCCCAATGAATAAAAATCCTTGTTTAATCACCCCAGTTAACCAGACGAAAATAAAGAACTAAAAAATGGAATATTTAAATTTGAAAACTCCCTTTATTGATTCTGGTAATGTTTATGGTTTATGCCAGGGAAGTGGCATGGATGAGGATGGGATCCCATGTGGTGGTGAAATTTTTGGTTTTTGAATCTATGGCCATGTGGGGAAGTACGTTGGGGCGTGGTTTGGTTCGAGTACATTGAGGGATATCACAGATCACTTTTATTATTATGGCATTACAAGAGAATTGGGTGTGAATGCTTAAATTGCTGTTTGACTATATTTATTTCTTTTCCTCATGGATAAGCCTGTTATTTTCTCTATGGTGAAGAATTATTTTAAATTTAATCACTTTAATATGAAAACAATAATGGGTTCAATGGGTAATTGTTTTTCTAGGAATGACTTGTGACATGATTGCGGTTGTGCTACTTCTTATGAATAAATAGAAATGATGGTGTTTGTGGTTGGGATGATGTAAGAACCCCTGTGTTGGGATGAGTTCTTGTTTACAAATATGTCTAATTTAGTTCTTATGCTTTATATTTGCGCCCCACCCAAGTTGAGGACATTGTGTCGAACACACCCATTTCATGTGGGAGGGTGTTTTCCCCAACTCCACTATGAGTGGCGGGTTATTAGATCCTTTTCTACTCCCTTTCCTAAGTATCCCAAGATTATTCGGGTAGGCTCTGTTGGCATGAGTTCTATTATAGGACCTAGACTCATCGGGAAGGGTATGTGGCCATGGATGGCATAGGTGTGTGAGGGCAGGTGGTTTCCCAAGTGTCTTCGGGATGAGGCCCAAGTGTCATTGGGTGTGGTGGTAGTTGTTTTGGCCCATGTGTTTGTGGGTGGGATTTGTGGTTGTGATAGCCTAGGTGTGTGTGGGAGGAGTGTGGTAGGGGGACTGCAGTTACAATGGCGGGAGAGGTCTGACACGTAGGATGCCTTAACCAACCAATGGGAAAGTGGTATAGGGTACCCAAGCATCTACGTGTTATTAATATTACCTTACTTGAATTTTGTTTTTTGGGAAGTGTGCCTTGGTGATGTAGGGGTCGATAGTTTCTTTGCTAGGAGCTTTGGTTATCTCCTTTTTTCACAGGGCATTAGATTGAATCCCCACTTGTGCACGAGAGATTTTGATTTTCTCTACTGAGTATACCTGTATACTCAACCTACATATATAAACTACATTCATGTTTCCAGAAGGTCTTTGAGGATCGTGTGAGACCGTACTAGTTTGGACCTTGAGACATTTGTTGTTGCTGTTTTTTTCTTTTCTTTGTTACTTTCCTTTGGGGATTTTTCATACTATTGTGGAATTACATTTGGACATTCGTATTGGAATGGTTTGATTTTGGATTTACTTTTACCTTCAATTTTGGTGTTGTTGTGATTTACTATCTTATCTATCGATCCTACTAAATAAAAAGGGCAATGCCTTCCATCTTGTGTGTGATTATATACCCTTGGTTTTAGTCACCACTTTAGGAAGTTTTGATGGTGGGTCTTGGGGGTTATTATCTCTTCTTAAACTTGAAGAAGGAAGGGTCTGGCAATCTGCTGTCCCTTCCCTCATCTTGGTGAAGGGGGGTCATGGAAGAATGGTATCATAGCGAACTAGAGATAAGATAGAGTCTAGAGTTTGGAATACTGAGGATTGCATGAAATGGTAGGGAAACAATGTTATGCAATCTTGGTGTGTGAAATGGGATAGGTAATACCTGCTAGGACACGAGATTATATGGCCCACCATGGTCCGATTCAAGGACTCTGGGCCTACCGAACGACCAAGTGAGGCTACACTGATTGCTGGGTAGAGACCCTAGAAAAGGTACATTCACCATAATGACTTCTGTTCTTGTGTTTCATGGGTATTTTGGGGATTTAAAATGAATAAAAAATCTATGAAAATTTAAAAGAAAACTTATACAGTACTCGGGATTATGAATACTTTATTTACCTTGCAACTATGGCACTCAGACAAGGACCAGAAGTAGTGCGGTCGATCGAGGACCAAGAAGTTGTTTTGGACGGTTAGAAGAGGGAAAAGAGAGAGGAGGAGGATGACCAGTGGAAAAGGACACTTCATGAATTTCTGCGGCAGACCCTCAAGAAGTATGAGGGAAGCATCTCAAACAGGAAGTCAGAGAGCTGACTCAAGGAGCTGGTGAGATATTTTATCTTGATCTAGGTTCCGATGGAGTACTGGGTTCCTCTATATGTATGCCTGATACCGAGAGTGGTATGTCAATGGTGGACTCTCAATCTTGGGGAGTAGAAGGAGTCTGAGGTTGTATGGGCTAACTTCAAGAAGGCATTCCAAACAGAATTCCTCTCTTCCATGATGTGGGTTGAGAAGAGGCAGGATGCGATCTCCCTTGACCGGGGGAGCATGTCAGTGACAGAGTTGGGGATCAAGTTCAATAATCTTCTTTGTTTTTATCTGGACCTTTTTCTGGATGAGGATTATCGGGCAAGATTTTTAGAGGAGGTTGTCTGACCTTCTCTTCAATACATTGTTACTCCTTCATCCTTACCGATGTACTTAGAGGTCCGAAAAAGGATGATGTGGTGGAGAAGATACACACACTGGGAGGTGTGCCATGAGAGGGATGCAATATGGGATTTTCAATGGGAAAGGTAGTTAGTAACAGGCCTCCAGTGTCAGGGCCTTCTAGGTTTCGACCAGTGTGGAACATGCCCCAGATGTTCCAGTTTCGATCTCCCAATCCTTGACCCTTCCTTGCAGGACCATGACCGAGGTTTTTCATATGTGGCAGCCATTGGCGCCTTTGGAATTAGTTCCAGATCTGAGTGAAGTATAGTGTGGGTGGTCAGGTTTATCTCCCACCTCAGCAGCAGCAGCATCCTGCCAGGCCCTTTCAGCAGCATCAATAGGGACAATGAGCTCCCGCTCCTCTGAGGGAAGATTTTACAGGAGGAGGCCAGACTTAGGGTGCTACTCAGGGACCTCGAACATGGCGTGGTTGGGGAGGTTCCTGATAGAAGTGGGGTAGAGGAGCTGGGTATGGACAGTTACACACCGTAGAGGAAGCAGTTCTAGCAGGGCCAAAATTTGTTTGAGGTACGATAAGGTTTTTTAGTATTCTTGCCTATGCCTTTTTTATAAAGGAGATTCATACTACTTTGTGTCACCTGGTCTAGCCTGTGCTATGGATTTAGACACCGAGCGACTTACAATTCTCATATTGTTGAGTATACTAATCAAAGGTCAAACCAACATGTTTTATGTTTTATTACGGTGTATACTAATGATAGGGCCACATCAATCTACCTGGGATCTTCTACTGTTGTAGATACAACCATATGATTTCATTCTAGGAATCGATTGGCTATTTTCTTTACACGATATTATCAAATATTTATGATGAAGAGTCAAGTTCTCTGATGAGGATGGCTAGCTTGTGGCTTTCATTGATGAGTGTGTTTTCCAAGAAGGCAACCATCGAATAGATCCACTCCTTCCCCTATTAGTTGACCAGTCGGTGGAGTCGGCAGATACAGAGATAGATGAAGTCTCGAGGATCATCAGTGAGTTCATGGACGTCTTCCTTGAAGAAGTGGGGAATCAAACCCCTCAATGTGATGTTGAGTTTGGGATAGACCTGCAACCCGATGCCCGTCTGATTTTGATGGCTATTTATCAGATAGAACCTTCTGAGATGCAAGACTTGTATATTCAGATTGATGATCTGATGAAGAAGGGTTTTTTCTAACCTAGAGTTTCTCCATGGGGTGCTCTGGTCTTATTCTTGAAAATGGAAGATGGTGGTCTTAGGCTGTGCATAGACTACTAAAGACTGAATCAGGAAACCGTCAAGAACCATTACCCTCTTCCAATGATAGATGATCTCTTTGACTAGCTGATGGGTTCATGTAGGTTCTCTAAAACCGATCTGTGGTCTGGGTATCACCAGTTAAGGGTGAAGGACAATGATATCCTGAAGACTATTTCAGGTGCAGGTAAGGGAACTTTGAGTTCATAGTCAGGTCATTCGGTGTTACAAAGGAACATTCTGTGTTCATGGGGCTCATGAACTCTATTTTCTGTGAGTTTCTAGACCAGTTCTTCAATGTGTTCATGGATGTCATTTTGATCTAATCAACATAAATGGAGGAGCATACTAATTACCTCAAGAAGTTCTTGGAGATCCTTTGAGACCACCAAATATTTGGGAAATTGTCCAAGTGTATGTTCATGACATGAGAAAAACATTTCCTTGGAAACGTGGTGTCTCAGCAAGGGGTAGCAGTTGAATTATCAAAGGTTGATGTGGTGGTTTCTTGGGAAGTAGACAATATTGTGATGAATGTTCACAACATTCTAGGTCTGGCTGGTTATTATAATTGGATTGTACAAAACATATATTGAGTTGCATCTCCCTTGACAGCATTGACCAGAAAGGACCAGACTTTCATGTGGAGTGAGTTTTGTCAAGCAGTGTTTAGTTATCTGAAGGAATGGCTGGTCAGTGCTCTAGTGCTCAGTTTTCTAGAAGAAGGGGTATTGTATGAGGTATTTTATGATGATTTTGGACTTGGCCTAGGGTGTGTTATGATGCAGTAGTGGGGAGTGATATCTTATAGTTCTAGGAAGTTATGTTCTCATGAGAATAACTATGCCACCCATGACCTATAGCTTATAGAGGTTGTGTTCGTGTTGATGTTGTGGCAGCATTACCTCATCAGGGATCACTTTTTGGTATTCACAGATCACACGAGTTTAAGGAATATCATTACCCAGGGGGACCTGAACATGTGACACAATGTTGGGTGGAGTTTCTTCAGGACTACAACTTTGAGATCTCTTACACTGATGGTAAGGGGAACATTGTGGCTGATGCATTGAGTATGAATTCATAAAGAGAAGCTGTTCAGGAATATGTGGATACATGGAAGGGAATGGAGGAGTTGGCTGACCCTACACCTGGATGAATAGGTGGATGGTGGTAGAGGTTGTCTATTTCAAATGATAGTGCAACCCGCTCTATTTTTGAAGGTGGAGGAGTCTCATTGGGGAGACTTAGAGAGTGAAGTGATGCATGATTGGGTTAATAAAGGCATTGCTCTGGAAGGGTGGTTGTAAGATGGTCCGAATCAGATGCTTTTATGGCGGAAGTTGTTTGTCCCATAGTTGATGCATGAGGGAATTATTTGTGAGTTTCAAAACTCACTCGTAGTGGTACACCCTAGAGTTTCAAAGATGTTCCAAGGCCTGAGGGCATAGTTATGGTGGCCCGGGGTGAAACGAGTAACAGATGAGTTTGTGGCGAGGTGAATTTTTTGTCAGTAGGTGAAGATAGAACACCGCATCCAAAGAAGTTTGTTGCAGCCTTTAGATGTCCCTGAGTGGAAGTGGGATGATATCTTGATGGATTTCGTCACAGGGCTACCCATGGTTCAAAGAGTCTGTGATTCTATCTAGGTAATGGTAGACAGAGAGATGAAATTAATTCACTTCCTGGTGATCAAGGAGTCAAGTGTGGTGGATTCCATAGCACAAAGATACATAGATGAGGTGGTGCAGTTTCATGGCGTTCCGAGGTCCATATTCTATAATAGGGATGAGTGGTTTTCCTCACGTGTCTAGAGTGGATTTTAGCATGCTTTTTCCACCAGCTACACCTTAGCACATATTTCCACCATAGACAGATGGGCAGACATAGCGAACCATATAGACTTTAAAGGATATGCTATAGGAATGTGTTTTGGACATCATGGGATCATGTAAATGACAATTAACTTTAGTAGATATTTTCTAAATTAATATCCATCTCTATATTTTTGGCATGGCACTGTTTGAAGCCTTATATGAGAGGTCATGTCGTTCGCCCATGTGTTAGACTGAGGTTGGGGAGGACAATGTTTTTGGTCCAAATGTAGTTCAGAGCATAGCGGAGAAGGATTAGCTTCTGCGTGAGTGGATAAAGGAATCCCAGGATCAATAGAAGTCCTATTCCGATCATAGGAGGGGTCCCTTGTAGTTCAAGGTTGGAGACCATGTGTTCTTAATGATTTCCCCTAGGCATGGGCAATGAATCTTCGGGAAGGGGAGTAATCTATCTCCTAGGTTCATCGACATTTTGAAGTGTTGGGGTGATTTAGAGAGGTGGAATATTAGCTCACATTGCCTCATTAGTTGGAAGGGATCCACAACATTTTCCACGACACCCATCTTTGTCGATATCTACATGTTGACTCCCATGTCATTGACTGGGGAGAGTAGGATATATGGGATGATGCTATGTTTGTGGAGAGACCAGTGAGGATCGAGTATCAGAAGGAGAAATTTCTTAGTGGATGAACCATCACTTTGGTATGTATGTTGTGGAGGCATGGTAGCCTTGGAGAGAGTACCTGGGAACGAGAGGCACAGATGCGGGCCCAGTACGCAGTGCTGTGTTGAGTTTTTTTGTCATGGTTTGTACTTGTTTGTGATGTAATGCTAACATTATTGGTTTATGTGATGTTTTTTCCTTACCTGGTGGATGTTTATAAGAATTAATGATATGTGGTTAAGGGGGGGGGGGCTTATCCCTAATCAAGATGCATTAATGTGGATGCGATTAATCCCATGCAGGAAATCCAGTGCCGCCCAAAGCAGATAGTATCTTGACATGGAGAAAGGAACTCTGGAATCCATGTGTCGTGGAAATGTGATCCTTGGGTTTGGTATGGCTATTTGGGGTGGTTTTTCCCTGAGATGTATATTTCAAGGTGGTTGTATGGACCCCTCTCTTCTCTTCAGGTATAGATTTGATTCTCGGGGATGAGAATAGTACGAGAGGTATCTAATGTAATGGCCCAGAGCCCCCTTATCTATCCCTTTTCCAAAATTTTGGTGTTTGGCACGCCCTAGACCCATCAGACCCGAATCATACGAGTGGTGTCTCAGAGGTAGGATGTCATTGAGGGGTTAACCATCAGTGACACCGATCAGTGGATCACTGATCAGGGTGTCACCGATCCCTGTGTCACCAATCAGTGTGTGGTCAATCGGTGTGAAACCAATCAGTGAATCCCTGATCGGTGCGACACTGATCTATGGGTCACCGATTCATGTTTCACCGATTGATGGGGCACCAATCACTGAGTCATCGATTGGTGTGTCTCATATTGGTGAGTCCCGAATCAGTGGGACACAGATCGGTTTTTCACGGATCGGTGTGTCATGGATTAGTGTGTCACCTGTGATAGAGGGTCTTATAGGATTTTTCTTCACCTATTAATTCCTATATGGACACTTTTCTATCTTTTTTACCTTTTAAAATTAGTTCAAGGCCGTTTTTATCCCCATAAACAATGTTTTAAACTCCTAAGAGTAGGGCGACCCTCAACGGAACCAGACTATGTGTCCGTGTAGCACATTTTAAAATATTTAAATAATATATTTTAACTCATAGAGGTTACGACCACCTCCCCAAAAAAATTTATTAAATAAAAATAAATTCCATCATTTGTAACCACCCAACTGTGTTGTGAAAACACAATCCACCTTTAACACTTCTCAAGATCATGACATCTCATAATGCCATGATCTCATCTTATTATTGAACTAGAATTATTTCTTCTTCTTCTTGTAGGGTTTCTTTCTTTCCTTGGTGTGTTTAGAGTCTCCCTTCCCGAGGCGAGTGGTGCACCTATGCTGTATCCGTTCCAGCTCATTCTAGGAGTCCTTGGAGTTTCCCCCTTCACGTCATGCTTAACATTTCCTAGAGCATTGAGAGAAACATTGATCATTGATCATGGAAGTAGGAGTTTTCCTACTTCTCTCTTTACTGTGTATCAAGCGGGGAAGGTATTATAATGTCTCTATGTGAATGGATGAAATCAAAAAATAAAAAAGATAATAAATAGATTTAAATAATGAAGGGGTGTGTTGATAATTCCGTTGTACTCATTTATCTCTTCTTATATGTTATGAATTGAATGGGATTTTTCCTACTAAAAATCGTGGACGTTGGTGGTCCTTTCATACGCAATAACGAATCTTTGTTTTTCTAGTTAATTATATGATTGAACAGCTATAACATGTAAACTGGTAAATCACTTAAACTTAGTTGACTAAATGGATTCCCAATGAATAATAATCCTTGTGTGATCACCGCGGATCACCAGACAATAATACGGAACTAAATAAATGGCATATTCAAATTTGAAAACCCCCTTCCTTTTTTCAGGTGAGGTTTATGGTTGATGATTGGAAAGTGACAGGGATGGATATGGGGTCCCCTATTGTGGTGTAGTTCTTGGTTTGTGGATTTGAGTCCTTATGGGGTCTTATGTTTGGGCTTGGTTTGGTTCTAGTACTTCGAAGGATCTCACAGATCTCTTTTTTGTTGTGGCTTCAAAAAAGAATCGGGTGTGAATGCTTAAATTTATATTTTACTATTTTCTTTTCTTTTCCTCATGAATATTCATATTAATTTCCCAGTAGTAAATAATTATTTCAAATATAATCAGATGACTATGAAAATGAGAATGGGTTATATGTGGAATTGTTTTTCCAGGAATGAGTTGTGACATGGTTGCAGGTGTGCTGCTTCTTATGAATGAATAGTAACAAGGGTGTTTGTGGTTGGGATGGTTTTGGAACCCCTAGATTGGGATGAGTACTTGTTTACCTATATGTTTTATTTATTTCTTATGTTTTATATTCATGCCCCACCTATGTTGAGAACTTTTTTCCCAACACCCCCATTTCATGGGGGAGGGTGTTTTTCACAACACTACGATGAGTGGCTTGTTATTAGCTCTTTTTCGGATCCTTTTCTTTTGTAGCCACATATTCTTCAAGAAGAAAGTGGTGGAATGAGTGCCATTATAATCCGTAGATTCTTTGGGTAGGGTACACGATGGTGGTTAGCCCAGGAGTGTTCGGGAAGGTGGTTTTCCATGTGTCTTCGAGGGGAGGCCCATGTCTCTTCGAGGGTGGTGGTAGTTGTTCTGGCCTAGGTATTTGCGGGTGTGATTTTGCGTGGTTATAGAGAAGGTGTTTGAGAGTAAGAAGTAGGGTTGTGGCCTAGGTGTTTTCTGGTGGGATGTGAGATTGTGATAACCCAGGTGTGTGTGATCGGGGTGTGGTAGTGGGACTGTAGTGATAATGGCTGAAGTTGTTTGACCCATATGACTTCAATAACCAGTAAGAAAGTGGCACAAGGTATGAAAACATTGATGTGTTATCACTTTTACCTTACTTGACTTGCATTATTTGAGAAGTGTGACCTGGTGAGGTTGTGGTGGATATTTTTCTTGCTAGGTGATCTGGTTATCTCCTTTTCTCCTGGGGCATTAGAATGCCTCCACATTTGTGCATGAAAGCTTTTGGATTTCTTTACTGAGTATACATGTATACTCATGCCATGTATATAAACTGTTTTTTGGGTTCTAGGAGGACTTCGAGGATGATGCATAACTGTACTAGTTCGGACCTTTGGACAGTTATTGTTGCTGTTTTCCTTTTCATTGGTACTTTCCTTTGGGGTTTTCTTGTACTTTTGTAGCATTACATTTGGACATTCATATGATAATGTTTTTCTTTTGGATTTACTATTACCATCAGTTTTGGTGTTGTTGAGATTTACTATCTTATCTCCCAATCCTACTAAATAAAAAGGGTAATTCCTTCCATCTTGTGTGTGATTCTATAACCATGGTGCTAGTCACTACTCGAGGACCTATTGAAGGCATGTCTAGGGGGTCATTATCTCTTCTTTAACTTGAAGAAGGAAGGGTCTGGAAATCTGATGTCCCTTCCCTCATCTTGGTGAAGGGGGTCTTTAATGTTTATCATTGTCTATTCATCTTGAATGTATAATGGTATTTAATGAAATCAAAAGGGTATTTACAATGGGGTGGAATAATGATAGATATTTCATTGTATGTTTATTGATTCTCTATTTTTATTCAATTTAAAGCATTTATATGATGTTATAAAGGGATGATACAACCATTGACCATACCTAAATGGAAATGCGAATACACCACCAAGGATTTTTTTTATCAGAGTCCCCAAAAAAACTATTTTCTTTAATGTTATATGGGTTATAGTTGATCGCCTTAAGAATTTAGGAAGCTTTATTTCTATAAAAGATGATTTTTATCTTGATAAAATTTCCATAATATATATTAAGGATGTTATAATATTTCATAGAGTTAAAATACTAAAATAAATCTGATTGGGATCTATGGTTTACTTTAATGTTCTGGAGAAGCCTTCAATAAGATCTAGATACAGATTAATGTTTTATAATTTCTTATTATCCTCCGATAGATATATATTCTTATAGTAACATTCAACCTCTCTAAAAATTGTTCAAGGGTTTCCTTATGGATATCAATGTTGGTTGGGATCAACACATTCCTTTGGTATAATTTCCTTATAACAAAATATTTCCATCTAGAATTCAGATGGATCCTAATGAATCCCTCTATGGTAATATGTTCAGAACCCCATCATGTTGGAATGAATTTAGAGAAAGAAGGATATTATGAATTGATCTGGATGAGTAAATAGAAGAGATGGATAGATCTATTCAAGGTAATCATAAAAATATATCCTAGGAAGAGAGTAATTATATTTGGAATGAATTTGAATCTATGACCTTGGTATATCATTCCCTCTTAATATTTTTATCATATCGTGGTGATAGCTTATCAATTGGTTCTTCCACTAAATATCTCTGACATTCATGATGTGTTCTGTGTATCTAACATGAGGAAGTACATACCTGATAATTCAAATTCAATAAAATAAAACAACATACCAATAGGGAAATATATTTCATATGAATAAAAAGTGGTAGAGATTTTAGATCATTGAGATAAAGTTATATAAAATAATAAAATTATCCTTGTTATTGTTTTTTGGTGAAACAACTAATTTGAGGAAGATTTTTGGGAACATAAGGATATGATTAGGTAGAGGTATTATCAAAGTTTCATATAAAAGTGATTAATTTCAAGGGAAAAATTCATTTTAATATGGGTAGAGTGTAACACCTTGAGATTTTTTGGAAATATTTTTCTATAAATAATTTGATTTCTTTTATAGTTTGCATTGCATACAACAATGAATTTAAACACACATCGTAACATTAATAATGTATCTTACAATGTAGATGTTAAATTAGAAGGTATGACTATTAATAACCAAATTATGGAATATATAGGGTCTATTATTTATAATATAAATTCATGATTAAAAATAAAAATATTATTTTAAAATAAAAATAATGTTTTTTTAATAAATTGATTTTATTTGTACAAATAATTTTATATATATACGATAATGTAATCCCAATTTTTGAATGATTTTATTAATATGTATATATTATTTACTTGATAATTTTTTTATACATTCAATAAATATTTGTATAAATATTTTATATGTATAAATCTTGTTTTATTCTTAAATGTTTATTTTTCCTTAAAATGAGTTTTTGTCAAAATGTTCACACTCACATTAATATTTAAATTGTTCTATTTATAGGTGTTGAATTATATAAAATAAATAACATATTTAGAATTATTTGGATCAAATTTGAGATTTACCCCCTTTTATTTTTGGTCAATATGAATAGTATTTATAGTAATTTTTATTACAACAATAAAGGTTAAATCTGGTAATTAAATTTAACAATAATATAATAAGGATTAAAAAATCATCCCAGAACATGAATTAATTTTTTTTGGTTGAGTAAATTTATTCCATATTCATACAATATTCGTTTATATTAAATTTTATGTCCATTTTAATGAGATTGTAACCTTTGTAATATTTTTTTTATGAAAAGTCAAAAACATTTCACTCTTTTCTTTAATAACACCAAGATTTTTAAAATGTGGTTATCCAAATTATGTGTTTGACTATAAGTAAAAATTTTAAATATGAAATATTTATATTAATAATGGTAGTCAATTCTAATTTTTAGGGAATAAATAATTACCTTAAATACTTACACAATGCTGATAAAAGATATTATTTTAAAAATTTTATGATTGATATATTTTAAAAAAAAATTTGTTATCAAAAAGTGTTCAATATTACCATGAAATTTTATGGATAAAATAAAATATATTTTCTTGAATTACTAGTGTTATAATTATATTATCAAAATTAATATAATGAATACTTCTAATTGTGAACTTTTTTTACATTTTAAAATAAATAATATTTTTTTTAAATGATGTTAAATTCATATAAAATTATATTCATCAAATTATCTAGAATATGGTTTATAATCTCATCTAGGTTCCATTTGTGGGACTTGTTTCGATTTATATTAACTATATTTACCATCCAAGAGTTAGATTTCTTTTTTTCATAATAAGTTTTAACCGGGTTAATGTGGGTTAAAAACCAAACTATAAGGGTAAACAAGCAATATAAGCTTGTAAAAAATATTTTATGGAATAATTTATAACAATAATCATCATTTTTTACAAATTTATTAGTTTTTATCTATTTATAATTGATTATTAATTTATATTACTTTAGTCAATTGATAGATTCGAAAAGTCCCTCTCACCTAAATTATAAAAGGGAACTTCAAAATTATATTCATTACACCACATTGAGAAATTTACCACAACCATACTCTACAAATTTATCATATAAACATTCCTATTGATATCCTTAATGTTTTTTATCCTATAAGTACCAACCCTTTTCCCCTTAGAGTATATATAAATGCATCATTTCAAATAATATATAATCTCTCTAACCAATAACATTCATTTCCTACAATTATCTAACTAGTATAAATCAATGATATTCATCATCAAATAAAAACATTAATATCATAAATATGATCAATTATTATTATTATTATTAAAACATCCTTATACACCCTCCTTCCCACCAAATAATATGTGAATGTATCACTAATATGTACGTATAGCTTACGGTCTCCACATAGAAATACAATTTATTTTTAATCACCATATTATATATAAGTGAATAATTATGGGTTTAATGTTTATATATTATACTTATGACATAAGTATATATCATTAACTATAATATACAATCAAAATTATTATCATCTAATATTTTTTGGAAATGATAACGTTGCTTGTGCGTACGTGTGGACTACCATCTCTGTGATTCCATGTGATTCATTTTTAATTTATATTTTACATGGATAGTAATACGGATGAATATATGATATAATAGAAATTATTTATAAGTGAATTATGATTCACCTTTATTCTATTCCATATGTTAAAAAATTGAAACAGCGTTCATGCATATGTATGGCCTACAGTCTTCACAAATGATGGGATTATTTTTTCTATCTCTAATTTGTATGAATAATTACAAATATTTATGTAATAAATATATATTATTTAAAAAAAAATTATATAAATAAGGGGACCATGATCAATTTATAAGTACTGGTACATCCAAATCGAATCATTATTATAAAATGAAGTTGTTATCACCCAAAATATGATTTCAATAACAACATTATTAATAAAAATTTGATAAGAAATTATATAAAAGTGAAATATGGTTTGAAAAATTCATGGATATATAATACATGTATAATAAGTCCATATTTATTATATATGATTTTTGAATGCGAGAAATGAAATACGAGTCTTGAGGTAAGTGTTTATTTCACAATCTCATTATTATTTGAGATTGATTATGTTTACGTATCTGCTAGGGAATATTTCTCTTCAATGTCTATGTTTTTTAAAAATCTATTCAATATGTTTTTAATATTAAAAAAATGTTATTAAAAATAATTTTTACCCACATTATAATATCATCAAAATATTCTGAAAGGAATATTATTTATAGTTTTCTAAACAATTTTATTTGTAAATTTTCTGAAAAAATACAAAGAAAATGTTTTTATAATTATATCTAATGAGATGACTATCCTACTATAATGAAGCCTTAGTAATTCCAAGAATATTATATATGTTTCCAATTTTAATTTAATTTTTTTTCACTTTAAAACAATATTTTCATACGATAAGTGATATTAAATAGGAAACGTTATTTTCCTCATGAAAATTTTAAATTAATCATTAAAAATTAGTTTCCACATATGGTGAAATACTTTTAAATTACATATAATATACTAATATTATTATTTTAAGATAATATACTTATTATTTAACTTTTTGGTGTATGTTTATGGTGAAAATATTAATTTCTTATGAAACACATTCCTTTTCGATGAGTTATTCTAAGATTAATTTTTTACAAAACCCATTTCTTATCATTGATTATGATATGACGACAGATTTGTTATCCTATTGCACACATATGTTTGGTTTTTATTTTGTGAAATGAGAGACCAATATATCCTTCTAATTAAATAGGTGAATTTTAATATCTCAAGAGATAAACATGAGTGGAATAGGAAGTGAACACAATTTATTAAGGGATATTGTCAACTGTGATAGTCCTATGAGCGAACCTTTACTAATAAAATGGTTTTGTGAGTAAAACCATTCCACTATGGTGGTATATTAAAAAATACTAGACTAATTAGGAAATTATTTTTTATTAATTTTTGTATTCCACAATTATATGTTATATGCCTATGTTATTCTCTATTTGATCATGTTGTTTTTTGATTGATGTCTTCCAAGATTTATTCTATGATTCATGATTAAGATATTTGATATGAAGGATTTATTTTTTTCAAATGTTATGTTCGTTTTCTTATTACATTATGATCATGTTGTGATTATATCTATCTTTTTTATCCTTAATGAATATAGGATCTCAAACATTTATTCTATTTCAATTTCATGTGACATAAATAACGATATTAAGAATGATGCATCACAAAGGTTCTAGTTTTGATGAAATAAGTCAGAGAAGATTCAGATATTTATAGAATTTTTTTATTATTACGTGTTTTCAAATAAACTATTCCATTAAGATATTCATTCATGTGTTTGTGGTGAATATTCTTCTGAAATGATGTAATATATATATATGAAAAGATTGGGTCTTTAAACAAATGGGCCCTAATTCAAACCTAGTTTAATGCTCCTAGGGAATACCCCTCAAGTATTCTACATTTTCATTTTGGTCCATTCTAAATTGTATGAATAAATTGGGATCACAGTAACCTTGGTTCAATCCAAGGTTTCATATATTTAAAATAAGCTGTCATGAATTTGACATCATATAAGTGATTTTTCATGATTTTATTGTTTTTATCTATGAATATTTTTTCTCACACTATGATTTTTTGTTTTAGTCAATGGAGTGAACTCAGAGGAACTCGGTTAACATTGAATATGATGGAAAATTTACTCATGAGAAACAAAATGGTACAATAAATATAGTGAGAGATATTATGATAATTCCAAATCAGTTATCATGATATATGGCATATAACTTGAACCTTATCCAACTTAACTAATGTTAATGTATCAATGTAATAGGAAGATGATTTACATAATTTACTTGGAAAAATGAAATTTTATCTAATGCAATGAATTTTAATGTTGGTATATTTAAGGTTTTATCAACATATGAATTATTTAAAAGGGGAATGTATGGAAATTAGGAAAATAAATTTCCTAGGGTGAAATATAATGAATAAAACTAGAAAGGTTGCATGATTAATGGTTATAAAACTGATGATGAAGAGACTAATAATGACATATAACTGTTCTCAAATGTTCTAATTTTTTTTATGTAAAAAATAAGAAGCATGAAAATTGAGGTCGATATATGTTATGAAATAATTCATATTTCATATTATCGGAATGATATATTAAAGAATAATATGATGAAGTCTAGTTAGTAGTTTAAGAAAAATGTTGAATGATTGAAGTGATTATATATTTAATTTCAAGAATTATTTTATCAGAATAATGTAATATATAAGGACTAATTTTTATATTTTTTGTTAATTATATTTAAGAAATTTTTGAATATCAATTTTATCGTAGAAAAGTGACTTATTAAAAATATGATATTTTATTTAAAACACATGATTATTGCATAATAACCCTTAATATGTTCTTGGTATAGAGAAAAGGGTGTACAAGTTGGACAAAGAGATGATTGTTATGGATACGATAAATTATATTCTATTCATGACCTCAGAAATGATCAATGATACGTTGAAAAGTTTATTTTTGTTATAATGAATGGTGTTTATATCATTTTTATGCAATATATTCAATTAATTTGTGATTTTATTTAATAAATGAGAAATAATTTCTGTTCTTATTATGGTTTTATGGTAATTCATGTTCTTACCATGACCCAGTTGAATATATGACCAAGGCATTCACATATTTAGAATATGACAATTAGAATCTACTTAATCATATACGAGTAATCATAGTTCTGTTTATTTTCATAAATTTAGTGACCTTATTTATACATTTTTTATTTTGGAAGAGACATAAGATTAATAATTCATAGAACTCTTCTAGATGATATGCTGATGATGTTTTAGAAATTAATTCATTATTTATTAATATAAATATTTATATATATTAGATTACTTGTGTTAACAATTTTTTATTTTATGATTGAAGTAATGAATTTTCATTATTTTATGGATCTTATCATGCATTAGAATTTAATATTAGTGCTTATTTAATGGAAAATCAAACATGAATTTTCATTTCATAGAGTAGGGGAGGAGTTGGAAAATGATTCATGATGAACCAAAGGATGAAATTTTTATTATGATATAAACCATAGTATTTCACTAAATATATCGTCCCCTTTTAAAATTATTGATCATATCAGGATCGTATCTTTTTAAATAGTCCTTCCACCGAACATATCCTTGGTTTACTATGTGTTACATGTATCTCTCATGAGGATTTTAATTCTTAATCCATCACATATACAAAACACAGAGGTTATACCCCTAGATAATTATCCTTTTTATGAGTAACAACCACTTGAGGTTCTAGACCATACAAAGAATGTCCTATGAAAAAAACCACTAACATGGTTAATATTTTATAGAGAAACCACATACTTGAGGAAGCTATGTGGGAACCTAAGGATGTGATATTAATTAAATATCCTCATTCATTTTCACTAATGTGATAGAATTTCAATGTAGAAATTTATTTTAATGTGGATAGTGTAAAAACCCATGGACTTAAAAGTAAAATTATTCAATAATGTAATGCACAAATAATGAATCTATGTAAAATAGAAATTTTTTATTATAATTTTTTTTAAAAAAATATAGTTGTAAACTAGTCATTAAACACACATATTCTTTTTCTAGGAATTGAATTTGGAAAAATAGTCAACCATAGTTGAAATAATTATGATATTTAGAGTCAGCTAGGATCAACTTATATTTTTTGTGAATAGTAACTTAGCTTTTTTGAATAGCAATGATATTCTAATGAATAGTAATATAAAAAAATTAATAGTTACATGACATATGAATTTATAAATAATTTTTTTTTCATTTTATTAATGAAATTAAGATATAATTATATCATTTTATACCAAAATAAATAATTAAAAATTAAAAATTATATTTTGGAATTTTAATAAGTTTTAAATATTAACATACAATATTTTTATTAATTTAATAATTTAAAAGGAAATTTATTTTCATAAAATGTATGTATAAATTTATATTTTTTTGACTTATGATTATAAGATAATTTTCTGAGACCACAATTAATTATTAAATAAGTTAGAAAAGTATTTTTAATTTTAAAATTTTTATCTTCCATAATAATGTTGATTTCAATTAAAAATTAAAATTATCATATTTATAAAATTATTTTTATCAAATGTATCCCATTTTTAAATTAAACACAAAGAAAAATGTGTAGGGATAAATTTTAGGATTTATTTGAAATACTTGAATTTTTGGTGAATAGTAAAATAATGTAATTTACTATATTTAAACATTATATGTTAAATACACTATCACTTGAGTAATCACTAATATAATACAAATAATCTATAAGATTTAGTAAATATTGTCATATTTTTTTTGATAATTCTTAATCTATTTTTTTTCTTGATCCAAAATTATAATCTAATGATTAAAATAATTAAAAAACACTCATCCCCTTGACTATAAATACCACCCCTCACCACCTAATCTTCTCGAACCTCTAATCACTTGAGTCTTGTTAAAATATAATCCTATTCTCATCCCATAAGTACAAGATATTTTTTTATTATCATATTATTAAAACTAATCCCTTATGGATGTTCTCAAGAAGTCAAAATCAAGAGGTAGGCCCCTCTTCTTTTTCTTTTAATTTATTTATAAGTTCATTTCTTCTTTCTCTATCCTCTGATCCCCTCATACAAATGTAATAAAAAATCATGTTTCTTAAATATAAAGTACTGTTATTATGATAATGGAATTATTCATCATTGTCTCCTTTTCCCAATCCTTCTATATAAAAAATGAAACCATCGTATGTGATGTCTTAATTTATCGCATTAAAGGATGACGATGTTTTAAATTACAAATAACATATTTAAGGATTTTTAGGAAACCATTTATATGGTTGAACTAAATTATAATATATTTATTATATCTTATATAATTTTTTGTAATAATTTTGTATACATGATATAAATTTATAAAATAAATGAGTTCATTGTGATCAGAAACTGCCAAAAGAAACCCAAACGACTATCATTAACTACTTATCTAATAAATCATCCTCACTCCACAAAAACAAATTAAACATAAAATGAATTTATAAAATTTATGATACTTAATAGAATATATGATCAATTATTGATAATTTCCCCCACTTTACATGACCTTTCGTACATGTATACAAGTAAACCGATCATGAAAACCAAAGAAAGCAATGATCCAAAATGATGAAATTGAATATATTTACCCATCAAAAAGACCATAAATGAACATAATAATGTAATAATAAATAAAATAAATGTAAAAATTGTTATTTATTTTTTAATTAATGACATTAATTCCAAGTTAATAACACCTTTAGACTTCTGGTAATGGATTCTACCCAAACCCCCATTATTCCTTTAGGTTGTACTTTATCTCTTTCTAACAAAATAAAAATATCATTAATATTTATTTAAATCATATATGTATTGTTTATATGTTTAAAATGCATGTATAAAAATCAATTATTCATTATTTTTGGGTATATACATGTTTTCCAAGGTTTTCCTACTCGATTCTTCCTGATAAGCATACCTGGTTTAAGGGAACTTCCCAAATTATTACCCATTTTCAAGTAAACTATATAATATATTTTTAGGTACCATTGTTTTTAAAAAATCATTTATTTTATTATGAACATTTTCTTGGTTCAATTATTGTTTTATAAAAAATATTAGTCCATTTTTTCTTTAAATTATCCTTAATATTTAACATAAAACGCACTAACATGTTTTAATTATGAAATTTATGAAATTTTAATTTTATATGTTATCACTTAATTTTGACATCAATTATCATGACCTTTGATTATTTTCCATCATGAATTTATATTTATGATTTAAATATTATCTTTCATGGGCAATATGTTTCTATTCTCTTTTGTTATGCCTTTTTGAAAAGATTATGATACCCAATTCATACCATGGGTAAACCTTATTTTTTTTTGTTTTATTCCTTATGTTTATTCCTTAATGTGGAACACTTATTCATGTACAAGTTATTATGGGTGTGAATATATACATATCCAATGCATTGGATAATTTTTAGTCCCACGAGACATCTTGCGCAACGGTCTAGGTGGTTTACCGTGAGTCATTATAATTCATGTGAAATGAGACTTGACTTATTGTTATGTCATGTTGTATGTTGTTTCCAAATCTTCTACAATACCATGAATATATATATATTATTATTATTTTATTTATTTCAATGTCTTTTATGTCATCTTATTATGCTAACTAAAACATGTATCATGCTTTATTATTATGTTTATTTCCTCACTAGTCTTTATATCTCATCCCATTGTTAATGTATTCCCAGGATGTCTTATGAATATGTAAGGGCTCAAAGGACATTATGAGCTCATAATGGATGATAAATAAATAAATGTTTTATTTAGTCCCATGTTTTCAATTTTATGTATAAAATATTTTAAATACACTATACTTTATAATTAATAGCTTGTAATTGTTGGTTAATTATTCATTAATATGTTAAAAAGTCTAGGGTCGCTATAGAATATATCACGAAATTTTTTAGTTATTTATGGTGATTAGTACTACATAATTTTAGTAATAACCCTTGGTATAAGACGAAGTATGAGAAAATATCCATATATTTTGGTAGGTATAGAGTATGTGGTTTATCAATAAGATACATATCTATTGAGATTCTATAAGTGGATATAGTTTTGGACGAAATGTATTTTGGAGTAATAAGTTTGATAAGGTGTTCCAGGCCTAATTTGGGTTAACATAGTACATGAAAATGAGCCTTAATATGCACATGGTTTGAAACTTCTATTGGATAAGATTTGTTAAATTAATAAGATCATTACAAAAAATTATTAATAGAAAAAATTAACATAAGAATATATATGACGAAAAACAAATTATGTATAACTTCGATTGAAACCTAGGAAATCAAATGCTAGGATATACATATTATTTACATGTTTATCCTTATATGTTCAATGTTTCCTTTTATATGACAATTATTTATATATTAAAACCCAGGTAATTTTATTTTTCTTTTCTAGTTAATGAATTGTAATCATAGTGGTAAGGTCACCTATTTTCATCATAGAATGTAAAAAAATATCATGGGTGAAATTTTATAAGGGTGAAAAATATAACACCCCAAGGATTTAAAAAGATATTTAATATATTATTTATTGCACACAACAATTATTAACTTTAAAATAACACTTTTTTAATTAAAATTATTTAAAAGAGATAGTTATAGCCTAACAGTTAAACATAATTTGTTTCTCTAAGGAATTGAATTCCAAAAAAAGGACTTACACGGTTGAAATCAGTATGAAATTTGGAGTCTAACAGGATCAACATAATTTTTATTGAATAGTAACTTGACCCTTTGGAATTGTATTGTTACCATTATGAATTTATAATATGACCTAAAATAATAGTAACCACACCTATTAAAGTCTGAATAAAATTTACGGATCTTATAAATGAATACATGATATAATTATATCATTGTATAAAGTAATAACTGTTTTATAAAATTTTAATTAGGTGTAGTTATTTTTATATGTCATTAAAATTTAAATACTATTTAATGATTAATTTAATAAATTAAAATAAAACTATTCTCATTAATTGTATTTATAAATTAATTTTTTTTCCCATATGATTATTAGGTAATTTTATGAGAACTTAATTATTTTTTCGTGTGTTAGAAAAGAAGATTTAGTTTTAAAATTTGAAATTTCCATGTAAATGAGGATTTTAATTAAAAATTAAATATCTATTATTCAGAAAATTATTTTCACAAAACATAGTTAGTTTTTAATTATACACATTGTATGATGGTTAGGGCGATGTTTTCATTTTTTATGAAATACTTGAATTTTTGGTTAATAGTAAAATATAGTAACTCCTATATTTATAAATTATGAGTTAAATACAACTTTAATTGAGTCATCACTGATGTAAAAACAACAATATAGGGTGTAAAATATACATTTTAATATTTTTGAGGAAATTATAAAACTATTCATTTCCAGGAGAAAAAATAATGAACTAATGATTTTAATAATGAAAAAACCCCCTCTCCTCCACTACAAATACCATCCCTCACCATGTCCTCTCCCGACAAATCTAATGCCTTGATACTTGAAAAAATTATTCTCAAGAATCCTCCCATGCTCCTCCCCAACATCTTAGAGATTTTTTTAACAATATAGCAAAACCAATCCCCAATTGTGGTTCTCAAAGAAGAAGGAATCAACAAGTTAACCCCACTTCCTTTTCTTTTAATTTATTTTCATGTTCCTTTCTTTTCCTTTTCCCTACACACCTCCACTCATAAAAATGGTATGATAACTACCATACATTAAATATTAAATATTTTCATTATGATAATGGAAAAATTCATCATAATCTCTCTTTTCTCCCTCTTTTTATACTAAAAATGAATATAACATATGTGATGTGTCAATGAATCGCAATCAAGGACGACAATGTTTTTAATTTCCATTAAAATATTCAAGGACAGTAAGAAAACCATTTTTATATTATAACTAGGTTATAATATATGAATTATATCTTAATTACATTTCAAGAATCATTTTTCATGCATAATATTATTTTATAAAACAAATTAGTTCACTGTTTTCATAAAACGTCAAAATCATCCCAAATGATTATCATTAACTAGTTATCTAATAATTTATCATCGTGTAATTAAAAAAATGTTATATAAGACCAATTTTACCTTTTTAATATAAATAATAACATATATGTTCAATTCTGGATAATTACCCCCTTAATAAATGACCTTTCATACATGTATACCGGTAAACTACCATGAAAACCTAACAAATCAATGCTCCCAAACGATGACATTGAATCTATTAACCTATGAAAATAGAAATAAATAAACATGATAATGTTATAATAAAAAAATAAATATATAAAATGGTTAATATTTAATTAATGAATCTAATTTGATTATCCAGTACATTAAGATTAAGTGAAGAACATCTCCAGACATAATGTAAGGGATTCTACCTGAAACTCCACTATTTCATCGGGCTATTATTTATCTCTTTTTACCCAAATGAAATTCAATATTATTATGTTTTAAATATTATAAATTCTGTATATATTTTCCAAAATCATGTATCAAGATCCATTCATCCTTCATTTTTTGGGATATACGTTTATTCAAATCATCCCCACTAAATTCTTCTAGATAAAAAATCCTGATTTAACTTATCTTCCAAAATTATTACCCATTTTCAGGTGAACTATATATTCTATTTTGATCCAATGTTTTTTATAAAATAAATAAATTTATTATGAGAACTCTATTGGTTAACTTTTGGTTATGTATAATATCTTATGCCATTTTCTTCTTTAAATAATCCTTACTATTTACCCTAAACTGCACCAATTTTTTTTTTAATTCTAACAGTTCTTAAATACTCTTTTTACTTATTATCCGATAAGTTTTACATAACATATCATTATATAAGCATGTTTTACCATATTAATCTCCATGTATTATTTATATCTTTTCTTTCATAAACACCATTTTGTTATTGCCTTATGGTATGCCTTTTTTATAAGATTATGATAACCAATTTTTACCACGGACAACCCTTATGTTTATATTTGATTCCTTATATTTATTCCTTAACATGTCACAAAAATTCATGAACTTGTTTTTATTGGCGTTCCTAGTTATAACTTTAATGCATTGGGTAATGTTTAGTTTCATGAGACGATATGTGCAATGGTCATGGTGGTTTTACTTGACTCATTCTCCTTGTGTAATGATCACGGGGGTTAACCAGTGATCATTCATGTGAAATGATCCTTGAGTCCTATTTTTTTTAGGTTTTATATTTTTTCCCCACCACCTAAGATATAATGATTACATATTTTTTCTTTCTTATGTATATCCATTCCTTTTATGGCATATTATTATTCTTACTAACCCATGTTCTATGCTTTATTCTTATGTATATTACCTTACTAAGCTTTTTAGATCATTCGTTTGTTCATGTTTCCCCCAGGTAATTATATAACGATTTAGGGCTAAAAAGATGTTAGTATCACATAATGGATGATAAATAATGAAATATTTTATTTAGTCCCCTGTTTTATGTTTTATGTACCCAATAAATAAAAGAGACAAGAATTTACAATCATTAGCTTGTAATTGTTGGTTAATTATTAATAAATATGAAAAAAAGGATTATATACCGATAAATATAATTTAAAAACATTATATTTGATTAAATATATATATATTCAAATAAATGTTATTTTTTATAGCCTATGTTAAATGAAACACTAATTATTAAGGACGTAGGACGTACTACTAAAATATCAAATTTTAATATGATAGTTATCACACATATATTGTAATAGAGGTCATGAATAGGATTAATTAATTTATGAAAATATTTAGTTCAAACATGTATATCAAATTAAATTTTTTTTGAAAAATTAATTAAAAATGAAAAAAAAGACAATTGTAAAATAAGGGAAATCATTTTCTGAAAAATTATTGTTATACACACAAACACGTTTCACCTTAATAAATTAAGTAAATATGTGTTAGTGGATTATTTTTATGGAATTTATATATTATATATTCAATAAAATAATCAATAATTCATATTATGTGTTTCTTAGATATAAGACAAGAATAAATCAAATTTGATGTTTAAAACTGCATTTGTTCAAACAACCAATTTCATCTATATTGCGTACATATATTGAAATTAAATATTTGATGTTTTAGAATATTTATTTGAAAAAAAGAACTTCATTTTTTAAATAAAAATTTCGAAATTATTTTAGATCTATTTTTTATAATATTCTTAAAAGAGAAATTTTTAGATAATAACGAAAAATACAAATTTTTATTAAGAATTATGTTTTCATTTATTGATTTTAATGATATTGAAAATTTGTAAATATTTTTTAAAAGATAGACGAGCTCAATTATATTTTTTTTAATCGAATTTTTTTTAATTATAAGCAATTTTATAATGAATTTATATATGAAAATGTTTTTAATCTTTTTGTGATTTTTTCTTTGGAAAATTTTTTTTCATTGAATTTTTAGATTTAATTTAATTTAAGATTTTAAAATTCTATGAATGTAATTTTGAAAAATTGTATCAATATTTGAAACAAAATAATTAATATTATCTACTTACATTAACATGACTTTTTTCCACGATGAATAGTAAAAATAGTAAAAATTAATTATTATTGTTAAGGTTGAAATGGTTTCACTATGGGTAAACTAAAATTATAAGGGATAAAATTACATATAAACTTCTACAGAAGACATTTATGACCATATATAAACCTTAAAAAAAATAATATTTAATAAGGAACCACTTAAGAGCTTTTTGAAATTTGAAAAAATGTTGGCACATTTTCTTTCTTTAAATAAATCCATGTGCGTCCACTCCCAAACCAATAAAATGAATCCGCTCTCATATCCTTTACACACTTATAAAAATCATTCTTTTGGGAAATTACTAAAAACAAAAAACCATAATTCACTATAAATATCCTATATTCATTATTTTTGTTATTAATGTGTAATAAAAAGGGTTTAGGTATAAACCTAAATATGTTATATGACAAAGATGTAAAATTATTAAGAATGTGATTTTATTTTTTTTATTATTTCACTTACTTAATTAATTCCCCAAATATGATAATATAGTAACAATAGTATATCCCAGATACTGAGATGATATTATATTAATCTAATAACCAATATCCACATACTCTTTTACAAAATGAGTACAATACAATCGAAAATGTGTATGCAATATTATTGCATCACTAATTGATTTTATTAATTTTCCATATCCACATCTCATGGATGGATATTATAACAGATTTAATTTTTATATAATATATTTTTAATATTATTAAAAATATATAAATATAATATCTTACAAACCATCTTACCTTCCAACCTGTTTGAAAACAATAACTTTGCTCTTGATTACATTGGACTACCTCCTCCAGAACTGATATGGTGTATTCATCCCATATCTATTTTACATAGATGTTAATAAAGATGGATTTAATTAATATAAATGATATATTTAAAATACATATACATATTTAATTATTATATAAAATATACCTGCTTACATTCTATTCAATGGGGGGATACAACAACACCTCTTGTGTATACGATGGACAACCGCTTTGCGAAGCAATGTGGCTTTTTCTTCACTGATTCGCTATATAGAAGGTAATGAATATAATGTTAATGAATATATGTTATAAATATGATAGAAAAATTAATATTTAACGGTAATATATTATTATCCTTCTTTTCATTTCATTCTTCTAGAAAATGGAATCATCATTCATGCGTACGTATGACCTATAGTCTCTATGAACAGTGTAGTTCATTTTCATTATCTATATTTTGTCGATTATTATAAATTAATATATAAATATTATTTATTTCATTGTTAAAATTATCGGTATAATGGAACCATGATAATAATATATAGACATAATGTACCAAAAAAAATAGACATGAAAAATAAAATAGTTATTAACTGAAAAATTATTTTTACTTGAAATTTTTAATAAACCAGAAATAGTAGGTGTTAATTAAATACTATATGGTATGATAAATATGATTATGGATTTTAAATATATTTAATACTATGATTATGATAAATATTATTATGGTTTTTTAGTATTTTTATATTAAACTTATATTTATTTCACAGGATGTTTGAGCATAAACAAAGGAAGTTGAGGCAAAATGTAAGAGATTTTTGTCTTAATTTTTCTTCATTTTGACATATGTAAATTGATGAACCAATATTATTTTATAAGGTGTGTATAATTACAATTTTTATGTTATAAAATTAATATAATAATGTTAATAATATTTAATGTTTTATTTGATGTTATGATTTAATGGGTCTTATGATTCAAAATTTACCAAATAGGAAAGGGTTTGATGATATAGTATCATATTATATGATTATTATTTTTATGATGAAATATTATGATATACTTTTCAATAACATAATTAATTTTATTATCTTATGGTTATTCATTAAGAATATATTTTCCCCTTTATTTTTCTAATGTTATGTACTATGCGTTCTAAAATAATATTTATAATGAAACAATTGATTATTCTTTTCTTCAGTCAAAACTCATTTTTAATCTATATCGTTGTTTTATTAAAATATTTTCAAATTTTTTAAGGTTACTATTTGATTTTTAAAGTCAATATTAACATTTTTAAGATTTTGAAAATGTTTTTGAAAAGGAATCTTCCTGGAATTTTCCAAACAAGGCATGTTTGTATTTTATAGAAATTGTGGAAGGAATATTTGGTCTAACATGTAAGAAAAGATTTTAATTTGTTTCACTGATACTAAGCAATGATTTCAATATTTATTTATAATTTTAAATGTAAATATTCAAAGAAAGGTATTTTGAAAACTGTTTATATTTTAAAATGTATTTTTCATAGTGGAAGGATATTTTTCTCTATATGTGTATTAAATTTTTTTTAAAGCTTCCTCTATTGGTTTACATGGATTTTTTCAAGACAAATAATTTTGAAAATATTTTATATTTTACAAATTTTCTTTCAAAGTGGAAAGTATATTCTTCAAAAAAATGATTCAAAATTTTCTTGAAGCATTATTTATAAGATTTCGATGTTATTTTTAATGAAAAGGATTTTGAAAATGTTTTATCAATTTTTAGTCTTTAAAAATCATTTTCAAACTTGAATGAATATTTCACTAAAGATATATTAAATGTGATAAATCACTACTGCAAAACATTTCTTTAACAGTGTGGACCATTATCAATGATAGAAAAAAATAATGATAATGGTTCCCTTTATCAATGCTCAAACACACACTAATAAAGGGTTCCTTTTATGAGTCCTTTTTACTATCACTAAAAAATGAAACCCCTTTTTAGCACATTTTTTTGTATTATTGATAAAAGGTTCTCGTTATTAGCGCTTCATTTTTAGTGATGATAATTGAAACCATTTATCACCGCTTTAATTTTAATTCTAATAAAGGGTAACCTTTTATGAGATCATTATTTTTAGTGACCATAAAGTAATCTTTTAGATGTGATTTTTTTTCACCGATAAAAGTAAGAACAAAATGAAATAGCTTAATAAAAAAATAAAAAAAAATAGATTATTAGAAAAATATTAAAAAACTAACTAATTAAATAATAATTATTAATAATGAATAAATTAATTATACTATTAATAATTTATAAATACAAATGGAAGTCATATAATAAATACTTATATATATCTAAAATGAAAATAAATAAAATAAATATCAAAAATATGATAATTTAGAGAATACAGAACATTTTATTAATTAAATAATTATTTTTACTGTTAAAATTTTTTATAAAAAATAAAGATATATATGAATGTAAATAAATATGATTTATAGTACAAAATATTTATTCTTTAAATTAAATAGAATTATATTTAGTGATTAATGGTTTCAAATATAAAATTAATAGGAATTAAAAATATTGATTAATTTCTTTGAGTAAAATAATTGATTGAAAGTTGTTTGATTTTTAAATTTATCATAGATAAAATGTATTATATTGATTTCACATATACCTAATATTAATTTATTTTAATATATAACACTCATATAAAGTATTTTTTTTGGAATTTAATGAATTTCTATTATTTTTATATATATATTTATTTACTATATATTAATATTTTCAATATGTATTCATATTTATTTTAATATATATAAAATTTTCAATGATTTAAATTTAATTCATCAAACTTATCCAATTTTTCAATATTGTTAAAGGGAACTCGTTTTTAATTATTCAAATTTACTCATTTATAACAGGCACACACTTAAGATTAAATATTCATTAATAAATATTAATAATATATTTATAAAACAATATTATTATATATATAAAGTATATTTTCCATTTTTATAAATTTATAATTATAAATAAATAAAAAATATAAGTTAAAAAATAATTTTTATAATTATAAATAAATCTATATTTTTAAATAATTATAATATTATAATAAATTTATTAAAATAATTAATTTATTTAATTCATTTATAATTATATATATTTATTATATATAAGTAATTATATAAATATATATATATATATATCATTTTATTAATATTGTTTTTGAAAAAAATATTTACAAAATTATCAATAAATTAATATATATTCGAATAATTATTAAATTATTATTATTTAAAAATTACTATTATATGTTTTCAAAAACACTGAAAAATCACTATTATTAACAGTGAAACCATTTTTTCATTTATAAATATGGATTTTATTTGTGTTTTTTAGCACAGATAAAGATAGAGTTTTATCAGTTCTAAAAAAGTACTAATAAAAATTCCTTTTATCAATGCATATTAACTTAGTGCTGATAAAAGTGATCTATATGGGTAAATTTTTGGAAGTTCTAATTAATATATCTGAGTATATTTAAAAATCTATAACCATACCAAATATGGTCGAGATACCCAACACTCTCTGTGGATGCCACCTACTGCCAGCGCTATATGTTTTCAAATACAGGATCGAATCTAGGCTAAAATAAAGGGTATAACAATTAGAAGGCTCGATTCTGAGGATCAAACAATTCAAGGATTGAACGAAACCATTGATTGAAAGAGATTCTATTTTTTCTATATCTCTACTTTTCCTTGGTTATCCACTGTACTTTCTTATCCCATATCTACATATTCTTACAACTCTAGGTGCAGTATCCAAAAAAAACACAAAATTTACTATTTTTTAAATATATTGAACTCTCGGCTTCTCCGATAACACGTGGCTCTCTTTGAGACTACATTGGTACTGTGCGACTTAACATATATCAACCCCAATGTTGTTTCAAGTGGTTGTGAGGTATAATAGATTCCCAATACCTATAATCCATGACATCTATCTCATTGAAATTATCAACTTTTAAAAAATTCATCAATATAAGGGTTGGTGTTTTGATCGGTTATAAATATTCCCTTGAAACTCACCTGGGAACAAATTTTTTATATTTTGATTGAAAATTTATTGTGATATGATTTCTATGATTCACCTAGAAACCAAGGAAATGGATTCACCAATCATATACATCACTATATGTTACCTTGTATGATCCACAAAAAAAATTACTGGTGCTTCATCCAATATTGAAATATTATTTACTTGACATATATGAGTACCAACACCCCTTGATAATTATACTTAATTATGTAGAGGATGTGATCAACTATTCCTTGTTAGAAACCAATCTTTCTTAGGTATTGATCCAACCTTAAATACCAAGTCCTCAGTTATTTATTTACCCAATAAAAATAATTATATAACTAGAACACATTTCAATTATTTTCATCTATATTAAACCCATCTAGTTTCTCAATGTTACTCCCCCTTAAGAACTGCATTTAAGAAATTAGTATTCATATCCATTTGGTAAACGTTTTACTACAATTTGACTGAAATATATATGAAAATTAAAATAGTTTCCAATCTGGATATGGGAGTAAATATTTCATTAATATAAATTCTTTTGTGATTGGAGTTCCCCTATCACACTTTCCATTCATTTTTTTCATCCACTTTTCTGTTGTTAATGAGTTTATTTTGAAACACCCACTTGGTTCTAATAACATTTCTGTCATCCAACATTGGAACTATTTCCCAAGTCAAATTATTCATATTCAGATCAAGATTCTCATGCATATATTTGATCCAATTATCATCTTTATCAGCAACTCCAAATGATTTAGGCTCTACTTGGGAAAAATGAGTTTTTTAGAGACTTTCCCTTTTTTGTTTTCACCAAAACTCTCTGATCACCAATAAAATTTTATTCTTTGATTTCATCCTCGATTGTATTTGTTACAGTTGATAATGCTTCTTATTATTCCCCACCATCAATAACATATTTCGAGTCTACCAAGCCTAGTTTGCTCTCCATATGCTACTCAATTAAAAAATAATTTATTCTAGGGTTTTATCATTATATTAATAATTAACAACCTAGCATTTCTTATTAGTAAAAAATATCTATCAGTTTTCTCTGAAAATCATAAAATGATATCAACCCACTCTTTTTAAGTTATTATTTAATTATCTCAAAGTATAATATAATAAATTTATTACTTTCACAAATCATGTTCTTATTCCAAACACGATTTCCATTAATTTTTACCAACCCCAAATCAATAAATTCTTTGAGTAGTTTTCTTTAACTTCATCAGAATATATTCTTCATTTAAATGATAACCTACTCAATAATATTTCATAAAAATCACTTCATTTTTTTTCTTCGCACATTCAATAGACACTATGATTATTTTACATTAATCCATATAAAAATATATCATTATTTAACCTTTCCTTTCTGTTCCCCCATTATGAATCTGTAATTAAAATCCATCTAGTTCTCATAAATGGAAGTAATTATACCTTTCTGGGAAAAAAATGGAGTATAACTGTTATCCTCATCAGTTTCACCTCCAGAAGAATTATTATTCTAATTTGTTTCTCGGGAATAATCCCCCATATCTTTATGGTTTATAGTAATACAATAATAATTATCCATAACATGGATGAATACATCATTGAGTATTTAAAGAAACATAGGTGCAAGACCACAAGAGTGGAAGGATGATCGAAATAAAAATTTTATGACAACTATTCAAAAGATGAGCTGGTGAGGATGGAAATTATTTATAACATTATCTTTTAGATCAATTCAGAGTCTAAAACCTACCATTGTGAAGTAATTATTTTCTTAAATTCAATGACCCATTTTCTTCAACGAATACTGAAATTATTTGATGTAAATAAATTTTGAGTTTTCCATTTTTGAATTATATATAACATTCAACTTTGATAATGAATATCTTATGTGTATTTATTTATTTATTGTAAAAAATAATTATTTAATGAAATCAATATGAAATCTCTAATTTCTCTTGGATAATTAAAAGTTTCAAAATATGGTATATTATTTTCTCCTCATCCTCCTCTCTCATTGATTGATTGTTTGGTGTGATCTATTTTCATTTTTTGTCATTATTCTTGATTTACTGTCAGTATATCCCTAATTCAATAATTTTTTCAAAAATAAATCATCATCCATTGATTTAAAATATTGTTTCATATTTATGTTTCATTTATTAATTATTAATACTAATCATATAGTAATTTTTTTATTTTATAGGTGATATTTTTTTTAAGTTGGGGTGGCTGGTTCAAAGTTGCTCATGATTTTTTGGGACTGCACTTCAAGTATGCAAATGAGATAATTAAAACAATGAAATAGAATCATGAATGAATACAACCATTGAGAAAAGATGAATTTATAATACTTATTTAATTAGTATTTTCATCATTTTATATACTATTTGTATTTTAATTTCTTTATCACTATTATCTAATAGTTATTTAGTTTTTTCACATATCTTTTGGGATGTCATATTTCTCTTTCTGTTATTAAAAACATTCCATAAAAGAGATAGAACTTTATGTCATTCCAATATAACAATGTTTTTCATTTTTATTGCCTTTCATTTCATAACATCCAATAATTCATTTTGATTGAATGCTTTTAGCAGAAAAACATTTTCCATTATTGCGATCTATAAGAGTATAGTAATATCATGGGACTATTATAGGTACTTTTCAAGATATAATTTAAACTTGAGATTCCATTTCTCTTCTGACGTTTAACAACAAGAAATGTTTTATAGATAATAACATCAAGTCAATATGCAGTGTTGTCAGTTTGGCATAGAATTTCATTGAAAATCATGGTAACATGAGATGTTAGGATTTTTTGAGACTTTAGGAGGTGTAAGAATCAACCACACCTCAATATGACACATGATGTGCCCGTTATTAACCCAAATGGGTCATTTTTATTTAAAAATTTATTTAATTGTAATAAAAAGGATATATTACATACTCTATTCTATGAAAATAATATTTTTATTATATTGATAAATTAGGAAAATGTTTCATAAGTAATTTCAGATTTGTAGGAATCAACCACTCCATAATTTGATGAATGATATGACCATTATGAATACAATGGAATCATTTTATCTTGAATTGACATAAATTTTTTTAAAACAGAAAACTAAACTACACAAAACTAAGGGAACATATTTGCATTATTTTGATAATTTAGGGAAATTATCTATAAGTAATTTTTTACTTGAATAAATTAGTCGCACCTAAATCTGATACATGATGTGCCTGATATGACTCAATGTTTCTATTATATGTTTTAAATTGATAGTTTAGTTCCAAAACATTCCTCAGTAAAAATAAGGAAAACACACTAGGATTTTCATAATAATTTAGGAAATTGGTTCAAATGTCGTTTTTGATGTGTAAGAATCAGTCTTAAAAGAAACTAATACATGATATGATCTATATGAGTCATAGTTGGTGTTTATAGTTTAATATTAAATTTTATTAAAAAAGATAGTGGTCATTTTTAAAACATAATAAACACATTCTTATTGTTTTCATACTTTAAGAAAATAATCCATAAGCTATTTGGGACATGTACAAATCATCTGAACCTCAATCCAATGCGTTTTTAGATAGATATGACTCCTTGTGAACATTTTTATTTGAATATGATAACAATTATATTAAATAGGACAAATGAAATACTAAAATCCAATAAAACACTTTTTATTATTCTAATACATTATGAAAACAATCCATAAGTCATCTATGAAATTTAAGAATTAGCTGCACCTCAATCTGATGCATGGTGTGACATGTATGAATCCACGAAAGCCTTTTTCTTAAAAAAATTGATATCAATTTTATTAAAAAGGACACTTTAACTTATCAAAATGGATAAAAATTATTTTAATTAATTTGATAGTTTAGGAAAATTATCCATAAGTTATTTGGGACATTTTGGAAGCATCCGAACATCAATTTGACACATGGTATGACTGATAAGACTTAACGTGTCTCTTATCAGTTTAAAATTTATATTTTAGTTGAAAAATTGTAACATATTGAAATCTGAGAAAAATGTTAATATTCTATGGATAATTAAAGAAATTAATTTATAAATCAAATTTTATGTGTAGTAATCAGTCTCATTTCAAAACAACACATGATGTGATCGATATGTCTCAAAGTGCATGTTTCTAATTTAAAATTACATTTTAGTAACAAAGTCATGTGACATACTGAAAAAAAGAAAACGCATTAGGATTGTCATACTACATTATGAGAATGATCCATATGTCTTTTGGGATGTTAGAAATTAGTTACACATCAATTCAATAATAGGTTTGACTGATATGACTCAAAGTGCATCTTTTCAATAGATAAGTGTCATTATAGTATAAAATGCACATTACATCCCCAAAAGTGAGAAAATAAACCAGGATTATTTTATCATCATTATATTAGACATTAACTAGTTAATATACATATCATTTTTATCTTATACATATTTTGTTATTTTTCACAGAGATAATTCTTGATAATGAACAAGAAATGGTGTGACATGCAAGAATCAACCGAAAACCAATATGATAAATAGTGTTCCTTGCATGTGTCATATTTTAGATTAAAATCAACACTTTCTATTAATTAATTAATTTATATCATTATTAAAATAATAACCTTTTCCTTATTAATGTGAATTTTTGGCTCATGTAGGGGTTAGAATGGAATGGAAACATAAGACTACTATTTTTGATTTTTTTTTTATAACTCATAAATATGTAATTGTAAAAAACAATGTTTGAATGTTTATAATAGTATTTTTTTCTCTCTTATTTGTGTTGTAAATTTAATTTCATTTAACTCATTATTCATAGTTTATTTTTATGATTTCATAGAATTTTTGGTGTTTCGGTGTGCTGTTATAGCACACTTCAGTGGTGCTGTAGTGTGCGGTTGCAACACACTACAACATGCCCATTTATCAATGTTTAAAAAAGAGCTAATAAAAGGCTTGTACATTTAATCTCACTCCGGTAGTCAACACTTATCTAGCGCTGATAAAGGACATTTTTAGCACTGTTAATGGCTTATTTTATAACAGTTATTGAAAATCATTTTCACTCTATTTTGTCAACCTTTGTTATTACGTATTATTTACTAGTGATACGATCTAAAGAAAAAATTATTATTCATTATCTGAATGTTTTATTATTATGATGACATGATGGTTATGAAACATGTTTGTCTTCCATATGTTATAACATGATAAACTAACTATGATTCCCACTTCTTTTTCCATAGGTAACAATATGATGAAATAATGAAATGTTTATGAAACCAGTTATTTAACACATGTTATTCTATATTTTAATGTTTTCAAAACCAATTTATTTTAATAGCTTCTAGTATGATGAATTATTTAGGATCTTGTGGAAGATGTATGTATTTATTTCATTACATGATTGGTGAGACCTATATATCCCTCCAAATAATTTGGTAAATTTGATATCTTATAGAAAATGGATTAGAATGGAAAGTGAACCCAATTCAGTATGGGGATTTTCCTACTATGACAGTATTGAGTGTTATACTTAAAAACTATGATGGTTTTGGTTGTGAACACATTCCATTATGATAGTTTTTTTAATTACACTTATCTATAATGTAAATTATTTTATAAGATTATGTGTATACCAAAATTCGATATCTTATTCTAATGTTTTGTTCTCATGGATAACTTTATTTAATTCCTCTAGGATTCCTATTTTATCAACTACCATGATTTCATATATGTCCCATTTTTAAAATATATGATAGGAAGGGTATATTTTTCAAATGTTATTATTATTTTATCATACACCTATGCTCTATTTATATTGATATACCCATTTTTTATCTTATTGATAATTTGAGATCATCTTTTGTTATGTTTCATTTCCCCGAGTTATGATGATAGGTGTTACATTTGATAATTATAAGAAGGATTCTAGTTATGATGAAATTCATGGGATAAAATGATGAAATATTATTATCTAGTTGTTTATCTATACATTCTCCTAATGGTACTAGATGTAAATTATTATTTCATGAGTATTTACATTATTTAATAAAATATTGTCTATTAAGATTTATTATCTATGTATAAATAGAATGGTCCTCTAAAAAATGTCCGGAGAACTATGTTTCTAATAATATATCTAGTCTATTCATAGTGTGAACCCATGGCACAATCCATGAAAAATATAAGAAGGAGTGTTTATCCCACTTTATAAAATTTCATGAAATTATTATGTTTTTCTTTCCATAAAACATTCATACCACTATATTTTAGAAGCTCTGACCACTCATTCAAACATTGATGATTACCCGAATCCTAATGTCACCACCGAATCGTTGAATTATATAAAAAACACGACTTAAGTTCCTTGAAACTCTAAAAATATAATTTTATATCCCAGCTCTGAAAATTAACTAACAAAGAAAATTAAAATTTCCCATTTTATTAAACCATCAATGAACATGGTATTAAAATACTCTACTATAAAAAGTGGAAAAGGAAGCACCAACTTATATCAGCACTAAGAAAAAACTGCTGATAAAGAACCCCTGTATCCGTGCTAAAATTTTAGCACTGATATAGGTACCCTATATCCATGCTAGAAAAGCACTGATAAAGATGCCCTGTATCAACACAAAAATTTTAGCGCTGATATAGAATCCCTTTATCAGTGCTAAAATGTTAGTGCTGATATATGAATAATTTATCAGTGCTTTTGTAGCGCTGATAAAGAGGAGCATTATCAGTGCTAAAAAAATATCTGAAAAAGGATACCATTATCAGTGTTAAAATTTTAGCACTAAAAAAGGTAATCATTATAAGCACTATATTAGCGCTAATAAAATCATAGTCCATTTTTTTGTAAAGTCTGTTGTACAGTGCCCTCATTTTTCCACGACCATAATATCTCACAGTACTGGAACATTGTGACTCCCCTCTACTGCCCGCGGAGTTCGCGTTGTCAGACCTCCACCTCCGTCAAGCTTCTCATTGTCGGACCTCCACTGCCAGCCGAGTTTCATGTTTATGGACCTCTTCCACCCTCAAGCATTTCTTTGTAAGACCTCCACCGCCCATTACTCACTCAAGCATCACATTGTCGGACCTCCACCGCCCACTGAGCTTCGCCTTACCGTACCTCCCATTAAGGAATGTTTTCCAAATCATTTTTTAATATTGTTCTCCTCTCCCATCACACATGACCATATATTTATTTGGAATGATAGATTTAATGGATATATGAGATTTTGATGGTTGTAGGCTACTTGATTCATCCTTTTCTTCTTCATGTTTGTCTATAGGGTAATGACCCCTGTTGATGCTCCAGTTTGGTCCAACTTCTTCTAATGGTTCTAGAACTATTATTCAATAAATCATATCACACTATTAAAAAAATTTTAATTGGAGTTTTGGGATGTGAGGATTTTCCATAAATGGTGTTCTAGTGGATTTTTTGTTGAATTATTTCATCCCTAGGTTTCATTTCCTTCGGTGGTGAAGATTATGCATCATCATAGATTCATGAGTCATCTTCCTACATATTGTGATGGGGTTCTTGGGGGTGATCATCCAATATATTTCTATTACTCCTAAGGTGTCACCATTTTTTGAATGACTACGGTGGGTTTCTAGGTGATTTGGTATTTTTTATTCTGGATCCTAGAATCCATTCAATTTTATGGTGGTATGGCTGAATATGTCATATAAATTCTTCCAACAATCACCTTTATGCGAATGTATTGTTTGAATTATAGAATAAATATACTTCGATTTATTTATATTATTAGGTTATCTTTGGTTGGAAATGGGTGATTAAGTTCCTATGGTGATGAATTTTAGTTTGTTATCTTGTTATTGAAGTTTTTGATGATGATGTTGATCAGGCGCATCACGGTGCAGGTATCAAGGCACAAGTACCATCATGATTCGAGGAATGATTCAATAGCATATTTTTGTTTGAAATTTGAATTTAGTTGTGTTTTATGGGGTATATTTTTATAATTTCACACACTCTTTGAACATATGTAGCTATGATATATTTATTTTTTCTTTTATCATTAATACATTGTTCTAGGATTTTCTACTAGTATAGTTTTTTTACTATAAATCAAAATGTGGGATATTTGGGGAATGTTTGACATCAGTTGATTTTCTATAAATGCAATCGATTATTATTGTAAAATATCTCTTGAGAAACCTAGTATTGGTGGAAATATTGATATGCTCATCATCAATGGTGATCAATGAGTCTACACTCTCAGAGTGAATTTTATGAAAAATTTAAGGTCCTTCACACTTGGATTTTAGTTTCACTAGATTCTTCCTAGGTATCATTGATTACCTTAGATCCAACACCATGTCACTGTAAAGTATGGAATGAGGGATAAACATTTTCATTAAGGACAACACCGACTGGTTCTGAACCATTTCTAGGTCATCCAATGCTTGAACCCTATTTTCATTGAGGGGTTCCCCCATTATTTCCTTCATTCTATATAAGTTACTTTGTTTGGCAGTGCACTTGTATGGCATGATCCCTAGACCAAGAAGCTTTCTAGCCTTGCCACACCTACCTCCATCTCTGCCCTTCTCCCTCACTGAGGTTACTGACTGCTTCTCTATAGTGGCCAGGCCCCTTCCTAGCAGTGTTTGTTCTATCACCCTTGGCTCTAAGCTTGTCATCCAGCTCCAAATACATGTTGATCCAGAGGGAACTCCCTCAACAGCCCCCACGTTTCATTAACAATCCTTCCCCTTCCCCTTTGGATCCTCATCTCCCACTCATATGAATATTACCAACCATAAGGGAATAAGAACATGTTTAAAATCAACGGGCCTCAATGAGAGATCATCCTCCCACTTCCATAATACTACTAGATCTAGATCCAATGCCAGAGCCCCATCCTACCGATCATTATTATCTTCATATGTAATGCTCATGGTCTTAGTTCCCATGTAAAATCAGACTTCCTCACCATAGAAATCAAAAAGCATAATGTCATTTTTATTGTTGTCAAATACCACAAAAAACCCTATAATATTCATATAATTCTCCTGGAAGATTATGTTACATGGATTTATACACAATGACCTCTCCAATAGACAGAAATGGGTATTTTGGAACAGTAAATTTGTTGATTATACTGTTCAAGATTGAAATCAATTCATCACTACCAAGGTGTCCAACAATGACACCTCCTTCCTTATGAATTTTGTTTTTGGAAGCTATGAATCTCTTCAATGGGAATATCTATGGAGTGAACAAAATACCTTCGATCACAGCCACCATCCATTGTTTTTTGGGGGATAATTTAATGTCATTTCCAACCCAAATGAAAGGATAGGTAGAAGCCCATTCCATAGGAAGGCCATCATAGAGGTTGTTCAGTTCATGTCTAGGAAGGGCCTTATTGATCTCAGCTTCTCAGGTGACAATTTCACCTGGAGAAACAACTACATGGGTCATCACCGCTTGTGGATTCTATTGGATAGGTGTCCAGCCAACATGGAAGCCACTAACCTATTCTCAAATACCATGTTTTTTCATCTGTCATGAGGTATTTTGAACCACTCCCCCATATTGGTTACCATTTCTTCTTGGAATGATCATTCGGAACAGTTTCACTTCCACCAGCAGTGGGTTAACATCCTAGGGTACCAATACATGGTTTGTGAAATATGGAATGAACCCTTGTTGGAGTATCAGTCCACCTTTAACCTCAGTGACATGACCTTGAACCTCGATAGGTGCGTGTTCGCCCCTTCCTCCTTAGGAACCTTCACCACCTAGGAATGCTATCACATATGGTCTCCTTTAGTGTATTCTAATAGATGGAATGATACCTTGGGTTTATTGGACTATTAACGCCAGTTTGAGAATTATGTGTGACTATATACTTATTATATTTTCTTATTATTTCTTACACACCACCACTTGAGTCGATTAACCTGATTGGAATCTATATTGGTACTTTGGTTCTGATGTGGATATTTTTTTTATGTGTTTGTGACATATGTATTTGTGGATATATGGGTATTTGGGAAATATGATATTGAATGTAGGGTAGAGTCCTAGGAGTGTTAGATGTATCATTCTTGATTATTCTTGTGTTTGGTCTGGGGTTATTTGAGGAAACTATAATGAATCTAAAGTAATTATATTTAATGGAGATGAATAAATACTGATGGTTACACTCTATTAATCTCAATGTTTATAAGGAAGTGTTTCTCTTCTACTGTATTTGGAATTCCTGTTTTGTATACTTGAACCATAAATACTAATATTTGAGATTCAAATAGGATGTAGATGAATAATGAATGGATGGATTCTAATAGTTTCACAATAGAGTACGAGAATGGAGTGAAAGAGTTCATCAAATTTGAAAAGGATCACACAATGGATCCTTATAAAATACTTTTTTTGTGTTTATGAGGTTGTTATTCTAGAATACTTACTCTGGAGGAGTTGGAAGAACATTTGATATGTCATAGAATAGATCAGAGTTATAAATGTTGGAATAATCACAGAGAAAAAACGAATGTAGCTACTGGTTGGTATAAAACTACATTTTATGGATCATAAGATATGAATAAAAATATGGATAATGAAGAAGACCGTCTAGAAGATGTGATTACAGATGTCAATGATGATGAAGATCGTATTGAGGAAATGACAAAGACAATTGGAGATGAACTCCGTGATTTCCCAAAATTGTTTGAGAAGTTAAAGAGAAGTGAAAAGATGCCATTATATACTGGTTGCACCATGTATACAACATTGTCACCTGTACTGATGTTGTATAAATTTAAAGTTGGCAATGGATTGAGTAATGTTAGTTTTACAGAACTACTTACTCTCTTGAATGACATGATCCCTAAAGATAATGAGCTCCCAAGCCGGACATATGAATCTAAATGAATGCTACGCTCGATGGGTATGATTTCTAAAAGAATACATGCCTGATTGAAAGACTGTATATTGTTTCACAGGGAGAACAAATCACTTACAGAATGCCCAAACTGTGGAGCTTCTTGATACAAGAAAGATGAATTTAATCCTACGAAAGTTGTATGGTACTTTCCAAACAACTCAAGGATTAGGCGTCTATATTAAAGTGAAGAAACTACAAGACAATTGTTGTTGCATGTAGGAAAAAAGAAATAAAGATGGGAAATTACATCATCCGACTGACTCTCTTTAATGGAAGAAAACTGATCATCAGTATCCTAAATTTGGAAAAGAACCGAGAAAACTTCTCCTTGCATTATATATAGATGGAGTAAATCCTTTTGGTTTTCAAACCAACACTCACAGTACATGGCATGTTATGTTAGTAAATTATTACTTTCCTCCCTGGTTATGAATGAAGCAGAAATTCATCATGTTATCTACGCTTATATCCGAACCAAAACAACCAGGTAACTGTATTGATGATAATTTGTCTCCTTTGATCAAGGATTTAATGTTATTGTGAGATTCAAGTGTTATGTTGTATGATGCTTATAAAAGTGAATACTTCACGTTGAGAGTGATGTTGTATGGGACGATAAATGATTTCTCTGCATATGGAAATTTTTCAGGCTATATAATTAAAGGAACTCAAGGGTGTCCCATGTTTGAAGAAGATACAGAATCAATTAGGTTGAATCATGAATCAAAATATATGTTTCTAGGACATCGTAGATTTCTACCTCGTCAGCATAAGTACCGATCATGGATGAAATCATTCAATAAAAGTACAAAACAATTCGCAACACCATCTCCACTAATAGGTGATCAACTTTTTGAGAAAGTAAAAGATGTGAACACTGTTTTTGGTAAACCATTTTCAAAAAACCATATGAAAATTGGTCAGAAAATGAGACCAATTTTTTTTGTATTACCATACTGGAATTGTTTGTACGTCAGACATTTTCTTGATGTAATGCATTTGGAAAAAATGTATGTGACAGTGTTATCGGAACATTTCTAAATTCCCCTGGAAAAACAAAGGATGGAATTAAGGCAAGGTTGGACATGGTTGACATGGGAATACGAGAATAGTTGGCTCCCGGGAAGGGTGAAAATAGAATGTTTCTTCCTCTAGCAACTTATACTCTTTCTAGGGAGGAGAGATTCTAGTTTTGCAGTTTCCTCAATTATGTAAAGGTTCTAGAGGGGTATTCATCAAATATCAAGAACATTGTTTCAATGGATGATTTGAAGTTAAATGTTTTCAAATCACATGACTGCAATGTTTTGATGAAAGATCTAATTCCTATAGATTTACGTTACATTTTTTCCATGAATTTTTATCATACATTAAAGAAAATTTGTTTCTTTTCCAAGATATATGTAGAAACGTTTTAGACCCGGTGGAATTTCCAACTATGGAAAAAAATTGTCATCATATTATGTGAATTAAAAATGTTCTTCCCACCCAAATTATTTGATATGATGGTTCATTTGATGATTCACATGGTGAGAGAGATTCAACTTTGTGGTCCTATTTACTATAGATGGATGTATCATGTTGAATGATATATGAATATTATGAAATGGTATGTCAAAAATCGAAGTTGGCCAGATAGTTGTATAGTGGAGTGACATATAGTTGAGGAAGCCATTGAATTTTTTACCGAATACCTATTTGATGTAGAAAGAATTGTTCTCCCAAAATCTCGTCACACTATATGCATTTAGGGTGAGGGAATTTCTAGGAGAGATATTGCGACAATCAGCATTACAGATCGGGAGCAGGCCCACCTTTATGATTTGCATAACAGTTTGGAGGTTGATCCATATATTGAAACTCACAAAGAAATTTTTAGGTAGTTGAATCCATCAAGGGCTGAAAAATGGTTATCAAATACACATAATAACCAGTTTATAGGATGGTTTCAAGACTATATTTTTAAGAAGCTAGATGAAAATCCGAATACAATTTCAGAATGACTTTGATGGCTAGCCGCTAGACCAAGTGTGTATGTATTATCCTAAAGTGTTTATGTAATTATTGGTTATACATTATATACAAATGAACATGATGAATACAGTACCATGAAAAATATTGGAGTTACACTAGTGGATGAAGCGATTCATGTTTTTGGTAGTAAGGATAGAAATTTAATTTATGCAAATATGTCATACTTTGGAATTATAAAACTAATATGAGAGTTGGATTATACAACATTAAAAATCATTATTTTTCAATGCAAATGGATTTATAACAAAAGTGGTGTTAAAATAGATGAATTGGGATTTGTGAATTTTGATTTTAGTAAATAAGGGTAAAAATATGAACAATTTATAATTGAATCACAAGCTGTACATGTTTTTTATGTTCCAGATCCCGAAAACTGAAAGTGGTCTATTTTTCTGTTAGTGTCAAAAACTAATGAAGGTTCTGATTAAAATTCAGATGAGGATGATCATTTTAGTGGTACGTCATAATCATTTCAGAGTGGTCCCAATGTAGATTATATTTTTTATGTTATAGGAGACCACAATGAAATGGTTTGGATAATCGATAGAGGTGTTAAATCCCTTCAGCATTTGAAAAAAATAAAGAGAGTTCTATAAACAGGTTATATTTTGTTTTTAATATAGATCTTGTTATCTCATGTTATTATATTATCATTACTGAATTAATGTAATCTAAATTAACTGTTCAAACACTTTTGTAGATTATGACTTCTGCACATTTTGGTTCTCAAAACCATGATGTAGAACAAGTCTCTCAAGATGCCGCTGCGGCTGCTGCTACTCCTGCTACTGCGGCTCATGCGGCTCATACTAATCCTAGTGTTGAGGTCCAAAAACCATCAACACATGAAGTTGCTACAATTTCAGATGAACATATAGATGATGTTGATATCGATGAAATGGTCATGAATGAAAGATCGACGTCACAGAAAACACAGGTGCGTCGTAGTTTGATGGTGTTACACAAAGTTCTAAAGGTGAAAAGCAAAGGAATCAAATTTGATGTTGAAGGGATTGCATGAGGCTAACATGTGAATCCCAACAAGGCTATGTTTAGTAAATACATTGGAGTTTTCAGTCGGTAACACGTAATAACTGACATAGATTCGTGGCACCATGTTGTGTCCGGGTTGAAGGTTGTGATCTGGGATTAAATTATGGTTACATTATGAGTTTATTTCATTAATTTACATGAAAATAAAATAATGAAACAATGTCTTACTCTTCTAAATCTCTTGTATAATACATTTATAGTAGACGATTCACATAATGATTACGTACTAAGGCTAGCAGGAAGGATTCATCGAGGTTTCTGCACTATTTCTACAAGGTGTCACCTAAAAGATTCCAATGGTAAAATAAACCCACACCCACCCATTGTCTACTCTCACCTGATATCGCAAGAAGAATGGGATGCATTTATTGGTTGCCGTGGGGATGAGAAGTTTCAGGTACATTGTGGGTGATAATACGTTGTTTTAGGATACATGTATTCATCACTTTTATTGTCAATATTTCATTTATGAAACAGAAACTCTGTAATGAAAATAAGGTTCGTGCATCCAAACCAACATACCCCTATCGTAAAGCAAGGATTGGGTTTGCTTCACTAGAAAAGAAAATGAAATGTATATTAAATTTACAGTAATATTGTTAGGTGCCAAAAACAACATCAAAATTATATTTCTATGTTTATATGTAGATTGATGAGTCTAAAACCAAATACACTTCCATCCCATGTCATGTGATTTGGAAGGAGGCACGTGTGAATAAGGAAGGGAAGCTAGTTTATGAGAACACACAAAAAAGTGTTGGAAATTTGTGTAAGTATGAGATGATGATAAAATGATTTGTTTTAAATTGGTATTACATAAAAATAAATAGTTATTTTCCTATATTTGATAGTCACATGAATTAGCTACACTTGTAGTGGATGCAGACCAATTATCAATGGATTTGAAGAAGTTAGAAAAATACAGTCATGTCAGGGGTGCGAGGTTTTGGGTGACACCCCGAGTATATTTTGAGAAGAAAAAAAATGGATGATAGAGATGAAACATTGAAACAAAAGTGCGAAAATCTAGCTACACCTTGAATAATGATTGCAATATAAGGGAGAGTTGATAGAAAATTTTAAGGGTGGGAAGCAAGGAGAAGATACAACTCAAGAACAACCAATGCGAAAAGATCCCGCCCCACCGCCACCTTCTTTGAGGTGAGCCATTACCCTCAAAGAGCTGTCTTAGCCTTGGTAATCAATATTCTAATAATTGTTCCCATGAAATATGAATTAGAAAAACACTGATACTTTTCCTGTACTGATCTTCTACAGGGTGTTAATGATTTTTATTTATATCTGTCAACACCCACCTATCACCTTGTAGTGAGGGCTAGAGTGTTCAATATCCCAGATGACATGTTGCATAATATACCACTTCTGAAAGATCATCTGAAAGTGATGATTACTGTAGATCATGAGCCAAAAGCAGAGCTACCTATTCGACTTGATGACAATGATATTCATTCGGTCGAAAAGGATATTGGGACATTCATTGGATTGCAATCACAACATGTAAGAGTACATGCGGTGAAAGAGGTATTTATTTCCTTTTTTTCAAGCTAAACCTTTAACAATTAATGAAAAAATGGTCTTAACCAATGACTGTTATTATAGATGGAGAAAGGGAAGGGGGTGTCAAACGTCGGCTCAAAACCATCCAAAGGATCAACCGACCGATCCCAAGGTGCTACTGAAAACACAATAACACCACCTGTTCTATATCCACATTTAATAGCATTGACGACTAATGTGGATACGAAGCTAAGAGGTGGTAGTAGATATATATTGGTTTTCGAAGAGAATATATATGACATGGAAAGTGAAGATTTCATTTCTACTAAAAATGTAAATGAGATCCTTGAAAATAGTTGGCTAGGCATCACAGTTGTAAATATATATATGAGGAACATTTCTGTGAATTGATTTTCTAAAAGCTAATCTAATGTGAAAATTATGACTAATTTCATTTTATATTATTGGCAGATGTATATATTAAAACAAATTGAAGGAATTGTCACATGATCCAAAATTTGGACTCGTTAGTCGTCATACCACATCATTACATCTGATGAAAATAGAGCCATTAAGAAAGAATGAAATAGTGAATGGATTGCAGAAAATATTTGAAATAAACATTACAGATGACCGACACATCTTAATACCAACCATGCAGGGGTAAAACTCTACGATTAAATCATATCAATTATATTTTGACTTCTTTTATTACTTATTACTTTTTGTTTTTTTGGGAAACATTGGATGCTAATTGCGGTGAACTTGGATACTCCAAATATTTATTTTTTGGATTCAAAGAAAGGATATCTATCAAACTGACCACACATGATGGAGTTTGTGAATCTGTAAGACACTAAATCCTATGTTTTAGGTATAAACATCAAGTAATATAATTTATATTATATTTTACTAAGGATTCTGTTATGATAGGGCAGTGTATAATTATTGTCTAAAAAGGAATGAGGACATGGGATAAGAATAAGGAGGCGAGCAAGTACTATGTCTGGACAAATATCAGGATATATATAATAAAATTTCACTATCCAAACACATCTCTACACATGTTACTTATTTTACTAATGATCATTTTTTTGCAGTGTCCAAAAAAAACGATAATTATTGCAGTTATTGTTTTTGTAAATTTATGACGGAAATAATTTTTTATCAATAAACAAGTATCCCTAAAGATGTATTTTCAAAAACAACTACTAGTTCATTTAATTTATTTATTAATTCTTTATTTTTATATATTTTAGTACTACTCTGACATCTAAAAAGCTTCATACTCACAAGATGATATAGATATGTTCAGAATTGAGTGGGAAACATACTTGATGATATATTGTACACAAATAACATGAAGATATGACTTGGGGACGTGTACAATTGGCGGTCATTTTTTAGATGGGTGTAGGGGATCAAAAGATGACACATTGTTGTATGTAAATTTTCATTGAAATATAGTAATTTTTATTAAATAAAACATACATTCTCCAATGATTCAATTTCCAATTTTAACAAATGATATACACCAACAAAATGTAAGAATGATTAACCACTCAAATGAACTTTATTTTGTTTAAAATGAAAAAATATTTAAGTGAAAACAAAAACTGACCTACGAAAATCCGACAAAATGCATTCGGATTTTTTGATCCTTTATAAGAATGATCCACGGGAGCTTTGGAGACATGTACGAGTAATCCCTGCCTCAATCCGAGGCACAATGTGGCCGGTACCACTCATAGAGTCTCTCTTGTGTTTAAATTGTACATATTTTTAAGTGAAAACAACAACTGTCCTATGGAAATATGACCAAACACATTCGGATTGTCTTTATCATTTATGATAACGATCCGTGGGTCCTTTGTGGCGTGTACGAGTCATCTCCGCCTCAATCGGAGGCACGGTGTGGCCGATACAACTCATAGAGTCTCACTTTTCCTTTAAATGGACACAATTTTAAGTGAAAACAACAACTGACCAAAAAAAATCAGACAAAACGCATTAAGATTGTATTTATTCTTTAAGAGAAAGATCCATGGGTGCATTAAGGATGTGTATGAGTAATCCCCACCTCAATATGAGGCACGGTGTGGCCGGTACCACTCAAAGGGTCTCACTTTTCTTTAAAATGGACACGATTTTAAGTGAAGACAAAAACTGACCTATGTAAATCCAACCAAATTCATTCAGATTTTATTGATACTTTAAGAGAAAGATCCACTTTTGTGTTGGGGACGTGTATGAGTAATCCCAACCTCAATCTGAAGAACGGTGTGGCCGGTTCTACTCAAATGGTCTCTCATCTATTTAAATTGGTCAACTTTTTAAGTGAAAACAACAACTGACCTACAAAAATCTGACCAAACGAATTCGGATTGTGTTTATCCTTTAAGAGAACAACCGAAGGCTATGTTGGGGATGTGAACGAGTCATCCCTGCCTCAATCCGAGGCACGGTGTATCCGGTACCAATCAAAGGGTCTTAATTTTGTTTAAAATAGACATATTTTTAAGTGAAAACAACAAATGACCTATGGAAATTAAACAAAACGCACTAGTATTATCTTTATCCTTTAAGAGAATGATCCAGGAGTCCTTTGTGACATGAAAGAGTCATCCCCGCCTCAATACGAGGCACGGTGTGGCTGGTACCACTCAAAGGGTCTCACTTTTGTATAAAATGGACATATTGTTAAGTGAAGTCAACAAATGACCTACATAAATCCATCAAAAAGAATTTCTTTTATGTTTATCCTCTAATAGAATGATCCATGGGTGCGTTGGGGATGTGTGTGAGTCATCCTCACCTCAATCTGAGGCATGGTGTGGTCGGTACCACTCAAAGGGTCTCGCTTTTGTTTAAAATGGACATATTTTTAAGTGAAAACAACAACTGATCAACGAAAATTTAACCAAACGCATTTGGAATATCTTGATACTTTTGGAGAATGGTCCAAGGGTACTTTGTGATTTTACTGATTCATCCCTTCCTCAATCCAAGGCACGGTGTGGCCGGTATCACTCAAAAGGTCTCTCTTCTGTTTAAAATGGAGACAATTTTAAGTGAAAACAAAATCTGACCTACAGAAATCTAACCAAACGCATTAAGATTTCTTGATATTTTAGTAGAATGATGCATGGGTAATTTTTGAAGTTTTTGAGTCATCCATGCCTCAATAAAAGGCATGGTGTGGCCGGTACTACTCAAATGGTGTCACTTTTGTTTAAAATGGACATATTTTTAAGTGAAAACAACAACTGACCTACAGAAATCCAACCAAACGCATTTGGATTGTCTTATACATTAAGTGAAAAATAAATGAGTGCGTTGGGGAAGTGCACGAGTCATACCTGCATTATGAAGAGGCATGGTGTGGTCGGTACCACTCAAATGGTCTCGCTTTTGTTTAAGAGGGACATATTTTTAAGTGAAAACAAAAACTGAACTATGGAAATTCGACCAAACACATTCTTATTGTCTTAATAATTTAGAAGAACAATCAATGGGTCCTTTATGACATTCATGATTCATCCCCACCTCAATATGAGGCACGGTGTGGCTTGTACCACTCAAAGGGTCTCTCTTTTCTTTAAAATTGACATATTTTTAAGTGAAAACATCAACTAACCTACAGAAATCCAACCAAATTCACTTAGACTGTGTTGATAATTTAAGATAATGATTCAAGGGTGTGTTTAGAACGTGAATGAGTCATCCCTACCTCAATCCACGGCACAGTGTGGCCGGTATCACTCAAATGGTCTCGCTTTTGTTTAAAATGGACATATTTTTAAGTGAAAACAAAAACTGACCTACAGAAATTTGACCAAACGCATTAATATTGTCTTGATCCTTTTGGAAAATGATCCAAGGGTAATTTTTGACATGCACGAGTTATCCCCATCTCAATCCGAGTCACGGTGTGGCCGTTACCATTCAAAGGGTCTCTCTTTTCTTTAAAAGGGACATATTTTTAAGTGAAAACAACAACTGACCTACGAAAATCTGACCAAACGCATTAGGATTGTCTTGATCCTTTAGAATAACGATACAAGGGTCCTTTGTGAAATGAAAGAGTCATACCTACCTCAATCTGAGGCATGGTGTGTCCGGTACCACTCAAAGGGTCTCTCTTCTGTTGAAAATGGACAGAATTTTAAGAGAAAAACAAAAACTGACCTATGGAAATCTGACCAAACAAAATCGGATTGTGTCGATCCTTTAAGAGAACAATCCAAGGCTGAATTGGGGATGTGAAATAGTCATCCTTTCCTAAATTAGAGGCACAGTGTGGCTGGTACCACTCAAAGGGTTTCACTTTTGTTTAACATGGACATATTTTTTTTGTGAAAACCACAACTGACCTACGGAAATTCGACCAAACACATTCATATTGTCTATATCCTTTAGGAGAACTATATGCATGTATTTTGTGATGTGAAAGAGTCATACCCTCCTCATGAAAAGGCACTGTGTGGCCGATACCACTCAAAGGGTCTCACTTTTGTATAAAATGGACATATTTTTAAGTGAAAACAATGACTGACCTACGGAAATTCAACCAAACGCATTTAGATTGTCTTGATCCTTCAGTAGAATGATCCAAGGGTCCTTTTTGACATGCATGAGTCATTATCATCTTAATTAAAGGCACAGTGTGGCTGGTACCACTCAAAGGTTCTCACTTTTGTTTAAAATGGACATATTTTTAAGTGAAAACAACAACTGACCAATTGAAATCTGACCAAATGCATTCGGATTGAGTTGATCCTTTAAGAGAACGATCCACGGGTGCTTTGGGGACATTCAAGAGCCATCCCCACCTCAATCCAAGGTACGGTGTGCCGGTACCACTCAAAGGGTCTCTCTTCTGTTTTAAATGGACATATTTTTAAGTGAAAACAACAACTGACCTACAGAAATCCAACCAAATGCATTCAAATTGTCTAGATCCATTAATAGAAATATCCACATGTGTGTTGGGGACATGTATGAGAAATCCCCAAGTCAATCCGTGGCACGGTGTGACCGGTACCACTCAAAGGGTCTCTCTTCTGTTTAAATTGGACATATTTTTAAGTGAAAACAACAACTGACCTACGGAAATCTGACAAAACGCATCCGGATTGTGTTGATCCATTAATAGAACGATCCATGGGTTCATTGTGGATATGAACGAGTCATCCTCGCTTCAATCCTAGGCACAGTGTAGCCTGTACCACTCAAAGGTTCTCACTTTTGTTTAAAATGGACATATTTCTAAGTGAAAACAACAACAAACCTATAGAGATTCGACCAAATGCATTAGGATTTTATTGTTACATTAGGAGAATTATCCACAGGTCCTTTATGTCGTGAACGAGTCATAACAGCCTCAATCCATGGCACGGTGTGGCCGGTACCACTCAATGGTCTCACTTTTTTTTAAATGAACAGATTTTTAAGTGAATACAACAACTGACCTACAGAAATTCGACCAAAAACATTCGGATTGGGTTGATCCATTCATATAAAGATCCATATGTGTGTTGGTGACATGTAGGAGTCATCCATGCCTCAATTCGAGGCACGGTGTGGCCGGTACCACTCAAAGGGTCTCTCTTCTATTTAAAATGGACACATTTTTAAGTGAAAACAACAACTGACCTATAGAAATCTAACCTAATGAATTAGGATTGTCTTGATCATTTCGGAAAACAATCCATGGGTCCTTTTTGATGTTTACAAGTCATATCCGACTCAATTGGAGGCACATTGTGGTCGATACCACTCAGAGGGTCTTTTTTTTTAAATTGGACACAATTTTATGTAAAAACAACAAATGAGCTACGAAAATCCGACCAAACACATTTGGATTGTCCTGATCCTTTATGAGAACGATCCATGGATCCTTCTTGACATATAAAAGTCAACCCCAACTCAATACGAGGCACCGTGTGGCCAGTACCACTCAAAGGGTCTCTCTTTTGTTTAAAATGGACAAATTTTTAAGTGAAAACAACAACTGTCCTACGGAAATCCATTGAAACGCATTAAGATTGACTTGATACTTTATGAGAACAATCCATGGGTCCTTTTTGATGTGAAAAAGTCATCCCTGCCTCAATTCTCGGTATGGTGTGGCCCGTACCACTCAAATGGTCTCTCTTTTCTTTAAAATGGACACAATTCTAAGTGAAAACAACAACTGACCAATGGAAATCTGACTAAACGCATTAATATTATCTTGATACATTAAGATAAAAATCCATGAGTGCATTTGGGAAGTGTATAAATAATCCCCGCCTCAATCTGTGGCATGGTGTGGCCGTTACCACTCAAAGGGTCTCTCTTCTGTTTAAATTGGACAAATTTTTAAGTGAAAACAACAACTGACCTACGGAAATCTGACCAAACGCATTCAGATTTTGTTGATCCTTTAACAGAAAGATCCACGTGTGCATTGGGGATTTTCATGAGTCATCCCTGAATCAATCCGAGGCATGGTGTGGTCGTTACCACTCAAAGGGTCTCACATTTGTTTAAAATGGACAAATTGTTATGTGAAAACAACAATTTACCTAAAGAAATTCGACCAAACGCATTAGGAATGTCTTGATACTTTAGGAGAATGATCCAAGAATCTTTTGTGATGTGTACGAGCCATCCTCGACTCAATATGATGCATGGTGTGGCCGGTAACACTCAAAGGGTCACACTTTTGATTAAAATGGAGAAATTTTTAGGTGAAAACAACAACTGACCTACGGAAATTCGACCAAACACATTTGGATTGTATTGATCATTTAGGATAACGATCCATGGGGTATTTTTTGACGTTCATGAGTCATCTACACCACAATTCAAGGAACGGTGTGGATGGTATAACTCAAAGTGTCTCACTTCTTTTTAAATTGGACACAATTTTAAGTGAAAACAACAGTTGACCTACAAAAAATTTACCAAACACCTTCGGATTGTCTTGATCTTTTAGGAGAACAATCAAAGGTTACTTTGTGATATGTAAGATTCATCCCCACTAACCCCTAGACCGTCCCCACCCCCCTGGACACCAACCCACCCCCTGGACCCCCCACCCCTCTAGACACCCCCACCCCCTGGAAAGCCCCCTCAACCCCCTGGACACCCCCACCCCCTGGACACGCCCATGGATAGCCCCCCACCTCGGACAACCCCCCCCTGGACACCCCCACCCCCTGTACAACCACCACCCGCTGGACGATACCCCCAGGCCTCCTTGAAACCACCTTACCACCTGCAAACCCCCAACCCCCCTGGACACCCCCACCATTGGAAGACAACCCCCACCCTTCCATACACCATCCCACCCTCCTTGGACAGCCCCACTAACCCCCTGGACCTCCCCCCAGACATCCCCCCACCCCTAGAAATCCCCTTGACACCCTGGACACCAGCCCACCACCATGGACACCTCATAGATAGCCCCCCACATGGACACCCCCCTCCTTGGACACCACCCCACCCCCAGGGACACCCTGATCCCCCAGACTCCCCCAACCCACCCTACTGGACACCACCCCACCCCCATTGGACAACTCCACCAACCCCGCAGACCTCCCCCACCTCCTGGACACCCCACCCACCTCCTGGAAATCCTCCCCCCCCAACACCCTAGACACCATTTGTAACAGCCCAAGATTTTATGAAAAATATTCTTTTTAATTTCACTAATGTCTTGTGTTGTACGCTACACCAAAAGGAGCTTTCACAACACGCATCCTTGACTTGCCTTGCATTACACGCAATCGCGACCTTCCTCGATAGCGTGTGTAATACGCAATACCGAGTTTCACTAAACAACGATATGCTATTAAAATATTATTAATACTAGTAGTTATGAATAGTAATAACCTCTTTATGAAATTTTGTAAATCTTATTTTTCAAAATGGACTTCATTTTTGGATTCGGAATATCGAAATTAGCTTAGGGTGAAATTTTGGTAATTTTCGGATAACTTTCATATTTTGATGAATAGTGAAAATTACAAAATTTTAGTTAAAAACAACTATTTCAATCGAAATAATTAATAGTGATAAATTATTAATTTTAGTGATTTTAAAGTATATTTAGAATATATTTTTTCAAATTAATACAATGTTGGTCATTGAATGTAATTTCACATTTAAACTAGACATAATCAAGTGTCAATCTTTTGATAGATATTGTTTCTTAAAAACATGCTATTTGTTTTAACAGCGGGATTTAATTATAAAATTAATTAATGAAACTTCAATGTTATGAATTTGGTAAAATAGACTTCATTTTTGAATTTGGAATATGAAATATAGCTTAGGATGAAATTTTGGCATTGTTCTGAAAAACATCAATTTTTGATGAATAGTGAAACTACTAAGTGGTAGTCAAAAAACTGAATTTTTCATAAAACATAATTTTACCGCTTCTATGAATGGAATTTCAAAAATCCGAGAGACACGGTTGATGTCAGTAAGTAAAATGTGGTTCAATGATATGAAAATAATTTTTGGTGAATAGTAACTTTTTACTTTTATTTACCACGGTTAAAAGTAAATAGGGTAATTAAGGGTAAGAATGATATTAATATTACCCTAACACATGTCCTAATTCTATTGGACAAGTGTAGCTCGACCAAAAACAACCTTAAGTGTAAAATATTATCATTTAGGCCCACTTGGATTAGATTAGGGCATTTATTATTATTTAATTCAAAGAAGAGTTAAAAGAGTTAAAATCAAAGTATATTTACTAAAACATTTTTAATATAGGGTTGTACATAATATTAATTCGATTTTAAATATTAATTAGAAAGCTAAAACGATTTCCTAAATAATGGTATTTTATTTGTTATTTTTAGACATAAAATAATTTAATTTATTCATGTCACAAAGATGATGGAGTAATTATCTTATTAATGAAATATTGACATAATTGATGTTATAAACACCAAAATAAATGTAATTTGATACTTTTTATGAATTAAATTAATTTTCTAGGTTACTATGATATATTATTGTTGATTTAATAAACTTGGTTCGAACATATAATTCTGTTATGACTTTTACAAAAATCATATATCAAATAGTGTCAAAATTGACACAAAATAGTTTTTAAATAAAATACTATATTATTAATTGTTATTTTATTCCTAAAAATCTAAGGTTCGTCCAAATGACGTATATAAGGATATATGTATTAATAATATACAATTTGGGGTTCGTTTGGCATGTTATTGTAAGTTTATTAACCATATAGTGAAAGAAAACAAAAAGACACGGTAAAAGTTAAATTATTTAAATTATTGTTAAATCTAAATGATAAGGTTAAAATAGGAACCTAAACTTGTCTAAATTATATTTTATGAGATTATTTAGACCCATACCTACCTTAGCTTTGAAATAAATCAATTTGGAGCTATTTAAAACCGAATTTGGCTTTATAATAAAATAATATTTTTAGTTATTCCAAAGGTGCCCCTCTCCTCCCTTATAAAAGGGCACCTCCTCCCCCTCCTCCTCACACCAATTTGAGCACTCAAGCTCGGCCAAAACCTACCAAAATCCCTTCTCCACTTCCCTAGAATAATCCTAGAAGTCCTGGTCTTCTTCAAAGACCAATCTTAGTTCCCTAAGTGGAGGTTTCAAAGAGGCGTTTCAAAGAAGAGGTAATAACCATTACCGATCCTTTCCAATTTCTTTCTTCTTCAACTTATTCTTAATTAGTTGTTTAATTATTAAGTAATTACATCAGTATCACTCATATACTGATATGTTATTATATGTATGAAACAACCCTATTTAACCATCTATCCATCCTACGGAAAATGAAATCACCGCGCGTGCGTACGTACGGAATACCGTCCCCACGCCGTGGTGTAATCTATTTTCCGCCACCACCTTAATAGGATGTGTATAATGGTGTAATGAGTAACTATATATTATTATTATAAATTGATATTTATAATGAAATAGTATACATACAATTCAACTAAATTTCACAACCATGGGAACGATATCATCGCTCGTGCGTACGTACGGACTACCATCTCCACGACGCGATGAGATTCATTCTCAATGATTAACAATTCATGAATGATTATAAAGTATATATAATAAGTACTAATGAAATATATGACATAATAATGATACTGGATTTATGTATATTTATATGTATGTCATCTATTTAATTCCATTCAATTCAGTAAGGAAACAAAAACAGCGTTCATACGTACGTACGGACTACCGTCTCCATGAACGGTGTATTTCATTCCATTTACTGATTTATTATATATATGTATATTCTGAATATATATATAAAAATCATATTTTATATTCTGGAATTATGTAATCATGATCTAAGTAATCATATGAATAAATTACAAGTCAAAACACGGACGACAAATGAAACAATTTTACCCAAAACGCTCTTTAACATGGAATTTACAAAAGAACAGGTAATATAAAGTCATAAGTGAACCATATATGATATCATAACAATGAATATGATTCTGTAATAAGTCAATGAAATTATTTAAATCATTATACAGGAGGTTCAGACACTTTCGAAGCAAATCAGACCTAAGGTAAGGGGAAATATCACAATCTCATTTTTATCCGAGATTGTTTATACTTTTGTATTTACTGGGGTGTATTTTATCATCCACATCCATGTTACCTCAATATGTAATACTGTTTCCATCCACTTACAACAGTTTAAATCCAATTTTACCCTTCGGTGAGTTTTTAGTAAAGAATATGAAAGGAATCTTTTGTCGTTTTTTCGTACGAGGTACTTTTTGACTTTTCCGACAAAAGTACAAAAAATGTTTTTTTTAACTTATACGACATGAATGGATTTTTAAAACATTATTTCCAAGAAGCTTCTTTACAAGTTTTCATGTTTATTTTTAATCAACTTCTTTATGTTTAAAATTGTATGACATGTTAAGAAAGGAAAAGTGTTTTTGAAGTAGAAAGGATATTTTCCTCAAGAATGAAGTTCAAGCGTTTTATCAAAATTATTTTCCATCTAAGATGATAAAGGGTTCTGTTTTTATCCCTATTATTACATGGATTTTATTATGTTGTGATGTAAATATTTTTATGAATTCCTTTATCTTATATGAATGGTTTTATGATGTCATGTTGTTTAAGAATTCCATTTTTATTACATGGGTTACGCTATGATGTATGGTTTATGATTATGTGGAACACACAAGAAAGGATTCATTATAAGATGGTTGGGACCTATATCTCCCTCCAATGCATTGGGTAAAGATTCTATATCTCATGAGATATACATGGCTGAAATGGTAGGTTATACCGGTTCAGTGAAACAGGACTGAAATGAGGGTTACTCGATTCAGAAAGGGACTTTGTCCACTAAGATAGTCTTGGAAACGAGTCTTGACTAACAAGAAATTATTCTCTATGATTATGTGTGTATGCCACAAAGTTTCATTTTTTATGTTATGATTATTGGGATTTCATTTCACTACTATTATTTATCCCATGTTATGAAATTATGCTCTCTTTTGCAGGTTAAGATTTACAAAAGTTATGTTCTTATGAATATGATGTGATTTATTTTTCTTTTGTATACCCTTACTAAGAATTTGAGCTCACCCTTTTATGTTTTCTTTTCCCCAGGATATAAAGAAAGGTTTTAGGTATAAAAAAACGGAAGATCTTTATGAGAGATATTGAAGATCTTTCACCACGATTAGAAGATTACGTTCCGAGTTTCCAAAGACACTGAACTATTACGATCCTTGTGTGTGTGTTTTTGTTATGTACTAAGTATTCCGCAAATGTAATGTAATGTCCATGTACGATAAGCTTCGGGTCTCTACAGTTGGTATCAGAGGAAAGGTTTAGTCAACCTTTGGAAACTAGGATGCAAAAACTTTAGTGAGATCCCTAGAGATATTTCTAAGGTATGTCTAGGGATGTTGTTAAGGTTAAGTATATGTATAGGTTATGGTCCTAGAATTGCGTTAACGATCTTAGAATTTAACCTAAGATGTTAGATATTGAGGGTACTACCCCTTTATTATGTTGTTTTCCCTAGCATGATTTTTTCCTCTCACACTATTCTTTGTGGGTTTTAGAAAATGGCTGGAAAAAGGATGATTCACGATAATGAAGGATATGATGGAAAATGGAATGATATTATTCATGAGCAACCAAATCAAATGGGATATAGAATTCCAAACATCATTATTATGCTGAATCAGCAATCTCATAATATTATCAATAAAGTAAAATTGGGTAAGTTTCCTGACTCGGCTAATAAGAGAAAGATGGAGTTTCATGATGATCATAGAGGAAAGAAAGTTCAATTTCCCCTATGTAAATCATGTGGGAAGAGGAATCAAGGAGAATGTTTCAAAGGAACCGGAAGATGCTTTGGGTGTGGAAAAGAAGGACACAAAGCAAGTAAGTGCAAAGGAAAAGGTTCAGTTAACACCATGGATGAGGATAATGGTATTGCTACAATATCAACAATGGTTTAATGTTTTAAATGTGGAATGTACGGGCATTATGCAAACCAATTCCCTAAGGGAATGTCTCATGAAGATAATCAGTATGGTCGTATGGGTAGTATTTATGTTGATTATGATGAAGAGAATACAAATAATATGTGAGATGAAAGAATTGTTGAAGTTCGGTCAATGGTTTAAGAAGGTAGTGGAATGATTACATGTTTATCAAAGTGTAATGTTGTATAAAGAATCTCATGGTACTATGGAATAAAGAGACATCTAAGGATTGTTACATTGTTGTCTTTCCTTGAGATTTGAAAGTGTGTGATTAATGCTACCATTATCCATGAAAGGTTATTCAGATATTTTTTGGAATGAAGATGATATGCGCATAATGAAGGGATAAAGTGAAAATTAAATGTTTGATAGTATTCATGAGCTCATGACTGATATAAGGAGAAGGTTATATCATGGTTTGAGTATATAGAATTTTTGGATTTTGGTATGTGGAAAGAGTTAACTTTTAACTGCATTCATGTTTTCACTAAGGTTCAATGGGTATTCAAGAGAATACATGATTAAGGCCTTTGAATGTTTGGAATGTGACCAACAAGACATATCTTATGATATATGAAGATTAAAGACAGTATTAAGTCTCTGGTAATTGTTTTCACTATATTATGAGAGTGGACTATAGTATTATGGATAAGCCTAAAGATTAGAATGGATTACATTGGACATAAGTTAGTATTGTTTAAGGATAGAAGATTTTCGATATTATTGATGGGATGTTATAGTAATGTAGTTTTAGAAAAAGGAAAACCTACAGGACGGGCGACAGCCCATCGCTTCGGACAAGGCTGTGGGAATCGAACCCACAACTGAAGTGCGACTGGCCTTTATCGCCTACCACTGGCCTACAGGAAGTCCCTGTTTAGTAGAAACTAGTTTTTTTTTATATTAATCAGTATGATATATGAAGTATAAGTCCATTTTAGGAACCATATATGATTAATAACTTTTGCTAACATTTTGTTTGAGACAGATGGAATGAACCTTCATTCTATGATCTGCTAACACTTCACGAATAACAAATTCAACTTAATTTATTTAAGAGATGAAGTGGAAATTGTTCAAGGCACGAACAACAGTGAGATTGTACCAAAATAATGTAAGTATTTATTCTAATTCAAATTCTTCAACTTTAGGGAAACGATCTTGAAAACCAAAAATGTTGTCCTAGTGATCTTATAACTGATGAATCAGATGGTACCTTAGATCGTCACAAATTTATGGCTTTATGATTGCTGGCTTTTCCATAGCCATGTTCTCTACCACTCCCCATCAGAACATGATGGTTAGATTTCTCTTCCATCTCCATATTATCACCTATGTGGAAACCCAATGATTAGTTTATTTGGGTAACCGTTAAGTTTCATACTTTTGTTTTTAAATATTGGTTTTGGTATTCCTTTTTACGATGTGGGTTTATATTAAAGAAACTTTCGAATAGTAAACCATTTATAACCTCGACGAATTTCGAGGGCGAAATTCATTTTAAGGGGGGTAGAATGTAACAGCCCAAGCTTTTATGAAAAATATTCTTTTTAATTTCACTAATGTCTTGTGTTGTATGCTACACCAAAAGGAGCTTGCACAACACACATCCTTGACATGCCTTGCATTACACGCAATCGCGACCTTCCTCGATAGCACGTGTAATACGCAATACCGAGTTTCAGTAAACAACGATATGCTATTAAAATATTATTAAAACTAGCAGTTATGAATAGTAATAACCACTTTTTGAAACTTTTTAAATCTTTTTTTTCAAAATGGACTTCATTTTTGGATTCGGAATATCGAAATTAGCTTAGGGTGAAATTTTGGTAATTTTCGGATAACTTTCATATTTTGATGAATAGTGAAAATTACTAAATTTTAGTTAAAAACAACTTTTTCAATCAAAAAAATTAATAGTGATAAATTATTAATTTTAGTGGTTTTAAAGTATATTTAGAATATATTTTTACAATTTAATACAATTTTGGTCATTGAATGTAATTTCACATTTAAACCAGACATAATCAAGTGTCAATCTTTTGATAGATATTATTTCTTAAAAACACGCTATTTGTTTTAACAACGGGATTTAATTATAAAATTAATTAATGAAACTTCTACGTTATGAATTTGGTAAAATAGACTTCATTTTTTAATTCAGAATATGAAATATAGCTTAGGATGAAATTTTGGCATTGTTCTGAAAAACATCAATTTTTGATGAATAGTGAAACTACTAAGTGGTAGTTAAAATACTGAATTTTTCATAGAACATAATTTTACCGATTCTGTGAATGGAATTTCAAAAATCCGAGAGAAACGGTTGATGTCAGTAAGTAAAATGTGGTTCAATGAGATGAAAATAATTTTTGGTGAATAGTAAATTTTTACTTTTATTTACCACGGTTAAAAGTAAATTGGGTAATTAAGGGTACGAATGATATTAATATTACCCTAAAATATGTCCTAATTCTATTAGACAAGTGTATCTCGAACAAAAACAACCTTAAGTGTAAAATATTATCATTTAGGCCCACTTGGATTAGATTAGGACATTTATTATTATTTAATTCAAAGAAGTGTTAAAAGAGTTAAAATCAAAGTATATTTACTAAAACATTTTTAATATAGGGTTTTACATAAGATAAATTCGATTGTAAATATTCATTGGAAAGATAAAAAGATTTCCTACATAATTGTATTTTATTTGTAATTTTTAGACATCAAATAATTTAATTTATTCATGTCACAAAGATGATGCAGTAATTATCTTATTAATGAAATATTGACATAATTGATGTTATAAACAACAAAATAAATGTAATTTGAGACTTTTAATGAATTCCATTAATTTTCAAGGTTAATATGATATATTAGTGTTGATTTAATAAACTTGGTTCGAACATATAATTCTTTTATGACTTTCACAAAAATCATATATCAAATAGTGTCAAAATTGACACAAAATAGTTTTTAAATCAAATACTATATTATTAATTGTTATTTTATTCCTAAAAATCTAAGTTTCGTCCAAATGACTTAGATAAGGATATATGTATTAATAATGTACAATTTGGGGTACGTTTGGCATGTTATAGTAAGTTTATTAACCATATAGTGAAAGAAAACAAAAAGACACGGTAAAGGTTAAATTATTTAACTTAATGTTAAATCTAAATGATAAGGTTAAAATAGGAACCTAAACTTGTCTAAATTATATTGGATGAGAGTATTTAGACCCATCCCCACCTTATCTTTGAAATAAATCAATTTTGAGATATTTAAAACCGAATTTGGCTTTATAATAAAATAATATTTTTAGTTATTCCAAAGGTGCCCCTCTCCTCCCTTATAAAAGGGAACCTCCTCCCCCTCCTCCTCACACCAACTTGAGCACTCAAGCTCGGCCAAACCCTGCCAAAATACCTTCTCCACTTCCCTAGAATAATCCTAGATGTCCTGGTCTTCTTTAAGACCAATCTTAGTTTCCTAAGTGGAGGATTCAAAGAGGCATTTCAAAGAAGAGGTAATATCCATTACCGATCCTTTCCAATTTCATTCTTCTTCAACTTATTCTTAATTAGTTGTTTAATTATGAAGTAATAACATCTGTATCACTCATATACCGATATGTTATTACAAGTATGAAACAACCCTATTTAACCATCTATCCATCCTACGGAAAATGAAATCACCGCGCGTGTGTACGTACAGAATACCGTCTCCACGCCGTGGTGTAATCTATTTTCCTCCACCACCTTAATAGGATGTGTATAATGGTGTAATGAGTAACTATATATGATTATTATAAAGTTATATTGATAATTAAATAGTATACATACACTTCAACACAATTCCACAACCATGGGAACGATATCATCGCTCGTGCGTACGTACGGACTACCATCTCCACGACACGATGAGATTCATTCTCAATGATTAACCATTCATGAATGATTATAAAGTATATATAATAAGTACTAATGAAATATATGACATAATAATGATACTGGATTTATGTATATTTATATGTATGTCATCTATTTAATTCCATTCAATTCAGTAAGGAAACGAAAACAGCGTTCATGCGTACGTACGGACTACTGTCTCCATGAACGGTGTATTTCTTTCCATTTACTTATTTATTATATATATGTATATTATGAATATATATATATATAAATCATATTTTATATTCTGGAATTATGTAATCATGATCTAAGTAATCATATGAATAAATTTAAAGTCAAAACACGGACGACAAATGAAACAATTTTACCCAAAACACTTTTTAACATGGAATTTACAAAAGAACGGGTAATATAAAGTCATAAGTGAACCATATATGATATCATAACAATGAATATGATTCTGTAATAAGTCAATGACATTATTTAAATCATTATACAGGAGGTTCAGACACTTACGATGAAAATCAGACCTAAGGTAAGGGGAAATATCAAAATCTCATTTTTATCCGAGATTGTTTATACTTTGGTATTTACTGGGGTGTATTTTATCATCCACATCCATGTTACCTCAATATTTAATATTGTTTCCATCCAATTACAATAGTTTAAATCCAATTTTACCCTTCGGTGAGTTTTTAGTAAAGAGTATGAAAGGAATCTTTTGTCGTTTTTTCGTACGAGGTACTTTTTGACTTTTCCGACAAAAGTACGAAAAATGTTTTTTTTAACTTATACGGCATGAATGGATTTTTAAAAAATTATTTCCAAGAAGCTTCCTTTACAAGTTTTCATGTTTATTTTTAATCAACTTCTTTATGTTTAAAATTGTATGACATGTTAAGAAAGGAAAAGTGTTTTTGAAGTAGAAATGATATTTTCCTAAAGAATGAAGTTCAAGCGTTTTATCAAAATTATTTTCCATCTAAGATGATAAAGGGTTCTGTTTTTATCCCTATTATTGCATGGATTTGATTATGTTGTGATGGAAATATTTTTATGAATTCCTTTATCTTATATGAATATATTTATGATGTCATGTTGTTTAAGAATTCCATTTTTATTACATGGGTTATGCTATGATGTATGGTTTATGATTATGTGGCACACATAAGAAAGGATTCATTATAAGATGGGTGGGACCTATATCTCCCTCCAATGCATTGGGTAAAGATTTTATATCTCATGAGATAGACATGGCTGAAATGGTAGGTTATACCGGTTCAATGAAACAGGACTGAAATGAGGGTTACTCGATTCAGAAAGGGACTTTGTCCACTAAGATAGTCTTGGCAATGAGTCTTGACTAACAAGAAATGATTATCTATGATTATGTGTGTATTCCACAAAGTTTCATTTTTTAGGTTATGATTATTGGGATTTCATTTCACTACTATGATTTATCCCATGTTATGAAATTATACTCTCTTTTGCAGGTTAAGATTTCCAAAAGTTATGTTCTTATGAATATGATGTGATTGATTTTTCTTTTGTATACCCTTACTGAGCATTTGAGCTCACCCTTTTATGTTTTCTTTTCCCCAGGATATAAAGAAAGGTTTTAGGTAAAAAAAGGGAAGATCTTTATGGGAGATATTGAAGATCTTTCACCACGATTAGAAGATTACGTTCCGAGTTTCCAAAGACACTAAACTATTACGATCCTTGTGTGTGTGTTTTTGTTATGTACTAAGTATTCCGCAAATGTAATGTAATGTCCATGTACGATAAGCTTCGGGTCGCTACACCATTACACCCCCATGGACAACCACCACCCCCACACCGAGACACCCCCTCCTAGACACCACCCCACCACCTAGACACCCCCACCCCCTGGACACCACCACCCTACTTGGACAGCCCCCGACCTCCTGGACCACCCCACCCCCGTGGACACCCCCATCCCCCCTGACAACCCCTACCCCCCCCCCCCTTGGAAAACCACCTGAATCCCCTGAAAAACCTCCCCAACCCCTTGAATTCTGAACATGATTCTTTATGTATTTAATTAACTTATGAATTTTGTGTTAATGGTGTATGGGTATAAATGGTGTAATTAGATTATAATTTATGTGTCACTTTTGTATGGGTATACGTATTGAGATGCTGAATTTTTTGCAGGTGCTCTTTCGGTGTGCTGCTACAGAATTCTTTTTTGCAGCAGACATGGCTTTTATCTGCGATTTTTTAGCGTTGATAAAGGTATCTTTTATCATTGCTAAAAAGTGTTAATAAAATAGACATTTATCAGTGCTAACAGAGTACTAATAAAGGAAGCCTTTATCAGCGCTCTCTTAGCACTGATAAAATGTACATTTATCAACTCTCTTTTAGTGTTGATAATGTCTTCCCTTATTAGTGCTCTTTTAGCATTGATAAATATTCCTTTTATCAGATCTTCTTTAGTACTGTTAAAAGATACCTTTATCAGCGCTAAAAAATCACTGATAAAGGGGACCCCCCCCCTTTATCAACATTGAGATTTACAACACTTTTTAGTGCTGATAAAGCCTGTTTTTGAAGTAGTGATATCCCCAAATCAAAAAGAAATGTACCTTAAATCCACATTATTCATTCAATATATAAATTGGACTTTTTGAGGTCTCTAATCTATGATGAATTTTCCGTGTTCAACAGAAAATTTTCAAATGATTTGCAATTTTTAATCTCATAGATGAGGCGCTATATATATGAAACTGATCCACCACTCATCACTATCAAAAAAACCATTAGATGATGCTCCAATACACCCACCTATCATAATACACCATCGTTCCATCATTCTAAACATCCAGATTATGGTTCTCTTAATAATAATCATTAGTTCTTAAATCTTATTATATAGTGCTCCAAACCATCTCAATTACCTACTAAAACACAACCCCATTTGTCCAGTTACCCACTACATGTAGTTTATATTTTAGTACAAAAAAAATACATATAACATCAACAGTCAATACCCTATACTTACTCTCTTCTATGATTCCAAACCAAATTAAATAAATTTCTATAGTCTTAAAACATTGTTTGGATATGTCGAACCATTATTGAATGCTCCAAAACCAAACCTTGAAATACAAAAATCATACTATATATGATTTATATCAAACCAAAGTACTAAAATCAATTTATTTCTGAATAAAGATTGTATCAATAGACACATTCAATAAATTTCATTATTTTATTCAACCCCTGAATCGTGTGATGAAATAGGTTCAACTCCTAAATCACATGATTAAATTGGTTCACCCCCTCAACTATATCATGAACTAGTTTTCACCCCTTGAAACATGTTTGGAACTACGGTTCATGCACTAAAATATTCAATGATTTAAAATTTACACCGTGAAACATGATATGAATCATAGTCCACCACTAGGAATTTACCTTGAATGTCATCAAGATCATCTTGAGTCCAATGGAAACATATAGACTATATCCAACATTGAATTTTAATCCCATATTTGGTATTCATATAGGGACCTGATAAAATATGACTCACATACTTACTGATATACAAATTCTATCTCAACCATCCAATAATTGGTACTAACATTACTACATCCTTACCAACATTAGGTCTCACCTCCATGTGCATAGTTTAGTTTATTACCATATGAAATGAATCTAGGTGGCTTTCCATCTCATAACTATGTTCCAACCCAAAACAGCAATTACTAACCATTCCCAACTCACCAAGACCACTATTATAATCTTTTTAAAAAATATTATCACAATGGGGTTCATGAAATCTAATGAATAATGGTTCAATCCCCTTAATATGTCTTACCTTTTACCACTAATTCATGGAAACATCAATAGGTTCTTTCATTAATTTTTTTCTCTTTCTGAGAAAAAATCACCAATCCAATTAATTCATATATTGGATAAAATCCAATATTGATCATTCCATCACACCAAATCCAAATTACGATGTATCATTTAAAATAAATATATTTTTTTACGATTTCATCAAAATAATGTGGAAACCATGAACACCCCAATAAAATCAAATTATCAGTCATCATCCCACACACAACCACTCATTGATCCATATTTGAATAGTGGCACACATATCCAATTCATAGTACCTCAATCTCATGAAAAATTAATGGGTGTATGCTCCCATACAACCCAGTCACACAAAATGACTCACATTATTATAAGTTGTATCTCGTTATATCTAATCTCATAAACCTATTTAACAGTCCCTATCAAAAACATTTCAATCTCTTCTAACCTAAAACAAATGTAGTGATCCTTTTCAAAATTAAGAATCTATCATATGCCAAAGTCTATCAATGGATGTCCTGCCAACCCAAGCACCATTAAAAAACCACAATCCGATATTCAGGCACTATTACTAAACCACTCCTGAATGAATCCAAATTATAATAGGATATGAATACCACTAATGTTTCCCTAAAAACCATCCCTTGATTATGAAATCACTAGAACTCAAGGTTCTTTAACATTCAAGATCATCGAAGACATATGCATTCATATAAAATATAACTTATCACACCTCATGCACATCAATATTAGTGAATGAAACCTACTCATTGCATCTATATTCTTAATATCTAGCTTATCATCATACCTGTGTCGTATAACTAAATGAATTTCACATGAACTGAATTCATATCATAAATCATTCACCCATTCTGTACATATCTAGGGGAACTCACCAGTTTAGTCCAAAACCTCTCAAGGTAGCTTATATATCATTGATCATCCCATCGATATCCTCAAAATCACTAAAATTTTAGCCATATCCCAAGAGAAGTAGTATCACTTTCCTAAACCACATGTCACATCCCAAATAGAAAATAAATCATTTGAAACACTTATATATTTCCATCTCAAGTTTCACAAAAAAATCTCATCCCTAACTACACATTGTAGGGTTCACTTATCCATCTTAGGCATCACATGCGAAAATTACCTCTTATTGTATTAGTTCTCATTGAGAATATACATACATAACTACCCTTTGAGGATCATGATCACATGGAAACATATATACATTAATATAATATTACAAAACAATACATAATAGAGAAATCAATATCACCATGAACCAACATATGGGAATACCCACTCAAAAATATGTAATGTTTGGATGATCCTCGTCAAGCCTCCACATACATGAGTCACCCCTTAGAGACCACAATATAATGATATCATCACATAAATGTACAAAAACGTCACCCAAACCTGATCTATTATAATTTCATAATTGATATCATTATTGGTTAAGAATAATTCTACCACCAAGAACTACGTGACCACACAATATAGGTTGTTAAAGAAAATTTTAAAAAACCCATTTTATATTCAGAACAAGTATAATTAACACTAAATGGGTTCATTTATACGGAATTACATAAATATACCGTCCTACTAATGTAATTATACATCCATACCATGAGGGGATGCATATATAACCTCATTGTGTTCTTTTCTATAGATCCCCATGACATCACATCAAAATATAATATAGTTTTCTTTATTTGATTAGAATTCCATTCCATATTTTATGAGAAAACAAAATATATGATGTTTATAAAAGATTAATCCACCGAACCTTCAATAATTAGTGATACAAATCACTCAATTTTGTTGATTTAATGCGTATACTAGATTCAAAATTTTATTTCGGTACAAAAGCCTCTTACCAACAAGAAAAGGGAATAAAATACAATAATTGGTTTCTTTCTAATCTTTGATATTCCAAAATCAAAATACAAATATATTATAATCCTAAAAACATAATTGAATCATGATAAGTGTGAATACTAGAACTGTAAAATCAAAAACCATGATGAGAAATTCCATTCCCTTTTAAACTAAAAATTCCAATGGAAAAAGGTGTTCTTGAAGAACCAATCCAATATCTTTCACACCTATGTTACATACATATTTGAACTATATACCGTACCCATGAATATTAATACAAAACAACTGTTACACAAACTATGATATTAGTGAAATAATTTCTATGATACATCCTTATAATACCCCTTGAATTGAGACACTGAATAGTGTTTGGATTAGGGAGTCACAAGATCTGTGATGCTCTTCATCATATTTCAAATTCTAGTAAAAAGAAGTGGGTGTCTAGGTTTTTTCCATGGGGATTATATACCCCCATACCATAGAGAACAGTAATAATAAATATAAATAAAATGAAATACACAATAATAAATAACCATTATATTTTATGGAACCAATAAACATGTTGAATTATTATACATGGATGTGAAATAATAAAATAATACAGTCACACTCACCACTTTTTCATCCAATGGTTTATCTAAATAAAATACCTAAAATATATAAATGTACATGTGGATATAATACATGTTTGATCCTCAAATCATCGTATTCTATACATTATATAGATAATTTTAGTTGATCATGCAAACTTGGGGCTCTTCCCAACCTAAATAGACAACCAGTGAGGTTAGTTCAGCACCAAAGTGCCATGGTATCACAGGAAAAGTTTGATTATAACTCATAATGGAACCAAAAGCATAGTACTATAAATAAACATTAAATGAAAAATAAATTCATGTTACATGAAATTTTTTTATATAAATAGTTTCAATATCATAATTAAACAAATGTCAATCACTGGGTTCCACCATCAAAAATCATGATTGGAAAAAACCTACTCCATCCAGTGCTAAATTATATCTATACATGTTATATAATAAGTAAAAAATAAAACATCATTACCATAGTTTATATGGTACAAAATCAGGATCCTTGTAAGTATCTAAATAAATACACATAATATTAGGCTTAATTACTAGATCAAAGGAGTCCTTAGAAATATTTTAGGAGTATCATGAACAAATAATAATTACTTCGGGGAAGATATATGTAATTAAATATAAACATTCATCATTTTTGATCTAAGGGAATTAATTTTATGTGATTCATAGAATTAATGTTCTATTTCCAAACCCCATGAGGTAATCATGGTCATTCTATAGGCATAAAATATAATTATCAGACCCCACGAATAAATATTAATAATTCCATAATTGTAAAATATCATTTAAAAACCCTTGGATGAAATTGTATGACTTATATAGTAATATAGATATATGAGAAACCCTAATAAGAAATACTAGGTGATTGATAATTCATTAGGTAAAAAATACAGATACTAAGAATCCCAGGTTTCACCAAACCATATATATATAACATAGAGGGGTAGTATATCTATCCCATGATATTTCATGGTACACATATCATAAGGGTTTGATAAATTCCTAATCCAAACTCACAAACCCTAGGTTTATAACTAATGTTATTGATTAGTAAATTACAAAAAACCTTATAAGGGTCAGATTATTGATTCTGGTTCTTATGTGACACCCATAATCATCACTACCCATTAATTTAACACATCATCTTGAGGTTTTTAATAACCTTGAGGAACCCACTTGGGTCCTCTGGGTATCATTTTATGTAGACACCCGATTAGTTCAATTGTCTCATTCCCATTACATGGGTCTAATCCTTCTATTCATTAGTAATTATGTCCCCTAGTACATTTATGGTCACCTAAAGGCCTCATTGGGAACAAAAGATACCCCTCACGAGGTTCACATAAGGTAGGTGGAATTTTTCCCATCCCCTCATAAATCCAACATAGATCTATCCCCACACACACAGTATCCACTAGTCAACTTAGTGTCTACCCACCGATGTAAATTAAATATTAGAGGGGGAGGAAAACATAATCCCAAACCATTATTCTATACTTTTTACTACAAGGTATCTGATGGTTCTCATATGGCTAATTCATAGTTCATCCATCTCCAGTAATAATTCACCTCTACTTGAAGGATACAATGGGCACCACCACTAGGGTCACTGGAGTAAAATGTATAAAATTATAATCATTTCCATGGATACTAGTGTTCAAGAAAATCAATATAGTTCCCAAGGTCTCTTGGGGGCCATGGTAGTTTGTGAAATTAATTTATAGTCATTAATCATTAAATAAATAATTTATCAAATTCAAATATCTTGAACACCCTCAGTGTTCAGACATCACATTTCACATTCCATTAAAAGAAGAAAAAACAATGGGATATTGTACAAGATACAACCTTGAATAGTATTAACTCGTTTATCCATTTAAGAAAGATATTGATAACTCCTTCTCATTCTCATCCATGTCCATCAAGCCATTTCCCTTTAATGCATGTCCCTATCGCACATTAAAATATGAAAAAAATAAATTATAATCAATATATAACAAATTAATTAATTAACTACAAATAATTTTAATTAATTTTTAAATTTAATTTAAATAATTATAAATTTATAAAATCTCCCATGTTATCCCATCTTGATGAAACCACTAAAAACAAGGCGAGGTCCACTACCCACATGAACCAATACCCCAGACACACAATATCCACAATTAATATCATTTATTTAATGATTATATCATCAAAATTCACCAAAAACGAAATGAAAAAATATCTGGTGATGTACCTTCATGTAAAAAACTTCCAGTGTTGTGAAAATATATACTTGTGTCATCCTCTATGAAATCATAATAAATGGACTTTCAATTTCTCTTTATTCCATCATCCACTGGAGAAATTAGTAAAAAACTGTAAACATAATCACCAAATGTTAGAGGTAATAGAGGAAAATAACATGAAATGAAGGGTTTGGTGATAATATACTTTGTAATTATTTTGAGTCCCACCATAGATATTCTTGAATGGAGTGATGAAGGTTGAGGGGGAGGTTCGAGTGAGACCCTCCCCATGCATGATGTTACATCCAAAACTAGGTTGAGCACTTTATTTTTAAAAAAAAGGCATACATTTTCATGGTATGAATCCATGGTTCATTCCCCAAACCAATTTTGTAATAGGTTTCTCTCTCTACCATAATTTCATATAATTAATTAGTCATTCATAAAATGAATATACATAACATCAATTTTTGCTAAGATCTGACTTCCAATTCCACCTTGGATGCATACCTGAACCCTGAGATCACCCCACAATCCTAGAATCATTTATATAAAAACCTCATAGGTTTATCTAAACTCTCAAAAACACATTCTTTGATTCATGTAACATCTTAGACCCAAGAGAAACTCTTTAGTTCCCCATGCTCGGTGGGTGATGTGGACTCAAGCACAACTCCCCAAATTACAGAGGCTTATAACTAGTAGTAAGGTCCTAGGTGTGTTAGTTGGTAGACTATTCCCTCATCAAAAGAGTGTATTACAATGTATTTTCAACAATATATAAGTAGAATAAGAATTAAATAATATAATCAATAAGTAATAGAATAAATAAATAATAATACTAAAATGAATCACATATATAATGATGACGATGATATATGTTATATTCATAGAAGCGCTATAAGAATATGCATGTGGTAGTACAACACAACAAATGTATGGAATGTAAAACGTGTTTAAAAAGTATCACACCTAGAATTTTTAGCCTCAACACAGTCCCATGCTCCCCAAATCCTAAGAACCAATCAAGATGCTATAGTAGGAATCATTCCCTTATCCATACTAACAAACATATAATCTATTTGGGTACAAAAATGTTTCCCAAATACGGTTTGATATATATCCCAAGTAGGAAACCACCTATGCTCTCTTCAATATAGTCAGTGAATATATATTACAACTATGTACATGAACAAATATAGAAAGTAATGGAAGTACTCAATGGTTAACATCCTATTAGTCTAGGTTCAGAAATATTGTAATGTTCAGTTAACTAAATAATTCATTTAATAACCATGTTTTGGAACATAACATTTAGTTCACAATTCTAAATAAGAACATGTATCCAAGAATTCCTAAACATGCCATCAATAAAAGTGCATGTGAAGAATGAATCAAAGCTTTTTCTCTGTCTTGAAAGATACATCATATAATTCATTTCATTATTTATTTGTTTATGAAATAGGGCTCCTCTGAGGAATCCTTATGATGGAATATATGCATCCCTCCAAATATATCATGAACCAATACCTTGCAAGACAATCCCTGATGATCCTCAAGAGCCTAGGTATTGCTCTAGGTGTGGCGTAATGTCCATGTCAATCATGTCTGTCCTTGGTGATCCACTAAGGGTTCCCAAGTATCACCCAAGAAATTATAATCAATTTCCATTTTAGTCAATCGATGGAATTCTCATATGAATACAAGTATCACTCAACATATAAGTCAAGTCTCATATTCCATCCTTGGCAATCTACTAGGGAGTCTAAGTATCACCTTGGAATAAGTACGGTTATTTCCAAATGAGTCTTTCCAGGGAGTTATCATTTGAATCTACTTGTCATACAAGTAATATAATCATTTAACCAATTCAATAACATTTAATCAAATTCATTTAATCAATTCCATTTATTCATGTCATGTACAATACGAGGAACATTCAATTAAAACATCACCTAAAAAGGCTGCTAAAGACAAAAGCCATTCACAGAAGGCTTCTTTCTCAAATACTCACATGAATATTTCTTGTAAATAAGAATCTCAAGATCAATAAGACATTACAATGAATATGTCTACGGAAATGGAATCCATCCCCTCTTTCTTATCAATTACATATAATGTTGATATCACATATCAATATACATATAAAACATAATTCAAATTAAATATTTTATTTATAAATAAATTCACAATTTACATCCCATGAAATGGGAAAAAAGGTACACTCAAGGTATCCATTTATAAGATCCACCCATAGTGGGAAAGTTTAATTAATAAATACACTTATGAGGTGGTTCCATTTGAAGTTTAATAAAAATTATTCAATCATCAACGAGTACCTTTAATTACATAGGTTATTCCTAGAAAATCACATATTATATTTCATTTCAAAGTAATGCCTAGAAATTGGGCATGTGGAACACCGATATATAAAATAACTTCATATTTTAACAAAAGGCATGAGTCCAACAACCTTGGGTTTGTAGAGGATAGCTCATCCATTCATATCTCTTAATTTGAATCAAAATCATGTAAAAATGAATAACATAAAAAGATCCTAATAATGGAGAATATTATCTTGCACCAAAGTAGGGCAGATGATATCTAGATGAATGAAGAATGACTAAAAAATCAATGGATAACTAACCAATGCAGATCAAATTATAGTAGTAGCACTTGAATCAGAGTCTATATAGAGAAGGTCTCTTGATTCATTGAATATACTCAAAGAGGTTCTTTGAAATGGTGAGGATTCTTGTGCGAGAGGGAGAGTAAAATTAGTTTTAATTTTAATAGAATTGTAATCGTAAAATGTTCATTTTACCAAAACTATATAGGTTGCATGGTTAATACACATTGGTTGAACAACCGTACACTAACCACAGATGGTCAAATTTAGGGAATGGTAACATGCATGGTTACCTCATACAAATTAACTAAACATGTGGAAACCATGAAAAACCCCACTGTAAAAATTGCCGACCTAGTCACATGGTCATGCAACCTAAGTTGCATAGTTTTCACTTATCATGTGATAGACCATTTCACCTCCGAACATGGGTTGACTGCTCTAAAATATCCTAAAAAAATCATGTTACCTCTATACATTCAAATTTCATTCATATTTGGCTACATTTAAAAATTTATACAAAGAATTTATGGAATTTAATGGGTCTATACATTAGGAAAGAATCAATATCTTACAAGCATCCCCACTTAAAGAAATTCTTCATCGAATTATCCATCTAAAAGTGGTGAAGCATGATCTATGAATAACTCTGGACACTATGATCATACAATGACCTCTCTCCCATAGGTCTTATCATTTACTCGATTGTGCTTCCATAGCACCATAAAAACTGACTAGATTTGATTATTATTTTTTCTCTATTCCAAAATATATATAGGATACTACTCAAAGAACACATCTACCTATACCTCAACATCCTAGGGCTAAAAGGCATGAGATGGGTCTAAATAATAGTGGGGAAAGTGAGATACATGGAATAAATCATGCATGGATTGGTACCTATTATGTAACTACAATTGATAGGACACCAACATAAACCTCTCCATAATCTCAAATGTCCTGATATATAACAGTGAATGTTTACCTTTTATATTGATTCTTATGTCTCCCAATAATAGTTAAACATTTAATATAACCTGATCACCAACCTTTAACTTTATAGGTCATCTATAGTGATTGGTGTGTGATTTCTGATGAGACTGTTAAGTATCTTTTCAGATCTGAAACAACTTTTCCTACTCTATAGTATCCGTAACAAGATGAGGCTGCATTATATATGTATTTCCTACCTCTAACCAACACAGGGGTGATCGGCATGACCCACAATAAAAAGACTCATATGGTGCCATCGTTATAGTATCCTAATTTATATTGCATTCTTCAAAATAAACCAGGTGTATATACCTCTCCCAATAACCCCTGAAATATAGGACACATTCCCCCCTTATTTCCTCAAGCACCTGAACCGTAAACTCTATGTGTCCATCTATATAGTGGTGCTATATTGTTATTTGAATCACATGTGTACAAAAAACCTTATGTATCTTTTTCCTAATCCATAATGTAATCCATGTGTCCCTCTCTAAAATGATACTATTACAGACCCTATGAAGTCATACTATCTCATGGATGTACAATCTCCCAATCTCATCAACAATGAAGGGTTACTTAATTGATATAAAGTGTGCAACCTTAGTGATATTATCAACAACAAACAAAAAACCATAATTAACACAAGGAGACCATGGTAAACCTATAACGAAGTACATTGCAATGTCAACCCACTTCTTATCAATGATGGGTGACTTCTATAAAAGTAGTGTAAGTTGTTGGTGTACCCCATTCAACTACTAACAGGTGGAAAACCTTATGAAAAAACCATATATATCTGCATTCATAACTAGAAATGACTATTGTATATGTAAATACTGATACATCTAGTAGATGACAGGATGAACTACCCATGATGAAGAATGAAATTATCTCATCAGATATCTATGCATTCCTTCTAAAACCAATACAGGACCATGTACTAGGTGAATTTTATCCCCACCTATGATTGAAATAGGAGGAAGTTCCTCACATACCAAACTCTACCATAAGAGTAGGCTTTCAGATCCTAGTAGATTCCTTATCCTCACTCTATCTAGTAATGAAGAGGTAACAATTAAGAATTATATAATGGTCTACCCGTAATATTCATGAAACTCTATATGCGTCTCAAAGAACAAATCCATGTGAATCCACACACTACTGTCCTACTGTACTACCTATATCATATTTCTCAATGTTAATACATCATCCACTTGTTTTCTATTCTAAAAAATGTAGGAATTCTCAAAATCAAAAGTCTGTAGGTATTCCACCCACATCCACTACATCATATTTAGATCATGATATTTAAATAATTATTTGAGGCATTTATGGTAATTGTATACCAAAAAATACTCTCCACGTAAAGAATGTATCCAATATTAAACATTTTAAATAAGCATAGGTAACTTGAGATCATTCATCAGGTAATTCCTCTCATGTGGCCTCAACTACTGAGACCTGTATGTCTCGGCTCTATCTCCTGGCATAATAACAACTCATATACGAATAACTTATGCATCATAGTAAAAAGTTTAACTCATGCCTAGGTCTATAAATATTAGTATTAGTGCTAAAGTCTGTCCTAAATTACACTCGTGAAAGGTCATCTCAAATGATCTTGATCATACAAACTTCACAACCTTTTTAGTCATTCCCATAATTGTCACTGGTTGGTGTGATATGTCCTGCATGAAATGTCTTTAAAAAGCATATTTCCCCAAGAACCGTTTTACCTCAAATATTTTCTTAGTCTACTCTTATGAAACCATAACGTTTACTATATCTAGGTGAAATGATACTCCTGTCTTAGAGATAATGTGACTCGGAAGTGAATCAAATCCATTAAAAAGGGGAACTTTGAGAGAATAGAATATAACTAATGATGTATCCTTGAATTCATTAAAATATCATTTTTTTGGCTTGGTAATGTCAATTTTTATAATACACAAATATATCATCCATGAAAACCACCACAAACACATCCACATATTGATAGAACAATCAGTTCATCAGTACCCTGATGGCTGCAAGAACATTCGTGAGATTGGTGATGGAACCCAATACTTATACACACCATACCATTTATGGAAGGCACTATAAGGAATATCTGATGGTCTAACATGGACCTGAGAAACCAGATCTGAAACCAATATTTGAGAAGAACCATGTTCCACAAAGTTGGTCGAAGCATCCAACTATCTATGAAAGATGATAATGGTTTATAACTGTCAGTTAGTTCAATTCATTGTAATCCAGGCATTCCCTATGTGTAATATTCATCATTTTCATAAAAAGGACCTGCGAACCCTGCAGAGAAGTGCTGGGTTGGGTAAAACCCTTTTCCTCAAAATCCACTAGCTACCACATGATCTTGTGCATCTGAGAAGTACCCATCATATAAGGAGGATTGGACACTAGTTTAGTCACTATAACTGACTCGATAGTGAACTATACCTATCTCACTAAAGGTATTACTAAGAAGTATTCTGCTAAAAGATCCCTAAAATAATCAACCACTAGAGGAAATCAACCTAACAATTTCCATGATCATATAGCTGTAAACATAAAATATTGGACATCATTGTTCCCAGCCAATGACGCACCGGTGTATCTCTACATTCCTAGAAATACCATTTACCATTGTGAATTAACTCGATGCCCTATGGTGATGTGAAATTCACTATACAATTATAGCATTCAATGTAAGCATGAAAGGGAATCAACCTGTCTATAATTAAAATGATTAAAATACTATTCATCTAGAGGAAAAAGAGCCCCCATATGAAGTGACACCCACCTATCCTAAGGGGTAACTCCCTACACATACAAAAATCCGAATGTAATACTTAATGATGTTTCTAGCATCATAAATCCATCACAAATATGAACAATAAGTACAAGTAACTCCAAGACCATCACATATATAAACCTATATGATGATCTTACATCATAATGTGTAGAAACTAATGTAGAGGATATTATAATAGCACCAATGATAGTAGGAGGATTGGAATATTTTTTCTTAAGGGTCAGTTGCAATATGTATATCTGGCCTAATCAATGAACCTAGGATATTTCATAGCTACCCAGTACAAATTGACCATACTATCACTATGAAACTTGGGTTTGACGACCCCAACCATGACCACTACCTCCATCTAATTGGCTAGCTTAACATAAGCTTTCTACTTGATCAGAAGTTGATGACCCAACTCCTTAAGGTGGAGTCAATGAAAACTCTATCTCACAGGATGCCAGTGGAAATGGCTTACAAAAGCATAGAATATGGACCAATATGCCTTTTGATCTACTCATTTCTGGTTCCCTCATACACTGATGCCTCATATGTCCTAGATTACCACATTGGCATCCACTCATATGGATACCAAGTATATTCCCTTACTACTAATATCATAGTGTAAAATATCCATATGATGCTTCCTACTACTGGTTAAAGTAGTACCATATTGAGATGTCATATTGTCCTATTTCATGCAGCTAACTACTCTCAGGTTATGCATTATGATAAACAAAAGATTAACTATTCCAGAAACATTAGTAAGTTGGAAGAAATTTACCTATGATCGAGAGTCATACATGAGACGATGCTTGAATCAACTAGCTTTAGATATCTTATTAACAATCTGAATATAAGTTAAGAACTTAGGCTTAGTCAAATGGGCTGAGTGATCTATAACTGATAGAAAACTGTACTGAAAGTGTAATAAATCATGGGTTTTATCAACCCTCAGTTCCTTGAGATAGAAATAATCATAGAAGGTCATATAAAAATCCCTCCATTCCATCTACCAAGGATGATCTATCTGAGTTATAACATCCCACCATCTCCTGGAATAATAAAAAATAATATACATTATTAGTTTTACTATCTACTCATGAGGAATCTCTAGATGCTCAATGATATATATCATAGGCTCTAGCCATGACTCCACAACATGTGGTATTCCATACCATGGAAACATGGGTGGATGCTGTGATTGGAACTCAAACATCAACTCTAACAAAGTGGGGAATACCATTGTGTTCCTTTAATGGTTTTTATGAAACACAAGAACCCCTCACAGAATTGTGCCCCAACACCTATATCGAGTACTACAACTAGTTTCATAGTTAGAACAAAAATAGGATCCGCTGGTAGTCCATGGACCACCTCTTATTGAATGTGGTCATCACCACCATCCTAGTGTACAACTATATCTCATAGTGGTGACATGCCTCTACAATTCCCAACACATTCCCCAGTTCAATTTCATTATCAAGGTTTGCCACTATAAAGACTAGATATTTAAGAAGGAAGGGAAGCATCCTTATTCTATAAGAATAAGACCATATTTTTACTCATCGATTCTGGTGTTGGTGACATAAATATCATATGTAAATAAGAGATACAAAATAATTCTCACTAAAAAGGTTTAAACTATTTCAGGTTTTTTTCTATAACCAATTATGATTTCAATTTATTTCCGTTTGATTTCGCATTCATTTTTAATTTTATATCACATTCACTTTAAATAGGTTGAATCAAATGGTTCTCCAAATTATGATCCATGATGACACATACTCCACTGGAACAAAAGTCTAGAATCTATCTACATCACACCATAACATGATAGAAAATAATTATCATAATAACAGGTATATCAATCATGAAACATATCACAACAACATGCACAAAGTAATACCGCCTTGAAGGCATTGTAAAATTCATGGCATACAGCATCTAGTAGGTGAATAATATGATTCATGAGATGGTATACCATCATATCATTGAGTTGAAACAAAATAGAACGCATAATGAAACCAATAATAACATTATATTCCATTTTAATCACCCAATGGTGGAGTCAAATCAAATCGATAGTCCAAATCCATGAAAAGAAATTTAATTTGAGGAAATTTGGAATCATCTTTTACATAGGGTAGGTATGCTCGAGAATATCTCATTACCAAATTCCATTCTATTTCTATACATTAATATTTATTCCAAATAAAAACTGAAACCAAAAAAATCACTCCAAAACCACATTGTAACATCCCAAACCTGGGTGCCCCTCAACAGTGTGTTGCGCCGAGTGGGTCACATGACCTCAAGAGCGTCTCTCAGAATGATTGAGGCATCCCACTATTAGTGAGGGCCTAAGGTGTGTCAGTGGAGAGACTATTCCCACATCATCAGAGTATACCACGATGTAATTTCAATAATATACAAGTATCAGAAGAAATAAATCATAAATGAAATAGATAACAATAATAAAAGACAACAATTTTAAAATAAAACTCATATACAATAATGATGATGGAACATGTCCTATGTCTAGATAGTAGCCAAAAATGACAAAATTAAGAAAATAAAACCCATGAATCAAAATTTAAATGGCTAAAAAGTATCCAAGCCATCATCCTAAGCCTCAACTTGGTCCCATTCAACCCTTCTTCTAATCACCAAAAGGTTCCTGTAGTAGGTTTCTTTCTTTTATCCATACCTGTAATCATATAATTTTTTTGGCTACCTAAAGTGGCTCAAGAAGGGTGTGAGATATAATCCTAGTATGAAACCGAAAATGGTATATTCCATCTAGTCAATGAATATATAAAACAACATTGTGCTGGAGGAAATGAAGCAAGTAACATGAGTTCTCAAATGTAAACATCCAATAAGCTCGTGTTCTCATTTATAGTAATGTTCAATTAACTAAAATGTTCTCTCAATCAATATGTCTTGAAGGATATAATTTATTCTTGCGATACCTATAAGAAGATTTATCCAATCCTGTATAAATAGTCTATCCATAATTATGTATGTTAAGGATGAATCCAAGCATGTTCATTTTTTTTGAAGACACATCATATAATTCATTTCATTCATCATTCATTTATGAACCTGAGCCCATCCATGGTATCCCAATGTTTGAATCTAGGTATTTATCAACGTATATAAAGAACCAATACCATACAAACCTCTCCATGGAGATACTCAAGATCCCATGTATCTCTCTATGTGTGGTATATAGTCCATTCTAAATGAGTATATCCTTGGTACTCCACTATGGGAACCCAAGTATCACCCATGACAATATAATCAAATTCCCTTTGAGTCCATCGTTGTAATTATCATATGATTCCATGAATCACTCGGCATATAAGACAAGTCTCTTAGTACATCCTTTGTAGTCATATAGGGAGTCCATGTATCACTTTGCCATAAGAAAGGATCAAGATAAATGAGTCATTCCATGAAATTCTCACTTGAATCCATGTGTAACCCAAGGCATATAAGCATTTAACCAATTCAAAACAATTTATTCAAATTTCTTTAATAAATTCCATTTATTCATTTCAAGGTCAACACCAAGAACATTCAATTCAAACCTCACCTCAAAAGGTGGATAAGGACACTATCCAAGTATAGAAGGCTTTCCTTTCGAATAATTAAATGGGGATTTCTTATAAATAAGAATCTCAAACCCAAAAATCCATTACAAGAAATATTTCCACATGCATGGTATTTATCCCCTCTTCTTTATCAATTAAATTTACAATTCATATCACATTTCAATATAAATATATATCATAATTCAAATCATCTATTTTATTTACTAATCAATTCACTATTTAAATATCTTGGAAAGGGAAAAAATGAAGAACTAAGGTATCCAATTATAGGAGACACCAATGGTGGTCAAGTTCAACTAATGAACACAACCATGGGGTGGTTCGGTTTTATGGTTCAAAACCACTTTTAATTCATCAAAATTCTTCTTTAATTTCGTAGTTTAATCCTAGAAATTCAAAGGAAAAATATTATTTCATAGTGGCACTCAGAAATTGGGTGTGAGGAACAACCACATATATAAACACGCTAATGTTTATCGAAAGGAATGAGACCACCTACCTTAGGTCTATAGAGGATAGATCATCCAATCTCAATTCTTGATTTGACTCAGACAAGGAAGAAAATGAATACAATGAAAGATGTAATGATATGGAATATTATATTTCACCCAAAATTCCTACTAAATATCTAGAAGAACAAATAATGAATAAAAATGAATTAAGAACTAACAGTCTATATCTAATAGGATTACCAATGCTTGAATTAGATTCTGAGTAGAGATGATCTCTCCATTCCATGAATTGTCTCAAAGAGGAGCTTTGAAATAGTGAATCTATTGTGAAAAAGGGAGAGTGAAATTAATTTTAGGATTAATAGAATTTAAAGGTAAAATGGTCATTTTACCCAAAATTTTTAGGTCACATGGTTTAGACGCATACTTAGACCAATCATGTTCTAACCATGCATGATCATCAATAGGGAAGGGGCACATGCATGGTTACCTCACACAGTTTGACTAATTTTGTTGAAACCACGCCAAAACCCACTTTCAAAATTATAGAACTAGATGCACCACCATGCATCCTAACTCACACGGTTATCTCACCATGTGCTAGTCCATTTCACCCTTAACAAGGGTTTCAAGCTTCGAACCGGCCCCATACAATCTCGATACCTCCATACCCTCAAATAGAATTAATATTAGGACGTAATTAATATTTTTAATTGATAATTTATGTAAAGTAAAATATCCTTATCATAATAAACAACCATTTTAATATATTACGGTTCTCAAAATGAACTATCCACTAAAATAAAGTTTCAACTTCATTTAGAATTTTATAACCCATTAAGGCATAAGGAATTATAATCTCCAACCACAAAACATATAATAACCAATAATCATTTTAAAAAATTCAATAAGAAAACCCGAACAATTTTGGCCACTAATCCATAACCAATTCCATAAATTCTATCTTGGAAGTCCGGACAATATTTCATTGTATAAATTGACTCACAAGGTAGACTATGCATCAAAAATCATGACACATCTCACCATCATCACCAAACCATCTAGAAAAGTCCCCAAAGAGCTCGCCTATCCCTTGAAATTGTTATCACAAATATCAACTCATCTACCTTGTGATGCTCCATACTATATGCCAAATCTTATAACATCCAATCCTGATCCATGGTGAACCCCACCATTGGATTAACTATTGATAGGAAACCCCCACAATCCAATTACCTAATCGGTCCGATTCTCATCTCCCAAATCCAAAATAAATATGAAAAATTTGATCGAATACTAGTAATAACACTCATATCTAGTTATATTCTAATTCAAATGTGTCTCTATAGCCTATATACATGATCCACATATATTAACAATTCTTGGAAAGGTCACGACTTAAAAGAGTAATACAACTTTCATAATATATCACCCACAACCCAAAGAATAGTTCCATATTTTGATTATTTTCCATTAATGTTCATATCCATAGGAACCTATACTACATTTCATCAGAAGATTAACCCCCTCAATAACACTACGATACTGGTTTAACCCTAAATCAAATGATAAAACATGTTTACCCTAGAATCAGGTTACAAATGGGGTTTCACCCTCTAAATCATGTGACAATTTGATATTTACCTCATGAAATTCAATGTATTATGGTTCACCCAATGAATCTCCCTCAAATATCACCAAGACTATACTAATCCCAATGATAAACCATTGACTCTAACCAAAATTGATTCATAATCCAAAATCTATTATTCAATAATGGGTAAGATAATGTCATATTTACCTACTCACTAAAATTGAAATTCCATATTAACTATAAAAAATTAGTCCTATCACACCTATGACCCTACCAACATAGGTTCATGCCTCCACACACAACATTACACTAATTACAACATTTAATGATTGGTTAAAGTTTTCCTTCACATAATTGTGTTCCAATGAAAATAATCAATTTTTAACTATTCTTGAATCACATAGAATTATTTTCAAGAAATGTACTAAAATTTAATTGATATCGAGTGTCACATCCCCTAAATGATAATTAATCAATTACCACTATATGGATTTCCTTTTACCACATATTGAGTTAAATATAAATAAGTTACATATTCAAAAGAGTGTCACTCTGCTAAACCAATTATCAAATAATCAATGTATACCTATCTAGGATCAACTCCTCAATAGACTATTTCATAAAAAACAATAAGAATTCGGATGAATCATCTACACAGAGGGAAATTTCCTATTTCATTAATACAAAAAGGTAACCATCATAGAATCATTTCAATAAATCATTGGTCCTAATCACACACATGACATCTCACTAATCTATAATTAAATAGCATTTTATGTGTCCATCATGTGTCACCTAAATATTATTGAAATGTAATAGATTTATAATCTCATATCACACAGTTACACAACCCAACTAATGGTCCAATTATTCTTATGTCATCGTAACCAGTAATAGTACAATTAATAATTAACTAGCTATATGACTGAGTGAAAATTAAATTTTATTATTAGAAAATCCTATTAAAGAAAATTGGTAAACAACATAAATTCAACTGGGAGGGAATCCCTCAAAAGATATCACAAATTTATTGAAACTGAACTTATATCTATTAGATGTTTCTTCCCTAAAGATTTTCTAGGAGATAGAGTGAACATGTGGATCCAGATCTTCAAGGATGAAGTCTTCAAAGAAATCAAACAGCTTCTCCCATGTTGGAGTGTACTATTCCTTACATAAATTTCCATAATTAAAACCCCTTATAATTATAAGATCTTGCTTTTCGATCCATGTTTCTTGCTCACTATGGAAATCCACCCGAAGTGGCCTGCCATCATCTTTGTTGCCACTTTTTGTGTACCATTAATGTATAGAAATTACTCCATCATTTTATCATTAGAGATGACAAGAAATTCCAGTGGATTTTGTTTAGCTAATTCCTGCACCCCAATTTTTCCCTATGTTTCCTCAAAAACATCGACCATCAAATTTTAGGATTCCGCTACATGTTAGCACTAGATAAAAAATTGTATTCCTTCTCCTTGGATATCATATTTTTGCATAACCTGGTCTCTGTTTGGTTTGGTAGGTATGAGTAATCCTTACACCCTTTGATTTTCTTCCCTGTTGACAATACTTCCGTCTCTATCCCACCTATTATTTCAACTTCAATATCAATCTTTTGATCTTGAGTCAATCCATCCAGTCCTGTAAAATGAATACTTGTCTCGATGTTCTACTAGAAATGTCTCATACCATCAACCAAGATTCCCCCAGCCCCTATGTTGGACACTTGTTAGGCCCAATCCATATTCCATGCTCAAATGTATTCTCTACATCCAAAATTATTCATGTATTATTGATGATCCCTTCCTGAACATGTAGCTTCCTGGAATTACCTTTTTTTGCTCCTCCAGCTCCACTGAAAAACCTTATTTGGCATCCCCCCATGGTTCTTTAACAACACCTACCAAATCTTTATCAATGTTACTATTCCTAATATATGAAACCACACCTCGAGTATCCTTCCATTCTTACACTTTCCATTGATCCAAGGCAATAGCCCATTCATTCTCAGTGTCCCTGGAAGGTCCTGCCAAATCTAGCTTTAGTCAATTGAGAATTTCAGGGACATTTGGATTAGAAAGTATCACAACTGCTTGATTCTATACCATTGAAACATCTATAATACCACATCCAGTATCCCTGTCAACATTATTTTGAAGTCCTTTAACATCCCTAGGTGCCACATGCTTTGATCTGGGAGTAAAATTCACCTCCAATTGCTTCAACTTACCAGCCCTTCTCCTACATCCACATCTATATTTCACAGGTCTCTACCCTCGCTTCTTACAAGAGTCACAAAAACATATCAATGATTTATAGATGACTACTTTCCTGTATCACAATTCTTCTCCAATAGTAATACATATAAAATCAACCAGTCTATGTGAGACATCAAATTCAATACATACCTAGGGGCGATTGGATGACAAACCGATATAGTTTTACTATCAGAAAAAATTAATCTTCCTACGAAGTTTCCTAACATGAAATTAATGGTGGGGTTTCGGAAGGGGTGGGGATGTTCTAGGAATCATACCCATATGGATATTGTAGGAGAATTCCATTTCATGTGAAATTCATAGTTCTATCAAAGAAGAATGAACCAGAGTCCATTGAAATTGAAAGGTGCCAAAGACCAGGCTATAATCAAATCCTATTCCAAGGAAAAGATAACCTAGAAGTGCTGAATATCTAGAAGCCCCACCATCGCTCTATCCTAAAGGTTGCACGAGTTGGAAACAAACATGTTGAACTCATCCACTGAGGGGCGTCAGTCCTTTAATATAAGAATTAAAGCCCATCATAGAAGAGAGGAGGCCTCATTGAACTCGGAAAGAGAAAGGGGTGTAGAGACCCGTATCCTGACGTACATGGACATTACATTACATTTGCGGAATATTTAGTACATAACAAAAACACACACTAAAGGATCGTAATAGTTTAGTGTCTTTGGAAACTCGGAACATAATCTTCTAATCCTGGTGAAATATCTTCAATATCTCCCGTAAAGATCTTCCATTTTTTTTTACCTAAAACCTTTCTTTATATCCTGGGGAAAAGAAAACATAAAAGGGTGAGCTCAAATGCTCAGTAAGGGTATACAAACGAAATAAAAATCATATCATATCTTTTTGAAAATCACAACCTGCAAAAGAGATCATAATATCTTAACATGGAACAAATCATAGAAGTGAAAATGAGATCCCCATAATCATAACATGAAACTTGAAACTTTGTGGCATGCACACATAATCATGGAAAATCATTTCTTGTTAGTCATGACTCATTGCCAAGACTATCTTAGTGGACAAAGTCCCTTTCTGAACCGAGTTCACTCCTCGTTTCAGTCCTGTATCACTGAACCGAAATAACCTTCCGTTCCAGCCATGTCTATCTCATGAGATATAAAATCATTACCCAATGCATTGGAGGGAGATATAGGTCCCACCCATCTTATAATGAATCCTTTCTTATGTGTGCCACATAATCATAAAACATGCATCATCGCATAACACATGTAACAAAAATGGGATTCTTGAAACATCATGACATCATAAATCAATTTATATATGATAAAGGAATTCATAAACATAATTACATCACAACATAGTCAAACCAATGTAAAAATATGGATAGAAACAGAACCCTTTATTATCTTAGATGGAAAATAATTTTGATAAAACACTTGAATTGAATTCTTGAGGAAAATATCCTTTCTTCTTCAAAAACATTTTTCCTTTCATAACATGTCATACAACTTTAAAATAAAAGAAGTTGATTAAAAATAAACTTGAAAACTTGTAAAGGAAGCTTCTTTGAAGTAATGTTTTAAAAATCCATTCATGCCGTATAAGTTAAAAAAAACATTCTTCGTACTTTTGTCGGAAAAGTCAAAAAGTACCTCGTACGGAAAAACGACAAAAGATTCCTTTCATATTCTTTACTAAAAACTCACCTAAGGGTAAAATTGGATTTAAACTATTTCAAGTGAATGGAAACAATATAACATATTGAGGGAACATGGATGTGGATGATAAAATACACCCCAGTAAATACTTTCGAATAAACAATCTCGGATAAAAATGAGATTGTGATATTTCCCTTACCTTAGGTCCGATTAGCTTTGTACGTGTCCGAAGCTCCTGTATAATGGTTTAAATAATGTTATTGACTTATTCCAGAATCATACATATTGATATGATATCATATATGGTCATATTATTAGCTTCTTGTTAGTAATATTTCATTGTTACTTGTTACTCGGGTCTTTATAACTTTTTGTTCTTATGCGTGTTTTGTCGAATAAATTCTTATTCTTATCTTAAGGTTATAGATAATTCATTTCCAGAATGGTATTAGTGTAGTATATACCATATTCATTCATTCAATTCATTTATATAATCATTATGAAATGAAGATCATGTAGAACGAGTCGCATCACATCGTGGAGACGGTATTCCGTACGTACGCACGAGTGATGATATCGTTCCTATGATCGTGGAATTGTATTGGAGTATATATATATTATTTCAGTATCAATATTACTTCATAATAATCATATGTAGTTACTCATTACACCATTATACCCATCCTTGTAAGGTGATGGTGGAAAATAGATTACACCACGGCGTGGAGACGGTATTCCGTACGTACGCACGCGCGGTGATTTCATTTTTCCGTAGGATGGATAGAAGGTGAATTAGGGTTGTTTCATATTTATAATAACATATCAGTATGTAAGTAATACTGATGTTATTACTTTATCATGAAACAACTAAAGAAGAAGAAGTTGAAGAAGAATGAAATTGAAAAGATCGGTAATGGATATTACCTCTTCTTTGGAACGCCTCTTTGAATCCTCCACTTAAGGAACTAAGATTGGTCTTTGGAGAAGACCAGAACCTCTAGGATTATTCTAGGAAAGTGGAGAGGATAAAATGGCATGGGTTGGCCGAGCTTGAGTGCTCAAAATTGGTGTGAGGAGGAGGGGGAGGAGGTGCCCTTTTATAAGGGAGGAGAGGGGCACCTTAGGAATTCTTAAAAATATTAATTTATAATAAATCTAACCCCACTTAAAAACCTCCAAAAATGACTCATATTCGAAGATTAGATGAGATAGGGTTGTAATCTCATCAACAAATCAAATTTAGACATGTTTGGATATTATTTTAATCCTTATCAATTATATTTAACTCTAAGTTAAATAATTTAACTTTTACCGTGTCTTTTTGTTTTCTTTCACTATATGGTTAATAAACATAATATAACATGCCAAACGAACCACAAATTGTTTATTATTAATATATATGTCCTTATCTAAGTCATTTGGCCGAACCTTAGATTTTTAGGAATAAAATAACAATTAATAATATAATATTTGATTTAAAAACTATTTTGTGTCAATTTTGACACTATTTGATATATGATTTTTGTGAAAGTCATAACAGAATTATATGTTCGAACCAAGTTGATTAAATCAACATTAATATATCATAGTAACCTAGAAAATTAGTGTAATTCATAAAAAATCTCAAATTACATTTATTTTGTTGTTTATAACATCAATTATGTCAATATTTCATTAATAAGATAATTACTGCATCATCGTTGTGTCATAAATAAATTAAATTATTTGATGTCTAAAAATTAAAAATAAAATACCATCATATAGGAAATCTTTTTAGCTTTCTAATGAATATTTACAATCGAATTTATCTTATGTATAACCCCATATTAAAAATGATTTACTTATTAAACTTTGATTTTAACTATTTTAACCCTTCTTTAAATAAATTCATAATAAATGTCCTAATCTAATCCAAGTGGGCCTAAATGGTCATATTTTATTCCTAAGTTTGTTTTTGGTCGAATTACACTTGTCTAATAGAATTAGGACATGTGTTAGGGTAATAGTAATATCATATTTACCCTTAGTTACCCTATTTACTATTAACCGCGGTAAAAAAAAGTAAAAAGTTACTATTCACCAAAAATTATTTTCATCTCATTGAACCACATTTTAGTCCTTGATATTAACCATGTCTCTCAGATTTTCGAAATTCCATTCACAGAAGTGGTAAAATTAAGTTTTATGCAAAATTCAGTTTTTAACCTACCACTTAGTGGTTTCACTATTCATCAAAAATTGAAAGTTTTCAGAAAAATGCCAAAATTTCATCCTAAGATATATTTCATATTCCGAATTCAAAAATGAAGTCTATTTTACCAAATTCATAACATAGAAGTTGAATTAATTAATTTTATAATTAAATCCCGCTATTAAAACAAATAGCGTGTTTTTACGAAACAATATCTATCAAAAGATTGACACTTGTTTATGTCAGGTTTAAATGTGAAATTACGTCCAATGAACAACATTGTATTAAATTGTAAAAATATATTCTAAATATACTTTAAAACCACTCAAATTAATAATTTATCACTATTTATTATTTCGATTAAAAAAGTTGTTTTTAATTATAATTTAGTAATTTTCACTATTCATCAGAATATGAAAGTTATCCGAAATGTACCAAAATTTCACCTTAGGCTAAATTAGATACTCCGAATCCAAAAATGAAATCCATTTTGAAAAATAAAATTTACAAAATTTCAAAAAGTGGTTATTACTATTCATAACGGCTAGTTTTAATAGCATATCGCTGTTTAGTGAAACTTGTTATTGCGTACTACACACACTATCGAGGAAGGTTGCGATTGCGTGTAATGCAAGGCAAGTCAAGGATGCGTGTTGTGCAAGCTCCTTTTGGTGTAGCGTACAACACAAGACATTAATAAAATTAAAAAGAATATTTTTCATAAAATCTTGGGTTGTTACATTCTACCCCCCTTAAAATGAATTTCGCCCTCGAAATTCGTCGGGGTTATAAATGATTTTCTATTCGAAAGTTTCCCACATCGTAAAAAGGAATACCAAAACTTGGCTTTAAAAACTAAAGTATGAAATGTAACGATTACCCAAATAAACTAATTGTTGGGTTTCCACATAGGTAAAAATATGGATATGGAAGAAAAATATAACCATCATGTTCTGATGGAGAGTGGTAGAGAACATGGCTATGGAAAAGCCAAAAATCACAAATCCATAAATTTGTGATGATATAAGGTACCATCTGATTCCTCAGGTATAAGATCACTAGGACAACATTTTTGGTTTTCAAGATCATTTCCCTAAAGTTGAAAATTTGAATTAGAATAAATACTTACTTTATTTTGGTACAATCTCACTGTTGTTCGTGCCTTGAACAATTTCCACTTCATCTCTTAAATAAATGAAGTTGAATTTGTTATTCGTGAAGTGTTAGCAGATAATGTGATAGAATGACGGGTCATTCCATCTGTCTCAAACAAAAGGTTAGCAAAAATTATATGCATAAATCGATCTATAGTGAGATTAATCATATATGGTTCCTAAAATGGACTTATACTTCATATATCATACTGCTTAATATAATAAAACTAGTTTCTACTAAATAGGGACTTCCTGTAGGTCAGTGGTAGGCGATAAAGGCCAGTCGCACTTCGGTTGTGGGTTCGATTCCTACAGCCTTGTCCGAAGCGATGGGCTGTCGCCCGTCCTGCAGGTTGTCCTTTTTCTAAAACTATATTACTATAACATCCCATCAATAATATCGAGAAAACATCGATCCTTAAACAATACTCACTTATGTCCAACATAATCCATTTCAATCTTTAGGCTTATCCATAATACTGTAGTCCACTCTCATAATATAGTGACAACGATTACCAGAGATTTAATACTGTCGTAGATCCCCACATATCATAAGATATGTTTTGTTGGTCACATTCTAAACATTCAAAGTCCTTAATCATGTATTCTCTTGAATACCTTAGTGAAAACATGAATGCAGTTAAAAGTTAACACTTTCCACATACCAAAATCCTCAAAATTCTATATACTCAATCCATGATATCACTTAGTCCTTATATCAATCATGAGCTCATGAATATTGTTAAACATTTCATTTTCTTATTTTCCCTTCATTATGCGCATATCATCTTATTTCCAAAAATATCTCAATCACTTTGAATACCACATTAAACCAATACATAAATATTCCAATACTCCATGATACAACATTATTTTGGAATCCCATTACATAAACACTTAATCATTCCACCACATCGTTATCATATTCAACATTGCCAATAGTGATCGCATGTGATTTCCCTTTGTCCTTTGCCTTCAGTGGTTGCTCATGTTGATCATCACTAACCCTTGGATTAGGGCAATTATTAGCATAATGCCCCATTTCCTTGCACTTGAATCATTGAAGTGTTGGCGGTGCGTTCTCTGCAGTGTTTGCTTTATTCACATCATTAGAAACCCTTTTTCCATTACTTCGACACTCAGCTACTCGATGACCTTCTTTTCCACACTTAAAACATTTTCTAGTTCCTTTAAGACAATCTCCACCATGCTTCTTTCCACACTTTGTGCATAAGGAAACATTCATCTTCTTTTCACCATTATTATGAGATTTCTCCTTGAACTCCATCTTTCGTTTCTTGTCAAAACCATGAGATGGATATGTAACACCAACTTCCATTTCTACCTTGATAGCACAACGCACAATTTCTTCATAGCTACTGAAGTCTCTTATAGCTAATGCCCTTCGAAGACTTGGTTTTAAGCCACTGAAAAATCGATCAACTTTACTTTCAGGTTGGATGATAATGCCAGATGCATACCTTGCAAGTCTTGTAAAATTCGCTTCATATATACCAACAGATTCATCATCCTTCTGCTTCAGCTCAATAAACTCCTTTTCCATCTTTGTTCGAAGAATACGAGGGAAGTACTTACTGAAAAACAAGTTCTTGAACTCGTCCCATTCCATGGACTCAATTTCATCCCTTGGCCTCGTATTCTTGATAAGATTCCACCATTGATCAGCTTCACCTTCCAAACGATATACTGCTAAGATTACTTTATCATGTTCAGAACATTGAAGAACTGAAAATATCTTTTCAGTGGTACTGATCCATTGTTCAGCAACAAGTGGATCGGAAGTCCCACTGAAAGAAGGTGGACGTTGCCTCATGAAGGACTCAATAGAATATTGTTCCCTTCTCTGCTCATTTGGAAGTCCAGAATGATTCATAGCTTGTGTAAGTATAGCAATAAGATTTTGCACTCCATATCCCATAAAATTTGTTTGTTCAGGAGGGCAATCATTGCATTGTCCATTGCATTGATCAACACGGTTCCTTCGGGTTCCAGCCATCGTCTAAAACCCAAAAAGAATAGTGTGAGAGGCAAAAATCATGCTAGGGAAAATAACATAATAAAGGGGGAGTACCTTCAATATCCAACATATTAGGTTTAATTCTATGATCGTTAGCGTAATTCTATTACTATAACCTATACGTATACTTATCCCTAGGGACATCCCTAGACATACCTTAGAAATATCTCTAGGGATCTCACTAACGTTTTCGCATCCTAGTTTCCAAAGGTTGACTAAACCTTTCCTCTGATACCAACTGTAGAGACCCGTATCCTGACGTACATGGAAATTACATTACATTTGCGGAATACTTAGTACATAACAAAAACACACACTAAAGGATCGTAATAGTTTAGTGTCTTTGGAAACTCGGAACATAATCTTCTAATCCTGGTGAAAGATCTTCAATATCTCCCGTAAAGATCTTCCATTTTTTTTACCTAAAACCTTTCTTTATATCCTGGGGAAAAGAAAACATAAAAGGGTGAGCTCAAATGCTTAGTAAGGGTATACAAAAGAAATAAAAATCATATCATATCTTTTTGAAAATCACAACCTGCAAAAGAGATCATAATATCTTAACATGGAACAAATCATAGAAGTGAAAATGAGATCCCCATAATCATAACATGAAACTTGAAACTTTGTGGCATGCACACATAATCATGGAAAATCATTTCTTGTTAGTCATGACTCATTGCCAAGACTATCTTAGTGGACAAAGTCCCTTTCTGAACCGAGTTCACTCCTCGTTTCAGTCCTGTATCACTGAACCGAAATAACCTTCCGTTCCAGCCATGTCTATCTCATGAGATATAAAATCATTACCCAATGCATTGGAGGGAGATATAGGTCCCACCCATCTTATAATGAATCCTTTCTTATGTGTGCCACATAATCATAAAACATGCATCATCGCATAACACATGTAACAAAAATGGGATTCTTGAAACATCATGACATCATAAATCAATTCATATATGATAAAGGAATTCATAAACATAATTCCATCACAACATAGTCAAACCAATGTAAAAATATGGATATAAACAGAACCCTTTATTATCTTAGATGGAAAATAATTTTGATAAAACACTTGAATTGAATTCTTGAGGAAAATATCCTTTCTTCTTCAAAAACATTTTTCCTTTCATAACATGTCATACAACTTTAAAATAAAAGAAGTTGATTAAAAATAAACTTGAAAACTTGTAAAGGAAGCTTCTTTGAAGTAATGTTTTAAAAATCCATTCATGCCGTATAAGTTAAAAAAAACATTCTTCGTACTTTTGTCGGAAAAGTCAAAAAGTACCTCGTACGGAAAAACGACAAAAGATTCCTTTCATATTCTTTACTAAAAACTCACCTAAGGGTAAAATTGGATTTAAACTATTTCAAGTGAATGGAAACAATATTACATATTGAGGGAACATGTATGTGGATGATAAAATACACCCCAGTAAATACTTACGAATAAACAATCTCGGATAAAAATGAGATTGTGATATTTCCCTTACCTTAGGTCCGATTAGCTTTGTACGTGTCCGAAGCTTCTGTATAATGGTTTAAATAATGTTATTGACTTATTCCAGAATCATACATATTGATATGATATCATATATGGTCATATTATTAGCTTCTTGTTAGTAATATTTCATTGTTACTTGTTACTCGGGTCTTTATAACTTTTTGTTCTTATGCGTGTTTTGTCGAATAAATTCTTATTCTTATCTTTAGGTTATAGATAATTCATTTCCAGAATGGTATTAGTGTAGTATATACCATATTCATTCATTAAATTCATTTATATAATCATTATGAAATGAAGATCATGTAGAACGAGTCGCATCACATCGTGGAGACGGTATTCCGTACGTACGCACGAGTGATGATATCGTTCCTATGATCGTGGAATTGTATTGGAGTATATATATATTATTTCAGTATCAATATTACTTCATAATAATCATATGTAGTTACTCATTACACCATTATACCCATCCTTGTAAGGTGATGGTGGAAAATAGATTACACCACGGAGTGGAGACGGTATTCCGTACGTACGCACGCGCGGTGATTTCATTTTTCCGTAGGATGGATAGAAGGTGAATTAGGGTTGTTTCATATTTATAATAACATATCAGTATGTAAGTAATACTGATGTTATTACTTTATCATGAAACAACTAAAGAAGAAGAAGTTGAAGAAGAAAGAAATTGAAAAGATCGGTAATGGATATTACCTCTTCTTTGGAACGCCTCTTTGAATCCTCCACTTAAGGAACTAAGATTGGTCTTTGGAGAAGACCAGAACCACTAGGATTATTCTAGGAAAGTGGAGAGGAGAAAATGGCAGGGGTTGGCCGAGCTTGAGTGCTCAAAATTGGTGTGAGGAGGAGGGGGAGGAGGTGCCCTTTTATAAGGGAGGAGAGGGGCACCTTAGGAATTCTTAAACATATTAATTTATAATAAATCTAACCCCACTTAAAAACCTCCAAAAATGACTCATATTCTAAGATTAGATGAGATAGGGTTGTAATCTCATCAACCAATCAAATTTAGACATGTTTTGATATTATTTTAATCCTTATCAATTATATTTAACTCTAAGTTAAATAATTTAACTTTTACCGTGTCTTTTTGTTTTCTTTCACTATATGGTTAATAAACTTACTATAACATGCCAAACGAACCACAAATTGTTTATTATTAATATATATGTCCTTATCTAAGTCATTTTGCCGAACCTTAGATTTTTAGGAATAAAATAACAATTAATAATATAATATTTGATTTAAAAACTATTTTGTGTCAATTTTGACACTATTTGATATATGATTTTTGTGAAAGTCATAACAGAATTATATGTTCGAACCAAGTTTATTAAATCAACATTAATATATCATAGTAACCTAGAAAATTAGTGGAATTAATAAAAAATCTCAAATTACATTTATTTTGGTGTTTATAACATCAATTATGTCAATATTTCATTAATAAGATAATTACTGCATCATCGTTGTGTCATAAATAAATTAAATTATTTGATGTCTAAAAATTACAAATAAAATACCATCATGTAGGAAATCTTTTTAGATTTCTAATGAATATTTACAATCGAATTTATCTTATGTATAACCCCATATTAAAAATGATTTACTTATTAAACTTTGATTTTAACTATTTTAACCCTTCTTTAAATAAATTCATAATAAATGTCCTAATCTAATCCAAGTGGGCCTAAATGGTCATATTTTATTCCTAAGTTTGTTTTTGGTCGAATTACACTTGTCCAATAGAATTAGGACATGTGTTAGGGTAATAGTAATATCATATTTACCCTTAGTTACCCTATTTACTATTAACCGCGGTAAAAAAAGTAAAAAGTTACTATTCACCAAAAATTATTTTCATCTCATTGAACCACATTTTAGTCCTTGATATTAACCGTGTCTCTCGGATTTTCAAAATTCCATTCACAGAAGTGGTAAAATTAAGTTTTATGCAAAATTCAGTTTTTAACCTACCACTTAGTGGTTTCACTATTCATCAAAAATTGAAAGTTTTCAGAAAAATGCCAAAATTTCATCCTAAGCTATATTTCATATTCCGAATTCAAAAATGAAGTCTATTTTACCAAATTCATAACATAGAAGTTGAATTAATTAATTTTATAATTAAATCCCTCTATTAAAACAAATAGCGTGTTTTTACGAAACAATATCTATCAAAAGATTGACACTTGTTTATGTCAGGTTTAAATGTGAAATTACGTCCAATGACCAACATTGTATTAAATTGTAAAAATATATTCTAAATATACTTTAAAAACACTCAAATTAATAATTTATCACTATTAATTATTTCGATTAAAAAAGTTGTTTTTAATTATAATTTAGTAATTTTCACTATTCATCAGAATATGAAAGTTATCCGAAATGTACCAAAATTTCACCTTAGGCTAAATTCGATACTCCGAATCCAAAAATGAAATCCATTTTGAAAAATAAAATTTACAAAATTTCAAAAAGTGGTTATTACTATTCATAACGGCTAGTTTTAATAGCATATCGCTGTTTAGTGAAACTCGTTATTGCGTACTACACACACTATCGAGGAAGGTTGCGATTGCGTGTAATGCAAGGCAAGTCAAGGATGCGTGTTGTGCAAGCTCCTTTTGGTGTAGCGTACAACACAAGACATTAATAAAATTAAAAAGAATATTTTTCATAAAATCTTGGGCTGTTACAAGGGGGATCTGCAGTCACCCATGGAAAAGATCATACAACTTATAGACGATAAAAATTCCAGGAAATTATGGGAGATAGTCTGAGTTTTCTAAGAGAAGAAATCGATTGCAGATTCCCTCTAGGAGCGGCGAGTTCCCCACCCCCTTGGGGGGAGTGGGAACTAGATCAACATCCATCCTCATACTGGTTTAGAGAAAAGTCCTCATAGAGCACTCTAAATATGAAAGGAATAACCAATTAACTAGTTATATGACATTTCAATCTTATCTAACCTAAATCACCTTCAACAATACCTGTTAAGATAATGCTTCTCACATATTCCAAAGTCTATCACACTTTTTCCTAATCACCCATTTCTCATTATAAAAATGTATCCCTTCATCCATGCTCTTCCATTAAGATACTAAATAAATCATAAAAAATATATAGATCTTGTAGCACACTGATCGTGTCTTCGTAAAGAATGTTTAAACCAAAATCACTATCAATCAAGCCAATTTCACATTCCCAATAATCTAATGCATCACCCTACCGAAACCATATACCTGGTCACAACTCATGTTAAATAATCATTTGGAAATTCATATAACTATTCATTATATGTTCAAAAACTCTAATGTGTTATCATATCTATATCTTATAACAGATAACACCTCACAAACAGTAATATCATATACCAATGAATCTATGCATGCTTTATATATATAAGGAACACTTCATCTTAGGGAAAAACCTACCATTGGTAACCCTTGAATATCATAACTCATACCATCAGTATCATGTTTCTCAATATTAGCCTTTTCTATATCCCAAATGCACTAGGGTCACCAGTATAACTCAAAGTTCAAAATTCACATAGATCATAACTCATGGGAGACACCTCTTAGTTCATGTATGAAGTTTCATATGTTAAATCCCATGCCAAAGTATCCACTCTAGGGTCCACATATCCCTAAAATGTATCACCTAAAAACAAATCACCTACTACAGAACTGAATATCACATGATATATACATTTGGGTCTAAGATTTCTATAAGCCAAATCTTGGCCAAATTTACACACAGACATGTCAAATTAAAAAAGAGTTTGTACTAGGGAATTGATTTTCAATGGGAGTCTATATATTAGGCTACCCCCATGAGAATCTATACTCTCTTGATGATCATAACTGGAAATACACATATAGAAGTAACCACGTCAATAAATGTAATTGTTGGATGCCACCACATTTGAATACAACAACATCTCCCTACCAAAATTGATTACAATTACACCATAGCTATCAGGTATGTTTAAGTATAATTTCACTAACATTCTCTATTGTAAAAACTATATTTTTTTAATGACACAATAAATAAAAAAACTGATTTTATTTTTTGAAATAGTATAATAATCACACATAATGGGTTCATTTATAAGGAATCAAATTCTTGTATCACCTTATTAGGGTTACTATACTTCCCTTACTCAAGGGATTGCATACCCATTGCCATTATTCACCTTTCTAAAGATACACATGATGTTTGATCATCATAAAATATATTTTTCTTCATATTATTATAATAATATTCTTTTCTATATGGGAATAAGACATATAAGATGTTAGTGACATTTTAAATTACTAAAACATATATTATTAGTGTTAAAATGACACTATTATGTGAGCATCATTTGAATAATAAATTCCTAGTATGATTCATGAACATTAGACTCTTTCTATTGAGAAAAAAAATCCAAAAAACCAGTAGATGGCCTCTTTCTTATTTTTCAAGTGAAAAAAATTAAATAACTCAAAAACCATAATCGTAAAATATAAAATGAATCATGATAGATGAAAATAATATAACCATAAAATTTGATTCCCAAAATTGAAATCACATTCCACTAGTAAATTGGACATCCTAATGAAAAAAATATTCTTAATGGCCTGTCTAATATCAATCACATGCTCTGAAAAATCTATATGTAACCAATTTACCATATCCCAAATAGAATGTAAATGAAAAATTGGGTTTCATTATTTGTTATCCATCACCAAATTTTTTTGAAACCACATTAAAATGTCCCCAAAATTTACACAATTGAATGTTATTCATACATGGGTGTCCTGAGAACTAAAGCACAACTCCTTGTATGCCTATGATTTTAGACAACCAATGAGGATCCAGGTTAGCTATATGTGGATGTTATACACTAATATTATATTGTGGAATAATATGTAAAATAAACCAAGCATAATTTTCAACAATAAACAACCATAATAGTATGCAGAATCATTAAACACGATCGAAAATAATACGTGAAAATGGAAGTATACAGACATACAGGACCACTGGACACCAATCAACCGTACCACATATAGATACTGAATATAAGAAAGAAATAAATGTACAATAGGCTCTACTAAGTTATAGGTCTTTATATTGACCGAATATCTTTCATTTACAAGAAATCCCACTCGATCATGAAACCCTAGGGCTCCCCCAACCAAAACCCTAATGAGTGATGTTTTCTTGGGTTCCCATTAGTCGTGGAAACCTTGGAGGGATGTCATTACAAATAATTAGTGATCTACAAACAAATTAATAGAAATAAAAACAAAATATAATTTATTATCATGTAAATTAATTAATATATACTTAAAATATCGAAAAAATATTAAATAAATAAACACATTTAATCCTCATGTTCTACCATCAAAGCCCAGGGATAACCTAAAACTTCTTTTGCAAGTGTTGGAGTTTCTCTAAAATTGAAATATAATGAAGCCAACCAAAACTAGGCCCAATGACTTTTTTAATTGTGGGTTTCTCTAGAACCAACTTAAATAATAAATTTCAATTAACATATCATGTATATAGAGAGTTATGCATGATATTCACATTCCATAATAGTGTTTATATTTCTATAGCTACTATTTATGTGGTATGGTCCATAGATAATTATTCAACTGAAAAGGTTATAGATGTTCCCCAAATATAATGAATGCCTCAAGATAAAATTAATATAATCATAAATATATGTCCTGTGATCAAGACACATCATTAAAACTTGATATAGATGATATATAACTATCTGGTTTTGGGGGATCATAATCATTGAATCTTTTTCGAATGAATTTCAAATATGGTGATCTATAGCAGATGATATCATGAGAACTGAGCCTCCAAGAGGAACACCATATGTTTGAGACATCATTGTCAATTACAATGTACAATCATGCATAATAGTCTCATGAATTTGAAATATTATCAACATATACTATTTGATCGTGTACATTGATACAGGGAAAAAACATGAAACATATGTTGTGAGGTAGCATTCTTCATGTGTGTCATTAGTGGTACATCGTTGATTGAATAATCAAAATTGAGTTGGATGATTTAGAAAATAATTTATATCTCAGGCATAGTGGATCAGGATGATAGTGAATTCAGTAAATATATGGTCATGGTAGAAGAAGGATAGTATATCCAGATAGATTAACACACAATAAATCAAAAAAGGATGATGACATGATGTGAACATAATTATTTATGGGATATCTCAAGAAAAAGAGAATGAAATACAATATTTGTGTTCATATGAAATATTTTCATTACTATGACTATTTATTATCCCATTAAGGTTCTTTATGGGTGTAAAGTACCATCCTGGGTTGCATGCACCGATGCCCCAAGATGATTCACCACAAGAACACATACATACCTCACCATATTCGAGAGACCACTGACTAGTAGTCAGGGTCTGATAAGTAAATCATGTGGAGATTATACCCTCTTTTATAAGTTTAAAAACCTTAGTATATAACAAGAAATAGTGGAAGAATTTATATGTTAAAAAAACACCAATATATCATAGTAAAAAATGTAGAAAAAACAATATCCAAATGAAGAATAAAAAATGTCATGATAATGTACCTTTAAGGTCTCTAGAAATCAGACACCAAAGAATGAAACATACTACTCTTAGTGGGTCCTGAACCATGTACAGTTACCACAACCATGTGACACCCCCAATACTCCCTCCAACATAATACCTTTGACCGTAACCAGTCCTGCATCCATAAAATCAATTCGGGTACTGAGCAGGCAGCCCATGTAGTGTATGAGTATGACTCAGTAGGCCACCAAAAATAGTGTCTAAAACAAAATTTGTAAAATAAAAATGTATGTAGTTGTGTACTGAAATAATTACACTTCATAAATAAAAAATAATCTTATTATTAATTAATATTTATTTAACTACATAAACCCTAGGGTTCTCATGGACACCCAATTCTTGATACCTACTTCAGCCCGTCTAATATTCTGACCTATATAACATAATCAATTCATATTTCATTTTTTGGACACTTTTCCCCTTAATATATTTCTAATGTATGGGGTGTATAACCCCTACCTATTCCCCCAATTATCAAACCAGCATATATTTATATATATATTTCATGGGAATAGAACTTCATGTCTAGAACCCCTATTCCCAATCATGCATATATACTACAGATTTAGATCATCATGTCTAGCACCCCATCTCAATTATGCGAATATAACCTTGGGGTATGTCATCATTTCTAGAACCCCATTTATCAACCCTACTAGTAGATATAACATTGGAACATAATGTCATGTATAGACCCCATTTAACAAATGTGCATTTATATCATCTATATCCTAGATCTTCTTGTACAAATCTCATTTATAAAGAATTAGTTAATTAATAAATTAAGTTATCCAATACAAATAAATAAATAAATAATTATTTAACCCCATATCTTTTTTTATCTATTAAAAAATTAATTAAACATTATAATATAAAACAACTAATAAGTAATTCACCAATTAATTATTCTCAATTTACAATTTGAAAATTAACTCAATTGTTAATTATCCACAAATTACCAATTCAGTACTTTAATTATCAAATTATCAATTAATTATACCAATTACTGAATTCCCAATATTCAATAAAATCCCAAATCCACAATTCTATCCTTGAAAATTTATTCATCAATTAATTATCCAAATACCACAATTTCTAAAATATCCTAATGAATTCCCTAAATAATTATCTCATTCATTGGTCAAAAATATCACAATTTCACATCCATCTCAATTATTTAATTTATCGCATTAATTAATTCAATTATATATTTCAATTTCTAAACAATTCTATCAATTCCACAATATGAATATGTGTAATCTAAATCACAACTATGAGAAATTAATTTTAGACAAACTACCATTAACATAAGATTCAATAATGTTTCCAATGACCAATGTCCATTAGGAAAGAGGTAAATGGTTTCAAAGAGTCTCACAAATCATTATTTATTAGGATCATAACAATAACTGCAACATTCCAAGTGGATTCATTGTAATGGGTGGGAAAATAAGGATTTAAAAGAAGAAATCAAAACAAAAATACTTAATAGGCACTAATTGCATGAATCGAATGAATGGAAATGTGTTTCGAATTCCAAAATCACTTGGAGGGTTTTCCTAGGTTGAGAGGAGTAGAGATGTTGGGGGTCCAAAAAAATCAGCCACACAACCACTTTAAAATAGCAAATTGGGCATTTACACGATGTGTAATCCGATTACACATTATGAAATTCATTTTTAAAATTTTCACCTAAAAAATATGTGACCTCATATTTATTTTGTTAATACAATCCAATAATTACGTGATGTTTTATCCTATTACCTGACATGTAAATGTTTTGAAATTTTGTTTTCAACATATTTTTAAAAGCCTCTCAACTCACCATGAACCCATTTTTTATACCATTAGCAATTTATACACTGACTACATTAATACATCAGAATAAATCCCCAAACATTAGTTCATTTTATCAAACGTAGTATCTCTATATCTATATAATAAGGGGTCAATTTAAAAACATGGAGAGAAAAGCACCTAAGAAAGATGAGATCTTACAATATCCCCCCTTTATAAAATCTCATAATCAAGATACTCTTCCATGCATCACTATGGTTATGAGAAAAAACAACCCATCCCCTATGCCCACATATTTTCTTGTCTTTCCCATGTTTCCCCCTTTATACGCCCATTTTTTCATATTAAATGAACTATTGAAACTATCTTTCTCCCTAACACATTATCAATGTGATCCAACACACGTGTGAGGTGCTTGTTAAAGGACACATCTATATAGGGATCAACATCATCCACATCAATCACAAGATATGGTTCATGGTGATACCACCATAGTTGTGATACATATAAAATGTCATGCATAACACTATATTTCTACAGAAGATCCATTTGATATTCCCTCATACCATTTCTCTCCACAACTTCAAACGGTCCAACAAACCTCTACACCAACATTCCATTCCTCTATATCTTGTAGTGACCTAACCATGGTGACACACAGAGGAATACACGAACACCCTATGAAATCTATATAAGACATCTCAGTCGGTCGGCATATAAATTCTACTTAATCTAATCCATATCCTAAAATTTTATAATTAAATATACCTTATCTGACATCAATTTCATGAGACTCAGTCCAAATAACCCTAAATTTCCATCCATTGTTTAGTAGAGAGGTGGTCTACATGGCCTACCATAATGAACTTTGTATAGTTCCATCATTATAGTTTCTTGATAATTTTTGTTATTTTAAAAGTCCGCTAAATCCTTGTTATTCTCTTGAGATCAACTTAATTCAAGAACACATGCCCACAACATATCCTCAAGTACCTATACAATATTCTCAACTTCCCATATTTCTATGGGTAGAAGTATTTACTAAATAATACCTGAGTTATAAGATCCTTATATATGCCCCACCACATTCGTGAAGTGAACAACCAATTGGGGTCTGAAACAAATGTAAGTGGCACCCTAGGGAGATAGACTACCTTCAGAACATACATAACTCATAGTTTATCTTTTTATAATGTCTCCAGTATAAGAAAGAAATGCGTTAATTTTTCCATTTGATCCAAAATAAACCAAACAGATTCATTCTTCATTATAATCTTTAAGAGATGCATGAGAAATTCCATTGTTACCTCATACCACTTCCATTATGGAATTGGAAATAACTGTATAAGTCCTCATGGTCGTTGATGCTCTGCCTACACCTGATCATAAGTGTATCATCATATTATAATCCCTATTATCTTCATATTCATTCATTGACAATAAACTATCATCGTAGTTCACAGTACATTTTGGTCACAGATGGATGTAATACCCACTTCAATGCAAGAAATTCCTACATGAGATCCTCTCACTTGATCATAGGAACAACAACTCAATTAATGTCATAGATGATCTCATCTTCTTATATGCTCCAATAGGGAGGTGACTTACCACCGTTACCTTATGGGTAAATATTCAGGATCCTCATACTGCCTATCTCAAATCCATATCAGAAGAATTGACTCCCCTGAAACTGATTTCAGAGTCATTTGCTCCTCAATTTCCTAAACCCCCACATGAATTTTAGTAATTAGATCCATCATCTTCCACTCAGCACTAGATTCCTGAACTCTCTATGTCTGAGATTTCAATCTCAAGAAAAATACATAATGTCTCCCTTTAAGGGCATATATGAATTCTCAAATTCAAACACCTTCGTATACTCAACACATCTACGCTTATGAAGATTAAAATATCATTGTCATAAAATATACATTAATATATTGTGATCAGTAAACACTATGAAATTCTCACCTAATATATAAAATTCACCAACACTTCCGAGAATAAACAATAGGTGCTCTCTCAAGTTCATGGTTAGGGTAGTCCCATTCATGTTGCCTCAGCTATCAAGAACCATATGACACAACTCAGTATCCATGAATTAATACTACTCCATGTCTGATCCTAAAATTGTCACAATACACTATGATCTGTTCACCGATCTCAAATAGGACCAAGATTGTTTCTAAAGTCAAATACTTCTTCATATTTTGGAAAACATTATCACATTCTTATGACTATTCAAACACTATCACATTTTGGTCATGCCCGAAAGTGGAACATCCAAACATGAATAGTTTTAGATGAATCTATGATAATATCAAGCCTAACACAAAATGTTTTGGATATCAAAAAACAATCTTCAGATACTCTCAAGATACAACTACCTAAACCTTCCCTGTCTCCACTGACAAAACATCCTCTGAGATGATGTGTCCCCTTATGTGTACTCGATCAATCCAAAACAAAGAGTTTGATAACATGGAGTATAGACAATGCATGCTCATTGTACTCAAAATGATGTAAAGATGTTGGGTACGATCTTTATGGTTCTTAGAGTATACGAAGATGTTTTCCACAAAAACAACCAAAAAATAATCTAGTAGAGATAAAGGATATTGTTCCACAAGTCCATAAACAATATGAGCGCATTTTTTAACCCAAATGGAAATATGACTAAGTCATATAGTATTTACCAGTTTCTGAAATAAATCCTCAGAATATTAGTAGTCCAAACTCATAAAATGGTACCTTGATCTCGAGTCAATTGTTAAGAACAACCAATCTCATATAAACTGGTCAAAAGGTTGATCAATACGTGGAGGAGGATAACGTTTCATTATATTAATATTGATTATATTCTTGTAATAAACATATAAGTGTAAACTACTGTCATACTTGATTAAAAATAACACATGATAATCCCCATGTGACGTACACAGATCGATGAAGAAGTTATCATACAAATCATCTTGCAGAGCCTTGAGGTCTTGATGCTCTTTCAGATCCTTTTTGAATGGTAGAATTGAAATTGTATTCCCCCCCCCCCCAAATGAGTTCCATAGTGAATTCCTAAAATCTCTTAAGTGGTATCCCTGATTAGTCTTCAGGAAAAACATTATGAAACTATTCCACCACAAGTGGAATGATATAAAACTTTACCCCCCATAATCTAATAAAAGACTAGAAAACTGGGTTGTTACATCTTCTAGTTGCTGAGTAATCATCCCTCATTAGTCTGCGTAGATGTCCCATTCCCCATGGTTAATGTAATGGAATCCCTTAGGATTTGTAAACATCACCCTCCTGCAGTAACAACAAATGTGGGATTGGTATGTGAATAGAAAGTCCATACAAATAATTAATTCGATATCTGACATGTCAAGACAATTGAGATCCCATAGAATATGATATTTCCCAACATCAAGAGAACATCCCTTGCACAAAAAGATGTCTCTATGCTATATGACCAATGGGGTATCTATAGTCATCATCCTACTCATGAACCTTACTACTATGATCTAACCACTAAAAAGTTTGTAAGGTATAAAGGAATGAGAGGCATTATTATAAAACAAGGCATTAGCTAATATAGAAGCTATAAGAATAATACCTCTCACAATCGATGGTACAAACTTTATGTACACATGTGTAAGATTAACCTCATGAAAATATCTTGTCCCTATTCCCTATGATGCTGTATAAATCCATAATGATACCCCACTCTACTGATATCGGTGATCTTGAACAGAATCACCATATCTACTCATTCTACTACCTCGTCCAATAGATCTCCATATTCAATACAGATATGGTGCATTAGATCCCCTTCCTACACCCTCACTTTGTCTAACTCCTGTACCAATAACTGTCTTCTTTTATTCTTACAAGACCTCTACAGATGTCCCATATTATCACAGGATCAAAAATCTATTTTTGGTTGGGGAAAATGATTACGAATGTGTCTCAACCTACCACACTTTTGGGAATAATGTTGCTAAGATCCTGAGTGACTTATCCTCTAGAATTACCACTTTCTAACCCACTTCTCTTGGAAGTGTTCTCAAAATTATGTTTTCGGATCTTAGAATATGTACCTCCATATTTTCTATAGGAAACAAATTTTCCATCAATGGAAGCCTCATTCTGTCTCTCCTATGAAATGAGAACAAGATTAAAAAATTTTGAGAACTTATTTAGCATAATGATATTCAATTGAGTGTTAATTTCACATGTATGTCCATTCTCCTATGCTAGATCAATGCTATGAAAATATGTAAAGTTTCAAGAATATTATATCATAGACATGTTCCCTTGAGTGAATCACATGAACTCAATATCTCTTTCCTACTTGAGCATCCCTAGGTAGAAGTTCTACAAGTGATCTTTCCATACCATACCATCAAATATGTAACTAACCATACCCTCTTCTAAACAGAAGTCTTAAAATTGTTAAGTATCATCTCAATCTACTCAACCTAGAACTCATTTTCCTTTGGTCCACCATATCTATTAAAATTTGGTGGGTGACACAACTAAAACTCCCAAATTAGATCTGATATAATCTTTACAACCCTCAATAGGGGTTATATAATGGTTTCAATGATGTGAGAGATGTTCTCATTGAACATCTCCCCTACTTCTTCACCCTTCACTATATGTGCCTGAGGATCCACCACTAGAGGATCACCCATAACCATGTTGTCTGGTCATCCTATAAAAAAATTCCATCATGGGGGAAAATATCTACAATTTCAAACACACATATTAAGAATACTAACAAAACATTATAACATTTATTTAATAGAGAAAACATAAACAAGTCATAACAATTATCTTACCCAAATCGCGCCATGAGGTAAAAACTGAGGTCCCACCACTACACTTAACCATCCTACACATTTTCCATGGTTCTAAATGGGTATTACCATATCATTTTTATCATTTAGACATCCATTTATTCACATTTTAAATATTTTTAACATTTTTAATTTCATATTATGCACTATTTTTAATTCAATCCCACTAGAAATAAAATACAGTCTATGTTCAACAACATATCCAAAACCCATTTTCGCATGCATGCCTAAAATTTGGAATGTCACAAAATAATCAAGAATGTCTATAACGATGAATAAAAACACAGATCTTGTATATTTTTGGGCCATGATTCATTTATTAGAATTCATAACGAAAAATATCACAACACACATCAATTGCATCACCAAAGGTGAAAAAATGTTCGACTATAACAACAAAAAATAATAACAACAATCCCACCCTAAGTACTTAGGATTACCCCCATACATGGGTTTGAAATTCCTATTCACGATCTCATTACCAAGCCCCAAATCATCCTATCCTCATGTATCCCTTTACCAAATAGTAAGACAAAAGTAAAAGAATATAATATTCCCCAAATACCACCATGTAATGTACGTACCTGGGTGCCACACACCGGTGTCGCAAGCCAATTCGCCACATGACCTCAGGCGCACCTCCCCTTATGCCAAAGATGTTGACTAGTGGTGAGGGTTAGATATGTCATTCATGCAGAGAGTATACCCAATTTTATTAGATTAAACACCACTTAATATAAAAATCAATAGTGGAAGAACATATATAATCACAAACAAGAAGAATATATCACAGTAAACAAAGAACGAAATACAATATCTATTTGAATAAAAAAACATTTCATGATAATGTACATCTCAAGTGTCAAGAATGATAACCCAAAAGAAAGAAACTGACCACTCCTAGTGGGTCCCAAACCACGTCATGTTCCCTCAACCCTACTCAATCCTGACTCGTCCATATAACATGGTCCATATTACCTTAACTTGTCGTACATCCATGAAATGTTTTCAAGTACATATCAAAAACCCTGATTAGGGTGTGAGTATAACTCAGTAGGACACCACCAATTTTTTATAGAACCAATGAAGTAAAATAATAATGTATGTAGTTTTGTATGTAAATAATTACAATAAATAAATAAACATTTATCACATTACAAAATAATAATTATATAAATACATAAACCCCATATTCATGTGGACAAATGAATATCAATACCTTCTTTGTCCCTTTCCATTGTTAGGTCCATAAGACATATTAAATTCATATTTCATTACATTGGACACTTAGACCCATATTCATTTTCCATGTATTTTGGGGTAGAAATCCATGTGTAGTACCCCTTTTATCAAAAAATCTTACAAATATATAACTTTTAAGGGAATTGAGCATCATGTTTGGCACCCCTATTCTAAATCATTCAAATATACAATTGGTGTAGATCATCATTTCTAACACCCCAATTCACAATTGTGTGTATATATCAATGGTGTAGATCACCATGTCTAGAACCCCATTTATCAACTTTACTAATAGATCTATCACTAGAACAGAACATCATGTCTCTCCCCAATTTCACAAATGTTCACATATATCACCATTGTCCCAGATCGTTAGGTCGAGAACCAATTTATCAAACACTAATTAATTTATAAATTAATTTATTGAAACACATTAATTAATAAAGAAATTTATTAAGGACATCTCTTTTCCATTAATCAATTCAACAATTGATTATCCATTATAAAACAAAACATCTAATAATTAATTAACCAATTAATTATTCTTAATTTACAAATAACCAATTCATTAATTAACTCAACAATTTATTATACCTTGAACCCCAATTCAATATTTCATGAATCAAATTATCAATTAAATATCACAACTCAATAATTCTAAATATTTAATCAAATCCCCAAATCCAAAATTCATGGGTTGATAATAATTCATCAAATAATTATCCTTATTCCACAATTCCCAAAATCTATTAATTAATTATCCAATTAATTATTTCGTTCATCGATCCAAAATCTCACAATTTCAAAACCATATAAATTACATAATTTACCACAATAATTAATTCAATTAAATATTTAAATTGCAAAAAAATTCTAGTAATTATAAAACTTGCATATAACTTATCAAAATCATTCCAATGAGAATTTAATTTTTGACCACCTACCTTTAACATATGTTCAATAATGTTTCCAATGGACAAAAACCATGAGGATAAATTAGGTTGGTTAAAAATTGTCTCATAGATCAATATTGATCAAGGTCGCAACCCACAATGCAGATTTCCAAGGGGTTTCATTGCAACAAGTGGGAAAAGAAGGAATATATTGATGAAAACCAATGAAGAAGACATACCAGGGATTGATCACATGAATAGATTTTCTAGAAGGGTGTTTAGCATTACAAAATTTCCTGGAGGGTTTCACTAGGTCAAAAGGAGTAGAGTAAAAGGGGGTCCAACAAAAATCATCCACAAAGCCACTTAATGACTTTATGTTGGGAATTTTCATATTGTGTATTCTATATACATGATGTAAAATTCTTTTTAATTTTTTTCATTGAAAAATCATTCTCCTTATATTTATTTTATTAAATGCCACTATTTATTAAATGATGTGTAAATGTTATGTAGTTGTGTTTTCAACCCATTTTATTTTTAAATCCTCTCAACTCACCATGAACCCATTTTATAATAACTATCTCATTTATACATAGACATAATAATTATCAAGAATACATTTAATTTTCTCCAGAAAAAAATTTCCATCTTCAGATGAGAATAGACCAATAGAAAAAGATAGAGAGAAAAGTACCTATAAAAGATGAGATCATACAATGGGTATCTATAATCTATTCATGGTCTATGAATATTATTCATTATTATCTAGATATGGGCCTAGAGGGTGAAAAACTAAAAATATTCAAAACTATGGCCTATATTTATTATTTTGAGTATAATACCCAATGGGTCACACCACTTGGGTTGAAGGATTATCAAGATTACATGACCTCAATGAATAAATAAATTCATATTATTCATCTTTCCAAAAACTGGTAGTAAATTTATTTATAAAAATCATTCATAAGATATTAAGTGAATTGATGTAAAAATATTAAAAATGAAATATTATTTAAATATTATTCAAAGTTTGTTTAATATTTTTGTGAACATCGCATCATGTAAATTGAACATTTTTATTTGGAAATATAATTCTTCTATTACATGTTAATGATAAATTTTGTAAATGATATTTATGAGTTTGTGAAACAGTCATAAGATGTCTTTGGAAAACAATTTTGTGGGTAATAAATATTCAATAGCTTGAGAGATTTTTTAGAGTAATTTTTAAGGCACTATATTAGGAGGAGGAGGCTCTAAAGTGAGATACTATTCAACACATGATTGTTGAAACCCTATCACTCCTCTCCCCTCTTCCTAAAGAGAGGATCTAATGATCCAACAATTCATTCTATGTAATCTTACAATGTTATGATCATTATTACAATAGTGATCCTTGATATATCAAAGGCATCATTGGGTCTTTGATATTATACGTATATTTAATCTATTAAAACTCGTGGAAAAATTCAACCCATGTGAGAGTGATCTATGGTTACTAAAATTCCGTTTCATTGAGAAACAATCATCAATGATGAGTGTTTGTATAATACACCTTCAAATCCTAAAACATATTTTTCAATTTATTTTTTGTTCCTGTAAATCATTATGTGGGGTCCTTTTCCCCAATACATGGCCATGAATTAGTAGATTCAATGACGTTATGTTTATATGATGATGAAAAACGTTAGTATCTAGACTCACTTACTTCGACTTCATGAAAAAATACCTTTATTATGTTTTAGATTGATAATGTGAGTTTTAATCCAGAAAAATAATGTTTTTATTAACTTCATGAAAATGGAATCATGATAGTTTCATCATCAAAGAGGGTGATCAAATAGGATATTTATTGGATGAGATACAATAATCTAAAAAATGAATGATGGATCCCAACTATTCTTGCTGATTAATAACAGAGGAACATACATTTATATATATGTGTTATTTAATTTATCTGTAGTCATTGGAAGAATTTGTTTTTATTGAAACCCCCAACTCTTGTTAGAGGTTGGTGGTTGGAATAGTTTATTTATCTTGAAATGATTTTTTGGGGTAATTTTTTCATAAATTTGTGAGAAAAAGCTATAAAAAATGATTCAATATAAAATAAATAGGATTGATTTTTTTAGTAAGAGACATAAAAATGTGCAGTTATACTTGTGGGTTAAATAATATGTAATTATATTATAACCTTATGATGGGAATTAGATGTTAATGTTAATGAATTTAAATTCCTCAAAGAGAGACATGATGGAATGAATAATAAAATAACTTATAGTTCAAGATCGATTGATGTAAAATATCTCACAACACTAACCTCATTGATGGTGAATGACTCTTAGTATGACCTCCACCCATCGTGTTATAGTACTCACCCATCCCACATTGCCTCCCCATTTCTGTGAGTCACCTAATTTCAAGAGCCTTGACTTCCCTCCCTTTTTGTTCAAGTGACCCTCATTGGTAGCCAGACCACCACACATCCCCTACATCCACGATGATATCACCAGAAATTAACTCATGTGCCACCCTCTTGTATATGAATGCCTCCTATCCTACCTCTCGCACACTAGAGTGTGACCTCCCGACTTGATCATGCTCATCACCCACTACGAGAAATATGGTATTTTGAACCTATAACAATTAAAATTCACAAAAGGTGGTATTAGTGATTCCCAATGGCTACCTTTAATACTATGAAAAGTATGAGTGGGATTTTTCCTTCCTGTGTTGTCTTCTTGAGGGGGTTACCACTACAACATGAAATCAATGTCACATCCACTACCTCCATAACCATTATTATTGTTGGCCACCCTCTATATGGAACACCCCCACCCATATTTCACATAATAACTCATAGAGGCCCTTTGGTCACACCCCTAATGTCCTTCCACCATTCCTCGACAACCCCAACATATCCCAAGACCCTCCATTTAAATTTGATTACCCATGTCTAGAATACAATGGTTAGGGAGTTTCTCTTCATCACCATTCATATAAGTCACATCCTCACTCATCTGATGATCACGTTCTTCACTGAAATATGCATATTTTTTTATGGAGACCATTGGAGACATCAAAATTGAGTCTCTAAAAGGAAAAAACGACATGGAAATTTTGAACTCTAAAATTGGTCCTTGAACAGTCAATGATGCCTTTTACTAACCTATTTTGGTGGTCATAAGAATTAATTATTCTAGTAGTTACCCCCATTCAACCGGTTATGCCTGGTCATGATGATGGCAAGATCCCTTTGTCATTGCACTATTGGTGGTCCCCAAGCACCTTTACCCACCACTCTCAGCTTCCCCCAAGTTGTCCCTACCACAAACGAATTGAAACCCACATCTCACATCTGGTTACCTAGTTACCTTGCCTTCATCACCCTTGAGAAACTTGAACATGAACATCCCTAATAGCCTTTATCCACCTCAGTCTCATACTGACCGACTTGAGATTAATCCACGTTTTCCAGACTCATGAGAAGGCAGTTTTCTTTTAGTGTCAAGGTGGCAGAGACTCTTCCTTCTTTTATAAAAAATATACATTTGGAATATATATGTTTGTATCATTAAAAATATATATAGTTGAATATTATGATATATATAAATATATTTTTTAATTAATTTGATTTATAATTATTTCATTACATTTTGATAATGAAAATGTTATCTTTTAATGAAATAAATTTTGTGACATGTAAATTAGATTTTATTAATTATATTAATTATTTTTTATTTGTAATTATATTTTATATGTTGAGTCATTTTTTCATGTATCCTATAGTTTGTAACTATACTTTTTATGTTTGATGATTCAAAGTCACCAACATGAAACCTACTAATGTTTGATGTTGGTGGATGTAAAGGTATATAACTTATAAAATAAGGGATATTTGAAAAACATAATGATCATATGAAAAATAAGTAAAAATAAAAATAATTTCTTGAAAACAATTAATTAAAAGTAATTTTAATAGATCAATATTTTTTAAACCATTAAATGTGTATTTCTAATTTCTTTTACAGTCATTTAATTTTCAATTATTGAATATATTTATTAAATTTTTTTATTTTTAATAAATTTTTAGATGATTAGGATATGTTTTATGTTTTATTTAGATTATTTTTATAGTATATATTTTAAATGTTTTAATTTTACCTACTTAATATTTAGTAATTTGCATATGTTTCAAGTAGTCGAATTTGAAATCATATAAAATATAAAATGTAACAAAAATATAAATGAGAATTGAAACAGTGAATATCCATTTAAAAATGGTTGATATTAAAATGAATTTCATCATTTTAATATATATAAAATATATACAAGAAAGTGTACAGTCATCCTCTATGGAGAGGTTCTATCCCAACTGGTGGTGTTATAATAGGATTCCAATATTAAGATCACCGACCTCTACATTGAGGTGGAGTTTAACGACCTTTTGAGGGATGATCATCTGGAACTGGAACCTCAACTATTCGATGCTATTCCTAGTTCTCAATAGGAGGACACTTCAATAAGATGTTATCATATGCACCAGATTCTTATCCCATGAAGAATGTTGAAGGACCTGCCATCCTCTCATGGGGGAACCATACATCATGTGAAGGCTCTAACCTAAAATCTAAAGGCATGGGAAATGACCCCTGATAGAAAATCGAACAATCTACACCTGAATTAAATATTAGATATACATCCAACTAATATGGATCCTATGGATCATGATACACATACCAAATCAGCTAAGGTTGAACTATTATAGGGACGACCTTTTCCTATGGAACAAGTTCGGCCTCATGTGCAACACAAAATAGTCTATGTCGTTATCATAATGGATCCTCATCATATAAAATTAATGGTGGTGGTTCCTATGTAGGAACCTATACTCCCTGGATATGAATATGATCTCCCTAGGGTGGAATATTGAAGATAAAATTATGTACTACAAGATATGCTAGAATCACCCCCTATACTGCAATATTGATCTCTACCATACTTGAAACATCCTCCTCCTATTGAACATTCATGATGATAATCTACTACAATTGAGTATCAAATAAATAGAGTAAAAGTGAATTAGAAAATAGTACAATAAAAAAAATATTTAAATTTATCGACATATTATATACTGAAACCATCAATCTAGTCGGGTAAGATACATTACATACTTTAGTCTATACCATGTCTCATTACTCGACCTTCTATGAAATATGAAATCAGATCATACATAAACACGTGATATGATGTAATTATCTTCTACCCCATAAGTTGTGATATGTGGCATTTCTTCAGTGATAGTGGATATCCTTCTCCCCGTTAACATCATTGAATGAAGCACCGGTGACTATCTCGATGGAAATGGAATGCACTGAACCTAACCAAACTACCACATGACTCTATCAAGATGGTGCCAATCAATAATATAAAACTGAATGAGATTCACTACAACCATTACATCATGATTCCATTAGTTTATTATGCAGGAAACTAGTCATATAAATACTAATATGAAATTCATGAACTCTAAAACGGCATGTGAGTTTTTTCAAAAATGTTTCTTAATAAAAAACCAACCAAATTATGAAATTTTATTATCAATGAAAGATTTAATATAATGAAATCATCAGTTGGAGACTATTAAATATGAGATGGTATGTACCCAATTGGTGTGTCAGAGCACCGATGATGTAGTGTTATTAAGTCCACCAATAAAATACCACATCAAAAGATATAATTAATATGAAATTAAATTCAATAACACCTACTAGAAAAAAAACCAATAGAGTTGAGGGATCATTCCAACATCCACATGGAGAAATAAATAACCCATATATAGACATATCATTACTAGATACAGAAGGGTATATGGAGGGGATGATCTATGATTCCCACATTTTAAGAGGGATGGAACATCTCCTGAGATCTAGGTGATCTGAATAACATGCCGTGAATAATTATCTATAAGCGTAATCCATGGACATAGATTCCCATATGTATGTTTTGGCCTAATAAAAATCCTCCATTAGTGCAAGATACATATATTCACTTGAATAACATTGTGATCAACACATGGTATCCCTCCAATTAGACATAATATATACGCACATGCATGGTGCATGGAAATATGATCATCTACACAATGAGGTAAATGTGCAATGTGCATCTCAAGCAACCTCATAGATATCCACCCACCATCTATAGTAAAATCATCAGCCAAAATATTGATGCATATCAATCTCTATACAAGATTATGCTAGTATTCATGGGAGGGTCCAATAATTGCATCCACTTGGATAAGAGAATCGAGTAGGACTACCACATTCTTAATGGGGTCAGTCATATCTCCCCCAGGTATGTAGAAAGTGTGTGTCTTCGATGTACATCTATCAAGAAGGGAAAAAAGCATGTAATGATCAATGAATGTGAAATCAGATACTGTAATGATATAAAAGAGAACACAGTGCATGTATGGAATAATATAGGCTATATGTACCATGTGATGACTATAGTGTGCTCGATGCACCCAAATTCATTAAACTTGATAACCCTCTATCATGAAATGGGAAGCATGACTATCTGGATCGGTGTGTAGTATAGTATCCTGCATCCATATGAAACAAAATGAATTAATCCTAAGGCGTAGAATATAAATATGACTTTATGGTTATCAGAATGTTTTTACAGGTAGAATGTAATACAAGACATATTTATTATCATAGTTTATGATGTTTTATTAACAAAAGATAAGGAATTGTGTTCACGTTTATTAAAGAATATATTAGAAGTGTTTTTGGATATGTTTTTACCTTGTAAAGTGTGTCTTGTAAGATATGGTTTTATATATTTCTATATATAAACATTTTTCTTTGAAATCTAAATGTTTATTAAAAAAATGGTCTACTTGGTAATTTATTTAAGAATTCTCACATGACTGTAGGATTAATGATTATTTTATAAAATTCCTGATTAATGATTTAGCCATTGACAGTTTTTTATGATCTCATGTCTCCTAAAATGTAATTATAATATTCCTTTTAATGTTAATATAAAAGACCTGTTTTTATTTAATAGTAAAATTGTTTAGAAATGATAGAAAATTATATAAAATGAAGGATATTATCTTAACCCAATATAATTAAAAATATGAGAATATCACATTGGAGACAATATATATCTGTTTTTGAGAGTGTGAAATTGATCCAATAATGTTGGACTGTTTTTTCAGGTTATGACCTTCTTGATGACATATAAAACATCTCAAAATTTTCAGTTTTTCAACAAGACAATCCATCTTATTCTACATCCTCCTAGACTTAGATCTTCATTTTTGATGAATCCTGTATTTTTAAAGTATCAATAGCGACTGGTCTTTAGGAATTATGAAAAATAAAAACATTCAAATAGGAATCCATGCTACAACATGATGGTTAGTAAATGTGTACAATATGTACACTAGATCAACATATGCATCCCATGATATGTTCATAGAGGCACATAATTTGATATTTTCTGTTCTTGGAAAGCATAATGCTTATCAGTTTCCACATTGACATAGTCCCACTTCCATTAATACCAATATTTTCCAGTAATGGTCAATGTGATGGGGTCTGAATACTCTTGAACCTCAAATTGAGTGTCTTCTTATTGGAAAAGGAACACTCTATAACTAAAAGCTTCTTCAATTTTCTATTCAATATCTCGTTTAAAGTTTCTTTAATACCTTGGTTCCTGATGAATACCATCTGAAGATAGTTTTTTTATATAAATTATGTACTTTACATAATGATAATATGTATCTTGGACTTGGAATGTTATAGGTAACCTGTAAATCCCCTTTAATACACCACTGATGCACTCCAAATTCATTATATTCCTGTGTCCATACCTATCCCCCATCATATTCCAAAGATATTTTTACATTTATAATTTGCATCGTATAATTATACACTTCCTAATTATCCTTGAATTTTTTTAAATGCTATTCAAAACAACCTTGATCCTAATCACATGCTACAAAAACATTATAATATATCACCTAAATTAAATTTATTATTAAATTGAATTAGTAAAAAAAATAAAAAAAAATTCATAACAACTTTGTGATTTCCTTCTTCATATGTTCATTGTGGAATAATTTTCCCATATTTCTGGTGATGTGTCTAATATAGTACTGATGATGTGCATTTGGGGGTCTCTATGTATTAGGATATACATTGATTGGATCATTTATTTATTGATACCTATCTGATATCGAATAGACACCTTGAATGTAGGTGAAATGGTTACTGATACGTTCCAATAACCAACTACATGACTCTTATATTTCTTTCCCCAAAATGGATGATGAAAGAGGAAGAGGTGAACGATTTATATCCCGGGTTTCCACAATCAACAATATGCCCATGTATTTTTCATATAGAAATGTTTCATCGATCTGTATGAAATATTTTCTGAAAGGAAATGCGTATGTACATGGGTGTAATTCCAAGAAAAAATGGTGTAATTTAAATTTAAGTAGATAAAGATGGGTAGGTTGAGAAATATGTTAATTCATATGAATAAGGAAGAAAACATGGTCATTGTGTCTGAGTATGGATAGAAATTATGGACACACACAATACAGTTCGTCCTAATCACCATAAAACATCATAATTTCCTCCTATTTCTCTATCCATGTCATATTATAGGAAATAATATATAATATATTTTGTTTTATCCTGTTTTCACAAAGGGTAATTGAACATATTAGCTGGTCATAATCAACTCTATGATAGTATATATCCCAAATTAATCAAAAAATAAAGTAGAAATTATCTGAGGTTTGGTTGAACACAATTATAAGTAACATTGATCATGGAAATTCTCTATCCTCTAAATGTTGTTTTTGGAATTTCCATCTAGCGAAATATAAAATAATAACCATATTTATCACAATATATGATTTAATTTTTATAGTGTGATTCCTAAACTATATATCTACAGTGGCTCTCAATATGAAATATTTTAGTATGTTTTTCATGGAATCAATAAATTGAACATAAATTCCAACGTATAATTTTTTTTCTATCTCAATAAACAGATCCTATAAATCTTTGTAAAACTATGTTGTAGGTTTGAGAACAATGTATTCGAATTTTAGAAAATACTTCCTTACTTCTGACTATTATGCGAGGAGTGGTGGATGGTTTATTGGGCCTGAGGCTGCTGTACAACTACATCATTTCAAAAAACATCCTCCCCAACATCTGTTTCTCCCACCTCATCGACACTTTTTCCTCTTCTATTCCTTAATTTAGAAAATCCTCATAAAATGTTGGATTTAGATTTATATCCAAGTGATATTCAAGGTTTTCCTCTTACATATTATATGTAAGAGCCTCAATTTATTAGGTTATACCTTCTTCAACCACTCTTGTTAGTCCACATCTTCATACAATTTAATTTTTTTAATGTATCATAGAAACCACAATATATAATTCCATCATGAATGTATTTGACTACTATGAAAATGAATATATTTCTTGGGCCCATTTCAAATCAACAACCAATATACTACTTAGATTCCAAAGTGTTGTCGAGAATTCAAAATATCTAAATCTATTAGACATGGTCTCTTGATATAGTACCAGATTTAAGAAACCATGAATTGTGTCTTGAATTTCACCCAGGGTTACCCAATACGATTATCAAACCATTAATGTTGTTTCTTTATAATAATAAACTACATTAGTGGTTGGAATATACACTTTTTAGTAGTAGACATGGGAAATTGTTACAATTTACGTCAAATTTTTTTGTTCATGCTTTTTATAGTTTAAATAATATTGAAATTAAGGGTTGTCCATATAATATTTATGATACTAAAATTTAATAAATAACTTTTATATGTTAAATATGATTCTAAATTTTAATTATATAAATTGTTTTTAAAAAATAAGTCAAAACAATTCTGGGAAACCAATGTAAAAAGATGAGAAAAAATCAAATTAGTTTAATTATCCATGAAAAAATTATAATAATGATCAAATAAAGTAAAATGGGTATGAAAACCCATATTAAATAACACATAAATTCTTTAAAAAAGATAAAAAATACCTTCAAATGTCTCAATAGAATGGAGTTTGGATGATATGAGACAAAATTAGAAATAGAAGTAACATCCATATTATTTTCAAGTGGTATCATAATAACATCTTCCTAAGTGATGTACTAAAGTTCTAAAATTTCAAAATCATTTAACCATCTACGGACATCATCACCATATTAGAAGGCCTATCATTAGAAGGCCAAAAAAAATTTAAAATTGAATCCATATGTATATCTCTTTAAAACATGTTATTAAGCCACCAAATGAAAATAATTTGGATTTTACATATCTTCCATATCTAGGATCATATCCTCCAATCTATGTTCTCTTGAAAAAATTAAATGTATTTCTAATCTGTTGTAAATTATTCATGAGTTATTTAATGTGGGTTTTCTTGTTGATTTCACTTTATATGATCATAATTGTCAATTTATAAATGATAAATAAACTGATTTGATTTTTTTTCTTTTCTCACCATGGTTTCCAAAACATTTTTTGAATACTGTTGTAAATAAGTGTTAACCATATAATCCTTATGATACTTAAATTTTACATCTTCTTATTATATCCTAAAATAAGATACTAATATTTTATAGTATAATTTTAAATTTTCCTAATTTTATTTTTGTTGTTTTATAAGAAAACAAGAATCATTTAGTGAATATCCCATGGGAGTGTCAAACCAGGTATGCAACAAAGCCCATTTTTGTGAACCAGTTACTAATGAAGTCAAGCTTAATGTGTTGTTTTTATCTTTTACCCCAAGCTGAATCTGTCCCATTTTCACATACACATGTAGTATCAAGATAGGAATTTTACATCTTCGATAACAATTTAACCTTATGCTACTAAAATTTTAGTAAATTTTCATATATCAAAATGACGAGATAAATGTTTTGTAGTATATTTTTTCATTATAAAATGTATGTTAAATGGTTTATAAAGAGAATGTGATTCATCTAAAACATATCTATAGACATTAACAAAGCCGTCGATACATAAGGGATAAATCATATGAATCATAGGAGTAACATATCATTTGTGTAGTTAAGTCTCTTTTTCATCACGTTATTCATATTTCACCATCTATTTATTTAATTTTAGTACTAGCATAATCATTGGTTAAATATTATTTAATCATTGATCAATTATTGGTTAATCATTGTTTAATCATTATTAAATTATTTGTTAATCATTTATTAATCACTAGTTACTAATTATTTAACCATTACCTAATAATTATTTAATCATTCATTAATAACTATTTAGTCAGTCCTGAATCATTATTTTAAAATTACATAATCATTCATTAATCATTTTCAATAATTCCGTAATCATTAGTTAATCATTATTTATTAATTGTATTATCGTTCTTTAATAATTCCTTAATTATTATTTAACCATTACTTAGTCATTAGTAATTCATCTGTTAATTATTATTTATTCATTCCTTAATAATTTTTTATCATTGGTTAATCATTACATAATCATTAGTTAATCATTTTTAATCATTCCATAATCATTATTCAACAAATAATTATTCATTATTTAATCATTATAGAATCTTTAGTTAAAAATTCATTAATCAAAATTCAATCATTCCATAATAATTAATCAATCATTAGTTAATCATTTATTTATCATTCCTGAATTATTAAATAATCATCACATAAGCATTATTTAATCATTCCAAAATCATTATTTAACCATTATTTATTCCTTTTTTAATCATTATTTAATCTTTATTTAGTTATTCATAAATCAATAGTTAATCATTCTTTAATCCTTATTTTTTCATTAATAAATAAATTCAAAATGTTTAATTAATAAGTGGTTAATCATTAGTTAATCAGTAGCTAATCATTATTTAATTATTGATTAATAATTCTTTAATCACTCCTTAATCATTCCATAATCATTCTTCAATGATTATTTTATCATAATATAATCATTAATTAAGCATTACTTAATTATTTTTAATCATTACTTAATCACTAATTAATTTTTTTAATCATTCTTTAATCATTCCGTAATCATTATTTAATCATTCATTAATCATTAGTTAATATATCTTTTATCATTACAAAATCATTATTTAATCATTACACATTCATTAGTTAATCATAATGTAAACAAAATTTAATCATTACTTAGTCTTTAGTTATTAATTGCTAAATCATTCGTTAATATTTAGTTATACATTCCATAACCATTACTTAATCATTATTTAATCATTAGATAATCATTCATTAATGATTATTTATTCAATACATAATAAATTGTTAAACATAAATTAATCGTTAATTAATTATGACCTAATAATTATATAATCATCGGATATTCATTAGTTAATTATTATTGGATAATAATTATATATAATCACTCCATAGTTCTAAATTATTAAATATTTAATCAATATTTTATCATTACTAATAAAAACTATTATTTATAAACTATGTATATAAAAATAAATTATAAAATAGACAATATATTTATAATTAACTAAAAACAAATAAATTAAATGATTAAATAATTTCAGATTAAAAAACAAAAAATACTTCTAAATGATGCTTTACCAAAAATCAGCACTTATTTTAGGCCATCGGACCCCCAAAAAAATGAAGAATTCTTTTAGAGAGATAAGGTATGGAATATCGAGAGAGGATAGAATTTTGAATAGAGGATGCAGGAGGTCCCTTTTATAGGGACATCATGTGAAAACTATAGTGGGGTTCCACCTTTTAACCCTATTGTTAGGAGAAAGGTGAACAATACTATGCCACATTTAATTTTATGATAGGTGAAAGGTGGCAGGACCACACCCACCTTTTCTATTTCATTGACCTGAGTTGATGACTGGAAAATGCAGAACACATATTGCCCTATTTTTGATAAGAATTTAATTTTTATCAGGGATGGATTTTTTTTCTGAAAATGTAGAAAAAACACAATAGGAAACCTTTTATGGGTATTTTGGGCTTCTTTGGAAAATAATAAAAATTAAATAATATTAAAAAATAATTTTAATTTAATGTTGAAAAAAAATTAAATTTATTTGGGACAAAGGATTCAATTTATTGGAATTAAAATTAAAATATTTCTTTTAAGTCAATTAATTTCCATCGACATAAATTCACAAACAATTTAATATTTTACACAATTATTTATCATGTTGAATAATACTGAATGGTGACCAACCATTGTTTGCATGAGATTTATTTATTTATTAATTATTACATGATTTTATTTTTTGTATTAATCAATTCGTTAATTAGATGGTCTATGCATCATCTACCATCCTCATTATATGTATAATGTCATATGTTACCATCAGAATTTTTATATCATTTTAATTATGTATTTTGAGTCCCCCACAAATGTGTTCGAGTGTTTATAAATTTTGATAATGTTTAATGAATACAAGTACCACACTGAGATCAGGAAAAGATCTATATGTGACATAGATACATTTGACCGAGGTATGAGTTGTTGTATGAGTTAGAAAAACTTTGGTATTTTACCACTAGGGTCTCAATAGATCCATTTACACTGAATGGGAAAGAATGTTATTAATACTCATGATTAGTCATCTATCTTAATTAATTTATATATCAAGTATTATTATTTTTTAATATGTCTTTTTTGCATGAACATATTGAATAATAAACACAATTCATTGTCTAAAAAAATTCAAATGAAATGAATGTTTTATGTGTGCTACATGGTCAACTTTTATGTGTGATTAATTTGTAAATTAATATTATATAGAAAATAAATTCATTACTAAAAAATAATAAATACCTTAAATGATTTATTTAATCATTACAACTTTAGTCATTTGATTTTGAAAAAAACTAGGTGTACGGAGTGATCATCAACCACAGTTGAGGATGCCTCCTACTACCGGCATGTTTTAATGGATGTTATGGGTCAGAATAAATAAATATGAAAGTATTTATCCATATCTATCATGTTTCTACATTAGAGGAATTTTTTCAATAAATCAAGTTCCTAATTATTAGATGTAAGGACTTCACTCAACAGTTTAAGGAATCATGAGTTAACAAACTTGGGAAGTCAATAACCTATCATTAAACTCTCTATGTAGTGTCATAGACCTATCATGGAAAATGAATAATGGTTTTAGGGATCTTTTCCACTATAATACTCATGAAATTATGTATTTTGAATCTAGTAGTGATGAATATGAGGGTTTGATTAAATATTTGGATATATCTAATGATTTAGATAATTTGCAATGTCTAATAGATAATCAAAAAATACCAATCCACTTATATTTATGTTAAAAAACATGAAAATTCCATACAAATGTTCACTGTTATGAATTTTGGTAATCGAACATGTTTTATCACACATTAATTTAATTGTGTTGTAAATGGGATTCTGTAATGTACTACAATATATGGAATTTTATGTGCTAGATTCTCTGATGCCAGTTAAGTTGCCTCAAGAAGCAAGGGTTTTAAATGTGCATATATGAGACTCATATATGACATATTTGATGTATACATAATAATTCTATCATCAATGAATTTTAGTTTGTTAAAACAACATTTGGATATTGATGGTTTAACATGTTATATCTAATTCGAGGAGAACTCGGGGAAAAAGTGAACTCAAATATGAATACATCGAATATAAAACTAGATACATGTAAATTAAATGATAGATAATGATCATTCAGTACATCCCATTTTAATATCATTTCCACCTAATTACACCGATTTCATTTAGGATTAAAAAAATAATATTTTTATCAATCACTTCATTAACATATGATTATGATTTCTAAGTCAGTAACATCTAAATGAGACATGGGTCTTTAGTTATTAAGGAGAAAAATTTCTAAGATAAGGAAAAAATAACGAAGAAAAGTGTGATTCCGAAGGCTCCTTCAAAAGAACCTTAAAAATAATAATGTAAGACGAAGAATGATGGGGATATTTTTTTCTCATGTCATGAGATAAGTTTATGAAAGATTAAATGTGATAAATGGAAATTTAGAAGCAAATAATTTGTTTTTAATTAAGGATATTCATCAATTATATGTAATGTTTCTATTATACTTCATGGGAATTATATAACATATTTATATCACCAATGTGCATTTAAATATAGTAAGGTTGTAAGAAATGGAACATTATAATAAGTGGGTATAATTATCCAATCTGACAAGAAAGGTAAATTACTATGTCAGCATTGATAAGTACACAAATTTTAATTCCCAATTTAAATTATTATAGTTTAACAATTATTATGGTTAATTAGTTATCCTATTCATTGACATCCAAAGGAGGGATATATGTTCACCGTATTCTATGATTCTTCTAATATTGGCATAGAAAAATCTAGATGAAAAAATGATAGTCCTTTCATATGGGTCAAGATTGATATGTCCCCTTAGGAATAATTATTCCAGCCTCAATATTTATTTATAAATAGTGTTATTTAATAAGAATCTAGTGTAGAATTAGATCATATGTGAGAACTTTTTGGTCATTAATGATTAAAATATACTAAGATACATTTTTTTCTCAATATGATCTTCATCTATGTTCATGGATATTAATGAATTTATTACAATAATAGGTTTTTTTGATCTCTTGTATTAGAGGAAAGGGAATATAGTTATCGATGAATTAATCGTAAAGTTTCATGATTTTTTTGTGGGAGTCTAAATATTCCTTTAGAATGATGGAAGATCATGCAATTATGCATCTTGATGTGAAATAGGGTTGCGGTAGATCTTTCATGTATTAGATTAGAGTACAATGAACCATGGTGTAGATGGTAGGGATTTGATAGAGGGGAGACTTAGAGGTAGAGGGTATGTTAGATAATGACATCTATTTTTATTCTTTAGATGAGTGGTCAAAGGATGATCAACAAAAAATTTTGTTTCATGTGATATTATTTTTGTTAGTGATGCATGATAAGGTTCATCATCAACATCATAGATCAACCTCAACATTTTATCTTAGTATATTTATGATGTATCCTGACATGAAGACCTAGTTCTAATGGACCATGATGAAGCTCTATCCATAGGTTTTTGGCATGGTTTTTAGTTTTCCTGTAATTGAATGCATGGACTAATTTTCCTTGTGTTTTCTTATTTCCCTTAAATGTCTCCGAGTTGAAGTGGAAGATATTTTTAAGTATTTAATAGCTAATTTACCTAGATACCCAGGACGGTATGATTATATTTGGGTTACCATATACTGATTATTTAAGTTATCTCATTTCTTAACCATTATAGAGTAAGATATTTTGGATGTTCAAACCAGGTAGTATGCGGATGAGAGAGTGGGTCTTGACATGATAATTATAAACATCCACTATGATTATGGTCCTTAATTTACATCATTATTATATAGATTTATGAAACACTTTTTCTAACACCCCAAGCATCAATGGTACGTTTCTCTTTGAATAATGTTATTTCTTTCATTGTACGCAATCAAACACACCGTAGCTAATCAAACTAGCCATTATGAATAGTAATACACACTTTTTGAAATATTATAAATTTTACCTTACAAAATGGACATCATTTTTGGATTCGTTATATTGAAATTATATTAGGGTGAATTTTTTCTATTTCTCTGAAAACATTCATTTTTTTATGAATAATGAAAATAATAAATTTTAATTAAAAAAAGCTTTTTAAATCGAAATAATTTACAGTGTTAAATTATACAGTGAATGTTTTTTTAAGTATTATTAGATTTTATTTTTATAATTTAATATAATTTAATTCATTGGATGTAATCTCATGATTAAGCTAGACATAAAAAAGTGTCAATCTTTTGAAAGTTATTATTTCTTAAAAACACGTTTTTTTTTGTTTTGACAATGAGAATTAAATTTAAATTAATTTATGACACTTATGTTTTGTAAATATGGAAAAATTTGTTCCATATTTTGAATCAGGAGGTCCAAATTGTGTAAATATGTTACTTTTATTTTTAGACAAGAGGATTATTTACATCAGTAAATATTTTATTTAACATGGTTAAGGGGGAAAATCCGGTAATTAAGGTTAAAATATAATATTAAAATATTATTAAATAATGCTAACTTGTGTCCTAACCCAATTGGACGTTACATGTACGACCATGGTCTTCGGGTCGATTTTGGGACCCCATGGAGCCCCATGGGAATGATAATGGATTTTTATATTAAATAATCTTATGTAAAGACAATGATAACAAAAGAAATTATATTATAGTAAAAAAAATTTTATATCAGATATATAATTGATCTATTTGACTAAAAATAGTCATTACAAATCAAAAAATATTTCCTAAATCATGGAATTTTATTTATTATTTTTAGACATAAAATACATATATTTATATATGACACAATTACGATGCAGTATTTTCATTATTAATGAAACAAAAAAAAATGACATTATAAATACTTAAATTAATTTAATTTGAAAGTTTTGACACCTTCCACAAATTTTAAAGGTGAATATGAAATTTTAGTTTTGATTAAATGTTTTTATTTATAATGAATAATGTTTCTAGGACTTTAACAAAAATCAATTATTAAATAATGTCAAAATTGACGTAAATTAGTTTTTGAAATAAATACAAAATTATTTGATGATATAACAATCAAAAAATATAAGGATCACAAAAAAGTCTTATATAATAATATGTGTATCATTAAAAACCCCTTGTAATTCTATTGGATGTTTATAGTAAATTTATTAAACATATAATATAAAAATACAAAGAGACCTGGTAAATGTCAAACTATTTAACAAAGAGTTAAATCTAAAAGATAAGGATTATATAGTGACCCAAAGCTATATAAAAATTATTTTTTGAGTGGTTTTCAAACCATATGCACCATATCATTTAAATAATTAATTTTGGAGACATTATAAAGAGAAAAGTATTTTATTATAAAATAATATTTCAATCTTTTCCTAAGGTGCCCCTCACCCCTTTTATAAAAGGGCACATCCCCTTGTCTAAAATTCACACCATAAAAGCCATTTGGATCGGCCAAAACCTGCACAAATATCCTCCGAACAATCCTACCTTCATCTTAGTGGCCTTAAATTAGACAAAAAGCCAACATAAGTAACCCTTTTCATCAAATGAAATGGAAGAACCCAAAAAAGAGGTAAATATTTCATCACATCATTCAAGTTGTTTTCTTTTTCCACTTCCTATTTAATTATTGTTTCCATTAAAAAATAATAAATCCAGTATATTATATATACATTTATGTTATTATAAAAATGGTACAACCATATTCATTATTCTATCCATCCTATACATGAAAAAGTCACCATACGTGCATATGTACGGATTACCGTCTCCACGTCGTGGTGTGGTTTGTTATTCAAATACTTCATCTTTTGGATTGGTATAATAATGAGTATAAATGATGTAAATAATAAATATAACAATATAATGATTTTTTATATTTGATATACCATCCAATTATATATGTTTTCAATATCAAAAAATGATATTGTCGCTCGTGCGTAAGTACGGATTACCGTATCCACGAATGTGATGAGATTCATTCCCCATCATATTCATTCAGGAATAATTATAATATGATGTTTAAAAATAACATTTAAAGTATTAATACCATTTTGAATATGAATAATATACATTCTATCCATAATAAAAAATACTTACGTAACAAATCATATAAAGGAAAACGAATCCGTTAACACCAAAAACGATGATACTACTAAAATATAATTTACAATGAAATATTAAGAGAGAATATAAGATATCATATTAATGTATATGGTTATTTTAAACTTTAATAATACTTATTTAACCATTATATATGAGGTTATCCTACCCTTTACCAAGGAAAGGTACAATGTAATGGGTTTTTTATCTCACTTTTAATTTCGTGAGATTTACATTGTTTGCAACTTATTTATTGAATGTGGTGTATTGTGTATATCCATTTGATATATATTGTCATGATTCTCATTATATTCTCGGTATTATGTGAATAATTTTTTGGTTATTATCTTTTGGTCATATGAATCGATTGATTACAACGTGGTTAGGGGATTTCATCTCACTTCTTATTCCCGTGAGATTCGTGATGTATTACCACTACTTCCTATTGTGTGTTGTATGTACTGGCCTTGATTATATTCCTTGTGTAATATAATTTAAAATATTTTTATTTACAACCTCATTGAATAATACTTCTTTCATGGGGTGTATGTTTTATGAGTTACCAAATCAGAAAGGGAATTTCAAATTTCAATTTCCACTCATTGTGCTTTACGCATACATCATTGATAATTTTTCTCCAAGATTATGTGGGGAATCACTATTTATAATTTGTGTAGTAATATTTACTCCCCTTTGTGTGGATATAATAATGATACACATAATCACACCATTGAATATTTCTCAAGGCATTGATATGAACATCATCAGAGTAATCTTAACTCAATTTCCATTCTTTGAGTTAAACATCCAAGTCATCAGTGTTGTTTTTACAAGAATATGTGTGAATGTCCTCTGATTGATTTACATTGAATATCCAAGCATTTTTAGTGTATTTATATTTTTTACACATAACTATGTCATTGATTTATCCTTATCCTAAGGATATAGTCTTTATAAGTGATTTAATCTCAACATACATTCCATTGAGTCTTATTTTTTTGTTATACACCAATTCACTTTAATTTTTTATATATATTATACTTTGGAAAAATATATCATGAATCCCTTTATTCTCAAGATATTATAAAGTTTTTATTACCTCAGTTATTTTTATTCAAAAATCTCTCATTTGGTTAGGAAGTCTAACAAAAATTTCATTCTAAATGGTTAAAAAATTTATTCTTCTAAATCTTTCTAATTAGTGTTCATGTATTAAAAATGTTTTTAAGGATTTATTTATTTGAACATTAATTTTTTAGAATTTCAATTCCTTGGAAAAAGTTTCAAAGTGGTATGGTACAATTTGATTCAAAAATCTATTAGAAATTGATTCTTGATAAATAATGCGACTTTGAAATGTTTTTAAGAAAAAGGGTGATATTTATCTCAAATATCATTGATGATTATTATCATTTATGTAAATATACATCATTATTATCAATTGAGTTTAATATATTATAATACAGTATTACATATTGTATTTAATGAGTAATGTTTGAATGTTGATATGCTACTTTTATACAATTCATGGATTATGGTTAAAGTATTGACATCTTGTATGCAAGTTTAATACGAATGTTTATGTTTTGTTTCATCATATTCATATTAGGAATGCATTGGACTTATTAAGTGATGGGTATATCCCGCTATAGCTCCTTGATGCATCAGTAGGTCTAATGAGACAAACTAGTGTTTTGTCATAAGGCCTTGAAAAATCATATTTCTAGTCTTAGCACGAGGCATTGACAATGTAGTTATGATGTATGGAATTATGAATTTCATCATTATGAGATTAGATATTTAAATTTCATGTGGTTATTCGACTAGTAGAACAACCATGGCTAGGTATTATTATGGAGTTATTTACTCATCTCATCTTCCTGCCATAAATTTATCTTGTTTATTATTCATTAAGGCACGTGTTTGCAATTATTCACCATGCATAATATTTATGTTATCTTCCACTGTATTTCTTACCGTTATTGAGCATTTGAGCTCACCCCTTTCTTATGATTTATTTTCCTAGGATATGAAGGATTTAGTTATGAGTTACTTTCAGGTAAAGTCTTGGAGGCTCGAATGTTTCTAATGGAATAAATTAGTATTGTTTTTCTTTTCAAGTTGTAATTTTGAACCTATGTATGTATCTTGTTTCCAAGACTACTAAACTTATCGGTCCTTCAGGGCTTGATTCCTTGTAATCATGCCAATTTATTACAATAATCCCCCGGTCTCTGGGTAACATGGGTTATAGCATTACAGTTGGTATCAAATGAAGTTTAGTATGAACCATGGAAACTAGATTTATATAAAATATAATTAGAGAACATTACCCTAAGATATACATTAATAATAAATATAGAATAACATCTTAGAAATTTGTAATGTATAGATTTTTTGTATTTTCCAAGAAATACATACCTGTCTAGATACGAGCAGGTAGAGGTGGCTCTGGAACAGATGTACCTAGTAGTGAAAACTATTACAAGGAATTTTGGGCTTGACTAGGGCTATTCTAATACATGACAACAAGCCTTGATGCACTCTTGGTTATGACACTCATGGGGTATATGCTTTAGATAATTTTCATTCTCTTTAAAAACATATTTGAATGATTTTCATATAAGATGAGAATAAATGACATTGGTTAATCCTAAGGTGTTTCAAATTGAAAATATGGTTTCATGATATTTCCTAAATGATTTTACGACTGTTGTTTGTCGCCCAATGCTTTCTAGTTTTTGTCAATTGCTGGATTCCATGGTAGTCATAGTAACATTGAGCATGATGTACAAAGTGGGAACTATGGTGGAAATAAGAAACAAAGTGGAACATTGATAGGTGTTAGAGATATCGTTTTCATGCCAAATCAGTTTGCCTAAAATATCACCAACATCATATATATTAACCAACTCCCAGAATCAACAAAGAAGAGAATAGCGATGAATGATAAGAGCTCCTGCAGTGGAGATCATGGAGAAAAGAATCCTTAATTTCCACCATACAGGAAATGTGGAAGGAGACACCCAAGAAAGTGTCTCAATGGAAAAAAGAACTGATTTATGTGTGGGAATGAAGAATATAAAGTAATGAATAGCTGAGGAAAAATGAATATTACTATGGAAGAAAATAAAAATGGTCCAAAAAATTCATTTACATTCATTTTCCATAAATTTAGGGGATGTAACCATTACTAGAGTGAATGCCCTATTTTTTAGGATATTTTCTTTTTCAAAGATGATGCTATGTGGAAATAAATGGTTAGAGAAATGTTTAAAAGTTTTAGTGATCTTTATTGATGGGATTAATTTGGAATAATTTTCTCTTTTATTTTTAACCCTTTAGTTTTTCTTTAAAAGTGATATTTGAAGAAGAATTATATTATATCTTGTGGATATAGTTATAAATAACCATTTGGTTTTAAATGATCATTGAGTCTGAGGAAATTACAAGTTATTATATTTTGGGATGAAAATGCAAGGCATGAGATTACATTTGTGGTTAAACAATGTTATGGATATTTTGAGGAATTTATCTCATTTTGTAAATGTTATAAAATACAGTTTTTTGAAAAAGGACAACACACAGACCGTGTGAAAACCCGTCTCGTCAGACAAAGCGGTGGGAATCGGACCCACAACCAGAGTGGCATTGGGATTTATCGCCTACCACTGGACTATGTGAAGTCCCAGGTTAGAGTTACTAATTTTTTAGTTAAATTATTTTATTTATCAATAATCTGTTGATTTGGGATATTATGCCTTATAAAATGAAAAACCTTTGTATAGGAAAATGATTTGGTGATTAAGTGGATAATGTTATTTTGGAAGACGTTCACTCTATTGGGAACACTGTATGCCTAAGAAAAATAGAATATTGTGAGATTTTATTTATGGAGTAATGGTGGATTTTTATCTATGATTTTATTGTGTATTTATAGTGATTTGGGTTATTTATGGAAATGATTAACCTATAATAGAGAATATGGGATTAGGTTAATTACTTTCAAGTATATTAATTTTTGAGTAGTCGATGTCATTTTGAGGTACAATTTAACATGGAAGACAACATAACCAAATTCTTCTATGTTTTGGATTATAGTATTATATTTTATTATATTAAAGTATTTTGAGAACAATTTTTTATTTAATGGTATTTATTTAAATTTTGGGTATTCTTGGTTTAATTTTAGAAATTAAGATTAGTGTTTCTTTCTCAAAATGTTTATCCATTTGGGGGATCATTTGATTTTGTAATAACCATTTTGGTTTTGAATAATCTCTAAAGACAAGTAAAATGTATACTTTATCCTTTTTAGATCGTGGATTCTCTAGAAGTTGATTCTAGATCTTCCGGTGTGACCAAGTCATCTTGAATACTAATCGTTTAAAAAAATGAGTTAGTGGTAGAAATTTATTAATGAATTAAACTCTACATAAAAAGTAAATATATCTATTGATTTTCATAATAAACCTCATAAATAAATTACTTATATTTATGAAATGTAACGTAAAACATAAAGGAATCATTGTTTTTTTACTTATCCTACTGGGAAACTAATGACCGATTGTCCCATTACAAGTTAGTGGTTTCCTTGTTATTAACCTTCTCCTGATAATGTTTTATATCCCTCTCCATCAGAATATGACACTTATTTTATCATCCATATCCATGTTTTCCGACATGGAATCCTAGTATGGGTTATCTCGGGTGACCTTTTTTACTTCTCTTTCTTTCCTTTGAAGTGATAGTGTTATTGACTCTTTTTCCGATGTGGAACTTTCAATTTTGTTTCCAAGCCCAATTTTAAAAATTATTAGGACAGAACATCCATAAGGGGAGTATAATGTAACACCCCAAGCTTCCATGATACATTTCCCTTTGAATAATTTAACAGCTTTCATTATAAACAACTTCGAGATTCTAACACACCACGACCAATCAAACTAGCAGTTTTGAATAGTAATACCCACTTTTTGAAATTTTATAAATTTTATCTATAAAAATGGACTTCATTTTTAGATTCGGAATTTTTAAATTAGCATAAGATTAATTTTTGGTATTTTTCTGAAAAGAATCAATTTTTTGATGAATAGTGAAAATACTAAATTTTCATTAAAAAAACTTTTTAAATCGAAATAATTTATAGTGTAAAATTATAAATTTGAATGGGTTTTATGTGTCAGTAGATTACATTTCTATAATTTAATATAATTTATTTCATTGGATGTAATCTCACGATTAAACTGGAGATCAATAAGTGCCAATATTTTGATAATTATTATTTCATAAAAAACATGTTTTTTGTTCTGACTACGGGAATTAAATTTAAATTAATTTCTTCCCCTTATGTGTTTTGAATTTAGAAAAATGGTTTCCATATTTTAATCATGAGGTCCAAATTGTGTAAATAAGTAACTTTTATTATTATATATTAAGAATATTATTTCAGTAAATATTTTATTTACCGTGTTTAAAGGGGTAAATATAGTAAATAAGGTTAACAAATAATATAATAATAATATTAAATTACCCTAACATGGGTCATAACCCTAATGTATGATATATTTAGGAACATGAGAATCCTTGGGTCTATTTTGGAACCTCATGGACCCACTTGGGAGTGATAATGACTTTTTATATTAAATAATCTAAAGTAAAGTAAAAAATAACAAAAGAAAATATATTTTAGTAAAAAAAATTTATATGAAGTTATATAATTGATTTATTAGACTATAAATAGTAATTATAAATATAAAATAATTTCCTACCTAAGGTTAATTTATTTATAATTTTTAGATATAAAATAAATGTATTTATATATGACACAATAATGATGTAGTATTTTCCCTATAAAAGAATCAATCAAATAAATGATATTATAAATACTAAAATAAATATAATTTGAAATTTTTGATGCCATACAGAAATTTTATAGGTGACTATGACATTATATGATTGATTAAATGTATTTATTTATAAGTAATAAATTTTTTAGGACATTAACAAAAATAAATTATTAAATAATGTCAAAATTAACATAAATGAGTTTTTATAACAAATATAATATTATTGGTTGATATAATAATTATAAAAATCTATGTTTCAACAAAAAGACTTATATAATGATAGGTGTATCATTTCAAAATGACTTTCGGTTCTCTTGGATGTTTATAGAATGTTTATTAACCATATAAAATAAAAATACAACGAGGCATGGTAAATGTCAAACCATTTAACTAAGAGTTAAATCTAAAATATAAGGATAATATGGTGACCCAAACCTGTTTAAAATCTATTGGTTCAGTGGTTTTAGACCCATACACACCATATTTTTTACATAATTCATTTTTGAGCCACTATAAACCGAATTTTATTTTATTAAAAAAATAATATTTCAATCTTTTCCCAAGTTTCCCCTCACCACTCTTATAAAAGAGAACTTCCCCTTCTCAAAACTTCCCACCTTCAAAGCCATTTATATCAGACAAAACCTACCTAAATATTCTCCAATATATCCTCCCTTCATCCTATGGGCCTTCCTTTAGTCAGAAATCCAACAATAGGAGCCCTCTTGATCAAATCATAAGGAAGAACCTGAAAAGAGGTAAATATTTCATCACCTCTTTCAAGTTATTTTCTTCATCCACTTCATATTTATTTATTGTTTTTATTATAATATAATAAATCCATTATCTTAAATATACTGTGATTTTATTAAAAAAATGGTACAACCATATTCATTAATCTATTTATCATATAAATGACAATGTCATCATACGAGCGTATGTACGGATTAACATCTCCACGTCGTGATGTGGTTTGTTATTCATTTACATCATCACATGGATGGGTATATTAATGAGTATAAATGATGTAAATAATAAATATAAAATTATATTTATTCTTATTAAATGATTTACCATCCAATTATATATGATTTTAATATCAAAAAATGATATTGTCGTTCATGCGTGCATACGGATTACCGTCTCCACGAACGCGATGAGATTCATTCCCTGTCATATCCATTCAAGAATAATTTTCATTTGATGATTAAAAATAATTTTCAAATACTTAATATCATTCTGAATATGAATAAAATACATCCTATCTATAAAAAACAATACTTACATAACAAATCATATAATGGAAAACGAATCAGTTAACACCCAAAAAGATTATACAACTGAAATATCATTAACAAAGCATTATTATAAGATAATATATGATATAATATTAATGTATATGGTTGTTTTATAATTTAATAATAATTATATCACCATCATACAGGAGTTTAGCCTACCCAAGACCAAGGAAAAGTACAAAGTAAGGGGTTTCTTATCTCACTCTTAATTCATGATATTTCCATTGTTCGATACTTATTTATTGCATGTGGTGTATAGTGTACATACATTTGATATATATTGTCATGATTATATTTATATTCATGGTATTCGTTGAATAATTTGGTGGTATTAACTTTTGGTCATACAAATCGATTGATTACAACGTGGTAAAGGGATTTAATCCCACGTCTTTTTCCCATGAGATTCATGTTGTATTGCCACTATTTCCTTTTTTGTGTTGTATGTACTGGACATGATTGTATTCCATGTGTTATATAATTTAATATATTTGTATTTACAACTTCATTGAATAATTCTTCTTTCATGGGTTGTATATTTCATGAGTTACTAAATCAAAAAGGGAATTTGAAATTTCAATTTCCCCTCATTGTGCTTTACGCATACTTCATTGATTATTTTACTCCAAGATTATGTGTGGAATATCTATTCATTATTTATATAGATATTTACACTCTCCATTGTGTGGATATACTTTTTATTCAAATAATCACTCAATTTATTATTTCTCAAGTCATTGATATAAACTTGATAAGAGTAATCTTAACTCAATTTCCATTCATTGAGTTAAACATCAAATTCGTTGGTGTTGTTTTTACTAGAATATGTTTGAATGTACTCTAATTTATTTACACTGAATATCCATTCCTATTTAGTGTGTTTGTATTTTTCACACATAATTATGTCATTTATTTATCCCTAACCTAAGGATATCGTCTTTATAAGCGATTTAATCTCAACTTACATTCCATTGAGACATATTTTTTGTTATGCGTCAATTCAATTTTATTTGGTACATATATTATACATTGACATAATATATCATGAATCCCTTTATTCTCATGATATTATTACTTTTTTATTATTTCAATTATTTATCTTCAAGCGTCTCTCATTTGGTTAGGAACTCTAACAAAAATATCAATTTAAATGTTTAAAAACATTATTCTTCTAAATCGTTCTCATTAATGTACATTTTTTAAGAATGGTTTTAAGGATTTATCCATTTCTAAATTAATATTTAAAAATGTTAATTACTTTCAAATGTTTCAAAGTGTTATAGGATACTTTGATTCAAAAATCTATTTTAAATGTATTCTTGATAAATAATGTGACATTTAATTCTTTTCATGAAATAGGGGGATATTTCTCACAAATTGTATTGATTATTATTTTCATCTATGTCAATATCCATCATTATTCTCGATTAAGGTGAATTTATTATAATAAAATCTTCCATATTTCATTGAATGAGTTACGTTTGACTGTAGATGTGCTATTTCTATGCCATTCAAGGTTTATGGTAAAAGTATTGACACTTCGCATGCTAGTTTAATACAAATTTTTATGTTATGTTTCAAAGTTTTCATATGAGGATTGCATTGAACTTACTAAGTGATGGGTGGAGCCCGCTATATATCCTTGATGAATCAATAGGTATCATGAGACGAAATAGTGTCTTGTTACATGGCCTTGAAAAAATCTTATGTTTATTTTTGGAACGAGAACTTTTCTATGTGGTTATGAGGTCCAGCATTATCCATTTCATCATTCTGAGATTAGCTACTGATATTTCATGTGGTTATTAGACTAGTAGAAAAGCCATGAATATGTTTTATTATGGAATTATTTACTCAGATCATATTCCTGTAATAAAGTGCTCATGTTTATTATTTGTTAAGGCATGTGTTTTCAATTATTCACAATGCTTAACATATTTTTTATCTTCCACTATATTGAATAACCTTACTATGAATTAGAGATCACCCCTTTCTTATGTTACATTTTCCCAGGATATGATGGATTTATTTATGAGTGACTTGTAGGCATAATCTAGGAGGTTTGGATGTTACTAATGGAATAAATTAGTGATGTTTTTTTCTAGTTCTAAGGTTGAACTTATTTATATATCTTTTTTCCAAGACTACTAAACTGATTAGTCCTTTGGGACATGATTAATTATAATCAAGAAAATGTATTAAAATAATGCACAGCCTTTGGGTAACTAGGTTTCAGGCATTAAACTTTTCTTCTCCTTGGTATACCTTAACATTGCTTCCCTACTATGTTAGATGAGTATATAAAGCAGAAAATTGAAACACTAGGGGATATGTTGTGAGCCTATAATGTATAATTTTTGGGATCCTGGGTAGTGCTCCATCCTTGGATAAGTTTTCTTAAAATAATAAATGCCACTATTTCATGGGAATTGACCTATTTGAGTAATTGTATGGTAATCCTTGACAATATCCATTATAGAGGGTCATGGTCTGAGGGTCAGTGATCTTTAGATCAAATGTGGTCAAGAGAAATAGTAAGAAGGTACATATAAATCATGAATGGTTGAATAAAATTTATAGCTGTTATAAGTATTATTGTTGTTAATGAATGATAACTATAGAGTTGTAGGTTAAATTTCAAGTGTTCTATAGGGTTTTGCTTTATCATGGACTTTTTAGGTGTGGCCAAGGGACTAATCTCTCATCAATGTTTTCTGACCTTTTGAGGTGTTGGGCCATGATGGAATATAGGAATACAAATATTCACCTCCACTATAGTTGAAATGGATATACGTTGTCTTCTATTTGGAATAAATTTGTTTATATCTTCTTATTGTCTTCCATGTAATTTATTTTTAATGAGTTTGGTATAGAGGATGAGGTGACATTCAATTAGATGATAGTTGTGTCCATCGATCGAAATGAGATGGTATAGTGTTGGAGAGTTATTCACTTGTTTAATTTTTTTTGTATTCATTTTATATTAGATAAATGTATATGAGAGTATGAGATACATATGTTTGATCATTACCTAGATTTTTTTGGATATATTTCTATGATGACATGATCGATTTATTACTAATTATTCACAGATTATTTGTCTAAAGTATTGTTTGTTTATTATATGTAGTGTTATCTATATTTGAGTTCTATCTAGAAGGGTTTTTCATGTTGATGGTTTCTACTCCTTTTAGGGATACTTTTGATTCTTGAGAATGAGAAATTTTTTAAATGTGTCTAATTTTACTGATTTAGTTTCCAAAAAACAATATATTCTAATTTCAAGGGTTTCATGGGAGTTTATTAATTTTTTTCCCATATAAGTGTTTGGGGGAAATTTTTGTTATTTAAAAATTCAGTTTTAATTAAATTTTACAGTGTTTTAGGTGGTTCTTTTTATTTATAAGAGAATCTTATTATTTTAGGTTAATCTAAATTACTAGATTTTGACCTAAATTTTTTCTATGTCTAGAATGAAGAATATTTTTTTATCTCCCTTTTAAAATGAATCTTTCTTTTTAAAAGTTTTCTAAAATTATCAAAATGAAATAATATTATGTTACATAATATTGATCACTTGTTAAATCATAAGATAAATTTCTATATTTCTTATGATTCTATACAAATAACATAAAATAATTTTGGAATGTTTTTAGAGTATTTTGTCTTTAATAAGTGACTTTAATGATCCTATAAGAGTTTTTAGATTATATATGTTTTTATCCCTTTTGTAAGAGTCTTACCTTGCATATAAGATTCATTAAAGGCTTTATATATATCATTTACATCATAACAGTTTAATTATAAGTGTCTTTGTTAAAAACATATGATGGTATTTGAATAATATATAAGATAAATTCAAACATTATTTAATTACATTTCCTTGATTAAAAATTAAATATTCATCTTATTGATCATGAATATAATTTTATAATTTAAAACTAAATACCAAGTACTAAATTACATAAAATACGTATAATTTATATCTAAATAAAAAAATTTCTTCGTATCATGTGAACATATTTTTTAGGTAAATTAAATGCAATTAATTGATTATAAATAAGTAATTATAATTTAATTGTGAATCAAGGGAGAAAATATTGAGTCTCATTTTAATATATTTCTCATAGAAATTATATCTTTATTCTATATATATGAATCATTTCAAATTTAATTTTTCTCCCATTTATTTTAATGTTCATTTATTTAATCAAGCATTGAAAGCTAAAACACAATTCTTTGGGTCTATTAAGAGATCCATTAATGTTCGCATCCCCTAATAACTAGTAATTAAATACTGAAAACTAGCCGATAGTTCTTTGGTCATGATTTTTAGGTCTTATAAACCTCTATCTCACTAAATATTTCTAATGTGTAATGATTAGAGGAATATGAATTTTGAAAAAATCTTATTTAATTTTTATAAGCTAGGTAATTATCATACTTATTTCTCATCTAAATTAATTGTATGAAATAAGATATGAAATATTTTAAAATAGAATACTTAAAAGTAGTGTAATGAAACAATGATTCATATTTGATTAAGATATTTCATTTTTTTCATTTGATAAATGCTTACTGATGTTTTTGTTTTGAGGTATAGCTGTTTCTCTAAAATTAAATGATATTGTGTGTTTAGATTTTGATATGAAGGATGCTTTAGATTCTATGATTACTCTCTAAAATGATAATTTATAAATCCATGAATATTTAATGACTATAAAAAAATATTTGGGTGAAAATATAGAATTATGTTAATGTATCATACAAGGAAAGTTGAAATAATTAAATCCAATGTGAAGAAAAAAAAACTTATTGCCTTTTAAGGAATTAAATTTTGATTCCGGTTTCTATTAGGTTATGTTTTTAACTTATTATCAATATCAATGACATGATAGGGGTTATTGTTTACAATTTTGGATATGTGCCTAGTTTTTTAGTGGATAGATTTGTTATTATTATAATTGGATTGGGTTCAATTGGTTAGTGTAGCAACCCGACATGACATACAATTAAGGCAATAAAAAAACTGGTGGGGCACATGGCCTCAAGCATGCCTCCCACTATGTGAGAGGATATCGACTAGCAGTAATAAACCCGTAAGATGAGAGTGGGGAGACTATACCATCATATCAGAGTAGACAAAATTTATATCACAATATAAATAATAGACAACAATGGAATAATTCTGAAGTAAATGGTAGAACCGAGAAAGAAGAATATAAAATTGTTTACAAAATATGGAAATATCTATTGTAAAATAGATGCATGCATGTCTTGATGATAATACATAAAAAAAAGATATACATTAGAAACCAATATATAGTATAGTAAAAAATAAAAAATGTATGAAAATCCCCAATGATGATCTCCATGAGCAACATGACCTCTAGATCTGCCTTATCCTCCTAACTCCCAGATACAAGAAAAACCAGTCAAGCCATCAACTATGGTCCTGAAACATAATGTATACTCAGGTACCATAGTTCAATGAAATTCCAAGCAAGGTGTGAGATATAAATCCATGTATTTTACCACCCATGCTATCCATAATAGATACTAGTATGTGAATATACATAAAGAAGTGAGGAGATAATAGGAATAATAAAAAAACTAAATAAATAAACGATAGCCGACTCAAATTTATGATGCACACATGGTGGGACTACCTCTTTTGGCTCATGGTTGGAATGAGATGTATATATCATAACTCTATATATTAATAGTATATATATAAATATATATTTTTTAGTAATACATTTAATCCACCTATATGAATCAAGTATGTGCAAACATAAGGGGAAATTTACATGGAATACTATGTGCTAGATGGACTAGGCGTTAATCAGTCATCCATAATCTGTCTAATTGAGCATATAGTCTCAAAAAATAGAGTGAATGACCTACTTACCAAGAGATTGTGAGACATAATCAATGACACTCTTGGTTGTGAGTGATCCATCATGTCATAACTCGTAATAGGTATTAGAGCACCTTATCCCATGTCTTACTAGTATCACTGGTGTGAGATGCCATGAATCATCAGCCAATGCAATAGAGAAGGATTTTTTACCATGCTCCGCAAATTCCATTCCACCATCCATATACTATCTACATGGACTAATCATATATCAATAATAATGTCTAGTTCCATGCGGGGTTACCTCTCATGCTCTATATATTTAATCTCGACAATCATGGAAGAAAATTTAAATTATAAGATGTACGAATAATTCATTGAATGATGTGGCATTACCACCCATTAAAATTCATTTCACAATAATAGTTCTATATAATCATGTAATCTTAGTGAAAACATTAGAATCATTTGACGAAGCCATTCAATCAAGTCAATCCATTCCATATAATAGATACCATTTAATTAGAAAAAACATTAAAATTCATTTATCAAGGATCATGGAGGTAATTAGAAGGTACCATTGTACAAATGGGAAATTACCTACATGCATAATCCCAGTAATAATCAATACAATCCCTTAGGAAAATCTTGTTCCACTATTCATTTAGATAGGTGTGGATCAAGGCATTTAATTTATTAGTCAGGCCAAACACTTACGTGGTGCCTTGACTTATTTAACATTTATATATGGAGGGAAAATCCAATTAAACATAACCAAGAAGGCTATATAAAAAACAATCCATATATCTACAACCATTAAATTTTTTTGTAAGAAAACTAGTTCCATGTGGCCAAGAATAATATAAAACAACATTGACCACTATGTATATTTGATGACAGAAAACCTGTAATGGACCGAACAATGAATCATTAAGGGGTTTTCAAAAAACTCGGTTCCATAAAACGATTCCACCTAAATAGTGGAACTTGTCACAATGGAACCATAATGGTGGCCCCGATCATGGTCACCCTCCGAAATGGTGGCACTGTATATGGTGTTCCACCAATCTAGTGGTACTGTAGTGGTTACATTGTCATGGACACACACCAAAATGGTGGCACTGCTTACGGTGGCACCGTGATGGTGGCACCTTAATGGTCGCAGCATCACGGTCGTGCACCAAAATAGTGGAACCACTTATGGTGGCACCGTGACCATGGTGCTATTTACAGTGTCTCACCAAATAGTGTCATACCATTGTTCATTAATCCAAACCCACTCTTGCAACATATCTTTTGATGTATGAGTTGTTTAATACTCCTTTTGATGAAATTTAAAGCCCATAAATGACATCTAAAATCTTCCAAGTGTTGTGAAACCCTTTACATACCAAAAAGTGTTGCTTTTTCCTCAGTGCCACACCTTTTCCTGTACATCTAGTTATTCCCCTGTTATACATTTTCCTCTATTTAAAGGATATTATTTAACTCATAGTCGTTATGGACTCCTCTCCAATGAGAATTATTAAATAAAAAATAATTCAATCATGTGTAACCATCCAACCGTGTGGTAAAACCATGATCCACCATCAAATCCATTAAAAATTCATATATCGTAACTCCTAGATCTCGCCATTTATTGCACGAGAATTATTTCTTCTTACTGGCTGGTCTCCTTTTCTTTCCCTAGTGCATTTGGAGTCCCCCATCCAAAGGATAGTGGTGAACCTTTGCTACAACCTTTCCTACTCACTCTTGGAGTCCCCGATGTTCATCCCCTGTAAGTCACACATTCCCATTTTGTGACGCGAGGAGAAATATATCGATTTTGGATCATCCTAGTAGGGTTCTCCCTTCGTCTCTCTTTGTTACGTATCATGCATGGGGGTTATTATAATGTTTCTATGGGGATGGATGAAATGAACTTACAATCAAAATAATAAACATAATTTTAAATAATTAAGCGATGGGTTTGATGATGATGCTATACTTTTTATCCTTTCTTATATGTTGTGAATTTTATGGGATTCTATCCACTTAAAATCATAGCTATTGGTGGTATTTAATTTTTCACTAATGGACCCCTATCTAATATGATGATTGGATGGATGTAACATGTTAATTGGTGAAACCCATAAACATGATTGATTTAATGGATCTACAGTGAACAAGAATCCTTGTGTGATCACCCCAGTTAACCAAATAGAAATAAGGATCTAAATTAATTGGATGTTTGAATCTAGAAACTCACTTTCTCTGTCATGGTAATATGTGTGGTTTTTCTACTTGATTCTTTTGGAGTGATAAGGATCGGGATGGGATCCCCTGTTGTGGTGTAGTTGTTTTTTTGTGGATTTGAGGTCGTGTGGGTCCATATGGACGTTCTTTGTTTTCTTCCAGTTCTTGAGGGATATCACATATCTTTTTTGTTGTTGTTACTTTAAATGTGAACCGGGATTGATTGCATAATCAGCTGCTTGGTTGTTTTTCTTCCTTGGCTTGTGTCTATGCCTGCTAGTTTCCCGGTAGAGATGAATTTTTTAAATGGAACCACTTGAATGTGAAAAAAGGAATTGGTTCAATAAGGAATTGTTTTCTGAGAATGAGTTGTATCTTGGATGTGGCTGTTGTGCTTTTTATGAATGAATAGTAATGAGGGTGTTTGTGTATGGGCTAGTTTTGGAAACCCTTGATAGAATGAGTGATTGTTTACCTATATATAAAATTTAGTTCTTATGTTTCTTATCTGTGCCATAGACAAGTTGATCACTTCCCCCTTAACATCCCCATTTCACATGGGAGGGTGTTTTTTCGAACAGTCTTATGAGTGGCTGGTTTTTAACATTTTTTCGGCTCCCATTCTTGAAAATCCCAACACTATTCAGGGAAGATGTTATGGCCTAAGGTTCATTATATCCCAAGACTCTTTGGGAAGGGTAGATGGGGTGGTATTACCAGGTGTGTGTGGGTAGGTTGTTTCCCATGTGACTTTGGGATGAGGTGAAGGTGTCTTCGGCCATGGCAGTAGTTGTTCTGGCCCATGGGTCTTTGGGCTAGGCGATAGTTGTTTCAGACTAGGTGTGTGGGGGTGTGGTAAGGTGTAGTTGGTGGGGCCCAAGTGTCTGTGGTTGGGATGTGTGGTTGTGGTATCTGAGGTGTGTCCGGGCGGGGTATGCTAGTGGGACTGTGGTGAGAATGGAGGGGGAGGTCTGACTCATAGGATGTCTTAAATAGCATGTGGGAGGGTGGAGCGAGGTACCCAAATATCGATGTGTTGTTACTATTACTTTACAAGAAATGTGTTATTAGGGGAGTGTGCCTTGTTTAGGTATGTGAGGATAGTCTCTTAACAAGGTGCATTGGTTATTTTATTTTATCACAGGACATTATAATTCCACCCCACCTGTGCACGAGTGCTTTTGGTTTTCTCTACTAGGTATATCTGTATACTCACCCTGCAGATATTAAACTACTTTCAGGTTTCCATGAGGACTTCAAGGACCGTGAAAGACTCTTCTATTTTGGATGTTTGTACCATTTAAGTGGATCCTTTTCTTTTCTTTTGGTACATTAATTTTGAGTTTTCTTTTATTTTTGAAGCACTTATTATTGGAACATGAATATGGGAATGGATTGTTTTGGATATTGTTTTACGTCTAATTTTGGTGTTATTGGTATTTACTATCTTACCTCCAATCCTACTAAATAAAAAGGTTAATGCCTTCCATATTTTGTGTGATTCTTTACCCTTTGTTCTAGTATCCACTCCCGGACCTATTGAATGTGGGTCTTAGAGGTTATTATCTCTCCTTCAATTTGAGGAGGGAAGGGTCTAACAATCTGTTTCCTCTTCCCTCATCATAGTGAAGGCGGGTCATGAAGGAATGGTATCAGAGGAATTCGTTGGGAGATAAGATGGAGTTACGAGTTAGGCACAATTAAGATTTCATGGGATGGTACGAAAACAGTGTTATGAAATCTTGGAATGTGAAATAGGCTAGGGAATACCGTCTAGGACATAGGAATTTAAGGCTCCCCATGATCCGATGCAAGGACTTTGGACCCATCGAATGAGCAAGTGATGATACATTGATTATAGGGTAGAGACCCTAGGAAAGGTACATTAATCATAATGACTTGGGTTCTTGTGTCTTGGGCACTTTGGGGATCCAAAATAAATAAAACATTTAAGCAAAATTTAAACACAATATACTACAATACTCTATCTTAGGCATTCCTTCTTTACCAAGTAGATATCGAACCCAGACAATAATCACAAGTAGTGCTGGTGATCAAGGCTTATGAGGTTGATTTAGTTGATCAGCAGAGGGCTTATCGAGAGGGGGAGGACAACCATTTGAAGAAGAGGCTTCATGCCTTTTATCCCTATATCCTCAGGATGTATGAGGGTAGCATATCATAAACGGAGACAGAGAGTTGACTCAAAGAGATGGTGAGATCATTCATCTTGATCCGGGCCCCGACGGAGTATTGGTTTTCTCTAGCTGTAAGCCAGATGCGGGGAGTGGCATGTCAGTGGTGGACGCTCTATCTTGGGGAGAAGAGGGAGGCTGATGTTTTCTGGACTAACATCTAGAGGGAGTTTTAGGTGGAATTTCTATCTTTCAGGATTAATGCAGTGAAAATGTAGTAGCTACTCTACCTTGAGTAGGGAGTATAATAGTGAGAGAGATATGGATTAAGTTCAAGGATCACCTTCACTTTTCTTCATACGTCTTTCTGGATGAGGGGTCATGGGTGAGACATTTTGAGGAGGCACTCCAACCTTCTCTTCACTATGCTGCTACTCCCTTCACATTACCGACATACATGAAGGTCTAAAGGAAGGTCGATTTGCTAGAAAGGATGCGCATGATGGGAGGTGTTCCACAAGAGGGGATCCAATTGGGATCATCAAAGGAAATAGATTTCAGTAGAAGGCCTCCATTGTCAGGGCCTTCCAGGTTTCAACCAGTGGTGACCAGGCCCCAGTAATTCCAGTTTGGATCTCCTAGTCCTCACCCCATATTTGTGGTCACATGACCGGGATGATTCATCAGTGGCAGTCGTGGGAATATTCAGAAATTTTTCCCAAACTGAGTGCAGTACAGTGCTAGTGGCAAGCTTCAGTGCCCACCTTAGCTGTAGCAGTTTCCAGCTAGGCCCTTTCAGTAGCAGTAGCAGGGACAGCAGGCACCCACTCCTCTGAGGGTAGATCATTCAAGAGGATGCTGACCTCAGGGCGCTCCTCAGGGACCTTGACCAGGGCATGTTCGAGGATGAGGCCGACAGCCGAGGGGAAGAGGAGTTGGGCATGGGAAGTTGCACGTTGCGGAGGAAGCCATTCGAGCAGGGCTGGAGGTCATCCGAGGAACGATTAGCTTGGATAATACTATTTCATGTGACTTGTTTGATTCCATAGATTCACACTTCTTTTTTACAACTATTATATCCCATGTCATGGGATTAGACACAAAGAGACATACCATAACCCTGGTTTTGAGTAAGCCAGTTAGAGGTCAGACCAGCTTGGCTCATGTTTTTCAGGGATGTAAAATAATGTTGAGACTACATCAGTCTAGTGGGGTCCTTCTTTTTCTATAGATGTATCCATATGATATCACTCTACAAATTAACTAGAATTTCTATATATACATAGTTATCAAATTATTCTATTTAAGGGTGATGTTTTCGAATATGGGCGGACAACGTGTGACTTTCATCAGCAAGCAGTTGTGTTCCCAATAAAATTGAGGCAGCACTACCTCATTGAAGAGTGATTTGGGGTCTTCATAGATCATAAGAGATTAAGGTATATATTATATGAGTGAGAGATGAACTTGCATCAATGGAGGTGGATGGAGTTTCATCAGGACTACAACTTCAAAATTTTCTATACCTTAGGAAAGAGGAACGAGGTGGCTGATGCCCTGAGTAAGAAGTCGCAGAAGGATGTGGTTCGAAAATCAGCAGATTCTTAGAGAGGGATGGATTTATTAGATTCCCTAAACCTAGATGCAATGTTGGAGGATGGATGAGGATATCTATTCCAGATAATAGTGTATTCCGCTCTATTGTAGTAGGTGGAGGAGTCTCAGTGGGGGGATTTAGAGGCTGATGTGATGTGCGATCATGTTAGCCAGGGCAATGCTCTAGAAGGATAGTGGGAAAATGTCTAGAATCAGATGTTCTTTTATGGAAATTTTTTCTTCTTCATGGGAATGCATGAGAGTATATTTTGTGGGTTCCAAAACTGACCCCTAGTGGTACACCAATGAGTTTACCTGATGTATCGGGGTTTGAGGGGTTAGTTTTGGTGGCTCGGGATGAAGCGGGCAGTGACAAACATTGTGTCAAAGTTCCTCGTGTGTTAGCAGGTGAACGCTGAAAACCATGTCCCAGGATGTCTATTACAACATTAATATGTCCTTGATTGAATTTGGGATGAAACATAAATTTATTTCTTCACGATACTACCCAGAGTTCAAGGGTGTTGTGATGCTATCTGTGTAGGAGTGGAATTACTGAAGAAATCAACTCACAACAGGGAAAACAGGAATCAAGTGTGGTGGATTCCCTAGCACAACAGTACGTGGATAAGGTGGTGTGGTTTCAAGGAGTTCTGTGGTCCATATTCTCTAATTGGGAGAACTTGTTTACCTCGCGGGTTTGGAAAAGACTGCAATATTCATTTGGCACCCATTTATTCCTTAACAATGCTTTCCACCCCCAGACAGATGGGAAGACAGACTGCACCATCCAGTTGTTAAAGGATATTCTATGGGTATGTGTTTTAGACATTTGGGGATTGTGGGTACGATAGTTTCCATTGGTAGTGTTTTCCTACAACAATTTCTATCACTCTACAATTGTCATGGCTCCATTCAAATCCTTTTACAAGATGTAATGCCCCGACCCCAGTTACCCAGAGTCGGTGCATTAATTACATAACATTGGCATGATCACAAGAAAGATCAAATCTCGAAAGACCGATTAGTTTAGTAGCCTTGGAAACACTAGATATAATCATAAAGTTTTACATTACATTTCAAAGTGAAAAACTACTACAACAACAAAGTCTTCATATCCACACTATTAACCCCTCATAATATCCCTGCAAGTCAATCATAATTTACTTCTTCACTACCTGGGAAAAATAAAACATAGAAAAGGGGTGAGCTCAAATGCCCAGTAAGGATAACAATATAGCGGAACATTCAAAATAAGCGTAAACATTTAAGGTAATGAATTACTAAAACAAAAGCCTTTTAAACTTGAACTTCAACATAGTATGGCAAAAGTAAAATGAAATAATGCCATTTACTTGTTCACATGGATATTCTACTAATCGAATAATCACATGCAAAATCAATAACCACTTTCATATTGTTGGAATGCATAATGCTAGACTATCTTAACCACATAGCCAAGGCCTCGTGCCAAGACTACAAATAAGATTTTGTCAAGGCCTTGTGCCAAGACACTAGTTTGTCTCATGAGACCTACCGATGCATCGAGGAGCTATAGCGGGATCCACCCGTCACTTATTAAGTCCAATGCATTCCCATATGAAAAGGTTTAATCATAACATAAACATTCATATTAAAACTAGCATACGAAGTGTCAATAATTTCACCATAAACTATGAATGGTATAAAAATAGCACATCCATAGTCAAACATATCACAAAACCTTCAATACAATATAGAAGTTTTGTATCATAATAAATCAACTTCAAATAATCTTAAAATCCGTCAAAGGATGTTGACATAGATGAAATCAAAATTCTTTTTAAAGAAGTATCTCCTTTTATTTTGAAATCATTTAAGATCCATATAAAATAAAACATTTTCTTTGGAAATATTCTTATAAGCTTTTAAGGAAAGCTTTGAAGATTTTATAACGGCGTAAAATAACCGCACCCGCCGTATAAGTTAAAAAAACATTCTTACCTCAATTCCGTCGAAAAGGTTAAAAAGGACCTTGTTTTGAAAACGACGGAATGATTCCTTTATAAACCTCTTATAAAAAGTCAAACAAGGGTATAAATGACTTTAACCCATATTCTTGTAAATAGTAAAAATGTTTTGAAATACATTTTTAAGAAACATGGATGTGGATGATAAAGATATCCCAGTAGATTATTACGTATAAACAACCTCAGATAATGAAGAGATTGTGAAATAACCCTTACCTTGTACTTTTCCTTGGTTGGGGTAGGTTAACCTCCTGTATGATGGTGAAATAATTGTTATGAAATTAAATAAGAATCATATACATTAATATGATATCATATATGATCTTTTAATATTGATTTGATAATAATATCTTAGTATTATCGCTGTTTCGGGTGTGAACTTACTTGTTTTCTTTTGTATGTTTTGTTACGTAAGTCATGTTTGTAAAGGATAGGTTGTATATTATTCAAATCCAGAATGGTATCAAGTCCTTAAACATCATTTTTAAATCATCAAATGATAATTATACTTGAATGGATACGATGGAGGATGAATCTCATCGCGTTCGTGGAGACGGTAGTCCGTACGTACGCACGAACGCTACTTCCATTTAATTTTTATTTTAAAAGAATCGAATCCAAATTATACATAGGTATATTACTATTCCAGTATAATATAATATTTTATATATGTTACTTAAGTTCATTAACACTATCCTTTATACGTTCCATGTGTGGTATGAACGAGTCATATCATTTTAAGGGGGCGGTAGTCCGCACTTCCTCAAATGGAATTATCGTATGTATATACAACATGAAACGAATAATGGTATGAAATAAAATGGAATTACAGAAGCTTATATAAAAAATATATATCATTAATATCATATTTAATTAAAGTTCCATCTAATGGCCACCATGAGAGGCGGTAAGATGTATTTGAACAATCATCATTTCGTGAGGCGTTAGTTTGCCATCCACAGAAACATTATGTTCATCATCCATTAGATGGAGTTGTGTGTATGTGTAGTTTGAATCCTTCTTATAACAAACTCCTAGTATATTGTGGATACTGGTGTTGTTACAAAAGAAAGGAAATAAAAAGAGTTTGGGGGTTGGAGAAGCAAAATAAATGAAAATAATTTAAGAGAAATCGTTACCTTTAATTTAGGTAACTCACTTTGGTTGGAACCAAAGGACTTCTTGAAATGCTTTCTGCCTAAGGGGAAGCTTCAAGGAGGAGGAGATGGATTTGGGGAGCTTAGTTGGGCAGAGTTTGGACGAGCCAAGTGGCTTGAGAGGTGTGAAGAAATGAGAAGGAGGAGTGCCCTTTTATAAGAGGGGTGAGGGGCACCTTTGGAAAAGCTAGAAATATTAATTTATAATAAATTCATATTCGGTTTCCAATGGCTCCAAAGTTGACTATTAAAAGGTTGAGGTGGGTATGGGTCGAAAACAACTCATCCAATAGAATTTAGACAGGTTTGGGTACTTATATTAACCTTATCTTTAAGTATTAACTCTAAGTTAATTAGTTTCACTTTTACAATGTCTCTTGGTATTTTTATATTATATGGTTAATAAACTTACCATATACATCAAAGCGACCCCCAAGTGGTCCATTAATGATGAACCTATCATGATATAAGTCTCTTGGCCGAACCTTATATTTTTAGGAATTTAATATCAATTAATAATATAATATTTGTTTTAAGAACTCTTTTATGTCAATTTTGACACTATTCAATAGTTGATTTTTGTGAAACTCATAACAGATTTATTACTTCGAAAAAAGTCAATTAAATCAATCCTAATATATCATATTATCCTAGAAAATTAGTTTAATTCATTAAAAGTTTTATATTATATTTATTTGGGTATTTATAATATCAATTATTTTAATTTTTCACTATTATAGTAATTACTGCATCATAATTGTGTCATAAATAAAATAAATTATTTAATGTCTAAAAATTATAAATAAAATATCATTATGTAGTAAATCGTTTTATCTTTCTAATGAATATTTATAATATAAAAGCCAACATATATAACCTTATGTAACAATTGTTTTGCTAAAAGATATATGCTTGTGTCATTTTTGTATTCATTTTAACTTAATTAAAATAAATTGTCATTATCACTTACAAGTGGATCCATGAGGTCCCAAAATAGACCCAAAGATGCCCATGGTCGACCATGTATCAACCAATAGGGTTAAGACGCGTTTTAGGGTAATTTAGTATTATTATAATATTATTTTTTAACCCTTATTTATCGGATTTACCCTTAACCATGCTAAATAAAATATTTACCACAGTAATTATTCAAAATGTCTAAAAATAAAAGTTACCTATTTACACAATTTGGACATCCTGATTCCAAATATGTAATCCATTTTTCTAAATTCAAAACACAGAAGTGGCAGAAATTAATTTAAAATTAATTCCCGCTGTCAAAACAAAAAGCGTGTTTTTAAGAGGTATTAACTATCAAAAGATTGACACTTGTTTATGTTCGGTTTAATTGTAAAATTATGTCCAATGACCAAAATTATATTAAATGGTAAAAATATATTCTAAATATACTTTAAAACCACTCAAATTCACAATTTGTCACTATTAATTATTTTGATTAAAAAAGTTGTTTTTAATTAAAATTTAGTAATTTTCACTATTCATCAAAATATAAAAGTTATCCGAAAAGTACCAAAATTTCACCCTATGCTAATTTAGATATTCCGAATCCAAAAATGATGTCCATTTTAAAATATAAAATATATATAATTTCGAAAAGTAGGTATTACTATTCAAAACGGCTAGTTTGATTGGTTGTGGTGTGTGTTAGAACTCGAAGTTGCTTACAACACACGCTACTGTATTATTCAAAGGAAAGTGTACCGTGGAAGCTTGGGATGTTTCATTTTAAATTTTTTGATGTCCCCATTTATTCAAAAAGTTTAAAATATTGTATTTAAAAAGGGTTCACTATTAAAAGTTGATAAAAGTGCAATATTGAAAATGAATTTGTTCTTGCATTATGTCTAAGATACTCATAATAGAGATTCTAAAATTATAAGGATTATATAAAGTTCAAAATGTATTTAATACTATTCATGACCTCTTTTAATGGTGTGATTGAACTCGGTGTTGCGTGTAGTGCAAGTTATTGAATTATTTTTAAGAAATAACACACTCTGAAATCCTGGGGTGTTACATTCTCCCCTCCTTCAATAAATTGCGTCCTCGCAATTTGAAATTGTTCTTCGAAAATAAAAGGTTGAAAGTAGAAAATATATTTGTGGGAAAACCCACATCGGAAATTGGGTTACTAAAATTTAGTCTTAATATGAGGAAAAGAGAAATGAAAGGGTCACCACCAAATTATGATCTCGATTAGGAGAACATTGGTGGCAATTAGAGACATATAATTGGAGGAAAAACGTAAATATTTATAGGTAGTGATTGAGGTCATCAATCACAAACAAGTATAAAATTGAGGTCCTTAAACTCATCAATCTATGATGATTTGAAGTACCATCGGTTCAACAAAATATAGGGTATTGGGACAACACATTTTTGACATTTCAAAATATCTTAGTTGAAATCCCACATCGAAAAATAAATTAATGAGGCCTCTATTTAAAATAAAGAGTGGAAAGTATGAAGATTACCGAAAATAACACATACTAGGGTTCCATGTAGGAAAATATGGATATGGAGGAGAAATCTAACCATCAATTATCTGATGGAGAGTGGTAGAGAACATGGCTATGAAAAGGCCAAAAATCCCAAAGCCATAAATTAGTGATGATTTAAGGTACCATCTAGGACAACATTTTTGTTCTAAGTTCCTTTTATTAATGTTGAGGAATTTATTTATGAGATTGGATAAGATCATATGGAGATATACTTACTTTAAAATTAGAGTTTTATCCATTAATAAATTTCTACCACAAACTCATCTTTCACTCTAAAAGATAATAGAACGTAATTTTTTTTTATTTATACTATTAGTACAGGGTTCCAAAATAAATGAATTTATAATTCATCTACCAGATCTTAAAAAAAATACATTATTTAATCCAGGACATCTCGTGGGCCAGTGGTAGGTGATACACCCTTGTCGCCCTTCGGTTGCGGGTTCAAGTCTCGCAGCCTTGCCGGACGCGACGGTTTGTCGCCCGACCTCCGGGTTGTCCTTTTATGGTAATCCAAAATAATCCAAACTAGAACTATCCAAAATACTTCTGTCCAAACCCACAGTCCAACATTTATAAGGAAGGTAAACATAATATAGATCCTTTTTACCCCGTAATAGCATATGAATACCTTCATCTTGTATTCTTTTAATACACTGAAACATCCTGAATTACCATATTCCTTATTGATTACATTCATGCTCCCTTATTCCATAGAGAATGATGGATATACTTCATCAATCCCAAAATGTTTTAAACCCCAATAATGATGGAATATACAAATCATTAATCAGCTTCAAGGTAGTCAAGAATATCCAATATAATTTATCCAAATCAATCATGTATTATTCTAAAATCACTACCTCGGTATCAGAACTATATTATGGTTTATCTTTCTCTCAACCATATATTTTCCAAAAATTTATCCTTCTATTGAGTCACTTTTCTTTGTTCCACACAATCTCAAGTCCTTAATGAAATAGTACTGCAGTACAATCCTTATATACTCCATAATTATTATAACAAGTACATTGTTGATACAACACTCAATTGACATAATCAACATAAGAACTCTAATCATTCCTATTCATCTGTGGTAGTATCATAACTTGATTATTATCCAATAGCATCATTTGCGGCATAGTCTGATGACTAGGACATAGGTTCGCGTAATGTCCAAACACCTTGCAAATGAAGCATTGTACATTTGAAACCATTTTCTTACCCTTGCAGTCACGTACTTTGTGCCCTTTTCCTCCACACTTATAACAAACTCCCATTCCTTTCAGGCAAGTTCCAGGGTGTTTCTATCCACAGTTACCACATATGGGAAAATTTCTCTTTTCCCTCTTCCCTTTATCCATCTTTCTCTCTTCCATCCTTTTCTTCTCTTGCTTCCCTTCAAAGCCATAGGACTCAGTAAACTCTTTACTTATCTTATCAACACATGATATTATATCTTTATATGATGATAATACATGGGAGACTATTTCTCTTATAAATTCTAGCTTAAGACCATGAAAGATATGATCCTTCCTTCTCTTTGGATCATGTGCATTTATGGAGTTCTCATTCCTTCTACTGGGCGCCATTTCTAAACAATGGAATACACTAGATCAGTTTATGAATCAAAATACATAATCCCATACTTATAAAACACTTAACATAAATTGAACTATTTATGGATATAATCCATAATCATAAAAATGTTTTCTTTGAAGAATTATATACTCATAAACCCTTCATAATGATTTGTAAAGAAAATGAGAGTTATCCTAAGCATATCCCCCGGGAGTGTCGTAACCAAGAGTGCAGCAAGGCCCGTTGTCGTGCACCAGTTCCCGTTCGAGTCTAGCTCAAAGCGGTGTTTTCGGGTTTTACCCCTAGGTACATCTGTCCCAGAGCCGCCTCTACCTGCTCGTATCCAGACAGGGATGTATTGCTCGGAAAACTCACAAAATCTCTACAATACCAAAATTCTAGGAAGTTCTTCTATACTAATCCTCAAAGTTCATCTTAGGTCTACGTGCTCTAATCAGAGTTTATCTAAATCTAGCTTCCAAGGTTTGTACTAAACTTCCTCTGATACCAACTGTAACGCCCCGACCCCAGTTACCCAGAGTCGGTGCATTAATTACATAACATTGGCATGATCACAAGAAAGATCAAATCTCGAAAGACCGATTAGTTTAGTAGCCTTGGAAACACTAGATATAATCATAAAGTTTTACATTACATTTCAAAGTGAAAAACTACTACAACAACAAAGTCTTCATATCTACACTATTAACCCCTCATAATATCCCTGCAAGTCAATCATAATTTACTTCTTCACTACCTGGGAAAAATAAAACATAGAAAAGGGGTGAGCTCAAATGCCCAGTAAGGATAACAATATAGTGGAACATTCAAAATAAGCTTAAAAATTTAAGGCAATGAATTACTAAATCAAAAGCCTTTTAAACTTGAACTTCAACATAGTATGGCAAAAGTAAAATGAAATAGTTCCATTTACTTGTTCACATGGATATTCTACTAATCGAATAATCACATGCAAAATCAATAACCACTTTCATAATGTTGGAATGCATAATGCCAGACTATCTTAACCACATAGCCAAGGCCTCGTGCCAAGACTACAAATAAGATTTTGTCAAGGCCTTGTGCCAAGACACTAGTTTGTCTCATGAGACCTACCGATGCATCGAGGAGCTATAGCGGGCTCCACCCGTCACTTATTAAGTCCAATGCATTCCCATATGAAAAGGTTTAAACATAACATAAACATTCGTATTAAAACTAGCATACGAAATGTCAATAATTTCACCATAAACTATGAATGGTATAAAAATAGCACATCCATAGTCAAACATATCACAAAACCTTCAATACAATATAGAAGTTTTGTATCATAATAAATCAACTTCAAATAATCTTAAAATCCGTCAAAGGATGTTGACATAGATGAAATCAAAATTCTTTTTAAAGAAGTATCTCCTTTTATTTTGAAATCATTTAAGATCCATATAAAATAAAACATTTTCTTTGAAAATATTCTTATAAGCTTTTAAGGAAAGCTTTGAAGATTTTATAACGGCGTAAAATAAACGCACCCGCCGTATAAGTTAAAAAACATTCTTACCTCAATTCTGTCGAAAAGGTTAAAAAGGACCTTGTTTTGAAAACGACGGAAAGATTCCTTTATAAACCTCTTATAAAAAGTCAAACAGGGGTATAAATGACTTTAACCCATATTCTTGTAAATAGTAAAAATGTTTTGAAATACATTTTTAAGAAACATGGATGTGGATGATAAAGATATCCCAGTAGATTATTACGTATAAACAACCTCGGATAATGATGAGATTGTGAAATAACCCTTACCTTGTACTTTTCCTTGGTTGGGGTAGGTTAACCTCCTGTATGATGGTGAAATAATTGTTATGAAATTATACAAGAATCATATACATTAATATGATATCATATATGATCTTTTAATATTGATTTGATAATAATATCTTAGTATTATCGCTGTTTCGGGTGTGAACTTACTTGTTTGCTTTTGTATGTTTTGTTACGTAAGACATGTTTGTAAAGGATAGGTTGTATATTATTCAAATCCATAATGGTATCAAGTCCTTAAACATCATTTTTAAATCATCAAATGATAATTATACTTGAATGGATACGATGGAGGATGAATCTCATCGCGTTCGTGGAGACGGTAGTCCGTACGTACGCACGAACGCTACTTCCATTTAATTTTTATTTTAAAAGAATCGAATCCAAATGATACATAGGTATATTACTATTCCAGTATAATATAATATTTTATATATGTTAATTAAGTTCATTAACACCATCCTTTATACGTTCCATGTGTGGTATGAACGAGTCATATCATTTTAAGGGGGCGGTAGTCCGCACTTCCTCAAATTAAATTATCGTATGTATATACAACATGAAACGAATAATGGTATGAAATAAAATGGAATTACAGAAGATTATATATAAAATATATATCATTAATATCATATTTAATTACATTTCCATCATAATGGCCACCATGAGAGGCGGTATGATGTATTTGAACAATCATCGTTTCGTGAGGCGTTAATTTGCCATCCACAGAAACATTATGTTCATCATCCATTAGATGGAGTTGTGTGTATGTGTAGTTTGAATCCTTCTTATAACAACATCCTAGTATATTGTGGATACTGGTGTTGTTACAAAATAAAGGAAATAAAAAGAGTTTGGGGGTTGGAGAAGAAAAATAAATGAAAATAATTTAAGAGAAATCGTTACCTTTAATTTAGGTAACTCACTTTGGTTGGAACCAAAGGACTTCTTGAAATGCTTTCTGCCTAAGGGGAAGCTTCAAGGAGGAGGAGAGGGATGTGGGGAGCTTAGTTGGGCAGAGTTTGGACGAGCCAAGTGGCTTGAGAGGTGTGAAGAAATGAGAAGGAGGAGTTCCCTTTTATAAGAGGGGTTAGGGGCACCTTTGGAAAAGCTAGAAATATTAATTTATAATAAATTCATATTCGGTTTCCAATGGCTCCAAAGTTGACTATTCAAAGGTTGAGGTGGGGATGGGTCGAAAACAACTCATCCAATAGAATTTAGACAGGTTTGGGTACTTATATTAACCTTATCTTTAAGTATTAACTCTAAGTTAATTAGTTTCACTTTTACAATGTCTCTTGGTATTTTTATATTATATGGTTAACAAACTTACCATATACATCCAAGCGACCCCCAAGTGGTCCATTAATTATGAACCTATCATGATATAAGTCTCTTGGCCGAACCTTATATTTTTAGGAATTTAATATCAATTAATAATATAATATTTGTTTTAAGAACTCTTTTATGTCAATTTTGACACTATTCAATAGTTGATTTTTTTTGAAACTCATAACAGATTTATTACTTCGAAAAAAGTCAATTAAATCAATCCTAATATATCATATTATCCTAGAAAATTAGTTTAATTCATTAAAAGTTTTATATTATATTTATTTGGGTATTTATAATATAAATTATTTTAAATTTTCACTATTATAGTAATTACTGCATTATAATTGTGTCATAAATAAAATAAATTATTTAATGTCTAAAAAATATAAATAAAATATCATCATGTAGGAAATCTTTTTATCTTTCTAATGAATATTTATAATCTAAAATCCAACATATATAACCTTATGTAACAATTGTTTTGCTAAAAGATATATGCTTGTGTCATTTTTGTATTCATTTTAACTTAATTAAAATAAAGTGTCATTATCACTTACAAGTGGATCCATGGGGTCCCAAAATAGACCCAAATATGCCCATGATCGACCATGTATCAACCAATAGGGTTAAGACACGTTTTAGGGTAATTTAGTATTATTATAATATTATTTTTTAACCCTTATTTACCGGATTTACCCTTAACCATGGTAAATAAAATATTTACCACAGTCATTATTCAAAATGTCTAAAAATAAAAGTTACCTATTTACACAATTTGGACATCCTGATTATAAATATGTAATCCATTTTTCTAAATTCAAAACACAGAAGTGGCAGAAATTAATTTAAAATTAATTCCCGCTGTCAAAACAAAAAGCGTGTTTTTAAGAGGTAATAACTATCAAAAGATTGACATTTGTTTATGTTCGGTTTAATTGTAAAATTATGTCCAATGACCAACATTATATTAAATGGTAAAAATATATTCTAAATATACTTTAAAACCACTCAAATTCACAATTTATCACTATTAATTATTTTGATTAAAAAAGTTGTTTTTAATTAAAATTTAATAATTTTCACTATTCATCAAAATATAAAAGTTATCCGAAAAGTACCAAAATTTCACCCTAGGATAATTTAGATATTCCGAATCCAAAAATGAAGTCCATTTTAAAATATAAAATATATATAATTTCGATAAGTAGGTATTACTATTCAAAACGGCTAGTTTGATTGGTTGTGGTGTGTGTTAGAACTCGAAGTTGCGTACAACACACGCTACTGTATTATTCAAAGGAATGCGTACCGTGGAAGCTTGGGATGTTTCATTTTAAATTTTTTGATGTCCCCATTTAGTCAAAAAGTTTAAAATATTGTATTTAAAAAGGGTTCACTATTAAAAGTTGATAAAAGTGCAATATTGAAAATGAATTTGTTCTTGCATTATGTCTAAGATACTCATAATAGGGATTCTAAAATTATAAGGATTATATAAAGTTCAAAATGTAGTTAATACTATTCATGACCTCTTTTTATGGTTTGATTGAACTCGGTGTTGCGTTTATTGAAAGTTATTGAATTATTTTTAAGAAATAACACACTCTGAAATCCTGGGGTGTTACACAAGAGGCCATGTAACTCACACGTGTGCTGAGAAGAGGTCGGAGAAGCCAAAGTTCTTGGCTTGGAGGTTTTGCAGAACACGACAGAAAAGGTTTAGCTTATACGGGAGAAGTTTAAGGTGGATCAGGACCAACAAATGTCACATGCCGGTCATAGGAGGAGACCCTTGGAGTTCGAGGTTTGGGACAACATGTTCTTGAAGGTCACCCCACAACATTGTCATCAAATGTTTGGAAAGGGGGTAAACATTATCCCATGATATTTGGTCCCTTCGAGGTGTTGTGGTAGGTTGAAGAGATGGCTTATCGGCTAGCGCTACAACCGCAACTACTAAGGGTGCATGACATCTTCCATGTGTCTCAGCTCCGTCAATATCTTCATGGTGATTCACATATCCTCGACTGGGGAAATTTGGATATCAATGATGATGTGACATTGGTAAAGTGACCGGTGATGACCTAAGGTCATGAGGAGAAGGTACTTTGTGGATGAATCATTCACTTGTTTTGTGTGTTATGCAGGCATGATGGACTTGAGGAGTGTATTTGGAAATGGGAGGCACAGATACGCGGCCAGTACGCAGAGCTATTTTGAGCATTGCTTTGTTTTTTTTTACTAGTTAGTGATGCTGTGCTCGATCTTGTTAAGTATAAAATTTGTTTTTTCCTTATTCTCTAAATGTATGTGAAGAGTCCTAACTATGGTATGGGGAGGACCTGATCCCTACTAGATATTCATAATGGTGGATGTGATTAAAACCATGCAAATGAGGCAGTGCCATTTTAAGAGGATAGTATCCTTACATGGAATAAGGGACAGCAAAATCCATATGACTATATGGTATGAACATTACATGTTTGTGTGGTTACATGAGGGAGACGTGTTTCTAGATTTCAATGAGGTTTACTATTAAGAGGTATCAATCAAGGTGGTTGTTCAAACCCCTCTATTTTCTTTAGGTATAGTTTTCATAATCGAGGGAGAGAATAGTTTGATAGATATCTAATGTAATGGACCAGACAATGACTCATGAAGGGGTTTTCCAAAAACTAGGTTCCATCAAACAGTTCCACCTAAATGGTGGCAATGGTCATAGTGGCACAATAATAGTGGAACTGGTCACAGTTGCCCACCGAAATAGTGGCACCACTTACAGTGTTCCACCGAACCCCTGGCACCGTGATGGTTGCACTGTGACATTGGAACCATTATGGAGAAACAGTAAGGCTGGCACTATGAATGTGGCACTGTAATTGTCGCACACTGAAACAGTGGCATTGAGATGGTGGCACTGTGACCGTGGAACCATTTATGTTGTCTCACCCAACAATTCCCCACATTTATTTGTTTTTCCAGTCACACTCTTGCAACATATATTTTGACATAATAGTGTTTTAATACCACATTAGAAGCCATCAAAAGATGGTAAATGATTTCTAAAATCCCCCAAGAGTCAGTAGACCATTGACTTACCAAAACGTATTGCTTTTTTCTTGGTGCCGCAACCATTTCTTGTACTTCCATTTGTACCCATGTTACACGTTTTTATCTATTTAAAGAATCCCCTTTAACTCATAGTAATTATGGCCACCTCTCCGATGAGAATTATTAAATAATTTTTTTTTCAATCATGTGTAACCATCCAACTGCATGGTGAAACCACCATACTCCATTAATGTCTTTCAAAATTCGTATCCTGAAACTCCAGGATCTCGCCTTTTATCAGACAAGAATTATTTCTTCTTCAGGGATGGTCTATTTTCCTTTCCTTGGTGTATTTGGAGTCCCCCTTTCTGGGTCTAGTGGTGTGACTATGTGGGAGACTTTCATAGTCACTCTTAGAGTCCCCGAAGTTCCTCCCCTACATGTCGTGCATCCCAATTTCTTGGAATGAGGGAAAAAACATCGATCATTGAACATCCAAGTAGGGTTTTTTCATTATCCCTCTTTACTGTTTGTCATGTGGGGTGGGTACGATAATAATTCTATGGGGACCGATGAAGCCAATCCATAACAAAAATAATAAATATACTTTTAAATATTTATGGTTTGTGTTTGAAGATATTGTTGTACTATTTTACACTTACTTATATTTTTTGAATTGTATGGGCTTCGGTCCGCTATAAATCATAGCTGTTGGTGGTATTTCCTTGCACACCATTGAACCCTTATCTCCTGTGATTATTGAATGACTGTAACATAGATATTGGTTAATCACATATAATCGGATGAATAAATGGACGTACAATGAACATGAATACAAGGGTGATCACCCAGGTAAAACAAATGGAAAGAAGGAATATAATGAATGATTTGTTTGAATCTGGAAAATCCCTTGTTCTATCTTGGTAATATGTGTGTTTGTTCTACTAGATTATTGTTGGGGGCCATGGATGGGAAAGATATGCCTTGTTGTGGTGAAATTCATGGTTTGTAGATCTGAGGTTGTGTGGTTCCATATGGTGGGGCATGGTTTGGTTCTATTACTCAAGGGATCTAACAGATCCCATTTATTGTTGTGACTTTATATGGGAACTGGGTGTGAATTTTTAATCTACTGATTGGTTGTTTTTCCTTCCTTGGGTTGTTGAAATAAAAATAATGGGTTCAATGGGGAAATTTTTTCTGATAACGAGTTGTGACTTGGTTGTGGCTTTTGTGCTTTTAATGACTGAATATTAATAAGGTTGTTTGTGTATGGGATAGTTTTGGAACCCCTAGGTTGGATGAGTGCTTGTTTACCAATATATATAATTTAGTTATTATGTTTATTATTCATGTCCCAAACATTTTTGAGAATTTCGTGCCGAACACCCCCATTTCACGGGGAAGGTTTTTTATCCCAACACTCCTATGAGTGCCTAGTTATTAGCTCAAATTCTTCTCCCTTTCTTAAGTAGACCAAGACTCTTTGTTCCTAATTTGATGGCTTGAGGTCTATTATATCCCAAGACTCTTTGGGTATGGTAGTTGTGGTGGTTTTCCTAGGTGTGCGCACACAAGTTGTTTCTTAAGTTTCTTCGGGATGAGGCCCTAGTGTCTTCAGGTGAGGATGTAGTAATTCTGGCCCATGTTTCATTGGGTGTGGCAGTAGTTGTTTTAAAATAGGTGTCAGTGGTCATGGTTATGGGTGGTTGTTGTAGCCGAGGTGTGTGCTGGAGGGATGTGTGGTTGTGGTAGCTCAGTTGTGTACGGGCGGGGTATGACAGTGGGACTATGGTGAGAATGACGAGGGAGGTCTGATGTGTAGGAAGTCTTCAATATCTTGTGGAATGGTTTTTGGGGTACCCAAACATTGATTTGTTATTACTATTACATTACTTGACTTCAGTTATTTGGGGCGCACGCCTTGGTGATGTTTGGGTGGATAGTTTCTTTACAAGGTGCTTTGGTTATGCCCTTTTATCACAGGGCATTAGAATGCCTCCCCTCTGGTGCATAATATATTTTGGTTTTCCCTACTGGGTATACCTATATACTCTCCCAACGCATATTAAACTAATATTTGGTTTCCAATAGGACTTCATGGATCGTGCCAGACCCTACTAGTTTAGACGTTGGGACTATTAACATTGCTGCTTTTCTTTTCTTTTAGTGCATTCCATTGAGTTTTCTTGTATTTTCACACCACTTATTATTGGATCATGCATAAGGGAATGGATTATTTCAGAATTTCATTTACATCCATTTTTTTTTGTTTTTTGGATTTATTATCATACCTCCTATCCTACTAAATAAAAAGTGAAATTCCTTTAAATATTTCTGTGATTATATACCCCTAGTTCTAGTCTCCATTGCAGGACCTATTGATGTTAGGTCTCAGGGGTCATCATCTCTCCTTTAACTTGAATATGGAAGGGTATGAAAATCTATAGTCCCTTCCCTTATCTTGGAGAAGGTGGTCATGACAAAACCTAATCCAAGGTGTTTTATTATTAAAGTATGACTTTTTTTAAATAATTCATTTATTAAAATAATGAATTTCATTGAGGAATAATAATTAATTTTTTCGTTGAAATAATTTCAAAGAAATCATTCCGGGAAATTTCACTATGAAACACAACATGACACTTAGGAGGTGTCTTGAATTATTGTGAAATTTATTACAAGGTCAAATCAATTTTGATTTTATTCCAAATGATTAAGAGGGAATCCCAACATAGGTAAATTTTTCAAAAAGGTTAAATTATACTTGGAACACTCAAGAGGTTTCTATAGATGTGATCAACCACCTCTCATAAACAAAACATGGTTTAATAAGTATTTATTAAGGTGAGAGGGTCAATTTTACATGAGGAATTTAATTTAACATTGATGGTCGACAAAGTCTAGGGCATAACACTGTGGGGAAATGTAAATATTCAAATGAAATTTCGGTAAAAATACACAGAACACCTACCTTGTGCTTAGGATGATTCAATCATCCAATATTGAGGTCTAATTTGAATGAAATCTACAAAATAGACCTTCACCCTAAATATAGAAAAAATAATATTCCACAAAAATAACACAATAGATGGAACAATAACATGAAATATATTATATATGATTGAAGATCATACAAATTAGGATCCATAAAGACTGTTGACATTCCATTCAGTCATCAGACGAGGGACTTAATGTTAATCTTATAAAGAAGATATTGGGAGCTCATATGCGAGATGGAGGAGTATCAGACAACTTCCTAGAGAAGAAAATAGAAGGAAATTAAGATTAATCCTAATTAAGGGTATTTTAGTAATTTTAACCCCATGATACATGTTGTATGATATGGCCACATAGCTTCAACAAACTGTGCACCAACCATGCTGCAACCACTACTTAAGAACCCTACCTCGCTTGGTTTGTGATGTATGGTTGGCCAAACCATGTACAAATCATGTGACTAATTTTGGGTAATAACTTCCTAATTGGTAATAACTGGGCATGATAAGAATGGGGTTTGGGTAAACCATTCACATCCCATGAGGGGTACTTCTTCTCATATGATACAAGCTACACAATTTTTTGATGGGGGCTACACAATATCAAACAAACTTTGTTCCACTATCAGTCCTCTTCCATTCCAGTTTTCGGTGTCCAATGCTCCCATAAAGTAAAGAATCATCAGAGGAACCTTTCGATCATTCAACCATGTCTAAAAAATTGAAGTGTCCCAAGTCTCAGAATTACATTCGAAATCCTAATTGAAATAACGACTCATCCAGTAAATGAAAAAAATTCAAATTCCCTTAAAATTTCACTTTGGATAAAAAATATAGGATGTTACACCCTCCCCAATTTAGAACATATAATCCTTGAGAAGCCTTTACGAAAAATGAAATCATCACCCAACTATGAGAGTCATGAAGCCTTGTTCAAATAGCCATGTTGTGTTTACAAACACCCAACACACCATCATGAATTTCTGAAGAATATTGTATATAAGTCATACAAAACATGAGCCATCAATCATATTTAGAATGAAACACCAAAACAGATCATACACAAGCCCATTTAAAAAGAGATATGATTGGGTCATTGTCTCATTAATCATCTCTCTGATGGTACTCCCTACCTAAGACTTTAACATTAAAGTTGGATAAATCCAAACCATAGAATGCTACACCATTATAATTTCCTATAAATCATTCCTCTATGATTTTAAACAAATCTCCGAGCATGATTAGTCTAATGGTTTGAAACTGATCACATCGGATGCCATAATAGAAACCTCACTGTAAATAAACTACTGAATCCCGATTGACCAAACTGAAACTGGTAAGGAAATATTTCCTGGAAGTTACTATGTAACATTACACTATACATCCTTTACCGAGATGTAATTATTTAATATAGATCCACTAAACTTTATCCATTAAAAATATGGGAATAACCCATGCCACCCCAACTGACCATTCACAAGATGCTCGACATTGATGGCTAGAATATTATAAAAAAAACCATAATTCCTTCCATAAAGTTATCTTTCATTTCTTATAAGTTCACTCAATGAAGACCATAAAATACTTATAGTGATTTTACTTAGTTAAAATATCATGTAACCCTATAGTCCTTCCTACTTCAACATGAATAAAGGTTCATCCCCGATATTGGACACTAGAATATTAAACCTTTAATCATCCCCTCCGAGCCTAACAATATGTTTGAGCTAACCTTAGATTCAATGAACTAGAGTCTAATAAACTAACCCAAAGTATAACATACTACATGTTTATAAATGTGATGTTGTTTCAAGGCCATGATTTCCAAATTAGATGATTGAATAACCCCATAGTGAAATCCAATTAGGTGTAAAGTAAACGACGAATGACTAGTGTCCAAGAGTTCATCAACTTAATTATTACATGGGGAACAAAAAACAACTCGGGACTGACCATGCATCGAAGAAATCCACACATCCAGCATGAAACTCTAAAAGGGACTACTTATCAATCTAAACAAATGTTGAGACTTTATAATGGCGTATAACTGACTCTCACCTATTGAATTAAAGATGATGTCATGGTCGGGGGAATTCCCATCACTGTTTAAGAGTACACTAATAGGGATATATGTAAACCACAAGATGAATAGTCAAACCACAACTGTTTTTACACATGAAGGAAGCTTGACTTCACCAACCAATGCATCTCCATTAACTGATCACATGACATTACCACCAAAGGAATCTCAAGGTCATTCAAGATTTACCACTATAGTCCATCTCAAACCAAATATGTTTTGAAAGGTGGCTTAAATAGCCTACCACATCAATGTATCAATTATATAAAAGCACTGTTATAATTAAAACATGAAAAACTCATGGGAATTCAAACATGATCAACCATTTCCAAATAGTCCTCTTTGATTTTGATTCTTATACATGGAAGACATATATTCTTTAGAATTTACATGATGCTCCCCACCTTAGGAGTATCCATGTATTTAAAATAAGGAAGACATAATATCAACTCATATGTAAGCTAGGTCACATCCACATTAACACAAGAATGATATATACCTGAGACACACTCACAAATGTCACGGAATTTTGAATAAGGTACAAAAATAACCATATTGGGAAGTCAAAACATTTTATCCTCGTATAAAGGAATACTGAGGATTGGGATGAATTTGGTTCCTTTAATTACTTGTTCATTCAACAATGGAGGTCACCTAAAATATAAACAATAGAAAAAGGCGCAAAAATTTCAATGAACACAACCAGTTCATTAAATTTTATAAAAACTCAATGGGTTCCATTTATATCAATTCATACTTCCTTGAGTTTAAAAAAGTATACTGAAATATCCTCGATACATTCCATAGGTTGTCTTCCCTATGCATTCATGTATCAGGTTTCCTACCCTGAAAAGTAGATCAAAGTTGTTCAATCCCATCTGACTATAAAAAAATTAACACCCTCTAAAGTAACACATGGAAAAATAGAATAGGCTCACAATACTTTCTATGTGGACGACCATTACCTATGAATTTATATCCTACTAAAACCAAGAATAAGTTGATGATCATGCTTGTAAAAAAGGTTCAAGTATACAATGACATACTTTTTGAACAAGGGTTTCATTTAGATTATAAGAGTCCAAATAGGGAGAATTGAACCTGAACAATACTATGTGAATGAAATATAGAAATATTAAGAAAGGAATTTTTGATATTAGTGTTCTACATACCTCAGTATTTCCCATTATAATAGAAAAATAATAGACCATATCATTAGGTCATTCCAAACAGATTTCACTAGGCCCTACGCCTATCATTTAATCCATTTATGAAAAAAAGGCCTACGGAAAATTATTATGTTTTAGTTTTATGTAAACTCAAGGGGAAAATATAAAAAATCCCATACTTGAGGGTTTAAAAAAAGGAAACTACCCCGGGTTTCATTTTATGTCATTATATTGATTCAAATTCAATTGATAAAAATGTCACTAACCAGATCGAGGTGACATCTAACCAATCATCTGAACTTGTACAAGACATTGTTTGGAGGGTGTTCTAGATTCCAATGGGGTGGAATATTGTGTAATGAATAAATAAAATCAACATGGGAATGATTTTTCCCCAATAAACTAGAAGGAAATGAAATAACTGAAAATGCAGAAAAGAAAACCATTGGGTATAAATAGATATACAACAAATACAAATAAAAAAATTACTGAAAACAAACAGAAACTGAATACCTCATTAAGACCAAACCACAATAACACAATATCTAGGTCACCTCTTGGTCACCACCAAACACAACACCGACCTACTCCAAGAGCAACAAAACATGAAACCTACACCTATAATCCAGCTCAGGTCTACCGAAATTGGGTGGTATAATTATGGTGTGAGATTAAATAACATACTATGTAATCACCATAGATTCCATGCTTTTCCCTTCCTGAAGTAAGAGAAAATATATTTTGAAAAATATAATATGATAATAGGGTTTTAATCATTTTATGAAGCAATCCATATTTCCACAATTTTTCATTTTAAAATGAAGACATGAGACTTCCCTTTTCAAAAATAGTATCACTCTCTACATCCCTTTTTAAATCCATAACTCAAATTTAAAACCAAGAAAGATAATGAAAAAAGATAAGTGAATAATGTTAAGAGAAAAATTTCCAACTAGTATAAACTAATAGGTATAAAATCTAAATAGGAATAATAAATTAATGAAGAATTTTTTATTTTAACTCATGATGATTTCCTGAACATCAATAGAGAAATATTAGGACGTTCTTTGTTTGGACTCCCCTATTGACATATGGGGCAACATATTTGTCAATAACCAACTGGACACTCTAAACTATCCAATCTAGTGGAACTCCCCACCTATCCCTATTGAGTAAAGGGGGTACCAAACCATCTAATATCGGTCAACAAGAAACCGTCCCTTGGCCCTCTTGATAATGCCCATGATTCACATGATGATAATGAAAATAAAAATAATAATTTGAAACAATTGGTATAGAAACCATAACCTCTTGTGTTCTCAAGAATTACCAATTAGAGAGTATATCAGGAAAATTTCTAATAAACTCAATTCAATAAATTTCCCAAAGCACGAGCCATTAGAGAGGATCTAAAAAAAATTATAGCAGTCTTCTAATACAATCCATGAATCTACAACCCATAAGAAAATGAATTTCTATCCTTTAAAAAAAGGAACATTTGAAAAAAAATATTTTAATAATAAAAACCACTTTCCAAACATTATAAATACTAAATGATCCATCATTCCACTAATGATTTCAATCATTTACCAAAAAATGCATTGGTTCCAACTATGCTTTCACATAATTTCACATCAAAACACACTTTTCATAGAAAATATATGATACCAAATAGCCATTCATATCATAATATTTTTAAAGAAAAACTTCCAAAATACCACATGTGGAGACCGAGGATCACATTTACAAAATCAATTCCAATACTAATACAATTTCAATAAAAACAGAAAATGCACAAAATGAAAAAGTTTCTAAATGGGACTTTATTCAAACCATTATCAAAAATATTTATCAATGTTCCAAGAGGACCTCAAAATATTTTAATGAAGACACATATGAGAACCAATTTTTCTCATGGGAAAATCCCCTTTCCCTAATTTATACACACACTATATATATATATATCCGGAAATACATTTTTCAACACATTCATAACTTATGAAATCTATTTGAAAAAACCACAAGAAGAACACAACCTAAAATCAAATGTTTCCATGGGAATAGACCATTTCAATTTCATATTTACAATAAAATTATTTTATAGAATGCTTCTCAACAATATAAAATTTCAAATAAACACGTCAAAACTAAAAGGGGTAACCTAATCAATCTACTTTAGAAAACCAACTCGTTACATATTCACATTTCAAACCACTTTTGAAATCAACCATATAAGGAAACATAACTTTATGTCAAATCAAACCAATAATACACACAAAAGAGTCGCACCACGAGATCCAATACTTTCTATATATTGCACCCAACTCACAATCTAACAACATTTTAAAAATATAAACATGGGAAAAACCCACACAAATAACCCAATTTCTACTAAATAACTCAATTTGGATTTTATTAAACACATTTGGGAATTTTACACCAGAATAATCAAATAATCCCTTTTTATAGTCTTTTAGAGCAAATATTCTATCTTGAAAACTACATAAAGAATTATTATAGCACATTACAAGATAAAATATAAAATTTCAAATCATTTATAGAAACCTGATGCATCAATGAAATATTCTATAAATTAAATGGGTTGAAAAACATAACTCAATGACATGTGAATACAAAAAAAATGTCCGAAGAATGGAGAATGCACCACAAGAGATAATCCACACACCCTAGAATTAAAAAAAAGAATACAAACATTAATACTCAATCATGGGGCTCACCCAAAATGAATCAAAACTACAAGAAATCCATAACATTAAAGATAATGGAGAAAAGAGGGGGAAATCAACAAGAGACTATGAATAAATAATCAAAGATCCATAAAAATGAAAACATGGGAAAAGGAGATGCAGAGGATGGATGTGTTAAAAATCCCATGGTTCACCTATGTCAATTTCTATAAATGAATCCTGAAATTGGGTTAAAACACAAGAGGGTAAAATAGGTAATTTCATATTTTTAATGTCCTTGGAAACACACATTGTTTGGACACAACATTTTCTAAACCTAGTGCCCAACACTAGAGAAGTGGGGAACCCCACATGGGATGAATGAATTATTTCCCAAACAATTAACCATCCATTCCAAATAATGCTTCTCAATTTCCCAACAATAACTCATGGTTGCCAAAAAATTTCCCAAAGTATGCACAACATGTGCGGCTTACCCATAGACACTAGAATTAGCTACACAACTGCTTGGGTGAAGCAACATGGTTTATCGTAACGAATATCTAACCATGCATTACCTGTTCCAAATCCCTAAATTTATATTATTCAACAAAAAATAAAAAAAATCAAACTATGTCTCCACCCGAACCTCTACCAAAGGATCCACTATCATGAATAGTATAAAATAAAAATGATTCCAAGGTTGAGGTGTGTTAATTATTCCAACCACAAACTCTTTCATTCATCATAATGTCACACCACCAAAAGATAAACAAAACTAAATCATAAGATTAAATAAATACAAACAAAACCATGAACCTTATGGTTCCCTTCCACTTCATTGGTCACAGATTACCGCTTCTATAGGAAGCCACAATATAAAAAATTGGGAGAAAAAAGTGGGTTAATCCCCCCAAAAGAACCTTACTAATATACTGGCATGAATTTAGATGAATCCAATGAGAAAAATATCCAAAACACCAACTTGGGGTGACATGTGTGGGAAATTATAACAACAACACCCCAGGTCAACACATATATGAACTCCCAGAATGAAGTAACCCAAAATTATCCACATAATCTAACCAAAACCACAATCAGAACTAAAAATTACCCACATAAACTAATCTACCAACAGAAAGGGAAGCCCATGAATGACTCCCAAAATAAGAAGATAAACCAAACCCATGCTAAAATCGAATATTTCCACAAAGAACATATAGCTACAAACATGAAAAATATAAAACTAAAACTAATTCATGAAAGGATAAACATTTAAAGATCTACATCCATAGAAAAATGAACTAAAAGATAATAGGACCACCAATTATCATATAACTAAAACACAAAAAGATAAACAAAAATAAAAAACATAAATTGTTTCCACTTCTATACTAGTGACAAAAACTGGGCTATGGTTTTCAACACCATTAGAGAGTACTGATTGTGTGCAAGATTTACTCCAAGGAATGTTCCTGGATCTCTAATGTATGACGCACAGACTACCTTGTAGTCAATAGATGATATAATCTAATCAATACCTATTATTTAATGAATTATTCTAAAACAAATTATCCAGATAACCATAATGAAGACAAGACATCATATGATTATAGATTTTATACTTTTAATACCAAAACTGAACACACTGTAAGTACATGAAAAATTTTCCTAATTAACTAGACACCTGAACTGATGGAAGCAGATTCTGAAGGATTGGTACCTATGGCACACACTTCTTTCCATATGGGAAACCTTCATAAGAACCACATACCAATTACTACAACTCTGAATATAGAACATCAAAATACACATCATCTATTATCTTCTCAAACTTAACTTCACCGAACTAATGGAATCACTTTTAGATGAATCAAACAAGAGATAAAACATAAGGAGGAGCTGCTAGTAGATCTTATGACACTATATCAAAACTGAAAGAAATAAATTCCTAGAAATTCTCAACACAAATATTCATGTACCACAAGAATTCGTAAATACTCAAGACCACTTCCACTTTTTTAATTATTAACTCCTCCATTACAAATCATTAAGAGAAAGTGGTCCGGAATTCCTCCCATATCATCACAAATTACATTGATGATGGAGAAATCACATTTAAATAATCCAAATTGGACCATCGAACAAACCCAAAATAGAATTCGTGTTCAAATCTTTAGAAGTTCCTAATGATATGAACATAAATTCAAAGTCATGAAGCCAATAAACATCCTCACATGATCTTCGATCACCATAAAAGATGATAATAAACTAAGATGAATCAGAAATAAGACAAGAATCACTAGTAATTTGGTGTACCTTTTAGGAAGCATATTCTAATAAAATTATGAACCCAAAACCAAAACAAAAATAAATGGGAAAAATAGTTAAAAAAATAATCTCAAGTCAAAACAAAAGTCTCACAATCTAAACAATATAATCACAAACAAAAATTCACTTTCTAATAGCCACTATTATGCTCTAATATTCAAAAAATCATTCTTCCATTGAAACTACCCAAATATTGAAATTCATTTTTTCTTCAGATTATAAGAAACCACATTTTAATGAAATCTCAACACTGTAAACATTTTCCATTTGAAAACCCATTTTGGGAAACCCTAGACAAACCATTGATTTCAAATACTCTACCATGGAATCATGTGAACCATCACCTATGTGGTCATTCCAGTTCCAATTATCTCATTCAGAGAAACCTTCCAAATTTAACTTTCCAAACAAACCCAAACATATGTTAATGTTCATAAGGAATATGATGGGTCTCAAAAAAATTTATAAAAAAATCCATTCATTTACCAAATTTTCAGTTCACTATTTTTCCACATTTTCCTAAACTGTTCAAAAATAAGAATCACATTATCTATTAAAAACAAATTTTCTATTTCAATATGAGAAAACATGAGGGGAATCATTTTTAATTGAAAAATCCCTTTAATTTTTTTAATCCCACATTCACCAACCAAAACCATAACAAACAAAACTCGCATAAAACTATGGAAAGAGGAACTAGTGACCATGAATAACCTAGTGACATGGTTTATGAGCTATGAAACAAGTGAAAATTAATAAATAATAGGGCCTTGATATGTGCCCTTGGAACCTTCTTGTGTTACTATTCCATGTGAGATCATCTCGTGACATTTGATCACCTTTGTTTTCATTCCCCAATCAAAAATAATGGAAATAATACCCAAATCCTTGACTACCCATAATAGCTTGAGGATCAGAACAAGAAAGGGTTCATGAAATCATTCACATACGTACCTATATAGTCTTTATACTCTTAATATATGATCTACATAAAACCCCAAATAATAAATCCCTTCTCTCGTACAATTTTTTCTTGATCCAGATCAGGGTTCCATCCATCCCAACATCTGACCTGGTCTGAGACATGTATCAAAGGTAATACCTAATCCCCATAGGCTAGAAGTTAGTACAAGGCATCAAAGTAATCATAATAGGAAGAATTGTTTCCCAAATAATCCATGATGAAGTGAAAAAACTGAAGACATTTCCAAAACAACCATTGGTTATAAGTAGAAATACATCTGATCCAAATACAAAAAATACTAAAAAGTATAAAAACCGAATACAACATTGAGACCAAAACATGATGACATGATATCCACATGAACACTTGCTCTCCACTGTCCAAAAGACTAAACTTCTCCAAGTGTAACTAAACTAGAAACATGCACATATAAAATAGCCCAAGTCCACCGACATCGAGTGGCACAAGTAAGGTGTTAGCTTAAACATATTATTAGGTAATCACCATATAGTACATGAATTTTATTTTCCATAATAAACCATAAACTCTATATTGAAATGTAAAATAAAAAAATAGGTTTTAATAATTAAAAGAAAGAAATCCAGCTTTCCACAAGTTCTCTTTTTGATAACAACACATGCAACTTTTCATTTCAAAAATAGTTGCTCTTTTTAAAAAACATTTCAACTCCATAACTAAAATATAAAACAAATATATATAATTAAAAAGATATGTGAATATATTAAAGGTATCAAATACAAATGGACTAAAATAGAATCGATAAAATTTAAAAAAGTATATGAAATAAAGATAACATAGTGATAGTTATTTATGAAAATTTACTGAACATCACTAGAGGAAATCCCAAGACCTACTCAGTTTAGTGTCACCTAAAAAAATTTAGTGATGGTCTATAATCCACAAAAACGGGGCAGCTCTATACTATCCAAACCTGTGTCACATCCCACATAGGCCTATCAAGTCAGGTGGTTACAAACCATTCTAATCAGGGTCGACATGTAACCATAACTCGACCCTCTAGATGATGCCAATGAATCCCTTGATGATAATAATAATAATAATAACAATAATAATTAGAAACACATGGTCTAGAAACCATAACCAACATGTTATCATGCACGAACCCTTAGAGAGGATCTCATTCAAATTTATGATCTAATCAATACATACAATGACCACATACATGATCCACTAGAGATGATCTTACCAGAATTATTGTGTTCTTAAAACATAATACAATCATCTCAAATACAGAATAAATTCTATTTATCCCTTTTAATCCACAATGGAATCATATGACAACCACCCTTTTAATAATCAAAACATATTTCCCACATTATAAAATACCAACCGGGACTTCAAGCCTCCCCAATATTCAATGATTTTACAAAAATAGAAAAAGTTCCAATCATGCAATCACATCATTACACATCAAGAAGTAAATTTCAATGGAATGAAATAATTACCCACAATGGTTCCATATCATATGAGTTTTAATGAAATACTCCCAAAATACCAGATGTTCCAACCAAGAAACAAATTTTCAAAATCAATTCCAATACCAATACCATTTCAAACCCAAAATGAAACTCACAACATGCACAAGTTTTAAAACTGGTCATCGTGCCAACCATTCATCAAAATATCCCTCAATGTTCCAAACACGAATCAAACAACATTTTAGAAAACCGAGATGAAATGTAATAACTCTCATTGGAAAATCTAATTCCTAAAATTCAACCACACACTAAATCTATTTTGAATACAATTTTCACAACATTAATAATTTATGAAATCCAATTGAAAACATCACAAGAAGAAAACATATGAAAATAGAACAGTTCCATGAAAATATAACATTATAATTTCATATTCACATAAAAAACACATTATAAAATGCTTCATAAAACATTAAAAAATCAAAGATAAATTTAAATAAAACAATAATGGGTCACCCAATTAATATATTTTAGAAAACCATCATCCAACACATTCACATTTCAAACCACTTTTAAAAACAACCTTTGAATGAAACAACACATCATATCAAATAAAAAATAACAAGCCATACAAATAGTCACCCCACAAGAGCCACCATATTAAACATATAACACTAAAAACACAATCCAAAAACATTATATAAATATAAAAAATAGAAAAAACACCCAAATCTCTCAATTCCCCCCATAAAAATCAATTTTCGGTTTATCAATCACATTGTGCGCGTTTAACACAAACATAATCGATGAAACACTTTTTAAAATCAGTTTTTTTATCAACATTCCATCAAGAAATCACCATAAAAATTATTCTAATGATTTATAAGAAGGAACATAACATTTCCAATAATTCGATGAAATATATTTCAAAAAAATACTGTTTTAGAGAAGAAATTGAAAAAAACACCTACCTCAAAAACATGTGAATGTCGTGAAAATACTAGGGAAGTAAGAATGCACCGAGCAAAGATAATTTAAACACCTTAGAACTAAAGAAATCAATCCATACATCAACCCTAACTCTTAGGGTTTAACTAAAATTGGTAACCACAAAGGGAAACCATGAAATTGATGGAAAATAATGAAAATAGTAGGAAATCGACCCAATACCCAGAGAAAATCACCTTAGATATAACAAAATACATCATTATAAAAATGTGAAAAAATGGGGGGAAACATTAGAGATCCCATTGTGAGTATAGGTCGAGCATGGGAGGATAACCTTGAAATGGGGTTATAAATACCAGGGTAAAAGTGGTAATTTCATATTTTTTATGATCTGGACAACTCGCATGGTTTTCCTATAAAGATTTCAAAACCATGTGCCATCGGTGCACCCCACACTAGGGATGTGGGGAACCTTGTAAAGCCTGACCACATAGTTTCAAAAAGTGTTCACCAACCATGCCAAATTCTATCTCATGATTCTATAACCGTACCACATGGTTGTCGTACATTTTCAAAAATGGTGTGCAACCTATTCACCATACCTATGGACATGAAAACAATCCATATTATTTACTTGGTGAGAGATTATGGATTCCCCTAATAGTGTGGTAGTTATGCTATATCTTCTATAAACCCAAAACTCTATATTTGGAACAAAAAATAAAAAATTCAAATAGGGACTCATCCCAAACCTCAACCAAAGGATCCATTATCATGAATTGAATAAATTAAAAAGGATTAAAATTTTGGGGTGTAAAAAAAATGAAACATATTTTAAAAAAACCCCAATTCATAACATGTAGGTAATATAAACTTCACCATTTAATTGAAGTCCCATAATAAATTAGGCAATTTATCATATAAATTCCATTTTAATAAATAAGGATACCTTCGAGGGTCTCTTTAAACAAATAAAGGATCATTAGAATGCTACCCAATAACAATTTTCATGTTTCAAAAAATTTAAAACATGAACATGAGGTTATCATATAAAAAACATTCCCCAACATTCCCACTCTGGTCTAGTTATAAATTTTTTAAGGATGATCATATGGATCACCATGGCAATATGATATAGTTACAAGCCACTAAAGAGTAAAATAATTTATTTTAGATCAAAATTAAACAAATTTATCATTTATAACCATTTCAAAATATATCTTGGCCATATATAAATGTTTTATTATATGAGTTTCTATTACCTACCCTCGAAATCAACCTTATAATTTACAGGCCATAGTCTAGTTCTCATTTAACCTAAACCAACACACTTTAAAACCTGAATTTTGGATTCCTTTACATTTTAACCACTACATCTAGTTATAACCAAACTTGATGATGGTTCGAGAATACAAGTTTCCTTTTCCCAAATAGAATGTTCCTATACACCTTAAAATAAAAAATAGTAAATATTTAATCCTGAACACTATATTTATCCCACAAATCAAATTAAATTTCAAAAATACTAGAATTCTATCTAAGGCAACAACCAAAAAATCATGCCAATGTGAACATAAAAATTTTACATATACAAGACGTTCTAAAAATATATAAAACATGGAATATAATACTCAATCATAGAAACATATTTACATGAAATATGAATCACCCGGACAAGTTATATAAGAAAAAATGTTAATAATTACATAAATAGGTACACAATAATAATGGAATAATAGTCAAGTCACACTATTGAATCTATTCAAAATCTAAAAATTCTACTACATGGAGTAGAATACGCATGGCTTATTAATTTATATATGAAAATAATGATGAATGTAATGCTTCATCCCTTCCATATCAGGACAATGGTAAAATAAAATAAATTTTTAAATAAATAAGCAGTGGAATGTACACCATTAACTCAAGGGTAAATAAAAATCTATTGTAATAGAAAACTTCACGAACAACAATCCAATCATTGGACACTTGTACTTTTCCCCGTGTGTGGGATCATCTGTGGAAAGTAAATCCATTCGACAAGTGTTGACACATTCCAATTCTCTTATCTAACAATTATAGAAATAGTAATACAATGAAATAAAAATGCTCTGATACCAATTTGTAATATCCTAACATTAATCCAAATTAATATGGTTTCCAAATCACTGGGTCATGTGGCCTCCAGTTCCCCTCTTCATATTCCAGAGGCTCTCGACTAGTAGAGAGGGTCTTATGAGGTGATAGTAGAGAGACTATACCATCATATCAGAGTAGTGAAATGGTATATCAGTATATAAATAATATAATATAAAGGGTGTAGTACAAAAAAAGAAAGTAGAATGGGATGAATAATAATAAAATATATATAAATTATGGATGACACCATTGTACAATATATTCATGCATGTCTCGATGATAATACATTAACTAAAACACTAATCATACCAGATGAAACATTATACAGTAGAATAAACATAAATAAAGACAATAAAATCCAAATGGGATATTACTACAAGCATCTAAAGATCTAAATCGATCAACTTCTTTTAATAGTTAGGTACAAGAAAAAAAATAAATCAACCATGGTCCAAGCTTATGGTCTTGTTTGATACCCTCGTGCAATGTCGTCTTGAGCAGGGTGTGAAATATAAATCCTAGTATGGTTCCACCAATAGTTTCTATATAAAAAACTAATATATATGAATATTAGTAATGTAGTGTAAATGAAATATAAATAATAATAAAATTAAATAAATAAATAACATCCTGCTTAGGTTCAGGATGGACACCTAGAGACTCTACTAGATTCAAATCATGTTTAGAAAGAGATACAGATAATATATATATATATATTAATAATAATATAAACATTTTTTATATGGTGCATACAGCTTTATGAACCAAGTATATAAAAATGTAACTGGCAATATACCTGGAATACTATGTGTTTGTTGGACCATGCATAACTTAGTCATCTATAACCAGTCTAACAGACTTATAAGATTAATGAATATAGAATAATACATACATCCTAATGGAGTGTGAGATTTAATGAATGACACTTTGGATGGTGAGTGAGCCATCATTTCATCACACAAAATAGGGAGCATGGTACCTCAACCCACATCCTCCTTGTATCGCTAGTATGAGATGCCATGAATCAACATCTAATGTAAGGGTGCATGAATTTCACCCATGATCAAAAATAACCTTAGAATCATCCAAAATTTTCTAGAAGGTGTATTAATATATAAATTATAATAACTTGACACATGGGGAATTACCTCTCATTTTCTATATTTATTTGATCCCAAATATCAAGGCATAACATTTCAATTCTATCATGTAATAAGCTTTTATTGAACGTCGTGTCCTTACAACTATTTACAATTAATTTCACATAAATTGTTTAATATAATCAATTAATATAATTTAACAATTTAGAATAATTTCAGGATGACATTACATCATTTAAATCCATTCAATTTAATTATAAAAAACAAGGAAAATCATTTATAATGGTTTAAGGAGTTTCCTAGATGGTTCCATGGAAGAAAAGGGAAATAAAATACAAGATTAAACCCCTTTAAAATAAATAAAATCGCTTAGAAGTACATTTGTCTATTAGTTATTTAGATAGGTTTAGGTCATGCAATTTGATTTATTAAATTTTCAAGAAAATAAGATGTTCCTTGGTTCAATTTACATTTATATAATCAGGGAAAATCCATTTAATCATAAAAAGGAGGCATTGTACTAAAAACTCTATATATCTAAATCCATAAAAGAAATAATATGGGCACTATTTCCATAAATCCAATCATGATTTTAATACACATGAACCACTTTTTAATTTTTATAATAGCTCAACTCATCCAAGGGTTTTTATTAAAAAAAATGGAACTGTTAAAAAAAATACATTTATCAAAATCACAAACATCACTCAAGATTCAAAATTCAATTTACTAATTGAATTATTTTAAAACTACCATTTAGGGATATTCAATGATAAAATTCAACATGACACTTAGGAGGTGTCATGGGAAAATCCATTTTATGTCTATGTTGAATGATTAGGGAAAAATAAAATATAATCACATTTCTAAAAAAACGAGAAATTATACCTGAAATTCCCTAGGGGTTTCAATTAATGTGATAAAATAACTATCATTAACTATATAATGTTAAATAGGTATGTATTAAGGTTAATGAATCAATTTTATAAGGGGAACTCAATTTAATGGTGACCCTTAACAAAGCCTGGCTAGCATCACAATGATGTTATTTAAAAATTCAATGAAAATTTAGTGAAAAAATCATAAACCACCAATCATATCGTTAAGATTATCCAATATTCAAAAATAGAGGTATGATTCAATCTAGATGGGATAAAATCTAGGAAAGGAGTCTTCCACCAAATAAATTTGGAAAATGAGCTCACGCCCATATAGAATAACATACTGATAAAATAAGCCAATGTAAATTAGATAGTATCTAAAATATGACTAATAAGGCTCCATAGAGACCAATAGAATTAGTTTTAGAAATTATATTGGGAAGATACCATTAATTCTAGAAGAAAGATCTTGGGACATCCCAGGTGAGAGGGGTGTGTTTCACATGGATTCCTGGGGAATAAGTAAGAGTAACATGAGTTATAAAAATCATTAAGGGTATTTTATTAATTTTTTACCTAAAAACAAAGTCACATAGTTTGGACTCATGGATTTTTAGAGCTGTGAAACAACCCCTACTTATGAACCCTACCTTACAATGTTTGTACTACACAGTTTTCCCAACCATGTGACAATAATGTGATGAATAATGTTTTCGTACTTCATATGTGGAACTAACCTTGTGATATAGGCACATGGTTTGGGGAAACCATACAATGAAAATGAAGGTCACTTATGCACCTCTGATACAAGAGACACTATTTTCTTTTAGGGGCCGCACAATTCCGGAAATATTGTGTGCCTCTGTTAGACTACTTTCGTTCGAGGTGTCAGAGTTTTGTGCTATTGGAACTCAATGGAGAACTTGAGGAACCTTATGGGATTTCATCCAAATCTAAAAGCAACCCATTGATGTGTTCCAAATCTCATAATTACATTTTAATCTCGGTTCAAAGAACAACCAATCCAGTATGTCGAAAAATTAAAATTCTCTTGGAATTTAACATTGGATAAAAAACACAGGATTATCTAGTTAGCGGTGAAAAACAGTATTGTGTATGATGTGGGTGTAGATAATTTATTTTGAAAGATTGGTATAATAAATGGATAAGGAAAGGAATTAAATTAGTAGTGGATAGTAATATATTAATTTTGATTAAAAAGAATTGTTAAAAGAATGAAAGAACTAGTTTGTAGTCTTATGAATGATTTGATATTAAATATTATTAATGAAATATATAATGACTCTAAGATTTATAGAAAATATAATTTATATAAATGGATAACAATGTAATTAAACGGTTTGTTATGAACATTTTGTAGTTGTTTCATTGGGGAATATTGATTGTTTGTAACTATTTAAGTGAGTTTGATTTATAGTGAATGGTATTAATGATGTGTAGGGGATTATGTATATTTTTAGTGTGGTATTCTTGGTACTTTAAGATCGTATTATTTGGTAAAATAATCCATTTTATTTTTCTTATGAATTTATATATACCCTACCAAAATATGTTATCCTTTCCGATACACAATTTGTTTTGGGTTTTGAGTGTTTTATCATACTTCATGGTTGGAGACAGAATATATGATTGAAAAAATAATCATTTTAGGTTCCCATTTAGTAATGGTATGGGAAATGATGTATCACATATGGTGTATCCCCATAAGATATAATATTATTATGTTATATCTTATGACATATTTTCTTTTTTTTTTATGTTATTCATACGATCATATATAGTGGGGTCATTCATGGTAGGAGGAGGTCACAAGGTTAACATCATTCATATTGATTACACCACACAATAAAGAAATATTATATATTTTTGGGATTTTTTTGGTGGTTATAGATTCATGATGATTATTAGGTCATGTATATTATAAGTGGCTTCATTGTGATATGACATATAATTTTTTACAACATGGTTGTAAAATTGATTGGGATTACAATGAAATTTTTCATTGCGGTGTGATCATGAAAAAAAGTGGGGAATTATTTTTAGGTATCTTAATTAACATATTATTATAATATTATATTATTGACCCTAGAAAAAATATTTGTTGAGAAATTTGTATGTATGGGTGATTGTCCACACGATGTGTGCTTATTGGTTCTTTTGTTTTTTCACAATACTATTTGTATGTTTATTTATCATCTTCACTAGAGGTATTCAGGAGGATCCTAAAATGAATATATTTATATTCTAACCTCTCTCTCTATATATAAATATTTTATAGCATTACAATGAGGTATTCACATATTTAGCTCCAGAATACTAGCTGAGTGCTGGGAGTTGTGGTTACCATATATGTAACTTCTTCTGGAGTTTACTTTTGGTATTAATTTATCAATAATTACTAATATTAATTATATTACATTAATTTTGACATATTTCTTTTCTTTATTTTATAGGGTTTATTGGTGGTTTCATTTGTGTGAACTTAGTATTTTTGAGGATAATGCCACCCATTTGTGTGATCAATATCATCGGTGCAACTTCAATTTTGTGGATTATTTGAAGTAGGATTTTGGGTTCACCCTCTTCTTCACTTATAGCCTAGAAGTGGTTACAAATAGAATATGGTTGTGAAAATTATGTATTTTTTCATTTTTGGAGATTTATGATAGAGACTAGAGATATTTTTCAATTATGATTCAATGGAAATAGTAGGAAGGAAGCATTAGTCAAACATAGTGTGTGATATAGAAAAATAGAACATTTTGGATTGAGGAGATTAAAAAAATTTGTGATCTAATGAAATTCATGAATCATATTGAACATACTAGTCATGATAATTCTAATTTAAAAATAGAACTCTAGGAATGGTATATATATCATGTTTTTAAATATTCTATTTGAATTGAGTTGTTTTTATGGGAATTAAAATGAATTTAATTTAATTAATCATAATTTATTTAAAAAAATACACCTGGGAGTTTGATTAATTTATTGTATAAATAATATTGGTTTTAAAATATGTGAAGATTACGGTAGTGATGTGTGGTAGGATGATCTAGTATATCACAAGAGGGTTGGCCTAACTTAATTGGGTGATTCATTGATGAGGTAACAATGTGAATTATATCATCACAGAACTAAAAAAATATGTGATGAGCATATCTAATTTAGTGAAAGAATGTGAGATTGAAGGGCATGAGATATCCTTCACTTTAAACCTTTTTAGTTTCATGTATCATGTATTTTTGATAGTTAGTCCAAAATTAAGGGTTCCATTCAAATTTTCAATCTAGTTATTGAGATAAAAATAGATCCGTACATTTCATGGGCTTCATTCAATATTTATTATCATTCATTTTTTATGTTAATATAAATAAGGGATGTGACAATGAAGGAGTTCCTCCCCCATGATATGGGATCCTTAGATTATGTGACCCATTTTTTTCTTATAGGACCTTCTATGATATACTCATAACCCCTTTTCAAGATGAGAATTCTATATTGGGGTTCCATGAGGGGTATCAATATCCTATAATTCCTTATGTTGCTACCCAATTTTGAATGTATTTGTATCAAGAAGTGAAAAAGAAAAAAGTGTTTTTGTGGGATTAATGCATATCAATAATCATATAAATAGGTGATCCATCACTACTTCTAAATGAATAGATCGGTAGATGGTGTATCATGGATGTGGGGAAATTATAGGTTTTGACCAATAGAGAGTATAAATCATGAGTATTTATCATACATATGTAGACATAGTAATTCCCTTAAACCATCCATATATCTATTTCAATGTGTTTTCCTTATGGACCTCATTTTCAACTATGAGTCTGTTTACCAACAATCCATGGGGACTAGTGTGGAGTGGTTAGTCGGATTCCATTTCAACCTCGACTACAATTTTTATGTCCTATACATAATTGGAATATCATGATTTTTCATTGATAAGATATTGATGTTTTAGAGGGAAAACTCATGATGTAATCTGTACCCAAGTACACATGGTTGGGAATAACTTGAGAGGTGGTTTCCATAATGTCTAGGGAGGTAGAGGACATAGGTGGTCAGTTTGATACTATGGAGATATCAGGGCCATATATTCTATATATTTTAAGATCATATAATTCATTATCATTTATCTAGATTTTACATTGTTTTATTATAGATATTACACTTATTTATTTCATATTTTATATACTTATCCCATTGAATCATTATGGGGAGTCTTCTTGAGGCATGGGTTTTGAATATTATAGTTTTAGGAAAGTATATTTTTAATGATATAATTTAGGGATGTGGCTTGAGGACAGGGTAGGATTAGTCATTTGAGTATTTATTATTACTATGAATACAAAACAACTATATCATTATTTGAAACTTCTAGTTATATTCAAATTGTGTTGTTGTTGTTTGGTTCCAAATGAGAGTTGAGTTATATAATTATAAGGGATAATGTATGCTATTTTTCAGTGAGTTTTATTATATAGTTGGCCATAATAATCCATATTTCATCCATATCGTCTTATAAAACAATGATTTTATTTGATAGAGGCATATGTTATAGAGTTTCTAATTGTTTTTTAATAGTTTCTTCATGTTTTTTCTAGAGAATGTGAAACTAACCCCACAATGTGATACCATGTTTGGGATAAAGTTAAAAAACGTTGAAACTTCAATATTAATGGTTCTTTATTAGATAGAATATATAGTATTTTAGGGGTTTAATATTCATACTGATAATGTTTTAATGTATTTTTTCATCAAATCTAGTGTTTCATTATGGGGTGGTATGATGTTATTCACCATGATGATTATTAGTGTTCTAATCTTATGAAATGACTATATATGGTTAAATAGGGTGTTTTCATGAACTAGTATCCCCTTAGAATAAATTATATTTAATTGATCAATTTATGGAATCCATATTGTTTTCAATAAATGATATATGATCTTTATATCCTCAAATAAGGGGAAGGATGTGGATATGTAAAATATTTTATTATGTTGTTTTCATAAATAGTTCACGTTCATGGTAATATTATTCTTGAACACCGATATTGTTTTTAAGGGACAATTGAATTTAGTTTTCCATATGTTACTATACTATTTAATGGTGTTTTTTAATTTGAGAAACTCTCATATATCCGAATTGAGAGGTATAATTTGTTTATCAACATTAGAAACTTTTTCATGCCATTCAGCACCATGAAATCTATGTAATTTTTTCCAGGGGAATATTTTTTTGTGAGGGAGGTTTATTTTCATAGGTATGATATTTCTCAAACGTGGGTGTTAGTCGATCCTTCAATGATTAAGGTTATTTTTTATTGGATATAACACATGAATATTTCAATGGTCCATAGTAACCATAGTCTCATGTGATATTATTGGAGGATCATGGATGATATTTATAAAATTGAGGTCACGTTGATATCATTGACAAAAAAGGTATAGGATTTAATATGGAATAATAAGTATAAGGTAGTTTTAAACTACATAATTGTGTGGTTAACTTGTGATCCAAATATTCAACTACTAGATGAGGGAGTGATGTTCGAGGTTTTTTATAATTATACTAATATCAGGATGGGATGAATCTTGATGTTATATAGGGAAATGAAATCATTTATGTATGGGAAGTTATACCCAATGAGAGTAAATAATCCTCCTATGATCTTTATTTTGTAGAAGTATCATTTTATATATATTTATAGTAGAATTACATCATATGTGAATTATTACTATTTTCATTGCGGATCATAAGATATGGAATTATTTTTTTCCTTCAATGGGAACTAAATCTACATCAATAGAAGATGATATTATTTTTATTGGACTAATACATAGAGATATCATATAACCTAGGGAAATTGAATGTAATTGTCGAAAAAATAATATGGAATTACTAATGTTAATTTTTTATATAGATTCATGGATATTGATTGAGGATCCAATAACAATCCATCCTAATGTATATATAGGTGGCAGTATAGGATACTTGTACAACATTATAGTCAAATATTACATGATCTGGAAGGCGAATGAATCTTACTAAGGGAGAATTGGAGATATATATATCTTAGGATCATGTCTTCTATAGTGATTCTCTAGTTGGGTGGTCAAAATATTATAGTTATTGAATGTTTTTATAGGTGATATTTTTTGTTGCATTGGAACTGGATGGAGAGGTTCTTCATAAGTTTGATAAATCAATCAGGAATAAGATAAAAAATGGGATCTATATGTATAATAAATTACCCATTAATCACACACCATCATATTTATCATCATGGTTATTTTAATTTATCATATACTATGATATGAAAAAAATAAATCAATAACTCAGGAATCAATGGAAAAAATTTCCCAGGTAAAAATGGTTTATGGGGAACTCAATACCATGACTCTTATAGCAATCAAGCTAAAAACGGTGATGTTGAAAATAATCCGAAATTCTCTAGGTAAATGTTTCATTTAATTAATTTTTTAACAGAAAACGATTTAGTGGTATTGTAGTGAAAAAATATTAGATCCTTGAAATATAGAAATAATTCATCGAATAAAATTATTATTAATGAATTAATGGGGAAGAAATTAGTTGTATAATCTTATAGAATATATTAATCATACTATAATTTTTTTACATATTAGGTAATTATTATATCTATATTTTAATGTAAGAATCAATGTTTTATGGAGTGTTATCATAGAAGTTGAGATAGGGTGATTCATATTTTAGTAGAAATAATCACAATGAAACATTAAAAGATATATGTGGTGTTATAATAGTCACTAAAAAGAGTGATTCATATATCAGTTGTGAGATGTTAATGACATCTACCAAAATCTGTTTTCTTCTAGTGGTTGAGAAATATTAATTACTATATGAAGAATGATAAATACATGACCTTAAATTTCATGGTGGATAGATTCAAGTAGAACAATTATTTGTGTTATATATTAAATAAAATTTCATCTTTGTGTTCCATTGACCCTAATGAGATTATTTATTATTTTGAAATGAATTTTTTATAGTACACTACAAATTATATTTAAAAAATACATGAATAATCATTAGTGAAAGATGATGATTAAATTTATAAAACAAGTACCAACTTATAAAATGATTTTTATTTTTCAATTAAAACTTTAAGTCATGATGTATATTCCCAATAAGATTTTTAGTCTTTTTTGAGAAAAAAAGTTAGGTGTATTAGATACATATTTTTATCCTTATAAACTTTTAGAAATAATATTTATCCACAAATATCGTAATTTCAATGACCATTATTTTCAAGTACGGTTTGAAAAATTTGTTTTTTTAAAATAATCATACCTCAAATTGATTCATAGTCAATCCAAGGAGATATTGAGTGCATCTGTAGCTCATTCAGAGCCCTGAGTTCTGAAATGAGAAAAAAGGGATGAGATTCATAGTTTATCTTCAACTGTGCAACCAAGGGTTCCTTGCTGTATGGATGGTTGTTGCTTATGTATATATCCATTTTTTCATCATTTACGCATTTTTAGACATCCATGAAGCTAACCATGAGGTGTTACCAAAAGTATAAATGAACTATGAAAGATTTTATCATGGTTTGACTAAACCATAGACCTTGATATTTTGAGCCAAACTATATATTTTCCCCCCACTTAAGTTAAAATAATAGGTCCTTTTCTTCTTATTACATTATCTTTTGAGAGTTTTTCTTATTCTTATTGAAGCATAAGAACACCTTAGTGAAGGCCTTGAAAAAACCCACTAATATAGTGTCCAATACTCGATATGTTATAATAATTTAAATTATATAGATAATATCATATTCTATATTAATTCTTAACGTTGTTATTCTTAGTATCCATTATTATATTTAGGTGCATGATCATTTCCCTATATATAAGTAATTGGATCGTTTCTCATATTTCTTATGACCTACTTCAAATCTATGGGTGATGTCAAGATCGTTTTCATCTACATCCTTGAGGTAGGAGGTTGCATCATTTTCTCTTTGGGTTTTGATGTTTCTTAATTAACCCACTGTTTCACCCACTGAGTTTTTCAAGCCTCAAATTGATATTGAGTATTTCATGTCCAATCGATCATTTCACATTGATTCATGCCCATTGAATCATGTTTATTATTTTATATTTTTATGATTTCATATATGGACACCCCATGGGAGTTCCAAGTATAATTTCCCAATTTTGACAAATTCACATATGTACGGAATACCTATCAATCTATTTTATTAGTCATTAAATGGTTTTACCTATTGTATATAAATGTTTAATGAACCCAATCACCGATAAAGTGTTTGTCCTAGATTTATAAGGTAATTACCTATGTAGCCTGTTTCCCATCTGACAATGACACCTTCATTTGGGAAACATTGGCCTAATAAAGTAATTGTCCTTGACTAGTTGAATTTTAATGTGTTGAAACCTTATAGAATAAATTATCAACATAGTTTTCTTTTTTAATGGTGAATTTCATAAATTAAATGAAATAGATTTTAGAGGGTGGTATTGGCATCAATTTGTTTAATATTTTTTGAAATATTATTATGAATTGAGATTATTTGAATGGATTTGAGATTTCTTATTGGTCATAAGCAAGGTAACCCCTCATGTGTTATACTATAAATAGGAATATGCAAAGTTCCTTTCTTATATATATATGTGATATATGTAAGTGATGGATGATAGGTAATTTCCGAATCCATTTTAAATTATATTATGCATTTTAAAAGGCTGTAACATGATGGTAAGGAACTATTGAGAATTGATATATCAAACTCCCTTACATTGGTTATTGATAATGATATCTCACACCATTGACAATGTTTGGATGATGGTCATTACATGATACGTACCATTCATAGAGTGATAACATAACGGCTCACTCACCATCTCATGTTTCTTGTTTGATGTCTGACACTCTTCATGGGATTAATGGCATATTACCTATTTTTTGAGCTTATAGGATCATTTGACTGGTCATGGATGTCTGAGTTATGCCCCGGTCTAGCTAGCTTTAGTACTGGTATATGGGCACTTACATCTGCATGTAATTGGTTCATATAGGTGAATGAAATATATAGAATGACACTATATAAGTATACTATTACTTTATAAATAAATGGTATAGGATCATACATTCATTCCCAATGTGAGTCAATGTAGGTAGAGCTCTCAGGTGTCCCTTAGGAACCTGAATTGGCTGGTTATTTTTTTACTCAGTTTTGCTTTACTATTTTTTACACCTACACACTATTTAGTTATAAGAGCTTCTTGTATCAGATGTAGACATAGTTGGTGGTGGACTAATAACAGTAACATCTAACACCCCACTTTGGTGACCATTGGTAATGAAAAATATTATCTGTCTAGAGGTACTGGAAAGGGAAGCACCCTACTGCTAGTGTTTGACGTGTTTAACTATTATTATAGATTAAGAGCATTGGATCTAGAATATGCTCAATATGCCTATAGAGATCTTTTTTTTCGATTATTTATTATTTATTATTTTATAGAAATATTATATATATTTGACATATTTCCCCCATTTTATTATCACCATGTTATTCATCCATGTATTTGACACTTCCTAGTGGATTTTGAGATATTTATTCAGTTGCTCTATTTATATTCTATTCCACACTTGTATATTATATGAATTATATTTATTCTTCTACTGCATTGTTATTCTGTCTTGTTATATTATTATTCTACTAATCAATGTTCTGCATTGTATCAATTGTGTCACTCTGACATGAGGATATTGTCTCCCCAATGAACCACCTTTAGACCCTTGGTGTTAGTTAATATCCTCTGGCGTATGAGGAGTTTCTCTTCGAGCCATGTAACCCACTGGCTCAGGTCACATATTACGGGGACCTCGATTTATAAATTTATAAAGTGGTATCAGATTAGGTTTATTTATTGTTTTTTTTCCAATGTCAATTGTTTCAAATTTGGAATGCTTTAAACATGATCATAAGTTATGCTTGATCATCACAAACCCATTTTCAGAGTAAAGGAATTGTTTTGTGAATTATAATTATTGTTCTATATATTCCAATTAAAACTGATATCATTTCACTATTAGGGGGTGCAGATGATATGTTGAGGTTATTATTATTGTGAAGATTGAGGATTTATTTAATCCTTGTCCTGATGATATGATGGTAATGAGAATTGTTACATTAATCATTATTAGGCACTATATGACCAATATAATTGTTTTCATGTCAAGTATATTTTTTGTGTGCATATGATTGTTTCATATTGATTGTTCCATTAATATGAATTGAAATGTATTAAAATTATTGAAGGGAGTTGAAAACATAAATGATACTTAAATATCACGCCTTATTTTAATAGTGTTTTGTAGAATAGGATAAAGAAGACACTGTAAGTTGTCAATTATGACACTATGAACCATGGACCATTCATCACATATATTTAAACAAGTTATGGTTTCAGTTTAATGGATATCATATTTTAGTTAATAAAGAATATGAGTGGTTTTGGATTGAATGTTTTGTACTATTTAATTGATCCCTTTTAGGTAATTTGGAAAATTTAAAATAAAGAGATCAAACTGAATATGAAATGAAACGTGAAATTGGTTATCCTATACAAGTGAAAAAATACTAAGACATGAGCTCAACTTTAGAAGTGGTTAGGGTGTAACTTTTATGTTTTTATGGCATGTAATTCCCCTTATTCCTCCTAGATATAGATTTGGACGTAAATTGAGAGGTGTGGTTCTTTATATAGGAAGGATTTACGCTTCTCGGAGTTTCACAAATACAATATTATTAATTTCAAAAATCTATTGTGAGGCATAATTTTTTGATTTTAGTATCATTATACCACTATATCCTTTATCATATGCCTGGATTTGTTCAACACCATTCTAATAAAGTGGATGACCCTGATTTCGATATTGATTCTTTAAATAGTCCCACCTGTAGTACCACTTTCTATGCCAAATATGGGCAGCATTGCTGAGTTCTATGAAGTTTTTCATTTTATGTTTCAGTCTATGCACAGTTTTAGTCAACATTACCTATGTGTGGAGAAGTTGACTTGGGGATTTCAGTAATAGTGTCCCCCACATTTTTGAGGGATGGAATACCTCATGCTGTGGGGTCTTTCATTGAAGATATTTTATCTATATTCTAGCATCATGATAATCATCCAAATAAGAGATTTGATATTTTAAATTATATGTTGTGTGACTCATCCACATAGTGGTGGGACATAATATTCTTAAAAATCGGCACAGATATATAGTCTTGATGGATTTATAGACTATATTGTAAGAATACTTTCTTCTCAGACTCTGATGGATGAAACATCAATATAATTCATGAACCTATGGTAGGGGACCATATTAGTTATGGAATAATTATCATATTTAATTGTGCTATAGATATTCACCCCTACTCGAGATGGAGATGATCTTATGACCACCATGAAATTTGAGGATGGGCTGGATTGTGCCATTAAGTCACAGGTCAATGTTTTCAAGTTGGAGACTATTTGTGAAATCTCAAGAAAGACATTATTATAGAGTGGATTCTATAGGGATATTATTGTGAAAGTCATGGGGATTCAGTACCCAATAGAATAAGTGGTTCGTTTTCTGAGAAAAAATGTTTCTTTAGTGTTTCTGGTATGGGTAGTAGCTTATGATATCCTTGTGGTGATAGATTCTTGATTTTTCTTGAGAGTAGGAAGACAAGGCATACAAAACCTCAATGTTTGGGGATCTAGTGGAGTGTAGAGTCTATCATAGGATGGGCCATATCAATCATTTATAAAAGATTTGTTTTTGACAGTGACTAGGAATTGTAGATATATACTTAATCCATGATCATGTGTGGGGTGAGTATGATCACAATTGGTAGGTCGCTTCAACAACAACATCTAGTTTTTCTATGGTGGTTTTCAATTCATATGTCGACAGACATATGATTCTTAGTGAAACTAGGGCAAGTTTTCTTATCGAATACATGAAGTGACTTAGGACCATGGTACATGCAACTTACATGCAGTCCAAACTATTATTTAAAATAATAATGTATTAAATTTTACTATATGAGGTATTGTTCTACTAGCCTCTACTTTATTTTCTTCTTTATTGGACACAAGCACATATCACACATTTATATATTAGGAAATCACTAATACATTAGGTCTCATGATGAAGAACATATATAGAGTTATGAAATTAGAAACACCATTAGGTTTCCATTCTAAGGGATGTTTCCATTGAATGAGTTTTCTCCTTGAGATAGGTGGTTACCAATTTCTGTGGAATCTTTACATACTTGACATGATGGGAAATTGCGTAATCATTGGGATGGACAAGTTAGTTCAATACCATGTATATATTGATTTAAATCATTGGACGGTGACGTTTACATCACCAGAGGGAGATATAAATGTGTATAAGGGAGAATGGGATGTTAGTGTGACTGATGTTGAACCTAATTATAAGAGCATGGGGAATGTGATACCACTAGATCCTTAATATTTTGTTCAATGATCAGGGGTTATGACTCGACTTTTTTCCCTCACATAGTGGATAATTTTAGGGATGTATTTCTTGAAAACTTCGTTGATCTACCTCTAGGTAGAGAGGTAGAATTCACTATTGAGATAGTAGCACAAGCAGTACTACTGACCAATCCTATTTATACAATTGAACCAATAGAGATTATGGGACTCAAGAATCAATTGGATTATTTATTTGCTAAAGGATTCATATTACCCCACAGTTCTCCTTAGTTTTCACTGGTCCATTTCTACTAGGAGAAATATCGTACCCTTAGTCTCTGTGTGGATTACCATCCTTTGAACGAACATTCAATAAATAATATATATCCACTATGAAAAATAAATGAAATACTAGATCATCTATATGGAGTGAAAGTGACATCAAAGATAGATCTGGGGTTGGGATATCCACATGTGTGTGTCGGGACTTCATACATACCTCAAAAAACTTTCAAGTGCAGATATGGTCTCCATAATTACAAAGTTATGTCATTAAAACTCACTCACACAACTAACTTCTACATGGATCATACAAATTCAGTATTCCACCCATATCTGGATTCCTTTTTGGTAGTCTTTGTCTAAGGTATCGTGGTGTTTTCATGTTCTAGACATGACTATGTAACCCATATTGAAATTTTCCTGAATATAGTGAGATAGAACCAGTTTTATGATAAACTCAGTAAATGCGACTTTTGCATTGACAATGACCACTTCATGTGTCACATCATCTCTGAGTGAGGAGTTTAAGTTGACCTAGAGAATGTGCGAGTTATAGATTCCAAGTATCATCCCTAGAAATTATTTGACATCATAAGTTTATTGTTGATATCTAGATGTTAAAGAATCTTTTTCAAAGATTTATTAGACCTTTCATTGCCACATACGGGATTGAAAAATAATGATGTGAAATTTGCATGTTCAGAATCTTGTAAAGAATCCTATGAAGAATTGAATGTTCTTTTGACTTTAGTGCTGATACAGATTATACCGTAGTTAGAAAGGAACTATTCATTGTACTATGATACATCAGGTATCAATATTAGAGTTTTTGCTGATGCAAGACATGAAATTCATCACATACAAGTCTTGTCAGTTGAGGACTCATTAAAGGAATTACCCAACACATGACATCGATCTCACTACTAAAGTTCATGAATTATGATTTGGGAGACACTATATACTAGAACAAAATTTTGTGGTATTCATAGATCAAAAAATCCACATGTACATATCTACATAGTGGTATTTCTACCTCATATAGTTCTGGTGTGTTGAGTACCTCCAGTCATTTGAGGTTTCCTATATGCTTGAAAAGGGGAATTTAGTGCTTGATTCTCTGAGCAGAATGACTCAGATGGAGGAGGTTTAGGAATCTAGTTGCGAATGAACATGTATGGAATTATTTGAAGAGATGAATGTTGAGGTTTCGGAGGAACATGGTCATATTATCCCCTCAACCATAATAGTGAATTCAAATCTTTTGGAATGTGTACGTATGATGAAACTATCTAATCCTAAGGGCCTTATCCCAAGAGAAATTTTTTAGATGATGATACATTTTCAAGTTGGACTATGACTGGGGATGATAAAATATTGTTCCATAGTCATGTATGGGTCCCATCAAACATCATAGAGGAGATGATGTGAGCTTTATATAACTTATAATTGGTGGTTCACCTCAGTGTCACCAAAATGAATAGTTATCTACGATACTGGTACTTTTTCCTGGTATGAAATGAGTGACTGCTAACTTCATCACTCAGTGTTCCACCGATCATCAGGTGAAGACTGATCATCGATAAAAAATAAGGCGTTGTAGATATTTTTGAATCATGAGTATAAATGAGAAGATGTTTCAGTGGACATCATGACTAGTATACAAAAATCAACTCATTGATATGAAACAATGTGGATTATAATTGATCTTTTAATGAAGTCCAAACACTTATTAACTTATTGAGAGAACATCATTGTTGAAAATCTTGGAAGGTTGTATATCGGGGATGTTTTATGTCTTCATGGGGATGATCATTCATTCATTTCTGATTGAGACACTCATTTCCCAACACAGTTCTAGATAGGGTTTCATAAGGACATAGGTACACATGTACACGAGAGCAATTCCTATAACCTATATAATGAATAAAAGAAATATCATACTATTCTGGTGCTAGAGCACATGTTCCGTTTATGTGTCCCTAACATTGGGTGTACTTAGAGAAACTAATTACACTTGTTGTCTTCGATTATAATAACACCTTTTTAGATATCATCAATATAGATCCTTATGAATCCTTATATTATTGGCCTTTTTACTAACCTATAATCCATGTAGAGGATGATAAAGTAGCTATACATGGAAAATTTCTCATGTAGAAAACTACAGAATAGGTCCATTTGATCAGAAAGTGAATGTTTATAGATCAGTCTAAACAGAAGTCGTATACAAAAAAGATGTTGGCATCCTCTTGAGATCGAGGGTAGAGAATAAATTTTATTTGACTATTTTCCAATTTTTGGAATATATATTAAGAAGTATTGTATGATCCAACCAAGGTTCATGAAACCCTTCATGGTTGTGATATGGATCAGACTAGTGGATTACTATTTGGAACATACTTATAGAATCCAACAAATTCTTCAATTCATTCATGTATCCCAACATCACCAATATTATCTAGAATTTTCCCATGTATTTCAACCTAATGAGGTTAGATTTTATATTGATGCTTCATTAGAGTAATATTTGGTGTGTATTATAGATCCGGGAGTGAAGACACTCAGAGAAAAGTTCATTCCTTTTGTGCTGGCACTATGGAAGCATAGAAACGTAAATAACAAGACCTGGGAATGAGATGCAGATATATGATCTTAGTGTTTGGTAATCTTAGCTGATGATACCTCTTAACTTCACAATGAAAACTCAGGGATGAGTTTCATAAAATAGGGGAGGTTTTAGTGGCCCGTATTTTAAAATAAGGTAAATTTTTTTATTTATTCAATTATTTTTATTAAATGAACAAAATATTTATTCTTAATAAATACAAGGAGGTATACACTACAGTTGGGGCTCATTAAAATCTCAGAGCATTAAAATGGGAATAAGGGACTATGAAACATTATTTTTTAACAACCATACAACTTAGGGTTCATGTTTGTGTGGCCGGTTTCAGTTTTGGTATATATCCATTTTTCATGGTTTTTTCCTTGTTAGTTAAATTATGCATATAATCATGTGGTTTACTAATGTAGGAGTGAAATAAGCATAGTATGCATTGTTTTTGAAAAAACAATGTGTCCAAACCGTACATCTTGATATATTGGGATGAAATGTCTATTTTTACCATAACATAAGGAAAAATATTATTGACTTTTTTATTATTCTTACACCATTGGATAAGAATGGATCTTCTTATCTTTTGAGCTAAATAACACCTAATATGAGATATTCAGAAAACTATCTGATATATTGTTCATTTATCAATGCATCTAAAGAACCCAATCTTTCTATGTATCCTCTTATAGTCACATAATTCCTATCATTTTTTATCTTGTCACCCATCACAAAATTTAGGTTTAGCTTCATTTTCTTTATTTTTAGGGCACTAGACAATTTCTTAGAATTATTCTAGCCAACATTAAATATTAGGCTTATATCGAGAAGGGAATCACTAAAGGCCTTGAATTAGGTTGCCAGATCATTTTACCCTTGAGTTTCCATGTTTTTTAATTAAGCGGTTCTTCCACACATTGACTTTTTCTGAGAATCCACATTATATTGAGTTATTCATGTCAAATTGATCCTTTCATCTTGATACTTTCCTATTGATTCATGTTTATTAGTTCATAGGTTTTTTGATTTCATATATAGACACCCTAGGATAATTCTATATATATTTTATCCTTTTTAATAAATCCACTATTGTTCAGAATGACTATATTGTTGCCATATTATTCTTAAAATGGATTTACCCACATGTAAGTAAATTTTTAATAACCCCAAGTATAACTTAGGTATTTATACTATATTTCTAAGGGAATTTAAGATGTAGTCCTTTTACCACTTGACCATTACACATTGGCTTTTACTCCTTGAGCATTACAAATTAATTGACCATGCATAGGTGAATTTGAATGGGTTGTAACTTTGTAGAATGTATTTTCATGACAATTTATCTTTTTAAAAGTGATTTTAAAAATTAGATGAAATGGTTTATAACTAGTGGAAAGGTCGTGTCTTGGTATATGAATTGTTAAATGATTATTTTAATTTTTTATCCTATGAATGGAATTCAACATTTCTAATGGGACTTATGAGAGGGAACGCCTCATGTGTTATATGGAAAACAAGAACATGAATAGTTATTTGCTTATATATATATGTGGGTTGGATAATAGTGATGTATGGAAGGTAATAACCTATGACGGTTCAAATTTTATTACACCTATAATTATTCTAGGACATAGTGGTAAGGTATTTTTGAGCATGGGGGTATCACGCTCCCTTACACGGGGTATGTTGTTTGATGTATCACACCACTGACACTGTCAAGATGGTGGGGTTTACATACCATTACTCTTTCTAAGAGTGATGACATGACGAATCACTCACCATCTTGAGTTTCATACATGATGTCTCAATGTATTCTTGGGGTGTAAGGAATCTACCTTATTGTTAGAGATTAAAGGCTAGTTAGACTAGTCCTGGACATTTGAGTTATTCCCCTATCTGTCCAACATTCGTACACTAGGTATATAGTCTCTTACATCTTCACATCCTTGGTTCGTATAGGTGGATAATATATATATAAAAATACACTATATAGGTATACTATTACAACATATATATGTGTTATATAATCAGACTTCAACTCCAAGCAGGAGCTGAAGCAGGTAGAGCTGTTAGGAGTCCCTTCAGAACCTAAATGGTCTATTTATTTATTTACTCACCATTGCTTTAATATTTTTTTATACTTGTACACACTTCAGTTAGAAGCACTGCATGGATTAAAAGTAGATTCTATTGGTGTTGTCCTAAAGATATTTATAATGTACACACAACACAGGTCACTTATGGTACATTATAAGATTATATGTTTGTAGGAACAGATAATGAAAAATGACCATGATTATTGTCTTTGACCTACCTACCTATAGTTGGAGATTAGGAGTATAGGACTGGGAATATGCCCAAGTTAATTGTGGAGTCGTTTTAGTAAATTTCCATAATTTTACTATTTATAGAATACCTTTATTTGTATAACTCTTGATCCACAATTTATTATCAACATGATATTCATCCATGTGTTAGAAACTACCTAGTGGATTTTGAGATATTTTTTCAGTTGTTCTATTTATTATCCCTTCTTCACATGTCTACTATATCTGTTATATTTTTTCATTACATCATTGTTATTATTTCTATTTATATTACTATTTTCATATTGATTGATATCTATTGTATCCAATATTCCACTCTGACATGTTGGTATTGTCTCCCCACTATATCACATTTAAACCCTCGCTTATAGTCGATAGCATCTGTCATATAGGGAGGAAATTATGAGGTCATGTGACCCATTGGCTAAGGGCATGGGTTATGTATATCATGATTCGTGATGTTACAATAATGTTTGGGAATGAATCAAGGAAAAAACTAAGAAATTGTGATGTAGGATGTAAATTCATGCACTCTGTGAGATTCCATTATGAAATATTATATATTCTCTGTGAAGTAATGAATTCATTTAGTAAATGATGTCGAATACTCTAGGATATTATGAACCAATGTATATTACTGATGCATTCACATAACATTTAATATATAAAAAGGGGTTTATTAAAATTTCTTGTCTATATTATAATCATAGAGATATTGTATAATGAAAATGAGTCTTATATATCTATTTTAGTCATTCATGACCCCTTTCCAGTTTTATAAAATAAGTAGATAAAAAAATCATAGTCCAACTCTGTTGAAAAAAAAATTCATTACATTGTGATACCAAATTTTTCTATTGTGTATCATGTTCAACTATTTTAATGGGATTTATATGTAATGACAGTGAAATATTTAAGTGTTTATCATGAAAAAACACACGGTGTATATCATTTAATAATATTATTTTTTACTATGGATATTAATTTCACAAAGAAGGAAAAGGTATTAATGCCACCAAAATTATTTCTATTTGTAATGTAAAACTATTTTGAGATAGTAAGTTAATGCAATACATTAGTTTAATCTTTTCTCCAGATGGACATGTTTGGATAAGAACATTAAAATCCTCATGTATTAGTCATAGTAATTGTTTTGGAGGAACATACTACGTAGGGAGGTTAAATAAATAGTGGTGGTTTTATCATCATCATGGTGTATGATATTTTATTTCATAAGAATAATAATAAATCCTATAGAGAGAAATAAGTTACATAAATATATTATATTACTGTTTATATGAATGCATAAAAGATTTTATGTACCATTTTACAATCTATATATTAGTGTTAAATATTATGTCAATTGGGGGTATTTAATATAAACTATAAATTGATGGTAAAATATTTTTAAAAATAACGATTTTCTATTTATACTTTTATATCAGGCATAACACCATTTAAAATTTTCATGTCGTAGTTACATACTTAGTTTTTTTGTAAAAATATGTCAAGGAAAACTCACTTGAAGGTAACCATTTAGAACATATCTATGTAATATTAATATAAAGGTAGGTAACAAAAATAAAATATAATATCGATTTCTTAATTAAATGATCTATTAATGGAAAAAATAGTTTAATTATCCTAGACAATATAATCAAAACGAAATATTTATAGGTTCCTCCTAGAGTTTAGTGGGAGAATTATAATTTTATATTATAAATATTTATGAAAACGTATGGAAAATAGGTACTGAGTCATATGTTTGGACTAAGGTTAATTAATTAAAAAATGAATTCATCATCTAATATAGTTATGGGGAATATTATCTACTACATTAGATACATTGGTTATTTATTCAATGATATTGTAAATCGTTGAAATGGTATAGAATGATAAAATTTTGAATAATTCACCTTAACTTTTCCATGTCTCACATGATATTATTGTGATAAATACGCTAAAAATTGATAAGATTAATTTGAAATTCTATCTAATATAACATGATATGTTCCTTGGATTTATCTTTATTATTTAGGAATCATAAAATAAAATGATCAAAAAAGACTACCCAAACTGTATAGGCTGAATATTAAGACTATCATATAGTTATTAAGAATGGAAAACTAGATGAATTCATAGTAATATGGGAAATGAGTTTACTGTTTTCATGTCTATTTAACATTAGACGTCCTTTGATAATTTTTATCACAAATTTTAGTAATTATTTGATATTATAAATCGTAAATCTCATTAAAGTTATTAGATACCATATTAATATTAAACCTAGTATGTTTTGACTTCTAATATTGATTACGAATATTTTTTTTGTAATGTTTTATTCTAATTTACTGAATATTACCTAAAGACTAGGATTCAATAATACCATAATGAATTTTAACTATGGAATTTTCTATGACATTAGGTTTCAAATATAACTAAAAGGTATATAATTTATGATGTTTTTCCAAAATATTTTCCCATAGAGATGAAGTTATAGTATACATAACAACCATTTGTAGTGCAGTGGGTCAATAACTATAAAAAATCACTGTAGAAACAAGTTTATCATGCGAGGCTAAATATTTAGATAGTAAAAAAGTTCAACGATGTTATCGAGTGAGTCTATTGGATTTTGTTTCCATGAATTATCTACTATGATAATTAAATTAATGGAATATTAATGCAATTGGGCATTAAATTATATTTTATCACATGATGATACCTCTTCAGTGTAACATCTATATGATAACATCACAATGGTATTTTTGACACTAAAAGATCATATTACTTCCCTAATATGGTGGGAACATTGAATTACTATGATAGTATTCTTAAATAAATGGTCAATAGTTATATGATATCTTTTGATGGGACACAAATGATATATCATATCAAAGGAATAGAGATCAGACTATTCTACAATTAGTACTCATGAATTTTTTCCATTATAATATCTATGATAGTGATGTTATGATAAAATAGAAACCAATATATATTCTATAATATTATGTGTAAATGGATACTTTTATCTATAGAAATGTGTAATTTTCCTTCGACTTGATACTATTATCAATTCATATCAAGAGTCGTGTACAATAATTTACTATTTAAAAATTAGACAAAAGAATCTTATAGTGAGGTAAGATACTTTGGGTGAATCACAAGAGAATTAAAATAATAAATAACCTGATAATGTATATTTCCTTGAAATATAATTGAAGCATATATCTCTATCAATTTTATTGAAGTGGAACAACAGGATAAATCCCTTGAAATGGTTTGTTATCAACATGGTTTTTAAGAGCATCAATTAGTGATATTAAAGAATATACATTAATGAAACAAGTGGTGTGAAATTCTTGATTTATATTTATTGATAAATGGATTATATTATTTATATTGAAGTCATATGGGGTTATATTTCATTATGATATTAACTAAGTTCTTTTTTTGTGGCTTGGGGTGTTTTCATATTCTAACAATTTACACTAGTTTGTTCTACTGAAATCCACTGAGAAAGGATCTTAGATGGTCACACACTAAGGGTATCCAAAATAAAAATTATATTATATAAATATTTCACATATTTAATGAATATTATTTATTTTCATGGTTGAAAAATTATTCCTATGTTATTGATCAAAAATAATCAGTCACAAGTTGTCTGAGATAGTATATGAGAGTTTAATGTTAAATAAACATTTATTCTATAATTTAGTAAATGTAATATATATATATATATATACTATTGAATAATTAATTTATATTTACTTATTCAAGTAAATATTCATTATGTAGTATTCAATTATGAAAAAATAGGAGTAACGGGAAGAGTCAATGGTCCATTTAGAAATGATATATTAAATATTATTTGAGTTAATATTAATATATTTATTCAATAAATAGAAAATATTTATATATGAGCTTGTGTATTTCAAGTAAATATTATTTTTATTATAATTATATTAATTATTATTATTATTTAGACATGGGGTTTGTTGGTGATTATGTTAATAATAATGGTTCATGTGGAATTATTTATTCACTAACCCCAAATATATAGGAGCCTAATTATCATTATCACCCCTAGATTTTTTATTTAATAATTTATATTGAGAATCATCAAAATCTATATAGATATTTTCCTCTAAAATTCTCTCAATAATAGAGATAAATTAACTTCCACCACTCTATCTATTCTAGATAGAACCTGATGAATATTTTGACCTCAAAGTTACTTTTTATGAAATAAATGAAAAAACTAAATTAATATAATCTACCACAATAGAACATGTATATGTATATGTGGAAATTTGATGGTTTGTGTTTCATGTATTGATCATCACAAGAGTTATTCAACCCATGAATATTATGAAAGAATATTATATAATCTTCATTTTTCATCCAATACATCAGGGATGAAACAATTCCAACTTGAGATTGTTATTATTTTTAATATATTAATTATAAAATTATTGTAATGATAACACATTTTGAATAATTATGTTCTTCTTCATCTAGTTATGAGAGAAAAAATGAAGAAGTTGATGAATTCCCATGGTTGGGCATTAGATATACTGCTTCTACAGCACCCCATAAGGGGTAAAAGGAGATTGGAAAAGTGATAAAAATATATTTTAGGAATAACCCACTTAATTTATATTTCATTATTTTTATTCTGTTTTATTTATTTATTCTTTACATATTATCTTAGTTTTGTTTATTTTAATTATTTAGAGATGTTTGATCCGTATATCCAAAACTACTTTGGTATAATAGTAAAGCTAAAAGGACATGTTACAATGGTTTAATTATCTACAATAGTTTAAATATATTTTTGTCATTTATGACCATAAGTAATGGATTTAACCAATTATGTAAAAATTTACCTGTCAATTAATGTTTCATAAGAGGTATGTTTTTAACCGATTCTACATAATGTTAGAATATATTTTTATTATCTATAATATCATCTAAATAAAAAAAATTTTAAATATCAACATAATATAAGTTAATTATATAATACATAAAAAAATAATTACAAATGTAATCAATGAAGAAGTATAATTATAAAAATAAATAACCATTAACTTATGGAAAATAAACAAAAAAAATTTGAATGATGTTTTTAAAATATTTTAAAAGATCTAAAAATCCATCCAAAATTTAATTTTAATAAATAAATTAAATAGAAATTATGATAACATTTTATTGTTACCTTAAGGATTACAGAAGATGTGTAATGGGTAATTTGATAACTAAAAAAAATAATTGGGTTTTAAAACCCTTATCATTCACTCCTAGTAGCCTACTTTGGAATGATTATTGAAATTTTAAAGGATTTTATTTTTTGTAAAAAGGGGTTTATGATCATCAATAAAATCTTGTATAGACTCATTTGTCCATATATTTATAATATAAAATGTTTTGAGAGTGAGGAGAATTATAAGGAGAGTGGGAGCATATATTTTAAATGTAGTGGGGTATCTTTTAACAAAATATTGAGTAACTTATTATTATTTTCCTAGAATGTAAATGATGTTAATTCATTTGAAAATTTAGAGTTTTTGATAAACAAATATTAATTTTATACACATTTATCAACACCCTAAATTTAATTTAATATTTCAAACTTTTTATTCAAATTAATGAAACAAAAATAGTATTCTACTAGAATAAAATATATTCTTTATTTTCCAAATTTCTTTCGTTGTTTATAAATAATGTATAGACATATAAATGGAACTATTTAAGTCATTAAAGAAATTTTATGGAGTTAAAATAATTATATAAATTATTATGTTATTGTAACACCATTTCTTCTTTATAGATAGTGTATCAAGAAAAATAGTATTTTTTACTATTCACCAAAAAATTATCATTTTCATATTTTTTCTAAAAAAACATGAGATCATTCAAGATTAATTTTGTTTTGGAATGGAATATATTATATATTAATTCTTATTTAAATTTCATTAAAATATTTAATTATCTTGGATTTTTGATCAGTATTTATGTTTGTAAGATCGTACTACAGAAGTTCATTCCATTTCCAATGACAGTATGACATAGTGGGGAATTTTTTAGAGATGTTATTTTAAATCTATAGATATAGGGTTATATGCCTAAACCATTAAGGTTTTATAATATATGGAAATGTTATCCCATAAAATGATGTTTAGTGGAGATAGAGTACAATGCAATGGAGGCCTAGACTTGGGGAAGTCTTTGTTCTCCCTAATGGAGGTGTACCATATAACAAATCAAGAGGCCACACCATAGTGATTGTCCAAATAGGGAAACACCAATATTTCTTGTAATTATATATTTTGTTCAAACTTATCCTATATTATTTAAACAGAATTTTTTTTTTAAAATTCATAAAAAAAATATTCCATATTAATCACCCCTTAAACATATTCATCTATGCATTTCAAATGCCCTAGGTCCAATACACATGAACTCATCCTACACATACTATAGTCATTGAATTTCAGGTGGAATATCATCTAATAAAAACTTTTAAAAATAAGGTAAAATTTTAATTTCTACTCTCTATGTCATTATCTGACTTGCCTCTTCGGTTTCCTCCCCCTAAGGGTATAGAGTTCAAGGGTTTTATAGTACTCAAATTTAATTAGTGTATTATGTATTTAATTCTTCATATTACATCATAGGAATCTATGCATAACATATCAACTAGATTATCTCATGTCTTTAATGATTCCATCGATTTAGGAAGGTGGTTCTATGCTCAAATTTTCTTAGTTAAGTATTATGTGCGTAGATTTTTTAAATAGTCTTCTTAAATGTTTCTTTTTTAAATATAATTAAATTCAATATGATTGTTTTGATTGTTTTTCTTTCACTGATAATGAAAATATTTTTTAATGAATTCATTATATATAAAATTATTGATTATTATTAATTTTCTTTAGAATAAATTCAATAGAAATGATTTGTTCAATTTATCACACTGAATGCGTAACTATAGTTCATTGAATGTAAACCCTAGAACTGGAAAAGATCCATTTCCTGAAGGTCTTGTTTATTCCAAACCAACAAATTTATTTTTTATTCATGAACATTAAGCCTTGAATATATTTTAGATACAATCCCACTAGTTTTGGGTGACTTCCTAATTTTTTAATATATATTACATGGTAGACCAAGACTTAGTGTCCTTAAGGTGTTCCTCAAATGTTTCATTCTCCGAAAAAAGATTCTGATTCCCATTAATCTTATTTATTAAAAAAAATATTTTTAGCATTATTCTTGATTTCTTTAAAGGTGACGAATAGTTATTTTTAGAAATATAATTTTAAATTATTATGTTTTAGGTTTTTCAAAAAATGTATATGTGTGGGTTAATTTTTGGGATCATACTGGGCCTGTCGTTCTCACACCAAGTATACACCATGTGGTTGTATGCATAACTTGATTATATTAATGCATGTATGGGAAAATTGACTAATGTATGATGTGATTAAACATGATAGGAATATATTTATTAGTGGAGGTGACATATATGGGTGATACCTCATGTTTTGTGATATTGTGTAGAAGATTATTTTAATAATTTTTTATTTTGTATGTTGTATGTTTTCACTTGTATTATATCATATATTTAGCTTTCCATTCCAACCACTTAATTTGTTTGAACATAAATTGTGTATGTATATTTTATTTGAATGTTCTGTTGAGTCAATAAGGTATCTTTATAACTTTTATATTCCTTAATACATGGAGAGATTGTTAATACAATAAGGGTGCCTTAGTGACATTACCATTTCTTCTTGTTTTGAAAATCAAAAACACCTTATCTCAAGGAAAATACACTTTTACCCCTTGTTTTACTTCTATAAGGAAACTATTAATATCAATGGAAATTTATCCTTATAATGTTTTCATTGTTCATATAATAATTTTTATAAGTGTAAAATTCAGTTTGAAACCAAAACCTCGGAATCCAATAATTACCTAGATATGAAGCATTCTGTTTTAGGATCCGAATTATGATTACGAATTCTATATGTGAACTCTTCTATGTTCTAACATCAAATTCTGAATCCAAATTTTGGATATGAACTATTCTGAGTTCTAAATGCAAATTTTGATTACGAATTATACATGATAACTCTTCAATATTATGACTCTGAATTCTGATTACAAATTATAGATACAAACTTTTCTGAGTTCTGACTCTGAATTCTGATTACGAATTCAGGATAAGAATTTTTCTGAGTGATGACTCCAAATTCTGATTACAAATTCTGGTTATGAAATATTTTGAGTTCTAACTCCATGTTCACTAAATACAGATTCCATTCTCATATGAGTTCTAACTCCAAATTCTCATGAACTATGACTCTGATCTTTGCGAGTTCGGGTTCCAAATTCCTATGAATTCAGATTCTGAATTTCCTTGAAATTCAGACTCCAGAATTCAATAGAATTCAGGTTTTGAATTCTTAGAAAAAATAATCGGAATATCCTTTTATTATAGTCTCCGAATTCAATTTTGGTTAGACTCTAAACTTTTATTTTCTTACTTTTCGAATATCATATTTTAGTTATGCTTACACTTGTATTGTTATACAACGATGTCGTGCTTTTAGGTACTCACTAACCATTGTTTGAGTTTCATGTGTAAAGGTCCCTCGTAAATTCAAGGAAAAATATGACCATTGGAGGAGGGAGCTGACCCTTGAAGTCGTGCCTATAAATAGGATCTCATATGAAAGAGCTCACGAATGTTCGTATTTTGAAGCTCAGAACATTCAAAGGTGATTTCTAGAGAGATAGGCTCTTATAAACTCTCAGGCATCATGTAGATGATTTGAATTGCTTATTGAATCTTTGATTCATGTAGATTTTTTTAGTGAAGTGGTATGATTTCTTTGAAATTAGAGACTTCGGGTTATGAAGTAAGAGGTGTCGATTTCCTTACAAATCGAGGGCTTGTGGGGATAGAAAGGTAGATATCAATCTTCAGATTGAGGGATTACCTTGGTTTGAGTAAGACAGACTTTCTTGAAATTATAAATAAAGGGACCTTTTATCCAGGGTTTTTGGATACCCTTTTCTTTGGGATAATAGAGTTACTACTTGTTACTTGTAGTATTCCTATTTTTTTCTGTTGTAATTTTAGTTATTGGTGAATGTATAATCTTTTTATACTTCCTTAGACATTTACTCTGATAATATAGGATTATATACACATTAAGGTAGAATCTTATTCATTGTAAACTTTTTTTAAGTCTCATTTCTGTAATCAGTTTTCCGAAATCAAGAAAGTTATTAGAGCTTCGAGGTGTTGTGAATTTTGGTTATGAAAAATTTCCTTAGGGATTTTAAAAGTATACAATTCACCGCCCCCTCTTATATTTGAGCATCTAATTATTACATATTCAATCCAAAAATTTTTATTAGTGTAGGTGACCTCTGAATTCATTTCACGATTATGTTCAGAAGATAAAACTTCTTTTTATGACTTTTGGAATTGAATTTCTAGATTCACATTTTTTGCAGAATCGGTTTTTCAGCCTCGTATAGTTCGGAATCATTTTTAATTGGAGATGCTGTTGTTATATATTTTTCTTGCTTAGGAATATTTTTCTTGTTTACAATATTTTTCATTTAACATGTTTTTGTGGAATGAATTCTCTTTAAGATGGCAGGTATCAATATTGGTTCCATAGGTAATCTCAATCCCACTTGACCACTTATTTTTTGATGGGAATTATTATGAATAATAGAGATATCGCATAAAGACTTTCATTATCAATACTAGAGTTGATAATTTTTTATACTTATTCGAGGATATAAAATTTATGAAAAAGAGGTTAGTACCATTATGAATTAGGAAAAACATGAATATTAACTGAATTATCAGGTACACAATACTTTTCATTTCTCCATGATAAGAAACATATATAGCCAAACTTCATCTTGTGAAGATGGAAATTTTATTTGGAAGAAACTTGAAGTTACTCACTTTGAAAAATCCAATGTTATTGAAACTAGATGATCCATGCTCAGAGATGAATATCATGGTTTATGATTTCCTTATAAATAACCCATATGTAAGGTGATCCAATGATTCATGACTATTGTGAATAGCTTACAATCCCTGGGTGAGAAAAGATTAGATGGTGAAGCTCTTGTGGATAAGATCATATACATCATGCCGAATGAAGAAAGGTTACTCAGATTTCCTTAGATGAACTATTTTGAACTCTTCTTCAGAATGATACTATAATGAAGAGAGATGTTGATAACGTAAAGAAGAAGAATGGAAATAGAAGTGTTTATTTTACTATAACTTCAATGCATATGAAAGCTAAGTCTCCTGAGAGAGTTACCATATCCAAATCTAAGAAATTTATTATCCAATATGAATCTAGTGGAAGTGAATCATCAGAAAATGAATTAGAAAATCATTCTTGAAGGATGAACAAGATAGCATGACAAAGGAACTTTCAATCCAAATATAAGAAGAAATAAATAAAAGATAAGAAAGATTCAGAAGTCACATGTTATGAATACAGGAGATCTGGACATATAAGTCCAGATTGTCCTACAAATAAAATAAAATAAAGAAAGGAAGTGCATTCTAAGTGAAATAAAAAGATGTATTACAAGGCTAAAGCTAAGAAAGTCTTGAATGCTAATGAAACCTGGAGTGCCATTGGTGGTGACTCTTCAGAAGAATCTTCAGATTATGAATCTTCTGAAAAAAAAAGAATCTTGGTCTAATATCCATACTACCAATTGAAAATAATTTCATTATGGCTAAAGCACACAATGTTTAATCTATGACCAATATATCTTTGAATGCTAATGATAGTAAATACGATTACTATTCGGATGAAGAATATTCTTTTGATGAAGATAATACTTTACACTCCTATGAAGAAGTTTCTAGGTTTTCCAAACTCATTGAGAATAGTAATTTAAAACTCATGAAAAAGCTTGATAATGAAAAATATAAGAATATGATTATTACTAAGGAAATATCAGTTCTTTCGAAAGGTCTTGATAATAAATTTTTTTATTTTGAATGTATTTAAAAAAATCATGAGGATGTATGTTCGAAGAAGAATGAACATTCTAAATATATAGAAAACATAATTACTAGGAAAAATGTTTTTAGAATAGATCTAGATTAAAATAAAATGTTTTTGAAGACAAGAACATGGTTATCAAACTCAACTCAGAAATATTTTCCTTGAGGAAGTGTTTTTCAAACTTTACCTTTGGTAAGGAAAATATTGATAAAATGTATTCACAAATCTGTCCTCTAAAGAATAGTTCTAGTTTTGGTTAAACTGGTTCTAAATCAAATTTTAGTAACAATTATCTTATTCCTCCAAGTGCTATATTCTGTAATAAGTGTCATTGTGGTGGACACTGGGAAAGAATTTTTTCCCTAAACAAAACCCAGCCATTAGGATTTCATAAAGCCTATTTTTCTAAAAAAATGTGGGTGCCTAAAATTTTGCTTTCTCCGAATTCTGGATCCAAGCAAGTTTGGATTCCAAAAACCTAACTTTTTATTATTTTTAGGAAAATAGAGAAGTTACCAATAGAAATACATGGTATATGTATAGTGGATGTTCCCATAACTTGACTGGTAAAAAAACTATTTTTAAAAGATTATCAAGACGAACGGAGGAAAGGTATCTTTCAAGGATAATACTTAGGGAGAAATTATTGGTATAGGTAACATTGTTCTTCTTGGAAAAACATTGATTTCAAATGTTTCATTTGTTAAGGGTCTTAAGAAAAACCCCATTATCATAAGTTAGTTATGTGATGAAGGTTACCTTGTGAATTTTAGGAAGGATAAGATCATAGTAAACAATTCCAAGGAAGAGTTTATTCTTTCTATCCATAGGGAAGATAATGTTTACACACTGAACATAGAAGACCATATAAGGCAAGATCTACCATGCCTTAGTGAAATGGAAGATCATTATTGGTTGTGGCATAGAAGGATTGGACACTTTAACCTTAGGAACTTACGTAAACTTTTTAATAAAAGATTAGTTAATGATCTATCAGAGAATGGATTAGATTTTTCAAAAGATTGTGACCCTTGCAATATGTAAAGCAATATAAATTGAGTTTTAAATCAGTTAGTGAAGTCTCAAATACTGATGCATTACAGTTTGCGCATATGGATATCTGTGGTCCTACAAAAATAGGAAGCATTTGGGGTAAGTATTATATATTTGTATTGGTTGATGATTATAGTAGATTTTTGTGGGAGTACTTTCTAGCAAAAAAATCTGAATCTTTTTCTTATTTCAAAAAGTTTTATAGGACATATTAAAAATGAAAAAAATCTTCCATTGAAAACTATTTATTAAGATCATGGTGGAGAATTTCCAAATTCATATTTTGAAGCTTTTTGTATTAGAAAAAGAATTACTCATAACCTCTCAGCTCCCAGAACACCTCAATAAAATGGTGTTTTTGAAAGAAGAAATAGAATTCTAAAAGAGATAACTAGAACCATGTTGAGCGAATATTTTGAAGCCAAAAATGATTCGGCCGAAGCTGTATGTACTGCTTTTTATACTATAAATCTAGTTTTTATTAGACCTTTTATTAATAAAAACATTATGATTTATGGAATTATAGAAAAATTAGACTTTTCTACTTTATGGTTTTTAGCTGCAAGGTATTCATTCTTAATACTAAATATAATCATCATAAATTCACACCAAAATCTAATGATAGAATTTTCATAGGCTAATCCACAACTTCTAAGGCTTATAGAGTTTTCAACAAAAACACTTTTACTTTTGAAGAGACAGTACATGTGAAATTTGATGAAACTGATCCTTTTGTTTTTAAACAACCCCAACCTACATCTGTGGATGTGTTTCTAAAATCTGATTGTCAACCTTTGTTAGAAGAACATTCTAATAAGGAAAATGGCCAAGAAAATATTTCTGAAGCATTTACTCCATAATATTTTCTACCCTATGTTGATAAACAAGTTTTACAAAACCCAAATCAGATTTTTCTTAAAAATCATCCTAGTGATAGTATCATTGGTGTTGTGAATCAACCTGTAAGGACAATAAGTTCCTTATTAAATGAAGTTAAAAATATAAAATTCCTTTCAAAATTAGAACCAAAATGTAATAATGAAGCTTTAGGTGTTTATGATTGGATTAAAACCATTCACGATGAACTAAATGAATTCGAAAGGAATAAAGACTAGACCGTGGTTGAAAAACCTAAGGAAACTTCTGTTATTGGTTTTAAATGGGTCTTCAGAAATAAGTGTGATGGAAATGGAATCATTTTAAGAAATAAAGCTATTTTAGATGCTAAAGGCTATAATCAACAAGAAGTAATAGACTATGAAGAAACCTATGTTCTAGTAGCATGACTTGAATCTATTCGTATCTTAATTTCCATTACTGCATTCTTCAATTTCAAACATTATTCAAATGGATTTGAATTGTGATTTCCTTAATGGTTATACTCAAGATGAAGTTTTTTTTGAACAAACTCCTGGTTTTGAAGACACAAAACATCTTGATCTTGTTTATAGACTTACCAAAGATTAGTATGGACTTAAGGAAGCCCCTAGAGTCTGGTATGATAGACTTACAAAATTTTTGATTCAAAATAATTATGTAGGGGAAATAAATATCCAAACCCTTTTATACAGAAACATAAGAAAAATGTTTTTATTGTTCAAATTAATGTTGATGACATATAATTGGTTCAACTCAACAATTTTTAGCTGATTACTTTGCAGATCTAATGAAATTTGAGTTTGAAATGAGTATGATGGGTGAGTTAACATTTTTACATAGTTTTAAAATCTCTCAAAAACTTGAAGAAATCTATATATCCCAGGATAACTATATTAATGATTTTCATAAAATATATGGATATGACAACAATAAGAGTATATTTACTCCCATCGGTACCTCAAATACACTTGTTCTTGATGAAGCTGTGAAACCAGTAGATCAAACATCTTTTAGAGGAATGATAGGTAGTATACATTAATTTATATCTATTCATCAAGACTTAATATTTTTAGTATGCTAATGTGCAAGATACCAATCCAATCCTATGGAATCTCACTTAAAGGTAGTGGAAATAATTTTTCGCTATTTAAAGGGAACCATGGATTTAGGTCTCTTTTATACTTCTGGAAATTATTTTGTTTTGAAAAGATTTTCGGATGCTGACCATGGTGCATGTAAAATGGATTGAAAGAGTACATCTAGAACCTGTCATTTCATAAGAGATTCATTAGTTTCTTGTTCATACAAGACGCAACACTCAGTAGCACTTTCCACTGCTGAAGCTGAATTAGTAGCAGCTGGAAGTTGTTGTGCCCAAGTGTTGTGGATGCAACACACACTCACAGACTATGGTATGAGTTTTACCAAAACACAATTTTTTTGTGATAATACTATAGCCATTTCCATAAGTAAAAACCCTGCACATCACTCTCATGCAAAAAAAATAGATATTTGGCATCACTTTCTTAGGGATCACACAAAAAAATGTGATATAATTCTTCAATTTATCAGAATGTAAGATCAACATGCTGATATTTTTACAAAATCCTTACCCACAGATATATTTGAATACATTAAAAAGAAGATAGGAATGATTACCGTAAGGTAATCCTATTTATTAACATTTTATTGATGAAATATCCTTACAGTAATAAACTTTTTTTTATAGGGGGAGTACATTTGTTCATTAGTTTTTTATATTTTTCGTAATGATGTTTTTCATGTTTTTCATAATAAAGTTTTTCAAATTTTTTGTAATGAAGTTTTTCATGTTTTTTGTAATGATGATTTTCATTTTTTTCATAATGATGTATTTAATATTTATCGTAATGATGTTTTTCATATGTTTCGTAACAAAGTTTTTCATATTTTTTGTAATTATGTTTTTCCTATTTTTCTTAATGATGTTTTTCATATTTTTCATAATGAAGATTTTCATAATAAAGATTTTCATAATGAAGATATGCGTACTCAAATTTTTTTTGTACTCATGTTTTTTTCAGAATCTAAAGTCCTTCAAGAATAATTTAGCTCAATACAAATAATTCTCTTGACAATCTTAAAGGTATGATTCTTTCTTGAGTTTTCATAATAACCTCTTACTTGCTGGTAGTTTCTTTTTTTTAATAATTTCTCAGATTCTAGTTTCCTTAAATCCAAATTTTCTCTTTTAAAAACCTCAAAATATAAGATCCTTCCAAATTTTCCATGTGGATTTCATTTCAACTGTTAGATCTAAATAAATGAATTCTCACCCATTGGATTGAAATGGGAAGATGAACCATCACTTCAACACCTATAAAAGGAGACCCATAATGGTATTCCCACATCAGTTCTTAAGACTTTTCATGTTGAAGCTCTGTCTATCTACAAAATCCATTCAAAACATTTCATAAGTGATCAATTCCAAATGTATGGTGGAGTTCCTTTTCATGTGATGTCTACTGTCTAACTGATTGCGGAGTGGAAGATATACAGGGAGAGGTTGGAACATCTAAACATATTTATCAAACATGACTCTAATATCTCCAAAAATACCATGCTTAATGGATTGGAGAGTGTATCCATTTCGAAGCTAGAGGAACAAGATCATGTGTATCTAGATCTCGTCATTGATTTTTATGAATCTGCCTATTTTTTCAAGGAAGATGGCAGAGAAAAATTTTCCTTCAACAGTAATGGAAAAACATATGAACATTCATACACTAAGGATGCTAGCTTGGTAGGGTTATCTTATGAAGGAGAGGAAGAATTTTGTTCCCCCAAGCTTCCAGATGATCAAGGGAGTTTTGTAAAAGTAAAGGCTATTCAAATTCTTGGAATTATAGATGTCAAGTCCATAAAGAGTGCTCAGTTATCTACCTATAATCGGATCCTAGAGTTATGGGATTAGTGTTTTATCGTACCATGAAACGGTGACAAGGAAACTCTTGTGAAAAGTGATATGTATATCTTATATTTTTTGTTAAATCAATGGAAGATCAATCTGATGAAGCAGATTCTCATTACGATAGAGAATATCAAGATGAGAATCTGAGAGCACAGATAATCATGTATCCTACCCTACTCTCCACATTGATAGTTCAGTGTCTTGAATCATTCACGATTCATTGCAGTTCCAAGACTAGGAATTGAAAAGTGATGTTAGTAAGCGACGACACATTGAAAAGACTAAATGTTGGATTTTCTAACGATTTAGGAGAGTTTTATTATTTTCCAGTGGAAGAAGTAGAAGCTATTTAGAGAAATGCAGAAGATGATGAACCATCAAAGAAAGATGGATGGAATAGAAAACTAAAGGAAGTTGAAGAAATAGAGAAAACCTCTTATGACAAAGGAACTGAATCTGAACCTCTAAATCCCAAGAAACAGGAAGCCTATCTGGACGAGGTAGTTTCCAAATGGAGGGAGGATAACAAGAGTCAAAAGGAAGGGGAACCACATTTTGTCCTAGACCCTGCAGAGGACAAAGCATTTAAAGAGAAAGCTGCTGAAGATATTGAGAAGCAATCCAAAGGGAAGAAGTTGAAGAAGAAGATGATAGAGGTAGAGATTGTGAAATATCTATTGAAGGCCATTGATGTATAATCTGAGAACATTCCTCTACCAAAATCCTTCTTACATGAACCATTACATGAGACACTGGGGAAAAAGTTCATTACTCTGTAAAAATAACAATAAATGATTTTTGAACAGATATAAGTTGTGGAAGAAGTGCATAAAAAGGAAAAAAGTAGGAATCACACTGATGATATGATTAAAAAAGTTGAAGATTATCATGAGAAGGAAAGTGATTCCAAAAAATTGGCAATCCAGACTTCTCAAGACGGATTCTTTAAACTTGGTACTCTTGGAGTTGATGAGATGATAGTAGAGTAAGTGAAAAAAATATCTAAGGAGGAGAGTTATAATCATCACTTCATACATCCTGAGGATATTGAGTAAAAATAAAAGAACGAAAAAATTGATCAATATAGGATTATTCTGTTTTCTGAAAGCGAGCATGAGTATCTTGATAAGAAAGCTGTTCAGGAAACTGACAAGGGGAAACAAGTGGTTGTTGATACCCCAAACAACGAAAATCTACGAATAAAGAAAGCTGGTGCATATTCTAAGAGGAAGATGGTTGAGATAGAGGAAGAACCAAAACCATGTAAAGAGTCAGATTCAGAATCATCTGCTCTAGGACATGATTTTGTCATTCTGTCTTTGAATAAACTGGTGGAAACCATTCCAATATTTCCAATAATTTACTCCAAATGCCAGATTCTCCAACATAGAATGAATCAGAAATCAGAATAGGTATCCATGGTGATGGATAGCTGTGTAAATATTGAGTCCAAACAGAAGAACATTCTTATCAACTATAGATCCCACAGAAAATCATTCAAGAAAATGGCTAGCTTGTCAATGAATATAGTGTAATATCTTAGAGAGCTTGATGACTTTCAAGATGATGTTAAGAAAGCTTTTAATACTAGAGATGGATAAATAAAGGATCAAAAAAATAGCTTTGAGGAAAAGATAAATTTTGAGAAGAATACCGAGATTCAGGATGTCAAAGATCTCAATGGAAAGTTGAATTATATTATCCAAAGATGGAAAACAGAATGGGATCTCCGGATCGAGATTGAAGAAAAGATAGTGAAATACGATGACTTGCTTAAGGCTACGGAAGAGACTCTGAAGGCTTAGGATGATAGGATCAAAGCCATAGAGAAGCAAAAAGAGGAGGATCACAAAGGGTGAATGAAGTTGAAACCCATTGTGAAGAAGCTGATACTCAAGGAAAAAGACGAAAAATATGATCCAAATCTGAACTTTTGCAGTATTTGTTTTTCCATATACAAATTCTTCTAATCATAATTAAATTTTGGTCGTTTGTATTGTATTGATGTTTGTTCTAATATTTCAGGTACCATATTTTTTTCCATTCCCTCAAACTGTATTTGAAAATAAAAAATGGGGATAATGAAAATGAATTCTAAGTAAAAGAATAAATATCTCTATGTAAGGGGGAGTTTATCAAAGGGCAACTTCTCATTATGAATATTTCCACATTAAAATGACAAATCACATTCTAGAAATGTAAAATACGATCCATAGAGTTCCAAATCCTCAGGGGGTGTTATTCGTATTCACCATTGATCATTTATAAAGGGAGATTAGTTTTGTTTTCAAATTGTAGAATTTTTTTTCAAAGTTTTTATATTTTTTATCGTAAGGATATTTGTTCTTTCCAAAAAGGGGGAGATTTTTGAGTTAATAAGGTTTTCCTTATGAATTTTTCATTCTTTCATACTTGGGAATTTTGTTAAGAGAATAAGGGTGCCTTAGTGACTTTACCATTTCTTCTTGTTTTGAAAATCACAAACACCTTATCTCAAGGAAAATCCCTTTTAACCTTTGTTTTACTTCTATAAGAAAAATTTTCATCTCCACGGAAATTTATCCTTATCATGTTTTCATTATTCATATCATAATTTTTGTAACTGTAAAATTTGGTTACAAACCAAAACCTCATAATCCAATAATTACCTAGATATGAAGCATCCCATTTTATGATCCAAATTCTGATTACGAATTTTGGACACAAACCCTTCTAAGTTCTGACTCTGAATTCTGATTACGATGTCTAGATACAAACTCTTCTAAGTACTGACTCCATATTATGATTATGGATTTTATATGAAATATTTTGATTTCTGACTCTGAATTCTGATTACGAATTCTGGATACGAACTCTTATGAGTTCTAACTCTGAATTCAGATTATGAATTCTGTATACGAACTCTTCTGAGTTCTGACTCTGAATTATGATTACGAATTCTGGTAATGAACACTTCTGAGTTCTGAATCCGAGTTCTCTAAATATAGACTTTGAACTCTTATGAGTTCTGACTATGAATTCACATGAACTCTAACTCCAAACATTGTGAGTTCTGGGTTCTAATTCCTATTAATTCAGATTTCAAATTCCCTTGAAATTCAAATTCCAGAATTCTATATAATTCTGGTTCCAAATTCATAGAAAATAGGATCTGAATATCCTTGTATTATAGAATCCGAATTCAATTTTGGTTAGACTCGAAATTTGATTTGCTTACATTTTGAATATCATATTTCAGTTAATCTTAAACTTGTTTTGTTATAAAATGATTTCATGATTTCAGTTACTCACAAACAATTGTTTGAGTGAAACATGTACAGGTCCCTCTAAAATTCAATAAAAAATATGACAGTTGGAGAAGGGAGCTGACTATTGAATCCATGCCTATAAATATGAGCTCATTTGAAAGAGCTAATGACTTTTGAAATTTTTGAAGCTCAGAACATTCAGAATAGATTTCTAGAAAGACTGGATCTTATAATCTCTCAGGATTAGTGCATAAAGATTGAACGGCTTGTTCAAAATTTTCTTCATGCAAATTTTCTTAGTGTAGAGGTGCAATTTCCTTGTAATTAGAGACTTCGGGTTGTGTAGTTAGAGGTGCCGATTTCCTTACAAATAGAGGGCTTGTGGGGATAGCAATATAGATACCAATCTTTAGATTGAGGGCTTACCTAGGTTTGGATAAGAAAGAATTTTTTGAAAGTATAAATCAAGGGACCTTTTATCTAGGGTTGTTGGATATCCTTTTCTTTGGGATAAAAGAGTTGCTAATTGTTACTTGTAGTATTACTATATTTTTCTGCTATACTTTTAGTTGTTGAGGAAAATATAATCTTCATATAATTCCTTAGACTTTTACTCTGATTATATATGATTCTATACGCTTTAAGGTAGAATCTAAGTCATTGTATACTTTTGTTCAGTTCCATTTCCGAAATCACTTTTCTATAATCAAGCATGTTATTAGAGCTTAGTGGTGTTGTGAATTTTGATTATACAAAATTTATATAGGTATTTTAAAAGAGTACAATTAACCCCCTCTTTTATATGAGCATCTCATTATTACATATTCGATCCAACATGTTTGTGTAATTTTTTTGTTCTATTCTATTAGTTTTCATTTATTTTATTCCTTATTGGTATTATATTTATTATTTTATATTATAAAACTACATGAATCTCTAGTATATAGTGCTATCATGTTGATTACCCAGTTAATGAAGGAATTTCTATAATATTCTTATTCATTCCCCATTAGTAGTTTCCAGACCAAGGGAATATAGAATTTCCATCAGGTCTTTCCTCATTCAGAATTGGGTCTCCGAGCTAAGGGTAGCCCAGGTTCATTCATGAAAAATGGTATCACATATTTATTTTTACTTATTTTATTTCGATAGTCACGATAGATAAGATACATGATTGTTTCAAATAAAGAGGTATATAAAATAATGTAAGCAGTTCACACATTTCATACAAAAACATGATTTTACATGAGAGGTCAAGAATGTTTCATTTTAGTTCAATTTTTTAGGAATCATTTGATTATGGGATCAATGAAAACCAATAAGGATACATAAGGGGAAAAATTAATTTTCATAGGCATGGTGTGTGGGTAGTTGACCGTGCACTCTAGCTAAGAATCATTGAATAATGTGTTTTGTTAAAATTTTCTTCTCAATGCTTCCCAATTTCCCCAATAAATCATATTTATGGGCTATAATAGAACTTAATAATGTTTATATTTCTTCAATTCATTTTTCCCTTTTATATGGTTAATCTGTAATGGTATAGTTTTAATATAATATTATTTTTGTTAATTTATCATGTTTCTTATTTATTTATCAATGAAGTTAATGATATAATTTTTTATCATAATTAGTTTTATAATACATTGTTTAATGACTCCCATTTACAATTTTAATATCTGTAAACTAGTGAAAGTTGTATTACAATTAATATTAATAGTTTGTGTTAGTATATTAATGAATCTATTTATTGGATTTTAAATGATAGAAGAATAAATTTACCCATAATTTTTTAATTGTTGATTACTGATAGTTATTTATATATATAATTTCATGAATTATTTAAATGAATACATCTAAGGAAATAAAATTATTTATTGTAATTGTTTATTTTTTTATTTTATATTGTATCTTCAAAAATACTTTACACGTTATTCATGGATATTTTAGCAAGATAATTTATAAATTCGATGAAATTATTTATTTTAATTGTAATTATTTCATTTAAATATATTTTTTAGAACGATAATTAGTTAATGGGAGTTTTCATTTGTTTTTGTTTTCTAGTTTGTTTAATTTTTAGTTTTTTTTTAATAATTTTTTTATGTTGTTGTTAAAGATTATAAAATAAATCAAGAAATTTTTCAATACAGTCATCCCTAAATATTTTACATAGATTTATCAAAATAATTTATTTTAGTTTAAACGAAATTAGATAAGGGTTATCAATTCATTCAATGAGTTCAGGTTCATTAAATACAATTAACTAGTTCTTGATATTCATATATGTCATCGACATAGTTGATTTTATTTATATTTTAACTCCTCATACTTCTTAAAAAAATGGAAGAAACCTAGTTGTTTATTATAAACATATAATTATCTTAATATATGTTAAATAGAATATTTTTTTGTTAGTTTCAAATATTCTTATGAATTTAAATATATTTTACTATATCGGTTTTTATGAAAGATATATTTTAGTATTAAAATGATTCTTACATATTTTCAGCGTTATATGGGGTTGATGTGTTGTAGAAATCCATGATCTTATTTTTTAATAGTGGGTTATTTTTAATTTTCCATGTTCTAATTATCATATGTATCTCAAAATATACCTTATATGAGTGGTATTCATTAAATAGTTAGATATTTTTTCTTTTCTAGATAAGGTTTCTATAATGAAAAACGTATAAATATTCTTGGATTTATATATCTACAATTTTCAGCATATTATATTAATAGATAAATGAAAAAAATTCTATGTATTACTTGGTGTTTTTATTGAAATAGTGATGTTTCGTTATGCACTAACAAAAAATTAACTACCTTACAGAATTGTATTTTATTTGATAAAATATGTTTTTGGTTTTTTAATAATTATTTTTAAATAAATACTGAACGAAACTATATATTTATTTCCTAAAAATCTTATTTTTGGTTTATTATTTTATTTATTTTTCTTTTTAGTTTGATAGAATGCATGAGATGTGAACATATGTTAAAATATTCAATAACACATATTGCCGTTTTCTTATATGGTCTCATGATTTCAAGTATTTTTAATATAATTTTATAGTGTTAAAAGGTGTTATGTATTAATTAATTAGAATAATTTCTTTAATGTAGTTTTTTGGGATGGGGGGAGTGTAATTTATGAGAATATAGGGACCAATTTCGTTATAAAATTGTGTATATTTTACTATTATTTAAATAATCCCCACAAAATGATATAAAATTTTTATTAAATAAATTTTGGGACGAAATTTCATTTCATATCATAAGGAGTGGTTTAAAAATATGGAAGAGAGAAATGGTATAATCCCATTGGTTTTTATTCATATAGTTAATTGGGATCATGTTATTATTTATATAAATATATGTTTCATATTAATAAAGAATTAATAAAATAGATTTATATTAAGGGATATCATTAGTTTTATTGTTATCTTATTTAGTTATAGTCCCTCTCTTTTAACTGAAATTTCTATCTCCGAAACATGATTATTTATTTTTTTTATCATTATTGGGTATGGAGTTGGAGTATTAAGTTGTTATTTTGAGGTTATGCCATATTTTTTCCAAGATGAAAAAAATACAATATACAAATAATTTCTCTGTTTTTAAAGGAAAATGATTTAATACATAATGTTTTTATTCCATAATTTGTATTATTTATGTTCTATATGTTAATAATTGTTTACATTTCACTATAAATGATTGTTTTATATAGTTTTTTGAATAAAATTTGATTATATAAAATAGATTACATTATAAATAATGTATTTTTATTAATTTTTTTCATAAAGAATTATAATTAAATTTGTTTTTTGAGTAATTTAAGGAAAGAAATTATGATTATAACCCAACATATAACAAATGTTTTCAAAGTTCTTATATTATGTTACAAATGTTGATTTCAAAATATATATTGATGTTGTCTGGTTATTAATGGATTTGAATCAAGTGTAGGATCCCAACCATTTCAGGAGATGTATCGGGTTTGATTATAATTACTCATTTTCATAGAGTAAATTACTTTTCATTTTAGATTAAAATAGTGATGTTTTTGGGTGAAATTTCGATAAATATGGACGAAAAAGGGATCTTCATGGATGGCATAGAGTTTTTTCTAAATATGCATCCTAGTGCAATAAACCATAAAACCCTTGAAAAAGGGTGATTGCATTGTTGATGACTAGTTTTTTAAATTGTATTCCCTATTAGTAGTAAATTTTAAACCCTTTTAAAGAGGAACACAATTTATGTGAATGGATAGGGGAAACAATGATCACATCCCCAGGAAACCTTGTGCAGAAATTTAAATAACAAAAAATTAGTTTAAAAAAGTATTGAACACCAATTTTATTCCTAAATCAACCCCAATTCAACCCTAACACCTATTTCAGAGTTTTGGATCCTACCAAATATATTCCTAGACTTACTAGACATTGTTATTTTTGATATGAATCCAATATTGATGATTTGAAAATCTCTCAATAGGTTAATCCTAACCTGCTTGGTTTTCATATTCCTTTTCTATTCATTTCCCATTGAAGAAATGATTTGTTCTTGATTTTTTTTAGATCTAGATATGTTTTTGTGGATCTAGATCTCGGATTTTGGATCTTGATCTAGATTTGAAGGGTTTTGATTTCTTTGATCTTGATTTATGCTGTTAGATTCCAAACTCATTCTACATTGTTCTACCACTCAAATTTCTAGGATTTTTATTTAGATATAATTTAACAACGAATTGAGGTTTTGTGTCCTGTTATTCAAATGTCACAGTCATTATTTCAATTACATGTTCATAATTATAGAATATATAGGGTTATTTACTGATTAAAAACACATTGATTTGATTGATTAATATGTTTAATTAATTAATTAAGGGATTGTTGATTTTATTGAATAATGTGATTTTGAAAAAGGGATATTTAATTGAAAATTAAATATTGTTTTATTTTTATTTTGAAATATGGATAATTTATTTATTAATTAATTATAGGATAATGAGAATTTTATTTTGAGTAATTAATTTATAAATGAATTATAGGATATTGAGATTTTTAATTAGAGCAATTAATTTATGAATTTCTTATAGGGTAACGAGATTGTTGAATGGATTGATTAATTTATGGATTAATAATGGGAGTATTATGATGGAAGATTTTGATAATTTTATTAGAAAATAAATTAACTGAATTAATGTGATGAAATAATTTTTTTAATTTGTAAAAAATAATATAAGATTAATTAATTGTTGAGTTAGTAAATGATATTGAGAACCTCAATTAATATTTGAGTTAATTAAAAATATTTTTATGATTAATCAATTTTTGATTAAATTAATAGGATTGGGAAGATTAATTATTTTTTGATTTTATTAATGGGATTGAGATGATTAATTAATTATTGAGTTAATTAATAGAATTGATAAGATTAATTAATTTGTGAGTTAATTAATGGTATTGAGATGAATAATTTATAGTTGAATTAATTAATAGGACTAATAACAATTATTATTTATATAGTTAATTAATTAGATTTACATGGTTAATTAATTGTTGAGTAATTAATGGGATCAAGATGATTAAGTAATTGTTGAGTTAATTAATGATATCTGGAATATTAGTTAATTTTTTAGTTAATTAATGAAAATGACATGATTTATTTATTGTTAAATTAATTAATTAAATTATGAATGATATTAATGGGGTTTATATATGAATTGAATACTATAATTGATATTATGGAATTATTATATATCACCTGAAAATTTAGAATGATAATAATGGAGTTTAGAGGAATGTCATGAGATAGAGAATTGTAACAATAGAATTCTTCAAAATGATATCCATTGGGGATATTCAATATTACATCATGGGATTAGGTAGCTACTGAGGTTTTACAATCCTTAGAAACCTCGAATATTTATGTGGTTAAATAAAGAATAATTAGACAACGTGACAATTGTTTACTTTTTAATTGTGATTTTTTTATTATACAATTCCATAAACTATCATTTAGTAGGAATTGTTTTTGACACCGTTAGTGGTGGACTACAGAGTTGAACACACACCTTACTTCAACTACATGGTCGATACTCGAATAGATTTTATTATTTTTGGAAATGTAAGAAAAAATTCCCTTTTTTAGGTGGATGATTCAAGATGGGGATGTTTGAGGGAACTAGACGTGGTTTGAGATTAACTTGGGAGTTGTTAGTGTCTTTAATTAGAGTTGTCATTTTGACACTGGACACATATTTTGGCATTTCATAATAGATATTTAATTTTGAAATATTATATCATTTTCTGGATTATCTTTGAATACTAGTATTGTTCTGGTTAAGGATATTTATTTGGTTATTGTTTATTTATTTTCCTATGATGTTTTACTATGAAAAAAGGGTAATAGTCCCCCTATGAATGATATTAGTCCCTCATTACTTGTTAGAATATTTTGGAATAAATGGATGCCCAATTGACTACATGTGGTGAGCTAGATTAGGGGATCAGTTTGTGGGACCTAGGTTCGGATAGTACAATGCGTTATCAAAGGGGTTTTCATTTCTTTTCATTTTGTCACAATCTTTGGTAGATGAATAAATGAGAGTATGAAGGGTTAGTCATTTGTTAGTATCCTATGTGTGGGATTCACAAACCCATATATGGGGGAGAAACCATCTTCCCAAGGTGTGATTGTTGTTAATTTTTTTTCTGTTATAGTTGAATATTAATTCACATTGGGTGATATACTTGTGGAGTGATATGATTGTTGTTTGTGAGATTTAATTAAAATTGTCTCGTTGCTGAGTATGGAATGATAGTTGAGTTTACATGCATCAAACTAGGAACTAAGTATTATTTGGTAAGATGCATCATTTTAGGTATGCATAGTAAAGTGGTTTTGGGTATGTTGTTAGACTCGAACTAATTTTACATTCTTGTGAAATTGAGGTGAAATTATTGCCTAATATAAAATTTAAAATGGATAAATTATTAAATATAAGAATAATTGTGAGTCTAAATGAGAAACATGAATGGCGATAAAGATTTACCCTTTTTTAATCATTACGTAAGATACTTGATGTATAAATTTTGATATAGTGCATAGGTATTAACCATGTGATGGGGTTTGATGAAAAATGCTTCTTGTCCCTTATTATGATTTCTTGAAAATCTATAAATGTGAAGAAAATTATAATAAGGTGCATTTTTTCGTGTTCATTTATGCCTCCAAAATGCTTCCTTTGGAGAGGAATATAGGAGAACTTAGATAGGTATGATCCTAATGTGGTGGAACTCGACTAACACATATTTCCAAATTGGAAAATTAGAGGGAAATTCTAGGTAAAATTCACTCAGTTAATGAAATTTGTGGAAGGATCCCTATAGAGGTTTGTGATGATTATGTCTAACATAATAACGGTGTTTCATTTGTAGCACCCTCTGACATTTTCTAGATATGGTGAACCAAAGAGAGATGACTTATGGAATGAGTCTGTCCATACTATACATGACCATCTGAAGAATTTTTCTAAGAAGACGATCAAGACGGCTACTAATGTCATATAAGGATCAGTAAAGATCATGTGGGATGTTTAGGATATGATTAGTCTGAATGATAGAATCTTATGTATGGACTTCATGGAGATGTTCTTTGAGATCTTCAATCCAAAGACACTAAGGTATGAGAAAGTATCTGAGTTAAATGAGATTGAGTTAGGGGAGTTTGTTTTTCATGGACTATGTGGGACACTATATTGATTTCCATTATTTTTCTCCATCATTTGAAGATAATTATTCGAAATTATAAAAATGTTTTAAAAAAATTAAATGTGAAATTTTTTACAAGGTAAATAACTTCAGGATGAATATGTTTTCATATGTGGTGAATTGTGCTCTCATAGTCGAGGGGAGCCTGAAGATACATTATATTGTAGGAAAAATAATTGATGATGGATGATGAGGATGTATGACATGTGAGAGAAGATGCATCTTTATGCGAAAATTAACAACATAAATGGAAAACAGTGTGGCAAGGGGAATGGTCAATTACCCAAGACCATTTTTTAGTGATTTTCTACCAATTCAATAGGCATGGCCATTCTCGTAGACATATTCCATAACCAACAGTGGAGTGATGATCTTGTTGTGATATGGGGAATATACAGAAGCTCTATAGGTACCTATGACATAATGGTAATTACGGGTAATCTAGAAATAATTAGAGTTTATTAAGGGGATATTCTACACCATATCAAGCTGGTATTTGGAGATCTATTATCCATTGTAATAGAGGCAGTGGAATTAATACTTCATGGAAAGTGCACTCATTTCGAAAGAGTGGGATAGATTAGGGGACTCAGATAGCATTAAATGTAATAAGTACATTATAGTTTTATATGGTGCAACATACACATGTGGGTAGAGAGGCTGAACCATCAGAGGATATAGGTACTATTTTTGCAGCTTCTACATTTGGTATTCCTTTATTTAATACTGTTTCCTCTAATTCATTTATTTCTAAAATACTTGTGGATTTTTCGCACATGGAATTAGAGTTTCTGAGTGGGATGTTAAAGATAAATTCATTGTTGGGAGTATGAACTATGGAAATCCTCTCGTGTAAGGGATGTAATCTTAAAGTTGGAGAATATTGTTTCCTGGGGGATATACATATCCAAAACATGTCAGAATTTACCTAATACTGGGTATGGGTTGGTTAGTATCATACTGAGAGAATATTTATTTTTTCCACGTGTGCATAAATTTTATGTCTCCTAAGGGTGATAAATATATTCACTATAGAGAGTGGGATATAAAGGAAAGACGCAGATGGAAAATTAATCAGCAACTAAGAGAGCTCATAGCACATGGCACTAGTCTATAGTTTTATGATTGAAGTGTAAAACATAATGCCTTTCCACAATTAGTGGACATGTTTCAAGGTGTTTTTCTTGAATACTTATTGGTGTTTACATCAAAGATAGATGTGGAATTATCCATTGATCTTATGCTAGTAGTTGAACCATTTTTTGTTCCACCATATATAATGATATCCAAAGAGAATCAATACATTAAGACTCAACTATAATATTTTATGGATAAGGGTTTTATTTGATTGAGTACATCACCTTAGGGATCACCTAAGTTATTTGTATAACATTTTGATGATATTTTTCAGTTGCGTGTTAATGATCAGAAGTTGATCGGGATGATTATAATGAAAAAATAGCCTCATCCAAAAATAATTGAATGTTTCATCCATTTGAGAGGATATTGTTTCTTTTTCAAGATTTACATGTGATCAGGGTATTATCAGTTGATATATTTAACAACTAATATAATGAGGACTGAATTCAGAAGAAGTTATGGCCAAAATGAGTTCTTTGTAATGTTGATCGGGTATACGAACACATCATAAGTATTTATGGAAATAATGTACAAAATTATCCATCTGTACCTAAATTGGTTTTTGGATGTTCTTATTGATGAAATCATGGTGTATTTCAAGACTCATGATGATCATGACCAAAATCTCAACATCATCCAGAGTACAATGATAGGTCAACAACTTTACACTAAGATATCTATGTGTTAGTTTTGGATTGATCATGTAATCTTTTTGGGACACATTATCTCAGGGTAAGTTTTGTGTGTGGGCCCAGATAAAGTTAATACAGTTATTTTTCGGAAGAATATATATAATCTAATGGAAATTTTTTGTTTTATTAGATTAGATGGATTTTATCAATTATTCATATAGTAATATTCTATATTGGTAGGGATGCTTATGGTCTTGACCATGATTAGGAAAAAAATTTGAGTGGTCCAAAGATTGTGATGATAAATTCTAGGATTTGAAAAAGTTATTGATATTTCCAACAATATTTATCATACGTGAGGCCGGTGAGGCGCACACATTGTTTTTTCATTCTTTTTGGATAGGTGTTAAAGAATTATTGATATATGAAGAATGATCTGGGGCATATGGTTTTAAGTAGTTGATTCCCAATGAACTGAATTACCCTACGCATGACCCAAAGTTGGATATAATTTTTTTATGATTTGATATTTTGAAAGAATTAACTCTTGGGTGATATTATTATGGTGTTTACTGATAATAAGATCTTATGAAATATCTTCTCAAATAGAGATTTGAATCGTTAATATTGGAGATGGGTCGAGTATATGTAGTTATTTTATTTTGAACAATAATAGAATCCAAAAAATGGAATAGTGTTATTGATGAACTAAGAAAAAAATAGCAACTTAGGATTTTTAAGAGTCTAATAATAAGGGGAAGATGATGAATCTAATAGGCGAGATGATTGTGGTGGTTCAGGGGAACCTAGAGAATATGTGTCTTGTTTCAATTTTAATGGAGTCTATATTTTTAAGATGGATCAGGGACATGTAGTATTAAGATCAATAATTTTTATCTTTGAGGTAAATCAATAGTGATTCTGAGACACATTTAGATTAGTTGAAAGATGAGGATGAGATCCTCTATATCATGAATAATTTTGTTGTGCCTTCTAGCATGTGGGAGAGGCTGATGATGGAATTTCATGCCTCCATGTGGCTTCTACATCTAGAGGTGAAAAAATGAATCGGGAAATACGATGAATGTTTTATCGCAACGAATGAAGGAGAATATAGTAGGGTTATTGATGAAATACTACACCTATCAACAGGTTAAGGTAGAGCATCAATGACCTAGAGGCCTACTATAGCCATTATATATTTCGGAGTGGAAGTGGGATTAAGAGACTATGGATTTTATTGTGTTTGCCTCAAGGATTCACCGTAAGAGTGATACTATTTGGATTATTTAATAAATATAAACAAAGGTATACATTTCTAGCCTATATGGTAGACATTCTCAGTTTTGAATAAGGGATATCTATATGTATAAGAGATAGTTTTTCTACATTGGTTGGCATGGAATATAGCTTCTGATCAAGAGTCATGTCTAACTTCATGCCTCTTGAAAGGTTTACAAAAGGCACTTGGTACACATATTTTTGTGAGTATAACTTTCGACCCATAGATATATGGGTATCAATAGCATACTATATAAGTGCTTGAGTATATTCTACTAGAGTTTGTTCTAGATATTGGTGGACCTTGGGAGAAGCACCAATATTTTGTGGATTTTGACTATAAAATAGTTTTTAGGATACTATTTAGATGGTTCCATACAAGGATATTTATGGCATGCCATACAAAAAAATATTATACTGGGTAGAGGTAAGTGAGATAGTGTTGATTGGACAGAGTCTCGTCAATAATATTTCAGAGTTTGTTTAGTTTATTTAAATGCATATGGTGACGACACAAAGTAGACATATTCGTATGCTACAAATAGTGGATAACCCAAAAGGTTTTTAGATGGGGATCATGTATTACATCTAGTATCTCTAATTTTGGATCACCAAAGGATACTGAGATAGAGAATAATGAATGTCTAGTCTATGGGACTATTTGAGGTTATGGAATAAATAAATCAGGTGGAATACTGATAGGCTCTTCAATAGAAATACAGTGTTATGCCTGATATTTTTATTATTTCTCACCTTCAGCAGAATCATCCAAACCCTTTGAATGTCATCAATTTAGATGATGTTGAGTTTGAGATTGATGTGTCCTTTGGGGATCATTTGATACATGTTATGGATGATAATGAGAAACTGTTGTGGGGATTTATTGTACTGATAGTTCATGTATGTTGCAAAAATAGACACGTGTTAGAAGAGAATTGTTATAGTGACGTAGAAATGAGGACTTAATGGACCAATATTTTGACATGGAATATTAAATATGATTGTGAGTGAAGCTCGAGGATGTTTTTCTATAAGGTCTGGATATTTTAAGATCGTGATATTTTCTAAAGATTTCCAATGCTTGATTAGAGTTAATGATTTTCGTAGTTTTGAGTATTTTTTGTATGGGATTTATCTTGGTAGTTTTTTCTATACAATTTTGAACAAAATGTGAGGGATGTTATCATGCATAGACGTGTCACATTTTTCTATAACTGTGCACCCAACCCAGAAAACTGTGAACCCCAAAACAGAGGATAATAACATGATTAGTGCAGGGTTTTTAAAACCTTAGACACTCTTAATAGTAATTGTGAAGCCATAAAAATGAGGGACTTTATTTAGGTACATTGTAAGTGGAAAATATGCACCCCTTCCTAGAAAACTAATTGCGAGAATTAAATTAATTATAATATTATTTTAAAAAATTCCCTAACCCCCATTATAAATCCACATCGACCGCCATTTTCCCCTACTGTCTCTTTCATGACATTGGAGCCTCCTTCATATACTCCGTGAATTATTAACCTCTATTCATCATGATTCAAATCCTAGATCGAAAATCTACCACTCTCTCTATAACTGATTTCAATCCCAATTAGATTTCTAATTCCTCTTCATTTATTCTCACATTACAGAAAGGGTTAGTTATTAATGTTTTTTAGATATTGATCTAGTTTTGTGGATCTATAACAATTATTGGGGATCTATATATAGATGTTAGGGATATATATATTTTTGATCTTTATTTAGGGTGTCAGATCCAGGTCATTTTCTACTTTTTTGTGCCACTCAAATTTTTGGGATTTCTGTTGGTTAATCATTCATCAATAAATTGAGGTAGATAGTTTATTATTAAAACCCCATAGTCATGATTTTAATTATGTGTATGTAATTGTAGAATTTATAGGCTTTTTTAGAAATGGGAAACTTATAGATTTAATTAGTTAATGTGGTCAATTAATTAATTAAGTAGTTTGGGATTTGATTGAATAATTTGATATTTGAAAAGGGATAATAAATTGTTCAATTATTTATTTATTTATTAGGATACTAAATCAGGATAGTTTATATGTCAATTAATTATAGTAGAAAGAGATTATGAATTTGTGTAATTATTTGATGAATTAATTATATGATTTGGAGATTTGTGAATTTGAGTAATTAATTGATAAATTAGTTATAGGATAATGAGATTGGGGAATGGAATTATTAATAAAGGAATTAGTAATGGGATTATTGGGATTGTATATTTTGAATAATAAATTGGAAAATTATTTAAGGTGATGTGTGTGATGAACTAATTATTGAGGTTGTAATAATGTATAGAAGATTAATTAATTGTTGAGTTAATTAAAAAGATTTAGAATATTAGTATTTTTTTAGTTAATTAATATGATTGAGAAGATTAATTAATTTTTTATTTTAAATAATATGAAGGGATAAGTGTGATTATTTCTTGAGTAGATTACGGGTATTGAGATTCTTAATTATTTGTTGATTTAATTAATTGTATTGAGAAGATTAATTAATGGGTGAGTTAATTAAGTTGGTTGATATATTTAATTAATTTTTGAGGTAAATAATATTATTGGGAGGATTAATTAATTACTGATTTAATTAATTGGATTTAGAATATTAATTAGTTGTTGAGATAGTTAAAGGGATTGTGATTATTAACTAATTATTGATTAAATTAATGATATTGAGATGATTAATTAATTACTGAGTTAATTAATGAGATTGAGAAGATTAATTAATGGCTTAATTAATTGATGAAATGTGGGATGGTTGAAATAATATTCATATGAGAATCAAAATCTATAATGGTAATGATGAAATAGTGAGATATGAAATTGAATTCTATAATAGAAAAAATGGAATTCTGAGATATTTCAAATGATATAGATTGATAATTGGGGAATTTTAGGAAATGATATCCCTTGGGGATAGTTGATACATTAGTGTGTTCGAAGTTAGAATTGTGGTTTGTGTTTCCTAGAAAACATGAGATGTTTACGTGGATACACAAAAAATTGATAATATGATAATTTTTTAGTTACAAAATTTGTTTATTTCTATATAATATTGTATACACTATTATTCAATTGATATTGTCTTAGACGACATTGGTGGTGTCTTATTGAATTGTATACACACCTTAATTGGGATTATAATCACTACTCGAATAGATCTCATGATTTCTAGACATGATAAAGGAAAAGGCTCTATGTTAGGTTGTTGAGAGGTCATGGAACATGGATGAGGGAAATAGATGCGGTTTGAGACCCACATGGGGGTTGTGTGTGTTTTACATTAAGTTTCCATTTTTACACTGAAAAATTACTCTGGAATAGAATATATACTTTTTATTTTTGAAATTTTATTTCTTGTTTTTGTTTTCTTTTTATACATATATTGTTCTGGTTATGGATTTGTGTTTGGATATTGTTTGTTTATTTAATACTAGTGTTTTAATCTAAAAAATTCAGCATAGTCTCCCCATTACTGATATTAGTCCCTTGATACTAGTCGGTAGACTCTAGAATAGAGGGAGGTGCATTTGAGTTAATGTGTTATATTGGATCGGGGCACCAGTGTGTTACCTGGGCTGAGATGTTACATCATGAAATGAACATTTTTAAATGTTTTAAAATAAAATTCTTACATTATTAAATATTATACTATAGTTATTATTTTCTTAACAACAAATACTACTAATGTCTATCAAAATATGAATTCTTTAGATATTAAAACAATTTTACATTTATGTTCATTGTATTTTTATACTTTCGTAAAACAAATAATTTTTTGGATTATTTATATTTTTTGTATTAAAATATATTTTTGAACCATAAATTAATCATCATTTTAAATAAATTGATTGAAATCAATTTTTTTTTTGTTTTTTCTAACATCGTCTTAAGTGGGATTCCATTTTTAAGGAGGTAACTTTCGGATTATAGAAATAAATTGTTTTGGGGTCATAATTTCTTTGTTAATGATTTAGTAATTGAATTATAATTTGACTAATTTTTTGTTGAATTTATATAATATTATTTGATGATTTATTTCGTTTTTATGGTTATTATATTATTATCATTTGGGTATGAAATATTTATTGTTATGGTCTTATTTGGTTTTATGTATTATTTATTGGAGTGTTGTCCTGGGAGTTTATAATATTCATTACGTAAATATATTCCAAATATCATGAGGAAATATTTTATTACATGTATATATCCATGATTATGAATATTTATTTAATATATAAGTAGTAAATAACTTTTATTGGAAGTCTGGGAGACCTTCATGGAGAGAAAAGTGATATGGTGGGAAGACTTTTCACACAAATAGTGTCATTTCCTTGTATTGAGCAATTATTTTTTATTATATTTTTTCCAAATGTTTTAATTTTCCTTATTTTTTTAATAATATCAACTGTCTCCATTATTAAACTATAGTAAGACACATCCCAAGTCACTACTACATGCTATGTAACTTTTCCTTATAAATTATATTCCCCTCTACCCCACTCTATATGTAAGTAGGGATGCCTACATCATAGATTAAGGGTTTTTTATCATTTATAAGGGATCTTGGGAAATGTATTTTCCTGGGGAAACAATAACATGCAATGGATGACTAGGCTCAGGGAGCTCTGGGTTCATCCACATGGAAATATACCCTAACATAGCCATGAAGGCCAAGTCATTGGGGGTGTTTAGAGTGGGACCACATTTTGTGGTAAACATGACCACATTATTATATAGATTTTCCCATATTTTTAATATAAATAAAAAATTTATATTCATAAAGAACCCCAAGATAATTTATCTCCCCTTCACCCTCTTCCTATATTCATTTTGAATGTATAAAATCATTTGCATATGAAATCATCCTTCAACCATATTCCCTCTATTTTTATAGGATGTAATCTAGAATAAATTTTGAACCATAATTAATTCATTACATTCACCTAACTTATCCCCATTATCACATTTTTCATGGGTTTCTTCCATCCCAATGTCCATAGTTTCCAAGGGATTTTAACAGATCAATTTTTATTGATGAGTTTAAATATTAATGACATTTCATTTCCTTATATGAACCCTCCTCATATAAAGTGTATTGTTTTCAGTTACTAACTGTTTTTTTTGGGTTGGTGGTTCCATGATCACCTTTATTTGTTTAATATTATGTGATTTTCATATAAAATACTATTGTTTGAGTGATTCTAAATTAATAAATGTTTTTTCTTCAAATTGAATTATATATAATGTTATTATAGTGATTTAATTCCTTCATATATATTGATAATATCTTTTGAATTATTGTTTTATATAATTTAATAACGATTCCAATTAATTTATTATTGAAATAATTTAATTAAAATGAACATGTTAATTGGTCACATAAGATGGGAAACTCATGTACTTTGTTAAGAAATCCTCAAAGGGGTGGATTTCATTTACAAGAGCATGGTCTATCTTCCTCACTGGTGAAGTTAATATTTAATATCTCATTATGGGATGTGAAGTAATTTTATATTTTATCCGACCAATTTAGGGATTTTCCCAAACTAGTGAATTTATTTTATAAGGTATCCCTTAATATAGTAGCCTTATTTTGTTTCTAAAATATTTATTTCTTTAAATAATTTTATTTGTAAATCATTATTTTTATTTATTTATAATAATGTAATATATCATGATACTTATATTCTATAAAATTTATCAATGTTTATATTTATGTATTTTATTTCAAATTATAATATTTTTGCCTTTCTAACAATGTTTGTACATTGGGCACATAAGGGTATACTGAAAGGCCTCTTATAGTAAAACATTTAACATACCCACATGCAATATGATGTTATTGTTTATACTAATGTACATATGGGGATATAGACACATGGAGATAGTTGTTATTCATTATAGATATATATAAATTATGGTAGGTGACATGATTGGGTGATGCCTCATGGCACACAATGATGAGTACTAGTTTGTTTTATTTCTTTTTTCTATAGTATGTAATATAATTAGGCTGATTATATATCACATATTCATCATTCCATTCCATCCCCATTAATGTTTTGGACATTCTATTTTTTATGTACATTTTTTCAGATACTCATATGATGTCATTGTAATTTTCTATTGTATTATATTTACATTATTACTTGTCGAGATTTTTTTTATTAATTAGGTTCATGACATGTTAATATATTGAATGGTCAACACATGTTCTCAGATAAGACACTTTAATTAGTTTATTAGGAGATAATGTTACAAATTACTGTACTTGAGGCCTAGGAACTAATTTCAAACCTGTATGAATTGGGTACACCAATGGACTTTTCCGCATGTCTGGTTTTGTGTCCTAGTGAATGGAAGGCTAGGTTAGTTTGTGACTCCCACACTTAGTGAATTTTGATGTGTTGATTCAAAAAAATAGTTCCATTTTATTATAATAATTTCTTATACATTTAAATATTAATTATAAAATATAATAATTTAGTGAATTATAAAATCATTCATTTTATGCAATTATTTTAAAAACATATTATTATAAAAAATATTTATCATTATTGAACATTTATATTGTAACTTAATTATTTATTTAAAGGACATGATTAACATTAATTTATTATTTATTTTTCACATTATATTATTATTATTATAGATATTTGAATGATACATATAATGGTAACACTACAAATCTAGTGGCCATATTACTATGTTATTATTCAAATTGTCATGTAACTAATCCATTGATTATATTACCATTATACTAAACTCTATTCGAACAACAAAAATTAATCATTCCATTTTATAAGATACTATCCCATTTCCATTAAAGTTTTTATTTTTTATTCATAATATTAATGTATTATTTAGTTTTTTCATTCCAAGAAGAATATTATCTCCTAGACTAATAGAATATAATAATTGTAGAGACCCGTAGCCTGACGTACATGGACATTACATTACTTTTGCGGAATACTTAGTACATAACAAAAACACACACACAAGGATCCTAATAGTTTAGTGTCTTTGGAAACTCGGAACGTAATCTTCTAATCGTGGTGAAAGATCCTCAATATCTCCCATAATGATCTTCCCTTTTTTTACCTAGAACCTTTCTTTATAACCTTAGGTCTGATTTGCTTCGTATGTGTCCGAACCTCCTCTTCTTTGAAGCGCATATTTGAGACCTCCTCTTAGGGCACTAAAATTGGTCTTTGAGGAAGACCAGAACCTCTAGGATGTTTCTAGGGAAGTGGAGAAGAGATTTTGGCAGGGGTTGGCCGAGCTTGAGTGCTCAAATTGGTGTGAGGAGGAGGGGGAGGAGGTGTCCTTTTATAAGGGAGGAGAGGGGCACCTTTGGAATATCTCAAAATATTATTTTATATTAAAGTCAAAATCGGATTATAATGGCTCCAAAGGGTCTTATATCAAAGATAAGGTGGGGATGGGTCTAAATCCTATCATCCAAAAGGATTTAGACAAGTTTAGGGTATTATTTTAACCTTATCAATTAGATTTAACTCTAAGTTAAATAATTTAACTTTTACCGTGTCTTTTTGTTTTCTTTCACTATATGGTTAATACACATACTATAACATGCCAAAAGAACCCCAAATTGTTTATTATTAATATATATATCCTTATCTAAGTCATTTGGCCGAACCTTAGATTTTTAGGAATACAATAACAATTAATAATATAATATTTGATTTAAAAACTATTTTGTGTCAATTTTGACACTATTTGATATATGATTTTTGTGAAAGTCATAACAGAATTATATGTTCGAACCAAGTTGATTAAATCATCATTAATATATCATATTAACCTAGAAAATTAGTGGAATTCATAAAAAGTCTTAAATTACATTTATTTTGCTGTTTATAACATCAATTATGTCAATATTTCATTAATAAGACAATTACTTCATCATCATTGTGTCATAAATAAATTGAATTATTTAATGTCTAAAAATTACAAATAAAATACCATCATGTAGGAAATCGTTTTAGATTTCTAGTGAATATTTATAGTCGAATTTATCTTATGTATAACCCCATATTAAAAATGATTTACTTATTAAACTTTGATTTTATCTATTTTAACCCTTCTTTAAATAAATTAATAATAAATGTCCTAATCTAATCCAAGTGGGCCTAAATGGTCATATTTTATTCCTAAGTTTGTTTTTGGTCGAATTACACTTTTCCAATAGAATTAGGACATGTGTTAGGGTAATATTAATATCATATTTACCCTTAGTTACCCTATTTACTATTAACTGCGGTTAAAATAGTAAAAAGTTACTATTCACCAAAAAATTATTTTTATCTCATTGAACCACATTTTACTTACTGATATCAACCGTGTCTGTCGGATTTTAGAAATTCCATTCACAGAAGTGGTAAAATTAAGTTTTATGAAAAATTCAGTTTTTTAACTCCCACTTAGTAGTTTCACTATTCATCAAAAATTGATGTTTTTCAGAACAATGCCAAAATTTCATCCTAAGCAATATTTCATATTCCGAATTCAAAAATGAAGTCTATTTTACCAAATTCAGAACATAGAAGTTTCATTAAATAATTTTATAATTAAATCCCGCTGTTAAAACAAATAGCGTGTTTTTAAAAAACAATATCTATCAAAAGATTGACACTTGATTATGTCTGGTTTAAATGTGAAATTATATCTAATGACCAACATTGTATTAAATTGTAAAAATATATTCTAAATATACTTTAAAACCACTAAAATTAATAATTTATCACTATTAATTATTTCGATTGAAAAAGTTGTTTTTAACTAAAATTTAGTAATTTTCACTATTCATCAAAATATGAAAGTTATCCGAAAATCACCAAAATTTCACCTTAGGCTAAATTCGATACTCCGAATCCAAAAATGAAGTCCATTTTGAAAAATAAAATTTACAAAATTTAAAAAAGTGGTTATTACTATTCATAACGGCTAGTTTTAATAATATTTTAATAGCATATCGCTGTTTAGTGAAACTCGTTATTGCGTACTACACACGCTATCGAGGAAGGTCGCGATTGCGTGTAATGCAAGGCAAGTCAAGGATGTGTGTTGTTCAAGCTCCTTTTGGTGTAGCGTACAACACAAGACATTAATAAAATTAAAAAGAATATTTTCCATAAAATCTTGGGCTGTTACATTCTACCCCCCTTAAAATGAATTTCGCCCTCGAAATTCGTCGGGGTTATAAATGGTTTACTATTCGAAAGTTTCTTTAATAGAAACCCACATCGTAAAAAGGAATACCAAAACCAATATTTTAAGACAAAAGTATGAAACTTAACGGTTACCCAAATAAACTAATCACTGGGTTTCCACATAGGTGAAAATATGGATATGGAAGAAAAATCTAACCATCATGTTCTGATGGAGAGTGGTAGAGAACATGGCTATGGAAAAGCCAGCAATCACAGAGCCATAAATTTGTGACGATCTAAGGTACCATCTGATTCATCATATATAAGATCACTAGGACAACATTTTTGGTTTTCAAGATCGTTTCCCTAAAGTTAAAGAATTTGAATTTGAATAAATACTTACTTTATTTTGGTACAATCTCACTGTTGTTCGTGCCTTTAACAATTTCCACTTCATCTCTTAAATAAATGAAGTTGAATTTGTTATTCGTGAAGTGTTAGCAGATTATGTGATAGAATGACGGGTCATTCCATCTGTCTCAAACAAAAGGTTACATAAGTCATTCTATAGTGAGATTAATCATATATGGTTCCTAAAATGGACTTATACTTCATATATTATACTTTTTATATAATAAAACTAGTTTCTACTAAACAGGGACTTCCTGTAGGCCAGTGGTAGGCGATAAAGGCCAGTCGCACTTCGGTTGTGGGTTCAATTCCCACATCCTTGTCCGACGCGATGGGCTGTCGCCCGTCCTGCATGTTGTCCTTTTTCTAAAACTATGTTACTATAACATCCAATCAATAATATCGAGAAAACTTCGATCCTTAAACAATACTCACTTATGTCCAACATAATCCATTTCAATCTTTAGTCTTATCCATAATACTGCAGTCCACTCTCATAACATAGTGAAAACGATTACCAGAGATTTAATACCATCGTTGATCCCCATATATCATAAGATATGTTTTTTTTGGGTCACATTCCAAACATTCAAAGTCCTTAATCATGTATTCTCTTGAATACCTTAGTGAAAACATGAATGCAGTTTAAAGTTAACACTTTCCACATACCAAAATCCTCAAAATTCTATATTCTCAAACCATGATATCACTTAGTCCTTATATCAATCATGAGCTCATGAATACTGTTAAACATTTCATTTTCTTGTTTTCCCTTCATTATGCGCATATCATCTTATTTCCAAAAATATCTCAATCACTTTGAATACCACATTAAACCAATACATAAATATTCCAATACTCCATGATACAACATTATTTTGGAATCCCATTACATAAACACTTAATCATTCCACCACATCGTTATCATATTCAACATCGCCAATAGTGATCGCATGTGACTTCCCTTTGTCCTTTGCCTTCAGTGGTTGCTCATGTTGATCATCACTAACCCTTGGATTAGGGAAATTATTAGCATAATGCCCCATTTCCTTGCACTTGAAGCATTGAAGTGTTGGTGGTGCGTTCTCTGCAGTGTTTGCTTTATTCACATCATTAGAAACCCTTTTTCCATTACTTCGACACTCAGCTGCTCGATGACCTTCTTTTCCACACTTAAAACATTTTCTAGTCCCTTTAAGACAATCTCCACCATGCTTCTTTCCACACTTTGTGCATAAGGAAACATTCATCTTCTTTTCACCATTATTATGAGATTTCTCCTTGAACTCCATCTTTCGTTTCTTGTCAAAACCATGAGATGGATATGTAACACCAACTTCCATTTCTACCTTGATAGCACAACGCACAATTTCTTCATAGCTACTGAAGTCTCTTATAGTTAATGCCCTTCGAAGACTCGGTTTTAAGCCACTGAAAAATCGATCAACTTTACTTTCAGGTTGGATGATAATTCCAGATGCATACCTTGCAAGTCTTGTAAAATTCGCTTCGTATATACCAACAGATTCATCATCCTTCTGCTTCAGCTCAATAAACTCATTTTCCATCTTTGTTCGAAGAATACGAGGGAAGTACTTACTGATAAACAAGTTCTTGAACTCGTCCCATTCCATGGACTCAATTTCATCTCTTGGCCTCGTATTCTTGATAAGATTCCACCATTGATCAGCTTCACCTTCCAAACGATATACTGCTAAGATGACTTTATCATGTTCAGAACATTGAAGAACTGAAAATATCTTTTCAGTGGTACTGATCCATTGTTCAGTAACAAGTGGATCGGAAGTCCCACTGAAAGAAGGTGGACGTTGCCTCATGAAGGACTCAATAAAATATTGTTCCCTTCTCTGCTCATTTGGAAGTCCAGAATGATTCATAGCTTGTGTAAGTATAGCAATAAGATTTTCCACTCCATCTCCCATAACATTTGTTTGTTCAGGAGGGCAATCATTGCATTGTCCATTGCATTGATCAACACGGTTCCATCGGGTTCCAGCCATCGTATAAAACCCAAAAAGAATAGTGTGAGAGGAAAAAATCATGCTAGGGAAAACAACATAATAAAGGGGGAGTACCTTCAATATCCAACATCTTATGTTTAATTCTATGATCGTTAGCGTAATTCTAGTACTATAACCTATACGTATACTTATCCCTAGGGACATCCCTAGACATACCTTAGAAATATCTCTAGGGATCTCACTAACGTTTTCGCATCCTAGTTTCCAAAGGTTGACTAAACCTTTCCTCTGATACCAACTGTAGAGACCCGTAGCCTGACGTACATGGACATTACATTACTTTTGCGGAATACTTAGTACATAACAAAAACACACACACAAGGATCGTAATAGTTCAGTGTCTTTGGAAACTCGGAACATAATCTTCTAATCGTGGTGAAAGATGCTCAATATCTCCCATAAAGATCTTCCTTTTTTTTACCTAGAACCTTTCTTTATATCCTTAGGTCCGATTTGCTTCGTTTGTGTCCGAACCTCCTCTTCTTTGAAGCGCCTCTTTGAGACCTCCTCTTAGGGCACTAAAATTGGTCTTTGAGGAAGACCAGAACCTCTAGGATGTTTCTAGGGAAGTGGAGAAGAGATTTTGGCAGGGTTTGGCCGAGCTTGAGTGCTCAAATTGGTGTGAGGAGGAGGGGGAGGAGGTGTCCTTTTATAAGGGAGGAGAGGGGCACCCTAGGAATATCTCAAAATATTATTTTATATTAAAGTCAAAATCGGTTTATAATGGCTCCAAAGGGTCTTATATCGAAGATAAGGCGGGGATGGGTCGAAATCCTATCAACCAATAGGATTTAGACAAGTTTATGGTATTATTTTAACCTTATCAATTAGATTTAACTCTAAGTTAAATAATTTAACTTTTACCATGTCTTTTTGTTTTCTTTCACTATATGGTTAATACACTTACTATAACATGCCAAAAGAACCCCAAATTGTTTATTATTAATATATATATCCTTATCTAAGTCATTTTAACGAACCTTAGATTTTTAGGAATACAATAACAATTAATAATATAATATTTGATTTGAAAACTATTTTGTGTCAATTTTGACACTATTTGATATATGATTTTTGTGAAAGTCATAACAGAATTATATGTTCGAACCAAGTTGATTAAATAAACATTAATATATCATAGTAACCTAGAAAATTAGTGGAATTCATAAAAAGTCTTAAATTATATTTATTTTGTTGTTTATAACATCAATTATGTCAATATTTCATTAATAAGATAATTACTGCATCATCATTGTGTCATAAATAAATTGAAATAGTTAATGTCTAAAAATTACAAACCAAATACCATCATGTAGGAAATCGTTTTAGCTTTCTAATGAATATTTATAGTCGAATTTATCTTATGTATAACCCCATATTAAAAATGATTTACTTATTAAACTTTGATTTTAACTATTTTAACCCTTCTTTAAAAAAATTAATAATAAATGTCCTAATCTAATCCAAGTGGGCCTAAATGGTCATATTTTATTCCTAGGGTTGTTTTTGGTCGAATTACACTTTTCCAATAGAATTAGGACATGTGTTAGGGTAATATTAATATCATATTTACCCTTAGTTACCCTATTTACTATTAACTGCGGTAAAAATAGTAAAAAGTTACTATTCAACAAAAAATTATTTTTATCTCATTGAACCACATTTTACTTACTGATATCAACCGTGTCTGTCGGATTTTTGAAATTCCATTCACAGAAGTGGTAAAATTAAGTTTTATGAAAAATTCAGTTTTTTAACTACCACTTAGTAGTTTCACTATTCATCAAAAATTGATGTTTTTCAGAACAATGCCAAAATTTCATCCTAAGCTATATTTCATATTCTGAATTCAAAAATGAAGTCTATTTTACCAAATTCATAACATAGAAGTTGCATTAATTAATTTTATAATTAAATCCCGCTGTTAAAACAAATAGCGTGTTTTTAAGAAACAATATCTATCAAAAGATTGACACTTGATTATGTCTGGTTTAAATATGAAATTACATCTAATGACCAAAATTGTATTAAATTGTAAAAATATATTCTAAATATACTTTAAAACCACTCAAATTAATAATTTATCACTATTCATTATTTAGATTGAAAAAGTTGTTTTTAACTAAAATTTAGTAATTTTCACTATTCATCAAAATATGAAAGTTATCTGAAAATCACCAAAATTTCACCTTAGGCTAAATTCGATACTCCGAATCCAAAAATGAAGTCCATTTTGAAAAATAAAATTTACAAAATTTCAAAAAGTGGTTATTACTATTCATAACGGCTAGTTTTAATAATATTTTAATAGCATATCGTTGTTTAGTGAAACTCGTTATTGCGTACTACACACGCTATCGAGGAAGGTCGCGATTGCGTGTAATGCAAGGCAAGTCAAAGATGTGTGTTTTGCAAGCTCCTTTTGGTGTAGCGTACAACACAAGACATTAATAAAATTAAAAAGAATATTTTCCATAAAATCTTGGGCTGTTACAATAATTCCATATATTTTTATCTATTTTATAGCACTTTTTATATCCATTCTAGGTCATATAACTATCTTGTTTTGTTACACTATTCTTATGAAATAAAATTATTAATTTTTTATAGCTATTATTTAAAAATAATAACTTCAGTTATTTCCTAATAATCATGATTCATTATTTATTTTTTGATAAATACTTATATTATTTTATTACATATTTTAAAAATATAAATATTATCAAATAACTTATTTAATATGTATATGTTTCTTGAAAATACATAAATATATATATAAATCTTAGATGATATATTATCCATGATAATAAAATAAAATTATGGTGATGTGGGATAAAATAAGACAAAATATGTTTTATTGTTTTATTTTTAAATTACCAATTGGTAAAATATTAGAATTTGTATCTTGAATTTTTTTATTATTACCATTTCTTATTTTACTTGGAAAAATAAAATATCAACATGGGTATTTTGACCATTTTATCAAGATAATTAAAAAACCTGATACTATATGGGTGATTACTATTGAAAAACAATTTAAATCCATTTTATACACATTCAAGGGACCTTTAAAAAGAAATATTTAGGTTAATTTTTCTAATGATTAAAATAAGGCTCTATAGAGATCATACATTAATTATTTTTAAATTTATACCAAATATTTAAATAATTATTATAGAAAGGATTGGAATGTTTTATGGTTATAAAATTAAGGTTGATCTTTGTTTATCATCCCCAAATTGGTGGCCAATATTATAGGGAAATGACAAATTTAGTTGATATGATTGGGTGTTTTTAGGGATTTTATATATCATTATACATTTATATTCCATTAGTGGAGTTACCATATAAAAATTGTTAATTTGATTTTATTCTTTTGGAACTATTTGAAGTGTTATATAGAATACCTTTCCATATATTATAATTATACATAGAAATAAGACTCAATAGTAACATAAGGACAAAAGTGGATAATTATAAGAATGATGTAATTCATTTTATAGGACAAAATGACTATGGATCAATGTTAATAGAAATCCTAAATTGATCATTGTTGATAACATATTGAGCTTTTAGTCATAGATGAAGTCTTACTAAAATTATTTTATTGATTGGGGAACCATCAATATGGAAGTTGAGAAAAATTAAAACCTTGAATATTTCTCCATTTTATATTAAATAATAGAATAAAGACATATGTTATCATTTTTAATTATCATATCAATATAGTATGAATCATTATGTTTTCTATATTACCAAACTAAGGAAGTATAAACCAGATTATTTACATATGATATATTTGGATATACATGATCTAGAATTAAATGTAATTTTTTATTGAAACACATGTTTTTGTCCTTGCGAATTATGATATGTTCTTAATATAAATTAATATTACCTAATTTCATGAATTTTGGAAACATTACCAAGTACAAGAAGTAGTATGGGAGAGACAATTCGAAGTGTGTTACAAATAGTCAAACATTTTTTCCAAAAAAAGATACTTGATGAATTTTTTAGGGTTTAAATTCATATTATTGGATAATTATGGTACCCTAATTATTTTTGTGATTAATATTGTAATATCTCGACATGGCCAATAAAACCTCAAATTTACCCATATAAATATAGAATGTTACATGGACTTATTTATAACCCCTTATTATCAATGGTTGTCAATTAATTTTGAAGGATTAGAAAATCTAATGAGATATGGTTTTATCATAGAAAAATCACACTCCTCATGATGTGATCCTTTAAAAAAAATTGTATATTAGAATATTGTAAAATCTAAAACATAAAAAACATTAATAAAAATTTCAGGCAATAACCAAAATTCAATTCATTATATAATATTTTAGGACATAAAATTCATCTAAAGAAGAAAAAAATTCCAAAATTTTGTAAAATAACAAAAAATGGATAGAATGGAGTCGAAGTACAAACTAAAAAACATTCCGATCAAATTAAACCTATATATATTCATAAAATATATATTATCCAAATAATAAAAATATAACTTCTACACCAATGTATATCAACCATATTTTATCTAGTCTATCACCTATAAAGAATTATTTATTTATTTTACTTTTGATACCCAAAATTGATACTTAATACTCACAAGTCGACTAACATCCATAGATTTTTCATCTTTCCCAAAAAAACTAATGAGGTACACACATGTGAATGGGAATTGAAAAATACTTATCATACTCAAAAAAGGAAAATAAAGTTAATTAGGTTCATTAATTCAATTTTAATCCCTCCGTTAAACTGTACCATCAATACAATAAATAACATCAATCCAATAGAAAATTAAATATAATAATTTAATAAATAAAACTATTTAAACCATTAATTCTCATTCTCAATGAATTTTAAAAAAATATGAGAAACATTAATAAATACACCATTTTCCATTTACCAAAAAATAGACACCATATTCATTTTTTATAATAAAAATGCCATCATTATGAAATCATTTAAAATCCAAGAAAAATTCAATAAAATTCTACAATCTAGATTAATTAATTTTGTGCACAATAGATATTATGAGAGTTCGCCTTTTTAAAAATTCTATATAAATCAAATGACACCACCAAAATTATGATCTACATTCTATATATGAAGTTCATGAACATGAAAACCAAATCATGAAATCATTTGAATGTAAACCAACATTTTCACTAAACCCTCTCCAATAGGATTCCATAATGATAGATGGATGAGTGGGGATTTGGGATTTAGAGTGATATTTCCTAGATCTATTTCCTAATACACTATGATTATACAATGAATAATCTTACCTAAAATATTCTCAAAATTCACTTCATTTTAATGTCTATGAGTGAGAGTGTACAAATTACCCATGAATCACCAAAAGGGGTAAAATAGTAGTCAGATATCGTTTGTTAATAGAATTAATGGTCCGAGTGACCATTGAAATAATCATGAAACCCCCATGAATATTTAAAACTCTAAATTATCTATATTTATCATACAAATTATTGTGCATTGGGTCATTCTCGTCTTCAAGACTACCATAAAATATTTCATAAACCCCTTACACATAATTAATAGTCCCTCAATTAGGAACTAACTCAATAACAAAATCAAAGGCATCCAAAACACTACCATTTAACCGATGAACCCAACATATATATATATATATAATGAAAATATTAATATTAAATACACACAATTATTCTTTATAATACCCTGACCATTTTAGATATCATCCATGAGATGTTAGAGAAATGATTTTATTGAAAGCCTTATCCCATTGTTAACCCATTATTGATTCTATCACTCTTGTATCCTCATATCAAAGAAAATATTTCCAAATAAAAAATTTAAAAGGAAAAGAATGAAATAATTTTTTTTACCCAAAATCAATAATATAGATATGATCCTATATAAATAACTTGACTGGTAATAACCTCACTTGTTCTTGAAAAGTTACAGATGAATCATTCGATAAGAATTTCCAAAACTGTGAAATATGAAAGCCATAATTTATTTCACTCTAATAAGGATGAAATGATTGTTGATATATATTCTCTCTAATACTAACAATTACCTAAAAAAATTAAACCATCCTATGTTATATTTTTCTCTACTTTTCCATACTTTGGTGTCCTATGTACAATGAAATGGTATATAATAGAGGATTAGATATTGAAGACTCTAATGGAGATCAATGATTTTTATAAAACATTTCCATTCTATAAAACATACCAATTCAACTAAAAATTATATTCATCAGTAACATCAATTAATTCCCCTAAATCGGTCAAAATAATGAATATTTATATGAGGTTTCAAAAGAAAATCATAATAAAATGTCCTCCCCGGAGAATGTCTCAAATATAGACATAATAACAGTTACTTAATAATTATTTTTATATGAAAACACCAAAAATGACATATGGGTCACCCATGTGAATATAAATTCCATCACACATCCTATGAAAATTTCCATTATTATTTATGCATTTTTCATTAGATAGACCTCTTACTTATGTATGGTAGGTAGTACTAAACATTCACTATTTACACATCATTCTAGGAAAATACTTTAATAACCTAGACGTAAAACTAGAACCTTTATCTAAAATCATTGATATTGGAAGTCCCAAATTTTTTACTACTTATTGAATGTAATGGTCTTCTAATTCATCATGTGAATTCAATACAAGAATCAGAATAAAACGAGATGAGTTGGTTATACAATATACAATTACACAAATAAGGTTATTTTATATCATGGAACATTGCATGAAAAACATGAAATTCATACTTATTTTCTCCCAATTACATACAAGGAGAGGTATTCTTTTCCGCATTCTCAAAGGGTTTATATTTTGTTATATCAAATATTGATATGAAAAAGTTATTATAAAAAACTAGAAATTTATTTCATTATTACTAATCAAAAAATTTAAAAATTAATATCCTAACTCTTTTATTTGGTGCCAGTATTTAAAACCTAATTATAATGATGATATACATTAAACACTTTATCTATCTTAATGAATAAAATATGAAATGATACCTAAAATAAAATGTTAAGTCAATCCCATTCAACCATCTATTTAAAATATTCCCATCATTTAAAGAATACCTATTTGTTATTAATTTTGAATTTGAAAAATATTCTTATATTATATAATAAATAATGTAAATCGTATCCCTAAGACATGTGAAAATCACAATATCACCCTAATTGCCTACATTAATCTATATCTCAAAATATAATCTCTTTATTTTTCAACCATCCAATGCTTCCATGACTATATACTCGTATGAATTATGGATCAGTGTATTTGATACCATATTTCTGTTTTGAGGCATATACGATATATGTAGATACAAATTTTAAAATTACATTGTCAATTTTTATTGAATCAATTATATATCACATTATGTGAAGATATACATCAGTATTTTGTGATGATAGTAAATTCTTAACTTTAGACAAAAAAGGTACTGATTCCTTGTTTCTAACATATAAATAATGAATGAAAAATAATTTTCTTCTAGATTGTATTTCTATTCATGAATTATCAATGGCATGATCTATATTCCACCATATGATCACCCTGTACTAAGGCACCTCTATGTTCAACAAATTACATGAATCAAAAAAATGCTTATCTCTATCTTGGATATGGAAATGACATTTGTTAATGATGAAAACATTTTTTAATCTACTTAAATATTTAATATCTATTTGGATTCCACAATATGGTACATCATTTTTAGTAAACTTAGTAATCAATGATGACAAGAAAATTAAATCCCTCCAAATGAAATAAAAAACACACAATTAATCTTATAAGTCCTTGTAAAATAAAAAATTATATAGTAATTTATAAGATATAACCACCTCAAAAATCTCTGTATGGGATGATATTTCTATTTATATGGTAAACTGCTTGATGAGTTTTACTTTTGGGATCTAAAATATACATGTTTGTGACTTTTTCAAGAATTGATGATCCCTTTCAGTACTCAATACAATTGTTAAATAACACTCACAATTATCCCAAGATTATGAATACCATAATATCTAATCTATACATACCACAAAAAAATAATATAATACAGTAATGAAATATGTATTTCTTCAATGCATTTAAAAATTTAATATTATAAGTAATACAATAAAATAGTTAAGTAGTAGTATTTCTAATTCACATCACCAAATTTTTATACTGATCACAGCTATATTAAAAATATATTTTTATAATATACACCTTCTTTAAGATGATTTGATATTATTTGTATATTTTGTTAATAAAAGTTAAAAATTTCACATCCTTTATTTGATCAAGAGGTTCTTGAATTGTTAAAAGAGGATATTTATTCTTAATTTTTTTATTGATTTAGCTTCCTAAAGAAGAGATATAATATAAATGTGTCCACAAAATTTATTTATAGAAAGTTTTATCCCAACTCAAGGAGGGGTTCTCAGTAAGATAAATAAATTATTTTCTTAATCGTATAACTACTCATTAAACTCTTACAAAAGTAGATAGTGTAATCTAATATGAAATAAATATCATGCTCATCCCTATTAATAAATCAATCAGAAACACTATGTTATGTTCTTATGGTAGTATCTGTAATACTTTTTGAAAAACATATTGATGATGGTGGATGTTCTCTATAAACCTAACCTAATAAACCACTTTCTTTTCTCCCAAATAAAAAAACTAGTTGTAACAAAATACTCTAAACACCAATCTTTCCAAATCCATCCCTAATAGATTTCACAACTCATTCAGAAATTAAAGTGTGTATACAACCTTCTGCGGTAAATAATGTCATCCTTCATCTATAGTAATGAAATTAAGTATCGTATGAAATTATTCAATCACTGTCAATGATAATATCGAATACACACAGGTTAAATATGATGAATTCATGTTAAAATTTTATTATCTTCTATCTTAATAATGATATTGAATTTAAATCCATAGATATTGTTTTTATATTTATTGTTACAGTATCATATTTTCATATGAAACATTCTCTAACCACTAAAACAATGGAAACACATCATGTTTTATAATAAATGAATGAGTATATTTCATACCAAAAAATTTGAATATAATAAAAGAATCACAGAAAATTGAACCTATGGCCCTTAAAGGTCTGCCATATTCTTATATATAGTTCTAATAAATAGAAAAAATGCATCTATATGTTTTATATAATTGGGATGATCCACCATGTTGATATGGTTTCTATTGTGGTCTATCTATAGTAATCAAGTAATTCATGATGAAATGAGGTTACTGGTGTAAATTTTTCTATCATGAAAAATGCCTCAAGGAATATGAGACCAAATTTTTTTTTGAATTTTTATATAATGATAAAATGGGTGAATTATTTCAATATCACATATTTTTCTTATGTTTTTGTAATGGCCCGGAACCTCCTGGTCCATCCCTTTGACAAATTTCTGGTGTTTGTCACACCATGGACCCATCGGGTCCGGATCATAAGGGTGGTGTCTTTGTGGCCAGATGTCATCGCGATTTAAACCAACAGTGACACTGATTGGTGTGTCTTCAATTGGTGTGTCACCGATCAGTGTGTTTTCAATTAGTGAGTTTCCAATTAGGGTGGTGCCAATTTGTGCAACACCGATAATGTGTGTCCCCAATCGGTGTGACACGGATTAGTGTGTCACCGATCGGTGAGTCCCCCATCGGTGTTGTACCAATCGGTTTGTCACCGATCGGTGGGTAACTGATCTCTGTGTCACCAATCATAGTGTCACTGATCAGTGGGTCAGCAATCCCTGTGTAACTGATCCATGGTTCACAAATCATTGTGTCACCGATTAGTGGGTCACCATTTGGTGATTCCTCGATCAGTGGGCAACCAATTGGTGTGTCCCCAATTGTAGAGGGGCATGTCGGGTTTTTATTCCCATTTTTTCCCTAAAATTCCGCTTTTATGTATTTTGAACATTTTAAAAGTGGCTCAAGTCCATTTTAGCCCAACAAACAATATTTAAAACTCTTAAGATTGGGGAGACCCTCAATGGACTTACACTGTGTGTCAGTGTATCGCGTTTTACTCTAGTTAAATAATATATGTTCACTCACAGATGTTACAACCACTTCCCCAATGATAATTATTAAATAAAAAAACATTTCAATGTTTGTAACAACCCAACCGCGTGGTGAGACCAGGATCCACCATTAATGTCACTCAAGATCTTGATATCCTGTAATGCTGGGATCTCATATTTTTATTTCACTATAATTCATTCATCTTCTTTTTTTCTGGTTTCTTCCTTTCCTTGGTGTGTTTGGAGTCTCCCTTCCCAAGGCGATTGGTGTGCCTATGTTTTATCCTTTCCTGATCATTCATGGAGTCCTCAGTGTTCCCCATTTTATGTCTCACATCACAGTTCTTGGCATGTGGAGAGAAACATCGATCGTTGATCATTGTATTAGAGTTTTTACTTCATCTCGCTTTTTTGTGTATCATGTGGGGTGTGTATTCTAATGTTTCTATGAGAACAGAAGAAACAAAACCATAAAAAACATAATGAAAAACATAATAAAAAGATTTCAATAATGAAGGGGTGTGTTGATAATTTTTTTACTCCTTTATCCCTTCTTATATGTTGTGAATTGAATGGGATTATACCCACTAAAAAACATGGTCGTTGGTGGTCCTTTCTTGCGCAATAACGAACCTATGTTTTTTAGTTAATAATATGATTGAAAGGCTGAAACATGGAAACTGTTAAATCACATAAACTCGGTTGATTAATTGTATTCCTAATGAATAGTAATCCTTGTGTGATCACCCCGGTTAACAAGATGGAATGATGGAACTCAATAAAAGGCATATTAAAAATTGAAAACCCCCTTTCTCTGTTCTGGTGATGTTTACAGTTGATGCTTGGGAAGTGACATGGATGGGGTTGAGACCCCCTTTTGTGGTGCAGTTGTTCATTTGTGGATCTGAGGCAGTGTGGGGCCATATGTTGTGTCTTTTTGTGGTACCAGTAATTCAAGGGATATCCCAGATCTCTTTTTCTGATGTGGATTTACAAGAGAACCATGTATGAATTCTTAAATTGTTATTTGACTATTTTAATTTCCTTGCCTTGTGTCTATGCCTGTAAATTTCCCAGTAGTGGAGAATTATTTTAAATGGAATCTCTTGAATATGAAAACGATAATGGTTTCGATGGGGAATTTTTTTTTGGGAATGAGTAATGAAATGGTTGTAAATTTTCCGCTTCTTATGAATGAATATTAACGAGGGTGTTTGTTGTTGGGCGGGTTTTGGAAACCATAGATTGGAATGAGTGATTTTTTACCTATATTTATAATTTATTTCTTCTGTTTTATATTCTCTCCCCACCCAAGTTGATCAATTTTTTCCGAACACCCCGATTTCATGGGGGAGGGTGTTTTTCCCAACACTCCTATGAGTGGCTGGTTATTAGCTCCTTTTCTGCTCCCTTTCCTGAGAATCCCATGATTTTTGAAGTAGGATGTAATGGCCTCAGTTCCATTATAAGCCTTAGACTCTTCAGGTAGGGTACGTGGTGGTGGTGGGCCCATGTGTGTATAGGAAGGTGGTTTCCCATGTGTCTTTGGGATGAGGCCCGGGTGTCCACTAGCGTGGTGGTAGTTGTTCTGGACTAGGTGTCTCCGGGCATGGTTTTGTGTGGTTGTGACCTAGGTGTTTATGTGTGGGATGTGTGGTTGTGGTCTAAGTGTTTGGGGTTGGGATGTACGGTTGTGATATCCTAGGTGTGTGCGGGTGGGGTGTGGTAGTGGGAATGCAATGAGAAAGGCGGGAGAGGTCTCATGTGTAAGATGTCTTCAATAACCATTGGAAAAGTGGTGTAGGTTACCCAAAAATTAATGTCTTATTAATATTACCTTACATGACTAGCGTTATTTGGGGAGTGTTCCTTGGTGAGGTTGGGGTGGATAATTCCCTTGTAAGGTGTTATGTTTAAATCCTTTTCTCATGGGGCATTAGAAAGCCTCCCCACATGTGCATGTGAGCTTTTGTATTTCCCAACATAGTGTAACTGTATACTATCCCTACGTATATAAACTATTTTTAGGTTTCCAAGAAGACATTGAGGATCATACAGGACTATACTAGTTCATACCAAGGGATAGTTGTTTTGTTTTTTTCCTTTTATTTGGTACTTTCCTTTGGGGGTTTCTTGTACTTTATTAGCATTACTTTTGGACATGCATATAAGAATGGTATATTTTTGGCTTTAATTTTACCATCAGTTTTGGAGTTTTTGGGATTTACTATCTTATAACTTGATCCTAATAAATAAAAAGGGAATTGCCTTCCATCTTGTGTGTGATTCTATACCCTTGGAGCTAGTCACCACTTCAGGACCTATTGAAAGTGGGTCTAGGGGCTCATTGTCTCTTCTTCAACATGAAGAAGGAATGAAATGAAATCAATTGTCACTTCTCTCATTTTGGTGAAGGGGGTCTTGATAGAATAGTATCAGAGGGTTCGAGAGATAGGATTGAGTATGTAGTTATGAAAATTGAGGATTTCCTGGTATGGTAGGGAAACAGAGTTAGGCAATCACCATGCATGAAATAGGCCAGGGAATACCAACTAGGAAACTGAATTTTAAGCCCCCCATGATCCGTTGTAAGGACTCTGGGCCTACTGAATGACCAAGTGAGGCTACAATGATTGCAGGGTAAAGACCCTAAGAAAGGTACATGCACCATTATGACTTGTGTATTTGTGACTCTTGGGTATTTTATGGATTTAAAATGAATAAGAAGTCTATGATAATTTAAAAACAATATTCTACACTACTCAGGCTTAGGCATTCCATGTTTACCTTACAGCTATGGAACCTGAACGACGACCATGAGTAGTGCGGGTGATCATGGATCATGAGGGTATTTTGGTTGGTCAGTAAAGGGATGATTGAGGGTAGGATGATGTCTAGGGAAAGAAGACTCTTCACACCTATCACCAGCAAACACTCGGTAAGTACGGGGGTAGCATCTCAGACATGGATATAGAGAGCTCACTCGAGGAGCTGGTGATAGCTTTCAGCTTGATCCAGGTTCTGATGGAGTAATGGGTTCCCCTAGTTGTAAGCCAGATAAGGGGAGCGGCATGTCAATGGTGGAATATATATCATGGGGAGAAAAGGGAGGCTGAGGTTGCGTGGATTGACTTTGAGAAAGAGTTCCATGAGAAATTCCTCTCATCCATGACGAAGGCTGAGAAGAGGCAGGATCCTATCTCCCTCAAGAAGGGTAACATGTTGGGGACGGAGATTGAGATAATGTTCAAATATCTCTTTCATTTTGATATGGACCTCTTGCTGGACGAGGACTCTCAGGAAAGACATTTAGAGGAGGCACTCCGACCTTCTCTTCAATATGATATTACTCCCTTAACCCTACTGACATACATGGAGGTCTAAAAGAAGGTTGAAGTGGTGGATAGGATTCACATGTTGGGAGGTATTCCATGAGAGGGAAGAAAGTTGGAATCATTAAAAGGAAAGGATGTTAGCAGTACGACTCCAGCGTCTGGGCCATCTAGGTTTCGACTAGTGGGGAACTGGCTCCAACAGTTTCTATTTCAGTATCTTGTTCATCACCCCTTTGTTGAGGTTCCATGACCGACATGTTTCATCATTTGAAGCCATGTGCACTATTGGAATCAGTGCCCAGACCAAGTGCAATATAGTGGGCGTGGGAAGGTTCAGCGCCCACCTCAGCAGAAGCAGCTTCCAGCTAGGCCCTTTCTGCATTAGTAGCAGCAGGTACAGTGAGCCCCCGCTCCTCCGAGGGAAGATGTTACGAGAATAGGATGACATTAGTGCACTCTTCTAGGACCTTGACCAGGGCGTGTTCCGGGAGGCGGCTGATAGCAGAAGGCCAGAAGTGCTAGGCGTGGACAATTACACACCGTAGAGGAAGAAGTTATTGAAAGGTAGGAAGTTGTTCGTGGTACTATTAGCTTGTTTAGTAGTCTTGTATATACCTTGTTTGATACAGGATCATCAAACTACTATGTGGCACCTGGTCTGGACCGTTCCTTTGGTTTAGATGCTAAAAGGCTTCCAGTGCCCCTGGTGTTGAGTACGCCAATCAGAGGTCAGGCCAACATGTTTTATGTTTGATGATGGTGTAGACTGATGATAGGGCCATATCAGTCTTGCAGAGATCTTCTACTATTGCAGATAGAGATATATGATTTCATCCTAGGTATCGAACGGATATTTATTTTACACACTGTTAAAAACTGTTTCCGAATAAGATTCATGTTCTCTGATGAGGATGGACAACGTGTGACTTTCTCCAGTAAGTGGGGTTTCCATGAAGGTAGTCGGTGAGTGGAGTCCCTCCTTTCCTTGATAGCAGATATGTCAATGGTGTTAGCAGATATAGATATGGTGGAAGTCTCGAGGATCATTGGTTTGTTCATGGATGTCTTCCATGAAGAAGAGGTGACTTTAACCCCTTGACGTGATGTTGAGTTTCGGATAGACTTGCAACCCGGAGCATGTCCGAGTTTGATGGGTCTTTATCAGATGGTGCCTCTTGAGATGCGGGATTTGTAGATTCAGATCGATGATCTAATGATGAAGGGTTATGTCTGACATAGTGTGCCACCATGGGGTGATCTAGTCTTATTTATGAAGATGGTAGACGGTCGTCATATGCTGTGCATACACTACTGGAGACTGAACTAGTTAACGGTCAGTAACGGTTACCCTATCTAGAGGATAGACAATCTCTCTGACCAGCTGAGTGGAGCAGGTTGGTTCTTTAAGATCGATCTGCGGTCTGGGTACCACCAGTTAAGGGAAAAGGACAATGTTATATTGATGACTGCTTTTAGGTGCACGTATGGGAACATTGAGTTCGTAGTAATGTCGTTCGGGGATACGAACACACCTGCTCTGTTCATGGGGCTCATGATCTCTTTTTTTCATCATTTTCTGGACTAGTTTGTCATTGAGTTCATATATGGAATTTGTTTCTACTCAAGATTAGAGGAGGAGCTTACTAATCACCTCATGATGGTCTTTGAAAGCCCGGGACACCACCGAATATGTGGGAAATTGTCTAAGTTTATGTTCATGACATGAGAAATGGATTTCCTTATACATATGGTGTCTCACCAAGGGGTAGCAATTGACCCTTCAATTGTTAAAGTAGTGTTTTCTTGGGAATCACCCAAGAATATGATGATGTTTTGCTACATTCTGGGTCTTTCATGATATTTTTGAAGGTTTGTACCTGACTTCTTTTGGGTTTCATCTCTATTAACAGATTTGACTAGAAAGGACTAGGGATTCATGTGGAGTGAGCAGTGTCAGGAATCAGTCATCTATCTGATGGAATGGTTGGTAGCGCTCTAGTGGTTTGGTTGCTAGAGGAAGGGGTATTGTATGAGGTATTTTGTGATACTTCTAGACTTGGCCTAGGGTTTGTTCTGATGCAGCAGTGGGGAGTGATATCTTATGGGTTTATGCAGTTATGTCCTCAAGAGCATAACTATGCCACCCATGAACAAGAGCCTGCATTGCTGGTGTTTTTGTTGTAGTTGTGGTGACATTACCTCATCGGGGAGCACGTTGTGGTATTCAGGAATCACAAGAGTTTGAGTCATTTCCTTACACAGCGGGAGTAAAAATTGTGACAGTGAAGGTGTGTGGATTTTCTTCAAGACTACATCTTTGATATCACTTACACTGATGGTAAGGGGAATGTTGAGACTGATTCCTTGAGCAGGAAGTCATAGAGGGAGGTTGTTCTGAAATCTGTGGATAATTGGAAGGCATTGGAGGAGTTGTCCTCCCTACACCTGGATAAAGGGGTGTATGGTGGTAGATGTTTTCTATTTCAAATGACAGTGCAATCCTCCATGTTCCAGCATGTGTAGGTGTCTCCATGGGGACACTTAGAGAGTGAAGTGAAGCACGATTGGGTTAACCAAGACAATGTTATGGAAGGGTGGTCAGAGGATGCTCAAAATTATATGGTTTTTTGTGGAATGTTATTTTTCCTAGAGATGATGTGTGAGGGAGATCTCGATGAATTCCATAACTCACTCTTAGATTTACACCCTAGAGTTTCCAAGATGTACCGAGGCCTGAGGGAACTGTTTGGGTGGCCCGAGGTGCAACAGGTAGTAATAGAGTTCATGGTAATGTTCCTAGTTTTTTAGCTGGTGAAGTTAGACCACTGCGTCCCAGGAGGTATGTTGCAGCCTTTAGATGTCCCCGAGTGGAAGTGGGATGACATCTCGGTGGATTTATTAACAGGATTACCCAGGGTTCAAGGAGGCTGTGATGCTATCTGGGTAGTGGTAGACAGATTGATGAAATTAGCTCACTTCTTGGCGATCAAAGAGATGAGTGTGGTGGATGCCCTATCACAAAGATACATGGATGAGTTTTTGTGGTTTCATGGAGTTCTGAGGTCCGTAGTCTTGGATAGGGATGCACAGTTTACCTCACAAGTCTGGAGTGGATTTTAGCATGCTTTTGGCACCCAACTATTCCATAGCACAACTTTCCACCCCCAGATAGATGGGAAGACATAGTGAACCATCCATAACATGAGGGATATTCTAGGAGAATGTGTTTTGGACTTAGGGGGATCATGGGAACTACATTTTCCCTATGTAGAGTTTACCTACAATAATATCTATCACTCTAATGTTGGCATGACACCATTTGAAGCCTTGTACGGGAGGCCATGATGTTCACCTGTGTGCTGGACAGAGGTTGGGGAGGCAAGTGTTCTTGGCCAAGAGGTATTGCAGAGCACAATGGAGAAGGTTCAACTTGTGCGTGAGAGGATTAAGGCCACCCAAGACCGACAAAAGTTATATGTCGATCGTAGGAGGAGGCCATTGGAGTTCAATGTTAGAGACCATGTGTTCTTGAAGGATTCATATAGGTGTGGGTAAAGAATGTTTGGATAGGGGATCAAGATATCTCTTAGGTTCATCGGGCCTTTTAAAGTGTTGGGGAAAGTTTGAGAGGTGGAATATCATCTTGCATTGCCACCTTCGTTGGGAATGATCAATGATGTTTTCCATGTCTCTTATCTTCATCGATATCTACATGATGACTCCCATGTCATTGACTAGGGAGAGTTGGATATAGGGGATGGTGCTACGTTTGTGGAGAAACCAATGAGTATTGAGGATCTGAAGTAGAAAGTGATTTGTGGATGAAACATCCCTTTGGTTCGTGTGTTGTGTTGGCATGGTGGCCTCGAAGGGTGTACCTAGGAATGAGAGTCAGATATGCACGACCAGTACCCATACCTATTTTGAGTTTTGTTATGATTTGTTTTGTACATATTGTTGATGTAATTTTGACCTTATTGGTTTATGGAATGTTTTTTCCCTTAACTGGTGGATGTTTATGATTGTCCTGATATGTAGCGAAGGGAGGACCTGATCCCTAATCAATACGCAATATGGTGGGTTTTATTAAACCCATTCAGGTGAGTCAGTACTTCCCAAGGTGTATAGTATCTTGACATGGAGGAAGGAACTCCTAGATCAGGGTGTTGGGACAATGTGATACTTGGGTTTGGTATGGCAGTTTGGAGTAGCTTTTCCATGAGAGGTATCTTTCAAGGGGGTTGTTCTGATCCATCTCTTCTCTTCAATTCTAGCTTTGATTATCGAAGATTAGAATAGTTTGAGAGGTATCTATTATAATGGCACAAACCCTCCTAGTACATACCTTGGCAAAATTTTTGGTGTTTGGCATTCCCTAGACGCATCAGGTCCAGATTATAAGGGCGAAATACCTGTGGCATGATTTCATTACGGTGTCAACAATCGGTGACACTGATAGGTCGGTCACCGATCAGTGTGCCACCGATCGGTGTGTCGCAAATCAGTGTGTCGCCAATTGGTGTGTCCTCGATCACTTTGCCTCCAATCGTTGTATCCCTAATCATTATTCCACCGATCGGTGTCTCCCCGATCATTGTTCCACCGATTGATGAGTCCACAATTGGTGTTGCACCGATCATTGGGTCATAGATTGGTTTTCCAATGATCAGTGTCTCACCGATTGGTGGGTGTGCGATGGGTGGGCCACCAATCGGTGCATCACTGATTGGTGCATCATAGATCGATGTGTCACCTGTGGCAGAGGGGCTTGTAGGGTTTTAATTCCCCAGTTTTTCTCCAGTAACGCCACTTTTATGACTTTTGAACCTTCTAATGTGGTTCAAGGCTATTTTAGCCCCATAAACAATGTTTTAAACACATAACAGTGGGGAGGCCCTCAACATACATAGATCGTAAGTCCATGTAGCGTGTTTTACTCAGTTTAAATAATATCTATTAACTCACAGCTGTTACGGCCAACTACCCAATGAGAATTATTAAATAACCATAAATTCCATCATGTGTAACCACCCACCCGCATGGTGAAACCACGATCTTCCTTTAATGTCGCTCAAGATATTGATATCTTGTAACGCCATGATCTCATCTTTTTATCTCACTAGAATTATTTTTTCTTATTTTTGGCTGGTTTCTTCCTTACCATGGTGCATTTGGTGTCTCCCTTCCTGAGGCAACTTGTGCTCCAGTTCTGTAACCCTTATTTCTCATTCATGGAGTCCTTGTAGATCCCCCCTTCAAATCACACGTCATAGTTCATGGTGTGTGGAGAGAAACATCGATATTTGATTATCCATGTATGGTTTTTTCGTTCATCTCTCTTTACTTTGTTTTATGCGGGGCGGGAATTCTAAAGTTTCAATGGGAATGGATGAAATCAAACCTCAACAAAGATAATAAATTGATTTAAGGAATGAAGGGGTATGTTGATAGTTCCATTTTAATCCTTTATCTATTCCTATATGTTGTAAATTTAATGGGCTTATGCCCACTGAAAATTTTGGCCATTGGTGGTCCTTTCTTGCGCACTAATGAACCACTATTTTCCATGTTAATTATATGATTGAATTCCTGTAACATGGAAACTCATAAATTATTTAAACATGATTGGTTAAATGTATTACTAATAAATAATAATCCTTGTGTGATCACCCCAGTTAACTAGAAAGAAAGACAAAAATAAATAAACAGAATATTTAAATTTGAAATCTCCCTTGCTCATTTATGGTGATGTTTATGATTGATGCTTGGGAAGTGACATGGATGGGGATGAGATCCCTGTTGTGGTGTAGTTGTATGTTTTTGGATCTGAGGCCATGTGGGGCAGTATATCGTGGCATTATTTGGTTCCATTACTTCGAGGGATCTCACGAATCTCTTTTGTTGTTGTGGCTTTACAAGAGAACGGGGTGTGAATGCTTAAGTTTTTGTTTGACTATTTTACATTCCTTACCTCATGGTTATACTTGTTAATTTCCCAATAGTGAAGAATTATTTTAAATTGAATTACTTGAATATGAAATCAAGAATTGGTTTGATGGGGAACTGTTTTTCTGTTAATGAGTTCTGATATGGATGCAGGTGTGTTGCCTCTTGTGAATGAATAGTAATAGGGGTGTTTGTGGTTGGGCTGGTTTTGGAACCCATAGGTTGGGATGAGTTCCTATTAATCTATATGTATAATTTAGTTCTTTTTTTTATATTCGCACCCCACACATGTTGAGCACTATGTGTCAAACACCCCCATTTCATGGGGGAGGGTGTTTTTTCCAACACTCCTATGGGTGGATGGTCATTTTCCCCATTTCTACTCCCTTTATCAAGTAGCCCTTGATTCTTCAGGCAGACTGTGATGGAAGGAGGTTTATTATAAGCACAAGATTTTTCGGGTAGGGTACGTGGTGGTGGTTGGCCCAGGTGTGTGCGTGCAGGTGGTTTCCAAAGTGTCTTCGGGATGAGGCGTAGGTGTCCTCGGGCATGGTAGTAGTTTCTCTGGACCAGGTTTTTGTAGGCATGGTTTTTTGTGGTTGTGGCCTAGGTGTTTACAAGTGGGATGTGTGGATGTGGTCCAGGTATTTTCTAGTGGGATGTGCGGTTGTGATAGCCCAGTTGTGTGTGGGTGAGGTGTGGCATAGGGAATGTAGTGATAATGGCGGGAGAGGTCTGATGGGTAGGATATCTTTAATAACCAGTATAAAAGTGATGTGCGGTACCAAAACATCAATGTGTTATTACTATTAACTTACTTGACTTTTTTATTTAGGAAGGGTGCCTAGGTGAGGTTGGGGTGGATATTTTCCTTGCAAGGTGATCTGGTCATCTTCATTTCTCATGGGGCATTGGAATGCCTCCCCACACATGCACGAGAGATTTAGGTTTTCCCTATTATGTATACATGTATATTCACCCTACATATATAAAAAATTTTCAGGTTTCCAGGAGGACATCGAAAATCAGGCAGGACCGTAGTAGTTTGGACCTTGGGATAGTTGTTGTTGTTTCATTTCGTTTCTTTGGTACTTTCCATTGGCGTTTTCTTATAATATTTTATCATTACATTTGGACATGCATATGGGAATGGTGTTTTTTTGATTAACTTACACATTCAACTTTGTTGTTATTGGGATTTACTATCTTATCTCCCAATCCTACTAAATATAAAGGGTAATGACTTCCATCTTGTGGGTGATTCTATACCCTTGGTGCTAGTTTCCACTCTGGGACCTATTGAAGGGGGTCTTGGGGGTCATTATCTCTTTTTCAACTTTAAGAAGGGAGGGTCTAGAAATCTGTTGTCCCTTACCTCATCTTGGTGAAGGGAGTTCGTGACATTTTTCAAACATCAAAAAGTCATATGAAATTTAATCAGAATTATTATTTATATAGATTAATATAAATTGTCAACTATATTGATCATATAAATCCAATATAACCATATTCAAATGCATTGATGTATCCATACTATATGATTCCCTTATTCTATATTAATAATTATACCACAATTTATTATTACCATTACTCATACCAATACCCCCCTGGTTGGTTGAAAATATTTATTCCTAATTTATTCAATATAAAATCCTTCTCCGTAAAAACTAATTATTTACTATCATCAAATACTATAATTCCCCAACTAAAAAAAACATGGTTAAAGCGAGTGTAGCACAAGTCATCTTCTATCCCTCCCCATGACAATTCTTTTTCTAACTTGTTGTGATGTGCATAACCATAAAGTGGAAGACTATTTACACTTTTTTAGTTACTATCAAAAATAAAAAAACATATGTAATAATAAATGAAAGAATATTAACAGGTTATAAAATAAAAAACTAATATATAGGTATAATATGATATAAAAATTGATCCATGCTAGACATATATAACTAATCAAAATGATCATCATATTTTTTGGATCAACATATATTTTATATAAAATGAATAAATGAATAATAGGAACTGTTAGAAAAGGATCATTGTCTGTCCTGGATAATCCCCTATCATCAACCAACTCCACTATATCATATCAGAACATAGTGCATGTTCACTTTTCAGGATCCTTGAAAAAAGGTAACCATGGGAACTAATATCCTATATATTATCTGAGTATTAAACCTAGTAGGACATCAAAAACACATCCTTTATATAAGTGAAGAATATATACATGTTTTTAGACACTAATAAAATGTAAATAAACACACAATCATACACCCCAATCATTTTATAATCTGTTAGCCTAAAACCATTATCCTTGATCATACTTTCCTCTGCTCCATACCAAAATAATGTCTCATAACATTCCATTAATTCATCTCAAAACATGATTGGAATATTCTTAAACAAATATTGACTACATATTGATTCCCACATCAAATCCCACACCTTGTACCAGACCCCCAATACCTCACTTAGGGAATTATAGACTTCATCATTCCAATGCCTATCCCACTAAGTCAAGTAGATCTCAATTACCACAATTGAATTTAAACACATTAACAGAAAATATTATTTCACTCGTAATATGGTTCCCCAATAACAAAACGGGACACCATCCTCTCACATTTGATGTGGTAACAACCTCATTATAGTCCACCATCCTATAAATCAGAAAAATATGACAACCATATCTCTCTCAATAAGTAATATAAAAAAATAGAAACTTTATTCATTCATTCAATTTTCTACGGCCAACCAATAGTCCAAATAAGATGTTATAGACATAAGGAATCTGTAATAACATCTCATTGTCAACTCCTATATATAACCTTATAGGTAACCCATAATATCCATGCTTACTCACACAATACCAAGTCAATTAAAGTATTCCATCACCCATACCCGTATGTTAATCCTTAAGATTACTCATGCCTAAACATATCCTAAATCCCTAATAGTATGCCAAAAAATTGAAGCATGAATCTCTTCCACAAATCATAGAATAATGCATGGATATGATGAACCAAATCTATTTTTCCCCTCATTACAATGTAATGGGTTAATAAAATCATTCATTATCCACTTTTACACATTTATAATAATAAAATAGAATTGTCAAGTAATTCAAACACATGCAATCGTGATAACCCACAAAACCATATATATATATCATAACACGGTATATAATTCTTACAGATAGCTTAAGGAATCACACAGTCTATATCACAGCCCCAGATTCATGATCTGACACCTAAATGAATAAAATCATCCATAAACCATTAGAATTTGGGATTTTTAATCAACCATGTAGAAATAATGAGAGAAAATAAATATAAGTAAAATATTACATGACTAGGACCATTAGGGCCCCACCCTATCCATTAGAGATCTATGAGTTCATTTCTAATCCATCCTGTAGTTGTTCAAGTACTAGTAACTGTCAATGAGTCCATAAATTTAAAATGGAATTCCTTACAAAAAATTAACTGGTGATGAATCATATATTCAGAGATTAACAATAAATAGTAACACCTTACGGAAATTTATAAAGAATTAACCTTTATGTATTACACATGCATGTGATAATAGATACTTTTATATCCTATATAGAATATATAATTGAAATCATACAATGAAAAATCCAAAGAATCATTTTGGTATAAGACACTAGATATATCCTCCTTATTCTATGTAATATTTCAATAAACAATAGTTACAACTACAACCATCACTTTCATGATCATTACTCTCCATCATCATCCCATATGAATAATAAGGTGTTAACTCTGAACTGGAAACACAATTTCTAAATCCACCAAGGCCATCACCATAATTGTGCATTATAAGCACATCTATAAATATATATGTATAAAAAACATAATATTGAGTATAAAAATACGCTATAAGACTCCATGAAAAACATAAAAGAAGAAAAATGAAAATTTATTTGAAACACCATGTACAAGAGATGAAGAGGAGGAATGAAAATATTAAATACATAACACAATGTCTGGTTGAAGCTCTCTATTCTAAATTATAACATTATGTAAGGAATGAAAAAACTAGAAAATTCTAGTGTAAGAGACTAACTATAATATATTAATAGAATATAATTAATATATAATAATACATTATGAAAATTAGTTATATATATATATAATATGAGTATATTAGATCTGATATGTGAAGAACAGTCAGGCTGGGCATCATGTGATTCTCATAGAATTGTAAAGTCCATAAATCATTAGGCTGATATTTAGTTTCATATTGAATTTAAAAGAAACACATGAGGTATCATGGATTCAAAATTCATGATGAAATCTAAACGACTTTTCGATTTCATGTACCACATTTCCACTAAATTCCATGAAGTTGATAATTATTATCATTGAGCCATGCTAGATAGTCGAGTGAAAAACACTCCCACTGGTCAATGAAAACACCATAATTTAACAAAAACCCAAAAAACATCCAAATAAACCAACAAAATATCAAAGGAAAAGTATTGTATGATCTCATTCTCTTAAAAAACTCATTATTTGGGAATATTGAATCCATAGGAGGATTGAATTCCTTAATTATCTCTTATATAAGGGGAATAATGATTTTATAAATAAATAATTCCTTCACAAATAATAGAGGAAAATAATAACCCTACCTATATAATTACCCTACAAATAAATGACCTCAGCTATGCTGGAAGTTACCTCAATTAAAAAAATACTAACTCTAACTGTAACATGAAAATTATCAAAATATTATTCTATAACTACATCATTGGACATAAATACATAAATTTCTAAATTTACATATCTCATATAAAAAAGACATCATATGGCTAAGTGAATCATGTCATTGTGAACTATGTTAAGAAAATCTTAGTATATGATATTTTTGTAATTAAATCATGCATTATGTGAAAAATATGACTTTCTTAATATCATTAACAAGAGGTATTACATGACAGGATCTATGATAATATTATAAATAAGAAATTTGTATTTAATATTACTCCTTATATTTTCATCTAAGTTATTTGCTGATGATTTTGTTGAAAGATCACTAAAATGGCATATGAGTATGTAGTTAACAATCAAGTAAAATTTTAGAACAAAAACAACAGAAACAAAAATAGCGAAAATAGTAATAATAATAATAATTATTATTTCTATTAAAATGATTTTTTTTTTCTTGTTATTATTATTAATTGTTAAATAAATTGATCATCAATTATAACTACGGATAATTTCTAAATAAAAAATTATTGACCCTTCACGGGTGAATCATATCGGTGATGAAATATAATGTTGAATATGTATATGCTGATGAAAAAATAATATTGATGAAAATAAATAGAAAATAAAAGTAGAGACAATTTATTGGGGCTAAATGTACTCAACATTTCATTCACATATGACAATATCTATATTATACATGTTATTATATCAGTGGGGTGGATTAACCCGTATTATATCTAATCCAATGGCTAGAACTCTAACGGTTGGAGAATAAGGTTTGTTGGGACATATGAAGGGTTTTATTGGGAACTGAATGTTCTTCATCATTATCATCATTATGAATTATACATATCATAATTTCGAAACACCACCTTGGATTTTATAATTAAATATAATAATATATAATATTAAACTATAAAAACCAATTTGGGGAAAATAAGTGAGACCAATGTAATTGAATTCTGTGCTGTACTACATCATTAAATACAAAACTATGAAAACCAAATATGAATTGTCCCTATGAAGGTTTAAATATTGCAGAATTGAGAACTCCCATTTGTTAAATGATTTAATGGTGTCTTTAAGACCTCAACTGATTTTTTTTTAAATATTTCATGAAGACATGGGAGGTGACCATTGTTAATAATGAATGGTATCATTGAAAAATATAAATCATAAGGATAGGAAAAATGGATAATAATTGATGATATCCATAATAATTTATAACATTCCAGTGAATATACATTATGATATGTGACTTTATCATTAAAAAACTCATGAAGTAAAACCCATTATGGGAAAAACACATGATTCAATGAAATTAGTATAAAAACATTATGTGCCCATAGTTCTTCCTTTTTAAAATTCATTTCAAGAAAACCAATTGTGAAATAAAAACCATGGGAAAATGGGTACATGATTTAAATTTCCCTCCAATTATGGCCATAAATACAAAAGTTAACTCACAAAATTTCAATGATAAACTCATAACCAAAATATTAGGATTTTAATTTTAGAACTATAATAATGTATCCCCTTTATATTTAAATTAATACGTAATAACACTACATTGAATCATAACACGATTGATTATTATTTTAATGTTATATATTCACAAGTCCATGTATATTTTAAGGGATAAATATACGATATATATATATATATATATATTTAATCATTATAAGACAAGTATGTTCGTTATCAACACCATATTTATGACAAATTTCACTCTTATATGTATGATATTTATGTATTCATTAAGGTGAAAAAATTCAAAATATAATATTTCATCTTCTGGATGATTAATAAAAAATAAATTTATATTATTTATAATTATATCATCAAATGTGGTAATTATTTTGAAAACTCTTAAATGTTTATATGTTATCCAAAACAAAGATATTAATAAAAATAATAAAATTTTAAAAACAATATCATTATATGATCAATTATATGTTCTTCAATATATTAATATATCTGAAAATTTGTACTTGAAATATGATACATATAATTTGAATTCTCTATGGATTCATAAAATTCATATAGATATAAAATGACAACATCAGTTGTACATAATCAAAATATGAACATTTATACTGAAGAATAAAAAATACAGTAATATAATTAGTATTCAATATTCTTAATAGTTTGGAAAATTAATCCAATAAATTATATATTGAACTTATCATTGGTTCTTATAATACATTTTTCAATTATTATTATGACTACTTATATCAAGAACCATTTTCACTGGGGAGTTTTGATGGAACTTAAAAAATCAAATATATTATCAATGACATTTAATGAGATCTCATAATTTTTATGGTACTACTTTCACTTCTAAGGAAATATCTAAAAATATATAATGTTTTCTATATACTAATTTTTGTCATTTTGGGGAGATATATTTATTAATTTATACACATTATTAATAATTATTTTATATAATCAGTTTAAGAGCATCTATATTCTATATAATTTGACTATTTATTTTTTACATTTTTCATTCAGGTAAGTGTTATGTGCATCTTGTTAATAGATTTTTAGGACCATTTCATATATAGTATGTGATGATAAATATGAAATCTAATCAACATGGATACAATGCCATTATACTCACCAATAGCTAATAACACAATGTAACAACTTAGTATACTCATATTTCTTATAATATTTAAATGGATCACATGGTGGGTTGGAACACCTATATATACTTTGTAATTTGTTATTTATAAATATGTGGGAAATTAATTTCCAAAATATATACTACAGATAAAATTAGTTTACATATATAATAAGTACCATATTAATATTTTATATATGTTAAATTATTATAGAGTGGCATTTATAATACCATAATGATAAGGAATTATTTTAAAATTTACTCTACATATATCCAATGAGAATTGATGTAATTTGATAAAATTATTCCATATTCTTTTAGTAAGGTAATTTTCTTATTTTATGAATTAATTTCTTTATGGTGATGAGGTTTCTATTGAGAATAATGATGAATAATCCACAATGGAACCCACTACAACATTAATCAGATTGAAATAATGTGGGGATCTTCTGGCAGGTTAATATATTGTAAAATAATATTAGTTCTATATGGTAAAAAATATACAATAATACACTTGTTTATGGGACAAACCCTTTATGATAATATTATGAATTCATCAACCAACATATGTGGAAATTATAAAAGTAAATTTTACTTTTCATAATAGAATATCCTATACATCATATATATGTTGATGTCGAATAAAAAAATTATAAATTTTACATTGACTAATTTCATGAAATGAAATTGTATATGGTCAGTACGTCCACATATAAGTACATTTACTTATAGATAATACTAATTAATGGCCCAAAAATAGTCAATGTATTCTTATTTGGTAGTTAAAATTATTTTTTATATCTAAGCTATTGATGAGATATATCAATGGTACTCTTGAAAATGACTATTATATGAAAATATTAGATAATTAAGGTTCCTATATATGTAACAAGAACCCAGAAAAAGAGGTTATAAATTTTTATATTCTACAATCACATCAATTATGGTGGAATGAAATATTACTTATCCTAAAACATTTAACATATAAAATGATGGTTTAGACCATCTATGATCAATTATAATGAAATATATTAAAAAATTTGTTCATAACATAATAAACATACATCAAGGGGAGAATGATGAATTTATTTAATTGATGTGTGTTAGTAAATTATCAATGAATTCATTCTCATTAGGTTATTATGAATTCCTACTATATACTTTGTTACCATTTATTACATATTATTAAGGAATTTGTTATTATAGTAAATTATTTATATCATTTGTAGAAACTTCGGCAAATAATTTTAAATATATTATATTCCAATTTTATCATGAAGGATGAAATAAATAATATATAGAAAATAAGACTCACAAATTGATATCTCTCTTGGAATGGGTGGTGTCGATATCCACATATAATATAATCCAAAATGGGGGATGTCTGTAAGCAGATGATACATGCGTTTTTTATTAAAAATTATCATACATTGAGGATAGAATCATAATTGTGCGAAAACTAGAGAAGGAAATCCTGATAAAAATGTTTTGTGAATTTTTTCAAAAAAAATTGATACCTTGTAGTATTTTAAAACAATAAATAAATGATAGATCCATGGTGAAGAACATAATTAATACATTAAAATATCAAATATTCATATGGATATAATGAAAAATAATATTGATGCAACAAAAATGTCAAGATAATAATAGAAAATGGATATGGGGCCAAACACTATTAACCAATTAATTAACATATCACCATATATATAAATATATAGTACTATGGAAGTGATAAAAAATTATGATTAATCCCAAAAATAACTAATCCAACAACTAGAATTCCAAATGTAGGAGAATATAGAATTTTGATCCATGTGAAGGTGTGTATTGGGAATTGAAGATTCATCATCACTCCCGCCATTATGAAATACACATATTAATATTTCATTCATACTCTAATGATTATTACTATAAAAACATATATATATATATATATATATATTAAAAGGATATGTCGGGGGATTCTTGTATCCCCCTTCCATCATACACACCCCATTAAATAATGCCAAACATCCCCTAATCATGTTATTTTTTATTTCAATTTATTAAATGTAATTTCCTATGTACCTCCATATTATAGGCCATTTCACCTATAAATGATGCTATGGTTTTATATTCTTTTCCAAATACTACTAGAACCACCCTCTCATTCCAATAACCTATCACCATGTACCACTTCATCCATCATCCAACATCATTCATCATGCCACCCATCACTATAGATCGTAAATTTTTCGTCCAATGGTGTTTTCCATGCAAGAAAGAGAGATGGAATAAAATAGAGGGAAATATAAAGGGAAGGAAACTAATGGTTGCCTCAGAAATCCCCATCATTCAATGGAAATAATAATTTAATCACCCAAATCAAAATATTAAAATTATCAAAATTACTAAAAAATCCAATAGTCAATCTTTATAAATGGGGTTGCTAATGAAAATTGAATATACGATGGATGTGGATTATTTTGAAACCAAGTATTAAGTACATGAATTATTTCACAAATAATAATACAAGAACACCTATATGATAAATGAAAAATGTCTCGGAGAAGATTAAACAATTTTTTAACGTGTTAGAAGAATAAAATATAGTAGTTTATAATCATAATATTCATTACGAAACACAATAAAGAACAAATATAAGAATAAAATAACATTTCATAAAACAATGTAAAATTACTATTGATTTAATCTATCAGTTCAAATATTTAATTTTTAATATTCATTGTGAAATTTTATTCATCAATGATAGAGTTGATTTGATCATTCTCCTATAATCCAATAACATTTCCATTAAAACCTAGACTCTATTCGATTTTCGTCTCATGTGGGTTAATGTCCACCACCAATGGATAATCCTAAATAATTCCTATATGAAATATATAAATAGATGAAATTTTTTAGTGTTCCTAAACATTAATAACTTAATTATATATTAATTTACTTCATGGAATGACACAATCATGATGGAAAATAATATAAAAAATGATATAAACCAAAATAATCACATTACTAAGGTAGGCCATGCATCTCAGTGAAAGTATAGATTACTAATTCATATATGACACACCATTACATACAAGTAATAATTTTTTAATTGTTACATTAACATGGAAAAGGTAATATATATTTTTATACTATATATTTGTATTGAGACGTCATTTCACCTTAATTTCAACACTGGATCAGCGTGGATGTAAACACCACACTCCAAAATCAATTAAACCATCCAATAAGTATCCCATGTTCATCAAATAGGGTAAACTGGATATTTTTTTTGAAATAGGTATTGGGTCATAAAAACCACAAACTAATCTATGTCTCAACAAGTAATATTTTATGATAATAAAATTAAGGACATTATACTTTCAAAATGTGGACTATCATGAACAATGAAACTTCAATAAAAAACAAAAGGATGTCTATAATAATCGAGTGAATTAGCACTATATTCCGATCATTTTGTTATGGGTTTTGGGGATGAGGAATCTAGAATTTTTATAAATCCCCTCAATTTAGTGAATTAATGAAAACTGTAAAACAATTATCTTGGGGTTAGGTTAGAGTGTATCCATTCGAGTTAAAGTATAATATGTACACCATAGTTTAGTTTGTCTTGTGACCCTTCCACCATAATGAAATGGAATGGAAAATTCTAGTGTTGTTGATATATACGGGAGGTGTATTTTTTCTTACAACTTTTTATAATTTCACAACCACCCTTATAAATTAGTATAAGACCTTCTAAGAAACTCTAATAATGTTACCTTATGGATCATTCTACATTTATCTACACCTTTCCAATATCATGTATAAATCTCCCATGGTTATGTACTGAAACTTAACTTCTCTAGATGGTCACACCACAATACAATTTACCATGTTGTGGTTCCCTTCCTATTGTAAAATTTTATCCATGAATCAAAACCAAATCATCAATTTCAGACCCTAGTTAATAAATCATAGTCTAAAACAGTTAATAATTATTAAAACATAAATAATTAAATATATATCAGATAAAAATGGGATTTAATTCAATGTATGTAATAAATGTGTCTCCCCCAACCCCCTCCTCAAAGGTATTCTTATCCTCAGGAACCATATCTATTTTCCATCACATAATAGTTTTATCCACTAGGGTTATACTATAGACTCCCACTCCCAAGTAACCTCCTAGACATGTCTTCATTTCCACCAAATACGGAAAGGGGGATTATCTCCAATTATAGTAGTTTATTATTCATATTCATAATACACACCATATTTTAATCAAATAATTCATCGTCCTCTATCATAGCTTAATCATTATTGATAATATGCCCTAGTTATAGATTATGATTCTAATGTTATATAACATGAATCACATTATATAGATTTTTTTTCATGGAGGAAGATCCAATTGAGAAGATATATCCCCGATCCATTCCAAAATCCAAAACGTACAAAGAAAAATCATGATTGTCTTACATTCTCATACATGAATTCCCTAAATATTGAGAAACCCATCATAATTCTTGGTCACTATTGATGAACTCCCTTGATTATAAACCATTTTCTATATTATTATTTTTTCAACATAATGAGTAAACCAACCACTTATAGATCAATTTCACCCACAAGATGATCTCTTAGACCATGATTTCCCTTATTACCACTGACTCACCAACCTCTAAAAAGCATAGTCGTGAGATGAATGATGTCCCATATAAATAATTTTATGATTATATTTATATGTAATCCTAAAATATTTTGTTTTATAAATAATAATTAGAAGTCTATATGGTGGTATCATGGTCAAAGAAGACTAAGAATTATTTTTCTAAGCATTTAATTAAGTGTCTACATCATTCTGTCAGGCTGGACAAATGTATTTGTGTGACATACTATAATCAGATTCTACTGAGATTCCAAGGATTTTTCACGACATATTATAATATATACATGAACCTTACACCTTGATCTTCTATTATACTCATATATAGCCCATGAAATCACATTATCACCCATATATACAACATTTTATGATATTTCACCAGATATGTCTAATATATGAGAAATAAATGCACATCCTATACCCAATAGCCATCATCCACTCATAATACATCCATGTATTTCAAGAATCATCGTTTTCCCATGATAATACTTATTTTCACCTCATACCACTTTCACATTGGAACTATTCGGTCAATTTTGGGCCTTATAACAAAAGAAATTTATAATTTTTATTACCCAATTGTTAATTGACATTCTATAACATATTGATTAGTCATATGTGTAATATTATCATGAAAATTTCATTAAAGATATTTTTTTAATTGAATGGATATATTAATTTTCGAGTATAATGAGAACATTATAATGTTATTAAAATATTGTAAAACAAATATTATATAGTAGGGATTTATCAATCTAATTGAACATATATTGTGTTATATTTTTAGATGTTATAGGATCATATGACATTGATAGTTCATCCTAAATTACTTGAATGTGTTAATCATTGATTTGGGTGGTTATGTTGATTGATCTACCAATTGGAATTCCACCTAATTTTCATTTAATTGGATATTACTATATTTGGGAAGATTATGAGTCTTTAGACATTTGATTATTATTAATATGAATCACGAACCACATACTACAATGTATAGATAAATACCATGACATCATATGCTCACTATGAGGTTGCATTCATTATGTTAATATTATTTAATATCTAGCCACAGTAAAACCCCATGATTAGATTTTGTCTTGATATATGAATCCCTAGTACCATAATTATTCATGCTCATAAATTAATAATATGGAATCCCAAATTAGTCACGAAATAAAACTGTCAAATCCAGTAATTAAATCTCAAGCACACCTATGGTAATCCATAATGGAATCCCAAGGGTTGCCAAAAGAGATTTCAATATAAAAAGAACAAAGAGTCAATCCTAGGTTTCACATAAGGGCGTCTCTCATATCACTCATAGAATTGTATCCCCTATGACCATCCAAGGTATCTTACATAGAGGACCAAATATAACCTGAATTATGGTACAACAATCTTGCCAATAAGCTCATCCATTATGTCTCCCCTAGGGAACTAGTGTGACTCATGAGTATAATAAACAATCTATAGAGACCAAACAAGGTAACCCAAGTGTCACTCATAGTGTGATAGAAAAATCCATCACAAAGTGTTGTGATCGCATCCTTGGAATCCTTATGTTAGGAACCCTGTTATCTTCAAAAATATAATCATACAATTCCTGACATTTAAAATTTCACATCATCATTGATAAAATTAAATATCACTTTCCAAATAATCTATCTAACAAATTATATTTATGAAAAATAATAATGGCACAAGTCATTATGAAAAAATCACTAAGAAATAAGATTAATGTATAAGATACATGGAAATTAAAAATAAATAATCATAAGAAATATGGTATATGTAATAAATAAAAGGCGCATGGAATAAGACATTAGAATATTTTATAGGGATTAAACAACCTGAATAAGAAATTAAGAATGAGTAATAAAATATGATAATAATCATCAGACATAAAGTGGTGAATAATGAAATTCCATTTATCTTTACTCAATTAATTAATTATAGACTTTATTACAAGTATAATACAGATAGACACACACATGGTGGTTAACATTTTAAGGTAAGGGAAAATAGGCAGTTCAAGGTGGGCACATCCATGCGGTGGCTCTCAAAAAGGATAACACCCCAAATAAGGGTTTCACTATAAGCTAAGGTCACAATTGACCGAAGAACCCATTTAGATTAATTTATTAGTAATGCGAGAGGAATCATCAGTGGGGTAAATTGTGTGGAATAGTAGAGTATGATAAAAAAGCAAAAAAACATGTGTAAAAGAACAAGACCAGCTTCCTTGACCTCCTAGAATACCACTCATCCTACATCGTCCCTCGGATAGATATTGAATGATTGATATGGAATAAATAATCAAATTCCATGGAAATAGAAAAAAAACTAAAATATGAAAAATATGAGAACAGGAAATCTAAAATATAAGGAAGAGGATCTTAGAGAATACATCAATATTTTTTAGGCTTCCAACGATAAAGGATTTAGTTTCCATATGATGGAGTAATCAAAATACCTAGTTTTACATGTGGGAGAGGATAATTTTTACAAGATAAATAAAGGTGGAAGAAGTTTTATTTAATTTAAAACATTTACGGGAAAAATAAACATTCACCCACATAAAAAGGGGTGCATGGTTTATCTTGATGGTTGCCTAAACCATGTACTAACCATTTTACATTCCACATCCCAAGGAGGACTGTCACATGGTTCAGGAAAACAATTTGACTATTCATGAAAAAACAAAATAAAAAAATACAAATTCCAAGATTTCTACAACCCCAAATGGGATTTATCATAGGTTCTCAGGGTTTCTGAAACCCCATGTTGCCCCCAAAAACACATTGACACAATATTCATGGTTATAAAAACCATGTGAGTATTGAGGAATGATTTTGACTAACCATGTGACCTAGTAGGCTTCTTTAATTTTTAGGGCTCCAGGATCCAAATATGCCTAGGTAACCATCATGGCCTCCTTGACTCCCACAAGAAAAATTATTTAGTTAAAAAATGATTTCTAGCAAAAAAAATGTTTTATACCTTTAAATATTACAAGACGTTACAACAAGCCCACCGGAAGACAACACATTCCCGAGATTCCCTTCTATGGAAGGTGAAATGTCATTGGAGTATTTTTATGGCCATTATGAATATACAATGGATTCTTGCACTCGAGTCTCATACTATACAAATCATTATTTCCATATAACTTTGAATAGAGGGACTGACCTACCTCATAGAGCCTTTGTGATCTGATCAATGATACACATCAGTTGATCCTATATAGATGCATCTTCCTTGAGCTCAATATCATCATGATCAAACCAATGAGAGTGGTCAGGATGATTTTATTGAAGGTAAGATATAGAGAATATCTCAATCATTGAATGGAAAATATAATGTAAATAAAACTGATTTTTTATTGACATGACTCTCACCACTATCTAAAAAGGCCCGATGAAATTTGGTGAAATCCTTCAATGTCTCCAAATTTGTGTATCACCCAATCTGGAAAATACATGAGAAAATAACTAATTTTCCAACTTAATATATATAGGATGTTATTAATGATCATTATATGATTAATTCCTATAAAAGGATTTATGCATATGATTCCCAATCAATAGTAATTTTTCTAATGTTTCTAGAATAAGACAAAGTCCTAGTAGCACTACCTCACCGATCTGTAATCAACATAGAGGTGAATGAAACACCTACCATAGATAGTCTCAAACAAATCCATATAAATATGTTCCATAAACCTTTTATTATAGGAAAAATACAGAATAGGTATTTTATTTTCCCATGGACCTACAAATTGAGGGATACATAGATGACAGAAATCTAATAACACTCTTATCATCTGTCCTGACTACCCATCGGTCTGAGGGTCCTATGCTATACTCAAGATCACCTTTGAAGCTCATGTAATCTTCAATCATTTACAGAACCATTATCAAAAGTTGGTGTCTTGGTCTCAAATGATAAAACATGGTACCCCATGAAGATACACTATCTCTCATATATAAATCCCCCATGTTAATGAACATAGAAGGTATCCTAGATTAGTAGGAAGTGTGTATCCTTGGTCAATATATCGATGATCCCCCATTATGCATAACATACCCAAGGGGTTATTGTAAATACCTCCACAAAAATCTATGGTGATGACATTCCATTTCCACTCCTGGATGGATAGAGGTTGTAGATGTTCCCCAAGTTTCTAGTTATTTTATTTCGACTATTGAAAGGTAGAGAAATGTGTGATAAAACATGAAATATTATTCTCCATACTACGCCTCCAATAAAAACGATGTAAATCATGGTAAATCAAGGTAATACTAGGATGAACAACCCAATACGAGGTATAATATTATTAAATAAACTCTTTCCATGTGTTAGAAGGCACCCACATACATCCATAGAAGAGTACAATCTCATTATCATATATAGCCCAACCTTGAAGTTGGATATAGATTAAAAAATACTCCCTCAATATGGTTCCTTCATAGTAATTCATTTTAATCCTGTGATACCACTCCATAAGGGAGAATATTAGTTCATGATATGCTAAAACAAGTTACTTGTGTTTTTCCTAGACCACAAATTTCATATCAAATAACAAATCAATCAACTGTCATTCATCCCTGACATACTTTCTATTCTATATCGGATTCTTAAAGATCAAGACATCAAAAAAAAAACCATACCTTTACTAGGTAAATAAGAATGATTTAATTTTAATGAATTACGGTATTCAAGACACCTACACAACTAGAGAATTTTATATCACTATATAAAGATGTATTAAATACTTTTTTATCATTGTAAAAAATGAATCACCCACCCAAAAAATAATTCCTCTAACAACATAATGCATTGACCATGGCAGCTAGGTCAAGACGATGCATAGGTTAATTCCACTAATGAGGCCTCTATTAATTTGGCCCATACTCTACAACCTGATCACCCAATATCATATCTTCTCTCATCCCAATCCCTAAATCATGATAGTATATAGGATAGCCTCTACCAAACGATCGATGAATCAAGATCAGTATAAAAGTCAATTTTCTCATTAACTCTTAAAAAGATTTCTCACAAGTTTTATCTCATCCCAATATCACACAGTTCTTGGTGAAGCCTGCAATAAGTGATTCTAGGTGTGGTAAATCTTGGATGAATCACCTATAATATCCAACATACCCCAATAATTTAGGTATGTCAAACACATTATTGGGAAGTTCCTAGGAAACCATGACCCTCAACTTCTCTGGGAAAACATATACACTTTCTTATGATATGATATAACCCATGAAGTGAACCTTACCAATCCAAAAGTGTAAATTAATGAGGTTATCATATAGCTGGTGCTTTATTAGTGTATTAATCATGATATCATGATAGTTGGAATCAGTTTTTAAGGTGCAATAATACACAATGATGTTGTTTATGAAGACTAGCATAATGGAATCAAGATACATGTGGAAAAGCTGAATCACTAGAATCATGAAAATTATCAGCACATTCATCGTATTTAACGACAAAACCAGCTACTCGTATGAGATGTACCTTCTACGGAATAATTTACATGGTATTCCAGATGTCGTCACAAGAAATTAATGGTATCCCAACCTCAAATCAATCTTATAAAAAATAGTCTCTGCTCGAAGCTTTTCAAAGAAGACATCTATATGAGGAGGTGGATAAAGGTTCTTCACTGTAAGGTGGTTTAGATAGTAGTAATCCATTCACAATTTGAGGTTAACAACATCCATCATGGTGAAAATTATGAGTGAACCCCAGGGAGAGGTTCTATAACAGATAAATCCTTTTCCACTAGATATTCGTTCTTCTTCTTGAGTTCCTGGTGTTGTGTAGGTGTCATCCTCTATGGAGGAATGGTTAGTGGTGCAACAAATCTCACTGGATTAATTGTTAACTCCTCCTCTCTCTTAGGAGGTATGTTGTAGAATCATTAGTGAAGATTTAAATGAAAATATTCAATACATTATTGAATTCTATAGGTTATATTAGTTGTTTTCACATAAAAAGACTATCCATCCAAGTTGTCACTCAACCTAGCCCCATATGTTTGGGTCCAACTCAACGTTCCTTGATATCCCCTTAACTATAATAGATATTCATTCTACCATCGTGTGACTTGAATGATACCCATCGATGATATCAATCCAGTTGGGAATAATAATAAATATTCCAGTCTATACCATGAACGACTTTGAAACTGATTATCTCGAAGACAAAGAAACCCCATAAGGAATTCAAAAACGTATCTCAATTGGTAAATCCTAAAAATTGTGTATGTAATCATATCTAACCCTTAGAGGCATGTTGAGAGACATAACACCAAAAAGTACTAAATTGTAAAGCCCAAACATTCGATAACCACAATAGATATAAAACATTATGATGAACCAATATCAAAAATTAGAAGATTATAAATTAGAGGATACACTAATTATACCTTTAACCATATATGAACCTAGAATATAATCTTAAGGAATATAATTAAACTCATAAATATGTACATAACTAAATCCATGAGATGTTACTTGACTAGGCTATGTTGGTCCACTATGTTGACGCTGAATCTCTAATGCCCGATTTCCTTGGCCACGATAACATCCTTGGCCAGAACAGTTGGTAGATGATAATAACCCATCCTAACATGTTTTTATTGATCAATAAAATAAAATATTTTTCAATTAAAATCCACAATCAATAGAAGTTGGATGAAAAAATTGTCATTTTGACCAAAAGTGAACCATCCTATCAAAATCTCATAACACGATCGGGTTCCCCTTTAATCGAGGATTTTTATGCCCTAGCCTTCTACAGTAGTGAAACATAACATGACTATCAGTACATGTCACTTATATGGATCCACCACCATTTTCATCCTTGAAATGGAGCTTTATATAGCCAGATGAATTGTCCCCCATCCTTGAAAGTTATCTACCCTGGATTAAATGTTCATCTTATATGAGGTATTGTTATGTAATTTTCTTATAGATTACTATCTCCTTAAAGCTATTTGACTAGAATAAATTAACCTATAGTTTTAAAACATATAAAATTCCATCAAAAAATCACCTCTTAATCTACTCATCAATGGTTAGAGTCATAGCGAAACACTAGAGTATGGTGAAGCAAGAAGAATATTATTTAATGATCATGGGGACCTACTGATGATTCATATAGTCTATGTAATAATATTATATCATATTTTATAGAAATAATTGACTGTATAAGTCCATTTTTAATTTTTCCCATACCATACCCGGATGATGATTAGCCAAAGGGATGATTTCCGACTAGTTCTTGGAAGAAGAATTTCTCATATAAGTAGAGTTCATGACCATCGACTCTAAACAAATCTCATCATTTCAAAAAGTTACACACCACATATTCTATCGATTATTCCATTTTTGGAGGTCCATCATCACTTAACAAGGTTGGAGGATGGTCCTGATGAAAGTACCTAGTCAACTGTACCATGGTAAGGTAATGATGGGGAGCATCATAAATGGACATCATAAATTATAAAAAACAATCACATAATTGATAATAAAAACATACTAGAAGAATAGTATAAGGTTCATGAAGTGTCAATATAAGTGGAACTATAGATGGATCTTGGTTTATCACCCCATAGTTTTATCATCTCCACATTCATGGATTATATCATGAGGATGAAATAGTGGAATTGCACAACAATTTCTAAGAGCACTCCTAAAATAAGATTTATACCCGATAAGAAAAAACAGATATTAGAAAACACATGCTCAAGCCCTCCTATGAATAGTTTATGCCATCTTTCCTACTCAGGGAGCTAGATCTAGGTGATAAAGAGACACAAAGAGTCCATAAGATACATATTCTAAATCCCATTACTAATGTTGGGATAGGTTCAAGGTCTTATATTACACATATAATGTGTCCATTTCATTTTAATGGTCACTTTCTATTTAATTTAATATTTATTTATGTATTTAAATTCAATTAAATGGATAAATTAGATGCATCAAATTTAAAATTCATAATGTCCCATAAACCTTATAAATTTGATTGGATAATCCACTTAATCCTAATCATAACAAATTCTAGCCCATGAAAGCAATGGTTAATAGGTCAACGTACCATAAAAAACTACTTAACGTGTCCCCTTTAACTAATTTAGGATGAAGTTGTTAGGTTATGTTAGGTACATTAAGTGAAAATTATTTTTTCAATGTTCTTCATGAAATTTTAACACAATTTCATTTATATAATATTCATGGTACTGCAGTACGAACATATGTTACTAGAAATGAATGGTAAATATATATTTGGAATGAATGTTTTGTCCTATGGTTCCTAGTATTATTCAAGTTGTGACACTTACTCACATCAGTTGGATCTTGTTGAAGAAATGAAATAATAATAATATCAATAAAAAATATTGAACAAAACAACTTCATCTCTCAATGGTGAAGTCCATGAAAAGTTAATAGTGAATGCATTAATAGTATGAACACATCCAAAGTAATTTAGGTTTCCACTGTATATGTGAAAGATAGTGCTAGGGAAAAGTTTATTACCAAATTACAGTATTCTTAGTCACTTATCAAACAAAAACATCATGAAAAACTGAAAAATGGCTCTAATTCCACTTCGTACTGTCCCACCCAAAAATCTACATACTGATGCCCTAAGATAGTGGGATACATTACCTCAACCACACATACCATTATGCTAGAGATATTGAACTACCATCGAGGGCCTAAGGTGTGTCTATGGGGAGACTATTCCATCATATAAAAAGTAAATAGCAATAATATATAATATATAAGATATAATATAAGAATAAATTAATATGACTAGACCGGTAACCCACCATAGCATACATAGTTACACTAAGTTAGCAACAATAGAAATTAAAAAATAATCACCTAGGACAAATAAATAACTATCAGAAGCTAAACAAAATAGATTGAAAAGATAATGATCATGAGTTCATGTTACTATACAGAAAGAGTTAATTGGAATAATGGGATATAATAATATACCACATCTATAAAAAAGTAATAAAATTACATTAAAAAACTTCTAAAATATTGAGTATAGTCGTAGTTCCCTTCTCTCATACCCTGTAATAGAGTAGTAAATAAAACATCTGAAGTTGGACACTTCCCTTTTCCTATACATGAAATCTTGATGTATTCTTATGTTTCAAAGCTGGCCCATGTTGTGTGTGAGATATAATCCAAATAGGAAACCACCAAAGGATCCTAGGTAAACCTAGTTCATGAAATATAAAATGAAGAGTGTGGTAATAAAGGTGAAGTAAAGAACATAAACAAAATAATATCACTTGTGTCTATGTTCCTGAATAGATATCCAACCAATTATAACTTCTTTAGCCTAAGACTAATTTATGATCAAAGGGAACCTATCCATGTAATTAGGTATGCACATGGGTCACCAAGAATATGGAATAGTTTTGACTGAACCTAAGATTTGGTTTTGTCTTGGTGAACTCTTCTAAAGTTATTCATTTAGGCTCGGTCATAAAATAATAAAAAGAAATCCCACATAAGAGAAGAAAGAGAAACATAGAAATCCATCACTAGAATCTTGATCCCATATAGGGAAATCCATAATAGATTCTTAAGGGTCTCTAAAAGGTCCTCTAGTATAAGCAAAACCATAGAGTCTGTCTAGGGAAACCCATAATGGTGTTCCTGGTATAACTCTAGGCATAATAACATTAGATCCCATCCTAGGTATCTCACATAGGGGACCATGTATCAAACGAGTCATGGAATATCCATATTATTAATGAAGTCCATCCCTGGTATCTCCCGTAAGGAACCAGTTTCAATAAAGATTATAATAAATCTCCCAGAGAGCCTATACAAAGAATGAAAAGTGTTTCTCCCACCACATCAAGAAGACCTATCATGAAGCATGGTGAACCCATCCATGATATACTTATGTAAAGATCCATTTTTTCTCCAAACATTTAAGAATTCAAGGAATTGTATTTACAATCACACATCATCATCAAGTCATTACAATATCACATTCTATAGAATTCAGCAGAAAAAAGTTGTGTAAGCCCAAAAATCATGGAATAATTCATTAAGCACTAAGCACTAAGAAATAAGATTAAGGTATAATGAACATGGAAAGGCATAAGAAATATGTGTGACGAATGAGGCTTAAGGAATAAGATAATGGCACATGTAATAAGACATAAGCAAAAAACACAGCTATTAAACAACTTGCCTATGAAATTAAGCGTGATCTATAAAATATGAGCTTAAGCATCTGGCTGGATATGAAAAAATGTGGAATAATATTTATTTCAACTAAATTCATTAATTATCGAATTAATTAAAAGAGAAACACATGAATGGTGGTTTATGCCACAAGTCATGGGTAAATTGGCCTTTTAAGGTGGGCATGTCTATGGGGTGGATCCTGATTAGGAGAACCCACAAATATCATATTCACTCTATGATAAGGATACAAATAACATGAGAATGAATTTAGATAATTTTAGTAATCAAGATAGAGGAATATTTAGAAGGGTCTAGTGTGTGGAACAAGGGTACACAATATTAAATAAATGATTAAAAGAAAGAAATAGACCACCAACTTTGACCTCATAGAAGTCCAATTGTATTTCATCAACCCTCAAATCAATATAGAATGAGAGAGATGGAATAAATATTTAATTTCCATGGAAGTAAGGAAAATGTTATCAGACATAAATAGTGATCCATATGTGATGATTTTCCTAAAATAGAAAGAATGGGATCATAGATCATACCTCATGCTTTCTGATACTTCTGATGGTGATATATTTTGTTGTTGGATAAGGGATAAATATGAACTAGGAAGAGAGGAGGACGAGGCTCACCTGCGAGAGAGGAGTTGGTCCTCTAAATAAATAAGGGATGAATTAGGTTTTGGGATTTAAAACCATTAAAAAATGGAAAATTAGACACATCGATTTATGCCCATGGTCATTCCACAAATGTAATGACCAACAAATTCTCATTGGATTGAGAACTAAACGAGTCATTACTAGGCCTTAAGAAACATCCCCAAGGCGACAAAGGTAGGAAATAAATGCCAAAGTATTTCAAAACAAGTGGGGGACGATTTAGCCTTTAAGAACATACCATAGAGAAAACAACCATAACCAACATATCAACTAATGATGCTTGATAAAAACTAAGAAAACTCAACCATTTATTTTCAAAAATCAACTGAGATTACCATAGTGAATACCAACACTAAAACATCCGAGTAAACAGCTGAAAGACAACTCAAAAACTATAGGACAACAAAACAACTCCATGATCCACAATCTCCAAGCTCCAACGTCATGAAGCAGCCCAAGTATCACGAAGTAGTTCTCTAAGCATGTGACACATTACCTTTGCCAACGTCCCAGTATATGACATATGAAAAAGCACCAACGTGCCAAAGCAGGGGGTGAGTAATGAAACTAAGTAGGTTCTCCCCGATGACTTCCCAACACATGACTCTAGGATAAAACATGTAAGTACAATTATATAAAACAATTTATATAAAACAATTCCCAAAAAGTTTACCATAAACAAGTTCTATTTAAAAACAATTTTCCAACAAAACCCATCTTTATTAAAAAAAGAAACCCATCAAAGTTCCCAATTCCATTCACATTTCCATTTGGCACATTCGTTCCATTAAAAAAATCCACACAACCAACCATGCATGCACCCTGGACCTCCCTATACTCGTGAGTGGTGAGTTAACCTTCCACTAAGCCGTCAGTTAGTGGACTACCTTGATGGGGGTACTTCACAACCTAATCCGTCCAAACTTATTGATGCGGGGACATCTCACACTTATCCATCCCAATTCATATGAACACACACCATGACCCATGAAATCCTTGCCTAATACCAAGTGTGTCCGAAACCATTCAATAAACAATCACCCTTTTATTAAAAACCATTTCATTCAGGCAACATAACCATAGCCAATTTAAAATCACCAGTTTAAATTTACATCAACAACCACTTTTCAAAAACACACAAATTTCATCACCCATTACTTAAAATGGGTTTCAACCATTCTTTCATAATAGATACACAAACCTTTTTAATCATTGAAAACAATTTGAATCTAAGCCTTAATGTTCTAAAAAGAGTAATTGAGAGCAAAGCCACTTACCTCAACAATTTGGGCAAAACCAACCGACGGACGAAGAACGCCAAGAACACTGGGTAAACACTCCAAAAACCCTCCTTAGATGTCTTCTCCTAAAACAACCAAGTCCAAATCTTTTCATATTTGGCATCCAAACCCTTAGATCTACCCATAACGGGCTTAGATCTATGAAAACGAGGGAAGAGGATAAGTTGATCTAATTAGATCTATGAAACCGATCATGAATGATAATATTCCTTATGAATCCGACTTCTATTCACCAAGAGAAGCCTTCGAATTGACTCCGGAACGCTTGGGAGAAGTCTTCCAACCTTCAAGGGAGAGTAATCCCGAGTTAGGGCCCCGTAGGAGGTTAAAATAGGCCAATTAATGGAAAAACAAGTTAGATCCACAATTTTAGGATCTAACTTTAAGTGACTGAACGGTTAGTCCACACAGTTGGGTAAACCGTGTGCTAACCATACATCAGCTTCTGCCTCAGCCATCCATCAAGCATGTTTTGGCCACACAGGTATATAAACTGTTTGCCGACCATGTAGAAGTCACTGCCTCAAAGGCTCACTGCGCTCGGTTTGGATGCACGGTTAGACAAACCGTGCGCCGACCGTGCGACTTCTCTTTTGCCTCCAAACATCATTCCAAGTTCTCCTGACTCTTCCATTCCACACCATTGACATTAAAACCATGAAAAACCTCAAGAAAGGGTTACATACTAGAAACTATGGGTACTAAATTCTCCCCAACATTGGCCTTTCCATCATCGGAAGGTAGAAAAACCTCGCTTTACTGAAAATGTTTTGTCCACTGCTACTTCATATATTTTTCACGTTCCTAAGTCTCTTCCTGAATCTGACCATGTTACCCCAAAGCCTGCAATAGGCTGATGCTTTTTCCACGCAAGACTTTATCCTACCTATCCAAAATCTGCACCAAGATATGTACCAGAAAAGCATCCGGTTCTAGGTTAATGTGATCCCATAAGATCACATGTTCAGGATCAGGATGATACATCTTCAATTGAGATACATGGAACACATTATGTACTACACTGAACCGTGGTGGTAATGCTAACCGATATGCCACCTCTCCAACTCATTCCAATATCTCAAAATGGCCTATATATCAAAGAGATAACTTGCCCTGCTTCTCAAAACAATTTTGTCCACGTCTTGGAGAGATCCTCAAAAAGACATGATCACTCAATGTAAATGACAACGGTCTTCAAGGATGATCCATATAAGATTTATGATGTCTCTGAGCCGTCTCCATCCTCTATTTAATCAACTGGACATTCTCTGTTGTTTCTTGGACAAGGCTCGGCCCAACTAGTGAGGTTTCACCAGTTTCTACCCAGCATAGTTGAGAATGACAAGGACACCCATACAATGCATCAAACAGAGACATGCATATCAAGGCTTGATAACTGTTATTGTATGATAAATCTACTAAGGGTATATGATCCACCGATGAGCCACCAAATTCCTTTACAAAAGCCCGCAACATGTCTTCCAATGTTTTTATCGTCCACTCAGATTGTCCATCTGTCTAAGGATGATACCCCATACTCATCCTCAACTGAGTCCCCAGGGCTTGCTGTAATGATTTCCAGAAACAAGATGTGAACCTCAGATCTCTATCTGAGATGATAGACACTGGTACCCCATGCTTATTTACCACTTCTCGGATATAGATTTTTGAAATATATTCCACTGTATGGGTTTCATGAATTGGGATGAAATGGGCCAACATGGTTAGATGATCCACTATCACCGAAATGGTATCGTGTTTCCGAACCATTCTTGGAATACCTCTAACAAAATCCATTGCTATCTACTACTATTTCCATACTGGGATAGGTAATGACTGTAACATACCAGCTGGTCTCTGATGCTCTACTTTAACCTGCTGACATGTTAAGCATCGAAAGACAAATTTGGCCACCTTTCTTTTCATGCCACTCCACCAAAACTACGCCTTTAAATCCTTATACATCTTCTATCCCGGATGTAAATCTCATATCGAATGGTGGTAAGCTTGAAGAAGTTGTTCCTGACAAACCATAGGTACAACCATCTGATCTCTGAAACACAAAACTGAACTCCCATCCAGCTTCCATCCCTCAATGGTCTCCCAACAATTGAGTTTTGAAATCATTGCAACACAGTCTACATCAGATGTCTATTCCTCCTTTACTATCTCCACCAAATCAGGAACAAGTTTATCTAAGAAGAAAACAGAAACATCACCTCGGTTTTCCCATTCCACATGCATGTCGACTAAAACCGATAGCAATTTCCATTCAACTGAAGCTTCCTTTTCCAACTGAGCATAAGACTTCTTGCTTAATGCATCAGCCACTTAATTTCCCTTACCCGGTGTATACATTAAGTCAAAGTCTAACATTTTAAGATACTCCATCCATATCCTCTACCTCAGATTCAAATCTCACTGTGAAAAAATGTGTCTCAAGCTTTTGTGATCCATAAACACATTAAATTTCTCACCAAAGAGATTGCGTCTCCATGTTTTCAAAGCATGGACGACTTCAGTTAACCCAAAAATCATGTGTTGGATAATTATTCTCATTCACCCTCAACTACCTTGAACCAAAAGCAACAATATGGTCTCCTTGCATGAGAACACAACCCAACCATGTTCCCGAAGCATCACATCTTACCACATAGCCATGTCCCTGATTTTAGAAAAATCAAGTTGGGTGCTGATGTAAGGCGATGTTTCAACTCTTGAAAAGATCTATGACATTACTCTATCCCTTAAAATGCATTGTTTTTATTTTTCAATGATTTCATAGACAAATCTAGTCCTAATAAGTCATGCATAAAGCGTCTGTAAAAACCAGCTAGACCAATAATGCTTCATATTTCAAAGACATTCTTTAGTGGTTTCCATGAAAGAACAGATTCTATCTTTTCTGGATCCACTGAAACTCCTTTCTCAGAAACGACATGGCCTAGAAAACGTGCCTCTTGTATCCTAAAATCACACTTTGATAATTTGGAATACAACTGATGGACCCTCAAGATTTACAACACTATCAACAAATGTTTCTCATGCTCAGCCCTTGTTCTTGAATACACCAATATGTCATCCAAAAACACCACAACAAAAGAATACAGATATGTATGAAATATCCAATTCATCAAAGCCTTGAAGACCTCTACTACATTCTCAATGCCAAAAGTCATGACTACATATTCATAGTGGACATATCTTCTTCTGAAACTGACTTCATAATATCCTCCTTCCGAACTCACAATTGGTGATTTCCTGACCGCAAGTCAATCTTGGATAACCATTGAACTTCCATTAATTGATCAAACAATTCATCAATGTGTGGAAGTGGATATCTTTTTTTATTGTAACTTGGTTATTTTTATGATAATCCATACATAGCCTCAAGGTTCCATCATCTTTCTTTACATACAAAACTGCAGCTGGCCACAGAGACACGCTTGGACAAATAAAACCCTTGCTTTCCAGCTCCACTAACTTCACATTCAATTCCATTAACTCCATTGGTGCCATCCTATAATATAGAAGTGAGATAGGACTTGTCCCTGGATGTAGATCAATTGTAAACTCCACTTCACTTATAGGTGGTAACCTTGAGATGTTTTCAGGAAAAACAACCAAAAATTGATCCACCACAGATGGAAAACTATTTTCTACGATTTCTTCCATTGAGGCCAAATTTTACACTTCCAATTGGTAAGATTTCATTCCAACCCTTGATTCCAACAAACTCTTGGTGCCTTTCTTTATTATCCACTCTCCTCTAAAGAGTTGCTTCATGTTGTCCTCAGTCGTGAAACTCACTGTTCTCCTATAACAGTAGATGTGAGCCTTAAACTTCATCAACCAATCCATACCTAGTATTATATCATAGATATCTATCTCTAGAATAGATAATTCCCATTTCAGCTCAGCTCCATCAACAGTTATAGCACATGCTCTACACACGAAGGCTTGACATTTACTTTCACCAAGAGGAGTTTGTAGTTTCAAGACAGAAGGAATCATTTCTAGTTTTAGACATAGAAAATCAAAAGTAAGTGAATCAATGAAATAATGTGATGCACTTGTATCAAACAACATTTTCACAAAGGTATGATTCAAAAGAATCGTACCTCATACTATTTATGTTCCAGCATGATCATCAACAATCATCTCCTCCACTCTATACAATTTCTTCGTCACTGCACTGTTCTCCTTGTTGCCCAACTGAGATTGCCCTGGTTGAGGAGTCATGGTATTTCAAGAATCCCCATGGATAGCTCCGTTATGCTGACAAGGCTGACTCTGTTGTCCTCATCCTGTAGAAGCACACGATACTTATGACGCCAGGGAAGTGTCACATGCGCTCGACCTCAGAGTATTTCTACAATAGCGCTATAGATGCCCCATTCGCTTACAATTGTGACATTGTCTAGGTTGAGCCACACACTCTTTCTTTATGTGATCTATCGAGCCACATTGAAATCACCCATCTTTCATCATTGGTTATGGAGGAAGATTCACCAATCCAGTTGTTTGATTCTGATTCACACTCCCACCTTGGAAGTAGGTGTCCCTCTTCCGCTTCTTCCCAGCAACTGAGTTCACACCCGTTCCTGTGGGTATCATCATTCTTCCTCCTACCGATCTTGATATATCACATTTAGAAACCGTTTCTCTGTTCACCATCACAATATAATCCACAATACAGAGAACCAAAATCTTCGATCGAATATCCTACCTTAGCCCCGATTCGAAGATGTGTTCCTTCAAAGAAGCACTTTCCGCAACCTCTGGTGTAAAACAGACTAAATTCTTGAACATAGCCGCATAATCTATGACAGAGAGTCTCTCTTGTTTCAAGCTGAAAATGTCTTTCATTTTCTGGATCATGAACATGTGAGGAATGAATTGTTTGTTAAACAATTCTTCAAAATCCTCCCATATAAGGACTTCATCCAATTTAGCCTACACTGCTAAATCCCACCACTAATGTGCATGATCCTCGATCATATACGTCTCCAGATTTACTTTTAGATCTACTGGTGTGCCGATGAAACTGAAGATAATACTCATCCTACTCAGCCACACCTCCGCCCATTCTGGTTCATAATAACACTGAAATATTGGTGAATTCTTCTTCTGGAACTGGACGGAATGGTCTATATGCCTTGACTCATCCCTTCGATTCCCTGTGTCCACAACCTCGAACGCTTGAATGATACTCTGAACCAGCTCCTGGTTCACAAGAGGTTCAGGTGAAACCACATTCTCCGCAGCTTCTTCGGGTTGGTTTCTACGACGCCTAACGGGTGTCATTTTCTATACAAACAACGCACACCGTTAGTCTTAATTCCTAGCAACTGATGTCTTAGCAATTCCATTTATATAACATCAACTATCAGATCATTGTTATCCAACCATCTAACTTATCCACATGTTCATCCATTTTTGAAAACATCCCTCATATGATTTTGAAAATCCACTTGTTTTCACAACATAAGAAATTTCCAGTTTTCAAAATCTTTCATTTGAAAATCAATTTATGCCATTTTCAAAAAAAATTTACTTTTCCCAAAATCATAAATCATTATTCTCAATGAGAAATTCCATCCTAGTGGGAAGTCATTCCTCTAATGCATGTTAGTAAAAACTCATTGGCTAAAGCCATGACAATGAGATTTGTAACATTCTAGAAGTGTATCAAAACACTTATGTACCCAACACCTTGGTAACATCATTTTCAACATAAAAGGGTTAGCTACGTCCTTTTATGATATACATTTGATGTTCCGAAAATCATACTCCTGTCTATGATGATAACCCAAGAAATAGAAAAGTAGGAATTTCAACTCCCGGACCAAGAACATCAATGACCACTTGTTAGGCGAGGACCGAACATGCTGATACCTTTTGTAAGGAACCATCAATTATCATTGGCTTGAGAGCTCAATGAGTCATTACATGGCATTAACAGACATCCCCAAGGCGCCAAAGGTTGGAAATAAATGCTGAAGGTTTTCAAAACATGTGGGGGACGATTTACCCTTTAAGAACATACCACATATCCAAAAACCATAACCAACATGTCTACTAATGATGAATGATAAAAACTGAGAAAACTCAACCATTTATTTATCAAAAATAAATCAAGAGTACCACAGCGAAAACCAACACCAAAACATCAGAGTAAACAGTGGAAAGGAAACTCAAAGACTACAGGACAACAACACAACTCAATGCTCTACAAGCTCTAAGCTCCAACATCAAGAACCACCCCATGTTTCATGAAGTACTGATCTAATCATGTGAAACTTTAACCTTTCCAACATCACAGTGTATGACATCTGTAAAAGCACCAACTTGCCAAAGCAGTGGGTGAGTAATGAAACTCAGTAGGTTCTCCCCGATGACTTCCCAACCCATGACTCTACGATAAAACATATTAGCACATTTATATAAAACAATTTATCTAAAACAATTCCAAAACATTTCACAATAAACAAGATCCAGGTCAAAACCATTTTCCAAAAAAACCGATCTTTCTTAAGAAAATCAACCAAACAAAGTTCCCAATTCTATTCACATTTCCATTTGGAACATTCTTTCCATTTCACCAATCCACAAAACCAACCATGCATGCAACCTGGACCTCCCAATACTCATGAGTGTTGAGTTATCCTTCCTTTATGTCGTCACTTAGTGGACTACCTTGACGAGGGTACTTCACAACCTGATCCATCCCAACCTATTGATTGGGGGACTCCTCACCCTTATCCATCCCAATGCATATGAACACACACCACGACCCAAGAAATCAATTCCCAAAACCAATTGTGTTCAATACATTTCAATAAAGCATCACCCATTTATTGAAAACCATTTCATTCAAGCAGCAAATCCATATCCAATTTAAAATCACCATTTTAAATTTACTTCAACAACCACTTTCCAAAAACACTCATTTTTTATCACCCGTTACTAAAAAGGGGTTTTAACTATTCTTTCATAACAGATACACAAACCATTTTAATCAATGAAAACAATTTGAAACTAAGCCTTCATGTTCTAAGAAAGAGGAATCGATAGTGAAGCCATATACCTCAACAATTTGGGTGAAACCAACCGACGGACGAAGAACGCCAAGAACGCCGGGTCAAAACTCCAAAAACCCTCCTTAGATCCCTTCTAATAACAAAACCAAGACCAAATCATGTCATATTTGGCATCCAAACCCTTAGATATACCCAAATGGGTGTAGATCTAATAAAAAAAGAGAATAGGAGATTTATATCTAAGTAGAAATAAGAAACTGATCAAGAACGATAACATAACATAAGAATCCGGCTTCGATTCACAAAGAGAAGCCTTCATATCACCTCCATAATTCTTTGAAGAAGCCTTCCACCTTTCAAGGGAGTGTAATCCTGAGTTAGGGCCACTTAGGAGGTTAAAACAAGGATATTAAAGGAAAAATGAGTTAGATCCACAATTTTAGGATATAACATTCAGTGACTGCATGGTTAGTCTGCACGGTTTGACAAACTGTGCATTAGCTTCTGCCACAACCATCCTTCACGCACGGTTTGGCCGCACAGTTAGACAAACCATGCGCCGACCATGCGGCTTCTCCTTTCCATCTAAACATCATTACAAGGTCTCACGAATCTCCCATTCAACACCCTTTACTTTAATACCATGAGAAGCCTCAAAAAATGGTTACATACTAGAAACCGGGGGTACTACAATAGAGTTTTCTGAACTATGTGAAGATCATGTGATAAGACATTTCCCTAGAAGAACTGTCACATGGTGGATGTGCATGGTTTGGTTAGTTGTGCACAAACTGTTAAAAAGGTTTATATAAACAATGTTTGAAACCATTCAAAGGTGTGAAATTCAGATCACATGGTTGTAGACAAAATATTCATCCCCATGAACCCCACGATCACATTTAATGTAGTAAGAGAAACTGTATGGGGTGGGTGAAAATGTTTTTCTAAATAATGTGTCCTAGTTTAATTCATCAACTTTCACAGATTCAGGCTCTAAATAGGCCTAGAACACATTAGGACCTCCTAAAAAAATCTAAAGAAACGTTATTCGGGCCAACCCAAAATAATTAAACCAAAAAATTGTTCTTAACATGAAAAATGAATTATCTTACAATATTTAATCCTCAGATGTTGGTGTTTATAATATTTGATTTGAATTTTATATTATATTTATTAATTTAAATAATGAAATAAACTAATTTTTATTTATTCAATAGTACAGTGAATCGATTAAAATAAATATTATTTTATTAATGTAAATATATAAATAAATATTTTATTATCTTATTTATTATTCACAAGGTGTTATGTAAATATTTATTTATTCACAAGACTAGTAAATCGAATAATAAAAATATTGATTTAGTTATGAGATTTTAAAATACATATTAATATATATTTTTATAGAATCTAATATTTATTTATTTATTTATTGGAGTGTGCTATTTATTTAAATAATTATTACATAAATAGATGATCAAAAAATAACAAGGGGATTTAGTGATCTTGTTAAGGGCCAAATTTAAATGATATATTTTATTGAATATAAATCATGTAAATACGTTTTTATCTATTAAAAATGAAAATTAAATCATCCCATTGTAGGAAATATAATAATAATAATACAATTATTATAAATGGGAAATAACAACATTTAATTAATTAATAATGTGATGTTACAAAAGTATCATATATTAAACACTTATTATTGATTAAGCTACTATCACATTTGATAATATTGTTTGTTTTTACAATGGAGAACCTCTCAATAAAATATCTTGAGTATTAAAGAGAATATCCTCCCCGAACCTCTTAATAACCTGATAAATAGAAATACTTCCCTCATTGTGATCAGTGATTTACAACCACCAAAATATGTTTCAATGTGTTAGCTCCCCAAATACCAATAGAATTCTTCATAGATTTAAGAAGCATGTGTGTAAAGAACGTCCGAAATATGTGATTTGATTCTCCTTCACAAAGGTGGTATGAAAAGAATAGAAATTTAACAAATCAAGGATAAATTTCTAATTAAGGGTATTTATTATTTAAAATAATATTTAATTTGAAAGTGAAAGGTCCTTTATGAGAGATTCATATAAAGATTTTTTCATCTTATTCGAGTATTATCCCTTGAAATCACTGAAAAAAGAATATCAAGAACCAAAAAACATATTTCTCTATACACTTTAACAATCATGTGATGTCAATGTGGTCACATTATAATTTAAAATTATTAATTACTTAATTGATCAATTTCAATATATTTTTCCTTCTTTTCATCTTTTGGAATTTCATTATTAATTTAAAATTTAATATAACATGTTCATTAAAATTCATTAGACCATGAAAATTCAATGAACAGATGAATAATTCCTTATGATTCATTGTGCAAGGTCCAATGTTTCCAATTGAATCATTTATTGAATACTGTTTGGATCGATAAATTGTGATACTACACAACATATATTGTTCACCATCAAAGTAAAAAATTTCATATCTATTACATGGAATATAATTTGAGTAAATGATATTTTATACCATATATTATTGACCATGTCTAAATCACAACTTGTCTTTTTTTCTATTATGATGTTTCAATAGACCCCATTAATTCCTACCAGTGGATAATTGTGGCCATAAAAGAATAAAATAGAATTTAGCAATTTGTACACACCATATAACAGTTAAATACCCATTCAAGAAACAAACCAAGGGCTTAAGAGTGTTTTTTGGGTGGTCATAAATTGTTTACATAGAGTATAGATTGTTTTACACATGATGTAACACATGAAAGATCATATAATATACACACTAAGTAATTCTTGTTTTATGGGTCAATACATGTATTACTATAAAAAAAAATCAAATTCCATGTAGATGATTATACATGAATTTTGAAAGCTATAAATCCACACTAGTTACATGACCTGTGAGTTTTTCTAATGCCATGTGGTTTTTAATGTATAATTATTATTAACTGCATAAACTCATCCCAACACAATGTGAAATTTTATTCATAATAAATAAGTAATTCATGTGAATTTCCAATGTTATATTTTATCAATATATATGTAATGTCTTGTAGCTATAAAAGTCACACAGATAATGAAACATCACTACAAAAACACATATCATATATATAAAAACATTTCATCTGGGAATATATGTTGTGTAAGTATAGTATATATGGCATGAACCATAAACTACGTGACATACATTTCATGTCTACTAGATGATTACAATTTTTAATTTTTAATTTAAAAAAAATGATTCAATAAGATTTAGATCATAAAGGTCATGTCACCTCTAAAGTATATGTCATGTATATATTAAATTTTAGTAAAAAGTTTAATATTTAATGGAAAATTACACAGCATGTGGCCTGAACATTTCATGTTTCGTAATTAATAATTTTCCATCAACATTATCTTTATATAAATATTTAATTTTTTAAAAACGATATAGGATTTGAAAATTTTTGATTATTAAGGATTATTTATATTTAATTTAAATGTAAATAAATTATATAATAATTGTATATTAAAATAATAATTTTAATAAATTTATCATAATAATAATAAATTTAAATAGATTCTATAGTGTTTAAATGTGTATTTATTTAATGTTGTGATTGGTCATGAATTTAATAGACCTATTTATGTGTCAAATTTATTTAATTAAATTAATTATTACATGTCTTCATATAAAAATATATTATTGAATAATATATAATTATTATTAAATCATCCTTACGTCCTTTAATTTTACCTCACCAATAAGTATTGTTTTTTTATTTAACAGTAAACCAATGATAATCCTCACACATGATTCCATAACAATTTTTAGAGGAAAGACATCACGATTATGGGAGGTAGTATATGACCTATGTTGAGATGAAATTAACCATGTGTGTATATAGGTTAATAGAGAATTCATAAAACTGCATCAAATAATTAACTCAAGGATTTATTTCACATTGTTCTACTATTAATAATAGCTTCTTGACAAACAAACATGTTGATAAAAGGTCCAGATCAAATCACAAATATTTTTTATTTTTTCAATTCATGGTATTTTCTTATTTTATTAATGGTTTATTTGGATTATTATAAGTTTTCACATAATTTAAATAAATTAGTAGTCATGTTATGGTTTTATAAAAAATTATTATGTATTGATTATTTAACCAGACATGGTAAATTAATAACTTGTATTCAAAATTTTATTTAAAAGAATCTAAAGAATAAAATAAAAAATTTATTCATAAGATGGAAAAACCCATCATACAAAATATTTTGTAAAAAAACATCCATATTATATGTTAATATATAACCACAGTTAATGTTTCAGTCAATCAATATTCGAGGAAACATCTCTATTATAATGTAGAGGTAAAACAGATAATGGGTACTGAAATCCATGTGGGTAAAAAGGGTATTGATGTAACAGCCGATATTTTTAGGAGAAATATTTTGTTTTTATGTTATATAAATCATCAAAGGAATCTTTCACTACACACAACACTCTCTTGTCTTTCTTTATACACAACCGCGGCCTTCCTCGATAGCTTGCGTTGTACGCAATACCGAGATTCACTAAACAACGATATGCTATTAAAATATTATTAAAACTAGCAGTTATGAATATTAATTCCCACTTTTTGAAATTTTAAAAAATCTATCTTTCAAAATGGACTTCATTTTTAGATTTTCAGTATAGAAATTAGCTTAGGGTGAAATTTTGGTATTTTTCAGAAAACTTTCAATTTTTGATGAATAGTTAAAACACTAGGTTACTATTTAAAAACCGATTTTTTATTTAATTAAATATTTATTATATTTAAATTTATTTACTGTCAAAATTGATACATAACACCTATAAAAGTTCAATTTAATTCATTTGAGTCATTTTATAGTAATTTTAGATATATAAAAATTTTATTGAACATTTGACCGTCTTTTACCAACATCCTAGGAGAATTTGCAAATTTACATAAAACATAATTTTACGGCTTTTGTGAATGGGATTTAAAAAATCATATAGAGAAGGTTGATTTTAGTAAGTAAAATGTGGTTCAATGAGATAAAAAATAATTTTTTGTGAATAGTAACTTTTTACTTTTATTTACCACGGTTATAAGTAAATAGGGTAATTAAGGGTGAAAATGATATTTTCATTACCCTAACAAATGTCCTAATTCTATTGGATAAGTTTAATTCGACCAAAAACAACCTTAGGTATAAATTATTAACCTTTAGGTCCACTTGGATTAGATTATGACATTTAATATTATTTTATTTAAAGAATGATTAAAATAGTTAAAATCAATGTTTAATAACTAAAACATCATTAATATTGGGTTATAAATAAGATAAATTCGACTATAAATATTCATCATAAATATAATGATATTTCCTACATAATGGTATTTTATTTATAATTTTTATACATTAAATAATTTAATTTATTTCTCACACAATGATGATGTAGTAATTATCTTATTAATAAAATATTGACATAATTGAGGTTATAAATACCCAAATAAATGTAATTTGAGACTTCTTTTTAATTTATCTAAATTTATAGGTTAATATGAATGTTATTATTGATTTAATTGGATTTCTTTGATCTAATCATTCTATTATGATTTTTAAAAAATTCAATTACCAAATAGTGTCAAAATTGACATAAAATTGTTTTTAAAACCAATATTATATTATTAATTGTTATTTTATTCCTTATAATCTAAGGATTAGCCAAATTACATAGATAAGGTTATATATATTAATAATAAACAATGTGGGGTTCTTTTGGCTTGTTATAGTAAGTTTATAAACCTTATAGTGTAAGAAAACAAGAAGACATCGTAAAAGTAATATTATTTAACTTAAAGTTAAACCTAAATTATAAGGTTAAAATAGTAACCTAAACATGTATAAATTATATTGTATTAGAGGATTGCGACCCATCACCACCTTAGTTTCTAAATAAATCAATTTTGAGCAATTAGAAACCGAATATGTCTTTATAATAAAATAATATTTTTAGTTTTTCCAAAGGTGCCCCTCTCCTCCCATATAAAAAGGCACCTCCTCCCTCTCCTCCTCACACACTTTGACCCATAGAGCTCAGCCAAACCCTCACAAATTCTCTTCTCCACTTCCCTAGAAATATCCTAGAGGTCCTGGTCTTCTTAAAAGACCATCCATAGTGCCCAAAGGGGAGGTTAAGAATAGGCGAGTCAAAGAAGAGGTAATATCCATTACCGATCCTTTCCAATTTATTTCTTCTTCAAATTCTTCTTCCTTAGCTATTTAATTATGAAGTAATAACATCAGTATCACTCATATACTTATATGTTATTATAAATATGAAACAACAATATTTCACCTTCTATCCATCCTACAGAAAATTAAATCACCGCGCGTGCATACGTACGGAATACCGTCTCCACACCGTGGTGTAATCTATTTTCGACCACCACCTTACTTGGATGGGTATAATGGTGTAAATAAAAACTTTATATTATTATTGTAAAGTAATATTGATTCTTAAATAGTATAAATACACTCAAATACAATTCCACGATCATGGGAACAATATCATCGCGCGTGCGTGCGTACGGAATACCGTCTCCACGATGTGATGCGACTAGTTATACATGATCTTCATTGAATAATGATTATATAAATGAATTGAATGAATAAATATGATATATATTACACTAATATCATTATGGAAATGAGGTATTTATATCCTAAAGATAAGAATAAGAATTTATTCGACAAAACATGCATAAAAATAAAATGTAATAAACACCCGAATAACAAGTAGCAATGAAATATTACTAATACGATGATAATAATATGACCATATATGATATCATAACAATATTTATGATTCTGTAATAAGTCAATGACATTAATTAAATCATTATAAAGGAGTTTCAGACACTTACTAAGCAAATCAGACCTAAGGTAAGGGAAAATCTCACAATCTCATTTTTAGCTGAGATTGTTTATACTTTGGTATTTACTGGGGAGTATTTATCATACACATCCATGTTTCCTCAATATTTAATATTATTTCTATCCTACTAAATCTTTTTCAAACCAATTTTACCCTTCAGTGAGTTTTTATTAAAATATATTAAATGAATCTTTAGTCATTTTTCATACGAAGTACTTTTTGAATTTTTCTGCCAAAGTACCAGAAGAATGTTTTTTTAACTTATATGGCATGAATGGATTTTTATGATTTCATATAACATTATTTCCAAGAATATTACATTACATGTTTTCATGTTTATTTTTAATCCACTTCTTTTAGTTTACAATTGTATGACATGTTATGAATGGAAAACTGTTTTTGAAGTAGAAATGATATTTTCCTCAAGAATAGAGTTAAACTGTTTTATCAAAATTATTTTACATCTAAGATAATATAGTGTTTTTTCTATCCATATTTTTACATCTATTGGATTATGTTATGATGGAATTATTTTTATTATGTCCTCGTATCATATATGGATTATGTTATGATGGCATGACGTTTAAGAATCCCATTTTTATTACATGGGTTATGCTATGATGTATGATTTATGATATTGTGGAACACATAAGAATGGTATAATTATGAGATGGGTGGGACCGATATCTCCCTCCAATGAATGGGTTAAAGATTTATATCTCATGAGATAGACATGGCTAGAACAGCAGGTAAACCGGTTTAGTGAAACAGGGCTGAAACGAGGAGTGAACTCGGTTCAGAAATGGACTTTGTCCGCTAAGATAGACTTGGTAATGAGTCTTGACTACTATGAAATGATTCTCTATGATAATTTGTGTATGAAATAAGTTTCATGTTTTAAGATATGATTATTAGGATTACATTTCAGTACTATGATTTATCCCAGGCTATGAAATTATGATCTCTTTTGCAGGTTAAGAATTCCAAAATGTTATGTTTTTATGAATATGATGTGATTGATATTTCTTTTGTTTACCCTTTCTGAGCATTTGAGCTCACCCTTTTGTATGTTTTCTTTCCCTAGGTCGGAAATAAGGTTATTAACTAGGATATTTCAAAAGGGACTCTAGATATAGTGAAATAAAATGGAGGCAATGTAGATTCTTTATGAACCAGTTGTTTATGTTTCCTAGTTTCTATAGACACTATACATATATGGACCTTTCATGGTTTTGATATATATTGTAATAAGTGTTCTTAAATTTTGAAGCAATAACAATTTATGTAAAGTATGGGTCTTTATAGTTGGTATCAGAGGAAGGGTATGGTCAACCTTTGGAAAATAGGATGAAAAATCCTTAGTAAGAACCATAATGATAAGTCTAAGAATAGATCACAATCTTAGTGTTTTAGAAATGGACATGAATAACCTTTGATAATACCTCAAGTGTGAAATTGGTTATGGATTATGTGGTTTTCCTATTATAATTTGTGTTTCTCACACTATTCTTCTTGGTTTTAGTCAATGGCTGGAATTCAAAGAAACCGTGTTAATGCGGAATGCGACGGGAATTGCAATGATTGTCCCCCTAAGAAACCAAACACTATGGGAGATGGAATGATAAATCTTGTATCCATTCTCACACAACATTCTCTAGATATGAATCATGTAGGACATCCAAATGAGTAAAGGAAAGAGTATCATTTTGATGAATCCTTCATGAGGCAGCGTCAAACCTAATTCAGCGGGTCTACTGATCCATTAGTTGCTGAACAATGGATCAGTACTACTGAAAATATATTTTCAGTTCTTCAATGTTCTGAAAATGAAAAAGTCATCTTATCAGTGTATCATTTGGAATTTGATTCAGATAAATGGAGGAATCTTATCAAGAATACGAGGTAATGAGATGAAATTGAGACCATGGAATGGGAAAAATTCAAGAACATATTTTTCAATAAGTACTTCCCTCGCATTCTTCGAACAAAGATGGAGAAGTAGATTCTTGAACTAAAGAAAATTTATGATGAATCTGTTGGTGCCTACGAAGCAAATTTTACAAGACTTTCAAGGTACGCTTCAGGAATTATTATCCAACCTGAGAGTAAGATTGATCGATTCTTTAGTGTCTTAAAACCAAGTATTCAAAGGGATTTAGCTATAAGGGACTTCAATAGCTTCGAGGAAATCATTCGATGTGCTCTCAAGGTTGATATGGATATTGGAGTAACCAATCAGTCATATGGGTTTGATAAGAAGAGGAATATGGAATTCAAAGGAAAATCTAAAGAGCACACTGCAAAGAAGATAAGTTTCCCTTATGCTCAAAGTGTGAAAAGAAACATGGAGGGAGTTGTCTTAAAGGGACAAGTAAGTGGTTCAAATGTGGAAAATATGTTTATTGGGAATTTGAATGCACCAATAATGGGAATAAGATGTCTAGTGATGTGAACAAAGAAAAGGTTACACAGGTTCACCTCATATACATCAATGTTACAAGTGTAAGGAAATGGGGAATTATGCTAATCGATGACCTAATCCAAGGGTTGATTATGATGATAGATGTCAGTAAACACTTAAGGAAAATGACAATGGAAAGTCACATGCAATTTCTATCTGCAATGTGGAGTATGAGAACGAAGTGGTGAAAGGTACACTTACCATCCACACTAATGTAGCAAATATTTTATTTCATTCTGGATCCATCCACTATTTTATTTATGAAGAATTTTCTAAGGGTATCACCATATTACCTCAAAAATTATATGTTGAGTTATTAGTGACTACCCCTAATGGCACAACAGTCGCATCAAAAGTTTATAATTCTTCTCCGATTGAAGTTTCTGGGATAGTGCTTCCTACAAATATTGTGATCCATCTTATAATGGAATTTTATGTAATTCTTGGCCTGGATTGGATTTCTTTATATGGAGCTCATATCATTTTCCAAATAATGGGTGTCCCATTTCATATTCTAGATCAATCTTTGATCGTCTGTCGATGCAAGGATGAACATAACCTTCTAGTGGAAATTAATTCCATATTATGTGTCTAGATTCCACTAAATGAAGGTTATATATATCAAATAGTTAGAGAGAAACTCATGATTAAGAATATTCCCATTTTATGGGAGTTTGGTGATGTCTTTCCGGAGGAATATCCCGGTCTTCCACCAAATCGTGAAGTTGAGTTTTCAATTGAACTCATACCGGGTGATTTACCTATTTCAACGACACCTTATAGAATGGCCCCAATTGAGTTGCAGGAATTCAAGAGGAAACTCCAATACAATCATGATAAGGGATTTATATACCCCAGTGCGTCACCATGGGGAGCACCTGTTCTGCTTGTTAAGAAGAAAGATGGATCAATGAGACTCTGCATTGATTATCGAGAACTTAACAAGATCACTATCAAGAAAAAATATCCTCTCCCACACACTGATGACTTATTTTACGAACTATACAGAGCTCAATACTTTTCCAAGATTGATCTTCATTCAAGGTATCATCAATTAATGGTCAAAAGGGAGGATATACCAAAGATGACTTTCCGTACAAGGTATGGACACTATGAATTTATAGTGATGCCATTTGGTCTTACTAATTCCCCTGTCATCTTCATGGATCTAATAAATAGAGTCTTTAGAGTCTATCTTCATCAGTTTGTGGTTGTCTTTATAGATGAAATTATTTTCTATTCAAAGATCAAGGAAGAACATGAAGATCACTTGACAATTGTATTGATGACCCTGAGAAAGGAGAAGCTTTATGCCAAATTTTGTAGGTGTGAATTTTGGCATCAAAAAGATGCATTTTTGGGTCACATAATTTCAAAAGAGGGGATATCTATGGATCCAGCAAAAATAGAGGTTATCAAAAGATTTTCGAGGACAAAAACAGTAACTGAGGTCCGATGTTTTCTTGGTTTGGCTGGAAATTATCGATGTTTTGTGAAATATTTTTCATGATTATCTAATCCACTCACCAGGTTGACTCGAAAAGGAGTTAAGTTCGTGTGGATGGAGGAATGTGAAGAGAATTTCAAGGAGATGAAAAGAAGGTTATTCAGTGCACCTGTAATCACACTTCCTTATAGTGGAGAAAGGCTTGTGATCTACAGTGATGCATCCAAGAAGGGGATGGGGTGTGTTCTTATACAGAACGATATGGTGATAGATTATGCCTCACGACTGTTGAAAATCCATGAGTAAAATTACCCAATTCATGATTTGGAGATAGCTGCGGTAATATTTGCATTAACGATTTGGAGGCATTATCTTTATGGTGAAAGGTGTGATATTTGTACCGATTATAAAAGTTTAAAGTATATTTTCACACAAAAGGAGATGAATATGTGCCAAAAAATATGGTTGGAGTTGATTAAGGATTATGACTGCTCAATTAATTACCACACATGGAAAGCAAACAAGGTGGAAGACACATTAAGTCAACAAGACCATGCTAGCTTATCCATGACGAGGATCACAAAAGATCCAATATTTATGGACTTACAAAGGATGGATCTTGGAATTTTAATGGAAGGGGATAAATCATATCTTTCACAAATGAATGTTCAACTATCTATACATGTGATTATTAAAAAGGCATAGAAATAAGATGTAGAGTTACAAAAGAATGTGAGAAATATTATTGAATTCAACCTTGATTGTGATGGGATAATAAGGTTTAGGAATTGGGTTTATGTTCCTCCCATCCTAGAATTAAAGAAGGAGTTGCTGGATGAGGCTCATAGTTCATTATTCTCTATTAATCATAGAAGTACAAAGATGTATATGGACCTGAAAGAGTACTTCTAGTGGGATGGCATGAAAATAGATGTTTCTGAATATTTCTCTCGATGCTTGGTTTGTCAGCAAGTTAAAGATTAGAGACTGAAGTCTAAGTGGATGTTACAACCATTACCCATACCTAAATTTAAATGGGAAAACATCACTATGGACTTTTTCACAGGACTTCCTAAAACATCCAAAGGCAATAATGCTATGTGGGTTATATTTTATGGCCTTACGAATTCGGGACACTTCATTATTATTAAAGAGGATTTCTCTCTTGATCAGCTTTCCATGATATATGTAAAGGAAGTGGTGAGATTTCATGCAGTACCACTTTCCATTATATATGATCGATATCCTAGGATAACCTCAATGTTCTGGAGAAGTCTCTAGCATAATCTAGATACATAGTTGAGTTCCAGCACTTCTTTTCATCTTCATACAAATGGTCAGTCTGAGCGGACAATTCAAACTCCAGAACATATGTTGAGGGATTTCTCTATGGATTTCAAAGGAGGTTGGGATCAACAACTACCTTTGGTGGAATTTTCTTACAATAATAGCTTTCATTCCAGTATTTAGATGTCTCTTTATGAAGATCTCTATGGAAAGAAATGCAGTACTCCAACTTACTGGGATGAAGTTGGGGAAAGAAAGCTATTAGGCCCTGATCATGTTGATGAGATGGCAAAAAGGTCAGATCTATTAAACAACACATAAGAGCATCTCAGAGTTGACAAAAAAGTTACGCCGACAATTGAAGAAAAGACCTAGAGTTTTATTGTGGGTGATAAAGTGTTCTTACAAATATCTCCTTGGAAGAGAGTAATGACATTTGGAAAGAAAGGAAAGCTGAGACCTAGGTATATCCGTCCTTTCAAAATATTAGATCTTGTTGGGAAGGAAGCTTACCGATTTGCGCTTCAACTGAATCTCTCTCAAGTTCAAGATGCGTTCCATGTATCTCTCCTGAGAAAGTACATACCCTATCCTTCACATGTACTCAGCTCAGAAGTTGTACCGCTGGAGCAAGATCTTTCTTATGAAGAACAGCCGATAGGGATTCTGGATCGTAGCGAAAAAGTCCTACGGAACAAGACCACTCTCTTGGTGAAAGTATTATAGAGGAACCACCAATTAGAAGAAGCAACATGGGATCTTGAGGTTATGATGAGGGAGAGGTATCCTCATCTATTTTTCACAAACTGACGAATTTCGAGGGCAAAATTCATTTTAAGGGGGTAGAATGTAACACCCAATATTTTTATAAGAAATATTTTGTTTTTATTTTATATACATCAGCAAAGGAATATTTCACTACACACAACAGTATCTTGGCTTTCTTTATACGCAACCTCAGTCTTCCTCGATAGCTTGCATTGTACGCAATACCGAGTTTCACTAAACAATGATATGCTATTAAAATATTATTAAAACTAGCCATTATGAATGTTAATACCCACTTTTTGAAATTTTAAACATTTTACCTTTCAAAATGGACTTCATTTTTGGATTCGGAGTATTGATATTATCCTAGGGTGAAATTTTGGTATTTTTCTGAAAACATTCAATTTTTGATGAATAGTGAAGACACTAGGTTACTATTTAAAAACAACTTTTTATTTAATTAATTATTTTTTATATTTAAATTTATTTAGGGTCAAAATTGATACATAACATCAATATAAGTTCAATTTAATTCATTGGAGTCATTTTATAATTATTTTAGATATATAAAAATTTTAATGAACTTTTGACCGCCTTTTACCCACCGCCTAGGAGAATTTGCAAATTTACATAAAACATAATTTTACCACTACTGTGAATGGAATTTCAAAAATCCGAGAGACACAATTGATGTCATTATGTAAAATGTGGTTCAATTAGATGAAAATAAATTTTGTTGAAAAGTTATTTTTTACTTTTATTTACCACGGTAAAAAGTAAATAGGATAATTAAGGGTAAAATTGATATTATTATTACCCTAACACATTTCCTAATTCTATTGGATAAGTGTAATTATAACAAAAACAACCTTAGGGATGAAGTATTACCATTTAGGTCCACTTGGATTAGATTAGGACATTTAATATTATTTTATTAAAAGAATGGTTAAAATAGTTAGAATCAATGTTTAATAACTAAAAAAATTTATTATAGGGATATACGTAAGATAAATTTGACTATAAATATTCATTATAAATTTAAATAGATTTCATACATAATGGTATTTTATATATAATTTTTATACAATAAATAATTTAATTTATTTATGACACAATAATGATGCAGTAATTATCTTATTAATGAAATATTGACATAATTGATGTTATAAATACCCAAATAAATGAAATTTGATACTTTTTATGAATTACACTAATTTTTTAGGTCAATATGACTTGATTTTATTGATTTAATTAACTTTTTAAGAACTAATCATTCTGTTATGAATTTCACAGACATCTATTACCAAATATTGTCGAAATTGACATAAAATAGTTTTAAAACAAATATAATATTATTAATTGTAATTTTAATCCTAAAAATATAAGGTTAAGACAAATGACATAGATAAGGTTATATAAATTAATAATAAAAAACTTGGAGTTCGTTTTTCTTGTTATTGTATGTTTGTTAACCTTATAGTGTAAGAAAACAAGAAGACACGGTAAAAGTAAAATTATTTAACTTAAAGTTAAATCTAAATGATAAGGTTAAAATAGAAACCTAAACATGTCTAAATTATATTATATGAGAGGATTTATACCCATCCTCACCTTAGCTTCTAAATAAATAAATTTGGAGCTATTAAAAACTTAATATTAATTTATAATAAAATAATATTTTTTGTTTTTCCAAAGGTGCCCCTCTCCTCCCTTATAAAAGGGCACCTCCTTCCTCTCCTCCTCACACCACATTGAGACCTCAATATTGGACAGACCCTACCAAATTATCTTCTCCACTTCCCTATAAATATCCTAGAGGTCCTGGTATTCTTAAAAGACCATCCATAGTGACCTAAGAGGAGGTTAAGAAGAGGCGCGTCAAAAAAGAGGTAATATCCCTTACCGATCCTTTCCAATTTCATTCTTCTTAAACTTCTTCCTCCATAGTTGTTTCATTATGAAGTAATAACATCAGTTTCACTCATATACTTATATGTTATTAAAAATATGAAACAAAACTATTTCACCTTCTATCCATCCTACAGAAAATGAAATCACCACGCGTGTGTACGTACGAAATACCATCTCCATGCCGTGGTGTAATCTATTTTCCACCACCACATTACTTGGATGGGTATAATGGTGTAAATAATGACTATATATGATTATTTTAAATTGATATTGATTCATTAATATTATACATACACTCAAATAAAATTCCACGATAATGGGAACAATATCATCGCACGTGCGTACGTACGGAATACTATCTCCACAATGTGATACGACTCGTTCTACATGAAATTTATTTCATAATGATTATATAAATGAATTTAATGAATAAATATTATATATATTACACTAATACCCTTCTGGAAATGAGGTATCAATAATCTAAAGTTATGAATAAGAATTTATTCGACAAAACACGCATAAGAACAAAAAGTAATAAACACCCGAATAACAAGTACCAATGAAATATTACTAATAATAAGCTAATAATATGACCATATATGATATCATAACAATAAGTATGATTCTGGAATAAGTCAATGACATTATTTAAATCATTATAAAGGAGTTTCGGACACATACGAAGCAAATCGGACCCAAGGTAATGGAAAATCTCACAATCTAATTTTTAGCCGAGATTGTTTATACTTTGGTATATAATGTGGTGTATTTATCATCCATATCCATGTTTCCACAATATTTAATATTATTTATATTCTCCTACAATTTTTTAAAACTAATTTTATCCTTCGGTGAGGTTTTAGTAAAAGATATGACAGGAATATTTTGTCGTTTTTTGTACGAAGTACTTTTTGAATTTTTCGGCCAAAGTACAAGAATAATGTTTTTTTAACTTATACGGCATGAATGTATTTTTATGATTTCATGAAACATTATTTCCATGAAGCTTTATTTATAATTTTTCAAGTATATTTTTAATCAACTTCTTTAATTTTAAAAATGTATGACATGTTAAGAAAGGAAAAATGTTTTTAAAGTAGAAATGATATTTTCCTCAAGAATGGAGTTCATGTGTTTTATCAAAAATATTTTCCATCTAATATAATATAATGATTTTTTATATCCCTATTTTTACATTGATTGGATTATGTTATGATGTAATTATTTTTATGATGTCCTTTTATCTTATATGGATTCTGTTCTGATGGCATTACGTTTAAGAATCCCATTTTTATTACATGGGTTATGCTATGATGTATGATTTATGATCGTGTGGAACACATAAGAATGGTTTCATTATAAGATGGGTGGGACCTATATCTCCCTCCAATTCACTGGGTAAATATTTATATGTAATGATATAGATATGACTGGAATGGAAGGTTAAACCTGTTTAGTGAAACAAGACTGAAACGAGGAGTGAACTCCGTTCAAAATGGGTATTGTCCGCTAAGATAGTCTTGGAAATGAGTCTTGACTACGAAGAAATGATTCTCTATGATTATGTGTGTATGAAACAAAGTTTCATGTTTTATTTTATGATTATTCGGATTACATTTCATTACTATGATTTATCCCATGCAATGAAATTATGATCTCTTTTGCAGGTTATGATTTCAAAAATGTTATGTTCTTATGAATATGATGTGATTGATATTTCTTTTGTTTACCCTTAATGAGATTTTGAGCTCACCCTTTTGTATGTTCTCTTTCCCCAGGTCAGAAAGAAGGTTATTAATTAGAATATGCCAAAAGGGACTCTAGATATAATGAAATAAATGGGAAGCAATGTAGATGCTTTATGAACCAGTTGTTTATGTTTCCCAGTTTCAAAAGACACTATACCTATACGGTCCTTTCATGGTTTTGTTATATGTTGTAATAAGGGTGCTTCCATTTTGAAGCAATAAAAATTTATTTAAAGTATGGGTCTTTATAATTTACCATAGGTTATATTATATAATTTAGAAGAAAGTGATCATGAAATATAAGTAATGGATTTTTGTATAGAGAAGTCCACTCAACAGATCATAGAATTGTGAGTTAATTTAATTTTCAATAAATCCATATGAAAAGACATTCAATTAATATATATATTCAAAATATGTGTTATGTAAAAAGGACTATAGATCAATTACACATTAATATCCTAGAAATAAGATATTCTAAATCCAATGTGGAGGAATATTGAGTATTGAAAAAAAATGGTGTAATAAAACTAATTTATCATAACAATACTACTAATAAAGAAAAAAATGCTAAAATTTTCCATTATTTATTGTTGAATAATGGAAATCAAAAAAATATATCACTAAAATCATTACTCGACATAGTAAATTCCCTCAGCAATACTAATTTTTATGAGTGGTACATATACATGGATAATTTCCTATAATATTTCATTTTTTTATTATGTCTCGGAATCCCATATTACAAATTATACAACTCAAAGAGGGAGTGGGGGAGAAAAGTGTGCCTATATGAGATGCATTAAGGATAATTTTTTTTGATTTGATTAGGTTATTATCTTTTTATAGATAGATAAATATTCATTATAAGGACTTGTATTCATATAGTATGATAACTCATCTCAAAGACTATGAAAATGAGAAAGGTTAGGTAATGATAAATGGGATTGATAATGCATTATATATGTTTAAATGGGAAGTGGGTTACTTAGAATGTTATTTTCAAATTAACGCTATTGAATTATATTGAATAGTTATCCAATTCATTATTCCTTATAAAAAATAAATTATTGATAAATAAATTATAAGCATATTTACAAACCAGATTTACTATTTTTAATAAGATTTTATATGTGAATATCATAGAGAAGATTTAGTGTTATATCTTCAATGTTCTTCTCTATGATATTAAGGATTAATGATAAAATAGTTCCTCTCCCCTTATAGGTATTATGTGAGATCAATTGTATAAAACCTTACGAAATATCATTATTCCATTGTGTTTTTATAAAATCCATCAACGAGGAAAAATATTCAAAGAGAGTAAAACGAGTTGGTGGATATATAAATGAAATGTGGAAATAAAGGACACAACAAAAGGAATGAAAAATAATTATAGAGTAATAAGAAAAATATTCTAATTAAAATAAATTTAGAATTAAATTTATTATTTTCATTTATATTGGCTAATTATATATATATATGTAAGGAATTGAGAATATAGAGGAATCACCAAAACATGGTATTTTAAAAATATTTCACAGATGACCGACAAGACTATGTCTTTATTGGTGAACCGATTCCTAGTATAATCAAGTTGATCGAACCTGAAGAATTTTAAGCATAAAATAAAAAAACAATAATAGATGGTTCAATACTAACTGGAATGTGACTTTTGATTATCATAGGTGATGGATGCTTGGAGGATCCAAATTTGAATCCCTCTAGATTTTCCACATGTTCTTAAAAAGCCTATAAGAACATTGGTCATTAAAATATGGGTTCTAGTATAGTGTTTAGGTGACTCCATTATCACCCCCAAGATCACTTCTACTCTGTTCCATCGATCCTTGAGTAAGAACAATGATCGATCATTAAGAACCATAACATCTTTATCTATGAATAGAGAGGGATAAGAGAGAGAAGATCACAATATTTTTTACAGAATAGTCACTATCATAAAATCTCTCTCCTCTATTTATAGTGAATCAATAAATATAAAAAATAATCCCCCATTACAAAATATTTATCTCTAAATAAGTAAATGATATAATTTGACTACTACATATAATCATAAATATAAATTAAATTTTGATCACTTTATTTTAATGTAATGATAATATTACATGATAAAACCTGATCAATTAGCAAAAATTTTCATTCTAAAAAATATTAAGTTAACATCGAATATTTGAAGCATATAATCATTAAAATACTATTTTTCATAATATTTAAATTTAATCTAAATTAATCATAAATATTATAATATGAATTTTTTTCCATTAGTGATCTTACAACATTGGAAAAAACCCAGACACCAATGGTGTGGCGCACCATATCCAAAACTATGATTCACTAGAATAGGTAGACATTCAAATATATTACTGTGTGTGAGCCCCTTGGATGTTGTCCTTATAGTAGTGAATAGTATTCATAGACCAAGAGAACTATTTATCAACCCATCAAGGACCCAAAATAGATAAGGATATCCATGGTAATTACTAGAAACCTATAAACACACACTATGTTGTAGATTGTATTTTTCTTTAAATATATCATAACGTATGAAAAACACCCATTTAATCATTATTTGTGTGAATTATTATTTTTTAATCTACCTAGATAGATTTACCTTGGACTACCATGGCTATAGATTTATAAAGATAATAAGATCCTGATCTACCAGGGTCAAGATATATTATTTCTTCAACTTGGAAGCATTAATTTCTATCTTGACCATTCAACAAATTTCATACCTCCAATAATGAATCCCACAAAAGATACCTCACCATAATTTAATTATCATGGTTTTTTTAATTACATCAGAGTAAATGATGATATTTCTAAAATTGTTAATGATCCTAATTCCAGAGACCAACACTCATGTCCGTAGATAGGAATGTCCAATGATACCCAAATTGTTTAGTGTTCCTATTGGAGGTTCTATCCCCATGATCGCACTAGTAGAGATCACCAAATGAAAACTTAATGAGAAGAATTATCAATGCTTATGATACCACCCCACTTGATTTTCATTCATCTATTGTGTCCAGTGAATAAGATATATATAGACCAAACGAGTTATATTTATGATTAATGTCATATTTTCCAAAGGATCTCATTATTTCATGGTATATAATATATCGTTTTTATATGATAATTAACCTATGGAAATTACTATTAAAGTAGTATATGATGAAAAATATAGAATATATAGATATGTTTATGTCATGCATATATAACTTTACACAATATATGGTAATGAAAAGTACTATATAGTTAGTTCTAGGGAACCCACTATTCCAACACCCCATTGTACTAGATACAACATAATATCCAATATTTTGGTCTCCCACATAATAAAAATCATGTTTCTATAGAGGCACAACCTTTTTTGGGTCTTCCTCAGTTTTCCATGTGTTTATACAGTGATATGTGACCTCGTCTCCTTGAGTAAAACATCTCAAAGGTAGTATCACTGAGTATATCCCTTTTACACTTTAATAACCTGAAATATTTTTTATTTAGAATATTATAATTTTCATTTAGATAATTATTTACCTACTAGCTGTAATTCTAGTAACTGGAACAAAACATTTCATATAATAAATGCTTCTATGATGCCTCATAAGTTAAAACATACTCGATATCTATAGGTATGGATACCACTGGATTATATGTTCTTGTCTCACTCATCACCATATCCTAACTATGATATAATATTTTATTGATCAAATGTAATACTAGTTTGTGTCCCTAAATAACCAATATCATTTATTCTCTATATACTAGGTATATATCCTTTCTTAATTTTTTATGTACAAATGTATTGTTCTCACTACTTCAGACATAAGGATCTTATAAATAACAGATAACTCCCTAGTTTAAGTATATACTTGAAATATCAATTTTTTTACATATCATGAAAAATATGATAAATAAATTAGATAAGAATGTATATTTTACATCACCATGTTAATCTACTCCCATGTCCCTAACATATCAACCTCAAGAGATAAATTCGCTATGATGCTGGAATTAATTCTATGATAAATTATTCTAACTTGCGTTTTCCAATACCAAGTCACTATATGTGTGACTGACTAGTTATAAGAAACTATCAGTTATACCTTAGTAGATATTTTTCCCTGGAACATAAGTTGCTACATTATGTCAACCACTACAAAATATAATTCATACCAGTCTTCACTAACATTAAGACCAATAGTTGGATCCATATTTTTTAAAAAATATTTAAATTAGAAAATAATTGAACTCCCACAAACCAATGGAAGACACATGGAAATGACTAATTATAAATTTTTATTTCATGATCATATATTTTAATTAATTTCTAAATATGATTCCATTATCTTAAAAATCTTATTAAAATTATATGATGTAACTATCCCTTTATAGTTGCATCGTATAGACACCTTCCATTATTGGTGTTTATGGCATCCAATTCATAATAAAATGACCATATAAAGTATCAATGAAAAGTAAAATTCAAATAGATTTAGGCATATCAACTTTTTATATAACAACGATCCTTATTGGTACTACACTTATTCCATCAATGAATCTTCTGAACTGAATAACCACCTCATTATTCATAATAATAAGACACTTTGAAATTTGATAAAAGGAATCCATTATTTAATTTTAATTAATCATTCTAATTTTAACCTATCCCATAAAGTATAATTATGTGCGACTGCCTGTACTACAATTGGAAACTCGTGCTAGACTGTATATTTAATTTATCCAATATTTTTCATAGTATTTCATATAGTAAATAATTCTATTATCTATAATGATAAAATTCTTGCGGAGTGGTACATTTAATCTTGATTATTGATTAATAGATTTTGATTAATTAATCAGACCATAAAATTTATCCCACTATATTATTGAATTCTAGGATCCCACTAAGCTAGAAATAGAATACACTATCGCTTGACTATTCTAGTAGAATGGTTCCTTGAACCTCCCCTCATTGTCTACAATCTATATTGACACCATGACTCATAGGTAACAAGGTAGGTGTTTGACTAGGAAACATCATTAACTCATTCTTCCTTGGTCTATTGGGTAATGTCCGTACTTTAAAATCATTGCGTGGCTTACCCATTTCATTCCACTAAAATGATATAAATGTAGAAATGACTAATACTTACTAAAAATATAGTTAGGTAAACCCAAAACTCTCCATGATAGAAAAGGTTATCATCGTCTATGTTTTACCGAGCACCCCGAACATCTAGTTTTGTAAAAATTTGAATGATAAAATAGAATAAAAAATTAATATTCATCTTATTGTTTTTTTGGGGTTTTCTGTGATAAAAGGAAATTAATTTCTATTTGATAAGCATGTTCTATGTGATTTCACTCTGAAATATATATTTAACAAATAGAAAAGTATTTATCACTTCACGTATTCATTTTATCTTATCATGATTGTTTATAATTATATGTGAATCTGTATATACTACACATACAAAAAATGAAACATGAAAAAAATAAAATTATGACATGACCATGAGACAATACTAATGGATAATCCATATAATGAATTTTAGATCAACTTATAACCTAGTTATAAAACCTCGAGTCCCACTACATGTGATTCAAGGGTCTCCTAGATGTATAAAACACAACTCGTAGAATTGAATACCAATTCCCTTTACATATAATGACACATACGACACACACATCTCCATATAATAAAGTAATTATTACAAATCATCATTGAAATAATTAATGAAATAAATTAAACAAAAAACAGTTATGGATTGGTCGATCTCATACTCATTATCAATTAATACACATTTAAAATGTACATAAAAATAAATGAGGAAATAAAAAATTATTAATTTTTTAGGTAATTCTATATTAGTAAAAATTAATTCATATTTCTATTTTATTAATTTTCATCATTCATTCTAATAAAATAATTTTATCTTAAAAAAGAAATAATTAATTCAATTTTAGAAGATATGTTAAATTAATTTTACTCACAAAATTAATTCTAGTTTTAGAAATCAAATGTTAATATTTAATTTACATGATTTTATTCCAAAATTAAATTAATTTATAATATTAATGTTTTATTATTTAAATTTAGCTCGGACCTAAAACCCCATGCAGGGCCTGTTCTAGACGGTATGAACTAGCGTAGGCCCATTCCTGGTCATGAATACCCCATATAGGTGTTTTCTAATTAGGATGATCCACCTAGACCCGTACTAGGTCTGAATGACCAGGCTGGGACCATTTTGTTACTTGTTAAGTTTGGAAGATTTACCGAGAATAATCTTGCCACATTACTAGAAGGCACCACAATTGACATGGAACCCAACTCTCCACTAGTGAGGTCGCCAGGGAAGTGGCATCTAGAAACGAGATTATAGGAGATTAAAATGGCAGGGACCATGAAGACATAGTCAGCCTCAGGTAATATTCAGATGACTTTACAATCATTGTGGAAGCATTAACTGCAAATGTTGGTGAGGAGGGGTACAACTGGATAAATTGATGACTTTGGGAGATCTGCCCTAGTATTCAGTATCCTAGAGGAATGGCTAAACAAACTCACCACATAGAGAAGAAATAGTTGGTGTGGCCAAATTTGACTTTAGATATGGTAATAGTCAGGTCTGTGGTGCAGCCTAATGATGGAGGGAAAGGTGACCGCGACTGCATGGCTTATAGTGGATGAGGATTTCAATCAAGAAGAGGTTAGCTGTGTTTGATGCGGTCTCTATAGGGAAAGAATCAGACCAAGGTAGGATCATGAATAATCGTTTCTGTTGGTTCATGTGAAGGGGATGTCAGTGATGGGAGTTATAGGTGGGTTCTTATGGGGAGACACAGACATTCAGGCCCCATTGCTTGACATAATTTCTTTCCTTTTTGGGTTATCAGTACAACAGATATCCAAAGTAAAAAAGGCCCCTTTTTTGATTATGGAATAAACCCAATTTTATTCCCCATATTGTAAAACATCCCACCTACCTATTTAAATATTTTTTTTTCTAGAAAATCAATTTAGAATTTTGAAAAATAATATTTTTTTATAATAAAATGATATTATTTATTCTCATTGTAAAATACTATTATGTTGGGGATTGTTGATGTGGTTTCTCCTACCAGAATGGAATGCTTTACCAAAAATCAGTAACAAAGATTGTTTCATGTAAACATACATATATTTAAAATATATTGAATAAAATAAAACTCATAACAATTATGATTTGGTCCACATTTTTTTTGTTTAATACAAATTCAAATCTACAGATGGTCACATGTTTCCCATACATTATTGGAATCAAAATCTTTCTGTGACGTTGGGAACTAAAAAATACCATCTATTAAATTTCATTAAAATTAAATTTTTTCATGCCATAAAAAAATTACACATCCCTCTAATACTGATTGAACATACCAAAAATGTAGTGGAATCAACAAAACATGATATTTTTATATTTTTCCCCAATAATCAACAATTCTTGATCATCTTTAGTGAAGCATATCCCAGTATAAAATTGATGATTAGGCGTGAGGAATTTTAAGAAATAATTAATAAGCCATTAATACATGGTCTAACCAAAGGTTTTCTTGATGGTTTCTCATCATAAATGATAATATCTTGAAGGATCCAACGTATAATCCCTCATGATCATCCACACGCACTATGGAAGCCTGAAAAAATATTTATTTATGAATCAAGCTGCTAATGCAGAGTTCAAACAACTCCTTCGACACCCAGACAATCACTAATGCTATGTTCTGTTGATCTATAAGGAATAACTATGATCATGAACCTATAACCATAGCATATCACTCTATGGATCTTGGGGGCGAATAGAAAGAATCTCTCACCAACTGTCTATGAATAGTCATGGTCATGAGTTCCATCTCCTCTATTTATTGTGAATCAATAAATATCTAAAATAAAATTCATATTCCCAAATATTTATCTATCAATAAATAAATGAGATATCTCGACTATCATACTGAATAATAAAAAACATCTAAATTTTTACCTCATTATTGTAATATAGTAAATAAATTTCATGATAAAACTCGATCTAGTAACACGACTCACCATTTGAACAAATATTAAATCAACCATGATTATTTTAAACTAATTTTCATTCAAATTAAATATTTTATAGTAAATAAATTTGAAATAATTTATTTTAAACAAGAATAATATGAACTTATTTCTTCATTTGGTGATTGTATGGTCTTGGAAAAAAATAAAAGTAGTAGTTGTGGGTCCCACCGTGTTTGAAACGCATATTCACCATAATAGGTTGCAGTTTTGAAAATGATATTGCTTTTGATCCTCTGGGACCTTACCTTGATAGAAGTAAATAATATTCACAGACCAAGATAGGAGTCTTGAAATAAAATAATTGTTCTAAAAAGATATGGGCAATCATAGTAAGGACTACCAACCTATGATCACGCACTATGTAATATAATGTATTATTCATTAAATATACAATAATGAATGATGTACACCTATTTTGTCATCCTTTATTTCATTATAATTTTTTGATCTAACTGGATGGATTTAACTTGTTATACCATGCCCATGGATTTATGATGGTACTACACTCCTAATTACAAGGATTGAGATATATTACTTCCTCAACATGAAATAAAAAAATTATATCTCGATCATTCAAAAAATGTCATACCATGAATGACACACCCAACACAAGCTACCTCACCACAATTACATTATCATGGTTTTTCCTTACATCAAAGTATGTTATCAGGTTGAAAACATTAGTAATGATAACAATTAAGAAGGCCAATACCTATGTATGTAGAAGGGAATATTAAATGACCCTAAAAACTTGTTGTATTCTTATTGGTAAGTATGTCCTTGTGATCTACTACTATAGATCACCAAGTGTTAAATTTTGGAGATGAAGTGTGAATGCTTATAATCCCCAAGTTAAAAATAGTAAAACATATACTTTTTCTAGTCAATACGTTGTATCTAGACCATAGGACGTATATTTAATATTAATGTCATAGTGTGTTGAGGTTCTAATTATAGTATTGGATCTACTAAAATCTTTTAATATGATAATTTTGATATGGAAGTTTTAATTTAGATTGTGGATGCACAAATATATACACTACTATAGTATGTATACATCATGTATATCTTAAAATACACATAATATGGTAATAAAATGTATTGTATATATGGGTAAAGGTAACCCACTATTACAAGATATCTCAGAAATTTTATATGATATATTAGAACCAAGGATGTTTGTACGTATTAGAAGAAGTTAGGTGAACTATACATGATGTTAAAGATGTTAGATTCCTAACTCTTCTCTTAGAATTCAAATATGTCACATTAAGAGGTGGATTACTATTTGAAAATCTATTTTTGTGGATTCCTAAAAAAATTACCTTAGTTTCTAGTTATTGATACAATGAGACATAATTTAATTATTATAATTAATTTTTTAGGGTATATCATAATTTATTGTTAGATTAGCAGTTCTTGAACAATAGATTTCCACAATATAAAATTAATTATGAATAAAAAAATATATAAATCTAGATAATAACCTATTGTGTCATTTTAAACTAAATGTTTTTGTCAAATTTATACACAAAACAATGTTTACTCTATTTGAAACTAGTCATATTAGGTATTATTTAATATTTTCATATTACGTTTTAGAAAAAAAAGTTTAGAAATCATAGATCATAAATCCAAAAATCATCTATAATTAGTTCATCATGATACATGTGAAATATTTTATAGATAATATTGAGGTTCACTATCCCTCAATGGAATATATGATACTCTATATGAGGGAGTGAATTTTAGTTAAAAAATAAAACGTAGAATTTTCATCCCACATAAGTGTATGTTAATCAAACTAAACTATCATCATAATAAATCAATGTAAATAAGATTTTTTTATAGTAAATACTACAAAAATAAGATTATTTTTTTAAAAAAATATTTTCTTACAAATGATATACGCTTAGAATAAAATATTTGACAATATATATATATAGTAATTATACAAAAACATATATAAATTTTTTTGGAGGATTATAAATAGATTATTTAACTAAAAATAAATCATACATTTTATTAAACATCTAAGGGGGATCATTAAATATGAACCATGTTATTCATATCCTAGACATAAAATATAATCAACTAAATGTTGTTGGATAATCTTAGGATCCAGTATATGGACACAAATTCTTCCTATAAACAGATCCTTTTAAGATTCCTATGTAGAAATTAAATTCCTTACAAAAATTAGAATCCATCAATATTAATTAATTAGATACATCTTAAGTCTTAGTTGACATGGAATCCCTCTATATTTTAAAATGAGAAAACCAACTTTCAATATATGAATTTCCCTAAAAAACATGTATTGTAAAATTATTGACTATAATAATAAAACTAATAGATTTACCATATAACTTCATATATGATAACTCTTAGTACACATATTAAAAGAATAAAAATAGAAAGAACTCTAAATTAATATAAATAATCATGAGATCACTCTGAATCAACAATCTTGAATATGTCAAATTAAATTTAAAAATTTTCTATCCTCAAATACAAAGGTACTATTTATATATGTTCATTGAACTAACACCAATAGTCTGATTCTAAATTATTTAGCTTCAGATGAAATAATAGAATACATCCTAATATGTTATCTAATTAAACATGATCATCCTCTAACATTAAATGAAATCAACTCAACAACAACGCTTTAATAGTTTTATTAAATAACATCAATTATGATTTTTTGTTATTCTATATGAATAAAAAAATTTGTAATTCGAAAATATAATCTGTAAAAAAATATAAATATAAATATTAAAGATAAATAATCTTCTTAAGATAGTGTAAATTGATTCCAATAACTAAATGTATAATTGAGTATTTTAGTCAATAATATATTTTTTCATTCAAAATTTATGAAAAATCCAAATTGTGATTTCAAATATTCATTAAATCTTTTCCAGCAAAATCATAAAAATTTATGATAAAATTCTCAATTTATTGGATATTTATAAATTCTTCTTCATAACATCTCATATAAACAACAATTTCCCATCAATTGTTCCTCCATAACAAAACCATCAACATTATAAAACATTAGAGGTAGATTAAATTTTCTAAACATTCTATACCTTTATAATTGTAAAAAAATCCATGGAAAAAATAAGTAATATTAAATTTATAAGAAATTTAATAATTATTTCATAAAAATGAAAAAATATAACTCACCCTTAGTACAATAACTTTATTCAATAATGTCTGAGTATTATCCAATAATTTTTGAAAAGATATCTCATGGGGGAGATCATATATTAACATTTTTTTTATTTCTCTTAAAAATATTAAATTTAAAGAAGGTTATAAATATAATGATAATTACAACATGAATTGTATCCTCAGATTTATCAATAATTTCATCTATCTATATTAATTATTTTTCTTTCTAATCTCTTTTCTAATTTTTCCAAACTCTTCTCGATTATCAAAAACATTTTCTTCATGTTCCAAATTCTGATACATATAAACTAATAGAGACTAATAATAATATAATACAACGTCAAAGTAAATAATATCAATTTCTTAAGGATTTACAAAATTGGATAAACTTATTTATATTATTGACAATGCATTCGATTCTGATTAAAAAAAATGGAAAAATTGGTTTTTAAGAACATAGTAGTTCAAAAAATCATCTTTTGAGGTAAATGAGAAATCCATGAATGTTTAAAGTACAATAAATATGGTATTTGTCCTACTTAATATCATAACACATTCAATGGACAAGATTTATTCCTTCGAGAAATCCTCAATTATCAAATCCCATTAAATGTATAATTTTTAATTTTATTCAAAATAACATATGATATAATTCAATTTGGCACTCAATATTACAGTTGAGGAATATGTCATCATCTCTTAATTGAAAAATATAATCTTGAAAAAGAATATAATTGAATAATTTTTTTAAATTTATCTTATGATTTAGTGATTTTATATTACTACATAGAATATGGTTTTAGGAAAAAATATTCATATCAATTTTTATGTTTAATGATATAAATAAAACTATATATAAAAATTAGAAAAGTATAGGAAATAATACTAAATAAGATAGTATATATATAATGAAAAAATTCAGATTAATGAATAAATTTTATATTTTAATGGTTTTAATGATAATGTATAATCTAAAAAAACTAAATATTAAGAGGTACTACATTTAATGTTTCATCTACCTGTATAATGTGGCTTTACATGATTAAAATTTATATCTATATAACATAATGATTATCAGATCATGAAGTACAATTAAAAAGAATATTTATAACATTGATCTATCTAGTTATTTTTTCATGAGCGGAAATCCCCTTTGAAATATAGGCTTGGTGATGTTTGAGATATTAAATTGTAGCCAAAAAAATTTCATCCAATTTCTTCCACTATTACACTTCATAATAATAGGTGTAGTACTAGGAATAAAATATTTACTTTTAAAATGAAAATATTGATAACATTTTTAACCTCATCCAAATGTTTTTTTGGTTTTCAGGTGTCATTATATCTTTTTAAATGATTCTATTACAATGTTAATGTTATTCGAAATTATTTTTGAGTCTCAAAACTTTATTTTTATCTTCCATATAGGATGTATTATTTACATTTCTTCTTAGACTATATTTTTAAATTTTTACTTTTTAAATTAAATGTCTCTATTGAAGATTAGTATAACAACCCAAGCTTCTACGGTATGCTTCTCTTTTATAATGTGATAGCGTGTGTTGTACGCAACATCGAGTTCTAACACACCACAACCAATCAAACTAGCCATTATGAATAGTAATACCTAATTTTTGAAATTATATATATTTTATATTTCAAAATGGACTTCATGTTTGGATTCCGAATAACAAAATTATCCTATGTGGAATTTTTGGTATTTTTCTGAGAACGTCCAATTTTTATAAATAGTGAAAAATACTTAAAAACAACTTTTATAATAAAAATATTTTATAGTGCTAAATTATATTATTGAGTGGTTTTAAAGTATAATTATAATATATTTTTACCATTTTATCCTGTTTTGTTCATTAGAATTAATTTCACTTTGAAATTGGACATAAACAATTGTCAATCTTTTGATATATATTGTTTCTTAAAATTACGCGATTTGTTTTGACAACGACAATTAATTATAAAATTAATTAATGAAACTTATATGTTTGGAATTTTCTAAAATAGACATCATTTTTGAATTTGGAATATCAATTATAGCTTAGGGTGAAATTTTGGCATTGTTCTGAAAAGCATCAATTTTTTATGAATACTGAAACCACTAGGTGGTAGTTAAAAAAACAATTTCAGAAAACAAAATTTTACCACTTCTGTTAATGGAATTTTGAGAATATAAGAGACACAATTAATATCAATTAGTAAAATTTGGTTCAATTAGATGAAAATAATATTTGGTGAATAGTAACTTTTTACTTTTATTTACCACTGTTAAAAGTAAATAGGGTAATTAATTGTAAAAATGATATTAATATTACCCTAAAACATGTCTTAATTCTATTAGACAAAGTGTATGTCTACCAAAAACAACCTTAGGAATAAAATATTATCATTTAGGTCCACTTGGATTAGATTACGACATTTATAATTATTTAATTCAAAGAAGTGTTAAAAGAGTTAAAATCAAAGTTTATTTACTAAAACATTTTTAATATAGGGTTATACATAAGATAAATTTGATTGTAAATATTAATTAGAAATCTAAAAATATTTCCTACAAAATAATATTTTATTTATAATTTTTAGACATTATATATGTTAATTTATATATGACACAATGATGATTCAGTAATTACCATAATAGTGAAAAAATTAAAATAATTTATATTATAAATACCCAAATAAATATAATTTGAGACTTTTCATGAATTACACTAATTTTATAGGTTAATATGACATTTTAGGATTGACTTAACTATCTTTTTTCGATGTAATCATTCAGTTATGATTTTCACAAAAATTAATTATTGCATAGTGTCAAAATAGACATAAAAGAGTTTTTAAAACAAATCGTATATTATTAATTGATATTAAATTCCTAAAAATCTAAGGATCGGCCAAGAGTCTTATATCATGATAGGTGTATCATTAATGGACCACTTGGGGTTCGATTGGATGTATATAGTAAGTTTATTGACCATATAATATAAAAATACAAAGAGACATTGTAAAAGTGAAACTAATTAACTCAAGGTTAATACTTAAAGATAAAGGTAATATAGTAACCCAAACCTATCTAAATTCTATTGGTTGAGTGGTTTTCGACCCATCCAAACCTTTACCTTTAAATAATACACTTTGGAGCCATTAGAAACCGAATATGAATTTATTATAAATTAATATTTTTAGCTTTTCAGAAGGTGCCCCTCACCCCTCTTATAAAAGGGAACTCCCCCTTCTCACTAATTAACACATTCAAAGCCTTTTGGATCGGCCAAACCCTGCCCAAATAATCTATCAACATCCCTCAATACAACCTAGAGGCCTTAGTTTGATCAGAAAGCCAACCTAAGGAGCCCTTTTGATCAAATCAAAAGAAAGAACCCAAAGAAGAGGTTATGTTTTCACCACCCTTTTTCAAATTCATTTCTTCTTCAACTTCTTATTTATTTATTATTACAATTTTAAAATAATGAATCCAGTATCTCCTATATACTGTAATATTATTATAAATATGCTACAACCATATTCAGTATTCTATCCATCCTTTGAATGACATGTCACCATACGTGCGTACATACAGCTTACCGTCTCTATGTCGTGGTGTAATTGTTATTCAATGTATTATTATTTGGATGGGTATAATAATTATTTTTAATTAATTTAAATAATAAATATAATATGATAATGATTCTGTATATATGATATACCATCCAATAATATATTATTTTAGTATCAAAACAATGGTATTGTCGCTCGTGCGTACGTACAGACTACCGTCTCCACGAACGCGATGAGATTCATTCTCCATCATATCAATTCAACTATAATTATCATATGATGATTAATAATAGTATATAAGGACATTATATCATTATGTATATGAATAAGATACAACCTATCCATGACAAATAGGTCTTACTTAACAAAACATATAAAAGAAAACAAGTAAGTTGACACACGAAACAATGATAATTCTAAGATATTATAAACAAAGCAATATTAAAAGATCATATATGATATCATATGAATGTATATTATTATTGTATAATTTAATAACAATTTTTTCACCATTATACAGGAGTTTAACCTACCACCAACCATGTAAAATTACAAGGTAAGGGTTTATTTCAGAATCTCTTCATTATCCGAGGTTGTTTATATGTAATAATCTACTGGGATTTCTTTATCATCCACATCCGTGTTTCTTAAAAAAGAATTTAAAAAACATTTTTACTATTTACAAGAATATGGGTTAAAGTCATTTATACCTTTTTTTGAATTTTAATTATAGGTTTATAAAGTAATATTTTTGTCATTTTCCAATCAAGTTGCTTTTTAACCTTTTCGATAGAATTATGATAAGAATGTTTTTTAACTTATACGGCGGGTGTGGCTATTTTATGCCGTTATAAAATCATTGAAGCTTCCCTTTTATGCTGATAAGAGTATTTTCAATGTATTTTTTTATAATTATGTGACTATTAAATGATTTCAAAAAAAGAGATATTTCTCTCTAACAGTTTTGATTTCATCTATGTCAACATCCTTTGATGAATTTTAAGCTTATTTGAAGTTGATTTATTGTGATAAAAAACTTCTATATTGTATTGAAAGTTTTGTGATATGTTTTACTGTGGATGTGTTATTTTTATACCATTCATGGTTTATGGATGAAGTATTTGAATTTCATATGCTAGTTTTAATCCAATTGTTTATGTTATGTTTAAACCTATTCAAATGATGAATGCATTGAAGTTAATATATGATGGGTGGAGCCCACTATAGCTCCTCGATGCATCGGTAGGAATCATGAGACAATCTAGAGTATGTGAACAAGTCCTTGGAAAACCCTTATTTGTAGTCTTGGCACGAGGCCTTGGCTATGTGGTTATGATAGTATGACATTAAGCATTCCATCATTATGAAAGTGGTTATTGATATTGCATGTGATTATTCTAGTAGTAGAATATCCATGTGAATAAGTAAATGGAATTATTTCATTTTATTTTTTCCATACTATGTTAAAGTTCAAGTTTAAAAGGATTTTGTTTTAGTTATACATTTCCTTAAATTTTTATTCTTATTTATGGAAGTTTCCACTATATTTTTATCCTTACTGGGCATTTGAGCTCACCCATTTTCTATGATTTATTTTTCACAGGATGTGGAGAAGTAAATTATGAATGACCTATAGGGATAGTGTGAGGGGATAAGAGTGTGGACTATGGATACTATGTTGTTGTAGTTCTCCTTTTATGATATAATGTAAACCTTATGAACATAACTAGTGTTTCCTACGCTACTAAACCAATCGGTCTTTCGAGATTCGATATTTCTTGTGATCATGCCAATGTTATGTAATAATGCAATAACTCCGGGTAACTAGGGTCGGGGCGTTACAGTTGGTATCATAGGTTGTTTAGGACAAAGCTTGGAAGCTATATTTAGATAAACTATGATTAGATCGCATAGACCTAAGATGAACTTTGAGGATTAGTATAGAATAACTTCCTAGAATTTTGGTATTGTAGAGATTTTGTGAGTTTTCCAAGCAATACATCCTTGTCTGGATACGAGCAGGTAGAGGCAACTCTGGCACAGATGTACCTAGGGGTAAAACCCGAAAACACTACTTTGAGCTAGACTCGAATGGGAACTAGTGCACGACAACGGGCCTTGCTGCACTCTTGGTAACGACACTCCTGGGGGATATGCTTAGGATAAATCTCATTTTCTATAAAAATCATTATGAAGGGTTTATGAGTATATACTTTCTCAAAGATTTTATTATTATTATTATAGATTATATCCATAAATAGTTCAATTTATGTTAAGTGTTTTATAATTATGTGATTATGTATTTTGATTCATAAACTGATCTAGTTTATTCCATTGTTTAGAAATGGCGCCTAGTGGAAGAAATGGAAACCGTATCAATGCACGCAGTCCATGTAGGGATTTCCCTCCTGCTCAAGATAATTATAGTGGAGATAGTGATGCAACTGGTGCCGATCAGCTAATCACTATACTGGGACAACTCACTCAGGTTATGAATATTAACCTTACCCGTATGGAGCACCCTGATCCACAGCGTGGAGGATCAATGTTAGATAGATTCATGAGGCAACAACCATCAAATTTAAATGGGAGTACAAATCCATTAGTAGCTGAGCAATGGATAAATTCCCTAGAGAAAATATTTCAGGCTTTGGGGAGTAGTGAAAGGGAAAAAGTTATCATTGCAGTTTACCGCCTCACTGGAGATGCTGATCAATGGTGTTCATTGATTAAAAACATGAAGGAAGATGATGAAGTATCAAATATGGAATTGAGGGAGTTCAAAGATCTGTTTTTATAATAATTCATTCCTCGTAACCATCAAGAAGATATGGAAAGACAGTTTCTGAGTCTAAGACAAAAGGAGGATGAGAATGTCACAAAGTATGAGGCTATCTTTACAAGGTTAGAAAGGTATGCTGGAGGTTATATACATAACCCAAGAAGTAAGATTGATCGTTTATTTGATGGGTTAAAACCATTTCTCCATCGAGAATTAGTCTCACAATCCTTCTCGTCGTACGAAGACATTGTCTCATGTGCTATCAAGACCGAAATGGAATTCTCTATGTCTTATAAATTTAACAAAGAAAGAGAAGAATAGATCTGCTGATCAATCTGGGAATGGAAATTAGTGGAAGAATGGAATGTTTGAATATCCATACTATGGTAAATGTAGGAAGAAACACCCCAGTACTTTCTTGAAGGGAATGGGTGTCTGTTATAAGTGTGGTGAAAAAGTCCACCAAGCTCGTGATTGCAAAGGGTAGAAGGAAGATACCAATGTTCATTGTTACAATTTTAGGGAGATGGTACATTATGAAAATGAATGTCCTAAGCATCAGGGGAAATTACCTCAGAAAAGGTCAAGGGATCAAGGACAAGCATATGTTATCACTACTGCTGAGGTAGAAGCTCTGAAAGACGTGGTGGAAGGTAATTTAATGGTTTCCTCAAGTTTAGAAAATTCATTATTTGATTCTGGAACATTGCATTGTTTCATATCTTCTCAGTTTTCTAAGAAAATTAGATATTTCTAATTTGATTTAACAAGGAAGTTGTCAGTTAAAACTCCCAAGGGAAGTATCATTGCAACAAAGTTCTGTGAATCAGTCCCCACCAGGGCACAAAAATGTTATTTATTTGCTGATCTCATCATCATACCTATGATTGAGTTTGATATAATACTTGGTATGGACAAGATTTCAGACTATGATGCGAAGACTTATTGTTAGAAGAAAGAGGATACGATTCATGATGATGATGATAAGGAACACCTTATCTTGAGAGTAGAATTGTCACCACCTAATTCTTATCTAGATCCACCCCCAGTAGCTCAACTAAATTCAATTATTGGCGAGGAAGATAATGAAATGACTATGGGTGAGGAAAGAAATTTTCAAATAGAGGATGTACCTGTTGTGAATGAATATGTAGATGCGTTTCTTGATGATTTACCTGGACATCCACCAGAACGAGAAGTTGGGTTTTACATTGATTTAATTCCTGGATCATGGCCTATATCTAAGACCCCTTATAGAATGGCCACTGTAGAATTAGTTCAACTAAAGAAACAACTAGGGGAATTTAGTAGTAAGGGATATATTCACCCTAGTGTTTCTCCATGGGGACCCCCTGTTCTTTCTGTTAAAAAGAAAGATGGATCTATGAGGTTATGTATCAACTACAGGGAGATCAATGCTATAACAAAAAAGAACAAGTATCCCCTACCTCGTATTGATGATTTATTTGACCAACTGCATGGATATCAATACATTTCACAGATTGACCTTCGATCTGGATATCATCAATTGTGTGTAAAGAAGTAAGACATTCCGGAGACAACATTTCGAACCAGGTACGGGCATTACGAGTTTATAGTAATGCCTTTTGGATTGACTAATCCACCCTCTGTATTCATGGATCTGATGAATAGAGTTTTCAAGGAATATCTCTATTAATTTGTGGTGGTATTTATTGATGATATCTTGGTAAACTCCAAAAGCTACGAAGATCATGAAAATCACTTGCGCATCATCTTGAAGACTCTAAGAAGACATGAATTATATGGGAAGTTTAGCAAGTGTGAATTCTGGCTTCAGGAGATTTCTTTTCATGGACATATTGTCTATAAAGAATGAATCTTTTTTGATCCTTCTATGACCAAGGCAATCCAATAATGGCCAGAACTGACTAGTATAACGGAGGTATGTAGTTTTATTGATTTAGCAAGTTATTATCGACGTTTCATCCAGAATTTTTCCCGATTGGCTAACCCATTAATGAAGCTCACAGGTAAAAGGGTTAAATTTGTTTGGACAAAAGAGTGTGAAGAATGTTTTGAAGAACTGAAAAGAAGAATAGTCAATGATCCTATATTGACACTACCATCGGGAATTGATGGGTTCGTTATTTATAAGGATGAATCGAAGAGAGGAATTGCTTGTGTCCTTATACAGAATGATAGGATTATTTCCAATGCATCATGACAGTTGAAAATTCATGAACAAAACTATCCTACTCATGATCTCAAGTTAGCAGCTGTGATCGTTTCTTTGAAGATATGGAGTCACTACCTCTATGGTGAAAAATGTTAGATTTATAGTGATCACAAGAGTTTGTAGTATATTTTCTCACAAAAACAACTCAACATGAGGAAAAGTAGATGGCTTGAATTACTCAAGGATTATTATTGTACGATACAGTACCACCTGGGGAAAGAAAAAAAGGTGGCATATTCTTTGAGCAGAAAAGACCATGGAGTTTTGAATGTGATGAGAATTTAAAGGGATCCAATTTTCATGGATCTAGTGAAGATGGACATGGGAATAACAAGGGAAGGTGAATCATCAATGCCTTTTCAAATGGTTTCTAAACCATCTTTACTAGAAAGGATTAAGAGTTCTTAGATCGATGATGAAGAATTTCAAAAGAAGATTAATGCTATGAATGATGGTAGATTGAGAGACTTTGTGTATGAAGAAGGAATTTTGAAATTCGGGAAGTGACTTTGGGTTCCTGATATACCTGATCTAAAAAGGGAATTGCTGGATGATGCTCATAGTTCCAATTGCTCTATACACCCTGGGAGCACTAAAATGTATAGATAATTGAAGGAACATTTTTGGTGGGACAACATGGAGACGGAGATTGCTGATTTTGTGTCATGATGTATGGTTTGTCAACAAGTGAAAGCTGTAAGGCAACAACCAGGAGGAGTCATGCAACATCTTCCCATACCGGAGTGGAAATGGGAAAATATTACGATGAACATTGTCATGGGACTACCAAAGACTCCTAGAAGGAACGATGTAATATGGGTTATAGTTGGTCTTCTTACCAAGTCAGCACATTTTCTTGCTATAAGAGAAGATCTACCACTGGAAAGTCACAAAAGACTATATATTAATTAAGTTGTGAGACTTCATGGAGTACCCCTATTGATTGTTTCTGATCTTGTTCCCCATTTTACTTCAAGATTCTGGAAAAGTCTTCAGAAATCCATGGATACTGAAATTCACTTGAGCACTTCCTACCACCCTCAGACAGATGGACAATCAGAATGGACTATTCAAACCTTATAAGACATGTTGAGATCTTTCTCACTTGACTTTTAGGGTATGTGGGATCAATATTTACCTTTGGTAGAATTTTACTATAAAAATAGCTTCCATTCGAGTATTCAGATGGCACCATATGAAGTGTTATATGGAAAGGGATGTCGCACACCAACCTGTTGGGATGAAGTTGGTGAAAGAAACCATGTAGGTCCAGAACTGGTGGAGGAAACAATGGAAAAGGTGAAGTTAATCCAAAATCACATCAAAGTAGCTCAATGTAGGCTGAAGAGCTATGCTGATAATCGAATGAAGGATTTGGAATTTCAAGTTGGTGATCATGTTTTCCTGAAGGTATCTCCATGGAAGGGAGTGATACATTTTGTTAAGAAAGGTAAATTGATTCATAGGTACATCGGACCTTTCGAAATTCTAGAACGAATTGGGGATGTTGCTTTCCGATTGGCAATGCCACCAAGTCTCTTCAAAGTTCACGATGTGTTCCACGTATCTCTATTGAAGAAATACATGCCCGACCCAACACATGTACTCACCAAAGAGGAACTAGAACTTGAACCCGATATGTATTATTATGAAGAGCCCGTCAAGATTCTCGATAGGAGAGAACAAGTGCTGAGAAATTGAACGACGCGACTGGTAAAAGTTTTGTGGAGAAACCATAAGATGGAAGTGGCAACGTGGGAACCCGAGGAACTTATGATGAAGAACCACCCGAGTCTTTTCATGTGATAGTATTCTATAAATTTCAAGGACGAAATTATTTGAAATAAGGGAGAATATAACACCCCAAGATTCTACGGTACGCTTCTCTTTGAATAATGTGATAGCGTGTGTTGTACGCAACATCGAGTTCTAACACAACACAACCAATCAAACTTGCCGTTATGAATAGTAATACCTACTTTTTTAAATTATATATATTTTATATTTAAAAATGGACTTCATTTTTTGATTCAGAATATCAAAATTATCCTAAGTTGAAATTTTGGTATTTTTCTGAGAACTACCAATTTTTATGAATAGTGAAAAATACATAAAAACAACTTTTTTAATCAAAATAATTTATAGTGATAAATTATATTATTGAGTGGTTTTATAGTATAACTAGAATATATTTTTACCATTTTATCCAATGGTGTTCATTAGAATTAATATCACTTTGAAATTGGACATAAACAATTGTCAATCTTTTTATATATATTGATTTCTTAAAAACACACTATTTGTTGTGACATCGGGAATTAATTATAAAATTAATTAATGGATATTATATGTTTGGAATTTTTTAAAATAGAAATCATTTTTGAATTCAGAATATCAATTATAAATTAAGGTGAAATTTTGGCATTGTTCTGAAAAACTTCAATTTTTGATGAATAGTGAAACCACAAAGTGGTAGTTAAAAAAATTGAATTTTTCATAAAACATAATTTTACCGCTTCTGTGAAGGGAATTTCAAAAATCCGAGAGACACGATTAATATCGAGTAGTAAAATGTGCTTTAATTAGATGAAAATAATTTTTGGTGAATAGTAACTTTTTACTTTTATTTACCACGGTTAAAAGTAAATAGGGTAATTAAGGGTAAAAATGATATTAATAATACACTAACACATGTACAAATTCTATTTGACAAGTTTATCTCGACCAGAAAAAACCTTCGGAATAAAATATTATCATTTAGGTCCACTTGGATTAGGTTAGGACATTTATTATTATTTAATTCAAAGAAATGTTAAAAGAGTTAAAATTGAAGGTTATTTACTCAAACATTTTTAATATAGGGTTATACATTAGATAAATTCGATTGTAAATATTCACTATAAAGCTAAAAAGAAGGATATTTTATTTATAATTTTTAGACATTAAATAATTTAATTTATTTATGACACAATGATGATGCAGTAATTACCATAATAATGAAAAATTAAAATAATTGATATTATAAATACACAAATAAATATAAATTGCGACATTTTATGAATTACACTAATTTTATAGGTTAATATTCCATGTTAGGATTGACTTAAGTAGCTTTGTTCGAAGTAATCATTCAGTTATGATTTTCACAAAAATTAATTATGGAATAGTGTCAAAATTGACATAAAAGAGTTTTTAAACCAAATATTATATTATTAATTGATATTAAATTCCTAAAAATCTATGGTTCGGACAAGAGGCTTATATCATAATAGGTGTATCATTAATTTACCACTTTGGGGTCTCTTGGATGTATATATAATGTTTATTAACCATATTATATAAAAATACAACGAGACATTGTAAATGTGAAACTAATTAACTTAGAGTTAATACTTAAAGATAATGTTAATATAGTAACCCAAACCTGTATAATTTCTTTTGGTTGAGTGTTTTTAGACCCATTCCCACCATAACCAATAAATAATACACTTTGGAGACATTAGAAACCGAATATGAATTTATTATAATTTAATATTTCTAGCTTTTCCAAAGGAGCCCCTCACCCCTCTTATAAAAGGGCACTCCCCCTTCTTACTAATTCACACATTCAAAGCCTTTTGGTTCGGCCAACCCCTGCCCAAATAATATCTAAAATTCCCTCACTACAATCTAGAGGCCTTAGTATAATCAGAAAGCCAACCTAAGGACCCCTTTTGATCAAATCAAAATGAAGAACCCGAAGAAGAGGTAATGTTTTCACCACCCTTTTTCAAATTCATTTCTTCTTCAACTTAATTTTTCTTTGTTATTCCAATTATAAAATAATGAATCCAATATCTCCTATATACTGTAATATTATTATAAATATTGTACAACCATATTCATTATTCTATCCTTCATTTGAATGACATGTCACCATACGTGCGTACATACGGCTTACCGTCTCCACGTCGTGGTGTAATTGTTATTCAATGTATTATTATTTTGATGGGTATAATAATGATTTGTAATTCATGTAAATAATAAATATACCAAGATAATGATTTTTTATATATGATATACCATCCAATTATATATTTTTTTAATATCAAAAGAATGATATTGTTGCTCGTGCGTACATACGGACTACGGTCTCCACGAACGCGATGAGATTCATTCTCCATCATATCCATTCAAGTATAATTATCATTTTATGATTAATAATAGTATCTAAGGACTTCATATAATTATTTATATGAATAAGATACAACCTATCCATGAAAAACACATCATACGTAACAAAACATATAAAAGAATACAATTATGTTAACACCCGAAACAATGATAATTCTAAGATATTATTAACAAAGAAATATTAAAAGATCATATATGATATCATATGAATGTATATGATTATTGAATAATTTAATAACAATTATTTAACCACTATACAGGATGTTAACCTACCACCATCCAATGAAAAAGTACATAGTAAGGGTTTATTTCACAATCTCTTCATTATCCGAGGTTGTTTATACGTAATAATCTACTGGGATTTCATTATCATCCACATCCATGTTTCTTAAAAACATATTTCAAAAAAATTTCAATATTTACAAGAATATGGGTTAAAGTCATTTATACCATTTTTTGTCTTTTAATAAGAGGTTTATAAAGGAATCTTTCCGTCATTTTCCAAACAAGGTGCCTTTTATCCTTTTCGACAGAATTAAGATAAGAATGTTTTTTAAACTTATACGGCAGGTGCGGCTATTTTACACCATTATAAAATCATTGAAGCTTACCTTACAAGATTATAAGAATATTTTCAATTTAAATGTTTTATTTTATAATTATGTGACATTTAAATGATTTCAAAAAAAGGAGATATTTCTCTCAAACAGTTTTGATTTCATCTATGTCCACATCCTTTGATGGATTTTAAGCTTATTTGAAGTTGATTAATTACGATACAAGACTTCTATATTGTATTGAAGGTTTTGTGATATGTTTGACTATGGATGTGTTATTTTTATACCATTCATGGTTTATGGATGAAGAATTTAAATTTTGTATGCTAGTTTTAATATAGATTTTTATGTTATGTTTAAACCTGTTTATATGAAGAATTCATTGGATTAATATGTGACGGGTGGAGCCCGCTATAGCTCCTTGATGCATTGGTAGGTCTCATGAGACAAACTAGTGTCTTGGCACAATGCCTTGGAAAAATATTATTTGTAGTCTTGGCATGAGGGCTTGGCTATGTGGTTATGATAGTCTGGCATTATGCATTTCATCATTATGAAAGTTTTTATTGATATTGCATGTGATTATTTGATTAGTAGTATATCCATGTGAATAAGTAAATGGAATTATTTCATTTTATTTAACCATACATTGTTGAAGTTCATGTTTAAAAGGCTTTTGTTTTAGTTATACATTGCCTTAAATGCTTATTCATATTTATGGAAGTTTCCGCTATATTGTTATCCTTACTGGGCATTTGAGCTCACCCCTTTTCTATGTTTTATTTTTCCCAGGTTGTGAAGAAGTAAATTATGAATGACCTGCGGGGATAGTGTGAGGGGATAATAGTGTGGACTATGGAGACTATGTTGTTGTAGTTTTCAATATATGATGTAATGTAAACCTTATGAATATATATACTATTTCCAATGCTACTAAACCAATCTGTCTTTCGAGATTTGATCTTTCTTGTGATCATGTCAATGTTATGTAATAATGCACTGACTCGTGGTAACTGGGGTTGGGGCGTTACAATTAAAGTTCTCATTTATTATCGTAGTGAACCTTTTTTCAGATTTATTCAGGCCTTATTTCTTTTCAAGAACCTCATATATTTATCTTGTATAGCATATGTAAATTATTTTATATGTGTCTTCAATCCCATCAATATATTCCTCTATTTTTTCATTTGTCCTATAATTACCTTTAAAATCAATATAATATTCATTGTCTGATCAACATGAAAACCCAAAGTATAAATACAAGTTAATAAACAACTATATATTATATTTACAATAACAGAATTTTCAATCAATGGTTTATATTTGGGAACACTAGCATAAAATGTAGAAATTATCCTACCTTAAACATGAAAACACAATGAGGAATCCTCTAATAGATCATCACACACTCTCTACATTTCATTTTGGATTTTAATTCCTTTGTTTCGTTATATGTTTTCATTTAAATGTATTTATTATCAATTTTATTTCTTTTTTAATCTTGGAAAAGTAGTTGAAATGTGTCAACATAATACTATTCATAGAATATAGTCTATCATGAATCCCTCTTCTTGTGACTATCATTTCAATAATTTTATTAATTTTTTTAGTCCCTACAATTTTCACAAAAATTAAGATACTTATACTTCTTCTTTGAATTTATATAATTTTCGCATTTATCGTTTTTATGAAAATATTGATCTGATCAAATATTAAATGATTTTCACGCAAAAATTTACCCATAATTATTCACTCCCTAAAATATTGTTCTCAAATATGACGTGATAGAAACACCATTCTTCATTTTCACTTATTCAACATCAATTTTTGTTCTTTACATATACCATATGACAGTTCTGATAAAATCATCCAAACATAGAATAGTTATATTTTTTATATCTTCATAATATATCTTCTTGGATTTCCATTCCATTGGTTGGATATTGATAATTTTCTCAAATAATTAATCATTGATTATTTCATTATATCTGATTTATTCAATAAAATTTATCGTATTAAAAAATATTTTATTCATTCCGTTCAATATTTCAAGAATTCAAAAGAACAAATATATCAATCAATAGTAATCAAGGAATGTTTTGTATTAAGAACTTATAATTATTCAATGTGAATATCAAATAGGTTTCTTCATTTACCATTAAAATTATATCAGATTATATGTGGTTATAAAGGTTTCTTTTAGTAATACATAAAAAGGTATTACTAATAATTAAATTAATTTGAAATTATGTCCATTTATCTTAGGTAAACCAAGTAATACATTTCTTTGTAATTTATTAGATTCATATAATAATAATATAATTATAAATAAATCTCTTATAAATGTGAATCTCAATAAAATCTATTCATTATTCATAATCTCCAAGATAATAAAAATTTGGTATACATGGATTTATATTTTGAATCGATACAACATGTATTACTATCGTATCATATATATATATATATATATATATATATATTTCCTCTCGCAATTGTCAGTATTAATAAAATATTATAAATTTTGAAAAAATGGATAATCTGTAATATCATAACTCACACATGATATTTAAGATAACAAATGAAGAGAGTTTCTCTCATACCAAGTGTTGTCCCCACAAAGGTATATTTAACACACAACAAGAGGGGGTGAATAACAGTTAAATGGAGAACTGTAAATTTCAATCCCAATCAAGTGTACGTTAATTAGAAGATGATCTATTTTTATTAAATAAAATAAAACTAGTGTTTGAATAAATCATTCAATCGAATAAATATGATCATAAAATAAAATATTTTCTATTAAAATAAATAACCACATCAAGAAATTAGTCACAACAAAATAATATGAAAATAGTACATAGAGTTTAGAACAAATATTCATGAAAATCCTTAAGGGATATTATAAATTAAAATTTAATACACTTTTAATCTAATTTTTAAGAAGGATATGATGACATGATCCAAGGTATCCACATTCAAAGACCCAAATCATCATCAGCTAAACACTATTATTAGGAATCAAAATATTGTTACTGGATAATCTATTATTAAAGAAATAGAATCCCTCGATCATGCAGACTAAAAAATTGTCTTCTATATGTTAAAATCCCATAATCCTAAAATAATGAAAAAACTATAAGTTTTCATATCCATGGTATTCATAAATATTAGTGATAAAAAATATATTTTCGATCTACATAATTTAAACTACCCACATATGTTATAAAAATAATGATTACATAAGAAAACTAAGAGCAATGAATCAAACCTCATAAAAGATAGCTATTAGTAGACTAATAAAATTAAAATGTGATAGGAATCAAATGTAATGAGTGTTTCTATTAATTCACTACAAATAAAATTTTTATAACCATTATGATATATTCATTATTATATTTTTTATTTTACTTTTATTAGGTTACAAAATATATATATATATATATATCTTGAAGGAACTAGAAACATAGAGGAATCCTCAAAACATGGCATTTTAAAAAAAATCACCAATGATTGACATGAGAATGTAATCATCATTGAACCCATTCATAGTATAATACCAAGGGTAACAAAAGTGTAATTTTATGCCAAAAATAATAAGGCATTAATACATGGTTAGATATAAAGTCATACTTGAATTTTGAACATCGTCGGTGATCTTTGCATGAAGGATCCTAATTTAAATCCCTCTTGATCATCTTCAAATACTTCAAAAGCATTCTAGAATATTGCTCATTATTATTTGGGTTCTAGTGTAGTGATTGGCTAACTCCTTTAACATCCCCATGATCACTAATGCACTATTCCATTGATCCATGAAGAAGAATAATAGTCAAGAACCTGGAACAAGATAATCAATCTCTTTGAATTGAGATTGAGTAAATAGAGAAGATCACACCATTTTTTACTAAATAGTCATTATCCGGACATATATCTCCTCCATTTATAGTGAATCAATTAATATCCAAAAATAAACTCCCAAAACCCAAATAATTATCTCTAATTAAGTAAATGATATATTATGACTATTTTACCGAATCATAAATATAATTTAATTTTTATCACTCTTATGTAATATAATAATTATTTTAGAAGATAAAACATGATCTATTAACTAAACTAGTAATTCAATCAAAGAGTAAATTATCATAGAATATAATAAAATAATAATCATTCAGATAATATATTTCATAAAAAATAAATTTAAACCCAAATAATCATAACTTGAATAATGTGAATTTAATTATTACATTAGTGATTGTACAACCTTGGAAAAAACCCAGTCCCCAGTGGTGTGGCCCACCATATCCAAAATTTTAATTCACTATAATGGGGTTGAATTTCAAATATGTTATTATGTGTTAGCCTCTAAGACCTTGTCTCTTTAGTAGTGAATAATATTCACAGTTGAAGAGCACAATCTAGCAGCTCATCAAGTCCCATAAAGAGATAAAGATTTTCATGGGAATGAATCGGAACATACAAACATGAAATATGTAAAAGAATCTCTTTTTCATTAAATATCTCATAAAGGGGGACGCGAACCCATGTTAGCATACATTGAAGGATTTATTATTTATTTATATAACTAGAATAATTTACCCTGGACTACCATGGTCATTTATTTATTAAGGTAATACCATAATGATCTACCATGAACAAGAAAAATTACTTCATCAACATGGAAGCAATAAATTATATCTTCATCATTCAACCAATGTCATACCACCATTGATTCACCCACAAAAGAAACCTCACCATATTGTTGTTATCATGGGTTTTTTCTTGCATAAATGTACATGATGAGATGGAAGAAATTGGTAATGAACTCAATGTAGGAGACCAATACCCATGTTTGTAGATAGAAACATCCAATGACACCAAATTGTTTTATGTTCATATTGGTGGGTCTGTCATCATGATCTCACTTCTAGAGATCACCAAGTGAATACTTCATTAGAATAAGTATCAATGATTATGATCCCCCATCACATGATTTTCAATCATCAATTTTTTCAAGTCAATAATATGCATCTAATCCAAAATAATTATATTTAAGATTAATTTATTAGTGTCTGCAAGATCCCATTATTTCATGAGATCGACTATAACGATTTTACATTGTAATTAATCTATGTAAATTACCATTCATATAGTTTATTAAGAAGCATCCACTCTATAATGGAATGCTTACGCCATGTATATCTAACTGTACACATGATATGGAAATAAAAAGTAATATATAGTTGATTCAAGGGAACCAAATATTACATCACCCCAACTTCAACTAGAGCCAAATTTCAGAAAAATATTGTTAGATACCACATAATAAAAATATTGTTTTTATCGAATCACAACATTTTTTGCTGGGTTTTCCAGATTTCCACCATGTGGATATTATTCTATATGAGGCCTCATATCCTTGAGTAAACATCTCAATGGGTGGTATCCCTTAGTATATCCCATTTTACACTTTCATAACTTGAAATAATTATTATTAAGAAGATTTCAATTTACATTAGGATAATTCGTTACTTACTAGGTGATATTCTAAGAATTGAAACAAATCATTTTATATAATAACTGGTTATAAGCATCCTTAGAAGCTAGATCATTCTTGATATTCATTGTTATTAATATCACTTGATTATATTATGTTGTGTCACTCATCACCATATCCTAATATTTATATAATATTTTATTGATCTAAAGGAAAACTGGTTTACATCCCTAAAAAACTAATAACCTTTATTCTCCATATACCATTTATATGTCCTTTGTACATTCTAAAGTTAAAATGGATAGTTCAAACTACTTCCCTTATAGTTCTTCTGTAACAAATTTATATATCTCGAAAATAAATTATATAACTAAAAAATATATTTTTATATATCATGAATCACATGATTAATACATTTCATAATAATGTGGATTTTAAATCACCACATTAATATACTCCCCTGTCCCAGACATATTAGCCTTGATAGATATATTCTACGTGACACTATATAAAATAGGTCCATGAATTATTCCAACTTATGTTTTCCATTACCAAGTTACTATAAGGGTGATTGATTAGGACTAAGAAACCACTGGATATACCATAAAGGATACGGTTACCTAGAACATAGGTTTCCAAATTATGTCATCCACTTCAAAATATACTTCAACCTGGTATTTAATAAATATAAGACCAATAGTTTTTTTCATTTGTTGTCAAACTTATTTAAATTATAAAATATTTTATCTCACACTACCCTAGTGTAGACACAAGAAAATGATTCGTTAAAAATAATTATTCTATGATCATATTTAAAAATTCAATCTTAAATTGGATTTAATTATATCACAACACTTATTAAAATTATATTATGTGCACATACCTTTCTCATTGGGTCATATAGACACCTTACATGATTTGTGTTAATGAAATCTAGTTCTCTATAAAATGATCATACAATGGTGCTATGATAAGTAAAATTCTAATGGATTTAGTAATAATGAATTGGTATATCCAAAAAATCTTTATTAGTACACACTTGTTATATCCATGTATTATCTCACATGAAACACCCATCACATTATTAATAATAATATGACCCTTTGAATTTTGATACAGAGAACCCATTATTTATTTCTTATCATTGTGATTTAGGACATATTCATAGAAACAGGTAGGATAATTGATTTAGATCCACATTTTGTTTATCTTGAAGTAAGATTATTTATTACATGACATACCCGTTGCAACTAGACAAATGTATTAGGACATAATGGATTTCTATTATACAATTACTCATACAATATACATTTTTCATTAAATTTGGTAAGTGGTTATGGGATATAACCATTATTTTTAAACTATATCATGAAATATAATGGAACTTACGACATTTTATAACATTGAGACTCACTATATCATCACTCTAATGTATAAAATACACATTTTGGAATATATCAACAATACATTTTGTTGATCTATATTAACATGTAAGTCTTTATCATTGATCCTAGACATTAACATTAATGTCGTGATGTTGATAAGGTAATGTGTGTTTAACAATTTATTATTTCTACATTATATTGACCGATGGTTTCTTTGTCAATATAGTCTTTCATATGATGGACCAAAGCTACACATATATTCTAACCATGTATATATCATAATGGAAATTCAAATTCCTTAATCAACCCTTGATGGATTTTAATGAAGTTTTTATATCAATAAATTACACTTTTAATAGTTTTCTCTCTCTTTATGAACTAATTTTAAAATATTTATGGCATAACATTATTACTAAATGTTCCTTTTTCAATAAATATGTATATATTTCAATAATAAAAAATGTATTTAGCACAGTTGTGTCTAAATACCATGCATGGTATATTCCATATGTTTAATGATGTTATTCTTGAAAAATATTTATCATGACAAAACTTGGTAAATAAGTCATAATATTTAATATTAATCAGGTATTAGCAATGATTTATTTATCACATAACTATTGGTTGAGTATCAAACACCATAAAGTAAATTCATTCCTAAACCTAGAATAATGTCTCATTGCATCCAAAGGACAGATGAGATAATATTTTTTGTTATACTCAACAATAGTTTTACACAAATCATTCAATCAGTAATATAATGTCATGTAATTCTTAATACTGACATAAAAATAACCCTTTATCATCTACATTGAGAATACACATTATTATTATTAACATTTTTATACATAAATGGTTATCATATTTAAATAATTATATGTTAAAGTATTATTGTACATAATAAAAAATAAGTATGAATGTAACATTGCAATTATGTGATAAATATACTTGAATAATAAATGATGACATGTTTTCTTATTTAATTTAGTTTATTCAGATTAATCATCCATAGATTTATTTCATGATTTGCAATGAAAATAAAATATTTTATAATCAATTTCAGTGAATGATGTTTTTAATGTAACCTTGCTGTGGCATAATCTATTAGAGTTCTATCCATTTGTTTTAATTTATTCTCTATTATAATTAAATATGAATATATCTTTTCATGTCTTAATTACTTGGAAAGACTTTACAAAATATGTAATATAGCTTTTACTCAATGATTTCCAAATTGTAACCTAAATTGGAACTGGAGTAAATGAGTGAAAATGTTAACTGAAATGTATAAATTGAATGTTTGTGATACATATTTCATTTTACATATGTCCAGTGTATTCATCACCTTTTTCATATATTGGTTCACATTCTATTTGAAAACTTCATGGACATGAGACTTCATGTTATATCACCCATGTCTTGATATAGAAACCACACCTAACATTAATCGTTGATGATAGAATTGTGAAATACCCACTATAAGCAAAATATACTAGTATCCTATATGAATTTTAAGACCTTTTCTTCTTGAGGTATCTTAATAGGTATTGGTAACACTGACAACATAATTATCCCATATCGTAGTATTCTACATGAGAGCCTATACTACACTTAAAAATCTTGCTAGGGGGACATTTAATTTTTCCATTTTTTTCAGATAATTTCAAGAAGTACTACTTTTAATTTTCTAAAAAAATAAATTTATTTCATAATTGTAATTATTATTTTAATTATTGATTTATACATTTTTATTGATTAATTAAATCATTAAATTTATCCCACTATATTAACTAATTCTAGTAACCCTCTATTTTTGGAATTAGAATACTATATCGCTAGACTATTCATTTAGAAAGGAGACCTAAACCACCCCTGATAGTCTAACATCTATAGCTACATGATTAATCATTGGGTTTATGGTAGGCATTTGACTATAAAACAATATTAACTCTTGATTCCATGATCTGTCAAATGAAGTCTCGACTTTTAAAATCATAACATGATTTTATCATGAATTTCATTTAACATAATAGAAATTTATATATAGAAAATTGTGACAACCGTATTAGTTTGGTCAGCCAACCACTCCCTTATGAACTCCCTAGTAGAAAGAGGCACCCTTAGCTATCTTTGACCAAGCACCCCAAACACCCAGTTTTGTACCAATTTGAATGATTGAAGACAATTATGACGTAATATTTCATTAATGGTTTTTTATGTGAATAAAGGAAATACATTTCTATGATATAAGCATGTTCTATGTGATCACACTTCAAATTGGCTAATCAATAAATATAAAAATATTCATCACATCATGTATTCATTTTATCTAAGCATGAATGTTTAATATTATATGTAAATGTGCATTGAATACACATTAAAAAAATAAACCCTGAAAAATTAAAATTATGATGTGACCATGAGACAATAAAAATGGTTGATCCATAGAGCGAATAATGGATCAACTGCTTCCCTTGGTGTAATACCTTGAGTCACATTGCTTGATACTCGAGCTGCAAGGCTTTCCCATCTAATGTTTCAAAATACTATATAGTGTTTCTCCTTATCATGTTATGATGGGAATCACTTATCATCTTCGTTATTATAAAATAGTACTCAATCATAAGGGAAGGGGTCTTGGATGTATAAAATACAGCTCAGAGAATTGAATACGCATTCTGTTACACCCATAATGACACATAATACTCAAAAATATCTATATAATAAAATAATTATTACAAATAATCATTGAAATAATTAAATAATTAAATTAAACATATACCATACATGGATTGGCCCATCTCCAGCTCATTATCAATAACTACGCACTCAAAATGCAGATAATAATAAATGCAAAAATAAAATGTAAGTTTTATTATTTTATTTTCGATGGTATTTTATTGTTTTAAAAAATAACACATATTTATAATTCAATAATTTTAATCATTCAATCAAATTAATTAATTTAATATTGATTCTAAAAAATAATTTTATTATTTATTTTAATTAAATAAGATTTATTTAATTAATTTAACTCACAGAAATAATGTTATATTTCTAAACCAAAAGTTAATATTAATATTTTTTATAATTTTAAATCAAAATTAAATTAATATAGGAAATTTGATTTTGATTATTTATGGTTATCTTAACCCCAAAAACCTGGGACATGGCCTGTGTGGGTTGGTCTAAACCCGCATAGGAGCATTTAAGGTCGTGCATACCCCATATCAAGAATTTCTATGCCAGACGAGCCCACCCAAACCTGTATTGGGTCTGGATAACTAGTCACGGCCCATTTTGGGACATATTCAGTTTGGAAGATTTACCTATACTAAGATGGATACACTAGTAGAAGAAACCATGGTTGACATGGAACCCAGTTCTTCACTGGCGAGGTTGCGAGGGTAGTGGAATCTCGAACTAATGTTGTAGGAAGTTTGATCGGCATGGCCCATGAAGCAACAGTTAGCCTCTTGTCTTATTAAGATGGTCTTACTAACACGGTGTTGGCATCATCCAAACATGGAGGAGAGGAGATGTATGATCTACCAGATCGGTGGATGTTGGAGATCTTCCATGGTGGTTATCATCATTGAGGCATGGCCAAAAAATCACAATGGGGTGGAGAAACAGGCGGTTCAACCATATTAGACATGCAGCCCGACCCAAGGGAATGTCCCATGAGCCCCCAAACTAAGTAAAATAGGGTTGAAGGGGAAACTGACTTCCCTTTCCTTTCTTATATCTATCCCATATCTTTTTACCTCCAATCAAAACCCCTGTATATCAACAGTAGAAAATAATTGCCTTTCCTCTCCTATAATGACTCGCTGCCTCCCCTTCATCCTTGTCTACTCCTCTGTCCACCTACCCACCTACTTACCCATGAATTTAGAAAATTCCATGTCTACTACATAGCCTCCCATCCTACCTTCAAATCTTCTATCATTTCCTTGTTCGTCCTAACACAATTACTCATCATGCCTCTCCTACACTCTTGCAACTTTCGTAGATGTTACCCATCTACATCAATCTATCCATTCAACCCATGTTGTGTGCCTCCCTGCCTCCCCGTGAACTTGATTCCAATGGATTTGTCAATCTTCATGTAAATTTCATGGTTTTAAAAGAAATTTATTTCTAGAATTAATTTTTTATATATTATTTTAATATTCCCATGGTTAAGGGAATCATTTTTTAGATATGTCATGGGTAGTAGAATTGCCCAAGCCGGCCCTGTTTGACATGAGCTACTGTAACGGTCAGGTCATGGTTGTGGCATAATTGTGGCAGGAAATGAGTTTGCAGCTACAAGGCTAACTGTAGACGAGGATCTTGGTCCATCTGAGGCTATCCATTGTCGAGTCAGTCTCGACTGGAAAGGACATTACCAAGGGGCGGCTCATTGAAAATGATTTGTGTTAGTTCAGATGGATGGGATGCTAGGTATTGGAGTCAGATGTGGGATCTTATGGGGATATGGGGACTAGTAAGTCCCATTTATTAATAAAAAAAATCTTTTTGGAGTTTTCGATATAACTGATATCCAAGGTCAAAACACCCTTACTTGATTGGTGAAAAACCAAATCTGATTGCCCACCTGGTAAAACATCCCCCCTTCCTAGATCAATATTTTATCATGCTAATCAAATATAGGTAAAATAATATTATTTTATAATGAAATTATATAATATCACCATAGTGGAAAATACTGTTACGATAGTGATTCTAGACACGAGTTCATTGGCTGGAAAGGAATGGATTTAACGAAATTAGTCTCACAGATGGGTTCGTGTAAACTATCATATATTTAAAATATATTCAGTCACATAAAATCCATAAATATTTCAATTTTATCCACAATTTTTTTATTTTAATCTAAATATAAATATTTGTATGGTCACATACTAGAAATCCTTTGTCGAATTTGAAATCCTTTTGTGAATTTGGAATTGAATGGACACCATCTATTAAATTTCATGTAAATATAATTTTTTCTTTCCTTATAAACATCACTCAATCCTATGGAACCATTTGAGCATACCAAAAATGTAGTGGAATCACCGAAATATGGGATTTTACAATTTTCCCAAAAAATCGACAAGACTTCATCATCATCAGTGAAGTGCTGCCCAATATAAGCTTGCAAATTTCCAGTGAGGAATTTTATTCCAAATATAGTAAACCATTAATACATGGTTAGATCCTAAGATGTGTTTGATGTTTTCTAATCATCAATGGTCATTTATTTAATGATTCAATGTATAATCCCCCATAATCCACCACAGGCACTGTGAAAGACCACAGACGTGTCGATTTTTATAATCCACGTGCAAATGTAGAGTTCTAAAAACTCCATCGATGCCTCGATGGTCACTGATGCCCAATGTTTTTGATTTATAAATAAGATATGTGATCAAGAACCTATATCCACTACATTCCATATAGGAATCAAATAAAGTAATAGAGTGAAACAATAACCAATTTTTAGTGAATAATCCTTATCATGAGTTCTCACTACTCTATTTATAGTAAATCAATAAATATCTCAAATAATCTCCTGATACCCAAATATTTATGTCTCTCTAAATAAATGAAATATCATGACCACTATACAGAATCATAAATATCATTTAAATCATTAACAAATTATTGTAATATAATAAATATATTACATGATAAATCTTGAGCCATTAACTTGAATCACCATTCCCAAAAATATTAAAATAACCTTGATTATTTTAAAATAATTTTCATTCAAATAATGTATTTCATAAAAAATAAATTCAAAATCATTTATTATTTTCAACAATAATATGAATTTATTTATTAATTCTTTTGTTGAACAACCTTGTACAAAACATAAACTATAGTTATGGGGCCCGTATTATTCAAAACTCGTATTCCCCATAATAGGGTTGGATTTTGAATTTTCTATTATGTGTGATTATCATCGCCCTTACCTTGAAAGTAGTGAAAAATATTCAAAAAAAAGAGTGGAATCTAGCAATCCATTAAGGGACCTACAAATGAGTATAATCATTATAGGGACTACAAACCTTCAAACGCGCACTATATAATATAATGTATTTGACTTTCAATATCTTATAAAACTTGATGCACACCTACATCATCATTCTTTTAATAATTTATTATTTGTTGATCTAAACAGATGTATTTACCATGGACTATCATGCCCATGGATTTTAGAAGGTACTAACATCCTAATTAACTAGGCCAGAGATATATTAATTCTTCAACATGGAATCATGAAATTATATCTTAATCATTCAACCAATATCATACCACCAATGACACAACCAACACAATCTACCTCACCCCAATAACATTATCATGTTTTTTTCCAAGAAAAATGTATGTGATCAAATAGAAAACATTAGTAATGATCTCAATTCCAGAGATGAAAACACATATATGTAGATAGGAACATCCAATGACACCCAAAACAGGTAGTGTTACTTTTGGAAAGTCTGTCCTCATGATCTACTAATAGAGATCAACATGTCTGAACATCAAGATATGAAGTCTCAATGTTTAAATCCCATAGCACATACTATTATAACATCTACTGTTACATGTTAATAAGATTAATTAAGACAATAGGCCATATATTTAATATTAGTGTTATAGTGTCTTCAGGTCCAAATTATAGAATGGGATATTCTGAAACCTCTTTATATGAGAAATTAGCATTGTGAATTATCATTTGACTAGTGTATGCATAAATATATACACTATAATAGAATGTATACATCATGTATATCTTTCTGTACACAATATAACCTAATCAGAATTATTTTATAGTTAGGTCTAGGGAACCTACTATTTCATCATATCTCAAAAATTTTACTTGAAAAACCTATATCTATTAATGATAATAAATCAAAAAATCATTTATAATTAGTTCATCATGATAAATTTGAAATATTTTAAAGAGAATATTGAGGTTCATTGTCCCTCAATGGAATATATGACACTCTATACGAGGGAGTGAATTTTAGTTATAAAATAGAACATAGAATTTAAATCCCACACAAGTGTATGTATATCAAATGATACAAAATTAAGAACAAATCAATATAAATTATATTTTTGAATGTAAAAGCCACAAAATTATGTTAATTGTAAAAAAAATTATTTTCTAATAAATGATATATTCATATAATAAAATATGTGACCAAAAAATATATATTATTGATAAAAAAGCATCTATAAAAAAATATAGGTATCTCCAAAAAATATTTTCTAACTAAAATTAAATCATGCATTTAATCCAATGCGTAAGAGGGATATGTATATTTGAACCATGTATTTCTCATTCATAGACATAAAATATCCTCAACAAAACTTGTTGGATAATAATTGAATCTAATCTACGGACACATTGTCTTCCTAGAAACCAAAACTTTTAATATTCCAATCCAATAATTTTTTTCCTTCTAAATATTTGAATCCATCAATCAATAAATATTAGATAAATCTCTACTCTTACTTGGCTTGGGATCCCCTTATATTTTTAAATGTTCATACCAAATTTCAATATCATTATCTCTTAAATCATGAAGTATTGTAAAATTAATGACTAAAACATGAAAACTACAGATTTACCATATAACATCATAGATGATAACTCCTAATACCCATAGAAAAATAAACAAATAGAAATAAATATAAATTAATTTCAATATTCATGAGCTCACTCAAAATAAAAAATCATTATCTTTTCAATTAATTTATAACTATTTTTGAACCTTAAAGACTTGGGTAATATTTGTAGATGTTTATTGAACTAACACTAATGGTCATATTCTGAATTATTTGTCTTTAGATGGAACAATATCAGACATCGTAATTTTTCATCTGATGAAACATGATAACACTCTACAATTCAATGAAATCAACTCAACAACAACACTTTGATAGTTTTTTGAAATCAAGTTAATTGCGATTTTTGGTTATTATACCAGAATAAACAATTATGTAATTGAACAATATAATCTAATGAAGAAAAGAAAAAAACATTACAAAGATTTAGAATGTTCTTAACATATTGTACATCAATTTCAAAAACTAGGCATAAAATTGAGTATTTTATTCAATAATCTTTTTTTAAATTCAAAATTAAAAATAAAATATTTTAATTTAAAAAAAATTAAAACTATTCACTTAAACACTTAGTAATTTTTGATGAAATAACCAATTTATATAATATTTTAGAATCCTTCTTCTTAACATATCAAATAAAAAACACCCCCTATAAAATATTCATCCTTATGAAAAACATCATAATTTGAAAACATTAGATGTAGATTTAATCTTCCCAAAATCATCCCCATTTTAAATTTGTAAAAATAACTCAAATGAAAAAGAATCTATGTAAGATAAAATTTATAAGATATTTAATAATCATTTCATAATAATGAAATAAAATAACCTACCCTTAGTATAGTCACTATATTGAATAAATTTGGATTCATGTCCATTTATTATTGAAAATATCACCCTTGGAGAGATAATATATTATAATTTTCTTTATAACACTTAAAAATATAAAATATTCAAAAGGTTATAAATATAATGATATTTAAAGAATGAATTTTATCCCTATATTTATCAATCATTGCATCAATCTATATCAAAGAATTCCCTTTCTAATAAATTTTAAGATATAACCTTTTATAACTTTTTATAATTATCAAAAAAATTATCTTCATGTTATACATTATGAAAAATATTAACTAAAAGAGTATAATAATTATATAATACATTGACCAGTAAATTTATAACAATTTCTTGGGGATTATAAAATTTTGAAAATATATTTCTCCCATTTACTCTTCATTCGATTCTGATTCAATAAAAATGGAAGTAAAAAATGGTTATTAAGAACTAAGTAGTTCAAGACATCATCATAGAAGGTAAATAAATGATCTACTAATTTCTCAAATATATTTAATATGATATCTATCCAACTAAAGATCACAACACATAAAATGGACCAGATTGATTACCTCTGTAAATAATTAATTATCCAATCTCATTAAAAGTTAAAATTTTATATTTCATCATAATTAAATAATATACATTTAAAATTAACACAAAATATTATATTTAAGGAATAATTATACTTAAGTAAATTAAAAAATAAAAACTAAAAACAATAAGAATGAAATAAACTTTCAACAGTTATCTTATGTAGTAGTGTTTTGATATTACTAAATAGAATATTATTTAGGGAAAAAATATTTATAACTTCTTTTTCATTTAATAGTAAAAGTAAAACATTATATAAAAATTAGAAAAATAGAGAAACTAACCCTAAATATTAGTGACCATATATAATGAAAAAAATCAAATTAATGTAACTTACGAATATTTTTAAGGTTATTTTGATAATGTACAACGTAACAAAAATAAATATTACGAGGTAATAAATTTATAGTTTTATCTGCCTGTATACAGTGGATTTACATTATTAAAATTTATGTGTATAAAATCCAAACATAATTGGATCTAGAAGTAATATTCAGAATAACATTTACAATAATGATATATCTAGTTATTTTTTTCATGAGTTGAAATACCCATTCAATTATAGGATTGGTGATGTTTGGGAGAAGAATTTTTATTGAAAAAAAAATTTCATCATCCAATGTATGCCACTATAACACTTCATACGAATAGGGGATGTGCATAGAATAAAATATTTATATTTATAATTAATATTTTCATAGAATTTTGGTCCTCATCCAAATGTCTTCATTTTGGTTTTAGGTGTTAGTATATCTATTTTAATGATTATATTAAAATATTAATGTTTTCCAATATTATATTATTTTCCAAAGAATTATTTTTATCTACCATAAATTATACATATTTTACCTATCTTTTTAGGGGAAAATTTTAAAAGTTACCTATTTATATTATTGGTCATTATGGAAGATTAGATTTATAATTTTTTATCTTAGTTATCTATTTTTTAAATTTATTCAGCATTGATTTATTCTCATGATCCTCATATTTTTTCATGCATAAAATTTATATATTTATTTATATGTGTCTTCAATCTCATCAATATATTCCTCCAGATTTTTTTATTTTATAGAATTACCTTTCAATTAAACATAATATTAATTGTTTGATCAAAATGAAATCCCAACATATAAATATATGTTTGATAAAATAACAAAAATTATATTTATAATAACAAATTTTTCTTTTAATGGGTTATATTTTGGAATGATAGCATAAAATGCCGAAATTATCATACCATCAACAAAAATACACAATGTAGTATCCCATGATATATCATTACCCACACTCCACATATCATTCTTAGATTTAATTCCATTACTTTATTTCATTATTTTCTATTGAATATATAATTTATCCATTTTATTTCTTTCTATATCATGGAAAACTAGTTCAAATATGTCAACATTATAATATTCAATTAAAATAACCTCTCATGAATCCTTATACTCATAACTATTATTTCTATCATTTATTTAATTTTAAAGTCCCTGTAATTTTATAATAAATTATGATAGTTAAAATTCTTCGTAGAATGTTAATAATTTTCACATTTATTAGTTTTATGAAAATATTTATCTGGTCAAATATCTTTTGATTTCCATGATGCAATTAACTCTAAAATTATCACTCCCTAAATTATTGTTCTGAAGTATTATGTTATAGAAACACAATTTTTCATTTTTAAATTTTTATCATCAATTTTTATCCAACACATAAACCTATGATCATTTTTTTAAGATCACCCAAACATAGATTATAAATAATTTTACTATCATTATATAATGTATTCTTGGATTCCCATTCAATTGGTTTGATATTCATAATTTCCTCAAATAATTAATCAACCAGAATTTCTTTATCTCCATGATCCTAAAGAAAATTTACAATATTCATAAATAATTTATTCATTAGGAATACTATTTTAAAAATTTACATGTAACAAATATTGAAATCTACATTAATAATGGAAATTTTTTTATTAAGAACCTCTAAACTGTCAATGTGAATTTCCACTTGGTTTTTACATATAACATTTTCTTTTGAAAGGTTGATACATGGTAATCTTGGTTTATTTTAATAATAAATAAAAATAAATTACTAACAATGAAATTTATTTGAAATTATGTCCATTTATCTTAGGTAAACCTAGTAATACATTACATTGTAATTTATTAGATTCTTATAATCATAATTAAATTATAAATAACTCTATTACTAATGTGAATAAAAATAAAATATATTTATTATTCATAATATCCACCATAATTATAATTTTTTCAATGAATTTATATTTTTAATAGATACAATAAATATTCCTATAATATCTTAAACAAAAAATATACATTCTCTCATAAAAGTTAGTATAATGAAAATATTTTAAAATATGATAAATGGATATATGTTAATATTCTAACTTTGAAATGAGATTCAAGATAAGATATCAATATATTAGCTCTCATTCCAAGTGATGGTCCTATAATGGATGATCCAACACACCACAAGAGGGGTGAATTAAAAATGAAAATAGAATGGTTAATTTAAATCCCAATCATGTGTATGTTAATTGGAAGATGATATATTATGAATCAATAAATTAAAACCACAGTTTGAATATTAAATGAAATGAATAATGTTTATCGTCAAACAAAATATTTTCTAATAAAATATATAACCACATAAAAACATTAGTCACAATAAAAAACATCAAACCCTTACATAGTGTTTTAAACAAATATTCATGATACTCAGTAAAGGATATTATAACTAATAAAATATTAATCTAATTTTTAATAATGATATGAAGACATAATCCAACATATCCCCATTCAATGACCCAAAACATTTTCATCTAAACATTATTAGTAGGCATCAAAATCAAATAAATGGATAATCTATCATACAATAAATATAATCACTCGGTCATGCTGATCAAAATATTTTTTTCTTCTAAAATATAAAATCCCACAATCATGATGGGATAGTAAAACCTGCAATCTTCATATCCATGGAATTATATAATTTTACAGATAAAAAATCATGTTTCTATCTGCAAAATCTCAATAGTAATATAATTTTATAAAGATAATGATTAACACAAGAAAAAAAATCATTAAAATTAGTCCTCATAAATGATATATCTCAATATATTAATAAAATTAAAATTTGGAAGGAATATGATGCATTGAGTTTTTTCAAAAATTCACTATAAATAAACTTTGTAGATCCCTTCAAATACCTATTTACTAACTTTGATCGTCTACACCTCATGAAATATTTATATATTTCTAATGAAATAACACACCTAAATAGATTCTTAGTTTGTTATGATCAATTTCAATACCATCATATGTCGCACTCCATCATCTTATGGAAGTAGCTCAATGAATATAATATGTTGAATTCCAATCCACCATGTCCAATGAATCATTTCCAGAATACACTATAGAGAACTCATATGTTGAACTTACTAATAAAATAGGACCTGTAATCAAGAAATAAAATTTTTATAAAAAAATGGAACACAAATTTAGAGTGAAAATAATTTCTAAAAAATGTTTTTTTATTTCAAAAACTACGGATAAAAGTTATTAAATGACTTAAAAAGGGTAAAATTAAATACTTAATAAGATTTTACATGGTGGTTTAATGAATTTTATTTTGTGATGAAAAATCCTGGTAAAATATATGTCATCCTCTATGAATTCTAGTCATAGAATATCATAACCATGAATTCATTGATCATTTAGTTGTGGAGTGGAGTTATTTTTAATCTCACATTACCTTATACACATCTTGGTAATTATGGTAGATAAAATAGGATCGATGATGAGTATTTTAAAATTCATCAATAATTCTTATAAATATTTTTTTAATATAAAAATTAATACATAAAATTATGAAAACTGTATTTACCAATGGAAATTATATAACATACAATATAAAAGAAATACATTATTTTCAAGAATAAAGTGTTTTTATAGGAATAGATTGTTAAAGCTAACAATAATACATCAAGAAAACAATTATTATTCCACAAATTTTTATCCTAAATAATATATAAAATATAAATAATTAAATCATTAATGACATTATATTAAATCATAGTATATATTTCAATAGTAGGGAAGTACTACCCTTTATTAAGTAGTGGGTAAAGCTATATATTAAAAAATTTCAGGATATAGATACACATGAGTCCATATACAGTTAATAAAATCTTCAATTCATATTGGAATGAGTTTTTTTAAAGACATATAATGTGTTAGAATGTCAAAATAAAGGGGGTGGTATTATATTCACCAATTTTAGTGATATATAATTCGATAAGAATATAAAACCTTACAATAATGGAATAAATTAGACAAATATAATATGGTGTTTATCATATAAATTAATATACAAATTTCATGTTCCAAAAAGTAGTTAACATCTCTATAGGTTCTCTTGATAATCTAATTTCATTGGTGGGAATCCAAGAACAAAAAATAAATGGATGTTATTGTTGGTACCAATAACTCATAATTATCAAAGAATGGTTTCAATGTATATCTTGATATAGTTTAGGATGAAAATTCATTCCATCTTTCATCATACCAAAAACCATATGAATATATAATTATCATAAGAAAAACTTATGATATGTTAATTTTGAAATTTATTGTAATGACCATTTTTTAAATGGAATCCTTGTGTAATATTTCAATATATCCAAACCAAAAATATTAATCACACCAAATAATTAAAAAATAGTGAGGATGTTACTAATTTCAATTAATTCATTGAATCATGAGTTATGTTCATGAAATATATATTTTGATGAATCCATATAAATATTTAGTTTTATTAATAATTAATGTCATCAATGTGTATAAGTGTTTAATGGTAGTAACATATACTTCTTGAAAAAATATGTTCATAATATATAGAAAAATGATAGAAATTACTATAGTTAGGTAAGACTAATAATATTTATCTATGAAGTAAGTAATGTATAAAACTAGGATTTTTGGATCAAGTTATTCTAAAATGAATTTACAGGGATTAATAAGTTAATTTATAATACACATATTGAAAAAATCACATGATAATACAAGATAGAAAAATAAAAACCAAATATTTTTCATATAATGCATGGCATAAAATCTCTTTAATATAACATGTGATTTTAGAGTAGGAGATTCTATTGATAATTAGATTTCTGTATTATATTGATAAATATATTTCCAAGTGAATAATTTTTTGGAATCTATATAATATTTAATGATATATAATAATGAATTAAATTTATTATATGTAAATCATAGGGAAAAAATATGAGATATAACTAAAATAACAGCACAATATAAGATCTCATGCTATGCAACGATACTTGTGAAATTGAAAAGGATAAGTTCCTGGAACATTGGAAAGTGGGAATTTTAGATGTCGATGGGATAATGGAATAGTATTTCTACAGATCAATTTCATTATATATATATTAGTGTATATTTTATTAGATGAGTAAGAGAATATTATTAAATCTTTTTGTATCCAAATGTATATATATTAAATAAATTGCGGTGTTTCTTCAGATGTAGTTTAAGAAATTATTTTTTCAAACTATTGGGAATTATGTTATAAGGGTAACATATTATAATAATAATAATATAGAAACAACCGTATTATCCATGTTGTCATGTCTATGAACTGTTAAAAATTAAATATTCAGTGATACCACTTATTTAGGGATTTTGTCAATGGATTGTTGTCAAATCAAATAGAATGGACATAAAAGAATGTGTAATGACAATCAGCAACAACCATACCTTAGTTAATGAATGTTTATAATGTGATTTATGAAAAGTTATTAGTTAAAATGTTCACCTAGTTCATGTGGGATTCTACTAGAGTCACTTACCTATAACTAACATACATTAAAAATTAATTTATGAAAATGCTAATCGATATATTTTCACAGGATGATTGTTCTTCTTCACATAAATAAATGAATATTTCCTTAAAGAATTTCCATATCCAAAGGTTAGATAATCCAAAAAATATATTTAGAACCTATAAATTAATTTCACTTATTCATAAACAAATGTACCATATTCTAAATGATAATTATTTTATGTCCAATATATGTTTTTAATAAATTAAAAATTTGAGACTTATGATTCAATGAGTATTCTTATGATAAATATTTTAGTAGGTAATCTATGGGTCAGGATATTAGGGGACATACACAATGAAAATAATTCCATATATGTTTTATCTCATTCTATACTCCCATATAGATATGAACGTATTTCTCTATAGATAAGAAATTATTTTTTAGTTTATTGTAAATAACATAATTTTGTATATGGATGGAAATCATGATATCATATTGTTGATAAATGATATAATATATTTAGAGTGTCTTATGTGATATTTAGTAATGTAACAATTTAAGAATGAATTTCACCATTCCTGTAGTTTGTGGATTACACGAGAGATAATGTCACTAGGTAATCCTATATGAAACCCATGAAGAAATCAACAAGGAGGATAATTTATGAGGAACCTTTGTAGTATTGATGAACTATAATAGTATTGTATTATATATGACTACATATTAGGGTACTATATAAATGTTCCAATTCATCACAAATGGGATATATGGCCCAATATTGGACCTTTTCTCTCTTACTATCCTTCCAGCCGTAGTGCATCTAGGAAACCATTTGAGGTAATCCATGTTATCTATAGTATCTTTTATAAGATGATGTGATGGCATAAGGAAGATAAATAATAAAAAGGATAAATGAAAATACATTATGGGACCCATCACTAGAGAATAAATTATATTTAATTGAACAATCAAAGCCTCAATACATGGTGGAATACAGTTGTAATGGCCCGGACCTCCCTGGTCCATTACTTTGTGAAAATGTGGTGTTGGAGGTGTTCCTGGAGGTCAAGGTGACTTATCCCCCAGCTGCTGCCTACCTGTAGCTCAGTCTACCGGTAGCTGCTGCCTACCGGTAGCTCGGTCTACCGGTAGCTGCTGCCTACCGGTAGCCGGCGCTTACCAGAAGCTTGGTTACCGGTAGCCGTGGCGTACTGGTAGCTCGGTATACTGGTAGCCGCAGTCTAGCAGTTTCTCGGCTAACACTTTGCCAAATTTCTAGTTCTGGGAACAGTGTTTCCAGTTTTATGAACAGTATCGGTAGGTGAACAATGTTTCTATCGGTGAGGTTCAGTGAACAGTGTTTCCAGTTTTATGAATAGTATCGGTAGGTGAACAATGTTTCTATCGGTGAGGTTCAGTGAACAGTGTTTCTATCGGTGAGGTTCAGTGAACAGTGTTTCTATCGGTGAGGTTCAGTGAACAGTGTTTCTATCGGCGAGGTTCTATTGGTGGGCTTCTCTCGGTAGACTTGAACAGTGTTTCTATCAGTGAGGTTCTATCGGTGGACTTCTATTGGTAGACTTGAACAGTGTTTCTATCAGTCAGGTTCTATCAGTGGACTTCTATCAGTAGAGTTGAACAGTGTTTCTATCGGTGAGGTTCTATCGGTGGACTTCTATCGGTAGACTTGAACAATGTTTCTATCGGTGAGGTTCTATCGGTGGACTTCTATCGGTAGACTTGAACAGTGTTTCTATCGGTGAGGTTCTATCAGTGACCTTCTATCGGTGGACTTGTACAGTGTTTCTAGAATCCTAAGAGCTACTGATTCCATACATTGCCAAATTTCACGAATGAACAGTGTTTCCAGACTTCATGAGAGCTACTGATTCCATACTTTGCCAAATTTTGAGTATGTGAACAGTGTTTCCAGCTTCGCAAATTTGACATTTTCTTTGACGTAAAATACTTTTAAAACCTTATTTTAAGGACTTTAAGGCCAATTCAAAGTCCATAAATCCTATATTAATTATTCCTAAGGCCGAGATGTTTTTACTTGGTCAAACCGCGTGGGTTAATGAGATCTGTTTTTAATGGAGAATAAATCGGATCTTAAACTGTCGCCTCTCTAATTTATTTTTTTAAAGAGAATGAGATATCATTCTTCGTTGTTCTTCCTCCTGGTTCTCATCTACGAGACGTTAGAACCTTGCAATCATTCCCGTAGGAGTTTCACAATCAAACGTTACTCGGATGAGTTCCACTCTGTTTGATGCAACCAAGTTGTGTCGATCGCTCTTCCATATAAGGTATGTTTAACATCGTTCCTTCAGGGATCAACATCTATTGTTCTTCCTTCCATATTAGCATGTAATCTCCATGGTTCTAACGGGTTTTCTTAGGGCTGGTTTGTACTGTCGTACCGTGGCATCCTCCAGTGGATGCAGCTGTCGTGAGGAGAAGAGGACTGTGACCTGTTGTGTGGATAAAGGACGTCAAGAACTCTTCGAGGTAGGGGATTCATGGCTTCTCTAATTGTTTATGTGCAACTATAGAATTAGCATGATTTAACCCTTTGGATCAATATAAAATTGACCTAATTAAATACTTGAACCGGATTAAAATAACCGGTTGATCGCATGTTGTTGCTTTGTACCGTGATAACGGTTTGCCTCATGTTTTCCTAGATAGAGTGACATCTATGATTTTCTTTAACTAGTTGCTCATTCATGATGGAAAATGATAAAGAATGTAAAGCCAGAATTATTTTTTAAATAATTGGCTAAAGATAAAGAGGCATGTTAATGAATCTGTTAATTCAAGATCGATTAAAGAACTATTAGTTCGATAATTTCAAAAGGGTTCTGAGTTACCCGCTTGCTTATAAGGCTGAATGCCTTGTGGTTTGGAGATCTGAGTGCTCATCTTGTATGAAGGCTGAATGCCTTGTTAAAGGGTCGAGAGCCCATTTTGTGATCTTTAATTTCCTGCTGCTTGTGATTTGATGTGATCCTGGATGGCTGTTGTGATATGTGGAGGCATGGGGACTTGTGGTTGTGGCAGCGGATGACACCTAGTGTGGCGAGATGCATCGGTTTATGCATGTGGGTGTCGGGGAGGACACCAAGGATGATGGTATGAGATGTATGTGATGGTTTGATGTTGGTGGTTTGGTTTTGTTTTTTATCTGCTTTACTTTTCCCCACTGCTCAAGCCACCTGGTTTTTCTTACCCTCTTTTCAAAGGAGGCGAAGACACGTGGGGTATGCCACGTGCTTTCCGTGTTTAGCCTCTCGATGGAGGATGGGTCTATGCTCTTGCTATAGGCGGAAAAGACATGACGGGTAGTATATCTACTCACCGTGTTGATCCCTTTGTGTTTAGTATCATAGGATGCATTTCTAGAATGCCTGGGAATATGGGGAAGGTAATTCCATAATGAAAGTTTGTTTAAATGGTGATAATCCACGGGGATGGAGAAACTGGAATTTAATAGTGATGTGAATCTTAAAAAGGGGCAGTTTTGAATGTGATGCCAATTTAGTTTAATGTGGTAAATTGCTCATGGTTAATTAATGTTTAAAGAATTAATTAACGTACAGTGGAAATGATAAAATGAGAATGTAGTAATCTAATAAAGCTCTTCAAATGGTTGTGTGCTTATAGGATACCTAGTCCTAGAAGTAGCAGCCTGGAGTCTGAGAGACGTTAGCTGTAGTTGTGCCTATGACTAGGTAATGCCTATAGTGTGGTTGTGAGTTATATATATTCTGTACTTTTTGTGTTTCTATACCCTACTCCACCCTTTCAGTAAGGGCAACTGACACCCCGGGGATTCTGAGCCATGGGGAGGTGTTTTCCCCAACATTATAATGGGAGGTTGAATGGCTGACTACCCCCTTTGGTACTTCTCTCTTCTCTTGGTAGATACTTGTGCCATGAGGCACAGTGGTTAGTTACCCCATATATGTGTGTAGAGGGCTGTAATGGCTTGTGGTTATTCACACACATATATTCTGGATATAGTATCCTATGGGATACTATAGGTGTAATGTGTATAGGCTATGATGGCTTGAGGTATTATACCTGACGTATGATACACGTTATGCGGGCTGTGGTGGCTCCCGGAAACTACCTGATTACTTTTGGTTGTGAGGACGGTGTGGTGCTTCACCCAGGTGTCTACGGGCAAGCCTATGTGGTGCACGAGGTGTAGATTGTGGAGCTTTGCCCAGGTGTCTACGGGCAAGCCTTTGGAGAGATATGCACAGGATGTATGTCATTGGGGAAAAGCGGAAAATTAGTGGGGAAGTAGTAGCAGGGTACCCTTGATATTCTTTACTATATGATATATTCTTGTATGCGTTACTTGGAGAGAGTAGCCATGGTGAGGTTGGTAACATAGTATACCTGTTTAGGTGACGATTTAGTTTCACTTGTTGTTCACTGGGCTTTAGCATGCTTTCTTTACTTTTGCACGAGAGGCTTGGGGAGGATCCTACTGAATATACTGTTATACTCACCCTATGTACATATAAACCGTTTTCAGGTCACTTGGAGCAGGTTGGAGATCAAGCTGGTTACTATAGCTTGCAGTTGGAGGAGGAGCTGTTCTGGCTTGTGGTCGCTGCCGTTTCACTTTCTTTTGGGTACTTTGAGTTTTCCCCCTTTCAGTTGTAGTACTTTTGCAAGACATTTCATTTATGTACATGGTTTCCTTTTATATCTCAGTTCTAAGTTGGAGTTGATTGGAGTCTATTCTATCTCTCTCTTCTGCATGTGTTCTCTTAGAGGGTAATGCCTCCCATTTGTATGTTATTATACCCTCGGTGCTAGTCACCAACCCGGGGCCTATTGTAGGCGGGACTCGGGGGTCATTATCTCCCTTTTCACATTGCCGGCCTAGGAGGGGTACACATTGTGGGGAGGGGGTTTTGACAATAATAAACAATATGAATACTTAAACACAAATATTTTATACAAGAATATCTTGTTTTTGAAGTTATATGATCAGCATTGTGTGAATAATTATTATTTCCTAATATGATAATATTATTTATTATTAATAGGAAATTTGATATAATTTAATGAGATTCTAGAAGAAATGATTATGTGGTCTAATAAGACCATTTCTCAATAAAATTTTATAATCTTATCTAATGTTGAATTTGAATGTCTAAACAATATTGGAAGACACCCATGAACATTAATTTTAATTTTTTAATGATAAGATCCATCCTGTGAATGAAACTATGTATTTTAATCACTTTTTCCAGGAAATATCATAATGTAATATGAATACTTTTATCATAATGTGACATAATTAATTTGTCTTTACTTAAAATAAATAAATAACTTGTAATTTTACATCTAATTCAATTTATTTAATCAAGTATATTAACTTCAATCAATATACTTGAGAGATATTCTTCCATTAATTGGATAAGGATACTTTTTTCTATAAAAATCAATTTTTATTCTATTTCTAGGATATGACTCATTATTAAATAGATTTGGATAAAACCAATACATTTGAAAAAATTTCCAATATTTCATGGTCTAAAATATCTTTAGTACATAGATAGAATATCAAGTGAAATAATTTAATAATCCATAGTAACTACAACTACCATCCTATTATATGATAGCATGATTCATTAATATTGCATCTAGAGATAACTGTTGTCACGACCCCCTCCCTACAAAGTGTACCCCTCTTGGGCCGGCAATGTGAAAAGGGAGATAATGACCCCTGAGTCCCGCCTCCAGTAGGCCCCGGGTTGGCGACTAGCATCGAGGGTATAATAACATACAAATGGGAGGCATTACCCTATAAGAGAACACATGCAGAAGAGAATGATAAAATAGACTCCAATCTACTCCAACTTAGAACTGAGATATAAAAAGAAACCAAGTACATATATGAAATTTCATGCAAAAGTACTACAACTGAACGGGGGAAATCTCAAAGTACCCAAAAGAAAGTTAAACGGCAGCGACCACAAGCCCGAACAACTCCTCCTCCAACCGTAAGCTAGTAGTAACCAGCTTGATCTCCAACCTGCTCCAACTGACCTGAAAGACAGTTTATATGTACATAGGGTGAGTATAACAGTATACTCAGTAGGATCCTCCCCATGCCTCTCGTGCAAAAGTAAAGAAAGCATGCTAAATCCCAGTAAACAAAAAGTGAAACTAACTCATCACCTAAACATGTATACCATGTTCCCAACCTCACCATGGATACTCTCTCCAAGTAATGCATACAAGAATATATCATATAGTAATGAATATTAAGGGTACCCCGCTAATACTTCCCCACTGGTTTTCCGCTTTTCCCCAATGACATACGTCCTGTGAATCTCTCTCCAAAGGCTTGCCCGCAGACACCTGGGCTAAGCTCCACAATCTGCACCTCGTGCACCACATAGGCTTTCCCGCAGACACCTGGGCATAGCACCACACCGTCCTCACAACCAAAAGTAACCAGGTAGTTTCCGGGAGCCACCACACCTTGCATAACGTGTATCTTACATCGGGTATAATACCTCAAGCCATCCTAGCCTATACACATTACACCTATAGTAGCCAATAGGATACTATATCCAGAATATATGTGTGTGAATAACTACAATCCATTATAGCCCTCTGCACACATATATGGGGTAACTAACCGCTGTGCCTCATGGCACAAGTATCTACCAAGAGAAGAGAGTGGGACCAAAGGGGGTAGTCATCCATTCAACCTCCCATCAGAATGATGGGGAAAACACCTCCCTAGGGCTCAGAATCCCCGGGGTGTCAGTTGCCCTTACCGACAGGGTGGAGTAGCGTATAGAAACACAAAAAGTACAGAATATATATAACTCACAACCACACTATGGGAATTACCTAGTGATAGGCTCAACTACAGCTAACGTCTCTCAGACTCCAGGCTGCTACTTCTAAGACTAGGTATCCTATAATCACACAACAATTTGATGAGCTTTATTAGATTATCCATTCTCATTTTATCAGTTCCACTATACGTTAATTAATTCTTTAAACATTAATTAACCATGAGAAATTTACCACATAAAACTAAATTGGCATCACATTCTTAAACTGCTCCTTTTTAGGATTCACATCACTATTAAATTCCAGTTTCTCCATCCCCATGGATTATCACCATTTAAACAAACTTTCATTGTGGAATTACCTTCCCCATATTCCCAGGAATTCTAGAAAAGCATCATATACTACTAAACACAAAGGGCTCAACACGGTGAGTAGATGTACTACCCGTCGAGTCTTTGTCGCCTATAGTAAGAGAATAGACCCATCCTCCATCGAGAGTCTAAACATGGAAAGCACGTGGTATACCCCGCGTGTCATTGCCTCCTACGGAAAGACGGTAAGCAAAACCAGCTGTCTTGAGTAGTGGGGAAAATTAAAGCAGATAAACAAGCAAACCAAACCACCAACATCAAACCATCACATTCATCTCATACCATCATCCTTGGTGTCCTCCCCGACACCCACATGCATAAACCGATGAATCTTGCCACATTAGGCGTTATCCGCTGCCACAACCACAAGTCCCCATGCCTACACATATCACAACAGCCATCCAGGCTCACATCAAATCACAAGCAGCAGGAAATTAAAGATCAGGAAATGGGCTCTCGTCCCTTTAACAAGGCATTCAGCCTTCATACAAGATGAGCACTCAGAGCTCCAAACCACAAGGCATTCAGCCTTACAAGCAAATGGGTAACTCAGAACCCTTTTGAAATTATCCAACTAATAGTTATTTAATCCATCTTGAATTAACATATTCTTTAACATGCCTCTTTATCTTTAGCCAATTATTTAAAAAATAATCTCAGCTTTACGTTCTTTATCAATTTCAATCATGAACGGGCAACTAATTAAAGAAAATCCTAGATATCACTCTATCTAGGAAAACATGAGGAAAACCGTTATCATGGTACAAAGCAACAACATGCGATCAACCAATTATTTTAATCTGGTTCAAGTATTTAATTAGGTCAATTTCATTGTGATCCAAAGGGTTAAAAACATGATAATTCTATAGTTGCACATAAACAAATAGAGAAGCCATGAATCCCCTACCTCGAAGAGTTCTTGACGTCCTTTATCCACACAACGGGTCACAGTCCTCTTCTCCTCACGACAGCTGCATCCACCGGAGGATGCTACGGTACGACAGTACCAACCAACCCCAAGAAAACCCATTAGAACCATGGGGATTACATGCTAATATGGAAGGAAGAACAACAGAAGGTGATCCCCGAAGGAACGATGATATAACATACCTTATATGGAAGAATGATCGACACAACTTGGTTGCATCAAACAGAGCGGAACTGATCCGAGTAACGTTTGATTGCGAAACTCCTACGGGAATAATTTCAAGGTTCTAGAATCTCGTAGATGAGAACCAGGAGGAAGAACAACGAAGAATGATATCTCGTTCCCTTTAAAAAAATAAATTAGAGAGGCGACGGTTTAAGATCAGATTTATTCTCCATTAAAAACGGATCGCATTAACCCACGCGTTTTGACCATGTAAAAACATCCCGGCCTTAGGAATAATTAATATAGGATGTATGGCCTTTGAATCGGCCTTAAAGTCCTTAAAATATGGTTTTAAAAGTATTTTACGTCAAAGAAAATGTCAAATTTGCGAAGCTGGAAACAATGATCACATACTCAAAATTTGGCAAAGTATGGAATCGGTAGCTCTCATGATGTCTGGAAACACTGTTCATTCATGAAATTTGGCAATGTATGGAATCGGTAGCTCTTAGGATTCTGGAAACACTGTACAAGTCCACCGATTGAAGGTCACCGATAGAACCTCACCGATAGAAACACATTTCAAGTCTACCGATAGAAGTCCACCGATAGAACCTCACCGATAGAAACACTATTCAAGTCTACCGATAGAAGTCCACCGATAGAACCTCACCGATAGAAACACTGTTCAAGTCTACTGATAGAAGTCCACCGAAAGAACCTCGCCGATAGAAACACTGTTCAAGTCTACCAAAAGAAGTCCACCGATAGAACCTCACAGTTAGAAACACTGTTCAAGTCTACCGATAGAAGTCCACCGATAGAACCTCACCGATAAAAACACTGTTCACTGAACCTCACCGATAGAAACATTGTTCAATGAACCTCACCGATAGAAACACTGTTCACTGAACCTCACCGATAGAAACACTGTTCACATACCGATACTGTTCATAAAATTGGAAACACTGTTCCCAGAACTAGAAATTTGGCAATGTGTTAGCCGAGCTACTGCAAGACTGTGACTACAAGTATACCGAGCTACCAGTATGCCGCGTCTACCGGTAACCGAGATACTGGTAAGAGGTGGCTACCGGTAGGCAGCAGCTACCGGTAGACCGAGCTACCGGTATGCAGCAGCTACCGGTAGAAAGCAGCTACCGGTAGACCGAGCTACCGGTAGGCAGTAGCTACCGGTAGACCGAGCTACCAGTAGGCAGCAGCTGGGGGATAAGTCACCTTGACCTCCCGGAACACCTCCAACACCACATTTTCAAAAAGTAATGGACCAGGGAGGTCTGGGCCATTACATTAGATACCTCTCAAAACATTCTCGTCCTCGAGAATTAAAAACCAACCCAGAAGAAAAGAGGGGTCCGAACAACCACCCCATAAGATACCTCTCAGGGGAAAACCACCATGAGTTGTTCAAAAGCTGGAACAAAACTACGACATCTGAGAGTATGGAAACAAACAATCCATAACCAAACAATTCAAACATAACATCACCTCAAAGGTACATAAATAAAACATTAAAGGTCTAACCATAAAGGAAACATCATTATATGAAAAGAGTTAAACATTAAAAAACTCTGGGTACTGAGCACGTATCTGTGACTCACGCTCCCAGGTACTCTCCTTCATGCCACCGTGTCGCCACAAGACACGAACTAAGGGGATAGAACGCCCATGCAACACCTTCTCCTTGCAGTCTTGGATCTCCACAGGTCGCTCCTCGAAGGTTGCATCATCGTCAATATCGATCTCTCCCCAATCGATAACATGAGATTCATCATGAAGATAATGACGAAGCTGTGATATATGGAAAACATCATGTATCCAACTCATCTGAGGGGGAAGTGCTACACGATACGCCACAGCTCCAACACGAGCTAACACCTCGAAAGGCCCAACAAACCGGGGAGAAAGCTTACTTCCAAGACCAAACCTTTGCTGCCCATGACAGGGAGTCACCTTTAGAAACAAATGCTCCCCAACATTAAACTCTAACGGTCTCCTTCTTTGATCAGCATATGATTTCGGACGATCCTGTGCTGTCTTCATCCTCTCACGAATCACCTGAACCATCTCTCTTGTATTCTGCACTAGTTCTGGTCCGAGAATTGCTGACTCTCCGACCCTAGTCCAGCACAACGGAGAACGGCATGGCCGGCCATACAAGGCTTCAAACGGCGCCATACCGATGGTAGAGTGAAAACTATTATTGTAAGAGAACTATACCAATGGTAAGTGCTTCACCCATGAACCTCCAAAATCAAGAACATAAGAGCGCAACATGTCTTCAAGAGTCTGGATGGGTTGCTCTGTCTGACCATCCGTTTGAGGATGAAAAGCTATGCTAAGGCATAATTGAGGACCAAAAGCATGCTGGAGACCTCTCCACACCCTGGAGGTGAAACGAGGATCTCAATCAGAAATGACCGTCTTAGGAACTCCGTGAAGCCTCACCACCTCCTCCAGATACTGCCTCGACAAAACATCCACTGAGCTCGACTCCTTGATCGATATGAAGTCGGATGATTTTGTTAAACGATCAACTACCACCCATATAGAATCATGTCCTCCCGGAGCTCGAGGTAAACCTGTAACAAAGTCCATTGAGATGTCCTCCCACTTCCACTGAGGAATCTCTTAGTGCTGGAGAAGACCACCAGGAACACGGTGTTCGACCTTCACCTTCTGGCAGACTAAACATCGAGACACACATTCTGCAATTGTACGCTTCAACCCAGGCCACCAAAACTGACTCCTCAAGGATCAGTACATCTTCTTCACACCAGGATGTACCTCCATGGGTGAGCTATGGAACTCTTGAAGAACCGTCTCACACATCGCCAAGGGAACAAAAAGAATGCCATGATACAACACTCAGTGTTGTTCATCCTCCGACCAACCATCAGGGGCCTCACCACATACAACTCTGTCTCTCCAAACTTCCACCTCTAGGTCACCCAAGTGAGACTCTTCCACCTACTGCAGCAGGGATGACTGCACCGTCATCTGGAAAAGACAACCTCTACCCCCCAACTTCTCCCATATCAAGATGCAAAGCAGATAGCTCTTCCATCACTCTCCAACAATCACCAGATTCACGCACAATATCATTACATATCTTTCGGCTTAGTGCATCAGCTACAACATTCCCTTTTCCAGGTGTATACGATATTTCAAAGTCTTATTCCTGCAAGAACTCCATCCACCGATGGAGTCTCATGTTCAAGTCACATTGGGAGAAAACATACCTCAAACTCTTGTGATCGGTGAAAACCAAAAAGTGCTCACCAATGAGGTAATGTCTCCACAACTTCAGAGCAGACACCATGGCTGCCAACTCAAGGTCATGGGTGGCATAGTTGCATTCATGGGGGCACAACTGCCAAGACCCATAAAAAACAACTGACCTCTGCTGCATGAGAACACTGCCTAGCCCCAAATGTTAAGTATCACAGAAAACATCAAACGTGACTCCCTCCGCTGGAAGACAAAGGACTGGAGCACTTACCAACTTCTCCTTTAGATACTTGAAAGCTTTCTAACACTGATCAGTCCATATGAATGCTTGATCCTTCCTGGTCAAAGCTATCATAGGAGTCGCAACTCGAGAGAAATTAGCTACAAACCTCCTATAATAGCCTGCAAGACCAAGGAAACTTCTCACCTCTGACACGGTCTTGGGGGCTGGCCAAGACACCACTTCTTCTATCTTCGAAGGATCCACACCTACTCCCTGTTGGGACACAACATGTCCCAAGAAACTAACTTCTTTATCCCAGAACTCACACTTGGACAACTTCCCAAACAACTGATGTTGGCGAAGAACTCCCAAAACGGATCGTAGATGCTCTGCATGCTCCTCTTCAGATGTGGAGTACACAAGGTTTTCGTCGATGAAAACCACAAAAAACTTGTCGAGGAATTCATGGAAGACAACATTCATCAACCCCATGAAAACAGCTGGAGCATTCTTCATGCCGAATGGCATTACAACAAACTCATAATGCCCATGACGATAGCTGAAAGCAGTCTTCGGGATATCCTCATCATTTACACGCATCTGATGATATCCAGACCGCAAGTCTATCTTTGAGAACCAAATTGCACCCTTCAGTTGATCGAATAGGTCATCATTCCGTGGGAGAGGATAGCGGTTCTTTATTGTCACTTTGTTTAACCGACGATAATCGACGCACAACCGCAAACTACCATCAACCATTTTCGCAAACAAAACTGGTGCACCCCATGGTGACACACTTGGCCGAACAAAACCACACTACAACAAACCATCAAGCTGAATACATAGCTCTCGTAACTCAGAAGGGGCCATCCTATACGGAAACATAAAGATAGGAGACGCTCCTGGCTGTAGCTCGATCCCAAACTCGATCTCTCGTCGAGGGGGTAAGGATACAACCTCATCTGGAAAGACGTCAGGGTACTCCTCTACGACCCTAGGAAACGCCAACTGTTGAACCTCTGAAGAACTCAGCGTCATCCCATCCATCATGGATGATAAGGAAGGAACTCGTATATGAATCATCTGAGGATCTCTCTCCCCAACAAACACCACTTTATCTCCGTCTTCATCAAAGAAAATGACCTTCTTCATGTAGCAATCCACAACAGCCTGCACCGAATACAACCAATCCATGCCAAGTATGACATCATATGGATGTATTCGCAAACATAGGAAACCTCCCCAAGAGCGGTGTTTCCCCAACACTAGCTCACAGTCTCTACATACTTCAAACAAGTCAGCTCGACCTCCAACTAGCGTAGTCAACGCCAAGGGCACATGAAGCCTCACTACCTCAAGTCCCAAAGCATGGACAAGGGTAGGTGATATAAAGGAGTGTGTTGATCCTGAATCAAACAAGGAATACACCACGGTAGAAAACAAGCAAAGGGTACCTCAAACGACATCTGGCTCGCCTGGGGCTGGTAATGCTAGAGCATGAAGCTGACCACAACCTCCTCCATGGCCACTCTGACCCTGATGACGACCACCACCACGGCCGAACTCTGCTCTCTGAGGACGGGGAGCGTCATGGGGCTGTCCTCTGCCTGCTCTATCTACCCTTTGGTGATCTAAAGCTGGTGCAACCTGCTGCTGCTGCCTCGGCTGGAACTTCCTCAACAGAGGAACCTGGAGTGGAGCGCCTGGTGCACGATGAATTCTCTGAAAAGTCGGGCACTCCTGCTGCTGATGACCACGAACACCACAAGAAAAACAAGCGCCTGATCCCTTGGCATAGGCCTGAGAGTTGCTGCCTCCAGAGAAACGAGATGGGAAGGGCTGGGACCTACCCCCAGGTGAACGGAAACTCTTCTGTCCTGAAAACCTGGAACCCCGAACCATAGCTCTGCTTCATGAGGAATCATGACGATTCCCCTCTCGTGACGATCCAGTCCAGGCCAATGTCCTCTCAACAACCTCTGCCCTTGCCAGCACCTCAAGATATGTCTTTAGAATAAATGGGGTGACCTGACGCTGGATCTCTGGACGCAAAGCCTCCTCAAAATGCCTCGACCTAGCCTCATCATTTGGTAACAGGTCTGAAGCATATCGTAGAAGGTTCCTGAAACGGATTCCAAACTCTTGAACACTGGAGCTCCCCTGTGGAAGGGTAAGAAGCTCCTGGCGACTAGACGCCTTCGTAGTCGAAGAAAGAAACTCAACTCTAAACCTGTCTCGAAACTCCTCCCATGAGATTGCTGACTCCTCACGATCACCGAGGAACAAGAACCACCACTGCCTCGCTGCTCCACACAGCATCGTCACAACCAAGGACACTAAGTGTTCCTTCCGAGCGCGAATCGAACTGAAGCCTTTCTCGATCTCCTCCAACCAGTCTTCTGTGACTGCATCTGAAACGGATCCCATGTACTTCTGTAGACTCTGGTTCTGAATCTCTCAAAGTGACTTCCTCCAAGTTCCATCGTCGTCATCCTCTACTCGGCGGCGATCTGCTGGAACAGCCTGATGGGCATCTTCTGCGCAAACCTGACGAGGACGTCGGGCTGGAGCCATACCAGCAAAATAACAAATGTTAGAGCTCCTAAGCCTGGAATATGGAAGACTCAACATTAATTAATTATTTGTTTTGTTTTATTTATTTTAGGTTACCTATCCCATGGTCTACCCATTCAAACACTTGCACAAAGAATAATGATGCATGATCCTTTCCTAGGTCTCTACCCTGCATCCGGTATCACTTTGTTTAGTAGCCATCGTAAGCTTAAAGGTCCCTGAAACATATCATAGGGGGCCCTAAACATGTATTTCTCTGCCGGTCTCCAGTGTTTACCCCACTTTCTAAACATGAATGACACCGTTTCCCTACCATCCCAGGCATCCTCACCTGTTCCTAACTCCAAACTCCATCCTATCCCTCAACCAGTCCTCTGATACCACTCTGATGTAATGGCTCGGACCTCCCTGGTCCATTACTTTGTGAAAATGTGGTGTTGGAAATGTTCTGGGAGGTCAAGGTGACTTATCCCCCAGGCAGCAGCTACCGGTAGACCAAGCTACTGGTAGGCAGTAGCTGGGGGATAAGTCACCTTGACCTCCCGGAACACCTCCAACACCACATTTTCACAAAGTAATGGACCAGGGAGGTCCGAGCCATTACAATTATTATTTATAATGAAATAAATATTTGTTTATTTACTCCCCAGTAATGTGAATAGAAAAATATAAATATATATTTTGTAATGAAATTATGTAAATAAATATTAGTATCACTTTTTTAGTTTTTACCAGATAATAAATAAATATTTATATATAAATTTCTTTACTAAATAGATTTATATAGTTTTTAGACATTTATATGATTATAAAAATAAATTTATATTCTTTAGTTAATTGAAAATTATATTTAATTAGTAATTAAATAAATAAAAGTTGTTTTAGTAAATAGTTTATTTTTCAATTGTTGATAAATACCAAGGAGGTCTATTATGAAATTACCATATAATAAATCCAAATTCGAAACGTCACATTATATCATTTTATAATTGAGGGAAGGTGTTCAAAATGAAGAAACTTTCAAAAAATTCTCACAAGACATTGATTGAATTTTCTCTTCCCTCCCTCCCAAAAATATGAAATAATAAGAGAATTTGATTATTTAGATTAATGGTGAAAACCGCAGGGCATTAGTTTTCTTCTTGATGGCACCTGGAATAATTTGTGAATTGTTCAGAGATCCATGAGGTATGTTTTTAAACTACTTGTGGAATATTGTCATGGATTCATCCCCGCAATGGTGAAACAACAAGAGTGGTGACTGAATTTATCAATGATTATTACCAAATTTAATTTAATTATTATAAATTAAATATGAAATATCTTCTTGTAGATATTCTGTAGATTTCTTCATTATTTTCTAAAAATATTAACTTTTGATACTAGAAAAAAAATAAAATGTGAGAACTAACCCACAGATTCCATTATTCCACATTACATTCACTAGTAGTCATTGATGTAACTTTCATAGTCACAGGTTATATGGCCCTATCCAATGATAGGAAATGTAATGGGAAAGAAATCCCATGTTTTCAATTCTCTTACCTAGAATATAGTAGATATGTCTGATATCATGGTAAATATTAGTCATCCCTTGATAAACTAACAAATCTGATTCATGAGATTCCTTCAACAACTCTTCTTCCATGGATATAAAGACCAAACACTACCGTTAATATTAATGAACTCATAATAATATTTTAAATATATAAATATTGGTTCATATCCCATGAGTTATTCCCATATCACTGTGTAATCTAAATTATCATATTTTCTTGTTTTTAACTAGTGTACAATTGAGGAGGTAATGAGACAAGGGGAAATGGTTATAACCTATCATATAGTCCTTATAATAAAATTGGACACACTGATCATGTTCCTTCCTACTCAAAGAATTATCGATAATCTTCCCATTACTAAGGCTATATTCTATCTGTAATTTGAACAAAATTCTGTACATAGCCAAACTACTTTGTTATAGTTTAAGGTCCCATTAAGAGTATATGTACCAAAGGCTATTACAGTCCATGTTGATGGACAATATCTCACCAAATGGATAATGAAATAAATAATTTATGAAATGACTCATATTTGATAGCTCCAATTCATGGGTACATGTATCAACCTAAATTTTTTAAATGGAAAACTATTATGATAGTGTATAAGACATCTAACCCTGATCCTAACTGAAACATTATTATTTACGACCATTATAAAAATTTTATTAAATTTTAATTATTATTATTATTAAGTAAATTATAAATTATATAAAATGGACTCAATAAATTTAAAATTGTTGGTAAATTCTCAGTAAATAAGAACATAATTGTTTCTAATGTCTTTTTATTATTCATACAATATGATTCCTTGAAATATTAATTTTTTTGATTTTACAATGGAATTTTATTATTAATTTATTTAAAAGTTTGAAATTTTATCCTATAATATTAAGAAGTAAAATTGAAATATTTATATCAAATATAACATAGGTTTAATTTTTTGGGATTTTTCTGAAATTTTTGAATTTTCATTGAATACTAATTTTTTAATACATTTCAAATACAATAACTTTATGTTATGTTATGAAATTTAAACAATTTTTAATATTTTTTATTTATTATTCAACTGACATATTAAATATTATATTTTTAATATTATATAAAATTTTATATGAGTTGTATAATCCATATCCCCATTATCCTAGAGCTGTTGCCTTCTTTATTACATTTGAAAAGATATGATGGGTCAAATCATGATACACCAATCAATTTGGTAGTCTTTGGTAAAATATATAGGTTCCATATACCCATTTTACATTTTGAATTGATAATAAAATATAATAAATAACAAAATCAAGTGAATTTCATCGTTGAAAACTCATTCAGTGATTTATTCATTATATCCTTGGGATACGAATAAAAATAAGGGGGAGCATAAATTTATCAATATCTCTCTAGTTAATCAAATAAAAATAAATGTATACACCACATGAAATCATGGAATAAGGGATAGTAAATAATCATATGTATTATTATATATCATGGATATTTAATTGAAATTTAATTTCCAACGATAAATCACCAAATATAAGTGATTCTTTTGAGAGAAATTTAACAATCACAAAAGAAGGTTAGATTTCACAATAATTATTATCACTTAGTAATAATCATGTAAAATATAATTGGATGAATTAATTAAAATAGAAACATAAAATACCAAGAATTATGTATTAATAATAAAATTAAATTTTAATTATTAATTATATACATCACATAATGGAAATTTGGTGCATAAAATTACAATATGTATCATTGAAGAGAATATGGGTAGAAGTCCCTTACCTTGAGTTTTACCTATCAATATATTATTTATTTTACTAAATAAAAAATTTGAGATTACTATTTATGTTATTAATAAGAAATTTCAAAATTATTATATTTTATTTTTATATTATTATTATTTAGTTTATGTTTACTTAACCAATTTGTCTTATATCATATGGTTTGTTGATATTTGTGTTATATGTCAAAAATGACATAAGTAAGATGATTATGGTCAATGTGGTGATTAAATAAACATATACAGAATTATAATCATGTAATAATTTCCATAATTTTTTATAATTTAAAATTTTTATACCAATCAGTAATTATATTTCGGAGAAATGAAGTATGTTGAGATCGTAGAGATGGCTGGTTCTGCATACAAATATGTAACATTTCCACTTTTAATGATCATTATGGAAAAGTATTAAGTAATATTTTATCTTTATAAAATGATAATAATATCATAAATACCTTATTTTTTATTAAAATATAAATATATATATCATCTATCTGATTTGTTGAAGAAAATAAATTCATATTTCTTTATGAAAGAGGTTGTCCACACATATGTGAAAGATGTTATCATATTTTATTAAGGGGAAAATTAAGAAATAAAATTATATATAATCATTTATGAGTGATAATATGTCATTAAAATCACAATAATTTCACTCATATCATAAATATTAATTATATTCTTCTTTTTTACCCTACTATGCAATAATTAGTGAAAAAATCACATCTTTTCCTGAAGTGGTAGTCCACCATATACACAAGTTACATTATATTATAACTTATATAATGGAAAATAAAAAATAATATATATGATATAATGAATCCAAAGTTATAATTATTTCATAAATTTCACAAACACGTATATATATATATATTATATCATTTATCATACCCAATTGTTAGATGTGTTGATGAAAGACATTCCATATCTATTTATAAGGATGTAATTTCTCCTACACATGAAAAAAATTATCATTTCCCACTTGAGGGAAGAGGATATGGATACGGTTAATTGAATTAATATATTAATATAAAAATATATTCTATATAATGGGGTTAATATAAAATAATAGATAAATAAAATTTTACGAAGGTGGATGAAGAAAAAAAGAAAAATACATAGTTTGGAATTTTATCACTTCTTGAATCACCTCTTTGGGATATTACCAGAAGTATTATTAGAATAGAATTTTGATAAAAATGATCTAGGTTGAGGTTGTGGAAATATGGAATTAACTTGGACAACTATTTTATGAACCAAACAGGTTCGAAGTTGTGGTGACAAGAAGAGAGAGGGGGCCTTTTATAGGTTAGGTCACTGGAACACCTATAATTTTTCAAAACAAAAATGGTGTACCCACATTGATCACATTATAAAAAGGAAAAAAATAAAGTAATATTTAGTATTATAAATTATAAGGTATAAATATTTACATCCAATATAGTCAAAATATGTTTTATTACATTTTAACCCCTATTTTATTTTTACACTTAGTAAACTAATTTTTACCTTAATAGTGGAAATTAATCTTTCATATTTTCACTATTCATTATGGTTAAAAATTAAGTTTAACATATTAGACAATATGAATTATTCATGATAAAAATATTGAATTATCTTTTAGTTAATTCAAGCCACATAATTCGGAATTTAAATTAGAAATTAATCCCACAAACTTAGTTAGAAATTGGGTTTTCCGAGAGAAAATGACCAAATTAGTAGATTTTTTTGTATAAAAATTAATTAAAAAAATGATTAAAATGACCTAAATGTGATTAATAGATATCTAACTAAACTAATATAACATCAAAACTAATATAATAAGTAGTTAAAATTTATAAATAAAATAAACATAATCATAGTTTTCAATAAGAAATCATTATTTTTCACTATTGATTGAAATATGATTTTTTAAACAAAAAACCCAAAAATTCAACCTATAATAACTTTGATATTCAAATTTCAAATTTTATTTTCTTATTATGAAATAAATTTTATAAAATTGATGTAATATAATACAACATTATGTGAATGAATCGTGAGTAAACACTTTTTTAGAAAAAACTAGTGTTTTTAGAATAAGAACTACTTTTTATTTTTATAGATTTTAATATTATTTATAATGAATAAATTACCAATGAATTTTGTACATGTTTAAACAATAAATTTTTCTTAATTTGTTATAACTATTAATGAATTATATATTAAGGGATAGTTTATAATGGTATATTATGTTATGATTTATTTATACTCAGCTTTGTGTGTTCTGTAAGAAATTAATGGGATTAAATTTAAACAAATATATTTCATGGGATGTTTAAGCTCAGTGTTATGTGTCACATACATTATCGATTAAAATTTTCATATTTAATAATTTTAGGGGGTTTCATTATACCCACCTTAAATAAATATAATCCTGAAAATTAGATCTTACGCTTATAATACAAGGGTTTGATATTTAAAAATTCCGTTGTAGAAAACATGCATCCTAAAAATAATAATAAAATATCATATTAATAAGATACAAAGGAAATGAAAATATTCATAATGAAAAAAACATCTAGGTTTCTAATTATATTAAAATTACTTTTAATTGAAGAGGTGGGAATGGATGAAAATTACATATAATTATAGATATTGATTGAGGTCATTGATGAAATGAAAGTAAAAGATCAATAGATTGTTAAAAACCACAAACCCATAAATTATTGATTATTTATGAAACTATAATTAATTAGATATAATGGTAATAGGATAAGCTTTTTGTTTCAAGATTGTACTCCAAAAGGTGAGTAATTATATTACTATATGTGAATACAGATAAATATATTTACTTGATATGTTTCAATTTTATAAGAACAATTTCTTCCTTTATTTTTGGTTCAATGAATTTCTAATTCATCACTTACTCCAATAAATAGATATCTAATTTTTTTATTTATGCCTAAAAACTAAATTTTAATATTAACTGATTGTAAGATAAATTATCGAGTGAAAACTCATTCTTTCAATCACTAGTTATAATTTAAAAAAGGATTATTAAGGTTATCCAATATGCACAAACATTTATTTAGTGAAGTAAAAACGTTATACCTAAAATATCAACCAAGTTTCTATGTGATATATTTCATAAATGATTATCCTCAAAACCCTTCCAAAATATTAATATCCCAAAATTAGGAAATAACATCACTAAATAAACAAAATGAACATTTGATAAATCCCTTAATAATATGAATTATATCATAATTTTTACACAAAAAATGTGACTACATTCATTATATAATATCTTGAAACATAGTAATTACATTAACTACCATTAAACATTATTGAAAACATGAATTATTGTTTATTCCTTCACCAATTCATAGATTAATATATATATTTATTAAATCTGAAAACGTTTCCAAGTCAATCAATAATAATATTGACCACTTTTAAAAAAAACATTAATCAGTTCTTTGTTAGTCAGTAATTTCTAATTTAATTTTTCCACATCAATCATCTCTTTATCAGAAAATCATTATCTAAACATCACAAACATATTTATGGTTATCGTTCACTCTATCATTTGTTTCCTAATCATTTCAACTATCCACTGAATCATTTTTCTTGGTCATCAGTACCTTTCAATATTTACATTCAAATACTTAATAAAAAATTAATATAATAAAATCCAAAAAAAATTTATTATAATTATTTCCAAGATACGATTGATTTAATAATCAAGTGATATAATTTATGAATCCAAAAATAGGCACATTAATTATCCCGATTTCGCTATATTAATAGAGTAATATTAACACGATCTATTCTCTAATTTTGAGGTATATTCATATGACGATTATGGAATTAATTATCACATTTCACCATATCCTTACATTATAAGAATGGAACATGGAAATCCATTTTCATAAACTATCATTCATGTTCATGGTGGAATTTCACTACATAGTTTTAATAAAATCCAAATCTCTTCTATAATTCCCTGTGTTATTCTTTCCCCAGTTTTTTCATGGTGAAAATCAATGCATTATCTTCATCATCTTGTATGCATCTTTATTTTAATGGAGTTCATATGACCTCTTTTTATATTTTCCCTTGAATATTTAATTTCTAGAGAACTCCATATATATTATTATTTCACAAAAAATTATTTCATAACATAAATAATATTTGAGATATTGGTGCCCTTCAGAAACATTCTTTAAACAGCTTATAGAAATGAAAAATCATTCACTTCTTGTTTTATGTGTAATCCTTAATATACTTATATATAATTGTAAAGGATGTTTCATACTCCTTAGGAATTTTTTCTTCTTTTTTTCTTTAGGAAGAGTATCTTTCACTTCTTTTCATATTTTTTATCATAAGGGAAATATTTGTTGAATAATGTCCCTATAAACGATTTGTATTAAATTTGTTCAATAGGTTATTAATCTCTAGTATTATGGATCAAAATATACCATTTAAGATCATTCCCCTTGACAAAATATAGTGAATGTGTAACCTTTTCTTTTTCACTGCATCCCAAGTCCATATATACAATCTCTATAGACATAATCCATTTTTTAGCCCTTATTAGACTAATAGTCCCACCAAAGGACGAGAGATTATGTCACATAAATTGGTCAAACATAGGATAATATCATTGTGGAATATGTTTCTCCATATTGGAAATGTTATTTTTTATAACATAAGTAAGCTAATCAAGTATACCCATAATTTTCTCAATTCGAATAGCTGCTTTTTGTGTTCCTTAGTAGAAAATTCCCTACATTGGCAACGTGTTTAAATATAGTTCTTCCATCCATGTTCCATTTCTCACTAATTTCATATACATGATTATATCCAAAAAAATTAATTTTAACTCATAATGTATAGTTCCAAATATAGAGTAAAAATCGTTTAAAGTAAAACTTATGTACTTTTAATATTAGAATTATAAACATGGGGTTTTTAGGGATATCTTTATTTTCATGTTATTAATAATGGGTATTATGTAAAATAAGAATTAACCTACCAATATCCATCAAGAGTTTAAAATAAGGTGTTTATTAAGGCCCATTTTCTTTCCTATGTGATGATTTAGTCAAGCCCAATCAACTTTATTCTGAGTTATTACATCAAGGTACCACTTTTTTAGATCCACATACACTTTTAATATCCACATAAGGATATATTACTAGGAATTCCTCAAAATCAATTACATGAAAAAAGCATTTGGATGTTATTATATTCTTATCATCAAAGAACGTGATAGGTTTATATTCTATATTCTATGTTTTTATTAATCTCATTCCATTGGATTATACTAAACATAATTTGATACCAACTATAATAACCTCGACCCTAGTAGTCTAAAGCCGGTGTCTACTTTATTATCATTGGATACATACAAAGGGTTAAATCATGAAAGACCAATCAGTTCAGTATTATTGGTGAAGTATATATATAAATAATAACCATTTCATATTTTGAATATAAAATAGAACAAAATACATAAAAAATATAATTATCTGCATCTTGTAAAACTCATTTAGGGATTTATTCTTCATATTTTAGAGAAAGGGAAAAAATGGTTAGACCAAATCTTTATTAAGGGTTATGTACACTATAAGCTATTATAAATCAATATGTATTATTAAAATGGAAAGGTAAATCATTGAACACATATCCCATTTAAATGCAAAAATGTTAATAAAAGATAATTTATAATTAATATAGCAATGTAAATATTAGAACATATTTTTCATTTCAAAAAATATTAAAGAATAAAATGAATCCGGATATAATATCATTATGGAAGAATCATGTATAATAAAATTAATCATATTTTAAAGTTATTTAATGACATAATTATTATAAATATTGATATTTATCATCATGATAACTCTACCATCAACACCATTCACATGGCCTTTTAAAACTGCTTATAGATTCCGTTTTAATTTGGCAAATTGACATGTCTAATGAGACATATCAATGCATCAATGGCCTATAATATTCTAGGACCCAACCATCACTACATGTACAATTTATTTCTCACATATCTAATTATTTATTTAATTCACGAATAAAATTCCTTATCAACAAATATCCCTATTGAGTTAAGGATATAGACTTATCAATATTTCTCCAGTTAATCAAATTACATTAACAATATAAACTACATGTCAAAATTGTATAAATTATATGAAATAATAAGATAAATCAAAAAATAATATTTATATGTATAATGAGTTTAATTTTAAATGTAAAATTATCACAAGTGAGTGATTTTTTTAGGAGAATGTTCACAATCACAGAAGAATGTGATATTGTACAAGAAGTTATATGACTATGTAATTTTCAGGTAAAATGAAATTCAATGAAAATATTTAAAGTAAAACATAAAATACAATTAATAATGAACAAATCATGGTATTACATATCAAATGGGATGTATATTCACCATATAAAATGAATTAGGGGCATGACATTTCAATATGTCTCAATGAATAGAAAATGATATGAGGTCCCTTACCATGATTTTGACTTATCCAACATGTTATTTATCTTCCATAAAAATAAATTTTATTTAATTATTTACTATATTAACAATATTTTCAATTTTATGGTTCCATGTGTTTCACTTATTTCCTTCTTATAATTTATTTATTATCAATTATTTTTAAGCTGGGTGATTCAATGATTATTGTATTCTGTGTCAGTAATGAATTTGGTTAGATGAATATGGTCAAAGAGGTCACTATTTAAAAATATCCAGATTAATAATCAGTTTGTAGTTATCTTAAATAAATATCAATTATAATTTTTTGATTAATCATTAAATATGGTTTTGATAAATGAAAGATGTCAAGACCTTGGAGTTATTAGGCGTACACATGAGTAATATTTCTATTTTTTAAATTCATTAGGAATTTATGGTAAGTTAAATTTAAATTTTTTCTAAATGATAATAATATCATATATACCATATTATTTCTAAAAATATATGTATATTTATAATAAATGTTTTCTGGTGATGAAAAGAATGTTACATTTCTTCATATAGGGGAAATCCCACACATACATGAATGATTTTCTCAAATTCCATTGAGTGAATTGGTACAAAAGAAAACTATATATTATTTTTCAGAAAGATGAATAAGTCATAGATATGATAATTATTTTATTTAAATAAAATATTTTCATTATCATTACACTTATTACCTTATATGTAATGAATTAGTGAATGGCGACTCACATCACATCACTAGGCTGTAGTTTACCATATACATGAGCGAAATTATCATATCCCATATTGAATTGAAATAAAAATATATTAATATTATATATGAGCTCTATATGTTAAATTTTTTTATAAATTATATATATATATATATACTTTATATCGATCATCATACCCAATAATTGGATGTGTTGAATGAAAATGTGTAACATCAATTTGTGATGTGATATTCTATCATACACATGAGCAATGTTATCAATTCCCATTTAAGGAAAAAGTCAATGGTTATTCTTGATGAAATATTATTATATGGAAGATATTATTATCATTATTATATAATAATAAATTAATATGATTTAAAGGACATGGAAGATAAAAAAACAAAAATAATTACTTCGTAATTTTACATCTCCCCAAACCAGATTTTTATGACTATACGTATTGTAATCCTAGAATCGATTTCTAAATAAAAAATTTCTTCCCATATATGTGGATTGAATTTGAATAGTTTTTTTAGATAGGCTTTTCCCAACAAAATGGTATGATTGTGTGAATAATAGATTATATGGGTTAACATTTTTTTTGTGATGTGAGTGGAACACGTATAATTTTTGAATAAAAGTTGTACCCACATTTTACATAGGTCAAAAGGGACCAAAATGGAATGATCAATATAATTAGAAATTTTATGGTTTAAATATGGCTAGGTAATAGATTTTATTATGTTTCTAGGTTATTTTTCCATAATGATTTTGTTTAGCCTCTTCATAAACAAATTTAAACATTTATTGTGAACATTAATTTTAACTATATTCAATATTCATTACTATAAAAAATTAAGTTGGAAACATTATAAAATATCCATTATTTTTATTAAAAATACGTAATACATTTTAAAAAATCATGTAATAAAATTGTAAAATTTTAATTTAAAATTAATCCAACAAACGTGATGGTTAAGTGTAATTTATAGAGAAAATTTTCAAAGGTTTTCTAGGATTTGAATCAATATTCAGTATGAGAATGAATCCAATGGAAAAAATTGGCTTAATATATATATAATTTTTTAATTTTTTTTAATAAATTTTCTAAAATATAAGTTAAATTTATAAATAATTTGAAGGAAAATGATGTTTTCAATTAAAATTTAGTATTTTGTAATATTCTTTGAAAATGAATCATTTCTGAATAATCCAACAATAAAGCATAATATTTTTCTGATGTTATAATTTCAAAATAAAATTTAATTTTTCAAATTCTGTATTTTTAAATTGTTTAATAAAATTTATGCCATGTGTATGAAGTGTGACTAAATAAACGTTAAAAAAATGGAGTTTTATGAAAATTGTATTTTAATTGATTTTATTATTTATAATCAATAGATAATCAGTTACTTGGTTTTAAATGATTAAACCATAAAATTTTCAAAATAAAATTTTTACTATTAATATTATATAATTTTACACCTAGGTTATAACATTATAATAAATTATGTTTTATTTATACGAGGGTTGTTTTTTCTTTAATATATAAAAGTGGTTAAATCTATAGAAATATATTTATTTTGGGTTTTTAATCTAGGAATTAGTGGTTTCATACCATATAAAATTAATAATTTTTTTAAAATTTATAATATATGTTTGCTTCACAAATCATAAATTTTCATTGTATTATTATAATATTATTTTTATGATTAAATATTCCGCTTTTTGTAAACTATTTTTGAGGGCATTTAGTCTACAAACTTTAATTAGTTGATATAAACCGTATTAAGGAAATATTTAAATGATATTTATATTTTATATAAATAGTTATATTATTTTATATTTAAATAATGATGATTATTGGTCATATAGTTATTTTAATATAATTTAATCATGAAAAATAAATTTCATGAATAAAATCATTTTTTGACATGTTTTGCATGTTTAGTGTATATTAAATTTTTAAACTTATATGAATTAAATTTTAAAAAATGGATTTCATATTTATAAAAATGAAAATTAATATTTTATAATAAATTCACCCTATTTGTTGGTCAAAATTAATATTAAAAATAGTAAAAATATGTTACCATTGTTAATGTTAAAATCAGTTTTTTTGGGGGATAAAATAAAGAGGAAAATAGAAGAAAATGTTTATAAAATTATTATTATTTGTTTCAAATTATTATTTTTAAGCTTTACCACATCTATTACACCATTAAATTTTATAAAATAAAACTTGTTTGATAGCGTATTCGACACGCACCACCAAACATAAATGACCAATAGAAGTTATAACTGTTATAACCAAGATATTAAATTGGTGGGTAAGAATTGCATTGACAATGTTATAATATATATATAATTTATACTAGATTTAAATTATTGAATATTTTTATTAAATAATTAATCAATTTTTAGTAATGTATTTTGTCAACAAATTTATGTTTTCATCAAATATGATTTATATTGCTTTTATGGAAAAAAATATTATAATTAATTTCTAGAACATTTTAAAACATTATTTGATAAAAATAAATTCCTTTTAGAAAGCTTAATTTATAAATATACCTTTTCTGATATTCATGTTTTTTTCATACAATACTAGGTTTTTAATGAATATTGAAAATATTGATTTCTGAAAAAAAAAATTTCAATAAATTATTTAATTTTCAAAACCCATTTTGTTATTAATACTTATTAAATTAAATTAATTAATTTATAATTTTATATAATCAAATTAATAAAATTTTAATCAAATATTTTAAGGATTTTAGTATAATTCGTCATTTTGGTTTAAAAGTAAGATATTTCCAAAAACTATTTTAATGTGAATGATGTTTCTCTTTTTTTATTTTATAAAAGAAAACATAATAAAGAATGATTTAAATAAATATTATATATTATGTATATGTAAATATTAATTTAGATTCATATAATTAATGTTATTATTCTTATAATTGATATAAAATCATATTTTATTTGAAAAATACACTTCTTGATAATGCTCTTTTTCATTACAACTATGGGATTAATTTTAAATTATATTCTTACACTTTAATGAATTTAATTTAGTAAAACAGATTAATTATTTGGAATCAGAATAATTTATAGTGCGTAATAATTTAATCTTAATTTTTATTGTAATAAATTGTGAAAATTATAAAACAATTTCATAGTTAAGGTTAAAATTGGTTTGATGGGGTTTAAAATAAAATGATAAGGCTCAAAAAGTCTTAAAAATTATATAAAACATATTTTATGGATTTATTAATACCACATAATGTATAATAATCTTGAATACTTCAATTTCGATATTTTTTACATGTGAAATTGAAGTTATCAGTTTTTTTGAATCATATTAAGTGTTCCACTCCCATCACTTGTAAATTGACATCCTCTCTCATATACTATTCAAAACATAAAAACAACTTGGTTAATAATAAAACAACTAATAAATATAAAAATTAACTCCGCTCATCATATATTCCGTGTCTTGGTTATAAATTCATTGTAGGAATACATTAGTTAGAAACATAAAAAGCTGGCCTCAAAAGAGGTAAAATTCTTATCTATGTGTTTTTGTTTTATTTCTTCTTTAAACTCCATAAAATATACAAAAAGTATGATAATATGATTAGAAATATAAATCCTATATATTTATATGTTATTATTTTAATTTAATAATTAAATCACTCTCCTCATCCATTAAACGTAACAAAAAAATCATCGTTTCTATGTATGGAGGACTATCGCCTCATCAAAAAATGTGATTTTTTTCCATAATTGCCTATCATGGATTTTTGTTAATGATGAATAGAAAGTATATATATATTATAAATGTAAAATATTTATACTTATTTATTTATCAAATCACATATAACTTTTTACTTCCCATTCTGTGGAGGATACAATATCGTCATTCATGTGTATGGTAGATTATCGACTCACAAAGTGATGTGATTTTTTTTCAATAACTCTTTAAATTGATAGTAATTATGATAATTTTAATATATAAATGTAATATAAATTCAATTAAAATGATATTAATTAAATATTTATCAACATTAAAAGGTAAGATATCTATTTCATTTTCACCCTTCTATCTTAGAAAAATGAGAATGTCATTCGTGTGTGTGTGGACTACTTCCTTCACGAAGCGATGTAACTATTTTTTCACCATCACAACACATGGATGATATATTTATGTACCATTAAATAAATAATATGATATTTTTTATATATTTATCAATGTATAATTATAAAATATTACATACCTTCATTCCATAATAATCATTAATAAATTGAAAAATCACTCATGCGTTTGTACAACTTTCCACCTCCATGAACGTACCACATATCACTGTTCACAACCATTTTTAATAATTGGGTTTAAAATTATAATTTATTAATAATTCTGATACTTTTCTGTGATAAATATTCATGATATGTTGAAATAATAATCTCTTTGGCCACATTCAACACACTGAATCCATTTTCAAACAATAAACTAAACAACCACAAAACACCTGACGAAGACATAACTCATTATATATTTTAATATACAATTATAAATAATGAAAATATATTTTTAATTATATGTTATTGAAACTATAATAGGTTTTTATAAAATCAAATATTTTATATAATCTTGTTATACAGGAGTTAATTGACACACATGGAACATCTGAGATCGAGTATGGGTTTTATATCATCTCACATTTTCTTTTGTGAGAAATATTACATATTCCCCAAATTTTTCTTAATTTTTAGGTATATATTTTCAAACATGAAGATAATATCATCAATCTAATATATACAATTGTATTTTAAGTTTGAATTTTAATTAATTTATCTAAGGGGATTGACTTAAATGTTAGAATGTGGTAAAGGTTTTTTTAAATAAATTTCCTTTCATTAGGTTATAAAACATCTTTTGTGACACCATTAGGATATTATTTTTTATGAATTTATTTTTTAATTGCTTTGTGATATTATTATAATTTTTTCTGGAATTAATGTTTTTACACATAGATCTAGATTGATTAAATTTCAATTCGGTTATATGATCTTTTTTAGTGTCGATCATCTATATTTCCTTAATTTGATAAATATGCATATGATAGGAACCTATATTATTAACAAGGACTATAAAATGATATATTATAATTTTATATAATATATATCCTTATTTTATTTATATTTATTAGTTTTATTTGAAGTTATTCTTTCTTTATGAGTACGATTGAAGAGTCACGGATGAGGAAAAGGATTTGTGTTAAAATATCCTACTATTTAGGATACTTATTTATCATGTTTTTTTGTGGAAATAATGGGATATTATTTTCAATAACCACGTATATTTTATTATTCTATGGTTATAAAAGTCATTTACATGTTTAATTTCCATATCCTTCCTTGATGATTGATGAAACATCATGAAATTCATTTGTAAGTGATATCGATCTTGTATTTTTTTTAAATAGGGTATCATTCTCATACATATCCAGGATTCCAAATAAACTCAAAAAATTTATTTTATAAAATTAAATTATTTTATAAATACAATTTAAATTCTCGTTTACCTTATATTAATTGATTAATAAAATTTATAACATTTTATATATGGGTAACATTCCACTACTTTTTTTAAAATATTTTTTTTCAAATGTTTATTTATAATATTTACAAAAAGAAAATTTTTTCTTAATGTCATATATAGTTTTTTAATTCATTTAATACATTTTATTTTTATTTATATTTTTTATAAGATTTTTTTTCACAATATTTTTTGAATGTTTGTTTCTTAAATTTATTTTCAAAATAAAAAGGTTATCTTCCTCAAAACAAATTAAATAATCATTTATGTGTATTTATATTCTTCCACATCAAAACCACATATTATTATTTATACTCAAATCGGTATATTTTATAATTATTCGATCCTCATTATTTCACTATGAATTAAGATTATTCTGAAGAGATTTATAGTGAACTCTTTACTTTTCATGGGGTTACATATATTGCAATGATATTTCTTAGATCACATTTGTCTTACATGTGTTAATCATCATTCAATGAGATTTTTATTTATCCCATTTATTTTCCATGTGTAAATAATGTTTTAATTGTATTTTTATTGGAACTATTTTTTTCCATTGATTATCAATTTTCAAAGAGCTTTTTATAGATTTCATTGCTTTTCTATGGGGTAATCATGTTCTGAAAAGAAGAAATGTCAATTTTATGATTTTATTATGATATTTAAACTCTATAAAAGTTATTAATATTATGTTTCTTGGAGGTTATATATTATCGGTGTTCCCATAAATCTATAGTGAGACTGATATAGACTAAATGATAGGTGCAACCAAATAGTGTCATGTGAGCCAGATATAACTTATATAATGGATTCACACATAAAGTAAACTAAATCATTTGAAAATGATTGTTTTCACTGGTGAATTATTTAGGATCTTATAAATATCAATATTCCTGTTTTAAGGGTCTATAAGGGATTTATAATAATGATTTTCTAAGAAACCAGCATGTTTTTCTATACTTCATAAGGGATTATAATGTGTCATTTGACCCTGATTGATATCACATGGCTCATGAAAATTGTTTCACACTAATATTTCCTTTCTTAAGTCATTATTACATGTTTCATGATTTTTTATTCATGTATTTATGTGTATGAGTTATGTTATGACTCTCCCTTGAAATCTAACTATATGTTTATACACTTGTGCACTTTTTATGCCCATTGGTGAAATTTAAAAATTAATTATTATAATTAACCATACTAATATTTGAGAATTACCTATTTATGTTTCATTTTACATTGGTTATGTAGTATTACATTGAACTAATTATGCCATGAATGGTTTTATATGGTTTATATTGATGACCGAATGTGTTATATGAAATGTTGGATATAGTGGTAAAGAAACTCTCTGAAATTCATGGGAATTTCTTATTTAAGAGTATGTATTCATTCTATAAATGTTTAAACCTAAAGGTGCCTGACAATTAAAGTGAATAAATTATTTATTTTTCAGTTTTTTTATTTTAGATGAAAAAAATGGTCCAACATCATCTCTATCGAATCCAGAAATGAAATTTTTATGAATTCAGCACCAGATCGAGGAGTGAAGGTTTAGGGAAATTATATTTTGTACAAGATAAATGTATTAGATAAATATGATAATTATGATGTTTACATGTGATTTTATCCTAATTATTATTGATAAGATTATATGTATAAAATATTAATGATGATCATATGTTAAAATTCTTAGACACCCCTTTGATGTTTCATGTGATGGGATCATAATTTGATCGATTACACTTTATGAGTCATTTTCTTCGGTTGAAGCATATGCAATTATATGTTTTGATGTGAAGTATTACATTAAAAGTTTCCCAAGTATGTTGTATCTCATTGATAACCTTTATATTTTTAATGATCTATAATATTTAGTCAAATATATGAACATGTATTTTTTCATAACGAAAAACATGGGTTTGAAAAGTTATTTAGTGACTTAGTAAATAATGTTATTTAAAAAGTATATCTCTCTATTTATTTCCTTTAAGATGAATGATATGAGATATAATTTTAGGATAAATTAATTTATATGTTTTATTTTTTAATGGTTATTTGGCATATTGAATTAGGGAATGATTAATTTCAAATTTGGTACTATTATTTAATTTTAAATATTAATCTTTCATATGATGGTTTGTTATTTTTTGGAATTATCATATAATGTTATGAGATTTTTTTGTTAATATCTTAATATAGGAGTATTATGTTGTTATCCATTTTATGGTTATGTGGAATTGAAAAGTTGATTTTATTTCTTAAGGAAAGAATAATTCTTCTAAAAACTTATATTTTTAACAAGTGATTAAATTTTGAAGGATATTTATTAAAGTAAAGAATTTGAACCTATCAATTAGATTTAAATCATTATTTCCTTAGTGTAGATGGTAAAAAATATATCAACCCCAATAAGTAGATCTTGCTATTTTTTCCATGTTACCATTATTTCTGATGATATCAATGGTCGTTCCACACATCTTTGGACTAAGGTTATGTGGTTTTTATCTTTCATTTAATCATGCAATTTCTTGTGACCATTGATCTTTATAACTATATTTCATTATTTGGTCCATAAAATATTAATCCATATATATATCTTAACATTACACCTATGTTATTTAATTTTGAAACCTAGAATGTGTTATTCTCTATGGCTTTCTTATTTCCCTTTATCGTTTCCAAGAGGATGTTTTATTATCTATGAATACGATGTGGATTAATAAAATGGTATAATCTAAAATAGAAATTATTTAATGTGACAAAGATAAAATATTTGGTATTAAATTTATTTTTTTTTGGGAGGATTCAAAATACATATATTTTATAAAATAATACTATGTTTGATTTCACATTCAACACACAACACCAAGATTAATTGACCAGTGAAATATATAAATATCATAACCTAGACGTTAAATTAGAAATTATGAATATTATTATATAATTTATGATATATATATATATATTTATTTATTTATTACAAAATATATATTTTATTTTAAAAAATTTAGTAAATAATCACCATTTTTTTTAAAGGTGTTTTATTAATAGAAAATACATTTTCTTAAAAAATGTCATTTATTACATTTATTGACAAATAGATTACAATTATTTTGTGGACCATTAAAAAAATTTAATATACAAAAGTAAAAAAGTTTACTTAAATCATGATATAAAATAATATGGCCTTAATATTTATGATTTTTGTGAAAATATGTGGTCTTCAATGAATAGTGAATAATACTGTTTTTAAAAAAAGCTTTTAAATAAATTAAGTAGTATAAAAGTAACATTATGTTTAAAATATTTTTTAAATTAAAATAATTATTATTTATTTATATTAAATCCACTTATTTAGTTTTAATTAAATTCATATTGGAGTTTAATATATGTTTTTCTTTAGATTAAAAATGGTATTTTTCCAAAAACGGATATAATGTACACAATGATTCTTTATTTAATTTAATTAACCAACCACTAATGAAGATTGATATAAAAAATTATAATATATATAATTAAATATTAATTAATATTCATAAAATAATAATTATTATTCATAGAGTTAATATGGAATAATCATTTCTAAAAAAATACACTACTTGAAAAATAACATTTTCGTTGAATCTTATTGTTTTTTTAATTTAAAATTTTCCACTTCAATGAACATAATATTGTACAATAAAATACATATTTTGAATCAAAATAATTTTTATCATCATATAATATCCACATATTTTTTTTATCATAATAAATAGTGAATATATTAAAAATAAAGTTTCTCGACTTTATAGAAAATGGGTTTACTGGGGTTTAAACTAAAATTTTACAAGTAAAATGAAATTAATGTAATGAACCAACCCTAGAATCATAGATCTAATTAACTATTTTAATAAATTTTAATGATTACAAGGAACAAAATCCCAATGGACTATGTATTTTAGTAGTTTTTCCAAACTAGATACATACATAGGTTCAAAATTACAACTTGAAAAGAAAACAAAACATAAAAGTTTTATTGGAAACATACACAACTAATCGTTTATCCCTAAAGGTTATTCATAATAATCATATTAAATTCCTAATAAAATGAATATTAAGAAAGGGGTGATCTCAAATTCTCAGTAAGGGTAAGTAAAATAGCAGAAGATATCACAAACATAAACAAGAGGCATGGTGAATAACTAAATAAACAGGCCTTTAAAAAATATTCATAAGCATAATATGGTAGTAAAGATTGAATATATAATCCAATAATAAATCATAGTAATGTATATTATATTTTAAAAATAACCGCATAAACTATAAGTATTATTTTCATAATGAGGGAATACCTAATGCGGGACATCATCACAATATTATCATGCCCTATTCCAAGACCATAAATAATCATTTTTAAAGTCCTTATTCCCAGTTCGTAGTTTTCATCATGAGACCTAGAGATTCATTGAGGGGATATAGAGGGCCCCAAATGAAACTTATTAATCCTAATACATTCCACATATGAATAGGGATAAACATAAACAAAATATACATTCATTTTTAAACTAATATATGAAATGAAATTAACCATCCACGAATAACAAGAATCAACAAAAACCATTCAGAGTAAATTGGTGAATACTTTTAAAATAGAACATACACATACAAAATAATAAGAAAAAAAAATCATTAGAATAATTTATATGATATCATAATATATAATCCTCTTTGAAATAAATGATTTATCAATTGATGTTGACATAAATAATGATACTTTTAAGTGATAACATTGAGAAATTCTTGATGAAATAATCTATAATCATTCCAATGTGTCCCATACCACTTTACAACATTCTAATCATAATCCATTAGAATATAATGATAAGAAGGAGACTCTTAATATGAAATACCAATGGTCAGTACATATATTTCATTCAAGGAATAAGTGGTTAACATTGTATATATCTCATAAAATTTAAATTTAGGTGAGAAAATTATTTTTTACTTTGGAATAAAGATTAATTTTGGAAAATCATTTATATTTGTAATAAATATGGTCTTAAAAATCTATATCCCATAAATGTAATAAGAGTAAATTTATATTAGATTTGAGACATAATTTTTTTCCCACTTATATGAAATCATGAAAAATGTGTTTTTAAAGATGTTTTAGAATTAAAAAATCTTAGTGCGGTTTAAGGAGTTCATTAAGGAGATTTTAAATTGAAAAGGAATGTTTTATTTCATAAAAGCATAAATGAACCAAAATATATTTTCAAGGTAAAATGTGTGATTTTATAAATATATATCTTTATTAAAATATATTATATAGTGAACTTCATAATAGGTATGAATTTGATATGTTCCTTGAACATGGATTTCATTTTAGAAGAATTTTTTGGTGAATCTTTTAAAACATTTAACTACCCATAAAATAAATAATTATTCTTATTGGAAAACTTATAAAGAACATTAAAATAATATTTCTGAGGTGAACATAAGAATAAATATGAGTTTTCTTTAGGAGAGTAGAGAAAAAGAGAAACCCGAATGGAAATAGAGGTTTGGGTAGAAAACTCTTGCCACATTGTAACAAATAGAACCATATGACCCTAAACTAATAATCAGAAATTGATACCATTAATACCATGAAATTAAATACATTCATGATATGATTCATAAATTAGTATTATACAAACACAATACACATTAAATTTTAGTGAATAATGAATGTCCTGCGAAAATGATAGTGACATGAGGAAACCATTACCTTAAGTCTAAAGGTATTCGTCACTTGATCTCAATGACCTGAATAATAAAAAGTAGGTTCATATATGAATTATTAAATAACATTATTAACATGAAATTTATTATTTATAACCTTATTATCTTCATTCATCACCTTTTGATGGACTTATAGATATAATTTCATTGTTTTGAATGCATTTTCTTCTTGGGTTTTAATGATTGGTTTACTTGTATTCAGCAATAAAAGTTCATTTGAAATGTGGTTAAACATCAGAAATCGTTAATATATATTATTTGTGACATTACATAGAGATAAATTATCATATAATGATATTTGATATATTCCATGAGGATGAATCATTAGATAAAAGTAAATAACGAAGAGTAGGATTATCATGGAAGTTTTGTGCATAATAGGATTGTTTTGAATTATTATTTATATTATGATAGTGTAAGGATTAAAAAACATTAGATAAGATAAAAAGCATATTTTTTTATCTAGGTCAACCATACAAAAGGATTCATGCCTACTATTGATGATTGTAATATAAATTGAAAATTCTCATTCTTTCAACGTGATAATTAACACAGCTCGGGTATGGTTTTCATACATAGTATAAAATGAGGTATAATAAAAAAACATTGATGAAATATTAAATTATCATAAAAAATGAATTAAAATATTATGTACTATAGTTTTTGTGAATACTTGGATAATAGTCAGGGATATGGTATATGTGAGAATGAATTTAAAAGGGAAGAAGAACAAATCTAGCCTCTTTAATATTTCTCTTTTGAAACCAACATAATGATCATGGAAAAAATATTTTTGTTAAACCCGATGCACTATATTGTGTCAACAGATTAAGATTATGGAATTTTAATTTGGTTTTCTTAATAAGAAGCCTTATGGTTATGAAATTTCTAAAGGATGAGACCTCCTTTAAAAAGTGCGGTGACAGGTAACTTAGGAATCACAAAAAATATTTAAATATAATAATTCTATTAATGGTTTTAAGACACCAAATGGCCTAAAAATAAAGGATATTATAATCGTGAAGTAATATTATCATTTATGGTCTTTTTAAATAATTTTGTTATATTTAAATAATTTAATAAAATATTTTATTCTTGAAAAACAAATATTCCATGATAGAAAAAATTCATATCTATGACATCAAACACATCAAAAAAAGTTTTAAAATTGAATAAAATTTTATATAATATCACAGAAATGTCATATTCATATATGGAATCCGTGAAATAATTATAAAATACAAATTATATTTTTTTTTAATTTTTTTAATATCATTTATTTGATTTCTTATTTTATTAAATTAACACAGCTTCATCTTTATGGAATCCATTATATTTTTCATATAATCTATAAAAAATAAAAATAAAATTCAATGAGAATGTTAATTTTATTATTTCTACAAAGACTATTTTCTTCTAAATTTATCCTCTATAAAATCTTCACAGTATTATTAAATTAAAAACTATACTGTGGAAACTTGATTCCCTTTTGAAAAAACATATCATATAAGATATAAATTGATTCATATGTGTAAAAATGTCCCAAATCTGAATAAATACTTGTTAATATTCTCAAATTTATCATATAATTTTTTTATCAAAATTATGGGACATTTAATAATTCTTATAATTTTAATTAAAAACAGTTTATTTATTTTTCTTATGCTTGCAAAAGTGCTACATCTGTGTTGCAACAAAAATAATGTTAATTAATTAATATATTAAAAAAAACTATAATAAATAAATATTAATTATTTTTCATAATAAAAATATGAATGTATTAATTATATATATTCACTCTTATGCATAAAAACACATCTTCATAACTTTGTTATTTTAAATTTTCTTTCCCTACACAAGCATTGCCCAGACAATTGGATAATATTCATGTTATATAACACTAAAATTAGATATTAAAATTAAATCAAATAAATAATACAAAATAATTAAAAAATTATTCCTAAAATTATATTTTGGAAATCAATTTTTATATATAAATTACCAATTTTGACATTTTCTGTGTTACACAAGCACTGCATAGACATTGATAATGATTTTTATACTTTTCATGAAAAAATATAATTTACATGTTCTAAATTAATTTTGGACAATATTCCACTAATAATATAATTTTTCTACTAATTATATACATTATATAAATTTTTATATCAAAATAAATTCATGGCGATGTCATGAAAAAATTCCTTATTTTTTAAAACAAACTATATATTTTTACAATTCAAAAATAATAATATTATTTAGTTAAATTCCAAAATATTAATCTAAATAATTTTTCAATAAGTATAATTCAAAAAGGACCTCCATTTAAAGAAATAATGTTATGAATATGGGAAATTTACTTTTTATTTAAAATAATTATTTACATGAATAATACCAAATTTATTAATATAACAGATTTTATGACACCTTGAAAAATTAAATAAGGTCATACATGATTATCATAAAATAATAGGAAAATAAAATATTGATTCATGATTACAATTTCTAAAAACTAATTGTGTTTTATGTCATTCTACTAATTATAAAATTTTAATTCATTGTTTATTGCTCATAAAAATACCAACACATAATTATTAATTTTTTCAATATTCTCTCTAAAATATATAGTGCTAAAATTATATTTGTACTTACATTTTTTATGTTAAAATTGATAAGGGTACATTACTATTCATGTTACTATTCATAAGGTTATATTAATATTCATAAGGGTCAATTTACTGTAGGATTGAAATATGATGTAGATGATCAATATAAAAGAGGGGGTGAATTGTAAACTTTAAAAAATTAATTTGGAACTTTTAAAGATGGTATAAACCATCCTATTGTTTTACAATGTTATACAAGGTAAATTAAAAAGACCTCTTAGTTCTAATTGCTTGTTCGATTTCATAAATATGGTTTTTGATATGAAATTTAAGACTGTTTACAAGGAAAAAGATTCATCATTAAAGCGTATAGAATCTTACTAATTAGAATACAAGTAAAATAAAGTATAAGATATGTATACATTCTTTTTTTAGTCAAAATGAAGTGGAAAACAATCTTGAAATAATACAAGTAAAAAGTATTAAATATTTTAACCCAAATAGGAGGGTATCAGACAACCTTGGATAAAGGAATCATGATTTATACTTTCAATAAAGTCTATCTTACCCACAAAAGGGTAAGCCCTCGATAAGAATATCGGACTTTGTATTTCAATACACACAAGCGCTCTAACTTCAAGGTTGTCGGCACCTCAGTCTTCTTTACCAAGGAAGTCCTTGAACATTAAGGTAGTCAGCACCACTGTCTTCTTATCCCCAGAAGCCCTCGATTGTACACAGCAACAATCAGAGTCTAATGAAGCATTATGAGCAAGATATTCAGTACACAAAAATCATGAGAGTCTCTCTCTCTATAAATCATTTCAGTAGCATGTAATCTCTAGATTTTTATAACAGTCATCAAAAGTTATGAGCATGTTCAAATGAACTCCTTTTTCTAAGTGAATTTTCAACAGTCATCTCCCTCCTCCAATGGCCTTATTTTTCCTTGAATTTTTAAGGGACCTATACACGTGTCACTCAAACAACAGTTGGTCAGAAACATAATGCACGACATCATTTTAAAACTATCTCAACAGTATGTAAAACAATGTTGCTCAACCAGATTAATTTTTCAGTGTCTAAAAAATTATATAGTTTTCTGTCTTTTTTGAAAACATCCTCATTCTATATTAAATAGATATTCTGATTCAATTTTTCAAGGAATTTGGAATCAGAATTATATAAACATTAGAGTCTGAATTCTAAGGAATTAGGAGTCTCAATTCTAAGGGATTCTGAGTCTGAATTATAAAGAATTAGGAGTCTGAAGTGTAATTAATTCATAGTATAAATTCTAGGGAATTAAGACTCTAAATATATGAATTTGGAGTCTGAATGTCAATGAATTATGAGTCTGAATTATAAGGAATACGGATTCTGAATTTTAGGGAAATCAGAGTCTAAATTTTAGAGAATTAAGAGTCTCAATTTCAGAGAATTCGGAGTCTGAATTCGGATATTGAAAACAAAATACTCTATATCTAAGTATTTATAAAATTATGAGGAATTATATGTGATACCAAATTTTTCACATTGGAATGAAAAGTTATAGATTTAGGGAAACTAAAATATGAACAATGAAAAAAAGGTAAGAATAAATTTTCCATGGAGATGGTAAATTCTCCTTATTAAGGGAAAACATCAAGGAAATAAATTTTTTGTTAAGATAGAGTGTTTTTGATTTCCAAAACATAGAGGAATGGAAAAGTCATAATGAAACCTTATTTACTCATCAATCTCCCCCTATTTGGAAGGTTCAAACATCCTTACAAAAGAGAATATAAGGATTTTCTAAATATTTATGATCCTCAATAAAAAAATTATATCCCTTTACTTATGGATCATATTGAATAAGACTAACTCCCGCATTGGCTTTTCAAACCCTAAGGACCATATTCTTGATTTTTGAAAAGAGATTTTACATTTTATTACATACAAAAATCATCATGATAAATACCCCTCCTTGGATGAACTCCCCCTCATATATGTAAATTTATTCTTTACATGGTATTATTTTTAACATTCCTTTCTCCCACTTTGTGATTTTCAAAAAGGAATAATCTGAATGTAAAAGAAAATATAGTACTTGAATTATTAGTACTAAACAACCAAAAATTTGTAGTGAAATAAGAATTACATTACGATTGAAAAAATTTGTACAATAGGAAAATATAACAAAAGATTTGATTTGGAAAATATTATCCTTCCTTCTCATATGGAATCATCTTAGTCATTATGGTTTTTAAAATAATAAGCTCTTTGTGATCCTCTTTATCATGCTTGAGAAAATTATCCCGATATTTTGTTTTCTTCTCTAAAAATTTTAACTTTTATTACAGAGTCATAAATTTCTCTACCTAGGATTTCAAGACTTCTTCCTAATTAACAACATTCCTTTCTCTCTATATTCTGAGATCCATTTCCCTCTTCCAATTCATGGCCATAGAATTTAGCATCCCATTCAAAACCATACATTATTGTTTCCAAGATGTCTGTTCAAGAAATGACTTTTCCACAAAACTATAAGTGAGATCCTTGATCTTCACATCTTAAGTGTCAAAAACATCCTTGAAACTATCTTAGAATTCATCAAAGATTCTCATTTATTATATTTTCTTCCTTTAACAGCTTTTTATCTTCTTGCTAGATCTTTTATGAGCCATGTAACCAATGAGAGAGGTCGTGATGTATCCCTCGAGATTGATACATTTATCCATCACCATGATTACTAAATCTAATTTTTGATTTAACGTATGCTGAAGCATTTAAAATATTTACTCTATAATTTGGAATATTGGAATAGTCCCAACAAGCTTCTTTAAATACTGAAAGACAAAGTCACGTCTAAGAGAAAATGATTTAGAATCCAAGACATTGGTTGGTGAATATTCATTGTCAATCTTAGAAGCCTTCCTTTTTGATGAAGCACCAACTTCTTTCTTCGTTACCATAACTTTTCTAGGTGTATCAACTATCACCTATTTTCCAATATCAACATTCAGAATGACTTCTTCTTGATTAGGTGATTCATGTTCACTATCTGATAGCTGAACAATTTTATCTTCATCAGCTTCTTCCTCCTTGGATCTTACCTCATCATCCCCTAGGGGAATGAAATCATGATTGCTACATTCATTTTCAAACAACTTCTTCACTTTATCTTTACACATCTCATCTTTTATTGGGGTAGAATGTTTTGATGACCTGACATCATACATTCATATTGATAACTTATCATAAAGACACTTCTTCTCATGATAATATTCTAAATACTTTATCATATCTTCGGTGTCACCACTCCCTCCTTCATCTTCTTCGTACACTTCTTCTTTTGGAACTATTTATTCTACGTGATCTTGTTCCGTAATCACTAAAGTCTTTTCTAGAGTCTCTGGTAAAGGTTCTATAAAAAACGAATCTGGTACCAGAATTTTTTCAGAGTAATTTTTAGCAGCCTTAATAAAGGATTGAACTTTCTCAACCTTAGACATCTTCTTCTTTTGCTTCTTCTCTTTCTGTTGCTTCTCATGTTTTTAGAAGCCATTATCTTCAAGGATTTTTCCTCAGAAAGATCCAAAAAAACAAGGCTCCCAAACTTTCTTATTTGTGTTTTCTCTCTCCATTTAGTATCCACTTAATCAGTATATGTGTTTTTCTTCTTAGGTTTTGGGGGTGCGGATTGAGTTTCCTTCTCCACAGGATATTTTCCTTTATCTTCCAGATCCTTGGCCTTACATTTCCTTCCACCTTTCATAGAGGTTTAAACCAAATTCTATTTATTTTATAGAGCTTCAACTTCTACTTCAGATAAATCATTAAATTATCCAGATTGATTATTAAAGGCAATCTTCATCCTCTTTGGAGTATCATTACTTAAAAGCATCACCTTGCAATTTATTAGAAGATAACTATAAGGAATCATGAAATTCAAAAGACTAAGAACAATAATTTTTGAATGAATTTCTGGATACATGATAATATGAAACGTTAAATTTCAATTCTTTATATTCTTATTCATAACCAAGATATGCTTAACCAGGTTTATCTTTCTTTGGATCACCAGGAAATCCAGAATATATATATCACTTTTCTTTAGGGTATCCTTGTCCCCTTTTCTTGGAATGAGAATTCCTTGAACCCATAGACGAAGAATCCAAATATTTGTAGATAGATGAACATTTTTTCGAGTCCTTATATCTGAAAGAATAAGATATGCTAGAGCAGTTTTCTTACCAAATGATTATATTACCTCAGGTAGCAAATGTGAGAAAAACATTTCTTCTACTTCATAAGGAATTCCTATCATATTTTGATCTACGTTATAAGAAAGATAGTATGTATTTCCATAGAACTTGAAAGAAAAATTATCCCTTCATCAATCATTGAAAAAACTAACTGTCTAATAGAATTCAACCAACAATTCCATATACACCAGATCATGTGCACTTGGTTTTGATATACATTACTCTCCCAATTATTCAGCATGATATTATTAGAAACAATTGAATCATACAAGGAATAAAACTTAAAATTGACTAAACATTCTTGGTAGATATTCCACCCGGATATTTATTTAATTTTTTAAATTTCATTCCAAGAAGAGGCTTGATTATACATTCATATGTATAGAAACTTTAAAAATATAGAGTGATATTAAAAAATAAAGGTAGAGCTTCAGCAAGTGAAGGCTAGAGGTTGGATGTGGGATGAATATTGGGGGTCCTTTATATAAGAAATTGAATCAATGGTTTAGCTCCCATGATTGATCCAATGGTTGAATGCTTCTTGGGAGGATATGGTGGTTGAGATGATAGCTGAAGAAGTATTTTGATAGATTTAGATATTTTGAGGTTTTTAGGATAAAACATTCAGATTAAGGAAAAGTGATTCTGTAACGTTTAAAAAAAGGAAATACCAACAAGTAAAAGAAGATGAAAAAAATTTATGAAAAGAATCACACCTTTCAGAATGTTAGGAAAATTATTCTTAATAAGAAAATTTTTTATATAATAATTTTAGATTCGGAAATTTTGATTATGAAAAAAAAATTGATTACGAAAATTTTGACTATGAATATTTTAAAAGCATTAATTTTCGCTAACAAAAAAATGAACTTCCCCAATGAAAATGACTTTCTTACTGTAAGGGTATAGATTTCAACAAGAAGAAAATATGTAATATTACCTTATGATTATCATTCCTTACTTCTTTTTAATGTATTCAAATAAATCAGATGGTAATGATTTTTAAAAAATATTATCATGTATATCTTGCATTTCAATAAAATGAAGAATGATATCTCCTTTTTGTGTGTGATCACTAAGAAAGCGATGCCTAATATCCACGTTTTTTGCATGAAAGTGATTTCCATGGTTTTTTCTTAAGGCAATAGAACTAATATTATCACACAAAATTTGTGTTTTTTTAAAACTCATACCATATTCTATGAGTGTGTGTTTCATCCAAAATACTTGAGCACAGAAACTTCCAGCTACTACATATTTAGCTTGAACAATGGAAAGTTCTACTGAGTGTTTCTTTTTCCAAGACCAAGAAATGAATCAATCATTTTAGATACGAGATATTCTGGATGTACTTTTCATATCCATTCTAAATCCACCAATGTCAGCATCTGAAAAACCATTTAAACAAACCCATTTCCAGATGTATAAAAGAGTCCTAGATCCTTGGTTACCATTAAGTAGCAAAAAATCCATTTTACTGCATTTAAATGAGATTCCTTAGGTCTGCATTGATATCTTGCACATATTCATACCAAAAACATTAACTCTCGATGACTAGCTTCCAATTAATGTAGACTTCATATCGTACCTCTATAAGATATTTGATCTACTGGTTTACAAACATCATCAAGATTAATTGAATTTGAGGTACCGATGGTAGTGCATATACTATTAGTGTTGTCATATCCATACTTTTTAAAAAGATATTTAATATACATATGTTTGGATATATAGATTCCTTCTGGTTTTTGGGAAACTTGAAAAACAAGGAAAAATGTAAACACACCGATCATACTCATTTCAAACATAGATTTCATTAGATCTGTAATGAATTCAGTTAAATTGTGCTAAGTTGAATGAAATATAATATCATCAAAATAATTGTGAACAATCAAAACATTATTCTTATTTTTCTTTATAAAAAGTTTTGGATCAAAATATCCCTTAACATAATTTGTTTGAAGAAAAAATCCCATAAGACTATCATACCAGGCTCTTGGGGCTTGTTTAAGTATATATAATGTTGTGGTACATTTAAAAACATTTTCTGGATGTTTTGTATCATCAAAACCACGAGGTTGATCAACAGAAACTTCCTCTCGAACATAACCATTAATGAAAGCACATTTTTACATCCATTTGAAAATGATTGTAATTAATTAATGCTATAAATTCATGTAGAATACGAATAGATTCAAGTCTATCTACTAAATCATAGGTTTATTCATAGTATATTCCTCTCTTTTGATTATAGCCTTTAACAACCAACAAAGATTTTTTCTTACTATGATTCTATTTTCATCACATTTAATTTTCAAGACCCATTTTACTCCAATAATAGAAGTTTCCATAGGTTTTTCTACCAAACTCCAAACTTTATTCCTTTTGAATTCATTTAGCACATCTTGAATAGCTTTTATCAAAACACCACCACCTAAAGCTTCATTATTTCGTTTTTTTTTCTACTTGGGAAAGGAATGATAAATCTACAAATTCATTTTTTAAGGAACATCTAGTCTAGATAGGTTCATTTACATCACCAATGTTACTATCTCAAGGATGATTCTTAAGAAACAACTGTTTTGGGTTTTGTAAAACATGTTCATCAACGTATGGTAGGATGTCTTCTAGGGTAAATTATTTAATAACATTTTCATGAACATTTTACTTTTTAGAAGCATCTACTATCATGGGATGATAATCAGTTATTTAAAACTCATCCGAAGATGTAGGTTGAGGTTGATTAAATACAAAACGATTTGTTTCATCGAGTTGGACATGTAAATTTTCTTCAATAGTACATTTTCTTATTTAAAACTCTATAGGCCGTAGAAGTTGCGGAGTAGCAGAAGAAAATTCTTTCATTATATTTTGGTGTGAATTTGTGTAAATTATCATTATAATTCAGAATGAATACCTTGCAACAAAAAACAATGAAGTGGGAAACTCTAGGTTTTCTACCATTCCATAAATCATAAAGAGTTTTATTAAGAAAAGGTCTAATAAAAACTTGATTTATAGTACAGAAATCAGTACTTACTGATTCAAACAAAAATAGATTGCTACCGAATATTCACACAACATGGTTCATATTATCTCTTGATGAATTATATTTAATCTTTTAATAATAACATTTTGTTGAGGTGTTATTAGTGCATTGAATTTTTGAGTAATGCCTTTTCTACTACAAAAAGTTTCAAATTTAGAATTCTGAAATACTCCTCCATGAACACTATGAATAGTTATCAATGGAAGGTTTTTCACATTTTTAACTTGGGCTCTAAAAATAGTGAAATTAGAAAAAGCTTCAAATTTCATTCCTAGAAAATTGACCTATGTAAATCTAGTGTAATACTCAACATGAAAAAATACATAATATTTTCTGCCAATGCATCATGTTTGAGTCCCACCGAAATGATCCATATGAACCAACTGTAATGAATCAGTGGTTGAGACATTCCTGATCGATTTAAAACATGATTTATCTTCCCTTCCATATTGAAAAAGATCACAAAATTTTGTTGAATCAAATTGAAGCTCCAGTAGATCTTCAAGTAGTCTTTTCATTGAAATTTATCATAGGTTCTTAAGGTTACATTGTCCTAACCTTCTATGAAATAACAAATAATGTTCTTCCATTACACCATGATAAGTTATATCTTTTCTCCTAAGGCCTTCTAAGATTAGTGTGTATACATTCCCATGCCTATGGACAGAAAGAATAATCTTTTCCTTGGAATTGTGTACTAAACACTTTTAATTCCTAAAATTCACAAGCTAACCTTCATCACATTATTTAATAATGATAATAAAGTTGTTCTTAAGACCCTTAACAAATAAAACATTTTAAATTAATGTTTTTCTTAGAAGAACAATGTTACCTATACTAATAATTTCTCCCTGAGCATTATCTTCGAAACATACTTTTCCTCCCTTCGTCATTATAATCATTTCAAAGAAGTTATTTTTACCAGCCATATGTTGGGACCATCCACTATCCATGTACCATGTATTTCTATTGGTACTATCTTCATATTCAATGAAACTGGAGTGTTAGACTTTCAGAACCCAAACATTCGTAGATCTAGACACATCAGAATGATAAATTTTAAGAATCTAAATTTTCTTTGAGAAAAAAGATTTATGGAAACATTAATATTATGTTTTGTTGAAGGAACAATATTTTTCCCAATTCCCAGCATACAGACACTTATTTTAGAATAGATCACATTAAGTAGCAAAATAATTATTACTAAAAACGGTTTTGAATGATTATAACCAAATCCAGAATTATTTAATAGAGGTGAAATTTTGGAATAATTTTATCAATGTTTTCCTTAAATAATGTAAAGTTTGAAAAAAAATCCTCAAGTAATTTATTTCTATATTTAGTCTGATAACTAAGTTTTTTTCTGAAAAAATGTTATTTTTTAGCACTTTTGTTATTCTTGAAAACATTTTTCTTTTAAATTACATTTGCTAGATCCATAGAATGTTTATCCTTCTTAGAATTATCATTTTTAAGGGTTTTTGAAATAATTTCAAAATCAAGGGTTTTCTTATCAAGTTCATTAAAAAGATCTGATATTTCCTTAGTTAGAAAATAAATCCTATAATTTTCCTTATCAATATTTTTCTTGAATTTAGAATTTTCGTTCTCAAGGATCATAGAAAACATAGAATCTTATTCATAAATAGGTAAAGTATTATCTTCATCTGATGAATATTCATCATCAAGGGATTCATAAAATATACTATCTCTATAATTACAGTTCAAGGATACATTGTTTATGGATTCAGTATTGTGTACCTTATCCACTAGAAAGTTATTTGCAATAGGTATCTTCGCTAAAAAACCATGATATTCTGACCAGAATATTCGTACTCTAAGGATTATTCAAAAGAGTCACCACCACTGGCACACCAGGTGTCGTTATATTTCCAGACATTTTTAGATATATCCTTGTAGTACTTCTTTTTTTCCTCTCAAAATGATTTTCCTTTATATCTTTTCACATTAGAATAATAAAATATGGCCTTATATGCCCTGATCCTTTGCATTCATGACAACTGACTTTTGCGTCTTTCTTGTAATTTCTTTCTTTCTTCTTGTATCTATACTTAATGTATTCTTTCAAAACTATTATGTTCATCCTTCTAGCAAGATTAGCTATTTCATTATCAGAATTTTCACATTCACTAGATTCAGATTAGATAGTGACCTTCTTATATTTAGATATTGTAACTCTCTCAGGTGTCTTGGATTTAATATGGTTTGAATTAGTTGTAAAAGAAACACATCCATTACCATTATTCCTCTTATTCAAATCATCATCAGTTTTCATTATAGTCTCATGTTGAATAAAAGATCCAAAGAGCTCATCAAGAGTAATCTGGAATACTTTATTGTTCTCATAAATAGCTACTCTTTTTGATAACTACTCATTATGCACAATATCTATATTCTTCTCCAAAAGTTCCTCATCGTCTAATCCATTTTCACCAATAGTATGTAAACTATTAACAATGATCAGAAACCTCTATTGAACCATGCACACTGGTTCTCTATAAAGAAATAGAAATCCATGATATTCAGCTCTAAGCATAGCACTTCTAGTTTTGATTAACTTGAATGTTATAAATTAAGTAACATCAAGCTTCTTCCAAATACAATTTTTAGGTTCAGAAGAAGAAATATGGCTATATATATTACTAGTCATGGAACACAACAATTTATTTCATATCGTGTAGTTTAGTTGATATTCTATGTTTTCTTGATTAATAAAAGTTCTAACTTCCTTATCAAGAATATTTTAATATCCAGTAAGCATTATAAAGATGTCCAATCCATTATTAATGAATTGAGTCTTCATACAATCATTCCAATATTCATAATCATTCCCATCAAATATATGTGGTCTAGTAGGATTAAGATTTTCAATCGATCCAACATTCATTCCTTCCATCTCAAAGAAAATATCTTTCCACAGAAACATGTAAGTAATAAAAGGTTTGTAAACAAGGATAAAAATATCATGAGCACTAAAAAATAGAACAATGAAGACTGAGAAAGAAAAATTATACATGAATATATGTATTTTAGACTCCTCCTCTTATACCAATTGTATGATCGAAATATGATGTATATTCTCTATATAAAAGAGGGGTCAATTTTATACTTTAAAAAATTCATTTTAACTTTTAAAGATGGTATAAAACTTCGTATTGATTAATAATGTTAAAGAAGGTAAATTCCCAAGACCTCTTAGTTATACAAACATGCTTGATTCTGGAAATATGGTTCCGAAAATGAATCATAAGAAATATTTACAAGGAGAAAGATTCTACCTTAAGGTGTATAATATCGTACTAATCAGAGTACAAGTAAAAGAAAGTATAAGATAGTTATAATTTCCTTATTAATCAGAATTCAGTGAAAAAAAAACTTGAAACAATATAAGTAACAAGTATGAAATCATTAACCCAAAGTGGAAGGTATCCAACAACCATGGATAAAGGTACCTTGATTTATACTTTCAAAAAATATTGTCTTACCCACCCTCGGATAATCCCTTGATAGTAATATCCGAGTCTGTTATGAAATCCCCACAAGCCCTCGAACATCAAGGTATTAGGCACCCCTATATTCTTTATCAAGGAAGTCCTCGAACATTAAGGTAGTAGAAACCTCTTTCTACCTATCCCAGGAATCCCTCGATTGTACCCAGTAACAATTCATATCAATAGGAATCAATCTAATCAAGATGTTCAGTATGCACAAAGCATGAGAGTCTCTCTCTATAGAAATCACATCAGTTGCATGTAATTTCTAGATTTTTAGAACATACATCAAAAGTTATGATCTCTTTTAAATGATCTCCTATTTATAGGTGCATTTCTAACAGTCGGATCCATCCACCAATAGTCATATTTTTCATTGAATTTTAGTGGGACCTATACACGTGTTACTCAAACAATGGTTGTTTAGAAATAGAAAGCACACCATCATTTTAAAACTATAACAAGGGTATGTAAAAAGAGGTTTCTCAAAAAAAATTATTTTTCATAATCTAAAGAAAAAAAATAGTTCAGATTCTATGTGGAAAAATTTGGGGTTCTATATTACATTGATATTCAGATTCTGTTTTTAAGGAATTTAGAATCAGAATAATGTAGACTTCAGAGTCTCAATTATTATAAATTTAGCGACTATATTATAAGGAATTCAACGTATGAATTATAAGTAATTAAGAGTATAAATTATAAGGAATTAAAAGTCTTAATTCTAAATAATTCATAGTCTGAATTTCATTGAATTTAGAGTATGAATTATAAGAAATTCAAAGTCTAAATTTCAGAGAATTCGAAGTCTGAATTTCAGAGAATCCAGAGTCTGAATTTCAAAAAAATTAGGTTATGAATTTAAATGAATTTAGAGTCTAAATTTTAGAGAATTTGGAGTCTAAATTTCAAAGAATTCAGAGTCAGAGTTTCTGAGAATTTAGAGTTTGAATTCAGATCCTGAAAACAGAATACTCTATATCTATGTATATATAGAATTCTGAGGTTTTATATGTGAAAGCGATTTTTTCACTTAGGAATAAAAAAACATAGATTTAGAGAAACTAAAATATAAATAATGAAAAATAGGTAAGGATAAATTTTCCTTGGAGAAGTAAAACCATCCTTTTTAAGGAAAACTTCAGGGAAATAAGATTTCCATTAAGATAGAGTGTTGTTTATTTTCAAAACAAAGGGGAATGAAAAATTCATAAGGAAACCTTATTGACTCAACATTTACTATCCATAAGGGTGCATTACTATTCATTAGAGTTATGTTTCCATTCATAATGGTACATTCATATTTATTATACTATTTATAAGGATATATACATATTTATTAAGGTCTTGTTACTATTCATAAGGGTGAAATAATCTTTATAAGGGTCAATTACTATTTAGTAAAAAATATTTTTGTCGTATCAGAATCTAAATATCTTACTTAATCTAACAGTGTATCTATGTTTTTTGAAAATCAAATCACAGAGGAGGAAAAACTATTTTTACTACCTATGTTAGAAAAAATGTCATTTGTAGTGACTCATTATTTCACTAATTAAATATTAAATTTAATTAAAAAATATTTTGGTTTTACATTATCCTCTCTTTAAAAAAATTTCTTCCTTGAAATTTTGAAATTGAATTTTGAAAGTTAATGGTCGATACATGGAAATTCCCTTATGGGAAACCCACATTAGAATTATGGTTAAAAAGATCCTATTAACAAGTGGGAATGTGAAATGTATTAGTTACTACAAAACTGAACATTCTAATGGGATAACATGGATATGTAAGAATAATCTAACCATCATGTTCCAAAAAAAACAAACTACAGTAATTGAAAATTTCATTGATATCATGACAAAAAAATTTATGATAGGACAACATTTTTATTTATGACCAGTTTCCTGGAGTTGATGAATTATTACACTCTACATGTGTGTAAATATAGGTTTATATTTCATAAACACAATCTTATCCTTTGTTTGTACCTTGAACTAACAATACATCATCTCTTAGAAAAAGCTACATAATGTATTGACATTAAGCTCAAAAACCTTATTCAATGATCAACATATACCATTTCCCAAATGGTTTAACATTCCTAATTATAATAATCCAATACATTAAAATCATTCTCATATCCATCATTGTTATATCCGTGTACACAGGGTCCTTGGAAATCAACATATTTTTAGAATGACATGATCTATCCAGCTCAATTCACCTGCTATCTTATTTTCCTTTAATGAACCTGAAGGTCCCCTAAATTATCACAATCCAAACAAGTGAATATCTTCATCATCTATCCCTTAAAATATGGTAATAACTCAAATTACCATAAAATATTATTGGAAACATGCATTCATCCTTACACATGATATTGCATATATACTTTATATCCAAAAATGTTATAATCCCAGTAAATGATAGCATGAACCACTTTTATACTAGTAATAAATCAATTTTAAGGAAGTCAATACTTATCCAAATGCATCATTTATTCATCATTATCTTCATTATTATAAATATATTAAGGGTTTCCTTCTTTCAATCATTTATTTTTTAAAATGATTAAACATCCACTGAATATCATTTCATAGCACCATTCAACATATGATTTCACGTCCATAATGAAAAATATTTCATTATAACACTCATATATTCAATAATTCTTATAACCACTACAATGCTGAAAAAATATTTAAATGACATAATTCTTATCCTGGAATATTAATCATCCTACTTCATTGTTGGAAGCATTATATATTGAACATTATCCAGAATTATCATTTGTGGTATATCCCATTGATTCTTGGGGCATTGATTCACATAGTATTCCATCTCCTTGAAGTTGAAGCATTATAATTTTGAAACATTTTTCTTACCCTTGCAATCATGAACATGGTGCCATTTTTTCCGAGACTTATAACAAACACCAATTCCCTTTATTCATTTACATGGGTGATTATTTCCACAGTTATCACATGTGTGAATACCCTTCTTTTCCTTATTCCATTTATCAATATTTTTCTCTACCATCCACATCCTCTTTTACTTCCCTTCCATGAAATAGGATTCAATGAATTATTCACAATCCTTCTTAACACAAGATACTATTTCCTTATATTATGAGGACACATGGGAGAATATCTTCGTTTGAAACGATGTATTAAGACCATAAGAGATATGATCCATCTAACTATTTTCATCATGTGCATTGGTGATATTCACATTCCTTATTGTAGGAAAAATTTATAATCAATTCCATATTCTATATTATATCCTTAAGTTAGGAACATTATATAACTCTAATCATTTTACAACACATATCATAAATTTATGCATCGTAAGTCCTAGATCCATATACTTTGGTTACATTGGAAGAATAAATCCTTCATAATTGTATGTAATATGTCTTGATTTATACTAATCATATCACTCAGTACTGTCAAAAAAGGTGTGTAGTAAGGCCTGTTTTCATGTACCAGGTAATCCTGGGTCAATCCCAAAACACCTTGTCAGAGTAGTTACTCCTATATAGATCTGTTTCAGAACCACATCCACAGGTATTATCGAAATTGGGATTTATTTTATAGGAAGATCCAAATAATTTATTCTTTACCAAAATACTCTAATGTTATTTTATTTTTATTCTCAAATAATATCTTAGGAATTTGTTCTGTAATCTACATTTTCTAAATCTAGATTTTATGTTTTCTATTAATGTTCCTTTGATACCAACTCTAATGCCCCAACCACAAAAGCTTGGATTTGGTGCATTATTTCATCACATTGGTATGATTACAAGTAATCAAATCCTAAAGTACTAATTAGTTTAGAATATATGTAAAACTAGATACAAATATAGGTTCAACATTACAACTTGAAAATAAATACAACACATATGTTTTATTGGGAACATCAACAACTGTTTGTTTATCCCGGTAGGTCATTCATTAAAACTTATTCATGTCCTGAAAAAATGAAACATAAAAAAGGGATGAGAACAAATTCTTAGTAATGGTATAAAATATAGAGGATGATATCACAAACATAAATATGTGGCATGTTGAATAACTAAAAAGACGTGGCTTTAAAATAACATTGAAAATAATATGGAAGGAAATAATTAAATAAATAATTCATTAATAAAACAAAATAATGGGTATTCTACTATTCTAATAACCACATGTACTATTACTATTATTTTCATATTGAGGTAATTAATAATTAGAGACATCATAACCACATAGTCATGGCCTCTTTCCAAGACCATCAATAATCATTTTGTTAATGCCTTGTGACAGGATTTTAGTTTGTCTCATGAGACCCATTGTTCCACTAAGGGGCTATAGTGGGATCCACCTGACACTTAATAAGTATAATTAATTCCACATATGAATGGGGATAAATATAAACAATATATACATTCATATTGAAACTAATATATTAAATTTAACAAACATTCACTTTATATTAATCCTAACCACTAACCATTCAGAGTAAATCGGTGAATGATATTAAGATAGAGCATCCACATTCAAACTAATTTAAAACCCTTAAACAATAAGTTATTGATGATATCATAATTTATAAACCTCCAATAAATAGAAAATTCATCAACTAATGAGAACATAAATAAGGATACTTTTAAATTAGATCATTGGGAAATTATTTGGGAAATAATCCTCAAACATTACAAAGTATCCCATACCACCGTGAAACATTCAAATCACAATCCCATAGAATGTTAGGAGAATAAAATGGAATATTGATATGATATACCAATGATAAGTACATACACCACATGAAAATAATAAGTGGTAAAAAAAGCATATATTTCAAAAAAGTTAAAGTGTGGTGAGAAAAATCTATTTTACTTCGGAAAGAATAGTTCTTTTGGAAAATCATTTTTATTTTTCATAAATCTAGTTTTAAACATATATATGCGAGAAAATATAGTGGGAGTGCATTGAGAATAAATTTTAGGCATAAATGATGTCCCACTGAAATGAAATCATGTAAAAAGTATTTTTAAAGAAACATTATAATTAAAACAATTTAATGGAGTTTATGGAATTCAGTAATGTGATTTTAATGTGAAAGATAGTGTTTTCATTCATAAAAAAAGAAATGATAAAAAATAGTTTTTCATGTTAAATTTTTTGATTTTAGAAATATAAATATGGCTTAAAACAGATTAGAGAGTGAACTTGAAGATTGTAAAGATTTCGAGAAGTTCCATGAATCCAGATTGCATTTCAAAAGACGTTTTAATAGATTATTTTAAAACATTAACACCCAATAAAATAAAAATGGATTAATATTGGTAAATGTATATAGAAAATTAAAAAATAACTTATGAGTAGTAAATAAGAATAAATAATAATTTAATTCTGGTGAGTATAGAATAAGAGAAACCTAAATGAAAACAAAGGATTAGGTAGAAAACTCATTGCACTTTGTATTCAATAGAAACATATTCCCAAAATTAATAAGCATATAATGATTCATTTAATACCATAAAATTATATATATTCATGACAAGATACATCAATGGTAAGTATACATAAAACATTCCCAAGTTATTGTAGTGAATAATAAATATCTCATGAAAATGGAAGTGAGATGAGGTAACCCTTACCTTATGTTTGATGGTGTTCTTCACGTGATCTTAATGACCTGAATAATCATATTCATGATCAAAATCAATTACAATAGAACCAAATAAACATTTGATTTATTTTTTACCACCTTATTAGGTTCATTCATTCCCTTTCAACCGATTAATAAGTTCAATTGTTTTTGTTTTGAAAGCATTTTCTTATTTGTTTTTCATGAGTAGTTTACTTGTATTCATGAATGGAAGTTCATTTGAAATGTGGTTAAACATCTAAAATTGATAATATGTATTATTAGTGAAATTTAAAAGATATTAATTATATTATAATGATGTTGGTTATATTCTATGAGGATGACTCCTTGGATAAAAGTTGATGATAAACGCATGGACTAACTTGGCAGTTTTGTACACTATAAAATTGTTTTTTATTATTATATTATATAATGAATGTTAAAGGATTATAGAAAATTACATAAGATCATATAATTATATTCTAATCTGATTCTACTATTATAATAGTTTCATTACCATTTTTTAAGTTTGTAATGCAAATTGAAAACTCCTTTTCCTAAAAACGTGATAATTTACACATCTCGGATGGTGTAATAACATATTGTATAAAAAGAGGGAAATGAAGATATAATTATGAAATATTAAAATATCATAGAAACATTCCAGTAAATTTAATATATGGTATTTTTCATAGATAATCAGATAATAGTCTAGGATAAGGTATATGTGATAATGAATTTAAAAGAGAAGAAGATAAAATCTTTCCTCTTTAATATTTTTATTTTGATAAAACCATAAGGCTCTTGGAAGTGGTATTTTTATAATAATAAAAGAACAATAATGTGTTAAGGGATGAGGAGGATGAAATTTAGCAATGGTTGGTCAAAAAAGAAGGATTATGGTTATGATATTTGTGAAGGAAGAAACCTTCATTAATAAGTGAGGTGATGGGTAACTTAGGAATCACGATAATTATTAAAATATGAAAAATATATTATAGAGGTTAAGACTCCCAAAAAATATAAAACAAAAGGTTTATTACATTTTCTATGTAATATGGTCATTTTTTGACTTGTTAAATATTTTTTGGTTTTTTAAATAATTTAATTAAATATTATATTCATGGAATTGTTTTCTCAAGATAAATTCTATTCAAATATATGACTTTGAACACATAAAAATAAAGTTTAAAAATTAAATAAAATTTTATATTTTAAAATAGAAATATAATATTCATATATGGAAAAATTTAAATATCTTAGAAAAATAAAATAATATTTATTTTATTATTTTTAATATCATTTATTTTATTAATTAATTAACTAAATTATTACTTTATCATCTTTTGGGAAGACATTATGGTATTAATTTTTTTCTAAAAATTAGGAATAAAATTCAATGAGAAAGATAATTTTATTAACTTTCCAAATACTATTCATGTTCAAATAAAACCTTGAGAAAATCTCAAATAACAATATTACTACGTTAACAAATATATTTTGAAAACTTCATTCCCTTTTGAAATAAAATATTATACAGGATTAAATTGATTCATGTGGGTCGAAAATGTCCCAAATTAGAATCAAAACATGATAATAGTATAAAATTGATTATATAAACTTTTTATCCAAAATATGGGTCATTAAATAATTCATATAATTTTTATTAATTTTATTTATTTATTTATCTTATTCTTACACAATCACTACATCGACATTACATAAGCATTAATGATAATTTTTTCTTACATAAAAATTAATAATAAAATACAATTATACATATAATTTAATTAGGTTAAAAATAAAATCTTGAATTTTGTAATTATGTATATTCAATCTTATAAAAAACGTCACATATTCATAGAATGGTTATTTGGGTCTTTCTTACCCTCCACAAGCATTTCTCAGACATTTGGATAATACTCATGTTATATAACACTAAAATTAGAAATAAAAAAAATAAAAAATATAAATAATTCATTATAATTTATAAATAATTCAGGAATGTAATTTTTAGCACTCAATTATTATATATAAATTACCAATATTTAAATTTTCAGTGATGCACAATCACTATGTAAACATTGATAATGTTTTTAATACTTCTTATGAAAAACTATTTTTTTTATTATTCCAAATTAATTATATAAAATACTAAACATGTAATATAATCATTTAGTTATAAAAAAGTTTAAATAAAGTTATATGGCATCCTAATATCAAGGAAATGTAACAAAAAATGATGTATTTTTTAAAAAACTGTATTTTTTTCTATTCAAAAAAAATAAAACTATTTAGTAAATATAAAAAAAATCATCCAAACCATTTTTAACCATTATAATAATAAAAAAGGAACTCCCTTTTAAGAATTTTTTTTCTAAATATTAGAAATTTAAATTATAAATATATTGATCATATAATCTAAAAATAAAAATTTCAATATTATATTGGATTTTACGAAACATGAAAAATTTAACTAAGGTATCGTAAAAGTTTCTTATTATCATTAGAAAAAAAAATATTGATTCATGAATACATTTTATGAAAATAATTTATCATTTAAATTAATCTACTAATTATAAAATTATAATTAATTATTTAGTGCTCATAAAAATACCAACACTTAATTATTAATTTTTAAAATGTTCACTATCATTTAGAAGGTTCCTAAATTAATTTTTTACTTACCGGTGTTAGGTTACTATTCATAATGTTAAATTAATATTCAATTTTCTATTTATAAGGCTATATTACTACTTATAAGGGTCTAATTACTATGCATAATGATGTGTTAAAATTCATTATAGAAAAATTACTATTCATAAGGACACATTACTATTGGTGTTACTATTCATAAGGGTCTATTACTATTCATCAAAAAATTAATTTTCTTATCAGACACTAATTAAATTCATCCCAACTGGTCCCCCAGGTCCTATGCCATTACTACCCCAGTCTCGCCTTCTATAGGCCAGAGGTTGCTGATTAGCACCAAAAAGGAATATCCAAAAAACAGAAGGCATTGCCTTTAATCCTCTACACACACAGACTATGAAAACAACACAATTATGACCATGAAGGAATAAAATTACTAAAATCACTACAAAGTACTATCACTATGATTATTGTGTGTAAACTAAATGTAAAGGAGCTAGAATAGAAGCCCAACTGAAAGGAAAACATAGAAAAAGAAGTACAAGCTCTGGAGGTCGTCTGCCAAAGATCCTACCAAAAGGTTTGGTACATCTCTTCATCAGATGTAGCTGTATCACACCACGTCTATCTATCCACCTCAGAGCACCATCTTGTCCTGGCTCCCTAACATCCCGATCAATTGTATCTATCGTTTTCACAAGACACCATAGGTGTGGGAACTCCCATCTCCTGCTTCTGCTACTCTGGTATCTAATCCGTCAAAAATTGAAGTGGGTAATCTCGATGTACCTCTTCGGCTTCTTCCGGTCTCTTTCCGCGATGCGATTCAAGGAGCTGATATCGGCTGTGCAACAGTTGACAAACAACAATACTTCAAAAAGCTCGATGATGGGAGTTTCATTGTTAATGCGGATCAGGAGGCTCTGAAGCAGCGTGAACAACTCTGTAAATTCTCGATTCTTGGTCGGGTCTCCTACAGCACAGGCGATCGGCCATGGTCTTCTACTGATTTAAAGAACCGACTTGCAAATTGCTGGGGTTCAAGCAGATGGAAGATGGTGCCAATTGGTAAAGGCTATTATCATATCGTTTTCAACTCGCAAAGTGATTTAGACCAGGTATGGAAAATCGGTAATCTTCAACTAAAGCCTGGATTTCTTAGAATCATGGATTGGGATGCTGCTTTTAATCCATTCACACACAAAAATCACTTGGCACATGTTTGGGTTCGGGTGCATGGACTTAGTTGGTATTACTGGCACCCCACAATTCTTAATGACATTGCCTCCTGCATAGGGTCCCCTATTAAAATTGATCACAGGACTTTGAATGGTGAGCTTGGCCTATATGCTAGAATAATGGTGGAAGTTAATCTGGCCACTGAACCTCCACTTTGTATTGGTTTTAATGCTCCTGACCATAAAACTGAACTTAGAATAGAATATGAAAAGAAACCACCCTTTTGTGAGGTATGCAAACTAGTTGGACATAACCTCTCAAATTATAGAGTGGTTAGAAAAAAATGGAACCCCCAATCTCTAATGACTGGAAGGTTGTCAATTATGGTAAAATAGGGCAATCCAACTTGGATAAACCTGATCTACCCAAAAAGACACAAAATACTTGGATCAAAAAATCCTATGTTCCTGCATCTCTAGAGGGTAAAACTTGGGGGGAACTAGTTGATGAAGAAAAGCCTTTACAAAAACCTGAAATCATTGACACTGGAAAAAGTATTTTAGTTGCAGAAGGTATAGATAATCATGCCTCTACCTCTGGTACAGCTAACCTACAGGTTTCTAATGATTTAGAGTGTCCTACTTTGGTTCCTTTGGAGCTGAAAGACCTCGCTGCTGCTGACATGGTTCCACATGATGTAATGGAAATAGCACCAAAAGAAGGTCTCTCTCTTGACCCTTGTCTGCCTGTTTTAATTAATAATGTTGTGACTCTTGTTAGTGCTGCTGAGAATGGTGCTCACAACACTGCACACACTGAAGTCCAGCCGTTCGCAACTTCCAGCAAAGGAGATTCCACTACTGTCATGGACCACAAAAATTCTTCTATGACCCTTCCAACACCTGCTATTCTTCTTTCCAACACTGCTGAAATTATCCCTCCTATTTCGTCTGAAAATCCTGCAAATGCTGCCCCCCTTGGCACTGTTTGCACCATAGCCACTGCATCTTCAACCTCTGCTCCTTCTACTCCCACTTTAAGCCAGGAACAACACTCACCCAGAACAGAGGACCTGGACAAGTCCCTGCCCTCAGTCCAACTGCCTGTTCTTATTTCTGAACAAGGCCATCCTCTGGACAGCTCTTCTCATACTACTCCAGTTTCTGACCACAATTCCAAACAAAAACCTCATATCACACCTATGGTCACTCGTGCCCAAGGGAAGAAAGGTTATGGAAAATCTAAAAAAACAAGGGTGCTAACCCAAAACATAAATAATGATGAATTTTCTCTTCTGGAACTGCCAAGGTTTGGCCAATAACGATACTTATACAACTCTTAAGAGATTTATAAGCACTCATAAGCCTCATCTCTTTGCTATCTCTGAACCTAAAGTCAACTATAAGACGAACTTCATGAGATTTGGTTCCCTTAATTATAGTTTTCTAAGCTCCTGTAAAAATGCCTCTCAAACTGACTCTATGTGGTTTTTTTATCACAATTCTCTTCAAAATATCAACATTTTTAAAATCACTGACCAGCAACTCACATGCGATTTCTTATGGAATAGTCATCATACCTATTGCACCATGGTTTATGCTAATAATAGGTATCAAGAAAGAAGAACTCTATGGCAGGACCTTCTTGATATGGCTCCCTCCATTCATGACCCTTGGGTTGTGATGGGAGATTTTAATGCCATTCTTAATTCGGGTGAGAAAATATGTCCCTCTCACCTCTCTATATCCTCTAGGGAATTCAGATCTACTATCGAAGACTGTGACCTCATTGAAGTAAATCTTACTGGTGCCAAATATACTTGGTACAGAAAGCATTATAATAAAACGGTTGCTAGTAAGCTTGACAGGGCTTTTGTCAACATGAAGGCTCTTGATACTTGGGATTGCATCTCCAGTACTACTCTACCTCATCTCAACTCTGACCATCACCCCATCCTCCTCAGTTTCAGTATGAATAGTCGCAAGCTTTCCCTTCCTTTTAAATTTAATAATGCTTGGTCTTCTACACCCGACTGTGTCTCCTTTATTCATAACACATGGACCTCCATGAATTACCACAAGGATTCCTTTGCCTGTATGTACAAATTGAAAACCTTAAAGCAGGTCCTGAAAGGATGGTGTAAAACTGCTAGCTCTCAAATTGACCTTGATATTTCCTCTCTTGAAGAGGAGCTGCACCAGGTCCAAACCCAAAGTACCTCATCTGATTTTAATATGGACCCTCAATTAGAAGCCAATCTCTCTCTCAAACTAAATAATTTGCTTATCCTCAAAGAAAACATCTGCAAGCAAATGTTTAAGACTAAATGGCTCACTGATGGCGATCGCAATACTAAATTTTATAACTCCATTCAAAGAGTCAGAAAGGATAACCGCCCCCTCTCTAAGCTTACTTATCAAGACTTGATCCTTGACTCTGAAGAGGCAATAGCGGATCATGTCATCTCGTACTTTCATAATATTTTTAATGGTACGAAGACTAGTGCTGATCTCAGATCTGGCATTATTCCTTCCTTGGTTAATGAAAAGGAAAATGAATCTCTCCTATGTACTCCTTTAGATCATGAAATTAAAAATACTGTCTTTGGTCTGAATCCAGACAGCGCGCCCGGTCCGGATGGGTTCAATAATGGTTTTTTTTCAAAAACACTGGGATATTATCCACAATGATGTTTGTAACACTGTTAAGAATTTCTTTATACATGGTTCGCTTCCTCATGGAATAAATGCCCAATTCCTAACTTTAATTCCCAAGGTGGAAAATGCCTCGGAGATCCATCAATTCAGACTAATTGCCCTGCTCAATACTCTCTATAAAATCATTACCAAAAAAATTGCGAACAGACTCATGCCCATTTGCAACAAAATTGTCTCGTGGAATCAATTCGGTTTTATTAAGGGTAGGTCCATCCAGGATTGTATTTGCCTTGCCTCCGAATGTACTAATTGTCTTAACAAAAGTTCTAGAGGGGGATGTGTGGCCATCAAACTTGATATCAGGAAGGCTTTTGACACCATTGACTGGAACTTTATTTTCAATGTTCTCTCGTCTTTTGGCTTTCATGATGCTTTCATCTTAAAGATTAAAACTTTATTTAACTCAGCTCTTATTTCTGTTCTGATCAATGGTTCCCCTAGAGGCTTCTTCAGATGTTCTAAGGGTGTCAGACAAGGTGACCCTCTCTCCGCTATCCTTTTTGTTATCGCTGAAGACTACTTAAGTAGACTCCTCATTCACCTGGTTGATCAAGGCAAGCTCAGACCTATTCAAGCTGCCAGGAACCTCACTACTCCTACTCACCTTTTCTATGCTGATGATATTATCCTTTTTCTCAAAGGTGATCAGAAAAATATACATGTTCTAAAACAAGCCCTTAATCATTATGAAGAGGTTTCTGGTCAAGAGATTTCCTGGGATAAATCTTATATTTTATTTGGCAAAAGCTTCCCTTTTAGAAGAAAACCTAGCATCATTGTTTCTCTTGGTATCAAAGAGGGCCTCCTCCCTTTCAATTATTTAGGCGTCCCTCTATTTTGGGGTCGTCCTAAAGCCTGCTATTTCACTAACATTACTGATCAAATTATTAAACAACTCTCCACTTGGAAAGGGAAATTACTCTCCATGGCCGGCAGGATATGTCTGGTCAAATCAACCATTGTTTCCAAAATGGTCTACTCGCTCATGATCTACAATTGGCCTTCCGGAATTTTTAAAAAGATTAATACCTATATCAAAAATTTTATTTGGACAGGGAGCACTTTAGAAAGGAAGCTTGTCACTATTCCTTGGAATTCTTGTTGTAAACCTCTTGATAAAGGCGGCATTGGTATAAAAAATTTAAAGCTTTTCAATAATGCTCTCCAATCCTGCCTTACTTGGCGCATCATTAATGGTTCCTCTAAAGCTTCGGAGTTCTTGAAGCATAGGTTTTTTCCTAAACTCATAAAAGGGAATTTTTGTCACATCAACTCCTCGATCTGGCCCGCCATCAGAGACTCGTATCACTCTATCATGAAGAATTCTAGATGGATTGTCAGTGCGGACTCTTCCATTAATTTTTGGTGTGACAATTGGCGCGGTAACCCCTTGATTTCCTTGCTTTCTACGAATACCTCTCCTGGAGATACTAGTCTTTCCATAAAGGAAGTCCTGCGATCCCATCGTCACACCCTCCCAGATAATATTGCTCAGATCATTGATAATCATCCTTTCTCCCCTGGCGGCAATTTTCTGGTGTGGGAACCTGCTCCAAATGGCATCCTCGATTCTAAAACCTTCTATAATCACTGCTTCTCTCGAGAGGATCCCAATTATCAATGGATGAGTTTTTTTAATAAGCCTTGGATAAAGCCCTCTAGACTCACCCTCATTTGGCGTCTAGCCCACAATAGAATTCCCACTGATGCTTGTCTTCAAATCTTTAGCGTTCAACTTTTCTCTAAATGTCGCATGTGTAATCAACATAGGGAGGATGCCAACCATCTCTTTTTGTCCTGTGTGACAGCCTCTGCTTTATGGAAATATGTTATGGATCTCTTTAATTGCAGATGGCCAACTTTTGATTCCATTTGTATGTTTCTTAAATATTGCATCAGATATGATGCCTCTTTGCAGATAAAGAATATCTTTCTTGCAGCAGTAGCGGAGCTCCTGCATGTGATCTGGTACGCCCGTAAAGATTTTATTCATAACAACCACCCATTTAGTCTCAATGCAGGTAAAGCTCGGATTCTTATTGCGATTCATGAAGCCGCTTCAATCCAAAAAGCTTCTTGCAACAACTCGGCTAACGATTTAGTTATTCTTCGCCGCCTCGGTGTCACGGGCATCTATCCAAAACCCAAGCGTTTCTTTGAAGTTTTCTGGCAAGCACCGATGTCAGGATGGATTAAAGTGAACGTTGACGGCGCTTCCAAAGGCAACCCTGGTCCTGCTAGTTGTGGTGCCATCTTCAGAGACTCATCTGGTCACTATCAAGGCTGTTTTTATGCTGGCTGTGGTCTTTCTTCTTCGCTCAAGGATGAGATGCTTGGTGTCATCCATGCTGTTGATTTTGCCATTCAAAGAGGCTGGGGAAAGCTCTGGATTGAAAGTGACTCCACAACCATCGTTCAGGCCATATGGAACGGCGACACTCATCTTGCTTGGCCGCTTACCACTCTCTGGATGAAGTGTCTGAACTCGCTTCACGGGCTAGATTATATTGCTACTCATGCTTACCGTGAAGCGAATTCTATTGCTGATGCTCTCGCCAACAAAGGTATTCAGCAGAGCATGACTTGGCTTGACAATCTTCCAGCTGACTTATTGCCGCTCTTTGAGAGAGACTGTAACAAAATCCCATCTTTCCGAACTTTGTAATCCTCTTGCTTTCTTATATATCTTGTGCTTTGGTCTTTTGACCGAAGCATTACCTTTTAAAAAAAAATTAAGGACCCCAATACCCCCAAAGGACTCTCAGTATTCCAAGATGTAAAACACCACAATGAAAATACCACATAGGTAATACCAACAAGAAAGACCTCTGACACTTAGCACAAAGTAAATGACTCAACTTACATGAGTTATAATGGATGTACAAAAGTTTAGACTATTAGTCATAAATAGTAAATCATTTAATTCGGTCAAGAGATTATGCTTCTAATATACACAGGTTCTCTATTTGTTGACCCACACGTGATCCTTATGTGTTGACCCACATAGGATCATTAAGTGCTGACCCACCCAGGTTTACTATGTAGAAACCCAAACATGATCGCTAGGTGATGACCCACACAAGATCTCTATGTACTGACCCACATAGGTTCTATAGTTGTTGTCCCACACATGGTCACTTGGTGCTAACCCACAAAAGACCTCTATTCATTCTTCAAGTCACATCCATCCACTGGATTCCCGCACATAGCATGCATGATTCTAGGAGTATCCTATACTAATGAAATCAGCCTTACCACAAATACCATGAAATATAACATATAAAAACCACATAATACCCTCTCATCGTAAGGGTCCCAACACAACAGACGGTGCCTCAATCAGGCACCCAATCTGTATGATATAGCAATTTTTGTAAAAAGGGTCCAGTTGGATTCGAGTCCGATCCCACCCGACTATATAAAAAATTCCACTAAAACTCACATAGACTATCATAGAAAATATACCTCATCTTAACAATCCCAACTCTATTGAAGATTCATTAATCATATTCCCAATTTGAATGTTATTAGTGTTTTAATAAACTGGGGCTGGTTACATCTGGGCCCGGTCTGACCCAGTCGTACCGATCTGTCCAACCCAGCCTGGGCGTCCCACATACCCTAGTTTAATTTGACGGAATCTACCTAACCCAATTCATGTCTTGGTCAGTCTGGTCTGGCCTGGCCAGTGGCCGAGGCCCAATGGGCCACATTGGACCCAACCCGGTTTGGTCGAGTGTCAAGCCCACAGAGTCGCCTAGTGACTCAGTCTCGTCTGGTCTTGCCTGAAGGGCATGAATCTGGCCAACCAGCATGGGTCAAGCCTACTAGATGAGGATGTTTTCCACCAGCATGAGGCCTAATAGTTAGGGAAACTGGTGGTGCGCCGTGGATCAAAGACGAGGTAGTCGCGCTCTATCTGGACTCGGCTGGCCCCGCGTGCATGGGCCCTCCTCCAACTTCTATCGACAGACCACGGTATGCCAACCACTAAAAAATATAAATGTGGGGAGTACCTCCACATGAAATGTGGTACCGAATCACATCTCTATCATGTTGCACCGACGAGCATGCAACCAACCTCTGCCAGCAGTGGTCGATGGCGCGCAGGTGGTGCCTTCAACAGGCCACTAGAGTGGCCCCAATGGTCCATTTTTTGGATCCTTATGTGCCTAAGGTCTCCATAGGGTACCATCATCATCCTGAAGTTTTCAAATTATCATTGCTGACATATTGACTAGATGAATTCATAGAAAGTATTGAGAACTACATTGGCAGAGGGATCAAGACTTATTCATGGCAGACCATTCCTTCCTTGTTAGTGTTTAATTATGGGGATAAACATGTTGATTAAAACATAGCAAGAAAAATTCCATATCAAACCCCCATAAAAATCCTCCTGTAAGAACAAGCGATTCGTGGATCAACCCCTTAGTCGGTTGATCCGTGTTCATCGTAAATTTTCATGAACGATGAAGAAATCATCAAATACATTGAACACCTAATCCCATACCTCTTTCACATTTATTCCCACAACGTCACATCCTTGAGGTTTCAAGATATCGACTTTATATATCGTTTCTGGATGTGTTTTTCAAGGTGCGTCAAAGATGCTTCATGTTCCTTGGAATTTTATGTTCTTTGTTTGAGACGATGATTGTTGGAGGTTCGTCAGAGAGTCCTCACAGTTTGTTTCCCCCACTCTCTTAAAAGATCATTTAACAAAATGAAACACGTCATAGAATTTATATTATTCTATGATGTTCTGTCGTTACACTGGCATAATGAGTAATGAATGGGATTTATTATGTTCTCTTCATCGTCACCTCATCGCCATACTATAGAGTGCCCATCCTACGCTGAATGATGTGAAAGAAAAATAAAATAAAATTTTAATGTTATTTTATTATTTTTTCAAAATGGTCGAATAATTATCTTTTTTATCTGAACCTTTTCAGTCAATGTGATGTCGTTTCTAGGTGAATTCCATATTTCGAAATCCAACAGTGCCCTTATATTTTTGATCTAAGCACTAGTTCAAATGTTAGAAAAAAGGACTCACATGTTTATGGAACATACCTTTAAAAAGTTCAAAAATTAACATTCACCCTCAACCCACACCAGTCATGTTTAGGACTCTCCAAACGGAACATTCCCCAACGATTTCACTCGTACTCTCGGATTTTTAATCTGAGTTACCATTTAATTGTTTTAAGGATTTGAAAATAAAATAATTTGACATTATTATTTTATTTACAGAAAAAAACATACTTCCACTACCAACACATGCTGGTGAATGTAATGATATTATTAATGAATCTATACCCTCACAAGCTCAGTGGTGGTCTCCGATTTTTAATATGAGTAACCATTTGTGAGTTATGAGCATTTGAAAAAAAATATATAATATTTAATTATTTTATTTATGGTTATTCAATTTTAGGGTTTTATAACTATAGGGCTGCATTGACTAAACATAAGTCACACTAAGGGAAACACTTCCATCTTGAATGCAACTGTTCCATCAGATTTTTGATCTGGGTACCTATTTAAGACTGTTGCTTCTTTTTCATGAAAATTGCTCACAGATTCAATTTTGTGCTTAAATTTTTTGACGGATCATTCTGAGCACCACATGACCCGAAATTGCATGAATTCTCAGCGCCTGGTCTCAAAATAATTCCATATAATTAAAACAAATTATATAGAAATCCCGGGAAATTACATTCTCCTCATCGTAAGGATTTACGACCTTGAAATCCAATACAAGGGATAATCAATGAAGTGGGGGTATTGAACATGAATATGAGAATCCTGATCCCAAGTGCTCTACTGGTGGTTTCCGGTGCTGCCACAGAATGTGCACCAAAGGTAGAAACCTTCTACAAAGGACCTGCTAGTGTCATTCTTCTATTTCCCCTGGCAACACCGCTAACGTCTCCCCACCATTGATGTCTAGATCGCCACAGTTGATGACTTGCAATGGATCATTCACATACCTCCTCAGGAGAAACACATTATAAACGTCATGAAATCAGTGAATCTATGGGGGATGATCTAGAAGATACACCACCTCTCAAACTATGTAGATGATCTAGAATGATCCGATGAAACTCTGAGATTTCTTTCCACCCAGGCCACAACACATTAATCCTAATCGGGGTGAGACTTGAAGTAAAACATGATTTCCCTACTCATACCCCAAGACTCTCAGTCTCCTACTGGCATAAGTGTTTTTCCTACTCTGTGTAGTCCTCATATGATTCAAGATGATCTATACCTTCTTGTTGGTAGCCCATACAAACTCTAAACCCATGAGTATTGACTCCCCTAGGTCTATCTAGAATTGGTGTGATTTTCATGGCCACCCATACAAGACTTCAAACGGTGTCGTGAAAATTGTAGAGAGTTAGCTGATGATGAATGAAAACTCCACTAGTGGAAGGTGGTCCTCCCAACTGTGACCAAAATCTAGGACGAGGGAATGCAACATGTATTCTATGGTCTATATTGTCCACTACGTCTGACCATCCATTTGGGGTTGAAAATTTGAGCTCGATCTTAATTGCATCTAGAATGGCTCCAATAATTCGCTCCATAGATGGGATGTAAACCTAGAATCACGATCTCATACAATCGTTGAAGGAACCCCATGATGCTGCACGATATCCTAGACGTAGACACACCCCAATCCCTCTACCTTCCCCTGCTCCCAGATAGGTATGATGTGAGCTGACTTGGGGAGTCGGTCAATGATCACCCTGATAGAGTCGTGGACCCTGGATGTACACGGTAAACCTATCACCAATTCTATCGAGATACCATCCCATTTTTACACCGGTTCCTAGAGTGGTAGGTACAAACCATCCATAACCTGGTGCTCAACCTTCATTTACTGACAAGCGAGGCTTTAAAAAATGAACTTGGACACCGCTTCATTCATCCTTGGCCACCAGTATTGATGTCAGAGGTCCTAGTACACCTCTGTAACTACATGATGGGCAACCAAAGGGGGATGTACGGATTTCCCTCAACATCGCCTCCTGTGACCCCACTGTCACAACACTGTACCCTGTAAAAAGGATGACATACTCTACACCTATTGAAAATCCATCAAGAGCCTGTCTTGAGGAAAAATCAACACATCACGCCTCACGGACAAAATCCACTAGCTCTACCTCTATAAATCATTATAATAGTGGGGGAGTCATTATCATTGACTAAATGTAAGCATCTCCACCATCATCCATGAGGGATATCTACATCGTAGACAAATACTTCATCACCTCACTCAGTAGTTGCAAACCGGTCCTCCTGCTAAGTTTTCCTACCACCACGTTCCATTTTCCTGGATTATAGACTATCTCAAAATTATATTCCTAGGGGATATATATCCATATCTGTTGTCTCAACTACTGAAAATCCTATGATCACCTTTCCACTCACGTGAAAGGTTACCCATTCTAACAGATTAATGTGCACATCGACCATTTGGTAGTGGGTACTCATTCTTCACAAGAACATGGTTAATATACTGGTAATCCACATATAATCTCAAAAATTGGGTCTTACTATGCCCTTCATCTGCAAATCCCCCAACTATGACCCCTTGTCAGCTAGCTCTACGAAATCCCTCCTATATATTGATGCTGATTTTAGTTCCATCACAGGGTGTAGAAGTTCCTCTCCCTACGAGGAGATAAATCTTGGATTCATCTTTTGAAATGAAGTTCCCGCACTCCACCACTACTGTTGGGAACTGAATACTCAAAACACCAGCTCCCATGAGGGTATGTCTGGCTATCTCAAGATTGATCAGCTGAACCCTTCTATGAATGAATTTATCATTTGTATCTTGGGTTTCCTTTTTCACCAACCAAGGAAAACTCGATTCCAATACAATAGATACACCACATCCATTTGAGTAAAATAGTCAATCTGAGAATGAACAGTAGATCACCAGTTGATACCCATACTAACATCGTAAGGCCTTGATGCTGCCACAAAGGGGTTACAACCGAAACTCTAACCTCATGGGTTAGATCACTCTGTCAACACAAGTGTGATTATCGAGTCTCCTGAAAAAGGTATCTCTAGATGTAAGGATCATGAAAATTTCATTAGTGGACACTCTGGCTCTTGAAGATGATTCGCGGAATGAAGGAATGGTTAGTACATATGTCTACTAATACAACAACTATTAGTAGACATAGACCACACCATGAATCTTTCTGAGAGCCCTGAGGTCATACTCCTTGACTACATGTAGCTACTCCATTCCCCTATTTTCCATCTCAATGACTCTGGTGGGGACCACATTGGGGTGGTGGTTGTAAAATATTTAAATGTATACCACCTCATGCTGCACTCCAAGCTCCTCTTCCACGTATGGTGCCTATAGATTCTTCTATCCCAATTACATCATCTTCCTTAAATATTTTACATGTCCAAGTCTCTAAGACTAATGTCAGATACCTATTTTTCCACTACTGACATTCACTGGCTGTATCTTCTCATCCAAAGAACATTCAACCAAAATGGTTCCCTCTAGCACTCAAACATAACTATGAATGAATAGAGAAATAGTAATAGACCATTTTTCCTAAACATATCTCACTCGGCGGTCTGAGCCCTAAAGCACTAATCATATATTTTTCATCGATTACATGGAATGGTCAATATTCCTTGATGAATACTAAATTACCAACATGTTGTCCTACAGAAGCTACAAAAGAGTCGCCTAGTGACTCCGTCTCGTCTAGTCTTGCCTGAAGGGCATGAATCTGGCCAAACATCATGGGTCAAGCCTACTGGATGAGGATGTTTTCCACCAGCATGATGCCTAATAGTTAGGTCAACTGGTGGTGCGCCGTGGAGCCAAGATGAGGCAGTCGCGCTCTATCTAGCCTCGGCTGGCCCCGCGTGCACGTGCCCTCCTCCAACTTCTATCGACAGATCACGATATGCCAACCACTAAAAAATATAAATGTGGGGAGTACCTCCACATGAAACGCGGTACCGAATCACATCTCTATCATGTTGCACCGACAAGCGTGCTACCATCCTCTTCCAGCAATGGTCGATGGCGCGCAGGTGGTGCCTTCAACAGGCCACTAGAGTCGCCCCAATGGTCCATTTTTTGGATCCTTCTATGCCTAAGGTCTCCATAGGGTACCATCATCATCCCGAAGTTTTCAAATTATCATTGCTGACATATTGACTAGATGAATTCAATGAAAGTATCGTGAACTACATTGGAAGAGGGATCAAGACTTATTCATGTCAGCCCTCGCCTTCTTTGTTAGAGTGTAATTATGGGGATAAACATGTTGATTAAAACATAGAAAGAAAAATTCCATATCAAACCCCCATAAAAATCCTCCTGTAAGAACAAGCGATTCGTGGATCATCCCCTTAGTCAGTTGATCCGTGTTCATCGTAAATTTTCATGAACGATGAAGAAATCATCAAATACATTGAACACCTAAGCACATACCTCTTTCACATTTATTCCCACAACGTCACATCCATGAGGTTTCAAGATGTCGACTTTATACATCGCTTCTGGATGTGTTTTTCAAGGTGCGTCAAAGATGCTTCATGTTCCTTGGAATTTTCTGTTCTTTGTTTGAGAAGATGATTGTTGGAGGTTCGTCAGAGAGTCCTCACAGTTTGTTTCCCACACTCTCTTAAAAGATCATTTAACAAAATGAAACACGTCATAGAATTTATATTATTCTATGATGTTCTGTCGTTACACCGGCATAATGAGCAATGAAGGGGATTTATTATGTTCTCCTCATCATCACCGCATCGCCATACTGTGGAGTGCCCATCCTCCGGTGAATGATGTGAAAGAAAAATAAAATAAAATTTTAATGTTATTTTATTATTTTTTTCAAAATGGTCGAATAATTATCTTTTTTATCTGAACCTTTTCAGTCAATGTTATGTCATTTCTAGGTGAGATCCAGATTTAGAAATCCAACAGTGCCCTTATATTTTTGATCTAAGCACTAGATCAAATGTTAGAAAAACGTACTCACATGTTTATGGAACATACCTTTAAAAAGTTCAAAAATTAACATTCACCCTCAACCCACACCAGTCATGTTTAGGATTCTCCAAACGGAACATTCCCCAACGATTTCACTGGTACTCTCGGATTTTTAATCTGAGTTACCATTTAATTGTTTTATGGATTTGAAAATAAAATAATTTGACATTATTATTTTATTTACAGAAAAAAACATACTTCCACTACCAACACATGCTGGTGAATGTAATGATATTCTTAATGAATCTATACCCTCACAAGCTCAGCGGTGGTCTCAGATTTTTAATATGAGTAACCATTTGTGAGTTATGAGCATTTGAAAAAAAAAATATAATATTTAATTATTTTATTTATGGTTATTCAATTTTTGGGTTTTATCACTATAGGGCTGCGTTGACTAAACATAAGTCACACTAAGGGAAACACTGCCATCTTGAATGCAACTGTTCCATCAGATTTTTGATCTGGGTACCTATTTAAGACTGTTTCTTCTTTTTCATGAAAATTTCTCACAGATTCAATTTTGTGCTTAAATTTTTTGACGGATCATTCTGAGCACCACATGACCCGAAATCACATGAATTCTCAGCGCCTGGTCTCAAAATAATTCCATATAATTAAAAAAAATTATACAGAAATTCCGGGACATTACATTCTCCTCACCGTAAGGATTTACGACCTTGAAATCCAATACAATGGAGAATCAATGAAGTGGGGGTATTGAACATGAATATGAGAATCCTGATCCCATGTGCTCTACTGGTGGTTCTTGTGCTGCCACAGAATGTGCACCAGAGGTAGAAACCTTCTACAAAGGACCTGCTAGTGTCATTCTTCTATCTCCCCTGGCAACACCACTAACGTCTCCCCACCATTGATGTCTAGCTCGCCACAGTTGATGACTTGCAATGGATCATTCACATACCTCCTCAGGTGAAACACATGATAAACATCATGAAATTAGTGAATCTGTGGGGGATGATCTAGAAGATACACCACCTATCCAACTATGTAGATGATCTAGAATGATCCGATGAAACTCTAAGATTTCTTACCACCCAGGCCACAACTCATTAATCCTAATCGGGGTGAGACTTGAAGTAAAAAATTATTTCCCTACTCATACCCCAAGACTCTCAGTCACCTATTAGAATAAGTTTTTTTCCTACTCTGTGTAGTCCTCATATGATTCGAGATGATCTGTACCTTCTTGTTGGTAGCCCATACAAACTCTAAACTCATGAGTATTGACTCCCTTGGGTCTATCTAGAATTGGTGTGATTTTCATGGCCACCCATACAAGGCTTCAAACGGTGTCGTGAAAATTGTAGAGTGTTAGGTGATGATGAATGAAAACTCCACTAGTGGCAGGTGGTCCTCCCAACTGTGACCAAAATCTAGGACGAGAGAATGCAACATGTATTCTAGGGTCTATATTGTCCACTACGTCTGACCATCCATCTGGGGTTGAAAATTTGAGATCGATCTTAATTGCATCTGGAATGGCTCCAATAATTCGCTCCATAGATGGGATGTAAAGCTAGAATCACGATCTCATACAATCGTTGAAGGAACCCCATGATGCTGCACAATATCCTAGACGTAGACACACCCCAATCCCTCTACCTGCCCCCGCTCCCAAATAGGAATGATGTGATCTGACTTGGGGAGTCGGTCAATGATCACCCTGATAGAGTCGTGGACCCTGGATGTACACGATAAACCTATCAGCAATTCTATCGAGATACCATCCCATTTTTACACCGGTTCCTAGAGTGGTAGGTACAAACCATCCATAACCTGGTGCACAACCTTCATTTACTGACAAGCGAGGCTTTAGAAAATGAACTTGGACACCGCTTTATTCATCCGTGGCCACCAGTATTGATGTCAGAGGTCCTAGTACACCTCTGTAACTACATGATGGGCTACCAAAGGGGGATGCACAGATTTCCCTCAACATCGCCTCCCACAAACCCACTGTCACAACATTGTACCCTCTGAAAAGGATGACATACTCTACACCTATCGAAAATCCATCAAGAGCCTGTCTTGAGGAAAAATCAACACATCGCGCCTCACGGACAAAATCCACTAGCTCTGCCTCTATAAATCATTATAATAGTGGTGGAGTAATTATCATTGACTAAATGTAAGCATCTCCACCATCATCCATGAGGGATATCTACATCGTAGACAAATACTTCATCACCTCACTCAGCAGTTGCAAACCGGTCCTCCTGCTAAGTTTGCCAACCACCACGTTCCATTTTCCAGGATTATAGACTATCTCAAAATCATATTCCTAGGGGATATATATCCATATCTGTTGTCTCAACTACTGAAAATCCTATGATCACCTTTCCACTCACATGAAAGGTTACCCATTCTAACAGATTAATGTGTCCATCGACCATTTGGTAGTGGGTACTCATTCTTCACAAGAACATGGTTAATATACTGGTAATCCACATATAATCTCAAAAATTGGGTCTTACTATTCCCTTCATCTGCAAATCCCCCAACTATGACCCCTTGTCACCTAGCTCTACGAAATCCCTCCTATATATTGATGCTGATTTTAGTTCCATCACAAGGTGTAGAAGTTCCTCTTCCTACGAGGAGGTAAATCTTGGATTCATCTTTTGAAATGAAGTTCCCGCACTCCACCACTACTGTTGGGAACTGAACACTCAAAACACCAGCTCCCATGAGGGTATGTCTGGCTAACTCAAGATTGATCAGCTGAACCCTTCTATGAATGAATTTATCATTTGTATCTTGGGTTTCCTTTTTCACCAACCAAGGAAAACTCTATTCCAATGCAATAGATATACCACATCCATTTGAGTAAAACAGTCAATCTGAGAATGAACAGTAGATGACCAGCTCATACCCATACTAACATCATAAGGCCTTGATGCTGCCACAAAGGGGTTACAACCGAAACTCTAACCTCATGGGTTAGATCACTCTGTCAACATAAGTGTGATTATCGAGTCTCCTCAAAAAGGTATCTCTAGATGTAAGGATCAAGAAAATTTCATTAGTGGACAATCTATCTCTGGAAGATGATTCATGGAATGAAGGAATGGTTAGTATATATTTCTACTAATACAACATATATTAGTAGACATAGACCACACCATGAATCTTTCTGGGAGCCCTGAGGTCATACTCCTTGACTACATGTAGCTACTCCATTCCCATATTTTCCATCTCAATGAGTCTGGTGGGGACCACATTGGGGTGGTGGTTGTAAAATATATAAATGTATACCACCTCATGTTGCACTCCAAACTCCTCTTCCACGTATGGTGCCTATAGATTCTTCTATCCCAATTACATCATCTTCCTTAAATATTTTACATATCCAAGTCTCTAAGACTAATGTCAGATACCTATTTTTCCACTACTGACATTCACTGGCTGTATCTTCTCATCCAATGAACATTCAACCAAAATGGTTCCCTCTAGCACTCAAACATAACTATGAATGAATAGAGAAATAGTAATAGACCATTTTTCCCTAAACATATCTCACTCGGTGGTCTGAGCCCTAAAGCACAAATCATATATTTTTCATCGATTACATGGAATGGTCAATATTCCTTGATGAATACTCAATTACCGACATGTTGTCCTACAGAAGCTACAAAAGATCTTGGGAACACATACGCCACAACTTTTTATGGAAATATGCTCCCTATTTTTGAAAGGTTCCCAAGATATGTGCAAGGAAAATTCACCTCATCATAAGATTATGGTAATCTGAACCCTACCATTTCTCGACTAAGCCACGTAGAAGGCTCACTTCAAGGACCAACATCTGATCTAATGGTTCCTTTGCTAGATGGAAATGTGGTCACCACGTCAGGCCAGTCCTTTTCCACATGGGAGTTGGGCTCGCCTCAGAACCTGAGGGGTTTCTATTGCTGAAACTAATGTAAGGCACTAAACCTACCTGTTTCCTCTACCAGTAGAATTGATAATAACTTCTAACCAACAAATAGTGATATTGCAGGGACACCGCCCAAAGTTACCATCTTGGTCAATGATCCTTGTACCGAAATAACATCATACTATGGATAGTCCTCATGGTGAGACCCCAGAATCCTAGTTGGCTATCTATATAGATTTATCTTGAAAGAGAATAAATATGAACCACAACTAAAAATTTATACCTTGTGAGATGACTCAAAATAAATCATGATAAAAAAATTTCAATAAAACATGCAATCAGTGTTTTCGTGTACCAAATCCAAACATAGAATTCAAGGTCCTGGTGTATGGATACATCGGTCGCCGCACCAACACTAGAATCCCGATAATGAAATACAAACTCATTAAATTTAATACAATTCCCCCATAGAAAATATAAAATTCTATTTATTCTTAATGAATTTCCTACCCTCTAATACCACAGTGTCACAACCCATCCCATAAGGCCCTTTCCATGACAAATCAAATCCTTCCTTCCCAAGGCTAGTGGCTAATGATTACTTCCAGAATGGAATATCCCTAAAGGTAAAAAATTTTCTTTAATCCTATACACAAACAGATTAGGAAAACTATACAAATCTAACCATTAAGGAAAGAAAAATAATACAACCACCAAAAAGTACCACCACTGAGATTAAAGTGTGTAAATTGAACGAAATGGTTCCAGAATACAATACCCACTAAATGGAAAGTGAAAAAAAGAAATAAAATCTAAAAATGTAGTCTACCAAGGATCCTACCTGAAGGGTTGGTACGAGTCTTCATCATATGTCTCTACAAAACCCCAAATCTATTGATCTTCCTTCGAGCACCATCTACTCCCGGTTCCCCAATGTCCCAGTCACTACTGTCTGTCATCTACATAAGACATCATAGGTGTGGGAGATGCTCGTGTAAGGGTGCATATAAAAATACTCATTTGGGACCCTGAGACCCCTAAGGGACTCTCATTAATCCATGAAGTAAAACACCTCAATGGGAATAGAACAGAGGTAATACCACCAAGCATAACCTCAAAAAAAATGCACAATGTAAAAGACTCAACTCACACCATGTATTACTTATGAAAAGAGATTAAGAATATTAGTTGTAAAGCTAAGACATCTTATTATATCATGAGGCTCTAATACTGATCCACATAGGATCACTAGGTGCTGACCAACACAGGATCTCTAGGTGCTGACCCATGAAAGATCGCTAGGTGCAAACCCACAAATTATCTCAAGGTGCAGAAACCCATAAGATGGCTAGGTTTTGTCCCAACAATGATCACTATGTGCTATCCCACACATGATCACAAGATACTTACCCAAACATGATCACTAAGTGCTGACCCACTCTAGATCTCAATTTAATCTTCACATCACAGCCATCCACTGGATTCATGTACTTAACGTGCTTGATTCTGAAAGGATCCTCTCCTCAACACATAATGTGTACCTCAACCAACATGAAGTCCCACGTAGAGTAACTCCAAAAGACCATATCATCATAAGGGTACCAATACAATAGGCGGTGTGTCAATCAGATGCCCTGTCTGTATGATACGATTTCTTTTTGTAAAAGAATAACTTTCAATTGATTATCTTTTCTCAGGACCTCTCAATTTGGGGATTCAAATATGTAATGAAAAATTATTGTAGTATAATCCTTATATATTCCCTAATTCATTCAACCAACATATTTAGGGAAAAAATTCAAATGATAAGATTCTTTACTATGCATAATAATCAATCTACATCATCTATGGCAGAATCCTAAAATGATCATTATCCCAAATCATCATTGGGATGCATTCCTTGGATTCTTTAGGCATTGATTCACTTAGTTTCCCATATCCTTGTAGTTGATGCATTGTACATTGGAATCTATTTTCATACGCTTACAATCTTGAAATTGGTGTCCTTTTCCCCTAACATATAACAGACACCAATCCCCTTCATGCATTTACTAGCGTGGTTCTTTCCACAATTATCACATGTGGGAAGACCCATATTTACCTTTTTCCAGATATCTATATTTTTCTCTACTGCCCTATTTTTCTTTTTCTTCCCTCTGAAGTAATAGGACTAAGAGAATTGTTTAAATTCCTTATTAACACATGATACTGTTTCCACATATGATGAGGGCCCATGGGAGTCTAAATAACATTGAAACGATGGCTTTAGATCATGGGATATATGATCATTCGTACTATTTTATTTACATGCATTGGTGATGATAACATTATATATTCTAAGCACCATTTCTAATCACTTCCTTATTAAATATTAGCTCATAAAATTATGAACTTTCTATAACACTTATCATTGTATAACACATATCATAAATTTATGCATCATAAATCATATATCCATATACATGGGTAACTTTGGAAGAACAAATACATCATAATGGTACATTAGAAAATGGTATTTATCCAATGAAAATCCTTCTTGAGTGTCAAACTAGGTGCATAGTAAGGCCCATGGTTGTGTACCAGGTTACCCCAGGTCAAGCCCAAATCGCCCTGTTGGTGTTGTCACTCCTAGGTAAATCTGTGCCAGAACCACATCCACTTGTAGTATCCAGGTAGAGATTTATTTTATTGGATGATTAAAATAATCTATTACATACCCAAAAAGAAGGAATTTCATGTATGTTTATCCCCAATGACTATCTTAAGGATTTATACACTAATCTACATTTTCTAAATCTAGTTTCCTTGTTTTCAACTAAACATCCAATTATACCAACTGTAACGCCCAACCCAAAAATCTTAGAGAAGGTGCATTATTTTTATATATATTCATAACTACAAGGAATCAAATCCTGAATCACCAAGAAGTTTAGTATTTTTGGAAAAATATATGCATACATAGGTTCAACATTAAAACATGAAAATAAATTCACCATAAAAGTTTTTTTAGGAACTTCCTCAACTCTATGTTTATCCTTGCAGGTCATTCATAATAAACTTATTCATGTCCTGAAAAGATGAAACATAAGACACGGGTGAGCTCAAACACTTAGGAATGGTAATAAATACAACAGAAGATATCGTAAAGATAAACATGAGGCTTGGGGAATTACTAAAAACACATTCCACTAAAAAAATAATTTGATCATAATATGGAAGTAAAAAAGCTGCAAAAATAATCCTTTAATAAAACATAATAATGCTTATTATACTAGTCGAATAACCACATGTACTACCAACACTATTTTCATAATGAGGAAATGCATAATGTGGGACAACATAACTGTATCGCCAAGGCCTCACGCCAAGACTATAATTAATCAATTTGTCAAGGCCTTGTGCCAAGATAGTTGTTTGTCCTATGAAATCTACTAATGAATCAAGGGGATATTGTGGTCCCCAACTGACACTTAATAAGTCCAATTAATTCCCCATATGAATGGGGATAAACATAAACAATATATACATTCATATTGAATCAGATATGGAAAATGTAAATAACTTTCCCTGGACATCAAGCATTATAACTAACCATTCCGAATAAATTGGTGAATGGTTTTAAGATTGATCATCAAAATTCAAACTAATCAAAAAACCTTCAAAAAAATATTTTAGATGATATAATAATATATTATCCACAATGAAATACAAGATTAAACAATGGATGTTGACAGAAATAAGGATACTTTTAAATGGGACCATTGAGAAATTCATCATGAAATAATCCTTAAACATTCCAAAGTGTCACATACCACCTTTAATAATTTTGATAATAATCCTTTAAAATATCATGAGAATATGGAGACTCATGGTATTATATAACAAGGGGAATTACATACACCACATTCTTGTCATAAGTTGTTAAAAATTTATATATCTCATATAATTTAATGTGAGGTGAGAAAATTCTCTTTTATATAAGAAAAAAGTGTTCTTTTGAAAAATCATTTTTAATTATCATAAATAGGTTTTTACACATGTATATCCTATAGAAAATGTTAGTAAATTAATATTACCATTTTAGGGATAAATTATGTCCCATATGAATGATATCATGTAATAAGTGTTTTAAAGGCCTTTTAGAATTAAAACATTTTAGTGCGGTTTAAGGAATTTTTTATTGATATTTTAATGTGCAAAGGAATGTCTTCTTTCATAAAACAAGAAATGAATCAAAATAGAATTTATTGTTAATATGTATAATATTATAAAGAAAAACCTGTCTTAAAATATTTATATAGTGAACATTAAAATAGGATATTATTTGAGAATTTCATTGAACTAGGTTTGCATTTCAGAGAATTTTTTGAAAGATTATTTTACACATTTGAATCAATAAAAAATATCAAATGGATATAATTTCTTAACATATATGGAACAGTCATTCATAATTTAAAAGGAGTACATTATATTAATTAAAAAATTAGAGGTGAGTAAAGAATAAGATCAACAAGAATAAAAATGGATGTTTGAGTTGAAAAAACTTTCCACTCTGTAATCAACTAAAACTGATACCCCAAAACTAATAATGTTAAAATGAAAAATTTAATATCATTAAATTAATGATATTAATTATATGTTACATTAATGGGAATTATACATACACCGTATACAAGTAATTGTTGTAAACAGGGTATGTCACATGAAAATGGAAGTGAGATGATGAAACCCATACCATATATCAAAAGGTGTTCCTAACTTGTTCTTAATGACACGAATAATCATATTTAGGTTCGTAAATTAAGGATTCCAGAAACTCATCAACATGTAAATGATTTTTTATAACCTTATTAGGTTTATTCATGTCCTTTTGATGAGTTGATAGATTCAATTTCATTGTTTAGGAAGCTTGTTATTCTTTGGTTTTCTTGATCAATTTAATCGTATTAATGAATGGAAGATCATTTAATCTATGGTTAAACATATATAATTGTTAATAAATTATATTAGTGAAATTATAGTGATATCAATGAATTTATACTATTCTTTATTATATTCCATGAGGATGACCCATTAGATAAATGTAATATTAAATGCTGGGATTAACTTGGAGGTTTTGTGCATAATGAATTTGTTTTCTATTATCATTTTACATTATGAGTGTGTAAGTGTAATGGATCAAGTTGTTGGGGGTCCACTACTTCGTAAAAATATGATGTTGGGTGTTCTGGGTGGTCTTGGAAAGTCATCGAGGCTTCTGGGTGAAGTTTGACCCACGGTAGCCCTACCGGTAGCCTTAGCCAACCGGTAGCAGACCTACCGCTAGCTCGGTCAACCAGTAGCTACAGCCTACTGGTAGCCGCACCCTACCGGTAGCCTCCGCCTTCTGGTAGCCGTCGCTCACCTGTAGCTCAGCCAACAGGTAGCTCTTACCTACCCCCATGGGCTTTTCCTGTTTTTGCAAAAATTGGGTTTTAAACCCTATTTTGACCCCTTTAAGCCTACTTTAAAGCCCATTAATGACAATTAATTAAATGAAAAATCATATGTTTCAATCATGCCTTAAACGTATTTTCATCTAGGGCATAATGATTTGGTTTTAAACACCCCCATGGGCGAGGACCCCTTTTATGATGTGTGGGACTACATGGTCAACCCACAACTCCGCTTCTTGTGTGGTTTTGCGTTCTTATCTCAACCGTCCCTAGCCCATATAAATTAAAGGGTTTGACCTGGGTTTCATTTTCTCGATCACTCTCATGTCGATTCGTCTGCCTTCCCGAGGCCACACCCCTGTAAATCGCGCATCTTCTGTTCCTAGAGCATGAGGATAAACATCGATCATCTATCAATAATGTAGGGATTTTCACCTTCATCTCTCCTTTCTGTGTATCATGTGGGGTGGGATAGCCACTGTTTCTGCAGAATTGGATGAACCATATTTAATGAAGATAATAAACGAATTCTAAAGAGTAATAGGGGAGGGGTGTGGTCGATGATGCTGCTTTCTTTTATGGTCTTCCATAATTTATGATTTCTGAATTGTGCGGGCTTACGGCTACTAAAAATAATGGTCTTTGGTGGACTTTTTTTGTGCACTAATGAACCCTTACCTCTGGTGATGTTTGAATGAATTTGGTTGTGTTCATGAACCCTGTTGTGTAAATTAATTGGGTTAATTGTGTATGTCCAACTAAATAAATTGAAAGCACCAGAATAAATCCTTTCTGTGATAACCCCGGTTAAAGCACAGTGAAGTTAAAATCATGGAGTGTGTTCAATTTTTTAAATCTAAAAATCTGACATGGTCCTGCTTTGTGTATGGTGGTGGTGGTTGGGTAGTTTTCCTTCACAGGCCGGTTTCTGTTGATGTGGTTGGGGAAGGGATCCCCTGTTTTTATGATTCTAGTGGTTTGGAAATTGAGGTCGGGTGGTTACCTTGGTTCTATCACGAATTGGGGAGGGATCCTCTGTTTTTGAGAAACCATTGGCTCTTGTATCTTGGAGATGTTGGGCTGTATCGTGGGGTTTACTTTGGTTCCAGTACTTTGAGGGATCTTCCTTATTTCCATTGTTGTTTTGGCTTTGCAATCGATCTAAGTGTGAATGCTTAAATTTCTGTTCATTGAATCTTTTCCCTTGGTTGTGCGTATGCTGTTAGTCTTCCAGTAGTGCAGGATTTATTTAAATATCATTACTAAACATGAAAACAAGTATGGGCCAATTAGGTTCTAGTTTGGTGTGATTTGTGACATGAGGATAGTGATCTTTAGGTTGGCTAAAGAAAAACATAGATTGGGTGATTTCTTGTTACCTATACATATACCTGTAGTTTTCTTTTTCTTATTCATGCCCCACCCAAGTTGAGTACTTAGTTCCAAACACCCCGATCTCATGGGGTATGGTGTTTTTTCTAACACTTCTATTGGTGGATGGTTATTTGCTCCTTTCTGCTCCCTTTCTTGGAGAGCCCAGGTGTCTTCGGGCAGGCTGTGATGGACTGAAGTCCATTATTTTCCCAAGAATCTCCAGGCAGGGTATTGTGGTCGTTGTCCCAGGTGTGTGCGGGTAGGTGGTTTCCCAAGTACCTTAGGGATGAGGTCCAGGTGTCTTCGGGAGTGGCAGTTGTTGTTCTGGACTAGGTGTTTGCAGGCGTGGATACGTGTGACAGTTGTGGCCCAGGGGTCTGTAGGCGGGGTTTGGCTGTGGGAATGCAGTGAGGTTGTGGCCCAGGTGTCTACGAGTGGGGTTTGGTAGTGGGATAGCCGTAAGAATGGCTGGATTGGTTCGAGGCATTGGATGTCTTCAATAACCAGTGGGAATGTGGCGCAGTGTACCCAAACATCGATTTGCTATTACCATACATTACATGACTTGCGTTATTTGGGGAGAGTGGCTTGGTGAGGCTTTGGTAGTTAGTTTCCTTGCTAGGTTCATGGTTTTCTCTTTTTCCACAGGGCATTATTATGCCTCCCCACTTGTGCACGAGAGTCTTTGGTTTTCCCTACTGAGTATACTTGTAATGTGCCCCTACGTATATAAAACTGCTTTCAGGTTTCCTGGGGGACATTGGTGATCATACTGGATCGTACTAGCTCGGACCTTGTGACGGATCATCGTAGTTGATGTTGTTATTTCTTTTGGTATTTAGGCTTTATAGTCTCCTTGTACATTGTGGTTTTTACTATTGTAACATGTATTGGGTATGGTTCTTTGTCATTACTATTACTTTCAATTTGGTGTTGTGAGATATACTATCTTATCTCCTGATCATATTAAATGAAAAAGGGTAATTCCTTCCATTTAGTGTGAGATTCTATACCCTTGGCACTGGTCTCCACTCTAGGACCTATTGAAGGCGGGTCTCGTGGGTCATTATCTCTCCTTCAACTTAACTAAGTAAGGGTCTTGAAATCTTCTGACCCTTACCTTCATCTGGTGAAGGCGAGTCATGACAGAATGGTATCAGAGGATAGGTTGAGAGATAGGATGGATTCTGGAGTTTGGCACAATGAGGATTTCATGGGATGGTAGGGCAACGATGTTGGGCGACCTTGGTGTGTGAATTAGGCCAGGGAATACAATCTAGGACACGAGATTTTAGGGCCACCCTTGATCAGATGCAAGGACTCCAGACCTACTGAACGACCAAGTGAGGCCACACTGATTGTAGGGTAGAGACCCTAGGAAAGGTACATGCATCAAAATAACACGTGATCTCATGTTTCTGGGGTGTTTTGGGAACTAGAAATAAATAAGAAGTTTAAGAAGTTTAAAGAACAATAATCTGCACTACTTGGGATTAGACATTCCTTGTTTACCTTGCAGCTATGGAACCCGGGATACAACCACGAGTAGTAGTGGGGAACGAGGCCCAAGAGGTCTACCTAGATGATCGAAAGAGGGATGATCGAGAGGAGGAAGACGATCAGTGGAAGAGGGGGCTTCGAGACTTCTAGTGACAGAACCTTAAAGAAGTATGAGGGAAGCACCTCAAATATGAAGACAGATGGTTGGTTAGAGGAGCTGCTGATAGTCTTCGGCTTCATTCGGGCCCCGAAAAAGTACTGGGTTCCTCTATCCATTAGCCAGACGTGGGGATCGGTGCGTCAGTGGTGGAAACTTTACTTGGGGAGAGGAGAGAGGCTGAGGTGGCATGGGTTGATTTCGAGAATGAGTTTCGGGCGGAATTCCTCTCTTCTACAATGAAGGCAGAGAAGAGGTAGAAGCTACTCTACCTCCAGTAGGGGAGTATGTCTGTAAGGGAGTTTGGGATCAAGTTCAAGGACCTCCTCCGCTTCGCCTCAGACCTCTTTCTAGATGATGAGTCTCATGAGAGACGTTTAGAGGAGGTGCTCTGACCCTCCCTTTAGTACGCTGTTACCCCCTTCACCCTGCAGACATACTTGGAGATCCAGAAGAAGGCGGAGGTGGTGGAGAGGATGCACACGATGAGTGGTGTGTCAGAAGAGGGGATTCAGCTAAACCCATCAAATGGAAAGGCTTTCAACACCAGACCTCCAACATTAGGACCCTCTAGGTTCTGACTAGTAGGGAGCAGGCCACAACACTTCCAGTTCCCATCCCCATGCCCTCGCCCATTTCCATCGGGCCCAGGACTGAGGTGATTTGTCTATGGAATCCATGGAAATATTCATAATTAGTTCTCGGACTGAGTATAGTATGACAGTGGTGGACAGGACCAACACCTGCCTCGGCGGAATCTTCCCGCTAGGCCATTTCAGCAGCAACATGAGGGGCAGCGACCTCCCGCTCCTCCGAGGGAAGACATACAGGGGGAGGCTGACATCAGGGATCTCCTCAGGGACCTCGACCAGGGTGAGTTCGGGGAGGCGTCTGACAGCCGAGGGGCAGAGGAGCTGGGTGTGGATAGTTGCACGCTGCAGAGGCAACAGTTCCAGCAGGACTGGAGGTTGTTCAATGTACGATTAGTTTGTTTAGTACCCTTGCTTATGCCTTGTTCGATACTAGAGCTTCTCACTCTTTTGTTGCACCTAGTCTAGACCATTCTTTGGGTCTAGATGTCAAGATAAATCCAGTTCCCCTAGTGCTGAGCACACTAGTCTGAGGTCAGACCGACCTGTTTAATGTTTTTCGGGGATACAGACTGATGATATGGCCACATCATTGGGCCAGGGATCTACTACTACTATAGATACAGCCATACGATGCCATTCTAGGAATCGACTGGCTGTTCTCTATGTGGTCCATCATCGACTGCTTCTGAGGAAGGGTTGTGTTCTCAGACTTGGGCGGCCGGTGTGATACTTTCACTGGTGAGCAGAGCTGTCAGAAGGGCAGAAGGCGAGAGGAACCCTTCTTCTCCTTGTTACCCGAGCTGTTAGTAGATTCGGTGGATGATGAGATGGCAGGGGTTCCAGGAATCATCACTGAGTTTATGGGTGTCTTCCCTAAGGAGGTTACGACTTTACCCCCTCAACTTGATATCGAGTTTGGGATAGACTTTCAGCCCGGAGCTCGTCGGATTTCGATGGATCCTTACCGGATGGAACCTTCAGAGCTACGGGAGTTTTGGATTCAGATTGATGATCTGATGAAGAGGGGTTATGTTTGACCAAGTGCATCACCGTGGGGTGCTCTGGTCTTGTTCGCAAAGAAGGAAGATGGTGGTCTCAGTTTGTGCATAGACTACATGAGGATGAATCAGGTAACGATCAAGAATCGCTACCCTCTTCCAAGGATAGACAATCTCTTTGACCAACTGAAAGGGGTAGGATGGTTATCGAAGATCTATCTATGGTCTGGATATCACCAGTTGATGGTGAAGGAGGGACACATCTCGAAGATGACCTTCAGATGCAGATATGGACACTTCGAGTTTTTAGTCATGCCCTTCAGTGTTACAAATGCCGCAGATGTGTTCACTGGGAATATGAACTCCGTCTTCCAGGAGTACCTGAATCAGTTCGTAGATGTGTTCATCGATGATATTCAGATCTATTCAAGATCAGAGGAGGACACGCAGAACACCTGAGGATGGTTTTGGAGGTCCTCTGACAGCACCAGCTCTATGGGATGTTGTTGAAATGCTTTTCTGGAGGCGAGAAGTGCACTTCCTTGGGCACATAGTGTCTGAGAAGGGGTTAGTGGTGGACCCATCAATCGATGAGTTGGTTGTTTCATGGGAAGCACCCAATAATGTTGCAGATGTTCGTAGTTTCCTCGGGCTGGCAGGTTACTACTAGAGGTTCATACCCAACTTCTCTCGAGTTGCAGCACCCTTGACAGCCTTGACCAAGAAGGACCAGGTTTTCATGAGGAGTGAGAAGAACGATGCATCCTTCAGTTATCTGAAGGGGAAGCTGGTTAGTGCCCTAGTGCTGAGACTACCAGAAGAATGGGTGGCATATGAGGTGTTTTGTGATGCTTCAGGGGAAGGCCTCATATGTGTGTTGATGTAGAAATAACGGGTGATCTCTTATTGGCAAAGGAAGTTACGCCCTCATGAGCATAATTATGCCACCCGTGATCTGGAACTTGCAACGGTCATTTTCGCACTGATGTTATGGTGACATTACCGCATCAAAGAATGGTTTGTGGTCATCACAGATCACAAAATCATGAGGTATGTCTTCTCCCATCAGGACCTAATCATGCAGTAGCGATGGTGGATGGAGTTCCTCTATGATTACGACTTTGATATTACCTACACTTCAGGGAAGGGGAATGTAGTGGCCGATGACTTGAGCAAGAGGTCACAGAAGGATGTGGTCCGAGAGTCAGCAGATGTCTGGAAGGCCATGGGGGAGTTGGTTACCTTACACCTGGATGTGAGGATGGATGGTTGTAGAGGTTGCATGTATCAGATGACAGTGCGGTCTTCCTTATTTCAGAAAGTGGAGGAGTCTTAGTGGGGAGACCTAGAGTGAGAGGTAATGTGTGACCGAGTTGGCCAGGGCGATGCTCTGGAAGGGTGGACGGAAGATATTCAAAATCATAGTCTATTTTGGGGGAGGCTGTTTGTTCCAGAGGTTATGCACGAAAATGTTCATAGTGAGTTCCACAACTCACCCATAACGGTACACCTAGGAGTATCCAAGATGTACCAGGGTCTGCAGAGGCTGTTCTGGTGTCCCGGAGTAAAGAGAGTAGTGGAAGAGTTTGTGGCCAAGTGCTTGGTGTGTCAGTAGGTGAAGGGTGAACACCGTGTTCCAGGTGGCCTGTTGTAGTCTTGGGATGTCCCTGAGTGGATGTGGGAAGATATCTTGTTGTATTTCATCACAGGACTACCCAAGGTTTAAGGGGGATACGATTCCATCTTGGTAGTAGTGGACAGGTTGAAAAAAATCGCCACACATTCTGGTGATTAAGGAGTCGAATTTAGTGGATGCTTTGGCACGAAGGTATGTGGATGAGGTAGTGCGGTTGCATGGATTTCTGAGGTCCATAGTCTCTGACAGGGATGCATAGTTTACCACAAGGGTCTAGAGAGGATTGCAACATGATTTTGGCACCCAGATACATCTTAACACTACTTTCCATCCCCAGACAGATGGACAAGAGTGCTCACCGTCCAGACCATGGAGGATATGTTGCGGGCATGTGTTCTAGACTCAGGAGCATCATGGGTGCGACACTTGCCTCTGGTAGAGTTTTCATACAATAATAGATATCACTCTACCAATGGTATGGCCTTGTTTCTACCCTTGTATGGGAGACCATTCTGCTCACCTGTGTGTTTGGAAGAAGTCGGAGAGGTGGGCATCCTTGGCCCGGAGGTGTTGTAGAGAACGACAGAGAAAGATCAACTTATACAGGAAAGGATGAAGGCGGCCCAAGATTGATAGAAGTCGTACGTGATAGCAGGAGAAGGCCCTTGGAGTTTGAGGTTGGAGACCACGTTTTCTTGAAGGTATCCCCTCAGCGTGGACAATGGATGTTCATCTAGGGGAGTAAGCTTTCTCCCAGTTTCATCGGACCCTTTGAAGTGTTGCAGAGGGTTGGAGAAGTGGCTTATCAGCTAGCGTTACCACTACCGCTACTGAGGATACATTACATCTTCCATGTGTCCCAGCTCCTCCAGTATCTACACGATGATTCACACATCCTTGGATGGGGAGAGCTAGACATCGAGGATGACGCGACCTTTGTGGAAAGACCAGTGATGATCGTGGAACCTGAGGAGAGGGTGCTTTGTGGGTGAACCATTACCTTGGTTCGTGTGTTATGGAGACATGGTGGGCTTGAGGAGAGTATGTGGGAGAGAGAAGAACATATGCATACCTAGTACCCATAGTTGTTTTGTGTTGTGATGTTCTGTTTATACATATTGTAGTGGAGCGTTTTACCATGTTGGATATTAAATTGTGGTTTTCCTTTCCTTCTCTGAATGTGTGTGAAAAGTCCTGGCTATGGGAAGGGTAGGATCAGACCTCTATTCAAGATGCATTAAGGTGGATGTGATTAAACCCGTGCAGGTGAGTTAATGCCGCCCAAAGCGGATAGTATCTTTACATGGGGGAATTGGCTCCCCAACCAACATGATTGTGCAGTTTGACATGGTATGATGCTTGGTTATTAAGAAGGTGTTTTTAGTTAACAATGGGGTTCGATCCTGAGAGGTATCTTTTCAGGTGGTTGATCTGACCCTCTCTTTCCTGCTGGTAGTTTGTATTATCGAGGGTGAGAATAGTTGAGAGGTATCTAATGTAATGGACCAGGTTGTTGGGGGTCCATTACTTTGTAAAAATATGATTTTGGGTGTTTTGGGTGGTTTGGGAAATTCATCGAGGCTTCTGGGTGAAGTTTGTCCCATGGTAGACCTACTAGTAGCCTTAGCCTACCGGTAGTAGGCCTATCGGTAGCTTGGCCTACTAGTAGCCCGTGCCTACCAATAGCTCAACCTACTGGTAGCTCAGCTACTGGTAGCTGTATCTACCAGTAGTTGTGGCCTACTAGTAGCTCGGCCTAGTAGTAGCTGTGGTCTACCAGTATCCATCAAACACAGGTAGCTCTCGGCTACTGGTAGCTCTTGCCTACCCCCATAGGCATTTCCAGTTTTTGCGCAAATTGGGTTTTAAACACTAGTTTGACCCCTTAAAGCATGTTTTAAAGCCCACTAATGACGATTAATTAAAAGAAAAGTCATCAGTTTCAGTCACACCTTAAAGGTGTTTTCATCTAGGGCATAAAGAGTCGGTTATAACCACCCCGAATGGCAAGGACCCCTTTTATGATGTGTGGGGTTGCGTGGTCAACCCACAACCCCTCTCCTTACATGGTTTCACTTTATTATCTCAACTGTCACCAACCCATATAATCTAAAGGGTTGGACCTGGGATTCTTTTTCTCGATCACCCTTTCGTCGATTTGTCTGCTTTCTTGAGGTCGCAACCCTACAAATAGCGCATCTTCTATTCTTGGTACGTGAGGATAAACTTCAATCATCTATTAATCAAGTATAGATTTTCACCTTCGTTTCTCCTTTCTGTGTATCATGCAGGGTGGGTAAGCTACTGTTTCTATAGAATTGGATGAACCAACTTTAATGAAGATAATAAATGAATTCTATAGAGTAAAGGGGGAGGGGTGTGGTTGATGATGCTGCTTTGTTTTATGGTCTTCCATAATTTATGATTTCTGAATTATAAGGGCATACGTCTACTAAAAAGAATGGTCATTGGTGGTCTTTCTCTATGCACTAACAAACCCTTACCTCTTGTGATGTTTAAATGATTTTTTTGTGTGTTCGTGAACCCTATTGTGCAAATGAATTTGGTTAATTACATACATCCGGATAAATAATTTGAAAGAACTAAGATCATTCCTTTCTATGATAACCCTGGTTAAAGCAAAATAAAGTTGAAACCATTTAGTTTGTTAAATATTTTAAATCTAAAAAACCGGCATGGGCCTGCTTTGTGTTTGGTGGTGGTGGTTGGGTTGTTTTCCTTCATGGGATGGTTCCTTGTGATGTGGGTGGGGAAGGGATCCCCTGTTGTTGTGCTTCCAGTGGTTGTGAAATTAAGGCAGGTTGTTACCTTGGTTATATCATGAATTAGGGAGAGATCCTCTGTTGTTGATAGACCGTTGGATCCTATGTCTTGGGGATTCAGGGCTGTATCATGGGGTTTACATTGGTTCCAGTACTTCGAGGGATCTTCCTTATTTCCTTTGTGGCTGTGGCTTTGCAAAGGAACGGGGTGTGAATGCTTAAATTTCTGTTGTTTGAAACTATTCCCTTTGTTGTTCTTATTCTATTAGTTTCCCATTAGTGCAGGACTTATTTAAACATTATTACTATACTTGAAATCATGGATGGGACAATTGGGTTCTGGTTTGGGGTGAGTTCTGACTTGGGGACAGTTCTCTTTAGGTTGGATAAAGAAAACCCTAGATTAGGTGAGTTCTTGTTACCTATACATATATTTGTAGGTTCGTGTTTCTTATTCGCGCCCACCCATGATGATCACTTACTGCCAAAGACCCTCATCTCGTGGGGGAGGGTGTTTTTTCCAACACTTTAATTGGTGGCTGGTTATTAGCTCTTTTCTGCTCCCTTTCCCGGATAGCTCAAGTGTATTCGGGCAGGCTGTGATGGCTTGATGTCCATTATTAGCCAAAGAATCTTCAGGCAGGGTAGTGTGGTGGTTGGCCCAGGTGTGTGTGGGTAGGTGGTTTCCCAAGTACCATCCCGATGAGTCCCATGTGTCTTCGGGCCTGGCAGTGGTTGTTCTAGCCTAGGTGTTTGCATGCATGGTTACGCGTGATAGTTGTGGCCCAGGTGTCTGTGAGCAGGGTTTGGTAGTGGGACTGCGGTGAGGTGGTTTTGGCCCATGTTTCTGCGGGCGGGGTTTGGTAGTGGGACTGCGGCAAGAATGGTGGGATTGGCTCGATGCGTATGATGTATTCAATAACCAGTGGGAAAGTGGCGCGGGGTACCCAATCATCGATATTCTATTACCATACATTACTTGTCTTGCGTTATGGAACTTTTTTCTCTTCTACTGGTAAATAATATTTCATATAGATTTTTATGGACCCCACTTCCTTTGTATGGGTTGATTTTGAATGATATTGTTTTGAAACATGTTCCTTTCTATGGCATAATCATGTTTCAAAGAGATTGTTATGGATCCCATATCACTTTTCCAAGATTAATCTTGATCAAAAATTAATAATAGATTATATATGAGTTTATGATTAAATATAAGCTCTATTTACATTAATTTTATTTTTGTTCATAGACGTTGTATATTGTGTGTGAGACCATATATGGTCAGGTGAGCCTGATATTAGGTTATACATTGGTGAACCCAGATTGCGTCGGGTGCGAACAAAATAGATTATATAAAGGGTTACCCAAGATTTAACTCCCATGTATTGGTTATTTATTATTTACCATAAATAATTATATTTGAATTTTTACATATGGTTATTCAAATTGTCGGTGTTCTGTAAGGGTTTTATGGTGTTGAAATTCCATGTTACCAATATATATAATCTATGATTTCTATAGGTTTACAATGTTTTATTTTATCAATATTGATATCAAATGGATCGTGATTATTTTTAATGTGACTCTTTCCATTGTTAAACAATTACTGAAAGTTTCATTTTTGGGGATTTATGTATTGATGTGTATAATTTCTTTTATCATTTACTCATGCACTCTAATTATATAAATATACACATATGTAATTATTATGACCACTGATTAAATTAAATTTTTAGTTATTATTTTTACCCTTTCTAATAATTTTCTCTAACATCTAATATGATTAATTTTACATTGGTATTCAAGTATGATTTTGAAATAATTATTTTTAGAAGGGTTTCATTTGTATGATTCTGATGGCCAAATATGGAATATAAAAATGGGTACAATGATAAAGATACAATCTTGAATATTTTGGGTGTTTATGTCTGATTTTTTCCTAATTAGTAGAAATATATACCAAAAAGTTCCTTTAGAAAGTAAATGATTCCATTTTTTTGATTTTGTATGTTTTTTCTAGAGAAAATTTATCCACCTTCAATGGTACCAAATCTAGAAATTTAATGGTCTTGATTTCAAAATGGGTTCAAGGAGTGGTGGTTGGGATCTACTATAATATCTCCCATAAAATCCATTTTTTATCTATTTTGGAGGAACATTTCTTTAAGGTTATGAACCATTATTGAATAGTTTTTGGTATTTACAAAAATTTCACTCTATCTCACTTATAAAATAGAACATCCTTGATTCTACTTTACACGCTTCAAAATATTATTGGTTCAAAAAATACCTATCAAAATTCCTTAATTAATTCTCTCCTCATATCCTAGAATAATTATATATCAAAAATCCAATCCAGGTAGTCTTTAGGTGTAATTCTAAAGAGTTGGCTTGAAGAAGAGTTATCATTATTAACCATGTAACTTTTCTTTTATTATTACTTCCACTTCATTAAAATATTAATTTAACCTATTTATATAATAAAACCAACACATCAACTATAATAATAATCTATTATGTCAATATCATAACATAAATCCTTATCCACATCCATAAAATGGGAAATGAAACCATTGTTCATTTTTATGAAGGAATACCCCCACACAACCAAGGTACTTCTTTCCGATATTACCTTCTATATTTTATTATTATGATGGACCTAATCTATATATATGATGTCACTGAAATATTAATAAATATATAAAATTTTTATATTATATAAATTCTTAAAATCTGATTCAATGAAAAATGGTATTGTTTTTCGTCTGTATGTGTGGGTCACCACCTCCACGAAGCAATGCGGTTAGTTTTTAATTACCACACTATATAAATGGTATATATAATTTTATATAAAAATAATATTATTTTCAGATATAATTATAATTTTTTAAGGATAAACTAATAAGAACCCTATTTTCATCATGATTTTTGAAAAATGGAAATGTTACTCTTGGGTACATATGCCCTACCAAATACGTTATTGTAATATAGTTCATTTTTCAAAAACATAATTCCTAGTATGTTTATAAAAAATAATTTATGTATCAAAATGATAATTATTTCATGATTCTAATTATACAAATGATTAATTAATAGTTTATTTGACATTAGTTATCTCCCCAAAGACATTTTGGATATATAATTCTAACATCATCCAAACATCCAACATGAACCAAAATTATTATTATAATGAATATAACATAAAATAAATAGAATCAAAATTAAAAATTAGAATATTTAATTAAATAATTAATATACATTTATTATCCATGATGATAAAGTACACATGTGATATGTTTGGTGTGAGCTATAAAATATCTCTAAACAACCCCTTCCCCGGGGTTATAACTATTATATCTATAACTCACATTATCATATTCATTAATTTTATGGAATTATTAATATATATATATATATCTATGTGTGTTTGTTTCAAATATATACTGATATTATTATCCATTAATTCTATTCGGTTGTATATTCATTATGTTCATCTATAAATTTACTTCATATTTAAATTTCCATTAATTATAATATAAGACAAGATTATGATAGATCATTTTATTTACTTGGATAATTATTAATTCAATCCAAATAATATATTTCAATTTTTATCATAAATAAATCATGAACATGTTGTTATAGGTGTTCCCATAGATTACTCTAATTCATTTGGTAAATATTTAATATCATGAGGCATCATGTATGTTTTTATGGAGTAAACCAAATCAATTTTTGTACATTTTCCTCCATGTGATATTATAATGGATTTCATCCTTGAATTAGGTTTATGTCATGTTATATATTTATTCAACATTTTTTATATAACCATGACCTAATGATACCATTTTACTTTTCTTATTTTTCCATTTTATAACTCATACTCCTTCAGTTTTTATGATATCATTTTATACCATTGAATGAAACATTATGTTTCTCATTCATGTTTATTAACTAACTCTGATTTTTAGCTCACCTCATTCATTTATGTATTCATAATGTTATCTTTTAAACTTTTAAGAACTCTAATGGATAAAAAAGATTATTATAGATAATATAATATGGATTTTATTTTTTAATATTTTTATAATGTATTATGAACATACTCTTCTAAATAATGTATACCTAAGATCATTAGGGTTTCACTTAAATGACATATATTCTTAAAATCAATTAATATCATGGATTAAAGGTCTGGGTTTTTGTATAATACTAGTTTCACCAAATGATTCATAGATTAAAATATCAATATGCGACGACATGATTACTTTGAATCAAGAATACTCCTAGATTAACCCGATTTTCATTAAAAAGTATGATATAGTTATTACCTAGGTTTGGAAGAGTCAAAATCTGTGTAGAAACCAACATCCCTTTTAAATCTTGACATGATACTTCATATAGATATATATATTTTATAAATTAACCCCCTTCGTATTATATTGTATTATAAGAACGTTTATGTTATATAAATAAAAAATAAAGTACATTTAACACCCAACCAATAGAAGTAAACTCCTAATCTCGAACACATTTCTCAGTCAAGCCTAACACATCATTGAATCCCCTTTATCTAGGTAAAAATAGATGCTATAATATAATATCCCATGAAGAAGGAGGTATACCTCATTAATCACCAAGTTACACATAATGTAAATATAATATTATTTATGTGTTTAAACTATACACAATTAAATCTTCACTGGAACCTCATTAGTTTAATCCCTCATTAATCCCTTTTAACCATTAATGTATTGATTAATTTTTTCTTCAGTTAAAAATCATAATGAAAAAAACTATAGTTGACCTTATTATTAATATTAATTATTATATTTCAAAAATATAGAATCCACTTTTCCAAATTCGATCTCTATTAGTTGAGTAAATTTATTTAATAATCACCGAATAAAATACAAAGATAAACAATTTCCCTAAAAAATATTTTATAATAATTAAAATATTTCTATAACATAGTAACACATAATTAAAATTATAATTACTATAATTTGAATAATTTTTTTATCAAAAATTACTACAAAATTTTTTAAAAAAACTAAAAAATAGGACTTGTAATTACTTAAATGGAAGGGACAATTTTATATAAATGAAATATTTTTTTCACTATACATTGAAAGTTTATTAGTTTTAGAAATATTGAAAAATTTAAAATTAAAGTAATGCAAATATTTTTATTTTATAAATTATATTGTTTTTAGTGAAAATAATATCTACAAGTGGAAAAAATTAATTATAATATTTTTTAAAGAAAATGACAAATTTGGTCAGACATTTATTTTTTAGCATAAAAAATCTTCACTAAACATTTTGTTCATAATTTCTAAGAATTAATAAATACATTTTTATTAATTATGACCATTAAAAAAATATTTTAAAATGAAATTAATCTCATTTACAACCACCAATCCAACAGCTCGATTTTAATGTTATTTTATATTATGATTCTTTTAGATGTAGGGTTGTGTGTAATGAAATCTATTGAATACTTCATCTTTATTTCAAAACGAAATCACAATTAACATATTGGTGTGTAACATTTAAAATTTTTTATTATACCTTATCTTTGTATTATAATATTTTTTGTCCCATTGTGTTATATTTTGATCAAGAGGGTATCTTAGATGATCCCCCAATATTCCTTTACCATTTGACATGCAATGTCCTGAAGGGTACTGCAACTCAGATGAGTGTCTTCAAAATTTTCTGACATGATATATTAGATCTATCAATATATTGTTACCTTTTATCCTTAAATATAATACATTGGCTATCAGGGACGAAAGAGATTCCATTTTTTAGTTCAAGTCTCCCCTTAATCATATCTTGGTTAGGTTGTTTATTATGATTTCTTTTGTGATTTAGAGCTAGTAACCCCTTTGGTAGTTTTTGTTTACTGATTTTGGGGTGTCCTGTTGTAGATATTTATACAAAACAATTCATGGTATCATCCCATAAATGTAATGTTTTATGTCTAATATTGAACATTAAATGGACTCCAAGGTGAACTAGGATAAGGTGGTTCTTAGTGGTGATAAACATACCATGTTTTGTAGAAATGCCTATTTGATAAGAGGTTTAGATCCTTTATAGTTGGTTGGATTTAATTTTATCACTTTTTATTTTCAATATTTTTAATAAACTCTGATTTGGAATTAGATTTTATGAATTCATTTAATTTATCATATATTTTCCTTTCTGTATAATGTTGGTGTATGTTCATGAATGTGTGTTTACATATGGTTTATTTTATGTCCTTCCACGTGTCAGATACGCCTAAAATTTAGAAGTATCCACCCCTTGGCCTATTATAGGTGGGATTGAGGTGTCACTATTGATATTGTATCAACCAATAATGAAACCATGGGCTATCACATGACACCAATTGTGTACCAAAATGGAATCATCTAACACCACTATGATGGAAAATATATAAGGATGGAATATTTTGTTTTCGTTATCCATAAACAATAATCGTGAAATTATAAGTCAAAATGGAATCTTATGGCCCTCAAATAATTCATACTTAATGTAAAACACAATCTTTAGTATATTATCTACCTCGGTCAAAAAAATGCGAGCCCAATCTCATGTCAATTTTAGAGTACAATCCAGATCCCCTAAACATAGAAAAGATATCATGTGAGGAAATAGATAAATATTCAATACCATGTGATATTTCAGATTCATGTAATCCATTTATAAGTTTAGTATAGATTCATCCCCATGTGTAGTTACTTTGGAAAACATGATGCTTCACCTCAGTGCCTTCAAACTACACCTTCATCTCTCTCAGCATGTCCAATTCCTTGAGATAATAATATATTGATATTGGTACATCAACCAACCTATTGTCAATTACAAAATATATCTCTCTTTTAGAATTAATACCATAGTAATCATCATGAATAAATAAATGAAATGGTTTAGTATGAAGTTAAATATAATTGGTACCATTACCCGATCAATTGAAAGTACCATACCCCAAAACTATGTTGTAATTAATCATATCTGACTATGATCTCATCCTTCTTTCCTTGAAACCAATTATTATTAACTAATTACAATATACTTATCCCCTTTTAGGGAATTTAATTAACCCAACCACTAGTATTAATCAATTTGATCACAAAATTTAATTATCCAATCCCTTCCAAAGATGACATCAAAGCATTCTAAGTTGAAAATAAGAATATCAAAAAATTATATATATCCAAATACTAAAATGAATCATATTGAACAGCTATAAATACAATCTAATACCTTATTAATAGGTGTATTAAGTTTCAATAGAACCAAAAATATCCATGAATTACTAATATTTCGAATCAACGGAATAAGATAAAATTTAATGAGATTCTCTTATATTAAACAGGGAAATAAAACGTGTTTAAACGAAAAAATTACCTCTCATGATTGAAAGACTATTTTATCCATCATTTTGAACCTATATTAAATCATGTAATCATATTTTCTATAATTTATATCAATAAACCCATGATACGAATATTCTATAAGGATTTGACCCTTGAGGTAACTGCAAATATGTCTACCCTAAATACCCTCAAACAACTCTATAGTCTCACCTCCCATACTAAATCCATCTATCAATCTAAGGACCTATCAACTATGATTTAAAACCCTTTTTCTACCCTTATCCAATTCTTAATCACTTGTATGATATCCTTGATCTGAATATCTATAGGTTTCTTATCCCACATTATGAATGGCGCTCTATTGAAGGAAACAAATATTCACTATGATTGTTTCCAATTACCTCAAACAAATAAAACATAAGGGAAACTTCTCATGAGGGAGGAAATGATAATCCATGTCCTCCACAAATATACCTCTAGATACCTCATTATATATCATTATATATCTTATTATTACCACTATAAGATGCACCATGAGCTCCACTATAAAGGCCATCACCCCATCCAATGAATACGAGAAGAGATAATTCTTCAATATCCTTTAATAAGCACTTCTAAACATTAAAAGACTTGAAAACCATAAAAAAATAAATCATGTGAAGAATCATAACATGGAACCTGACATCTAGTTGATATATTTTATCTATCATTTGAACCATCAATGCATCATCTCATACGTGAATGGAATTGTAGTCCATATGTAAATGTAATGGGTAGGAATGTCTATCATATAAAACATCCTCTATTTGTTCTCCAAAAACTACATTATTCATCCCAAAATCAGAAACTAAGGGAATATTTTCCATGAATAATTGTTCCTTTATGACCTCACATGATAGGTCATCATACCTCATAGACTAAACTACAACTATATAGAATAACATTTAATCCCCTAAAAGAATACATGATTTTAGTGAAACTATCTATCCGAAATTGCTGAGTTAGACATAGTGTTCTACAACTCCTATGATATGACTCACAGTATGGAAGAGGATATCAAATAGTAGTGAGGGTCTAAATTGAAATCATAGGGAAAATATACCCTTATTTAAAGCACATAGGAATGGATAATAAACCAACCATGTAATCATAATCAGTAATAGTAAACATAGTCTAACATTATACTATTTGTAATGAATGAGTATTAAAATTGATTTCCCTATTGGGCATGTTGAAATAAAAAATAATTTTTTATCTACTAGAATGATAACATATAAAAGATATTAAAATATAAAATGTAAAAATGTTGGATCTGGATTCAACTTCATGACTCAACTTATATCGATGTATAGTATCGTAGTGAGATATCCCAGTAAACTCGAAAATATGGTCTTCTTCTTGGTCGAAAGGTGAAAAAAGTGAAGGTTTTTCTAGTACCCTAGTTCCAAGGACACCAGAGTACTGTTTGAAAAAAATTTCATAGGGACCCACTAACATAGTTCATTACCTTACAATTAAAACATACCATATATTAGTGTGATAAACAGTGTAGAATTAATACGAGAAACATATAAATAGTTAAAATAACATATAATAACTAATCTAAAAGTATGTATTAGTACACCATATATTAAGAATTCACGTGTTAACCAGGATTCCATGAACCCCAATAATACCAATTTTTATTCCGTTATGGATGAACAATTATAACAAAATTTTTGCTCATGTGTTGAACAAAAGTCTACCTTACGAATTTCAATGTAGTTTCAAGGAAATGTTTTCTCGAGTCAAGAAAGAAAGTTGAAATATCTAGTCTCTATCATGGGATGGGCCACCTAGATGTTGTTCCCCTGGATTTACCTATGGTATGGCCACATGGTCATCACATCCTAGCACTGTCTCAAGTTAGACAAAATTATATCATACCAAAACCGTATGTCATGGTCCATTCCCCCCTTTTAATGGCATGTGTCTCACATATCACATTGATACATTCTAGCCATAGATGTAAAACATATATCTCACATCCTTAATAAATGAACCACTCTATTATGTAATGATATTCATAATTGGAAGATAAAAATTAAATATTTGGACACTCACCCAATGAAATATTAAATTCCCCCATGGCATATACCACGATAAGGAACTAAAAATCCAATTTTTATCCACATAAAATGAGTCAAGCCTCTCTACCCCCCCAATGATCCACTTAACTCCATCAGGGATTCCTGTCATCATGACCACTGAGATAGGGATTCCACCATCTATGCACAAAATCACATATATGGAATGACATTAAAAGGGCCAATATATCACAACAAATAATTCCATAGGCTATGAAATATTAATCATATAAACGACGATATAAAAAATTGAATAATAAGGGCATATAAGAAAATGAACATCGGTAATATAACCACATAAAATGTATTTCATCATAAAGAACATACAATCCAAACCAAGAATGTATATCCTGAATAGGCAATAGTTTCCACACAAACACACCCATGTGATCAAAATAAAACATGCATATCATGTGCCACACACACACACATGTAATCTATATCAAATAAGGTTGTAATTGGATACACAAACAAAAACATGTGATCAACATAATCGTCCATTAGTGACTAACATCAAGCTAGATCAAAAGGGGTTTTCATGGTCATTTTCACTTTTTCTTCAATATCACTATGCATAGTTACATTAATTTATTAATATTGATATATCACAATATAATTCATCATTACATGTAATTCATAAAATATATATTAATTAATGGTTATTCATATAAGGTGTAAATAAAATTATAACATGATTGTAAACCGTGAATTATACCATAGGGGCATATAATATGAAACGACCTACCTTTATATAATGTCAACTCGTAACCTAGAAATCTCCAATATACTTGTATATGTCCGTATATGTCCATTAATCTTATATAAAGAAATCAAAGGCCTTAAATATTTAAAAAGAGGTCCCAATTAATGAATTATAATTATAATATTATTAATTAAAACAATTTATGTAGAAACACAACCAAATATAAAATTCATACTCGCAGACAGACTCTCTATGCTTTAATGATTGGTCAGAACCATGACCAACCATCCATGGAATCTCTACAACACTATTCTGAAAATATCTTGAGAAAAAATAACTATCATTTAGTAGAAATTAAATGGAAATTTTATTAAAATTAAATTTTAATATATATAATACTTTTACCTGGTGACATAGTGTAGTTGCAATGTGGTCCCACAAAGTTTAGTCCACCCATGGCACAAACCTAAAAATATAGAATGAAAAATATCCATAACCAATTATATGATATAATGGTTTTCCAATATATTTTTCAATAAAAAATATAAGAAATCACTATGTTTTATACATTCATTGAAACTCGCAACAATGTCACATGATCACCATGAACAAACACCATATATTCATTATAATAGAAGACACAATCGGTCTCAGATAATTCCACCATGAGCTGGAAAAGTTTTCATCCAACTATCTTCTAAATTGTATAACAATTACAACAGTTGACAAAGATTATCAATTTTAATATGATTAAAATATATTTGAGGGATATATGTTTTGACATTTCCATGATATTCCATGTTTAATAATCCTTTGTTAATGCCCATCGATATGCCACCACATAAGGAAGAGGGAGTCATTATCAAAGAGGTATAAAGGATTTTATTTGGATTCACCAAAGGATCTCAACATGAGCAATGAAACTTTTAAAGGACATTGTGAATGAAGGTTAGAAGGATAGATGATTTGAATGTTCCTCAAAAATATTAAATAAGATTATAAATCCCAATGGGGGATCTATTTATAAAAAAAGATCACTCATTAAATGATTTTGAACATGACCCACCTAATAGAAACCATGGGATCAATGAATTAACAGTGATCCCTAAATGGATCTCAACATAATTTCTAGATAACTAACTAGCTAGTGTCTTAAAACTAGCTATTTGGTACTACTATGGCCTCCAGGATGGCTCTAGAAATGCCTCCATCTTTCCCCTAAGCACTAAGTCCCCAAAAGATATTCTATTAAAGACTAAGAACAACTATTACAAATTTTTAAACCAAAATAACCTAAATTCAATTATGTAATTTCTAAATAATCCATCAACCAAATGGAAAGCTATAAATTGATATATTTTTTATAATATGTGACTATATTTTTGTTACAATCTCCCCACCACAATGCTTCTCATCCTTGTAAAGTTGTGGTATCATGTGAATCATGACTTCAAATATTCTTAGATCACCATGATTTGGTATTTTTTGATGTTCCATCCCCAAATTAAAAATAAACACCCAAGTACATATTATATCATAAAAAATTTAAACTCTTATAGTGAAACACTATGTATAAAATACCAAATGTTGATCCATATTCTCACTTGCATCGATCATTAAGACAAAGATCACCTCATCCATCCAACTTTATACACCATCCTCTTCTGAACTGATTCCTTATAAGGAATTATGGTGTTCTATACCATAGTAACAGGTATTTGATGCAACGTTCGAACTTTACATCAGCACGCATGGTGTGGTTAAGTTAATCACATTAAATGAAATGAAAACACAAGTTAAAATTTGATTCCAAAACCATATTCCAGATTTTTGACAAATCTAATGGGTCTTTATTGACCAAAATTAACCCAAAATTTATATTATTTCCCATAATGAACTTTATAATAAATTAAAATGTTATAACTACCCAATATGATGGCTTAAATTTGGTTCCAAACAAATATATTTAGTTTCTTAATGAAACATTGGTTGGTTCCCTTCTAGAAAAATTCTAAAAATGTATCTATCCTCAATCACATATTCTCCATGAATCCAATGATCAAGATATATTACTCATTAGATGCATCACTAAAATCATATTATAACATTACTAATATTCAAACTAACATCAATGAAATTTACATGGTTTTTTCAAAAACATTTCCCACCAACTATATGACTCTATGTTATGAAATTAGGCTCCATCGATCTGACTCACTGTTATATTTTAATAATTATTCTCCATTCCTGATTCATATATTTGGTACCTATTAAGTTATATAACTATATCATACATCAATCATTCATCAAAAAACTAGATACTCTCATTTTTGTTACACATTGGTCATGTAGAGTCTCCATGATCATAAAATGGTTAGTATAACAAAAACCCATGAGCCCTATCAAAATCGGTTCAATTCTTCATGGTTTGATTGATGCAACCCACTATAGAAGAATACATATTTTTACTTAACATATAACAAATTTACAAACCCTTCCCATGATTGTTTCATCACCAAACATAATGACTGAGTGTGAGTGCCTATTCATACATTAGTGTCAAGTGATACATTATAAACTACACACAACTAGAATACATATAATATAGTTCACTACATTAAATATTACACTCATACTATATCATAATATCTTTTACTCAAAACATTAACATATCTATTAGTGATAAAATCATTTTAACCACACATTTATCAGCTTATCCAATACCAATGTCTTCTCCCACCATAGTGGTATATCTGTAAAAATTAATTGTAGGGGAATTATGACCCTATGATTCATGTTAATGATGCCTGTATATAATTCCTGTAGTGACCTTGAATATAATTTTTTTGTTTCTGACAACCACTTACTCTTAAAGCATCACCTGTAAAACCTGAGTATTTTTCAATGGTTAGTTGAATGCATATTTTTACTAATTCATCCGACCTGTCGCACATCCACATATATGAATAGTCAAGTAACCTAGATTCAAATAGAAAAGAATTATAAAACCACTCATTCATTAATATAGAATTACTTTCCTTTTGTCATGGATATCCATGCCTGCACTTACAAGCCTCTTCTCTTATCCAAATTTAACAAGGTGCAGACTCTACAATTCTAATGTACACCCACAAAAACATTTTTAGAATCAGAAAACTAATTTGAAACTTGATATATTTCATATCCAACAACCACTCAATGTTTTTCCCTGAAACAACATTATCTTTGTAAAGGGAAAAGTTTTTTCAATAGCATACGTCGCACACTACACCAATCATGGAAGAACCATGATTATTTATGACTGTTATAATGTATACAATAAATTATTAGTTTAGAATATTATTGAATAGTTTATGAAATTTATATAAGTTTCCTAGTAAATATGAAAATTGATAAATTCTCATTAAAAAACACTCAATTATTAAAAGCATAATTTATTCATGAAAAATATATTTTTCAAAAAAAGTATTTTTATTTTTTTATGAGAAAATATTATAATTTTTCTGATCTTTTAGAATTAAATTTAATGAATTTATATTTATTCATTAAATCATCATATTTATATTTAGTTATGATGAATTTTTGTAATTTTATTTGGTAAAATATTGATTTTTCTGTGAAGAGTGAAAATTTACTTTTTTGTAAAAGTATAATTTATTTTAATAAATTAAATAATTTAAATTCCCCATTATAATTATAATTTTATCTAAAAAAATAAAATTAATTTTTTATATTTAGACTAATTATTTATATCTAAATCATATTTATCTTGGATTTTGGAATATATTTAGTATTCAACATGAAACACTTTTCTATGAAAAATATTTTAAAGATTATAATAAATATATATTTTAATAATTTAAAATAACCCTTGATGAGGGATTATTTAAATTAAATTTATGCATTATATATCAATAAATTTTAATTTTAATTCATATATTCCTTACTTATCATAGTGTCAATGTAAGATCATTTTTTCCTTAAAAAATTCATTTTTTTGGTAAAGTGATTTTCCTCGCACCGTTGGATTTTATATTAAGTAAATTTTTATTAATGCTATGATTATAATATAAAAAAGATTATTTAATTTTGATAAGAAAAATTTATATTTTATAGTATATCCAAATTAATATTTGGTCGTAATGAATAGAAATAATAGTAAAAAATAGTTATCCTGGAAAAATGGTTAAAATTTTAAATGTGATTAACATTAGTGGTAAAAAAAATACATATTTAAAACACACATAATTTTACTGATGGAGGTATTTATCATCCATATATCCCCTGCAATCTGTTATCATTCATTTTTACATCACATGAATTTATATTGAATTTACATTATTGAATTGTATTTAGTATCTAAAAGAATTTCACTCCTCTAACCTTATAAAAGGGCACCCCTAACCTCTCTTACACAAAAAAATGATATTGGAAAATAGCTGATTAAATAACATTCCTAATTCGGTTAACATTTTCTAGAGTGCTTTTATTTATTTTAATGAAAAACTATGAAGGCTTTAGGTATAATCCTAAAGAGGTTGTCTTAAAAAGAGTTATCATTCTTAATAAAGCCTCATGGGTTTATTTATTATTTCACATCCTTAAAATATCATTAAAATATAATAATATAATTAAAATATTATCCTCTATATACTACAATGTTATATGTTAATTTCATACCCTAAATCTATTTCCTCTTCAATTAAATGGGAAATGAAACTATTGATCGTGTGTACGGAGGACTACTACCTCATGAAATAATGTAATTCATTTTCTATCATGACCTTTCATGGATATTTATTAAAGAAAATTTAATTTGTATATATTTAATTCCAGGCATCTAAATTATTTTTTCAATATTTAATATATATTATACCATATTGCCTTAGCATCCATCGAAACATGATGACATCATTTGTGTGTACAGAGAACTACCACCTCACGAAGTGATGTGGTTTTTTATTACTGAATCTCATGGATGATATATGTAATAATATAAAATGATATAAATTAATTTTTATTATGTAGTAGATGTTTTTTAAGTTAATATAATACTTTCTTTATTTTAATCATGATCATTGAAAAAAGAAATTACACACTTCTCTACATACGGATTATAATCTCCACGATTAAAACATAGTTGAATTTCCTATCAATCATTAATGATTTATTTAAATATAATTGATGTAACCAATATTAATGATATAATTAATATTATTTTTTATATAATTAATAAATATTCTATTTTACCTTACTTGATATTCTAATCTGATTGTGGAAATATGGTCCGAACATCATCAAAATGTCAAGAATGTACCTAAATGAATAATTAATTGAATCTAACATGTTAATAAATATAATTAGATAAATAAAAAACATTTAAAAATTTCATAATAAGGTAAATAAAAAAAAATTATTATTTAGGAAGTTAACAAACACATGTTATAATTTTGTCTCTTGGATAGGGATAACATTATAAACTACCATTTCCATATTATTATGACCGTTCATTCCATTAATCACTATATATATTTCTCGTTAATACTATGGAAGGTGAAGTGCCTGGATCAGTGTAATCACTGAGAGGGGGAGGGGGTGAATCAGTGATCCTTTTAAACTTTTTATTAAATGATTATTTATCAATTAATCCTCTATGGATTGTTAAGTCCTCGATCCACTCTTCTTGTATCTATCAGCCTTTCCTTGTGTGATGTAGAAAATGTAAAGGAAAAGGACACAAGGATTTACAAGGATCAGCTCCAAAGGCCTACGTCCTTGCCATGTTGGTTAAACGCCCCAACACGGTTTCTCCACTATAATTCGGTTAGTAACTAAAATGATCGATACTGAGTCACACTGTATCTCTCCTGAGTCCCAAAGGAGGTTCTTTATACTGCATCCCTAAGTGTTACTAGAGTCCCACTGGCCTGCTTCATCATCCACTAAAGACTTCTCCAACCTGATTCTCATAGGGGGTATTCTCCTGGCTCCATGAGTCACACGATTAGCTCTTCTTCTTTGAGCTCTTCAACAGTCTTCAACAGCCTTGGATAAGGACTTCTGGCCTTGATCACTTCTTCTGATCACTTGTGGTGACCATGACTCTTCTACTTTTCTCGGGCTTTATCTCCTTCTTCTAAGGATGACCCGGCCTCTGTCTTCAAGAATATTGATTGGTAAATTATGTTCCTACCCTAATTATGGTCACTCAGTCGTCTTGCTCTTCTCAACTACTGAAAACTCAAATAAATGTTGACTTTAACTTTAGTCTGGCTTCAGTCTCTTTTAAATTCAACATCATGCACTGAGTGCATGGCATCTTTGAATCTTCATGCATGACGTGCATGGAATCTCAAATTTCTTCAAGAACCTTTGTTCTCGGACTTCTCAAATGCACACGCACTGATTTAAACTTTTTTTACGTGTGCAAGTGCATGCATGAATGTGTTCACTCCCCTTTTCTTCTTGGTGTGATAAACCCTTAAATGGTGCAATCTCTTTTAGCACACACACCTTCTTCTTCGAGTCACAATCTTTTATTATTTCTCACACGCAGAAAATTTTATGTTTTTCTTTAGTGTGAATTTCTCCTACTCTTTTACTTCTCAAAGATTTAACCCACTTGTCCACTTATTCATACATGCATGGACATTCATGTATCTTCTTCCTTCACTTAGGCACACACAAGAGGTATGGCATCCTTCACTTGTGCACATACAAGGCTACGACCTTCTTGTTTATTTGCACACACTTTTTTCTTTTCTTCTTCCTCAAAGTGTGCACATTCCACTGTGCACACACCAATGTAATGGCCTCTTCACTTGTTTCTCACACACACTACCCGTAGGGTCTTCTTCTTTCCTTTTCGCACACACACACCAAATGTGTTATGGGCTTCCTCTCCACTTAGCAAACACACAAAAACATGTGGCCTTCCACTTGAGCACCGTACACCTCACCAAAGGAGGGCACGCAAGTTATGAGGCCACCTCTTGCCTTCAACCGGGTAGGCTGCAGGAGTGGATTCTACCGCGTGGGTGGCGTGGCAACTCCTTCTACCGCGCAGGTGCGGCAGCTCCCCCCTACCGCACAGGTGGCGTGGCGCCTTCCTCCTGCCACATGAGTTTTCAGGCACAGAGGGCACGCAAGTGTGGACACATTCTACAACGCAAGTATGTGGGCAGCGGGCGTGCATGTTCGTGGCTTGGCTTCTTCCCTGTCGCGCAAGGGGAGCACACAGGGTGGCTCGACTCGGCCTCTTCCTTCATGCATGGAATGCACGGTTCTCCTTCGCACAAGTGGTTGTGCAGTTCTCCTTTCCAAAGATGCTCTGTTTTTTGAAATAGAAGCACTCGAATGTTCGGGAGGCAGCATCATTCTTCTCATCAGGCTCTACCTTTTATAGATGATCAGAGGATCTTGTTCTGAGCTTAAAATATTAAAAATATGTCATGAAGATCAGAGGTTTGAATGTCCGAGATATTCTTTTGAATAACTGAAATATTCGGTTCTTTAAAAACATTCAACCTACGTTTAATGATATCTGCGTATCTCGGGTGTTTCCTTTTTCCAAATATGGGATCCAATCTTCATGTATGGATTCAAGATCATACACCCGACTCTCATGCATGAATCTCGCATGGATCCACGTGGCCTCAGCAACTCCATTTTCCTCAGACGAACCTATTTCCTCAAGAAATCTCATTCATGCGAGATGTAGTTTGCATGCATGGTCTCGGTTCAATTAGACGATCACCATGCAATTATTTTCGAACTTCAACAGTGGTCAGGATTCAAAAATAGTGGATCGGCAGTGGAGACAGCGAGCTTGTTCATGTCGGGTGGAGCTCGGGTGTCCGGAGGTTGAAGACAACCTCGGTGCCTCTCCTCAGCCATTGGATCCATGTTAAATGATCATGGATAGCTGGGATTATATCATGGTGTCGAAGATAGATTGTGCGGCTTAGATCAGACTAGAGATCAGATGGACAACGCAGATTAGATCCATGTTTTTTAAACTCATCCCACATCGAAACGCGTCGTGGTTCTTGCACGGTTTAACAAACAACTCCTCCCATCCTCGGTTCAGAATTCTCCTCTCCCCCCTCCGGTGCCGCCCCGCACCAGTTCACTTGCGGGCGTGCTCTAGCGCCCACTCTGCTCCGCCGGGCGTACTCTGGCGCCCACGCTAGGCAGGCTTGACCTCCGCGTGGCTCGGGCTTACACACGACCCGACCTCCTGGGGGTTGGCTCTGCCTAGGCCTCCTCATGGGTGTGGTGACCTAGTTCCACGTGTGCCTTGTGATGAAGATTGGGTAGCTAGCTCATAGGTTGGCCCCATTTTTTGCATAAGATACTCTCGTTGTATACTTTGTTAAATTACCAAGTAGGAACAAGTCTACATCAAGCCATTCTCCTCTTCTTCACCTCCACTTCTTCATTGGAATTCCATCTATCTTTTTTAAAATCTCTTCTCCTTCTCCTATTAGGAGATGGAATACTGAATAATCTCTCAAGAATCTTCATCAACCATTAATCATAAATCACTTGATCTTCAATGTTCTTCTTTGGTCCAAGCATAGATGAGGTTGGAACATCTTCAAATCCACATGCCCGAAGAGATAGTGCATGGTCTTCATCCAACCACTTCATCCACTAAGTAGCTATGGATGGTTCATTTTCACTTCATCCACTTAGTAAAATGGATGGAACTTCTTCACATCATCCACTTATTGATGTGGATGGTTCTCCTTTCTCTCTCCATCCACTTAGTGATTGTGGATGGAACCCTTCTTCATTCCTCATCCACTTAGTAATTGTGGATGAAACTTCTTTATCTCCTCATGCATTGTAAAGACAATGCATGGAATTCTAAAAATGTTGTGACTTTGTATATTATTGATGCAAGTTCTTTGAACATAATATCAGTTCTACAATTGTTTGATTTCCTATGGAGAATGTTTCAACCATTAACTCCTATTCTACTTAGTGATTCTCCTAGGTTACATGCTACTCAGTACCATGGACATTCTCCAATGACCTCTAAAACCATTACATCCTTTGTAATTAACATATCCCTTAAATCCTTGACATATTATTGACAACATCACCATCGCCATCACATCCTCTGTCTTTCACATATTGACAGTCCTTGTCATTCATTCAATCTATGACACCTTATTGACAACAAATGCAACCCAGTGCACAACAATCTCCCCCTTTGTATTTGTTGTCAATATCACTAGAGAACATATGAATGGGTCAATATGTTATACAACATTTCCTCCCACTTATTGGCAACCAAATGCAATGGTGTGGTATAGTTCTCTTAAAAATATTTCTTCCTCCCTTTGAATGGAATCTTCTTGAAAATCCCTAAGAGATGGATGATGTTACATGTTCAATTTAGCAAAGAGCCTTTAGTAAATCAACTCGAAGTCTACTTGGGCTTACCCGGTGTAGAAAACAAGAGTGATGTAACCAAGGAATTCAATGTTGTCCACAATTCTCTATACATGTGAGATCATGATTAGGCTTCAAGGGGTTGAAATTTTTCAGATATATCAATGAATTGCTAAATCTTGTACATACTGCACCAAACTCATTAGAATGTTCAGGTGCAAAGTTAAAGCTCCCCCATTCATCCTTTTTCCTTTAATCAAACACTCCCCCTTAATTGACTTGTTAAATAAAATTAAGGAACAAGTGATAAAAGTGTGATTGGAATACCTTCATTATTTACAGGATGATATGAATCTAAAAAGATCATATTCTTCAGATTGGATCCCCCTCAAGGGGTGCACTCCATTCTGTCCATACCATTCTCAATTTGAGAGTGATCATCATCTTCAATTCCCTGAAATGTAAGCACATGTATATACCATTGATTAGGGAATAAGATGGAACCTCCTTTGTTCATCAGTTTGAACAACAATGTTGAGAAGATTCTCTCAACCAAGATGTTCCACTTTCTCCATTCTTCACACTTTCACATTTGATCTTCAATGATGTTTGTGCTGGTGTCGATCTTAACACCTCATAAACTTCTTTTTTTGTGACTCCTCTCCTTCTAAGTGCCTTCTGAGCACTAAAATCTTTTAGTGCAATCTTCATTCTCTTGAAGAATTCGTTTTGAGCTGGAATGAGTGTCATGCATTTATTACTGATAAGACCAGCTTTATTGCACCTCACACACAAAAATTAATCTTCATTTGAAATATTTTGGTTTTCTTTGGCACTAGCTTTGGCATGTTTATTTTCTTCCTTTATCATTCTTTTCAAATCTTCTGGCCAAATTATTAATATGTCATTTCGAAGTGAGGCTTCAGATTTGGATGTTCCACATGGTTCCTTTGATTCATTTAAGTTTCCTTTCTTAGGTAGCTTCTTTTCAATAAATCCATTCATCTTCATCTAGATTTATTGTCTTGTTGATTGTGGTTTTCTTCTATTTAGTTCCATGGATTGTTTACAAAGATCCATGGTATGACCTGTCTTTCCACAGTAGATGCATTTTTTCTTGGTTGTCCTTCTGGATGCCTCACCCTTCTTGGATTTGAAATCCAAGGACTTCTCTTTATTTTTCAAGATCTTCTTGGTATCATTTTCAACTTTCTTCTGCTGGCTTCCCAAGGATACTTCTTCATTCATAGCCAAGTTCTGTGATCTTCTCCTCTTTTCAGCTTTGGAAACATTTGGAGATTGGTATGTATCAATCCTGTGACCACTTTTGAATTCATCCGAGATATTATCAATCATTCAAAATTTGTTTGCAGAAAATAGATGTTTCTGGAACTGTGGATGTTGCTTCTTCTTCTCTAGATTTCTCCCCCTTGGCATGGGATTCCTTTTTGCTTTTTCATTTAAAGGATTTTACCAAAAATCCGTTGCACAGTGTCGATACCTGTTGCAACACCAACATTGACCCAAAAATATGTTCTTCTTTACTTCTTCTGATTTTTGGGTCTTTCTCTTGATTTTCTGAGTTTTTTCAGGAGAGATCTCTTTCTTCATCATCATCATCCATAATTTTTTATAGTTATTCTTCCATCCTGCAATTTTTGTGGAGGCACCTTTATAATCATTAGTACAAGATGGTATGGATGGTACCTTCTTCTTAGAAGATGTTTCCCTTTCATTAGAGGATGTCCTCCTTTTGGAATCATCCTTCTCAATGCACACTTGAGTGGAAACATTTATTATTTTAGATAATTGGGAGGCTTTAGCTTTGGGTGATTTCGGATTTTTCAATATCACCTCTAGTTTTAAGCATTTCATGTTGAGAGAGTTATTCTCATCCTCAACAAATCTTAGACTTCCTTTCCAATTCTCTTTCAGTTGTTTCATCTGGTCTTCATGCACCTTCATCATTTTTTGCAATGAATTTTCAAGCTCCTTTACCATTTTTTACTTTGTCTTCAAGTTGAGCATCTTTGACAACCATTGACACTTTATGCCTCTTTTCCAGTGCATGAAAAACTTCTTTAAACACTATCTCAAAGAATTTTTTCTCAGAAATGCTTCTTTGTAGTTCTTTAGTGACATCATCAATTCATTCACTACAAAGAGAAATGGTTTCATCTTTAGCCTTCACCAGCTTTGTGAGTGTGTTGGTTATGCCAACCCTTCTTTCCAATTGATCTTCCATAGAATTGGCTTCTTCTTATAGCTATACTTTTTCTTCTTGAAGATCATAGATACTTGTAGCAAAATAGATTTCCACTTCCCTGGTGACTATCTTTCGAAGATATTTGAGTGAATTTAGAAGATCATTGATAGTTCCATCATCATCACAGCTAGAGAAGGCTTCATCAGAAGAGTGATAAAAGTAATTGTCCCCTATTGTGACTTTCACGTTACCTTCAGTGGAAGGTGTTTCTCTATCAGTAGCGACCTTATTATTCATCATCTTGGCATGTTTATTATTTCTATCTTTCTGAGTCTTGGAAGATATCTTCACTTGTGGGTGTTCACTCATTTCCTCAAATCTACACTTCATAAATAATCCCTTGGATCTTTTAGAGGTAACCTCACTTTGATACCAATTGAAGTTCCCAGATCAGTATGATCACTAAGAGGGGGAGGGGGTGAATCAGTGATCCTTTTGAACTTTTTACTAATTTACTCTTTATCAATTAATCCTCTATGGCTTGTTAAGGCCTTGATCCACTCTTCTTGTATCTCTCAGCCTTTACTTGAGTGATGCAGTAAATGTAAAGGCACAGGACACAATGATTTACAAGGTTCGGCTCCAAAGGCCTACATCCTTTCCATGTTGGTTAAACGCCCCAACATGGTTACTCCACTATAATTTAGTTAGTAATTACATTGATCAATACAGATTCACACTGTATCTATCTTGAGTCCCATAGGAGGTTCTTTATACTGCATCCCACAGTGTTACCAGAGTCCCACTGGCCTGCTTCACCTTCCACCGAAGACTTATCCACCCTGAGTCTCACAGGGGGTCTTCTCTTGGCTCCTCGAGTCACATGAGTAGATCTTCTTCTTTGTGCTCTTCAAGAGTCTTCAACATCCTTGTATAAGGTCTTCTGGCCTTTCTCACTTCCTATGATCTCTTGTGGTGACCATGACTCCTCTACTTTTCTCATTCTTTATCTCCTTCTTCTAAAGATGACCTGACCTCTGTCTTCAAGAATCATGATTGGAAAATTATGTTCCTGCACTGAGTATGCTCACTCAATCTTCTTGGTCTTCTCAACTACTGAAAACTCGGTTAAAGGAAGTCTTTAACTTTAGTCTGGCTTCAGCCTCTTTTCAATTCAACTTCATGCACTGAGTGCATGGAATCTCTGATTCTTCATGCATGACGTGCATGGAATCTCAAATTTCTTCAAGAACCTTTATTCTCATACTTCTCAAATGCACACACTGATTTAAACTTTGTTTACGTGTGCACGTACATGCATGAATTCATGCACTCCCCTTTTCTTCTTGGTGTGAGAAACCCTTAAAGGGTGCAATCTCTTTTAGCACAAACAACTTCTTCTTGGAGTCACTCTCTTTTATTCTTTCTCACACACACACCAAATTGTGTGTTTTTTTTAGTTTAAATTTATCCTTTTCTTTTACTTCTCATGTTGTTCACCCACTTGTTCACTTATTCATACATGCATGGACATGCATGTATCTTCTTCCTTCACCTGGGCACACACAAGATGTATGGCCTCCTTCACTTGTGCACAAACAAGGCTACGACCTTCTTGTTTCTTTGCGAACACTTTTTTCTTTTCTTCTTCTTCAAAGTGTGCACACTCCACTTGTGCACACACCAATGTAATGGCCTCTTCACTTGTTTCTCACACACGCTAACCGTAGGGTCTTCTTGTTTCCTTTTCACACATACACACACACCAAGTGTGTTACGGGCTTCCTCTCCATTTAGCACGCACACACAAACATGTGGCCTTCCACATGATCACCAAACACCTCACCAAAGGAAGGCGCACAAGTTATGCAGACTCCTCATGCTTTCAACCGGGTAGGGTCCAGGAGTGGCTTCTACTGCGTGGGTGGTGCGGCAACTCCTTCTGCCACGCAGGTGAGGAATCTCCCTCTTACAGTGCAGGTGGTGTGACACATTCCTCCTGCTTCACGATTTTGTGGGCACAGAGGGCGTACATGTGCGGCCACTTGCTTCCACACAAGTATGCGGGTAGCGGGCACGCAAGTTCGCTGCTCAGATTCTTCCCAGTTGTGCAAGGGGAGCGAGCAGGGTGGCTCGACTCAACCTCTCCATTCGCACAAGGAATGCGCAATTCTCCTTCACGCAAGTGGTTGCGCTGTTCTCCTCTCCGAAGAAGCTCTGTATTTTGAAACATAAGCACTTGAATGTCCGACAGGAAGTGTCATTATTCTCGTTGGGCTCTACATTTTATAGATGATCAGAGGATCTTGTTCTGCACTTAAAATCATCAAAATATGTCATGAATATTGGAGGTTTGAATGTCTGAGATATTCTTTTGAATAACCAAAATATTCGGTTCTTTAAAAACATTCAAACCGCATTTAACGATATCCGCGTATCTCGGGTGTTTCCGTTTTCCAAACGTGGGATCCAATATTCGTGTATTGAGTCAAGATCATATACCCGATTCTCATGCATGAATCTCAGAAGGATCCATGTGGCCTCGGCCACTCTATTTTCCCCGGCCGAACCTTTTTCCTCAAGATACCTCATGCATGCAAGACGTAGATTGCATTCATGGGCTCAGTTCGATTAGATAATCACCATGCAGTTATTTTCGAGCTTCAACAGTGGTCAGGATTCAACCACGGTGGATCGGCAGTAGTGACGATGAGCTGGTTCACGTCGGGTGGAGCTCGGGTGTCCGGAGGTTGAAGAGAAACTCGATGCCTCTCCTCAGCCATTGGATCCACGTTAAATGATCACGGATGTCTGGGATAATATTGTGGCACCGCAGATGGATCATGCATCTTAGATCGGATGTGAGATCAGATGGACGGCGCAGATTAGATTCGCGTTTTTAAAACTCATCCCACATCGAAATTCACCGCGGTTTTTGAGTGGTTGAATAAACAACTCCTCCCATCCTCAGTTCAGAATTCTCCTCTCCCCCCTTCAGTTCCTCCCCGCACCGGTTCTCCTACGAGCGTGCTCTAGCGCCCACTCTTCTCCTCCGGGAGAGCTCTAGCGCCCACGCTGTGCTGGATTAACCTCCACATGGCTCGGGATTACACACGGCCCGGCCTCCTGCTGGTTGGCTCTTCCTAGGCCTCCTCGTGGTAGTGGTGACCTAGTCCCACATGTGCCTTGGGTTGAAGCTTGGGTAGCTAGCTCGTGGGCTGGCACCATTTTTTGCATAATCTCCTCTCCTTGTATACTTGGTTAAATTACCAAGTAGGAAAAAGTATACGTCAAGCCATTCTCTTCTTCTTCACCTCCTCTTCTTCATTGGAATTCCATCTATCTTTTTTAAAATCTATTCTCTTTCTCATATTAGGAGATAGAATACCAAATAATCTCAGAAGTATCTTCATCAACCATTAATCATAAATCACTTGATCTTCAATGTTCTACATTGATCCAATCATAGATGAGGTTGGATCATCTTCAATTACACATGAATGAAGAGATAGTGCGTGGTCTTCTTCAAACCACTTCATCCACTAAGTAGTTGTGGGTGGTTCATTTTAACATCATCCACTTAGTAAAATGGATGGAACTTCTTCAATTAATCCAATTATTGATGTGGTTGGTTCTCCTTTCTCTCCTTATCCACTTAGTGATTGTGGATGGAACCCTTATTCATTCCTCATCTACTTAGTAATTGTGGATGAAACTTCTTTATCTCCTCAGTCATTGTAAAGAAAATGCATGGACTTCTAACAATGTTGTGACATTGTATCTTTGTGATACAAGTTCTTTGAACTTAAGATCAATTCTACAATCATCTGATTTTGTATGGAGAATGTTTCAACCATTACCTCCTATGCCATATAGTGATTCTCCTAAGTGACATTCTACTCAGTACCATGGCCATTCTCCAATCACCACCAAAACCATTACCTCCTTTTTCATTCACATATCCATTCAATCCTTGAAATATTATTGAAAACATCACCATCACCATCACATCCTCTGTCATTCACATATTGACACTCCATGTCATTCATTCAATCCTTGACACCTTATTGAATACAAATGAAACACAGTGCACAATAGAGGGGCATTAAATTACATATATATATGTATCTAAAAAATATACCTACCTTGTTCTCTCTCTATTTTATGAAAATATAAATTCATTATCATCATTTTGGAAATTTACTCACATTGAAATTTCATTTGCTAATGATATAAAGCAAGATCATAAAACCCATTTTCATTACTTGGGTAATTCATATATTTTTCATTAGGAATGATTTCATTTATATGGTACACAAAAATCATGAATATGTTATGATTGTTTCACTGATATATGATTCAATATAAATGGGTAATGTTATATTCTAATGATATTTCATGCATAGGATTCGGGAGTAAACATGATCCTTTATGCGTCTTTTTTTATTATGAAATATTGTGTAGGAACATATCTTGGCCTCACGTTTACCACTTGTTGTGTGTTTCATCCACATTTATTATATTACCATGAGAATTTGATAGCATGTTTATTATTTAATTCATCAATGTGATTTCTCATTATCGTTATCTTTTATGATTTCATGTAGTACCATTGACTCACATGTTATGTTTCATTATCATGATTATTCCGCTACTAGAATTTTTATCTCACCCCTTATATTAGGTATTCCCTAGTTTCTTCTATGATATTTGATGGCTTCAAATAGTTTTTGTATCACATTATATAGAAAAAATCAGGGTTGCATGTATTATTTTCATTTCATTTCATATGTATCTAGTCTTCCAACTAAACTATGCCTGATTATATTTGGGGTTGTACTAGTTATATATTTATATATATATATATAATGTTGTAATATTTGTAATAGGATTGGGAATATGTACTTTGTTTTAGATAATATTCTTAGTTATTAAATTTGAATCTATAATGTGAAAGATATAGTGAGAACCTTGGAATAGTTATAAGGATAATTTTAACTATAATAAAATATCCTTGAATACTAGGGAACGATAGAGCATGTGGCTTCTGAGATATTAAAACATTGTATGGACATTACATGTTGAATTAGATCACGGTTAGTTGTTCCAGTGGGTATTTACTCAAAAAAGTATACATGTAGCAACACTCACTAACCACTTCATCTACAACAAATGGATGTATTAGACAATTGGTTTGAAATCCCGGGAGGAGTTTATGCTTTGGGTATTAAATAAAATCATTACGAACCATTATGGAATTGAAAAATAGATATTTTAGAGAACCTAATAGGGAAAACAACCATGGATATATTAGATTGAAACCTATAGAAAAATATGATATTATATATATATATAATTTATAATTCATTCCTCTCAAATTTTTATTTTTCTATTTGGTTTATTAATATATTCTATTCTTGTTTTTCATTCTAAATAATTTCTATAAATAGGATAAATTGTTTCCAAAACCAACATGATAGGATGTTTGATAACTTCTCCAATGATATTACTAACCTTATGGGAGTGGGATATGAGAGATTCATGGATGTCCTAGCCAAACTAGTTCATTTTTTTAGTAATAAATTAAAATATATGGGATTCCCTCTTCCTCTTAGGAAACAGAGGGTTGCTAGAAATCATTTATTTGGAGGAGGCCCAATTCTTTTAGTAGATCTTATAAAACCCTCACCACAGAACAATGGATTAAATATATTGAGAATATATTATCCTTCCTCCAACGAAAATTGTAACGGATGTTTTTTTTCAGTCATTGATCACATTTTGGGAGAGTCTAATTAGTGATGGACATTCATCAAGAAAACAATGTACATAGAGGATATTGGTTCCACCGAATGGGTAAACATGATGAAAATATTCTTCAGTAAATACTTTCCCTAACTCTTAATATTAAAATTTAGAGGTTATTTCATAGTCTGAAACAAAAGGAATATGACTCTATCATGGTGTGTGAGGAAATTATAACAAGTCTAGTATGGTATGCCTCCAGTTTTTCCATTTACATAGAAATTAATTTGGACCCATTATTTAGATGGTTAATGTTAATTCTAAAAAAATCATTATATATTTGTGATTTTGATAGCTATTAAGAGACTATCATTTGTGACCTTAAAGTTGAGATATCAAATGGAGACATCCAGTCCTTTCATGGTAATGGGAAAAGAAAATTTAAAATGGCGTTTTATATGAAATTTGTAATATAAAAATATCATGGAGTAAAGAAAATACAACATACAACATTTCAAAAGTGTGGGAATAATTATCATTGAAATTGTTTGATGGGGACTGGGAGTTGCATTGAATTTGAAAATAATGGGAATTATTCAATTCAGTGTTAATGGGAAATTAAAAAATAAACGAATTTAGATGATGAAAATAATATTAAAATAAACAATCATCCTATAGTGATGTGTTTCAAATTCAAAATATCCAATATTATTTCATAAAAATTTAAAATCCAAGGGTTTTTTATGACAATTGATGATAAAAATATCCAAGGCTTAGAGATAAAAGAATATAATATGATATCACTATTGCAAAAGGGGATCTTAAAAACAATGTAGAGAAAAGTATGATAGTTATTAATCAAATAATAGAGAATGTTCTTTTTGATTCTTCATTTACCGATTCATTCATATCTTCCAATTTTAGAATAACTATTCAAAACCCACCTCAAAACATTGTGGTAGAGATACATGTAATATCAGAAAATAGATCAATGGTTTCACCAAAAGTATATAAATTCTCCCCATTCAATGTTTGAGGACCAAATATTCCATAACATCCCATATTACTTCCTCTATTGTATTTTGATGCTATTTTGGGTCTAGTTTGGATATACTTATATAAACCAAACCTGATTTGTCTGGTGATATAGTTCACTATTTATACCCAAAGTCATTATTTAATATGATTCAAATGTATAGATGACGATAAATCTATCTTGAAAATTAGTGTTCAATAATTGATATTATATCTTTATGAGAATGTATATCTTGCAAAAATGATTGATATTGTGGAGGGAAACACTCTTGAATACATGACCATTGTGAGGGATTATAATAATGTATTCCATAAAGTGTTTTTTGGGTTTTCTCTTATCTAAGAAGATGAGTTCTCAACATAACATATACTTATATATCTATCCATATCAAGGAATACTTATATAATTCCTTCTACTGATTATTAATATATGAATAAGTTGTCATATGATGATAAAAATAATTGTTTTATATGCCTACATTCTTCACCTTGGAGTGCACCGATCCCCAAAATCAAGAACAATGATGGGTCAATAAACCTCTATATTGAATATAATTATATTAGAAAAAACATGATAATGAAAATGTATCCCCTACACTAGATGTTAACTTGATTGATAAACTATTTTGAGCTCAGTATTTCTATAAGGTGGACGTTTAGTAGAGATACCACCAATTAAGGGTGGATAAGGAATATATTCTCAAAAAATACTTTCGAACAATTTTTTGACACTACGAGTACCAAATGATACCTTTTGGGAACAAAAATTATCCACTAATCATGATGGATATAAATAATACATTCCATTGAAGTTACCTTGAACCAAAATTGTGGTTTTTATAAATTATATTGTAAATTACTCTAAAACATAGTTTGTGTACGATCATATTTGAATATTATTCTATCTGCATTGAGAATGTCGACTCTATATTCAATGTATAATATCTGTGAGTTCATGAGGAAGTAACTATCCTTAGTGCGTTAAATTATCAATAGAAAAGTAATATTTATCTTTGCGTCAAAGATAAAGACAACTGACGAGTGTCCAAGAAGAGAAACTCTTATGGAAATTGATAGATTTCTTAGACTATCTCGGTATTGCCAATTATTTTTTTTGAAAATTATCAAAATTTTCAACCCCACTACCAAGGATATCATTGGTTTAAATTAAGTTTTTTCAGGAATAGTGATCATATAGAGATATTTAAGAAGTTCAAAATATACTTATTACATCACAATTTTTCATGCTTTCCTCAAGTTGGAATATTTTTGTGGTACACAGTTACGCCTCAAAAAAGGTATTGGGATTTGTACTCATGGAAAATTATAATGTGATATTCTAAACCTCAAGGAATTTGAATGATCATAAGAATAACTATCTAAAACATGACTTGGTTTTGGTTATAATTATATTTATGCTGAAAATTTTATAATATTATCTCTATAGGGAGAAATGTGAAATATATCGATATCAAAAAATCCTCAAATAAATATTCAAATGAGATGAGATTAACATGTTTAACTAAGAAAATTAGAGGTGATAAAGGATGATGACTTCCCAATCAAATATTATTTTTGGAAATAAAACTATGTGAATGATTCACTAAGTCTAAATGATCAATTAATTTATCAATGATGAGAATTGGGAAGGATCCAACCATGTTCTACATTCAAAGGATGGATGTGAAAATATAAAAAGGATCTATATCATACCATTCCAATATAACATCTATGCTATCCATTATTGATAGGGTCAATGAGGCCTTAAATGATTATGAACTTCTATGGAATGAGGTATCACATAATCAAAAGCTGAACTTTTTTAAAAAGTGGAGTTATCTGGTTTGGAACCCTAATATTTGTCGTATCAAAAAAAAAGATGAAGAGAGAGAATCTAGTTTTTGTGCATATATCATACTTATATATTCAATAGAGATGATAAAATATGTATTGATATCTGATGAAAATATTCTATTGGAATTACAAGAATAGGGAGATTGTAACATCTTCATCTCGGTTCTTGGTATGCTAACCAATCAAGCCTAAATGATGGAATTGTAAAGTTATTAGGTGACCAATCCCTATATCGATGTTTAAATGGAATAAATAACCAATTATTTCATCATAAGACTCCTTGTGACACTTAATGGAAATAATCCCATCTGGATAATAGTCAATCACATTAAAAATTTGGTACGTTAATTTATATAAATGATGTTTTCTTTTTTAACCAACTTAATATGATATACATAAGGTATGTGTAAATATTTCATGTACTTCCATTCTCTGTTGTATCTGAATGATATCTTAAGTATAACATATTTTTTGAGAATATTTCAGTAGTTTTTTTTTCAAAACATAGATTCAATACATATTATCTCTCACTAATGGAAGGTTTTTTTAAGAGAACAAACCAATCTAATGTGGACATGCTGAGATCTTATTCAATGGATTTATAAGGATGTTGGAATTAGAAACACCCCCAAATATAGTTCTAAAATACCTATTTGGTACATTCTAGAATTCAAATTGAAGTTATGTGGTTCTGAATGGGAATAAATGTCTAAATATGGCTTGCTAGGATGATGATAGAGTGTGGAAGCTTGTGGGATCGACCCTTGTCCACGAGATGATAGATATGTTCTAAGCTATTAAATGTAGAATATAAAAGAATAAAAATATATTTGATATGTTAGGAAGAAAATCATCAATGAGACCTATGGTTTGACACCATAAATACTGTTTTCCTTTTTATATCACCATGGATGAAAGTCATAAGTTTTGGGAAGAAGTTAATTATTAGTCCAACATCAATCATCCCCTTTTTGATCATTTATTAGATCAGAGCTTTGGCCTATTGACTAGAAGTTCCAACTAATCTATCTCATGTACATGATCTGTCACATTTATCCCTCTTGTAGAAATATATACCAAACAAAAAAATGCAATAAATATATATTTGTTACTTTGGAGAATTAACTTACATATGAGTAGTATCTGATGAATATCCTATAATATAATGAAAAATATCTATGAAATAATAAAACTCACCTACTCAAAGTTTTTTGGCAAAAAGACATGTTTGAGAAAGATATAAGGAAACCAGAATAGTTGAAGAATCAAAAGTAACCTCACCTATTTTCACATTAATATGTAATAAAAAATTTCAATGATGAAATTTCTTTCTACTGTAAAAATTTTAAAAACTATTTTTTAAAAATTGAAAAATATATGTTATAGTGTATGTGACATGCAACACCAAACCTAAATAAATTCATATTTTTGACCATTATTATTTAGATGTTAAATTTTATAGTATGAATAGTATGAAAAAATTTCTGAAATATATTTTAAAAAATAAATCTATAATAAATTATTGAAAAAATCTTAGTAAATATTCACACAATTATTAATTGATATTTATACTTAAAAATAAATTATCTTCAAAAATGATTTCAAATTTTTTGGGAGAAAATATTATAAATAATTTTGGGAAATTTAGAAAAAATATTTAATGAAATTAAAATTAATTTTCATATCATCATACCAATATTAAAATGTGGATAAATTAATGGGTTTTTTGTAAAAGAAATAGATTTTCTATGGAATCATAAAAAATTATGATATTTTGTAAAAATACCAATTTTATAATTGAAATAAAAAATTTATATGTGCCATTATTATTTTTATTTAATTAAAAAGTAACATAATTATTATTTTATTTTATTTAATTCAATTATTGACATTTAAATTAAATTATTAATAGAGTTTAATATAATATTATTCATAGGATTTAGAATTCATTTATTTTCTAAAAAATGTTTTAATATATATAATGTTTCAACAATATAATTAATTAAAATAACCAAAAAATATTACTTATTTAAAATAATACTATATATTATAACTCTATAAATAATAAATTTAATTCTTTTAATTTTTTTTACTTGTCATAAAGTCAATATAAGATCATCATTTCCTTGATATTTATATTTTTTAAGAAACCACTTTTCATCGCACTTATGGGATTTAATTTAATTAATATTATGAAAAATATATTAGTCTAATTTGACAAAATGTATTTAAAATTTTTAATCATCATAATTTATATTATATTAAATTTTCATGTAATTTTTTTATCATAATGATTTTTGAACAAATTAATAAAATAGTTAGCATGGTTAAAAATGAAAAAAGTTTGTAACCCTAGAGCTAAATAGGATAAATGTAAAAAATTAGATTTTCTTTTTGTAATTTAGTGGGTTATAATTCATATATATATTAAAAAAAGTTATATTTCAATTTTATTGTTCTGGTATGGAAAGTAACATCCCATTATTGAAAATATATGGGTATATACAACAATGTTACTCCACCTCCCATATAAAAGGGAACCCCATATACTCTCCTCTACACACATAAAAAATTAGTATACTAGAAAATACATACCCAAATTAATTTCTTAAATCCAACCACAAATTATAGAATTTTTGTTTTGATCATAATTTCAATCTAGGAAGCTTTTAGGCATAATTCAAAAGAAGCGGTCTGAAAAAAAGGTATCATTTATAACCGAGCATCATTGTTTTATTTCTTCTTCCAATTCTATCATATATTATTTATGATTGATTATATTAAAACAAAATTATATAACATTAAAAATTATGTTATTATATTAATTTTATATCCCAAATTTATCTCCACTTCCATCAAATTAGAAGTGAAACCATCGATCATGTGTACGACGTATTGTCCCCTCTTGAACTGATGTAGTTTATTTTTCATCATCACCTCTAATTGTGGTATATGATGATGGATTAAATATTTATAGATGGTATTAATGAAATATTAATTATTATGGTATTATAATATATTATATAACATAATAACATAACTTCTATTGGAAAATGAATATGACGTTCGTGTGTGATGAAGAAGGTCGCCTCATGAAGTGATGTGATTAATTTTTTATTACCACAAAATATGAAAGGAATATTTAGGTGTATTTAAAGATAAAATATTTTATTTTTGATATGTTGATAATTTTATAATGATAACATTACCCTTTTTTCTTTGGATCATGAATGTTTAAAAAATGGGAATTTAAATTTTATGTAAGTATTTCTTACCATCATCATGATTGTAATTAGCTATTTTTCAAAAGAATAATTCATTATTTATTTTAAAATTATAATTTATTTTTAAAATTTATGACTACATTATTATTATTATTTTTGTATAATTAATCATTAATCCATTTTCCAAAGTCAACATTCAAAGGGGAATTTTTACTTTTGAGCTAAACATCATTAAAAGATCCAACATGAACCTATATTAGTTAGAAATTTAATATAAAATATTGATAAATAAATTAAGTATAATAATAAATATTAAAATTTTTAGGAAATTAAATAATAAAAATTAATTAATTATATGGGAAGTTAATGAAAACATGCGATTAATTGGGATCAAGGGATGCAATCTCTCTCAGAACCACCATTTCATTTGACTTATGACCATTCTCTCTCTGAGTAACATCATCTATATTTTTAATGTAATATTATTATTATAAATTATTTTTTATATATCACATATATATCGAGATTATTATTCCATACTTTGATGGGGTTATACCTTCCTTTTTCTCATTTCTCAATAGTATTCACTATGAAATTTCCTTTGATTATAATATGAATCATGACAATTCTTCCAATTTTAATTCCATGGGTAATTATTATGTAAGGTATTTTTATTTTTTAACATTATGGGGAATGCATATATCATGAACTTGTTATTATTGGTCCTCTCAAATATGTCTCTAATGCATTGTGTAATGATATATTCTCTCGACACAAAATCTCTAGGAGCAGATTGTAAATCTAATCCATTGTGAGAATTTTTTCGTAATTAGAAATTTACTTTGAGTTTAGCCTTGAATAATTTTTATGTCATTTTTTATTTTCTTCTGTATTTCCTTTTTTATCATTACCTTGGGATTCCATGTTCGTTATGATATAATTTTATGTTATACCATTGAATCACATTTACAATTTCATATTATGTTTATTCCCATATTGATTTTTTAGTCACCCCACTCTAAAAAAATTATATATGTTATCCTATGTAGTTTGAGGACCTCAATGGAATTTAGAAGATCATTATAGATAATAAATTTAGGATTTCATGTTTTAGTTTCATTTTATGTAATGTTAACCTAGTCGTACAAAGTCACTATGAATCACAATCATTGTTGTTGTACTTATTAGATATATATGTTTTCAAATCATTTAATATTATGTGTAAAAGGGTTGGTATTTTATATTCCACGAACTAATAGGGATAGATTCCTTAAATAGGGTTTAATTTAACCAAACCATATATCATGAGTGAAAACACCAATGATCATCTTTAAGATATTTATGAAAGGAAATTCAAATGAACTTCCTCTAATAATTCCATTAATTATCCACATAAAAGGGACTAAAATTTCAATGAAATTATCCATGAAGGTAATATAACCCTACACAATCCCGGTACCCACATACTAGTAACCACATTCAATTCTATTATTCCAAAAGGGTGTTCTATGCAACTAAAAAATGGTTTCATTAGAGGCCTCAAATCATGGAATCTAATATAGGTACATTTCTATAGATATCCCATAATGTACTTTCCATATACCATATGTGTCAGGGCTATAAGTGCCTAATTTGGTTAAAAAATAATTACACTAGGAACTACCTGAAAAAATTAACACATAATATATATATATATACATAATAATCAATAACCATCTATTATTCTACATTAGAAGATTATTTATTGAGATAATTAATTGCCATAAATTTCAAAAAAATGGTTAACTACAATACCCATGAATAGGGTGAATGCATAGTCATCATCATCATCATCACCCAGTTGCAACACACCATAGTCACAAAAGAGATGGAATCAAATATAGTCATTCATATGGGTTCAACTAATTATAATGTCACCAATAACATTAACATCCATTATAGTATATGTTGTTGAAACTATATAAGATGAGTCATCATTCATCGATACAATCATAGAAATTGAGTATGTGTGTCATGTTTAATTTAAAAGAATAATATGATTGAAGTGAATCCTCTTTCAAATATGAGGAATAGTAAAATCCATATAAAGTCACAAAGATAATGATACATGTGCATCACAATTGGTGAAATTAGATATCCATAATAACATAAACTGAGAACATCAATCTCATGCTCTAGTAACATAGAATTCCCCAGAGAATTTCTTTCACACCATACCAATTTTAGTTTCATTATAGACTATCAAACACCAATATATCATATGACAACCATATTATAATATCCAAGAAAAAGACACCTCTAATACAATTATATTACACCTCAGACTGAATCACCGAGTTTGAGCAAGTAAACCACATAACATCAATTATTCCATCCTATTCACTGGAGTATTTTGACTTGCATCAGGGTTCAAAAGTAAAATCATAGGAGACAATACCATATGTGTCGAGGCTATAAGTGTCTCATCTGGTTAAAAAATTAATCCACTACGTGTTTCATAGAATACTCCACACACAATATAAATTGAACCATAGTAATCAAAAACCATCTATTTGTATATCATAGAAGATTATTTATTGAAACAATTAATGTTCAAAAATTACCAAAAAATGTTCACTACACTACAAATGCATAAGGATACTGCATAGTCATCATCGTCAACATCACCTAGGTGAACCACACCATAGACCCAGAATAGATTCAATTAGATATAGTCATTCATAAGTGTTCTTCTAAATATAATTTCACCAAGAACATTAACATCCAAGTTAGTATATGTTAGTGAAATTAAATATATTGAGTCCTACATCATCGATACAATCATAAAAACGAAGTATAGGAGTCTATGTATTGTAAAAGAAGAATATTATTCAAGAATCACCTATTTCAAATTTGAACAATGATCAAATTCGTATAAATTCACAAAACTGAAAATCCATGTTGATCACAATGTGTGAAATTATATAACCATAATAGCATAAACTGGTAACATCAATTTCATGCTCTAGTAACCGGAATTCTCCTGAGAAAATTGTTCACATCATACCAATATGAGTTTCATCATATGCTATCACACATAAATATATCATATGAATGTCATATTCAAATATCATAAAAATAATACACCTCTAATAAAATTATATTACATATCAGGCCAAATAACTGAGTATGAGCTAGTGTACCACATAGTTTCAGGTGGGCCCCCCTATACACCAATGTATTCTGAATTGCGTCAAGGGTCAAAAGTAAAATCATGGGAGGCTATACCCTCATATATAGTAAATAATGATAGAAAAATAATCAATCAAAAAATAAAAATCAATATGAGAAAATGAAATTAAATAAAATTCCATATGTAATGAATGAATGTACAAACATTAATCACAAATGGAAATTTGAGAATACAAGGACATTGATCACCCCCCAGACTCATCACATATACAAGATAGAAAGAGTGAAAAACTATAAATTATTCTATTCACACATCTCTAAGCCCCAAATACTCTTGGTATATATAATCATAGTAATATATCATTTTGAACTATCATACAAGTGACTCAACCCACTATATATTTACAACAACTGTGGGAATCTCGGTTATCCAAGTGACATGTCCACTAGAGATGTGTGTGAGTATAACATGGAATGGAACCAATAATGTAGTCCAATACCTATCCAATAAAACACACTTTATTTGAATGTGATATGATAAGAAGAATAATTAGATAGGAATAATATAAACTACGAAAACACAACCAATAATAAAAAATGAAAATGTAATAAATAATCACCCATATGTTAAGAATTCGTGCAATAACAAATCTTCCACAAACCCTAACCATTCTATCATAGGATCCATGTTAATATAATATCACTAATATAAGTCACAATCATAGGTTGACCACAATTAAACCCTATATATCCTCAAGACCAATGATTCTTGAGTCATGCCAGAATGTCATGAAGCCCCTTACCTATCATAGGTAAGGAGAAATGACCATTATACAACTTTTTATGACTTGGTTAAAGCCACAAGGTCATTTTATCTCAAAACTCTCATAGGTCTAGTCACAAGTTCATCATACCTACAAACCTATGTCTCAGTTTATTCTTGTTATTAAGGAAATATTTATCAGTTTCCACTTGACTTCTATCTCACATTCGATAGTATGCATGCTTGGAATACCCACCAAAAATGGATCTCTCTCATACTAAAGGAAGTTCTTTACTCGTAAATCCGACTAGAATATATAAATAATCTTCAAATTGATTATGGAATTACCCTATAGCTAATGAAAATATAATACATTAACCATCCTATGAAATTCCATTTCCAAGTAGTCATGTCACCTGAACTCCCGCTCTAAGGATCCAACGTTGTCCACTAGGGTCACCAGTATTCATGATTTCTGAAATAGTGATTCTTCCAACTATAAAAAATGAAAAATAAGGTATATCATAGAATAGATAATTTTACCACATCTTGTAATTAATTAGGCTATAAAATATTACACGTGTAATGAATGACATAAGATGGAATAAACAATTTATATCTAATATTCAACAACTATGAAATTACCACTTATAAAGTATGAAATAACAAAAAAAACATAATAAGAACCAAAAAATACAATCAAGAACAGCTTTTACTATTCATACTCACTTATAACTTTAGTCAATATAAAATATCTGTCTCAAATTATACACACAAACAAGTGAAAAATATAAAACATGGTTCCCACAAGATAAACACACACAAACATGTGATCAATATACATAGTCTTTGGTGTAAAAAATAATGTTAGTGTGTAACGGTAAATTGTAAACCACGGAATATGGTTTTGTTAAACTAAGAACGGTTCCATTATATAGTGAAAACAAAAATATAATTAAATAATTATTAATTACATTGTGTTTATAAGAAATTTATGAATTAAGGGACATTCAAATAAGGTGGAAAACTTTATATCTCTTGACAATAAATAATACAAAATCACATAGGATAGAGCACACAAAATCACCTACCACAATATGTTGTCAGCTCATATCTAATAAAATATAAGTATCTTGGTTTGAGTCCTCCCATTTTCAATTTTCTCTAACATATATTGTGAGGTCCTAACTCATGACTGAGCATTACAATTTAATTTTTTATAACTAATTTATAATTAAATAAAATGCTTCTCTATACTCAAAAAATGGTAAGGGTCCACTTTCAAAAAGTCTCATTGGGTATCCCTACCTTGTAGGAAACATGGCCAACCATTAATTTAAGGTATACAAAATTATTCTGACATGATCAATGGAAAAATACCTAAAAATAATAAAAAAAAAATGGAAATTTATAATATTTAAGTTCTAATCTATAGAAGAATTAGACCAGGCTATGCACCTTATCTATCCTGTTATCCAACAGAGTTTGGGTCACACCCAACCCACTCTTGATCCTATTTCATGAATCATCCAAAAAATAAATTCAATGATATGATGGTTAGTGTAACATAATTAAAAAATTCATAGAATAAGTCACCAAGAGAAGTGCCTTTAATAAAAATACAATCAATGGAATGCATTCACCAACCAAGGATATCCTCTATACATGCCAATTGAAAATCCCATCATTATCGAATAATTCCACCATGTTCAGGAGGAATTTTCATAATAATTTATAATTTAGTGACATGTAAGTATCAAAAATGAATAAATATGATCAAAAATATAATTGCTTGAAGTAAATTGATACATAGAGGGATTGTAAAGGACACAAAATAACAATAGGAATCACACATGATGAAAGGAATAATGACTTACCACAACATGACAAAGTCATATTCAAGATTAAAGAAGAATGTATGTTCATTTTTTTATAGAAAAATATAATATAATCTATATACATACCACATAAAAGGAACCTTGTAGAAGGATTATAAGAGGATAGAATGCTGAATAGATCTCTAAACTTTTTTCCAAGATGATAAATCCAATAGAGGTATCACTTCCTAAAATGTCAAAAAGGCCTCTCATTGAATTTTATAAAGTACACCCCATCAGGTGGACTCATGGGTTCACCTGATTACCAGTGGACATCTAGATAGATTCATAGGGCTCACATCATTCTAGTGTTTCCATAATAGAACTTTCATTACATTATAAACCATTTTCTAGCAGCTTTCCAAGCATCAGATGGAAGATTCTACTATAGATAACTGTACAGAACCATCCACAACATGATCCATCTCCGGAGCGTTGAGTTTCTCACAAATATTTCATATATCACTTTGAACACAAGATAAATATATTTAAATATAATCCAATTGTTTGAACACGTAGATATTAAAACGATCCACGAAACATATGAAAATTTTAAATTCCCACTAAAATTCACAACTTCTAATTACATGGGTTGTAGGATATTTCTCAGATAAAATTAATTAGTAATCTCAAACAGAAATATTTAATCCATGATCACATGGATATAGTTATAACTATCCAAATGAATTATCACACCCTATAAATTTGAAGCATTCTTTTCCATGAAATTCTACAAGAACTATACTAGTACAGATCTATCTTGATTCCCAGATAAACCCTAACCTTTTATAATATAGAACACCCCATGATGAATTAAAATTTCTCTCAAAACTATTGGGAATTCTCGACATCTTGCCGATCTTTACCTTCTTGTACTTCTGAAGGTACAGTGAGATCATTCTTATTGTAATGATTTTCCCAGATCTGATCCACAGATGGAACAATGGGAAGTATTAAAGAAATAAATTATCTAAAATAAAAAAACATGGAACCAAAATTTTCTTTTAATATATTAAATATTCACATTACATAATAATTTAATAGGTTACCATTCATATAAAAACCCCATGAGATAGTCTATAAGTGTTTACTAATAAGATAACAAGCATTCCAACCCACTACTCACTAAGGTCAATGATATATTACTTGTAACTACACATTAATCACAATAATATATTAAGAAATAATAAATTTTCACAGGTTTCATTAACTCAATATAATTTGGTAAATAATTAATAAAAAAATAAATGTACTATAATTATCATGTAAATAATTAATAATTATTTTAATAACATGAAAATAGGCTAAAAAAACTGGTTCTTATACATCAAATATAATTCTTGTCACTATACGATCTCATTAACCTATATAAGATGAACATATTTTAAACCATTACTAAATAATAATATTTTTACAATGAAATGAATTCACATCAAACCACTAAAGAAAATAAAAACACATCACTAGAAACTCAAGCACATACTATACATGTCATGGATTCAACACATGTAGTGTTTCCAACTTAATTCTTGATCATTATTTTGTTAATCTACCAAGATTCAATTATATAACAAAATAAAAGGGGTATTGGTACAATTTTTTAATACCCTAGCCTGAAAATCTTTGTAGAAGATAGATAATCACAACACCACATGTGTGCCTCCCCATATAAAAGAGGCATATAAAGAGACACAATTGATAAATCTAGATATTTGGGGGACTATTCTATATATATTAGTAACCATTTAAAAATTAATAGAAAATAAATTAACAAAAAATAAGAAGGAAAAGGGTATATTATTGAAAATAAAAAATACATATACAATATGATATAATTAAATAATCCAAAACAACCACACAAAACCAGTCAAAATGATACCTACATATATTGAATTATTATATATGATATACTCATAAAAAGGAGATAATGAATAAAATGTTATGGATCAGTCCTAATCATTCATGGAATCACATTTATGTTAAACCATATCCACCTTCTTCGTATCCTGGCATTGGGACCTTGTAACAACCCTCATTCTCCTCATTGGATTGAGGAGGTTGGATGATTCTACATGGCCTTAAATGACATCCCAAATATTCCAAAGGCAATAAATTAATGATGAAGGGAATGACTAAATTGGTGGGGATTAATTTTTTCTTAATGAATATAAAAACTAGAAAATATTTTATAAAAACATACTACTATATGATATATGATAACCTAGAAATACAACTCAAAATTTAATATATCAAAATCATTGTCAAATAAGGTATGACTACATAAGACTACATCATAAATGTAAACCAAACAAGTCGGACTAATAAGATTCTAAGACAAATATAAGACTTCATGCCCCAATATCACAAAAAATCCAATGTATTACAATGTACTGCTAAAGAGGTGTGATATTTTAACTTTTCCCATGTTGTGGTTTATGAAATTTGGAAGAGGAATACTGTGGAAAGGGGGGGAGTAATAAAACTCTATAGGATTTCCCAAATGACATCTCCACTAATGCCACTAGTATAGAAGAGTTAGAAAATTTTATATAAAAACTTTTATATACAAAAATTTTAAAAATAGTTTATAATAAATATAAACAAGTACCATAATAACGAATTATACAATGAAATACATTGTACAAGAATGAAACCAAAGTATACATTTACAACCATTCCACAAACTCGCTTTAGCATAACTATTTTATTCCACACAACCACTATATCAATTATGCATGCTTCATTATGACCGTTCCATACTCATGAGCAGTCTCTCATCGATCTACCTTGACATCAAAAGGTAACTATTTCCCATGTTCCATTATACATTTGGCATCAATCACAAGTTCATATTTCAACAATGCTTCATAAATGCAATATGTCCACAAACACAACTATTCCGAAAAACTATTCAAATTCCAAAAAGCAAAAACCATTTCAAGAAAACAATTTTTTTTGAAAAACATTATCCAAAACCCATTTCAAAAATCCAATGATGATAGTTTTTATATCTACCATTTTAAAATCAATAAACAGAATCAGTTTCCACGATAATTCAACAAAATTCCACAAATTAACCAAAAACAATAAATCATCAATTAAGTTGATTAATTTCATGATATTTACCAAGATTTCTCAAAAAAATTAAATCAATTAAATCAATTGGAAACTAATACAATAATTTTCATCATGTGTAGTTGAGAGTGACGCCATCTACCTCATGAGTTTTGGAAAAAATGATAAATGGTATAAAGAACATCACAAAAACCTGTCAAAATCCATGAAACCTTCTCAGATATAATCCCCAATCAGGAACCAAAAAAAATAAAAACTTATATAGAATCCCTACCTTTTGATCAACCCATAACAGGTGTAGATCTATGGAATTGATTTATGAAATGATGAAAATCTATGAAAAACATCAATAATGATTAATAATGAAGCCTTACTATAAGAGTCGGGCTTCGACACCCCAAGGAATGGCTATAGATTGCTTTGAATTTACTTGAGAGAGGTTCACCAACAAATGAGAGACCAAAATACTGATTTAAAACAATTTTGTTTTAGAAAATGAGGGGTTAAGAAAATTATTCATCCTAGATCCACTTTTTAACTATTTATGTTTGATCGTGCCCTTGGTTTAGTAGCACGGTTAGATAAAAAAATCACAAATGGTGCTCATGCTTCTATCTTTATAATGACCTCACACAGTTGCCTCACACAACTTCTATGCCATGTGATGACAATTCTAAACCATTATGTCCAACATTTTCACCACACTGAATGGGCTTTCCTAGGCTTCCACATTTTTTGAAAAAAAACTATTTGTAGCCCGTACGCCTTCTATTTAGCCCTTTTCTCACTTTACATAGTTTCTTACAATAGTTGCATCGTTTTCACAATCCATGAACCACCCATGCACCTGTAGGAAGAACCCATGAACTATCAATTAAATTTACAAACTCTTTAATCATTCACCCTTATACTTTATATAAATAAAAATCATAATTAAAGGGTTACATACCAAAAACTAGGGGTGCTAAATTATTCCAACTATTGGTCTTTTAGCCCCCATAAATTAGAAACACACCATTGTCCTAAAAGTGTTCTGGCCATTTCTCCTTCATTTCCTTACTATATTATTTTGTCTCTTCTTGAATCAAACCATGTTACCAATAATATTACACAGGTCCAATGAATTTTCCACAGTAGTCTTTCCCTTGCCTATTCAGAATATGCACTAGGGTATGTACCAATGAAGCATTCATCTCTAGGTTAATGTGATCCCATATGATCACATGGTAAGTATTAGATTGATACCTTCTCAATTAAGATGCAAGACACACATTTTACATGTCACATAAATGTGTTAGAAAGGAAAACTGATATAAAACGTCTCAAACCCACTCTGGTATCCCAAAATGGCTTATATATCAAGAAGATAACTTTCCCTGCATTTGAAAATGATGTTGTCCTTTCATTGGAGAAAACCATTGGAACCCATGATCACTCACTACAAATAATAGCATTTGTCGACGATGATCCAAAAATGATTTTTGATGACTCACATCCATCTCCATCCATTTCGTAATCAACTTAATCTTTTCCATTGTTTCATAAATAAGGCTCATCCCAACTAGTGAAGTCTTGCCTATTTTTACCCAAAAAAGTGAAGAATTATTATGATTCCCATACAATTCCTTAAATATATCCATATATATCGAGGAGTGGTATTTTTTTATATTATAATTGTACTATGGGTATGTTCTCTTCCCATAATCCAGCAAATTCCCTTATATAATCTCGCAACATGTCCTCCAATATTTGTATCATCCTTTTGGATTTCACATATTGCTGAGGATGATACACCATATTCACTGTAAACATAGTCCCAGTGTATTTATGTAAGGAATTATTGAAATGAGATGTAAACCTAAGATATATATCTGATTCAATTTAAACTGGTATGAGATTTCTCTTCATCACTTCTTGAATATAGAGATTTAAAGGATTGTCTACCATATGAGTTTCACAAATAGAGACGAAATAAGCCCACAAGGTAGGCTATTCTACTATCACCCATATGGAATAATGTTTATTAACCATTATTAGGAGACCTGTAAAAAAATATTTCAATCTGATCCCATTTCACAATACAATAGGTAAGGACTACAACATACCTGCTTGTCACTAATGTTATACCTTATCATGATTACAAGGTAAGCATATTGAAGCAAGCATAGCCACATTCTGTTTCATATAGTTCTAGTAAAACATTATTTTCTATCCTTATATGTATTCTATATTCACTGATTTATTTCAAATAGTGAAAATTTGTAAGCTTGAGGAATATTAACTTAACAAACCATATGTATGAATATTTGATCACAAAACCAGAAATATAAAATTTCATCCAGTTTCCAGCCTTCAATGATCTTCACTCCATTATGTTATGAAATCAATTCAACACATTCTACATCAAATGTATTTTTCATACTTTTCCATCTTAATAAAACTAGGAACCATAATAACTGAGAATAAAACCACAACATCACCATGTTCATCACATTCCATGTGTATGCCATCTAGGACCATTATGAACTTCCACCCATCAGAGGATTATTTTTTCAACTGAGAAGATGAATTTCTTCTCAAGGCATATACAACTATATTACCTTTACTAATTGTATACATCAATCCATAGTCTAATATTTTGTGATACTTTGTCCATCTTTGTTTCCTCATATTTGAATCCATTTTGAGAAAAAAATTATTCAAGATCTAATGACCCATGAACACAATAATTTTCACACTAATGAGATAGTGACACCAATTCATCAAAGAATGAATCACAAAAGAGAATTATGAATCATGTGTTGAAACTTTTTTATCATGCACACTTATCATCCATGACCCATAAACAACAATATTGTCCCCGTTAATTATAAAACAACCCAGTTGAGATCCGAAAGCATCATAGTACACCAAACACCCTTGACCTAATTCTGGAAGTATCAAGATAGGTGCTGATGTATAGTGAGATTTTAGATCGTTAAAATATTTTTGGTATTACCTAGTCTTTTGAAATGAAACATTATTCTTTGTAGAAGCTTTCATTGATGACACTACCCATGAGAAGTCCTGAAAAAAGTGTTAGTAATTCCTATCTAGACCAATAATGCAATGTATGTCAATGATATGATTTTTATGTTTCTGCTAAATTATATCTTCTATATTCTCTCGATCAATATAAACAACTTTTTTCGAAATTACATGCCCATGAAAGCATACCTCTTGTATCCAAAAAACATTTTTTGATTATCTGACATACAAACAATGGTCTCTCAAGATTTACAATAGTTTCTCCATGTGTTACCCATGATCTACCTTTGTCATTGAATACAAAAATATGTTATCCAAATGAACCACAACAACAGAAGTCTAGATATCTTTGAAATATATGATTCATCAATGACATAAATACTATAGGTGAATTCATAAGAGAAAAAGGCGTTACCAAATATTCCAAATTGTCATATTTCCTTCTGAAAGATTTCTTTAGAACATCCTCTTTCAGAACTCACAATTGGTGATATCTCGATCACAAGTCATTTTTAGAGAACCAAAGAGATCCCTACAATTAATGATATAGATCATCATGGTGTGGATGTTGATATATATTTTTTATCCAAACATGGCTATGAATATGATAATCGATACAAAGTTGAAGAGTTCAGTCTACCTTCTTTCCGAACAATATCAGTGTTGGCAATAGAGATGTTCTTGGATGTATGAATCCAATTATTTCTAGGTCTTCCAACTGCACTTTCATCTGCCTTAATTCTTGTAGTGCCATTTGATATGATAGAAGAGTTATATGAATAGTTTCGAGAGGATATCAATCATAAAATCTAATTCCCATAGAAATGGTAAACTGGATAAGTTTTTGTGACAGACATCCATATATTAATCAACCACTACTACAAAACAATTAAATATTTTCACATATATTGATGTAATGGTCAATAACACAAATTGGTAAGAGATAGTTCCAACTACTTTTTCGAGGAAGCCGATTTCATCAGTCATCAAAACCCTTTCTCCTCTTAAGAGATTCTTAACACCATTCTTAGTCAAGAAATTTACTATTAATATATTACAATTAATGAAATATTTGAACATTTTAAGCCAATCTATACATAGTATTACATTATAAACATCCATCTCTAATATATAGAAATCCAATTTCAGCTCAACTCCACCAACAGTTATAAAACATTCTATAAACACAAAGGCACAACATTCTTTTTTATTAAGTGATGTATATGTTTTGTTACAAAAGGCTTAATATCATATTTTAAACATATAAAATTAATAAAATAAGAAATAATGAAGGAATGAGAGGCACCAGAATCACATAATGACTGAATACGGGTGGAATTTAAAATAATCTTTACTCTTATTGAAGATAGTCATGCCTGATCATTCGTATCACCTACATAGCTCTGTACAATTACCTCATCACTGCACTATGTTGCTTCTTTCCTTGCTGATATTTACCTTTATTAGGAGTCATGGTACTCATATAATCAAAATGGATAGCTATACTCTGATAATGTGACTGATATTTTTGTCCTCCCCTTGTCAAATTGTATGACACTTTCGACCCCTAGGAACTGTCCTGAGCACCTGACCTCATAGAACTGAGAGAATATATCTTAATATGTCCCATATTATCACAATTAAGGAATTATATTGTTGTTGTTTTACACACATTCATAATTTGGTCAAAGTAACCACATTAGAAACGTCGTACTTTTTTTGTTGGTCTTGGAGGAAGATTAACCGATCTATCTGACTGATTCGGATTGACGCCCACTGCTTTGAAGTTAGTGTCCATATTCTTCTTTCTTCCAGCATTATAGTTCCCACATATTCACATGGGTATAAATATAAATAATCCTCTCATATCTCAAGATATGTCCCATTAATCCAGTATTTCTCTATTCACTATCTCCACATAGCTATAAATACAATGAACAATTACCTTTGATCAAACCTTTTCCCATAGCCCTGATTGAAATATTCATTCCCTCTAGGTCAATGTAGATCCATCCTCAGGTGAAATGTGAAGTAAATTCAAAAGTTTAGCGGAAATAACCTCGATAGATAACTTTTCCTACTTCAGGATGAGGAAATATATCATTGGTTGATTCATGAACTTGTGAGGATATTATGGTTTATTGAAAAATTCATAAAAATCACCCAAAAAAAACGAATTTCTCCACTTCTAGCATGAATTTCTTGATCCCACCACTATGTACATGATCTTAAACTACAATAAATTCTATCTATTCCTTTAGCTCCACTAGTGTGCTGATGAAAATGAAGATATGATTCTTCTGATTTAGCAATAACATTGCCTTTTCTTGTTCAAAATCAGCCCTATAGATGGGTGGATTCTATTTCTTGAATTGGATAGAACTATACATTTTCTGTGGCTCATCCCTATGGTTCAAAATTTCATCTTCTTTATATTCTTGGATGATACTATAAACCATCTATTGGTTCACCTGTGACTTGAGTGCAACCATATTCTCCACAATATATTCTGGTTGGTTTCTATGATACCTATACAGTTCCATTTCCAGAAAATCAAAAAAATCATAAGTCATACTCTCTATAAACTTAAGGCATATAATTTTACATTCAACCAAATTAACTATAAAAAAATTGATTTCCCTTATTCAACATTTTCCACGTTCTACCATTTTTATAAAATATCTACTTGCTTTTGAAAATCAATTGATTTTCATAATAACCCAACCATGCTGTTTTCAGAATCATTCATTTGAAAATACATTCAAAATTTTTTCAAAATAAAAACATTTTCACGAAATCCTAAATCATTACATTCAATGACTTAAGAAACCCTAATGGGATGTTACTCCTTTAGAAATATTTCTGGCATGTCTCATTGGCTAAACACATGAAAATGAGATTGTAAATCCTATAAATAACTCCAAAACCCTTATCTACCCAACTCACTAGAATCTTTTACTTCCGCATAAAAAGGTAAGGTGGGAATTTTAATTCTCAATAAATAAATTCCCAATAATACTACACTTTTCTATGACCATAAACTAAGGAATAAACAAGAATTAATTTATCAATGACACCATGAAAACTGATGACTAGTTGTTCCCCACGAAAAGGAAAAATATGATTTCCATTTATATAAAATAGCATTTTTGACTAAATGAAAATGATACCATCTGTATAATCCTGCTTTCTCCTCAATGGCTTGAGGAGGTGGTAGTACGATACTTGGCCTTTAGAGACATCCCCATGGTTCCCATGGATGGAAATAAATTCCAAAGGCCTTAATTAAATAGCTGGGGAATGATTTTTACTTAAAGAATAAAACAAGTAACCAATAATTAATAACCAGAAAACCACTATATGATGCTTGATAAGTGTGAAATAAATCTCAGAATTTAATATATCAAAATCATACAAATATCATGTTCCGTAATATAATACTAAAACATCAATGTAAACACTAGAAGTTAAACTAAAAAGACTCTAAGTCAACTGCTAAAATCAATGATCCAAAATCCCCATGCTCAAAATTCACCAAATAGTCCAAGTATCAGGAGGTAGTGCTAAGGATTTGTGATATGATACCTTTTTCTATGTCTTGGTAGATTACATCTACAAAAGTTGCAAAGTTCAAAAATTGTTGTTATTACAAAATCTCAGTAGGTTTTCCAAAATAAATTCCCTACACACACCATCATGATTGAAGAGAAATTAACATTTATATAAAATAGTATAATTAAAAATTTTACAAAATAGACTATAAATAAATATAAATAATTACCATAATATCCAATTTTCTGAAGATCCATAGTTCATGAAATTAACCAATCTATAATTTTATAACCATTTCACAAAACCCATATTCCACAACTATTTTTTTCCACACTACCACAATTCCAACTATGCATGCTTAATTAAGAATTTTTCGTACTCATGTGTGGTCTCTCATAGATATTCCATGTCATCAAAAATTAATTTTTTAACATCTGTTGTTACACCTTTGGCCCCGAACAGAAGGTCATATTTTAACCATTCCTCATAAATGAAATATGAACACATACCAAATAAATCCTATAAAATATTTCAATCCCAACAAGACCAAACCCTTTCAAAAAATAATCTATTTTCTGAAAACCACTCTCAAAAAACACATTTCAAAAATCCCAAAAATACATATTTTAATATTAAAATTCTAAAATCAATAAACATAATCAATTTTCACGAAAATTCACTAAAATTAAACAAATTGAAAAAACATAAATCATCACTAAAGAGGATTTATATCATTCTTTGCATAAATATTTCACATGAAATTTCAACAAATTAAACCAATTTGATATAAATAAAATGAATTCTAGCAAGTGTAGTTGAGATTGAATCAACCTACCTCTTTTTTTGTTAGAAAAAATAAAAAATGTATCGAAGAACCCAAAAAAATGGGTAGAATCTCAATAAACCTACATAAGATCTATTCCCTGATCAATAAACAAGAAAACTTTGATTTTTTTGGAATAAATCCCATATATCTACAAATAGATGGAATAGATCTATGAAACTAAAAGAAAAGAAGACATCAATCTAAGAAACACATCAAGAATGATGAAGAACAAAGCCCTACCAGAAGAATCAGGCTTCATCGCACAATGGTACAACTCTAGATCACTTTCAATTAACTTTGGAGAGGTTATCAAACCTTTGATAGTTGATAATATTGAGTTAGGTTCATTTTTGTGAAAAGACATATGGTTAAAACTTCAAACCCACATAGATAATCTTTTTAAGGATTTGAGTTTGACACTATGCATGGTTTAGTTTCATGGTTATATAAAATTATTACTAATATTGGTCCTGCTTATGTGGTAAGGAATACCTCTCACGGTTTTATTGAACAGATTCCAAACCATGTGTTGACCTTTTTGAAGCACTCTATTCATCATTTTCGTGACACCACATGGTATCTTCTAGTCTTCCACATAGTTTAGACTAACTCTACCAAACATGTGCACCTATGCTTTAGCCCATGTCTTACATTGCATAGTTTCTTGTAAGTGTTCCATGGTTTTCACAAAATATGTGCCACCTGTGCACCTATAGGAAATACCCAAAAACTATAAAAAAAATGGTATCCAAAATCTCCCATAATTCTCCCCTATACGTTATATACATAAAATTCTTAAACCAAAGGTTACACACTGCAAACTAAGGGTTCTTGAGCCCTTTCCCTTGGCTGGATCCCTAATAATAAATATTTCATGTTCAAGATGATTCTTGTATAGGTTTTAAGAAATAAACCATACATGACCCCACTAATTCATCCTTAGTATAAGAGTATTATATATATAAGAGTGTATAATATATAAAATGTTAATAAAACACAAACATACATTCACGTATGGTAATTATTCACTTACCAGACTTCTAGGATCATAGAGAAATATTTCGTAATCTCTAAATTATATGTATATTCATCTTATTCTATCAATTAATCTCATAATATGACCCAAAAAATCTCAATCCTTATATATTAATATATTGATACACATATAAAATCCATCAATAAGTTCCAGATGACAACATCTCTCATAGGTTAGGTCACACGACATCATCCTAGAGCCAAATACAGTTACTTAGGGTGGCCTTAATATATCGAATATCTTTATAACACAACATAAGGAACAATTATAACACTCAAGATTTGGAATCATAGTAACATAACAAAGTACCATCCTCTCACATATGATTTAGTCCAAACATCAGCACATAAAACAATCCTATCAAATATGATTTGTTCATAACCTCATACATCTCAACACATAATTTAAATAAAACCAAAACATCACAAATACATGAAATTTCCTATGACTAATCCATAGTTCTAATAATACATCAAAGACCTAGGTAGTCTATAAATATATCACATTGGATACTCCCAACAAAAACCCACTAGATTTACCACACCAGCCATGCATACTTAATCAGTACCTTCACAATTAAAGGAATCTACCATCCATACCCATACACAAAACCACAAACATACCCGATCCTCAACCGGGATTGAATAGTTCATGCATATAATAAACCACCATGTTGACCACCCTATGAAATGTAATGGTATAAGGTGAAGTTCTAATAAAAAACTATTCCACACTTCTCTACTCTCTAAAGAGTAAGTTACATCAATTGAGACTCAACAATCCCTTTTCATACCAAAACATTAACATCTTTGAGAAATTCATGTATTCGTATTCCTGAAAGATTATACAACCATGATTAAATTACATAACAAATTAAGTATTTGATTCCCTAATCTTCAAGAATCACACTCAGCTAGTCACACCATCTAATTATATATCGAATAAAAATATCATTATAATCAACCATAAAAGCTTTTAATTAGGTATTTTGAATCAAACATGTTGAAATGGTAACAAAAATTGGTTTATAGTGGATCCATGATGATATATTTACCAAAATATGACACTCATGATTATATAATGTTTAATAGGCCATGAAAAGGGGAATGGGGACTTGAGAATCAAGGGATAAGTCCCATATGGATTGTAGTTTTATTTGTCTTTTGAGGTAGGAGGAATTTAGGTAATTGTTTATTTTCTATAACTTCGTGAAATTACATGAAATTAAAAATATGAAAAAGGTGTTAGGTTAAATCTGTATAGATCAACCCATGGTGCGACAACCCCCAAAATTTATGTGTGATATATCGGGAAGGAGTATTATTCTCTATCATTCTATATCATACCATGTTGGTCTATATTGAATATAATTTATATAGAAATACCCATGGTTATGTCCAAACCCTTCACAACTATAGAACAACACTTCATAGTACCATTCACAATGTCGTGATCTCATGATACTATTGTATTTTATCATCAAATAAACATGAATTCATAAAACACTAATCCGATCAACATCCGATACTCATAAAAATAAATAATGTTCAAAACAATTACATAAAAAATTATAAAATATCAGGGAAATTATAACATTTGAGTAATTATAAAGCATCATAACTCATAATAATTTTCGAGTTCAGAATACAAAAATCAAACCTCTAGTAATTTAATGGTTTATTTAAAAAAACATGGAATAAGTCATATTCTAAATATCATATTTCATCACTGTCATATATCTTCTATTAATTTTAATAATCTCAATGGTTTTTGATATATAAAAGGGGGAATTCTATAAATATTTATTTAAAAAAAATTGAACCCCATCATTTGTTATCACATCTTGTACTATGTCATGAAAGACAATATCTCACAACTCTGATATGTGTCTATCAAATATATATGTTGAATTACTTGTTTTCACATAAGTTAAATGAATCTAGGATTCAATACTTTTTATAGATATTTATCCAAAGGGTCGTAATTTCTATAGTACCCAAAATTTCAAGTATATGAATCTTTATTTCTATATTTTAATTGTATACATAACTAGGTTACCTATTGGGAGGTCTGGATAATATTTGGTATGTTTCTTTGGATTGTTTTATAATTGAACTCCTATATAATGGTTAGTATAAATTTTGCAACACCCTATAGGAAATCATTCAACTTCTATTATAAATAAATTTGTGGGGCTTGTCCCCTTACCTTTAAAAAAATCATCTAAAACAGTTAGAATAGGCTTGGTTCATGGTTAGGCACATGGTTTGGACAAACCACATGGCCACAAAAGAGAATCCATTCCTGGATAGACAAAGGGGTTTAAAATGGTTTCTGAAAATTTATTATATCCTTGTATTCCAATTGTGTTAGTTGTGTTTAGTTGTATTATATTGTGCACGGTTATCAAATGAGTTTCCTAACGTTTCACCCTCTCCATGAACCATAAAAATTTATATTTAAATTTTTTTGATGTCTCATAATTTACCTGATTGATCCCTCAAGGTAAATACTGGAGATATTAATACACCTTAATAAGAATTCCATTCCTTCTAAATGATGAACATGTCCATCCTTTTCAAACAATCACTATTCCATAGGATATTTTTTGTGTGTTGGAAGAAAATATTATTTTTCAAGTTCCCATTATTTTTTCCCTTAGATTTTATCATCTTCCCTCACATAGAATCATGGATCTAAAACATTGTGGTGATATTACCTTTATGTGATATGAATAATGATGATATACGACTGTTTCTCTTGATGATACCATGTTTGAAGGATATTTATAACAGTTTAAAGATGCTTTTTTGTGTTTTTTGTGATTTTATTCAGTTTTCCATAAGTTTGAAATGTTAGTGGATTAACAATCAACACCAATTGAGTATAACATGAAGGATTCATTTAATTTTTTTTTTGAATTTCATGAACATTATTTTTTAATTGATGTTGAATTCTTGATGGAAAAACACTTTAGTGATGGTTTTTGTAGATTTTTGTGAAATATGATATTATTGAGGAACATTATTTGTGTAATGATTTTAAATATATAGATTAACAATCATGATTTGGTTTCTATTCTTGTAAAATAGTTATTAAATTTAATTTTCTATAGAAAAATGTTCTCATGTAATGGATTGGGATGGTTTGAAATGAGTATGGAATATATGGTTGGTGTTGTTAATTTCATTGACATGACCATGAATTAAAGGCATGTACCATTTTTGTATAATTATGTTCCCATTTAGGAGTGAGCCATTGGGGACATAAGAAATTGTTATCTTGTACGGATTCAAAATATCGATGATAAACCACCTATGAGTATGAAAATTTCACCTAGGAAAGAATGTTTCGTTTTGCGTTAATCATGTCATGGGTATGAAAATTTAATTTGAGAAATACATTTTATGGTTTTGAAATGGCATTCATTAGAACTAATTTGGTATTTATATACTCTGTTGAACTTTTTTAAAAAAAAATTATAAATTATTTCATATATATGTGATAACTTTTTCTCTCATAGTGTCATGAGTAGGAAAGTTAGTAAGGAAGACTTAATGAGTTATATACTCACCCCTGCCTGTGATCATTAGCATGTTTTGATATGTGATATATGAAGTCATGGTAAATTAAAAAGTTTCCCAATTATTTAGTGATTCATCGTGATACCATGGGCATGGAATGTGGAGTTGGGTATAAGAGATGGTGGGGTGTTTTTTATTTCATGTCTTCATTTTCATTCTTTTTTTTAAATTTTCCATAATGCACTGTGATAAATTTTGGTTTAGTTACTTATTAAATGATTTTTTTCATATTAATGCATCATATAACGGTTTTTTGTTATGTTTGTATATATTTGGTTGTTTTATATTCAATGGAAAAACCATCCCTCGTCATTTCAGGAATCCCTTTGTATTTATTTTCAGCTTTGTTGCCTTGGATATGTCACATAAGGCTTAATAACACACTAGACACTTTGAAATAAAATGGGTGAGGGATGCAAGGTTATAAATGGAATCATGTTTTATGTTCCTAGAGTTTATAAATCAATCTAGTTTAGTCCTTGATTTTGGTCAATAATATGGCGATTGGATTTTTAGAACATTAAAAGTAATGCATAAAAAGGAATTCCCAACAAATTTTTGATGAATTTCATGTTACCTGGGATTTTGGGAACATGAGTGTTTTGATATACATTTTGGATTTGTAAAATCATAATACGGGATTTTCTAATGAGAACAACATTTCATGCATTAATTTTAATAAATTCCAAATATGAGTGCATAATTCATTTTGAGTAATGATTTATGATTTTATGAAAACATGATTATTTTTTTAAAATTGATGCAAAATAGTTTAATTTTAAAAAAAATATTGAGGATTTCAAAAATTATTTAAAAATTAAAATTTTTAATTTTATAAAAAAAACATTTGATATGTCTGACGAGACGAATTTAAAATTTATATTCCTTTAGTTGGCGAGAGTGACAATAGATGAATTTTCTTTTAGTTATTGAAAATGATACTCATTGGGTATTTTTGAATCTAACAAGAAGACAATACTATGACTTTGGTGGCTCGAGAGCCACATGTGAAATGGAAATTGGTTTAGAGTTCTATCTAATCATTTCAGCCAAGTGATAGAGGGAAAAAATAGTTAACAAATGAATGTGGATAATTTGGTTTCGTTCCAAAACAAGAATCCACAAATCATTCCGGGTGACACAAAACTAGAAGAAGTTGATGTGTGGTTGAAAATAATAAATCAAATAATCTATTTCCTTCAAACCCTAACTTTTCTAAAAATTAATTTAAATGTGCACATTCTAGATGATAAATATCACATGTGGTGGTTTTTCAGAAGTTCATGCTAAATTGGACCAAAAAATGCCACGGGATAAATTTGAAAACAAAAATCAACAAAAATTTATATTTTCACAAGTTTTTAATTTCAATGAAATAGAATTTATTTCGATTATTATAGTATAACATTACAGTTACAATGTATGCATCTATGTTTATGAATTTAGTTCACATTTCACCGGATGTTTCTAAATGTATTTCCCTAAAGGAATGAATTATTTTATTTGTATTAAGGCTAGAGATTCCCTCAATGACTTATTTTATTTATATATTATATTCGAAATGGAATTTCAATAGAGAGAAATTTAGAGGAATAGATATCTCAAAAAATATTGGTGGGGGATGCTTGTCAATACCTATGGGGATTTCTTGGAACTCAAATATCAAGAATCAAACGAAGAGGGTACCATATTTCCAAGGCCATGGTATGACTCAATATTAGAAATCAAGATACGTAAATATTCCACCCAAATCATAGAGTAATAATGGATGTTTTCATTGTGTTTCTATTAATAATATAAAGAGTGATCATAAGACACCACATAGAGCACATCATAATTTTATAAAAATGGTCCTTCTTCAGTGCTATTGGTGCAGTGATCCATGGTCAGGAGATAATAAAACATATTATGTATCTATGAAATCATATTCGTTCATGGGATGAGTGATGAATAATATATCATATCAGTATAATTGATGAATCTATGGTTAATCTAGGAATACGATGACTCCTCAACCAGGGAAATGTCAATTAAGTAATAAAGACCATATTATAGAGAGTATAAAAATACATTTATCTTGGAAAATAAATACATATTATTAATAATGACCATCAACAGAGGGAGGTGTGATTTTTTAAATTATACCATTAGGCAATATTTTTTTGATACAGGTGCATCTTATTCATTTATAGCTTCTCATGAATTTAATCTTTGGGGTTTTCAAGGTGAGATGGTGCCTCCAATTTTGATTCTTCAAGCTTCTCTTAGAAAAAGGGAATTTTATTCTTTATGTGTTAATATTTTTCTATAACTATAAATGGGGCTGAATTGACTAGGTATTCCTACGTTATTGAGCTGGATTTCTGTAAGTCAGTCCTAGGTAAGGATTTTTTTTCAATGTTCAAACATAAATTCAATTGTTATACCAAATGAGTTAGTTTTACAACTCTAGATGGCGTCGATCATATATTTATAGGATTTTTTAATGTAATGAATAGTAAAGTGGGATTTTGGTCACTATAAATTGAGACTATATCACACCAATTGGTAATGTTGACCTTATTATCTATATATGAGATTAGGGGAGATATTTTCCTACCATAGTGACCCGGTTTATTGATATTTGATAGGATGATTTATAAGGGATTTAAAACGCAATAGAAGTGTATTTTTGATTTATCCCTTTCTAAGGACTCGTACAATATTTTTTCTATATTATCATATGTAACAATCATGTATAAGGGAATTGAAATTATAGTTGGAAAATCTAGAAATGGAAGGGTTCATTCATCCTAGTAAATCTCCAATGGGAGAAGTGGTTTATTTTTAAAAATGGTGATAAAAATATTTCGATCTGGGTATATTATCATATGGTCTACAATGTTATGATAAATTTTTTTTATCTAATTCCACACATTGAGGACCTGTTTGGTCAATTGAGGGGGGCTAGTGGTCCTCTATAGTTGAATTTTATTTATGATATCACCTTCTATAGTTTTAAAAGGAGGATATTCTAATGACACGTTTTTGGATTAGATATATCCATTAAGAGTACGTGGTTATTCCTTTTGGTCTTATGAATGCATCATATTTCATTATGGAATGGATGAATTGAAAATTTAAATGGTATTTGGATTATTTGTTTGTACTATATATGGACAATATACTAGAGTATTCATGATCATAGGCATTTCCTGATAATCCCTTGGCTATACTATTGGGTATATTATAGGTTCATCATATGTATTCCAAACATTCAAAGAGTAATTTTCAGAAAAATTAACATTTAATTGTTGTATTAATCTATCAAAAAAGTTTTATATAGATTATAAGTGTTAGATGTCTTGATATCATGGACACTGCAAAAATTTGTTCTTGAGATTTAAAGAGTCATTGGTCTATATAGTTATTATTTACATTTTTTAAAATTTTCATAACTAGATTCATCATTGAAATTTTTGATAATGAAAATTTATGCTATATAGAGGAACAATGAAACTCAAATTTCATTCCAGTTGTGTAAATTTCACCTTACATCACCATTGAAAATGATATTTTTATAATTAGGTGAAGGTTACCTGATGTATTATGATGCCTCCAGATCTAGGTGTGGTTGTTTTCTTTTGTAAGGAGATAATGATGGAACCTATTTCTAGTAGCAATTACGGTTTCATAATTATAATTTCCTGATACATGATTTAGAATTAGTTGATGTAGGACATGTTTTAAAGACTTGGTGAAATTACCAATTTGTTCATAAATTTATGTTGTTTATGCATCACAAGAGATTGAAACATAATTTATCACAACAAGATTTCAATATAATATAATGAATACATATGTAGTGTCTTAAAATAATCAATATAAACTTGATGTGTACACCTAGTAAAGGATATTTAGTGGTGGATGCATTATGTAAGAAGTCATATAATCTGTTAGACAATTAATATTCAGATCAGTGGAAGATAGTGTCAGTTATTATAGATATGTAATTGCATTGTAAATATTGAGGTATCATTTTGGTTTTCTTATTGGTTGAATTTTTCTAATTTGGCTAAGATTCGTAAGGATAAATAGACATCTTATTCTGAATGTTTTTCTATGTGGTCAAAACTCAATGGTTGGGATACAATAGTGGTTTGGAATATTTTCCTGAAATTCTGTTTTTTGGTTTAGATATCAAATGGTCATACTTTTTTCTTATCAGGAATAACATCTTAATGATAACAACAATTCTAGATGAGTAGTTCGTTGCTGAATAAAAATGATATATAAGTCCATAAGAGCAAAATTTTGGTGTCCTATTAGGAAAAAATATTGAATTTATTGTGTTGATATGCCACACCAGGTAGTGGGATGAGTTAATGAACCAATAACCATTGTTTGTGATGTATAATTTACAAATTTCTATGTTGAAATGGCAGTTGATAGCTATTGTTTTTGTGAATGTTCTATCAGGGATGGTTTAGATACATGATTTTATATGGGTGATAGTGGATCCTAAAAAAACATTGACCCCTTTAATACTAATTAATGAATCCAATACGGTGGAAGACTTGTCAAAAATCTATATCTAACAAGCGTTATAGATTAATGACATACTAGTTTAAATAGTATCAGTAAAATATCTGAGGTTTATGTCAAGATTTTGGAAATCCTTATAGTAATAATTTTGGACATAGTTGACTCTGAGTATAAATTTTCATCCTAAAAATTATGTAAAATATAATAGGGTGGTCCAAATATTATATGGAATTATTAGGGCTCATGTAATGGATTTTGGTGTCCCATCAGAGGAGTAGAAACTATTAGTGGATTTCTCATATAAAAATAGTTTTTAATTATTTTTTAAAAAATATCCATTTGATGAATTATATTATAATAATTCTCATTCTCCACTTTTTTGGGTTGAAACAAGTGATACATCACTAGTTGGACTAAGCCTTATGTAAGAGAAAATAATGAAGTTCATAAAAAATAGAATCGAGAAGGCTCAAAGTAAACAAATATCCTATTTAATTCATGATCGATGTTCATAGTCATTTGAGGTGAGTGATCATATGTTCCTGATTGTCAATCCAAGGATTTTGAATCCATTATTTGGTAAAAAGGGAATTTTATATCCTCAAAACATATGCCCTTTTGATATATATTAAAGGGTTGTTAAGGTGGAATATTAGTTTTCATTTATATAATAGTCCATCTCCGTGAATAATGTGTTTCATATATTTCAATTTAATATGTATCAACATAGTCAAAACTATAGAATTAGATGTGATAACATTGATCTAGATATGGATTGTTTTTTGGCTGATGTGATGGTACATATTTTGGATAATAAATAGAAAGTATTTCATGGTAAAAGTAATGGTCAAGTGTGGGTTTTATAGAAAGATGGTCAGATTTTGGAGGAGACATTAAAGTTGGATAAAAAAATGGTTAAGAAATTTTCTAAAAAAAATTATTCCAATTGTTGTATTTTACATAATATTTATGGAAAGTTAAATGGAAGTGGGAGAATTTAGCACCCACTCTCTCAGGTATATGACTATTTATTTCATTATTTTTGGAATATAAGTAATTGGGCAATGTTTTCGGAGGCTTAGATGATAATTTTTCATGTTTTTTGTGGATTTTATAGATATTAATGGATTTATAAATGTTTGGAGAAACCATGTATCACCCTCCAAGAAACCATGAATCTAAAAAAATGGGAACTACGTAGGCATACGGTTTGGAACACAGTTTTTCCAATACTTGTGGCCACCAAAGGGAAAAAAAGAAAGGATGAACATAGGGGTTTCTCATGTTTTTAACATGGTTTGTAAATCTATGTTAGCTAACTATGTGAGGTGTTTTTAGAGGGCATGGATCATACATGGTGACCATAGGAGTTTCCTAAATATGCACCCAAATCGTTCCTCATTGAAATTTATATTCAAAAAGTGTGGATCTCACAATGTTTAACACCATATTCCCTAATATTTCCCCTAAATAGAGTATAACATGAATTAATCTTCCCCTAAATTCTATAGAGACCAATTTTTTTATTTGAGAGTGATCTTTAAGGGATTCTAAGTGCCTTTGTGGCTCAAATTATTTGTTCATTATCGATACGTGGTTTTTTCATTATACTTATTATTCTTACCTCTCATAGAATCATAAATTTTCGTTTTAAATAAGCATGGTGTGATGCCACTAATGATGAGATATGATTATTTGGGTTCATGGAAACATGGTCTAATGACAATTTTTTTATTATCTAGGTGATTTTTTGATGCGGTTGTGTTATTCTTTATTTTTTCCCATAATTGAGAGGTAGGAAAATTCACTCTCGACTCATCTTAATTATAAATTGATTTCATTTATTAAAATTGATTATATTTCTTGAATTGGATTGTGATATTAATGTGTAATTATAAATGTAAAACCTCATTTGTGGGGTTATAGTGGAATTTTTGAAATTGGTCAGATATAATGAAAATTCCTTGGTTCATTATTTTAAAATGACAGTTTTAAAACTATGTTTAGGTTTTTACATATTCAAAATTATTTTGTAATTTTTTTCAATAAAAGAAATATTTTATTGAAATGTCTTAGAATGATTTGGAATGGTATTGACATATATGGTTTGTGTGAGTAAAATCTTTCATCATGAACCTGAATAAGGGGTATATACCATAGGGGTACAACAACATGATCTGTAGAATGTGAATCTTCTATTGGGGAACATCAGCTTTTTTTACCTCTTCCGGACATAGTCTGTCGCGGATAGACTGCTCATGGGTATGGAACTTTCACATGTGCATGCATGTGTAGTTGTGTGGTAATCCTTTTATTTATATGAAATATGAATTTGAGAAAACGTCTTCAGAGTTTTAAATGATTCCCTTTATAAATGATTTTTCATTGATATAATATATAGAAATTTGGTCAAAATGTTTTATAATTTTTTTAAAAGTTTCTAACAAGTTCCCTCATAGTGGAATGGGTATGAAATTTATTGGGAAACCCTTACTGAGTTTTTTTACTCACCCCCTTATTAAATCTTTAGTGTTTTTTAAGATATGATATTCTAAATCATAGGTAAATGAAAAATAATTTAGTTCATTAGTGATGTGACATGATATTGTAGACAGGTCATGTGGAGATAGAGCATCGAATATGTGTAGAGTTTCCAAGTTAATGTCTTTAGTGCCTTTGGGTTATTTACTCTTGGTTTCAACATTTATCATTGATATTGTTTTTGGGTTATTTTTATTTATTTTTTATTTTTTACCCATTCATCATATTGAGGTATATTGGCTATGGTTGTATTATGCTTTTTGCTTTTTTTCAAATATAAAATCATAATCCAATTGTTTATAAATCCTTTTATATTAATATTCATCCTTTACTGTCATGGGAATGTCACCTAAGGCCAAGTATCTTGCACCATCTGCTTCCCATGAAAATGGTTGAGGGGTGGTTTTTTATATATTTGATTCATGATTCCCCTTAAAATAATGAATTTTTATTCCTATGAAAGTCCAACAACATATCCAGTTGAGACTATAATTATGGTGCATCCTGACCAGTAATATAATTTCATTGTAACAAATTAATTTATAATCAAATATATAGATGTGGGTCATTAGGTATCCCATTATTTGATACTTCTTTGCACAAATTCAAATGAACTCATATTAGCAACATCAGTTTTCAATACATAATGAAAAACCACTAACCTAGGATATTAAAATTTTTATCTGGTCACAAAAAACACATACCTTATCTTCCCCCAATTTATCTATGTTTTATAATTCATATATCCACCACCAAATTCAATCAATTCAAATCTCAAAAACTTTTCCATTACTATATACATAACCCTTTCCAAAAAAAATACTTCTGATACATTAACCTAATTCCTATATATACTATTTTTAAATTCGTTTTGAAATTTTTTTTTAAAAAAATAATGTTTTAATCAAATTTCATTGTAAATATCAAATTTTTTCTCAAAACCATGAAACCATGGAACCATGATGCATTTTTTATCTATTTTCTCTTGCCCGGAACATGAATACCACTAATATTTTGGAAAATGGGGAAACTACCCCCAATAACTCCATGATAAGATTCATGCTTTCACAATCTAGTTCTTCTAAAGACACATTCTATTAACTCATAGATTGCAATAAATAGTTTAGTCATGGCTTAATAAAATAACACTGTCCACCTAAACCTATCACTATGAATCCCACTAAAAACCAACTAATTCAATTTCATAAAATCATTACCAATCCCAATACCCCTCAACCTTACTTAATTCTTGTTGGAATGTTTTTCGAATTAGGTGATTCACCCTATTCCGCAATGACTTTGAACAAAACCAAAGGGATTACAAAATACCATGGTATTTCATATTATATCATTCATTAAACCCTCCTTACTATATGATTATACTAAATTTTCATTATGGATCATTTATATATTAGGTATTATCAAACGTAAAAAAGAAAACCATTAAAATGTACTATAAGATGAACAATATGATGAGTTAAATAATGTTTCAATACATTCAATTATTTTAAATAAAATCCATAAAACCTCCAATAGTGTATAAAAATCCAAAATAAGGGACTACCTAGCCACAATGTGAATCCCCTAAAATGGACCAGCCAAATGAAACCTCTATGTATTACTAAAATATAATTGAACAATCCAACTAGAAAATATCTCAGCCACCTCTATATCAATAAAAAACTAGCATTATCTACCCTTCATTATGAGGGATTAACATCATTTACTAGTCCCAAGAAACATAAAACCTATATATTTTGGGTTCACTAAATATCCAAATTGTTTCCATTATTTCAATCTAATACATACAGGAAACCACAGTTAAATAGAAATAATACCATCCTTTAAAAACCAATGAAGTCAATAACAATGTTGCTAAAACTATATATTATTTCCAAACCCTCAAAAAAAACTTTCATATTCACACCATAAGAATTATAATTCTCAATAAAACATATTAAATCAATTTAATCTATAAATCCATATCAAATAGCACATTGAAATTTAAACAAATTTTATACAAAATATACACGCACTGGAAAAAAACCATTTTCATTTTATCAAACCATTCATACTAAATAAGTTGTTTTACAAATAAATAATAATTTCATTAAATAATATTAAAAATATAAGATATTAATATTAAAATAACATATTCATGATCAAATGATTCAACCATAGTGGTGAAATGAAATTTTAAGGCATTTAAAATGGATTTCGAATCATATTTTCATAATTGATCTCCTAAAGTGGAAGATAATATTGATTATAAAAATTGATTTCCCATAAATAAATATGAGAACAATGTTTATCATTTTAATAATGAACATTAAGGGATAATTAGAACACCCAGAATGTGGTCTTCTTGGTTTGACAAATATATAAAAAACATCAAACATAACATGGATTAGTTTATTATCATATCAATCTCAAGGGTTATTGTAATCAAAGTGAATAGTTATTATGTATATAAAATTTGATTCAATTAAAAGCTTTTAAAAGACCAATACAATGGATTTATATAATTTATGCGTGGAAAATTTAAAATTCCCTAGATTTTTCAAGTAAAAAAGGATTTTTTGTTTGAAAATTGTTCAAGGAATGGTTGAGATGTTTATATCATAATCTATGTATTCTATTGAAGTACTAAAACATATATGTTATAAAAGAATGGTTATCATTTTTTGTATCATTTTCTTTACAAAGGAATATATTAAATGAATATAATGACAAATAGTCCAAATTTTAGTGTATTGGAAAATAATTAGACTCTATATAATCCTGACATAGAATTCATATCCATTTGGATCCATTTTTACCTCAATGATACATTATATTATTTAACTCATATTTGTAACTACTTATGGTCTCCTCTTTTCCTTATTAAAGGGAACCACCAGTCCATCTGTATTCAAAAATGTTGATCCTCATATCTCATCTAATACCTTATATATTACCTTCTTATATACATTCCATTCTCTCGACAGACCCTAGTCTTCTCTTAAAAATAATCATTCACGTCCTACGGTGAAATCCAGTGGAGGTCTCTCATAAAAAATCTATAATTCAAAACTAAAATCCTTAAATATTACTTCATATTTTACATTATCTAAATTTGGGGTACTATCATAACATGAACAATATAGTATCATAAATATAAAAAGATTTTATTATGAATATGGTTTCATGAACTTTCTCATTAGGGACAGTGTGGTGACTCCCCAAGCATGCCTCTAATAGGCTTGGGGCAGGTGACTAGATCTACGTAGGAATATCAATATCATGGGAGGAATTTACTAACTACCTGTACACACTCACACATCTCCAATCCCGGAAATTATGGAAATGTAAAGTCAACTAAACAACCAATGCATGCATACTTCTATATCCCATGACCAAATTATGAAAAGAAGTAATTGAACGAAAAAAGGTCCAAATACATTCCCACCAAAAAGAGCCCTCTAACACAAGTCCAACATTAATGTTAAGGTACATGGACTATATTATGAATGTTTCATGAACACACCTAGGCATGTACAGTCCCACTAAGCACTATCTGGTCTGGTTCTACCTAAGGCTGTGTCAAAAGGATGATCATCGGCATATGACATGACATGTATTGGAAAATCCTGTGTAGGGGTGAGTATAATAATACTCTGTAGGACACACCCAAAACATAAATCATACAACAAAGAAAATTATATTCATCTCCATATAGGTATTTTTCTATACCACATATAACTATAATATCAAGATATTCTCAACAAGGAAAAACAGTTTATTGTTAAGCCACAACCACAGTATACTCAATCTATGATTCTATCTGGAATATTTAACATAGAACTCTTGTGGGAGAACACACACCTATGTGAGACGGAACATATGAAGTTATTCCAATAGGTACTTCTTGTTTGGACTCATTATGTGAAGGAATACTCTTATAGTCCAATGAGATTATGATACACATTGGAGGATCACAGCCAGGGACATGGGGTGATACAAACAACTCAATATGGATTAACACTACAATATATGGGATCATAACCCAAGTATTATTGGACACATTAACACCAAGAACATCACTTAGGGCCCATTGGTTAATAGATAATATAACATTAGACCTCTCGAAGGGATTCCAATGACTATATCCATGATGTCCAACTAAAGGGATCATAGTCCAAGGTGTACAAACTGATCAAAACCAACCTCTAGGGATAAGATAAGTGGAAATAATCCTAAAAAATAGTTTCCATGATAGATGAAAAAATAGATATAATCAATGAATAAAAGTTTACATGATGTGTAGTAGGTGTCACACATGATTTCCCTTAACCCTGGGTTCTGACTATCTGAACAACCCATTTTATCATGCTCTATCAATGTAGAACTAGTTTACATTGCATTTAGAGGGGTTACATGTAGTTTCCATGTATTTGAGGTTCTACCCATGTACAAAATTTGTGTTCTAGTATAAGACATCGTCCCAAGAATATTATCTAGCATAAAATTACATTATGTATCCCATGTATATGATCTAGGACTTGTTATATGTTTGAATACACACTATGTGGGCACCCCAAGTAGTCCACCCCATGTCCGTGTATGGACCCAAGTACATACTGATTCATCTAGGTGGCCTACAAACCATGTATTCAAGGACTAAATTCCTTGTGTATTAGGGTTTTCAAAAAAAACCATCTTCTTCTTCCTCCCGCTCATGCTTGCACCATCGTCACCATGATATATGTGTCTAATCAAGTTGTAACTCATGGATCTGTTCTGGCCAAAACCTGATATGACCATTCACTAGAATTTAGCCTTCAAATATTTTTATAAAATAGATTTCATTCAGAATGAAAATAGCCTACACATCCAATTATAAAATGGGGGGATCCAAAAGAGTTTGACTTTTTCTCTTCTACTGTAGTTTCACCTATGTTGCATTGTAATGAGTCTGGATCTACGATCTCATATTGTTGTTCTAAACAACATGTTCTCAATGATCGATTAAACATTGAAGTTTTGAATCAGGGCCAATGACAAACACCCACGATGAATGGTGAACCCGGGGAAAATGAAAAAACAAACAAACAAGAGGAACAATCCTTGATCAATGTTCGTGTCGATCTCAATCCATTTTCTTTAGAACTAAAAATAGATAAATAAATAACAATATGTAATTCACCCAATAAAACACTACATATAAACCCATCCCAGGATATGCATGATTTGGGAATTAAAATATTCATCGATTAATTCATGTTACTCAAAGAAATAAATAACATGGAAGAAGCACAAATAAAACACATTATTTACCTTGTGTATGTTTTATTTATAATTAAGAATTATCCATCATTTTCATCATTGGAAACTTCCATTGAATCTATGGTGTGTTGATCATTTTTTGACACCGAAAAAATCCCGCAACTCCCAGAGGATGTTTCGGAATGATGAAGTGAAGTCATACTCGGAATCAGAGGCCCGATCCGGAGGCCCGGTAAGTAGTGCGCGAAATAAAGGAGGATCTGTGCACAAAAAGGTTCTGCGTGCAAAGAGATCCCGGGATTTGTGGAATTGGACTGGTGAGGCGTGAAATAATTGTGCGCCGTGTTTCTCCGCAGCGAGATTTTGCGCGCAAGCGGTTCCCGGCGCGGAAAACATCGTGTGCCGCCTGGATTCTGCGCCGGAGGTCGCCTATAAATATAACGTGACCCCGAACGGTTTGGGGGTTAAGGAATCCGAAGAGACTCTCATTTGCGCAATTCGGCTCCCCCCACGTGAAAGATGACATCCAGGTAATCAAGAATTCCGCGCAACCTTGCCCCGGAGTTCGCCTTTGCGCGCAACTCCACCGGCTTTAGCGAATTTTCCCCTTCCCCCGGTTTCCCCACTTGCGAGCAATCCATGGTCCGCTCGCGCAATACCATGCCGTGTGCGCAAATCTTTGTACATAATTCCATCTTTGCGCGCAATTCCATTACTTCTATTGTGCGTCATCCCGGTTTTTGCACGCAAATCATCCCTTTTGCACGTGCAAGGCCGAGGACCCCTCATCTTGATGCCCCTTGGATGCCCCCTGCACCGGCACCTGATGTCTCCCCTGCCGGGCATGCACACCATCCGTTGTTTTCCCGTACGGCCTTCCAGGCTCATGCGAAGTAACCTCAAGGTCCCTTGGGACATGTTTCCCGTTGCGTTTCTTTTCATTATGCATCTCCGCATAGGCACGCTAACGGAAATTGATCTTTCGCATAGCCACGCAAACGTGGACCCCCCGGTGGTTTTCCCTGCGGCCCCACTTCACCACGGCCTTGCCGATGCCTTCCTTTCCACAAGGGGTAGAGGGAGTTGGGCATGTAAGCCCTAGGGGGTGTGGAGAAAACCCACCCCTTCCAAGCTGCAGGACGTTAAACTGCTGAGCACCTTGTCCTTAACACAAGACGTTAAACTGTGGTCCGACCCCGTGCTTCGCACGCAGGGTCCCCCCAGCTCAGACATTTTTTACGCCACTCGTCTCCACGAGAATGGACTCTTCCTCACATGGAATGAGATCCTCCTTGTCGGAGCGGCATTTGTCCGCGGGGGAAGTGCTGCCTCAGAGCGTAAGCCCCTAACCTTTCTTGTGGATGACTGCACTCGTGCATCTTCGTACTTCCCCCTGCCAAGGCCATTGGAATCCTTTTCCCACTACGCTTTGTCGCACCACCGGCCTCCACCCTGGAGTAAGCCTCGACCCCAAGGGCCGCTAACCACACGTAGGCCTCTATTTCCTCTTTGGGCCGCTCAACGCGTAAGCCCCATTCCACTTCTCACGAAAACACCCTTTGCGATGTGATTGTCTAGTACCTGTTGCCTCTTGTTTCCCACACCGAGCATGACTCACGTGGTCTTAGAGTGCGCATCGACCATGACCTCCTCTATGGGCCGCCTCAGAGCGTAATCCCCCATCCCAGCGAACTATGTGGACTTTGATCCATGCTAACGCACGGTACGTAGGAAGCCTCCACGAGGTTCAATCCCACCACCCGGTTGTGCCATCCTCTTTACGTCGGTTCACTACCCACCTTGGGCCGCCTCAGAGCGTAAGCCCCACATAACATCGTCCTGCGTGACTTTAAACTGTATACCATTGTCCCGCATGACGTTAAACTGGTATTCCCCCTCTTTGGCCACCCCATAGCGTAAGCCCGATGTCTCACTCCACCATCCATCCTGATCCTTACCCAGGCCGCCACATCCCGGGGGGATCATGCCACCCCATTCCACTCCGTATCATACGGGAGGCCGCCCACGTGCTGGCCCCAACATCGATGTTCCCCCTAGGGATCCTTTATCCCGATCCGTCTCCGCAAGATGTTAAACTCGCGACATACCCCGTGTTAAACATGGGAAGATGAGGAAAACATTAGATGGTACACATTCCCCGCGTTCGATGTGGGATACCTCGGGCTTCTGCGCCCTCGAGAAACCCTGTGTTGAGGGACCAAAGACAGACATGCCGACGATGCCCCAATGTGACCATTCTCCTCACCGCAGGTTGCTGTCCCGACAAGACCCCTTGGAGCGTCTTGATGGAAGCAGCGTAATTAACTGGCGTCCATGTAGATATGGCACCGGGAATGAGCTTCACGAACCCGTCTTAAATCTACGAGGGGGACCCGGACTAGGAGACGATCTCCGAGGAGGAATCCACAGAAGGAATAACTGACATCCCATCATCCTGGTTTCGATCAAGGAGTAGACGTCTCGGAACAAGGAACAGATGTCGCCCGCCTTTGGAAAGCGGGAATACGGGGCCACAAGCAGCGCGGCCTCCCCGGCGGACGGACGCGCGGGCCCCGACGAAATCGTCAGAAACAAAAAAAGGTGAACCCTACGTGAATCTATTCTCCTCAACAAGGGGAATGGTAGACGTTGGAGCATCGGAATAATAGCATGTCAGTGGTTCCCTCTCGCCGACCACTGAAGAAGGAATGATACTGGGACTTGGTTGTTGATATCCTTTCATGTTCATACTAATGGGTTCATCTCTCTGTTTCGAGGAATCATATCACTGCATTCGGAGCTCGATCGCCACCTGCCCACCGGCAAAGGGGCAGGGGCAGTGCCGACATGACTACCTCGCGCGGTCCCACCTATCACATGGTCGCTCTGACTTTGACCGCCATAGCAGCCAGGCACTTGCTCCCCCTCTCCCCGTCAGAAATCATCCAATGGAGGGTGATCAATAATCTGGTTCATAGGTATGACGAGGAAGGGGTCATCCCCACCAGGGGCATGGCCCACTTAGATCTAGAGGCGGTCGAGCCTCACCACCATCGCTGCCCTCGAGGGCTGGGCAGGGAGCCGCCGCTCCCCACACCGACGTTCAACCGCTTCGTGAGCCTGTCCCCGGAGCGCTGTGACACATCCCTCCCCTGCGCCAATGAGGTGGGGGATGTCTGGGTCCACCCGATCGGCGATCCATCACAGGGGTTACCGGAAAGAACCCCCGCCAGGATGTGTCGATGCTGCCGCCCGACTCCCCGAGCCGAGGAGCAGGCAGTCTTCATGCCCGCACCACCAGCTCTAGCCCATCTGACTCAACGCTAGCGTCGGGCGCGAGTGGGGGAGAATTCCCATCCTGGGGCACCAGCATCAGCAACCATTGTGGCCCCAGCCACTACTGACTCCTGTTCCCAGATCCCTGTGCATGTTGAAAAGGGGTAGCCGCGTGCACGACTGGGATCGAAACCCCGACCACCGTGAAGGCAGGTTGGGTCGAATCTCCAGGTCGCAGACACTGGAAATGGCCACTGCGGACCAATCCGCGGTAGTGCCGCTGACCATGAAGTCTCATTCCATGCCACCGATCTGGGAAGCCAAAAGATTATTCGCGACGGCTATGGTTCGGGTATGACTTCTTGCAGCACCCACTGCATGGGGTATGAGGTCACTCCCCCTACCGCCGGTCGCAAGCATGGATCCGTTGTGTATCCAGTTTCTCACTCACATGGAGTTCCTCCCCATGTCCCTTTCGACATCTGTCCCGGTGCTTCTCACACCCTGGCCTTCGGTCCCCTCTGTCCCAGCTCTATTGTGGCCGGGGGACCCTATGACGGAAGTCGTCCTTACCCTGAGGAGCTACCCAGGGGCAGGAATGCCTGGCGTCGTCGCCGTTGGAGGAATGTCAGGGGAGTCCGGACAGGAATCAGACTAGTCCATTTTTCGGATTCTGAGGTAGAGTAAGATTCGACGATAGAACCCTCCCCCAACCTTTCTAGTTGAGGGCAGGGATGGGGACGCAGCGCGTCAGTCTCGTACTCCCCGAATGCGAGGTCCGTATGATTCCTTCCTCCCTTCGATGGTATATCCCGGAGGACGAGGATTTGGCATACCGCCAGAGATCAAGCCCACAGTTTCCGCTGATCTCCTCGGAAGCACCTCCCGCCCCTATAGGGAGGGTGAGGATCTCATCTGGGGACTGACGGAAGGATCGCGAGGCGACACACCCTCGGCGAGCACCGCCGTTGCGACATGAGGCCCATCTACCGGCCCATCATATCGTGACGTGGTGGCCAGGGCACTGCAACCTCAGGAGGATGACCTAGGGATCGGCGGCCAATCTTCCTGTTCGATGTATTCCCCGCCGGCCAGCCCACCGCCCCGACGACCTACCTCGGCGCCATTTCCAATTCCCCGACTTTCCTTGGTGGACGAGCAGGGGCGGCAAGTTCCGGACCCCGATCTGGAGCCGTGGAGATTTTGGGCCGTTCTTGCTGCGGGCCACTTCCCTGAGAAGTTTGGGCCAGTCGCAGAATCGGGTTTTGATGTGCCAGAGTCACTCACCCCGGGAGAGTTTGAATGCTTCCGCCAGATTCTTTGGGTGACTCACTCCCGCCTTCGTCATCAGCTAGCGACTTATCCTGGGAGCCAAGTGCATCTCGAGGAGATTGGTGAGCAGTGCCGCCGGGTTGATCTAGCAGGACTCCCCACGGTCCGACACCCAGAGTCGCTGGGACTCCACGATGCCCATCAGCAATAATGCATCTAGAGTTTTCAAGTACTCCGCAGATTTATTGAGGAGGCCACCCCCCACGTGCACGTCTGCGGGTGGGGGTAGTACACTTCTCTCATCTTCTGTGTGATCCGCCGACATCCCGATCCACTGGGCGGCCCTGATGGAACGTTGCCATGGGCAGTCACGGTCAACATGGCTGACCTTTCAGATAAGGGAAACATTATGGAGCCCCTCGATGGGGACTCACCCCCCGAGGACAGGCCACTGCTGGACCAATATGGGAGGATTACTCACCAACAGAGGAGCCTCCTAGGCCTTCCTGTACCCATAGAGGCACTGGCGCTGGGCCGAAACATCGGTAAGGGTAAAGAGCCCTTCGGGTCTGTCAAACTCGCCGACCCATCTGCCTCAGTGCAGAAGGCAGAGGAAGATCATGAGAAGGCCACGCTACGCCAACAGCTAGCCAAGAAAAAGAGGCTTGTTGATGAGCTCCTGGCCGAACACATTTCAGAGTGGCGGCCTGTCAACGACAACCCTAGACTAGGACAGCAGGGGCAGGAGCATCTACCCCTTGCTGAGATTCCCCCGGGAAACCATGACCGTGTCGTGTTCGCCGACAGGGGTGACACTGGAGCCCATGGCAAGAGGGCACGATATGTTTCACCGAACCCTCATGAGTAGCGAGGCAACCTGGGAGACCCTGCTCGGTTTCCTCCCGCCTCTCAAACGGTCACTCCGCCAGCTGCCCCCCGAGCCACAGAGCGCGACTATCGTATCGAAGAGCCTGGAAATGCGGTTGTGGCTAGAGATCCACATCAGGACATGAATCCGCATCCGGATGATCTGATTGAGGTACTCATCGCTCGTTTGGAGGCCATGGAAACTCGGCAGGTGGCGATCCCACCGGATGGAAAGCCGTACCCCGCATGGGGGGATGGCATGCCGGTCCCACCAGGATTTGGGAATCCCACTTTTTCCCCCTTTAACGGGACTGGAGACCCGCTGCAACACTTGGTCCACTTCAACTCGAGGTGCGGGCCTTTGTTGGGGACTCCGGCGCAGCAGGAGGCTGCCAAACTCCGGTGCTTCGTTCAGACACTAGAGGGACCATCGTTCGTTTGGTACAGCCAGCTCCCTGTTGAATCAGTGACTAGCTAGGAGGACCTTCGTCGACAATTCCTCTACAATTTCAGTTACACAACCTGGAAGATGAACATTGCAGACCTCTTCAAGTGCAAGCAAAGGCCCGACAAGAGTGTCGCGGACTTCGTCGCCCGGTGGAAGGGGCTCACTTACTCCCATGACATGACACTGACTCATGAGAAATTACTGACGATGTGTGTGGGGAACGTCAAGGCGGAGTTGGTTCCTTCCCTGATCATGCAGAATTACCCTGTAGGGTTCCGGGACTTCTCGGACAAGGCTCAGTGCCTCGAAGAAGCCCTGCAAAAGGCCAGTCAGGCACGCCCGCTGCCTCCTATGATCTATGCAAGGAGAGCCGTCAGAGCCGAGCTCGCTGCTATGGCGCAGATAGAGGCCCCCAGACAGCTAGAGTTGCTACTGGTGAGGCCAGCTCAGCAGGAGCATAGGGGTCCACCCCCACAGCCTCCGGCCCAGAAGAGACCGCCTCAAAATCGGCAGGCGCCTCCATGTAACGCACCGCCACCACCTAGGCGAGGTAATCCGGCTCCGCCTCCTCGGCCTGCTCCTCCGGTCCCTAGACATGGTCAGCCCCCAAGGGTCCCCTTTCCAGGCAGAAGGAATCGGGCTTACTCGTTTGGCGAGGCCCAGGTCCCCGGTTATTTACGTAGCGCCTTGGAGCAGAGGATCGTGCGGCAGCCTAAGTGCCGGAAGCCAGAAGAGGTGTGTCTGACGGATCGCCCTAACTACTATCATTATCACCGGTTCCTGGGACACACCATCCAACAATGCTATGTGTTCAAGGACTAGCTCCAAGACCAGATTGACAATAACATAGTCAGGTTGGGCCCAGCCCCGGCACAGGTGGTAGGTGTCTTTGTGGGATCATATGGGAGTAGTGATGACGAGGATGGGTGGGAACAAGTTTCTGACCGTGGCTCTCGGAAGTATAACGACTGGATGGCCTGCAGGACGGTCGCCTGTGCCCATGGAATCGTCCGTGCCCTCCTGGACCATCCAAAGCCCTTAGAATCTACGAGCGCCGCTTTGGCCTCGTCGTCCCAGCCTACTTCTTCCCAAAAGGGCAGGCGGTGGCGCAAGAAGAAAGAACGCGCCATGCCATTGCCATCATGTTCTTGCACGCTTGGCGATTTCATGCCCCCTGGAATGGGGATCCCTCCGAGACCCCGTCCGGTAATGGATGACTCCTCGACCGAGAGCCCGGGGTACGCTTCGGTTAACACCGTAGAGTTGGTAAATCCCTTTGTGGCTCCCAAAGTCGTGGAGCGCCGGGTGAATCTCCCCGAGAGCACAGGGTACGCTTCGGTTAACACCGTAGAGTTGGTAAATCCCTTTGTGGCTCCCGGTGAAGAGGAGCGCTGGGTGAATCTCCACGAGAGCCCGGGGTATGCTTCGGTTAACACCGTAGAGTTGGTAAATCCCTTTGTGGCTTCCGACTATGAGGAGTGCCTGGTGAATCTCTCCGAGAGCCTGGGGTACGCTTCGGTTAACACCGTAGAGTTGGTAAATCCCTTTGTGGCTCCCGACGACGAGGAGCGCCGGGTGAATCTCCCTGAGAGCCCAGGGTACTCTTCGGTTAACACCATAGAGTTGGTAAATCCCTTTGTGGCTCCCAATGATGAGGAGCTCCGGGTGAATCTCCCCGAGAGCTTGGGGCACGCTTCAGTTAACACCGTAGAGTTGGTAAATCCCTTTGTGGCTCTAGATGACGAGTGCCAGGTGAACCTCCCCAATGTCCCCAGCCGTCGCCAACGTAGACGGAGCCATGGCTACGTGAATCTTCGGGGCACGGAGGTCATCACCTCAAGTCAAGCTGTGCACGCCACCGAGACCAGTCAGCAGGACAGGTGTAGAGAGCAGCACTCGCGGCTCCCTCATCCGGTGACAACAAGTTCGCTTCCACCACCGTTTGTGTTGCTGGATCGGGCGGAATCACCTTCCCCGCGTCGCAACTAGCCCATCCCTGCCGCTGGCTGACTACGGCCTTCCGGTCCTAGCCTAGAAGACACCTCTCGGGCTTCATCTAGTGAACAGCGGGACGTGCCTAGTACCAGTCAGTCACCGGTCCCGCTAGGAGGGCCCGTCATGCCCACAATCGCAGAGCGACCTCCTATAAGCAGAAGCTCACGTTTGGTGCGAAAGTATGATGTCCTGAAGCATCTGGCCGTCATTATGGCGAGGCTTTCCATCCTTGAGGCCCTACTCCTATCGTCTGAAATGCTTGAGGCGCTCGTCGAGGCTCTGAGGAGCCCCCTCTAGTTTGAAACGGAGGTAGCGACCGCAGAAGCCTTCCACACCGAGGTGATTGAGGAAGCCGAATGTCAGGCGGTTATCTCATTGTCCGGTGAAGATGAAGACCCTCCCATACAGGGGCACATCTGCCCGTTGTACATTACTGGCCAGGTCAATGGAGTGGATGTCTGTCGTTGTCTTGTCGACACAGGTTCTGGGATTAACTTGATCCCAACTCGGACACTGCGAAAACTGGGGTTGTCCGAGGATGATTTAACTCCCTCCGACCTCAATATCAAGGGGTACGATAGGACCGAGAAAACTCTACTCGGCAAGATTCGTCTAAAGACCGAGTTCGGCGGCTTAATTGCCAATACTGAATTCATGGTTGTCTCTCAGGACACTACCTACAATGCGTTGATGGGCAGGCCATGGCTCCATCATCACGCAGCGGTTCCCTCATCATACCATTAGTGCCTCAAGTACTCCCTTAAGGGTCGAGTGGGTGGGCTCCAAGGAGATGCTTCCCCGTTTTCCTCTTGTGGAGCTCGTTACCTAGACTTCGAATATTACAAGAGCAAGGACAAGCAGATCCTGGCAGGTGAGGTTGAGCCTTCCGCTGTCGTGAGTGATCCCTGGGCAGGTCTGGACGACGCATATGTCTTCCCAATCCATCGTCTGGCAGCTACGACTCCCGATATGAGAGAGTGCTTTGTTGTCTCAGGTACCAGAGGAATGCATATTTCCGGGTCTAAGAGATAGCGGGAAATCACCCCGTACTCTTACACCAACCAGGCCCGGGTGATCCCCGAGCCTCCTACCCCCGTACGATATCGGGACGTTGGGCTTTTGGCAACGACGGTGCGTCATACGTGCATGTTTCACTGAGCTGGGATCAACCAGCTCAGGCCAACGCGACACCACTGCTTTGATGTAATAAAGCGTGGCCCCTTGGGCCGAAGGCCGGATGGGATTGGATCGACCGCCTTCGTCGCCATGATCTCCGCGGTGCATGAGCCTCCCGTCGGGACGACCTCCGCCGCCCAAGCCGGTGCCAGCACCCCATCAGGGTCAAGCAACCCCGAAACAGCTCCCCCCATGGATGATCTTTCTCCAAGTGGAGAAGAAAACATGGAAGATACTCCTCCTACCTTTGAGGAGGGCGTCTCTTCCATGGTCGACGAGCTCGTACAGGTGAACCTTGGTAGTGAGGCGGACCCGAGACCCACATTGGTCAGCACTGCTATGCCTCCCGAGGAACGGAAACGGTACATAGACATCCTCAGACAGCACCATGATGTGCTTTCCTGGAGTTATGACGAGATGCCGGGACTAGATCCCCAGGTAGTCGTCCACCGCCTTGGCCTCCCAGCAAACCATCGCGGGTTCAAGCAGCCTCCCAAAAAAATGCACCCCTTTCACGGTGGCATGGTTGGGGCCGAAGTTGATATGCTCATTAAGGCCAACTTTGTTCGGGAAGTCCAGTACCCCATTTTGCTAGCCAAAATTGTGCCCGTCCGGAAGAAGAACGGGCAGATCAGGTTCTGCATCGACTTCCGCGATCATAATCGCCACTGTCCGAAGGATGACTTTCCCCTTCCCGTGATAGAGTTTTTGATCGACGCAACAGCCGGGTTCCAAGCCCTCTCTTTCATGGATGGGTACTCCGGGTATAACCAAATCTGGATGGCCCCCGAGGAGGAAGAGTACACTTCCTTCAGGGCCCCACATGGAACTTTCTGCTATCGGGTTATGCCTTTCGGCCTGAAGAACGTCGGTGCCACCTATCAATGGGTTATGCACCGCATATTCAAGCCGATCCTCGGGACGCTGGTGGAGTGCTATGTAGATGACCTGGTGGGTAAATGTCTTCAGCGCCAAGACCATCTCAAATACCTTGAGAAAGTGTTCGGTTTTCTCCGTTCTCGTCACTTGAAGATGAACCCGTTGAAGTGTGCCTTTGGGGTCACCTCCGGAAACATTCATGGCTTCATCGTCAGGTATCGAGGTATCGAGATCGACCTTGAGAAGATCAAGGTCATCAGTCAGATGCCTCCCCCAAGTAATATTCGGGTGCTTCGAGGCCTCCAAGGCCACTTAGCCTATATACGCCGATTCATTGCGAATCTGGCCGGCAAGTGTACGCCTTTTTCTCGGCTCATGAAGAAAGGCACCACCTATGGGTGGGATGAATAGTGACAGACTGCTTTTGAGGAAATCAAGATGTATCTACTTCAACCTCCGGTCCTGATGACACCCGCTCCTGGAAAGCCACTAGTCCTTTACGTGACCGCCCTGGAGCGATCCCTCGGCACCCTTCTCGCCCAGAAGAACAACGAGGGAACAGAGAATAGCCTCTACTACCTCAGTCGCATGCTCCTCGACGCGGAGATTAGATATTCCCCTATAGAGAAGAGATGCCTGGAGCTCGTATTTGCTGTACAGAAATTGAGGCACTACTTTCAGCACCATGAGGTACAGTTGGTCTCTCGGGTAGACCCGTTGAAATACATCCTGATTCGGCCTATGTTGACTAGCCGATTGGCACACTGGGAGGTGATCCTCCAGCAGTTCGACATTAGGTTCGTACCTCCAAAGGCCGTCAAAGGACATGCATTGGAAGACTTCATAGCTGCTTATCCAACCTCTGCGGACCAGCCGCTGGATGAGGGCCTTCCTGATGATGCAATCCTCTCAGTCGATCACGCCACCCCATGCTGGTAGATGCACTTTGATGGCGCCTCCAGAAGCCCTACCGGTAGAAGGTTCAACGATCCTAGGCTTAACAGAGTGGGCCTAGGTATCGTCTTCATCACCCCGGAGCAAGCCGTTCTGCCATATTCTTTCATATTGTCAGAGGGCTGCACCACCAATGAGGCAGAATATCATGCCCTCATCACTGGCCTCGAGTTGGCTCTGGAGGTTAACGTACACCACCTGTATGTAAAAGGGGACTCTGATCTAGTCATCAAGAAGGTTAACAGTGACTACGCTGTCAGGAAGCCAGAACTCGTGCCGTTGCTGGAGTGCGCCCTCTATCTAATGGCTAAGTTCCCCTCCCGACCAGATGTCTTTCACGTTCCCCGGTCACAGAACAGTCGAGCAGATGCTTTGGTCAGCCTGGCCGCATCACTCGCGGATCCCGAACAGGATGACCTAATCATCCACGTGGCGCACCGAAGAGTCATTTATCCTGTTATACCGGAGGGTGGTCGTGGACCGCGAGTGAACCATCTCACCGCTGGTGCCCCAGCGTCGGGACCCCCTAGGGCTTCAGGCGAGGTGATCGAGATGGTTCCTGACTGGAGGACACCCTTGGTTGAATATCTCCTTCACGACAATCTTCCGATGGACCGAGCGGAGCGGGAATGAATCCGGCGCCGCGCGCCGCAGTTCACCCTTCAAATCGGTCCCAGACGTGAGCAGCTCCTCTACAGGTGTGGGTTTGATGGTGTTCTCCTCCGTTGTCTTCAAGGAGTTGAGATCCCGCAGGTCATGCAGGAAGTGCACGCTAGCTCTCGTGGCGCCCACCAGGCCGGGTAGAAGTTGTCCCACCAGATTCAGAGACTCGGATACTTCTGACCCTCCATGATCCATGACTGCATCGAGTATTCCAAGAGGTTCCATGCGTGCCAATTTCATGATAACATTGTGCATCGGCCACTAGATCCTCTCCATACTACTAAGTATTATTAGCCCTTTGCAGTCTGGGGTTTTGATGTCATAGGGCCCTACCCGCCGGCGACGGCCCGCCAGTGTCGGTTCATCTTAACCGCCATGGATTTCTTCTCAAAGTGGGAAGAGGCAGCCCCGCTTAGGGAAGTCAAGGCTGTTTCTATCGCTGACTTCGTGACATCCAATATCATTCACCGGTTTGGAATACCTCATGCTATCCTCATGGATAACGGAACCAACATCCGAGCGGCCGAGCTGAAGAGATTGTACGCCAAGTACAACATTCGCTCAAACCACACCTCCCGCTATCATGCACATGTGAATGGACAGATTGAGGCGTTTAACAAAACCCTCTCTAACATTATACAAAAAATGGTTGGTCAGAACAAGAAACGTTGGCCGGACAAGCTCCCCAATGCCCTCTGGGCTTATAGGACGATGACTCGCAATTCCTCCCAGGTGACCCTGTATTCCCTGGTGTAGGGAGCTGAGGTCATCCTTCCCATCGAGGTCCAACTGCCCTCATTGTGTACGGAAGTCTACGACTACCAAGCGCCGGACAGAGTTGCCGAGATCCATCTAGCCGAATTGGAAGCGCTGGACGAAAGTAGGCTTCACGCTTTACATAACCTGGAAAGGCATCAGAGCAGGATGGCTCGAGCTTTCAATAAGAAGGTTCGCCTCCGCTCCTTCCTGCAAGGTGACCTGGTGTTGGATCTTAGAGCGCCAATGATTCCCGGCAGGAAACCACCCAAGTTGGAGCCCAGGTGGGATGGACCTTTTATTGTCCACAAGGTCTATCCCAATGGTGCGTATTCCCTGGTGACCATGTATGGGGAGCATATCACCCCTCCCACCAACGCCAGGCTCCTCAAGAAGTAGATTGCTTAAACTGTATGGTCATGCATGACCTTAAACTGTATGGTCCTGCATGACCTTAAACTGTATGCTCCTACATGACCGTAAACTGTTATGGTCCTACATGACCTTAAACTGTATGGTCATGCATGACCATAAACTGGATGGTCCCGCATGACCTTAAACTGTATGGTCCAACACGACCTTAATCTACACTATGCCCTACATCTGGGCTCCTCATGGTCCGAGCTCTAAGACCTAAAACTAAGATATATATTCCATCAAACATGACGTTATACTGTATTTCCAGAACTAAGTGTGGCTTGATTCCCATCTTAATGGGATACGTAGGACCACCTGAAAACCAAGATGTTTGGTCCAGCCCCATCTCTTAGGAGATCCCACGATCTCCCGGTGCCCAGGGTGTTTGGCATTACGCCCCCTCTTTTTCCCAAGGATCCGCCATCTCTTGGCCGCTCTCGGACTACGCCCTCTGACCATTTCCAATTGTCTACTGATGTGCTCGAAGCACTCTGGTCTAGAACTTGGAGTGACATATTCGACTTAGGGAAGTTCCATCGACTTTCCAAGATTCTTGTTCCCCTTCATTCGGGCCCCCGTCATCCTTCATACCCGGAGGGACCCCCAAAAACGGTCCGGATACAACGCCCAAGGGCTCTCCTACCGTCATGGGCCAACGCCCCTGAGGGTTTCAGACAAAAAATTGATACAAATCCCGCGTTGCGAACATGGTCAGTGGTTGATGCTCATTTGTTTGTCCCCTTTCCTAATATGACAGGATGCTGCTTTGTGATCATGGTCAGCAGTAGTCCTCAGTCGTCACGTCAGGTCCCCCAGGCCCTAAATGTTGGTGGCATGGTCCAAGTCATTTTCCGCTCCGCCGTGCCAAGGTGGAATCTCGACACTCCTTGTACTAACCCTCAGTACACCTCCGCACATCAGACAGACTGAGCTGTGTAACAGTGTCTCTCGGGGTTCCTATGATCTGAGCACTACAGTATGTGCTTGGGTCTCTTCTTTATGGGTCGCGTGCAGCTTGACCTTCATCCCCTTAGGGGAGTGAGGAGTCACCCAGACATTGCGTTTCGGGCCCATCATAGATGGGAGCAAGCATCTGCTGCCCCTCCCTGATTGTTGAACCCTTGTAGGATCCTTTTCCCAAGTCTCCTCTCTCAGTTGGTCCAAACCATATGACCTTAAACTATGTTATTGGTCCAAACCATATGACCTTAAACTGTGTTGTTGGTCCAAACCATATGACCTTAAACTGTGTTGTTGGTCCAAACCATATAACCTTAAACTCTATTGTTGGTCCAAACCATATGACCTTAAACTGTGTTATTGGTCCAAACCATATGACCTTAAACTGTGTTGTTGGTCCAAGCCATACGACCTTAAAATTTTCTTTTTTCCCAAACCATATGACCTTAAACTGTGTTGTTGGTCCAAACCATACGACCTTAAACTGTTCTGTTGGTCCAAACCATATGACCTTAAACTGTGGTGTTGGTCCAAACCATAGGACCTTAAACTGTTCTGTTGGTCCAAACGATATGACCTTAAACTGTGTTATTGGTCCAAACCAAACGACCTTAAACTGTGATGTTGGTCCAAACCACATGACCTTAAACTGTGCTGTTGGTTCAAACCATATGACCTTAAACTGTGTTGTTGGTCCAAACCATATGGCCTTAAACTGTGCTGTTGGTCCAAACCATATGACCTTAAACTGTGCTCTTCGTCCAAACCATATGACCTTAAACTGTGTTGTTGGTCCAAACCATATGACCTTAAACTGTGTTGTTGGTCCAAACCATATGACCTTAAACTGTGTTGTTGGTCCAAACCATATGACCTTAAACTGTGTTGTTGGTCCAAACCATATGACCTTAAACTATGTTGTTGGTCCAAACCATATGACCTTAAACTGTGTTGTTGGTCCAAACCATATGACCTTAAACTGTGTTCTTGGTCCAAACCATATTACCTTAAACTGTGTTGTTGGTCCCAACCATACGACCTTAAACTGTGCTGTTGGTCCAAACCATATGACCTTAAACTGTGCTGTTGGTCCAAACCATATGACCTTAAACTGGACTGTTGGTCCAAACCATATGACCTTAAACTGCGCTTTTGGTACAAACCATATAACCTTAAACTGTGTTGTTGGTCCAAACCAAATGACCTTAAACTGTGCTGTTGGTCCAAACCATATGACCTTAAACTGTGTTGTTGGTCCAAACCATATGACCTTAAACTGTGTTGTTGGTCCAAACCATATGACCTGAAACTCTGTTGTTGGTCCAAACCATATGACCTTAAACTGTGTTTTTGGTCCAAACTGTATGAACTTAAACTGTGCTATTGGTCCTGCCACACGACCATAAATTGTGACATTATCGTCCTAGCCGCACGACGAAAAACGGCACCTCATTGTGGTGACCTCGTTGTAGAGGACATCATGTTGGGTATTGGTTTTATGCCATGCCATCTGTCAATGCCTATCATGGCTTGATGCTAGTGGCGACACCACGGCCTATTTCTCTAGGTCTTTAGCTTCACAACAAAAAAAACCATTCACCTTAAAGGACAAACAAGATTTATCAAATTCTGCTTCTTTTAGTGCAAGGGCCATGCCCGCACTCCCCTTTTCCCTTGGCACTGGTATCTTACCATGTCACATTCAGAACTACGTATGGCTTGATTCTCATACTTATGAGATACGTAGGAACGCCTGGGGCACTTCCAACTGGGTCCAGCCTACCTCTGTGTTCGGTCCCTCGACTTGAGCATTTCCCCAGAGAGCACATATTAAGTAGGGATTAGGTCCTCCTTCACGTCGGGTTTTTTGTAACCGCCTGTCCATGTGTCTGTTTCTCCCCTTTCCTCATGGTCCAAGCTCTAAGACCTAAAACTAAGATCCTCATGGTCCAAGATCTAAGACCTAAAACTAAGATCCTCATGGTCCGAGCTCTAAGACCTAAAACTAAGATCTATATTTCGTCCAGCATGACGTTAAACTATATTTTTAGAACTACGTGTGGCTTGATTCTCATCCTTATTAGATACGTAGGACCGCTCGGATGTTTCGTCTTGGGTCCAGCCCCAGGGATAGTTGAACACCGTCCTTCTTTATTGTCGGCCCCTCGGCCCAACTTCATGAGAAGTGGTGTAATCAGGATATCTACCCCGAGCATGTTCAGGAAGCCCCATGTTAATGATGGGAAGCAGCAGTTCTCTTGCCAAAGAGGTCCTGCCTGGAAATTGGGACGACCCATGATCAGGTTGGTACGTCTGCCTAATGCGCCTTCGCCCTGGTGGCGCAATATCGAGAGTGTTGGACTCTGTTCGAACAAGCCACCACTCCACCTCCCGCGATTTGCGTTCCCCCTTATTCGGACCCTCATTTCCTTTCTCATTTGACGGGACCCCCTAACAGTATGGATGCTCGACCTATGGTCCACCTACTGTCCTGGGCCAACGTTCCGGAAAACTGACCAACGATATTTGAGTTAGGCCCCGTGTTGTGAACATGGTCAGTGGTCAGCCCTCATTTATTGTCCTCCCATTCCGGGCTAACGTGATATGGATGATGTGTTTCCGCCACGGTTGACAGTTATCCTCCATGGTTACGCCCCATTGGGCTCCAAATTTGGGCAGCGTGATGCACCCTTTCTCTCTATCCCCCTTTTTTCAGATGGATTTCAATGCCCTTGGCATTGTCCCGCTCATGTTTTAAGGAAAATTGAGAAGTCGACACATCAATCGGCCCGAGGACTCTTCAAAAGTCCAGGCCCGATTTTGAACACCTGAAGCTTGGTCAATGCCCCACTGTTGAACGGAATGATGGTACGAGAATCTCTTTCTTCCTGCATTGGGCATGTTCCATAGGAACCTAGGGTGAGTTGTTATTAGTTTTGAAGCTATGGTTGAGCGCATTAAACCAAGGGTACAAAGGAGTGGATTTGGAAATATATTGGATTGATATGAGGAGCAATACAAGAAAAAATTTCATGAGATGGCGAAAACAAAGCCCTCAGGGTTTAGCATGATGAAGCGATATTTCCAGCAGTGCTACCCTCTGGCTGGTAGCCTCCAGGGCTGTTTTCCGCTCTTTGAAGACTCTCTCTTCATCGCCCACCCCAGAACGCAGCTCATCAGCCCTAGCTTGTTCCTGCACCCGCTCGCATCGAAGCACTGTCATCTGGTGACTCGCCTCCACCAGTTGTTCCTGGGCATCAGCCAGCTGGGCGGTCAGTTGCTCCACGAGCTCAGATCCTGTTGCGATGAAGGCCTCTTTATATGCTGCCTACCCTTCGAGGTGCCGGACTTCTTGCTCCGCCCTCAGCTGCACTTGAGCACTCGTCGATCCTTCCTGGAACTAGGAAATGTCGGTGCGCCGGCTTCTCTCGCGTATCTTCTCGGCCATGTAATCACAGACCGTCAGATGAAGACGCTGAGCGTCAGCCCCTCCGGCGCACAGGAAGAGCAGCCAGGTCTGAATTGATCCCATCCACCTCAGCCAATCAGACTGGGGCTGCCTGAGAAAGCGCTGGATACACTTCCACCCCTTGCGCCGTGTCATCCGGCTCTCCTCGGCTACCTCTGAGTCTGAGTCATCAATCTCCTCAGGGTCAGCAGGTCTGTATATGGGGAAGGCCGCCAGTAGATCGGCAGCAGGATCCACCCCAGGGATGTCTTAATGAGGAATAGAATCCTCAACGTCCGGGCGACCTTCCCTCACCCCAGCAGCAATGACGCCTCCACCAACTTCCGACCGCGTTTCGGGAACAGCGCCAATGATGTCCGCCGCCCTCTGTTCATCTATTGTCAGGGCCGACTCAGTGCAGAGAGCATGTTCCAAGTGAGGTGGTATGTCCGCCGCTGGTCCACTCGCGGATGGCCTGGGCTCCGCAGCCTGACGTTCCTCTAGTTTTGAGATCACTGCGTCGGGCATACGCTGGTCAAACTGGATCTCTTGACACCAAGCACCAGTAGTGATGTGTGAGACTTATAGGAATCCAGAGCGTCGGTCCCCAGTGTTCCAGCCACTACAGGAGCCTCCATGAGGGGAGACCACTCTGCGCTGGTTAATTCAATGATGGGTGTCGAATCCCCATCATGTCCCACTGGTTACTCTCCGCCTTCCTCTGGTGTGGATGCCCGTCCACCGCTCAGCTGCTCCTGAGTAAGATGGGGAAGTGAGTTAGAATTTGGAAAGTAGAATGGATGAATGAGGGAAATGAATGAAGACAGAGACAAACCTCGAGAATCTCAGTTATGTCGAGATCAGATTTGGAAATCTCGCCACTCTCTCGGATACTCCCTTGGTAGGTCGCCCCTTGGGAATCCTCACCTTCGGGCTCCTCTTCTTCGTCTTCTCCCTCGCCTTAATCCTCTCCAGTTTCCTCCTCCCCCTCCAACTCTTCATCACTGCCGCCTTCTCCCGGCGACATCGCTTCCGGATCATGCTCTTGGCCGAGCATCACTTTCACTAGGAAAGTTGGCTCCGCACGCCGCCCCCTTTGGCGTGCGTATGCATCCATGGCCGTCAAATAAGCGTGCCGTCGATGGAAGTTCACTCCGTCGGTAATCCGAATGAGTCCGACCTCCGGCAGTTGGATCCCGTTCTGCATTATCTTCTTCCAGATGGCTTCGACGCTCAGCGATTGCCGCATGGTCATCTAGGCCGACCACAGTGCCGGGAGAATTGCGTCTTGAGAAGGTTTGAGCAGATATCTTATCTGCTTCCCAGGCACTTCCCTGGCCTCCTCATGTGACCCACCTGTGGGGTAACGAGGACGTGGAGGCATCATGTGATGTCCTCGCTACCGAAGTCCCAGCCTGCGCAAGCCTCGCTGCCTGACATACCCTTGGTTCTCCCCATCCGACGACACCTTCCCATCTTTCCCGTCGCCCGGTTTCCGCGCGAGTAACCTCGAGTTTCCAGACACGCTTGCATAATAGCCCCTCAGGGTACGCAATGGTCCAGTTTTCGGCATATTCGGTTGCTAGGCCGGCATCGACCCCGGTTGGAGGGAGAGTAACGATGTCGCCAGAGCAGAAGGTGGTAAACATCAACCACATCTTGCGCAGGACGCATGGATTCTTCTCCTACCAGAAAGCTGTGAATACCTTCTTCGGCATTCGCTGGATTCACCCGAACTTCCTGGAAAATCGGGATGGCACGTACGGCTTGCAGATCACCTTCCCGTCGATCCGAGCCACGAGCACCCCACCCCGAATGCGCTGGAAGTATTCCTGCTGTTCCAGAGAGCCTCACCCGTTGTCCACCAGCTGGCCAACCGGGGTGGGGAATGGGCTGAAGTTGAAGTTGGCATGGTTACCAATGCGGATCCTCACGCCCTCCCCATTGAGCGTCAATGGCGCCACCCCTGCAATGTTTAGAAAGGAAGGTTGCAAGCCATTTCCCAGAGGACAGACGGCATTTGGGAAAGTATACCCGCCGAGATGAGCCGCCACCCAGCCATGGAAGATCTGGAAAGGACCAAAGACTCTCCAAGGTGACCCCCCTCGTGATATGTGCCCTAGGATGGTATACAGCTTGGGCAGCATAGGGACACCCAAGTTGAACCGTTTGTTGGCAGCCATGGAGCCTGCCATCACCAAAGTTGCTGGACGGACGCCCATCCTCACGTCCTGCACCAGCAGGAGCCACCCGCTCAGGAAGGCGGCATGGAACTCGGCATACCAAACGTTCAAGTCTCGGGCCTCAATGATGCGGTAGCCCCATGATTGGTATTTCCCTGCCTCCAGAGTCTTCTAGTATGACCCGTCCTTGCTCCTCTGAGTCGCGGTTGGGCACCGTTATCCCCTTTCTGACATCTTGACGGCGGGATCCTTCTCAAGGAACAGGCTGAACCAGCACTTATAGGAGATGTCCATCAGTAAGTCATTGACCACCAGCCTCTCTTTGTCCATCTCCAACAGGTGCCACGTCAGCATAGGCATCCGCGTCCTGTCTCCCCAAGTGTTCTTTGGAGGAACAAACTCATCGTATTGGTAACCCTCCAGTGGGATACCATCGATCCAGTGAACGTCCTAGAGACTGATGCCGACTTCCCCATGATGAATGTGGAACGTGTTGGTGTCAGGAGACCACTGGGCGAATAGCTCCAGTCCAAGTTCAGGCTGACGGTGGAAATGGAACTGAGATGTCCATACCGCATCCAACAGGCCGATATACCGCAGTTCGTCTCCGAACTGGTCGCAGGTATGGCGAACCCAGAACGCCCAATCCCATTCGCCGGTGAAGTTACCCCCGGACCGCAGGTCCCAATCCTTCAGCCAGCCCTTCGTGTCATCTGTGATGCTCTGAAGGAACGTGCTCGTGTAGAGGGCTGGAGAATCCTCCGCCACAAGCTCGTCCCCGGTAATGGTCCTAGTCCTCGGGTTCAGGACATATACATCCATGTGTCTAGTTTCCCTTGAAGGACGGTCATTGTTGGTGATGTTGAAGTGAGGATGTTCATCCTCCCGAGTCACCCAGGACCGCGGTGTGTCCACCTCGAAGCCCGGCTGTGGTACCTCCTCCAGGTTGCCAAAATTCCAGAGCGGGAGGTTGTCCGACAAGGGATATTCCTTTTGGGCCGGAGTGAGAAGATTGAACAAGGTGAGATTTTTGGAGATGATCACCTTGGCGCCATATACCGCCTCGTTCACCGCCATTTCTGTCCTACAGGCAGTGGCTTCCCCCTCATCGACTCGGTTTGCAGCCATCTTGAATTTTTCGGGAGTTGGGCGAAATCAGGATGCAGTGTGCGAAATTGGAGAGTTCGGCGCAAAATCTGAAGGAGTTGCGTGAAATCCTGGAGATGAGCGCGCAATTGGCACGTGAAGCGTGGAAGATCCCGGTTTGGTGTGAAATCACAGCCAAATTTCGGAAGGCATTCCATGCTTCCAGTGCATTATTATGCGCAGCTGCGGAGCGATTTTGTGCACAAGAGCGAACAACTTATCGCGCGGAAAAAAGCGGATGTACGGATTTGGGACCCAGTTCCACTTCTTAAAGGTGAGTCCAGGGTTCCGTGCCGCGTGGAACGAGGATTATGCATGAGTCCGGAATTTTGCGCGCCCCATCGAAATTTTGCGCGCAACTTGACCAGGAGGCTCCACACTTTGGCGTTTCGGTGTTTCCCTTGGAATCTGATCGTTGCGACCTCTCGTCGATCCAATTCCAAGGGGGGGGGGATTTGTTGACGCCGAAAAAAGACTACAACTCCCAGAGGAAGTTTCGGAATGATGAAGCGAAGTCATATTCGGAATCAGAAGCCCGATCCGGAGGTCCGGGAAGTGGTGCGCGAAATAAAGGAGGATCCGCAAGCAAAAATGTTCTGCGCGCGAAGTGCTCCTGGGATTCACGGAATTCGACTGGTGAGGCACGAAATAATTGTGCTCCCCATTTCTCCACGGCGAGATTGTATGCGCAAGCGGTTCCCGGGGCGGAAAACTTCGCGAGCCGCCTGGATTCCGCGCCGGAGGTCGCCTATAAATATAAGGTGACCCCGAACGGTTTGGGGGTTGAGGGATCCGAAGAGAATCTCATGCACGCAATTCGGCTCCCCCTGCGCGAAAGATGACATCCAGGTAATCCCAAATTCCGCACAACCTTGCCCCGGAGTTCGCCTTTGCGCGCAACTCCACCGGCTTCAGCGAATTTTCCCCTTCCCCCGGTTTCCCCACTTGCGTGAAATCCGTGGTCCACGCACGTAATACCCTGCCGTACGCGCAAAAAATTGCACGTAATTCCCTCTTCGCGTTCAATTACATTACTCCTATTGTGCGCCGTCTTGGGTTTTGCATGCAAATCATCCCTTTTTCTCACGCAAGGCCGAGGACCCCTCACCTTGACGCCCCTTGGCTGCCCCCTGCACCGGCACCTGATGTCTCCCCTGCCGGGCAAGCACGCCATGCGTTGTTTTCCTGCACGACCTTCCAGGCTCGTGCGAAGTAACCTCAAGGTCCCTTGGGCCGTGTTTCCTGGTGCGTTGCTTTGCATTATGCTTCTCCGTATAGGCACGCTAACAGCTATTGCTCCTTCGCATAGCGACGCTAACGTGGACCCCCCGATGGTTTGCCCTGCGACCACCCTTCACCATGGCCTTGCCAATGCCTTCCCTTCCACAAGGGGTAGAGGGCGTTGGGAATGTAAGCCCTAGGGGGTGTGGAGAAAACCCACCCCTTCCAAGTTGCAGGACGTTAAACTGCTGAGCACCTCGTCCTTAACACAAGACGTTAAACTGTGGTCTGACACCGTGCTTTGCACGCAGGGTCCCCCCAGCTCGGACATTTTTTACGCCACTCGTATCCACGGGAATGGAATCTTCCGCACAAGTAATGAGATCCTCTTTGTCGGAGCGGTGTTTGTCCACGAGGGAAGGGCTGCCTCAGAGCGTAGGCCCCTAACCTTTCTTGCGGATGACTACACCCGTGCATCTCCGTACATCCCCCTGCCAAGGCCAGTGGAGTCCTTTTCCCACTGCGGTTTGTCGCACCACGGGCCTCCACCTTGGATTATGCCCCGACCCCAAGGGCCGCTAACCACGTGTAAGCCCCTATTTCCTCTTTGGGCCCCTCAACGCGTAAGCCCCATTCCACTTCTCACGGACGAACCCTTTGTGACGTGATCGTCTGGTCCCTATTTCCTCTTGTTTCCCACAACGAGCATGACTCACGTGGGCTTAGAGTGCGCATCGACCATGACCTCCTCTGTTGGTCGCCTCAGAGCATAAGCCCCCATCCCAGCGAACTACGTGGACATTGATCCGTGATAATGCATGGTACGTAGGAAGCCTCCAAGAGTTTCAAGCCCACCACCCGGTTGTTCCGACCTCTTTACGTTAGTTCCCTACCCACCTTGGGCCGCCTCAGAACGTAATCCCCACATACCATCGTCCCGCATGACGTTAAACTGTATACCATCTTCCTGCATGACATTAAACTGGTATTTCTCCTCTTGGGCTGCCCTAGACTGTAAGCCCAATGTCTCACTCCACTATTCATCCTGATCCTTACCTGGGCCGCCACATCCTGGTGTGATCATGCCACCCCATTCCACTCCGTACCATACGGGAGGCCGCCCACATGCTGGCCCCAACATCGGTGTTCCCCCCTAGGGATCCATTAACCCGATCCGTCTCCGCAAGATGTTAAACTCGTGTCATACCCCGTGTTAAACATGGGAAGCTAATGAAAACTTCAGATGGTACACATTCCCCAAGTTCGATGTGGGATGCCTCGGGCTTCCGCGCCCTCGAGAAGCCCTGTGATGAGGGACCAAAGACAGACATGTCGACAATGCCCCAACGTGACCATTCTCCTCACCGCAGGTTGCTGTCTCGAAAAGACCCCTTGGAGAGTCTTGACAGAAGTAGCGTAATTAACTGGCGTCCATGTAGATATGGCACCGGGAATGAGCTTCATGAACCCATCTTAAATCTATGAGGGAGACCCGGACTAGGTGACGAGCTCCGAGGAGGAATCCACGGAAGGAAGAACCGACATCCCATCTTCCCGGTTTCGATCAAGGAGCAGACATCTCTGAACAAGGAACAGATGCCACCAACCTTTGGAAAGCGGGAATGCAGGGCCACAAGCAGCGCGGCCTCCCCGGCGGATGGATGCGCGCGCCCCAGATAAAGTGTCCGAAACATCATTAATCCATGATCTTCCATGATTACTAATTTTGAGATAGTCCTGAAGTAAACCACACAATTTGTGTCCAATAGTGACATCATATTTATGATATGGGAACTTGTTTTGATGTTATTAAACATTTTTAGGAAAAACTAATGTGTGTTCTATTTAATATAGTTAATATATTTCCAACATTTTTCAAGACCCAACATGCCTGAAAATTACATGTTGTCTCAGTTCCTAGTCTCAAAAATATTTACATATAATATTAGAAAATAATAATTGGAAAATCAAAGACATTAAATTTTCATAACCTTGGGGAATTACATACTCGTGAATCCGAAATAATGAACCTAAAAAAGATGTTGGTACTAAGCAATAATATGAGCCTTTCGCTCCCATGTGATCTCCTGATGATTTTGGTGCTGCTACCAAATATGTTATAAAGGAATCAATCACCCGGGTTTGATCCTCTCCTAAAAATCATCAATATCCATTGGGTACTCAGCAAAAGGGTGATGAATCCTTTATTTATAGTTCTCTACAACAGAGAATGTGTGATTGGTCATCCATGTACCTCCTCAACTACAACACATGGAAGACACCGTGTACCTGGTCAAACTATATAGGCATACCTATGTGGTATTTCACCTTGAAAACTCTACGTAGTATCTGGAAATGACTGGTGAACCTCATAGATAGCTTGACTCCCCAGCCAAATCCCAATAATCCATTTTATAGTGAAACCCATAGTAACACATGTTGCCTTACCTATAACTCAAAGTTCCTTCTTCACCTACCATTATTGGACTTTTGATGGCTATGTGTAGTCTTAATCCTCTCATCTATAATATTCTTCTTCTCTATTTTAGTTCACACAAAATATTGGCCAATGATTTATTAATCTCTTTAGTCGATACATTGAACTTGTAATCTATAGGGTGGCCCGTATGAAGCCTATAATCATTCCACATCGGTTGTGGAATGGTAGATGTTTTTGTTAGAAAACTCCTCATGTAGTAGATGATCTTACGAACAACTAACAATGTCCAACATTAATGCTTACAACATGTCCTCCAAAACTGTAATCGTAATCTTTATATAGCAATCAGGCTAGTGGAGAAAAACTTTTCTCAAGTATAAATGGGTCCCAAATGCCCCCATAATCCCTTCCACATCTGGAATGTAATGTGACTATCAAAATAAAAAGTAATCATTGATGGGAATCAATGGATTCATACTATATCCTACATGTAGTGGTATCACGATATCTCTACGTAACTATTCCCTCATATAGTTAAGAAGTTATCTAACTTTGTGATTTGGTTTATGATAATCCATATGGAATTGCGTCCAATAGATGTATAAGGTAAGTCTGTCCTGAAGTCCATAGATATCCCAACCACCATCTATTCTAACACCTCAATGGGTTGGGTCGAGCCGACTAGAACATTGTACTAAGACATCACATGCAGACATGTGGGGCATTGAGAGACATACAATGCAACTCCTTACTTCGTTCCTATCCACCAAAATTAGAATCATAGGTACTGGTAAATCCATTACAAACCATGATCTAACTCCAAATGAGATATATGAAACTCCGTCAAAACATTATCGAACAACATCATTGGATCTATTGTGTGTCCTTGTAGATGTGATCCCTACCTTTACAAAATCCATTAAGAGCAGGCCTTGTGTATATCTGAGAACATTGGTTTTCATAGTCGGTATCCCCTTGTTGTTACTCCATAAATTTATACAGTGTGAGAGGGGTAACAAAAACTGAATAGATATTGGATCCCCCAAATCCATCCACAAATGAAACCTATATTTGAAACAACTTCTCTAATTCCTCGCTCAACAATTGTGATCAATATGTTCTACTAAGTGAATCTGATACCATGTTTACATTCCCAAGTGTATATAAAATTTTGAAATTATAATCCTACAGGAAGTATTTCCATCACATATGTCTCATGTTGAGATCCATCTAAAATAGGATATGCGCAAGATTCTAGTGATCAGAGTAGATGATAAATCAATCACCCATTAGGTAACATCACCTCATCATTAAAGAGAATACTACCACTAGTAACTAAATACTGTGGGTTGTGTCATTCTGTACATGTGTTCTCAATTGGTGTGAACCATAGAAAATCATTGAATTTCTCTGTATCAGAACACATGCAATACCTATTTATGATGCATCATAGAACACTACGTAGTAGATACCTTCACTTAAAAATATCAAGCTGGGAACAATCATTAACCTCAGCCTCAACTTATGAAAAGCATGATGAAACATATATGGCCACAAAAAATGATTCTCCTATTGATTCAATGTTGTTATGGGTGCTAATACTCGAGGTAAATTAGGTATGTATCTTTGGTAAGAGATTTGAAATCCATATAAGCCACATACCTCCATCACACTCATATGTTCCTCCCAATATAACACTTCCACATCCTTTTATTTGTCTCATACCACTCCATATGCTAAGATAAAATGTCCTAGAATGTGTACCACCTAAATCTAAAACTGGAACATTGATATAATTCCATAATGAATGTTCTATTAGATTAAATCCAAAACTATCCTCATGTCTCTCTCATGCTCCTCCTCAGACAATAAGTACATGAGGATATCATTGATGAATACTACCATGAAATTGTATAATAATGGATGAATGATCTTGTTCATGAATCCCCTGAACTCTAATAGAGAATTCTTCATGTCAAAGGGAATCACCATGCACTCCTAGTGACCATAGCGACATCTAAATGTTTTCTTCCATACGTCCCTTTACCATTCATGCAGTTGGTGATAGCCTAATCTGAGGTCAACCTTGGAGAACCTTCATTCCACAATCAACTGATTAAAGTGGTCATCAATCCTTGATAATGGATACTCATTCTCCACAATCTCCTAATTCAAGTTTTTCTTGTCCCCACACAATCACATGTTCATTAATAATATTTGGAAAATAAAATTGGGGCTTCCATGATGAAACACTGGATTTTAGAATTCCCGTCCTATAAAATTCCTCCAATCACGCCCTTATCTCGGGAATCTCTATTTGAGGAATCCAATATTTTGGTGATGATATCAGAGGAATATAAATGTGTAGATCAAGGCAGTTGTCTATAACTAAACGAAGAGTTAAAACTAAAAAATCTTAGAGAAATACCTCTTCATAAAAATATTCCAATATAAGAGACTAGAAACTGAAAACATCCAGTGCACCAAGGATCAGGATATCAAACTAATGAGTAATTTGCTACATCCACCAATACACGAGTCCATTATAAGTTTTATGGGTTTCTTTTTAACTGATAAAAGAAAACATTCTTCCATCATTGTAGAAACACCACACCGTTCACCTAAAATAGTCATCTTGAGCATGAATAGTAGATAACCACCCCATACAAGGAATAAAATCATAACTCCTTGACACTAATACCAATATGTCCAAATCAAAACTCTCAGCTCCACGATTCAAGTAAAACAATCGAAAAAATATTGTGATCCTAAGTATTTTCTTGATGGAATATCTATGAATAAGGGTTGAGACAATGGTTCAATCAAAATATATATGTATCGAAAAAGATATGTTGTGTGAAAAGAATGGATATCACATATGTTTATCAGTTCTCTAGCTAAAATATAAAATACGTAGATCATATCTCGAATCATTCCCAGATCCTTTGTTTCATAAGCTTCAATATCCTATAGTTTTCCCCACCCTAGTCCTATATCTCCATAACAATGGAATAGTCCACATTGTGTGGTGGTGGTAACATGTCAAAATGTCGACAACCTCATGATGTTGTTGTAACTCCTATTGCACATTTTTCACCATGTGTACCAACCTGCCTCTACCACCACCTCTACCTCAGTGGCCCATCTATGGTTTCTATTGATATTGTAAAGATGGTCATACAATCTTAGGTGATTTGTCCCCTACTATCATATGAGTAGCATCACATCACATTTCGCTGAATAGACCAACAATGTTAGACCTATACTAAAAATATCATATCCCGATAGATCATACTAAAATTTATCCCATATCTAGTTCTTTGGGACTAATGTCAGCTACCTATTGTCAAAGTCACTTATCCAGAATTCCCACTACTGAGAACCACCAGCTATATCCTATCAACCATGAATCTCTAATAAACAAAAGCTCTCTCCATCACCACATCATAGGTAAAATTTCACAGATGGATAACACAAACTAAAATGTCCTTAAACAGATCTCGCTCAAAGGACCAAAACCTAAAATACCGATTTCTAAACAAATCCATCGAGTACCTGGATTTGTTTGTAAACATAGAAGGGTACTTTGATACTATCTTGCTGCCTGTCGAGATCTATAGATTCTCTTAGATACATAAAAACCTCAATGTAACTGGTGAAAATCCTCTCTAGAGATAAAATTGAACTTTTTTTATGAATGATTCAACTCATCACAAGATAGGGTAATTGAACCCCACCATCTCCCTGATATGCCAATAAAAAGTCCCACTACCAGGTCCACCAACTAATGTAATAGTCTTCTGAATAGATAAAAAACTCAGGAGACCACCTCAAGATAATCCTCAATCTCATGTGGGTAGGCCTTGACAAAAAACATAAGGAGTATGTGACACTGAAATTCACGATGTGTGGTCTGAATGTGATCCTCAAACATTTCTACTACGGGTACCACATGTTTCTCTACTGGTGGAGGAATGGCTGGTGCACCACCTGGAGGTAGTATATCGGGAACTGGTCACTGAATTTACAACTCATCATTGATGAAATCATCCTTGTGATAATTATGTTTAATCCTATATTTTAAACATCATAGAGGAATCTTGAATATAAAAAACATGTACCACAGTCAATGAATATAGAGAGAGAGCTAACTCTAGAAGGATATTGAAACACAACCCACTCTTATATGATGCATATACAATTGTTTTCCCTGTGACTAGTATTCTCATTACCCGATTTGAAAAGAAAGTGATCAGAGTCCTTGTGTATAGATACACTAGACACCACACCCACACTAGATTCTCTAGCCTGAAATCCAATCTCAAAACAATTATCATTATTTCCCAAAACAAATATCATAGATTCTCGGTCTTAAAGTAGAATCGACCACCTCTTTTACCACACTGTCATCACCCATCCAGGGGGGCTAGATGTGACTCCCCACCGAGTAGGCATATCACTAACATTGGAGTAATTGCCTATGTAATTGTATAGACACACTTATATTTGAGCCCACAAAATACTAAAATGTATAGACAAATAAACAATGAATTCAATCATACATCTATATCCCACAACTAGATAATGACATAATTTAAAGGAAAAAAAAGGCCATAAAAATCCCAGAAAAAATAATGTGTAACACAAGACCAAATTGAATGTAAATATACGCGGGCTAGTATCTGAATGCTACATTAACACACCTTGATTATTCTAGACTCACTAAAAAATTTCTAGTCCTATTCTTTCTAGTACCCTTTCAGATGGTCGATCATTTCTACAAGACACAACATGTGTGGGAAAATCCCATAAAAGGGTGAGTATAACAAGACACACCAGGAAACCTCAAAAACAAAAAAATAATACAACAATGGAATGTATAGTCATCTTTAGACTGTTATATATCTACATCACAAATAATAAGAATATGTAGATATACTAAATAAATAAATATTGTCTATAGTTAATTCAAAACCATATTATACTCAACCTATGATTCTACATCATAGATACCAAAAAATTAAACCTTCAAGAGAATAAACACTAGATACAGATTTCCCTGATGAAATACGTTCGAGTGGTACTACTATTTGGGTCTCATTATGAGAATGAGTACAATAATTTTCTGAAGGGTATATGATAAAAATATTGGGATCATATATAGGTCCATGATGTAATATAAAAAACTAAATCTAGATTGACCCTGATAAGTAAAGGATCATCACCTGGGTATTGTGGGTAACATCAATAACGATTACTCCACCTAGGGAATGAATATGAATAGATGATATCGCTATGGGTATCTGGGAGAGATAAAAATGACTTTATCTCAGAAATCCAACTAAATGGATCTTATTACAAGAGTAATATACAATCAATTCCAACCATTAGGGAAATGATAAGGGAAAAAAACCATAATGAAAATTTTATTGATATAGGGGAAAAGAGATTCAATCCTTGTTTAAAATAATACATAGTGTGTATAGGGGCCACACACCATGTCCCTTGACCTCAAGTTATTTTCATGTAAATGGCACATGCAATCATGTTGTATTTATAAAAAAGAAGTGTAAAAGGTGTGAAGAGTTGTTACAAATAGTGGCCCCATATCTGGGGTCCCACACATGGACTCAAGACCTCTTCTAACACAATGCATCGACCCATGTATCTTTTTAGGTTTACTAGTATATGGGTAATCCCATGTACATGATCCATGGCTTGTCATGTGGGGTAATACACATTGTGTACGCACCCTGTGTATTCCACCTCATTTCTATTTACATCCCTTTGTACGTACTGAGTCATCAAATGGTAGGATACATGTTTTGTAGTCATTGAATATGTGCTTCCTGCATCAGGTTTTTACTAAAACCCTTATTCTTATTCCCATTCACTCTTGTTCTGTTGTCACTTTGAAATCTAGCTCCGATCGCACCCAAACTAATGGAACTACTATAGATGAACCTTGATACAAAAATTCCACATAATATATGTTTTGAATATTTTCATAAAGTGGGATTTATTCAGCTTGATCATCACCCGCATGCCCCGCTCATAATTGGTGGATTCAAAATGAGTCTGATTTTTTCGCCTCTACCATCATCGCACCACCATTGAGTCATACTTTGTCAAGATATAAAATATCATATTGTTTCACCAAGAAATGTGTGTGAAATGATCAATTAGTCAATGAAGCATAAAACTATGGGCCAAAGATGGATGCCCATGATGAATGATGAATATATGAAGAAAATAAAAACCCGAAAGATAAGATCAATCCTTGATCAATGATTGTGTTGATATCAAATTATTTCGATTAGAGTAACAAATGAATAAATTAATAACCATTACTAATTATACCAATAACCCCTAAAAATAATCGCATCACACAATAAACATGATAAATAAATCAATCCATTATTCGATGGATTCATGTTCATCCTAGAAATAATGAATGAGTATTAAATACAAAGAAAATACATGTCCTTCATTGATTCAGTTAAATCACCAATGAAGAATAATTTTTCAGTGCAATCATTGGAATGATCTATCAAATATGAGGCACGCCGATCATCGATCCATGATCCATCATCATTCGACTGAAAGGATTTACCAAATCTGTCTATCTAATTTTCCTATGATGTCTCTACGGTTATGCGGCTAAACCTAAGATTCGGACATATCTATCTATTTAAATTTTCTTATCCATTGCATCAATGCAAATGAAATAAAATAATTTTGTGAAATATTTTTATTCATTCCAATGCCCATGATGGATTTTCTACAAATGACCTCCACTAAAAAAATTTAATTCACCCCTATGTTCATCCTCATGTATAGAGATTAACGGTTCCCTTTCACTTCTAATTTGACAACCCATTAAATTTTTTTCCACTTTTTCAGGAATACCATTCACACGTGTTATTAAATATATTTAATATATTTCATCTTTTTTTCCCGGGCACAACGGGCCTTGAAATTTCACATCATATCAGCACCCAGTCTCAAACATAATACATATTATATTTAAGTTAAATATATAGAAAATAAAATAAATATAAAATTTAAAATCCTTTTCCAACCTCTTTCCCATCAAATGGTAAATAAATGTATATCTGATGAATTCGTGTGGATCGTCCCTTCCTAAGAGTGATATGATTCATTTTCCATTATTTCATTTAATTGGTGGATAAAATTATTTATTATTAAATATAATTATGTTTTATATCATATATTTATGATTCTATAATGATATAATATCATTCAACTATCTTAACTTCTTTTTATTAGAAATTGAAAATAGTGTTCATGCGTACATACAGACCGTTTTTTCCATGTATAATGTATCTATTGTTCTATATATAAATTTTATGGAATATTATATATATATATATAATATATATAAAATTATTTTGATTACAGAATCAGGATTAGTGTATAAGGATCAGAACATTCAAATCAAAACATTCATAAAAAATTAATCATTTTCACTTGGAAACATTGATTTTGCTAAAAACATTATAAATAAATTAGTGGTGAAATGTTATAAATGAACCGTATATGGTATTATATGTATGAATATGGTTATATAACATAGTATTATTAATTTTAATTTTTTATAAACGTTTTTATATTTCTTATGAGGAACTACAAACTCGAGGTAAGGGTTTGATGATACAATGTCATTTTCTATTGGGTTTTTTATGATTAAATTTAACATTGATGAAATTATACGATATATATATATAATCATATGAATTTTAATAACCTATATCTATTTATATAAATCACTAGTTTTTAAATCCCTTTCATTTCGTTATATTTCAAATTACTGAAAAGTCATTCACTACTAGAATTCTTGGTATTTGCGACGACTTATTTGCAACAGGATCTCATCGCAAATAGCCCGTTACAGAAAACGTAGTTGAAAATACATTTATTTGTGACAGGCCCGTCGCAAATAATTGTATTTGCGATGGTGACAAATGTCGTCACAAATAAGTCTCTGATTATATGCATTATATATACATAAACATTTGCATGATGGGACCTTCATCCCATTGCAAACAAATATATATATATATATATATATATATATATAATTCTGTAATGGGCCTGTCGCGATATTGTATTTGCGAGGGGTATGTAGTCCCGTCGTAAATATGGTTTTTAATAATATTTATTTATACTATTCGCAACGGGGTCCCGTCTCAAAAGGTCATGTCTCAAATAATAAATTAATATAAAAAAATTAAATTCAATAAAATTACGATTAATGAAAAAATAATATTACTATTATTAAAAAATAAATAATATAAAAATTATAAGTATTAAAAAAGAAAATCATAAAATATTATTATTGTTATTATTAGTAAATAAACAATCAAACAAATAATAATACTAAAAAAATATATTTATTAAAATAATATTAATATTATTAAACTAAAAAAATACAAAAAATATAAGAATTCTCAATATTCAAAAAAATTATAAAAATATAATAAAATATTATAAATTAAATTATGTAATGTTTTCACCGATATAAAAGACAGAAAATGTAAATAATTCATATTACAATGTTACATTCAAATGTTTTTAACATAAAAAACACTAGGGGTAGTCTTCTGGAGGAGGTGGAGGAGCTAAAGGAGATGCTGGAGGAAACACCATCCCTATACTACGACTCAGACGGTGCATGTACTCTATCTGCTCGTGATGCTGCTACTGCCATCGATGCATCTTCTCCTCATGCTGCTGCTGCTACTATCGACGCATCTGATCCTCATGATGATGCTCTTGCTCCTATTGTCGCCGACTCATCTCTTCATGCTACTTATGTAAAGTCTCTATAACCTCACCCTGAGTTCGCAACTACTCTTGATACTGGGATCCAGAAGATGATGTCTCTCCAACAGCTCCTCTCGAGCTGGACGTCGACATCGTAGTAGTACCATAATAAGTGCCAGGAGTCAAATGAGAGTCGATACCAACTACCCGACCCTTCTTAAATCCATACTGAGTCACCTACATCCATGCCGCCTCATCGAAATAGTGAACATCTTTATACTATGTCGTCTCGTCCTGACTCTCCACCCATGTCTGAGAGGTCTCTACCTCATATGACTCCTTTAATTCCATTTTAAAATTAAAATTGTGAAAATATTATATGCAGTTATTTGTCAAACCGAAAAAATAATACTAACCAAAATCTGACATTGGATTTCACTTCTGATATCTCCAGTGGATGGATCATTGTACTTCCTCCGATAAAAGTCGAACACCTTAATATCTAGATGCTCAACTTCCTACATAAATATAAATTAAACTTTTTATATATATTTTTATTTAAAATATTTAAAAAATATACTTACCAGAAGCTCTCTATGCGAACTGAATGTACGGCTACTAGCTGGATGTGTCACCACCTGTCTCCCCCAGTTCTATCGTCCCACTGAAGATCTCCTCTCAAATCCACCACCCAACCACTGTAAACATAATCCATCCCAAATGTGAGATGAAATGTACTCTTGTCGGCGATCTTTACACGACTCATCAAATTCTATCACTCCTGCTTTATTAATGATTGTTCTTCTCAAATTGTTCAAAAACTGATGGAAATGGTCACGCATAGAAATATGTCATGCCGCGTGGATAGCGTCGCGCATGCTATCATCAATAGGATACCATAAACCCTACAAATAATTTATTATATCAAGTTATTAATAAAATAATTTACAAACTATATATTATTTATTTACATACCAGCCAATGATGGAACATGTCACATCGCACAACTATGGGAATCTGTTCTCATGTGATTCATGGCTGATAAAAATAATTGCACAAGATATCACTCCCCTGTCCAGTAGCTACATGCGTAAAACTTTGAAAAAGGAAAAAATAATCAAACTATTTGTATATATATAAATAAATTAATGAAAAATAACTAAAATATAATGTTACCATAATTCTTTGTGTGTGGATCGAAACGATGATGTGTATGTCGCTCGTGGATAGGGTCAGGAATCAACTGTCGAGCAAGACCGTTCCCCCTCCGCATACCCCTTGAACTTCAAGTAGGATGAGGGTCATATTGTAGGATCGAAATAATGATGTAGATGCTCAATATACAAGATGGGGGTGAATTGTATAGTTTAAAAATTCCTTTGGAACATTTAAAGTTAGTTATGAATAACTGTGATTTCCTTAAGCAAAGGAAAGGGCAATGTTTAACAAGGATTAAACTAAGAAAATTCACAACACCTCTAACACCAAATGGAAACTTGGAAAGAAATTCCAAAAGTATGTTCCAAAAATATGGTTTTGGAAACTGAAACTTAACAATAGATTACAATATGAGATTCTACATTAAAGCGTATAGAATAAAAATGAAACAGAGTACAAGTAAGGAAGTATAAGAAAGTTATACTTTCCATATAATACAAAATGCAGCAGAAATAAACAAGTAGTAAAACTACAAGTAACAAGACATAAGTCTTTCAACTCAAAGAGAAGGGTATCCAAGAAACTTGGATAAAGGACCCTTGATTTATACTTTCATGCAAGTCTGTCTTACCCACACCAGGGTAAGCCCTCGATACGAATATCAGAATCTATGTCTTGCTATCCCCGCAAGCCCTCAACTTCAAGGTATATGGCAACCTCTATCTTCCTCAGCAAGGAATCCCTCAAAATTCAAGGTATTCGACACCTCTGTCTTCCTATCCCCAGAAGTCCTCGAATGTAATCACCAACATTCGGAGTCGCACGAAGCAAAAATTGAACGAGCGGTTCAGTACACACAAGGAATGAAAAGATTTCTCTCTCTAGAAATAACCTTAGCATCGTGTGGTCTTTAGAATGATCAACTTCATTGTATTTTTAGCTCTTTGAAATGAGCTCCTATTTATAGGCAAATTTCCAATGGTCTGCTCCCTCCTCCAACGGTCAAATTTTCCATGAAACTTAGAGGGACCTGTACATGTGTAACTCAACAAATGGTTAATTATAAACAGAAAAGACGATATCGTTTTATAACAAACTATGTATAACTGAATGTACGAAATCATTTTTAAATGAAGAAAGTGTAAGTAAAAGCTAATCAATATTTCAGAGTGTGAGCAAACCAAAAGTTAGGAGTCTAACCAAAATGAAGTTTGGAGTTTATGTTAAGAAATGTTCGAATTTTGTTTTATAGGAATTCGGAGTCTGGTTTCACCAGAGATCGGATTCTGAACCTGTAGAGTTCGGAGTTGAACTTCTTAAGAGTTCAGAGTCGAACTGATTAAAAGTTCGGAGTCGAACTACTTAAGAGTTCGGAGTCCAACTGCTTAAAAGTTCGGATCTTTACTTCTTAAGAGTTCAGTGTCAAACTGCTTAAAAGTTTAGAGTCGAACTTCTTAAAAGTTTGGTGTCGAACTTCTTAAAAGTTCAGAGTCGAGCTTCTTCAGAGTTCGGAGACGAACTACTAAAAAGTTTGCAGTCGAACTGCTTAAGAGTTCAGAGTCGAACTTTTTCATAGTTCGGAGTCCAGAATTTGGATTAGAACTACATTACCTATCACATCCAGAATTCGGATCCTAAAAACAGAATGCTCCAAATATTTTCATTATATGGCTTCAGAAATTTGGTGATGAATCCGGTTTTTGAATTTAAGAATAATATTCCTTTGTATAAGAAAATCTAGGTTAAGGTAAATTTCCTTAAAGAAGTAAATTTTCCTTATGGGGGTAAAAGTAATATTTTCTTAAGTATAAGGTGTTTGTGATTTTCAAAACAAGAAGGAATGGAAAAGTAATAAGGAAAACCTTATTGACTCAACAATCTCCCCCTTTTTGGAAAGCACAAACAACCTTTTGAAAAAGTATATAACGATTTTGAAAAATTTCACTAGACTTTGAAAATTAAAACGTATCTCCCTTTGTTCATAGATAGAAGTGAATACAAATAACTCCCCCTTAGGCATTGAAACTCTAAGGATTGTATTCTGAGTTTCCGGAGTTGAGTTTTCATTATTTTAAGGATGAAAAAAAACTTTGTAGTGGGAAATTTCCCCTTTCTTTAAGGATATTTCTCTTAGAAATTTTTCCTTTCTCCTCCTTAAGAATAGCTCCTTTTCCTTATCCCCCTTTGTGATTTTCAAAAAGAATTGAAGGGAATGGAAAAAAATGTATACTACCTGAAACATTAGTATATAATAAGATAAAAACCAACCAGTTAACCATTTCATTAAAGTTGGGAAAAATATAAGGAAATACAATAACAACAATAAATAGGAGTGGGTTCATTTGTCTTACTTTTCCTTCGGAATGAGCTGATTCAACAAGGCTTTTAGTTTCTCCAAGTCTCTTTGATCTACCTCTCGTTGCCTCTCCAAGGATTTTAACTTCTCTTCTTGAGCTTTTAAAAGCCTCTTCTTGAGTCTCCATGACTTCTTTCTGCAACTTCAACAACTCAACTTTCTTTTCCATCTTCTACTGAAACTCAATCAAAAAATCCCTTTTAGTTTTCCAATTTTGAGATACAGAGTTAAGCTTCACATTCAGATCCCTGACCTATTGATTCCAGAAATTTTTCTCCTGGGTCAACTTCTCAAAAATCTCACTAACCTTTTTATCCTACATTTCAAAGGAATATTGAACCTCCGCTTGAAAATTATCAAAGTGAACTACATCATCATCAAATCTCTTAGACCCCTTGGTTACATTACTACAGGACTTCCTATGCACATCATAATAGATCAGAAAACTTTTCTGTTCAGCTTCCAACTTCACAAACCTATCCATTACCATGGATAAAGAATCTGATTTTTGATTCATAGATTGTTACAGTAACATGCATCTAGAATCTATTGTTGGAAGAATCAAAATTTTGTCCACCAACTTTCTCAGAGATTGAACCACAAAATCATGCTCGTGGGATGATGATTCCAAATCAGAAACTTCATTCTGAGATTCCTCTTCTTCAACTAGAATCAGATTCCTTCTAGAGGTACCACCAACCTCTTTCTTTCTGATGACATCTTTAATAGGTGCCTCCATTAGAGTTTTCTTCCCATTATCAGATTTCAGAATGGATTTCACATTAGGAGAAACTTCCTCAGATTCAGAAACTTGAAAAATCTGATCTTCATCTAGTTTCTGTCTTTCTTGTCCTTCCACAAGAAAGTTCCTCTGATAGGATTCTTCTTCATCAAACAGCTCATTCTCTTCTTGTTCTTCATGAAGTTGCTTGCTGGCTTTCTCATCTCCCTTCCCTAGAGATACTATTTTTGCGGATTCAGCCTTATAATTCTGAATTTGTTTGATCAAGGTATCCGGATCTTCACTCTCATCATCTTCTTCTTATTCTTCATCAAATTCTTCCTCAAATGCTTCAGCAACCTCCTTCACAACTTCTACTACAGATTCTTTACCCTTGTCCTTTTCCAGTGTGACATAGTTTTTCGCTGGAGTTTCTGGTAAAGAAGGTGAAACATCGAAAGTTTCCGAAACAAGAAGCCTTTCAGAAGCCAACTCTGTATCTTTTAACAAAGATCGCACTAGATCATTTTCAAACATCTTCTTTCTCAACTTCTTTTCCTTCGGTTTTATTTCTAGCTCCTGAGAATCTTTTTCTTTTAATGCCTTAGCCTCAGTAGGGTCAATTCCGAATTGAGGATCCCCTTCCTTCCACATTTTTTTATCTTTCCTCCACTTTGCTGCTACGTCATCTGTATAGATTTTCTGCTTCTTCAGCTTGGGTGGTGCGGATTCAGTTTCCTTAGGCTGAGGAACTTCTTCATCAGTAACTACTTCCTTAAACTTTCTCTTCTTCCTTTGCTTTTTTGACGGTTCCGGAGATTCTCTTTCTTTTTCAGCTGCTTCAAATTCCTCCACAGATAGGGGGTAAAATTCTCTAGATTCACTAGAAAATCCCATCTTCATTCTCTTAAGCGTATCATCATTGACTAGCATGAGCTTGCAATTCCAGATCTTTGATTTTCAGGCAACATTGAAAGATTCTAAGCATCGAACAATCAACTTAGACAGTAAGGCAGGAAAAATCATAATCTGAGCTCTCAGATTTCTTTCTTTGATATTTTCGATCGTATCCAAGACATGCCTTATCAGATTTATCATTCTTAGATTTACCAAAAAATCTAAGACATATATATCACTCTTCTTCAGATTGTCTTTATCTCCTCTTCTCGGAACTGGAAAACCTTGCACCCATAGTTGATGTATTCTATTATTCGGAGTGAGCCGAGCAATATTAGTTGTTGAATCATCCTTAAGCCCAAGAAACTTTAGTACCTTCTCCTTATTGAAACTTCCTTGCACATCGGGAAGTTTGTGATAACAGAATTCAGCTTCTCCATCATATGTTATACCAACCAGGCTTGGTGACTTAGTCTAAGAATGTTTATAAGTTTTCCCATAGGACATGAAAGAAAACCTTTTTCTGCCATCTTCCACCAGGAAGGAAATAGATTCATAAAATTCTATCAACAAGTCAGTATAAACCAGATCCTGTTTATCTGACTTAGCTATGCAGACGTCTTCCCATCCATTCAGTCTAATATTCTTCGAAATAATAGAATCAAGATAATAAAAATCCGGATGAACTAACCTTTCTCTGTAAACTAAACACTTTGAAATTGGTTTGATAGTTGACATATCTTGAGAGGTTGCTTCAACAGACATTCGGAATGAAGTAAACTATAAGATTTGGATTGGCTTCACAAGATTCAAAACCAGCCATAAGAGGATCGGAAGAGCTTCGAGATGCAAAAGCATGAAAGACTGATGTGGGATGAGTCTCAGTACCTCCTTTTTATAGGAAAAGAATTTTACTGTTGGTCTTCCAAAAGTCATCCAATAGTTGAAAATACATTGATCTGATCAGACAGTTGAGAATAATTCCTCAAGGAAAAAAATTTGACTCTGATTTTTTGTGGTTTATAAAGAAATCATTAGAATTTGAGGAAAAACTAGAATCCATACTAAAAATTGAAGATACCAGTAAGCAAAATTTGATTACCAAACTACATGTAAGAAAATAATAACTTACGGATTGACAAGAAATATTTTTCGAAATTGGTAATATTCTTCTTGAAGGAAAAAAAACATCATTACGAAAGATCCAGTATGAAAACCTCGTTACGAAAACCCCATTCCGAAAATCACCATTCCGAAAATTATCAGTACAAAAATTCTATTCCTGAAGTTTTCAGTACGAAAAATATCCATTCCGGAAAATTTCAGTTCCGGAAATTTCCATTCCGAAAATCTTAGTTCCGATGAGAAAAAAAAAATTGAAAAAAAATATTCCCCCTAAGAAAAGGAGTTTATTACTGTTAGGAGAATTGATCAACAAGAAGTCAATGAAGAATGATTACCTTATGCTTATCATTCTTAACTTTTGTTTAATATATTCAAATCTTTCGGAGGGTAATGATTTTGTGAAGATATCAGCAAGATGATCCTGTGTTCCGATAAACTGAAGAATAATATCTCCTTTTTGTGTGTGATCTCTAAGAAAGTGATGCCTAATATCTATGTGTTTTTAACGTGAATGATGTGCATGGTTCTTACATAGGGCAATGGCACTTGTGTTGTCACACAAAATTTCAGTTTTCGTAATACTCAAGCCGTAATCTGTGAGTGTGTGTTGCATCCACAATACTTGAGCACAAAAACTTCCAGCTGCTTCATATTCAGCTTCAGCAGTGGAAAGTGCTACAGAATGTTGCTTCTTGAAGGACCAAGATACTAATAAATCTCCTAAGAAATGACATGTTCTATATGTACTCTTTCTATCCATTATACATCCACCAAAGTCAGCTTCAGAAAATCTTTTTAGAACAAAATCATTTCCAGAGGTATAAAATAATCCTAGATCCATGGTTCCCTTAAGGTAGCAAAAAATTCTTTTTACTGCCATTAAATGAGATTCCTTAGGATTGGATTGATATCTTGCACATAAGCATACTGAGAACATTAGGTCTGGTCGACTAGCTGTCATGTAAGGTAAACTTCCTATCATACCTCTAAAAGATGTTTAATCTACTGGTTTCCCAACTTCATCAAGATCTAATGAATTTGAGGTACCAATAGGAGTAATTATACTCTTAGTATTGTCATATCTATACTTTTTGAGAAGATAATTAATATAACTATGTTGAGATATGTAGGTTCATTCTGCTTTTTGTGAAATTTGAAAACCAAGGAAAAAAGTTAACTCACCCATCATACTCATTTCAAACTCAGATTTCATTAGACTTACAAAGGAGTTGGTTAAATATTGCTGAGTTGAACCAAATATGATGTCCTCAACATAAATTTGAACAATCAAAACATTTTTCTTATCTTTCTTTATAAAAAGGGTTGGATCTGCATTTCCCTTAACATAGTTATTTTGAAGCAAAAATCCAGTGATTCTATCATACCAGGCTCGTGGGGCTTGTTTAAGACCATACAATGCTTTGGTATGTCTAAAAACATGATCAGGATATTTTGTATCTTCAAAGCCAGGAGGTTGTTCAACAAAAACTTCCTCTTGAACATAACTGTTATGAAAAGAACATTTCACATCCATTTGAAAAATTTTAAAATTAAATAATGCTGCAAAGGCAAGTAGAATATGGATAGATTCAAGTCTTGCTACTGGAGCATAGGTTTCTTTGTATTCTATTCCCTCTTACTGATTATAGCCTTTAGCAACAAGTCTATATTTATTTCTTACTATGACTCCATTTTCATCACATTTGTTTCTGAAAACCCACTTTACTCCAATAACAGAAGTTTCCTTTGGTCTTTCAACCAAGATCCAGACTTTGTTCCTTTAGAATTCATTTAGTTCAGCTTGCATTTCTTTGATCCAATCATCATCACCTAAAGCTTCATCAGTTATTTTTTGTTCTAATTGAGACAGAAATGCTAGATGTTCTATTTCATTTCTTAAGGAACTTCTTGTTCTTATAGGTTGATTTACATCACCAATGATACTATCACTGGGATGATTCTTAAGAAATGCCTGATTTGGGTTTTGAAAATCATGTTCATGAACATAGGGTAGAAAGTATTCTGGGGTAAATGTTTCAGGAATATCTTATTGAACAATTTCCTTATCATAATGTTCTTCTATCAAATGTTGACAATCAGTTTTTGAAAACACATCCAATGATGTAAGTTGGGATGGTTTAAAAACAAAAGGATCTGACTCATCAAATTTTACATGCACTGTTTCTTCAACGGTACATGTATTTTTATTAAAAACTCTATAAGCCTTAGAAGTTGTGGAATAACCTAAGAAAATTCCTTCATCAGATTTTGGTGAGAATTTATGTAGATTATCTTTAGTATTTAGAATGAATACTTTGCAATCAAAAACCTTGAAGTAGGATAGTCTTGGTTTTCTACCATTCTGTAACTCATAAGGAGTTTTATTAAGAAAAGGTCTAATCAAAACTCGATTTATAGTATAGAAAGTAGTACATACAGCTTCAGCCCGGAAATGTCTAGCTATAGAATATTCACTCAACATGGTTCTAGTTATCTCTTGATGAATTCTATTTCTTCTCTTAACTACACCATTATTTTGAGGAGTTCTAGGTGCTGAAAAATTGCGAGTAATACCTTTTCTACTACAAAAAGTTTCAAAATCAGAATTTTGAAATTCTCCTCCATGATCACTATGAATTTTTTTCAATGGAAGGTTTTTCTCATTTTTAACTTGAGCTCTAAAACTTTTGAAATAAGAAAATGTTTCAGACTTCTTTGCTAGAAAATTTACCAAAGTAAATCTAATGTAATCATCAACTAGAACAAACACATAATATTTTCCTCCAATACTTCAAGTTTGTGTTGGACCAAAAAGATCCATGTATACTAACTGTAATGCATCAGCTGTTGAGACTTCACCAATTGATTTAAAACTAGATTTATGTTTCTTGCCATATTGAAAAAGATTACAAACTTTAGAAGAATCAAATCTAAAATCAGGTAGATCCATAACTAGTTTCTACTTAGAGAGTTTACATAAGTTTCTAAGGTTACAGTGACCTCGTATTCTATGCCGTAACTAGGAATGATCTTCCATTGCACTTAGGCAAGGTAAATCTTGACTCCTGAGGTCTTATAGGTTCAAGGGGTAAACATTCTCTTACTTATTGGCTGAGAGAATAAATTCTTCCTCGGAATTGTGAACTAAGCACTTATCATTCCTAAAATTCACAAGGTAACCTTCATCACGTAACTGACTTATTATAATGAGGTTGTGCTTAAGACCCTTAACGAAAAGAACATTTGAAATCAAGGTTTTACCAAGAAGAACAATATTTCCAATACCAACAATCTCTCCCTTAGCATTATCTCTGAAAGTTACCTTTGATCCTTTCGTTTTGATAATCTTTTCAAAATAGCTTTTGTTACTAGTCATGTGCCAGGAACATCCACTATCCATGTACCATGTATTGTTGCTGATACTCTCTTTATTTTCCAGAAATCAAGAAGAGAATTAGACTTTCGGAATCCAAACTTGTTTGGATCTGAGATTTCTAGATAACAAAATTTTAGGTACCCACGTCTTCTTATAGAAATAAGCTTTGTAAAATCGTAGAGATTGGGTTTTGTTTATGGAACAATTCTTTGCCTAGTGACAACCACATTGACACTTGGTACAAAATGGGGCACTTTGAGGAACAAAATAATTGTTACTGAAAATTGGTTTTTCATGGGTATAAGCAAATCCAGATTTATTTCTTAACGGTCGTATTTTGGAATACATTTTATCAAAATTTTCCTTACAATGGGTAAAGTTTGATAAACACTTTTTTAAGGAAAAAATTCCAGACTTGAGTTTTATATCCAAGTTTTTATCCTCAAAATCATTAGTTTTAGAACTAGAGCTAGGCTCAAAAACATTTTTCTTAGAAATTACTTTTTCTAACTCTTTAGCAAGTGTATTCTTCTCAGAACTTCCTTCCTCAAGATTTTTTGAAATACTTTCAAAATCATCATTTTTCCTCTCAAGATGGTTAGAAAGATCTGATATTTCTTTTTTAAGAATAGAATTCCTAGAGTTTTCCTTATCATGTTTTTTATTGAGTTTAGAATTCTCAACCTCAAGAATTTTAGCAAACCTAGAGACTTCTTCATAAGTAGGTAAAGTGTTTTCTTCATCGGAAGATGATTCTTCATCAGAAGAGTTATAATACTTAATATTATTATAATTTAAAGAAACATTGGTCAATGATTCATCTTTTCATACCTTATCCATAAAACAATGATTATCAATAGGTAATATGGCTATAAGACCAAGATTCTTCTGTCCTAAAGATTCATAATCAGAAGATTCATCTGAAGAATCACCACCACTAGAACTCCAGGTGTCATTAGCTCTCAAAACATTCTTAGCTTTGGCTTTATAATACTTCTTTCTGTTCCTGTCTGAATGCCTCTCTTTCCTTTCTTTCTTTTTGAGCAAAGGTATGTCTGGTCTTATATGTCCAGCTCTCTTGCATTCATAACAAGTAACTTCTCTATCTTTTCTATCTATCCTTTTCTTTTTCATATAATTGGATTGTTAACTTCTTTGGACATCTACCTTGTTCATCCTTTGAGCAAGATTTGCTAACTCATTTTCAGAGATTTCACTCTCACTAGAATCTAATTGAACTACCATCTTCTTATAGTTGGATCAGGTTACTCTCTCAGGAGTCTTAACTTTCATATGATTTGATGTTGTTGTAAAAGCAACAATACCATTTCCATTTTTCTTTTTGATGTTGTCAACATCTCTCTTCATTCTGGTTTCATGTTGGAGAAGAGTTCCAAATAACTCATCAAGAGAAATTTGAGTGACCTTACTATTCTCATATATAGCAGTTCTTTTGGATTCCCACTCATTAGGAATTATATCAATTATCTTATCCACAAGAGCTTCATCATCTAAACCATTCTCTCCTATAGACTGTAGGCTATTGACGATAGTCATAAATCTCTGTTGAACGTTACATATTGGTTCTCCATAAGGAAAATTGAAGCCATGATATTCAGCTCTAAGCATTTCTCTCCTAGTATCAATCACTTTAGAAGTTCCAAAGTGTGTAACCTTTAACTTCATCCAAATACAATTAGCTGCTTCACAAGAAGAAATTTGGCTATATATATTTCTAGTCATTGAATAAAGTAAATTATTGCGTACCTTATAGTTGATTTGATACTCTTGCTTTTCTCGGTTAGTGAAAGTTCTAACTTCCTTATCATGAATTTTGTAATCTCTAGTAAGCATAACAAAATTTTCCACTCCAGTATTGATAACAAAAGTCTTCATTCGATCTCTCCAGTACTCATAATCATTACCATCAAATATTGGTGGTCTTGTAGGATTTAGTTTATCAATAGAACCAATATTAATTCCTTCCATACTTAAAACCCATTGGCACACAAACATGTAAGTAGAAAAAGTTTGTAATAACAAAGTTTGAAATGATAAAATTCGGAATGGGAAAGTTCGGAATGATAAAGTGAGCAAGAAAAAATTATACGTGAGTATAGGTATTTCAGACACCTCCGATAATACCAATTGTACGATAGAAATAATGATGTATATGCTCAATATACAAGAGGGGGGGGGGATTGTATACTTTAAAAATTCCTTTGGAACCTTTAATGTTAGTTATGAATAACTATGTTTTCCTTAAGAAAAAGAAAGGTCTAAGATTAACAAGGATTAAAATAAGAAAATTCACAACACCTCTAACACCAAATGGAAACATGGAATGAAATTCCAAAAGTAGGTTCCGGAAATATGGTTCTGGAAATTGAAACGTAACAAAAGATTACAATATGATATTCTACCTTAAGGTGTATAGAATCAAAATGAAATAGAGTACAAATAAGGAAGTATAAGAAAGTTATAAATTCCTTATAATACAAAATACAGCGGAAATAAACAAGTATTAAAACTAAAAGTAACAAGATATAAGTGTTTTAACCCAAATATAAGGGTATCCAACAACCATTGAAAAAAGTCCCTTGATTTATACTTTCAAGCAAGTCTGTCTTACCCACACCAGGGCAAGCCCTCAATACGAATATCGGAATCTCTTTCTTGCTATCCCCGCAAGCCCTCAACTTCATGGTAGTTGGAAACCTCTATCTTCCTCAGAAATAATGCCCTAGAACTTCAAGGTAGTAGGCACCTCTCTCTTCATATCCCTCGAAGTCCTCGAATGTAATCACCAACATTCGGAGTAGCACGAAGAAAAAACTGAATGAGCAGTTCAGTATGCACAAGGCATGAAAAGCTTTCTCTCTCTAGAAATCACCTTAGCAGCGTGTGGTCTCTGGATTGATCAACTTCATAGTATTTTGAGATCTTTCAAATGAGCTCAAATTTATAGGCAAATTTCCAACGGTCTGCTCCCTCCTCCAATGGTCATATTTTCCATGAAACTCTGAGGGACCTATACACGTGTAACTCAACCAAAGGTTAATTAGAAACAAAAAATACGACATCGTTTTATAACAAACTATGTATAACAGAATGTACGACATCATTTTGAAATGAAGAAAATGTAAGTAAAAGCTAATCAATATTTCACAGTGTGAGCAAACCAAAAGTTCGGAGTCTAACCAAAATGAAGTTCGGAGTCTATGTTAAGAAATGTTTGAATTCAGTTTTATAGGAATTCGGAGTCTGGTTTCACCAGAGATCGGATTCTGAAACTGTAGAGTTTGCAGTCGAACTTCTTAAGAGTTCAGAGTCGAACTGCTTAGAATTTCGGAGTTGAACTTCTTAAGAGTTTGGAGTCGAACTGCTTAACAGTTCGGAGTCGAACTTCTTAAGATTTCGGAGTCCAACTGCTTAAAAGTTCCGATTCGTACTTCTTAAGAGTTCGGAGTCGAACTGCTTAACAGTTCCGAGTCAAACTTCTTAAAAGTTTGGAGTCGAACTTCATAAATGTTCGGAGTCTATCTTCTTTAGAGTTTGGAGTCAAACTACTAAAAAGTTCGGAGTCGAACTACTTAAGAGTTCAGAGTTGAACTTCTTCAGAGTTCGGAGTCCAGAATTTGGATTAGAACTACATTTCCGATCACATCCAGAATTCAGTTCCGAAAAACAGAATTCTCTAAATTGTTTCATTATATGGCTCTTGAGATTTGGTTATGAATCCGGTTTTTGAATTTAAGAATAATATTTCTATGTAAAAGAAAATCTAGGTTAAGGTAAATTTCCTTAAAGAAGTAAATTTTCCTTATGGGGGTAAAAATAATATTTTCTTAAGTATAAGGTGTTTGTGATTTTCAAAACAAGAAGGAATGGAAAGGTCATTAGGAAAACCTTATTGACTCAATACAGAAGATCCAAAATATCTCTCATCCAACGATAGGTCATCCTCCTACAAATGGAAGAATATATTAGATTCTATCTGAAACACAAAATGATTGTTGTTAGCAGATATTTGAAAATAACTATTTAATATAGATATATAATAGATAAGATTATAACTTGTATTTAACTCTTTCAATGTTCATCTTCATCCTCTTCTCTATAGTAGTATATGTCAATTTCTTCATCATCCTCCTCAGCATCATCAATATCTATATGAGTTTCAGAATCATCATCAATTTTCATTTCAAATTCATTTGTAACATCATTAACATCTTCATCACCATCGATCATTAATTGTGAGCTGTCATCATCGATATTCATGTTTTTTTGTGAATTATATGAATTTAGAGCAATCTCCTGAAAATTTCAATTCCTTCCACTTCAACGGAACCACATTCAGTTTGAGTAAACTGATTTTCCTGATATTTCATTTTAATTATGCTCCACCAATCGCTCATGTCTCTTGAAGTAGCATAATACATTGAATAATAAATTTAATGCACATGTTGGCCATTAAAAATGGTTCATTTAACTCATGAAGACTTTTATATTTAATATCGATGATTCCATGAGTCAGATAAACACGCAAGCCTCTCTAATTATCCAACCACCACCATTTAAACATCGATATGTAATTCTTTCCTAGATAACACAACTCAATAATTTCATCCAAAACCCCATAAAATTCAACTTCATTTTCTCTGTGATGTGATCCTCTAAAGAAAACTTCACTGTTCATTGTTTTTTTTGATTCCCCATACACATGTGTATGAAATCAAAAACCATTCACCGTATATGTATTATAAGATTTAACCATTTTGGATGGTGGGTTACTCAATATACACAGTCTCTTATCAATTTTATTAGCATATTAAGACACCTGAATATTTTTAAAACAATTATCAATATAATAAATAATAAACGGAAATGATATTAAACCGTCAATAATTTATGTTACCAGTTTTTGAAACCACTGAGATGTTTTTTTTCTGTGTTCTTCAAGAGGAGCTGCTGTAATTTGTGGATGTTGTCTCTTGATATTATTATCAAATAACATACAAATAAAATCAGTTAAAATATTGTAACATAAATTATAGAATAAGTGATAGAAGCACTCACATAACAAATGATGACATTTCTTCACATTTGAGCAGAACATATGTATGCGATCTATGATGTTCATCATCTGAAAGCCATCATCCATGAAATCTATCAAATCTAATATTTGGCTGATTAAAAATTTTTAATTGATTTTCCATTTAGTCATTAACATTCCCATTGTTTTTTCCCATGTGACTGTGTTTTGAGGGATATTTAGATTCAAAATAATTAGAGCAGAAAAAAGTAATTCCCACTTGTAAATAAGATTTAGCAGTTGAGCCTTCAACTGATGCTTTGTTACATAATTTTTTCTCTAATTAATGGATGAAACTATCGAAAGGGTACATCCATCGAAACTGCACTGGACCTCCAAATTTATATTCATGTAGAAAATGTAATATCAGATGTTCCTTTGAGTCAAAGAAAGATGGCAGGAAGATTTTATCTAGTTTACATATAATTACAACAACATCTTCTTCTGTTTTCTTTGTGCATCATAGTCTGTTGTCACTACACAAATGTCTCAAAAAAAATATGATATGTCTATTATCAAATCCCAAATCATAGAATTCAACAAACCTCTGAATCCAATCGACATTAGTCTTTCCATTATAACATGAAAATCATGACTTTTTAATCTAGTAATAGAACCATTATTAACACATGTACCCAAATTATAAGCATAGCCATATAGAAGTCTCAAATCTACAATCCATTGACAGAATAATAAGTGACTCTATTTGGACAATGTATAAGCTTATTTTGTCTTCATTAACCTCGATGACATGACATTTTCAAATAGTTCAAGTTCTGGTCACCTGTAAATTTGGGCAAGATCTAATCGTGCCTTTACAGTATCTTTGTTTTTTCTTGGTGTATCCAAAACTGTATGAAATAAATTATCAAAATTGTTCCTATCAATGTAAATAACATCAAACATGTGGTGGACCAACAAATCAAAACAATACAAAAGATCCCACCAAATGCTTTGTTTTATCCAATTATGTTCTTTCCCAAGGCCATGAATTTTTTTTGGTTTACTGTTGGTCCAAATGTGATTGGAGGTAATGAAAATATAATTGATTTTAACTCTGTACCTGAGATCAAATTTGGGGGTTCATCGGTTTCAATTTTATTTTTTCTGAAATAATATTTCTTCCTCTGAAAAGGATGATCGGTTGGAAGAAATATATGGTGACAATCAAAATAGCAAGGTTTTTTTTTCATTGACGATCATAAAGGCTTTGTTGTCTTTTATATAGTAAGGACATGATTTCAGACCATGTTTACTCCAACCTGATAACATGACATATTCCCGAAATTTAATAATCATCCACATAAATCTATCTTTTAATATGAAATATTGTATCAAAACAACATCATATATATTAATACCATCACTCCACAATGAATTTAACAAATCAATCAATGGTTTCAAATAAACAACAATATTATTTTTCAAAAGTCCTGGGATTAATAGAGTCAATCAAATATAAGTCTCTTTCATAAACATCCAAGGAGGAAACTTGTACATAGTTATAAAGACAGGCAAACATGAATACTAACTACCATAAGAACCAAAATGACAAAAACCGTCAGTAGAATGACCCAATCACACGTTTAGGGCTTCAAAAGCAAAATAGGGATGAAGATGGTCAAAATGTTTCCATGAATCACCATCAGATGGATGATTCAAGATTCTATCAAATAAAATCGTTGTTTTGTTCCAATACATCCTTGACCTTGTATTCTGAGACACAAATACATGTTGCAACCACGGTGTAAGGGGAAAATATCTCAACTGTTTTACTGGAATTGATCTATACTTCCCTGGTGGAGCTTCTGTATACCTCGATTGTCCACATGTGGGATAACTATCCAAGGACTCATTTTGGATGGAATATAAGATGCAATAATTAGGACATGAATCAATCATTCAACAACTAAGTCCAAGATTATGAACTAGCCTCTAGATCTCATAGTAATTTGCAGGCATAATATTTCCTTTAGGAAACAATGTTTTAACGAAAGAAAATATTTGATAAAAATAATTGTTTTACATTGCATTAACTGATTTAATAGCCATAAATTTTACAACCACTTATAATTTTCTTATCTTGCAACTAGGATATAATTCATCCTCAACAGACCTCAACAACTCATAAATTTCAAATGGTGCCAATTCAAGAGTTAAATCAATATCATCGTGAGTTTCAGTTTGTTGCACAGATGGACCTACAACATCTTGTACTAAATTTTGAAACCGTGATGGATCCGGAATCATGTTATTTGGATCTTCTCTGGAACTGTGTTCACTGTGTTGATACAAAAAAACATAATCTGGTTGAAAACCAAACTGCAAGTGATGTCCCCCAACGTTGTCAACTATTTCAAATGTTCTCATAGCATATTTCGTACAAGGACACATAATTGTGACTTCTGAAACATCAACTGGTTTTGATGATGAAAATGTTATGAATGCTTCAACACCCTATATATATAAATCATTTAAACCAGAACCATTTGGATTTCTCTTCTGATTTATCCAAATATGGTCATCTAATAATGACTGATGTCGACTTCCTTGTTCCATATTTTTCTATATAAAATATAAAATCATCATTGTTTTTGAACAATTTTATATTATAAAAACACTATCTAATAAATTAAGATAAATAATTTCAACTACTTCTTAATAATTACCATTAATTAAGGGCAACAAAATTTATAGTGGATTGATGGATACTCTTTTGTCTGACGGCTCATTTACATGCATCTTTCTCACAATGAAGTCAGAATGAAGAATCTGGTTGGAGGTACACATATTCCTTCTCGTATGCACAAGAATGAATATGTGTACCTCCGACCATATTCTTCATTCTCAATTTAGTATGAGAAAGATGTAAGTAAATGAGCCGTCAGACAATAGATCCCCCTTTGCATTGATGAATCATCTTCTTCCAACTGTCACCACCTTAAAACATTATAAAAAATATGATCTTACAAATTCATATCCAATCTCATGTATACAAGATTGAATATTTCTACGTAGAAGAAAATGTTTCATAATGTTTTGAGTCAATGAGAGTTGAAAGGAGAAAATTCATTGAGCACAATGAGTGTCGTCAATCCACTGGAAATTGTGACAAGTTCTTAAAATTTATTAAAATTTCGTCCTAACTGTTCCAAACTAATAATTACTAATTCTGAAATTTTATTATTAATTATTACTAATTATTACAATTTATTACTAATTTTGAAATACTTAGAAATACAGAGCAAAATAAAAACTGCTTGAATAATGAATGGAAATTTTGTAATCATCGTTGTGGTGATGATTACAAATTTTCTCATCATTATCCATGCAAATTTCGTTTACTAATTATTACTAATAAAAAAATTATATAATCAATATTTTGGAAAAAACCATATTAATAATATTAAAATAATAAAAAAAATAAAACATTAAAATTATCAATAATCGCAACAGGATTTTCTCTATTCTTAACATGTTCAATTCTCAATGGGTTGCCAATTGTCAGGTCATGCGGAATAAAAATTTTATGCCATCCATGTCTAATGTAAAATCTATTATTGTCATTTCATGGCTGATCACCTCTCAAGTAGTCTTGCAATAAGATGACCAAATTAATGTCGTTCTAGTCTCTAAGAATAATATCTCCCTTATTACATAAATCATTCATCCTTAAAAATTTGATGGGACTTCAGTATCATTCCCTTAAATTTTCAAGGAAGAATGATCTATGTAAAGGGTCATGTGAGATAATTTTTATAGAGGAGAAGGGAATGACTGGGGTTGTCCTATTGCAACGCTACTTGTAAGGTGATCAACTAATCAATGACAATTATAGAGTTTACATTGGACATGTCTGACACAAACTTTTTATTGTGTACGACCTGACAATAGGTGACCCTTTGAGATTTGAACATGTTAAGAATAGAGAAACGCATGTTGTGAATATTGATTATTTTAATATATTACAAATTTTTTATTATTTTAATAATATTAATATTGTTTTTCATAAATATTGATAATATAATTTTCTTATTTGTAATAATTATTTCTAATTATTTCTAATTATTGCTAATTATTGATAATTTTTTCAAATTGTTGCAAATTATTCCTAATTATTCCTAATTATTGGTAATTATTGGTAATTACTGGTATTTATTGGTAATTATATCTATTTGTTACTAATTATTGTAATTATATCTAATTATTACTATTTATTGGTAATTATTTTTAATTATTGGTAATTATTGGTAATTATTACTAATTATTGGTAATTATTGGTAATTATTACTAATTATTCCTAATTATTGGTAATTATTGTTAATTATTACTAATTATTTCTAATTATATCTAATTATTGGTAATTATTTATAATTATTCCTAATTATATCTAATTATATCTAATTATTGGTAATTATTGGTAATTATTGGTAACTATTGGTAATTATTTGTAATTATTTCTAATTATTGGAAATTATTACTAATTATTTGTAATTATTATTAATTATTGGTAATTATTACTAATTATTGGTAATTATCAATATTATTGGTAATTATGCCTAATTATTTGTAATTATTACTAATTATTGGTAATTATCACTAATTATTGGTAATTATGCCTAACTATTACTAATCATAACTAATTATTGGTAATTATCTCTAATTATTGGTAATTATTTCTAATTATTGATAATTATCTCTATTTATTGGTAATTATCTCTAATTATTACTATATATCTCTAGTTATTACTAATTATCTTTAATTATTTCCAATTATTGGTAATTATTACTAATTATTGGTAATTATATCTAATTATTGGTAATTATATCTAATTTTTCCTAATTATTCCTAATTAATCCTAATTATTCTTAGTTATTCATAATTATTGCTAATTATTGCTATTTATTCCTATTATTTCTAATTATTCCTAATTATTCCAAATTATTTCTAATTATTCCTAATTATTACTAATTATATCTAATTATTGGTAATTATATCTAATTATTTGTAATTATATGTAATTATTGGAAATTATTACTAATTATTGGTAATTATATCTAATTATTGATAATTATTACTAATTAGTGTTAAATATTACTAAAATTATTGGAAATTATTAATAATTATATCTATTTATTACTAATTATATATAATTATTATTAATTATATCTAATTATATCTAATTATATCTAATTATTTCTAATTAATACAAATTATTACTAATTATAACTACATTCTGCTAGTTCTCTATAATAATCTCCAATTATTGCAAATTGACAATAATTATTTATAATTATCACTAACAATATCAATTTCTTACTAAAAATAAATATAAATAAAAATAAATTTAAATCTAATTTAATTAGAACTAATAAACAACAATTAAAATTAATATAAAAAAATTAATTAAAAAATAAAAATATAAATACCTTAAACCTTGATATTTTAAAGGTATTGACACCTTCCGATTGCTATTGTATAAAAAACATCAAATAAAAGGAATTTTTTTCCATAAAACTAGAGAATGAAGAGAGAAAGAGAGGAAGATCTGAGTGATTTAAAAAACGGATGGGGGGTATATATAGGTTAGATTAGTTGCGACGGGGTTATATGAGACGGGCCCCTTTGCAAATACCCTCGCCCTCACTAATTAGGGGGCGTGATTAAAAGGGTATTTCCGATCGGTCTCGTCGCGTATATAACCCGTCGAATTACTATTTGCGACCGGCGGCTTTTCCAGTCGCAAATAGTATTTATCACGTAGGGCTTTTCCGACGGGCCCATTGCAAAAACACTCGCCCACATTAATTACAATTGGCAGTTAAAAGGGTATTTGTGACATGCCCCGTCACAATTAGTTCATGTCGACATTCTTTTTGCGATGGGGGGACATCCCGTCACAAATACTTGTGTGCGGTTTGGCGTGCAGGCCGCGCGGCTGCGCGCCAAACTATTTGCGACGGAGGATGAAATCCCATAGCAAATAACCAATTATTTGTGAGAGGGGAATTTCCCCATCGCAAATATTGATTTTCCCCATAGTTATTTTTTCGAGAAACCAATTGTCTCCAATCATTTATCACAGATGATTTTCTTCCATTAACATAGTTTCATTAAAATGATGTCAAAAAAATTAAATAATATTATATATTCATTAATTTAATAAATTTTTACCCATTTTTTCTATATAATTGTCTAAATTGAATATATCTGTCATTTTTGAGATGATGTAATTTTTTACCACTAGTGCAAATATAATTGTTTATTATCATTAACCGCATAAAATTATATTTGAACCATTATAAATTCTCTTTTAATTGAGTAATACATTAAAATACATCATGGGTTTTTTCAAAGACAGGTATTTTCCTTAATAGTCTATAAATATTTAGATTTTATTTAGCTTATTTTAAATTAATTGGGTATCTTCCTTCGAAAATTTTTCAAAGTTTTTTAAGGGTCATTTTCATGAATTATATATTCCTTTGATGTTAATTATGTATGAATCGGGATATGATCCTATGATACCATCATTATTATATCAATTTCTTTTTTTATAAAGATGATAAAATATTAATGAAAACATTTTTTATGGGTTAATCTCTAATGAAATGATAATTTTTTTCATTATCATCTGGCATATGTGTGAATGAGTTATGATTTTGTGGTGGGTGGGTCCATTATATACCCCAAGGCATTGGGTGAATAATATTATTTTATGATTTCAAAGAGGGTACATAAGATGTTATCCAAAACTAATAATATGTTATACAAGAGATTTTCCCAATCAAAAGTTAGTTACATAGGTGGTTGGCCCAAACATAGAATATAATTAACGTCTTAGTTTGTTTCCATAAAATAGTATTTATATGATTATGGCTATGCCTATTTTTTATGATAAAATATTTTTGAAATTTTTATGCTCCCATGGAACATTTTATTTACATTATTATGATTCATAACTTATTAACTTCCAAGCATTATGTTATGAATTCTGATTATAGTCTATTAATTTTTAGGTACTGTTTTCAAATGTTAAACATGGGTTTATGTACCCTTATGCTCATGTTATACCTAAATTATAATTGATATATCCCTTGTTTATCCATAATAAGTATCTGATCTCTCTATTATTAAGTTCACTTTTTAAAATGATCTAATGAATGGTTTTATGTATCATATGTCTAAGAAGGGTTCCAGTTATCAAGAACAAAGGGGGTATTTTTGAGATATTTTATTTACTAATTTTTAAAATACACTAAAGCATTAAAATAATAGTGTGTATCATAATGATATGTGATGTGTATATAGAGACCCATAGCTTGACGTATATGGACATTACATTACTTTTTCATAATACTTAATACATAACAAAAACATACACCAGAGGACAGTAACAGTTTAGTGCCTTTGGAATCATGGAACATAATCTTCTAATCATGGTGAAAGATCTTCCCCTTTTGTTTTCTTACCTAAACTATTCTTTATATTATGGGTAAAGGAAAACATATAAAGGGTGAGCTCAAATGCTCAGTAAGGGTAAGCATTGAGAAAATAAAACAAACTATATACATTTGAACTTCAAAACATTAACATAATATTTAAACATCAAAATCTTGAGCAATGACATAAAACATAGCAATTCATAAGGAATAGATCATAAAGAAACATTAATCATGATAAAATTGAATAGGAATAAAACTTGTAATTGTGGAAACCATTAAGCACATGATATGATTTCCAAAGTAGCCAAGGCATTGCTGCCAAGACCATCTTAGTCGATAAATTCCATTACTGAACCGAGTTTAGTCCTCATTCTAGTCCTGTATTACTGAACCAGATTACGTTTTCATTCCATCCATGTCTATCTCATTAGATATAAATCTTTACCCAATGCATTGAAGAGTGATATAGGTCCCACCCATCTCATATTGAAATCATTCTTATGTGTCCCACAAAACAATCATAAATCATTCATCATAACCCAAAGAATAAATTGGGTTTCATAAGTATCATCCCATCATGACATAATCCATATAAAACAAATGGATAACATTGAATCATAAGAAAAATCAAACCATGTAAATAATAGAGACATTATACTTGAAACATAAGCATACTAAATAATGTCCTCTTAGATTGGAAATAGTTTTAATAAAACACTTGAAATGAATTTTTTATGGAAAATATCCTTTCTTCCTTAAAATCATTTTCATTTCCCAAAATTTCATTCAATTTAAAAATAAAATAATTTTGTTGAAAATAACAATGATATCATGTAGAGGAAGCTTCATGGAATAATGGTGTTATGAAACTGTAAAAATCCGTTCATGCCATATAAGTTAAAAAAACATTCACCTTGTACTTTTGTCGGAAAAGTAAAAAAGTTCCTCATATGGTAAAAAAAGAAAGATTTCTTCCATAACACAATGTAAAATTCAAAGAGTGGTAAACATGACTTTGAAAATACATGTAAAAATATTAAACACTTTATAAAAAACTTTTTATGGACGTGGATGAACAATATAACCCCAGTAAATACTTACGTACAAGCAATCTCAGATAAAAATGAAATTGAAAAATTATCCCTTACCTTAGGTCTCATATGCTTCGAACGTATTTTGAACTCCTATATAATGATTTAAATAATTTCATTGACTTATTATACAGTAATATTCATTGTTATGATATCATATATGGTTCAATTATGACTTTATATTACCCGTTCTTTTGTAAATTCCATGTTAAAGCAGCGTTTCTGGTAAAATCGTTTTATTTATCGTACATGTTTGGAATTGTTGTTCATGATATTATTATTACTTATATCATGATTTCTTAACTTCCAGAATGTAAATCATGATTTATATATCATATATATTCAGTATATATATATATAATAGATATATAAATGAAAAGAAACACACCGTTCATGGTGATGGTAGGCCGTATGTACGCATGAATACTAATTTCCTTTCCTTGTTGACTTGAATGGAAGTAAGTAGATGAAATATATATATATACATAAATCTAGTAGCTTTATCATGTCATATATTTCATTAATATTTATTATATATACTTTATAATCATTGTTTATTAGTTAACATGGTGAATGAATCTCATCGCGTCATGGGGATATTAATCCGTACATACGCACGAGCAATGATATCATTCCCATAATTATTGAATTAAATTGGATTGGATGATATAATATCCAAAAATAAGTATGATGTTATAATAACTAAATATAGTGAATCTTTACACCATTATACCCATCCATGTAAGGTGGTGGTTGAAAAACAGATTAGACCACTGCGTGGAGATGGTATTCCATACGTATGCACGAGCTGTGATTTCGTTTTCTGTTTGATAGATAAAATGTGAAATGGAGTTGTTTCATATTTATAATAACATATCAGTATATGAGTGATACTTATGATAATAATTAATAATGAAACAAATAAATAAGAAGAAGTTGAAGAGGGAAGAAAACTTGAATGAATCAGCAGAGGAGATTACCTCTTCCTCGACGCGCCTCTTTTAAACTTCCAGGGCACTAGAGTTAGCCTATTGAGAATACCAGAACCTCTATGATATAACTAGAGAGGTTGAGAAGTGTAATTTGCAGGGGTTAGAAAATCCTCAAGGCTCAAAAGGGTGTGAAGAGAAGAGTAATGCGGTGCCTTTTTTATAAGGGAGGAGAGGGGCACCTTAGGAAAAACATAAAATATTAATTTATAATAAAGTCATATTCGGTTTTTAATAGATCAAAATTGATTTATTTCTAAGATAAGGTGGATATGGGTCTATATCCTCTCAACCAATAGGTTTTAGAAAAGAATATGTTACTATTTTAACCTTATCATTTAGATTATCTCTAAGTTAAATAATTTAACTTTTATGTGTCTTTTTGTTTTCTTACAATATATGGTTAATAAACATAATATAACAAGACAAACGAACCAAAAGTGGTTTTTTGTTAACATATATAACCTTATCTAATCCATTTGGCCGAACCTTAGATTTTTATAAATAAAATAACAATTAATAATATAATATTTGTTTAAAAAACAATTTTATGTCAATTTTGACACTATTTGGTACATAATATTTGTGAAACTCTTAATAGAATAATTAATTAGAAAGAAGTTAATTAAAAAAATAATAACATGTCATATTATCCTATAAAATAAGTTGAATTGACAAAAAGTCTGAAATTACATTTATTTGAGGATTTATAACATCCATTATATTAATAATTCATTAATAATGCAATTCCTGCATCATCATTGTGTAATAAATAAATTAAATTATTTTATGTCTAAAATATATAAATAAAATACCATTACGTAGGAAATCTTTTTATTTTTCTAATTAATATTTATAGTCGAATTTATCTCATGTATAACCCTATATTAAAAATGTTTTATTTATTAAACCTTTATTTTAACTATTTTAACTCTTCTTTAAATAAAATAATAACAAATTTCCTAATCTAATTCAAGTGGACCTAAAGGGTAATATTATATTCCTAAGATAGTTTTTGGTCGAATTAAACTTATCAAATAGAATTAGGACATGTTTTATGGTAATAATAATATCATTTGTACCCTTAATTACCCTATTTACTTTTAACCATGGTAAATAAAAGTACAAAGTTACTATTGAAAAAAAATTATTTTTATCTTATTGAACCACATTTTACTCCTTGATGGTAACCATGTCTCTCAGAGTTTCTAAATTCCACTCAGAGAAGCGGTAAAATTATGTTTTATGTAAATTTTCAAATTCTCCTAGGAGGTGGGTAAAAGATGGTCAAAAGATCAATAAAATTTATATATATCTAAAATTATTATAAAATGACTCCAATGAATTAAATTGATCTTATATAGGTATTATGTATCAATTTTTACGAAGAATAAATTTAAATAAAATAAATAATTATTTAAATAAAAACTCAGTTTTTAAATAGTAACATATTGTTTTCACTATTCCTCAAATATTGAAAGTTTTCCAAAAAATACCAAAACCTCACCCTAGGATAATTTCGATATTCCAAAACCAAAAATTAAGTTCATTTTTAAAAATAAAATTTATAAAATATCAAAAAGTGGGTATTACTATTTATAACGACTAGTTCATAATAATATTATAGTAATATCTCGTTTAGTGAAACTCGGTATTGCGTACAACACACGCTATCGTGGAAGGTCACAATTTCTTGTAACACAATCCAAGTCATGAATACGTGTAATTAATACTCAATTTTGTGTATCATACAACACAAGACATCAATGAAATTAAAAATAATATTTTTCATTAAATCTTGGGGTGTTACATTCTATGCCCCTTAAAATGAATTTCACCATCGAAATTCTTCAGGATTATAAATGGTTTACTACTCAAAAGTTTATTTAATAGAAACCCACATAGTAAAAAGGAATACCAAAACTTATCTTTAAAATCTAATGTATGAAACGTAATGGTTACCCAAATTAACTAATCACTGGGTTTCTACATTGGAGAACATAAGTGAAAATATGGATAAGGAAGAGAAATCTAACCATCATGTTCTGATGGAGAGTGGTAGAAAACATGGATATGAAAACTCCAACAATCACAAAGCCATATATTTTTAATGATCCATGGTACCATCTTATTTATCAAATATAAGGGCACTAGGACAACATTTTTGGTTTCCAAGAAGATTCCCCTAAAGTTGAAAATATTGAATTAGAAGAAATGCATAATTTATTTCGGTACAATCTCACTGTTTTTTCATGCCTTGAACAATTTCCACATAATCTCTTATAGAAATTATGTTTAATTTGTCATCTTTGAAGTGTTAGTAGATCATGTGATAGAATGATGGGTCACTCCATCTGTTTCAAACTAAAGGTTAGAAAAAGTTATCAAATATACATAAGTCCTTCAATAGTGAGGTTAATAATATATGATTCCAAAAACGGACTTATAATTCATATATCATAAATATTAATAAAATTAAACTAGTTTCTACTAACCAGGGACTTCCTGTAGGCTAGTGGTAGGTAATAAAGGCATGTCGCACTTCGTTTGTGGGTTCAATTTCCTCAACCTAGTCTAACGCGACGAGTTGTCTCCCATCCTGCAATTTGTCTTTTTTTTCTAAAACATAACTATTATAACATTACATATATAATATCTAAAAAAGTTATAGCCTTAAACAATACTATCTGATGTCTGACATAATCCATTTCAGTCTTTAGAACTATCTAAAATACATCTGTTCGATCTCGTAGTATAAAGAAAATGATTACTAGAAATGTCATCACCCAAGCATGTGAATACCATCATTTATCCCCCATATATCATAAGATATATCTTGTTGGTAACAGTACAAACATTTGAATACCTTAATATTGTATTCCATTGAAACATGAATTATCATAGATCCTTTTTGAAAACAAGAATACTGTCCAAATTTAACTCTTTCCACATACCAAAAAATCCTAAAAATTCTACCTACTCAAACCATGATTTCACTTTGTCCTTATATCAGTCATGATCTCATTAATACTATCATACATATTATTTTCTCCTTATCCCTTCATTATTTTCATTTTATTTTCTTTCCAAAAACATTTCAATCACTTTTCTTAGTTACCAGTACCATATAATTTTGGAAAATCAAAACACAGATATTCCAAAATTCCATGATACCACAAATGAGATTCCATGATACTAATTTGAAATCCCATTACATAAACACTTAATCATTCCAAAACATCATTTTCATACTCAATATCACAATTAGTGATCGCATGTGACTTCCCATTATCCTTTTCCTTAAGAGGTTGCTCACGTCGATCATCATTAACCCTTGGATTAGGGAATTGATTAGCATAATGCCTCATTTCCTTGCACTTGAAGCATCAAAGTGTTGGTGGTGTGTTCTCTACAGTCATTTCATTATTCACATCATTAGAAAACCTTTTTCCATTACTTCGACACTCAGCTTCTCGACGAACTTATTTTCCACACTTAAAACATTTTCTATTCCCTTTAAGACAATCTCCACTATGCCTCGTTACACAATTTGAGAATAAAGAAACATTAATATTCTTTTCACCATTATTCTGAGATTTCTCCTTCAACTCCATCTTTCGTTTCCTGTTAAAAACATGAGATCGATATGTAACACCAACATCTAGTTCTACATTTATAGCACAACGCACAATTTCTTCATAGATACTGAACTCCCTTATAGCTAATTCCCTTCGGAGACATGGTTTTAAGACCCTCTAAAATCGATCAACTTTACATTCATGTTAGATGATAAAGCCAGATGCATACCTTGAAAGACTTGTAAAATTCTCTTCGTATATAACAATAGATTTAACACATTTTTTTATTAAGCTCAAGGAAATCGTTTTCCATCATTTTTTGAAGAATATGAGGGAAGTGCTAACTGAAAAACAAGTTCTTAAACTCGTCCAATTCCATTGATTCAATTTCATCTTGGGGCCTTTTATTCTTAATAGAGTCCACCACTGGTCTGCTTGACCTTCTAAACAGTAAATATCCAGAATGGCTTTTTCATGTTCCGAATAGAGAAGTATGGAAAATATCTATTCAATGGTACTGATCCATTTTTCAGCCACAAGTAGATCAGAAGACCCATTTAAATAAGGTGGATGTTGCCTCATGAGGGTCTCAATATAATATTGTTCCCTTATCTGATCATTTGGAAATTTAGAATGATTCATTACTTGTGTAAGTATAGAAATAAGATTTTTCACTCCATCTCTCATACCATTTAGTTGTTCAGGAGGATAATCATTGGATTTTCCATTACATTGATCAATACGGTTCCTTAAGGTTCCATCCATCATCTAAAACCCAGAAAGAATAGTGTGAGAGGAAAAATCATTCTTGAAAAAAAAACATAATAATGGGGGAGTACCATCAATATCTAACATCTTAGGTTTAATTATAATATAATTACCATAATTCTAGGACTATAACCTATACATATACTTAACCTTAGGGAAAACCCTAGACCTACCTTAGAAATATCTCGAAGGATCTCACTAAATTTCTCATATCCTTGTTTCAAAAGGATAACTAAACCGAACCGTTGATACCAAATGTAGAGACCCATAGATTGATGTACATGGACATTACATTACTTTTTCGGAATACGTAATACATAAAAAAACAGATACCAAAGGACTGTAATAGTTTAGTGTCTTTAGAAACATGGAACATAATCTTCTAATCATGTTGAAAGATCTTCAACATCTCCCATAAAGATATTCCCCTTTTGTTTTCTTACCTAAAACCATTATTTATATCCATGGGAAAAGAAAACATATAAAGGATGATCTCAAATGCTCGGTAAGGGTAAAAATAGAGAAAATAAAACAAACTATATACATTTGAACTTCAAAACATGAACATAATATTTAAACATCAAAATCTTGCGCAATGACATAAAACATTACAGTACGTAAGGCATAGATCATAAAGAAACATTAATCATGATAAAATATAATGGGGATAAAACATGTAATTGTGGTAAGCATTAATCACATGATATTATTTCCATAGTATCCAAGGCATTGCTTCCAAGACCATCTTAGTGGACAAATTCCAATACCAAACAGAGTTCACTCCCCATTCCAATACTATATTAGTGAACCAGATTAACTTGACAATCCAACCATGTTTATCTCATGAGAAAAAATTAATAACCCAATGCATTGGAGGGATATATATGTCCCACAAATATCATATTGAAATCATTGTTATGTGTGCCACAAAACAATCATAAATCATTCATCATAACCCAATGAATAAAATGGGTTTCATAAGCATCACCCCATCATGAAATAATCTATATAAAACAAATGAATAATATTTCATCATAAAAAAACTAAAACCGTTTAAATAATAGAGACATTATAAATAAACATAAACATACTAAATAATGTCTTCTTATATTGGAAATAGTTTTAATAAAACACTTAAAATGAATTTTTGAGGTAAATATCCTTTCTTCTTTAAAATAATTTTAATTTTGCAAAATTTTATTGAATTTAAAATGAAAAAAAATTTGTTGAAAATAACCATGAAATATTATAGGGGAAGCTTCATGGAAATAATGCATTATGAAATTGTAAAAATCCGTTCATTCCATATAAGTTAAAAAAACAGTGTCCTCGTACTTTTGTCAAAAAAGTCAAAAAGTTCCTCAAATGGTAAATAAAAGAAATATTCCTTCCATAACACAATGTAAAATTCAAATAGGGGTAAAAATGACTTTAAAAATACATGTAAGAATGTTAAAAACATCATGAAAAACATTTTATGGACATTGATGAGCAATATAACCCCAGTAAATACTTACGTATGAGAAATCTCATATTAAAATGAGATTGCAAAATTATCCGTTACCTTAAGTCTGATATGCTTCGAACGTATCCAAACCTCATGTATAATGATTTAAATAATGTCATTGACTTATTATATAATCAATATCATTGTTATGATATTATATATGGTTCACTTATGACTTTATATTACCCTTTCTTTTGTAAATTCCATTTTAAAATAGCGTTTTGGGTTAAATCGTTTTACTTATCGTAAGAGTTTGGAATTGTTGTTCTTGATATAATTATTACTTATATCATTATTTAATTAATTACATAATGTAAATAATTATTTATATATCATATATATTCAGTATATATATATATTTAATATATATATATATATATATAAATGAAATGAAATACACCGTTCATGGAGATGGTAGGCCGTACGTACGCATGAACGTTGTTTTCCTTTCCATTTTGACTTGAATTGAAGTAAGTAGATGACTTATACATATACTTAAATCCACTAGGTTTATCATTTCATATATTTCATTAATATTCATTATATATAATTTATAATCATTCTTGAATGGTTAACATGGATAAGGAATCTCATCACGTCGGGGAGACTATAATCCGTACGTATGCACGAGCGATGGTATCATTCCCGTAATTATTGAATTGAATTAGAGGGGATGATATAATATCAAATAATCAGTATAATTTTATAATAACTATATATTGTTATTATTTACACAATTATACCGCTCCAAGTAAGGTGGGGATGGAAAAATAGATTACACCACTGTGTGGAGACGATATTCCGTATGTACAAATGCGCGATGATTTCAATATCTGTAGGATGGATTGAAGTTGAAATGGGGTTGTTTCGTATTTATAATAACATATCAGTATTTTATTGATACTGATGATATTAATTTATGATGAAAAAAATAAAGAAGAATAATTTGATGAAGAATGAAAACTTGAAAGAATCGGTAGAAGAGATTACCTCTTCCTTGATACACCTCTTTTAAACTTCTTCTTAGGGCACTAGAGTTAGTCTTTTGATAATACCAGAACCTCTATGAAATAACTATATAGGTTGAGAAAAATAATTTTCCGGGTTTGGATGATCTTCAAGGCACAAAAGGGTGTGAAGAGTAGATAGAAGGGGTGCCCTTTTTATAAGGGAGGAGAGGAGAACCTTAGGGAAAACATAAAATATTCTCTTATAATAAAGTCATATTCGATTTTAATAGCTCCAAATTTATTTATTTCGAAGATAGGGTGGGTATGGGTCAAAATACTCTCAACCAAGTGGTTTTGGTACATTTTAGCATACTATTCTAACCTTATCATTTAGATTTAACTCTATGATAAATAATTTAACTTTGACCGTGTCTTTTTTTTCTTACACTATATGGTTAATAAACATACAATAACAAGTCAAACGAACCCGAAGTGGTTAATTATTAATATATATAAACTTATCTAAGCAATTTTTCAGAGATTTAGATTTGTAGTAATAAAATAACAATTAATTATATTACATATGTTTTAAAAACTATTTTCTGTCAATTTTGACACTATTTGATACTTGATTTTTTGAGAAAATACTAACTGCATAATTACCTCAAAATATTAATTAAATAAATAATAACATGTCATATTAACCTATAAAGTTATTGGAATTCCTAAAAAGTCCTAAATGTCATTTATTTTGATATTTATAACATCAATTATGTTAATATTTCATTAATAAGGTAATTACTGCATCATCATTCTGTCATAAATAAATTAAATTATTTAATGTCTAAAAATTATAAATAAAATACCATTATTTAGGAAATATATTTATCTTTCTAATTAATATTTATAGTCTAAATTATCTTATGTATAACCCTATATTAAAAATGTATCAATTATTAAACTACGATTTTAACTATTTTCACTCTTCTGTAAATAAAATAATAATAAATGTTGTCATCTAATCCAAGTTGACCTAAAGTGTAATGATTTATTCCTAATATTGTTTTTCGTCGAATTACAATTATCAAATATAATTAGGACATGTTTTATGGTAATAATAATATCATTTTTACCCTTAATTACCCTATTTATTTTTAACTGTGGTAAATAAAAGTAAAAAGGTTTGATTCAACAAAAATTATTTTTATCTGATTGATCCAAATTTTACTCCTTGATTTTAACCATTTCACTCGGATTTTCAAAATTTCACTCACATAAGTGGTAAAATTATGTTTAAGGTAAATTTTCAAATTCTCCTAGGAGGTGGGTAAAAGACGATCAAAAGTTCAATAAAATATTTATATAAATAAAATTATTATAAAATGACTCCAATGAATTACATTGAACTTATATAGGTATTATGTATCAATTTTGACTTATAATAAATTTAAATAAAATACATAATTTTTTAAATTAAAAGTCGGTTTTTAAATAGTAACCCAGTGTTTTCACTATTCATCAAAAATTGATAGTTTTCAGAAAAATAAAAAAAATTCACCCTAGGATAATTTCGATATTCCGGGTCCAAAAATGAATTCCATTTAGAAAGGTAAAATTTTTAAAATTTAAAAAATTGGTTATTTCTATTCATAACGGCTATTTCATAATAATATTATAGTAATATCTCGTTTAGTGAAACTCGGTATTGCGTACAACACACACTATCGTGGAAGGTCTTAATTGGTTGTAATGCAAGCCATGTTAGGGATGCATGTATTGAAAAAAACTTTTTGTGTAGCATACACTACAAGACATCAATGATATTAAAAAGAATATTTTTCATAAAATCTCTGGGTGTTACAACGTATTAATCTAATAAGATTTAATTTTTATATGTGTAATGTTTGGGTCACATTAGTAGGAATTATAGAAAGGTATAGTAATTTTTAGAAACTAGTATAGTGATAAATTAGTGAAAAACCTTTTTATAATATTAACTATAGGAGAAATAATATTTTATGGTTATGTGTGAATAAAATTGATTCCCAAGGAACTAAATTTCTATTTAGATACGATAATATAGATGAGGATGTCGAAAAAACTATCCCTGGAGTAATTAATCTAAAATGGGGATGATTGGGTATTAACTCGATTTTCAATTGTGGATTATGTGTGGGTATTAAACTACACACCAGGTGAGACACTCTCTGGTAGTATTATTAGGATAATTTATATAATATTTTTAATCAATTATAAAAAATTTTGAAATTATTCTGATCAGAAATAACGTTGATTAAAAATAATTTTCCATATATTTAATCTAATGTGTCATGATTCAATAATCCAATAAATGGGTGTGATGATTATATAGTTTCATACTATTATTTTTGTTACTCAATTTATTCTTTTTGATTTTATTCAAAAGATAAAACTAGAATAAAATGTTTTAATATTGAGTATGGAAAAAATTGAAATGACTATCCTCTTAAAAATGAATGTTAAAGGAGATAGAATGAAAAATATTGTTATTATCTGTATATGTATTTCTTAAAATGTGAATCATGTGGAATCTAAAAATGAGAATAAGAGTGAATAAAATAATGTATAGTCCTAAATGAATAAACTACCACCATATTTTAGTGGGTATGTAGATACATTATCTATTGAAAAAAGATCAGTATAAATGAAAGTATGTTTTCCATTCTATAATATTAAGAGATTGGATAATTGATTTTTATGTTTATTTTGGTGTTGCAGAAGACGGTCAATGGTGAAAGCGTCTAAATAATATAAGTATGCGTGAATAAATTGAATCTATTTAGTTATATGAGTAAGAATGTTTTTTTAAAAAAAATATACATTCCACATAATCATTATATGATAATGGAGACAAAATATCTTTTGCTAAAGAAGATGGGTGATGAATTCATTACATTCAATGGTGGAAAAATTGCTCGACATTCAAGGCACACTAATGGTATTATAGGACACATTGTAAAAAATCATGCATACCACTAAGATACCAACAATAGAGTGTGGAAATTGAAAAGGGGGAATTGAAATGGAAATAAGACATACCCACAAGAAAAGGATTCTTGAAAATGAGAAGTAGAAATCCATAAAACACATACAATTAAAATTATAATGACCCAATTTTTAACTAATTGAAAACCCTCTGGATCAAATTAAATGTATCTTTATTTAAAATATTTATATAAAATGTCAACTTATTTTGTTTTATTTTATGAATTGTGACTGTTTCTAATATATCCATAGAACAGTGATCACATTATTAGTATAAATATAGGGTTTTAACAAATCCAATTTACTCAGATGAAGGAAGCGATGACCTCATCCAGTAGAAGTTCCCCATACGAAGCCCATTTTTTAGAGCTCGGAATGGTGGTTGCGTCTTTGGGCTTCTCTCTTGACCAAGACAAAGATGAGCAAGAATATGTGAAGCTCAAGCGGGACTTCCAATGAGAGAAGAGGATTTTGATAGAGATTCTCACACGAGCAATGTTATCCGAGCCACCCCAAGGTTTTGTCACTATCGCACACCTTACTCGTCTATCTTATGTGGGTGTTATAAGTGGTTATGTAACATGAACTTAGTACTATGGTTATGTACATTATTTTTATATATAATAATTGATATACTTTCATTTTATTAGTATTAACTTGTAAATAGTTTTTAAATCAAAAATAGTTTTTTAGATAATGTTCAACTAACAAATATATATGGATTAATTAATGGATTTTTGAATTAAATAATATTGTAATAAATTATTATTATTATTAAATATAAATTATTGTATAATTTTGTGAATGTAATTGTAATTTTTTTAATGTTTGAAAGCAATTTTTGTCAAAAACCATTTTTTTTATAAATGTCGGTTTTTATTTTACAAGTGTAAATTAACATATTTAGAAAATTATTTAGATAAAATGAATATTATTTCTGGAATGTGGATGTCAAAATTATTCAATGGTGAATTTTTCATTATTTTCTGAGACTTTCAAATTTTTGTTTAAAAATTTAATACCGTTTAAATATATAATGTGTTTTAGGACATCATAATGACCCCATAGTGATGTAATAAAATACTATAGGCCTTATTATCGGCCAATATATGTTTTACCATTAAAATAATGTAATTTTGGGTTTGTTTGACTTATTTTACAAAGCATTAATGGACCCTTCAAGAATTAATAATCATCTTGTAATTTGAAATTGGATTCCTTGGGAGTTTGACTCACCTCCACATAAGCAAACCCATTATTTTAAGAAGTTCATACTTTGGCCATATAAAATACCATTTTCAAGATCCATTTTCCAAAAACCATGACAAAAACCATGGCCTGGTTTTTGGTTTGGATTAGTTTAATGTGAGGGTCCCAAACCTAAATAAAAAAAATTTCCCACCTTTCCTATATAAACACACCCAAGCTCCCACTTCCTCCTCACTCAATGCTTTTCTATATCATCTGACCTCTACCCTCCTCTCTATAAAATCGCCTTAAGGTTCACCATGCTCCCACGAATCATCTCTCAAGCCTCTTTCAAGCGTTTGGAAACATACTTCCACGTTAAGGGTTTTTCTTCCTTTCTCATTTTTTGTAATATTATTTAAATTGTTATTCCATATGAATTTAAATTATAAATATTGGGGTATGGTTTATAACCTCTCCCATACTTCCCTCTTTATGTTTTAATGATGGGATACACCTTTCAATTTCATTAAATTCCTCTTATGTACACCTCTTACAATGCATAAATTTCGAGAGAAATTTCTCTCTCCCCATTTACATTGAAGAAATCCTTTTGTATCATGAATCAAAATTCCATTAAATTTTTTGATACATGTATATATATTACCCCTTTACTTTCCATGTCATATAAATATGATAAGAAACCTGTTTCTCTCTCCTCAACCCTTTTTATGTTTTCTAATGTCATGTCATTTTGTGGCCAAAATTGCACCAAGCTTTCCCAAGCCAAAGTCATTGTGTAATGAATACCATGGCCATTTTCTATCAAGTGTATTCATTTTTATGCACATTTACATATTTTTTAAAGAGTTTCATGTATTTATTCCACATTTTTTATCATTTAATAAAATATTGTGTTGAATGATTCAACGTTGTATGATCCTTGTGGCACACTCACGAATGAAATGAAATGTTTATGAAGGGTGCACCCTTACAGGGCTCCCATGAGTTAGGTAAAGTATACTATCATGATAAATCATGGTAAATGGGTGTTGAATCATTCTAATTCAAGTGAAATGAGGTTTTACGCATGATTCAAGTGCAATGAGGATTTACTCATGATCTATGTGCAATATGCCTCGGCTCATGCTAATTCCATGTTACATGTTTTTGCCACATTTCCAAGTTATAATTATCATGAATTGTCATGACATTATGTTTATGCTTATCTTGTGTTCTATTGATATTTGTATTCTCTAAAAATGTATTGTATTCCTCATGTTATTCTAGGATTATTCCCTTACTGGGCATTATAGATCACCCTTGTTTTATGCAAGTCCTCAGGTTATCCCAGGAAATGCTAAGTACGAGTTAATGTAGTTGTCACGTAAAGGATTTTTTCAGTAAAGATGTTGTTTTCCATGTTTTATGTTGTTATGTAATTATTCTAATCCAAAATTTCACTAGTCCTCTCAATCTTATATGATATATTAAGTGAAGTTTATGTAATAAATTATGTTTAACTGTGTAATAAAAGAGTCGGGTTGACATTGTTGGTATCATAGGGGGGTTTAGTTATTTTCAGGATTAGGATTAGAAAACCCTAGTAACGCCCTAGAGACAAGACTAAGTATAATAAAAACATACCTATGTTTTGGTGTGTATTGAGTAATTGGTTTATCAAGTAAATACATCCCTATCTAAATACGGGCAGTTAGAGGCAGCTCTGGCACAAATGTATACTAGGGTTAAAACCCAAAAACACTGATTTGGGCTAGACTCGAACGGGAACTGGTTCATGACAATGAGCATTTCTTCACTCTTGGGTATGAAATTCTCATGGGATATTCTTTTGTAAATTCACAAGGTTAGTATGAGCCATTACTAAGGGACAGAAAAATTCTCTATGAATATATGTTAGAAATTAGATCATGGATAACATAGACTGAAGCCAATTGATTCATATGTTAATGAAATACAAGTTATCTATAAGTCATCTATTTTTTCCGTGTATTACCCTTTATGTGTAACCCCTATCATTCCTTTTATTCTATTTAATGGCCAGTGATATAAGGACCCAAGCAAACAAATGATGTGAAGATCAATGTGATGATTTTACAAATGAGTTTCCAATACAATGGGAGTGGTAATCACAAACTTTTTCACACTTCTCACTTAGATAACTCAATCTTTTAATAGAAACATGAGTCAATAGGAATACTCAACCCCCCCCCCCACAATAATGAACACATCTCTATCGAGATCTTCATGAGACAAAGGCCTCTTACTTTTAATGGATTATCTGATCCCTCAATCACTGAACAATAGATCAACTACACTGAAAATATCTTCTCCATCCTTCAATGTTCTGAACAAGAGAAGGTTCGTATATTTTCTTATCATATTGTGGGTGAAACTGATCAATGGTGGACATTGATAATAAATACAATGCCTGAGGAGGAGATCAAGGTGTTGAAATGGATGGATTTTCAGAAAATATGTTTCAATAAAAACATTCCACGCACCCTCTGGCTTAAGATGGAAAGTGACTTACTTTCCATCGAGGAAAAAAATGACAAATCTATTGGAGCATACTAGGAAATATTCACAAGTCTGGGATGATATGCTTCTGTCATCATTGCTACCCAAAAAATGTAAGGTTGACCGCTTCCTTGGTGGGATGAAACTTAGCCTTCTGAAAGTGATGGTGATCCGTGACTTCGAAAGCACTGAGGAAATTGTCTGATGTGCCATCATGGTTGAAATAGAGATCAGAAAATTTTAGGGGTATCATGAGGATAAGAAGAATATGGTGGACTTCAAGGATATCCGTCCAAAGGATAGATCCAATGGTGCTAATAAGATTATGCACCCCACTTTCCAAAGAGGTGGAAACAAGTACCATGTAAATTTCCCAAAGGGTATGAGAAAATGCATTAGGTTTGGAAGAGAAGGTCACCTAACTGTTAACTACCACCAAGAAAGACCCAAATCTATCACAGAGGAAAGTAACACTTCGTTCAAACCTAAATCTGTGGTTCAAAGGTAAAACTGCAAATAACCAGGGAATCATGAAAATCAGTTCGCTAACCAAGGGACTCCAGAGGCAAACAACAACCCCCAAGGAAGCAAGGGCATGCTTTTTTCCATCACTACTGCCGAAGTGAACCATGAAAATGATTTGGTTATAAGTACACTAGTTACTTATTCATTAATAGTGAACATACTTTTGGATTTAGGTACTATGCATTCTTTTATATCTTGAACATTTAGTAGAAAAATCCCAGCACCACCACAAATCATGGATGTGGAGATGTAGGTGAGTACAAAAAATGGGGTGATAATTGTGTCCCATTAATATAACTCCTCCCATGTCAAAATATATGGATTGAACTTCCAGGTGAACCTCATCATACTACCTCAGGTAGAATTTGATGCAATTCATGGAATGGATTGGCATTCCATATATAGAGCCAACATAAATTTCCGTGAGAGGGAAATCACTCTCCATGTTGAGAATCAACCACCAATTCTTTATAATTGCAAGGAGGAAGATGAACCTTCTTTTTCTCCATCATCTCATGAATAGATATTAATGCCCTATGAGCATGCATATCTGCCTCAGATGATTGAGTCTAAGGAGGCAATAATCCTAGAAGTCATTCCTATTGTGAGAGAATTTGATGACCTGTTTCTCGAGGAATTTCCTTGCCTTCCTACTATAAGAGATGTTGAATTCTCAATTGATCTTATACCTGGGGATTTGAAAATATCCAAGACTCTGTATAGATTGATTTTTATGGAGATTGGGGATCTGAAGAAATAAATATAGGAGAATTTGGATAAAGAGTTTGTACTCCCAAGTGCATCACCATGGGGTGCACCAGTCCTCTTCATCAAAAAGAAGGATGGGACAATGTGCATTTGAATAGATTATCATGAGATTAACAAAATCATGATAAAGAACAAGTATCCCCTCCCATGAATTTATTACTAATTTGATTAGCTTTGTGGAGCACATTACTTATCCATGGTGGATTTTCGGTTTTCATATTATCAAGGGTGAAGAAGAAAGATATCCCCAAGACTGTTTTTTGTAAAAGATATGGACACTATGAATTCATAGTAATGACTTTAGGACTCATTAATGCTACAAAAATCATTATGGACTTGATGAATTGTGTATTTTGATATTACCTTGACAAATTTGTGGTAGTATTTATAGATGATATTCAGATATACTCTAAAACCACGAAGGATCATGAGGAGCATCTTTGAACTGTACTAGAGACCTTGTAGAAGGAGAAGCTATATGAAAAGTATAGAATGTGTGAGTTCTATTTGAATGAGGTAGCATTCTTGGGCCATATCATCACATGCAATGGAATATCTATGGATCCCTCCAAAATAGATGAAATTGAGGGATGATCGAGGACAACATCGGTAACAGATATCCGTATCTTTTTGGGATTAGCTAGATATTATCGATGCTTTGTAAGGAATTTATCATGATTGTACAACCCTCTTACCCAGCTAACAAGGAAGGGAGTAATGTTTTCTGGGAGTGATGGATTCAAAGAAAGATTCCCAGAGTATAAAAGGTCTCTTATCACTACACGCGTGCTCACATTACCCACAAGTGGAGAACTTTTTGAGGTATTTAGTGATGCATCGAAGAAGGGACTGGGATGTGTGTTAATGTGAAATGAAAAAGTCATTACCTATGCTTCATTTCAATTGAATTTTCATTAAAATAACTATAAAAAAATTGACATTGAGTTGGCTGTAGTGATCTTCACTTTGAAAATTTGGCGACATTATCTCTTTGGGGTGATGTGTGAAATATATACAGACCACAAATCCCTCAAGTAAATATTCACATAGAAAGTGTTTAAAATGTGCCAACGAAGATGGTTAGATCTGATCAATGACTATGGCTACTCAATCCATTACCACCCTGGGAAAGTGAAAAAGGTGGTGGATTCCCTATATAGAAAGGACCATGTGATTTTATCGTTGATGATAATTTAAAAAGATCCAATATTCTTAGATCGAATGAATATTGGAATTATAATAATAAAGAAGGGAACATCATCAATCATTTCAAAAATGATTGCTCAATCGACTCTTTTTAAAAGATAAAGTATGATCAAAATGATGATGTGGGAATTCAAAAAGAAGTTGAAGCTAATGGAAAAGGGGAATCATTGGACTTTAATGTTAATGAAGAAGGAATTTGAGATTTGGGAAAAGACTATGTGTTCCATCAAGTCCATAGTTGAAGAAGGAACTTTTGGACGATGCACATAGTTCAAATTTATCTATTCACCCAAGAAATAGAATGATCTATCGAGATCTCTGAGATCATTATCTGTGGGATAATATGAAGAAATAGATCACCAAATATAAATCAAAGAGATAGTGTGTAAACAAGTGAAGTCATAGTGGAAGAAGTCAAAAGGGATGATCAAACCATTTCCCATACCATAATATGACTGAGAGAACATCACCATGGACTTTTTCACAGGACTTCTGAAGACATCCCAAGGCAACAATATGATCTGGGTTATTGTGGATAATCTTACAAAGGTTGTACACTTTATTTATATTTGGGAGGATTTCACATTGGATCAACTGAGAAAGATATATATCAGAGAATTGGTAAGGATACATGGAGTACCACTATCTATTGTGCCCGATAGAGATCCAAGATCCACCTTTATGATTTGGAAGAGTCTTAAACATGCTCAGAATACTCAACTGAACTTCAGTATGACCTTCATCCTCAAACTGATGGCCAATCTGAGCAGACTATCCAGTCACTTGAGGACCTATTGAGAGCGTTCTCAATAAACATTAAAGAAGGATGGGATTAACATCTTCCTCTAGTTGAGTTCTCGTATAATAACAGTTTCCAATAAAGTATCCAAATGGAACCATATAAATACCTTTATGGGAAAAGTTGTAGAACATCTACGTGTTGGGATGAGGTTGGTGAGCGTAAGCTTCTTGGACCTGAAATGGTCGAAGAAATGGTGGAGAAGGTGAAAAATATTCAGTGACATATCAAGGTAGCCCAGAGTCGACAAAAGAATTATGGTGATTACCATTGATGATTCGTTGAGATTAAAGTTGGAGACATGGTATTTCTACCCAAATCTCTATGGAAGAAGCTCATGAGGTTTGGAAATAAAGGGATATTAAGTCCAAGGTACAGCAGCCACTTCGACATTCTTGATCGTGTTGGGGCTTTGGCCTATCGAACAACACTTCCACCTACTATGGCCAAAGTACATGATGTATTTCATGTATCCCTCTTAAATAAGTACATACCATACCCATCTGATGTACTCTCTTCAGAGGATGTATAGTTAAAGGATGATATTTCTTATGAGAAGAAACTAGTGAAGATCATAGATCGTAGTGAAAAAGCTCTATGAAATAAAGCAATTCCCCTAGTCAAAGTGTTATGGAGAAACCACATGTTTGAATAAGAGATGCGGGAATCAAAAAAAATGATGAAACAGAGTTACCCACATCTATTTTAGTGGAGAAAAAGGAAATTTTGGGGGAGAAATTTCTTAAGGAGGTAGATGGTAACGAACCAATCATTCGCTAATGGAAATCCCTTTTGATCTAATTAAATGTCTCATTATGTAAAATGGTTATATAAAATTTCAACTTATTTGGTTTTATTTGAGGAATTGTTACTATTTCAAATATAGTCATTTAATAGTAATTACATGATTAGTATAAATATAGGGTTTTAACAAATTCAATTTACTCAGACAATGGAAGCGATGGTCTCATCCAATAGACGTGCCCCATACGAAGCCTACTTAATATAGCTCAGAAAGGAGGTTGTGTCTTTGGGATTCACTCTTGTCCAATCCCAAGCTGAGCTTGAATATTCGAAGTTTGAGCGGGACCACCTACGAGATAAGTTGAAGATGATAGAGATTACCACTTGAGCAATGTTATCCGAGCCACCCCAAGAGTCTATCACCATCACACACCATAATCTTTGATCTTATGAGGGTGTTATAAAGGGTAATGTAACAATAACATAGTACTATGGTTATGTATACTATTTTTGTATATAATAATGAATATACTTTCATTTTATTATTTTTACCTTGTAAATAGTTTTTAAAGCACAAATAGTATTTTTAATTAATATTCAACTAAGAAATATATTTTGATGAATTAATGGATTTTTGAATTAATTAATATTTTCATAAAATATTATTATTATTAAATAATTTTTGTTATATGTAAATGATTGTATAATTTTATGAATGTAATTGTAATTTTTATTAATGTTTGAAAGCCATTTCTTTCAAAACCCATGAATTTTGGAGAAATGTCAGTTTTTATTTTAATAGTAAAAATTAACATATTTAAAAATTATTTAGATAAAATGAATATTATTTATTGAATCTAGATGTTGAAATTATACAATGGTTAATTTCTCATAATTTTCTGAGACAGTCAATTTCTTGGGTAAAAATTAAATACCATTAAAATATAATATGTGTTTTATGACATCATAATGACCCAATAGTGATGTAATAAAATCTTGTAAGACTTATTTTCGGCCCATATATGCTTTACCATTAATGAAATGTGATTTTGGGATGTATTGACTTATTTTAGAAAGCATTAATGGACCCTTAAAGTCTTATTAAACATTTTGTATTTTAAAATTGTTTTCCATGAGAGTGTGACTCTCCTCCACATAAGAAAACCAATTATTATAATAATATCATACTTTTTCCTTATAAATATTGTTTTCCTCTTCCCTTTTCCGAAAATAATGGAAAAAACTGAGGTCTGGTTTGTATTTTGGATTAGTTTAATGTTAGGGTCCCAAACTTAAATAATAAAGAATTCCCTGACCTTTCCAATATAAACCCACCCAATATCCCACTTCCTCCTCTCTAAAAGCCTTTGGAGTTCATCCAAACACTGCCCCCATCTCTATATAATCGTCCCAAGGTTCTCCAAGCTCCCATGAATCATCTCTCAAGCCTCTCTCAAGACATTGGATGCATACTTCATTGTAAGGATTTTTCTTCCATTCTCATTTTTGTCCAATAATCATTAAATTGTTATTCCCTTTTAGTTTTAATTATAAATGATGGGGTATGATTTTTAACCTCCCCCATATTGGACTCATTATGTTTGAATTATGCGATAACCCATTATATCTCATTAAATTCCTCCCATGTACACCAGTTACTATACTGAAATTTCAAAAAAAAAGTTATCTCTCCTCATTTACATTAAAGTAATTCTTTTTTATCATGGATCTTAATTCCATTACATTTGTTGGGACATGTATATATATGACCCCCTTACTGTCCATGTCATTTAAATATGATGAGACACCCTTTCCTCTATCATCAACCATTTTTATGAGTTCTTATGTCACGTCGTTATGCTGTCGAAATTGAACTGCACTTTTCCATGTCAAAGTCATTATGTAGTGAATACCATGCCCATTTCTCTATGAAGGGTATTCAAATTTATGCACATTTTCATATTGTTTAATGAGTTTCATATATTTATTCCACATTCGTTTATCATGGAATAAAATATTATCTTGAATGAATCAATGTTTTAAGATCCATGTGGAGCACTTATGCATGAAATGAAATGTTTAAGAAGGGCGTGCCATTATAGTGCTCAAATTCATTGGATAATGTATAGTATAATGACACGTAATGTGAAATGGGTTTTGACTCATTATAATTCAAGTGAAAATATTTTTTACTCATTCCTCATGTTCAATGAGGATTTACCCATGCTCCATGTACAATTAGCCTTGGGTCATGCTAATTCCATGTGAAGTGGTGTTGCCACATTTCCATGTTATGATTATAATGCTTTATCATGACATCATGTTTATACTTCTATTTTGCTCTATTGATATGCCTATTTTATAAACATGTATTGTATTACTGATGTTATTACATTATTAGTCCCTTATTGGGCTTTATTGATAATCCATTTTTTGGCATGTCCTCAGGTAATCCCATGAAATGATAAGTATGATGGAATGTAGTGGTCATATAAAGGATGTTTTCAATAAAGATGTTGTTTTTCATATTATAGGTGGTTGGGTAATAATCCTAAGACCTGTAGACGTACGAGCTCACCTCGACTATCTGGTCTCGCTATGAACTTCTTGGTCATGGTCCACCCTGGACTCCATTGAAGCACTGATCTTCTGTACAAGACACGATATGTGTGGTTGAATCCCGTGTAGGGGTGAATAAAAAAATACATAGTATAACCACTCAAAGTATGAAATAAATTCATGGAGTATACCACAATGAAATACATGAATTATACCAAAACGAAATACCATAAATATACCACAAGGATATACATGGCGTACGGTTAGCTCACATAGGTATAGGTCTATTGTTCACAAAATAGGATTACCAGACATTATCCACAATACACCATGTATCTCTAAGATATGTAGACTTGACGAGACACTAATCCCCGATAAGAAACTTAGTTTTTGTAAGACACATAATCTCTGTAAGACAAGTAGTCTCAATAATATACCGAGTCGTTTTAGGTCACGTATTCATAGAAATTCACATTGTCTTAGAAATACATGTATACTAAAAGTAACATAGTCTCAAAGTCAGATTGTCTTGATGTCACAACTAGACACATGACTCTACACATAGTGCACTCATTATGACAGAGCCTACACTTCTAGCCATTAGGTAATATTGACACATCTAGAAAAACTCACTTAGAGTATCTCAAATGGACCATCTCATCACTAGTGTCCCAAAGACAATAATAGCTCTTTAAATCGACACACAATTTTAATTTTATGGATATTTTTTAAAACAATAGTCTGACATGGGTTCAGTATTGGTCTGATCCAACCCTTTGGACCCAAACTGACCCGCTAAACCAAAACCTACCCATTGGATGAACCAACCTAGTCCGACTGACCCAAACCAGCCTGGTCTGGCCAGACCCACTGCGCCTACTAGGCCACATCCCAAATCCTCTAGTGTAGCTCCCATGCACATGAACCGGTTTGGTCGACCACATGCTTTCCACCATTAACACATGCCTCCTAGTCACGTGTACCATCTACATTGCACCACAACTTTCTATCCCGAAACTATCATGAGGTCACTGCATTTGTAATCCTTGGAACCCAGGCATTCTGCGACTATAACCAACATCTCCACTCCACTCTGGCCTCCTCATATCACAACCTCCACATAGCTCCCATGTGGTCTTCCTTCTATGTCATGCTCATCCTCTATTGAAAACTACACACCAAAGCCTCTGGACACTACATCTCTAGTCATCGCACGCAACTTCAGTTGCCACTGCCTTGCTTCACCAACACCACCATTATGCCTCGTCAGATCGTTGCATTGGACCCAAGCTTGTGGTCCCTTCCATGGACAATTAGGGCTCCTCTTATGCATGTAATTGGGCTTAATCAGACAGCTGAGATCATCATGACATTATTTACCCTAATACAGAATAATATATCAATTATCCACTAATCTTGAGGATTGATAATCCTCATAACAAACCAGACATTTTGAGCCAGGAACCATAGGGTTCAAATGGGGAATAAGGGAAATAACAAATATTGAGATGTATATAGAAAAGTTTTAACATTTTTTTCCAAGTGTTCTGGTCCAATGATCAAGATCCAAGGGATTTTAGTTAGAAAAAATAATAAATAGAATTCCTCTTACCAAGAACAAATCCCAACCACAATATAAGACCTATTTGCGGGATAATATGTTTGTGGATTAGTCTTCCTTCTTCATAGAAATCCATAACAGGGAAATGATAAATAAAAAAACACCCTACCAAGAGTTTGGAACCTTTTTTGATGATGAATGGAGGTCATTTCATAGTCATCCCATGTCCATAAATAATTGTGGGAGATAGATACTTCTCAACCTTCTAGAGGAATTAAAGGGTTATGAAAATAATGGGTAATTATTTGAATATGTTTATTATAACGTAAATATTTTTTCTATCACCACATAATGTTAAATAAAGTAAAATATCATTTACATTATTTTCTTATACATCCAAAAAATTATTTTCACAGTCGATCCACACGGGATGATATTAGGCCCTACTTAATGTGTTGTTTCTACTAAAAACGTAATGGTGCCCTATGATTTATGATATTAGAACCAGTTTAGAATTTATTTTTCTTTTTATTAAAACTAGTCTTCTGTGCAATATAATATTTTAATATTACTCAAGAAATTTTTTAGGGAATAGTAGGACTATAAATAATATGTCGTCTCATGACCTAGTCTCATAATAATTCCAAATAATATATAAATTTAAAACATTGAAATTCTAAGATGTTACATTCTTCGATCTTTATGGAATTATATTTCTACACGACAAAAAAAATTATATACAAATGAATGAGGGTACTGAGCATGAATATGATCCTCTTACTCCCATGGGCTCCCTTGGAGATTCCCCTAATGCCACTGAATATGCAAAAGTGGAATCAACATCCCATGAAGGATCTTATAATCTTGATCCTTGATATCCACTAGATAATTAACAAAAGTCACCCCTTCATCAATGCCCAATTGGATCCAGTCAATGATGTGCTATAGGTCATGCATGTATCTCCATATCTATGACAGATGGATGATTATGTGAAACTACTCTAACTATGGTGTTAGAGAAAATAGATATGCCACATCACAATCTATATACTGTATTTAGAAAGGGATGATTAACAATAGAAATATCTTGCCACTCCCACCAAACCACTGTATCCCATATCAAGGTGATACCCAAAAGAACTTATGATCTCTATCCCTAAACTCACAAGACCGACATCACTGATTATCATATGACTTCTAATGCCTCTTTGTGGTCTTCATATGCTCTTGGATGACATGCACCTTCTCTGTAGTCACTACACCAACTCTGGTCCCATGAGTGTGGAAACTCCTGGGTCATTCTATCAGTGTAGTGGCCTTCATGGTTTCACAAAAAAGGCCTTGAATAGTTCCATAACAATGGTGTAATGGTAGATGTTTTTGTATGAACACTCTACCATAGGTAATTGATCCTCCCAGCTATGGCTTAAATCTATGATGCAAGCACGTAGCATGTCCTCAATAACCTGAATGGTATTCTTAGTATAACCATTTTTCTATGGCTGGAATGATGTTCTCAATCGCAGCTCAGTCCCAACTACCACATTCAATCCCCTCCATAACTAAGACATAAATAAAGCATCATGATGTATGATTATAATCAATGGGACTCCATGAAGTTGAAATATCTCTCCCATATAGAGGCATCCCAAGCTCCCTCTTGAACTCCGCTCTTGAATCGCTAGGAATTCAAGAGATTTTGTGAGTACGTCGATGATAACCATCATCATATCATTCCAAAAATATCTATGTGGTAACATTGTCCTTAATTACATCAATATCCCATCCCATTTCCTATATAGAACCTTATGGGGTTGAGTTACACCTACTGGAACCTGGTGCTCAACATTCAGTTTCTGAAAATGAATGCATCTTTAAATGAATTCCACCACTTCCTTCTTCATCCACATCCACCATAACTCACGTCATAGGGCATAGTACATTTTCATCAATCAAAGATATATTTCCAAATGCGATGTGTGGATCTATCGCAAGACCTCGTCTTGTAACAGCACCTGTACAACTGTGCTTTGTCTAAATATAATGATGTTCTCCAACCTTTTGAATATCCATGAGGGAAATGCATTGTAGACATTTGAGTATGTATAGTCTCACAGTTGATATCTTTGAGATGTGCCTCCAAATATTACTAAAATATTGGCATGGTGATATCCATGAGCTCTATGAAAGTTGTTTCATCACCATCAACAAATGAGATGTTCAATGATGCCAACTACTATGATGAAACACTTAGAAACATTGAAATGTATCTCCTACAAATATAAACTGCCACCATGTTCCCGTTTATAGTATTATATAAAATCTCAAAGGCATTGTCCTGAAAAAACTCTCTCCATTGCCTCTATCTCCATTTCAGATCCTTCTGAGAGAAGATATACCGGAGAATCTTGCAGTCAGAGATGGTGATAAATAACTAACCCATTAGGTAGTGTCGCCACATATTTAATTGGAAGAATACCACTATAATAAAAAGATCATGGGTAACATAGTTCTTTTACTGTGGTCCCAAAATTCTTGAATGATATTAAATACCTTCTTTCCCTGCATTAGAACAAATCAAAAACATGTTCCTGATGCATCGAATAACACCTTGTACTCGACACCCTCCTCTGGAAATCTCAATATGTGAGAACTCGTCTGTCTCCACCTCAATTCCTAAAAACACTCCTTGAACTTCTCCATACATATAAAAGGATTCCACTTCCATGTTAAAGATATCAAAGGAACGACTACTATAAAATATTTGGGTATAAGCATCCTATTGTACCGAGAAGAAATACAGAAACCCCGCACCTCAGTAACACTATTGGGTGGTTTCCAAGAATGAAATTCGTCTATCATTTATGGATCAATGGAAACATCATCCAGTAAAATTAAATGTCATAGAAAATAGTCTTATAATATCTTGAAAGGAAATTTTGAGTGATTATCGTATAACGAGTTCTCTCAGAGTGTGTCTAGGACCATCCTCAAATTTATCATGTGCTCCTTCTCAGATATTAAGTATAGTAGAATTCTATTAATGAAGACCACCAAAAAGATATCTAAGTAAGTCTAGATGATCATGTTTATGTCTCCCATGGACACATTTGGGGATTTTTTTATTCCAAACGACATAACCATGTTCTTGTAGTGGCCATAATGACATATAAAAGCCTTCTTTGGTATAACCTCATATTATACTCAAAGCTGGTGATAGAAAAATCTGAAGTCTATATTTGAGAACAAACACACCACATTCATCTCATTGAATAGATCATTGATCCATGGTAGTGGATACTTGTTCTTCATAGTCAACAAGTTTAGGAATTGAAAGTCCACCAATAAAATCATGCTCCCATCTTTCTTCCTGGTAACAACAAAACTAGGGAATCCCATTGTGAAATAGAAGGTCTCTTGAAACCCTCCTTCTATAAGTCCTCCAACAGTTCCTTAACCTCACGAACCTTTGTGGGAGCCATATTATATATAGTAGTATATATTGATGACCTAATGGGGTATATATATATACACATAAGTCTACATCCCAGTGAGGAATTAATTCTAAAACATCTACAAGAATGATGTCCTCATAATCCACCACCACTGTAAGAAACTGGGGACCCATCTCATACAATTCATTAAGGGTCATGTTAATCAATTGATGTTTGATCATATACTCAATCATATGTGTAATTACTTATTAAACATTGTGGTATTCCATTTAACTAAAAAAGAAAAACCTGGTCACATCACTAGAGACACACCACACTCTACTGCTAAATCATTCAATCTGATCATGGACTATGGATAACCAATCCATATTGAAAATATTATCATAAGGCCTCAATGCTATATGAAAAAATTCCAACCAAAACGGTCATAATATAAATCATCTGAGTGGCTTCTCTACCTCAAAAAACTCCACTATGGTTTCTCAGTGGTGCCTCGGTTGGGGGGAGGCCAGCGCGCCACTCCTCTGGCTTCGTCTCCCCCATTTCCTCCTTCCTTCCAGTATTGTCTTGATTTCTTCCTGGCAATGGTTCTCCTTTATAATTGTTTTACGTTTTGTATTCTCATGGCGGTGGCTTCATCGGTGGGGATGGAGACTCGATTTTGGATACGCTTCTACACTTCTCTGTTGAGGTCATGTCTGATTCTCGCTACTCTAGCTTTCGGCTCATTGGTTTCTCTCCTAGTTGGTCTGCTGTGATGGTTTTAGGGAAGCTTTGGGATGTGCGGTACTCAGTCATCAGCATCCCAGAAAGTGAGTCCTCTCTGGCATCAATTCATTATGTGGGTGTCTTCATTTGTTGATTGTTGGGTATGAAGAATAGAGTGTTTGAGTATCATTAATCCTTGTTTGGTTTGCTTTCCAGTAAGGTTGTGGCTTGTTTTTGGGGTCCCGACTACTTCCAATATGTCCTGGCCTCAACTTTCCACCGCTACACTCCCAGTCGGTTTGGAGGGGTGTTTACAGGATGCTCTGGGATATGATCTCGATCGGCCGTCGGGGTTCAATATGGCTTCCGACATTCAGCTCTGGTGGTGTTTTCTTATCGTTGGGTTTATCATGTGATAATTTTTAGGTTTTTAAAATTTTTCCTTTGGTGATGGGCCACCGGAGTTGTCTACGATGGTGAGTTATATGTTCTATGTTAGTGGATGGAATCAACGGCGGGATGTGTTCCTGTCACCGGTGGATGTTATTCTGGGGTAGGCAATGAGGTCATTTTTGGTTTTGATGGTTATGTTGATCGGTGGGGTTTTCAACGAAGAAGGTTATCACATTAAGAGTTCATCGTTCATCCGGTGGGTCGTGTTTCCGGTGGCAATTGCGTGTGGTTGTGGAGGTGAATACTGGGGACAATGACGGGATAGGGATGCTCGAATCGAGGTTTGTTGTGCTTGGTGTCTAGTGCCTGTCAACATTGCGTGCCATCTCACCCGGTATATGCATGATTTTGAACCTTTAAATTTGAATTTTTAATTTTTTTAATGTGGTTTGACGATGATAGTTTAGGTTGTGAGTTTACCACTTTTCCAAAAGTGGATTATCAAAAATTTAAAAAAATGGATTTGGCCAACCAAAACTCTTTCCTCCAAGGGAAAGATCACACTATCATTCGCAGTGTGTGATATTCGAATACCATCTTGTATGAGTCTCTAATTGTAATGGATGAGTAAACGGTTACCCCAAAACCTAACAATATTGAACCAGATTTGTAGAATGAAAATTATGTCTAATACTTATGTCTTTTAAAATATTATCTAAGGTGGAAATGACACATATCAAACCTTGTATCATCCCTGGAGAATCAGGTTCATAATTATCTATCATAATGAACTCACCTTGTCCCTATATACCATCTCCCTATTCCTGGGGTCGACCACCTAGGGATGGTGTTTGTAATGTGTCAAATTTCTGACCACCTACTTCCACCCATTTTGCTCCTCCACCACGTTTGCCACCCTACTGAAAACCTTGTTCTTACCTCTTCATCTTCCTCATAGGTCCCTCAACCATCTTCTGATCTAACATAAGATGGGTCAGTAAATCACATCCAAATGTCCCCGACTGCATAATGAGTAACACTGTCTATCCCTCAGCTATCTCTACCCATGATCAGATCACCTCTTGAAGATTCGGACATAGTCAGATACCTTAAACTACTGTCTTATTCCCAATATAGAGGTTTCTTCACCTTCTTACCTATTGTTAACTACTAATAGTTGTATCTATCCAGGTAAGGAACACTCTACCTCCAAGGCATGTTGTACACCCCTGTATAGGTAGGAACACTCGAAGTGGTAATGAAGGCTCAAATGACCGTACATAGTGCTCGATATAAGGTTTGAGCCCTATAGTATTGATGATGTATCATATCTATCGAGTTCATGGAATGGTTTCTATGCCTCAATGAATACTCAGATACAGACATGTCATCCTGATGGAGTTATAGAATCTCCTAGATAAACCTTAACCTTGTCTAATAATATGAGAACTCCTCTCTAAAGAGGAATCAAAACCCAATCCATGGAAGAGTCACCTCATCATACGATTGGGTAAATAAACTCCATTATTCCCCTACTAAGCTATATAGAAGGCCTACTTTAAATAAAGCCATATGATCTACTAGTGTCCTAACTACGGAAAACTCAAATCACTGCCTCATGCCAGTCCTCAACCACCTATGGGTTTGGGACAAATCATAACCTAAGGGGACTATACTATTGAAACTCATGATTATCTCTCATCCTATGTTCCTCTCTCACTAATACTTTATGTACAATGAATTAATTTATATGTGGTGGTTTTGCAGGTGCACGATATGTAGGTGATACCACTAGTAAAAATATGTTTACCAATTCCTCATTACAATGAAAATCCTCCTCCTAATCATGCAACAAAATCTTATCATTTTATCTACATTGAGGCATTCATAAATTGAACATGATGTACCAAATTTCATAGGGTATACCATGTCGGTTGACATAAGAAGGGAGTGAGATCACAAATAAATCATATATGATGCATTTGAAATGTTTTTCTCTATAACTAGTGTTTTAATATACTGAGTCAAAAATCATAATTCATAGTACTAGTGTATGGATACATTAGACACCACACATTTTCTAGATTCCCTGGAATAAAATCCATATTGAAAACATATAACCCTGCTGCCCCAAACCAATCTCATAGACTCTTGGTACTTATATAGAACCGACCCCTCTGATACCACATTATCATAACCCATCTCACAGGGAACCCTATCGTTACTACCCCATGCAACGCACAAATAGGCATGGGGATGGAGACTAGCATTGAGTAGGAATTTCCCACAAATGGGATGCATTTTCCTATGTACTTGTATGCACGCACAGATCTCCAAGCCCAAAATGCTAAAATTGACAACACTAAGTAAACAAAAATTAAACAAATATGATTAAAACTGAATAGTATGATAGTAGAACACTACTAATTATGTAGTTGTAGAATAAAAGAACACCCAAAACGGAGTCTAGAAAAGTAGAAGTACATGTACCTAAAACTGATTCATAGAAAACCCTACCTTGAGAGTATGTACGTGGATAACTATAGGAATCCATAAGAGCACATCTCAACCATCTAGTCTAGCTAAGCACCCTGAGGCCCTGTTCCACCTAGGACTCAATTAAAGAATCCATTATTTTTATATTACAGAACAGGAGTGGTTGAAGCCCATTAAAGGGTGAGTAAAAAAAATACTTAGTAGGACACCCCAAAACCACAATGAAATACCCAATGCATAAAAAAAATAAATACATGTAGTATACCGCAAGGAACTACAAGAAGTATACCAAATATAAATACATGAAGTATGGTAAGATCACATAGTTATTGATCTACAAAAAAATATGATTATTAGATTCCATCCAAAAAACAAATAAGTAGCGATAAGACACGTAGTCCCAAAGAGACACCCAACCCCAATAAGACATGTTCTCTCAATAAGACATGTATTCTAAGTATGATACATAATAACACTAAAACATATTGTCTCTATATGTTAATTATTCTAAAAAAGTCATGTAGTCCAAAAATTTCACTTATTCTTAAATCATGTGTCCTCAATGTAGCATAGTCTCTAAGCCAAAATGATCCACATGATAACTCTCATTGCACGATCGTTTCAGGTGAACCTACTACTCAAGCTGTTAGCTTAAATGAAGACCTTCATAAAATATCACATAGATTATCTCAAAATGTCTGTTTCATTGAAAGGATTACAATTCCACAAACATCACATCAAATGAACCCATGGTTTGAATGTTATGGTTATTTTAATAACGAAAGTTCATCCTGGGACAGATCAGATCCATCGGAACCGGCCCGACCCCGTCCAGAACACCACACGCTAGCTGATCTAGTCCACCACACTTTTTCCACCATGATTGAATGCCTCTTTTTCCCCTAGCACCTAATTTTTGTTCCACACCCCACTAGCCTTTGTCCCCCATGCCCTCACTGCCTGCACTATCCCCGGATCCCACTCGCTCCAGAGATGCTTCCCATGGCTCTCCTTTCGCCTACGAACCCTGTGACCTGTACATGGATCTCATATAGTTCACCTATTTTATCTTCCTTGACCTCCTCTTATCACCCCATGCCACCTCCTCCGGCCATTAATGCTCTAGCCACTCCAGTCACTACCTCTTTCCACCATCACTCTAGCCACTGCATGTTACTCTAGCTGCCACTACCTCACCTCTCTAGTGCTACCATTGTGCCTCACTTGACCATCATTCTAGTGGACCCTTTTTGGACTATTAGGTCTCCTATGTTGTGCACAATTTTGAATCATAATTGATTCAGGTTCCTCGTGTCCCTGTCTACCATGTTTCGGCCTCTGCTGTAGGTTCACCTTGAATCAGGGGGTCCGATCATTCTTTGAACCACAAAAAAATGTGGATTCAAGAACTGTAGGGTTCATGATGTAGAGAATGAAAAAAATTGATGTATATATTCAAATAGTAAATTTGTAACATCATTGGTAATGAGTGTTTTTTTTCAAAGATGAAGATCATGGGGATTTGGGTTATAAAATATATTAAATCAAATCACGGTGACCCACAAAAAATCCCACCTGAATCATAGTAATGATCCATAGGCTAATAAATTTTTGAATTAGTCTCCAATATTCAATGAAATCATGAATAAGGAAACAAAAAAGTAACAACTTCCCTGCCAAGAGTTTGGATCCTTTTATGAAGATGAATGGAGGTTGCATCGTCGTCGATTCTCGATATGTCGACGTTCATTGGAGAGAGATCCTTCTCGGCCATTCAACGAAATTCCATAGTTACGACGACAACCCTAAATACTATGTCCTTGTTTATTAAAAATAAAATTTTGTATGCATAGCCACATAATGTTAAATAAAAAATAATAATTTATTTTATTTAATTAAACGTCTTAAAATTACTTTTCATAGTCGACCCACACTAGTCGATGTTAGACCCTACATAATGTAATGTCAGAACTCTAAAAAAATGATTTCCTTTGGTTTCTAATCTTCTTACCCTTTTAGAAATTATTACATTTTTCAGGAAAAATTTGCACACATGAAATTTAATATTTTAATATTATTCAAAAGATTTTTTGAGGAACATCGGGCCTCATAATCACGTTCTGTATCAGTGCCTAGTCTTATAATAAGTCCCTATGATTTATAGAAATATAAATTTATATTTATAGATGTAACATACCTTATATTATAAATGGGGATTAAATTCAACCATCAATCATATGAATTAGATATGAATGATAAGATGTAATTTATAAGAATTTTTCATTATTGAAAACCATTGATGGTAGAAGATGATATTTTTTTATGATAGCAGTGTTGATTGAAATAAAAAAATATACATTATAATGGGTAATAGTAAATGATTAAATATTTGAATAGTACATCATCATGAAATAAAATATCATATTTAGGGAAATATATTTGATAATTACGTTAATGGAGACAATTCTCTTTATAATTCAACACCCACACTCCAGTGATTCAAATGTAAGGAATATGTGAACTATGGTAACCAGTGCTCCAATATTAGGGATAATGTTGATGATTGACTTCAAAAAACAAATTTTCCCATGTATAAAGGAGAATATCATGAAATTACTCTTACTGATGTCATGTATAATAAAGAAGTAGTGAATGGTTCACTTACTATCCACTCATGAACTACTAATGTCTTGTTCGATTCTAGATCCACCCATTTTTTATTTATGATGAATTTTTTATGGGTATCACATTACAACCCCAAAAATTAGATGTTAAATTAGTATCTAAAAGACTTAATTGTATGATATCATAACACATTTCTATGATTATTCTTTGTTTGATGTTTTCTAAAATATATTTCTAGAAAATATCCTTAATCATCATGTAGAAAAATTTGAGGTGATTTTGGTCATGGATTGGCTCTTTTAAAATAAATTTCATATCAATTTTTATGGAAGGAATTTATTTTTTTATTCTAAACTAATGAATGATCATATCATGGTTCAATGATCAGTATAAACATCCCATAAAAATTACATCAAGTATATATTTCTTGAATATTATTAAAATTGGGTATTTAAAGAAAATTGTTTGTGAGAAACTCAATGCCAATGATCTTCAAATTGTATGTGAGTTTTTTGATGCCTTTCGAATAGAATTTATTTGTTTTCCTCTTAATCGTGAAGTTGATTTTCCATAAAAACTTATACTTGATGTTATAATAATTCCAATGACTCTATACAGAATGGCCTTGATAAGGTTTCTTTAATTGAAGAACAAACACTAAAATAATATTTTTTTGTGATTCATTTGGACATGTGTTCCACCATGGGGTGAACCTTTAATTATCATTAATATGAAAATTGGATTAATGAGAATCAACATTTATTATATGGAACATAACAATATCATAATTAATAATAAGTATCATCTACCTTGTATTAAGGACTCTTTCAATAAATTATAAGGAACTCATTGTTTCTACAAAATTTATCTTTGAAATATATACTATCAATTGAGGTTCAAATGGGTATGCATACAAAAGGTAGTCTTCTATATGATGAAAGAAAATTATGAATTTATTGGGATACGATTTGGCCTTACTAATCCACCCAAAATATTCAGGGATATAATGAATATACATACTCTAGATCACTGAGATTTGTTTTTTATTTTCTTTATTAATGATACTCTTATATATTATACTATAGAGGAATATATTTGAGATAACTTATTGATTATATTTAAGATACTATGGTTGGAATTTTTTTTTGAAAATTTCTATAAGTGTAAAAAAAACATTATATGAAGTTTTCTTTTTGGATAATATAATTTCATATAAGGATATATTTGTGGATTCTTCAAAGGTAGATCCTATTAATCATTAGAATAGAAGAACTACTCTAATTGAGTGAAATGCATGGCCAATAGTCTCCTATCAACCGGTCAAGGTTCCAGTTCTCTACTAATGTCTATAACAACACTCGGGACGAATCCTCAGTGATGATATATTGTAATTGCCATTTGTTTTTAGTTAATTGTATTTTGATTGGGGGGTTTTTATGTAGAGAATAATTGAAATGGATAATTGATTATGATTTTTGTAAAAAAAATTGATAATTATTGGTGTGAGTTCATCATTATGTTAGTTAAGGTTGTGATATCCTTGAATTTTAATTTATATTGCATTTAAATTGACACCCATGTCACAAGTTGACGTTGATTCGAATTCCCAAGTGTTAAGGCTTTAATCCAAGCCTTAGATTAACATAGGATTTAATCATGATCATATATTGTTTATGGTATTGTATTTATGGTTCCAATAATCCATGTAAACCACACGTTAAACAAAACAAGTCATTAATCCCTGACATTCTAAGTCCAACATACACAATGATAATTCAACGAATACTTATCGAGAAAAGGCTCTCAATAGCTTAACATACATAAATTAAAACTCACCCTAATGAGATATTTACAAATAAATTAATATGGTTGTTAATATGGTAATATATTTTTATGGTGATGAATTAAAAAGAGAAGAAAAAGAAAGGGACATGATAAGAGTAGTTCGCCGAACACACACACACACGATGAAGAAATTGTTAAATATAGAATTTAGATTGAATAAGGAAACAAAATAAGAGAATGTATTTTAACATGATTTAGTATATTTTATGAAAATTAATATTAAACTACAGAAGGAGTGCGAGATTAAGAGATATTGAAGAAGAAACATTCAATAAAACCAAATTACAAAACAAACACTTACAAGATTTCAAATGAAGAAGAGCACAAAAGTAAAAAAAATGAAAGAGAGGAGGAAGCGTCTCTAAAGTAAAAAACATGAGTTTAGAATGTCTTCCTAGGACATTGGAAGAGCCTAGGTCCTGAAAATTTATCCTACTCAATTCTGAAATGCCAACCCTTTTGAAAGGAGAGGAGAGGATGTATTTATAGCCCATGATGGTGGACTGTTTTCATTCTAAAATTACACATCCACTTGGCTCACCGATTTCGACACCCATATAGCCGAATAATGAAATATCTCATTCTTAAAAGTTTTAGATATAAATGTACTCTGTCTACTATGAAAATTTTCATCCATTGGAATTATGTAGCAATAGTTATAATGGTTTTACTAAACAATTCTGATATGTCCATTTCAATCTAGACTTTTTCAAAGTCCATAATGTGATTGGGTTTTGGAATAGTAAGATGCTCTCAAATGAAAATCATTTATTCAAAAGAGTTGTCCGACCATATATCCTATTTCAAACTAAAAAATCACTTCTTGAATGGATGTCCACGTCAGGAGAAATGTCAATATATGTGTGCTGCTTTTTATTTCGCGGCCAGAATGGTGGGCTAGAATTCAATGCATCATTTGGGCCAATTTTTGTTATTATTTGGCGTTGAAATTGTTATCCTGGACTCCATAAATTGTCTCCAGAACTATGGTGGAGAATAATTTTATTTTGACTTCTGAATTTCTTCCAGTAAATCAATCTTCATGAATAGTCCAGTTTTTTCAAAGATTCTTTGGTCTTGTTTGCGAGGACCATATGGATCGTCAAATTGAAGAATTGGCTCATGGTACCTTATAATGAAATGTTTTATATTAAATGTATAATCCTAAAAAACAAGAACCACACAATTTAGATGAGTATAGTGATATTTATTATTAAAACAGTAATCTTACTCAATTGGACTACTTCTAAAACTGCTCAAAAATTATACATAGTATTAAAACATTAATGTTTCACATAAATTATGCACATTCTATATAAAATATGTGAAGGGAGTATTTAATAAGTCTTGAAAATATTAATAACATCAACTCCCCTACACATAGTCCTGTTCATGTCCTCGTGTGCAAAAAATATAAAAACATAACTAAATCATTTTCACTCACCAACAAATATTAAAATTTTGTACTCTCCAATAAGGGGAGGTTTAGACTATTTAACTCATCAATTTTGAATTCTACCCCAAGTTGTTATAGAAACAATGATCCAAAACTAATTCAAATTTTTATTCTCAAATTTATAAATGGAAAATGTGGGCATTCAAACCTCACAGCTCTCAAGATGATAAAATTCATTTGTGGAGGTTCACTCTTTCACCATCCAAAAGAAAAAATCCTAGAGTTTGAAAGATCACTTAGCTTAAAATACCAATCCAAATTCCACAAGAATAAATAGGTCTTTGTAAGAACCTGGATCTTCATTCAGGTATGTTTTTCCATTATTCTGGAATTTTTTAAGAAAAATAAAATTTCTGGAAATTTTTTAAATACACGTCGTGTACTCTTATCTAGCTCGAAGCCATGTGCTAGCCATGCCCGGGTCACACACACGGTGTGTAGGGGTGACGTGGAGGCTGATTTTGGCGGAGTACTGAAAGGACCCAGTACACGCCGTGTACTCTCTTTTTTTCACTAAACGGACCAGGGTCGCGCCTAACCCCCAATTTCATCTTCTTCTCTAGATTTCATCCGCCTGCGAGCGACCATACGACCGGATCTTCGACAAGCTCCTGCCTCTCCATCCGACCTCTGATTTGAGCACGGTTTATTACATTGGAATCATAGTGGTTAGATCTTCCTTTTTATTGAGTCTTGTTTTTTGATTCCTCCTTGTTTTCAACTTATCTTAGGTTGAGCGTTTTGTGCGTTTTCTCATATCAACATCGTTCTAAGGGGAACCTGTCATTGTGGTTCACGTATATCAATCTCCTAGGATTGAGGTAGGTGGTTTCTGCCTTTCTATAGAATGTCGATGAGTATTTTGTGAAAATTCCATCCATACCCTTCAACGGGGTATTGTGTGTTCCTATTTTCCCTTGTTGTATTTCCTTCTTTACTTGATTGCTAGAGTAGATTTTTTTGCCTATGATTATGGTAGATTTACTATAAATTGGATGTTTTCTATGCTTTCTCTGCCTGTTTGGCGTTTTTCTAGTTGCCATGCCTTGTTATAGGATTGTGGACTGTTGCCTTGTTTTTCTACTAAGTCTTAGTTGATAGCCAAATAGTTCATGAGGTTTACTTGGATGATGCACACGCACTGAGCATGTTTAGGTTCACTCAGGACTATGAGAACCTAGATTAGTAGACCAAAGGGATAATTGATGGAAGGACATCCCTAGAGTGTATTTTAATTACGATATGAGACCACTGGGGGAATTTACGTTGAGTGCTTCCTCAGAGAGTCTGTAGTTCCATGACGCGGGCCACAGGTGGATTAGATGTTGAGTGCTTCCCCAGATATCCTTTAGCACGATACGAGAGTATAGGGGGAATTGATGGTGAGTGCTTCCCGAGAGAGTCTATTTTATTTTCATAGTTGAACCAGAGGGGTGAGACTGTGTGTTCCTCTTAGAGGGTTGCTAGTACTTATAGGTTGAACCATAGGGGTTATGCTGTGAGAGCTACCCACAGGGTTACCTATTTTCTTCTTGTAGCTGGCTGCTTAATTTTTTACTTTATTTGTTAGAACAATGGATTGTAACTACTTGTGCTCTCTTGTTTGATGCTTCTTGTTTGATTACATTCCTTGTATTCATTGACAGTTACGCAAAAATCATTGGGTGATTGCCTACTGGGATTGTATCTCACACCCTGTTTGGGCCATGCTATTGGGCCCATGAAGACTATGTTGTTCTAGGTATAGATAAGGGAAAGCGCCCTTCTACATCAGGATCTTGATTGCGCAGGATCTAGAGTGAATGGGACCGAGCTGTGGCGCGCAATGCCGAGGAGTTTATTTTTTTTCTTTTGCACTTGTTTTTAGTTGTATTCCAGCATGTTGTCGTGTTTTCTACATTCCATAGATACTTGCTCCTACTACATCATTGTCACTATTGAAATATATATTAATTGCTTCTGCTGTTTGGTTTCTGTTGTTATGCATGTTGTTACTGCTTCTGCTGTTGACTATTGTTTTTTCCACTGTATACCTTACCAAATGGGGGCATAGTTTCCCCACCTACTCACCAAGGCCCTCGCTTCTAGTCGGCATCCTCTGGAATTTAGGAAAACATGCTTGAGGTCATGTGGCAAAGCAGGTATGGGGAACCAGTGGAGGGGCTCCGGATTCGGGTCGTTAAAAAGTGGTATCGGAGGAGTTCTTTTCTCTTGCATTACTATTTGGAGACTTTAGCCAGGGATAGGATAGATTCGGTACTTGGTATTAAGCTATGCTCGAGAGTAGCTAACCCATGTATATGGAAAGGCCATACTACCTCGTTAATGGAAGTTTTTTGGTTTTGAGTTTTTATGGTTGATATGTTTTCACCTAGAGTGATTCGCATGACTTGTGCGGTTATTGTTTTGATATTTTTGTTCTATTTTTGTCACAGCCCGTTGAGATGAGGGTATTCCATCTCATGCATCATATAGGAACGTTTATAAATCACATTCCATGCATTCTTGTGATGCCATCTATATTTCATTAGTGATTTCATGCTGTTGTGATAGGCATTGTGTAGATTATGCATGCTGTTGTGATAAATGCTTGATAGAATCCCTGCTGTTATGTTAGAGAGCTGTTGTTTTCCCTTGTATGTGACTACAAGAGATGATGAGAATTGATTCGCGGGGATTATGGGCCCTCAAAAATCGAAATTTGGCACCTCTTTCCCTTGTTTTTAGTGTTTCTGGGAGTCTGAGCAGTTTCTAAGTTACTGCCTAGAAAAACCTAGAATACATGACTTATACTTTTTGGATACACACCGTGTAGTTTTCAGGCCGTGTCACTAACTGTGTGACCAGAACACAGTGTCGTGGGAGTAACTTCGGGAACACGCCATGTACGATTGGTACACGCCATGTATGTTCGGATCCATGTACCCGGCCGTGTCACTAACAACATGGGTCAGGGAAGCTCGGCTAGAACACATTGTGTCCTTAGGGAACACATCGTGTGGTCCTGTCTAGGTACCCGGCCATGTCACAAACAACACGGGCCGACGTTTCATTCTTTTCCACACACTGTGTTTGTTCAGAACATGCCGTGTAGACTTGTCCAGGTACCCGACCGTGTCATGAACAACACGGGAAATGATCACCTTACCTATGCATTACATGTTTTTTCAGAGCACTCCGTGTATGGTTTAGCTTTGTAGAAATCCATGTGTTTCATAAAAAAGGGCCACCAAAGCATTTTCTAGTACATGTAATGTGTGTTAATAACACGCCGTGTAGTCTCGGGTTAAGTCGGACGATGTGGGTTAGCCGTGTAAGGAGACTCGGGCAGGGGAATATTTTTCAAGTACATGCCGTGTGTGGGTGCAACATGCTGTGTAGTTTGAAGTGTAGACAACTTGTAGGGCAGGAGTACACGCCCATGTCAGTGGGTTAAAAAGACACATCGTGTAGTTTTTATACATACTGGGTAGTCATGTTTTGTAAACTTGTCTATTTCCCTTCCCTTGTTCATGTTTTGTACTCTTGTGTTATATGACCTTGAATTTCTATCCTATGATGTGCTTTTGATCTTTCAATGTTATGCCTCCGAGACATCCTCCGGTCGTACATCTTTCACCAGGCAGTGATCAGACGCCAGACAAGGCTGATCAAGGACTTCCTACTGATCCTCCAGTCGATCCAGCCTTGGCACCTACTGTTATACCAGTTGTAGGAGCTGATGCACAGTTCATGGAAGGTTTCATGTGGATGATGCAGACCTTTCAGGGAGCACCGCCTCCTTCCATGACTATGAAAGACCTAACGCGAGTTTTTCAGTAGCATCATCCTCCCACGTTCTCGGGGGAAGGGGGACCTCAAGCTGTAGAGTCATTGCTGGAAGCCATGCTGATCATCATTGACCATATAGAGACGCCTCTAGAGATGTGGGTCATGCTTGTCACCTACATGCTCCGAGACTCCCCCAAGAGGTGGTGGGATGTGATCTCATAGGCAGGTCATTAGTAGGCTTTGGTTTGGGAGGAGTTCCAGCGTGTGCTCTATGAGTACATCTACCCAGAGACAGCGAGGGCTGACCGAGCCCAGGAGCTCATGAGCTTAGAGCAAGGTACTATTTCTATCATGGAGTATTCCACTCGCTTCACCGAGCTGTAGCACTTCACCCCCCTCCGGGATGGATGTGGGTTGTTCTTAGTTAGGGAGTTTAAAGATGGCCGTAGGAGGGAGATCTGCTCACAAGTGAACATCTTCTAGCTGACATCCATCACATCCATCATCAACCAGGCACTAATTGAGGAGCGCAACCTGAGGGACTCCGGATCTGCGACCCAGCTCGGTTCTACTTCCAGAGCTAGTCATCCTCTAGATGACTGCATGAATCACCATAGAGAACCTACACGCGGTGACTTGAGGAAGCGTGATGCATCGTCGGGTAACCAGGTGACATGCTACCAGTGTGGCCGGTCAGGGAACATGAGGCCGCAGTTCCATAGGGACCCCGTGGAGTGCCGATCATGCAGAAAGATGGGTCACCTTCAGCATTTCTGCTAGGTTTTATCACAAGCAGTTGGTGACTAGGGTTCTTCCATGAATCCTCATTGAGGATTAGCCCCACCAGTATCTCACCAGGTGGGGAACTGGAGTTCTTCCGGTCGTTCGGCCTGAGGTGCAGGTCGAGGCCATGGCGGTCAGCCACCAGTCCCTCAGCACCAGCAGGGAGGTTCAGCCCAGAGTGGTCAGTCAGGGGCACAAGGCCGCAGTGTAGGCCAATCTTTCACCGTGGAGCAGACTTATCCGGAGCAGGATCCCGACCCTTCTACAGTTCTAGGTACGATTTTAGTAGCCTCAGTTTTATCTTCATCCCTTTTCGATACTGGTGTTATGTATAGCTTTATCTCTGTTGCTATCATGGAGAGCCTTAGACTCTGCATATTTTCTTCTTCCGACTCGTTGACACTAGACACACCTTTGAGAAAGAGGAAATCTAGTGTACTCTAGTGTAGAGAGTGCCCTCTCGAGGTTTCAGGGTATCACTTATCATGGAATCTCTCTATCCTAGAGATGACAGGATATGATTTCATCCTTGGAATGGACTGGTTGATTCCCTTCCAGGCAGTCGTCGACTATTATTGCTGCACAGTGAGTTTTGTTTCAACAGAGGGTGAGTCCTTTCTTCCTAAAGATGAATGGGACGTTCGGGCGAGTCGGGTAGGACATCAGCATCAAGGGCTAGGAGGGGTGACCGCCCAGATTGCTAGTATTTATCTAGATGATCAGGGGACTCCACAGATGGACTTTCCTCTTGTGGTGTATTATTTTAGGGGCGTCTTTCCAGAGGAATTTTCATGTTTGTCTCTAGAGAATGAGTTATAATTTTCTATTGAGATTGTGCCAGAAGTGGAACCAATGTTCATTCCTCCCTATAGGATAGCTACACCTGAGATGCAGGAGCTCAAGAAACAGTTAGAGGATCTATAGGCTAAGGGTTTCATCTGACCCAATACTTCTCCCTGGGGTTCGGCTATCTTGTTTGCGAAGAAGGCAGACTTTACCCTTCGTCTTTTTGTGGATTATCGGATGCTGAACCAGTTGACAATAAAGAACTCATATCCCTTTCCAAGTATCAACGACCTATTTTATCATCTTCGAGGGTCCCGGGTGTTCTCGAAGATCGATTTGAGGTCCGATTATCATCAGTTGTGCTTTAGACCATCTGATATACCTATTATAGCATTCAGGAGAAGGTATGGTCTATACGAGTATACAATTATACTGTTCGGTCTCACGAATGCACCGACAATTTTCATGGCACTGATGAACCAAGTGTTCCATCATTACATGGAGTCCTTCATCATGGTCTTTGTGGATGATATCTTGGTGTACTATTACAATCGACACAAACATACCACACACCTTGAGATCATTTTGATTACACTGAGAGAGCATCACCATTATGTTAAATCTCAATGTGCCACTTCTGGATGGACCAGATTCTCTTTTTGGGTCACGTCATCTCAGAGCCAGGAGTATCTATATACCTAGAGAAAGTGAGAGCTGTAGTTTCCTAGGACCAGCCGAAGAATTTCATTGGGGTACGAAGCTTCCTAGGGTTGGCTGGATACTATAGACGCTTCATTCAAGAATTTTCTCGTCTAGCAGCACCTTTGACAGGTCTGACCAAGAAGCAGGCGAAGATCGTATGGTCAGATTCTTGTGAGTTAGCCTTTCAGGAGCTGAAAGGGAGGTTGACGTCAGCACCGATACTAGTCTTGCCAGATCCAGGAAAGAGCTACACTTTTTACTGTGATGCTTCAGGTATCAGGTTGGGAGCTGTGCTTATTCAAGGAGATGGAGTCATTGCGTATGGGTCTAGGAAGTTGAGGCCACATGAGAGGAACTACACTACACATGATCTGGAGTTGGAAGCTGTTGTTCATTCCCTACGCTATTGGAGACACTACCAATTGGGAGAGAACTTTGTGGTCTTCACCGACCAAAATAGTCTCATTTATATCTTCACTCAGCGTGATCTGAATCTGAGACAACACAGGTGGGTCGAGTATCTTCAGTCTTTTGATGTCAAGCTTGCCTAAACGTGGGGGAAGGGAAACATAGTGGTAGATGCACTGAGCAGGATAACTCAGATTCAAGCAGTTTAGGAGGCCAACAGTGAGTGGCAGCTTATGGATCTGTTCTCTAAGATGCATCTAGAGGTGCACAAAAGATAGGGACAGACATTCCTATCATCTGTATCTATTAACTCTAAGCTACTTGATCGGGTACAGATGAGACATCTATCATACTCAGAAGGCTTAGTCCTACGGGAGAGTGTATCAGGAGAGGACCCTCTTCCTAGAAGGAAAGTGGGAGAGGATGAGATCTTTCATTTCAAGGGACGTGCATGGGTGCGAGCAGACATACGTGCGGAGATGATGCTAGATTTTCATTCCTCAGTTCGGGAAGTTCATCCTGGAGTCACCAAGATGTATCAAGATCTTCATCGCCAGTACTGGTGGACAGGTATGAAGAATGATGTTTCTAGTTTTGACATGAGATATTATACTTATCAACAGGTGAAGGCAGATCATCAACGAACAACATGCCTTTTACAGCAGTTACCCATTCTGGAGTGGAAGTGGAATGATGTCGCGATGGATTTCGTGTCTGGGTTTCCAAGGTTGCATCGAGAGAATGATTCAGTTTGGGTTGTCGTCGATGGGATTACGAAGGTTGTGCACTTCTTGCTGATTAAGAAGACATTTAGTGTTGATGATCTGGGATGACATTACATCCAAGAGATCATTCGTCTCCATGGAGTTCCACACTCAATTGTTTTAGACAGGGATGCATGCTTTACCTCTCAGTTCTGGGAGGGATTTCAAAAGGCCTTGCGTACATGGGTACTTTTGAGTACAACATACCATCTCCAGAATGATGGCCAGTCCAAGCGCATGATCCAGGTGTTTGAGGATATGCTTCGAGCTTGCATCCCAGACTTTGGAGGTTCTTGGGATAAGCATATCCCTCTGGTGGAGTTCACCTATAACAACAGTTTCCAGGAAACCATTCAGATTTCACCATACAAGGCTTTGTACGGTATGCCATGCCGATCACCATTATGCTGGCTGGAGGTAGGAGAGGAAGCTTTGTTGGGACCTCATATCGTTCAGGAGACCTCAGAACAGATAGAGCTAATTCAGAAGAGGATGGATACAGTACAGTCTCGACAGAAGTCTTATGCTTATCAGCGGAGATGACCTATGGAGTTCGAGGTTGGGGACCAGGTTTTCTTGCGTGTCACACTGAGGTTGGGACACAAAAGGATTCAAATACTGGGTAAGCTTTCACCATGGTACGTCGGGCCATTTGAGGTCATGGAGAGAGTGGGACTGGTCGCCAATCAGTTGCTGCTACCTTAGAGGTATCAGGCCATGCACGACGTCTTCCATGTCTCTCAGCTCCGACATTAATTTTTAGACCCGTCTGATGCCTTTCAGCCCGAGCAAGTCGAGTTTGAAGCGGATGCGTCCTTCGAGGATCATGCTATCTGGATTCTCGATCACATTATGAAGTTTCTCCATGGGAGGTCTGTTCCTCTGGTACTAGTGCTATGGTAGCATGGGCAAGTATAGGACGAGACCTGGGAGAGGTAGGCCTATGTAAGATCTCAGTGGCCGGAACTATTCAGGGATTCTTCTTCTATGCCCCGTTAGGGAAATTCGGGGACAAATTTCTTTAAGGGGGGAAGTTTGTAAGAACCCAGATCATCATTCAGGTATGTTTTTCCTTTTTTTGGAGTTTTTTATGAAAAATGAATTTTATGGAAATTTTCAAAGTACACGCTATGTACTCTATGAGTACACGCCGTGTACTCTGATCCAGCTCGAAGCTGTACGCTGCCCATGCCCGGGCCACACACACGGTGTGTAGGGGTGACGTGGAGGCGGATTTTGGTGGAGTACGGAAAGGACCCAGTATACGCCGTGTACTCTAAAAGTACACGCCGTGTATTTTCTTTTTTTCATTATATGGACCGGGGTCACGCCTAAACACAAATTTCATCTTCTTCTCCAGATTCCGTCCGCCCGAGAGCGACCGTACGACCAAATCTTCTACAAGCTCCCACCTTGCTGTCCGACCTTCGATTAGATCATGGTCGATTGTGTTGGAATCGCAGTGGTATCTATTCATTCTACTTTAGTATTATTTCTTGATTCCACTTAATTTTAGAGTTATCATAGGTTGATTGTTTTGTGCATTTTCTCAGATCTACATCATTGTATGGGGAATCTGTCGTCGTGGTTCACATATATCATTCTCCTAGGATTGAGGTAGGTGGTTTGTGCCATTCTGTAGAAAGTCAATGAGTATTTTGTGCAAATTCAACCAATACCCTTGAACTTGATATTGTGTGTTCTTGTTTGTCGTTGTTTTATTTCATGCTTTGCATGATTTATAGAGTAGATGTTTTGCCTATGATTATGGTTTCCTTACTGTACCTTGGATGTTTTCTATGCTTGATCTTCCTGTTTGGCGTTTTTCCAGTTTCCATACCTAATTGTAGGATTGTGGACTGTTGCCTTGTTTTTCTGCTGAGCCTTAGTTGATAGCCAAGTAGTTCTTGAGGTTTACTTGGATGACACATGCGCGTTGAGAATGTTTAGTTTCACTCAGGACTGTGAGAACCTATAGTAGTAGACCAAAGGTAGAATTGACGGAAGGGAATCTCCATAGTATCTTTTAATTATGATACGAGACCACATGGGGAATTGATGTTGAGTGCTTCCTCGGAGATTATTTCGTTCCTCGACACAGGACACAGGGGAATAGACGTTTAGTGCTTCCCCAGAGAACCTTTAGCATGATACGAGACTATAGGGGGAATTGACGGTGACTGCTTCCCCAGAGAGTCTATTTTATTTTCATAGCTGAACCAGAGGGGTGAGAATGTGTGTTCCTCCTAGAGGGTTACTAGTACTTATAGGTTGAACTACAGGGGTTAGGCTATGAGAGCTACCCAGAGGGTTACCTTTTTTCTTCTTGTTGCTGGTTTCTTAATTGTTTACTTTATTTGTTAGAACTATGGATTGTAGCTGCTTGTGCTTTCCGATTTATTGATTATTTTTTTATTAATTTCCATGTATTCATTGACTGTTAGGCACAAATATTTGGGTGATTTCCTACTGAGATTGTATCTCACACCCTGTTTGGGACATGCTATTGGGCCCAAGAAGAATATGTTGCTGTAGGTATAGATAAGGGCAAGCTCCCTTATACTTCAGGATCTTGATTGTGCTGCAGCTGGAGAGAATGGGATTGATCTGGGGCTCACGATGCTGAGGAGTTTATTTTGTTTTTCTTTTTCACTTGTTTTTAGATGTATTCCAGCACGTTCTTGTGTTTCCTTCTTTCCATAGATACTTGTACCTGCTACATCATTGCCATCGTTGCTATATATATTCCTTGCTTCCGCTGTTTGGTTTCTGTTGTTATTAATGTTGTTATTTCTTCCACTGTTGACTGTTGTTTTTTTCCACTGTATACCTCACCAAATGAGGGCATAGTTTCCCCACCGACTCACCAAGGCCCTCATTGTTAGTCAGCAGCGTCTAGCATTCGGGGAAACACGCTTGAGGTCATGTGGAAAACCGGGTATGATGCACCAGTCGAGGGGCTCCAGATTCGGGTCATTATAGTCTTTTTAAGGGGGTTTTCTATGGCTATGGGACAGTAGGAATATAATGTCCATGAGAGAGAAGAAGGGAGTTAAAACACCAATATTGAAAAATCAATGAACATTTTTTTTGAAATAAAACATGGAAGGAAATGAAAACACATATTTAAAAGGAGACGATTGTGTGAATAAAGACACAATAGAGTACTAAAATTTGAAGGGGATGAGAAGATGAAGTATTTAAAACCACAAAACTTCTCTCAATGACATAAGAATAAAATGAAAGTGTTCTTTTTTTCTTTTTTTTCTTTTTTTTGAATTTTTAACTTAGAAAAGATCTCACACTCATATCCAAACCATTGATTGATCTCCTAACAACACTAATTGTAACAGTTATAACAAGATCAAATGCTATGAAATAGTGATTTTTGACCTACCCAAGACACAACCCATTCTTATTTTCATTTTGTTTTTATTTTTTTTTTCGATTTTTTCGATTTTTTTAACACTTTTTAAAAATATTTGTACAAGAATTCATAAACATACATACATTCACAAAACACACTGAATGAAAACCTATCCCCCACACTGAAATGGATTCTTTCCCTTAAGAATATGATAAATCATTGAAAATCAATAATAGGGTACCCAAACAATTAAATCCATTCCCCCCACACATAAATTTTAAGAAATTATGCAATGAAAATCCATTTTGATATTGTGTGGGAAAAGGTATTAGGCATGTAATGTGGCTATCAAGGAAAAGGTTTTCATAGGCTTGAAGGGGCTTTCAAAAGGATGATTAATGTATGGTTAATGGGAGGCTATTTGGTAATTATAATTCTCATGTGGTTCAGAAAAATTCCTCTATCATATTAATGCACACTAAAGTAGGAGATTCATCTTGAAGGTCCACAAACTAAAGACTCACAAATGGGGGTGAAAACACTCAATTTGAAAATATAGACATAAATGGCCTTAGAATGAAATAAAATTTGGTGCCTCACGGTTTGGGAAAATCATTTTACAAATAAAAAATTGTGCATTCAAAATGTGTTGGTTTTGACACAAAATTCTTTATCCATAGTAAAAATGAAAATAAAAAATTTTTTAGATGAAAAATTTCTTGTTGACACCCCAAAATGTTTGAAAAAATTAGAAAATTGGAAGGTGCGTAATCATGACACGTGACTTTTCAATTTTTTATGAATTGTTTTTGAATTTTTGTTTTTTAGGTTTTTTAGATAGTTTTTTATAAATCCACACCCACACAAAAGAGAAAGAGTAAATAAAAGGGGTTGATCAAGATAAAGGAACAGAAATAAAATAAAATAGAGGGGAAGAAGAAGAAAGAGATAGAGAGAGCGAGAGGAGTTAAAGGGAAAGAGGTGCCCCATGGTTTGTATTTGGCGGGTCCTCATCTCCAACTAGTGGTTGGTCAACTGGAGAAGTTAGTGATCAAGTAGAAGTTGATGAAGATCCATGATTGTGTGTCCTCTCATGGTGATGCTTTAACCTATGTACATTAACTATGAATGTCCTTTTAGAAGAGGGGTCTTGGACATGCACTGCACCAAATGGTTAAACATCAGTAATAACAAAAGGACCTTCCAAACGAGAATTATGCTTACCTAGTTGAAGCCAAAATCGATAATTAAAGAGCATTACCTTATGACCTTCATGAAATACCTTTCTTGGGATGTGTTTATCATGGAGTGCCTTGGAATTTTCTTTGTATAGATTAGAATTCTCATAAGAATCAACTCGAAGCTCATCCAGTTCAGCCAATTGAAACAATCCTTCTTCACTAGATCTTTCAAGATCAAAATTATATGTTTTCACTACCCAAAAGGAATTATGATGGATTCCAACTGGTATAGGAATTGATTTACCAAAAACTAGCCTAAATGGAGATATCCCAATGGGGGTTTTATAGGTAGTTCGATAAGACCAAAGTGCTTCACCAAGTCTTTTAGGCCAGTCCTTTCTGGTGGGTTTTACAATTCTCTCAAGAACTCATTTCACTTATCTATTAGAAAGTTCAGCCATGCCATTTGTTTGGGGGTGATATGCAGTTGATGTTTTATGTACAACCCCATTATTATTCAAAAGAGATTCCATGGTTCTATTACAGAAATGGGTTCTTAAGTCACTGATCAAGGCCTGAGGCGTGCCAAATCAGTGGATGATGTGTGTCTTTATGAACTCAATAACAGTATGTGAATCATCCTTTGTAGTGGGTTTGTCCTCGACCCACCTAGAAACATAATCAACTGCAAGAAGGATGTATAAAAATCAATTGGAATGGGGAGATGGTCCCATGAAATTTATACCCCAAACATCAAATATCTCGCATAAAATTAAAGGCTTTTTGGGCATTTCATTTCTCTTGGAAAATGTGACAAACTTTTGGAAAGTGGGACATGATTGAAAAAACTAATGTGACTCCTTGAAGAGTGAAGTCCAGAAGAATCCTATGTCTAGGACCTTTCGGGAGGTCCTTTGTGGTCCAAAGTGGCCACCACCAGGCATTGAGTTACATAATTCTAAGATAGAGGAATCCTTATCTTTTTCGACACATCTCCAAATTACCATATCTTCCCCAGTTTTCCTATGTTTATTTTGTTCCCAAAAATAGTGTTTTGAATCACTTTTCAACTTTATTATCTATTATTTTGAAAAAAAATTAGGCATACAACTAGAAACCAAGTAATTTACAATTGGGTCATACCATGGTATTATTGGAGTGAGAGATGAAAGGTGCTTAGTGGGGAATTCAGGATCGATGATTTCTAAATGAGAAGAATTAGGAATTATACTCATGTGATCATCCATAGATATTTTTTCTGGGTCTATCTTTTATTTCAAGGTCAAACTCTTGGAGAATTAGGATCCATCTTATTAGCCTCGGTTTGGAATCAATTTTCTTGAGTAAGAACTTTAAAGGAAAATGGTCTGTGAAGATGATGATTTTGGGACCTATAAGATATGGCTGAAATTTATCTAAGGCAAAAACCACTGTTAAATGTTTCTTTTCAGTGATAGTGTAGTGATATTGAGTTTCATCCAATGTTATTGAGGCATAATAGGTAACATGAGGAATATTTTCTTTTCTTTGACCAAGAACAGCCTCAACAGCTCTATCAAAAGCATCACACATCAATTCAATGGGTAAAGACCAATCTGGGGGTTGGCTTATCAGGGCAGATGTAAGAGCAGTTTTGAGTTCAATGAAGGATCTCTTTAAAACCTCATTGAAATGGAATGTGACATCATTTTTAATAAAATGAGTGAGTGGGAGGGAAATTTTACTGATGTTATGGATGAATATATGATAGAAATCAGCATGACCGAGAAATGAAAGTATGTCTCAAACATAAGTGGGCTGAATAAGTGATTGGATCACTTCAATATAGGCAGGATCGACTTCAATACGATATTCTGAAATTAGTTTCCCTAGATAAATCCCATTTGTAACCTTTAAGTGACATTTTTGAAAATTTAACCCTAGGTTGCACATGAAACACTTTTGTAGGACTAGAGAGAGTGAATTCAGACAATATTTAAATGACTCACCATAAATGGTAAAATCCTCCATGAAGACTTCCGTGCAGTATTCAATGAATTCAAAAAAGATACTCTCCATACCCCTCTAGAATGTTGCAGGAGCATTGCAAAGGCCAAAAGGCATTCTTCTATAAGCATATGTTCCAAAGGGGCACGTGAATGTAGTCTTTTCTTGGTCTTAAGGTGCGGTTGGGATTTGGATGTAGCTAGTGTATCCATCAAGAAATCAATTGGGTGACTTTCCATCTAAAAATTCATGCATTTGATCATGGAATGGAAGATGGTAGTGATCATTTCTTGTTTCAACATTCAATTTCCTATAGTCAATGAACACACGCCATTTGCTCTCCACTTGAGTTGTGACTAACTCACCATGTTCATATGTGAAAATAGTTATCCCACCCCTCTTAGTTAAAACTTGAATTGGACTAACCCATTCAATATCAAAAATTGGGTAGATAATACCATCTTGAAGAAGCTTGGTGATCTCTTCCATAACTACCTCAAGTATGAGTGGATTGAGTCTTCTTTGTGGTTGTCTAATTGGTTTCAATGACTCCTCAGGATGGATGTGATGCATTCAATGGGTAGGGTTTATTCCTAGTATGTCCTATAGGGTCCAACCTATGACATTTTTGTTTTCCTCTAACACCTCAACAAGTTTGGACTCCTCAGTTTTAGAAAGTGAAGAAAAGATAATGACAGGATAAGAGTGATCATGGAAAGGGAATGCATATTTTAGGTGTTCAGGAAGAGGTTTTAGATCAATATAATCTCCCATTTGTGGGTTAGACATCTCAGGAATAGATGTAAGGACTTCCGTTTCTTCAGATTCATTTTCCTTAACACTATCCAAGGGGGAGCAGCAGAGATCAGAATTGATGCGGGATTCAAGAGAGTTTTCAAGATCCTCTAAATTTATGGAGTCTATGAATGATAGGTCCACATAAACACCACTATTTATGACTTGGATAATCATGGTGAAAATTTCACAAGATCCTTTATCATTATAACAGGATGGACAAGATGAAATGGGGTTCAATTGATTCTTATAAGTGTCCTCGGAAGCATGGATTGAGAATGAAGAGTTATCCTCGGATGGGTATCACATGGCTTGGAAAATGTTGAACTTGACCAGTTGGTCACTGAATTCCATGGATAAGATGCCTAAATGGACATCAATCTTGGTTCTTGTAGTCATTAGGAATGATCTTCCTAGAATTAGGGGAGATTGAGAATAGTTCATCTCACCTTCCTTGTCATGGACATAGAAATCAGCAGGGAAGATAAGATCATTGAATCTGACAAGGAAATCCTAATTTATTCCCTCAGGACTAGTTATGCATCGATTGGTTAATTTAATAAAAACAACCATTGGATGTAAGGGACCCAGCCCAGGGTTGTAGAATATGGATTTGGGCATAAAATTAATTGAGGCTCATAGGTCTATGAGTGCATCATCAATGCTAGAACTTCTAATTTGTCATGGAAGTATAAAAGTCCATGGATCTTTTCACTTTAATGGAATATACTACTCGGAGGAAACATTTTTGAAGGTCCTAAGTTTCCTCTTGTGGGTACACAAATCCTTGGGAAACATGGCATACATAGGATTTTTTTGTGGCATCTAAGAGGAGAATGTTGACTTAAACACATCTAAAAATGTCAAGCATTTCAGGATCATGTTCAAATGAGTTCTTTGGTTTAGAAACAGCTTGAGGAAAAGGAATTGAGTTCCTAAGTGAAATTGAAGGAGGTGATGGGATGGATTCAAATTCCTTTTCAAGTTTCTTTTTATTTTCATTTTCTAGGTCAACATTCAAAGGGGGTGGGAGGAGTTATCTTGAGGCATAACAATTTTCTTTCCCGATCTAAGTGAAATTTCACTTACATTACCCTTGGGGTTGGGTAATTTTTGAGTTGGATGTTGGGAAGAATTGGATGGTTGTTGCTAACTTAGGTGGGATGCAATTTGACCAATTTGGGGTTCGATGTTCTTAAGACTAGAACATGTGAAGGATGAAAGATCTTCAACATCACTTTCCCATGGTTTCTTGGAAGAAGAGTCTTGTCCTAGATTGGGATTCCCTTGATTTTGGTTCTTGGGAAAGTGATTGAATTGGTTTTGGAATTGGGAAGGCTCACTAGGATAATGGAATCCAGGAGGAGGATTATTCCTTTGAGGTTGAGGAAATAAATGATAAGATTGTTGGATGATTCCAAAACCATGACCATATTGGAATTGGATTGGGTTTTGAGGATGGAATTGAGGGTGATGAGATATGGGATTACCATATCTAAAGACTTGGTTATAGGAAGATGAAAAAGGCTCAGAGTGAGGTTGGTTGAAATTTCTAGCAAACTGAACTGATAGTTGATGGTTGGTGTTCTGCTGAGAATATTCTTAATTTAGCTCCATTGTTACAGATGAATTAGATTGATCCTCTTGTTGTTTTGGACATGTGTCTGTTGGATGAGATGAAGAGTTGCAGATTCCATGGTTTTTGACAGGTCTAGAAAAACATTGATTGTGAAGAAGATGAGGATGGGGATTTGGTAGCCACAACTAGTTGTCGTACAAGACCTGTAATTTCACACATCCACTAGTTCATCTTTTTAGGATCAATTGAGTGAATTTCATGGGCTTGTTTGACTTAAGCATGTTATTTTGTATGGATTTTTTGTGTTTTCGCAGCCATTTTACTTATGAGATCTCTTACTACTGCTAGAGTTTTATCAACAAGAGCGCCCCCACTTGATGCATCAATGAATGTTCTCTCCATATCCAATAACCCCTCATAGATGTATTGGATCAAGAGTTGATCAGGGATTTTGTGATGTGGACAGGTTGCAACAAGCTTTTGGAATCCCTCCCTATACTCATGGAGTGATTCACTTGGGAATTGACAGAAACCACTAATATCCATTTAGATAGTAGCAGTATGAGAAGCATGAAAGAATTTCTCTAAGAAAAATCTCTCAATTTCATTTCATGTTGTTATGGAACCAGGAGGAAGGTAGTAGATCCATGAATTATCAGTGTCAGCTAGGGAGAAAGGGAATGCTCAGAGTTTTATTTGTTCCTAAAAAACCCCTTGAAGATTTATGGTAGAGAACACTACTTGGAACTCTTTAAGGTGGAGATGTGGATCCTCACCGGCTAGCCTGTGGAAATGAGGGAGAAGATGAATCAAACCTGATTTGAGTTCAAATTAAGCTTCTATGTTTGGCTATTGAAAACCAAGATGTTGGTAATTCATATCAGGGGCAGCAAGTTCTTTTAGTGTTTTTTCCCTAGGATTGGCCATATCTAAATCATTTGGTTGTACAAGTAATTGTTCTTGAATTATTTGATTATCTCTTATGTTCCACCTAAGTTGGTGAAGTGTTCACTCAGTTTCAGGGTCAAAAAAATCCAAGGGATTGTTTGGGAGGCTACAAGGCATTCATAGATATGTTGGAAGGAAACAGAAGACATGTTTTTCTTTGTATTTTTTTAGTTTAGGATTTTTATGAGAAGACGGGTTTTTCATTGTGTTTTTTTCAATTTTTTTTAGAATTTTGTTTTCTTGTTTTTTACAATATAAAAAAACTAAGGAAGACTTAATGCACCATCTCCGACAACGGCTCCATTTGAAATGCATGACCGATTATCGCCTATCAATAGTTCAAGGTTCCAGTGCTCTGGTAATGTGTATAGCAGCACTCCGGTCGAATCCTCAATGATGATACTTTGTTGTAGTAGTTTGTTTTTAGTTCATTGTATTTTGATTGGGGGATTTTTTTAGATCTTTATTGAAATTACTAATTTATTATGATTGATTTAACAAATTGATAATGATTGGGGTGAGTTCATAATTAGGTTAGTTAAACTTGTGATATTCTTGAGCTTTGCATTATATTGCATTTAAATTAACACCCATGTCACAAGTTGACGTTGATTTGAATTCCCAAGTGTTAAGGCATTAATCCAAGCCCTAACATAACATAGGGTACTAATATTGATCATATATTGTTTATGTTAGTGTATTTATTGTTCCAATAATCCATGGAAACCACATGTTAAACAAAACAAGTCATTAATCCATGACATGCTAAGTTCAACATACAAAATGTTAATTTAACGAATACTCATCGAGTAAAAGCTCTCAATCGCTTAACATACCTGAATTAAAACTCACCCCAATGAGAGATTTACCCAAACATTAAGTTGGTTATTAATCTGGTAATATATTTTTATGGTGATGAATTATAAAGATAAGAAAAATAAAGGGACATGATAAGAGTAGTGCACCGAACACACACACAAATGACGAAGAAATTGTTAAATAAAGAATTTAGATTGAATGAAGAATAAAAATAATAGAATGGATTTTAACTTGATTTAGGATATTTTAAGAACATTAATATTAAGCTACATAAGGAAGGTGAGATTAAGAGATATTGAAGAAGAAACATTCATTAAAATAGAATTACAAAACAAATACTTACAAGATTTCAAATGAAGAAGAACACAAAAGTAAATGAAATGAAAGAGAGGAGGAAGGGTCTCTCAAGTGAAAAATTGAGTTTGTCATGTCGTCACATGCCTTTGGAAGAGCCTTGTTCATGCCAATTTATCATCTTCTATTCTTAAATTCCAACCCTTTTGGATGGAGTGGAGGGGATATATTTATAGCCCAAGATAGTGGACTGTTTGCATTCCAGAATTACCCCTCCACTTGGATTACCGATTTGAACACTCATACAAACGAATCATGAAATATCCCCTTCTGAAACGTTGTAGATATAAATTTCCTATGTCTACTATGAATCATTGGAGCCCATTGTACTAATGTAGAAAAGGTTATGGGGGTTTTACTAAAAAATTATAATTTGTCCATTTAAATCCACACTTTTTTAAAGTCCATAATGTTAATGGTTTTTGGAATAGGAAGATGCCCTCAAATAAAAATTATTTCATCAAAAGAGATGTTCTGAAATAACCCCCTTTCACAGTGAAAAAATATCAGATATAATGGTTGTCCACAACAAGAGAAATGTCAATATATGTGTACTGATTTTATTTCCCGCCAGAATGGTGGGCTACATTTCAATGCATCATTTGGGACCATTTTTTTATTATCAGGCCTTCAAATTTTTATCCGGGACTCCTTATGTTTTCTCCCAAACTATGGTGGATAATTATAGAATTTGGACTTCTGAATTTAGCCCAGTAAATCCATATTCATTAATAGTCCAGTTTCTTCACAGATTCTTTGGTCTTGATTTTGAGGACCATATGACCCAACAAATAGAAGAATTGGCTAATGGTAACTCCTAATGAGATGTTTCATATTTAAAGGAGAATCCTTCAAATCATGAAATACACATTTTGGATTAATATACTGATATTTATTATTAAAACAATAAACTGGATTAATTGGACCACTTCTAAAAATGCTCAAAAATTATTAATAGTATTAAATCATTAACATTTCACATAAATTATGCACATTTTATATAAAATCAGTTAAGGGAGTATTTAATAAGTCATAAAAATATTAATAAAATCACTGAGATCCGTTTTTTTCTTGTATTGGATATATATTATATATTCATTGTAGTAATTTATCATGAATATATAATCTATATAGGATGTTTACATTAATGGTTTTAATGATACATTGGACTAATGAATGTAAATAAAATTACAATTATCTTAATATAATGTTGGACATTAAACCTATGCACACACTACCCATTGGTGGAGAAATTCATGGTATTTATTGTGATACATCAATTAAGGGGATGGGATGTGTTCTCTATTAATATGATACATTGACAGAATATTCCTTATTCAAATTGATGGGTTATATGAAAAATTACCGAAGCAATGATTTGGGGTAAACTGCTATAATCTCTGAATTAAATATATAGACATGTTTTTTTATTAAGAATGGTGCACCTTAAATACAATTTTTTTTAATGTCTAGAGTTTCCTAGATAATTTTTAATATGTTCCTTAGAATATTGATTGAGATTATTAAATATTATAAATACTAAATACATTTTCACCATTGGAATGTGATCAAGGTGACTCATTCGTTGATTCAAAAGGATAATTTTTACATATATATTATAAGGATCAGAAAGGGTCCAATATTTCATGATTTATGAAGGGTGGACCATGAAATATGGAAGGAATGGTTTAAAATACATATTTCTAAAATGAGTGTTCTACTCTCTATCCATGTTTATTTTAAATATGCATAGAAGAGAGATTTTGAGATGAAAATTATAGTGTGAAATATTACAGAGGTCTACATTATTATGATAAAATTATAGGGTTCAATAAATGTGCATTTTTACCATGAATTGATAATTTTAATAAGTTCAAATTAGAAGAATAAAATATATCATAATTATCTAATCATCTTGAAAGCATGAAGATGTATAAATATATAAAAATGTATTTTCAAAATGATAAAATAAACAGTTATATTGTTGAATATATATCTAGATGCGTAGTTTTCCGGAAGTTATGGCTAATAGACATTATTCTAATAGGATTTTTCCACCATTACACATAATATAATGTAAATGGTAAAACATCACCAGGGATTTGATTATCAAACTCCCCAAATGATCTAATGAACATAATGCTATTTGGGGTTTAGTCAATCTCCTTATGAATTTAGAAAAACTCATTAATACCAATAAATATTTGAATCTTGGTATAATTTCTAGAATATACATTTGGAAAGTCATTTGTTCTAATGGAGTTCCATATTTGGTTGTATCAAATCAGGACCCATAGTTTTCCATGATGTTCGAAAAAAATAATTAACATGACCCAAATACAATGTTATGTTTCAACATTTCTTATCAGCCTCATGTAGATGGTATATATAAGATAACCATTCAAACCATAGATTACATGTTTAGATAATTTCCATGGATTTCAAAATGGGTAGGTAACAATACCTTCATCTTGTTGAATTATATTATAAAAATAGCTTTCAATCAAGCATCTAGATATCTACTTATGAATCCCTATATATTTATAAATCCATAAATCAAAATTTTTTTGATTAAGTTATATAAAAAAAATATTGGGACCTTATGTAGATTAGTAAATTATATATAAGTTTATATTAATTTAGTATCATATCAAGACAGCTTGTATTCGATGAAATAATTGTACTAATATGATTCATTTTCCATCCCTACCTCAAATTGATATATGAAATGATATATTAAAATGTTTTAAATTATATTTATGACATATTTATGTTACATTAATGATAAAATATTTTTATTTTTTTCCATATTTTTTTTGAAAATGAATATTGTGTCATGCATACGTATGGACTATAGTCTCCACAAAAGATGTTATTAATTTTTCATTATAAACCATTTATGGATTATTATAAATATGTTTATAGTGAATTTATATGACATTTTTATTATAATAATGATTATTAATGTTATAAAAGCATTAGCAAGGTTAAATTACTGGAACTGCAAAGTTGAAACTATCCTGAAAAAAAAAACAAAATGAACACCTAGAGACAGTGATTTTGAAAAAGTGTTATTTATAAATGGATGTTAAAATTTTATAATTGTAAAATATATGATATTACAGGTGTTAATTTATAAATTATATATAATTTAAATAAATTTTATATTTTATACAGGGTGATACAGAACATATGAACCAAGTTGAATTGAGGTAAGGTTTTTATGTTACGATATCACTTTTTTTCAGCATTATTTATCCTAAAATTTTATGATAATGTTTTTATATGACATATATCGGATAAATATTATATATATTTTTACTCTTATTATTTCTATAAATAAAAAGTTTTACTTTCATTTTACACTCTTTAATTACTCAATGGTGTAAACATATTTTTTCAGGATACCCATCATTATTCACTATTCAGTTGGGAATCATTTTATTCTATATAAATATTATACTTAAAATATTATCAAGAATATATTTAATACCATACAATGATTAATTAGTATCATTTTTACTAGTGTATTAATTTTTATAGTAAGATTTAATAGGAATCTTGCAATCATTTTCTAAACATGACAATTGTTTCCAATGGACTGAATAAAATCTGTGTTTAAATGTATATCACAAAATAGATGTTTCTACTAACATGAGTAATATTTTATTTGATGATTAAATTACATGTTTCCATGATTATTTTGAAATAAAATGGTCCATTTAAAATTTTTATATTTTAAATAAGTTATTATAAAATAAAAAGATTAATTTCCACATGAAATGTTTTAGTTATCATTAAAAGGGAATTTTTCATCTATGATAACATAACATGATGTTAACTATGATTTACTTGAGATATAATCCATTGATACCTTCTTTATTCATTATATATATACAGTTTATTTTTATGGTGATAAAATATTTATGAAACCATTTTTCACTTCCTATGGTCTATGTTATAATGAGATGTTTAATGCTTTACCTAACATGTAACATACATATAAATTGATTATGATTAGGTGACGGGTGGGTCCCTTATTTACCACCAATGAATTAGGTAAAAATTAATGTTTCTTGAACTCATGAGTATAAATGGGATGTCATATCAATCCAAAAATAAGGTATAGGGTAGGTTTTATTAATTTCAATGAATGTATACATGTTTTTATCCCTAGATTAAAATGTTATGAATTTCTTAGTGGGTTTCCTTGAAGTAAAATTTATATGATTATGATTACGCCAAAATTTATATCACCCTTTTATAACATGATATAATGGAAATGTTATTCTATCGAAGATCTTGTAATATTTTTCATTTATGATTTAGGTCTTATGGACTAAAAATATTTATTCCATGACTCTTGATTATGATCCTTGAATTATTGGGTTTGATTTTCAAGAGCTAAACGTTTGTTCCTATCCTCATATTATCTTATTATTCTTAACTGATCCATGATATCTAAATTGTTTATCATTACAGATCATATAATCTCACTCCTTATTAGGTTTCCTTTCCCCCGTGATATGAATAATGGTTTTATGTATGATATTTTAATAAAAGATGATAGTAATATATTCTGTTGTTGGAGCTGAGGTAAATGTTTAATTTATCAATTATTTATGTGTCCATGTTTCCAATAATAATAAACCTTTATTATATAATCATTGATTGTAATTAAATGCAATGAATATTATTATAATAAAATGTAATATTTATGTACGTAATTTATTAGTTACATAAACTATATTGAGAATTTTATCACATTACCTATGATGAAGTTAACAATAAATGGTAAACATATATTATGTGTTAACTATAGATTATATTAAAAATATCTTGATAAAAGTATTATCCAAAGAATATTTTGATAACAATTTGTTATATATTAATGGTTAACAATATCTCACTACTAGATGACATGAATAAGAGGCCTCCAATCCCCTAAAGGGGTTTATCATGAATTTAATCTCAACTAGTACTATCAAAGATTATATAGGTGATAGAGTCATTATAATTTGTTCATGGAAAATAATGTGTTCTATCATGTGGTTTTTTCAGTCATTAATTGAAGATAATAATCATGAATATGTTTTATTATGGACTATAAAAAGGGGGAAAATATTTATACTTTGATAAAAAATGTGAATTTTGTGACATTATTGTATTGTAAAAAACTAAAGAGACTACACTCAAGAGGGTTTATAAAAATTAGGAGCTCACATATTAAAAATATGAAATAAATATAAAGAAGAATAATTAATGTATTCATTAGTGATTTAATGACTAGGTATGTTAAAATGAATAAGAAGAATCATATTTGTGTTGTTTTTTAATAGGTAGGGGTGACCCCCTTTTTGAAATAATGTTAACCCTCTTATTATTCTAGGAAAATGGAACCTGTTACATGGAATTTGTTGTTTTAAAATGAAATAAACCACAGTACACTAGACATGAAGGCTCATACCCATTCATCCAAATATAGTCCAATAAACCTGAGACACCTAAGAACCAACCTAATCATGCTAGTGGACTACGTCCTCCTTATCCTTCATCCACATACTTCATCTTCTATTTCTTATAAGACATAATATTCTATCTTACATCATACAAAGGTCTACTAGTGGCCAACTTCCACTACATCAATCATCTAATTTTGAGGGCTTCTACACCATCAACACCAATTTCCACAAAGAATCATGGTTGTCTAAATCTTTCGTAAATATCTAACATTCCGGAATCTACACCATAATTTTCATTAGCAAACACATACTTACATCAGGAAAACTATGAACTTCTTTAATTGATGTTCCTATTTCATAGGCAATGCAATGTCACTACTTTTTGGGGCCCAACTTCCACTCAGTGTCATGGTCAAGGTGATGGACGGATACCTTGCAGGATCCCAAAAAATATCCCATATTTGGGGTTTCTAGGATTTTATCTTTTTATGATACATAATTATGTGGCTACCTAAATCAATAGGCCAACACCCCAACTATTCTGTGAAGTGTTTCAATTGATAAAATTTTCACATAACATGTGTTTTAATTGATGTGTATGACTAATTTATGATTATAGTTGATAATATTTTAATCCAATAACACACTAACAAATATATTTTTATTATAGATATCTAATGATGATGTTTTATGTGGATGTGGATGTTATTTGATGGAAATCTTTCATTAAACACACTGGGGAAGTCTATTAGTATAAATAAAGTTTATTATATATGGGTTTCTTATCAATTAAAATGGTTGAAAATATTTTCTAAATATATGAAATATCATTTAAATTTTATACTATATATTTTGATTATTTATTTATAAAATTACAGTTTTTATAGATGGAGAAGAAAAATAACAAAAATACATTTTTTGGGATATAATTATCTAGTTGTAGTGTATAAAATTGGGGATTAAAAATTACATCATAATTATTTAAAAACCAATGAATATTTAGTGAATAAACAATGGTGTGAGAAAAGTAAATAATTTATCACTAATGTGTAATTACTAGTATAATTAATATTCACTAAAAACTACATATATAATGGATATACAAACAAACTTCAGGTTTGTGACGGTGTAAATCATAACATAGTTAAGGTCACTAAATCATTGTTTTATACAAATTATCTTTTGAATTATATAATAATTAATGTATATTTTTTTTTGTATTTTAGTTTATAATTTTTTATTAAATATTCATGTTCTTACTATTTGTGTGGTTTGGAGATCCATATTTAATTTTTAGTCACTGTAAAATTAGAGGATTGATTAAAAAGTTATATGGAGTAATAACATTTCATATTTTTAATTATTTTTTTGACATTATGTTTAATTTGATAGAAACATTTTATAACCATGGTGTGATATAAAAAAATTTAATCCCAGTGAAACTATTTTAATTATAATACTTGATTTAGGAAATTGAAAAATAATTAAAATGAAGCTCATTCAAGATCTATATTATATAATAAATTAACCAAATGTTTTATTGATTCATGGATTTAAGAAAACACTTATTATAAATAAGTATATTAATATATATTTGGGATAATATTTTTGGAAGGGTTCCAATGGAAAATTATTAGTGATCCCTAATAAACAAATGTAGAACATCTTGGAAAAATCAAATCATAATAAAATATATATGATAATGAAATTTTAGTCAATAAAAAATAAATAGTAATATTTATGTAAAAAATAATTTCATTCATTGTTTCCAATATTTTAAAAATAATCACTTTAAAACCCTTAAATGATATCTAAACATCTTCCATATAGTTATGAAATAGTTGAAAATAGATAGAAAAAATAAAAACAATTTTTTCCCAAAATCATTAAGTATTTTGATGAAAAAATTTGGGATAACGAGGTTTTTAAAAAATGGAATATTTCTATGAAAATAGTTCGTGGATTTGAAAATTTAATAAAATAACATCATGGTTTATGAAACACTAACATTGATGAAATTTCCTAAAAATATAAAAATATAAAATAATAATTTGATGAAATGGTATAGCAAATAAAATGATCATTGATTTTTTTGGAAATGGTATTTCAATGAGAAAAAATATTGATGGTTGAATGTATTTCATGGTTTGAAAAGAGATAATGTTAAAGGCATTAAACCAAATAGATTCCCTCAAAAAAATGATGTTCTTCCCATACAATGAATTTTCACATTAGAAAAATAAAACCATGTTTTATAATAAACTTTTTATAATAAATTTTGTTATGATTTTTATCTTTTAATATTATAGTTTTTCATTATTTTTATCTTTAAAATTTATTTAATTTCAAAATTTTTCATATATTTGAATATTCTCAATTCGATCCTGAGATAGGTCATTTATAATGATAGAATATTTTTTTGTTTATTTAGATGGAGTAATAATGGCCCCATTATATCATAAAATGTTCTAATTATTATTCTCAATGTGTCCTATCTTATCTTTTTCAAGACCCTTCTTGTTTGTAATGTCAGTGTGCTCGATTAGTGTCCCCTATCTTCCCCACTTTCTTATTCACATTATCACCACTTCTACTTTTCTACATGTCTTAGCATATATTTGATCTATGTGAAATATACCCCTTGTATCTTTATCCATGGGTTTGACATGTTTGATTTATTTTTCCTCGATTAGTTTTATTTACAAAAAATCCATTCATTAAAATTAATCTCATGTTCTGCATCATGCGTGGAAGCTCATTCATTGTTGTTCCCAATTAAGTGAAAATGCCTCAAAGGAAGTAAATGTTCTGTTTAACTCAAGTATGAAGTTATAAAATGTAAATATATGAAATTTTGAGCCTTTTGATTATTTAATAAAGGTTTTGGGTATGTGGGATTATCCTTGGTGGATGTCATTGGAAATTGTGAAATTTTCGTCAAACCATTAGTAGGAACACACAATGGTGGAAGTCATGTTATTCTTAGAGTATACAAATTTGAATTGGGAAAATAACTACACCCAGTGTATGGGAATTGTCTCAAGCATGAGGTATTATGAGCCACCTTGTGGACCATGGCCAGAATGTCCTCACAATAATTTGGTTAGATTTTGGTTGGGTAAAAACATCCTTGGAATCAATCTTAAACAACTCTGAGTCATCGTGGTGCATGTTATATGAGTAATATGATTGAAGACACCATAGTCAAGGTGTGTATAACCATGACATGGTGACAATAAATCTATTTTATAACATGTATATTAATATCCAAAAAATTTTAAATTGAAAAAGGTAAATCATGTGATATTAATTTGGGGAGTTATTATGATTTTTTAAACAAATGTATTCCTTGGTAATCCTTATTTTTCATATTTTCGTGAATGACGATGGTCTAGAGAATAAAGGGTGAGGTTTGAGGATGATTTTATCTCCTCTCATGGGTGTTAAAATAAAGTGATTTTGGAACAAGATTTTATTCCAAACAATATTTTTTGATAATCTATTACAATAATCTTTCTCTATCTCGCTCGTATATTTTACTTTTTTTATAGTATATGTTCAAAGGTATGAATTCCATAGTATATAATGAATCTTTATTATGTTTTTTTCTATGATCTATATGTTTTTCCTTTTATGTGTAGATGTGAAATCAATTATATTATATAGCATTCTTGTGATTTTCATATATTGTTTGTGTGTGTGGCCTAGGAAACGAATACACTTTTCTGTGCGTGTTTACATTATCTATCTTCTATTTTGTGAGTTAATCCTTGAGTTTTAGAGTTTTTTAATCTTATACCAAATTAAAAAGTGGAATCATCATGAACTGGTTAGACTATAGAATATGAACATGTTGATGAAAAAGATTATGGGACATAAAGATAGAGTTGTGGTTTGATAGACATTTGTTCTGAAGTAAGATAGATGATTGGATATGAATTCATTATGTCTTGAACTAGTAGAGGTAGGGTCACAATTACTTGGTTGAATGAAATAGACTATGTCATGGGTTTGATGACCATGTGGTCAAACATAGTAGAAGTAAGAGAATAAAAATAATTAGGCCTACACTATGGTTGAGATAGGGGTGTGGTGGACTTGATACATGACCTGGGACTTTATGGGGAATGGAAAATTGTTTGAGACATGTATTGGGTTTGAGTCCATATATGATGTGTGATTATGTATAATGCATTCCTTCTAACATGCAACCTATGTGGGTATGTCTAGGGCTCATAGCAATCTGGTTGGAAGTTATTGTCAATTTACATGATTTGTTAATTTTTTTAATTGAATTTTAATCTTGAAAAGTATCTTTATAAATATGATCACTTAATTATAAGGATTCATTGCTAAGTGGATCATGGAGGGAAAATGAGATCCGAGGATGGATATTGGACTACTTCTAGAATTTTGTTGACTATTTTCTTTGGTTCTCATAAGTTGGATGACCTACCACATTAGGAATATTTTAGTTTATATTGAATAACATGTATTCCATTATTTATAATGTGGTGATATTATCTATGTTTCTAATATTCTATTATAGGTGATTTATTTAAACTAAATATTTATTGTTGTGTATGATTATTATTGCAAATGTATTTTATCCCATTAGAACCATTCTTACCCCCATTGCTTGTCAATATCATCTTTCTTATATAAGGATGTGTATAATGTCATGTAGCGCATCAAACCAGACCGATTGATTTATGTATAGGGTGTTAAAAATAGGTATCAAAGCACAATTTTAATTTTCATTTATTCATTAATATTTTTTAGAAAATTTATAACGAAGATGGGTTTTTGAAACTCAGGTTTAGGAGTCATGTTTTTGTCACGTCATCTCTTTTGTAATGAACTTCTATGCTTCTGGTGATGGAATATATTTTACCAATATTGGTATTATATTTTCATACATATCCTTTTTAGTATTTTTATATTTCTATTAATGTCATTGTGGTGTTTTTAAACATAATTAATAGTCATAAATTCCCACAGTTCGTGAAAAAGAATACATGTCATACAGAGTAACTCAGTAAATTAAACATCATTTGAAATCATTAATATGTAATTATATGATGTTTCTATAATGAAATTTTAATTAATTGAAATTCAAATGATATTTATAGTTATATGTACCTGACCATGAAAAAATTGAATGTGCTTGAGAGTTAGTATAGGCCCTGGGTTATGCTACTAGTATTATTCCTTGAAGATTCGAGTATCCTCTTTAGATAAGACCTCATGTATAAATTCATTAGATGTGCATCAAAAATACATGACCATAAGTGAGATGTTATAGGAGTTTCTATTTTTTTTGACATTTAAGATAACACAGCCTAAGATACACCTCGTAGTATTGATAGAAAACTATCATTTGATTGATCTTACATGGGGGATATTACAATCCTACCTCCAAATATATAGAAGTATGAAGTTGAGTATTGCATGGAACATTCTATAGTTGTACAAGGATTGAAACTACTTTATCACAGTGTTTTTGATAGTATTTTCTCAGGGTGGATGATCATATAAAATTATGGTAAATTATTCATGGAATTTCTATCATTATCATCCCATATCCATCCAGGGTACTGGTGGATCCAAGGATATTTTTCCTTGGATTGATATAGTCCAAGGAATACTTGATTAAGTAGACTATGCAGGATCTATCCATTATGTTACATGATTTCATAATATATGGACCAACTTGGAGATGGTGGGGCATCCTGATATAAGTGGGGAGAAAATTTTGTAGTACATAGTTAACCTTCATGTATTAATTCTTTGGGATATTTTTTCCATATTTTCTAATGTTGTATTACACTTAGAATTTTATCAATATTTATTAAGGTAAATTATCACTATATTCCTAATCTACAAATTTCATGGATCTTCTTAACTTCACCAAACTTTTTGATTGAAATATGGCACAAAAGGCCTAGATTTTTGATATATAACATCAAATAATTTTTAGATTTATAGTTTTAATCTTATATTGGAAGTCATATCTTAAGGTACTGTAGAAGGCCTTAACGAATGATAAGGGTATATAAGAGAGAATAGAATCATTTTTTAACTAAATCCATGGTTTTATATTGACAAAGATAGCTAAAAATTCATTGGATAAGTTCTCAATAGTATGAATAGGAAGGTTAAGTAGTCACGAAAAATTAATCATCGGTAGTTGCAGTTTAGTAGTAATTTTTCAACAACCTCTTTAGAGGGAGTAGTCCACATGCACATTAATTATGAACAGCAAAAACACTATTACATGATTTTCCATGAGTATAAGAATAAATGTAATAAATGATTCAATGGGTCATCTATATCATTTTTATTTACGGAGATATGAAAATGATTCAATAGAGTTGCTGAGAACATGAGATATATGAGTTAATGGACTTATAGAGGAACTCAACTGCATACACAGATTTTATAGGGGTCAATGAATCATCAAAACCATATGTGTTTTTGATTGATTCAAGGTAACTCCACAAGAAATGTGTGCTCCATGTAATAGGATAGAAATAATTTTCGATATATAAATTATACATTTAATGGTTTAACTTTAATTCCAAAATACTTTCTACTAATTTTTTATGAAGTTTTACATTCTATTTCTTTAGTACTTTCTATGATCTTTTTTGGGTTAGACATGTTGGTCATATTTTCATCTAAATATCTTTCTCCTTGTATACACATTGGTATGATGTTATATTACATCAAGAGTTGTCTCAAGTTACTTTTAGTAGTTTCTAGTTATTAAGATTTATAGTATGATAAGATCTTTCATATATTTATATTTGATATGATTTTTTTCATAGACTAGTTGACTTGTTTTTTAGAGCACATTGACAACTACATAGAAAGTGTATCCTAAACTATTCGTATTGGTGATAATTTTGTTTTGAATTGTGAATTGGATATTATAGATGGAATAATATTACTAGAACTAAGTAAGATTACAACGAATATATCATAGATAAAGGATGTGTTTATTATGGTAGACCAGTGAGTACCTCCTCCCTCTTTTCCTCTAATGGTGGAATATTACCAGGTTATCTTCCCTAAAAAGATTAGAGGACTTTTTCGTAATAGAAGAAATTAATTAAAGGTATAACTTATTCAAAGATAACAGCCTATATGGATCCTTCAATATCATTTGACACTAGATAATTTTAATGACATCAATGAACAACCTGGGGATTATGAGATGAATAGATATATCAAACAAAGAACATATCCTTAGGGTGGTCTAGTTTTATTATATAAGAATGTCGGTAGAATACTTAGGTTTACATTGATTATTGGAGATTAAATTCGATCATAGTGAATAATGTTAAATTTTTTTTATAATTTATATTTTTCTTGATTAGTAATGGTGATCCTTGTGGTTATATATGTTTGACTTCTGATCAGGTTGTCACCATCATTGAGTTATAGAAATATATATATCTAGGATAGTGTTTTTTTGTAGTTTTTAATTGTATGTTTATATTTTGAAGATTTTTTCATTGATGAATTATCTCATGGTATTCATGGATCTCATGAATATTATCTTTCATAAAAATAATTAATCTATCATTATTTTATTTTTTGATGTGATCTTAATATAATCATGTAACCTTGATAAGTATTCTATATAAATTGATTTTATATTGAGTACACTTTGAGTGCACCTGATTTATAACATTATTTTAAAGTGTCCCTTTTGGATATAAGAGATATAATCTCTTCAGAATTTGATTTCTATGAAGGAATATCAATTTATCAGAGGAAGGTAGAGGTAGTGATTCCATGGTAATTACTAAGGAATTTATTCATGATCAGAAGCTTCATATGTTAAGTAAATTATGATTTTTGGTAAATTCATAACCTCTCCCATTTGGAATAAATTAGGACCATTCATGTCAATAAGGGAGTGAAATTTGATTCTATAGATCAATACGTTGAGTGCATTTTTATTGATGAAGGGAATATTGACATCAACTCCATTATGAAAAATACAATAACATAATATTTGATATAGAGTTTATCATGATTCCATATGTATTTTAATTGGTGATTTTTAGGAATATGACTAATGTAATTTTATATGGGTCTCTTCAGCTATGGAATCAAATGTGAGACTACCAAACATAGGACCAAGAGTTTTCTATTGTGGTCTAATAGTTGATGTTTCTTACCATTATTTCTTTGGTGAGATCTTTTTGATCTATAGACACCTCAATATATTTTTCAATATCTTCTCTTAATTGGGAGAGAATTTTTGAAAGAGTAATTACAATTATAATTGACATAATATTCATTTTGAGATTTCCTATGCTCCCTAAAACTATAATATTGTTACTGATACTCTTAATAACACGACAAAAGATTGTGGACATTGGCCTTCAAAGGATAAAAGGAGATTGGTGAAGGTTGTTGGATGAATGGTTGTAGGGTGTACCTATGGATTAAGGGGTGATCAAACATTACTTATTAGTTATAAAAAATTCCTTAGAGTATCAGGTGGAATCATTCAAGGTGTTTTATTCCAAGTTCTTTGAAATATGTGATTGCTTAGTCGAGAATGAGATAGTTTTTTGATAGTATATAAATATAGATATTGGGATCTATGTTCATAGGAGTTCTTTGTTCATTTTTTATGAGGTAATAGTAGATGAGGGAATATCATGCATTAGAGTAGGTATTTCACCTAGGATTGATGAAAATGTATTGATATTTGAGTTAGTGGTTCTTGTGGCCTTTTATGAAGAAGAAAAATTATCACATTACCAAGGAGTATGTAAAGAATAAACAATAAATACATAATATGTGTAAACTATGGATAATATTAAAAATATCATGATAAAAGACTTATCCAAAGCATATTTTGATAAGAATCGGTTATATATTAATGGTTAACCATCTATCTCTACCAGATGACAAAAATTAGTGGCCTCCAATCCCCCAAAGTGGCTTATCATGAATTTATTCTCAACTAGTACTATCAATATTTATGTAGGTGAAAAATTAATTATAATTTTTTTATGAAAAAAATGTGGTATATCATGTGATGTATTTCATTTATTAATTCTAGATAATAATCATGAAGCATGTTTATTTGGGACTATTGATAAAGGTGAAAATTAATTATATTTTGAAAAAATTTGTGATTTTTGGGACATTATAATGTGTACAATACTAAAGAGATTACACTCAAGAGGCTTTATAAAATTTATGAGATCACACATTAAAAAGAAGAAATAAACAAATGTAATAATAATTAATTTTTTCATTTGTGATTGAAGGAATATGTATATTAAATTGAATTAGAAGAATCATATATGTGCAGTTTTTGTAACGAGTAGGGGTGACCAATCCCCAGTTTAAATAATGATACACCTATTATTATTCTATGAATATGGAAACCATAATATTGACATTGTTTTACTAAAAGAATATTTACCACAGTACATCAGACATGAAGTCTCATATTTGTTCATCCAAATGATGTCTAATAAACACGAGACACCTAACAACCCACCTAATCCTGATCGTGGACTACATCCTCTATCTCCTTCATCCACATCCACTAGATTCTGTTGCCTCTAAATATCATTTTCCATCTCACATCATAAAAAATTATACTAGTTTCCACCTTCCACTACATCAATCATCAACATTTTAGGGCTTGTTCCCCCTCCACACCAATGTCCAATAAAAATCAATGTTGTATACAACATCTGTAACTATCCAACATACTAGAATATACCCTAAAATGTGAATTTCCAATCAATTACATCCCTTATGAATATTGGGATCTCTCTTTATTGATGTTCCTATGTCACAACCAATGTAATGTTATGGCTTGTTAGGGCCCACCTTCTACTCAGTGTCATGGTCAAGTCTATGGACCAATACCTTTTTGGTGCCCAAACAATATCCCATATTTTGGGATTCTAGGATTATATCTTATTATGATTCAATATTATGTGGCTACTTGAATCACCAGGATAATACCCCAACTATTATGTTAACTATTTCAATTGATAAAGCATTCACATAACATGTGTTTCCATTGATGTGTATGACTAATTTAGGCTTATAGTGGACAATATTTTAATCACATTACAAATTAAAAAATATATTGTTATTGTAGATTTCAAATGGTGATGTTTTATGTAGCAGTTGATGTAATTTGATATAAATTTCTCATTAAACACACATGGGGTGACTATTAGTAGATATATTATTTTTTATATATGTAGTATTTTTATCAATAAAATTACTTGATGATAATTTTTAAAAATATAAAATATCATTGAAATTTTATACTATATATTTTTATGATTTATTTATAAAATTGTAGATTATATATATAGAAAAGAAAAAATAACAACAATCCATTTTTTATTGGGGCAATCAATTTTCATGGTGTAGTGTAATAAATTTGGAATTATGAATTACTTCTTAATTATTTAAAAAAATTATTGAATATTTAGTTAATGAACATTGGTGTGAGATAATTAAATAATTTATCATTAACGTGTATTTATTAGTAGTATTAATATTCACTAAATCCAACCCATATAATGGATATATTTACAACATCCATGTTTATGATGGTGTAAATCCCAACAAGGTTATGGTCACTAAATCATGTTTTTATACATATTATCTTATGAATTATATGATAATTCAAGAAAATATCATTTTTTTGTATCATAGATTATAATTCTTGGTTAAATATACATGTTCTAATTATTTATGTGGTTTAGTGATCCAATTTGATATTATAATCACATCACAATTAGAGGAAATATTAATAAGTTATAAATAGTTTTATTATATCATATTTCTAATAATTTATTCCATTATGTCAAATTTTATAGAAACGTATGATATCCTAAAAAGTGATATAAAAAAATTAATCCTACTGAAACTATTTTCATTCTAATACATGATTTATGAAATAAAAAATCCTTAAATTGAAGCTCTTTAAAGATATATATTATTAAAGAAATTAGATCAATTGTTTAATTGCTTCAAGGATTTAAAAAATACTTATTATATATTACTATATTAATATAGTTTTTGGATAATATATTTTTAATAATTTCATTGGAAATTTATTAAGTATCCCTATTAAACAAATATAGAACATCTTCAACAAATCATATCATAAAAAAAGTATATGCTAATTAGATTTTAGTCAATATTAAAAAAAATAAAATTTTAGGTAACAAATAATTACTTTTAGTATTTCTCCTATATTTAAAAAAACCCTAAAAAGTATTAAATTATATAAAAACGTGTTCTATATAGTTCTAATATAGTTTAAAATAGATAGATTAAAAAATAAACATTTTTTCACAAAATCATAATATATTTTGACAAAAAATTCAAGGATTGTATGGTTTTGAAAAAAAGTAATATTTCTATAAAAATAGTTCATGGATTTGAAAATTTAATTAAATAATATCATTATTTATGAAACACTAACATAGAAAAAATTTCTTAAAAATAGAAAATTATAAAATGATAATTTTATAAAATGGTATAATAATAAAAATGATCATGATATTTTTGTAAAAGGTATTCCAATGAGAAAAAATGTTTATGGGTGAAAGTATATCATTGTTTGAAATGAGATGCATTTGAAAGCCTTAAACAAAATAGATTCCATCAAAAAATTTGGTGTTGTTCCCATACAATGAGTTTTCACATTGGAAAAAACAAATCATGTTTTATAATAAAATTGGTTATTATTTTTATGGTAATGACTTGTATCATTAATAATATAGTTTTTCATTATTTTTATCTTTTTAATATATTTAGAAATATATTTTATATACTTTTGAATATTTTTAATTTTATCCAAGTATAAGCCATTTATTATGTTAGATTTTTTTTTATATTTAGAGGCAGTCCTAATGGCCCCATTCCCTCTCAATATGTTCTCTTTATTACTCTCATAGTGTCCTAGAGTATCTTTTTTAAGACCCTTCTTAATGGTAATGTTGGTGTTCCCAAGTAGTGTCCCCCATCTTCTATACTCTCGCATTACCCATTATCACTTCTTACAGTTTTCTACATGTCTTAGAAGGGATGTGATCTATTTTAAATATACCCCATTTAACTTTATCCATAGGTTTTCCATGTTTGATTTGTTTTTCCTTATTCAGTTTTATTTCTACACCCTCTATTCATTGAAATGAATCTCGTGTTCTAAATCAGTGTGGAAGCTCATTCAATGTTGTTCCCAATTAAGTGACAATACCAAAAAGGTAGATAATGTTCTAGTTATCTTAGTTATGAAGTTATACAATTTAAATATATGAAATTTTGAACCTTGTGATGATTTAATATGGGTTATGGGTATGTTGGATTATCCTTGGTGGATATTAGTGTAAATTGCAAATTTTTAGTCAAACCATGACCACGAACACACTATGGTTGATGTCGTGTTATTCTTAGAGTATCCAAATTTGAATTGGGAAAACCACCACACCCAATGGATGAGAATTATCTCATGAATGAGGTACTATTATCCCCCTTGTGGACCATGTCAATAATGGCCTCACAACAATTTGGTTAAAGGTGGGGTGGGTACAAACATCCCTGGAATCACTCTTAAACCCCAGTGATTCATCATAGTAGATATTTTAGGAATAGTATTATTGAATACATCAAGGTCATTGTGGGTATCACCATAACATGGTGACAAGAAAATTATTTTTTTTAAAAGACTCATAATATCAAAAATTTTGTCATTTTTAAAAGGGAAATCATATGAAAATAATTAGGGGAGTTATTATGGTTGTTTTAACTCGATTTATACTCTATTTAACCTTTTTATTAATAATATCTTTAATGTTTATGGTCTTGATGAATATAGGATGATGTTTGAGGAGGATTTCTACTCCTCTCAAGGGTGTGAAAATCATGTGATTTTGGAGCATGATCTTATTCGAAGTATTATATTTTTTCATAGTCTAATAGGAATATCCATCTACATCTATCTCAAATATTTTCCTTTATTTTTTTATTAGTTCAAAGGTATAAAATCAATAGCATATATGGAATTTTTATTTTGTGTATTTCTATTATTGACATGTTTTTTCATTTCTGTGTCGATGTGAAAACCATTATAAGATATTGTATGATTGTGATTTTCATATAGTGTGTGTGTGTGGACCATGAAATGAATGACTTATGTTTTATAATTATGTACATTATTGGTCTTCTATATTGTGATTGAATTCTTGAATTGTAGAGTTTTTCATCTCATACCAACATAACAGGTGGAATCATCATGAATTTGTTAGCCCATAGAGTGAGAACATGTTCTTTTGTGATGTGACAATAATGAAGGGCCATGGATATATAGTTGTAGTATGAGGTCTCTATAGCTTAAATCGAGATAGATTATTGGATATAAATGCCTTATGGATTGAATAGTAGAGGTATGGTAATAATGAATTTGTTGAATGACATAGGCAATGTCTTGGATCTGATGACCATGTGGCCAAACCTTGTAGAAGTAAGGGAATTGAAAAAATCTGGTCGACCCTATGGATGATATATGGGAGTGAATAACTGGAGACCTAACTTGGGTCCTTATTGGGAATGGTATATTATTTGAGACATGTATCAACCTTGTGTCTTGATATGATTCGTGATTATGTATAATTCATTCCATCCAACATGGATTCAAAAGCGGTATATCTAGGGATCATGGATTTCTGGTTGGAAAAAATTATCCATTTATATGATTAGTTTAATTTTTTTCATTTAGTTTAAATCATTAAAAATATATTTATAAATATGAACACAAAATTTTAAATATTCATTGGTAAGTAGATCTTAGAGAAAAAATGAGATCCTAGGATGGATGTTGGACTATTTCTCACCTTTTTAGATTATTTTCTTTGGTTATCATATTTTGGATGACCTACCACATTTGGGATATTTTAGTTAATAATGTATAACCTATATTCCATTATTTATAATGTGGTGATATTATGTAATTTTTAAATTTTTTATTCATTTTGATTTATTTTAACTAAATATTTTGTTTGTATGATTATTTTTGCCAATATATTTTTTCCCATTGGAAACATTCATACACTCAATGATAGTCATTATCATCTTGAATATGGGGATATGTGTACAATTTCACGCATCACATCAGAATGGACTGGGTGATTTATGCTTAGGGTGTAAAAAAGTGGTATCAAATACTAGTTTCTTTTTCATTTATTTGTGAATATGTTTTATAAAATTTATAAAGAATATTGGTTTTTTAAAACATGGGTAATTGAGTAATGTTTGTGCCATGTCATCTCTTTTGTAACAAACATCAATGTCTTGAATGATTTAATTTATTTTAACAATTTTGGAATTATATTTTCATTATTATCCTTTTTAATATTGTTCTATTACAATTTATGTCATTAAGGTGTGTTTAAACATCATTACTAGTCTTAAATGCCAACATTTCATGAATAAGATTACATGTCGTGCATCATAAATCAATTAATTAATTATCATTTTAAAACATTGATATATTATTATATGATTTATCTCTATTATAATTTTAATTAATTTTAAGGTGAATTATATGGTTAGTAATATGTATATGTCCATGAAATTTTTGATTGAGCTTGCGAGTTATAATAGGCCCTGGGTTGTGCTATTGGGGTTGATTCATGAAGATTTCAGTATCCTCTTTTGATAAGACTTAAAGTAGAAATTCATTGGTTGTGCATCTAAAATACATGACCATATGTTGGATTTTATAGGAGGTTATATTTGTTTTTGTGACATTTAAGATAACACTGCCTATGATACACCTCTTTGGATTGACAGAAAAATAACATCAGATTGAAACTACAAGGGGGATATTCCTATCCTACCACCATATATATAGGTGGATGAATTTGAGTATTCCCTGTAACCTTATCCAGTGGTTCATGAATTGAAACATCGACATCAATGTGATTCTGGTATTAATTTTTCAAGGTGGAGGATCTTATAAAATAATGGTAAATTATTTGTGATATTTCTTGCATTAGCATACCATATCCATCAACTGTACCAATGGATTTGAGGATATTTTTAATGGATTGATACAATAAATGGAATATTTGACTATGTAGACTCTAGATGATCGATTCGTTATGTATTATGCTTTCATACTATAGGGAATAACTATGAGATGGCAGGGAATTATTCAATAAGTGGATAAAATATAATGTATTCCTTGGTTAACCTTCAGGTATTAATTTTTTTGGGATGTTTTTTTTTCATTTTCACTAATGTTTTATTTCACACAAGATTTTATGGATCTAAATTAAGGGAAAATATCACTATCTACCTAATCTAATCATTTCAGGGATATTCAACACTTCACTCCACTTTTCTATAGTAACATAGCACAAAAGGCCTATATTTTTGAAATATAACACCTACTAATGTTGAGGTTATATGTCCGGATATTCAATTGGAAGTTATATCCTAATGTACTATAAAAGGAATGATGAATGATAATGGTATAGCGGAGGAACAAAAGCATTTCTTAATTAAATCCATGGTTTTATGTTGAGTTGACACCAAATAATTCAGAGGATACTTTATTAATAGTAGGAATAGTATGGTTAAGGAGTCACAAAATATTAGTCATCGGTAGTTGAAGGTTAGTAGTATTTCTTTATCACCCTCTTTAGAAGTAGTATCCAACATTCACGTTAATTAGGGATAGGTAAAACACTATCACATAATTTTTAATGAATATTAGAATAAATGTAATAAATGTATCATTATAGGTTATATCCAGCATTTATATTCAGGGGATATATGACAATGATTCAACTGAGTAGATGAGAAGTTGAGATCTATGAGTTATAGGACTAATAGGGGATCTCAATAGCATACAAGGAATTATTAGGGGTCTATGAATCATTCAAACCATATGTATTTCTAATTAATTCAGGGGAACCCCACAAGAAATGTGTGTTCCATGGAAAAGGATTGAAATGGTGGTGGATATATAAATTCTACATTTAATGTTACAGTTTTAACTACCAATATTCTTTCTACTAATTTTTTTGACATTTTAGATTCCATTTCTTTTGAACCATCTCTAATATTTTTTGGGTTAGACATGTTAGTTATGTTATCATCTGAATTTCATTCTCATGGTACACCCTTTGGGGTGAAGTTATATTTCACCAAGATTTGTTTCAAGTGTATCCTAGTAGTTTCTAGTAATTAACATTTATAACATGTTGAGTTCTTTTATATAATTATAATCAATATGATTTTCATCATAGACTAGTTCTCTAGTTATTGAGAATTCATGGACTACTACATGATAAGAATATCCTAAACTATACGTATTGGTGTGTTGTTTGTTCTGAATAGTGAATTAGATATTAGAGTTGGAAGAATTGGAGTACAAATAAGTATGATTACAAAAAATATATCATAGATAAAGGGTGGGGTTATTATGGATAGACTATGTAGTACCTCCCACCTCTTTTCCATAAGTGGTGGACTATTAGAAATATTTCATCAATGAAAATTTTCAAGAACTTCCTCCAAATAGAGTTCATTAATTAATGGTAGAACATATTATAGGATAATAGAAAATATTTATCCCTCTATATCATATAGAACTAGATAATTTTAATGAAATATATGTACAACATAAGGATTTTAAGGAGGATGTATTTTTAAAAATGAGAACTCATCTTAAGGGTGGTCAAGTTTTATTGTTTATAAATGTCAGTAGAATCCTTATGTTTTAAATTGATTATTGGAGGTTAAATTAGGTCGTAAGGAATAATGAGAATTTTATTATAATTGATTATTTTATTGATTAATAATGGAGATCCTTGTGGTTATAGAAGTTTTAATTCTGATCAGGTTTCAAAAAAACATCAAGTTATAGAAAAATATATATCCTGGATAGATTTTTGGGGAGGATTTTAATACTATATGTCTCTTATGAATCATATTTAATTGATTAATTATCTTATGTAGTTCACAGACATCAAGAATAGAATCTTTCATAAAAATCATTACTCTATTCATTATTATATTTGATGATGATATCCAAATGTAATTATTGAACCATGATATGTATTCAATATACATTGATAATATATTGCATACACATTGAGTGCATTAGATTTATACCATTATCGTAAATTGTCACTTTTGGATCTAAGAGATATACTCCCATAGGCATCTAATTTCTAAGAGGGAATCTTAATTTATCGGGGGAAGGTAGAGGTAGTGATTCCTTAGGAATTCCCAATGAATTTATTCACGATTAGAAGCATTCTATGATAGTTTATGTAAGACATATGGTTAATTAAAAACTTCATCCATTTGAAAAAACTTATTAATATTCTTATTAATAAGGGAGTTAAATTTGATTTTACAGATTAATGAGATTAGAACAATTTTAGATATGAAGTGAATACTGAAATTAATTCCAATTTTGATAATACCATAACATATGAATTTATATATAGTTTCTTATGATTTGAAATGTATTTTATAGGGTGATTTTGTAGGAAAATGTATATTGGAATTTCATATGGGTCTCTTCATCTATGGAATCACTAGTGAAAGTTCCCAAAATTGGAAAAAGAGTTTTTTGTTTTGGTCCATTAGTTGATATTTCCTATAATTATCTCTTTAGTGATAGGTTTTTCATCTACATAGACGACACAAAAGTTTTCAATATACTCTATTAATAGGACATGAATATTAATAATAGGAATTAGTGTGAGTATTGACATAATATTCATTTTTTGATGACTTGATCTCTGAGAAACTATAATATTGTTATTGATACTATTAGTAACAAGAAAAAATATATTGGACAGCGGCCTTCAAAGGAGAAAAGAAGATTGGTGTGGTTGTTTGATGAATGATTGTATGGTGAACCTATTGATTAAGGGGTGATGTAACATTCCACATTAGTTATAATTTATAACTCAGTGTACCATGTGGAATCTAGATAGGAGTTTTACACTATGTGCTTAGAAATATGGGAATGATTAGTGGGGAATGGGATAGTTTTTGGATTGTATTTAAATAGAGATATTGGGATCTATGTTCATGGGAGAGTTTCTGTTCCTTTATTTAATAGGTAATAGCTGAGGAGGGAATATCATGCCTCAGAGTCGTTAGTGTATCCAGGATCGATGAAAATGTACTGAGATATCAGTTAGTGGTTATTGTTTCCTTGAATAAAGAAAAATTCACCAGTTTTGTTTATCATTGTTTTACCTATAAAATGATTAAGGTCAATCATCTGTGACAAGATTTTTTTATATATGTCTTCAAATTATAGAGTGGAAGTGGGATAAAGTGAATATAACTTTTATTATAGGTCTACCTACGACCTCTAGATTAAATATTTATTTGTGGTTTTAGGTTGATCAACTAATAAAGGGTTAAAATTTCTTCTCAATTTAATATAATCTCTTAGTTGATGAGTTGGGAAAACGTTAAGTTTGATAGATATAATGAATTTCCAGGAGTTCCTATTAGAATATTATATGAATGATATTTTTTTTAACATGATGTATTTTTCATATTTTATGGTGGGAAATGGGGGTCAGTTTACAATTTGCATGCTAAATAATCCCTAGAAAAATATGAATGCAGAGATGATGATGTAGAGTTTTTAAGATTTTTTTTGGAATGCATAATAAATTTCATTAAATCATGGGATGATATTCTAGGCTTAATATATTTTTAATACTATAATGTTTCATTATATTTTATGAGACTTATCCATTTGTGGAACTTTATTGTTTGTCATGTCATTCGAAAATTTGGTCCCATGAGGCAGATGTAGAGGCTATTATCTAATCAAATATGGTTCAGGAGACCTCTAATCACGTAATTATGATTACGAAGTGGTTTTATATCACTAAATATAGGATGTGATAATATAATTATAGGAGGATACATATTTTGGAGTTTAATGTGGGTGATTAGGTTTTCTTACAGGTGTATCCTAAATTAGGTAATCAGAGATTTTGATTGTAGGGGATGTAGGTAACACAACATATGGGAGTTTTTGGACCACCAAAAATATCCTATCTTCGATATAAGTATTATATATTCATCTAGATATCGAGGTACACATAATTTCCTCCATATATCTCAATTTAGGATGTAAAACCATGATCCATTTAATGGGATCAATAATGTGGACATTGATTTGGACCTAATGCATCATTTTTGGAGACACTGGTAGATATTGTGCACTACAGATAGAAACTGATTTAGGGGATTTTTGCACCACTTGTTCAGATTCTTTAGTGACATGGAATAATTTACAAATAGGCATTGGATATAGAAGAATATTTTTGGGCTTAATGTCTTGTGTTATTCAATAGAAAAACATGATATAATTATTGAGGAGTAGAAATCATTAGATATGGATATTTATAGCATACAGAAATTTAAATTATGAAATTTCTCACCTATTGATGGTTTTATTCGGGATCTGGTTTGTCAGATGACTCTTAGTAACTTTGGGTTGATGATAGGTGTTTTAGGTGCACCACGAGAAAGACCCTACTATAGTGGAATATTTTTTCTTCCTGGAGTCCAACTACAGGGAGACCAATATTCCCAATTTTTGGGAATATTCTTGGGCATGAGGAACTAGAATCCTCTTTGTAGAAAAAATATTTTTTGGCCCCCCAACACTATGTTAAAAATAATTGTAGGGAAAAATATCCAAGTAATTACTCTGACATTATATTTGGTCATTATGGTGGATCTCATGGGATTGGTGTGGTTGAGTAAGATATGGACATGATGGGAATCAAAATGGAGTGGATAAAATTGCTTGATTTTTTAAAACTCTAAAATTAGCCACAAAAAATTTTGGTATTTATATGTTTCAAAATGGAAATAGTTTGAAAATAAATGGGGGGTCGTCAATGTGGTTTTGAAATTATTTATCCACAGATAAACCCTATACATCCTCTTCTTTTGAGAGATGTTTATTTGAATGAATATATAATGATTTTTGGGTTGATTTTCTCACTTATTAATGTCATAAAAAATGTTATTTTAAAAAGGATTCCAAGGAGACCTGTACTTATTTGATTGATTATTGAAAATCCCTATTTCCCTCCATTAGATCTTCTCATATTGTGTTTGTGTATGAACCAACTAATAGTATGATTTATTCAGTATATAGGTCCTTTTTACAATGATTATTGGAATGATTAGCATATCAATGCATGCATGTTTATCTATGAGAATAATTCTATGATATTGTATAATAGTAATTTCTATATGGAATGTGTGTGACCATTAAGACCTATGTCCTATGTGACATGTTTTTTTCCATCAATGTTATTCATTGTTTTATGAATGTCCATGCATGTGGATGATTTTAATATTATATCAAAATGATTGTAGAAACATTAATACTTTGTTAGCTCTTATATAGGAATCATGCACTCATGTGGAGATGTTCATGATGGATTTAAGACATAGGGTAGGGGTATAAAAAGCTTCTGGATAGGACCATGATAGAGCATGCAGCCCAATCGCCTTATTGTTAGACGTAGTAGAGGAACATGAAATATGGCCTGGTAGTGTATCCCATGACTAGGCCTAGGGTTTAATAATCATATCGATCAACATAGTAGAAATTGGAAAATCAAGATGTTGTGGACTAACTCTAGGATGATCCTTGGGTTTGATTGACCTGTGTCTCAGAACGAGGCTCAATTGGCTATGAAATTTAATTCAAGACATATATTGGCCTTGAATCTTTATTCAATGACTAATAAAATTTGAGACATTCCATTATACATGGAGTTGAAGCATGTATGGTTCCGGAACATGGTAGTCTGTTTAGTGGATGAATTCCTAAAATATGATTGGTTTAATATTTGTTCATCTCAATTATATCTCTATATAAACCATAATATATGAAAACATAATTTTAAGTATAGTTACACATACATATCATACATAAATATTACATCATTTCTGGTAAACAATAAATGAATTTCACAATAATACAGAAATGAGAACCATGGATGTAACATCCCCAAATGATAAAGGGTTAAATGACTAAATGATATGACTCATGTCATAAAGGTGCACCTTTCTTTTCGGGAGACTACCTAATTAGAACTCCACAGTTAAGCGTGCTTGGCCTGGAGTAGTTATCAGGATGGGTGACCTCCTGGGAAGTTTCTCAGGATGTTTGTGAGTGAGGACAAAGCACACTGGAAAGGACATCTGTTGGCCTGTGTGGACAATCATTAGTCAGATGACCCGTTCAGGCATGTTGGTGGACACTAGGGTGGGTCACACGTGTCTGCGGGGGCAACTGGTGGTACCTGGTGGGCCAGGACCCGACGACCATGTTAAGGCGGGGTGTCTGTGCTGTCACTAGGACCCGGTTGTCACATTTGTTATCAGAGGAGGAACCCAACCTTAAGTGCGCGGTGCACTGCCTCGGTTGAGATGTAGGGCCCACAACGAGGGTGTTGTTCTCTAAAGGGGGGGGGGGGTGATTGAAACATCCCTAATGATAAAGGGTTAAATGACTAAATGATATGACTAATGTCAACAAGGTTTACCTTCCTTTTCGGGAGCCTACCTGATTAGAACTCCATAGTTAAGCATGCTTGGCATGGAGTAGTGATTATGATGGGTGACCTCCTGGGAAGTTTCTCAGGGTGTGTGTGACTGAGGACAAAGCACACTGTAAAGGACATGTGTTGGTATGTGGGGACAATCATTAGTCAGATGACCCGTTCAGGCATGTGGGTGGACCCTAGGGTGGGCCCCATGTGTCTGCGAGGGCAACTAGTGGTACCTGGGGGGCCAGGACCCGACGGCCATGTTAAGGCGGGGTGTCTGTGCTGTCACCGGGACCCGGTTGTCACAGTGGAGGTTAATTTTTTTTTTCAAAAACATAGATAGGTAAAAAAATGTGTATAAAAGATATATATCTATATTTTTTTTATAAATGCCACTTATTGGATTATTGGTTACCAGACATGATCAAAAATATTGCAGGATTTCAACATTATAGGTTTATGATTTAAATGATATAGGTTCATGATTTTTAAACATAAAACCATAAGAGATCCATAAATTCAATAAACAAAAGCACTACTTGATTCCCACCAAATTTTATCATCGATGGTTGTAAAATAACCACATAAATCAAGAATTTGTCGTCAGGTAATAGTGTAATCCTATGCTTTAATGCCATAATTGAATCACTAGATACATCATCCTATAACCTTGTTCTTCATCACTATTTTCATCCTCTCTATGCGTCATCGACCCCAACAACTCCGATTGTCGTTTAGATTACAATATGTACATCATTTCCTATATTTTTATTCACAAAAGACACTATTATTTGTTATAAAATTCGGTAAAACATTCATCATATACATGGGTAGGGAAGCACAATAATGGATAAGCTTAGATGATTGGTAAGGCTTATTATAAGAGATATCAATAAATAATCATAAGTTAGGAAAATATTATAATAAGGGTATGAGATGAAGAAATGAACATTATAAAATCATACAAATTAATTCATATATCACAGTAATGAAACATGGAATAATTATTTATCGATCAAAATACATATGAAATTTGAGTGTTGAATCATAAATTATCAATCATGATACATGAAATCATATCATAAGTATAAGTATTAATTTTATTCCATGAAAATCGGTATATAAAATCATTTCTGTAGTCAATCATCATTGTTGTGGTAGTCATAGTGGATTAGATTAAATCTATAATCCATAATTATATTTGTGAATTCTATCTCCAAATATTATATTTTTGGACAAATTAACTTACTAATCATTGTTCACTTCCCATTCTAACCCTAATTATCTCAGGATACATCAATATTTGACTAATTAAGTATAGGTCAATATAATTTTGACCCCACACAATAACTATTATAAACCATACATATTTTTTCCAAAAGATTATAATACATTCATAATATCATTAAATATTATCATGTGGGAAGGGTATTTGTTTCATAAACATTTCATCAACATAATAATAAACCAAACAATAAATGAATAATGATTTCATAATCAGATCATATCCCATGCAAATATTTTGAAACATCCAAGGATGTTTTTATAGATGAGAATAACATTAAAATATCATTATAAAATGTCTTTTAAAAATATAATTTTCATCTTGAAATCACTTATTGAAAATTTAAAAATTTCCAAAATTATGAGTGAAATGTTTTCATTGAACATAAAATTTGAAAATAATAAATTAATCTTCTATTATATTATCACTCATGGTGGTGGGAAAATCAATTATTCTAAATTATATTAAAAAAACATTCTTTCACATTTTTCATAAAGGTCAATACTACCATACATGGAAGAAGATAAGAAGATTAATTTTAAAAAATTTATAAAAATTAAAACATGAGTAAAATTTATTATAAAAAATATTTTTTAAAAAATAATAACATTATATAAAATATTCTATAAAAATATGGTCATGGATGAAATGATTCATGTCTAAAGAGAAAAATTATATCTTTTTATATAAAAATATTTTTTTTTGACTTTTGAGTACATAAAGAGAGTGAAATTGAAAAAAAATACAATATCATGAGATAATGATCATAGAAGAAAAAAATTATTTTGAAGAGACATATAATATAATTAAATCATTATAAAATTTAAGAATAAATAATCCTATTAAAAATGACATAGAAAGATAATATGCTACTATTATAGTATCTTTTGAATCATAACTCCCATAAAATAATTAACATAAAATGAAACCTCAATTACCACAATCATTACGATATTAATGATAAAACATATCTATGAAGAAGTATATATACCATATAAACGAAGATAGGTCCATAACATCAAACATGTCTTCTTGAAATAAAATTATGATAAAGGACCCTTATGGATTTAGTAATTTTTGAAAAGAAATCCATTGGAAGCTTTAATTTAATTTTTTTTAAATATGTGGGAAAAAACATGGATTATACTAGAACAACTTCTTGTGTAGTATATACACCAAAGAAACAATTAATTATTTCATACCATTAGAATTTTTCTCAGTGAATATAAATTGAGATGAATCCCTTAAATCGTCTGTATCATTTAAATTTAATTACGTGTAAATAAAGTACATGATATGGATATTAAAAACCCATTAGTATTATGAATATTTCATAAAAATATCATTGAGTTTCAATAACACCATATATAAGAAATGATGGTGTCAAATTTAAAACATGTATCATGAATTTGAAAATGAGACAATAAAACACATACATCATTAGTAATTTTTATATAAAAATTAATTGGAAGCATCAAAGATAATATGGTTTTATAACACCCCTGAATTAAATCATGGATAGAGAAAAAATAAATCATTTTAATATATATACCACATTTTGATAAGAAATCAATTTATAACATTAAAACATGTCTCAATAAAGAGAAATTTAGATGAAGCCTTACATAATATCATACTTCATTCTAATGTGATATAACATTCAATTTGAGAAATTTATATTTATTATAATTATGATAAATTACTATAATAATTCATATAATATCATACATGAAATAGTTATATCATTTAAACACACTTTTATTATCATCACATTATTTGTGTCCTCATTTCATGTGATTATTTCATACTTTTTTCTTGAATATTTTAGTTCAAGAGTTATGGTCAATATAATTTTATCATGGATCATTTATATAATGATTTTTTACAAGGTATAATTATATTATATAATTATTATATATTTATTGGTAAGCATTTATATGAAGTGGTGAAGGGATATTAATTGCATAACTATATAGTGGCGATAGTTCATACATATGATTGAGTGATGTTTCCATTTATCGATGGATGAAAAATATAATGATTATGATAATTCAAATTAAAAAATTAATTTTATTATCATAAATATCATATATTATTGTTATATCAGTACTTTTACCAATTATGTTAGGAATAAATTAGAAAAAAATGACATCATTGTGTGGAGGTGGATGTTTATAAGTACGCATGAGTGATGTTATCCTTTACCAATTGATTACAAGTTAATAGGGTATATACTATATTATAATTATAGAAGAATAATTATTTCATAAATATCATATAGTAGCATTAAAATTGTCATAATAACCCACCATGAATTATGGTTGTGGAAAATGTGTCGTATCATTTCCTAGTGCTGTTAGTCTACTCTTATGAATGAGTGATACTTTCAAATTCCATTCAATTTAGAAGTGGTGTTAAATGGTTATCAAATAATCCAAATTACATTTAATAATATTAAATATATTGTATTCATGATTTTTTTGGTCAAATTTCTTTAGATAAGATATATGTATAAATAATGTAGAAAAAGATTGGTTAATATTTATACCTCTTATAGGAGAGACCTATATTGGTTTATACATTTATCCGTGAAGTATTCTTCTTAATAGAACTAAAAATGTTATAGGATGAATGTATAGATTCTAGTATGTATTTTTATAAAATACATGCTTACATAGATGAGTCAAACTGTGTTAATAATGGAGGGAAAAATATTTCATTTCTTATGTGAGGGGAGGGATGCACATGAAGATTAATAAAACAATTCAATTATATAAGGTCTCATTTGTTAGAAAGTGTTTCCAAGTGGAAAATGATTTGAAATTAGGATAACATAAGGATAAAATATCTACAACAAATAATAATATGATAGAAATGTGTTTTGATCAAATTTTACCCTATTATTGTATATGAATTATAATAATTCAAAATATGGAATCCATTTGACCAAATTCAATTTCAATAATTGGAAGAATATATTTTAAATTTAGCAAGAAAAATGAAACAAAAACCCATTATTTGTAAAATTACTTTCTATACATAAATACTAATTTATGTCCAATAACATACATATAAAAATATAAAAAAATATACAATATTATATTAAATATATAATATTTAAAAAATTTTATTACTATTTATCATTATAGATTAAATTAATTTACTAATAATAAAACACCTTTCATGCCTAAGAATATATTTCTAGATAAATATATTTTTAATACAAAAAATAAACTTACCCAAAAATCATGTATAAAAATGATTACTTTGTAATAAATTAGATTACATAGAAATAAATGAGTCTTCGGTATAATTAAGTAAAAATAAAAAATATAAGGTTAACATATATGAATTCAAATAATAGTTTTTAAAAAATCAATATTTGTCACTATTAATTGAAAAAAAAATCTGTTTAGAAAAAATCATATTCATTCACACAAAGTTAATATTGATACATTAGTTTTACTATTGATAATCATTTCATAAAATAAAATACCATCAAAATTTAACAAAAAAATATAATTTGTATTAGTAAAATTAAATAAAACACATTTTTGACGAAAATATATTTTTAAAGCATAAAATGACATTAGTAAAAGTTTATTACCAATAATTTATGTATTAATTTGAATCTTTTAATTATATTAAAAATTTATACACATATATCATAATGAAAATATTTTTATTCATGAATTATAATTCATGAACAAGGTTATAAACGGTTAATATTACTAGATTCATCTAGCATCATGGGTTTATGTGAAGAAAGATTTAGATATCTTTTAATTTTATCTAAAAACATATTTATTATAAAATAACAGGTTTTTACATTGTCGACACTTAATTAAAATTTTTCTACATGATATTTTTTCAGTAATTAGTGGTCCAATGTGTATAAATACAACTACCGAATAACCAAATCGTAAAAAAATAATATTATAACTTCCTTAGAAGAGGGAAGCTGGAAACATAATGGTTACCTTATGTGACACACATTCAAGTTCCCAAATAAAGAGATCATTAGTTGGAAGTGAAAATATGTGAATAGTGGGGAATTATAAATGATATCTAATAATATACATCTATAGATAACATAGTAATTATAATGTTAATGTTCACAAAACCCCAAACCATTAAGGGGTAAAAATACCACCAAATATTCATAAATTACTATAAAAAGATTAAATTATTATTAAGATCATTGTTCCAAAATTTGAGGAATTATTTTACTATCCTGATAATGTATAGGAGAAAATATGAATACTTGATTTATTTCCATTTAATAAGCATGATGTTCATATATTGACTATTATTTGATTCATTTTTAACATTATCTTATCTATTATTTCTTTAAATGACTATTAATGATGATTATTTATACATTAAATAGAAAAATTAAATTTTATGCTATTATAGAGTCTATTAAAGAATTAAATTTCATTCATTCAATATTTGGATATGTAAAAATAATAATATGGATATCATCAAGTATCCAATACTGATAAATATTCAAATGATGAAATAACATACTAATATTTATAAGCATAATAATAACAATGAATGTTCATCTTAATCAACTCCATAAATTATTAACCTTAAAAATCCTTAAATATATGTTTATCTAAAATAAAAATCCTGAAAATTCATTGTGTTGATAGAACAATTTTTATTCATTATCAGAATTGATAGTTATCCCAATACAAACATAAAATTATCTCATTTTTTTAAATTCCAAAAATGTGATTACCTTTCTCATGTGTTATCCAAAAACATTCTAATAATATGAAATACCATAAAACCAAAATTATAACATATATGATTCAAAAATATACCTCTATCATTTCAAATGAAATCAACTACAGACTATCAAATATATTCCATAAATCAAAAAATAAAATAAATATCATCAAAGACAACTAAAATATCATTTTTATCAAATGAAAAAAAATCATTTCTAGGTTAACAACACTATTTAATTTAATTTTAAAAAATATATACTTTCTTTAACTGAAATATACATTATGATATCAACCACATGAATATATTAAGATTTATATATCCCTCAATCATATGTTTTTTAGAAATATCACCTTAACAATAAATCTCTTTTCAATGTTATCAATACCAATAATTTTATTCTTGATAATCCTTAAAGAATAATTATATTGGATTTTTTTTCATGGTTCTTATGTAAAATAATCGTTAATAAAACAATTATACTATATTATTCTAAAATACCAAAAAATAGACACATACATATTTCCACATCCACGGTTATCAAAGAATATTAACTTACGTGATCTAGGATTTAGAATTATGATTAGTTAATTTTATTAGATGATATTTATTTTCCAAATATTACACATTAAGCTGTAAATTGAACCTTGTGAAGTAATTTATTTCCCTCCATAAAAATATTTATTATTTTTATTAGTAATTACTATCTCTATGACCACTACTCTCACAAATAAAATATCTTCTTATTCGTTTGTTAGATTTCCTCGAGTGCTTCATACCACAACATCGACATTTTTGAATGTTGAATCATTTCTCCTCCATAGTCATCAGGAAAATTATTTTTTATATTATTAGTTGTGTTAGGAATTCACCATATTTGATAGTGTTAATCATATAATGATATATATGATTAGGTATAATTAATGAGTTCCTCATTTCATCTATAATTTCATTTGGATTCTTATGAAGATTAAAATTCAATTGTCCATAACATTTTACCTTAATCATATTAATTCTAGTTAAAATAATTTAATGACTCCTAAAAAGTTATTATAATCAATTATAATAATAATTTAAAATCCAATAATAATGAAAATATTGTACAGGATGTATAAATAATAAATATTTCTTTTTAATCAATGACACATTATATTTATCATATGACATACATGATGATTATCTATTAACATACTTTAAAATTGTTCTTAATGAAAATGTTATTTTACCTTAGATTATATGGTTATAATTTCTAAAAAGGTTTTCAGTATTGGACCATTCATCGTGCACTAGAATAATGGTTGAGGTAGCTTTTTTGTACAATAGACTATGACCTTATGGATCGATGAGATATGTCTTCATCATCACATTCCCCAATTGGGTATGATGATGGATATAATATAAATATCTATTATATTTATAACATAATTATACCTATTGATTTAGTATATCATCTAGAACATTTTCTACTTTCAATTCCACAGGGGATATGATAATGTCACTCTTGTGTACTGTGGACGGCCACCACACAAAGCAATATGACTCATTTTTCACTAATGATTAACATGGAAGATAATAAAGAGAATGTTAATGACTATATGCAATAAAAATTACTGGATTATAATATCTATTACATACTTATCATTATGATTAACAAAATATATCATTTACTTTCTTACCTTTTATATAACTGAACATTGATAACATCATTCATGTATTTGTGGACTACCATGTTCAAGAAGCGATGAGACTCACATTTAATAATAAAAAAACATGTAATATATGTATAATTATATTTGAATAAATAATATTTAATTTATGATGTTATGATTATTTTTCCAAGATAAAACATTACCAACCGCGTTTTCAGAATGATTGTTTAAAAATATAATCTTCACTCAAGCGTACGCACAACCTACCATCTCCATGATTATAACATACTTCATTTATCCAAAGCATCTTTAAATATTGGTAATGAAAGTATAATTTATGTATAAATATTATTATTAATCCATGATCCTTATTATTTGTATATTTTAATAATTTATTCTTGGACTAATATTCAACATAAAGAAGTTATTTTTCACACATAATTCAAATATCTTCAAATGAACAAAAATATGTGTAACTGAATATGTAATTTTTCATAAAATGTTAATAATTAATATTAAATAAACAATAGAAATTATTATTTATGAAAGTAAATAATTATCATTATATTATTAATCTTAAGATAAATAATATAGTGAAAGGGTATGACTCAATGTAACAGACTTTATCTCAATAACCCTTCATCAAGGCATATTTTATTATTTTGAATCTAATTTATTTTATTTGGTCGTAATATTATAAATTATTAATGTAATAACATAATTTATTAAAAAGTTATTGTTTTTTATGTTTGAGTCTGAATTATTTTATCCATGGCTACTTGACATGATTGATACCCGAATTTAATGAATATCAAAATAGAATATCTTTTCCTTAGGATATATTAATTCCTCATAGTCAATGATATTCTAAGATTATGCGTGTAATGACTTTTGATTATCTTGTGATCTATTTCTAATAGGTAAATTTGGATATAAATTTAATAAACATAATAAATTAATTAATCAATTATCAATTCAAAATTATATCATTGTTACTGTTTACTTCAAAATATCATTCTAATTGAGACAAATTATTCATGAACTTTAGTTGAAGAATATTATTTGATCATTATATAATAAACATATATAAATTTATTATCCATGTTTTTTAGTAATTTTTCCATGTGATAATAGTTTTTTTCCCTTGTTGATAAATAAAATAATTCAAAAAATGTGACTAGGGAAATCATAAATTATTCATATATTCATTAGGAAAGCCCTTTTCATCACAAAAATTGTTTTTAAAAATATTCGGTAAAAGGTTTTTATACTTTTCCAAATGAATTATTAAATTACTTTTTAGCCATTTAATATTTTTTTATTTTTTTATTTTAAATTAATATTTTTGTCTTTTAAAAAACAAGACTGATATATATTTTAACAAAAAGGTGATTGGAATTTTTTAAACATAATTAGTATATATGATATTTTCTACCTACATGATCAGAAAATAATTTCAAAAATACCTTATAAGTTTTAATGTTTATTTTTAATGAAATTTAGATTAAAAATATTTTGTGAAATTTTATTTCTAATTTTTTTTTAATAAAAATATGAAATTTTCTTTAATAATGTTTTTGATGACAAATTTATTGTATTTATATTTGTCAACAATAGTAATTATTTATTTTACATATGAAACAATAGGGGTATATTTTATTTACAACACCTATATTATTTATATGGATGGTTTATATAATTTTTATCCAAGAAAGTGTTAAATTTTACATTTTTTATTCACTTTTATACATAAAAATTCTAATGATATATTCACTTTCCTATGAACATTTTACAAAAAATTTATCTTAAATATATATATTTTTTATTAGTGATATGTTTATTTTACAAACTATATATTATTTCTATGTATTAGGTTCTATACTGAATATTACTAGTTTATAAAGGTAAATATTGATACATCAATATTCCTTACACAATATGGTTATTTGATGGAAAAGAACATTTTCCATGAAATAAATCTACTATCTTATATATGAGGAATGATTTGGATCCCCAATGATATTTGGGGACCAAAATTATATATCCCCTTAAGGAATTGGTAGCCTCGTGAGGAAAATTAGTAAGATAGTATTAAATGAGTTTCTACCCATACATTTATATCGTATTGTGAAAGGTCATGACAGTGGAGGTATCATGTGTCTGAGAACATGACTTACAATAATTAATAATTCATTCACTTCTATGATAGTTTCACAATGATATTATCTCTCAATTAATTTTAATCTATTTTTTAATAAATTTAATGTCTTTTTATATATTTACCATACAATATTAATTTTTCCTTTATTTATTTTAGATAGTCTAGATATTTATATAACAGAATGTGCTTTGATTTTTTAACCTTGACATATTTATTAAGCTATTAATTTTATTTAAATGGAACGACTATCCAGTTATATAGCATTACACATTTATTATTCTTATTGATTCAGGATATCTTACTCTATACATAACCCTTACTAACCATTTGATATCACCCTAATTTTTTCCATTGCGAATAATCCCTATATTTTTCTTTGATTTATAAGCAAGTATATGCTAAGGGGAAATTGATAATCTTGAAAAAATAAATGACTTGTTATTTTTGTATTCAAATATAATATTAAAATCACATATATATTTTGTTTACCAAGACTAATAAATAATTTAGTCCTTTGGGATGTAATTAATTTTATATTATGATAATGTAATAAATTAGACATTAGGTCCCAACTACTATGGTTAAGGTAAATACAAATGATCATGTGAAAGTGTTTTTTGGGTTGTATGTTATTCCAAGTGTTGAGGCTCATAAAAATTAGTTGTGATACATTGGTGTGTTTTGTGTGTGTTTCTGAAGCATGTAAAATTGTGCACAACCATCTGTTTTGGAGGATTCGTTGATTGTTACCCAACATTCCCGCTTTCTAGAGGTAGGAGACATCCCTCTCATATTCAGGGAAATTTTCACGTTGATCAAAATGAGATGATGTGATATCAGTTCCTGCTTTTGTGGATTACACCTCGAAACTCGTTGCCTTGTCTAGGTCTCCCTCATAGACTTAAGATGTTGTTCGTGAATGTCTTCCCATTTCCATGTCTTCATAGATTCATGTTAATTACACTACTTATGTCAAGAAATTCCATAAGGTCTTGACATGGTATCAAACTTCTATTGGGGGAGTAGACCCTTTGGACATCGCAGACATGTCTGGATGCTGGAAAACTGATGATTCTAGGTTTCATCTTCTTATAATATAACTTCTAGAGGATGTGGAATCCTGATGCATCCCACCTCAAATGTATAGAATTTTATGCAATAGGCATATCTCTATGGTTGTCCTCAGCTTCCCATGTTTAACAAAGAGTATGTCATGAGTGTAACGTATAGCGGAGATGGATCTAATTGATCCGAACACTAATGAGAGTGGATCCGGTGGGTGCAACCACAGAATGAAATAATTATTTTTTGGGCTAACATGTGGTTTATTATTCGATTATAGATTTAAGAAACAAGAATGTGGGTGACATGATCTCACTGGTTTTGCTAGCCTGAGTAAGAATTAAGATAGATATAGATTGTTGAGTAAAGTGAATAGAGATTGAGATGAAGCCGATGTGATGGAAACAACATGAGACTCGAAGAAAACTTCTTACGTACCCATGTGGTAGGGAATCAATGTCCATGTAGTTTGGTAGGGTGATAAGGTTCCTGAAAAGGCAACCCATGAGAATGGAAATATGGATGGGACCTGGGGGAATTAAAACCTCCCTGATGGGGAATGACCTTACCCGAACACATAGTATTGAGGGAGATATCAAGATAGGATGTGAGTGATGGGATTGAACCTCAAGAGGCTTCATACATATCCCCAAGGTGGGGAATCAAATTCCACATAGTTCAGGATGTGGGGTATAAAATTGGGGTGTGCCCAGAGGAAAATGACTCAATGATATTATGGGGCTTACACGTAGTCAATATTCCGAGTTGGTCTAATGGAACGAGAGGTGGACTGGAGATTTGGGTCTCTTAGAGGGGACACCCAATTTTTCCATTGTTTGAGGTTGATAACATCTCACCGCTAACTGGGGTACCAATAGCTTACTGCTGGTTGGGATATAATGGCTTACTATTGGTCGGCGAACAAGATGTCTTACCATCAATTGGGGAGCACAACATCTTGTTGTTGATTGGGAAACAAAACTGCATACCATCTATTGAGGAACTCAACGTCTTACCATCGAATGGGAAATGCAAAGGCATACCATCTACTAGTAAACACAACAACTTACCATCGATATGGGGAACACAATGTCTTACCTTCGATTGGGGGAACCCAACAACTTACTATCCATTGGTGAAGACAATGGCTTACCATCGACTGGGAAACACAATGTCTTACTGTCAATTGTGGTAACACAATTTCATACCATAGATTGGGGTCGCAAAATGGATTACCATCAATTAGGTAGCACAATGACTTACCCTATACTGGGGAACATAATAGATTACAGTCGATTAGGGTTAGACATCCAGGAGGTTCTAATATACCTTGAATGGGAGACAAGAATCAATGCACATGTATTTCGAATAGGTACAGTTTAATGTCTAGTGAGATGAAAAGGGGCATACATTTTAATGACATGCAGGAAAACAGTGGACTGATGTGATGTGGTTGATACCGATGGGTGTTGGACAAGACCCTCAAGGAGGCTTCCTACGCACCATTCCTAGGAGACAAGGATCATTGTTCATGTTGTTCGGGATGAGATATATAGTTTAAAAATTTGTGGGACAAAGGTGAATCGACGTGAAGGGGTTGGGAAGAGTAGGTGTTGGGCTTGAAACTAAGGGAGGATTCAAATTCACCTTTCCTTGGAGGCAAGGATCAAAATCCATGTTGTTAGGGATGGTTTGGGGATTACACACTAAGGAGACCAATGATGGATTCCATGGTCAATGCATACTCTAAGACCACATGAGTCATGCACGGTGTGAGAAACAAGAGTCACCAGTGACCTGATGATCACATCAAAAAAGGTGTGCTCGCGGTATGTGGAATGGGGATTACATGTGGTTAGTGGCCCAATGAGGAAACTGGGGCTTATGCTTAGTAGCATCTCAGGGAGATGGATATTGTGAATTACTCTAGGATGGAGGGCCGATGGAAAAAACCCCAGAGGGAGAGGTATAGGATAAAGAAGTTTCCTGTGCCAATCTACCCTCGGGAATTTGGCACCGAAGAAGATGGGAGGAGAAGGGATGCTACCTCCCAGAAGAAAGTAGAGGGGATTACACAAAGATGGTTTCCCTTCCCCACGGACAAACACTGCTCCAATAAAGAAGACATCATTCCATGTGAGTATGATCTCACTCCCATAGAGATGAGAGGATGTGCAGAATGTCCGAGATGGGAACCCTTCGTGTGTTTCATGGGATGAGGTCATAGTTTAACATCATGTGATTGGGATGATGGTTCTTTATTGTTTAACCTCTTTTAGCTCGGATGTGGTGGGTTCGCTCTGCTTCCCGAGGGCTTACATAACCAGCACACTTTAACCCTTTCTAGAGGGAAGGCACCAAAATTGCTATAGTGAGGCCTTTTGTGGAGTGATCCACTAAGAGGACCATGTGAGTGTGGTAAGCAAAGATTCAATAGCCATTATAATTACTATGAAAAGAAGCATGAGGCTAAGCACCGTAACCTAAATCAACACCCAAAGGAAATTGAAATATCATTGTAAAAATCAAGAGGGCCTTACAAGAAAGAGATGTCTAAAGCATCTAGTCTTAGAAATATGCTCTTCATGAAGTGGATGGGCATCACGAAGAAGATGGTCTTGGTGAAGAGGATGGTCCTCTTGAAAAGGATGGGTTTCATGAAGAAGATGGGATTCACAAACTAATGGGGACCTGTGAATAGGGGGTATTTAAAAATGTTAATGGCTTCACAAAGAGATGCCCTTAAGGGATCATGAATTAACCTTAGTGAATACCTCATTGTTTTGAGAGAATTTCCAAATTGCTCTACACTTCGGGAAGCCACACGCACCCCGAAGGGGACCCTTCCTCTACAAGGGACAAAGGCCATCCTGAAGGGCATATCCACCATAGGCAGATGCTGAAAAACCAAAAAGGGGTATAGTTCATAAACACCATGTAATTTTGACAATCCATTTGAGTGTTTTGTAATGGTATGTATGAAACATGATCCTTTAAGTAGAAATGTCATAATTAAAAAGTTTTGGAAGGGTGGTATGCCATCTATTTATAGGTATCCTCTATCTGAGGGGTTTAGAACTCACTAAGGAGATGAGAAGCTCCGCTGAAAGGATGTGTTCCTTCGACCCATATAGGAATCGCGTAGGAGGCCCTACATCATGATGGGGACTCAATTGGCATCAAAATCCCACGAGTTCTGGGCACCGCGTAGCCTCTCGTGGAGGCATCTGCATGGAAACACACCTGTCATTCGGAGTGCTTCACATAGGGACATTTTTAGAAGGCTTAGTGGCTCTTTTTTAACCGATTAGGGAGGTGGCTTATTGTGATATCATTGTTGAATTTGTGTAATGAGTCAGGCCAATTTTTTATGTGCCAAAAAATGCCACCACCCCCTAAGAATTGGAGCTGATAGAAGGAGAGGGTCAAATTCTAAGGGAAATACACTGATGAAAACAAGATGATTGAATCACTATGGATCCAGAATGTGGGGTGATGTTGGCTTTACAAGGGAAATACCTTACCCATATCAGGAAGGTTTGTTCACAAAGCAGGTGCGGTCCGTGGGGCAAAGGGCATCGTGATGCACATGGGGATGCCACGCCGAGAGTGTGGTGTGCCATGAAGCCTAGGGTCACCACTAAGAGTGGGTGTCTCACTACAAAACCGGAGCCTCTAGCACCTATATATACTGGCTCAGAGTTGTTTTTTATGCACCTAGTTCTTTTCTAAAGTCATTGTTCATGCTCTCTTTGCGAATGATCATCTCTTCGAATGCTTTAGTGAACTAGAGGATTTTCTCTGGTTCATTGCAAATGCATTTTTTGTGAACCGGAGCATCCTAATCCAAAAATTTCATTGTCATGTAGTCTGATTCCAATAGTTCATTGGGGTGTAATGGGGACGTGAGATTTTCTCCATGAACCTCTTTTTTGAGACGTCTTTATGATGCGCCTTAGAGAAGTGTCTTTTCGAAGGGTCTTGCTCGACTCTCGAGCCCCAACCATGATTTTTTTTAAAAAACATGAAATCTATGGCCACTCGGGAGACTATCAGAGAGGTTCATGCCAAATCTGATTGGAGGGAGTCAAAAGAAAACATCATAAAAATAGGCAGGTGCATTAGGAGAACTTCTGATCACAAATTGTTGATAGAGCAGCTGAAAAAGGTGCAGAGAGAATATTTTTGGTGAAAATTCATTCCATTATATGGTTTCGGCATGAGGGACAATGTATTCATTCCCAATTCTAGAAATGATGAGCCAAATTACTAGTTCAGGGGTAACCCTGAGCAATATTAGTGGCATAGGACTGTGGATGGGATCATTAAGAAAGACCATACCCCGGTCATAACACATTGTTTTTATAATCATGTCAAGAACATTGATGGAAAGGTACAGGTTCAAGAGGTATCCCCACCCCTATATAAGACGATTATCAATGCGATGCTCAGAAATCTAGAAAAGGGGTGGATCAAAAGATGGGACTTTACACATGGAGGGAAAATCACATACAATTGGTCCTGAGTCTACTGGGCTTGCACATCCTATGGCGAGTTCATGAATGTCCTGATGCGGGTTGGCCTCTATGAAGTGTCTTAGGATTCCCAATTTAGTGTCTCTCAACTAAAATAATTTATTCCAGAGCTATTGATCCAGTGGTAGTCAGATACCCACACCTTCCACCTACATCATTTCAAGGTTGGAATCAGCCTCTGGGACCACCATCAGAATTCTGGAATCCCAATCCTAGGAGGTAAGTACGAAGAGATCCTACCTCCCATGAATTCTTAGGGAGATAAGAGAAAAATAATACCTTTGGAGATGGCATTGTTGATTCTTGTTCCAGGAACAAAGAAAGAAAAATAGAACACATGATACATCCACTTTAAGAAGTTGTTTGGTTACAACATGATTTTCCCATCAGAAGGGGGCACACTACTGGTGAGGCCACTTATTTTTCCATGAGGAGCATAGCGGGGTAAAGATGGTTCACACTGGTGGATCCTGGGAGATATCTAGTGAAATCTATAAAGAGACTGTATCAAGACTGAGTTGTAACAGATTGTCTAGCTTACTGGGTTTATCTCAGTGCTGATATGTGGATTGATATTACCAGAAATAGATGCCCACATGGGGGATGCGACCATGAACATTTATCATGTTATCTCAATTAGCTGGTGGAGACAACATCAATCTGAGCATACCCGTGATGTAAAATTCGTACCATCTGGTACAACCCTTTAGTGAGGGGAAGATGCTGCTAGGATTGTGTGGGCCTTTCAACTTTATATATAGCTATATCAGACCCCACATGGGGGGGGGGGAGTTATGAATACCTTAACCCCATTTTATACTAAGAAGTCATTCTCATCTAGGAATATTGAACATTGCGGGGAGCACCCTGTTGAAGATAGATTCTATGACCATGATGGGTAAAATGGGGTGAGAAGAGGACTTCATCTTTCATAAATTCCCCTTTATAACCGGGGCCTATTCCAATGACATCACTAAAATGATTGTGAAATGGGCGTATATACTGTCATTTTCTGGCAGTGTGTTGGTGGCATGAGTAGATTGGGAACCCATATGTGATCTATACACTCTGTGCCGATTTTCCGGAAAATTTCTTTGCATGTAGATGCTAACTCCTCGAGTGTACATGAACGTGTTCCATGGTAATTACCCATGTGTCATGTGACAACAATGGATGATGTTTAACAGAGAGGATGTGAAGATGTTGAATGAGATTCCCCTATCATATGCTGCATTTGGATTGGTCCCTTAGTATGCATAGAGTTGAAAGTTTACCTACCATGGTGAAATGATGAAGCAAGTGACCATCCGAGCCATCCAGGTGGTTCTAACACCATGATGAAAAACAATATCAATGGGGGGACGTCAGGAAGGTATTGCACATATTCACCAGGGCGAAGAAGCTATAACAGTTGGGTAATTAGGCCATGAACTGGTAAATCCCTGACCAATGATGGCCAGACAAGAAGAGGGTGGGGGGAGTTCCAGGCCTGGTGGCTCTGTCTTGGAGGTCCATGGAGGGAGAAAAATCATTTTAGTGCTTTTGCAGGATCACCTCTCATGCTCCTGGGAAGTAGTTGTATCTTGTATCGATCCCCTTTAATGTCATCTTCCCAGAGGCATGGAATGAATAGAAAAATAGAAAACAATACCTCGGAATCAACAGTTTATGGATGAGCCATAACATGCACGGGGTGTCCCTAGGGGAACACCTACTAGAAAAAGGCAGCTTCAATGCTACCCTTATATAGGGAAGAATATTTGGAATGGAGCCAGAAGAGGTAATACCTTCCCTTTGTGTCATGAGTCCGATATCGCACTAGGATAGGGTGCTACTGAATATGACTAATCCCGAAGAATCGACAGAAACTCAAATAGGGGAGAGTTTTCTCATGACCTACCATGCAAATGAATCACAGCGGGAAGAATTTAATGTGAGGTAAACTCATCAAGAAATGGAGGGGAAATCCATGGAAATCTCTCCTAAAGAAGTTATGATACCATCCTAGGGGGAATATCCTTGGGAGAATTCACAGAAACTTTGGATGTGTGTTTATTCTCCCTTTCAGCACACTAATTTCACCCGTACTTTTTCCTCCTTTCTCAACATACATGTTATTTTACAGAAGAAAATTTAATCAGCCACTCTCAGTGATGGGGATGAAGGTGTGTCTGTCACAGAGGACCAGACACTAGGGTCTATGGTCGGGCAGATGGTGGTGGTAGAGTCCAGAAATGCGGGAGAAGTGGGGGAAGCCTTCTCAGAATACTCAGATCCCGTAATCATAAATTAGAGGGGGAGACCTCCCAGAGGTGGTGGACCGGAGGCCTGACCATGAGGAAGACCAGGGAAAGTATCATACTACAGAGTTGAACCCATCACCTCTTCGTTCTAACTTGCAAACATGAACTTTTCATACACTATTTCTAGGATGGTTCATATGTTAATAATGCAGATGGTTGAGAGACCCGAGGATTTTCTTCGAATCAAGGTGACTCTCCTGTCGCATTGAGTTCCCTGACTGAAGATGCCATTGTTCCCTATGAATGGATGATGAAAGTGGGTGATATTGCTGGTGGGATAGAGTTTAACATTGAATGGGAGGACTTCATCGATGATGAATCTATCGATGAAGGGAAACCTGAGGAAGAACCTACAACTGATCTCTTGGAGGCATTTACCACATATGAACCTTCCTACCAATTAGATCAGGACGAAACTACATCCGACAAAGAGGAAAGCAAGTCTGTTTGTCAACGATCATTGTATCTGATCAAGCAATTTATCATAGAATCCCCACAAGCATAATCGATATATTTGTTGAGGAGGCGTTGTACCCAACTGCGTGAACAATGCACTAGAGGAGTAAATTTCCAATGCTATCACATGATTATTGTGGACTACCTTCCCGAGAGGATGTGGGAAGAAACACTCAGTCATAGTGTTGGATGGAAATTGAGAAGTTCCGACAATATTCAAAGGCTACAAAAGGCTGAAGACGAGATCCATTATTTGATGGTATAAGAAAAATAGAAGTCTGCATTCTTCGAGGCACAATCGGGGCACATATCATGCCTACAAGCCCAGCTGGAAGAGGCCGAAGAACAGTTGACGGGAGACTTTGAAGAGATGGTCTTTATCTAAGCCAACGAGGATCAGGCTCAGATTGTGGTTGAAAAACTATTCCTATTTCTCTTCGAAGAAGAGTAGGAGCTCAGTAGGTGATATCAGGCTCATGGCACCATGATTCAGCAGGTGTTGGAGCTAAAACATGCCATTGAAGAGGTCAAAACATCAATGGGATGGGCCGACCCTAAGGATATGTAATTTCTGAGAACATATACACTCTCTTTCATGATATTATTACTATTGTTGTATGTGTGCATGAATTCCACTATCTGTTTTGATTGTTTCATCTCCATCAAAACCATGAAACATCTAGTGATCAACACCTAAGCTCATGTGGGTCATGCCCGATGCACAAACAAAATGGATGGATTTATAGTCACTTTGTTTGAATGTGGGTGTGAAAATTTTTTTGTGGGAGTCTGAGATATAAATGACCAATCCGGGCTTCCAAAAAACATAAGGAGGCCTGACTGGTGAATGATGTACATAGGACAGTCAAATATTTCTTTTCCCAGTGTGCTCCAATGCATGGGCAGGGTAAATTCAGGGGCTTTAGAGTTTTTCCGAACATAGGGGAGTGGAAAGTGTGAATTACAATACCAAAAATATGGAACACTGTGTGGTTGAGTGACAATGGAGGATAAAATTCTACTATTTTGTAAACACAGTATCCTTATTGTAATAGCCTGAAATTGGGGTAAAAAATGAGTTCTGACCACTGCACATGTTCATAATAGAGGACCTATCTCGAAATATTTCCTATTAGTCTTCTAGATCATCAGATCAAAACATTAGGCGAGCCATAGGCTTAGCATCCACACTGTTATGGGTTTATTATATGTGAAATAGGATGAGGGTCTGAATAAAAGACATGTAATGCGTGGATGGTGGAGTAATGAGTCATTCAAAAGGAGTCAATCTATCTTCAGATTATGCCACCCTGGTGGAAGCACATTTGATGGATGCATCGGTATGATCAGAGATAAAACATACATCTGAACTAGACCTCTCTGGTAAGGAACTATAAATATATATAGATTAACATCATAAAAATATGGATGATAAACACGTAGTTTAAATGTTGTATGGAAAGGATAGTACACATAGTTTAATGGACCTTAGGCTTTGCCCAATGCAAATTGCCTTGACATCGCTACGTATCCCACGAGAACGAGAATCCAGAAAAACATAGTTCTTGAGTAGATCATAGATAGAGACCATTTCTGAAAGGGGGAATCCTCTTTGGTGAGGAAGTAGGAACATCCCTAAATTAACATGGGGCATCCTGAACTTGTTCATGGTAGAACTGTAGTTTAATGTAATGCATCGATGACATGTGGAATCTTGTAGTTTAACGTCATACGACAGGATGAGGAATGAATGGGGGATCCAAATTGGGATTACGTGATGCATTAGCTATAAAATGGACTAGCATGTGTAAAAAATGAGTCTATATCACACAATGTGCTCCAAAGGGAGGTTTTAGGTTGAGGGACCACAAACAAAAGATGTGCAGGGCCCGCGACATTGTTTTGTGGGAATTTCTACATACCCCAGGGTTATAGGGATCAAGACATATATATATTTATAAGAGGAATTGAAGGGTACCAATTCAAGGGACAATATTATCATTCTGGTCTATCCCACACACCAAAAGAAGCAGTATTTGATAGACCTAGTTTATTCTTTTGGATGGATGTTTTTTTTGTGAAGCGATAAACCGAGGACTGTGTATCCCAAAAACGCTATAGGAAAAAAGTCATATGTAGGGATTCAAAAATGTTATGGTGGATAACCACTACCAATCATGATGTGCCCCAAAGGGAGGACATCAAAATACAGTTCTCTTTTTTGTTGTTCGTCTTGGATAATAATCTCAAATTTTAGGGTCGTATGATTGGACCAACCCCTTTAGTTTAACATAATGCATTAAAGACATAAGAGTTTAATGTCCGATGAGACTAGGAATCATAGTTTAATGTGATATGTATTGGAAACATATAGAATAAATGAGGTTTTAGTGTGGGAATGTGCATGGCATGATAAATAATAGCAGACATGGATAAGGACGAGGTCCACACCACACAACTTACAATTACGGGGAAAAACCTTAGCCAAATGGGACAAAAAGGTTAGATAATATGTGGTTGAACTCGTGAATGAAACATCTAGGTGTTCTTACATATCCCATGAGAATGGGAATCAAGCTGTATATAGTTCTGAATTTGTAGATTAACATCATGCGAGACAACGGGGTGGAGTTATTTTATATGGACCTGGCTTTCAAAACTTACATATTTTTGAATTAAATGAATAATTCACATTCATGATATTTTCAGGATTAGATATTTAGATAGTTAGTCCATAACTATTACATCTCAAAATATTTACTAGGTAGACACTTCTACACATTTTATATTTTTTTACAAAACATGAACTCTTGAAAATATTGAGTCATGCCTATTTCCATGTTTAAGAAAGCATGAATTTTCCTTGATCCCATCCTTGACCCTATTCCACATTATGTACCATGAAAAACTTTTCAAAAAACATGGGATGAGTATAAAAATCTCAGCAAGGGGTACACAAAAAGTAAAACTGTAAATTTTTCAAATCAACAAGTAAACAATGAATACTTTAACATGAGTAATACTTTTCACCTTTATGAAGTATTAAATACACATCACCAAATAAAAGATCATTTCTTGCAATTTTGTATCCAAAATATTACCATAAAACCCATATAAAGATCACATAACATATAAAGGTAACTTGGGACATAAACATACTTAAATGGAATAACCATACGGTCGACTTCCACAAATATCACTAAATGGAGTAGCATTACGGCTGACATCCATACCCAATGCATTTGAGGTAATAACATAACCACCCATCCTGGTATTCACGGCACCACCTGTCATTTGGTTTATCATGTAACCACCCGTCAAATGTTGAAGTACCAATATAAAACCATAACACATACAACAAATATAAACGAATGAAAACATTTATACATTTTGATCACAATATATAACATAAATATATTGACTTAAAAAATAAATTTTCAAAACCATTTTCAATTAAAAAAATACGTAAAATAGTATAAGGTATTTATTTTCTTTTAAAAACATTACGGCTTTTTGAGGAATCCCACGATCAAATAATACTCGTGGTGGCGAAAAAGGTCATTTTCCCCGCGTATGTTAAAAGAAACATTCTTTTTTTTATTTAGTAAAAGTTCATAAAGAAATTCCTTTTGAATAAAAGTAAAAGTCAAATTGGTTTATACATCATATAAATGAATGTCTTGTATTAGAACGATATATTCCTCAATGAAAGGAGATTGAAACGAAGTCCCTTACATCATGTCCAACTTGATTCGATCATTCTTTAATATCCTGGATAATAAACTAAAGTTAATTTATGCGTGCTAAAGAACCTTTTCCAAGTTTATTATTCCTTTTATATCACATATTACCATGTTATAAACATTATTTAATAATGTAAGTTAATAACGTTCATGTTGTCGATATTTGGAACTTTAGTCCAAAATGAACACCTTATATTTACAAGTTGTCCATGTGGTCAATAGTCCATTTTATCCAGAATTATATTCATGATTTAGATATCATATATATCATCTATATCTATTTTATACATGTATTTATAATATTACATAACATTTAGTGGTAATAAATGAAATGCACCGTTCATGGAGACGATAAGTCATATGTACGCATGAACGCTACTTTTTTTCTATTTATTATTTTAATGGAAATAAAACATAATTATACATAGGTATATTATAAATCCAGTATAATATCATATATAAAATCCTTAACACTATCCTTTATACATCCCACGTAGAGCATTAACGAGTTACATCTCTTTAAGGGGGCGGTAGTCTGCACTTCCTCAAAAAAGATTATCGTATTTACCCACTATGGAATCCATGAAGTATTGATATAATTTAGAAGTAGAGAATCATAATGAAATCATAAAAATAATATATATCATATATAAATACATTTCCATCATAATGGCCACCATGAGAGGCAGTAAGATGTAATTGAACAATCATCGTTTCGTGAGGCGTTAGTTTGTCATCCACAGAAACATTATGTTCTTCATCCATTAGATGGATTTGTGTGTAAGTGTAGTAGAGTATTTCTCATAACAACTTCCTAGTATATTTAGGATACTGGTGTTGTTACAAAGTAAAGGAAATAAAAATTGTTTAGGGGTTGGGGAAGTAAAATAATTGAAAACAATTTAAGAGAAACAGTTACCTTTAATTTGGGTAACTCCCTTTGGTTTGAATCAAAGGAATTATTGAAGTGCCATTTGCCTAAGGTAAGGCTTCTAATTGGAGTATAGGGATGTTGAGAGATTAATTGGGCAGTGGTTGGACTATCCAAATGGATTGAGAGGTGTGAGGAATTGTATAGAAGTGGCCTCCATTTTTATGGGGGAGGAGGGGCTCTTTAGGAACGTGTGAAAGTATTATTTTATAATATAATGTTATTCGATTTCTAATGGTCCAAAAATCATTAAAATCGAAGATAAGATGAGTCATGGTCGATATAAAATTATCCAATCATAATTGGATATGTTTTGGATAATATTTTAATCATTATAATCTTATTTATTTAAATGATTTATTAATGAGGTAAATACTACATCATTATTATGTCATAAATAATTAGTTTATTTGTTGTCTAAATATTATAAAACAAATACCATGATATAGAAAATCTTTTTAGATTTCTAATGAATATTTATTGTCTTAATGATAATTTATATAACCTCTTCTAATGATTAATTTACTAAAAGATATTTACTTTTATCATATTTTCCTTTACATTAGGTTAATTAATCTAAATTGCCATTATCACACCCATGTGGATCAAAGTGGCCTAAAAATAAACCCAATGATGGCCATGGTATTTAATGACTTATCCAATAAGGTTTTGACAAGAGTTAAGGTAATTTTAAATTATTATAATATTCTTTTTACCTTGAATTACCCTATTTACTTTTAACCGCGGTAAATAGAAGTCAAAAGTTACTATTCACCATACATCATTTTCATCTTAATTAATCAAATTTTACTTCTTGATAACAACCATGTATGTAGGTTTTTTGAAATTCAATTCAAAAAAATGGTAAAATATCATTTAAATGAAAACGTCGGTTTTTTTAACTACCCCTAAGTGGTGTCACTATTCATCAAAAATTGATGTTTTTCAGAAAAATACAAAAAAATTAATCCTAAGCTATGTATGATATTCAGAATTCAAAAATGATGTATATTTTTCAAAATTCAAAATAAAGAAGTGGAATTAATTAATTTAAAGATTAATTACCGTTGTTAAAACAAATAGCGTGTTTTTCAGAAACAATAACTATCAAAAGATTGATACTTGTTTATGACCAATTTCAAAGTGAAATTAATTCCAATGACCGACATTGGATTAAATGGTAAAAATTTATTTCAATTTAACTTTAAACAAACTACAAATATAATCTAACCAAACTAATAAATTATATTAAAAGGAACTTTTGAATTAAAATACTGTTTTTTCACTATTCATTAAAAAATGATCTTTATCAGAAAAATACCAAAAAATTACCCAAAGTAAATTTTGATGTCCCCATTCTAAATTAGGATTCTATTTGGTCATATAGAATGTATTAATGTGACCATAAATAGATTTAAAAAGGTTTCTCCATTAAAAGTCATTAAATCGGCCTTTTAATGTAAATTATACTTAAAATTAGATTCCTTCACATTTTAAGCCTCTATATTTTATTGGATAAATGTAAACACATCTAACAGACATGTATAATCATGTTGTAGTTAGTTTCATTCATTCCCACCACTACAATGGCTAGGAGTTAACTATCATTTAAAATAATAATATTATATTATTAATGTGCAACTTAGGATCCAAAGAAACCCGTTGTTGTGTATCGGGTACGCTATCGAACATAGCATCCCCTTTAATGCAAAAATAATATTTAATTCAAAAAAATTAATAAATATTATATATGTCTTATTTTTTATTTACGTGGGATGTTACACCCTTCCCCCCTTTTGGGAATTGCATCCTCACAATTTTTTATTCACTTATCAAAATAAGTGGGGGTATTTATCCCTCATAGCAATTTCAGATTCCCACGTTTCATATTCAACCATATGGGTTTTACACAAAACCTTTACCTAAAATATTACCTTATTCCGCAACACCTGCTCTCTACGGTCAAGAATGTGAACTGGTTGTTCTTCATAAGAGATATTCTCTTCAAACTGCACTACCACTGGTCTCAAAACATAAGATGGATCTTGCATACACTTTATAAACATCAAAACATGAAAAACATTGTGTACTTGGGATAAAATTGGAGGTAAAGCCACTTTGTACGCAACTGATCCAACTTTCTCCATAATTTCATAAGGTCCAATTAACCTCACACTCAAATTTCCCTTCTTACCAAAACACATCAAACTTTTTCATGGAGAAACTTTGAGAAAGACACAATAACCTACCTCAATGAAAGATCCTTCCTCCGGTTATCAGCATAAGTTTTCTGTCTGCTCTGAGCTATTCTCGTGTGATTCTAAGTCAACTGAGCTTTCTCTGCCATCTCTTCTACCAATTCTAGTCCCATCAGCTTCCTTCCACCTACTTCATCCCAAAAAGCTTGAGTTTGACAACTCTTTCCATATAATGTCTAAAATGGAGCCATCTATATACTGGAATGAAAACTGTTATTATATGAAAATTCAACCAATGAAATATGTTGGTCCTAACATCCCTGATAATCCATCGAGAAAGCTCGTAACATATCTTCCAATGTCTGAATTGTTTATTCTGACTACCCATCTGATTGAGGATGAAAAGATGTACTAAAATTTAATTCAGTACCCAATGACTTCTGAAGGCCTTTCCAAAAGTTATAAGTGAACCTGGGATCACGATCAGATACAATGGAGAGGGGAACACCATACAACCTGACTATCTCTTTAACATACAACTGAGAAAGTTGATCTAGAGACAAAGTATCTCGAATAGTAATGAAATGAGAAGATTAAGTCAATCAATCAACTATAACCTAGATTGAATTATTACCTTGAGATGTCTTTGGTAATCCCCCAAAAATGTCCATGGATATATTTTCTCATTCTCACTCTAGCACCGGTAAAGGCTGAAGCATTCCTTTCAGTAATTGTCGCTTTGCTTTAACCTGCTGACAAGTCAAACACTTCACAATAAAAACAACAATATCTCTTTTTATTCCATCCCACCAGTAATTCTCCCAAAGATTATTGTACATCTTAGTACTACCAGTTTGAACCGAAAATGGGGATCTATGAGCTTCACATAACGACTCATTCTTAAATAGTGAATCAGAAGGCACACATAATCTATTTTCAAATCTCAAAACACGATCATTATCAATGATAAATTCATGTAACATACCAATTTTAACCAACTCTACATTTTTCTACAACTCACTATCTTCTTTCTGTGCTTGCATTATATTGTCTAATAGAGATGACTTCAAAGACAACTGATACAAAAAAAAGAATTTCCTACACCAAAAACTTCTATGCCAAATTTCATCAAATAAAAAACCAAAGGATCTCATTCCAAACATAGCATGGTCAATTAAGCATTACATTTATAAATTAAATCATCAACCACTTAATTTTTTTTTTCTAGAATGGTAATGGATCGTCCAATCATAATCCTTGATTAATTCCAACCATATCCTCTGTCTCATGTTCAATTATTTTTGAGAGAATATATACTGTAAAATTTTTTGATCAGTATATATTTCACACTTCACTCCATATAAATGTTGCCTCCAAATTTTTAAAGCAAAAAACAATAGTAGGTAATTCCAAATCATTTGTAGAGTAATTTAACTCATGAGGTTTCAATTGACATGAAGAAAAAGCAATTACCTGATCATTCTGCATTAGGAAACAACCCAATCCTTTCAACAAAGCATAAATGTAGATAACAAACTCACCATTTCAGGAAGGCAGTTCCAAAACTGGAGCATTCACCAATCTTTTTTTCAATTCCTAAAAAGAATCATCACATTCTTCTGTCCAGATGAACATAATACCTTTTCGAGTTAACTTAGTCATTGGAATAGATAACCAAGAAAGACATTCAAAAAACCTCCAGTAATAATCTGATAAAAAAAGAAAACTACGAATCTATGTTATATTTTTGGGTCTCGGCCATTCTTCAACAACTTTTGTTTTAGCAGGATCAACAGTTATGCCATTTTTTGAAACAATGTGACCAAGGAAAGAACATTGTTGTAACCAAAACTCACACTTGATAAATTTACCATATAGTTTATTTTATTTTAAGGATTGCAAGACAAACCTTAAATGACAATCATGTTCCTATTTACTTTTAGAAAAATCCAAAATATCATCAATAAAGACAACTGAAATTTATCACCTGAGTCAACTAATCCATCACTACAACAAACTGTTCAACTCTGATTCTGCCTTCTCAGGATGCTGATTTTGAATTTCATTTCCCTCTATATGCCTTCCCAGAAAAGTTGTTCTATTTCTTCTATAAAAAAATGTTCTCAACACAATAATATCTTAGGAGAAGCAACATGGTAATCTGTAAATGCTATATCATTTCAATTTTACCATAAATTAATTTAGGGACATTAATTTAACAATACCCTAACTCCTAAAGTTATCTAAACTAACCATTGATACCAAATATAAGGACCCAAACTTAAAACCATACATAATCAGGAATTAAATGAATAATTAACATTGATGATCTTTTCAGGATTATAGTTTGAGGGAGTTAGGCCATATCTATTACATCTCAAAAGAATTACAAGGTAGACACTTCTAAACATTTTCTATTTTTTTACAAAACATGAACTCTTGAAAAAAAAGAGTCATGTCTATTTCCATGATTAAGAAAGAATGAATTAGCCTTGATCCCAATTTTTATCCTATTCTACATTATTTCCAGTGAAAAACATTTCAAAAACTTGGGACGTGCATAAAAATCCAAGTAAGGGATACACGAAGAAGTAAAACTGTAGTTTTAAAAAATAACAAGTAAACCATTAATACTTTAAAATAAGTAATAATTTATTCCTTTATGAAGTAGTAAATACTATTCACTGAATAAAAAATCATTTTATACAGTTTTGTAACCAAAAGATTACCATAAAACCCATATAAATAACACATATCATATAAAGGTAACTTGGGACATAAACATACTTAAATGGAATAACCATACAGTCGACTTCCACACATATCACTAAATGGAATAGCCATAAGCCTGACTTCCATACCCAATGCATTGGGGGTTATAACATAACCCCCCTATCTTGGTGTTCACAGCACCACCCGTCATTAGGTTTATCACGTAACCACTCGTCAAATGTCCAAGAACTAATATAAAACCATAACATATACAACAAATATAAAGGAAGGAAAACATTTCCACGTTTTGATCACAATATATCACATAAATATATTTTCATAAAAAATCTATTTTCAAAATCATTTTCAATACCAAAAATACATAATAGAGAATACGGTATTTATTTTCTTTTAAAATCATTACGGCTTGTTGAGGATTCCCAAAATCAAATAATACTCATGGCGGTGGAAAAGGTCATTGTCACCACGTACGTTAAAAAAAATTATTTTATTTAATTTAGTAAAATACTTCGTAGAAAAAAGATTACTTTTGAATAAAATTAAATTTCAGAGGGGTTTATACACCATATAAAAGAATGTCTTGTATTAGAACAATATATGCCTCAATGAATGAAGATTGAGACGAAGTCCCTTACCTCGTGTCCGACTTGACTCGATTGTTCTTTAATATCATGAATAATAAACTAAAGATAATTTATACTTTCTTAATAACATTTTTCAAGTTTATTATTCCTTTTATATCACGTATTACCATGTTATAAACATTATTTAATCATTTCAGTTAATAAATTTTGTTTTGTCGATATTTGGCACTTGAGTCAAAAATGAACACCTTATATTTACAAGTTGTCCATGTGGTCAATAGTCCATTATATGTAGAATTATATTCATGATTTAGATATCATATATATAATATATATCAATAATATACATTATTTATAATATTACATAACATTTAGAGGTGTGAAATGAAATGCACCGTTCATGGAGAAGGTAAGGTGTACGTATGCTTGAACGCTACTTTCATTTCTATTTCTTATTTTAACAGAAATAAAACATAATGATACATAGGTATATTATAATTCCAGTATAATATAATATATAATATTAGTAACACTATCCTTTATATTTCCCACATAAGGAATTAATGAGTCACATCACTTTAAGGGGGCGGTAGTCCACACTTCCTCAAATGAGATTATCGTATTTACCCACTATGGAAACCATAAAGGATTGATATAATTGGGAATTGGAGAATCATAATGAAATAATAAATATAATATATATCATATATAAATATAGTTCCATCATAATGGCCACCATGAGAGGCGGTAACATGTAATTGAATAATCATTGTTTCGTGAGGCGTTAGATTTCCATCCAAAGAAACATTATGTTCTTCATACATTATACGGAGTTTTGTGTATGTGTAGTTAGAATAATTCTCATAACCACATCCTAGTATATTTTGGATACTATTTTTGTTACAAAGTATAGAAAATAAAAATATTTTAGGGGTTGGAGAAGTGAAATAAAAGAAAACAATTTAAGAGAAACTGATACCTTTAATTTGGATCACTCCCTTTGGTTTGAACCAATGGACTTCTTGAAGTGCCTTTTACCAAAGGGGAGGCTTTTCAGTGGAGGAGAGGGATGTTGTGAGAGTAATTGGGTAGAGGTTGGACGAGAAAAATGGCTCGATATGTGTGAATAATTGCATAGAAGAGGTCTTCTTTAATAAGGGGGAGGTGGGGCTCTTTAGGAAAGTGTGAAATTATTATTTTATAATATAATTATATTCGGTTTCTAATGGTCCATAAAATCATTATATTCAAAGATAAGACGAGTCATGGTCGAAATATAATCATCCAATCATAATAGGATATGTTTTGGATAATATGTTAATTATTACAATCTTATTTATTTAAATGATTTATTAATGAGGTAAACACTATATCATTTTTATGTCATAGATAATTTAATTTATTTTTGTCTAAAAATTAAAAAAAATACCATGACATAGGAAATGATTTTATCATTATAATGAATATTTATATTTGAAAGGATAATTTAGATAACCTCTTATAAAAATTAATTTACTAAAAGATATTAAATTTTGCCATATTTTCCTTTACTTTAAGTTAATTAATCTAAATTGTCATTATCACTCCCAAGTTGATCAAAGCATCCAAAAATCGACCCTAAGATTACCATGGTCTCTATTGACTCATACAATAAGGTTTGGACAAGTTTTAAGGTAATTTTGAATTATTATAATATTCTTTTACCTGGAATTACCCTATTTACATTTAACCGTGGTAAATAAAAGTCCAAAGTTACTATTCACCATAAATTATTTTCATCTTATGAACCACATTTTACTTATTTATAACAACCATGTATGTCATATTTTTTAAATACAATTCAATGAAGTGGTAAAATTTCATTTAAATTAAAACGTCGGTTTTTTAACTACCACTAAGTGGTGTCACTATTCATCAAAAATTGAAGTTTTTCAGAAAAATACCAAAAATTCTGCCTAAGCTATATTTGATATTCATAATTAAAAAATGATGTATATTTTTCCTAATTCAGAAAATATAAGTGGCATTAATTAATTTAATAATTATTTCCCATTGTTAAAAAAATAGAGTGTTTTTGAGAAACAATAAATATCAAAATATTGATACTTCTTTATGTCCAATTTCAAAGTGAAATTAATTAAAATGACCAACATTAGATTAAATGGTAAAAATATATTTAAAATTAACATTAAAACAAACTAAAAATATAATTTAACCATATAATCAAATTATATTAAAATGCACTTTTGAATTAAAATACAGTATTTTTCAGTATTCCTTAAAATGAACATTATCGGAAAAATACCAAAAAATTACATAAAGTAAATTTTGATGTCCCCATTCTAAAGAAGGATTTTATTTGGTCATATATAATGTATTAAAGTGAAAAAATATATTTAAAAAAGGATCTCCATTAAAAGGTGGTAAATCGACCTTTTATTGTATGTTATGCTTAAAATTAGATTCATTCAAATTTTAAGCCTCTAACTTTTGTTGGATAAAAGTAAATACATCTAAAAAACATGTATAATAATATTTTTGATTATTTCATTAATTCCTGCCACTACAACATCTAGGAGTTAACAACAATTTAAAATATTAATATTATATTATTAGTGTGCAATGTAAGATTCCAAATAAACCCGTTGTTGCGTATCGGGTACGCTATCGAACATAGAAAACCCTTTAATGTAAAATTAATATTTCATTCAAAAATATTAATAAATATTAAATATGTATTATTCTTTATTTACCTAGGATGTTACAGATTTTCTCCCAAAAATAGAGTACGTGGTGTAGCTACTGCAAACCTGATATGAATGAGGACATAAGCTGAAAAATACCCCAACATGAAATCCTATTAATGTCAGGGACAAAAGGCCAAACATAAGAGGTAATTAGTGGAACCTGAGTTGTACCCGAGGCCAATATTATTGGGAATTCCTTTATATCCCAGGATGATGATAATCAGGTTGTACGTAGTTCTAGAAGATTCATGTAGTTTTAAGTCTTCCAGAAATGAGGCAGAGAGATCTTTGTTTTACGATCTTAGAGAATGAACTATAGAGAAGTGAGGCTCTTCCAAACTAGTGCAAACATCATCCAAATCCCTAATCCCACGTGAGCAATGCTCGATATGGGATACACGGGTGGAGAAGTTCGTGCAGCATGTGGTATATATGAAGATGTGGAAATAGTGCAAAGCCTCCAATGATGTCTCATCATGGATTTGTCCTCCTAAAGTGCAAACACGCACTAAGGGATAGCACCAAGAGTGTCAAAATTATACTTACACATGACAAAGTGTAAGAGGATGTGAATCATGCAACCAATTTTATGGTCTTGGTGGGGGTTGGCGTGATGATGGAGGATAACTATTTAATGTTTTTGAAAAAAAACATCCATCTCGTGAGACCTGAAATGTTAAAAACTAACGAGTTTTGACTGCTAACCATATTTGAAACACGAGAATTGTATTAAATTTTTATTCAAGATCATTGAGTGCATTGGACCTAAATGATAGGGGAGCCCTTTTGGTGAGCATCCATACCGTTTTGGGGTCTCTTCGAATGAGAAAGATGATGAATACCCAAATGAAGGGTAATATGAATCCTGAAAATGTGTGATAACATGTATATATAGAGTCCAACACCATAGGTCCTGAACTAGACAACTCCTGGGAACATCAGTGAACTACCAAAGAAGACTGATGGGCCTAGTTTAAGAAAAGACGACTCAAATGGTTGAGTGGAGATTAGGGGGAGGAAGAGCTCTCAAGAGGGAGAGGTACATGGCATGGTTGTTAAAAAACTGAGTTTAATGAGGAAATAATCCCATACACACTGCATACCCTCCCTTTTGGAGGAACTCCGGCCAGGGGGGGGTAGGACGATAAATGGGTTCCTATGAAATAGGGTTAGACCCAAATACAAAATGTATGTTGTTTCCAATGTATCCCATGAGGATGGGAATCAATCCAAAAATAGTTATAGGAGATGTTGTACAGTTTATCATTTTGCGACAAGGACGTAGTAGATCTTTGTTTATGGTCATAAAGCTCAGACTGTAGATGCCCAGTTTAATATCATGTGAGTGGGATAGATCGGAGGCAAGGGTGAATCATCGCACCTGCAATGTTGGAGACCATAGAATGAAAAAAATTACCGAGGATAAATTCTTATCATATTTGCAACACATTATCTATATAATTTCATGGAATGGTGAAATGCAAGGAGCATCAACCACTGACCATACTCAAAACACATGACTTGAATCAAATTATGGTCCAGAATCATTAGAGACGTTGTCCTGAAATTATAGGGGATCCATAGGGCCTAGGATCCATGTACTTTAGGGGTCTCTTTGGATTTAGGAGATAGTGGAAACCAAAATGATGGCACATGAAAAGCATTATGGGATCTATGATGTTTTACATCTCGTGGAAAGGACGAAGATAGGGGAGTATCTCTACTGTATGTATGCAGTATGGTAGAAATAACCTGATGTGAACGAGGACATGGGGTACACAACACATAGCACAATACTAACTAAGAACATGGGCCATGGGCCCAAAAAGGTTGAGGGATCTAATATGGGAAGTCCTAGCCAGTTAAAAGTTTAATGTCTTGTGGTGAGTATGATGGTGAAATTATTTTAAGGTAGTATGGCTCAGACCATAGATACAATACCCTTTTGTGGCTATTTCCTTTCCAATGCTACTAAGCCTACATGAATAATTCTCGGTGTGGGAAACAATTAATAAGATCAGGCTCTCCCCAACATATAAGGGTATTATAATCAGACTAAAATTCCTTCTTGAGGAAAATTTCTATTTGTATGGATAACATGACAAGATGAATAACTATACTAGATATTTGGGACCTATAAGGGTGGTGAAAAATATGGAAAATGGTTGTTGACCACATTCAAAACACTACAACCACATCGTGTGACATTGAACAACAAATGAGTGTCATCCACTGACCATATTTTCAAACTGGGACATGGATCAATGTTTTATTCGAGATCTTTGAGGAAGTTGGCCCAAAGTGGATGGATATCCCTATATCCTACCATCCCTACCTTTTGGGGGGGGGGGAGTCCATCAGATGATAATGATAATTATGACCCAAATGAAGGGAATGTGTGAAGAATGATTGTTCCTGCATAGTTTAACTTCATGAATGAATGGAAAGAAGTTGATATCTCCAGGGAGAGGGATACATGTGCAGTCAGGATGAACTCGACATACATGATGGAAAAATGCAGCACCACGCCAAGTGTTTCAGTCCAAGGGGAGATCTTGATTTTTTGGGATGGTCCTACGGAAGAAATGTTGGGGCATTCCTACATATCCCATGATGAGGGGAATCAAGCTATACATATTAATGAAAGGGACATGCAGTTTAAAGTCATGACGTGAGGACATGGGAGGATAGAAGAATGAGAAGGGGAATATGGAACGATCATTGTAATACAATAATTATTTAGTGTTAAATAAGAATAGACTACACCATATGGGATTCTCCAAGGGAACCTCAATCTGGGGGGATAGTCAAGGAGATGATTTTGGGGGCTGTACTCTATGACGAGGCATCCACGCTTTCATACATATCTCCTGAGAATGGTAATCAACCAAATACATAGTTCTTGAAGGTTCCATGCATTTTACAACATGTGGTGAGGATGTGGGTACATAGAGATCTTAGTCTAAGGCTATATAGCTTAGAACATAATGGTATATCTACTGCTCGCAATCTAACATCATGCTAGGTGAGTGTAGAGTAGTTTTACATATTTTAACTTGGATGATCTCATTTATAACGTCATGTGGAAAAGACAGAATGGTTTAATGTCATGTGGGACTAGATATAGTTTAACATCATGTTGAATGACAAAAAATTTAATGTCATGAGGGAAAAAGTAGTTTAATTTCATACATGACGTAATAGTTTAAGCTCATGTAGGACCATGTACTTAGAAATGTATTTCTTGATAAATTTGGCATTTATGGGAGGTGTTATTTTCCCTTGATCCATGTTAACTATGGAGTACATTCCATTGGGGAAAACCTTGTGAACGATGTAAGGTACTTCCCATTTAGGCTCCATCTAGGGTGGTTTCCAACCAAGTATCACTCATGTTGTTAGGGAAAACACCATTTCACCATAAAAGAAATAGCGGAGGTGAAATATCTTGGTGAAATCTCTACATATCTTGTTTTGATGTTGTTCTAGATTGTGCAGGGCATCAAGCATGTTGTCACCGAGTGCATCAAATTCATACAGACATATTTTATCTACCTTATGTGGTGATTGTTGATCATAGATAGTTTTTTTTAACGGAGGCAACTGAATTTCGATTTGTAGGACAACCTATGTTCTGAACACCAGAGTGTATGGGGTCACCTGGGTGGAATTACGATTCATCATCTGATATGACCAGAGTTTTATGGGGATCTTGAATAGAAAACTCTTCTTGTTCTATCCCATAATTTTCTACAGCATTTTAGAGAGGTTTTTGTTGAACCCATTGATCATCCCACTTTTTTGAATGTGATAGAGGGAAGTATGGTTAAAATGGATGTTTTACTTGGGAAAAAATTTCTACAACTCAACTGCCCAAGAGTTTGTACCATTATCTGTGAGAATGGTATGAGGGACTCTAGATCGGTAGATGATATTAGAAATCACAAATTCAACAATAGATTGGTCCTTGACCACCTTGAGTGGAACTTCCTCTACCCACTGGGTAAATTAATTTTTAGTGGTTAGGATGAATGTACACCGGTGAGCTATCTCCAGTGGATATGGTCCCATGACATCGAGTCCCCATACCACTATGGACTAAGAGTACTTAGTATTACCAAGAGCCCCTGGTGGGAAATTCAAATTGTTATCAGGGATTTGGCAGGAATGAAACCTCTTGGAAAACCCAATACAGTCACAGATCATGGAAGGACAAAAATACCACAACCTCCTGATCTTGTGAGATAGTTTCGGCCCACTCTAATGAGCCCCATCTGAATTTGAATGAACTTCCTACTTGACCTGTGAAATTTAACCTACATGAATTAAATGGAGGAAAACCCCACAAAAATCATTTTTTAGAGGATCTTCTTAGGACAAGAACATCTTTAAAAGGTAACCTATATTTTACGACGCTGAATTCTTTTTCACTCTGATCAATCATCCAGGGGATTATTAGGTTGGTGGTACCTTATAAATGGGGTCCTCTATTTTCACTCTGCTCGATCATCCAGGGGATTATCAGGTTGGTTGTACCTGATAAAGGGGGTCCTCTAGATGGGAGTCACTTCCAGTAATGTATTAGGTGGACCAGGAGGTCCTGATGTGGAGTCACTGATAGTAAGATGGCCTACCTGTGGGATATTATTGTCATCTATAGTGAAGAGGATGATTAATATCTGGTGTTCCACATGGATAATCAAATACCCCTGATTAGGCTCTACAAGAGATGTAGCTAGGCTGGCAAAGGTGTCAAATTGACCATTCTGCAACCGAGGGACATGAGCCACTTCTAATTGAGACTAGAACAAGTCTGTCTCCTAGAAGGTACGTTCCAATAGTGGTATAAGCTCTAGATTCCTGATGACATAGTCACCATTGATCAACTTAATGAATAATTCAGTCTCCCCTTTCACATTCAAGTGAGGAACATCAATCTCGAGGGACATCTTGAGTACAGTAACGAGATTCGGGTACTCCACATCATTTTTGGTACAACCTTTTGACAACTAGAATGAATATGGAAGAATGGATTGTGTTGGCATGATGAAGATGATACACATTCCCACTCTATTGAGTATAGTTCCATTGAGTCTTCTAGTATTATAAAATCAGGAAGAACCATCAATGTTTATTTTTCAACATGGAATGGTTGCGTCAATTGGGAGGATTTCCTCATCGGAAATGTCAAGATCTGGTAACTGGTCCGCAGGTGGTGGAAGGGAAAAAAGAATGTCTTCCAATGCTATCCCCTTAATAACCATTTAGGGGATGAAATAGATGTTGAACTATTGGAGGATTACTTCCCACCATGCTAGACAACCTGCCCACATCGGGTAATTCCAAATTTACTTCAGCATATCCACTCAAGACACTAACTGTATCGGATGGTGTTGCAGGTAATGTCAAAATTTATGCACTACGAATATTAGTACAAGGAAGATTTTATCAATAGGGGGTTATCTAAATTCCTTTCATGGAGTTTGTGGTTGAGATAGTAGATACTATTCTCCATTCGCTCATTTATCTTCTGGGCAAAATGTTCATCGAGAGATTGTTCTATGACGGTCCCATAAAATACTAGCTGCTTTACAAAAAATAGGTGGCATCAAGACTGGAGGCTATAACTTGTATTGATTAATTTCCTCAAATTATGTCTAACATTCCTTTTCACATTGATAGACAGTACCTTTCTTCATGATCTATGAAATGGGATTACACTTTCTGGCCAAATTCTTGGTGATTCAGAGTATATAGGTCCCGTGGCCTTGAAAGCATCGCAACCCACGATTGTTGATCAATGGAGACATCTTACGAGAGGCATTAATCTTAAGTGGATTAATCGCAATGCCTCTACATCTGACAATGAAGACAAGAAACTTTCTGGAGGTGACCCTGAACGCACACTTCAATGGGTTCATATTCAGATGGAGTTAATGGAGGAAGCTGAAATAATTCTCAAGGTACTTGAGAGTTTTTGACTCTAATGATATTTGACTTCAAGATTGTCCACATAGCATTACACCAATGTCCTTAGGGTCAGATTAAATACGCGATTCATGTCACACTGATAGGTGGCCCCAACATGTTTTAGATCAAAGGGCATTACCTGGTAGTAAAAAGTAACTTGTGGTGCCTCGAATTCTATAGAATCTCCATCCTTGGGATTCATTCAAATCTGGTTATACCCAAAATACCCTTCCATTAAAGAGTGGTCCTAGAATCTAGTGGTGGCATCAATCAAAAGATCTTCCATAGGAAGGGGAAAATCATCCATTAGCAGTTGAGATCATGAAAGTCAATTCACACCCTTATATTTCCATTCTTCTTCATAACAGACACAATGTTGGCTAACAATATAGATTACTATACCTCCTTGACAAAATTGGATGTGATGAGCTTATCAACCTAAGCCTCAACCATGGACCCACGAGAAAAATTCATCTTTATATGAGGCTATTTGAACCTATTGTGATTTTCTGTGAGACCAAGCTAGTGGATGGTGACATGAGTATCAAGTCCTCGAATCTCATTATATCTCCAAGAAAATACATCCCAACGATTCTTCAAGAATTCCACGTAATTTTTTTCTCTTAGATAGTCATAGAGGCACTGACCAACGTGGGATTCAGAACTGTCTCACTATCGAGATTCACCTATACCAATTCATCAACTATGGCAATGATTCCATCCTCAAAGTGGGAGATGCATATTTCAAATCTACTCTTTCCCTTCTGAAAGAGGTATCCTCGGCGAGAGGATATTTTTCTACGTCAACAGATCCTGATGAAAAGTTAGTGCCGGTTTGAGTGGCGATAGACACTATCTCGGGGGAGTCATGTGAGGCTGAAACCATAGCAATGGAAGCTATCAAACCGATCCCATTCATTCATTGGCCCAAGGGTCTATGATTGAAGATATTGAATAAATAGTTGTATTTCAGTTTGTGATGGCTTATCCCATTCCGGAGAAACAAGAACCTATATCATATTGTCATTGCCATGGGCTGGACATCCCGATACCTTATGCAGGCAGGGGGCTCTCGGATGATTATAGTCTTATTTTTATAGGAATATGAGGTGATATTCTGGTGTCTCTTAGAAAAGGTAATGTGCTTCCCCAAATTCTAAAAACAATAAAGAATTGTCCTTTCACTTGTAATAGTCGACATCCTGGTAGTGTGTTTCACAAGAGGGAAAGGAAGACTTGTCACGTTGGAGAATTCCCACTCAACCATTGAAGGAGTACATAACGTACTTGTGATATGGTGAAGGAACCACCACAAAAATGTGATGCCATGACCTACCCATCAATGCATTATAGGTGGTGTCTTGGGATAAAACCATCAACTCACTGCTAGAAACTAGGCCACCGAACTGGGTCATCATATGGATATTTCTGACTGGTTCCTATTGTATTATATCATAACATTGGATTTTCAGGTCATATGGACTATGATCATCCTCAGACAGCCCTATTTTTTGAAGATTCCAGGTCATGATTATGTGAATCCAAGAGTGTATGATGATAAGACAGTGGTGAACCTCCGTTCCATGGAAGTGGTCAGTGATGTAAAGTGGGTGGATGTGCCCCTGTGTGGGTGAAAATTCATATTCTTCAGATAATGTGATAATTCCATGACATTCAGCATGATCAACTGCCTCTTCATGGAAGGTTTCAACAAATTCTTCCTCTGTCTCTAACTGGAGGAGGATTATTAAATATTCAGTGAGGGCTTCATGCATATCCACTAGCAGGTGAAGAGCCTCAAGGATAATGAGCCTCTCAGGAATGCTTGAAAAATGATTAAATATATAATACTTCCGTGCCAAGTGTGGTCATCTTCTTATAGGAGGTTGTTTAAAGGATGCGGGTATGAGAGGAACATCCGGCTGAACCAGAAGCAGATTGGAGGTGGGAATTTTTAACTACTTTCTAGTTGAAGCTTTTGGAGTGACTACCTGATGTGGGTCTAATGATTGAGGATGGTCCATTATATAGCGGGGATGACTATGGCACAGTTTAGGAACCTATACCTGATCATGTAACACAAATGGTCGTGAAGACAGACGAGATAACACTATATGAGAAGGTTTCATGTTCTAAACATTATGATATGCCTACTCCCTAGTTTTGGTGGCATGTAAATAATGGATGGATGTGCTGACCGAGTAACTCTAATGAACCATATAGCCATGGACCCCTTGACGGTGGCGATGGGTGGGGATGTTGGGAGGATCTGTCTGGAACACTTCACCATCAGAAATCATGAAGGGGTTTACCATATCTATGGTGTTAACCAAAGTGTACCCTAGATCATGATGTGATGAATTCTCCACCAGTGGATGGATTATTGGGGAAATCTCAATCTCCAAGGGAATGATGTCACTGATAGTACATGATAACAATGGAATCAGTGGGGGAATTTTTTCCCCATGCGTTGCAGATGCCTTATCTTTATTAAAGAAGAAGGATGAGCCATTAATGCTAATGTAGTGGCTTCATGTGATGTGGAATCCTCTAAAGGATATCTTCTATTCAGATGTGAAAGGGTAATATCATGGGCACTGGCTACTTCCTTATGATCTATCCAGTCATCATATATTTGAGACCTGAGATTAGGATCCTGATGCCACTCACCTTCGAGGTCAGAACTGCTGTCTGGTAATACAAATACACATGCCACTTGATATGGAGATACCCATAACCTAACTAGGTTGATATAAACATCGTATAGAATTTAGTCATTAAACATATAACACTGTTTGAGGGTGTTCCCCAGGATCTTCTTCTATGGGTAGTAGTTAGGGAAATCAGTTAGATCCACCTCTTTGGGCCTTGTGTATTCGGGAAACCATATAATTCACTGTTCCAACGCACTTCAGAAATAACCAAGGAATTGAGCCTCATTAAAACTTTAGGTCTAGTTTCTCATTTCTAGAAAGGGGGATCTTCGAGATAAGATATAAAGAGGGGCTGTAGGAGCCTACCGAGGAGGAGGAACCTGGTTATCTCATCAATATTGTGGCAGAGCATATCAAGGGGTACCTACCGATTCGGGGGTGGTCACTGCTATGATGGAGGCTACACCTGAGGTGGAGGTACCATATGAAGCTATGGGGGTGGCTCCACTGGTAACAACTCTAGCTTCATGGGGGCTCTATTTCTTCCACCGCGGCAGCCATAACCATAGCAGTCCTTCTCGCTAGAATTGGAGGAGGAAATATACATGCCTACTTAGCCTATTGTAAGGATTTCTCTAAATTAATGTCCTTGTGAAAGAAGTCTCATAATCCCCAAGGGTAATTTTTAGTCATGAGAGAGGGGAACAAGGAAATTTTTACATTTCCCTCAAAGACTGTTAGAGGTTTTTTCTGATTCAGCGATATATACAATATGTAGGTGAGGTCGTTCCACCAGGAAACAAAGTCTGTGAAATTTTCTTCAGGCCTTTACATTCACTTGAAGAGGTTTTCAACACTCAACATCTGAGTGGTAGAGATGAACTAGTAAAGTAACTTTCCATGGATATCTTCCTAGCCAATGACCGACATGATGGGTAGCTGGTTGTACCAAATAAATGGAGGATCCTCCAATTTCATTAAGAAAAACCAGATTTTCGTGTCCTCTTGTTGTGACAGAGTTCCCAAAATATATCTGCACCAGGAAATGAAGTCGGCCAGATGCTTTTTTGGGCCACTCGTCCTATTAAAATGGGATAAGGTGGAGTTTCCAAACCCTGGGGGTGCTTGCATATCATCGACCGACACTGGATATGTCTTTGGCATCAGGAAAATCGCCACATGTCGAGTTTATAACACCCTGAAGGGAGAAACGAGAACCAATATTGGGTAATCTCGGTGGGGATTAATGTCTTGTAAAGGGTCCCTAACTAACAATGCATTGAAAAGTTCTTCAACATGAAAACAACTCCCACTGGCTTGTGGATCGGCCGGTGGTTTGACTCGCAGATCGATTGGGGGAACATCAACTATGTCCCTTAGATTATCGGGTTGTGTAGGTGGAGTTGGTGATACATATCATGCCCTTCTTTCATAAGACCCAGCTTCTACCCTGTTTATGTGTGCGGGAAGGTTAGGGATACCCGGGAGATACTCATCGAGGGAATGATGTACATTCCCCTACTACCCCGGTCAAGGATCACTGTAGTCTAGTTGCCGCTCCAAGACAAATTCATCAAAGATTTCATCAACCATATTTTTATTCTCCGCAAGCTATTGATGCAATAAAGATATTTTGGGATCATCTTCCATCTTCTAAAATGATCGAGATGTGTTATAGGGTTTGATGGCCCCAAGGTGTTCTTTACCCTTTTTGGGATTCCAACTGAGGACTAATGCCTCAATGGGAATGGGAAGAGCTAGTGTATTTCTCTCATAGTGAGTAACCATTCCCAATAGATCTAATAGTTGTGGAACACACCTAGTGGGTATGTTTTTTTTCAAAAGGTTCTAACTAGTTCTACACCTCTAATAGATTATCCATGTTATACATGACTCTACCTAGAGGAATATCCTCCATATCCCATAGGAAGTTAGGCTAGTGCCAGATAGAACTGAAATGGAGGACAGAATACTAACTCCAACCACAAAATTGAATGTGTGGGGGAATCCTCCTTGATAATTATTTGGAGCAATTTAATCCTTTAAAGGAATCATTGATGGAGGGTCAGGTGGAGACTGGGTGACTCAAAGCACTATTCCATAGGGAGCACATCCAAGATGACCATACATAATTTCTAGTCAATATCATAAAAGTGTGATTCAATCATAGGGTATGACACTTGCTGATAATGGAGACAGAAGTGCATCACACATATGGTTTGGATAATGCAAGCAAATTCCTCATGGGAATCAATTCCGGCACACTGAAGATTGTGGTTGCAATTGGCCAGAACTTATCTAGAAAATGATATTCTACATGGATGTCCCAAAAACTCCTTGGCTCTAGTGGTTAATCGAACCCTTGGTTACCCCACTCATCAACTGAAGGCTGATGTGGGATTAGTAAATTCTTTGAAATGGACCACTGAGATAGTTTATCATCTAGTAGAGAATACGAGGAAGGATTTGACAAGACACCCCATCTTGGGTTGTCCTACGATGAATGCAATGACATAGCCACCACATCCTGGTAAGAAACACTAGAAACCACAACTTTATGTGATGTTTCTGCCATCACGGATGGTGGTCCATGCTATTTTCTATTGTATATCTATGTCCATAATAACTATTCATGATTTCTGGTTGCTGTAGAGAATAACCCTATTGACGACAGGGAGGATTGCATAACTAGGCCCTGGGAGAGGGAAAAAATCTACCTTCTCTTGGATGTATCTACAGAGGGGGATGGGAATCCATTGGAACTCAGATTCTGGGAGGATGAGACTGATATGACTCATTTATTCCCCAAAACTTGATAAAAAGGATCGAGGTGAGGGTTCCATTTTCCGAATAGCTTATTTCCCCATAATTTGAGAAGTATATAGGTTTAATTGTAGTCTGAATCTTCACGGAGTTCTTTATGTTGCATAGACGACCCGCCATCCTTCCACCAAACGACTCTTTGGGATATGGTAGGTTTTTTTCTCTAGGTGGACCGTTGGATTAGTGGATGTTGGGGCAGAGATGACTCCTACTTGGGTGATCTGGGGTGCGAGGAGCCCCTGGATAGATGTCAAAGGGAACCTGGATAGGAACACTGTTTCCATTGGTTGATTTCAAGAGGGATTCTATGAGGGAAGTGCTATAGTGGGTATGAAATGCAATAGAGATAGTGGGAGCATGTTTAGGACCCCTATGCTTATTTTCATTGGCATCATCAGTGTGAGGAGGGTCCTTGTATTGGTAGATCGGAACATGGGTAGGGCCTTCGTGTTGGGTACCCATGATTCTAATAAAACCTTCGACTCCTTGATTTCTAGTATATGGAGGACATTCTTCGGTTGTTGTAAGAAATATGGAAGATCCCTACACTAACAGTTGACCGGATGGGTAACATCGTCATATTGGCAACATGGGATAGGAGGAACGGCTCCATACCTAAGGTCATGGGTGTAGAATAGGCTTCTATACTAGGTTTCAATGCAGTTGGGAGGACCTCCACTCAGATTTATGGTGAAATGGGGAGGACCTCCACACCATACATGGGAGTGGGGTGGGCTCATACCCTCATTGGTGATGGTATGAGGAGGACCTCCGAACTAGATCTCATTATTGCGGGTTGGCCCACGACAGACGCCAATTGTGTCGTTGACCATGAGAGTCGACCCAGCCTTCCCATGGGGCGGTGAGGACCTCATCTCATGTTGGGTGTAAGAGTTCCCCTTCTTAGCATAAACATGGTAATAATGGTATGTGTCAGTGGTGGAATAGGAGGTTGTAGTATTTGACACAGACCCCCCTCGGTGGGTATCCTTCTAATCCTTCAGCCGACACTGGTTTCAGGTTAACTGGACTGTGGCTGATGGTGTGGGTGCATAGATCACATGCTACATAGATCGTGGGGCCTGGTGGCGATACGGATCTAACCTGGTGGGAGCCCACCTTGGGATTGCTTGGAGTGGGATTCCAGGTGGGATAGCCTGGACATCCCACATCTCATTGGTGTACGGGAAGGATTCATCGAAGTGTTCCAGGGAGAGGCTCCAGAAATAATTACGCGTAGGAGTGGGGAGAATTGGATCCCCATGCCGCCCCTGGGGGAGGCAGTGGTGATGAGGAGCAGAATCCTCTAAGTCTTGTCAATCCATATACCAGGTTAGGATAATCCCCTCCTACTCATATCATCAAACTATGTATTTAATAATTCTTCTCTAATTGAATTCAGATAGGGAGATTGGGTGTGGGAGCCTTAATACCGTGGACATGGATGCTTCTATGGGGGAGATGATGCTATGTAATATTTTTTCATTTTGGTGGCCTCTTCCCCTACTTTGATGGGTGGGTGGTGAATAGTTTCTACTCCAGACAGCTTGGGTCCTGAAAATATGGCAGATTCAACACTTTTTACTGAAAGAAGGTAAGAGACGTTCATTTACACAGTTCCATTCCATCTTCCAAGTTTGGTAAGAAGGGTCCACACTAAAAATTTCATATATTGGGATGTCCAATTTTCAATTTCCCCAACATCTTGTGTGTTTCATAGAAGTCCAACTATTTTCATGGTGGGACCTGGTGTTGGAGAACAGGATCCAGTGACACCCAAATATTCAGATGCCTCGAGTGATGATAAACTCTACATTGAGGAGAATAAATTCACATCGTGTTCATAATTTATATTTATGATTCTTTCATAGGGACACACACCTATCTATTTTGAAGGATGCACTGATTGTTTCCCCACATTACCAATATCAAAATGTGGGCAACATCCATTGCTTATTCTGGGAGGTTTACTCCATGTTCAAATTGAGATGGTGGGATTTCATTTCTTCCTTCCATTGATTCTTCCTCAGAAACCATTTCCCAATTCGGGTCTCTGTCATAGACTGAAGACATGTTCCATGAAACAATTCCTTGTTCCATGTCTTTAGAAATGTTGATTAATTAAACTATATCAGTATGGACATTCCCTGGGGTCATGACATCATAGAAACCTTCAGTCGAAAGAGTATTCACATTGGAAATCACTGGAATGTATTGATGCTGGAACATTGATGTGTTTGATTTTATTCCCCTTATGATAGGAATTTTTAAGGGCAGATAAGAATGAGGCATCCCATGCCGAATTCTTGTAATTTTGTGCCCCAGGTAAGTCTCTGAGGTTTTCCTCATCATCCATTGTTTAACACAGTGTATGTAGTGACATTGACATATAGAAGAGATGTATTAGACTAATCAGAACACTGATGGGAGTAGATCATATGTGTGAAACCCCAAGAAGAAACATTTATTCTAGGGGATAACACGTGGTTGATTACCCAAAAAATGCTATGAGCAGTGAGAAAGTTGGTGACATGATCTCATGGGGATGTTGTTACCGGAGAATAAATTAGGATAGATATGGATGGTTGAGTAATGTGAATGGAGAATGAGATGGAGCTGAAATGAGGGCAATGGTGATGTTTTTATTATGCCTCAAAGGGATGTCCAACGTATCCCCATGCTGAGGAATCAATTTCCATGTAGTTTGGTGGGGCGATGGGGAACCTAAATAGGTGACCCATGTGAATGGGCATATGGATGGGACCTGAGGGAAGTAGAACCTCTTGGATGGGGCATGGTAACCCTGAAACACTTAGGATTGATGTAGGGATCAATATGGGACATGAGTGATGGTCTCTAACCTTAGGGAGTCTTCCCACAGATCACATAGGTAGGGAATCAAAGTCCACATAGTTAAAGAGGGGTGTATATAATCAGGGTGTGCATAGTGGACAATGACCCGATTATATATTGGGGCTTATGCATGTTCCGCAGCATGAGTTTTTCTAACACCACAGGGGGAGACCGAAAATGTGGGTCCCATGATGGGGACACTGATGTTTACTAGTGTTTGGGGTTGAAAATGGATTTCTACTGATTGGGCTTCCAATGGATTATAATTAGTTGGGATACAATGGCTTACCACTAGTCTGGGAACACGAAGGCTTACTGCTGAATGGGGATCAAAGATCATACCATTGATTAGAGAACAAAACACATTTCCATCAATTAGGGAACACAAGGAATTACCATATATTGGGGAACACAACATGAAACCATTTATTTGGGAAACCCAACGTCTTACCGTCAATGGGGGATCACAACGACATAATGTTTATTGGGGGAACACAACGACATACCATCGATTGGGGAACACAATGGCTAATCATTAATTGTTGGAACACAACGACTTAAGGTCGATTGGGGGAACACAATGGATTACCGTTGATGGGATAAAACACGTCTTACCATTGATTGGGTAACACAATGGCTTAATGTCGATTGGGGTTGGACATCAGAGAGGCATCCTATGCACCTTTTCTGGGAGACATGGATAAAATCCCACATAGTTTGAATGGGCACAATTTAACATCTTGGGGGATGAAAAGGGGTACACAGTTAAACATCAGGTAGGACGACGATGGACTGATGTGAAGTGGTTAGGACCGATGGGATTTGGGATTGTTCCTCAGGGAGGCTTCCTACATACAATTCCTATGAGACAAGGGTTAAATTATAAATAGTTTGGGATGAGGGATACAGTTTATCATCATTCAGGATGAAGGTGAACTGACGTAAAGGTTTTGGGACAAGTCGGTGTTTGTATTGAACCATAGGAAGGATTCCTTCATTCCTTTCCTAGGAGATAAGAATCAATGTCAACGAATTACAGGATGGTTTGGGGATTGCATTATAAGGCAGTCCTTGAAGGATCCCATAGTCAATGCTTACTATAAACCCATGTGAATAATCCATTGTGTGAGAAATAAGAGGCTGTAATGAACCAATGATCACATCTTGATGTATGTGTCCACATGAAGTGGAATGTGTCTTACACATGTTTAGCAGCCTAATGAGGAAACATGGGCTTACACATGGATTGTGGGAAAGGGAGATAGAGATTGGTACTTACTCTAGGGTAGAGGCCCGATAGAGAAAAATCCTAGAGGGGGAGGGATGAGAAAACGATTGTCTATGTTCCCATCTCTCATCTAGTCATTGGAACTGAATAAGAGAGGAGGATCAGGGATTATACCACCATCAATAAAGGATATGTTCTTACAACAAGATGTTTTCCCTTCCCCATGGATATACACTACTCTAGAAAAGAGGATATCATTCCATGTGAGGATGATCTAACTCCTGTGGAGATGAATGGGCGTGGAGGATGTCCATGAAGGGGGACCCCACATGTGTTGTATAGGGAGAGGCCACGGTTTAATGTCATGTGTTGGGGATTATGTAACATGGCAAATTATCGTCCTACAGCTTGGATGAGGAAGCTACACTACGCACCCCTAGGACTTACATAACCGGCACACATTATCCCTTAGTTATGGGAAGGCACCTACAATGTTGTGGTGAGGCAGTGTTGTGGAGTGATACACTAAGGGTCCCACATTAGTGTGGATATGTGATTCAGAAATATCAATCAGCATGCCAATGTAATGAAAAATGAGGTTAAACACTGCAACATGAAGATCCTCCCAAGGGACATTGAAATCACTTCGTATAACCATTGAGGCCTGTACATGAATAGAGTGTGTAAAGCATCCATTCTATGAAAGAGGTTCTTCACAATGAGTATGGGATTTGTGATGGGGATTTATTCATGGAGAGAATGGGAATCACGAAGAGGATGGGCCTCACAATGAGGTTGTCATACACTAAGATGAAATGATTCACGAAGGTATGGGCCATCACGAAAAGGGGGTATTTGCGAAAGTCCAAGGCTTCACGAAGAGATTCCCATAAAGGAGAAGGGCATCACCTTAGTGAATACCACATTGCATTGAGTGAATTTTATGAGGCCTCTATGCTTTGTTAATCCTTGAGCACCCTGAAGGGGCCCCTTACTCTACGAAGGACATTGGCCTTCGCGAATAGTATCTCCACCATATGATGAGGTTGAAAATCATGGAAAGGGATACGGATCACAAAGGCCAAGTACCATTGAAAATAAATTTTAGTTGTTTCAGGATGGTATTTGTAAAAATGGTTTCTCTGAAGTTGAATGGACATACTGAAAATTGTTTCGAAGGTGCGTGAAACTTCTATTTATAGGCAACCCCAGTCAAATGGGTGCAGATCTTGCAACAGAGGGGTCACAGTTAGTGTCAGGCTCCTGCGAGGTTAGGGTGCCACAGAGCCTCTCATGGAGGCATCTGTGTGGAAACACCCCCACCATTTGTAGTGCTTCGCATATGGCCATTTCAATATTTTTTTGGAGGATTTTTTGACCAGTTATAGAGGTGGATTCTTCTAATATCATTGTATAATATGTGGAATGATCATGACACATTTTTTTCAGCACCAACAATGTAATAGATAGAGGGTTATTAATTGTTGTACATTCATTTGGGTGATTACCTTATGGTTTTTACGTGTCTCCCTATATCATAATTTCTTGTGATTTTTTTGAGATGAAACCATTTAATGTTTTGTTCAACCCTAGAATTGTTTTTTTAACTAAAAAATCCATTGTTGTTGGTCTGTGGGAACTAAAGTAAAAAAGTTGACCTTTTTGTGTATGATTCGATGTGTTTTGGAGAACAAGTCATTATTACAGACTTAAATGAGTGGAATTGAAAAATTCAATTTTCTATCATGGTTTTTAGAATGGAATTATAAATAATTCGACTTATTTCAATTAAATAACTTTAATTGATTGTTTTTTTATTTCTGGATAGTTTCAAATGGAATAATCGATCATATTTCAAGCCATACTATTTTAATAAAATATTATTGCAATAGTAATTCCTAACCTTGTGTGGAGAAAACTAGTTCTTTCATAAAATGGGTAAATTCTTCGAAACATGGAATGATTATAGTGATTTTATGTGGTCATGTGTTGAGAGCATGCTTGGGAATAATTTCATTCTTGTTGGATAAAAGCATCAATGATGCCTTGATTCCTATTTGGATGATCTTTTAAGAGGCATGGTCAGATATTTTTGTGGGATTATGAGACTATATTTAGTAGTATAAGACTCATGAGATAGTGGTCAAGATTCAATAAATATTCATAGTGGATTAGATAACCCCATGTTTTTGGTATGTTCAAGGTGGAAGACATGTGCATTAGCGGAGTGAAAATATTGTGTTATGAAATTGAGTTTCACTAAAGCGAGAAATAATTCATATTTAGTGGATCAATGATGTATGAAATGGATAAAAGTGGGTATTATAGAACATTAGATCACTATAAATGTCCATATATATTATGTGGGGGATCATTTAGGTCTTATTGAAGCTCAAATAGTGTAGGGGTGGTATTTTCTCCATGAAAGATAGTTTAAAATGATTTGTAAAGAGAGGATATGTAGTATATATTTTTGTTAGAATTTCATTATGTTGGACGGGAGTATAGGATTAAATGGTATTGTTTCCATAATGGATGCCTTGAACACATAAAATGGGTGATGATATATCCCACCAAAGATTGGTGACATCATGGAGTGCTTAGAGTGTAGTTCCATCGATTCTCAAGTTTTACCGTGATGAAGGTGTAAAAGGTTAGGAATGTGTTGAGTGAAACTCAAAAGAGAAAAGGATGTTCATTAAGATGGATCTTGTTGATTTATTCTCATACATTTCTATATGTAATGATGGATGGTTGGTATTCCACCATTAGTTTTTGGAAGGAGAGGTCATCGTTATAGACTAGGGGATGAAAAATGGAGTAGGTTACATAGTTGGAAGACATGAATGGGTGATATTTTGTGCGTTAATTACTCTCTAATTTGAGATAAATATATCCATTTAAACCCTTTTCAGAAAATAGTAAAATAATTATTATCCATTTTTGTTTGAGTTTCAGGATTAGTGTTATAACATAAGAACTATTATGTTGGGGAATGACATGTAAATAGTGGGCACCTAAAACTCATTATGAAAGGGGTATTGTTATGTAGAGTAGACTATAATATTTCTATGGAGGAATTGTCATTTAATTTCAAAAATTATGAGGTGCAGAACATGATTCATAAGGTAATTTGACTTAAGATGTAGGACACGATAATGGATTGAGAATAATCATTGGCTTTAGGATTGGGGAATTTTTAATGTGATTTGATGGAGCATGGATCATAGGTCCATCAGTGCGTGTAGTAGAAAATTATTATAATTATGGGATGTTGAGAATATGTCCATGAAATATCCCAGAGAATCATTTATGAACATCAATGAGTTTATTTAGGTTGTGAAAAAATGACTTTGTAAATGATCAGGTATGTTGATAAATCAAAGGTCGGTGGAGCCAAGTGTTTTTTGATGTTATCAGCCGAGGGTGGTTCAACATGTGTTTCTAAGTAAAAATGGATGTGGTATGTTTCCAACCCCATATCAGATGTTGTTTTTTTACATGTGGTTCAAATATATAAGAATTTCATGGGAAATCCAGTTTATTATATGCTTGTACATGGATGGTGTTTATGAACCCATCATAAGGGAATGATGGTGTTAGGGATATGTACCAAATATTTATTTACAATTCTTATTTTTGATGGGGTTTTTGTGTTAGAAATCACAATATGAACATTTTTGAGACATGGGTGTTGTTTCTCAATAGTAAATTTTGATATCATAGGCAACAATGTATTAGGAATAGTTGTTATAAGCAGATGATAATGGTTGGGATAATGAATGGATATTTAGGTGTATAAATGAAAACACCATCAATGATTTAATTCAAATGGCGTTGGGTAAGCTCCATCAGGGATTTCAAGTCTTGATGTATGGAATTATATTAGTTTCTATAATTCAGAACTCCATAAGTTAAAAATGTTCATTGGCTATGTTTTATGTATTAAAAATGAAACTAGGATATTTAAATTTTAATCTATGATCGAGAGTTTTGGAAAATATAATTGGTTAACCATTGGGAATTATTCGGGACATGGTATTTTTTAGTTAGGATGTGGTAAGGCCCCATTTTCATCTGATCATTGAAATTCATGTGAAATTTTGACTTTTCTGTTATGGTGATCACGTTAGATTTAAAATCAGGACTGATAATGATATTTTTATGGTTGTAACCCATAAAAATAATCAATTTATATTTTGAATAATGTTATATAGATAGTTTATATATATCATGAGTTAGACAAGGATTTAGGGAATGACGTTTCCTATTTTTGGGTAACATAATAGGGAATAAGAATATCAAATGGTTAGTGTTATCCATCCACACATCCAATGTAGATTGATTTCTATAGGGTCGTAGTTTGTTAGACAAAAAAGAGGATTCCTGAAAAATTTGTGCGCCCAACATTAATTTATACAGGGTATCACATGTTTGGAACATTATTTTGAAAATTATTTTCATAAATATATGTATTGGATTGGTTTTGGGTAGAGGGTATCACATAGTTGGAATATAGTCTAGCCTACCATGTGGCTAAACCACACACCATTTTTTTTAAATGAAAATTTTTTACTCTCTGATATTTTAATCCACGAATACCTATTTTCCTTCACCATCACACGTGCCTCTCTCAAGTGATCAAGCTCATATTTTCATTTTCACCCACCATTGACTATGAAATGGTTCAACATATGTTATTTGTCATTTTTAGGTATGATATAACCCTTGATAACCTCCATTAATATCCTTCTCACATTTCTCTATTTTATATATTCTAGAGTTTAGAGTTTTATCAGAGATTCCATTATAAACTGGTGGAATATCCCATATATCATGAATAATTTTTTAATCCACAATAGATGTTATAAATATATTGTGTCAACACACAGTCACACACCATTCTGATAAAGATATGATAGATTTTAATTTTTTATTGGGGTTTCAATGAAATTAAATTATTTCATATCTTATTGAAATTGTTGGGATGTGATTTGGACCATACAATTTTTCAGGGTATGCCATGGGACCATGGTGAGAATTTAGTATTGGTTATATTATGGTGAGAGACAATAGTTCATTTTCTATCTCTTTTTCTGTTTGGTTTTTTTTAAATGATAATATTTTATAAAAAACTATTTAAAATAGTATTGATTGATTAATGTACATGAGGGGGATGCAAACATTATTGGGACATTGAATTATTTTAAAACCTTGGATGTAAAGTAGAACAAATTGTTAAATGATGGTGTTCTATATATTTTGACACATATTATATCATGTTTTCCACCTTAGTGTGTGATGTGGTAAATGTGGATGAACCATGGTTTTTGTTTCTTAATTAAACTTTTTTGTTTTTAATTGCAAATAAACTAATATTTTAAATTACTAATAATTTTAATATTAATTACTTTTGGTGGAGGTGAAAAAGAATAATGATGAAGTAGTAAAATAGAAAACACCAGAACCTATAACATTGCGTAACCACATAATAATGAACTCATCACATATAAATCAGGATGCTCCATCAGGAGATGTATGGGGAACCCTTGATCCTTTTGATGATTATTGTTTTGGTGATTGGGAATACATGGGAATATAGTCATTCGGAGTAGTCGCTAGTTTTGGCGCCCCCTCTAGAAATGTGGAAGGTGACATTCTCTGAGGTTGAGCAATAGTCAGAGCGACGCCAGTGGATGCTTCATTAAGAGAGGTGTGGCCAGGGGGAGTTGGCGAGGAGGGCCATAGTGAGTGTGATAGCCATGCCAAATCAGCTAGTTTTTATAATGGAATGAATCTAGAATGGTGGAAACTAGGTAGTGGGTGACTGTGCTGTACTATTTTACATAACATAGATATTATAGAATGTTAATCCCATGTGATATGATAAATGGGGGAAAACCTTGAAAATTCGAGGGATTAACAAGTTTATAGTTTATGATTTAAATGATTTAGTAGGATCATGGTTTGAGATTGTGTCCATGTAAAATAATTTCATAAACATTAACAATTGGATATGGTTTGAACTCTAAATTAGAATAAACCAAAATGAATGGGAAGTGTTTTATTTTAATTAGTGGATAATATGATGTAGCAGTTTTCTAAAAATGTTAAATAATGACTATAATATTTAAATTATAAAATAATTAGTGAAATGAATATAAATAAATATATTACTCTTTGTCCTTATAAAAATATTTATAAACGATTCTTGATGATGGGTATTTTCATTATAAGTTACTCACTTACATTTTATTCCTAAAATATGAGGGATTTTAGGATGATTTCGTTGATTTTATGGAATTTTTGATGTGTGAGAATTCCATGATGAGTGAATTTGATTATATATGGTACATGATATGTAAATATAGGATGATTAGGGTATATTCCACATGTTTTTAGATTTTAGGATAATCAGGATGAGTGTTGGTACTATTCATGATACATGATATCATGGAAATGTGGGAATGGGAATCAGAATCCAGTGGAATACCAGGATGGGCACATAGACTATATGTTATATTATATGATGTTGTGAATTATTGGATGATCTCCTAGATTCAATTTGCTAACAAATTTAGGTTCTTCAATGATATTGTGATCATACTCACTCTTAAACTATATGATGTATTTAATATTAACCCCAAGAATCACCATAGAGGCAAAGACATCAATATTATTTTTATTCATTTTTTATCACCAACATAATTTAACTGTAACTCACATTCAATAAATTATCACACTGGTTCTTCTTGGGATTCCATTAGAGGTGACCTATGAATTTATACTCACACCCTACTTAGGCCTTCATGGAACTTGGTTACCTCAACAGACACTTTTTCATGATCTCGGATTTAGGATTAGTGTAATGGAAGATGTTGATGATTGTTTTCTTAGGATTCCTTAGTGGAAATTGGATGATGGAATCATGAAAAGCATGAGACCAGTTGTGGCGGGGCCATAATTTACATTTATTACTTTTATTCTTGTTTTGTATTATTAGCCAATCGAGGATCAATATTTATCTATCTATCATTTATTACTTTATATAATGTTTTATGTATTTATCTACACATTACCTGATTATGATGTCTACATGGATTCGTTAATTTCTTATTTTATTACTACAATTATTAGTACTTTCTTAACCAATGGAATAATTATCTCTAGTTTTCCTCATAGACCCTTTCTATATTAATATAGCCTATGGAATTTAGTGAGGCATGCATATGGTATTAGGGAAAACCACCTCAGAGAAGTGGTCATGTGGCCTCAAGGTTGGGGAAATTCATTATGACCTCAGATGAAACTATTATTGTGGTGGAAATGGAAACTAAATTCCAAAAACATGTTTTCCCTCAATGATAGATTCAACATGGAATCACTAATGTAAATAAGGCCCTCAAGAAACATACAGTAGAATAGAGTTTCAGATGGATCCCAAAAAAATTAACCCATAATATTGTTTGGAATAAAATTTAGTCATACTCACTTCTAGTCAGAAACTCAATTTCCCCAACATTGAATCTCACCTATATATATATATAAATTATTTAGGAATATAGATTTTTTCCTACCTATCTCGATCCCAACTATGAATTTATTCATCTAATTAAGCTCTTCCATCTTCTTCACCCCCATATATCTAGATAATGAAAATGGGGAAACCATAAAATACTAAGACATAGATCAGTCTCTAAGAACCTAACCATGAAATCCTTTTTTGAAAAAAATCCAAGGGGTGAAGTGGATTATGTCATTGAGGTGAACCCTAGTCTCCCCATTACACAGGATTACCTACTGAAGGTAGAGAAACTCGATGATATTATCTTCAGTCAACATCGATTATAGGAACTCAATATAAAATTACACATGAAAGTCATCATTTGAAACCCACATCTCCTTAAACACTCCAAGGACTAGGATCCACCACAAGAGAATAAAATAAATCATTTGACTAACTACTAGTGGGACCCAATACATAGTCTTTTCATAAATTTAACTAAATGTTATCATATTCTCATTTGACTAGTTCTCCATCTCCAACATAGAGATTCCCCCCCCCCAAATTTTTGAATCTATTAATTTATAATCGATAGTGTATATTTCCCTTAACCTCATAATACTTGGTCATTTCATCCTTCTTAGAACACAAAAATGTATTCCAAAAACACATATCCAACCCTAGATACACGTAGATGGTGATCAATATACATCCTTATAAGCAATAAAACAAACTCCTATGATTGGTAGTATAAAATTCAATATGGTATATTTAATTTTATTAATTTTTAATACATATTTCATGTTTTCCATTCTCTTTTATTTGAGGAGACTTTTAAGGATAATCATACTTTTGAGTATCTTTTTATCAAAATGGAAGGACTGGATCTTATGATCTTGTGTCAGGAGAGACTGGCCAAGGACTCTTCGAGAAGTAAATGGATCATAGAGGGTGATAGAAAAAGTGGATTTTTTTTCATGCCGGTATTAAGGAGTAAAATATACCTATTAAAACAAACATTATTCTGGAAGATGTCTCTTACATGGATAATAGGGATACTGTGGGAGGTATGTATATCTTCTACTTCATGGTTTTTTTGGCTTGTCACAATAGTTGTATGTCCACTGGTTATACAAGAAAGGATAAAGGCATCTCCGAGGTTATTCCCCTATTTGACTTGGACTAGGACAATATAGGGTTGATCTATCTTCTTGATGAAAAGGAAATTTGTAATTCCATTTAGAATCTTCACCAGAATAGTTCCCCAGGACTTGATGGGTTCATGGGCTCCTTCAATAGAGAATCATGTGATGTGGTGAAGTTGGACCACATTTTGGCCTTCTAGTACTTCTTTGTGCTGGTAGTTTACCACAGATTGCAAGCTCCAATACTAGGATTCTCATTCACAAAAATATGAAGCATCATCTATCATTCACTATAGACCATTGTCTATATATGTATTACCTTTTAATATCCATGCAAGTGTAATTATTTTCATGCTTTCCATTGATGTTCCAAGGTGGATCTCCATGGAGCATCACGGTTTTGTGAGGGGCTAGCCCATCAATGGTGCTATTTCTCTTTCCCAAAAAATTATTAGAGATATTAACTAAAAAACCTGTGGATCTAATGTGGCTTTCAAGCTAGACATGAATAAAGAATATGAGCAGGTGGAGTTCGGCTTCATCATCATGGTGATTGAAGGTATGGGTTTTTCATACAAGACTATTTTCCAGGTTTTCAGATGTTTCAGCCCCCCGTGGATGGCAATATTGTTCTTGGATAATTCCTTTGGGTTACTCAAATCCATTCATTCCCGAAGTTAGGCTGACCCTTTTTCCCCCATCATTTTCATCTTAATAATAGAGGTGATTAATTGTCTCATTCCTCGTAGAATCAATAATAGAGATATTCACCCCTATTATAGGAGAATGAGTGCCACAACCATTTCTCAGTTAATTTTCTCAGATGACACCTTTGTTTTAATCAATTTGGGGGGGGGGGAATCTCATTGGGGGTTAAACAACCTTTTAGAGGATTAATTCCATTTGAGTGGCCCGCTTATTAATAAAGAGGTGAGCCTATACTCCATCCCCAATATCTGCTCTCCATGAACGTCCATAGATGTTAAGCTCACCCTTCCTATGCAATGACGATGCTTTCCTATACAATACCTTGGGGAACTCATCACTCATAGAAGATAGTGGATTTGGGACTTCGACTTTCTTCCCAGCAGGATTGCGGACAACATCCACAACCAGAAAAACGTTTTTATATTCTATGGATGTAACTTTACTCTCATCAATTGTGTTCTGTTGGTGACTCTAATCCTTGATCTATCTTCCATCAAGGGACCAAAGGGTTTCATTTCCTATATTGAGATGCACTTGGCCAGTTTCATCAGAGATCCTCTATCGGAAAGTAATAATGAACTATGTATAATGGCATAAGGTGGAAATGCCTATTAGAGAGGGTGGAATTAACATGCACATTTTGGAAGAAACCCTCATTTTCATGCATTCAAGGATGGGTTAGGATGTGCTAGAATATAGTATGCTATGGGGTAAAATAATGCATCCTCTGTTTAGTAATCACTCCCCAATGGAGGGATGAGTTTCTTCATTATGACCTATATTATCTAACCTTTTTTAGAGTATCATTTTATTTCTGAATGGATCATTGAGAGGGGGAATATTTCACTATGGCACCAAACCTGGGCTAGGACTATGTTGAGCTTCCCAAGGTGTATTTCACCTACAATATCCATTAGGGAGGCTAGTATAAACCAATCCTTCATTATGGTTGTGCCAGATGAGGAGAAATACGAACTATTCAATCTCATTGTTTTGACGCGGGAACCGGATCTTTAAATATTCACTCCATATTCCTTGGGGGATTTCACCACTATGGATTATCGACAGTATCTTTTCATCATAGAGGAGTAGGTTATATGAAATGAATTCCTTTGTCCCAAGGTGGTTCCTTCGAAATGCAACATCTTCTTATAGAGGATCATGTATTAGAAAATCTCCACAGATGAGAATATAAAACGATGTAGCTTCCATATTTCTTCTCAGTGTCCCTTTTGTAAAGTCATTAATGTGGAAAGTAATGATCATCTATTATTTACTGGGGTATGGGTGTGTGATGTGTGGCGTTACAATGGGGAGTTCACAAGACTCCTTGAAAATAACCTGGTGTAGATACTTTTCATGGACAAGTGGTTCTATTAATCGCAAAACAGAGGACCAGAAAAGATAGAATGCATGGTGTTCCTTCTAGTGGGGTGTTATGGAATGATACAAATAAACTTTGACAAGAGGGTGTATATTGAAATTGAAATTGAAATTCATCCATCATTATGGCTCAGAACACCCTCTTCGATTTTGCTCATCCCATTGAAAACTGGGGGGATGCCCCCTACTTTCATTGGATGATCCCTGGTTCACATGATGCCGAGGAAATTGATAGAAGCACTAGTGGCTTATAGGGAGATGCAATCCTCCCTCTAGCGGCCTTCATCTCAACATTGATGGATCTTGAAATACGAGTATATTGTGCATGGGTGTGGCTATCCGGGACACCAGGGGCTCGGTCCTCTTGGCCTTCTCCTCCTTCTTGGACCACAGTTTCTCTCTTTAGGCCGAAGCCAAGGCTATGCTCATGGGTATCAATATTCTCTACCAGAAGGGGTTAACCTTCTATGAATTTGAAACAGACACAACGATCCTATGTGATTTCTTAAAAGATAATTTCTCTGCTCCATGGTCTGTAATCTATATTACCATAAATTGAAATGGAATGATCATGAACAACATCAATGTTTTGCATTCCTATAGTGAGGGTAACAATGTGGAGGATTACCTAGCATCAATAGAGATTCCTAGTAATCATCTATATTATTTGAATGACATTTCCTCCATAATACCCGAAGGGGTGAATCTAATTTGAGTGGAGTAAATTGGCCTTAACCATTTTAAACCATCTTAGACTTCATGGCTACTATTCTAGTTTTTCGATGTCCTGTCTCATTGTTAATAAAAAGGTAAGTATGATGATGATAACAACCACCATGGCATTTTCATTTTCGCATCAATAGGAATAAAATCCCATGGAAGGTATAATAACAACCACAATATCCAATACACAACCATGTACACATTCCAAATGGGTTTATACATCACCCGAATAGTCTTCTACATTCCCAATAATAAAAAAACATGAATACAAATTCAATTATAGAATAAAATTACTTCAGTAATATATATTTGGAATGTAAATTAATTTATTTAACCTTCCCTCAATGAAAAATAGTAAATTCCATATGTTCACCAAAACAAATTTATTACCAACCTAAAAAAAATTAAGAATAATTATTTTAGTATATAATTGTATAAACAAAAATTTTATTTAATTCAAAAATAAACCCAAGACATGATTATTGGTAATAATAAAAAATAATATACACCACAATGTGACAACCTGAATGGTTATAAATAAATTTCTTGATATTTAAGTAAATTTCATATATATAAATAAAAATATATAAAACACATGAGCTTATTTAGTATTATTATATCATATCATATTTTTAATAATTTGAAGAATCATTACCATTATTAATATATTCATTGAACAGTGATCACATTATTTGTATAAATATAGGGTTTTAATACATCTAATTGACCACGACAAAGGAAGTGATGACATCAACTGGTATGATAATAACCTATAAAGCGCATTTATTGGAGCATCTAGGGGAGAGAGAATAACTGGGATTTCCCATGAACTATATAAGGATGATATCCAACAACATAATCATAAACATAATTGTTTATGACATATGTTCTTGCTCATTATGATCTTGATAGAAACCATGTACATCGAACAACCCCATGAATGTATCACAGTTATGCATCTTCCTCTAAGATATTTTTCTAGTATATTAAAAGGATATGTATCAATACCCTAGCTATATGAGTATGTGTATGATTTTATACAGCTTAATAGATATATTTTAATACTATAATTGTTAGTTTATGAAATATTTTTTCTTGTATATTACAAAACACAAATATAATTTTTGGTAAATATTAAAATCCAACTAAGGAACTAATTTTTATAAAATAATTTATTTTTAAAATTAATATTATCAAAACAATTTTTTTATATATTTTTTATTAAATACAAGTGATCATATAATTTTTTTGATGTTAATTTTAATTTTCATATGGGTTTGAAAAATATTATTATTAAAAAAATCCATAAATTCTTAATAAATTTCAATTTTATATTAAATATTAAAATTCACATACTTATAAAATTATTTAGATAAAATGAACGCTATTTTTTGTATCATAGCATTGAAATTATCCAATAGTGAAATTTTCATCATTTTCTAAGAGAGTCCAATTATCTAGTAAAAAATAAATACTCTTTAAATATACTATTGTGTATAATTACATCATAATGACCCAAAAGAGTTGTAATAAATACTATAAAAGGAATATAAGACCAAATAATTGTTATCAATTTAAAATAATGATATTATAAACATAGTTTTTTAATTTCATAAATCCATTATGAATCCTCCAAAACCATAAATATATTTTATGGTTTTAAAATGATTTCCAGAAGAGTATGACTCACCTACACCTAAGAAAAGAAATTTTTTATTATGTTCATCCATTTCAATTATAATACAATAAAATGAAATTCCATATTTTATAAACCATGAGATAAAACAACGAGATGATATGTATTTTTTGTTATTTTATGACATAGAGTGCAAAACCTATCTTTGAGAAATGATAAAGAGATCCCCACTCATTTCTAATATTGACCCACCCATGTTCCCATTTATCATAACTAATAATATGTATAAAACGTTCTTAATCACTCATACCCTCAAAATAGCCTACTAAGGTTCCCTATGATCTCAAGAATATCTTCGCATGAATTTGGTGTCACACACTCATGTAAGAGATCCTCACCTTCTCTTCTTTACTCAAGTTTCTTTATTCTCTTATACCTTAAATTTCCAAATCCTAATGTTGGGACGTGAATTTCCATGTACCTATTGCTTCCCATTTTATTTCCAAATTTTGATAGAATAGTTTTTCTCTCTTCAACTTATTTTATGTCTTTTTAAAGAATGTTGTTATGTAGAGGAAATTTAATCGTGATTTCCATGTCAACAAAATTATATATGGAATAACATACCCATTTACAATAAAGGGTGATCATATTTATACACATATACCCATTTGACTTGGGAATTACATGTATTTATTCAGAACCCTATGTTGATTGAATAAAATGTGATGATAAATAATTCCCTATATTATAATCATTGTAGAAGACTTGATCATGAGAATCAAATGAATGTAGTGTTTGCAGCCAGAATTATAAAACACTCCAATGAATTGGGAAATGTTTAGTTTCATAAGATGTCACATTAGGACTAGGAGTGACCTTAATTCCATTATTGTAATTTTTCCACTGTGATCATTTGGAATTTATCCTTAACCTTTTTTTTATGATGCAGTCTTTTATGTTGTTTCCAATTTTACCATATTGTGATTATCATGATCTATCATGTAATATTATTCATGTGCCTTTTATGCCTCATTTGTGTTCCTATTTTATAACATATATTAAATTCATAAATATGTTCTATATTTTTTCCCATAAGAGAATTTATAGCTCAACCCTTTCTTATGTACTTCCTTAGCTTATCCCATTCATTTTTATGTGCGATAATGTTAAATATTTTTTCAATAATGATGAGGTTTCCCATATACTAAATTGTTATTAAATTATCCCTATCATACAATAAAATATACTTCTCAATAATTCATATTTTATTTTGTGTAATCCTATAAAATAAATCTTTTATAAGTGTGAAATATACATCATTGTTTTTATAGTTTGCATCAATAGAAATGATTTGTTATTTTTGGTATTAAGATTAAAAATCTCAAGAAAAATCTATAGGGATATGTTTAAGTAAAAAAAACATCCCTACATATTCGTAAGTATATAGTTTGTGGTTTATCAATAATAAAAATCACAATCTTGATACCAATGATGGACATGGTTCTGGGACCGAAGAACCTTGGGGTAACAACTCTGAAAAGGTGTGTAAGCCCTGTCTTAGTTTAATTTGGTACACGACAATAGGCATTAATGTGCACCTTGATTGAAACTCCTGGGGGATATTATATTGTAAATTCATAATTGAATTAAAAACCATTATTAAAGGAACACAAATAACCCATTAAATTATAATTTTTGAAATAGATCATGGATAACCTAGTTCAAAGCCTTAATATACATAATTTGATGAAATTAATGTAATTTTTCTGTTAAAAATTTAATGTCAATGAATATCCATTTACATGTTTAATAGCTCATACATAATTTTCACTTTATTATATCGAACAACTAGGAATAAGAGAAATCAAATAAAAAATAAATGTGATTGGAAATGTGATGACTGTGCTAGCGAGATGACCAACCCGATAGGAGAAGGAATAAAAAACATTGTGGTTATAGTATCTAAATTAACTCATTTTTTGAAAAGAATCATTAATCAGGATGATTTATAAAATCCCCAAATGAAATAACAATAGGTAATTGAGATATTTATTAGAAAAATTCCTACACCTTTAAATACATCATCTGATCACTTAATATTAAAACAATGCATCAACTCCACTAAGAAGATATTAACCATTTGTCAAGGCTCTGAACAAGATATTTTTGTCTTGAATGATTGTCATATGGCAGGAAATCAAATTAGTGATGGATATTTTTTAAGAAGACATAGACTATGGATTATATCACCGCAATGAGGTTAAAGGAATTTAGAAAATAATTGTTAAATATTTTCCTCAAAATATCTATAATAAAATGAAAGAGTATTTTATTTCCCTCATGAAAATAGATTACAAATCAGTAATTTTATATGAGGGAAACCCCATAGGACACTCATGATACATCCCCAGATATTTCATTACCCCTAATACACAGTTTATTTATTCATTGGTGTGAAGAAACATAGTCTATGAATTTTCTATGATACCTCTGACATAGATATTTATGAACAAATTTAAATATGTTCTATAAATGTCTTAATGTTAATTGGATAATCCTAATTGTATATATTTGATATTATGGGGAAAGTGGAGTTTAATCCTAGAGATTCGATAGGGAAATCTAATGGTTTCATGAAATTTCAACATCCAACATTTAAATTTTGTGGAATAGAGCATTTTATATGTTTCCTATAGGAAACTATGAAATGATTAGGTGTGGAAGGAAGGTAACATAGCTAGATATTGATGAAATAAGAAACCCACTACTATGATTGGGGAAAGGAATGTTCTAGGAAATTATCAACAAATATTTTATTTCTTTAACTCCAAGGGAATGAGGATCTTTGAAAAAAAATCCCTAACCCATGTGTTTTTGGAGATAACCAACAAAATCAAATGATGAAAGGGATAGATTTTTCCATAACAACCGCTAAGGTGTATCCCAAAAAAATGTGGTGAGATGAAAACAAGTTATTCATTCTAAAATAGTGAACATATTTTTTTATTCTGGTTATATGCATTCCTTCTTCTCATTAAAGACTAACATAACTATTCAAACACTGCAATAAAGAGTTTAAGTAGATGTGTCTATTAAAATAGAAAATGGGGTAATTATTCTATATAAAGCATATAAATATCCCCTATCAAAATTCGTGATATGAACATCCATGGGAGCCTTTCCATACTTCCTTTACTGGAATATGATGATATTTTGTGTGTGTATTGGATATCTCAACATAGAACCAACATAAATTGCCTTAAAAAGGAATTTAATATATATATGGTGAAAAATCCCCCAATTTAATAATCATTAAAGGGTAAGGATAAATATTATTTAGCACCAATATCTCATGAATGGATGATATTACCCAATGATATTTCAGATCTAGAATAAGTAATTGATTATAAGGAAAGAAAAATCATTGAATATATTATTATTATGAAGGAATATGATGAAGGGTTTCCCAATATATTTCATGGTATTCCTACTAATTGAGAGGATAAATTTTCTATCTGTAAGATCACTGATCATCATTTTAGGTATGGATCTTGATTTTGGGTGTTTTTGAGAAAAAAGGGAGAATCTGGAAATTTAACGAGGACAAGCCGGGTACCTAAGAGTACACATCATGTTCATAGGAGTACACACCGTTTACCCAGTTACAACAGGTAGCATTTTACTATCCATGTAATGTCCTAGTGCATGGCCGTGTGGGGTAACCTAGAGACAACCAAAAAAGGATTCCTGTTAAGGCATGTACACGATGTGTACATTAAAATAACACACAGTGTACTTTTCTTGTTTTTTTGTTAAATCAGACCGGGGCTGCATCTAATTTCCAGAAACAACTTCTTCTATCCTTGTCTCATCTAGGAGTGATGAAAATTGTCAAATAATCACTAATTCCCCTTTCTCACTATCTATTCCCCAAATCAAACACCATTGATTGCATTGGAATTGCCTCAATGAGTTCGTACATCTTATCGAGCCCATCCTCTTGTTCAATCTCCTTTCTCGAGATAATTATTTTTGATATTTTTGGATGTTTTTTAGATCAAATACATTATATGTTGAATAAAAGGGTGTTATTTAGCTATACTTTTTGTACACTGTCAATGAAGGTGGTTTGGTTCTTTCAATAGTTGTCGTTAGATAATATGTGAAAAAAGTGATGAATACCCTAGTTTAGGGTCTTGAGTATCTTTTAATTTTAACCCTAATTATGCCTGATCTTTTTTGCATGCTTGGGTAAGGGTTTTGACTATGAATAAGTTTTATCACCATTCTTATTGATGTGTTTCCCATGTTTTTTCAATTTTTGATGTTGGGTCTAGAACTGATTGTAAGGTAGTTTTGTTTTACATTACTGGTGCTGTTAGGATTGAGTTGATATTATATGTAATGCTTGTGACATGCATTGTAGTTGTCATTCCTAGTATTACATTTTATTTAATTTGGTAGTGAGATATCATTTGTGCAAAATTTTATTAAACATGGCTATGAGAACCAAGAGTAGTTAGAAAATATGGGGAATCTATGTTGATGTCTTCCCCAAAATGCATGTTATACGTTTCCCAATGAGAGACCGTAGGGGGGATTGATGATGAGTGCTCCCTCAGAGTGCCTGTTGTATACTGTGGTGAGACCATAGGGGGAATTGATGTTGAGTTCTTCCTTATAGAGTCTATATTTTATCATTAAAATATCACAAGAGGAATTGAGAGTGATTTCTTGCTTAGAGGGTCTTTTTTTTCATGAGATCAAAGGGGTTAGACAATGGGAGCATTCCCAAAGGGTCCTTAAAATTTATTTCTTGTGAATGATTGGCTGAAAAAAGGGGTTAGACTTAAAGAAAATTCCATAGATAGTTGATTTTTAATGATTGGTATATTTTATTAATAAATGTAAATGTATTTAGTTTGAAATTATATGACTATTTACTTTTGAGTACATCCTTGTTTATTACATGATTTTTTCATTTTGGCTGCTATACATATTCACTGACAATTAGGCAGAGATCTTTGGGTTGTAGCCTACTAGGATTTGTATCAAACCCTCTTTGGGTCAATATTTTGGGCCCCAAAAGATTATATTTCTATAGGTATAGATATGGGTAAGAGCCCTTCTACTTCAGGTACTTGATTTTTCTGGATTTGGAGAGAATGAGACCATGATTAGGATTATAATGAAACTAGAATTATTTATTTATCATATAATTTGGATTAGTACTATATTTAAATCATTGTGACTATTTTGGATTATTTCCAAGACATATGTGAGATGCTTAATTTATATATCTGCATGAGCTGTTTATTTTCTTTTAGTATTCCACTATTTAATTATTTTATGGTATTAATCCTTCAACTACTATCATTATTTTCCATCCAATTGTGAATACTATTCCAATGAGGTCATAGTTTCCCCACAATCACACAAAAGGCCCTCGCTGTAAGTCAGCAGCCTCTGACATTTGGGGAAATGCGCTTGATTCCTTATGACAAACCTAGAATGGGGCACCATTGGGCTGCACTCAGATCCAAGATGTTACAAAGTGGTATCAAAGGGGTAATTTTCTACATTGTCTTACTGTTTGAAGCCTATCTACAGGGATATGAAAGAATGGGTAGTTAGTAATATGTTGTGCCCGAGAGTAGCTAACCCGTGTAAATGGAAAAGCCAATTTACCTCGATGATTGAAAATTATATGTTTTTCAAATTGTTACAGTTTATTAGATTTCATTATTGGGTGATTCACATGATTTGTGATGTTTTCATTGATATTGGAGGTTCTATTTTTCTTGAATCCCAATGTGATGAGGGTATTCCATCTCATGGATCATAAAGGAATTTGGTAAAAATCTAATGTCATGCATTCTTGTCATTCCATTTAGGGTGCATAACTTATTGCATGTTTTTTTGATTGATGTTATGCAAGATATGCATGATATTGTGATAGATTACGTGATAGAATACCTGCTATTTTGATAGAGTATTGGAAAAATTGAATGTTTAATTTAAATGGGATCAAAAAATTGGTCCTTGAGGTGTTATGAACCCTCTTGGATTGTATTTTGGTGGATCATATAGATCATTAACTGAATTATGTTATGATATGACATGAATAAAAGGCTAATATTTGATTCTCGGGGAGAATGGGTCCCCAAAGATTGAAATTTGGCACCAAAATGTTTGTTTCATAGTTTTTATGGGGTTCTGGTGTAGTTTTTGAGGCTTACTGTCTGGAAAAAAACCACAATACACAGTGTGTAATGATGAATACTTTCCATTTATCCTTCTTTTCTGGAATGAAAAACTTTTATTAAGTACATTACATGTACTATATGGACACGTCGTGTAGTACTTAATTGTGCGACTGACTGGGTGGGCTGAGCCATGGGGTTCTGAAATGCTTTGTGGCACACTCTGTGTACTTGGAGTACATGTCGTGTTGTATGGACCATGTATCATGCCTTGTGAATAATGACCTAGGTGGTTAAAACATAAGTGGTAAAAGCCATTTCAAGGGAGAACACGCTTTGTTGTTGAGACCACGTATCCATCCATGTGACTAAGGACAAGAGTTGGTGAAATCCTTCTAGTACACACTATGTATGGCATAAACACACCATGTAGTTATGTTCTAAGAGAACCATGTAGTTTAGACGTGTATAGAAACACTAGAATGTTGGAAATTTTCAAGTACATTCCATGCTATTGGGGAACACACAGTGGGAATGGGTTTTACATGACCAGGGTTGGAAAATGTTCATGCCCATGTAATGGCTTAAGGGAACATGTTGTGTGAGGGTCACACACAATGTGAATCCATGCTTTCAAAAACATGAATGTTTTATTTATTCTGTCATATTATTGCACTCCTATGTTTAAGTCTTTGATAATTGTGAACTAAGGTGTGTGCTTAACCTTGCAGATTCATGCCACTGATTCGTCCTCTAGTTGTACACCAGATACAAGGAAACAATCATACACCTGACATGGTAGATTAGGGACTACCAGAAGATCCTCCCAGTGTTCCCATCTAGTAACCATCCATCATATCAGATATTGGTGTCGATGCATAGTTTTTGGAAGGCTCCATGGGGTTTATACAGACCTTCTCGGGAGAACCGCATCATTCCCCATCTATGGAAGACTTGATGTGGGTTTTTCAGCAACAACATCCTCCCACATTCTTAGGTGATAGAGGAACTCAAGCTATAGAGTCATGGTTAGTATCCATATTGTATAACATTGATCATCACAAGATGGCTCCAGGTAGGAGGTTGAAGCTCACTATATATATGCTTTGGGATCCCACCAAGAGTTGGTGGGATGGGATTTCATAGGCAGGATTCTAGTAGGTTGTTGCTTGGGATGACATATAATGTACATTCTATGAATAATTCTACCTGGAGGATTTGAGGGCTGACCAAGCCAGATAGTTCATGAGTTTGGAGTAGGGTAAACTCGTAGTCATGGAGTATTTTTCTCGCTTCACAGAGTTGTAGAGCGTGACATCCATTGTAAGTGGTGATGAGTTATGTTTGGTGAGGAAGTTTGAAGATGGTAATAGGCATGAAATCCAATCTCAGTGAACATATTAAATTTGACTTCCATATCTTCTATAGCCAACTAGGCACTAATCACCATGCGAAACCAAAGGTATTTTGGAGCAGTGGTCCAAAAAAGTTCAGCATCCAGTGAATGTATTACTCCATCTGATAGTAGAAAATGAAGTAGGGAGTATATGCATCGAGATCTGAGTAGGTGGGATACTCTTTCAGGTATCCAGGTGGTATGCTACCGGTGTAGGTTGAGTGTCCATACGAGGCCACATTTCCCAAGAGACCCAGTTGACTGTCGGTCTTGCGACCTGATGGTCATCCGTTGTGATTCGGTCAGTTTTTCTCCCCAGTAACTGGTGATAGGGGTTAAAATTTGACTCTATAATCAGGAGAAAAACAACCAGTTTTTCATCAGATTGCAAATAACAATTCATCAGGCCATTTGGGCTGAAGTGGTTTCCATGGTCATGGGAATCAAGCAACAGGTTTCCAGCAACAACCACGGGGTGGATCTAATCAGGGATCTCAGATAGCTTCAATGGGCCGCGACATAGGTAAGTCTTTTTTTCCTAGTGTAGACCTAGTACGAGCATTATCGTAGACTGTCTAAGATTAGAGGTACCATTCTAGTTTCTTCCGTTATAGGTTCTACACTTTTCAATACATGGTCTTCCCATAATTTCATATTTGTGCAAGTTATAGAGTGACATAGAATGTCTATCTTAAATTCGTCCAATACATTGATGTTGGACATAAAATTGGGGACTAGAAAGGATAGTGTACATCAGTGAAAAGAGTTACCTCTGGAAGTTGGTGGGTTTCACTACTTATGCGACCTTTATGTCTTTGAGATGTTGGTCTACAAAGTCATTATCAGAATGTACTGGTTATAACCCTTTCAGGTTGTTTCCAATTTCTATCATCATCGGTTGATCTTCACATCACTAGAGGGAAGATCCTTTCTATATAAGGATGAATGGGATGTCCATGAGAGCAGAGAAGAACCTGAGCATCATAGGTTGGGAGGAGTTATAGCATAGATTGGTAGTTCTCATCTGGATGACCAGGGAATTTCACATATAGAATTTCTTCAAGTGGGGGATCATATTAGGGATGTAATTTGAAAGGAATTTTCAGGTTTTCCTTAAAACTGAGAGGTTGGATTTTCTATTGAGATTTTTTCAAGAGTAGCACCAGTGTCCATTCCATATTATTGGTTTCCTATACCATAGTTACAGAAGCTCAGGAAGAATTTATAAGAGTTTCAAGGAAAGGGTTTCATCTAAAAAATACTTCACCTTGGGGTTCTGCTATTCTGTTTGCGAAGAAGTTGGACGGTACCCTTAGACTCTGTGTGTGTTTTTGGAAGCTGAAACATTTCATGGTCAAAAACTGATATCATTTACCTAGGATAAATGATCTCTTTGATCAGATTCGAGGATCCCAGGTGTTCTCAATGATTAACTAGAGGTCCGGTTATCATTAGTTGTGCGTTAGAGCATCATATATACCTTTTAAATCCTCTCGGAGTAGGTTTTGTCTATATGAGTATGTGGTTATGTTGTTTGGTCTCAGGAATGCGCTAGTAGTTATTATTGTACTAAGGAACTGAGTGTTCCATCCATACTGAACTCCTTTGTTGTGGTTTTTAGGTAAGATATGTTGGTGCACTCTCACACTCTACACGACCATGCTACCTATCATGAGATCATTTTAAGTACACTGATAGAGAATTAGTTATATGATAATATCCCAAAATTCCACTTTTGGATGGACCAGATTCACTTCATGGTTCATGTTAACGTAGAGACTATAGTATGAGTAGGCCCAGAGGAAGTGAGATAAATAGTTTCTTGGGAACAACCAAATAACTCTTATGAGGTCTGTTGTTTTCAAGGGATTACTTGTTACTATTGACACTTTTTAGAAGACTTTGCAACTGTTTCAGCGTCACAGATGGGCTAGACTATGAGGGGTGAAATGTACTTGTGGATTGATTACTGTGATTTAGGCATCCATGAGCTAAAATGGAGGTTGACATCAGCACCAATACTATTTGTTATAGAGCTATGAAAGTGGTATACTATTTATTGTGATTCATTAGGTATCAGGATGGGAGCAATTCTAATGCTGGGGGATGGAGTCGTTGCATACGAATCTTGGTAGTTGAAGCCACATGATAGGAATTACCCAACACACGATCTCGAGTTGGCTGTAGTTGTTCATGCCTTGTATTGTTTGATACATTACCATATGGGAGATCATATTTTGATGTACACTAACCAAAAAAGTATCATCTATATATTTACATGGCAAGAACTAAATTTGATACAATGGAGGTGGATTTAGTACCTTCAGTCCTTTGACAATGAGGTTGCCTACACGTCTATGAATGGCAATGCAGTGGCTAATGCGTTGAGAAGGTGTACTCAGATACAGGTAGATTAGGAGGCCAGTAGTGAGTGGAATCTTTTCTATCTATTCAAAAAAATGCATTTGGAGTTTCACAACATACAGGGGAATGCATTTATTTATTCTGTAGATGTTAAATCTACTTTACCTGATCAAGTGTGAATGAAGTAACTATCAGATGGTGAATGGCTATTTCTACGGCGGATTGTCTTAGGAGAGGACCCTATTCTTGGATGTACTGTAGGAGAAGATGAGATCGTGCATTTTAATGGGAGTGTATGGGGGTCAACTGAAAAACGTGATGATCTTTTGTGTGATTATCATTATTCAGTTTGGAAATATCATCCTAGTGTCACCGTCAGAATTGGTGGATTGGTATAAAGAGAGATATTTCTGGTTTTGTGATGAGGTGTTCCACTTGTCAGTTGGTGACGACAGATCATTAGTGACCAGCATGAATTTTTCAGAATTTAACCATTCCCTAGTGGAAGTGTAATGATATAATGATGGAATTCATAATTATTTTACTGAGGTCACCTCAAGGGAATGATATAGTTTGAGTTATCTATGAAATTCTCACAAAGTATTTAAATTTCATACCGTTTAAAGAGTCTTTTAGTGTTGTTGAGTTAAAAATGTTTTACGTTCGAGTGATTGTTGGTTTAAATGGTGTTCTACACTCCACTATTTCAAACAGGGATGTTTGTTTTACTTATTTGGTCTAGAAGGGACTATCAAGGGATCTGGGAACATATGTACCTCTATGTACAACATTCCATCTCTAGATAGATGACCAGCCCAAGCATACGATTCATGTGCTAAAGGACAAGTTTCGGGCATGCGTCCTAGTTTTTTGGAGGTTATTGGGAGAATAACATATCACTGGTGGAGTTTTCCTCTAAAAATAGTTTTCAGAAAACTATTCATATGGAACATTATGAGGTTTTGTACAATAGTCCATGACGATCACCACTATGTAGGTTGGAGGCATGATGGGTAGCAATGCTGGGAGGTTATCTTTTCTAGAAGACCATAGAGAAAGTGGAGTTGATTCGGAAGAGGATGGTTACTTCACAATCACGGCAGAAGTCTTATGCTAATTTGACAAGACCACCACTAGAGTTTGATGTTGGAGATCTAGTTTTCCCACATGTCACACTTATGTTGGGAAACATGTGGATTAGGAGACAGGGAAGGCATTCACCGTGATATGTCAGGCCATTTGAGGTTTTGGAGAGATTCGGGCCGGTTGACTATTGATTGCAGTTACCTTAGATGTATTGGGATATACATGACATCTTCCACATTTCACATCTGTAGCATTACTTCTCAAACCCATATCATGTTTTCCAACCTGATGTGGTTGAGTTGGAAGTGGATGCATTATTCATAGAAAATCCTATCAATATTTTTGATCATAGTGTGAAGGTTCTCTGTGGCCTATCCATTCAACTTGTATAGGGGCGTTGGCTACACGGGAAAGTACAAGATAAGTCTTGGGAGAGGGATATCGATGTACAATCATAGTTTCTAGAGATTTTTAGGTTTCTTCGTCTTCTCCACCGTGTTAGTTAATTTTGTGGATGAATTTATTTAAGGGTGTATGTTTGTAAGAACCCTAATCTTCCTTTCAGTTATGGATCTTGATTTTGGGTGTTTTTAAAAAAATGGGGAGAAATTAGAAATTTAAGGAGTACAAGCTATGTACGTTGGAGTAAAAGTCATGTACTATCCATGTATTGGCCCAGTACATGGCTGTTTGGGGTGAAAATGAGACAGCCTAACGCCGAGGCCGGTTAACGCCTGTAAATGGTGTGTACATTAAAATATGACTCTGTGTACTTTTCGTTTTATTTGTTAAATCAGCCTGTGGTTGTGTTTAATTTCTAGAAACACCTTATTCTAGACTCATATCATCCAGGAGTGACAGAAAGCACTTAATCATCTCAAATCTCTGACCCGCCGCATGTTCTCTGAATCAAACACCATCAATTGCATTTGAATCACCATTACACGTTCTTCCTCCTTCTAGAGAAACACCTCTTGTATTCTCTTATTTCATGAGAAAATTGTGGTTGATAATTTTAACGTGTTTGTAGATCTACAAATTTTTTAGTTGAATCAAAGGATGAGATTCATCTATATTGATAGTACAATGTCGAGGTAGGTGGTATATTCTTTTCCGTAGTTGTATTTGAATTATATGTGCAAGATGTCTCGAATACCCCTATTTTGGGTATTGCATGCTTTGGAATTTTAACCATGTTGATTCATGAATTTTTTCTCTTGATTGGGTAAGGATTTTGATTAGAAATTTGGTTCATTACCTTTCTTTTGTATGTTTTCCCCATGTTTGTTTGATTTTGGCCATTGGGTCTAGAACTACCTATTCGGCTATTTGGTTTTCTATGCCTAGTGTTGTTAGGATGGATTTAATAATATATTACATTATTATAATATATAATTTAGTTACATATCCATTTATTATTTTACATTTACATTGGATGTGGGATAACGTTCGTGACTGATTGTATTACATAGAGCTGTGAAAAACTGCTATTGTTTGACTATAGGGGGAATATACATTGATGGATTCCCCAGAATGACTATTATACCTTTCAAATTGTGATACCATAGGGGTATTGGTGATGAGTTCTCCCTCATAGTGTCTATATTATACCGTTATGAGACCACATGGGTTATTAACATTGAGTAATTACTCATATTGTCTATAGTTTATCATTAAAAGACCACATGTGGAATTGATGGTGAGTGCTTCCTTAGAGAGTCATTATTTTCCTAAGACCAAAGGTGTTGGACTGTGTTAGCTTTCCCAGATGTTTGTAATATTTTATTTATTGTGAATGAATGGTTGAAAAAGAGGGGTTACAATGTGAGAAAATGACAATAGGGTTTCATTTGAATGAATGTTATTTTTTAAAATAATGTTAATGAATGTAGTTTAAAACTGTAGAACTATTTACTTTTGAGTAATTCGTTTTTTATTAATTTATTTTTATATTTTTCATGCTATATATATTCACTGATAGTTTGGAACCTTTCATTGGTTTGTTACCTATTTTGATTCTTCTCACACCCTGTTTAGGTCATGCTTTTGGGCTCAAAAAGATTATATTGCTATAGGTATAGATAAGGGTAAGCTCCCTTCTACATCAGGTACTTGATTGATGTGGAGTTGGAGAGCATGGGACCCAACAGGGGATTGTGATTCTACTGGTGTTAATTTTTTTCATGTACATTGGTTTTGTACTATATTTACAACATTTTGATGTGTTTGGATTCATTCCTAGCCATATGTGAAATGCATCATTTATATATGTGCTCCATTTTTTTATTCACTTTTATTCTTCCACTTTATACTTATTGTATGGTATTAATACATCCTCTACTATCAATTTTTATCATCTCACTATGAATACTCCTCTAATGAGGGAATTGGTTCCCCACTATTACACCCTAGGCCCTCCATTCTAGCACGAAATCTCTAGCATTTGGGGAAAAGCACTTTAGGCCTTGTGACCCACATGGTACATGTCACTATTGGGTGACACCCAGATATGGGATGTTACACCTTCAATATTATACATGGTATTTTTCCATCATCCAAGAATCAATATAGAATTAATTTTCCTTAACATGAGGAGTTGAATAATCTACTACAAGAGAATCTTATTAAGGAATCATACACCAATGTGATTTACTATGGGGGGAACCAGCTCTTTTCTTTAAGAAGAAGAATCAGTCAATGCACCATTGTATTGATTATCGTGATCTCAAAAAGTTCATGATAAAAAAATTAACCTCTCTCAAATATTGATGAATTTCTTGATCAACTAATTGGAGTACAATAATTCCACATAAATGATATTTTATCTACATATTAGTATGTTAGTGTGAATAAATAAGACATTACCAATAATTTGTTTTTCATACAATATATGAGAACTATGAGTTCATATAAATTCTATTCGGACTCATGATTGCTCCAATAATCTTCATAGACATGATAATTATTAAATTTAAAGGTTAAATATAAATTTTAATTATTTATAGATTATATTCAAATATTATTTAAATACATGGAGGATCATGAGGAGAATTAGAGCGTTATTATAAATTCATTGAAAAAGGATAATATTTATGAAAAATATATAAAATGTGATTTATTTATGAAAGAAGTATGATTCTTGGAAAAAATCATAAGAAAAAATGTGATATCACTGGATTCTTCATAATAGAATCTATTGAAGGATGTATGAGGCCAATATTTTTGATAGATATTGGTAGTTTCCATGGGTTAAATGGGTATTATCATTGATTTAGTATAAATTTATCATGATTTTCCAACCCTCAAAACAGCCTAACCTAGAAGAGGGTCATGTTTTCATGGATTGATGAATGTAAATAGATCATCAAGCAATAGAAAAAGAGACTTATATTTTTCACCTATGCTCACAATAACAATATGTGGAGATATTTTCATGGTATTCAGCGATGGTTCGATGAAGGTATTGGGATGTATGTTAATGAATAATGAAATAGTCATAGCCTATGCATCAAGGTTGTTGAATGTTCATGAATAGAACTACCAAACGAATGATATAGAGTTGGTTGTAGTGATTTTATTTTTTAAGGTATTGAAACATTATCAATTTGTGGATAAGTGTGAAATATATATGAATCCAAAAATACTTAACTATATATTCCTAAAAAACAGTTTGATATAGACCACGTAAGATGGTTAGAGCTGATTAGGTACTATGAATAATCAATTCACAACCATCCCGAGGAGGATAATAATGTGGTGTATTCCCTATGTGGAAATGATCCAAAAATTCTATCATTTACGAGAATAGAGAGGGATATTATCTTCTTATATTTATAAATTATGGAAATGGGAATCATAAAGGGAAGAACATCATAAATCCTTTAATAAATGATTTCATAAGAATACCCTATTTATAGGTAAAAAGATGCTCAATGGGATGATGCTGGAATTATATAGAAATTGGAAACATTAAGAAAAGGGAAATACTCAATGTTCAGTGTTATAAAATAAGGAGTTGTGTGATTTTTTTCATGACAATGTGTACTATAAAATCATGAGTAAAAGAATGAACTATTAGATAATTCACGTAGTTAACTATTCACCATTCATATAGGGAAAAAACAAGTATCATGATCTTAGATAACATTATTAGTGGGAAAATATAATGAAGGGTTTTTCAAAATATACATCTAAGAGCCTGATATTTCCGAAACTGATTGCTAAAAGGGAGAATTCTAAGGGTATGATGCAATCATTACCCATACAACATGGAAATGGGAAAACATCACTATGTAAATTTTCAGTGAACTTTTGAAGTCATCCATGGGAAGCAATGTAATATGGTTTCTTGTGGATCTTAATATAATGAAATATCACATTATTGCAATTTAAGTGGAATTCTTGCTGGATCAACTTGCATGAATATGAATTACAGAATGGGAATGGCTACATGGAGTACCTTTATCAATTTTATAAAATAATGATATGAGATTCAGATATAAGTACTAGTAAATGATCCAAAATACTCTAAACATTAAGATAGTCATCAAAATGGAATATCATACTCACGCCAATGGTCAATCTGATTTAACTATTAATACACTAGGGGACATGTTGTGAGCCTGTTTTTTTGACTTCAAAGGACAATGGGAATAACATCCACCTCTGGTTGAGTTCTAATACAAAAATAGTTCCAACTTAGGCATCCAAATGGAATGATATAAAGAAATTATTTTGAGTGGGTGAATATCAACTAAATTAAGGTATGAAGTTAGTGAAAAAATAAATTCCAGTACCTGAAATGGATTAGGAAATGATAAAAAATGTTAATACCATTTAGTATCACATCAAGGCTGCTTATATTCAATATAACAGCTATGCTGACAATCATTAATGAGACCTAGAGATTCATATGAGATACATTGAATTCATTTATATATCTATTTGGAAGATAGTCTTGGTATTTAGAAATAATGGAATGATTTCAATAAGATACATTAGCTTGTTTGAGATCCATGATCGCATGAGAGATTTGGATTAATGACATGCACACCCACCTAACCTATCTCATGTATATGATGTATTCCATGAATAACTATTTAAAAATTACATATTAGACCCATCACATGTACTCAATCCATGGTTTTTTCTATAATATGATGACCATTACTATGAGGAGAATCCAATTAATATCTATTATTGTAAAGAAAAAGTTCTATGGAATATGAAAATTCACCTTGTAAAAGTGTTGTAGGGAAACCAAAAGTCAATAGATGTAGTGTGGGATCTTGATGAGGTGATGAAACAAAGTTATCCACATCTATATTAATGTTGAAATGAAAATTTTCATGGAGAAATTTCTTAAGGGGGAATATTGTAACCCCCAGAATTGTTACAAATAAAATTCCACTTGAAATTTAATAAAGTGTCATATTATTAAATATGAATACCAAAAAAACAAGAGCTATTTTGGTTTTATTATATCCTATCATATTTAAATCAATTTTTAGCATCATTATTGTTGATAATAAATATATTTAATTGTGATCAGATGGTTATTAAAAATATTGGGTTTCATCCAATCAAATTGAGGTAGATAAAGGATGTGATGAAATCACTATTTATGATAAAACCCTTTGAATTCCTTTTATCAAAACATTCTTCGGAGATAACATCTCTTGGATTTTCCCTTTACCTATCTGTGGGATATATCCAACAATTTATGCTTCAGTTAAATCTTTTATAGGATATGTTCAACCTCAACGATATCATAACCCAAACCTTGTATGCTGAACCACCCCATGAATGTATCACCAACACACACCTTACTATTTTTGTGTTTTCATTAATATTAAAGGGAAATGTTTCATGAACCTTGTAATATGAGTATGTACATTATTTTTTATATAATAATCAATATATTTTCATCCTATTATTTTTATGTATAAAGGTTTTTTATTTTGATATTATTAAACAAAAATAGAATTTTTAGGTAATATTTACATTCAATAAAGGAACATACTTTGTTGAATTATTATTTTTTGAAGTAATTATTAATTTAATAAAATATTATTATTAAATATTTTTTATTAAATATATATGATCAGATACTTTTTATGAAGTCAAATGTTATTTTTATATGGTTTTGAAACTATTTTTGTCAAAAAAAAACCGAATAGTACTAAAAAAATTTAATTTTAAATTTGAGTGAAATTTAGTTATTTAAATATTTATTTTTAAATAATATATATTAATTTTCCAAAAAAATAAATAAAATTATCCAACTGTTACATTTTCATAATTTTCTAAGGTTTTTCTATTTTTTGGTTAAAATTAAATGTTGTATAAATATACATTGTTTATTATGGCATCAATATGACCCTAAGTTGATGTGATAAATACTATAAATGGTATAATCATCAAATATATGTTTTATATTAAAAATAATTCTACTATAATTTTATTTTATTAATTTTATAAAGTTATTATTAATCCTCTAAAACATTAACATATTTTAAGGTTTTAAAATCAATTATTAAATAGTTTGACACACCTCCAAATAATCTAGTGTATTTATTTTTTATTTCTAGTCTTGAAAATATAAAATAATTAATTCTAGTCCCATTATTTAGAAACCATGGGAAAAACCATTGGAATATTTGGGGTTTGAGTTATTTTGTTAAATAGAGTCCAAAAAAGGTTTGAAAAATAATCATGAAATCCCCAATTTGTTTCCTATAAAAACCCCTCCAGACCCCATTTCACATTACACAAACTCCTTGTATAATGTAATAAAACATGATTATCTTTTCTAGATCCCTCAAAATGATTCTCCAAGCTATCAAGTGGCTCCTCCTAAGCATTTGGTTTGGCACACTCAAGTAAGAGGTCCTAACCCTATCTTTATTATTCAAGTTTCTTTATTATCTAATTCTATAATTTTCTAATTCATAATGATAGTAAATGTTTAAACATGTATATATTAATTAACATTTTATTTATAAATGAGTAGAGACCCATTTATATCTCATCAAACCAATTTATATATTTTTATCCGATGTCGTTATGTTTTAGAAATTTCAACAAGATTTCTAATTGCCATAAATTTGTGTTTTTAAATACCATACCCATTTATGGTCAATGGTGTTCACAGTTATGGACATATAAAACTTTTAATTAGGAATGACATGTATATATTATTCACCAATTCTTCATCAAATAAAATCAAATGATAAATAATTCCATGTATTATGATCTATGTAACACACTAAAACATGAGAATGAATTGAATGTTACAGGTGGACCAAAAATTATATAGTACTACAATTCACAGGGTAATTTTTTGTATCATGAGAAGTTATGTTTGTACAATGAGTGAACCTTATTCCTTTATAGGACTTTTTCCATCATGATTTCATGGTATTTATCCCTAGCCTATGTTTATAATGCATTGTTTTATGTTAGTACACATTTACTATGATTTGTTTATCATACTATATCATGCCTCCTTATTGAAGTACATTTTTATTACCCATTGATTTGCCTATTTGATGACATTCATTACTCTATTCATGTTGTTCCATGTTTATTACCTTGCTCTGATTTATACCTACCCCCTTTATTAGGTATCCCCAGGTTAAAAAATAACTCCCTGAGTTTTTAGGGTCCAATTTTTTTAAAAAAATTAATTTGTTTATTTTTATCTTGTAATGAAATTACTTGAATATTCCTTTCACACTAAACCAACATTTCGAATGTTACATGAATCACCGATTTGGCATACGATATAGCCAATAGTGAGTATAAATTTGTTTCAATGTATAAAATAACTATGACTGGATTATGTTATACATAACAATAAGGGAATATTTCACTATACGCATCACTAGCATGCCTTCATTACACGCAAGAGAAACCATCCTCGATTTCTTGCATTGTACGCAATACTAAGATCACTAAACCACGATATATTATTAGAATATTATTATTTAATAGGATATAAACTAGCCATTATGGATATTAATAACCACATCTTGTATTTTATATAACATTAATATTCATATTATGTATTTTCTATACAAGATATAAGATGAAGTTTAATTTTTCAGATAAAAGAAGTATTTTTTTAAAAATGCAGTTTCACTGCCTTTCGAAGAAGTAACCATTCTAAATCTATTTTTTATACATTTATATTTTATATCTAAAAAATATATTTCTTATTTTGAATAAATTAATAAAAATTTAATTTTTTTTAGTTTTTTTATTTTTCTGATAAAATTTGTATTGTAATGAATAGTGAAAAATACAACATTTTAATTAAAAATAACATTTCTCCAAAAAAACATTTTATTGTTATAATATCTTTTTAATTAGTTTTATAGTGAAATTGGATTGTGTTTTTATCATTTAATACAAATTTTTTAAGGTAATTTCACATATTAAATTGGATATAGACACATGTCGGTCTTTTGTTAGTTTTTATTTTTTTAAAACCCGCTTTCGGGTATTGAAAATGGTAATTATTTTTTAATTTTATTCCGCTTATTCAGTGTTTTGAATTTAGAAAATTCGATTCCATATTAGTTTTAAGAAGCTCCAAAATTTTTAAATAGTATCCTTTAATTTTTTTTATATTGTTACTAGTAATTTGGATAATTATTTTTTAATTACCACAGTTAAAGGGTTAATTAGGAATATAAGGGTAAAAAATAATATTATAATAATATAAAACTACCCTAGAACGCATCCAAATCCTATGAGATGAGATATGTATGATGACTAGTATCCTTTGGTCATCTTTAGGACCCAATGGAGCCACTTGATTATGATAATGACCTTTTATAATAATTAATTTAATGTAAATGGAAATGTAACATAAACATGTATATTTTTACTAAAAAAATTTATTTCAGTTAATATAAATTATAATTTGGAATATAAATAGTATTTATAAATCTAAAAACATTTCATACATCATATTATATTATTTTTAATTTTTATACATTTAATAAAGAAATTTATTTATGACACAACGATGATGTAACAATTATCTTATTAATGAATGATTCAAATAAATGATATTATAAATATTAACATAAATGTATCTTAGAAATTTTGATGCCATAAAAATTTTTCAGGATGATTATGTAGTGTTATATTTGAGTTATTGTAGTTTATTTTATGAATAATGTTGTTATGACTTTAACAAAAATCAATTACTAAATAGTGTCAAAATTGAAAGAAATGAATTTTTAAAACAAATATCATTTTATTATATGATATGATATTTTCTAAAATCTAGGATCCATCCAAATAAATTATATAATGTTGAAAATGTCATTAATTACCCACTTGTGGCTCTATTTCTATTTTATAGTAACTATAGTAACCATTAATTATTAAAATAACAGAAGCCATGGTAATAGTTAATGTTTTTAAATAAGGGTTAAATATAAAATATAAAGTTAATTTTTTACATAAACATGTTTATAATGTATTAGATGAGATGAATTTGAACGATCCTCACCATAGATTCAAAAAAAATTAGTCTGGGACCATTAGAAACTGAAAAATAATTTATAAAAAAATAATATTTACAAACATTCCTAAAGATCCCCTCACCTCTCCTATAAAAGGGAACTTCACAATATCATTTACTCACACAACTATATCCATTTGGCTAATCCAATCCCTACCCATATATCCCCCAAAAATATCTCCATTTTTTCTCGAGGCCACAATTTGGGAAGAAAGCTATCCAAGAGAGACCTATTATGAAAATCAAAATTTAATACATGAAAATGGGTAATTTTTTATGACCCCTTTCAGAATTATTTTTTTCTATTTTTCCTCTTATTATGTTGTCTCAATAATAAATAAATAAATAAAATAACTTATACATACTTTGATTTTGTAATATTTAGTGTATAATCTTGTACCACCTTTTATAAATCATAATAATTACAATATCACCATGCGTACGTACGTACGGCTTGCCGTCTCCACCCCATGGTGTAATTTTTTATTACAAAATAGTTAAATTATATGGGTATAATGAGGATTATAAAGTATTTAAATAATGAATATATCATTATAATTACTCTTTATAATTAATGTATCTTCATATTCCAAAATATTTAACCATTAAGTGAATAATATCGTGGGTCTTGCGTATGTACAACCTACCGTCTCAATGAGGCGATGAGATTAATTCTCCACATTAACAATTAAAAAATGATTATAAATTATATATAATAAGTAAGCATGAAATATATGAAATAATAATTCTACTTTATATATATATATATATATCATTTATTGTATTCCATTAGATTCAATAGGGAAACAGAATCCATGTTCACACGTACATATAGACTATCCTCTCCAGGAACAATGTATTTCATTTCATTTATCTATATATTAAATATATTTATATACAGAATATTTATTATATATAAATAATTTATTAATTTTTTCAAGTATTTAAATCTTGATCCATGTAACTATATCAAGAATAACATGTCCAAACATGTATGATAAATAAATCTATTTTTACCTATATCATTACTTTAACACGGAATTGATAAATAAACGGGTTACATAATGTCATAAATGATTCATATATGATATCATAATTTTATTATTGTTTTGTTACAAGTTAGTAATTTATTTAAAACCATTATACAGGTGTTTCAGACCTATAGAAATTAAATCGGACCTAATGTATGGGGTAATTTTATAATATCATTATTTTCTGAGATTGTTTATACATAAGTATTTACTGGGGTATATTTATCATCCACTTCCATGTTCAATAAATATATAATATTATTTCTATTCTTTTACTATCTCTCTAGGTAATTATTTCCAATTGGTGAATTTTTATTAAAATATGGACGGAATCTTTTTTCATTTTCCATATGTGGTACTTTTTTACATGTTCATAAAGATTATATAAAGAATTATTTTTAACTTATACAGTGTAAATTATTTTAGGTATTCATAACAACTTACATCAATGAATCTCACTTTAATTGATTTAAATATTATTATCAAATAAATTAATGTTTTTTAAGTTTCCCAACAGTTTGAGAAAATAATTTTTTTTGAAGAAGGAAGGATATTTTATTCAAGAATTTAATTCAATTGTTTTATCAAATTTATTTTCCATCTATGATGACATTTGGTTATTTTTGTTACCCTATTATTACTTTTATTTGATTGTGTCCATTATAAAATTATTTTTATAAAATAATAAAATTTTATATATATTATGATGCATTGATGTTTAAGAAAACCATTTCATTTCATGGGTTATGTTATGATGAATGATTTATGTTTTGTGTAACATGTATGAATTATTTGACTATTAGATGGATGGGAGCTATATCTATCTCTAACGCATTGGCTAACGATTTATATCTCATGATATATACATGACTATAATTTGAAGTAATTCTAGTTCGGTAATACATGGATGGAACTACAAGTAAATCTAGTTCAGTAATACCTAGATGGAAAGACAAGTAAACACAAATCAGAAATGGACTTTTTCCACTATGATGGTCTTGGAATCCAACCCATAGCTACATTGTAAAATATATTTTTTTGTTATTTGTTTTTCATAATTCCATGTTTTTTGAAAATTTTGTTGTACCATGGTTATTGTTCTTTTATGAGCTATGCCATACTTGTTCCCAAGATTTATTTTATGACTCATGATTTTGATATTTAAATTTATGTTCAGGTTTATAAATTCTTATGATTATGGTTGGTTTTTCGTTCTCCGTGTTTCCCTTTACATAATATTTGATCTCACACTTTTTATGTTTTCTTTTCCCCATGATATAATGAAAGGTTGTAGGTATGAAAAAAGGGAAGATAGTTATGGAAGATGTTAATGATCATTCACCAACTTATAAGGTTATGTTCAAGGTTTCCTAATAAACTAAACTACAATTTTCATTAAGAGTATATTTATTTAATTTATTATGATTTCCGAAATAGAAAATTAATTTACTAGTACATCATTTTTGGGTCATTATAATAGGTATCCGATTTATGGATTAGTTATCCTTTTGAAACTAGGATGTGAAAATATTATTTGGATCCCTAGTGATATTACTATGATATGAATAGGTATTTCCTTCTGGGTATGTATAAATATATGTTACATTTATAGAACTATGGTAGTGATAAAGAATAAATAATTATTAATCCTTCAATGTTAGATATTGAATGTATTTCCCCATGATTGTTTTGTTTTCCTAGAATGTGTTTTCCCACTCAAGATATATTTTTTGGATTTTAGACAATGAATGGAACCCGAATGAACCGTGTTAATAATCAATGCACTAGGAAATGAAATGATTATTCTCCTAAGCAGAAAAATGTTATGAGATATGTAATTAAAAATCTTATTTGTATTCTTACACAACCTATAGACCATTCTATAATTTCAAATTAGTATAGAAGGGAATAACAGTATGATGATCCCATCATGAGTCAACATCCAAATTATTTTAGTGGGTCTACTTATACACTGGTTGCTGAATAATATATGAGCACCATTAAAATGATATTTTCCATCCTTCACTGTTTGGAACTTGAAAATCTCAATTTTTAAATTTATTATTTAGAAGGAGAAGAATACATGTAGTGCAATCTAATCAAGAATAAAAGGAAGCAAGATGAAATTGAATACAAAGAATGGGATGAGTTAACGAAATTATATTTCAATAATTAGTTTCCTCATATTCTTCAATCATGTATGGAAAATATGTTCCTTGATATTAAGAAAAAGGATGATGAATATATTGGTACATATGAAAAAATTTAACAAGACTTGAAAAGTACTATTCTGGAATTATCCTCCAACTTGAAACTAAAGTTTATCAATTCTTCATTAGGATAAAAAAATTATTCTAAGGGAATTAGATATAAGATAATTTAGTTGCTATGAAGAGATTTTATATTTTTCTATCATGGTAGAAATGTAAGTTGGTGTTACATATCAATCTCATTTCTTTGAAAGTAAATAAAGATGGACTTCAAGGGAATATCTACAATTTTTTTAAATAAGTTAAATGTTTTATTTTGTTCAATGTGTAAAAATATGCATGGATGAGATTGTATTAATGGGACTAGATAATGTTTTATGAGGGTAAAAGACGTTCAAAGAGCTGTTAATTACTGATGTAATGGGAAAATTCTTTCTAATGATGTGAATAGAGAAAATAATATAACGAATAAACCACCCACACTTCATTGATAAAAGTGAGAGGAAATGGGGAATTTCCTATCCAATTCCCAAACCCAAGGGTTATGGTTTATTATCGATGTTACCATCCTATTAAGGATATATAAAAATTGTAAATCACATGTGATCGCTATTGGAGATGTTGATTATGAAAACACAGTGGTGGAATGATTCTGTTTTTTGTACTAGACTTCCAAAATAGTGTTCTAGAATCTCATTTATAGTATTATGGAATATTGAAATATCTACGTATTGGACTATTGTGGTTTTCAATAAAAATATGATAATGGTAACCATGAGAATTGATTCAAATGTTTTTTGGAAAGCGCATGAAATATGCATAATGAAGGGATAAGAAGATAGTGATATGTTTGATAGTATTAATAACCTCATTAATGATATAAGGGAAAAGTGATATCACGATTCAAGTGTAAAGACCCCAAAATTTCAAATAATTGTTTTTCTTAAATACTTTGGAATTTTACAAGTCTACGGTTTCTAACAGCACTTGATTCTGAGGCCCGGTGTGCCTGGAATCAATTTCCGAAGTTTTGTTTGGGTACATTCAGTTAACGTATGTGTGGGGTTTTCTATCTTTTGAACCGCCACTCGGAATTGGCATCCAAGGACACCAATAAAATCACAATGCCGATATTCTCTTAAGGGGACCTTTACTATAGTTTCTTTCCATGTGGGTTGAAAGATAATTTTTGGTGTTTAATCTTAAATTAAATAAAATGGTGTGGTACACAATTGTATTTTGAGAGTTGGTTATTTCCTCCCATGGGGAAGTTATTGGTGGGGCCCACACCCAAATAACATCCCATGTGTGGATATTTGTGAAGTGGGGCCCAAAAACGCCCCAACATTTCATCTACCCATAACTATAATTAGCTCCCTTAAACCCCTTATATAATTCTTGAGAACCCTCCCATTATTTTCTAAACTCTCCACCTTTCAGATGGTCATTAATATTACAACTCAGTGATTTAATTATTTTGAACACCATAAATTAATTATGATTTGGGGTGGATTTGAATCTTTTTGAAATGGCATGGAAAGTTGAATAAAATAGGGGAAAGCATCATTTTAATATTGTACTTATCAAATAATTTGTGGGGAAACCTTCTGAGAAATAAGAAGAAAACCATTCTTCTCTTGACGAAGAATTTCTCCAGCAAACAATATGAAGTCGCCAATGACTCTCCTTCTATGGGAGCACTCCGATGTCCACGGAATCAACATCGTTCTTCCGCGACGCCCAACTACCTCGACGTTTGTATTCTGCGGCTCAATGAAGTGTGGTGTCCTTTTTAAGTAGGGGTCGTTTTTTATTAATTTAAATCCGTGTACCTCATATTTTATTGTGTTACATTTTTAGTCTAATGATATCAACTAACAGGGAGGGTGCGGGCTGAACAAACACAACCCGACATCCATCTGATGGTTTGTAATGGTTGACTATGGTGGTGGTGCAATGGTGCCAATAGTAAAGAAAACCGCAGAAGAATCTAGCATTGAAAATGACACCCACTCACCAGAGTTGTGAAAAGAGTGGGAACACAACCACCACAGGCCGTGGTGCTGTCGCACCATGCCAGAGGAAGAGGGTCGTGTCTAGTACGGTCGCAACGGTTGGAAAAAAGAACGGTGTCATCGCGCTACGCGGTAGAGGGGTCGCAGCCATGCAAGCTACGATAGTCGGAGAGAGTGAGGTGTCGTCGCGCTGTGATAGAAGGGGATGCCACGACTGGGCCACAACGGATATGCAGGAGGGTGGCCGGCTGAGTAGGCCCCCGACGAGGGTGCGCCATGGCGGAACCCAGCGGGTTTTGTGGAGAGGAACCGACACGTTCTGGTTCCGTTACGGGAGATAGGGGGCATAAAACCACACCCTTGTTTAATTTGGGTGGGCCCCACAGGGCACCGCTGCCTCCTGGTCAGCGTGACGAAGAAGCCTTCACCACCCCAGGCCACCAGCCGGACCACCGGGTCACATGAACCGGGTCACCGTGACACGCGGGCCGGGCCTCCGTGCCTCGCGGGACGGGCTACTAAGCCACGCGGGTCGTGCAGCCACTCCATGTAGGCCAGGACGGTTCCCTAGGCCGAGCCGGCACCCTAGGTGGGGATGCGCCCTACCTGGCCAGACTCAGACCAGATTTGGGTTGACCCGGTTCGGGCCGACCCAGGGTGGGTTGGGTCGGGTCGGACCGGGCCAAGACCCCCATTTTCAGACCATTTTCAGTTAATTTCCCATAACAGGAGCTACGGATCTATGATCGACACACCTTCAGTTGAATTAGATTCCTCAGATCGAGGCGGTCGTTTCTGTTTTTTTACACTCATGATTTTGGTGAAGTCTAGGTACGTCTAGGTTGGTTCGTAACCAAAACCAACCAGGCCCTCAGAGTGAAAACACTTACAACATATGGACCGAACGTCTGATTGATGTGTCATCAACTACTTTGGGTTCCTTTTAATGAGACAGGTCTTTTGGCATACTCTATTTGGGATTCGGATGATATTGGGGAATGGTCGGGTTGGTTTTAGCTTAAAAACCAATTGGGCCCAAGGAATGGAAAAGCCAATAACACTCAGACTGGGTGTCTGATTGACACGTCGTCTATCACATTGGGTTTCTATTGACGAGACATAACATCAGGATACATCAACTCTAGACTACATGACAGTTTATGTATCATCCCATTGGCTTGAGAAGCAGACCCTCTCAGAATCGAGGGTGATGTGTGTGGGAACCCCATAGATGGATGCTACTGCAACAACTACCGTACTAGAATCCTCTGTGGGTTTAGTGATGATGCCTATCGTAGTGGAATCCTCCATGGGTTCGGCAATGATGAAAATGGTACTAGAATCCTCCCTATGTTCGACAGTGATGAAAACATTACTATAATTATCTATGCGTTCCGCATTGACGACAACTGTACTGGAATCCTCAAGCGGTTCGGCAGTGATGAGAACTGTACTGGAATCCTCTGTGGGTTTGGTAGGAATGAATTCTATACTGGAATCCTTCTTGGGTTCGGCAGCGATGAAAACTGTACATGTATCCTACGTGGGTCTGACAGTTATACTTCTGTACTAGTACCCTACATGGGATTGAAAGAGTAGCTAGACTAGTATCCTACGTGGGTCTGACAGCTTAGTTGGACTAGTATCCTACGTGGGTCCGCCAGCTTAGATGAATTAGTGAAAACATCTAATCATCTCTATCACTTCTCAAAATATGTATACCAATGTGAGCTGAGTCTAGACTTTCAATCATTACCAATGGTCTGAGTAACTTCTTTCCTGTGTGGACTGGGTTGTTCTTGGGCTCGAGAGTTGAAGCAGAACATGGATTGATGACTTATATATATGTATGGGCATATATCTAAGTAGAGTAGGTTGATACATTGTGATTGTATATTTTCATTGTGGTTTATCCTTCATGTATTCTGGGAGACCCTTGGGGGTCACAAGGTCCCTAATAAGTATCGTTATACTCACCCCATCATAGGAAATTCCCGAACTACATTGTGTTGGATGCAGATGACAGACATCGCTGATCGTGGTAGAGACTTGTAGATCTTGACGGTACCTGGAGGTAGACCACATGGTGAGACGTACACGAAGTAGACGGACAGACCCATGTTGTTGGGGAGACTATCTGTACCCACCCTTCAGGTGGAATTCTCGAAGGATAACTTGGTTGTTGCTACTTTACTTTACTACTATTGTACTGGACTTTTAGTTGTTCTGTACTTTTTAGTGGGGTTTGTATTCTGACCCATTTAACTTTTAGCACATACTTTGTAATCAATGTTACTTTGTGCTTACTTTAGCTTGCATACTCTGTTGTGTTTCTTTACAATCATAAATGAAATTCCATCCCTCTTTATCATAATTTATGCCCTTTGTGCTAGTCGCCAACACCTGCACTATGGAAAGTGGGATTTGGGTAGTCACAGCATGGGCCCCGAGGACGGGTCATGACAAATTGGTATCAGATGGAGGATCTACCGTAGAACATAGGACTCTGATCTGTCTTACTATAAAGCAACAATGTTAAGAGTATTGAATGTGGTTTTCTATTACAGGGAGTCCAGTGTTGGTACAGTGCCAATATATCCATAAACCAGGACCCTGACTTCTGATTTCCGACTCAGTGCATGAAAACACTGATTGTGTGTGTGTTCCATGAGTTTCCATTGGGGTTTGTTTGAGTCAGCTCACCCGGTATAACCTATTGACCGTGGAACACCTATTCTTAATCAAGATTCCACTGCGAAGATGACCATATAGGGTTCCTGGGAGAGTACACGAAGACGACCCACCGAGCTACGAGGCCCGTTACAGGACCCTCTTGATATGATGGCAGATTCGGGTGGTGTACCTGTAGCACCACCACCTTTTGGGAAGTAGATGCCACCAGTCGTACTAGAGGATGCTGCACACTGACAGAGTGCGTTTCATGGGTTCCAGCCATAGAGGCCTCCGAGGTTACAAGGAAAGACTGATTCCCAGGCAGCAGTGGACTGGCTGGAGGTTATTTCTAGAGTTATACACCTAGTTTAGAAAGTAGTATAGAAGATATGATCTTAGTTACTGGTGTTTCCCAGTGAGTGACCATCAGGTTGGTCCGCATAGTGATGAGGCTTTGGTACGTGGACTGATGCCTGAGATATTACCTTCAAGTAGTTTTCTAGCTATATCACTACATGTTGGTCAGTAGTTACAACCGGCGGTACCGGTAGATGACACATGTAGGCATAGTGCGTTACACGTGTTTCAACATCAGATACCCCTCCGGTTCCGAGGTGAGCCCAACTCAAAGGCAGTTGAGGTCTGGCTTGAGTAGGTGGATGATAGTTTTCTAGAGCTTATACAACTTCGGCAGGATGACATGATGGTAGATGAGTATTCATCGAGGCGTATCGATCATTCCTGGTACATTATGAATATGATACGATCAGTGCTTTAGAGCTCGGACCTCAGAGCGAGGTGTGTTTAAATGATATCTGAGTGAAAACATTTCCTATATGCATTCCTACTTATGCTATGGTGCTAGAGATGACCTTTGTGGTTGAATGTTCTTTGGATGAATGTATACAACTAGAGAATTTTAGCTGTGGGAAAGCAGGGAACTGGAATGAGTCTCAGAGACTTGGGCATGTCAAGTTTTTCAATAAGGGGAAGTGTTAAGGACAGATGAATCTGTAGAGAAGCAGACGTGGAAACATACTTTGGAGAGGAGCATGAGGTGGTGTACATTTCGATATATTAAAATCACTCGCCTATGTTGTCCCCATCAGGCTCAGGGAGCAGGAGGGAAGGGAAGAGAATAGTTGCATGCGGTCAAGAAGTGTGACCCAGGGGCTCTAGGAATGATTCGAGGTACGGTCTGTGTCTACTACGAGCAGCGGTATGAATAGACATAGGTATCAATCATTCTTTCCTTACACGAATCTTGTCCCATAACTAGAGTTTCTAGTTAAAACCATTGACTTAACCCTCACGTCTAGAGATACCTTTGCGAGGAGACTCGATAATCACACTTACGCCGACTGTGTGATCTGACGCTTGAGGCGAGGGTTTCAGTTGGAACCACTTTGTTGAAGCGTCGAGGCCTTACGAAGTTAGTTTGGGTATGGACTCGGCAACCACTGTTCATTCACAAATTTACTATATTAGGAAACAAGGTTTCGGATTAACTACAATGTTGGTATGGAGTTTTTCCTTTTTTGGTGAAAAGGAAAATCTAGGCCGCATGGGATAAACTCATGCTTAGGAGGGTGCAGCCGATCACTCTTGAGTCGGCCAACCTTACCCTCGTGGTAGTAAGAGTTTTCAGTTTTCAGTTCCTCCAGCACTATGACTTCAAGTTAGTCTATAGTATTGGGAAGGGGGACGTTTTTGCGTATTCGCTCAGCAGGAGGACTAGTATTCAACTGCTAGAAGAGGTGACAGAGCACCTGGCTACCTTATATATATCGTTTGTGGATAGAGATGATGCAGCCAAACATCAGTCTCTTACAGTCACAACTCCACTTCTTCAACAGAGTAGGCGAGGTGGATTACCGCCTGGCCTTTCCACCTCAGTTGCACCAGGTGCATGACGTCTTTTATGTTTCTTGGCTAACGAGATACGTGCAAGAACTATTCCAAAACATCGACTATGGGGAACTGTACATCGATGATGTGGCAACTTTCACTGTAACACCCGAGATTTTTATGAGAAATATTTTGTTTTTATGTTATATAAATCATCAAAGGAATCTTTCACTACACAAAAAACTATCTTGGCTTGCTTTATACGCAATTGCGGCCTTCCTCGATAGCTTGTGTTGTATGCAATACTGAGTTTCACTAAACAACGATATGATCTTAAAATATTATTAAAACTGGCCATTATGAATTTAATACACACTTTTTGATATTTTACAAATTCTATCTTTCAAAATGGACTTCATTTTTTGATTCAGAGTATCGAAAATATCTTAGGGTTAAATTTTCTTATTTTTCTGAAAACTTTCAATTTTTGATGAATAGTGAAAAATCAGGGTTACTATTTAAAAACCGAATTTTTAGTTAATTAATTATTTATTATATGTATATTTATGTAGGGTCAAAATTGATACATAACACCCATATAAGTTCAATGTAATTAATTGGAGTCATTTTACAATAATTTTAGATATATAAAAATATTGTTGAACTTTTGACCGTCTTTTACCCACCTCGTAGGAGAATTTGCAAATTTACATAAAACATAAGTTTACCCCTTCTGTGAATGGAATTTCAAAAATCTGAGACCCAAGGTTTATGCCATTAAATAAAATGTGTTTCAATGAGATGAAAATAATATTTTCTGAATAGTAACTTTTTACTGTTATTTACCACGGTTAAAAGTAAATATGGTAATTAAGGGTAAAAATGATATTATTATTACCCTAAAACATGTACTAATTCTATTGGATAAGGGTAATAGGACCAAAAAACTTTAGTTAAAATCTATTACCCTTTATGTCTACTTGTATTAGATTAGGACATTTAATATTATTTTATTTAAAGAATGGTTAAAATAGTTAATATCAAAATTTAATAACTAAAACATTTTTAATATAGGGTTATATATAAGATAAATTCGACTATAAATATTAATTATAATGATAAAAATATATCCTATATAATGTTATTTTATTTATAATTTTTATACATTAAATAATTTAATTTATTTATTACACAATGATGATACAATAATTATCCTATTAATGAAATACTGACATAATTGATGTTATAAATACCCAAATAAATGTAATTTGAGATTTTTTATGAATTACACTAATTTTCATGGTTAATAGGACATGTTAGTATGGATTTAATTAACATTTTTCGAACTAATCATTCTGTTATGAGTTTCACAAAAATTAATTACCAAATACTGTCAAGATTGACATAAAATATATTTTTTTAAAAAAATATTATATTATTAATTGTTATTTTTTTCATAAAAATCTAAGGATAATAAAATAACATAGATAAGGTTATATATATTAATAATAAACAACTTGAGGTTCGTTTGGATTGTTATTGTATGTTTTATAACCTTATAGTGTAAGAAAACAAGAAGACACAGTAAAAGTCAAATTATTTAACTTAAAGTTAAATCAAAATGATAAGGTAAAAATAGAAACCTAAACATGTATAAATTATATTTTATGAGAGTATTTCGAACCATCCCCACCTTATCTTTGAAATAAACCAATTTGTAGATAATAAAAACCGAATATGACTTTATAATATAATAAAATTTTTAGTCTTTCCAAAGGTGCCCCTCTTCTCCCTTATAAAAGGGCACCTCCTCCCTCTCCTCATCAAACCACTTTGAGCCATCAAGATTGGCCAAACCCTGCCAAATTCTCTTCTCCATTTCCCTAGAAACATCCTGTAGGTCCTTGTATTCTTAATAGACCATCCTTAGTGACCTAAGATGAGGTTAAGAAGAGGCACGTCAAATAAAGGGTAATATCCATTACCGATCCTTTCCAATTTCTTTCTTCTTAAACATCATATTAATTAGTTGTTTCGTTATGATGTAATAAAATCATTATCACTCATATAATGATATGGTATTATAAATATGAAACAAAACTATTTCACCTTCTATCCATCCGACGGAAAATGAAATCACCGCGCGTGCGTACGTACATAATACCGTCTCCACACCGTGGTGTAATCTATTTTACACCACCACCTTACTTTGATGGGTTTAATGGAGTAAATAATAACTATATATGATTATTGTAAAGTTATATTGATTCTAAAATAGTATACAAACACTCAAAAACAATTCCATGATCATGGGAACAATATCAATGCGCATACGTACGTACGAAATACCGTCTCCACGATGTGATGCGACTCGTTATACATGATCTTCATTACATAATGATTATATAAATGAATTGAATGAATAAATATGATATGTATTACAATAATACCATTCTGGAAATGGGGTATCAATAACCTAAAGATAAGAATAAGAATTTATTCGACAAAACACGCATAAGAACAAAAAGTAATAAACACCCGAATAACAAGTAGCCATGAAATATTAATAATAAGAAGTCAAGAATACGACCATATATGATATCATAACAATAATTTTGATTCTGGAATAAGTCAATGACATTATTTAAATCATTATACCGGAGGTTCGGACACTTACGAAGCAAATCAGACCTAAGGTAAGGGAAAATCTCACAATCTCATTTTTAGCTGAGATTGTTTATACATTGGTATTTGCTGGGGTGTATTTATCATTAAAATCCATGTTTCCTCAATATGTAATATTATTTCTATCATCCTACAATTTTTTAAAACCAATTTTACCCTTCGGTGAGTTTTTAGTAAAATATATGAAAGGAATATTTTGTAGTTTTTCGTACGAAGTACTTTTTGACTTTTTTCGGCCAAAGTACGAGAATAATGTTTTTTAACTTATACGGAATGAACGGATTTTTTATTATTTCATATAAAATTATTTCCACGAAGCTTCTTTTACAAGTTTTCAAGTTTATTTTTATTCAAATACTTTCAGTTTATAATTGTATGACATGTTAAGAAAGGAAAAATGTTTTTGAAGTAGAAAGGAAATTTTCCTCAAGAATAGAGTTCAAGTGTTTTATCAAAATTATTTTCCATCTAAGATAATATAGGGTTTTTTTATATCCCTATTTTTACATTGAATGGATTATGTTATGATGGAATTATTTTTATGATGTCCATTTAACTTATATAGATTATTTAATGATGACACGATGTTTAAGAATCCAATTTTTATTACAAGGGTTATGCTATGATGTATGATTTATGATCTTGTGGAACACATAAGAATTATATCATTATGATATGGGTGGGACCTATATCTCCCCCCAATGCCTTGTGTAAATATTTATATCTCATGAGATAGACATGGCTAGAATGGCAAGTTAAACTGGTTTAATGAAACAGGACTGAAACGAGGAGTGAACTCTCTTCAGAAATGGACTTTGTCCGCTAAGATAGTCTTGGAAATGCGTCTTGAATACTAAGAAATGATTATCTATGATTATGTGTGTATTCCACAAAGTATTATGTTTTACGTTTTGATTATTGGGATTACATTTCACTACTATGATTTATCCCATGCAATGAAATTATGATCTCTTTTGCAGGTTAAGATTTCCAAAATGTTATGTTCTTATGAATATGATGTGATTTATATTTCTTTTGTTTACCATTACTGAGTATTTGAGCTCACCCTTTTGTATTTTTTCATTCCCCGGTTCATAAAGAAGGTTATTAAGTAGGATATGCCAAAAGGGACTCTATATATAATGAAATAAATGGGAGGCAATGTAGATGCTTTATGAACCAGTTGTTTATGTTTTCCAGTTTCTAAAGACATTGTACCTATATGGTCCTTTCATGGTTTTGATATATGTTGTAATAAGTGTGCTTCAATTTTGAAGAAATAACAATGTATGTAGATTATGGGTCTTTATAGTTGGTATCAGAGGAATGGTATAGTCAACCTTTGGAAACTAGGATGTGAAAGCCTTAGTAAGAACCCTAAGGATAAGACTAAGCATAGAACACAATATTTGTGTTTTAGAAATGGCCATGAATAACCTATGATAAGACCTTAAGTATGAAATTTATTCTTGATTATGTGGTTTTCCTATTATAATTAGTGTTGCTCACACTATTCCTCTTGGTTTTAGTCAATTTCTGGAACCTGAAGAAATCGTGTTAATGCGGAATGCGATGGGAAATGCAAGGACTGTCCCCCTGAGCAACCAAAAATTACGGGAACTGGAATGCAAAATCTTGTATTCATGCTCACACAACTTTCTCAAGCTATGAATCATGCAGGACTTCCAAATTTGCAAAGGAAGGAGTAGCATTCTATTGAATCCTTTATGAGGAAGCGTCCACCCTCATTCAGTGGATCTACTGATCCATTAGTTGGTGAACAATGGATCAGTACTACTGAAAAGATATTTTCAGTTCTTCAATGTTCTGAACATGACAATGTCATCCTAAGAGTGTACCATTTGAATTGTGAAGCTGATCAATGGTGGAATCTTATCAAGAATACTAGGTAGAGATATGAAATTGAGACCAAGGAATGGGACAAGTTCATGAACTTATTATTCAATAAGTACTTCCCTAGTATTATTTGAATAAAGATGGAGAAGGATTTTCTTGAACTAAAGCAAAAGAATGATGATTCTGTTGGTACCTACGAAGCAAATTTTACAAGACTTGCAAGGTACGCTTCTGGGATTATTATCCAACCTGAGTGTAAGATTGATCAATTCTTTAGTGGCTTAAAACCAACTCTTCGAAGGGTGTTAGCAATAAGGGACTTCAATAGCTATGAGGAAATCGTTCGATGTGCTCTCAAGGTTGAGATGGAGATTATAGTAACCCATCTGTCAAATGGGTTTGATAAGAAGAGGAAAATGGAATTCAAAGGAAAATCTAAAGATCACACTAAAATGAAGATGAGTTTTCCCTTATGCTCAATGTGTGGAAATAAACATGGACAGAGTTGTCTTAAAGGGATATGTAAATGTTCCAAATGTGGAAAAGATGGCCATCGGGCATTTGAATGCCGCGATGATGGGAAGAAGATGTCTAGTGATGTTAACAAAGAAAAGGCTACACATGGTGCACCTCCTACACTTCAATGTTACAAGTGAAAGGAAAAATGTCATTATGCTAATCAATTCCCTAATCCAAGGGTTGTTGATGATGATTGATGTCAATAATCACGTAAGGATAAAGATAAAGGAATGTCACATGCAATTTCTATCAGTGATGTGGAGTATGAGAATGATGTGGTGAAAGGTACACTTACCATCCACTCTAAAGTAGAAAATGTTTAATTAGATTCTGGATCCAACCACTCTTTTATTTATGACTAATTTTTTAAGTTTATCTCCATATTACCTCAACAATTAGATGTTTAGATAGCTGTGACAACCCCTAATGGCAGAACAATCGCATCAAAAGTTTATAATTTTTCTATGATTGAAGTTTGTGGGATAATGCTTCCGGAAAATCTTGTGATCCTTCCTATAGTAGAATTTTATGTGATTATTGGAATGGATTGGATTTCTTTATATGGAGATTATATCAATTTCCAAATAAGGGAACTCACATTTCATATTACAGATCAATCTATTATCATCTATCGAAGCAAGGATTAACATAACCTTCCGGTGGAAATTTCTTCCATCTTATGGGTATTGATTCCACTAAATGAAGGTTATTTATCTCAAATAGTTGGAGAGAAACACATGATTAAGAATATTCCCATTTTACGGGAGTTTGATGATGTTTTATAGAGGAATTTCTAGGTCTTCCATCAAATTGTGAAGTTGAGTTTTCAATTGAACTCATACCGGGTGATTTACCTATTTCAAAGACACCTTATAGAATGGCCCCAATTGAGTTGCAGAAATTGAATAAGAAACTCCAAGAATATTTTGTTAAGAGATTCATACGCCCTAGTGCGTCACCGTGGATAGTACCATTTCGGTTTGTTAAGAAGATAGATGGATCAATGAGACTCGTCATTGATTATCGAGAACATAACAAGATCACTATAAAGAACAAATATCCTATCCCACACATTGATGACTTATTTGACCAGCTACGCATAGCTCAATAATTTCCCAATATTGATCTTCATTCAGGGTATCATCAATTAAGGATCAAAAGGGAGGATATACCAAAGACGGCTTTTCGGATAAGGAATGGACACTATGAATTTATAGTGATGCCATTTGTTCTTACTAATTCCCCTACTATCATCCTGGATCTAATGAATAGAGTCTTTTGAGACTATCATGATAAGTTTGTGGTAGTCTTTATAGGTGATATTCTTTTCTATTCAAAGAGCAAGGAATAAGATGAAGATCACTTGATAATTGTATTGAAGACCATGAGAAAGGAGAAGATTTATGAAAAAATTTGCAAGTGTGAATTTTGATTAAATAAGTTGCATTTTTGGGTCAGATAATCTCAAAAGAGGGGATATCTGTGGATCCCGAAAAAACAAAGGTTATCGAATGATAGTCAAGACCATCAATAGTAACTGAGATCTGAATTTTTCTTGGTTTGGATAGATATTATCGACGTTTTGTGTAAGATTTTTCACGGTTATCTGAACCAATCACCAGGTTGACTCGAAAAGGAGTTATGTTCGTGTGGACGGAGGAATGTGAAGATAATTTCATGGAGTTGAAAAGAAGGTTATCCAGTGCACATGTACTCACACTTCCTTGTCGTGGAGAATGTTTTGTGATCTATAGTGACGCATCTAAGAAGGGGATGGGGTGTGTTCTTATGCAGAATGATATGGTGATAGATTATGCCTCATGACAGTTGAAAATCCATGAGCAAAATTACCCAACTCATGATTTTGAGTTAGCTGCGGTAATCATTGCATTAAATATTTGGAGGCATTATCTTTATGGTGAAAGGTGTGATATTTATTCTGCTCATAAATGTTTAAAGTATATTTTCACACCAAAGCAGTTGAATATGCGCCAAAGAAGATGGTTGGAGTTGATTAAGGATTACGAATGCCCAATTCATTACCACCCAGGGAAAGAAAAAATGGTGGCAGACACATTAATCCGACAACACCATGCTAGCTTATCCATGATGATGATCACAAAAGATCCAATATTTATAGATTTACAAAGGATGGATCTTGGAATTATAATTGAAGGTGAGAAATCTTATCTTCTCAAATGAATGTTCAACCATATATACATGTGAATATTAAAGAGGAACAGAAAGAAGATGTAGAGTTACAAAAGAAGGTGATAAATATTCTTGAATTCATCCATGATTGTGATGGGATAATAAGGTTCAGTAATCGGGTTTGTGTTCCTCCCATCCCAGAATTAAAGAAGGAGCTACTGGATGAGGCTCATAGTTCTTCATTCTCTATTCATCCTTGAAGCATGAAGATGTATGGGGACCTGAAAGAGTAATTCTGGTGGGATGGCATGAAAAGAGACGTTCCTGAATAAGTCTCTCGATGCTTGGTTTGTCAGCAAGTTAAAGTGGAGAGACAGAAGTCTAAGGGGATGTTACAACCATTACCCATACCTGAATGGAAATGGGAAAAAATCACTATAAACTTTGTCACTGGACTTACTAAAACCACCAAAGGAAATATTGCTATCTAGGTTATAGTTGATTGTCTTACGAATTCGACACACTTGATTGCTATTAGAGAAAATTTCTCTCTCGATCAGCATTCCAAGATATATGTAAAGGAAGTGGTATGATTGCATGGAGTACCACTTTCCATTATATCTGATCGAGATCCATGGTTTACCTAAATTTTCTAGAGAAGTATTCATCATACTCTAGATACAGAGTTGACTTTCAGCACTGCATTTCATGCTCAGATGGACGGTCAGTCTGAGAGGACAATTCAACTCTAGAAGATATGTTGAGAGATTTCTTTATGGATTTTAAAGGAGGTTGGGATCAACACCTACCTTTGGGGTAATTTTCTTATAATAATAGCTTTCACTCAAGTATTTAGATGGCTCCTTATGAAGCTCTCTATGGAAAGAAATGAAGAACTCCAACATGCTACGATGAAGTTGGGGAAAGAAAGCTATTAGGACCTGATCTTGTTGATGAGATGGAAGAAAATGTCAGATCTATTCAACAACACATAAGAACAGCTCAGAGTTGACAAAAAAGTTACACCGACAATCAATGAAAAGACCTAGAGTTTGAAGTGGGTGATAAAGTGTTCTTATGAATATCTCCTTGGAAGAGAGTAATGAGATTTGGAAAGAAGGGAAAGCTGATCCCTAGGTATATCGGTCCTTTCGAAATACTCGATCGTATTGGGAAGGTAGCTTAATGATTTGCGCTTCCACCGAATCTCTCTTAATTTCATGATGTGTCCCATGTATCTATCCTAATAATGTACATAGCCGACCCTTCAAATGTACTCAGCTCAGAAGTTGTACCGCTGGAGCAAGATCTTTCTTATGAAGAATAGCCTATAGAGATTCTGGATTGTATTGAAAAAGTCCTACGTAACAAGACCACTCTCTTGGTGAATGTTTTATGGAGGAACCACCAATTATAAGAAGCTACATGGGATCTTGAGGATATGATGAGGGAGAGGTATCCTCAACTGTTTGTTACCAAGTGACAAATTTCAAGGGTGAAATTCATTTTAGGGGGGGGGGGGGTAGAATGTAACACCCAAAATTTTTATGAGAAATATTTTGTATTTATGTTATATACATCACCAAAGGAAACTTTCACTACACACAACACTAGCTTTTCTTGCTTTATACGCAACCACGACCTTCCTCGATAGCTTGTGTTGTATGCAATACTGAGTTTCACTAAACAACGATATGCTATTAAAATATTATTAAAACTAGCCGTTATGAATAGTAATACCCACTTTTTGAAATTTAACAAATTTTATCTTTCAAAATGGACTTCATTTTTGGATTCGGAGTATCAAAATTATCCTTGGGTGATATTTTGGTATTTTTCTGAAAAATCTCAATTTTTTATGAATAGTGAAAACAATGGGTTACTATTTTAAAACCGACTGTTTATTTAATTAATTATTTATTGAATTTGAATTTATTTAGGGTAAAAATTGTACATAACACCTATATAAGTTCATTGTAATTAATTGGAATAATTTTATAATAATTTTAGATATATAAAACTTTTAATGAACTTTTGACCGTCTTTTACCCACCTCCTAGGAGAATTTGAAAATTTACATAATACATAATTTTACTACTTCTGTGAATGGAAATTCAAAAATCCGAGAAACACTGTTGGTGTCAGTAAATAAAATGTGGTTCAATGAGATGAAAATAATTTTTGGTGAATAGTACCTTTTTACTTTTATTTACCACGGTTAAAAGTAAATAGGGTAATTAAGGGTAAAAATTATATTAGTATTACCCTAACTCATATCCTAATTCTATTGAATAAGTGTAATTCGGCCAAAAACAACCGTAGGGATAAAATATTACCCTTTAGGTCCACCTGGATTAGATTAGGACATTTAATATTATTTTATTTATAGAATGGTGAAAATAGTTAAAATAAAAGTTTAATAACAAAAACATTTTTAATATAGGGTAATACATAAGATAAATTCTACTATAAATATTCATTAGAGATATTATTAGATTTCATACGTAATGGTATTTTATTTATAATTTTTATAGATAAAATAATTAATTTTTTTTGACACAATGATGATGCAGTCATTATCTTATTAATGAAATATTGAAATAATTGATGTTATAAATATCCAAATAAATGTAATTTGAGACTTTTAATGAATTACACTAATTTTATAGGTTAATATTACATATTATTATTTATTTAATTAACTTTTTTTGATCTAATCATTCTATTATAATATTCAGAAAAATCAATTACCAAATAGTGTCAAAATTGACATAAAATAGTTTTTAAAACAAATATTATATTATTTAATGTTATTTTATTACCCAAAATATATGGTTCATCCAAATGACTTAGATAAGGTTGTATATATTAATAATATACAATTTGGGGCTCGTTTGTATTGTTATTGTATGTTTATTAACATTATAGTGTAAGAAAACAAGAAGATACGGTAAAAGTAAAATTATTTAACATAAGGTTAAATCTAAATGATAAGGTTAAAATAGAAACCTAAACATGTCTAAATTATATTGGATGAGAGGATTTATACCCATAACCACCTTATATTAAAAATAAATCAATTTGGATCTATTAAAAACTGAATATGACTTTATAATAAAATTATATTTTTAATTTTTCGAATGGTGTCCCTCTCCTCCCTTATAAAAGGGAACCTCCTCCCTCTACTCCTCACACCACGTTGAGCCATAAAGCTCGGAATAACCCTGAAAAATTCTCATCTCCACTTCCTTATAGCCATCCTAGAGGTCGTGGTATTTTTAAAAGACCATCCTTAGTACCCTAAGATGAGATTAAGAAGAGGTGCGTCAAAGAATAGGTAATATCCATTACTGATCCTTTCCAATTTCTTTCATCTTCAACTTCTTCTTCCTTAGTTGTTTCATTATGATGTAATAACATCAGTATCACTCATATACTGATATGTTATTTTAAATATGAAACAACACTATTTCACCTTCTATCCATCCTACAGAAAATGAAATCATAGCGTGTACGTACGTACGAAATACCATCTCCAGGACATGCTGTGATCTATTTTACACCACCACCTTAATTGGATGGGTATAATGGTGTAAATAATTCTATATATGATTATTGTAAAGTTATATTGACTTTTAAATAGTATACATACACTCAAATACTATTCCACGATCATGGGAACAATATCATTGCGCGTGCGTACGTACAGAATACCATCTCCACGATGTGATACGACTCGTTATACATGATCATCATTGCATAATGATTATAAAAATTAATTGAATGAATAAATATTATATATATTACACTAATAACATTATGGAAATGAGGTATCTATAACCTAAATATATGTATAAGAATTTATTCGACAAAACAAACATAAGAACAAAAAGTAATAAACACCCGAATAACAAGTATCAATGAAATATTACTAATAAGAAGCTAAGAATATTACCATATATGATGTCATAACAATAATTATTATTCTAGAATAAGTCAATGACATCATTTAAATCATTATACAATAGGTTCAGACACTTACGAAGCAAATAGGTCGTAAGGTAAGGGAAAATATCAAAATCTCATTTTTAGCCGAGATTGTTTATACTTTGGTATCTATTGGGGTGTATTTATCATCCACATCCATGTTTCCTCAATATGTAATATTATTTCTATCCTCCTAAAATTTTTTAAAACCAATTTTACCCTTTGATGAGTTTTTAGTAAAATATATGAAAGGAATCTTTTGTCATTTTTCTTACGAAGTACTTTTTGACTTTTTTTGCCAATGTACGAGAAGAATTTTTTTTAACTTATATGGCATGAATGGGTTTTTATGATTTCATATAACATTATTTCCATGAAGCTTCCTTTACATGTTTTTATGTTTATTTTTAATCAACTTATTTTAGTTTAAAATTGTATGACATGTTAATAATGGAAAAATGTTTGTGAAGTAGAAATTATATTTTCCACAAGAATGGAGTTTAAGTGTTTTATCAAAATTATTTTCCATCTAAGATAATAAAGGGGTTTTTTATATCCCAATTTTTTCATTTATTGGATTATGTAATGATGTAATTATTTTTATGATGTCCTTTTATCTTATATGGATTATGTTATAATGGCATGACGTTAAAAAATCCCATTTTTATTACATGGGTTATGCTATGTTGTATGATTTATGATCTTGTAGAACAAGTAATAATGGTATCATTATGAGATGGGTGGGACCTATATCTCCCTCCAATTAATTGAATAACGATTTATATCTAATGAGATAGACATGGCTGGAATGGCAGGTTAAACCAGTTTAGTGAAACAGGACTGAAACATGGAGGGAACTCGGTTCGGAAATGGACTTTGTTTACTAAGATATTCTTGGAAATGAGTCTTGAATACTATGAAATGATTCTCTATGATTATGTGTGTATGACAAAAAGTGTCATGTTTTATGTTATGATTTTTGGGATTATATTTCACTACTATGATTTATCCGATGCTATGAAATTATGATCACTTTTTCAAGATATGATTTCCAAAATGTTAAGTTCTTACGAATATGATGTGATTGATATTTATTTTGTTTACTCTTACTGAGAATATGAGCTCAACCTTTTGTATGTTTTCTTTCCCCAGGTATGAAAAGAATATTATTAAGTAGGATATGCCAAAAAGGACTCTAGATATGATTAAATAAATGGTAGGTAATGTAGATGCTTTATGAACCAGTTGTTTATGATTCCCAGTTTCTAAAGACAGTATACCTATACGGTACTTTCATGGTTTTTTATATGTTGTAATTAGTGGGATTCTATTTTGAAGCAATAAAAATATATGTAAAGTATGAGTCTTTATATTCACGGAGTTTCCAATGGATATTGAGGATCGACAGGAGCGGGTCCTGCGTGGATGGTCGGTACCTCTTTTGCGGGTTTGATAGAAGCACAAGAACCTCCTGGTGAGCACATGGGTGCGGGAGGCTCAGATGCGAGCTCAATACCCCCATTTCTTTCACTAGTGTGTGTTGTAGCTTTATGAGGATGTAAAGCCCTGAGGTGGGAGTAATTTAATGACCATGAAATTTCAATGTTTTTTTTTGTAAATACATAGTAATTTTACAAGACAACGGTTTCTAACGACACTTGATTCCGAGGCCCGGTGTGCCCAGAATCAATTTCCGAAGTTTTGTTTGGGTATATTCAATAAACATAAATGGTGGTTTTTATATCTTTTGAACCAGTACATGGAATTAAAATCTGAGGTCACCGATGAACTCACGACACTGGTATTCGCTTAAGGGGTCCATTACCGCAGTTGCGTTTCATGCATGTTGAATATTAATTTCTATGGTTGAATCATAAATTAAATAAAATTGTGTGGTACATAATTTTACTTCGACAGATCGTTATTTCCTCCCATGGGGAAGTTATTAGTGGGCCCACACCCATATAACTTCCCATTTGTGGTAATTTTTGAGGTGGGGCCCACACGAGCCTCAATATTTCATCTCCCCATAACTCTCTTCAAATCCCTTAAACACCTTGTTTAATTGTTGATAACACTCCCATTAATATCTAAACACTCCACCTCCACATGGTCATTAATATGACAACTCACTGAATTAATTATTTTGTACACAACAAATTAATTAATTATTTTGGGTGGATTTGAATCTTTTTGAAGTGGCATGGAAGGTTGATTAAAATTGGGGAAAGCCTCATTTTAATATTGGCCTTAAAAAATAATTTGTGGGGAAACCTCTTGAGAAATGAGAAGAACGCCATTCTTCTCTCAACGAAGATTATCTCAGGCAAAGAATGGGAAGTCGCCAACGAAGCTCCATTATAGGGTGCACTCCGACATCAATGAAATCAATACCATTCTTCCATGATGCCAAACTACCACAACGTTCATCTTCTACAACTCGACGACATGCAACGTCTTTTCAAGGTAGGGGTCATTTTTTATTAATTTATATCCTAGTACCTCATCTTTTATTGAGGTACATTGTTAGCTGAATGTTATCAACTAACGTAGATAGAGAAAGTCGAAAAAACACGGCCCGATATCCCTCTGATGGTTTTTAATGGTTGACACTGGCGGTGGAGCAATGGCGTCACTAGTAACTAATACAGCAGAAGAATTTGGCAGCACAAATGACACCTGGTCACCGGAGTTGTGCAAAGAGTGGGACCGTGGCCACCATGGGCCCCCGCAATGTCGAAGGGGTGTGGTGTAATCGCACCACACCAAAGAAAGAGGGTCATGGCCAAGAGGGTCATGGAAGATGGAAGAAAGAGTGGTGTCGTCACGACATGTGGTAGAGGGGCCACCTCCATTCGGTATGCTGCGGTCGGAGAAAGCGCAGCACCGTCACGCCGCGCCAGAAGGTGAAGCCGCAGCTGAGCCGCGATGGATAGGCAGGAGGGCGGCCGACTATGCCGGCCGCCGGTGAGAGTGCACCCAGGTGGAACCTGTCGGGTTCCATATAGAGGAACCAGTGCTTTCTGGTTCCATTACGGGAGAAAGGGGCGTAAAAACGCCTCTTGTTTAATTAGGGTGGGCCTCATAGGGCACCGCTGCCGCCAGGTCAGCGTGACCAGGCGAGCTTCACTGCCCAAGCCACGCGGCTGGGCCACCGCATCAAGCGAGCCGGGCCGCCGCGCCACGCTTGATAGGCCAATGCCCTGGGTCAACTAGCGCCCTATTGAGCCAGACCCGCAGGCCGACCCTGGGTGGGTGGGGCCAGGTCGAATCGGGCCCAGACCCACCTTTTTTTGACCATTTTCGTTTAATTGCCTATAACGTGAGATACAGACCTCCGATCGACGCACTGTCAGTTGCGTAGGATTATTCAGATCTTGTCTATGGTTTTGGTATATTACATTTAATGTTTTGGAGAATTTTTGGCATAGCCGGGTTGGTTCGAAACCAAAACCAACCGGGCCCTTGGAGCGGAAAATCTTATAACTGAAGGACCGAACATCCGATTGACATGACGTGAACTAATTTTTAATCTATGTAATGATGTGGATATTTTGGAATAATACATAGGGGATTAATATTATATTGTATTATGGTCAGGTTGGTTTTAGCTTAAGAACCAACAGTGCTCCTGGAAGGGAAAAACCAATAACTCTCAGACTAGGTGTCCGATTGACCCTCTGTCTGTCGTGCTGGGTTTCTTTTGATGAGATTGAACTTCGGGACACATAAAATAGGTAATAACTTAAAATTGATGTATTGAACCCTTGGCTCGTGGAGTGGACCCTCCCAGAATTTAGCGTGCTATGTGCGGGAACCCTAGAGCTGGTTGTGACTGCAATAACTACTATACTGGAATCCTCCCTGGGTTCGGCGATGATGACTATCATACTGAATCCTTTGTGGGTATGTCAGTGACGACAACTTTAATAAAATCCTACATGGGTTTGGTAGTGACAACAACTTTACTGGAATCCTCCGTGGTTCCAGCATTGGGGAAAACTGTACCAGAATCTTCTATGGGTTCGGCAATGAAAAAACTATACTGGAATCCTCTGTGGGTTCGGCAATGACAACAACTATACTTGTATACTATGTGGGACTGACAGTTCGACTTTTTAACTAGTATCCTATGTTGGTCTGAGAGAGTAGTTGGTCTAGTATCCTACGTGGGTCTGACAGCTTGGTTGGACAAGTATCTTACGTGGGTCTTCTAACTTAGATGAATCATTGCCAACATCTGATCATCTATATCACTTTACGAACGATGTATACCTGTGTGAGCTGAGTCAGGAATTTCAATCATTACCAACGGTGTGATTGAATTCTCTCTTGTGTGTAGTGGGTTGTTCTTGGGATCTAGAGTTAGAGCCAAATAGCGATTGATGACTTAGATATATGTATGGGAATATACCTAAGTAGTGTTGGTCGATAATTTGTGATTGTATTTTTTTCATTGTGGTTTATAATTTTTGGATTCTGGGAGACCCTCGAGAGTCTCAGCATCCCTACTAAGCATCGTTATACTCACCCATTCACAGGAAATGCCCGCACTACATTGTGTTGGATGTAGTCGACAGACAGCATTGATCGTGGTAGAGACTTGTAGAGCTGGACAATACCAAGAGGTGGACCACATGGCGAGATGTATATGGAGCAGAAGGATGGACCTGTGGTTCTTGGGAGACTATATATACCCACCCATTAAGTGGAATTCTCAGAGGATGACTCGGTGATTGCTGCTTTACTTTACTGCTATCGTACAAGACTTTCAGTTGTACTGTACTTTTCTGGTGGGTTTGTATTCTAGCCCATTTACCTTTCAGTAATTACTTTGTACTCAGTTTTACATTGTGCTTACTTTATCTTGCGTACATTGTTGTGTTTGTTTAATATTATAAAGGCAATGCCTTACCTTTTAATTAGGATTTACGTCTTTGGTGCTCGTCGCCAGCCCTTGGCCAATGGATGGCGGACTTCGGGTAGTCAAGGCATGGGCCCCGAGGATGGGTCATGACATCGAGTATATAGGTGTTTTGGCATTTTTGGAGTGTGGAAAGAGTTAATTTTGATAGAATTCATGTTTTCACTAAGGTTCTATGGTAATTCATGTTATTATAAAGTTTCAAGAGAATATATGATTAATGTATTTACATTTTATTAATGCGATAAACAAGAATTACCTTAAAAGATATAGGTGATAAATATTAAGTCGATTTAGTTCACCACATTCTAATGTTTAATAATTTTTTTAGAAGGATTATAATTTTATACGTGTATGTATTGTATAATTTATATTCTTATTGATGTTTGTTATATTAATGTATTATCTCACTATAGGTGGAAGTATTCATATTATATTACCTCTTCCAGTATTTTTTCGAGAGAGATGGAATAACCTATCATTATATCACATGGTCTAATAACACTTAAAACAAGAAGAATTCAACATCATTTGTTGGAATTAGAGATGATGTGTTTATTTTAAAATGAATGACCAATGGTGAGATTTTACTAAACTCATGTATGTATTTATTCTCATGTTATTCAACTTTATGAAAAGGATCTGAAAACAAAAAATGTTATCCTAGAACCTTCTTATCCAATGAATCAGATGGACCATTAAATCATCGAATATTTATGGAAATATAATTTTTATCATTCTCTAACCTTGTTCTCCATCACTATCCATCACAATAAAATTGTCATATTTTTCTCCCATATCCATGTTTTCACCTCCCACCAATGTTCTCCTATGTGGAATCCAGGTGATGAGTAACATTAGATAACCATTATGTTTCTAACTTTACTTTCTAAAATGAATATTTTGTATTCCTTTTTATGATATAGGATTTCATGAGAGAAACTATCAAGAAATAAACCATTTATAACCCTGATGAATTTAAAGAGAAAAATTTATTTTAGGGGGTTATAAAGTAACACCACGAGATTTTATGGATGATTTTTTCCAAATAAATTAAAATTATCCTTTATATCTAGAAATTAACTGAGAAAAACATTCATTTCAAACTAAATTGACTTGTCATATTTTGCACACAACACCGAGGTGGCGTACGATACATGCAATAATGAGTATAGATTATTTTTCATTGTATAAAACAACTATGTTTGGATTATATTATGCATAACCAAAAAGGAAGAGTTCACTATACACAACACTGAATATTATTTTGTTACATTCAAGAGTGACATTCCGAGATAGTCTGCGTTCTACGAAATTCCGATTTTTACAAAACAATGATATATTATTAAAATTTCATTATATAATTCCATATAAACTACCCTTTATGAATATAATTAACCACATTGCTAAATTTATATAACATCAACATTATTATTTTTTATTTTTGAGAAACATTATAAGAAGAAATTCAAATTTGTCGATAAAATAAGTATTTTTTTTACTTTTCATTTTTGACACATTTTAATGGTGCACCAATTTTAAATCTAGTTATTAGAAAATTTATAAATTATATTATAAAAAATTCTTCTTATTTGGAAGAATTAAATCAAAATTTACCTTCGTATAATATATTGTATTTTTTTGATAAAATTTATATTTTAATGAATTATGAAAATATTGAATTTTAAATCAAAATAGAGTTTTATTTTTATTGTTATATTATCATTATAATAAGTTTTAATGTTTAATTGAATTATTTTCTTATCATTTAATCCAATATTTTTCATTTAATGTAATTCCACATTTAAATTTTCTAAAAACACATGTCAATATTTAGATAGTTTTTATTTCTTAAAAACCTGCATTTTGGTTTTGACAATAGAAATTAATTTTATAATAGTTTCCACTAATTGTGTGTTTTTAATTTAAAAAAAATGTATTCCATATTTGGAATAATATGGTCCAAATTTTGTAAATAGGTACCTTTTAATTTTGGATATTATGAATAGTAAATTTAGTAATTATTTTTATTTACCCTTGTTAAAGATCACCACCAAATATTTTTTAATATGATAAAAACACTTTAAGGAAAACTGAGAACCGCCATGAAAACAAAGGACACACATAAGCGTGTCAGTTTTGAATCCCCGCCCATTACCAGACCCAAAAAAAATGATAAACATGACATCAACAAAAAAAAAACAAAAAACTAGGCAACCATCAAAGGATATGCAAACATTTATCCTAATAATATTGATTTATATATGGAAAACCATGAGAATATCTGGGTTGATTTTAGGTCCCCATGGAGCCACTTGGGTATGATAATAACCTTTTATAATAAATAATTTTATGTAAAGTGAAATGTAAAATAAACATGTATATTTTTTATAAAACAATTTTATTTTAATTTATATAAATTATATCTTCAAATATAAATAGTAATTAGTAATATGAAATCATTTCCTAATACATGGTATTTTATTTATAATTTTTATAAATTACATAAATAAATTTATTTGTGACATAATGAGGATGCATAAATTACCTTGTTAATGGAAGATTCAAATAAATGATATTGTAAATATTAAAATAAATGAAATTTTAAAATTTTAATGTCATACACAAATTTTATGGATGATTATAACATGTTATATTTGAGATAATGTATTTTTTCAAAGGAATAATGTTTTTATGATGTTATCAAAAATAACAATTATGAAATAGTGTCAAAATTGACATAAATGAGTTTTTAAAAGAAATACTATTTTATTAAATGGTATAATATTCAAAAAAATATAAGATTCGTAAAAATTATATATATAATGTTAATAATGTCATTAATAATACAGTTTTTTTTCAATTATCATTTTACAGTAACTATAGTAAACATATATTATGAAAATACAAGAAGACATGGTACAATTTTATGTTTTTAATTAAGGGTTAAAGCTTAATGTTGAGGTTAATATTGTAACCTAAACAAGTCTAAAACCGGTTATTGGAGAGTATAGAAACCCATCCTCATATTATCTTAGAAATAAATGAGTTTAATACCATTAAAAACAAAATATAAATTTATAATAAAATAACATTTAAAGACTTTCCTAAAGTCCCCCTCACCTATCCTATAAAAGGAAACTTATATTTCTCTTTTATTCGCACCTCCATACCACTCTATATTGACCAAAACCTACCCAAATATCCTCCAAAAATCCATAAATTCATATTAAAGGCCATAATTTTGGCATAAATCTATCCTAGGTAGACCTTTTGTGAAAATAAATAGAAGATACCCGAAAAAGATGTAATTGTTTTATCACCTATTTCAGAATTCTTTTCTTTTATACTTCCTTTTATTATGTTGTTTCAAAACTAAAATAATAAACAATGTATATTATATATAATAAGACATTATTATAATTATGGTACAACCTTATAAATCCTTTTATCAATCATAATAATAACAATATCATCAAGTGTGAATACGTACAACTTAACATCTCCACACTGCGGGGTAATTTTTTATTCAACAAGAATTAATTTGGATGTGTATAATGATGAGTATAATCTATATAAATAATATATATAACATTATAATTATTATTTATAATTAATATATAATATATTTCTATTACATTTAACCATTATGTTAATGATATCATCGTTCGTGCCAACATACAACCTACTGTCTGCACAACGCGATGAGATTCATTCTACACATTAAGCTTTCAAGATTGATTATAAAGTATTTATAATAAAAAAGAATGAAATATATTACATAGTTATGCTAATATACTTATGTATATTTATATTTTATTTACTTTCATTGATTTAATTCAAAAAGGAAATAGAATCAACATTCATGCGTATATATAGCCTACTATCTCCATGAACAGTGAATTCCATTTCATTTATCTATCTATTATATATTTTTCGATTCCGAATATTTATGATATATAAAAATTTTTCAAATTTTTTAAGTAATTTAATTACAATATATGTAATAAGATCTATAATAACCATTCAAAACATGTACGATAAATAAAATGATTATTACAAACAATGTTTATTTAACATGGAATTGACCTATAAACAGGTAATATAAAGTCATAAGTGAATCATATATGATGTCATAAATATTATAATGGTTCATTTACAAGTTAAGAGTATGTTTAAACTAACTATATATGGGTTTCATACACATATAAAAGAAATCAGAACTAATGTAAGGGAAAATTTAATAATCTCATTATTAATTGAGATTTTTTATATGCTTGTATTTTATAGGGTATATGTGTTATCCACACATATGTTTACTAAATATATAACATTATTTATATTATTAGACTATTTTAAAGTCAATTTTACCCATTGGTGATTTTTTTAAATAATGTGGAAGAAATCTGTCTTTCGTTTTCCATATGAGGTACTTTTGCATATTTTTAGCAAGAGTACGAGAAGAATGTTTTTTTAACTTATACGACATGAATAGATTTTTACGTCTTCATAATGCCTTATTTCCATGAAAAATAAATTACATTATTTCGTGTTTATTTTCAACTAGAATATTTTATTTTCAAATTGTGCTGAATTTGGAGACAAGATAACATTTCTTAGAAGATAAAAGGATATTTTCCTCGAAAATTTACATCAAGTGTTTTATCAAAATTATTGTCCATATAAGATGAAATATTATTTTTTTTACAATATAATTACACTGATTTTAATTTTTTTAGGAAGGAATTATTTTTATGAAATCCATTTATTTTATATGGATTTTGATTGAATGATGTTTAATAAACCCAGTTTAATTCATGGTTTATGCTATGTTGAAAGATTTATGTTTTTGGGAATCATGAACAAATTGACTTCACTATAAGATGTGTAGAACCAATATCCCCCAATGCATTTGGTAAAGATTTATATCTCATGATATAGTCCTAATAGGAAAAAAAATTATCTGGTTCAGTAATACTGTGAGGGAACAATATGTAAATTTAGTTAAGTAATACATGGATGGAGATGCAAGTAAATTCAGTTCAGTAATGGGTTTTTCCAAATATGATGATTTTGGAAGAAATAACATGGATATTAGCAAAATTATATTATTTGGTTATCTTTTTCCACAATTCTATGTTTTATGCCAATGCTATTTTTTCATGGTAAATATGCTTTCCTGATTTGTGCCTTATGTACTGCCAAGATTTATTTAAAGACTCATGATTTTGATATTTAATCCCTAGGTTCATATTTCTACATTCTTATATTTATGGTTTGTTATATGTTCTCCATGTTTACCATTTAATGATTTTTTGAGCTCACAATTTTCATGTTTTCTTTTCCCGAGTATACAATGAATGGTTTTCAGAAAGAAAAAAAAGGGATGATATTTATAGGGGATGTTAAAGATCATCCACCAAGTTAGAAGATCTGGTTCCATGTTTCCAAAACACTAAACTAAGATGGTGTTTTTCAGTATATTTTTGTAACGGATTTTGTATTCTGAATATGAAATTTAATGTCCAGGTATGTCCATCTTGGGTCATTAGATGTACCATTCATTTTTGAGTGCGATGATGTCAATGATGCTTTTAATAAAGTGACGATTTTCTTATATTAAATTTCTATGAAATATACATAATTCTTAGTGGAACTATAATTAAACATATTTCATATATTATTATGTTTTCTCTTATATAATAAATCATGCATTAATGTCAAAAGGGTATTTTTGTTTTAAAAATTAATATTAATTGTAATATTATAATATGAAAAAATGAGTGAATATGTGAAACACAAGTGAAAGGCCTTTTTTACTTCCACTTAATTTAAAAATTCGTGTTTATTATTTTAAAAAATTAATTTTAAAAGGAAATCAATATAAAACTATCACTATAAAATTCAAAAATTTACAAAAAAATAATGAAGTGAGTTCATAAATCCCCTAACTCAAATCATTACACATGGGAATGAAAGAGTGAGAGAGGATCACAAAACCTAAAATATAAAATTGGATAACTATGGCCGTGTTCAAATAATTTGATCCATGATGATCATGGAATGAAAAAATATGAAGGATAAACTATAATACCTAAAAGTTGATGTTCAGGTCATGTAGTTTTGAAATAATGAATTATGATTGAAATATATAAATTGATATTTTAATTTTTAGGAATAAAATATAGAGAACAATTTCACGACACTACTTGAAATTTAATTACATAAAATTTTTGGAAATCTCCATATATTCTAAAAAAAATTAGGCATGATGATTTATCATAAATTAATAGAATCCAAATTATATAAAAAGTGGTTTCAAGCATGTAGAGAGGAATGATTCTTATTATTGTTTATAAATTTTTATTTCACTGATTTTATGTTTTTTAATTTAATTCAAAATTTTATAAATTAAATTTGGATTTCTTATTGAAAATTAAGAATATTACCATAGGAAATCCCATCCGAAGTGGTGTAATGTCTCTATAAAATTCTAAAAACATTTACAATTTTGTTAAATAGTAAAATTTATTAAATTTCATATGTGAACTGACCTCTACACAACATGGAATGACATTTAACCCCAAGAAAAGACTCTAAATATTGGGGAGAACTACTCTTATAGAATCCAACCACTCTTAAAAAATATATAATTCTGGTACCGAATCAAGATGTATCTTATAAATTTCATAATAAATATTACAAAATTTTTAATGAGTTTTATAAAATAAAAAAATGACTCTTATGATTTATCGAGTGACCCATACACATTCAAATAGAAAACGTATGTATAGAAATTTTTTTCAAACTACTAAAAACTAATGAGACATTATTAAATGGGTATCCATGTGTAAGGTTTATTCTTCACACAATTGGACTTTTTATGAAAATAAAAAAATTAATATTGACCTCAAAAATCACAGATTCACATAGAAACCTAAAGTGTAAATTTTAAAACCATGTAATTTTTTTAGAATGAAATAGTAAAATATAAATTTCTTCTAGAAAATTTAATTATATTATAAAATACCCTTAATCTCACAATATAATCATGTAATGAAAAATGAAGGGTTTAGAAATACTCAAGCCACTACGCAGTGAAATATACTAATTATTTCGTATATGCTTTGTTTATTGTCCATTTGTAAAAATAAATTTATATTTCCTTGTATTTTATAGGGGAAAAATCCCTTATCATAATTTATATATTTATGGATCCATCATGACTTTTTTCATTCTATAATATAAAAAACACATAAAAAATAAATTGTTATGATAAATTTCTGTTATTAATACCTCATACTTTCTTCTTCACATTTACTATATTACAATATAACTATATGATTTTAATGAATAGGGAAATATATTGAAACATATGTGTATTATTTTCTTCAAAATTGCGTGAATTCACCATAGATTATTAATATGGTTGAATAGTTAACACCAAAAAAGTCATACCATTTATTCGACCTCTAAAATCATGAAAATCTATGTGGTTATTTTTTTTATATGGATAATTATTAATTATATATACATTTAAATATAAAATATTCTACTAGGAATATTACAATATATATATTTTTTCCCTTAAATTCTCATGATTAGAAGATAATTATATGATAGGTGGGGCCCAAAATCAAATTTCCCATTGATGCTTCTGTTAGATTCATAAGATAACATTTATTGGGAATTAAGTGTATACATAACCTTTAATATATAATTTCATAGAATGAGGACTTAATGATATGATATTGATGTCGAACATAATGTATTCAATGATGATGAGAGAAAATATTATTTTTAAACATGTTATTATTTATTTCTATTTTCAATTAATAAATGTATTATGTAATGGTTCAAATATCATTTACATTGCATAATTTGACTATTTATTACATCGATACTAGATCAAAATTTATATTTCCATCTTCCCATATGAAACAATGATAAATGGTATGTATTATATATGGATAAACATCAACTAATAATAATGTCTCAAAAAATCATATAATTTACAATAATTATGCTAGGTAATTGAATGTGTATGTATATATCAATTCTATTCACATTAGTAAAACATGGACCTTTTGTTTTGTTATTTACGTATTGTATTTCCAGTATAATAAATAACAATAATTTTTTGATTATTATAGTTCAGGTTGTTACACAATGTAACAGAGCTTATTCCGTATATACCTCAGTAAATAGATTTAGAATAAGATAGATAAATAATAAAGCATTTTGTAAACCCATTATTAATTCATATGAATCTTTATGAATGTAGGGAAAATAAGATATTTATTTATGATATGTTCATAGGAAATTATTGTGAACATATTTTAATGAATTTCATTATTAAATATCTGATTAATTTATTTTATTTTTCATGTAATAGAAGCTACTTGTTGAAATAAGAATGGTGTAAACACTTGTCAATTTTATTAGGATTTTAGAAATGATACAAGGTTTGATATGGATATTATATGACAATAATTGCAGGATTGAGGACAATAAATAAATAGTATATAATCTACAAACTTGTAGACACAAATTTCTAGATTACTAGTTGTTATTGTATAATAATAATTTAAATTTTCTAAATATTTTTTTAAAGATATTTATGATTTCATTTATTATGAATGAAATTTATTATGGTAAAACACATATTATAAAATGAAATAAATATATATTAATGAGAAATATTATTTTTTTACATTTAGGGAGAATACAATGTTTAATTAATTTTATATGATATTATCATTAAAAAAATTTCACTCAATACATGTAATTATTATTTATAACTAACAAATTGAAGACATTGATTAATAATAGGTGTTTTCAAGGATAAATAGAATCCCTAAGATCTTTTTGGGTAATTTATATTTTATTATCACATTTTTTTATATATTAAATAAAATAAAAATAAAAATATAAATATTCATAATGTATATATATTTCCCCCACTCATTATAAAATATCATGGTACATAAAATATTTTAACCTAAATTTTACCATTTTTCTATTTCCCAATAAATAATATATCATCAAAATATCAATAAATTTTTCAATAAATCACATTCAATAATTAGTCTTCAAATATTAATATTTTTATGAATTATGAAGATCATTAGTTAGATTATATAGGTATAATTAATATTTTTTATGTATTCTTTTTTGTATTTAAATTTTTTTTGGTCTTTTTAAATTTAAATATTACATTTTATTAATATTATTATAAGTTTTTATATTTAATATTACAACAATATTTAAAACCATTTTTTAATATTGATTTCAAAAAACCATATCTGGAATTAAATTATTTAAGTAATTTCATGATGTATTGATATTTAATGTTAATTCATTGATATAATCATGCATATGAGGAATTGAAAACATTCAAAAATAAAATTATGGAAAATAGTAATTTAAAAATTTTAAATTAAAAATTATCATGAATTGAGTTATTTATTAGTGATCTAGAAAATTTTGGGATATAATTTATCATGGGGGTGTGAGGTAATATTATATCCAAGATTCATATATATATATATACTATATATATTTTTCAATTTTTCAAACATATACCTTTGACATAATTTATATAAAAAATGTGCCTTTTTTAAACAAATAATAAGATTTTTTATGTTTCTCATATTGAAATAAATAGTCTGTAATTATATTCAATACACAAAATTGACCATTTATATAAACACATAAAATCAACAGTTTTACTTTTATTTCGTCGCATTAGTACCAAAATAGAGACATTTTTACAAGAATAACTTATATTTGTTCCATAAAGGCAATTGTCATGACCCGTCCCCTAGGGCCCATGCTATGACTACCCCAAACCCACCTTCTATAGGCTAGGGGCTGGCGACTAGCACCGAAGGCATGTTCCCTAAAACTGGGAAGGCATTTCCTTTATAACCTGTAACACACACAACCAATCACACAACAAGATAAGAACTCAAGTAAACTGAATAGTAAATAGAGTGAGTACCATAAGTAAAAATGGGCCCCAATACAATCCCAATGAGAATGTACAAGGAAAAATGGAATTTACAATATGGATGATATGTGAAAAGAAGCTCCTAGATCATCCATCACGGAACCTACCTGAAGGGTAGGTACCACTCATGAACGCATGTCTCTACAGTTTTCCTCATCTAATTTCCACCTCTGAGCTATCTCTTGTCGTGGTACCCTTATTATAGGTTAGTGATGTCCGTCATCTACACAAAACACTACGATGTGCGGGCATAGTCTGTGCCGGTGTGAGTATAGCGATACTCAGTAGGGAGCCCAAGACCATAAAGGTCTCACAAAATCCACAATGGTTAAACCAAAAAGAAAGGAAACAACTAAAAACCCAACATAGTCATATGCCCATAAATAAACCTAAGTTATCATGTAAAACCATCTCCATCAATAGGAAAAGACATAGCCCAACTCCAAGCCCCAAGCTGAAATATTCCAAAAAGGAAGAAATACCACGAAGGCAAGTACCAAAGGAATGACACACAGAAGAATACCACCAAGGTATTACCATGAAGGAAAATTACCCCATAGGTACAGACTCGGCTCACACTAGGTATAACATAAGTACTATAGTAGAGATGATTATATGTAACTACAAAATATTTTTACACTATTAAGAGGCTCTACTACTGACCCACATAGGATCATTTAGTTTTGACCCACACAGGATCGCTTGGTGCTGGCCCCAATAGGATCGATATGTGTTGAACCATACAAGATCGCTCAGTACTGACACACACATGATTGTTAGGTGCTGACCCACACAGGATCGCTCGGTGATGACCCATAGAGGATCACTCATCATTCTTCACGTCACAACCAGCTAGTGGTTTTACACACTAGGATTAAAAGTCTCCAGGAGGGATCGCTCCTCAAGCCACTAGCCTGTACTCCAATAGCCACGAATTCCCAAGAAGATGTATCTCAAACGGTCGCCACAAAATAGGGGTCTCAACACAATAGACGGTGCGTCAATCAGATTCTTTTTCTGTATGTTATTAGCATTTTGTCACAAGGGACCATTTGGATTTGTGCTCAATCCAACCCAACCGTACTCCATCTTTACCCCCAAACACTTATGTGGTATACTCATGGGACTGTCTCTCTCCAAGGATTCCAGCACCACTAATGGTTCATCAAACAGACGTTCGATGTCAAGGTTATGGCCAAACGGTAGTAATGGGGTTGTAGTGGGTCGGGGGTTCGGTATGGCCCGGTCTGACCGACCCGGTTTTTGTCGACCTTTCCCGGGAGGGCAGTGTAGAGGTCGCGGGGCAGCGGCTGGGCATAGAGTACCGCGAGGCGGTGTGGTGAGGCCATGGGGGCCACGGGGGCCGTGAGTGGCAGCAGAGGCTACGTAAGACTGTGAGGCAATAGAGGGCCATGAGGTAGCACAATGAAGCAGTGAGGAAATGCGATGAGGCCACAGGGCGATGTGAGGGTCGCGAATGGCGAAGGCCTCATGTGATGGAGTGCCACAAGGTGCAGTGGACATGGGGAATCACGGTGGGGCCATGGGGCAGCAGAGCTGTGGGGTAGTGAAGCCGTGTGGGAGTGGAGTCGTGGGGCGGTGGTCCACCGTGGCTGGCTGGGTGGAACCTGGCCTTCGCCAGTGGCTGTCCTGCTCGACAGCCCTTCCTTTATATCCTTTGGCAAAGTTCTCTAGTTCCACCAGTTCCAAACGCTGGCACCAATTTCTATCACCATCGTGAAGAACACATCAAAAGAAGATCGACAGAGGGGTCGGGCCATGTTTGTTTGGTCCCCACCCTCTGTGTTAGGGAGGTAGTAAGAATCTCAACAAATATCAATAATCAAGAATGTGTATGGAAGATATTTAAAAACATCAATCCCCACAACCTTCATCTATAACTATTCCCAATCCCACAGAATAAAACAACAACGGATCAATTAGTTTATGAGAGTTATTTCGCATTCTTAGTTTAGAATGGATGACCATGGGACATGATAATCATGCACAACTAAACCCCTACCGTAGTGATTTGTTGACGAGGGCCACAAGGAAGAAGACGATGCCGACATAGGTGACATCAACATTTCCTTGATCTTCATTTCATTCTCCATTGGAGATGTTCCTCATTGGTGTTCTTCGTTGGAGGGATTTCTCCCAATAGTTCTTCTCTGCCAATTCCACCAAAATGAATGGTAGCACAAATAATAGAACAATTTATCTCTTATGTTTGTTGACATAATTTCAAAATAGATTAATTAATTAATTTATGGGTTGGTTTAATTAATTAAAGCGAACAGTTGGAATAATTATGTGGGGTAGCCCAAGATGTTTCTCCCCATAAAGAGGTAGTTCTAAGGGGTTCAAGGGGTTTTAAGTCTCTGGTGGTCCCCACCACCATATCTCACATTGGAGGTTATGATTGGGTGGTCCCCGCCACTATATCCAATGTTGAGAGGATTTAGTATAGGAGATCCCCATCATTAAAACATTCACATGGAAGGTTTCAATAAAAGAAAATAAAAATATTACACATTCTTATTTTATTTTATTATTTTACCAAAAACACAACACATATCTTTCACTCTCGACCCACTGCATTCGATGTGAAGGTCTCCTTAATATAATAATAGTGATGTGAGTTCAACAGTTCCCTCGAATTTCAATTCCTATCAATGGTTCAAAAGATACAAAAACCCTCCAGTACGTTTTCTGAACGAACCCAAAAAAGTACAGAAATTCATTCGGGGCACGATGGGCTTCAAAATCATGTTCCGACAATTTTTGAAAACTCGTAAAATTCCCATTTAACAAAAAAAATTACATGGAAATTCTGTGTCTTTACATTCTTCCCACCTCAGTGCTTTACGTCCCCATAAACCACAACTCAAACTATTGGAAAAAGTGGGGAGACTGAATGTGAATATAAGCCTTCGACTCCCATGTTTTCTCTTGGAGGTTCCCATGCTACCATCGAACTTGCACCAGAGGTATCGACCGACCATGAAGGTCTCACTCCTGTCGATCCTCAATATCTACTAGAACCTCTACAAAAGTCATCCCATCATCTATGTTCAGTTCTCCATGGTTTATGATTTGATAAGGGTGATACATGTATCTCCTCAGCTGGGATACGTGGAAGACATCATTCACCTGTTGCTACTTTGGTGGAAGAGCTAAGTGGTAGGCCACTTTCCAACTAGATTGAGGACCTGAAAGGGTCTGATGAACCTCAGAGATAACATTCCTTCTCAGCAAAATCTATGTAATCCTTGTCAGGGTGAGACCATAGGAAGACATTGTCCCCATCCTCGAACTTTAGATGTCTCTACCTCCCATCGTCATAAGACTTCTGCCTGTTCTGGGCAGTTTTCATCCTCTTCTGGATGATCTACACCTTCTCTATGTTAGCCCAAACCATATCTAGTTCTATGAGTGCTCGCTCCACTAGGTTAGTCTAGCACAAAGGTTGTCTGGATGGTTGACTGTACAACTCCTCAAAAGGTGTCATCCCAATGGTGGATTGATAGATGTTGATGTATGAAAACTCCACCAAGGGAAATTGATCTTCTTAGCTATGACCAAAGTTGAGGACACAAGCACTCAACATGTCATCATGGCTTTGATAGGTCCGATTAGTCTGGCCATCCGTCTGAGAAAGAAAGGCGGTTCTCAAGTGAAGCTGCCTCCCGAAATCCTTCTGCAACCCCTCTCATTGATAGGAAGTAAAACCTGAATCGTGATTGGAGACAATCATCAAGGGAACTCCATGTAGACGCACAATATCTTATACATAGAGACATTCCACACTCTCTACTGAACCCTGCACTCTGATTGGTTGGAAGTGGAATGACTTGGTGAGTTGGTCGATGATCACCCAGATATATTCATGAAATCTAGATGTACGTGGAAGTGCTATCATGAATTCCATGGATATCTCATACCACATCGACTCTAGGACCATTAAAGGCTAAACCAAGCCTACTGGTACCTGATGCTCCACCTTCACTTGGTGACAAATGAGGCACCAAGTGAAAAACTCTACAGTTTCTTTCATCATTCCAAGCCACCAGTTCTATCGTCGAAGATCCTGGTACATCTTCACCACTCATAGATGTACCACTACATAGGATATGTGGAACTCCCTCAACACATCCTCTTGAAGTGACACTAGTACCATGGTACGTCCTATGAAGATGATAATGTGCTCCCCATCTTCACAAAATCCATCAAGTGCATATCCTATGGATATCTGAGCACATCATGTCTCGCAGTCAGTGTCCCCACGCTGCACCTCCATGACTTACTGGTGAAGTGGGGGAGTGACTGTAAGAGAGTGATGAAAAATTGATTCATCTATATCCACAATGGATATCTCCAAAGAGGCCATCTGTTATGTCACCTCGCCTATCATCAGTATACTAGATCTGCAGTTGAGTGCATCTGTTACAATTTTTCCTTCATAGGGGTATAGACTATCTCAAAGGCATAGTCCAAGAAGAACTCTATCCAACATTGGTGTCTCAGGTGCAGATCCTTCTTGGAGAAGACATACCTGAGTCTCTTATGATCAAATTAGACTGTAAAATGATCTATTATCATGTATAATCGCCATAAGTTCAAGGAGAATACCACAGCTACTTACTCTAGGTCATAGATAGCGTATTTCTACTCATGATGTCTCATCTGTCGAGAACCATATGTGATCACTGCTCACTCTTGCATTAGGACACATCCGAGTCGTGTCCCCGATGTATCGCAGTATACTATGTACCATACTCCCTATTCTGGAAGCCTCATGATGGGGGAATAGTCAACATTTTCCTTAGATCCTCATGATGGGGGCACTAGTCAGCCTCACACTTTTGAAATCTCTCCGCCATCTTCTGCAACACCAGCCTCTGATATGAAATGTCCTATAATATGAACCTCTCAGACATAGAACATGGACTTAGAGAGCATACAATAAAGCCGGTGCTATCAGTGTGTGTCTAGTACTACTTGAAAATGATAAGAATGATCCTCCTCAATTGTAGAATATATCAGAATGTCGTCGATCAAGACGACTACAAAGCAATCAAGGTATGTCTGAAAGATCCTATTCATGAGTCCCATGAACACTGATGGAGCGTTGGTTACACCGAATGTCATAACCAATAACTCATAGTGGCTATACTGACATCTTAAAGCCATGTTCTACACATCATTATCTCATACTCTAATCCGGTGATAGCCTGATCTGAGGATTATCTTCGAGAACCACCGTGCTCCCTTAATCTGATCAAAGAGGTCATCAATCCTTGGAAGTGGGTACTTGTTCTTCACAATCACCTGGTTCAGGTGCCAATAGTCGACACAAAGTCTCATTCCCACATCTGCCTTCTAGGGCGAACAAAATCAGGATTTCCCAAGGAGAAACAGTAGTCTGAATGAATCCCTTCCCCTGTAAGTCCTTTTGCTATACCCACAGCTGATGAAGCTCTGGGAGATCCATCTGATATGCTGGTGTAGATATCAGTGTTGTCCTAGGGTACAGGTCAATGTAAAAGTCCACCTCCTTATGAGGAGGTAGGCCTGGAACATCATCAGGGGAGACATTCGTGTATAGTTCGACCACTACAGAATAGCTCAGAATCTCCACATCAACCACTCTGAGGGTAATCCTAGGAAACTGATGAGTGATCAACTACACCCTCCTCCAACTAAGTCCATCATGTTCTCCAAAGTCTCCCTTCTCACCGGTGAAGGTAAACTTGGTCCCATCCGTGTGGACACAATGTACTTTGCAACTAAAACAGTCAATCTGAGCATGGAATATAGAGAACTAGTCCATACCCATGATGACTTTGTAAGGCCTCGACGTTTCTACTAGGAGATTTTAGCCAAATCTCTCACCTCCTAGAGTTAGCTTACACTGCTGGCACCAGTGAGAAATCATCGAATCCGCTCTAGTAAGAGTCCTTAGTCATAAGGATCGAGAAAATGGCTCCGTCGAAATCTCTAATCTCTGAATGAGGGCAATTGAAATAAAAGAATGACTGGAACCTATGTCTATAAGAACTAAAGAGAAGGTGTAATAGAAATAGATCGTACCTCGTATCATCTCTAGAGCTCCGTGATCATACGAATTGGCGGCCTGGAGCTGAGCTCACCCTTTTATACCTTCTCCTTGAGGTCGGGGTGGACCTTCTTGTGGTGGTGTCAGTAACACCTTGAATCGTCACCCACCACCAGTTGCACAACCAACTCCTCTGTCATGTCCGCCTTCTCCCTACAAAAAACCACTATTGAACCTATGTCTCTACCTGGGAGGTCCCTTGACCATCTAATGATCATCTTTATGGCGGTTCGGACAATCATGAACCATGTGACCCTACCCGCTACATGTGTAACACTGCCCTCTCATGGAATGAATGTCTCTTCCTCGGGTTCCCCGCACAACCGACCCTGAATACTATTTTCATCCATTTGTAGTCCTCTTCCTCATGGAGCTCTATGATATCAATATAATTCCATCTATAGAAGACTCTGCTACTTGGTGAGTAGTCTTTGGTCTCCCTGCTGGTGACTACTCAGCAAGAAAACTCACCACTAAAAGGTCTCTCTCTTACACCACCACCTCCATCGTGATGCTGAGTGAGATTATTGAAGCCCTAATCTCTCAGCTGTGTCCCTTATCAAAGGTTTGGGGCCCTGTAAAATGGGTCCCGTACCATATCAGTGGAGTAGTGTGAGAGTTCAGTGAACCTCGCTGATTACTGAGACACAGTCGTGCTACCCAGATGTAGATGAAGTGGCTCCTGAATGCGCACTGCGCGTAGAGTCACTATAACAAACACTTCCTGAAACAGGCTCTCGAAGTCGTCTAATATAAGAGTCACCTCATCTTGAACCAAGATCATCAATCCCAACCATATGCCTACTTCTACATGTAGAAGTATGGCGACAATGATCACCATGAGATTAGTTGGGGTCCAAACTAGTCGGAAGACTCCCACCACAACCTCCAGCCAATCCTTAGCCGCCTGTGGGTCTGTCTCTCCCCAGAACCTGGGTGGCCTTTACTGATGGAACTCGTGCAATGCGCTCAAGTGGCGTGCACCCTTTGTTGATGGGTTTGGTGGCATTTGTGGCCCAATGGTTAATGGTACCGATGGTTCCTACGATGGTGCCTCTACTGGAAGAGGGCCCTACACCGAGGCATCGTCGCTCAGTGGGCTATTAGTGCGTACTATATCTGGAACCCTAGCTGGTTGTTTATGTGGAGGCATCCTATAATGAAAAAGGTGCCCCATGGTCAATAAGGTATAGCTGGTGAGCAGACTCAAGAGATAAAAAATAAGACTTTTGAAAATACACACTCAATCAGTGTTTTTCATGCACTGGGTCGGAAATCAGAAGTCAGGGTCCCGGTGTTAGGATACGTTGGCCGCCACACCAACACTTTATTCCCTAAACTGATAACCAGACTCCCTACACATAAAACTATTTCCATTAACAAGATCCGTGTCCTATTTTTTATGGTATAACCAACTCCTCTGATACCAATTTTTCACGACCCATCCCCTAGGGCCCATCCCGTGACTACCCAAAACCCACCTTCCACAGGCCAGGGGCTAACAAATAGCACTGAAGGTGTGTTCCCTAAAACTGGGAATTCATTCCCTTTATAACCTGTAACACAAAAAACCAAGCACACATCAATATATGAACTCATGTCAACTGAATAGTAAACAGAGTGAGTACAACAATTAAAAATGGGCTAGAATACAAGCACAACTGGAAATTACAAAGAAAACTAGAATGTACAAGATAATTGATACGTTAAAAGAAGCTACAAGATCATCCACCATGGATCATACCTAACGGGTATGTACAACTCATGAATGGCCATCTCTGTGATTCACCTCGTCTTACGTCCACCTCCATGCTACCTCCTGTCCTGGTACCCTCGTCCTTAGTCAGCGATGTTTGTCCTTTGCACCAAAAACAACGAGGTGTGAGCATATCCTGTGCAGGGGTGACTATAACGATAATCAGTAGGGACCCCAAGACCCTTATGGTCTCTAAAAATCCACAAAGGATAAACCAAAAATGAAGGAAACAACTAATAACCCGACTTAGGTACATGCCTATACATAATCCTATGTTAACAAGTAAAGCTATCTCAATCATGAAGAAAACACAGAGTCCAAATCCATGCCCCATGATCAACCATTCCACAAAGGAAGAAATACCACAAAGGCATGTACCACATAGGTACGCCACAATGTAGAATTCCACCAAGGTATTACCACAACGGAAAAGTACCAGACAAGTACATACTCAGCTGAGACCAGGTATAACATAAGTACAATAATATAGATGATTAGATGTCACTACTGAATCATCTTACTCTGTTATGAGGATCTTATATTGACCCACACGGGATCGCTCATTACTGACCCACACAGGATTGCTCGGTGATGACCAACATAGGATCGCTCGGTGCTGACCCACACAGGATCTATAGGTGCTGACCCACAAAGGATTGCAGGGTGCTGACCCACACATGATCACTCTGTGCTGATCTACATAGGATCTATCTTCATTTTCCAAATCACAACCAGCTACAAGGTTACCGCAGTAGTATTTCTTGCCTCGGAGAGGTTTCACTCCTCAAGAAACAGGTCGATAGTCCAACTGCCAGGAAGTCCCATGAAGAAGTATCTCAAAGGACCACTACGTCATAGGGGTCTCAATACAACAAATAACACATCAATCAGATGCCCGGTCTATATGTTATTATCCTTTTTTTCCCAAGGGCCTGGTTGGATTCATGCTCCATCCAACCCGAATGTACTCAAACATTTCCAAAAACTATCGTGGTGTATACTCAAGAAACCGTCTCACTCAATGTTTCATGTTCCACTGGTGGTTCATCAAGCGGACTTCCTCTGCAAATGTTATTGTTAATAGAGCATAAATGGGTCATAGTGGGTCTGGGTCCAGTCCGACCCAGCCGAGGACTAACGTGTTTGGGTCGACACGGCTCGACTCGCAGAGTCCAGCCTAACCCGTGGTGTGGCCTGGCCCATGATGGGGAGCCCGACCGGGCGCCGCGGGGCGGCACAGATGCAACAGAGATGCGGAGGGCCACAGAGGGCCACGAGGCTTCACACCTAGGTTGCGGGGGCTGAAGGGGCTGTGAGGGGCCGCAGAGGCCACAGGAGGCCGCAATGCCAGGGAGGGCCACGAGGCAGCACAGGGTGGATGCCTGGAAGGGAGACCATGCTGTGGGGTGATGTGGTGGCCGCATGAGGTGAAGGCCACGGGCTGCGTAGCACCGCAGGGTGAGAAGTTTGTGGGTCATAGAGGTCACGATGCCACAGGGAGGCGGTCCACCACGTCAGGTCATGCAGCGTCGGGCCTTCACTAGAGTCTGTCTTGCACAGCCTCCCTTCCTTCATCACCTTCGTCGCGGTTCATGAGGTCCACCAGTGCCCAACTTCAGCACCGGTCGTTGATACCATCCCGAAGAACAAACCAATAAAGAAGAACGACATAGGGGCCGTGCCTTGTTTGTTTGTCTTGAATGATCTGCGTTAGGGATGTAGCAAGCAGATCAACAAAAATCATGAATCATGATCATTTATGAAAGATATTTGAAAAAATAAATCCCCACATCCTTCATCAATCACTATTCCAAATCTCGTAGAAGAATACATTCTTGGATCAACTAGTTTATGAGATTAGATCACCATTATTAGTTTAAAAGGTAAGAACATGAGAAGTGAGAATCACTCGCAACAAAAACCCTACCTCAGTGATTTGTTGATAGAGGCCATAACGAATGAGAATATGTCATTGGGGATATACAGACATTAGAGACGTCAGTGTTTTCTCGATCATCTGTTTTTTTGTCATTGGAGATATTTCGTGTTGGCGTTTTTTATTAGAGAGAATTATCCCAATAGTTCTTCTCTCCCCAATTCCACCAAAATGAAAGGTAGCACACATAATAGAACAACTTATCTATTATGTTTGTTGGCATAATTTCAAAAGAGAATAATTAATTAATTGATGGGTTGGCTTAATTAATTAAAGGGGAGAGTTGTCATAATTAAGTGGGGGATCTCAAAAGGTTTCTCCCCATTAAGAGGGAGTTAATGGGGTTGAATGGGATTTATGTATCGGGTGGTCCCCACCACCATATCCTATGTTGAGTGGTTTTAGTATAGGAGGTCCCCACCATTAAAACTTCCACATGGAAGGTTTAAACAAAATAAGATAAAAATGATAAACATTTTTATTGTATTTTTTTCTTTATCAAAAATTACAAAAACACTCATTCACTCTCGACCCACTATGGTCAGGGTGATGGTCTCTTTATGTGAATACTTGCGATGCAAGTTCAATGATGGCCTCTGATTTCAATTTCGAGCAATGGTTCAAAAGTTACAAAAACCCACTCATACGTTTACTGAACATACCTAAAAAAAGTTCAGAAATTAATTCCTAGGACACTAGGCCTCGGAATCACGTGCCTTCGATTTTGGAGAACTCGTAAAATCCCAATTTAGTTAAAAAATTTGACATGGAAATTTCGGTTCTTTACAACAATAAGTATATATATAAACAAAATAACCATTTACTCTTTGTTTTAATATTCAATAAATAATATAAAAATAAAAGAATAATTCATATTATGATGAAATCAAAAAGAAATGGAATATTTAAGATAGAGACACTACTAAAATATTATTAATAATATTAAAATATAAAATGAATTATATTTATAATTGGAAATACAATCTCTTTAAAAATAAGTTGAGTATTGGAATAATAATATTGTATTATAATAACCAAAATAATTGTGTTACCATTTTGTTTAATAGTCAAGTATCCAAAGAGATACATTATATCATTCAAGAATAGTGTACCTAGTAAATAAAACGGATGATGTTAGTAAATGTATTAGGATTCAATCTATATGATTGAAAGTAAAAAATATTTATTTACATGGATATTTCAAATTTTTATCACTAGTTACAAAACTATAAAAAATTCAATGAATTTTAATTTAATAATGATATTTATAATGTATAGAAAATTATTCACATAAAATGGATTTTATATTTAGAATAATCATGTTTAAATATTATATTGATGACTTTTTTTATATTTCGCTAAAAAATATGAATTATAGGGGAATATATATATAATATATTTTCTTCATATATGAAAAATTTGATGAAAAAATTACTTTTTAATATTGGATAATAATTTCAAAAATATTTTTTCACTTTTTAAAATGTTTTTAAATTTTAAAATAATATATTGGAAAATACTAAAATTAATTTCATAAACAGAAATATATTTTCATATCCAAAATTATTATTTTTAAATAAATAAAACTATAATTTATTATTTACATTTAATAAAATGATTTAAATGTTCTATTCAGTTTTGGTTGTGTTAAAAGAAAAAAAATATAATTATTAAATAAACACTATTAATAATTATCTGAATAAATTGTCACAAACTGAATCTAGTATCCATTAAAATAGGATTTTCTGAAGGGTGTTCCCTACCTCCTTGGGTTGAACATGTTCTAGGATATCTTAAAAAATGTTTGGGAATGATTTAGTCGAGATAGGATATAGAAAACAACCACAAGAAATCAATAATATGAATATGAAAATTCATTCCAAACAGATCTTATTTAATATTCAGAACTGAATATAAGGTTTTAAAAATGAAATGGGAGGTCAAAAACTACAAAAATTAGTATCAAAACAACCCAATGGCCACAAAATGACATGGGGTCATCACCCACGACTCGTCTCCACAACATCGCACCACAGAAGCAACTAATAACACAAACATCCATCTACAATGGCCTTACACTTACTTGTGTCTAAAAAATCAAGTCTACTTGTACCCATAGTTGTAAGTATGATGTGATCGTAATCCCAATAAGATACCACCAAAAGACTCCATTTGAAAATATTTATAAGAATGAAATCTTACAAGTTTTACGAAAAAAAGAATGCTAGCAATAATTTCTTATGCTACAACCTTTGAATGAAAAAATTTTTCTGAGAGGGTTATATTAATTGTAGGTACATTTAAATATAACATGTATGATATTAAGTATTCCATCCAATCACACCCTAATCCAAATTTAAATTCCAAATAGTGAATAATCTCTTAACATAAGAACACCAGATGAATTAATTAGTTCTGATCCCCAGGTACCTTGCATATTATTGTGAAAGTAACCATAACAATATTTTTTCTAATGAATGAGCCACTAATAGAGGATTCACCAATAACCTAGTGGTCCCAAACATCATCATAATTATTTTTTTAGTGTTTTCAACATCAAACTATCTAAGGGAAACATGGAAAAAATCACTCCAGGTCATGCAACCAAATTCTATTTATTCATAAAAACACCAGTTCTGGTCGTAGAAACTAAAAAATGTAGCAAAAAATTCTTGTAACAATTTTTATAACTCAAAAAAACAGTTAAAATTTCCATAATACAATTTCACAAGTCATAAAAAAAAATTCTGTAGAAAATCAATTTAAAACCCATCATTTCATAGTAAATTTATGCCAATATTTCACTTAAACCAAATTTTCATTAGATAATCATTTTATTAAGACGATCCATGATTTATAAAATAGAACCAATTTTTATAACATTGAATACATATGTAAAGAACCCATTTTCACAAAACAATTGGATGTTAAAAATAATCCACATTATAATTGCAACCAAAAATAGTTTCCACACCAAAAACAGTAAAATATGAAAATAATTGAAATATAAATCATGAAATATAACTCATTCTATAATTATTTCTTACAGAATCACCAACCATATATGTCAAAACCCTCAAATCCTTATGTTATACTTCAACTGCACCACAAACGCACCATAAGAGAGTGAAAATAAATCCAAAACCACAATTTTAGACCATTAAATTGAAAAAACCCAACGTATGAATCCCTAACATATGGACATTTTGGGCATCATGAAAAGTGGAAGAATCCCTATGGAAACATAAAGAATATGATAATAAAATAAATTACTTTAGAAACATCAAATTAATAGCCCCAAATACATTATTAGTTGAATCTCCCAGTAGGAAAATTTAAAGGGAGGTTCTAATAAAGATTAGGAGGTCATGTGGGGACTCTAATGGGAAAAAAGGGTAACAAATGAATGATTTATTATAGAAAAAAAGTTACCTTTTCAAATATGGATGATTTGAGAAACATTGATGATGTTATCCCCAATAACCAGTGAATATGAGCTATGAAGAGGGGAAATGGAACATGGGTGGGGGTGCATATAGGGTTTGTAGACTCGATTGAGAGGTGAAATGACTGAAAAATAAAAAAATGAATGAGATGTAAAAGAATTTATTTATTTTCTTAATACTAGTAGTCGGCTCGCCGGTTGGCCCATTAATTTAATAAATATCCCAAATCCAACATGACTATGAGTTTCTAATTTGTCCAAAAGGATATGGTTGTTCGAATAGTTCATGGAAGGACATATTGGATGTTTAATGGATGAAAAATGTTAAAAAACAGAGTTATAAATGAAAAATGATTTGTTTTTAAATCTTGAAATGGGATAGGAATTGGTCAAAAAAATGCACAGAAAACCCACCAAAAACAAAGAAGGAAGAATAGTGAATGAAAAATATCATTAAAAGATGTCATGTATTTGACAATTCATCCCACAATAAATAATAATTTTATCCCTTACAACATCATCTTCAAACCTGATGAGATAAAAGAAATGAAAACTACTCTTCAACACAAGGCTTCTACTCCCATATCTCATGCTCATCGGTACCATGATGCCAAATTACTCGAACAATAGGAATAGTATTTCATTGATAAACATATTATTACGATTCCACAATATGAACATGTCACTCAACCTTGGATAGATCATTATCTATATCCAACTGCTCCAAATTATGCGCATGGGATAGATCTGGTTTGTACTTCATCAGTTGTGATACATGGAAGAAGTCATGAATAAATGTCAACTGAGAAGAAAATTATAGTATGTATTCCACCATTACAATCCTCTTAGTAATCTCAAGAGGTCCAACAAACATTAATGTCAGATTTCCCTACATTCCCAAATGGTGATGACCCAAACGAGGGGCTATATTCCAAAACACCCTATCATCCACTAAAAACTATAGGTCTCGACGACATGGATTAATGTATGAATAATAGTGAATCCGAGACATCAATAAATGTTTCTTGAACAATGTGACCTTCTCTGATGTCTTTTGTACATGACATGGCCACAACAATGAGTTCTCACCTACCTCATCCAAACATAGTGGGACCGACAAGGATGATAATAGAGAAACTCAATGAGCGTCATTTAGATTTAGGATTGGTAAATTTTATTATAAGATAACTCAATCATACCCAAATTGATTTTCCCGGAACCTCCAAGGTCCAAATCACATGCACAATCCATGTACTCCAAAATTTGATTCGCCCACTCTATCTGATCATCAATTTGAGGATAGTATACTGTGATAATTTTAATCTGAGACCCTAAGGGATTGTAAAGCCTTTCCCGAAACTGATAATTGAATCGATGGTCTCTATCCGAGAGAATAGCAGATGGAACACCATGAAGACAAACCACCACTAAAAGATACATTTATCCCAAAACATCTACATTAGTTGTAACCTTGATCAAAAGAAGTGGGATGATTTGGTCAGATGATCAATTACCACCCATATTGAAATCTTACCCTAGTGTGTAGAAGGAAGGCCAATAATGAAATTATTGGAAACTACTTCCCACATCTATGTAGGAATTGGTAGTGGCATGTGCAATCCAAAGGGCCTTTGATGCCCCACATTCTCCTACTGAGTTCTATAACATCTCGACACAAAGTCACCTTTGTATCATATCATACATGGCCCCCAAAATTGTTGACAAACATTATAAAACATTTTACTTATAACATGTTGGATAGACTAATGAGAATGGTTGATATCATGCACCACCACCATCCACAGAGAAAAATGAACCACTGAGAGGCCCTTGAAAAATAAGATACCCTCTAGGGAAGAATACCTACTAGAATACATATACCCACCATGATGAAGCTTCCTCGACCACTGAAATAGCTCATCACTCGGCTATTCTCTCTAAATAAGCTCTACAAGAGAAGGGGTCAGTGAAACGCTCTCCATGAAAATACCTCCACAGTTCTCCTTGGTCTCTACATGAATCTATGTAAAGAGACCCATTAAAGTTCACTAATTCCTTCAATTCCTCAATGCTTGCACTAGTACTCTTCTACCCTTGTCATATGCCACCACATTACCCTTTACTACGGTGTAGACGATATCATAGTCAAACCACTACATCTACTTTAACTAACATAACATCCTATGATTTAGATCCTTATGATAGATGATGTAAGATAAGATATTGAGATCATAATATATAAAAAACATCTACCCAAAGTGGAAGTTTCCCTATGTTTTCAAAGCATGCATCACAACTGCTAACTCAACGACTTTGGTCGGGTTATTCATTTTGTGTGGTTGGAGTTGGCGGGTTCCATATGCCATCACATGATCATAATGCATAAGAAACCACCCAATACTAGCACCTAAAGCATCACAGTACACTACATAGCCTATAACAAAATCTAGAAAGATCATCACGGAGGAAGTATTCGACCTACACTTCAACTACTTAAATGATTCCTGACATTCTAGCCCCCAAAAAAACATCACTGCTTTTTGGGTGAGTGCTATCATGGGAGAAGCAATATGAGAAAAATCCTGAAAAAACCACCTATAGTTTGATACCAAGACGTGGAAACTCATGATATCAAACTATTTCTTAAGGTGATCCCATGACATCGCGACACTAATCCTCTCTAGATCCACCAAAATTCCATACGCAAAGAGCACATTCCCTTGAAACATCACCACAAGGATCCATAAGGTGCACTGGGACTAATTTTTAGAGAGGCGTTGATCTCGTAAAGTGACCAACATGATTCACAATTGATTCTCATTCTCATCATATGATATAGGGTAAACTAGGATGTCATCAAAAAACACCACAACAACATATTTTCATTAGTAGATGAACACTTTATTTACAAGTTTCATAATTGCCGCTAGAGAATTGGTCAATCCGAATGTCATGTCTAGGTACTTAATGTGGTGGTACCTGATTTATAAGGTTTTCTTTGGGATATCTACCCTTTTCTACCTATGTTGGTGGTAACCCGAACACAATTATATTATGGAAAAACAAATTTCCCCTCCAACTATGAAAAAAAATTTCTATTCAGGGAAAATAATATTTGTTCTTGATGCTTACCTAGTTTAAATTCAGGTAATCAATACACAATAGAAGGGATCCTTGAGTTATCTATTCAAATAGAATAAGAAGGTCCCAAGGAGAGATGCTCGTGCAAATAACTCCATTGGATTCTAAATAGTCCAACTATATATTAAAATTCTTCAGCATGGTGGGGGACATACAATAAGAGGGTAGAGATATTGGCTCTCTTCACAGTGCCAAATAAATCTATAAATCCACTTCTCACTATGGGGGTAAGATGGAGAAATCATCTGGGAATACATCCGGAAACACATCCTCTACAAGAGGTAACCTACCCTCAAGAGAAATACTATCATCCTATAGTGTGGTCGGCAATAACTGGAAGATAATATTCCCCAACTCTTCAACTGGAGGTCCTGTATGACCTAGTCGGGGATCTCATTCCACACAAAACCTGCAGACTTCCATCCTGTGCATGAAAACTCACCTGCCGCCTATAGTAATCAATGTGTGTCTGGAAGTGTACTATCCCATCCATGGAATGTTTTACATTGTAAAAATTCACATCAATGACCAAGAGGCCCCAATTCATCTCTACACTAGACATAGTATGTGTAGATGATGGGACCAAAGACCCTACTTTTTTTTATTACCTAGAAATGTCACTAAATCCATCCCAACAGATAAAAAATTAGTTGGAAAATTCAGTATGCTCAATAAAATGTTAGAGATAAATGATATAGAAACCCTAGTATCTAAAAGAGAAGCTTCTATAGAAGATGAAATCAAAAAACAACTAAGACAATTGATTTCCCTACATCTGATCCGACTGGTGCGTACTCCACTGCAGGAAGATGCCTCATCTCTGCCTGAGAACATCCACTCACCTGTGGTCATGCCCTAAAATGGAACTCTTTAGAAGATGATCTGGACCTTTCTCCATGACCACTAAATTGAGATCCCCCTATCCTCCAAGACTAAGAATGAATTTGATCTCCTAGAGAATCCAATGATCCTTCCCTACTATAAAGTAGATTGGTTATCATGGAAAAGCGCTGAAAGTGTCCCATAACTCCACAATGATTATAGGGATTTGAAGGAGTTGTGAATTCTGGATGGATTTCCCATGTACTTTCACACTATTGTCAAATGATGGTCTTCGCATCAAAATCCATATATGAAAGATAACAGGAAGTGTGGCTGAACTACCATATTCTTTCTTCCCCTACCCATATCGCTTCCTTTTCTTCTTAGATGAAACTCAACTTCCAATCACCAATAAAGTCCTAGAGAACCAACCAACCCATATGGTAAATCTCTACCATAATCTCCTGGTAAAACGCCATAGTATAGGTCCTCATCTCTAGCAGGAACACCTGAGAATAAATCTCAGGCCACAAGTCCCTTTAAAACATATGGGCCTTCATGTTCTCATTGTCAAGCACTTTAGGTGCATACCAGGCCGACTCATAAAAACAGTTTTCCTACAACATCACTGAATGGTCCCCCAGAACCATATTTATAAACTCTTGAGATATAGAATATGCCATGATTTCAGGGTAGTACTGGTCGATGAATGTAACGATGAAGTTCTTCCAACACTTCGGTTCACACATCCTAGACTGAAGCACTAATTCCCACCACCTTCATCTATGACCCTCTAACATAAAAGAGCAATACATCACCCTGATCCACTTAGGTGTTTCATTAAACTCAATCATGCGCTCGATATTCTCGAGACACACACCTTCTTCATGGGGTTTTGTGTTACCTTTGAATGTAGGAGGATTACTTTTTATGAAATCTTGGGATTTTTCCTTCGTAGGACTAGAGTCCTATTCCCTATATTGAGCATGACAAATACATAATCATTATCCAAGGCCTTGGAAAACCCTGTCCAAAGATTCTATTATCCATGGATCAATCGGTGAGGGTGGCCACTCTTCAGTTTCCTCCCATGGGTGCATGAGAGCTTTGTGGGAAGGCATGTCGCTACCCAAGGCTAAAATCATAAGAGAAATCATTATTACAAAAATTATGAAATATATATGCAATTATATCAAAAATAAAAAAGTTAAACACTTCACCACAATGAAATAAACAACCACTTCACCCCCACCTAATGTCTACATGCAGTCTATAGCCAGCACGTCCCACCTAGAAGAGAATTCAAACAAAAAAATCCCAACATCCCAGGGGTATTGATGGTATTTCACGAGAGGTACTAACTATGCATGCTACACATAACCAAAAATACATGCTCTAATTGTCTAAGTTCCTATCTAACTAGACTAAACCCTAAATAATAATATGACCCATAAAGATAAACCTCCTCTGATAACATTTTTTCATGATCTGAATATAGTCTATATTTAAAACGGCACCCGACCCAGTCTATGGAATGTACCAAATGGAATCCCATATCCTCATGGACTGGTACATGTTTTATAGTTTCTTAATCAATGTATTGAGAATGATTTTCCTATGTTATGATACAAAAAACTATAAGATAAATCAATAAAAAGAATCTGAAAATTCATTCCAAACAATCCGTAATTAAAATTCAGAACTAAATACAGGATTTTAAAAATTAATCTAGAGGAACATTACTAAAAAACCAGTAGAAACCCAACCCAAAAGAAACCAGATAATAGGGGTTCAACACCCATGAGCTTTCATCACTACATGGAACCACGTATTCAACTAACAAACTGAAGCACCATCTCCAAAGGCCTTCAACATACCTATGTCAAACATAATCATGTCTATTTACATGAAAATTTCAAAGTATTTTGTGAGCATAATACCAATAGGATACCACGAAAAGAATCTCTGTGAGAATAATTATAAGATAAAAATCTTGCAAGTGTTATAACCAATGAGTGGTTGCAATAATTTTTAAAGGTGCATCATTTGAATGAAAATAGTTTTGAAAATGGGTATCATTAAAAAGGTTACATTTAACTACAATATGTAAGATACTGGTTTTTCCATCAAAACAGAACACAATTCAATGTTAAATACCAAATAGTCTATGACCACTCAATAAGGAAACATCCTTAGGGACTGGTTAGTTGTTAGCCCCGGGTACCTCGCATCCCGGTGGGAATGTAACCATAAAAATATATGTTCTAGTGCATGAGCCCCAAGTAGGGGGATAACCCATAACCTAGTGGTCCCCAACAACAACATAATCATAGTTCTAGTAGTATTGTTAACGTCAAACATGCTATGTGAGATAGGGAAAAATCCACACCAGTTTATAAGCATGATAGTACAAGCCCGCCCTACTACATACCTATGTTTCCCTCATTACGCTCAAAAAAGTTCCCCATGATACCAAATTCCATTTACACATAAAACCATATTACGTTCATAAACACTCAAAATAGTATCTAAATATGTTTTTTAACCATTTGTATCACTCCAAAAAACACTTAATATTTTTATAAAATAATTTCACAATTTATAAAAAACATTTCACATAAAATTCATTTAAAACACCTATTTTAACACTAAATGCATACCAATATTTCACAAAAGCAGAATCTGTAGCACTTAAAATTTTTACAATGCCATTCCTTGAATTATAAAAAAACTAAAATTGGTACAACAAGGAATGCACATGTAAACCACCCATTTTCACAAAAAATTGGCACTTAAAAATCAACCGCATATAAATTTCTACCAAAAATAGTTTTCACACTAAAAATGAAATATGAACATAAAATAAATATAAATACACCAAGTAAAACATTATTCAATGCTTACATATATAATCACCAACCATATATGACAAAAACCTCAAATCCTTGTGAAAAACATCAATTTCACCAATAACGCACTAGAAGGGTGTGAAAACGAACCTAAAACCAAAAAATTGGGCCAAGAAACTCAAAAAAATATGTATGAATCCCTAACATATTGGAAACATGAGGATTCATGAAAAGTGGAAGAAACCCTAAGTAGATGGAAGGAACAACAGAGGAAACTCATTTGAGAATCTTTGATGAAACTTCACCAAATACACTAGTAGTTGATTCTCATAGCAACCAAAATTGAAAGGGATGTTTGAATAAGGCTAAAAAGGACTAGAGGGGATTAAAATGTGGGAAATAGAGTAATAAATGGATTATTTATGAATTAATAAAATTTCATTTTCTAATTTGGATGATTTTAAAGACCTTGATGAAGTTCCCTCCAATATCCGATAAATATTGAGCTCAAAAGAGGGATAATGGAACATGGGGGTGTGCCTAGGATTTTTTAGATAAAGAGAGAGGTGGAATGATAAAAAAATATTAAAAAATTCATGAGATATAAAATAATTAAATTATATGCTTTCAAACTAGAAATAGTCACATGGGCTGGCCCAATGCCTGAATAAATAACCTAAATCCATCCTAACTACGAGTTCCTAATGTTCCCAAAAGGATATGATGTTTTCAATAGGCTATCTAAAGCCAAGTGGGTATTGGGAGAGATGAGAAATTTTAAAAAATAATATGATATAAAATAATAAATTTTTTATATGTAGACTATAGGATCATTGTTTTTCTGAAATAAGGATGCAACAAACCCCTTTCTCTAAAAATGCCTGTGAATCCCCCAAAAACAAAGAAGGAACAGTAATTAATGAAAAATACCTTTAAAATAAGTAATGGATGTGACATAAAAACTATTTATTGTCTTATTCCTAAAAAATACATTTGTCAAAATATTTTTCAGTTATACCCATCTCATATATCAATAAATACTCTCCTCCAACCATTTATCCTCACCCCCAAATAACATCCATTTTCAAATACATACCCAAATGACACTCTAAATAATCATAAAAACATTGTTATGCTCCAATTATAATGAATTTCTCTTTAGTTAAGTCTTAATGATTAGTCTATATGTGGTATGTAAAAGAACAATGTGATATTTACAAATCCCGTTTTTTTTATTCCCATTTCCCATACGCATTTCGTAACATAAGAATTAATAATTTTAAATTTTAAAAATAGTATAGTTTTTATAATTTATTTTTTAATCATAAATATTTATTAACTTTATACCAATTTTAAACACACCTAAATACTTTTTTCGCCCCATTAAGGATTATACTAACAATGTAAATGGTGATTTTTTTTCACTTATTCTGTTGATGAATTCCTTGGATGTGTTTCTATGAAAAAATTGAATTGTAATTAATATTACAAGTATGATTATAAAATTATTGAAATGGTATAATATTTAAAATATTAAAAAATATTTACAACGGTTAGTTTACTTGATTAAAAACAGGCTTATTGAGATATTTGTTGTGATTTGTAATTATCTTCTTGACTATGGAACTAGTTTTATTTTTAAATAACATTAACATAATACCATTACACATCATGATAATATATAACTATGTGATAAATAACATTTTGAATTACCATTATATCAAATAATTTTTGGAAGTATGTTCAAAAAACCTCTAAATGGATGATTTATACAAAAATTAACTTATTAGGGGAGAATAATTGAAGAAAGAAGAGTAATAATGCTAAAATTTAAATTATTAATAATACTAACAAAGTAATTAATAATTTTAATATGATTTTAGAGGTCATAAATCATAATATGAGAGTTGTGTTAAGGGGGAATCTTAATAAAATATCCATTATTTTCAAGTATTATTTCACTATAGCCAATGTTTTATCTTATATCTCATATATAATGCCTATCACATATTAGAAACAATTTTAGTTCATAATAGTTTTTTAATTTTATTCACAGCTCCCTTATCGATTTATTTTTCTTTCATAATGTTGTTTGTATTGGATTTATATATAGATATCCATTATTTAAGCATGTTTCATATTATACATTTGTGTTTCATATATTCTATATATTCTACCACATGTTAATTTTTTTTCATAATTTAATTTTAATTTATTTTATTTATAATTAAATTTCCTACTCAGTATTTAGTTATCTTTATATACACACATTACAAAAATTGTAAGTAATTTCTGGACTCAATTTTCATTCATCGAGAAGATTTCTTTCTTTTATCCTCTTATATTGGTATGTTTTACCACATTAATATCAATTCTTATATTTTTATTATTATTGTAGTTGTTTACATTTCCATTCCATAGTCTATTTTTTGGAATATCTACCACTGATTTATTCTTTCCTTGTCATCGAAAATTCATATAAACAACCTTTCTTCTAAAACATTCCGATTAGAAATACATATTTCATAGTTCATACTATTAAATTATATTTAGAATAATATACTTTCCTATAAATTAACTCATGAAAAATATTTAAATTACTATATTCCAATTCAGTTTATATGGTCAAAATTCCTTATAAATGTTTCTCTGGATTTATGGGTATTAACATATAAATATATACCATTCATTTTTCTAGGGAATTCTCAACAATCCAAATACCAGTATATTGTATAATTATAATATTTGATTATGTATTACTGATTTTATCTGATACTCTTTTGGAATAAATATTTTAACATCTTGACTTTTCTAAAAGGAATGGACAGTTTGTTTTTGGATTATGTTCCTTGGTTTAGACTTAATAATAATTCCCAATGAAGGCATGTAGGCCACAACAGTATTCGGGGCTTGTGTGGAGCCTGGATCCCAGAAATAGGAAAAGACAGATTGGGTGGCATGCTTAGTAGAAAAGAAACAGCCCATCCCATATGGTTTCTCTAACTGTGAGGCATGAGGTAGTGGGGTTGTGGGGAATACACCATTTTTTTAAAACTGTACCACTCCCTGTGAATGACCATATTGAATTGAATAACACATTGATGGTTTCTTTCTTCATAGTTGGTGCATGATTTGGCCATCCATGAGGCCAAACAATGTCCCCTACATCAGTGGGTGAATTTATGATTTTAACCCTGCTTTTTATTAAACATAAACCCCTATTTTTCCTCCTTCCTCCAATTAATGTGATCTCCTCATGCTCATGTGATGATTCTTCCACATCCAACTAGATATGTTGATAACAAATATATTCGAATTCAGTTTCTCTCATAGTTAAATCCATCATAAAGGTATATATAAGTTTCTAAACCCTCTATCTAATATTGCAAGTTTAAATCCAAATCAATTTTAATATTTTGGTACAACTAATTTCGCTAATATTAGTGGAAATCCAATATTTCATTGATATATTCCATTCTCGCACAAATCAGTGGCCAAAAAATGGATGTGGGAAAACCATAGGGATAAGTTTGGTGGTCTAAGTTATATTCCCTTGATTCATTTCATCATATATCATTCACTATTGTTGTTATATCTAGAACATCCCAACGATGCCTAATATTTTTAAATTTAATTAAATGTAAAGCCTTACCTTGACAAATAAAATCGGATATTGTTACAAATTATCTACTTTGGGTTGAACTTCGTGCCTTATTCCACCCCAATCGGTGTGCTCAAACTTAAATTTATATTTTACCATTTTTTCAAAATCTCATAACACAAACTGAGGTGCTTATCCTATCATAAATATATTGATTTGATTAATTAAAATTTATAGGATGATGAACCATGATTTATATACTACAACTCGTGCCATAGATGAATTGATTTTTTGATCTAATTGAATTGGAAAAGTGCATATGCATTTCACCTATGAATCAAGTTGATTACTTAATTTATTGTCCTATAAAAAATCTCCATTATGATAAAAATATATTATTAAATGATTTCACCATTGTTTTATGGGAGATATTGGGGGTTACAACTTATAAAACCATTTGATGGTATCATTAGGCCATTGTAATATTTTTTAAAATTTTTTAAACATGTTATGGGAGACACTACCTATTCATAGGTTGGGATCACTGTGAGTTTCGTATTTTACCATCTAATGAGTGAAACTGGTTCCCTTGGAGAGACCCCTTGGGAAGGATCAGTTGAGAAATGATTGTTCTGTGATATGAGAGTGACGTAAGACACTGCTAGCTATATATAGTATAGATTCATTAGTTAGATAATGTTATATTCAAACCTATACCGGATTAACACTTATTATCTCAATATTATGTCACCATGGAAGGACACCCCTGGAATTTGATATTATTTCAAGACCTTAGAGAGACAAATGGAATTTTTTTAGAATTTTCTGGGATGGGATCATAGAGTCTCATAGTGTTTTATAAAAAGTATAACTAAATTTAATATTAAGAAAATAAAATTAACTATGAAATGAAACCAGGAAATTGAGAATTTAGCTTCATTTTTGTAATTAAAATTATATTTTTGGGGAAAAAACATAAATTAACATTATGTCATACTAAATATGATTATATAGGATTTCATGGTTTAGACACACAAGCTTAGGCGAATGTAGGTAGAATTGTATTGGTATTCCAGGTAGAACCCAATCTAATGTACCTATTTATCGGTTTCAGTATACAATTTATTAATTATAGGACACTGTTAATTTTGGTTTTCATGAGATGGATTGATCTAGAAACTGCTGGTGGTGGGGTTTTGGGAATATTTCTCACATCCTTCATGGGAATTCATCAGTTACCAAAAAGTCTCCATGATCATAGTTATAGATAAAGGGAAGTGTCCATCTTCTGACTGTTCATTTTTTTATTGGATGGTTTATGTGAGAAAAAAACCAGAAAAATATTTGAGATTCTAGTAATAAGGGTGTTTGTCATTTTTCTAAATATTTTTACGCGTGTTATATCCTTATATTCTCTAAATATTGTTCATATCTTCATATAGATACAATAAAATTATGATTATATTGTATCTTCTAATTATTTAGCTTCCAAATAATATTAATTTTTATTTTATTATTTATTTTGTTTCAACTAATATCAATTTTTTTTTTCAAATTTAGCTATAGAGGGTTAATTTTCAATCCATATAGTCTCATCATTTTTATTTCTATTATATATATATATATATATATATTTTTTTGCACTCCTCTCTAATATATAAGGTCATAATATCCCCAAAGACACACCCTAGGACCTCACTTCTATTTGGAAACCACTTTCATTAGTGTAACTGAGTTTGAGGTCATGTTGCCACCATCTCAGGGAACCATTAAGTGGCATATGGGTAAGGATGATACGAAGTGGCATCAGATTGTTTTTATATTTTTAATTCTATTTGAGAATTATATAGGAGACTATGAAATATGAATTTTGTAATGAGCTTGTGCATGGGATTAGGTAACCCACATATAGTGGAAAACCTAATTAACTAAGAAGGGTAAATTATTTTATTTATTGTGTTGTTATGGTTTTATAGATTTCACCATTGGGTGACAAATTTGGCTAACAATTTTATTGAGGATAATAACATTTAAATATTTTTATGATTTATCCTAATGATATGGTGGAATATTTAAATCATGTGTCATACTTAGAGCTATTGGATTTAAAATTCCATGAATTATGTTATTCCATATCTATTTTCCACTATGTATTGTGTTAATATCATGTGATTACTATGGTTAATTATTTATTATTCCTTGAAAGGTTATAAAAAACGTATTTGAAACTAAATGTTCATACCTTAACCTTTCACTATTTTACTAAATTTGTTAATGTAGACACCTAATGTAGTCAGTTAAAAAATGTTGAGCCAAGATTCATATATCTCATGTAATGGAACGTGTTATGGTTTTGATAAAGTGTGTGTCACAATAAGATTTATACTGTGTATGGGCCCTTGTAAATAAATAATTGAGGTTTAATGAATTAAACCATTTAAAATTGATTTAAATGACTAAATAAATCAAACTGAATATGAAATTTAAAATGAAATTGACCCCTTATAGGTGTGCTCTAATTCATTGCCACTGACCCGACCATAGTTGTGGGAAGTAGGATGTGTCTCCTATGATATATCTACACCCTTTTATGATTACCCATCCCTAGATCTTGAAGTAGTCTGAGGGTTGTGATAAGGTTATCAGAAGGATTTTGTACGTCTGAATTTTTTATTTCGTTCACAATCTATAATAAATAATAAATGACCCTTAGTCATACTAATTTTAGATCAATACTACCATGATGAAATCATGATGAATTTATAAAGAGTGGTGATGGGAATAATCCTGAGGAGGTTGGGCATGATCTTCCCATTATACCTCATATAATTCTACCTACTTCACCTTCTATGGATCACCCAATAGGTGATGATGCTTCATTCTGGGACAGTTTTATTTTGTTCATGTACTCTTTAAAGGGTGCACCCCATCTAGCCCCAAATATGGAAGAGTTGTACCAAGAGATTGAACTCCCGCATCCTCCAAAATTCTCAGTGGATGGAATAACTCATGATACTAAGTCATGGATGTGGTCCATGTTGTCTATCATTAGGAATATTGAGATTCTTCCAGAGTGGAGGGACAATATCCAAACATATATGTTACCCGACTCGACTACCTATTTGTGGGTTATTCTTACTTCGGTTTTCCAACAGTAGTGTATGCACTACACATACTTCTTGAAATACATATTTGAGTTATTATTTATGATGACCTTGCAGACATGTTTTTTTGAAGAATTTAGGAACCGTCATCATGATGACATGTCGATGATGAATGAATCATCCGACTTCATCGAATGACAATAGTTTTCAATATCCATGTGTAGTGAAGAGTTGAATAATGTGAGGCTATTAATGGATGTTCTATCATATGCCATCTACTTGATGGTGAACATAATTCAACTTACCTCTATTTCATAGATAGTGAACCATTCCATAATAATTGAGAAGAATATGATGGAATCCAATTATGTGAGATAGGAATGTTCATCTTCCATGTAGAGTATTTGTTTATCCAGTGGAAGGAAGTGACATTTCAAGGATAAATTCGAGGGAAATACCTACTAGATGGAGGGAATCTATAGTTATGTGGTGTGTCAGCATTTTGGTAGTCTAATCCATAAAAAGATCTAATGTAGGGGGAAACCAATCGAGTGGTTATATTATGAAAGGATGGGTCCCCTCCAGTTTTTTTCTATACATTCCTCCCATACCTTGCGAATGGGGTTCTATGCTAGCACCTCTTATAGGTGTAGGATATGTAAATCCACATCAGGGTGGATGTTTGAATTCTATAGGTCATTTGTGCTAAGAAAGGAGTCATAAAAAAGGCTATAATGCAAAAGAGTTTAGGCATCAACATAGTGGACTAGCTTAGGCTAATTAGGTAACATCTCAAAGCCACAGACCAAACCAGATATATGCATTGAAAACTGTGCTGAAAGAGAAGATTCTAGGGTCATATATTGTTTGATGTACTATTCTGGTATCCTCCACATTAGTATCATTATTTTAGAATATACATCTAAAAGAACCCTTTATATCTTTTTCTACTATGGGAATTATAGTCCTTGTTATAGAAAAATATAGCAATGTGATGATGCTTGAACCCTGTTAGGAGTTAGATAAGAAGGTACATAAATTTTTAATGAGTCCCCTTTTAGATGGGTGGTTTTATTTTCTTTGGTGTTTAATCAATCACAACATGACATGATTAGATGACATTGTTAGTATAGACTACATTACGCATTATCAATCCCTGGTGGATTGAAAACACCACTATTTATTGATATCATCACATGATAAACACACATTTATCCATATAAGACAATGGGATATCATGGATAGTCAAGCTAGAACCAAGTGTACTGGGTAGGTTGAGTGACAACAAAGATGTAAGGTCTCTTTATGAGTAGTTAGGTAAAGAATCATTTGGAATTTCTTCAAGTCGTGGATCATTATAGGGATGCCTTACATGATGTTTTCATTTGATTACCACAAAATAGTGATGTTGAGTTCCCTATCTATCTTATTATTGGTGTGAAACCTGTTTCTATTTCACTATATTGGATGGAACCGACGGAGACAACGGAACTCATTATGAAGTTGAATATTTGTATGATAAGGTTTTTATCTATCCCAACTCATTTCCATGGTGTTCCCCTATCCTTTTTGACATGAAGAATAATGGAACCATTAGAGTTTATGTGGATTACCATATAAAAAAATAATATAGTGACGAAGTAGTATCCACTTCCTCATGTAGAAATCATCTTTGACAATCTCCTAGGGTTGACCATTTTCTTCAAGATCAGTTTGAGGTCAGTATACTATCATGTTTGAGTGAGGAAAAAATACATACCATCTATATTGTTCTAGTTTTGATATGGTGTGTATGAGTATATGGTCATATAGTTTAGCATGATGAACACACCACCATTCTTCAGGGATTTGATTACTCGGGTTTTCCAACTGTATCATGATTTCTTTGTTGTCTTAATAGTTGAAGACGACATTGTGTATCCACGTAGCATACACAACTTTGGAAACCAGCTTGGGATCATACTGTATAAAATGAGAGAGAACTAGATATATGTTATGCTCAATATGTTCCATCTCTGGATCATCATGGTCAACATCATGGGTTATGTCTTATCTAAGTAAAACTAATATGTTGTCCTATAGAGGTGAGAGTCATGGTTTTCTGGAAGCATCCCTAGAATGAGTTTGATATACAAAACATCATGGGGATAACTGGATGTTAATTGTGATTAATTAAGGAATTCTCATTCCTATCATCATGAAATAGGGATTGAGGAATAATGGTGTGAAATTAGGTTGAACTAATGCTTAAGAGACCACATTTAAATAGTTAATGGGGTGACTGACTTCAACCCTGATCCTAATTCTTTGTAATCAATGAATAATGTGTAGTATTTACTATGATTCATTATGAATCATGCTAGGGGATGTAACAATGCAAGGTGATCAAGTTGTACAGAATGGGTCTTTCTTACTGATGCCTCATGCGTGGAACTATCATGAAAATGACCTCAAGCTAGTTTTTATTGTCCATTATCTATACTTTTTGATGGAATACTTGTTGGGTGAGAGTTTTGTTGCATATATAGATCATAAAATTAAAAATTACATATCCTAACAATGTGAGTTGAATCATATGTAATGAATGTGGTTGGAATACCAATTTATTATTTTCTTTGAGCATGATTATACCCTAGATAAGGGTAATTCCATATATGACACCTTGATATGGAATACTTTGACACAAGCCATAAATAAAGATAATAGTGAGTGGTAGGTGATGCCATTATTCTAAAATATTCTATTGGAGGTTAAAGAACATCACATGAACCCTATTATAGCATCTTCAGTAGGGAAATCATATCTTTTAAGGTAGTTTCAGATTAGGATGATATCAAATTCCAAAGGCCATATCCTAAGGGAATGTGTCTCAAATGGGAACCTACATATTTTTTGGGTTGTTGATGAAAATGAAACCCTATTATTTGATGGGATAGTTTGGGTGACTTATTATATATACGAAGAGTTAATAAAGGACTATCATTCATCTACATGGTTGATTAATGCTAGGGTTGACAATATGTATAGTTGTATACATATTTAGTATTTGTGGACATATATGAAGAGGTAGATAGATTCTTTCCTCTCTGGCCGATCCTCCATTCTACAGGTAACGACAAAGAACTAGTGACTTAGAGGGATTCTATATCATCTCTCCATTCCTATGTATAAATGTAATTACATCACTAAGGATTTCATAAGTGGATTTTTGAGATAACTTCGAGGTTGCGATCGAGTATATGAAATCATTGAATGACTTACCCAGGATGCAAGCTTCATAATGATCCTAGAGATATTCTTTGTTTATGATCTAAGAAGACATTATATCTATCATATATTGTGAATCTATGGGGTCCCAAATTCCATCATTTTTGTTTGATAAAACCATTTTACATTGGGGTTCTGTGACGGGTAGAAAAATGAACTATGTTATAAGGATCCCTTTAGTATGGAATATCACACTCATCCCAAAGGGTAGTTTGAGCGAATGATAATGTTGTTGGATGATAATCTTGGGAATGTATCCATGTGTTTATAGGTTCCTAGGAAATGCATATTCCACTGGATGAGATTTTTTGTGACATCAAATTTTATCAAAACCATAAATATGGCTCCATATGAGGTCCTTATAGTAGTCCATGTCATTCACCCATGTGATGGTTAGAGGTAGATGAGTCAACTCAAATTGGTTCCTCATCACATTCATGAGATATAGAGAATGACCATATGTTCAAATGTGTATTACTATAAGTTGTTCTAGGGAGATGTATTATGATGATCGTCACTATAAAACTCTAGAGATCATGGTTGTAAATAGTTTTATTATGTATTTATCACTTAGATTGGCTCATAAAATAATTATAACACTAGGATGTTATCTCCTCGATACGTCATGACTTTTGAGATTATGGAGAGAGTCGGGCTGATATCCTATCTGGTGATGTTACCTTATAGTTATTGTGTCATGAATGAATTTTCTATATATTATATCATCGAGGGTATCATCCCCATCCACCACACTCATTTGACCCCAAAGATATTGAGCTAGAGGTGGATGAATCCTTTGATGTGAATATGATATGTGACATTGATTGGAGCTTGAAATATCTCCGAGGAAACTATGTTCCCCTTTTTTTGGTGCTATTGAATATTTGATGAATAAAATATGAAAACTAGGAGTGGGAGGCCAATGTAAACATTTATTGGAAAAAATTATCCACAAATGACATTTTACCACCCATCAAAATATAAACTTTTAGTTGTGTAGTCCTAATGAGGAGATGTCATAAGGTTCCAAATTTTTTCAAAGGAACATAGATTTTTTTTAAATTACATGGTATTTCACTAATATGGATTCCAAATGATTTCATGGAGGATACAGTGGTGTTCAGGGATTGTTCAAAGATCACATCCCTGAAATATGAAAGGATAGACTGGGCCACATGGTGAGTAGAAACCATACATCCTTCCCTATAAGGATTCATAACTGTAAAGCTTGAGGGAGTGGGGTAATGGGTGCCACATTGTATTTTTGAAACATGCGGACCCCATGATCACATCCATTTAGAATTGTATGCAACCATGACAGTGTCCTTCTACATGGTTAGTGCATGGTTTGGCCAACCATGTGGCCAAATCATGAAACCCTACACGTTTCGTTGAATTATATATTTTTTCGATGAAATATTTGTATACATAAACTATTAAACATCATAATCTCTCCGAAAAACATTAGATCCTTCCTATAATATGGGGACTCATCCTCCCCCATTGAGACATGTTGATAACTCCACCATCTAGAATCCATTTCACTTTCTGTTGGATCTATAAAAAATATATGCAATACCTAAAATCATCTACATTTTATTTCAAGTTTATATTCTTCTAATATTTTTCTATTTTTTTGAAAAAACAATTATACAATTTTTTAGTAATTTGTTGATTTATTTGAGATATTTGATTCAAGATTGAATTTAAGGAATTCACAAAACAAGGGAAGAACTACGAGGATAATTTATGAGGTCTATGTTCCTTCAAAATATTTCATTACATCCTATAACATGCACTGTTTTCCCTTGAGATGGACCTTCTTGGTGACGCCGCATAATTGTAAATTAAATAAAATAGAAGGCCTTACCTTGCCAAATATAACTTTAGTTAGTGGAAAATCAACCCCGTAGGGTGTTCTTCTTGAGTTATTAAACCCAAATGGGTATGATCTTCCTAAATGACATATTTCCCCCTTTATTATATATTTTTTATCATCCACTGAAGGGATTTTCTAGCTTAAATATCGTTAAATTATTAATTTAACTAAATAGTTTCATGAACCATGAGTTATACCATATACCTCATGCAATAAAATAACAGAATTATTGAACTAAGTAAATTATTCAAGTTCATATGAATTTCACCCATGCCTAAAATAAATTTATTAATTTAATACCATGACTAACTTGTTTATCATGTAATCAATCATTGATTAAATTCTTTCACATTAGTGATAAGTGCGATTCAAGGCGTTCCAAATTAAAGAACCCTTTTATTTGATGATAATAGTTTAGTAGGAAATTTTTAATGTTTCGTAGTAATTATGGGGGAGACCCTTGTTGTTTCTGTGATGAGATTTCCATGGGTTATCCTTTTTTCCTATAGATGAGTGACACCATTTCCCTTTGGGAAACCCACCATGGATTGGATTAGTGGAACGATTTTTGTACCGTTCCATGAGAGATACTCAGAATACTATGTGTGAAATAAGGTATGGACTTGACGGTTAGTTCATGTTGTTATTACACCATGCCAAGAGTGAAACTTGGGATCTCATTAATGGGTCACCATGGACAGAATACCTTGCATTTGGGCTTATACCAAGCATGTAGAGTGATATATGGAGTTCTTTTAGATTCTCCATGGATGTGTTCAGAATGACTCTAAATATTTTATAAAGATGATAGATAATTTAATATGGATGATAATGACCTAAAATATGAAATGACAACATGCAATTTAGAATTTTTGGTAATGTTCATCATTCGGAATAGCATGATTAGGTAAAAATATATTTATATTTTACCCTGCTCACTTTTTCTGAGCATGATTCATTGGTTTATACACACCACCTAAGGACAAAGAATATAGAATTTTATTGGAGTATAGAGTAGAGCATAGTCCAAATAACATACTAATTTATTTATTCGTTCATTTGTTTATAATGTAACACTATTTATTTTATATTGCATGAGATGGATTGAGCTATACTCCATTGGTGGTATACTAATAGGATTATTTCTCACACCTTTATTTGGATACATTTATTACCCAATTATACACCCTAACTATTGGTTTAGATATAGGGATATACCCAAAATCCATTGATTAATTTTTTTTCAAGGATGGACTATGGATATATAGGATCGAGCCTATTCTTTGGAAGCAATTAGTAGTTGTTCTAAGCTAATTATATATATTTTTATCATGTGATATATAGTTTTATTTCATAACTCACATGTATTTTGAATAGATAAACTAATAATTTCATTATATAATATCATCTTATTGTTTATCATCATCCAGTTATTTATTTCCCCTTCATGAATTTTTTCTACTATTTGTCTATTGTTACTGATTTCGGTATAGTCGCATACTGGTCTAGTCATATAGTGTCTAATTCAATCATTTCTATTACACACACATATATATAATTTATTTCTATATTCCACTGTAATAAATGATGTTATAGCCCCACAACAAACATACCCTAGTCCATCGCTTCCTGTCGGTATCCTATAGAATTTAGGGAGGTGCCCTTGAGGTCCAATGGACACCATCTCATGGTACAATTACATAGAATTCACTTAGGGTCTCTATAATTATTATATATTTATTTTTTCAATACAATTATAGTGATGATTTATTAGACTAATTACGAGATGGGTGGGACTAGGTGTTATATATAATTTCGATGAATTATTATGTCTCTTGAGACAAACTATATTCGGTATAAGGTAAATTCCTACAATTTGATTTATGATTTCATAGAATGTGACCTTGATGGTATAATTATTATATATTGAATTATGAATTGCATTAATATGAGAAAATTGACTATTATAATCCATATATTATTTACAACTACTATTATGTCCTCTCGGGTGTATGTTATGCATATATTTTCATTTATAAGATAAAAAATTAATATTAATTTCTGATATATTATGTATTTCATGTATATTTCATGTCATATTCTGATCATCTTTGAGATTGATCATTTTTATTTGTTTTCCATTTCATTATAACACAAAAAAGAATTATATTTATGATTTATTGATAATAATTGATGAATAATAATGGTTTATATATTCGTATTATACATATTGATATCAAATTGAAATTTTATGATCACGTCTTTATCTACTAACCCCAAATGAGTAATCATTTGATTAGTTTTATTATGATATATGTATTCTATTTCCATTTTAAAAAATAACCATATAATATTGGTTACTAATGTTAAGGTTCTTATAATTTTTTTTTGTTCTACAAATATTAACAAGGCAACAAGAATGGGAAAAAAAATTATAACTCGTTTTCTTTAATAAAGAGACACTAAAACATTTATTTAGAAATTAAGATTCATGTAAACTACTGTATTTAATTAATCAACCTTCTCCCTAAAATTTTAGTATTCACATGTCCACATGCATTTATAAACAAATATTTTTATCCTATTCTTGTATTAAACAACCATGGGTGAGAGATTAAACCATGAATATAACACATAATTCACCTTCTCTTATACATCCATATAAAATCTTAACAAACTATTCATCAATATATATTAATATTTTACATGAATGACTATTTTATAATGTTTATTTTGTCTTAATCAACTATCAATAACAATTTCATTTAAATAAATATTTTAATATTCAGTGTAAAAATTTTATACATATTCAACCCATATATATTTCCATAACTCTTAATCCATTTGAGTAAATATATACATCAATTTTCTATAATGTGAAATAACAAAAAATGTTTTACTAAAAATGAAATGGAGTTATATTTATAATGAGTAAGAAAATATATTTCCAATTAATGAATTTGAAAATAATTTTATGTGGTATTAAGGGAACTAATTAATAAGTTTCCAATTTCACCCCTTTCATAAAAACACACCTGAATTATAATATAAATGTATTAGATTAAACTAAATGACAACCTCATATATTGGTAAAAAATATAGAACAAAAATATGTTTAATATTTAATTCATCAATTAGATCTTGACTCATCTTGTTATTCTAAATCATTATAAATTTTCATGTGATGATTTTCATAGTTTAATCAATGTTATAGAAATAATAAATAAAATGATAATGGTTGAAAATTGAATGAACTATCAAATATAAAAAATATTTTGTACTTATTAATGAAAACAACATTAACTTTATAAGAATTAATGGGAATTGATTTCTAGAACCCATATGATACCAATTCCAAAATTATATATTCCAAAATTGGGACCTAGATAACCTATTAAATCAATTATTTTCACATAAGGAATGAAAGATAATAATCAAATATTTCATATAATTTTATTATGATCATATATAAATAAACCTTTCTTCCAACATATTGATAATAGGTTTCATGATATTTTTAATATATAATATTAATTTAATCCATGCATATTTTAGAATTTTTTGGTCCTAAAGAGAATAATTAAAAATTCATAATGCCTATATAGTTTCTATAAACTTAATTTTTTTTAATTCCATGTTCATTCTCACTTGGATGAAAATATCATGATCCGATATTTATAAATAAACCCTTTAAATACTTTTTTTTTGAAATAATTTAATTAATATTAATTAAATGATATTTAATATTGATATTCATGTAACCAATTTTTTGATAACCAATTAGTAATGAGAGACTTATCCCATCCTAAATATAAAGGAGAAATTATTCTATGTATTGGGATTATTTTTTTAAAATTCATAACTTATTATATAGATTATAAAGCTAATATACTAAACCTCTTAATTCCAATAATACCATCCAACAATAAATTTTGTATTCATTATTTGTTCTAGGATTGAAACCAATATAAAACTCCAAAACACTTTTTATTTGTTGACCTAAAAATAACCAAGATATATATTCAGTTACATATATAACCAATCTACAAAAATGGGTTCATCCTTGTATTCTACAACACAAAGAATAATCCATTCCAATTTAAAATATAATAACCCCAAGTCATTAATAATAACTACCATGATTTAATATTCTAATTTATATGAAAGGGGGTAAAATTTCATCTAAGAAGATTAAATATATAATTTTCAAGTTGTTATCTAATATAATCCTTATATCGTACTAATATGTATATTAAAAGTTTTTGTTCATAATTAATCATACTCATAACCAAACAATAATATATTATTTTAGAATATAATATAATTAAGGATCATCATATATATGTAAATCAATATTCAATTAATTCTTCGAATGGTCAAATGAATTTTCATAGAACAAAGAAATATTTGTACGTTAAATACTTATTGATTGACCAGTCTATCTTATATTATTGAATATTGAATATTTATATTTTAATTAAATAATATAATATTATTAAATATAAAGTTTTATTGTATTTTTATAAATTTGGTTTGTTCTAATTATTGTGTCATCCACTTTGGAAATATATGTATTTGATTATTCAAGCTATGATGTATCTCTCCCTACTTAGAGGCCTTTACAATTGAATTCTATAATGATAATTAATTATTCATTGGATTTATTTTTAAATAAAATAATTCATGTGTTGACTTAGATTGTACATAAATATCTTCCTAATAGAAAAATATGATAACAATCATCAATTTTCCCATTATTCTAAATCAATGACAATCTTGAGGTTGAATACTATAATTATAATTCATGTGTACCCTAATAACACCCTAATAAAAAAAATGTGGACTTATTAATTTATATGAATTTTATCTCATGGATCCCATTTGGTGACCTAAAAACCAGGGTTAATCCTACTCCATTTTCCATTTACTCAATTATATTAACTCTTCACTATGAAAAAAACGTCCTAGTACTCTAATAATCAATGATTTTAGTTATAAACTTTTAAAATTATTTAAAACTTATTATTATAGTTTAAAATTTATAAACTTACACCTGATTAAATTTCAATAAAAAGTTTATTTTTAATTATTTGAGATCTATTTTTTTCATTTTTCACTAGTAATGATGTAAAAAACTAAAACTCTAAAAAAATAATTTCCTAAAAAATTATATTATATATTATTTAATTTTATAAATATATTATGGTTCATAAAATTCAATTTATTTGGATAATATCATTGGTATATTATTTTTTAATCCATTATATGTATAAAATTATTGAATATTATAATTCATAACTATATCCCACCATCCACAAGCTATTACATCAAGCCAGTACAAAATAAATTAATTCATAATGGATTTCAATATATAAATAAAATATGAATTATGTTTTTGATAAATATTAAGTAACACTCATTTTTTATGTTATAATATAATATATAAATATATAAGGGTGTGTAACATAAATTTCCAAGGTTATATACAACCCTCTCTCCATATCTACCCTCTTCTTCCATCCAATCAGATGAACATATTTTATAAAGTAATTATGTATACAAAAATCCATGGGAATATCTAATGTTTCTCAATATATATTTCTTATTTATGAATATATCTCCATCATATAATTACTTCTACAATTTTATGAAAATAAAATTAATAGAATATAAAAAAACTAATCACATAAAAAGAATGTTATAACACGTAACATAAATCCTATAATTTCTATGTAAACCATATAAAAAATTTAATAAAAACCAAAATTTAAACAATATGTTTCCAATTTTATATTAAAATTATACATTTCTTTCAAGATAATTTTTAATATATAATTATAGAGATATTATTCTATAAAATTAATTTTTTGTAACGGTTTATATGAAAAAACTTTTTATACATATTTAAAATTTTCTTTAATCATATACTTTTCAAAAATAGTTTTCAAATATTCTAAAAATAATAAATTAATCAAATCATATTCAAATTTATACTCTATTAAATTATTAAGTTTCAAATTCAATTATGTGTAATGTCACTATTTTCTATGTCTAAAAAAACGTGGGCCAATTTTTATCCTCCAAATTATAGGTAAAGACATACATAATGAATCTATACAATAATACATCATAGAAGATATTCATTAACATATTATTTATACAAAAACAACATAGTAACTAACGATTCAATATAAACCAATATTCTTAGCATGTAATAAGTGATTTATGAGTTCCCACCATCTTATCTCCACACCTATAAATGTCATCCCTATATTTGACTTGAGAAACAATGATATCATATTATTTTTTAATGATCAACCCTAGTAAATGTACACAATTTCTAATCATAAAATTCTATAAGGGAAAAAATATATCCTTCATCTCTAGAGGATGGAAATATGTGTTAAGAAAATATATTGGTGGTTATAATTTCACATAAAATAATACATATAGAGATAAATGTAATGATGATTTTAAATGACTTGTTCAAATAGAAACATAATTGAATATTCCAAAACTAAAAAAAATCAATACCACATTAAATTTTTACTAATATATAAAATACATAATGTAAATAAAACATATACACTCGATTGATTGACTAAATTCAATATGTGATGTATAACTGAATATCATCATATCAAATCTAAACCATATATGTGATGGCCCATCACTCATGAGAAGAATTATCCATCCATTTAATTGTCATTATTTAGAATATATAAATATATTGTATAATATCAATATTGGGGGTGAGTAAAAAAATCATTAAGATATTCCCAATGGTTCCCCATAGATTCACATGATATTCAAATCCAAAGATATTCTAATCATTTACACATTAACCAAAATAAGAAAAACATTAAAATCATTATTTATAATGAGAAAATATTTATAATAATGAAAATATTCAACTATATTAATTTAAATAAAATAAAAATCATTTTTTATTTTTAAATAGTTTTTCATGAAACAAACTCAATAATGAATAAAAAAATAACAAGGAAAGCCAAAATTGTTAAATTTATAAAAATACATGTATTTAATATAATATGATTAATGAAAACAAAATATAAAAATTATAAAATAACCATAATCGTATTCCATAAAAGTCATGAGTCTAATTAAATATCATAAATTTGGGTCACATTAACGAATAGTCATAATAATATATATAATATGTTTTTATATCATAAGTGAATTTATACAGTAATATTATTATTTAGAGACCCAATAATTTTTTCATAATATAACTAAATTTTGTACCAATATTTCATAACACATCCCTCATACCATTTAACATTATTTTTTAAAATAAATAAATAAAATCAAAATATTTTAAATTCCATCGTTACATTAACACAATAATTCCATTTTGTAATACATATATGGAATTTTCCTAACACCCTAATATTTTTTGAAATATATTTTTTCAATTTATAGTAATATTTTAGATATTTTTATTTAAAAAAATAATTATTTTAAATTGAGTTACGTGGAATATTGATTTTATCTTGTAGTAAATTAAACATGATGGTTACCTTGATTAACACACAACATTATGTTTAAATTAAACAAGAGATATTTTTAAAATGATTTTTATTAAAATAATAGTTTCCAACTCACCATTTAAATTTAGGTAATGAATATGATTAAATAAATAACAAAAATATGATAAAAAAATGTATATAAATGTATTCTTCAGTGTCCAGTTAATTATAAATGAACATAATCTTTGAAAATAAAAGGAAATATTTTACTAAAAACCAATTTCTATATGCACAAGTGTGTTTTATATAAATAAATTAACCAAATTACATTCATTGAATGATTTTAATGAAATTTATATAGTATATATATTCAAACAACTATTTTACATCTATCTTATGTGTTTTTATATAGAGAAATAATAAAAAATACATTTTTTTGTTTAACAAATATATTAATATTAAAAAAAATTATATATCTTTTCTAGGGTGCATGTAATTTAATTTATTTTCCAAATTTACATATTATATTTTAAAAAATATAATTTTTTTTTTAAATTTTGAATATCAACATTATCTTAGGGATATTATTTTTTGAATTTTTTTTTGAAAAATTATATTTTTTTGATAAAAAGAGAAAATTACATAATCTTAATTGAATGCAATATTTTCAGCGAAATATTTTAAAAAGATAAATTTTATTTTAATTATTTAAAAGTATAATTAGATAAATAATAAACATATCAATCTATTTTTTGTAATTGGAATCAATATCTGATATAAGTTGGATATAAATGAATTATAATCATTTGAACACCTTCATGTTAAAAACCTTATTTCTCATCATGTCTATAAGAATAATGTTAAATAAATTTATGCCACATATATGAGTTAAATTTCAAGAAATGGATTCCATATTGTTAAAATGAATAATTTATATCATCTAATATAGTCATATTAATTGTTTACCATAATCATTGCTAAAATGGCATGGAATTAATTACAATGTTTAAGGTTGAAACTGGGTTTTAACATTACAATTGTTTGTATTAAAATAAACATTCCACACAAATTCTAATTTTATTAATAAATTTTATTTTATATTTATATTAGTTACTATGGAATTATATAATATATATAACTATATATATTTGAAAAAATAATAAAAAACCTTGATAAATAAAAGGCCATATGTTTTCATGGTATAAAATAAATGGGAAGCATTTGAGTGAAATTAATTACTAAGGAACAACATGATAAAAATGTATTTATGTTTATATGGTGGATGTGTTTCTAGAACACATAAAACATTACATCAATTATTCTTATAGCTTAGAGGCACACAATGTATGTGAGACCTTTCTATAGTGAATACTTATGTGTATTTAAAAAATTTCACTCCAACTAAATTTTAAATGTGAACTCACTGCCCACATTTTACCACAGGGCTCAAGAAATTTTTATAAAACAAAAAAAATTACCAAAAAAATTATCTTATATAATCTTTTAAGCATTATATTTGAAAAAAATAAAACATTGCAAGGATTTAGTGAAAACCTTAGGAGGGTGCCTGAGGAATAGGTAATTGTTTTTGATGAGTGTTTTTTTAATTGTTTCTCTAACTCCTTCAATTATTATTATACCTTGATTATATAATAACATAATTATCATATATATAAATAGATATTGTTAATTTAAAGGTACTAATTAAAAAAATACACAATTATAGCAAATGGTTAACATAATAATCATTTGTCTCTACGACAGACTACCGACATGCGAACTGAAGTCATGAATTTTTTTATTATCACCTCTCATAGTTCTATATAATGATGAATATATGGTTTATATATAATATATATTATATTTATTAATTTTTTATTATTGTTTAATTATAATATCATTTATAAATTTCATGATTTTTATTTTGTGGTAATATGATAACGACGTTCATGAGTACGATGAATTACAACCTCCTTAAACGATGTGATTCACCCCCTTTACGTGCAATGTATCAAGGTTGAGTTCATTAGAATATATATATATAGTGCATAAACAATTAACTATAATGATAATATATAAATATATATATCATTTATGATTCATTATTTTAAAATGATATGAAAATGGAAATAACATTCTTATAAATTTATATCCTACCGTCTCCAAGAGCAGTGTATTTCATTTTCTATCACAAAATTTTATGATTTACTACACATACATAAATATAATAAATACAAAAGATATTTATATCATGGTAATTATTATGGAGATTATTTAAACATGGTCAAAATAAAAATAAAGAAAAAATAACAAATCAGAACATATACAAAAAACAAAGAGGTCAATACCCAAAAGAAAACATTATTATGGAATTTATAATAAAAATTCAATAAATGGTGATAAAAAAATTTATTTCATGTTATATATTAATATTAATATTTATTTTGTTTATAATAAATTTATATTTAGTATAGATGAACCTAAATGAGTACGATGTAATTCAAGACTTAAGGTATGTGTTTTCTCATATCACCTTTATTTCTGAGAGATATTTTTCGTATTATCCACTTATTTTGGTTTTTTGGGGGATATATATCACATTACTGTATATTATTATCCTTATATTTTAATTTATGGTGTCTTATATATCTACTTGAGGATATATCATTCATTATGTTTACAATTTCAATGTTACGAAAGAAATAAGGGATGTTTTCTCAAATTTTTTTCCTTGAGATGTATGTTATGTTATACACCTATACACATTTATGAGGTGTATATACACCACATTTGAAATTTTATATCAAGAATATCATTTTGAGTACAATATTTGTTTCATTTAGAATTATTATTTCTTTGGTATTGTGATTCATTGTATCCAAATATGTAAGAGCCTTATGTTACAATCTCATCATTTGTTAGGATTATTTATTAATACGCTTCTAATATAGAAATATTATCATCTATCTCTCAAGAATATCATAAATACTCTTATCTAACTATAATTTCATAAGAATAACACTTTCAATTTATTTTACCTCTCATTATATTTTCAATAGTTCAAATGAATATTTTTATTTAAAGTCGTCTTTTTGGATGAAGATGTTTTATCATAAAAAACAATGTTTTCTAAAAATGTTATAAAAATGCATTAAATATTGATTTCAAATATGAACGTATATATTATTGAAGAAATTATTTAAATTATTTATATGTATCCCTTTATAAATTTTCATGATTATTTTCAATGAAATGATTTAAAAATTGTTTTAGTTTTAAAAAATTTTATTTTCCAAACGAAAATGATTGTTTCCTCGATAAGGGTTTTAATATTCCTTTAAAGATATTTACTTTCATCAATGTCAATACCCATTACAATATTTATGGTTCAGTTGGTATATTTTTTAATGATACCTTCCTCGTTGTTTGTGTACATGAATTCTGATTGTTTCAAAGGGATTGTTATGAAACCCATTTCTTTTCAACAGCTTAATCATGTTTCAAAAAGATGGACAAGAAACTGATATCATATATAAACTATAATCATGTTATAAAATAGTAATGTTTGTATTTATATGATTTAATATTTAAATTAATGTTTTATATATATTTATTTCAGTTGTGGTTCTTGGACATTAATTATATGAGGGGGTAGCCTAGATAACATGAGGAGAGTGAGCTAAAGCTTATATAAAGGTGTTACAAAGAGTGCACCTGGTGATACCATTATAGATTATATGTTGGTGAGGCCTTGATAAAATAGGATTCATCAATTATAAAAAATATAATGGAGAAACCCAAATAAAATCAAGAGATCCCTTTACAACTTATATTATGGGGCGACCAAGATAGCACACTAATGCTTGGGTAAAGATTTATAAAACATGGGATAGACATGAATGGGATGGAGAGTGAACCATGTTTAATAAGTGACTTAATATTATATAATATTATTTTGAGTGAAACATGGTTACTATGATGTTATGAGTGGACATATGTTTATGTCCAAAACATTATGTATGACCCTGATTACATTTTCACAATGTTACTCATGGAAATGACTACATGTTCAAATTGTTATTAATGAACCAGTATTTTATGTATATAATTTTGTGCATGGGCCTGGTTTCATGTATATATTTTTATGGGATGGACTAATTTCATGTCCATAACTTATGTAGTAAACCTATTTATATTTACACATGTTCATAATGTCATAATATGACAAATATTCTTCAAATATATGTTTTATATCAATTTCACTTTCCCTTGGATCAAGAAATTTGTTTCCATAATTATTTATATCTTATGAATATACAGTTATATTGAATTAACCAATTTTTTTGTTCTATGGGAGGATGGGAATGAACTTCATATGTTATATTCATCATTACACACCCTTATGCTTATATTATTATTTTATAGGATTATATAAGGATATGTATTTTGTTTAACCTTAGTGTATACCTATGACAACCCTTTCTCATGTTTTATATCCAAAGTTATGAAGAATGGGTTAGGTATAGAATTCCTAAGATTAATATATGAGAATATCATTATTGGATATGTTAAAGATAATTCAACGAATTAAAATATTATGTTCTATGTTTCCAAGGAACTAAACATTTATTGTCCATAGATGAGTTTTTGTGTATTGAATTTAATATTTATCTACAAATATGTAATATCCATATATGATAATAATTTTTTATATAGATAATATCAATGTAATGGTTTAATTAACATTTTGAAACTATATTAAGAAAACAATAGTGGGATCACTAGTAATAATTCTATCGATTTGTCTTGGGATGTGTCTAAGTATAAGTCTAACAATGATTTAAGTAAAGGATAATGTCCATGAATGTTAATAAAGGTTAGAGTATGTGTTTTATTATAAATACATCCTTTTCTAAAAACAACAAGTTTATGTGGATCGGGAATATATGTATCTAGGGGTAACTACCCTGAAAACGCCACATATTTATAGACTCGATTAGGAACGGGTGCATGGCAATGATCATTTCTACAAAAATGGTTTTAAAATATAGGATATAAAATTTATATATTCACAAAATCATTCTTAATCACCATGTAGTATTATAATGTACTATGAATATGAATGTAAATAGATAAAAAAGGTGTCATAAATTAATGAAAAATGTTTCATAGATTAAGGAAAAAGTTCTCAGGATTAAATCATATTTGTAGTGATGTGTTCTTATTATGCGGTTCCACATCCTGATTAATACTAATCATAGTATGTGTCCCAGTTTTAGTCAATGGTGGGAATAATAATGAATGGGATTAACATTATAGACAATGTGTTGACAGGAATCAATGTGGGATGATGACAAGAGTAACAAATATTGTGTTTATGATTACTCATTCATCATAGAAAAAGACAAAAAACGACCTATACAAAATATTGAGATCAAAAAAGAATAGGAGGATATTTTTAATGATGATTTTGGGTAATAGATACCTTTATATATAGAATATTATATATCCAATTTTCCAGAAATGTGTGAATAAGCTTTATAGAAATTTCATGAGCTGAACTGAGAGGTTCATTAATTGAGGAAGGGTATATCATATATCTGTATAATTTAAAAATTTGATTAATAGTTTGATTAATTCAATATAGTTGATGAAGAAACCATCTAATTAAACATATATGATATATTCATTCATGTTTACTGAGTGTGGTCATTATGTGAATTAATGTGCTAAGGAAAAAACTCATGAAGAGAATTAGAAAGGTCTAATGAGTAATGGTTTTGATGTTGATGTTTATGTGACTATAAATAAAATATTAAATGAGATTTATATTAAGTAATACGATGATATATCCTTGTTAATAGTTTGTTAATTATGTAGTATGATCTATGTATGTATCTAGTGGGAATCAAGAATTGTGAAATATATATGGACTGTTCAATATATTTCATAGATTAATGATTTAAAAGATTGTATTTAATGATGTTGATGACCAAAACATTGATTTAATCTAATGTTTATATTTTATGGATAATATATTATTAATGGAAGGTAACATTTAATATGTTCTTTATAATTTGACCATGGTTATTTGTTTTTATAAATATTTGTTGGATAAAGATCTTATTAATATGATAGTATTAATGACCTCAGAACTAGTTATTTTTTTAATGATGTGGTTTATGTTATAAGTGACAGAGTTTAAAACAAAACTAGATCAATCATATATATAACATCATTAATGTTTTTGATTATGTAATGACAAAAAATTTAAATTTTAAATATGGTATTTTGGTAAATTAGGTATTCACCATCTTTCATCTGAATTTATAATGAAGTTATTCACATGTTTGGTATGTGACAATAAACAAATTCATTATGATATAATTAGGATCAATGGTATGTATATTTTTAGAAATATAGTAACCATTTCTTTACATTATTTATTATAATATTTTGGATGGTTAAATGGTTAACCAATTATGAAATGGGTTTTTTAGAACATTGAACGATGTATTAGATATTAAAGTATTATATCAACATATAAGGATTTATGAATTTTGGATAAAATACACTATCCATTTTGTTTTAATGATATCAATTATTGGACCTAATTAATTTTCATTCATAAAATTATATAATGATCTTTTAGTGAATTATATATAAAAAATCCACCATAATGTTTTTTAATAAGAGGGAAAATTGAAATTGATCATGTAACAACCACAAGGTGAGATTATTATTATGAAATGGAATGACATATGTATGTATAATTTCTTGTGAAAATTCCTCAACATCTGGGAAAGGGTCAAGAAAAAAAACTTTATATTGTTTCTATAATATTTTATGATATCAATGATATTTTTCATGTATGTTTGGGTTATGGATTTTTGTTTATTAACATTCTCATATCTATGGTTCTTTCACTCTCCATCAATATTTGGGATTTATTTTTCCCTTCTTTGTTTATGCTTTTACTTATCACTCATGGTCTTCTATTTGGAAACTTTGTAAGTGTTATTTTATATTACCATTTCACATAAAATTATCTTTTTAAATATGATTTTTCATTAACCAATTTTAGGATCTGAGTTTCTATTAGATTATCTTGGAATTATTAAATACGTGATAAAAGAGATGAATATATAGTGTAAAATTAATTTTAAGGGGTAGAGAATATAATACCAAGAAATTATGTGAAATATTTATTTTTTAAATTTAATTTCATATTCCAAATATTTTCCATTACAGATAAGACTAATTTTATAATGTGCTATAAAATCCATGAGTTTGGCTTATGTTACACGCTAAACTGGTTTTATATTTCATTGCACACAAAACTGAGTTTAAATGGATTGCATCATATTATTAAAATATTATTATCTAATATGATATTTTACACTAGATATTAGAATGTTAATTATGAATAATATTTAATAAATTCTGAAAATATGTCTCACACACGTATTTAAAATGAATTCATTTGTTATAAATAAATAAAAAATGAAAATAAAACAATATTGAAAATTAAAAGATATATTTATATGAAAACCATTTTTATTCATAGATGTGTATTTTAAATAAATAAATTAACTAAATATAATTTGGTGAATTGTTTTTTTCCGGACCCAGCACAAAACGATGCTTGAGTGGAAATTACCCCTAGCCCACCGCCATAGGCCAGGGGTGGCGACAAGCACCAATGACAAACTAATCTCATGGAGGGAATTTCATAATTACATATTCAAACGAATGCAATGAAATCATTGAAACGACATATAGGGAATGAAATAAATGATAAATTACTACTATAAATATTCCAAATAAGCATGGACTACTAAACATTATGATGTATGATAGTTTATACGAAAATGAATGAAGGGAAAAATAGACACCCATACCAAATGTACGTCCCAACCTAAAAAACATGTAAAAGAGTAATTATATGAGAGGGAAAAACATTTATATCCCAATATATTACTACCATAAAGAGACCCTTTATATTGGAAACATTAACAGTAACTAAATTTTTGGGTAATACATAAACATTATACAAATAGATGCCCATACGTTTTATTTTTTCTAGTTTCTTTGGAAGCTCAGAAACATAAAAACTATTACATGAGTGAGATACATCATCTCAAAATAGGTTCTCCAAGACTGTCACCACAATTAGAAATATCATACAGAAAATATATCTTCATATGTTAGAGAAGGTAACATGAAAATGCATGTTCTCAAATGCTCATTAAACGTTCACAATGGAGACAAGAAAGCATGATCATGAGCATATGTGTATGAGAAAATATTCATGAAAACATAAGATGATACCCTGCATGTCAAAGGTCATAAGGTTGAATCATTAAATAAATTATTTCAGTTCATAATACACAAATCATAAGTAAATAAAGAACATAAACCATTGAAGCATAACATAAGAATAAACCATGGTATTATGGAAAACACATAAGCATATAATTTTATTTATATAATATCCATTAAATCACTGATGATACCATATTTTTGTTATGGTTTCACCCCACATACCGTTTTGGTAGTCATATTTCACTCCCATGTCCATATTATAAGCATAATTTCACTATTTATACCGTTTTGGTAGTCATGGTTCCCTTCTAGGGCAATCTTATTTGTCCAGGTTCATTCCCAAGTCCATTTGACTTTATCCCATGATACATAAATCATTATAAAATGGATTTGATGAAGATATAGGTCCCACATTTCTCATAATGAAATTATACATACATGTTCCACATGTTAATGAATAATTATATCATAACACAAGAAATTAATGGGGTATTACAAAAAGTGTAATCATATTATAACCTATGTGAATTTTTTTTCATATTCATTTAATCATAAACACAACCCATTAAAAGAATTGTCTTTTAAAATAATATAAATTGAGAAAGGGAGAATGGGTTTATAAAGACAATAAAATTATATGTAACCCATTAAAATAATGAATATCAATGTAGCCTTTATATCATTTCATAAAAGGAAATGATTAACATCATAATATGTCATATTATATGGAAATAATTTTAAAATATATTTCAAAAAAATTTCTTAAGGAAAACATCATTTCTTCATTGAAAAATGATTTTTAATAAATAATAAAATTTCATAATAATTTATATAGAAAATACCTATAAATATTATAAATAAGACATGAAATCCTTTTAAACCCATTTTCCTTGAAAACATATAAAATAATATCGACAAAATTTAAAAAACATTTTATTTTAATATACAATTATACTTTTAAATAAATATTGAATATGTCTGAAATAATATATTTAGAAATATGTTGAAAATAATTAAATAGAGCATGAAAATGTTATAAGAACCATTTTCATTGTAAATAAATTGGAAAACTATAAATATTTATTAAAAAACATTTGAAACCAATTTCCATGAAATCATATAATATGAGTATGAAAACGTTTTGAAAAATATATTTCTTTGAAAACATATAACATAAAATCGAAAAAAATTTGAAGACAATTTTCATTGAAAATATTTTTTAAAAACGTTCTATTAAAAAATTAACCTTTAAACATGAATATAAACCTCTAAAGGAATGATGAAGGATAAATCTGTACATGTCGAATTAGTTAAAAAGAACATTCTGTATTCAGGGTAAAAATGAAAAACAACTACCTCGTTCGAAATGATAAAATAATATTACAATGAAAAAATTTGTAAAAATGTCTAAAAATTTATTTTAATGATTCAATGAGATTAGTATGATATTATTGGACACCGTTGTTAGAAAAAATGGTTTTTAAGGAATTATTTTTCTCCCAAAGAGAGGGAAAATTTGGACTATCATAAAAACAATTTATTAACTATCATATGTACAAACGAGTTGACAATGGTAAAAAAAATAATATAGAATGACTATATATTGGAGAATAAATTTCATGCATTTATTGACATATGAATCATAATAATTTATCAAAGTAGGAATAAACATAAACAATCTCAAAAAAAATGATGAGATTGTTGTCAATAAAGTCTTATCACTTGGTAATGTGGGATCATACACTCCATGTAAGAATATAAAATTTAATAAAGCATAAAATATGATGAAAATAATTAGGTTCATGATATAAATTTTTAAATATAATCATATAGACCTAAATAAATAATTTAGGTGCATAAAAAACTTGTGTCTCAAATAAGGAAATTAGAGACAACACTATTTTACCAATTTGGAATATTTTGAAACATAAAACCCATGAATGAATTTCCATTAAATGGATATTATGATAACCATAAATTTATGAATAATATAAAAATAATATAATCATGGCATTTATTTACACCTCACAAAATTAATGTGTGGAAAACAAACGATGTATCTTATAGGAAAAAATTGATATGAACTCCCCTTACATTGTGTCTTGAATATCTTCACAGTCCTACATGATTCAATTATAGTAAATGCAATATTATTATATATCATTTAAAAAATATAATTTTTATATATAATAATTTATATGGTTTTATTATGACAATATAATACCCTATAGTTAATGATCTTATGTTAAGGTTTAGCTTCGAGTAATTTTTTTCTTTATTCATCGTATATGTCTTAGTTTGTTATATCACTGGTATAATACATATATCAGGACATTTATTATTTATGTCATGATATACCTATATTATATATCCTATATAATTATATTATAATATTCTATTTCATAAATAATTATTAAATGGAATACACATTTCATTAAGAAGGTAAGTCGTACGTATGCATGAATGTTGTTACCATTTTAATTGTCATGTTGAAAAAAAAGAATGGAAATTGAATATAAGTATATATATATATATATAATTACTATATCAGATCTATTATATAATATAGATAATATATATTCACTATAATCATACTTATAACTGTATATGTAGTTTATGAACGAATCATATCTCCTTGAGAGGAAGGTAGTTCACACTTTCTCAAATAAAATTATCATATTAAAACCAAAGAAAATGTAAAAAAGAGACATATTGAATACGAAATACAGAATATTAAATAAATAATAAATATTATATATAAAATATATAAATATTGTTTCCATCATAATGTCCCCCATGATTAGTGGTAAAGGAAAAAATGATCAATCATCATTTCGCGAGGCATCAGTTCGCCATACCGAGAAAAAATGTGTTCGATATCCATTAGATGGAGATGTGTATATGTTTAGGTCAATCCATTAAAATAAAAAATTCAAATTATATTTAAGATAAAATCATTTTCAATGAATAATATAATAAATACATTGAGGGGGAGGGAAATAATGTAAAGAAACATGAGAGAAGATATTAACTTTTAATCGAGTAACTCCCATTTTGTTCTGCCAAAAGGATTCCATGAGTTACCATTTGGAAAAAATAAGTCTTCTTGGATTAATAGAGGTAATCTGGGTGATTATTTTTTCCATATTTTGGGAGATCCATGGTGTAACACCCCAAGATTCCAAATACCTTTCCCTTTGAATATTGTAATTGCTTACATTGTACGCAACTTCGAGATTCTTACACACCCCAACCAATCAAACAAGAAATTTTTAATAATAATAACGACCTTTTGAAATTTTATAAATTTTGTTTTTCAAAATGAACTTTATTTTTGAATTTGGAATATCCAAATTATCGTAGGGTGATTTTTCAGCATTTTTCTGAAAACAGACATTTTTGATGAATAGTAAAAAACATTTCATTAATGGTTAAAACTGAATTTCTATTGAAAGAATTATTTATATTATTTGAATTTATATTAGGTCAAAATAGATATATAAAACTTATATTTTTTCAATTTTATTCATTGGATTCATTTTATAATAATATTAGTTATATAAAAAATTTATTGAACTTTTTACAGTCTTTTACCCACCACCTAGAGGCAATTGCAAATTTTTATAAAACATAATTTTACCACTTATGTGAGTTGAATTTCAAATAAACAAGAAACATGATTAATATTATTAGGTAAAATTTGGTTCAATAAGATGAAAATAATTTTTTTGAATAGTATCTTTTGACTCTTATTTACCATAGTTAATGATAAATATGGTAATTACGGGTAAAAATGATATCATAATTTCCCTAACACATGTACAAATTATATTTTGTAAGTATAATTAGACCCAAAATAATCTAAAGAATAAAATATGACCCCCTATGGTCAGCTTGGATTATATTAGGACATTTATTATTATTTTATTTAAAGAATATTTAAAAGAGTTAAATTGAAATTTTAATAACTAAACCTTTTTAATATAGTGTTACAGACAATATAAATTCTAATATAAATGTTTTTTCAAATGGTATAAATATATTCTATATAATAGTATGTTATTTATAATTTTTAGACATTAAATAATTTATTTTACTTGTGACACAATGATAATTCCATAATTACATTATTAATAAAATATTAAAATTATTGATAATATAAATATCCAAATATATTTAAATTGAGACTTTCGATGAATTCACTAAATTTTTAAGATAATATAACATGTTAGGGATGGTAAAATAATATTAAATAAAATTTATAATGTTTTAATGGCCTCAAAAAATTAGGGTCTAAGTAGTGTCGAAATTCACATAATAGATTTTCTTAAACAAATACTATATTATTAATTGACATTATATTCATAAAAATATAAGGATCAATAAAAATACTAATATAATGTTATATATATTAATAATTAACCAATTTTAGTTCTCTTGGATGACTATTTTATGTTTATTTACCATACAATATAAAAATAAAATAAATATGTTAAATGTCATAGTATTTAACTAAGAGTTAAATCTAAATGATAGGGTTAATATGGTGACCTAAACCTCAATAAAACAAATTAGTTATGAATTTTCCGACCTATCCCACCATATAATCAAATAAATAATTTTGGATCCATTAAAAACTGAAAATTCTTTTTTTATAAAATAATATTTAATGGTTTTTCTAAATTGACCCTCACATCTCTTATAAAATGGTACTTCCCCTTATCTTAATTTCACAACTCCAAAGCCATTAGGATCTATGTAAACCTACTAAAATATCCTCTATAATATCCTACCATCTACCTAGAGTCCTTACATGGATCATAATGCCTAACTATGGAGCCCTTTTGATCATCTCAAAAGGAAACACTGAAAAACGATGTAGTAATTTCACTCGCCCTTTCAAGATATTTTCTTCTTCCATTTCCTCATTCATTTTTGTTTCCATACAAAAATAATAAATATAGTACCTTCTACATACTGTGATGATATTATAAATACGGTACAACCATATTCGTTATTCTATTCATCATATAAATGGAAAAGCCACCATACGTGCATATATCCGACTTACAGTCTCGACGTCGTGATATAGTTTTTTATTCAAACACTTCTTTATTTGGATGTGTATAATAATGAGAATAACTGATGTAAATAATAAATATAACATTTTAATGATTCGTTATATGTGATATAACATCCAATTACTTATGATTATTCCATCAAAATAATTATATTGTTACTCATGCGTATGTACATATTATTGTCTCCACGAACACGATGAGATTCATTTCCCCATCGTAACCATTCTTGAATAATTTTCATTTTGTGACTAAAATATTGTTTGTGAACATTATATAATTCTGTATATTAATAAAATAAATCCTATCCATAAGACACATGGATTACGTAACCCAGCATATAATGGAAAACGAATCACTTAACACTCGAAATGATGATAATGTAGAAATATTATTAACAATACAATATTAGAGGATCATATATGATATAATACTTATGTGTACAGTTAATGTATAATTTAATAACCATGATTTAACCATTATAAAAGATTTTATCATACCCTAGACCAAGTCAACGTTCATGGTAAGGGTTAATTTAACAATCTATTTATTATCCAAGGTTTTTTTAAGGTAAGTATCCACTGGGACCTCTTTACCATCCATATCAATGATTTATTAAAAATGTATTTCAAAACCTTTTTACTATTTACTAGACTATGTGTTACAGTCATTTATACCCTTATTTTACATTTTGTATTTTTAAAGGAATCATTCTACTGTTTTCCAAAGAAGGTACATTAAGTCCTTTTCGTCATAATTAATGTAAGAATGGTTTTTTAACATATATGGAATGTGCAGCTATTTTCTTCCATTATAACATCATCAAAGCTTCCCTTACATGTTTAAAATAATATTTTCAAAATATATGTTTTCTTTTACAAAAATGTGACTCTTAAATTTGATCAAAATAGAAATAGGTATTTATTTTGAATAGTTTTCATTTCATATATGTAAACATCCTATTATAGATTTTAAACTTATTTGAAGTTGATTTATAATGATACAAATCATCCATATTGTATTGAAGGTTTTGTTATATGTTTGATTGTTTATGTGTAATTTTTAAACCATTCATGGTTTATGGTTAAATTATGGACATTTCGTAGGCTACTTTTAATACGAATGTATATGTTATGTTTCAAAATTTTCATATAAGGAATGTATTGGACATAGTATGTGACGGGTGGAGCCCACTATAGCTCCTCGATGCATCGATATGTCTCATGAGACAATTACATGTGGAACTGGCTGATGCCATTCACAATTTGATATATGCTTTTGGATGAGGCCTAGAACATTTTTAGACATCTTGGATGATGCCATGACAAGATGTTTTAGAATGTGCGACATTATACGTTACCTCATTATGAAAATAATATTGATGGTTTATGTGGTTATTTGACTAGTAGAATACACATGACTATTTTTTATTATGTTATTATTTAGTCATATCATATTTCTTCCATAAAGTTTTCATTTTTATTATTTGAAAAGGCATGTTTTTTTAATTATTCACCATGCCTAATGTTTATGTTATCTTCCGATGTATTCATTATCCTTACATAGAATTTGAGTTCACCAGTTTCTTTTGTTTCATTTTACCTAGATATGAAAAAGATAGTCACCAGTGACTTGCAGGCATAATCATGGAGGATGGGATGTTTCTAATGGAATAAAATATTGTTATATTTCTTTTTAAGTAGTAATGTTGAACTTATAGATGTATATTGTATCCAATAATAAAAAACTGATCGATATTTCGGGACATTATTCCTTGTATCATGCCATTGATATATACTAATGCACTGACTCTGGGTAACTAGGTTCGGGGCATTAAAGATGGAATCAGAGGAAGTTCAATAAAACCTAGGAAACTAGATTTAGAAAAACCATGATTAATCAACAAAACCCTAAGATAGAATTTGAGGATTAATATATAAGAACATCATAAAATTTGGGTAATGTAGAGATTTCATGTGTTTTCAATGAAATTTATTCCTTTCCTGATAAGATAATGTTGAGGAAGCTCTGGTACAAATGTACCTAGGGTCGAAAACTCCAATAAGGAGTTTCAAGCTTGACTTGGGTTATCCTAGTAGAAGAAAATGGGTCTTGTTGTACTCTTGGTTACGACACTCCTGGGGATATTCTTAAGCTAATTATAATTTTCATTACAAACCATTATGAATTATTTATGACTATATTTTTTCTCAATGAAAACCATTTTAAGATTATAGATCATATCCATAAACTATTTAACCTCTGATAAGTATTTTACATGTTCGAAATTATGTAATGTGGTTCCCAAACTAATCTACTATAAGACATTGTTATGAAATAGAGCCCACTAGAAGGAATAGAAACTGTATCAATGCACGTAATCCATATAGGGATTACCCTCCTACTTAATATAGTTACAGTGGAGCTAGTAATGTATCTTGTGCTGATCGAATTATCACCATACTGGGACAAATAACTCTGGTTATGAATAATAACTTTACCCGTATGGGTCACACTTATCCACAACGCTGAGGATCAATGTTACACCGCTTCATGAGACAAAAACCACCCACATTCAATTGGAGTACAAATAAACTTGTAGCTGAGTAATTGATAAGTTCCATAGAGAAAATATTTCATTATTTGGGGAGTAGAAAAAGGGAAAAAGTTTTCATGAAATTTTATTTCCTCAATGGAGATGCAGATCAATGGTGGTCATTAATTCAAACAAAAAAGGAGGATGAAGAAGTATGAAGTATGGAATGGAGGGTGTTTAACGATATTTTGTTAGAAAAATATGTTCCTCATGACCATCAAGTGGATATGAAAAGATAATTTCTGAGTCTGAGAAAAAAGGATGATGAGAATGTCGCAATGTATGAAGATAACATTTCATGGTTATTATGGCATGCAACAGATTATATAAATAACCCAAGAAGTAAGATTGATCATTTCATTGATGGGTTAAAAGCATTTATCTGTTGAGAATTAGTCTCAAAATCATTCTCATCAAAAGAAGAAATTTTCTCATGTGATATCAAGATAGAAAAATAATTCTAATAGAATTGTGGATTTAATGAAAAGTAAGAGAAAAATAGATCTTATGAACACTTTAGTAAAGGAAATAATGAAATAGGGAAGATGGGAAGGGTTGAATTTCCACCCTGTGATAATTTTTGAAGAAAGCACCCAGGTTCCTGTCTAAAAAGAAAATGGTTATTTACAAATGTATACAGAAAGGACATCATTCTATTGATTTTATGGAGAATAATGAAGCTACTAATGGTCGATTCTTCAATTGCAGGGAGAAAATATGGCCAAGAAAAGAAATCTCTTGAAGCCATAATTCACACTTATTAAACATACCATATAATTATTTTCTTCTAAGAGTCTTTAGAATAATGAACAAGTGATTTTCATGATCTTCATAGCTTTTGGAGTATTCCAAGATATCATCAATAAATACCACTACAAACTCATAAATATATTACTTGAAATAACTATTCATTAGATCCATGAAGACAGGGGGTGCATTAATCAATCCAAAAGGCAATACTATAAACTTGTAATGCTTGTAAATAGTTAGAAATGGTTTCCTCAGGTTTATCCAATGCTTTATTTTATTCTAGATCTCGTGTTGCTTCATATCTTCCTTGTTTTATATGAAAATTAAATATTTTTAGTTTGATTTAACATGTTATTTCTCAGTCAAAAATATTAATGGAAGTATTATTGCAATAATGTTTCGTGAATCAGTCACCATAAATACATTCAATCAATTTTTATCTATTGATCTAATCGGCATAACAATGATTGAATTTCATATAATCCTCATTATAGATTTCCTTTTGGACCATTATGTGAAAATTAACTGTAAGACTAAGGAGGGTGAAATTCTCAATGATAATAAAGAGTATCTTATCTTTACATCCGAAACATCACCATATGATTCTTTATAGATCCACTCACAATATCTCTAATAAATTCAATCATTGCAGAGGATGGGAATGATATATTTATTAGTGTGGAATAGACTGTTCGAATAGAGGACATACCATTTATGCAAGAATATGTTGATATTTTTCTATAGTATTTACTTGGACATCCTACACAATGAGAAATTTAGTTTTCCATTGATATAATTTTAGGTTCAAGTCCTGTATCTAAGACCCCTTATATAATGGACACTAAGAAATTAGTTGAACTATAGAAACAACTAGAGAAAATGAGTAAAAAAGTATTTATTCACCTGAGTGTTTCTCCATGGGGAGCACCTATCATTTTTATTATGAATATAGGTAGATCTATGTGGCTGTGCATTGACTACTGGGAGATCAATTACATAACAACAAAGGAAAAGTATCCCCTACCTCAGAATGATGATTTATTTGAACAAATTCATGAAGCTCAATATTTTTCAAAGATTGATATTCGATCTGATTATCATCAGTTGTGTGTGTAGTAGGAAGTGATTCCGAAAAAAAATATTTCAAACTAGGTACGAGCATTACGAGTTTACAGTATTGCATTTTGGATTGAATAATACACCCTACGTCTTAATGGATATACTGAATAAAGATTTCAAGGAATATCTTGATGTCATTGTAGTGGTATTTATTAATGATATATTGTTATACTACAAAATCTATAAAGATCATGAAAATAACTTGAGAATTATTCTAAATACTCTTAAAAGAAAAGAATTAAAGGGTAAGTTTAAAAATTGTGAATTATGCCTTTATAAGAATTCTTTTCTTGGCCATATTGTCTCTCAGGATGGAATATCTGTTAATCCTTTAAAGAACAAGGATATACAATAATTGACAACATCAATGAGTATAATTGAGGTATCCATTTTTATTGATTTAACAAGTTATTATCGACGTTTATTCTTGAATTTATCCCGGTTCGATAACCCATAAACCAAGCTCACTCGTGAAGGGGTTATATTTTTTTGGGCAAAACCCTGTGAATAATGTTATAAAGAACTGACGAGAGGATTATTTAATGTTCCTATCATGAAAATACCAATAGGGAATGATGGATTTGTTATTTATTGTCATGCATCAAAGAATGAATTGGTTGTGTCTTTATGAAATATCATAGTGTTATTGAAAATCTATCACAACATCTAAACATTCATGAGAAAAACTATCCCACTCATGATCTTGAGTAAGAATATTTAATCATCACTCTGAAGATATGGAGACACCCACTCTATGGTGAAAAAAGTGAGATTTATAGTGATCAAAAGATATTTAAGTATATCTTCTCACAAAATAACAAAACATGAGGTAAAGAAGATGGTTTGAACTACTCAAGGATTATGATTTCACAATACACTACCACCTGAGGAAGAAAAATAAAGTGTTTGATGCTTTGATTAGAAATGATCTCGGATTTTTGAACAAAATTACAGTTTAAAGGGATCATTTTTTCTTGGATCTAGTAAAGATGGATATGGGAATAACCATGAATTGTGAAACATCATTACTTTTTTAAATGGTTTCCAAACAATATTTTCTAGAAATCATAATGTTCTCAGACTAATGATGAAATGTTTCAAATGAAGACTAAAGCTGAAAATGATGGAAGATTGAGTGAATTCATATATGAAGAAGAAATTTTGATATTTGGGATGAGACTATGTGTTCCTGATATACCTGATCTAAAAAGTAAACTCATTGATGATTTTCACAGCTCCAATTTCTCTATACTCCTAGGGACCAACAAGATGTATTGATATTTGAAGGAACATTTTTTGTGGGACAACTTGAAGAGAGAGATTGCTGATTTTGTGTCAGTGTTTTTGGTTTTTCAACAAGTGAATGCTCAAATGAAACACCCAAGAAGAGTCAAGCCACGTCTTCCCATAACTGAGTTGAAATGGGATGATATTATGATATACATTTTCATGGGGCTAACAATGACTCCTATAAAGTATGATTCAATATGGGTCATTGTTGATTGTATTACAAAGACAACACTTTTCTTGTAATAAGAAAAGATTTACCACTTGAGAATTTACAAAAAATGTATATTAATGAGGTTTAAGACTTCATGGAATACCCCTATCGATTGTTTCTGATCGTGATCCCCGTATTACATCAAGATTCTAGATAAGTCTTTAGAAAGAAATCAATATTGAAATTTGTTTGAGGACTTCCTACCACTCTCAAACTGATGGAAAATCTTAACAGACTATTCAAAGCTTAAAAGACATGTTGAGATCTTGTTCACATGACATTCAAGGTATGTAAGATCAATATTTACCTCTGGTAGAATTTTCCTCTAACAATTGCTTACATTAAAGTATTCAGATGGCACCATATGAAGTGTAATATGGAAAGAGATTTCATACACCAAGTTGTTGGGATGATATTGGTGAATGAAAACTCGTAGGCCCATAACATGTTGAGGAAATGATGAAAAAGGTGAAATTTATCCAAACCCACATCAAAGCATCCCAATGTACAAAAAATAGCTATGCCGATAATCGGAGAAAGGGATGTGAATTTCATAAAAGAGATCATATTTTTATTGAAGGTATCTCCATGGAAGGGTGTTATATGATTAATTAAGAAGGGTAAATTGTGTCCCAGGTCTATCAGACATTTGGAAATTCTAGAACTAATTGGGGTTGTAGCTTACCGTTTGAAAATTCCACCAAGTATATCAAATGTTCATGATGTGTTTCATGTATCACTGTTGAGGAAATACATTCCTAACCGAACACAAGTACTAACCTATGAGGAAATTGAAATAGAACATGATTTTTCTTATTGTGAAGAGCTTTTAAATATTCTTGATACCATAGAACAATTGTTGATAAATCAGACGACTCTTCCGGTAATAGTTCTATGGAGAAATCAGAAATAGAAGAGGCTACATGGGTACCAAAGGAACATATGATAAAGAATGACAAAATCAATTTCTGTGGTAGTGTACTAGAAATTTCAAGGGTGAAATTATTTTATAGAGGGAATTATGTAACACCCTATGTTTCCATTGTAAATTTCCCTTTAAATAATTCCATAGCCTGCATTGTATGCAACTTCAAGATTCTAACACACCTTAACAAATCAATCCAGCAGGTAGGAAAATAATACCCAATTTTTTAATTTTTTTAAGTATTATTTTTTAAAAATGACTTCATTTTTGAATTCATAATACTGAAAATAGCTTATGGTGAATTTTAGGTATTTTCCTGAAAACATACAATTATTGATGAATAGTGAAAACACTACGTTATTGGTTTAAACCGCCTTTTTATTTAAATAATTATATATATATTTTAAATTTAATTTGGTTCAAAATATATAAATAATATTTATATAAGTTCAATAAAATTAATTTGAGTCATTTTATAATATGTTGAGATATATAAAAATTTTATTGAACATTTTACCCTCTTTTACTAACCTTTTAGGAGCATTTTCAAATTTTCATAACACAACATTTTACCACTTTTGTGAGTTGAATTTCAATAAATTGAGAGACATGGTAACTTTATGTAATTAAAATTCTGGTCAATAAAATGAAAATAATTTTTGATTAATATTAACTTTTGAATTATATTTACCACCGTTAAAAGTAAATAGGGTAATTAAGTGTAAAAAAGATATCATGATTACCCTAACAATTGTCCTAATTCTATTTATAAGTATTATTCGACCAAAAAAACCGTAGTTATAATAAATTACCCCATTTGGTCCACTTGGATTAGATTAGCACACTTATAATTAATTTATTTAAAGAAGAGTTAATAGAGTTAAATTCAATTATTAAAAATGAAACCATTTTTAATATATGGTTAAACATAATATAAATTCGACTTTAAATTTTAATTAGAAATATAATAATATTTTCTACATAATTTAATTTTATTTATAGTTTTTATACATAAAAAAATTTAATTTATTTATGACACAATGATGATGCAGTAATTGAAAAATTAATAAAATATTAAAATAATTGATATTATAAATATCCAAATAAGTGTAAATTGAGACTTATGATGAATTACACTAATTTTATAGGTTAATATCACATGTTAGGGTTGTTTAAAAAAATTTATTCTAAGTGATAAAGTTTTAAGGGCTTTCAAAAAAATCAAATACTATATAGTGTCAATATTGACATAATTCAGTTATGAAAACAAATACTATATTATTAATTGATATAATATTCAAAAAAATCTAAAGATCGTCCAAAAGTCTTAGATAATGTTATATATATTAATAATTAACCACTTAGAGTTTTCATGGATCTTTATATTATGTTTATTAACAATATAATATAAAAATAAAAAAGACATGGTAAATGTCAAACTATTTAACTAAGAGATAAATATAATATATAGGGTTATTATGGTGAGTTAAACCTGTCTAAAACCCTTTGGTATAAAGGTTTTAGACTCCTACCCACCTTAAACTAGAAATAAATTATTTTGGAGCCATTAGAAACCGAGATTTATTTTATTATAAAATAATATTTCAAGCATTTCCTAAAGTGACCCTCACATCTCATATAAAAGGGGGTTTCCACTTCACTTAATTTCACACATCAAAATGAATTTCTCTCTACCAATCCCTGTCCATATAACCTCAAAAATATCCACTCATTTTCCTAGGGGAATTACATTGATTATAAATCCAACCTATGTAGACATTTTGATCAACTCAAAAAGAAACACCTGAAGAAGAGGCAATAATTTCACCACCATATTTCAAGTTCATTTCATCATCCACTTCCTATTTATTTGTGTTTTCCAAAATGATAAAATAAATACATAATCATATATAGATTATTATATTATTATAAATATATTACAACCATATCCATTATTCTATCCATCCTATAAATGACAAAGTCACCATACATGTGTACGTACGGCTTACCATCTCCACGTCGTGGTGTAGTTTGTTTTTTCAAACAGTTCATTATTTGGATGGGTATAATAATTATTATAAATGATGTAAATAATAAATAACACATGTTAATTATTGTTTATATATGATATAAAATTAATTTACTTATGAGTTTTTCAACAATATAATGATATTTTTGGTCGTGCGTACGTACAGATTACCATCTCCACGAACGCAATGAGATTCATTTCTCCATCGTAACCATTAAATAATAATTTTCATTTGATTACTAAAAATAATATTTATGAACATAATATAAATCTATATATGAATCAAATACATAATATAAAAAAATAATCAAGTCTTATGTAACCAAGAATATAAAAGATAATAAATATGTTAACACCTGAAACGATGATACTACTGAAATGTTATTAACAAAGAAATATTAGAGGATAATATATGATATCATATTTATATATATAGTATTTTATAAATTAAAAACAATTATTTAACTGTTATATAGTAGGTTAACATACCCTCAACCAAGGAAACGTACAATATAAGAGTTAATTTCACATTCTCTTTATTATCCGATGTTGTTTTTACGTAAGTATCTACTGGGACCAATTTATTATCCACATCCATGTTTTCATAGAATTGTAATTAAAAAAAATTATATTTACTAGACTACGGTTAAAATTAATTTATACCCTTATTTTACCATATATGTTTTTAAATAAATCCTTCCATCATTTTCTAAAGAAGGTACTTTATGACCTTTTTGATAAAATTATGGTAAGTATGTTTTTTAACTTATATGGAGGGTGCGGCTATTTTATATCATTATAACATCATAAAATTTCCCTTAAAAGTTTATATGAATATTTTCAAAATAAATTTTTTCTTTTATACTTATGTGACTCTTAAATAGTTTCAAAATAGAAAGGGTTATTTATTTCAAATAGTTTTCATTTTATATATGTTATCATCCTTTGATGGATTATAAACTTGTTTGAAGTTGATTTGTTATAATACAAATAATCTATATTGTATTTATGGTTTTGTGATATGTTTGACTTGTGGATTTGTTATTTTTATACCATTCATAATTTATGGATAAAGTATTGACAGGTTGTATGCTAGTTTTAACACAAATGTTTATGTTATGTTTCAAACTTTTCATATGATAAATGTATTGGACTTGGTATGTGGCTGGTGGAGCCTGCTATTACTCCTTAGTCCATCAGTAGGTCTCATGAGAGAGATATAATTGGAATTGGATGAGGCCATTATGAATTTTATATATAGTTTTGGTCGAAGAATAAATCATTTTTAAACATCTTGGCTAAGTCCTTGACAAGATGTTTCAGAATGTCTGGCATTATACATTCCCTCATAATGAAAATAATAATGCCAGTTCATGTGGTTATTAGACTAGTATAATACCCATGACTATGTTTTATTATGGAATTATTTACTCATCTCATATTCCTTCCATAAAATGTTCATGTTTATTATTGGTAAAAGAATTTGTTTTTAATTATTCACCATACCTAATGTTTATGTTATCTTCCATTGTATTGATTACCCTTAATGAGCATTCGAGCTCACCCCTTTCTTCTGCTTCATTTTCCTATGATATGAAGAAGTTAGTTATGAGTTACTTGTATGAATAATCAAGGTGTCTTTGATGTTTCTAATGGATTAAATCAGTGTTTTATTTTTTTCAAGATGTAATGATGAACTTATTTATGTGTCTTGTTTTCAATAATACTAAATTGATCAATCATTCGGGACATGATTCCTTATATCATTCCAATTTTTTTTAATAAAGAACTAACTATGGGTAACATGGGTCGGGGTGTTACACATGGGGCTTGATAGGTGTGTGTTTGTTGGTAGAGGTGGTTTCCTTTTATAGTGAAGGTAAAGGAAACGATTTGAATTTTTTATAACATGTTTGGTGTACCCACGTTATTACAAAAAAAAATTCATCAAAAACCTAAAAAACTAAATAATTGAAGGATAATGGACAATTAATTGATATCCAATTGGTTTTGGACAAATTTATATGTAGTTTTGGGTCTAAGATTTATGTTTTTGTACTTTTTTAACCATCATTTTCTCTTAATCAATGGAAATTATTTTAATCCCATTCACTAATATTTGTGTTCAAAAACAAATTTATCATTATTATAAATTATAAATTATTATTTTTATAAATATTTAATCCAATTTTTTAGAATATACATTCACAAGTTGTAGGGTAAAGTTTAAAATTTATCCCTCTAAGTGGATGACATTGCATGTTTTTAACTAAAAAATGTCTAAAGGGTTGATTTTTTTTTTGCAATATCAATATGAAAATGGTTAAAATGACCAAAATTATATTTAATAATAAAAATATTATATTACAAAAAAAAATTAATATACAATTTATTATTATAAAAAAATTACACAATAATACAGTTTTGAATTAAAATCCACTATTTTGAACTATTCATTAAAAGATGAAACATTGGATAAAAATTACAAAAAATTATCTTAAATAAATTTTAATGAATATAATAAAAATATGAATTTTGTTTTTAGATATTAAAACTATAAAAGTTCCAAATATTTAGATTTTAAATGGTTTCTCTATTAAAAGGCTAATAATGTTCGTTTATATAAATTAATGTTTAAAAAAACTTATGCTAGTTTTTATCATTTTCCAATGAAATATATTGGATTAATTTAGATAATATTATATTGAATACATATAATAATTAATAAATTAATATCACTTAGCAATTTTAATTAATTTAACTTACTATGATGAAAACACTTTTTTATTATAATAATATTTTCCTAAATGTTCAAATGGGTTTCATATTCATTTTTAATTAATTGGTAACATATAAAATCAAATTATATTTTTATAGACCACATATTTTCATAAAGTAGTTAATGATATTTATATTAATCAACATAATGGATAGTTTATATCTAATTATAATAATATTTCAAATAATATATTATTATACGGTAATATATGATCATTCATGTTACGTAATCTATCAGGGAAGGTCAATATTTCATGTAATGCATGTTAACCATATTGTATTGTGTAACATACACAATGTTAGTGTATCATGTAACATATTACAAGATAGTTCTATATGAAAGGAATAATTGACATAGTGAATAACTATTTTTTGTGTTTCATTAATTAAAAATATCAAATTATTAAATTAATTCAAAAAAATATAAATAAAAAATATATGAGGTTCTTACATTCTACCCCTCATAAAATAAATTTCTCCCTAAAAATTCATATGGTTTATCCAACGTTTAATACTTGAATTTTTCATTCATAAAACCCGACATCGTAAAAATTGATACTAAAACATACATTAAAAGTGAATATTGGAACCATAATGGTTTCCCAATGTAACATATATAATAATTTCCACATAGGAGAACATAGTTTTGGATTGAATATTGGACATTGGGGAAGAGTTTAAATATATATATGGAGTGATCAAGTTCATCAATTAAAAATTTGTGAAAGACCAAACAAAATTTGAGGGCCTCAAAGTCATGAATCTAGTATTATTTTTAAGGCCATTGGGACAAAATTAATTAATGGTATTAGTACAAAAAAATTCATTTATCATTATTATATCATTGAGTAATTATTTTGTTAACAAGGAATATGTTGAGATATACAGACATTATATGATTCAATAAACAAAATTTCATTCCTTGGTTGTACTTTTATTTATTTCTAATTCATCAATTACATTATGAAATGGATGTCAAAAAACTATCTTTGATTAAGTAAGAACTCAAATAGTCCTTTTGTAGATCCTATGGCCATAAATGAATGAAAAGTACAACTATTCATCTCTATCTATCCAAAAAAATAAACATGGTTAATAATACTAAGTAATAATATTTTTTATTGATAAATACTTATTAATCTAAAAAATTATACATTAACAAGGACAAAAAATATATAAGTGGTAGTCATGAAAATATTATCATCCTTCTGTCATGGGTTCAAGACCCACAACCTTGTGTTACTATATTGGTTGTTATCTGGCATACATAATTTTCATTTTAAAAACGAAAATAATATAATCACAAAAATATATAATATGAACATACTTGAAGTATGTTTAATCACTGAGTAGCCTTTTAAAATTGTATTTAAATATAAAATAATTTCATAAATACATCCTCATATGTTTAACATAATTTTTTCTGGAATGGTTAATCTTATAAACCTTTTCAGTGATGAAAATACAAAACATTAGAAAGAATTTCTTGAAATCACCATAATGGTGATTCCCCCATATATCAAAAATTGGCTCTTGGTTTTCGCATTTATAACATGAGAATTACCATAAATCCTTTTGGAAAACCTGAATAATTCATTTTTCAAATGAATATTCGATTTATTCCATAAATCCAAAAATGATGTAAACTTCCTCAATGGTATAATAAACCAACTATCAATAATTCGTTGCATAGATCCAAGTTAATCAGTACCGTAAAATTTATGTATTAATATCTTCAAATCATTGTCCATACAACATTAACCAAACATAAATAACATTTAATCGTTACCTTACCATAGTCAAAATATCATAGTGTCGTCAAATCACTTCACGAGTCAGTCAAAAAAATTCAAAAAACACTTGTAAATACAATGTGATAAAACATAATAAGAACAATGATTTTATATTTCATCAATCATAACATTTAAATCCAAACACAAAAAACGTGGAAAACTTTATCCAGATCCTATTAACAATGCAACCTCATCCTACTACATAATACCTCTTTACTATCACATTTCATCAGTAGTCTTGTCATCACCAACAATGTAACTATTCATCGCACCACCATAACAATTCTATTCGTGAACCTTCATCTGGTGAAATTGAGTTGCATAATGACTAGTTTCTAAACACATAAAAAAATTTACCTTTAATGAGGTTATAGAGGGTTCAATATTTACATCCATTTCATTAACCAAACTCTTCAATTTTTCATTTCATTAACCTTATTTGAGTCCTTCGTTTTGATAGTCAAAACATCATCTTGTACCTCTAAGATATTTAAATTGGTCATTATTTCCACATTCATGACAAAAAAATTATTTCATCAATGATCTCTTTTACATATATTATTAGCATGCCCCTTCTTTCTAATCATTGGTTTGTCCATGGTTTTGTAAGGTTACGGTTGTTGTGTTTGTTCCAGGAGAACTGATTAGGAATGATCACAACACCATTCACTCTAGTGATCAATCAACTTGACTTCTCATCTTAAAATTTTCCATCACATTCAACTTTATTCCAATTCCTTCTGGTTCACTACATTAACTAGTACCATTAGCATAGTGTGTGTGTTACATATCATAAAAAACCACATATCTATGAATATAATTACATATAAAATGTCTTAATCATGACACATTCCAAAATATATGACACTCTAGGTTCATCGTAGGATTTTCATAGCCGAAATTTATATAAACCCTTCATAGTGTTTCATGAAGTGTTTGTGAATTTCCAAAGCATATTCCTATAGAGGGTCAAACTAGGTGTGTAGGAAGTTCTCTTCTGATGTACCAAATTACCCCATGTTAGGCCTGAAATATTTTACCATAGTTGTTAACCTTAGGTACATATATTCTAGAGCCTCATCCAATTGTAGTATCCTGATAGGGATGTACAACTAAGAAACCAATTAATCTATCCATTAATAAAATTCATGTTCATTTTAATATATATAGACTCATCTTTTTTACTTATCCTTAGTGATCTCTAGACATATCCTTATAAATATATGTAGAAATAGCGCTATGTTTTTCTCATAATACATTATAGTGGTTAACTAAATATTTTATCTATTACACAAAAATATAGAGACACTAGCTTTTCAAAACATGAACATCACATAACCTTTTCAGAATGCTTAATATTTATACAAAAAGACACCCAAATATGGTATTTAGTCTATAGACTTTGTAAATAAGAAGTAATAAAAACTAGTACATAAAAGAGATACATTGTCTCTAATAAGGTTCTATATGTATAGAACCCATATATAAGTATCATACAAAAATATATCTTTATATCATGGGGATGGAAACATGAGAAGGTGTGATCATAGATGATCAATAAGAGTGAAAAAGGGATATATATATATGCATATTCATGAGCATAAGGTTAAGAGAACATGATATTGAAAATAGAATAACATACCATGCATGTTAAGTATCATAAACATGGATCATGGATTAAATTTTAGCTATTCATAAGACATGAGTCATAAGGAAATAAATAACTTTATCCATGAAAGAATAAGATTAGTATAAAAAGATAATTTTTTTAAGAGACATAAGAATATAATACAATTTTTATAGTAGAAAACGAAGAACCACCAAGAAAGTCATGGTAGTATGGGTTCACTCCCCATACCATCTTAGTAGTCATTGTTTACTCTAATATCCATATTAGTAGCATTCAACCACTCCAGATACCATCTCTAAAGTCATGGTTCCCTCCCATATCAATTATAGTAGTAAAGCTTCATTAATCGGATCATTGTATACTTCATGATGAGATATAAATCATTACCTAGTTCATTGGAGGGAGATATTGGTCTCATACACATCACAATGAAATCATACATACATGTTCTCAAATATCATAAGTAATCATATCAAAAACCATGAAATCAAATGGGTATTAAAAACATGTAATCATATAAAAGCATGTGAAAAAATATTTATTTCATAATTCTTTCTTCATTAATAAAACCTTTGAAAAAGAAGTATTTAAAAAAATATAACCTCTGAAATAAAAATTAGTTTCACAAATAACATGATATAAAGTGTGGCCCATTAATTGAATGAATATAAATGGAACATTTATATAATTTACTAAAAGTAAATGTGTTAAAAATCAGTTATCAAATTAAAAGGAAAATAATTTTGAAATATAATTCAAAATAATTTATTGAAGAAAATAAACTATCTTCATTGAAAATTATTTTTTATAAATAAAACCATTTTATAATCATTTCCATTTAAAATACCTTTACAACTTATTTATAAGAAATGAAATCATTTGAATACCTTTTTCCTTGAAAACATAAAAAATAAGATTGAATAAATTTTGAAGACCATTTTATTTGAATGATTATCTTAAAAACATTTTCTTCAAAAAATAACCTTTAATCATGATAAGAAATCATCGATTTATTGATGGAGGATAAATCTATAAAATTCTTACGAGAAAAAAATTACATTTTTTCATAGTATAAATGATAGAATATTTCCCATTTAGAAATTGAAGATGTGATTACTTTGAAAATATTGGAAAAATAAAAAGGGTAAAAATTTCATTTAATTATCCTTTGATATAATTATAATATTATTTTAATCCCTTTTGAGAAAACGATATATATTAGGAACACAGATGTCCGACCAAAGATAGGTTAAATTTGAGATTTCATAAACAAACATCATTACTATATTATGTATTAAAGACTAGAAATGGTAAAAAACATGAATATTGAATGAATGACCATAGGATAATAAGTTTCTTGAATGTATTGACATATTTTAAAAAACAATTCATCAAAGGATGCACAAACATAATAAATCTAGAAAAGTGATGAGTTTGTTTCAATAAACTCTTATCACACGGTGACATCAGATCGTAATATCCATCTAAAAAAAATTAAATGAAGCAAAAAATATCAAAAAAATAACTAGGTTCATGATATAACATCTAAAATGGAAGTATATATACTTCAACAAATTGAATTACACGCATAAAAAACATTTTCCTCCAAGAAAGAATATTGAGAAAAAATAATTTTACCAATATATTAACATTTAATACTAAAACCCCATTAAATAAATATCAGAAAATTGATATGTGAGTACACATAAATTTTAGAATAATATTTATAGAATACAGTAATTGGATGTACATACAACACCAAAAAGCAATGAGTGGCGAGCATATCATGTCTCTAATAGCAACCAAAGGTGAGATGAAATCCCCTTATGTAGTGTCTTGAATCAGTTTTTATTAATATAGATTCCTATATTATAAATATAATTTTATTATAAATATTTTATATAATAAAATTCTTTTACATAATACCATATTTATTTATTGTTTCACATTACCCTATTTTTAAGAATCCTATGTTATGGTTTCATTTCGGGTAATATTCAATCTGTTCATCATATGTGTCTTAATATGTAATATCTTCTTTCATTATACATGTATGATGACATACATAATTTAAATAATGATATTGAAATATTATATATCTAGTATATTTATAATATTATAATCTATATAATAAATATGAATGGAATGGAATACACTATCATGGAGACCATTAGCCTTACATAAGCAAAGACACATTTTCCATTTAAATAGTCATATTGAAAGAAAGAAATAAAAAGATATATATATATGTCATTATTAAATTATAACTATTATATAAAATATTTCTTATAAAATAACTAAAAACATCCTTAATATAATCAATATAGTGTCTGAATGAATCATATCACTTTTAGGGGGCAGTAGTCCACACATTCTCAAACAAAATTATTTTATTAACAACAAATAAAATTTAAAAATATATGTGTTGTAAAATAAAGAAATTAAATTAATTAAATAATTAATATAATAAACAAAATATATAAATATAGTGTCCATATTAATGACCAACATGAATGGAGCTGAAGGAAAAAATGAAAAATCATTGTTTTTTGAGGGAGTATTTTGTCATACATTAAAACAATGTGTTTGATATTCATTACATGGTGGTGTTTGTATGTGTAGGTTAACCCATAAAAATAATAAAATAATAGTATATTGTGATTATGAAATTTTTCCTACAATAATTTAATAATGAGTGTGGAGGGATTGGAGGATGAAAATAAAATAATGGAGCATGAGAGACGATGTTACCTCTTAATCAGGTAACTCCTTTTGGTTGGTCCTAAAATTCCTCCTAAATTTAACTTATCCCAAAGGTAAGGATGATAGGAGTAATTTAAGAATTTTTTTATCCTATATGAGTAGTTTTTTGGATAGCCAAAGGGATTGAGATGTTTTAGAAAATTTTAAGTCGTGGTGGCATTTTATTGGGAATGGAAATGACACCCTTTTAATTTTTGAAAAAAAGACAGGTTTACCAAAATTTTAACCTAAAAATTTCCATAAAAACCTACCAAACTAAATACTATAAGGTTGATTTCTGAATAATGGCTATAAAATTGGCTTTTTACTACTTTCCAGGACATTTTGGGTTTCATATTTATGTTTTAGTACTTTATTGTCATAATGTTTCACATAACTGATATAATAAATTTTAACCACTGTTGATAATATTTTAGGTCAATTTTTTTAAAATACTATAAATTCTTAATTATTATGTTTCAAAATTATGAAATCTATTTATCTATATTATACCCATATATTTGGTATAATTTAATTTAAAATTAATCCCGCTGATGGGATAACCCTTTGAGTTTTTAAAATTTTAATCTCCATAATATTGTTATCTTTTATATCCTTTTTCATTGATAAATTTGTTCTAATTACCTTAATAATATTAAATGATAAAAATATTATATAAATAAAATATAAACCCAATAAAAAAATAATTTTTCCTTATAATATAATTAGATGAAAACCCAATTTTAATTAAAAACCAGTACTTTTAACTATTAATTAATTGATGAATCCTTACATAAAAATACCAAATAATACATACAAATATAATTTTTATATCTCAATTATAATAATTACGTCTATTTTTACAGATTAAATCGATAAAAGTGATATAAAATCTATTTTAAATGGATTATCTATTAAAAGGAGATAAAATTACCTTTAAATAAAAGGATTGTTATGCATAAAAGTGTGTTTGTTTTTCATGTTATGTATTTCAAATAAATGGGATGAATATAAGAAATATTGAATAGAATATATAAAATATTTATGAAATTAATATCACATACAAAATTTAATTAATTTAATTTACTATGTTAAAATAGATTTGTGACAATAATAATTTTTTCCTTTACATTCAATCGGTTTTCATATTCATTTATAGTTAATTGGAAACCAATTAATTCTTGATATATTTTTTTAAAACAAATATTTTCAAAATTAAATTAATAATATCCATATCCACAAACATAATGGATAGGTTATATCTGATTATATTTATATTTTTTATAATATAATATAGTTAGGTATTGCTCTGTAAAACGGGTTATGCATGCCATCGAGGAATGTCAATATTGTGTCTAATGTATCTTATCATTGTCATTCCATGTAACACATGTCGGGTTTTTGTTTAATGTAACATACACCATGCTGTTTCTCTGTGAATGGAATGTTTGAATAAGTGAAAACTATTTTAAATATTTCATAAAATAAAAAATATTGAAAGAATAAATTAAAATAAAAATTAAATTTCAAAAAAATATCAGGTTTTTACAAACCGTATGTGGTCAAAGCACACCATATAAAAAATATACTATGATTTCATTATTGTCCTATGCTCCATCTAAAAAAGACATGAAATGTTTTGGTTAATTCCCATTCAGGGGTGAGTATATAGATACTCATTAGAACAGCCGGAAACGGTGAAGGAATAGTAAGAGATACAACATAAGAGGGAAGTAGTTTATAGAATGAGTTACAAAAAAAGAGTACAGATCAATATAACAAATGAGTGAATGTTATCTCATTCCAACTGAATAATATTGTCATGGTGATAAGTTAAATTTATTGTCGGGACTTTTCTACCTATAGTCGGAGTGTGGACTTATCCAACTATGAGAATATACAAATAGAAATCATGTAACATACCCCACATTTCATCACATATCACAATAATAGAGTAACTATACCAAATGAGTGGGTACTGAAGTAGGATATATATATATATATATATATATTATTAATGAATGAAACCCACAATATTGTGTAAGGGTTTCTCCATCTCACTGCTCATACCAAAAAGATGAGTAGCCAACAGTTCCATGGTAAGTCCATCAATGATGACCAACATCTCGTGCTCCTACCTAGGGATCACAAGTCATAGGGACTCAATCACCAAACCTTTATACTATCGTATTTATGTTGAACATAATCCTTTTATGGTTTTACATCATGTTAAAATAACACATCATTGTTGGGAAAGTGTACCTCTTTCTCGTGATCCCCAAGGCTCATCAAAAAATACCTCATAACTGTGCAACATAGTTAAGGGGAAACATGTTTTAAGAAAGAATCGCATGCCTTATTATTATATGTGGGTACAACAGTGGTTTTTATTGATTAATGATGCGGCCCTATCCTAGAGGATGGAACTGCTAGGGAATGTCACTAAGGATGCCAATGATAGTCTTATAGTAGTGTAAGAATGGTGAGTCATTAGTGAAACTCCAATGTTTTTTTCCTACTAGAGGGTATTCCCAAAACATTGAGTGAATCCAATACCCATAAATATTGTAGGGTAACATGGAATGATCACTAGGAATGACACTATGTAGTAGGGATGCATAAAATTCATAGAACATCCATTGGGGGATTTCTACAACCTAGCCCAACTAGATGGTATGACAGGAACTACCATCAGAGAATGACACTGCCGAACATAGATGGTGGGTATGCTCGATATAAATCTAGTGAATTTATATAAGTGTCTCCATCAATGGGATTTCCCTCGGCACGATCCAAACCCGAAAAACTATCATTATATGTCAAAATCCTACTTCGACAAAACTGAAGAATTCTAAGGAAAAAACACTCTGGATGAAAATCTCATAGGCCAAAATACGAGTTCAAAAAAATAATATACAATTGTTTAAAGATCATTCGGAAGATCTCAAGTAGTGAAAAACTTGTCAGGGGTCCTATAAGACATGTGGTCCCACTTCACTGCTTTGTTGTGTCCTTGGTCAGTACATAGGACACATTTGAATATGGTATATGCATTCTAAGGGGACTACATAGTGTTTCCCACCTATCTATTGAGTAGGCCATGTATTCACATTGTGCCTATGTACACGGACCCTGTATCCGTGTACTTTGGGACACGTCCTATAGGCCTACATAGAATACTGTTGGTGTGGCCCTCGAATATCTGTGTTCTATTACAAAATGTCCTGACCCATGTAACCCATCACACAATTTATTCAGCTCGGTCAGGGGTACATGAAGTTTTGGGGAGTGTTACACACCATGTTTCCCTTAATATTCGAAAACCCTAGAGCCACCACTATGGGGATATAAAATATATGTTTTGTATCTTTCATAGCCCGTAGTCTGATTTTTTCTAGAATCCATGAATTTCTTACAATCATAAACCATGATTTCAATATGGTCAAACCTCCATGGATAATGGCTTGAAAAGATCTGGGAACTATATATCTTAATGAAGAAAATAGATTCCAATCATTTCTCACCATGAATCAGCATTGTTTATTGACGAGGATTTGGATGATCATTTTACACACTGCCTCACCTATGTTTTTTGTGATATCAAGTATTAACCACCATATCTATCTTCCCCACAATAAAATAATCCCATATTAGTACATGTCCCACAAAACAATTTACAATTCATAGATCCTATAAGTATCAAGGCACCTGGTCGATCTTGGGACACTCAATAGCTTTCGAACCTGGAACCACAAGGTGAAATGGAAGAATAGTGCGATGAAAGGGAGATAAAAATAACAAGACAATAGTTTTTAAATGTATACTTCAAAATTTTTATTACCATAGATCAATATCTTGACACTGAGATTAGTTTATGAAATAATAAATTGATTAAATTCTAATACACAAGCACATGAAAAGTATTCAACTGGTGAAGATCTGAGAAAATATGATGAATATGATAAATTATTTTAATATAAATGTAAAAATAATCAAATTAAAAGTCATACCTATGTCTCAAATTGATAATTAGAGAAGAAACAATTCACACAATGACCTGAGGATGCTGGTGCACATGTTACGCTTTGATCCTCCTTGATCCAGAGGTTCGTCGTTCAACATTCTTTGATTGAATTCTCTAATTAGAGGATGAAGATCCTACTAGAATAATCTAATAATAATAAATAAAACCCTTGAAGAATCACTCTAATGACCTATTAATAAAATTCTAAAAATTTCAATGTTTAATTGACCAATTAATTCACTTATCTCACTACAAAAGAGCGAGGGATCCAAACATCTCGCACAAGCTCAATTTATATCACTCCTAGGGAAAACACCACATACTAAACCCGAAATTCTTATAAGAATTCTCATTTTATAATCTATTTATGATTTATCCAAATTTATTTAATTAACCAATCATGATCAATATAAAATATATTTAATATTTTTATAAAATTTAATTTTGGCAAACCAGGTCTCGAAATTTCTCTCCAACATAGCACCACGCTATAAAAATATATTTTCAAATATTTAAGTGAATTACAAGCTAAAACCTAAGTATCTACATAATTTACTTATTCAATATTTTAATCCATGAAAATAAAAACATAAAAAAATATGATATTGAGCCAGTATCTCAATCTCCCTCTCTTAGGAACTCTCATGCAAATTTCCGTTCTACCACAACACTCAATCCAATGGGAAGTTTCATCCTTATAATGTTTGATCATGTTGTTCCTCGATCACAACTAGGTTCTCTATAAAAGTGGATCCATCGTTTATTTTTGGATCTCCCTATTAAATGATATGAATTGGGTCATGCATGTATTTCTCCTACAACGACCTATGGTAGACATCGTGCACCCTCTCAAGCTGTGGTGGTAGCGTGACGTGGTAGGAAAACTCTCTAACTAGCTATATGATCTTGAATACCTCAATAATCCTAAAGGATAAAATTAATTCATAGTAAAACCTCCATATTACACATTGTGGGGAGAGTGTCAAGTTGATATGGTCTCCATGTAAGAATTATAAAGGTCTATAATAATATTTTTGATGGATTTTAGAGTGCTCTGTGTAGTCCTCATCTATTCAAGGATGAACTTCATTTTATCTATTGTCACCCAAATAGTTTCGAGGCCACAAGAGATAAATGTAATATATATATATATATAATAAACAATGTTAGTTTGTATGGTCTCCCAGATAAGGCCTTAAAATGTTCAATATCGATGGTAGAGTTGTACATGTTTTTATGACAAAACCCTACCAATGGTAGGTGATCCTCCCACCTACTGCCAAAATCTCACAAGTAATAGCTCAAAATATCCTCTATAACCAAGATTGTGTACACAGTCTACCCATTTTTCATGGTGTGAATGGTTCGTCTCATCCTCAATTGGGTCTTGAATGCCTCCTCTATGCCTCTCCACAATCATGATGTAAACTGTGTGTCACGATCGAAGACAATCATTGAAGGTACCCCATGAATTAAGATAATAAATTGTATGTATAACTTCACCAAATATCTACAAAATGATATTCCCAAATAATAAGGATGTTCAATGACTTAATAAGATGTTATAATGTCACAAAAATGGATTCATGGACCCTCACTATGTATGGAAGCCCTGTAAAGATGTTTATCCATATGTAATCCCATTTGTACTCTAGGATCTCCAGAGGCTGCATATATCCCAGCAAAACATGGTCCTCAACATTAAACTATTGATAGGTGAGGCGCCATGAGATAGACTAAGCCACAATTTACATTTTTATAGACCACCATAACTACCACTTCATATCTATGTACATCTTTCTTACACTGATATGTACAACTAAGGGAGAAGTGTGAAACTCCAACATCACCTTTTCCTCCATCGTGACATGAACCTCTATTGTCCCATAAAAAATATATCATGATTCCTTATATAGGAATACCCATCTGGTATGTTACATGTAGATATCTAATCATACAAAACCTCATGATTGATGTTTCATAACTCCAACATTCTCACATTCTTGAGGAGTGATGTAGTCAACCCCATATACTAAAGAAAACTTGTAAACTCAAGATCTACCAAGGATATCTATAGGGAAGATGACTACTATGAGTATTCCTACACTAAGAGAGACCGACACTTTCTTCAAAAGTCATCTACAACCATGTTTCCTTTTCCTAGAGTATAGATTATATCAAATTCATAGTCTTATAGGAACTGCGACCTACATCATGGTCTCATGTTAATATCTCAACGAGTGATGACATTCCCGATGATCTTATGGTTTAAAAAAACTATAAATCTCTCTCCCTGAAGGTAGTTCTTTCACCACATCGAGGTGAGGAGTACAGTTTCTAGATCAAGGTCAAGGGGCACAATGTTTTTTTCATAGGGTCTCAACTTCCATGACACATATGTGATTACTTCAGGTTGTTGCATCAATACACAACCAATCCCAGCTGCATATACATCACAGTACACAATGAACTCAACACCTTCCTCGATTATTCTCAATACAAGATAACTTTTGAGGCTCTATCTCAAATCCTTAAAGGCCTTATAACACAACTCAGACTAGCTGAATGAATATCCCATCCAAATTAGGGTCGTAAAGGGGGATACTATTATGGAGAAGTTGACAACAAATATTCTCTAACATCCTTCCAATCCATTGAATGTTCACACCTTTGATACATTCCTAGGTAGTTCCGAATCATGCACTCACTTGATCATTGATGAATTCCCAGCTAAACATTATTCTGAAAAGGAATGCCCAAGAAACCGATCCTCATGTATCATGTATAGGAACATTGAAATATTTCCATAAATCTGGTGCTGGAAAAGAAAATTTTGGATTTCCCTCAAATAGTCTTCTTCATCATCTTCAGTTGTAGAGTAAATGAGTATATCATTGATGAAAAAGAAAAAAAAATGATCCATATATGGATGGATCGCCTCATTCATCATATCACTTTAGATTTTGGGGGAATTTATCATAGTAAATGGAATCACTATGAACACACTGTGTCCATACCGAAATTAGAATTCCAACATTGTAATATTAGACTAATAAATTCCCAACCAGTGTTAGATATACCTGATGTCAATTTTGGAGGACCATATCACATCTCACGACTAATTAATGTCATATTTAATTCACAGAAGGGGGGTTTTTCAATCACATGATGGTTCAAGTTATGATAATATATTAAACCATGTAAGCATGTGTCTTCCTTTTTCACAAATAGAACTCGAGACACCCCAAGAAACACATAGTGTCCAATAAAAAATTTCTCACGATGGTCCTACAGCTGCAACTGCAACTCTCTATGTTCGGTAGGTGATATCTGATATACCAAAAACGATATTGGGGAAGCCCTTGGTTGCTTGTCAGTGCAAAAAAAAATTTATCTATCTCCATATAGGTAGTCCGAAAATGACTTCGAGGAAGAAGTCCATAAATTTCACCACTACTAAAGGAACACAAACTCATGATGAGTCTACCACACCATGGGTTATGGTTTTAGAATAATGGGTAATAAGTTAGAACCTCCTGACCAACGAAAATTATTATCTCCATGCGTGATCCCACATATAATAAAATATATGTTCATCCTATCAGTGTGTGGTAATCTGACTAGACATCAGTGATAATTGATATTTTTTAACAATGGAAAGACAATCCATGACTAATATGATGTTTTAGGGTTTCATCATGAAGAAAAAGTATCAAATGAAACACCCTCCTCTAAGCGGTATCTCCCCATACCTATAGATGAAATATACAGATGTAGATTTCATTATTGTGTCCTCAAGACAATGATGTTGTCATATAGTCTCTACTGAGAGCTCTAGATCTCACCCTAGGAGTCATGGGATAAAATAATGAGTAGAACCAATGCCTTATAATACTTAATAATGAGTAGAATAAACATATATTATACCATGAATCATCACATGTTTCAAATGATCCTAGTTGTGAAATGATTTTAGCTATCTGTAGCCCCGACCACCAGATCATTGAGACTGATGTGGGTAAAACTTGGGTGCTATTTGAAAGACCTCATAACTCTATCTTTCTACTGTTGGAACTCATGCTCTTCTCTTAGTTACACCTCCATGGGGACCACTATGACCACGACTCTGTCTCTTTTGTGGATTTATATTGGATATCCTCTAGGGATACTCAGTACATTTGGTCTGGTAGTATCGTGCCATGTGACCTCTCCCACCATAACCATAGAGATTTTCTCCTGGTATTCCCTGGTGCTATGTTCTACCCCTAAATTGTACAACCACATACATAAGTATACTAACTGAAGGGTATCATATTTTGAGATATTTGGTGCTTTCCTAGTAATGAAGATGTCACAACTTTGTCATGTCTATTTCCAGATTCAGTTAATTGGAATCCTTATTATTGAATTATTTCTATCACAATCAACTACTCCATCACCCCACCAAATATGAGGATTCATAGAAGAACTACGCTGGATCATATCTCTCTGTGGAGTCCTTACTAAAGAATATGTTCTCAGAACTACCCATCTCAGATCATGTCATCATAGTAGCATTTAGGGTCTGTAAAACTCTCCATATACTCATCCATTGTCATCCAACCCTTATGATTCTATAGAAACGTTTAGACCCAATGAAATGTATGAATGAGGGGTTATACTCCTCATGAAACAGTTGTCTGAAGTCTTCCAATGAGATTACTGACTCATTGTGCATTTGGGTATGTAGGCTCCGCCAATTCCTAGAAACTCCATGTAAAATAATAGATGCCAAAGACACCATCTCAACCATCGGGGTCCAATAAACCCTGAATATACAAACCCGACACTATATCCAATTCTCTAATATCATAGGATCTAGATCATTGTGGATCCTCAGATTTATCTAATGCTTGATAATGCGGTGTGTACTCAGACTAAAAACATACTCAGCCTAGTTTGATGAGAAACAATTCTTGTCCAATGGTTATGGTGCTTCATCATACCCAACATGAAGAAGTGGATGAATAGATGGACCCTAATCTATGGTATCATCACTCATATTGTATTCATAACAAACTAGATATCGTATCCAAGTTTCCTTTAATTAAAGAGGAATCCTAAGTGTTATTATGGATTATCATTGTTAAATGAAAATATAAATATATATTGATGATAATTAGGTGATGATTCAAGAAGTAAATTCAATGAGTCCATACTATACGATGCATGTAAAGTTGATCCCTACAAAAAATGTCTCGTCATTTGTTGTTGACAAGTTAGTCGTCAAGGTCATGATGAATGGCTATATTGGTTGATGCACCATCACTGTACTCACTGACTTGAGATCCGTCGTAAAAAATACTTGATATTGTTTCCCTAAACCCAATGTAAATGCTTTTTAGATAAATATCCAATCAACATCCCACGGTTCGAACGACCTTTGATACCAGTCCGTCATGACCCAACTAAAACTCTATCTCAAGCCGCAACAACGCAAAGCACACCTCCATAGGCTATGGGGTAGAGTCAAGCACTGAAGGAACCCTAAATTCTGTGTGCCCTTTCCATAAATACTTTCAAACATGGACACATCCAACACAATGAAAAAGTGTAGAGGCATAGAAATAAAAGATGAAACCCTTATTTAAATATTCCAAATAAGAATAGACCACAAAAAAGATTAATAAATGTAGTGTATAATGTAATAAAAAATGGAAAAAATACATTCCCAAACTAGTTATATGTCCCAACCTAAAACAATGGAAAAGAGAAAAAAAACAGAGAGAGACCCGATCTAATATTTCATGTTATGACTATTGTATGTGGTCCAATCAGATTTTACACATTTTATCATTAAAGTCATAATCGAGAAGTTTAACAAATGAAAAATACAAGAAAAATGTTGTTAATATCCCTTGTATGGTTTTGTATATGAATATATATTAAAACATCCTAAAAAGGTCATGGGGTAGTAAGATAAACAACTGAAGAAGAAATTATTAAAACGAACAATGTATATTAAATGAGTATAGATTAACCCAATAATAGAGTGAATGTGAACTAATCCCAACATATTGAGCATTACATGGTGAGAAGAGGAATTTCACTTCGAGTCTTTACTGCCTGTATTATGAGAGTGGAATCATGAATCTAAAAGAAGATAAACATGGAAATCACATTGAATACCCCATGTGTTTTAACATCTCCCTGAATTAGAGTAAATATATTAATGTAGTGGGTACTAATTTAGGATATGTATGTATTATTAGACAATAAAACCTAAATGAGAGATTAATTTGATCTCTATCACACAGCTCATCCCAAGAAGACATGTAGCCAATAGTTCCATGTCAATTACAAAGATGTATCACAACATATCATGCACCTAAACCATATATAAAAGACTATGGGGCTCAACCAAAATACCCTAATTCTATCATCACTTAGTACCAGTGAATTGCATTCACTATTTGATGTCGTATTAGAGGAACACATCTTGATGGGGGGGGGGAATCCTTCATTCATAGGATCCTAATCTAAAATCAAACTATTCATCTTTACTATGATACACTATCGAGAAGTCACCAGTTTTAGGAAAGGATCATATATCCTAATATGATAGGAGGGTCCTACATTTGTATTCACCAATGAAACAAACTTTTGAATTCTACTAGAGGGTAGTGCTCAGAATGGGAAATGGGGAACACCACTAACTCGTCCTATAAAAGGGAAAGCCTTCTGATTCATTAGAGAAATGACACTACCCATATTAGTGGAGGGGTATTCTTTGAAGATGTCATTAAGTAATTCTATTAACCAGACCTACTGGTTGGTATGCCCGAAACATTTAGAATCTCATCTACCAACCCAACATGTGGGTAACTCAGAATGACCATCATGAAATTACACCTCACAACCCAGTAAGAGGGTACGAATGAAACTAGTATTAGGAATTCCCACTTCTAATACAAGCTGTAGGTTAATAACAAAATTTACATCGTGGTATTCCACTACTCATTGTATCTTTACGGTAAGCACTGTACTACTCTGTGAATATGTACTATTACTGTTGTCATTGAGTGTCTCCTTAGAACGTTCCAAAACCGATGCATTTGATATTGTGTCTCAAAATACACTTTTGAGGTTACCATCACATTTTACATGGAAAAATAAACATGATATGCACCTCAAATTCCAAAATGCTAGGTCAAACGAAAGAGATACAAGTGATTGAAGATTTCATGAAAGAGAAAAGTAGTAAATGACATGTGACGGGTCCCACACAACATATAGTCACTATTCAGTACATTAATATGTCTGTGGTCAGTATGCAGGTCCAATTCTAGTAGGGGTACAACCCATTTAGGGGGACTACATGGTGTGTCCCACCAATCTAGGCATCAGAAAGTGTATTTTAGCCTTGTTCATGTGCATAGACACTGTATCTATGTACTCTGGTGCGTGACGTGTAAGCCCACTTTGAAAACTACTTATGTGACTATCCTTTTTTATTTTTTTTCACTTATATGGACTCTCTTATTGTGTGACCCATCATAATGGTTTTCCAATTAAAGAGGGGTACAAAATATGTGTGGGAGTGTTACATGATGCGTTTTCCTCAATTTTACGAAACCCAATAATAGACACATATGTTTATACATAACGTGGAATCATATTCTTATATGGTGTGTAGTCGAGATTTTCCAAGAATGCCTAAATTTCTCACAATCTTCAATAGTGTATCAAATTTGGTCAAACCCCCATTTATAAAACCTCAAAACAATCAAAATACTATGGATCTTACTGAAGGGCATGGATTGACATCATTTCTCATTTTGAATTGGCCTTGTAGGTTAAGGAGGGCCTAGTAGATCATTCCACATTCAGCTGCGCCTTTTTTCATCATGATCTTAAGGATAATCCACCATATCATTCATCCTCACATAATATTATTTCCAAATCTGTGCTCTACTTGCAAATTAATTTATGTTTTGTTGATCCACCACAAATCCAGTCAGCCAACTAATCTTGGGATTCCCAAAAATTCTTAACCAAGAACTTGGGATTTTCATCTCTAAAGAATGTGAAATACTAAGATAGAAAAAGAAAAAAATAGAAAAATGGTTTTAAATGTTTTTTGCCAAGCGTTCATCGATGGAAATCATAAACATTTCACTCAGGGTAGATAAACAGTTATAAAATTGATTAAATCTCAATACACATACATATGTAATGTTTTTAATCAGTGTAGATATAAGAAAATAATATGGATATATTTAATTATTTTAATATAAAGGTGTAAATCACTAAAATATTGGTTCTACCTCTACCTTAGATTGATTTTTTGTGAATATAAATCTCATGAAATGATTGTAGGAAGCCAGTGCATCAATTATTCTTCGATATTCCATTGTATAGATGTTTGTCGTTCATCATTATTTGATGAAATTCTCCAAAGAGAGGATGAAGTGATCGTGGGAAGAATAAATTAATTTGAGGAATCACTTATAAAAAATCCCTCAATTGACCGATTTATAAATGTTTAATTAGGAAAAATATTAATTAATAAATTAAACAGCTAATTAATTAATTATTCAATCTATGAAATCAGTTAATGCATCACTAATAAAGAAGGGGTCCAAATGTCCCATGATAACTCATTTATTATCACATATTGGGAAAACACTGTGTTCTAGACATAACTATGGACTCAAAATTCTAATCAAATTACCCATTTATGATTTATATCATTTCATATAATTAAATGTATGAACAAAATAATATATATATATATAATATTTAAATAAAATTGAAATAGGACACACCGAGTCTCAAAATTACATGCCATCCTAGCGCCTAACACCAAAAAAATATATTTTGAAATATTTCAATGTCATACAATTTTTTTTTTCTCTATAACATTAATGAAATTTATATAATATATATATTAAATCAAGTAATTTCAAATCATATATTGTATTATTTAGACAAGAAATATGAGTAAATATACTTTTATGTTTAAACCCCAATATTTTTATAATAAGTAGTTTGGTAAACATTTTTTGGCCCATGTATTTTCAAAAGGAAATTTACCAATTGTAGACAATGAAATTAAAAAATAAACAAAATTTCAGAAATGATAATTTCAAAATTATATTCGAGTGAATTTTTGGGGTTTTTTTGAATATGATTAATTTCATAATGAAGAGTGAAAACAGTAAATTTTAATAGAAAGTCATGATTTATTTAAATTATTTAGAAAGATAAATTATATAATTAATTGGATTTAAAGGATATTTAATTAAATTATAAATATATTTATAAAATTTACGTTACTGGAATCAATTTCATATTGAATTTTGATATAAAATCTATTCGAAGTTTTGAATATTTTTACATTAAAACCCACCTTACTAATTATGTCAGTGAGATTAATTTTTTATCATATTCATCCACTTAATTGAGTTGAATGCTAAAAAAGGTTATATAATTGTTAGAAACTAATTTTTATTATGTAATAATTTCATCTTAATTTTTTATCATAATTAATAGTGAATATATTTTGAATTAATTACCATAGTTAAGTTTGAAACCTAGGTTTAGGCATTAAATGAGTTGGTATTGAATTTAATTTTACACACATATTAGAATTTTTATATTAAATTTATATTCATAATTAGAATATTTAGGTATAAATTATATCATAAATATATTATAAATTTACTCCTAAAGGTTAAATTACCTATGTGAATATAAATATAGATGTCACCATGCATGAAACTAAAATGGTAAAATTTAGTATACTAAAGGATTAAGAGACAACATGATGAAAATATATTTACTTTTTTTTATGGTGGAAGTTTTTATAAAAAAATAATCCATGCATTTCATTAATAATATATTTTTTATGCACATGAGTTTAAGGAGGCCTCCTAATAGTGAATAATTTTGGGTATTTCTGAGAATTCCACTACTAAAAAATAGAAGGGCACTCACTACCCTTCCTCATTCACTATAATGAATCCATTTACTAAAAAAAATTATAACAAAATCAAATCCACTGTTTCATAATCCCATACTAGTATCCTTAATTTTGTAATAAATTCCACATATAAATGAACTAGTGAAATTCTAATGAGGATACCAAAAGAGGAGATAATGTTTTTCAATGAGTGTTTTTTATTAATTCCTCCACATCCATAAATTATAATTATTAATGATTATAATATACCCATATTATATTAAATATAAAATGTTTTTTATGTTATGGGGAAGACATACAACCACATAAACTTCCATCAAATGGGTTGCAATATCATTATTCATGGGTACAGAGAACTATTGCTTTGGGAATCGATGTATTTTGTTCTACCTCTAAAACATCTCACAATTAGACATGAATATTTATTTATAGTTTATATAAGATATATATGAAATTTATGATGTTATAATTATTAATCAATTATTATATCACATATAATGTCATTTTTAACATTTTGGGTGAATATGATAATGTTGTTCGTGTGTATAGAAGACCACCGTCTCGTGAAGTGATGAGATTCATTCAAACACTAAATGGATTATATTAAGAATGATCTTAATAAAAATAATCTGATATATATGGAATACAATTATACTTTAATTAAAATCTATATATCATTTACTAGTAATTGTTTTATTAGTATAAAAAATTGAAACAATGTATATGTGCATGTACGTCCTACCATCTCCATGAACAAAATATTTCATTAACTATCACTAAATTTAATTAGTTAATATATATATATACCAAATATATATGATATTTCTAATTATGGGGATAATAGGACCATGGAAAAATCAATAGGATATAAAAATAAAAAATCCAGACATATACGAAAAAAGTGGTTACTACACAAAACAAAACATTACCTTCAAATTGTAAACAAGCGGGTAATCAAAGGTAATAAGAAAATAATTTTTGGTATGATATTTATGAATAATTACTTTTAAAATATTTATAAAAAAACTATATTTATTATACTTGATGTTTGACTGAGTATGATGAGAGTCATAACATGTATGGGTTTTTTCGTCTCACTTTTATTTCTGTGAGATATATTTCATATTCATAACTTATTTTTTATGTGATGTATATAATTACCATGAATTTATTTGATAATTATTCTCATTAAATTTATTTGAAATTTTATACCCATTTTAGGATCTCAATTTGATGAGGTTAATTATTTCAATGTTACCAATGTGTTAATGGATTTATGTCTCAATTTGTCTTCATTGAGTTGTATGTTATGTTATAAACCTATCATCATTTTTAGCTGTATTGACATCATCCTTGAAATGATATTTGATTAATAACCTTATTTTCATGTAAATATATTTCTCATTTTTTATTTTTATTTTCTAGGGATTATTATCCAAAATTACCATAGAAGTAAGAGGCTTATGTTACAATGTCATCGTTTATCATGATATTTTATTATTAATCTTACAAAACTGATTTTTTTGATATATATATATAAACAATGTCATGATATTTTAACCTATTATTATGACATGTGAATGAATAATTTACCATAATTTATCTTATATTAATTTGTTTAACATTTTAAAAGAATTATTTCATTTGATGTTTTTTTCTTTTAGAAACTCTTTTTCATCCAAATCCATGTTTTCTAAAAATTTTTTATAAAATTATTTTCAATGTGTTTTCAAATATGAAATATTATTTTCATCAAAAATTATTGTAATTTATTTTTAATGAATCTTATATTAGTTATAAGGTTAATTTATGTGAAAAAATATTTTCAAAATGATTTATGTTTTTAAAAATTTACTTTAAAAATTTAAAGGGTATTCACCTGAAGAATGTTTTTATGTTACATTAATCGGGCATCTATTCATCACTAAATAACAAAAATTTCGTTACATATTATCAAGTTGTGATATATTGTAATGAAACCATTATAATTATTTATATTAATGTATTAATATAATTTTATATAAATTCCTATGAAACCCACTTTTTTGACATATTAATCGTGTTTCAAGTAGATTGACATGAAATACCAAATAAGAATGATTTTTATATGTTTTTATTATTATATTCAATATCTTTGTAAATAATTCATTTTATGGTTCTTGGACATTAGTTATATAGTGAGTAATCCCCAATAGAGATCGGTGATTCAATTGCAACCTACATGATGGGGCAGCCAAGATAGTGTTGAGTTACCCCATTATAATTTATATTATGGGGCGAACCAGATATTGTTGGTTTCACCTCTTATAAGTTATATTATAAGGTTATATAAATAGTGATGTGTGAGCCTCTAACAACTTATACCATGGGATAACCTAGATGACATACTGTGAGACCATTATATCTTATATGATGAGGCCACCTAGTTATCTTTGGCCAATCCCATTATAGCTTATAGGATGGGGAGTCGTGGATAGCATTCCAATGCATTGAATAAATATTTATATATATTAATAAAGAAAATATTGGAATAGTGAGTAAACTCTGTTCATAAATGAATGTTTTCCTCTTCGATAGTTTTGGGAGTGAACCATGATGACTATAATGTCATTAGTTGACCTATCATTCTTGTTTATAGTGTTATGTGTGAACCTTATTACATTTTCATTATGTTATTCTTGAATCAGATTACATTTTCTTAATTTTATGAGTGAAGGAAACTTCCATTTCCACAATTTTGTGTTGACTCAGTTTAATTTACATAAATTTGTACAAGGTCCTGATTTATTGTACTTAATTTTATGACTGAACATGTCTCAATTTATACATGTTCATAGTGTTATAAGAAAATGTTCATGCCTCAAATCTATGTTGAATTACAAATTTATAGTCTCATGGATTCTATTCTTTTATTCCCTTAGGATTCATTTCTTATAAATTTCTAATCATCAAGACATTAATCATGTTTATGATCTGTGACCAATTAGGTATAAACTTCCTATATCATTTTCATCATCACAAACCATTATTCTTATTTGAATCATTTATATGATCATAGAATGATATCTATTATATTTACCATTAATGAGAACATGATTTCACCTTTTCCCATGTTTCCTTCCTTAGGTCATGAAGAATGGTTTTTGTAGTATATTCTTTAGAGGGGTATTAGTGAGAATATATTTTTTTTGATATTTTGATGTTCAATCAATGATTTAGAAGATTAAATTCCATGCATCTAGAGGAACTAAAATATTATGTTCCTTCATTGTGTGATTGTATAATGTACTGAATATTTATCATTAATGTTTTAATATCCCTATATGAGATGTCAGGGTCACTATAATTTTTATCCAATTAATTTTTTTAAAAATATAATTACCATTTAACACATTTAGATCATTTAAAACCCCCAATAACTATTAAAAATATTTCCAAAAATTGATATGTCATTTATTTAGTCCTGTATTCATTATTTAATATTCGATATATTTATTTATCAATGAAAATATATAGAGTTTTATTATTTTCAGAAAATTAATATGTTAATATAAATGTCAAAATCTATGATTAAAATTCATTTCACTTAAATAAAGGAATTTAGAAACATTACCCCCGAAAATCAATAAACATCAATTAAATAAATTATATATAAAAATTAAATAATAAAAATGAAACATAAAATCATATTTATATAATATGTTATATAATTATATAGTATGAAAACATAAAAAATATATCTATTGAGGAAAAACAATGGATCTTGCAACATTATTTTTTTGAAAAAAAATTAGTAAGATGAATTAAATTGAGAAATATTCTATCCTATGTGGTTCAATATAACTTTATAGATAAATCTAAATAAAATTCTAAACAATTATTCCCTCTGAATAAAATCGTTATTATAAGGTTTATAAGGGTGATAATATTGATATCATATTATATATTTGGCGTATATAACATTTAATTAAATTTTCAATAATCCAAATATTTCGAGAAAATCACTAGTCCTTTAAAAATTACCAAAAAAATAAATTTTAAAAAACATAAAATTATTACCAGGCATAAATATGTATTCAATAGGTTTAAATAAAGATGATAATGTGTTTCAAAATGAAAATAATATTTTATATTTCATTGATATAAAACATTATTTTTAATATATTTTCCTTAATAGTTCACATCATTTTTCTCGAAATGACATGTATCCATAGTTATGATGACATCACAATTTTGTTTACCTAGATTAATTCTAATATAGTATTCAAAAGTGTTTGTTTGTGTGTGTTTGTGTGTGTGTGGGGGGGGGGGGGTTGTGAATTGATAGAATACAAATATAAGTATAAAAAATTTGTATTAATGTTTAAATTAGTTTTTTTGAGGTTTAGACAAAAGGTAATATCAATCTCATTTAATACATAATATTATTTAATATGTGTGTATCACACTAAGTGTATATTTATTTTTGAAGGGGACTTATATACCTATAATAGTATGTTCTTTATAGTGAAGGAATATCTAACACACTTCTGTTTGGTAAATTTGAAAAATTACTACTAATTTATACATTTTATGGCTGAATAACTGAAATCCAATTAACATATTTTATATATAATAGAATGAAACTAATTTTACCTGATATAAATATTACAAATGAATATGATATTTTAGATTAAAAAATAACTAAAATATAACAACAAATCACAATTAAATGTAGAAACCAATCATATCTACAAACATTATTATAGTAGTTTAATAAAAGATAAATTTGATATAGTTTCTTATCAAATTTTTAAGATTAATCCTGATGAGTTTTTCATGTTATATATTTTATAAACATATACATAGCTATTTATCAATCCATAAATTTCTTAGACACATGATTTTCAAGTTGTACATTCATTTTCGAGTCCCCACAATTTCCATATTTTATTTTATTATTGATGTGTATATGTGAGATCATTTCTTGTATTATTTTATGACATATTTTATTAGTGTAGATTCTATATATGGGAAACATTTAACAATTCATTATATATTTTCACTTTTAGTTTCAGTACATAGTGTAACATTATGATGCTAACACTATATACATTTTTTTAGCATTGTGAATTGTCCATTTATATTTATATGTGTGGATTATATTTTTTGAGTTAGTTATATAATAACTATTTTATTTATGAACATGATGCGTATTTACCAGGCTAATTATACTGTATGATAATTATAATTTTAGTGATGGCATACTCATGTTATCTCATGTTAAGACTTAGTATAGAATTTTTTATGATCTTATAATTCATAGATTTCTTAGTACCTCACAAGATTATTCATTATTACCATATTTTATCCATAAAATCCTATTCCCATAACATGTTCTATTCATAAAAAATATCAATGAAATGTAAATAAAATAGGATGAAACTGAATTCGGATAAATGATGATAAATATGGAATTCTACCTAATCTGTTTATAGAATCTATTTATTTTCATTAAATCATATAAGATATAACAAATTTAAAATATGTGTTAAAATTTTGGAATTTTATAAATAAACATAAAATAACATAAAAAACATAATACTAGGCCTATTAATTAATCCAATATATAATAAAACATATATTGGGGGTAAAACTAGAAATTAAAAAAAAGGTGAATGTGACACCCAATGTTTCCTTTTCTATCACTATAAAAGGCTATAACAGAACATTCATTTCTATTAACATTCTATGATGGTAAAATGTGTATAGAGTTATACCATTACTAATAATTTTAACCATACTTTCTCAATTTATAAACTAAAATAAAATATTAAAATAAACAAGTATGGGTATACAAGCATGAATAAAATCATTATAGTTTTAATAAGTGTATATATTTGATCATTGATATAATAATATATTTATTTTAGATAACGACAACCCAATTAACTAGAAAATAAAGTGGTCAAAAAAATTAAATAAAAAATTATAATTATGAGAGATAATAATTTTTTTTTCAATCGTCCATAATAATTGTCTAACAAAAATAATACATACCCTTTCTAAAAAAAGATCCATAAAAATTTAAAATTAGCAGTATTATCCCCCACATTGATAATACATGAATGAAGTGATAACCTATCCCAAAAAATTATTTTTTACTGTTTCTTATAAAATTACACATTTACGGTGGAGTGGAAATCAATAAAAATATGAATTATATGAAATTTATTTAAGAAAAATAATATTACAATGACAGTATGTCATCATAAAAATTATTAGAGGTAGATGAATCAATTTAAGTGTTAATTATAGAATTATATTCCCTATTTTCAAACATGGTATATACAAATTTGATATGATTTCTAAAATACAAATCATCCAATAATGATTGATAGGGAAGCCAAGATAGATAGCAATGATGATTTTCTCCCACTACTATCCTTTCTCACATGTTATCCTACTATAAGTGGATTTTCCTTGAGAAAAATTTCATGATACTTCATCCCCATTGAGAAGAAATAGATTCATAGTGGCCACCATGGATAACACAATGTCCAATTTCAGTATCAAAACTACACCACCCATTTCAGTATATATATTGGACATTAAAAAATTATTACATATCTTTCTATTAATATACAAATAAAAAGTGGAAACATCACCCAATTTTGAATATTTAAAACAAAAATATATCCTTCCTTTAATTTAAATAAATCCAAAATACCTAGAATAGATATATTCATTATTAATATAGTATTCATGCGATGAGAGTCAGACATCACCACAAAGAATCTACCCTTATGCTGCACAAAATCCAAGGGGAAATGGGGATGTATAGAAAATAGATAGATGAATACTACTTGTTGTTTCATGATCTTTCAAGGTCCAATAGATGTAAAAAGTGATATTATTTTTTTTAAAATAAAGGTATGATGTCTAGTAATTTTCATTTTCTCTAGCAGTCATATCCAAATTCCCATACTCTAAAATTGTATTCCCTATAAATTTTGAGTCTTTTCAAATAATTGAAATTAATGTGATAACCCTGGTGAATCTTTTATGTCACAAGATTATATAACCACATTTGTATTTTCTTATACTCAAATAAATGGTGTGGCAAAATTTATAGAATGTATTATATAATCATCAAGATATAATAAAACTTATAATAAAAATAATATTATCCAAAAAGAATGTCACAGAACAGCTTTACCAAGACATGGTAAGGGAAAATAGATTGCCAGACCCTTCATTCTTCAAGTTAAAGAGGAGATAATAACCCCTGAAACCCACCTTCAATAGGTCCCATAGTTCCAACTAGCACGAAGGGTATAAAATCACACCCAAGATTGAAATAATTTCAATTTTTATTTAGTTGGATTGGGAGATAAAATAGTAAATCCTAATAGCACAAAAACTGATGGTAAAATTAAGGCCAAAATCAAACCTTTCTTATATGCATTTCCAAATTTAATGCTGCAAAATCACAAGAAAACCCCATAGGAAAGTACAAAAGAAAAGAAAAATAACAACATCGACTATCCAATGGTCTTAACTAGTACATTCTTGCACGATCCTCAAAGTCCTCTTGGAAACCTGAAAATAGTTTATAAATGTAGTGTAAGTATATAGGTATAGTCATTTGGGAAAACCAAAAGCTATCGTGCACAAGTGGGAAGTCATTCTAATGCCATGTTAGAAAGGAGATCACAAGATAACATAGCAAGGAAACTATCCACACCAACCTCACCAAGAAACACTACCCAAATAACACAAGTCAAACAATGTAATAGTAATAGAACATTGATATTTGGGTACCCTGCACCACTTTCCCAGTGGTTATTAAAGATATCTTACATTCCAGACCTCTTCTTCCATTCTCACTACAGTCCCACTGCCACACCCTACCCACCCACACCTGGGCTATCACAACCACACATCCCACCCAAAAACACATGGGCCACAACAACCAAACATAACCATGCACACACACACTTGGGACCGAACAACATCTGTCATGCCCGAAGACCCCTGGGCCTCATCCCGAAGACACTTGGGAAACCACCTGGCCATACACACCTAGGATGACAACAAAACAGACCCTAACCAATGAAATAAGGGATATAATAGACCTCAGGCTATCAAAAATTCCTTGAAGAGACTTCAACTACTCAGGAGAGGGTGTAAAAAAGGATCTAATAACCATCCACTCATAGGAGTGTTGAGAAAAAATCACTTTCCCCAAAAATGGGGGTGTTCCGAATTAAGTGATCAACATGGGTGTCAAGAGAATAAGAAAAATAAAACATAATTATACATATAGGTGAAAATCACTCATCCAATATTATTAGTTCCATAACCAGCATATACACAAACACACTCATTAGTATTAATTAACTACACAACTCCTATGATCAAGTCACAAATCATACCTGATAGTCAATTCTCATTGAACCTATTCACATTTTCAAATTACAGTGGTTCCATTTTAATTAATTCTTCACTACTTGGCAATTAAAAGGGAAAGCCACAAGTCAAGCAAAGGAAATCAATCAAAAAAAAATTTAAGCATTTACACCCAATTCTATTTTAAATCCACAACATCAAAAGGGATCTGGGAGATCCCTCGATATACTGGAACCAAACCATGCCCCAACATATTGCCCCAAATGGCCTAAGATCCACAAAACAACAATTAAACCACAACATGGGATCCCATCCCCATCCATCTCACTTCCTAAGCATGAACCCTAAACATCACCAGAATAAAGCAATAGAGATTTCAAATTTGAATATGCAATTTATTTAGTTCTTTAATTCTTCTAGTTAATTGGGCTGATCAAACAAGGATTATTTTTAATTGGTAATCCATTTAATCAACCGAGTTTACATGATTTACCAATTTCTATGTTACAACCATTCAATCATATAATTAACCAGAAAAATAGAGGAACATTAGTTCTTAAGAAAAGACCTCCAACGATCATTATTTTCAATTGACATAAGCCCATACAATCCATAACATATAAAAAATGTTAAATGGATACACCAAAAACATAAAACACACCCCTTCAACCCATAGAAGTCCATATATTGTCATTATTAAGGTATGGTTTAATCCATCCCCATTGACACATCAGCATATCTACCCTGCATGATACACAGTAAAGAGAGACAATGGAATAAACCTGCCTGGATGATCAAAAATAGTAGTTTTCTTCGAGGGTAACAACTAGGGATGCACAACTTTCAAGGGAGGAACTTCGGGGATTCCAAGAATGAACAGGAAAGGCTACAGCATAGGCGCACCACATGCCTTGGAAAAGGAGACTCCAAATGCAGCAAGGGAAGGAAGAAATCAACCATGATGAAGAATAAATTATTCTAGTGTGATTAAAAGATGAGATCATAGAGTTACATGATATCAATATCTTGAGTGGTATTAAAGGAGGATTGGGGTTTCACCACATAATCGTGTGTTTACTCCTGATTTAATTTTTTTATTTATTAATTATCATTGGGGAGGTGGTCGTAATAGTAGTGAGTTAAGAGATTTTATTTTAAAAAAGTAAATAGCACTACAAGGAAAAATAGTTTGGGTCTGTTGAGGGTCACCCCACTCTTAGGAGATTAAAACATTATTTATGGGGCTAAAAACGGCCTTGAACCAATTTTAAAGGATCAAAAGACATAAAAGTGTCGTAACGAGAATAAAACATGGGTTGAAAAACCCGACAATACCCTTTACCACCGGTGACACACATATCGATACCGGTTGGTGACACACCAATCTATGCCACAATGATATGTGACACACTGATTAGTGTCCCACCGATCTGTGATGCACCGATCACTGTCACATCGATCGGGGTGTCACCAAATGGTGTCACACCTATCGGTGACCGACTGATCTGTGTCCCTGAAGGTTGAAGTTCAAAACTCATGTTCGTAGCATATCCACCAATTTTTGGATGGTTATCTATGTTTTCCCATTTGTCTAGTGGTGGAAGGTAGTGCTAAGATGTAGTTGGGTGACAAAAGCCTTCTGCAATCCCTTCCAGACTCATGAGGTAAACCACATATCCCTATTTCAGACTATGGTCCACATAAATCCATGGAACCACAACTCCTCATCCACATATCTACGTGTTATTTCATACACCACACTCGACTCCTTGATCGCTAGAATGTGAGCTGATTTCATCATCCAATCAACCACTACTGAGATAACTTCACAACCTCCTCGATCCTTAGGTAGTCTAGTGAAAAAATCCATCGAAAATTCATCCCACATCTAGTCGGGGGCATCTAAATGCATTAACAGACCTTATAGAATGGGGTGTTTAGCCTTCACCTTCCGACACCCCAGGCACCATGCCACAAATTCCACCACTACCTGTTTTACCCCGGGAAACCAAAACTATTCTCTCAGACCTCATAACATCTCAGAATCTCAATGGTGTACTGCTACAAGTCAGTTATTAAACTAACATAGAACTCTCTCACACATATTTTCTGTGAAAATCATCTTACTTCAGAAAAGAATTTGATTCTGATCATCCTCTGACCACCCTGCCAGAGTAGTTACTAGGTTAATTCGATCGTGCATCACTTCACTATATATATCACCGCACTGAGACTCCTCCACCTACAACAACATAGAGGACTGCACTGTCATTGGAAACTGGCAACCTCTACCCCCATCCAACCATTCAACTTGGAGTAGGTAAGACAGAACCTCTATATCCTTCCAAGTATTAACATATTCTTTAATAACTTCCCTCCACGACTTCCTTCCCAAGGAATTAGCCACAATGATCCCCTAACCTTTAGTGTAAGATATCTCGAAATTTTAGTCCTTAAAAAACCCCACACACTATCGTGGTTTCATGTTCAAGCACAGATGGGTAAAGATATGCCTCAAACACTTGTGATCCGTGAATAACACAAAGTGGTTTCCAATGAGGTAATTTCTCCACATCTTCATTGTGAACACCACCGCTACAAGATCTAGGCCATGGGTGGCATAATTACTCTCATGAGGACATAAATTCATAGACCCATATGATATCACTACCCTGTGCTATATTAGAACACACCCCAGGATAAGTCCAGATGAATAAAAAAAAACCTCATAAAATACCCCTTCTACTGGAAACCTGAAAACTAAAGTGCTGACCAATTGTTCATTCAGATAGCTGAACACTACCTGGAACTGCTCACTCCTAACGAAGGCATATACCTTTCTCATCAAAGTTGTCAAGGGAGATGCAACTCAACAGTAGTCGGGTAAAACCTCCAATAATAGCATTCCAAACCCAGAAAGTTGTGAACCTCCAACACATTCTTGGTTTCTTCCCAAGAGACAACCGCTTCTACCATTGAAGGGTAATCCACTACCCCTTGCTGAGACACCACATGTCCAAGGAAATTCACTTCTCATGTCATGAAAATACACATGGATAATTTCTCTTAGAGTTGGTGGTGTCGATATATTTCTATCACTATCGTGATGTAATTAGTATGCTCCTCCTATGATCTTGAGTAGATCAAAATGTCATTGATAAACATATTGACGAACCGGTAAAAACACTCAAGGAAGAAATAGTTCATGAGCCCCATGAACACAATAGGTGCATTCGTAACACTGAAAGGCATGAATACAAACTCAAAGAGCCCATACCTGCATGTGAAATTAGACTTCAGGATATCAATGTCGTTCTCCCTTAACTGGATATACCTAGACCACAGATCGATCTTAGAGAACCAAACTAGTCAACATAGTTGGTCAAAGAGGTCGTTTAACCTCGGGAGAGGGTAATGGTTTTTGAATGTTGCCTGATTCAGTCTCCTGTAGTCTATGAACAGCCTAAGACCACCATCGTCCTTCTTCTCGAACAAGACCGGATCACCCCATAGTGACACGCTAGTTCAAGAAAAACACTTATTCAACAATTTATCAACTTGAATCCACATCCCCCGAAATTAGACTGGCATCAGATTGTATGTATTTCCCAAACACAACTTCAGGTCGAGTGGGGAGAGTCACAACTTCTTTAGGGACAACGTCCCTGAACTCACTGACGATCCTAATGACATCCACTATATATGTATCTGACAACTCCAAGGACATCATAGCTAATAAGGATTTTATGGGGCCCGCTCGCCAACTACATTTTTTGAAACCTTCTCACCATCTAGAGTTACACGTTGGACATCCTCATCAGAGAACAAGGCTCTTCTTTGGAAACAGTTGATAACAATGTGAACAAAAAATACCCAGTTGATGCCTAGGATTACATCATATGGTTGTATATACAATCGTAAAAGATCCCTCTAGGAATGATGTGGCCCTATCTTTAGTCAACACCATTGGTAAACATAAAACATTTCTGTCTGATATCCGATTGGAGTACTCAACACGAGGGGAACTAGAAGTCCCTCAGCTTCTAAACCCAAAGTATGAGCCAGGCCAAGGGAAAAAAAGTGTTATAAGCTCTTGTATCAATCAAGTAATAGTCTAGAGTACTAAACAATCTGATCGTACCTCAAACTACTTTTGGCCCTACGAGAACTATTGTCTCTATAGAATTAAACTATCCACGCCCAGCTCCTCCTCCCCTATGCTATCAGCTGCCTCCCTGACCATGCCCTAGTAGAGGTCACTAAAGAGTTCCTTGAGGATGGCCACCTCCTGTAACATCTTCCATCAGAGAATCAGAAGCATATTTTCCATGCTACTGCTGCTGCTGAAAGGGTCTAGCTAGAAGCTACTACTTCTAGGGTGGGCGATGAACCTTCCCATCCCCACTATATTTCACTCGGTCTGGTCCCTGATTTCCATGGTACCCAATACTTCCACATATAAAAAACCATGGTACTGAGCCTTCAAGGAAGGGGCGAGGACTGGGAGATCAAAACTGGAACTTCTGGGGACTGCTCCCACTTGTTAAAACGTAAAGGGCCTTGACACTGGAGGACTACTGCTAACTTCCTTCCCTTTGATGATACCAACTAGCTTTCCTCTAATGGGATACCACTATGCCTGTGCATCCTCTCCACCAATTCATCCTTCTTTTAGACCTCCATGTCTGCATGTAGGGTGAATATAAGTAACATCATATTGAAGAGAAGGTCAGAGTGCCTCATCTAAACATCTCTCCTGAGACCCCTTATCCGGAAAAGGTCCGGAGCGAAATGAAGGATATCATTGAACTTGATACCAAACTCCCTTACTGACATGCTCCCTTGTAGAGGGAGAGTTGCTCCTGCCTCTTATTAGCCTTCATCGTCTAAGAGAATAATTCATCCTGAAATTTCTTCTTGAAGTATGTCCATGCAACCTCAGCCTCCCACATATCCCCTAGATAAAGAGTCCACCATTAATGTTATGCTACCCCTGATGTAGCATAAAACTAGAGGAACCCAATACTCCATCAGATCCTAGATCAAGTTGAAAGCTATCATCAGCTCCTCTGGCCAGCTCTCTGTCTCCATGTTCGAGATACTTCCCTCATACATGCCAAGTGTCTACCACTGAAAGGCGTGAAGCGTCATCTTCCACTGGTCATCCTCCTTTTCTTGATCAACCCTTGATTGACCAACCAAAATAGCCTCATGGTCCTCGATCGCTTTCACAACTCGTGGTATTCATTTGGGATCCATAGATGCACAGTAAAAAAGGAATACCTAATCCCGAAAGTGTAGAAGAATGCTTTTAAAATTTTATAGATTTATTATTCATTTTAAATCCCCAAAATAAAAAATAAACACAAAAGCACAAGTTATTATGGTTCATGTAACTTTTTTATACTCTCTAACCTGTAATTAGTGTAGCCTCACTTCATTGGTGGGTAGGCCCATAGTCCTTGCATTATATCTCAGGGGTCCCTAATATCCCATGTCTTAACCGGTATTCCTTGGCCTGTTTGATGCACCATGATTACCTAACACTGTCGATCTACAATCTCATACAATAATCATTGTTCCTAACTCCGGAATCCATCCTAACTATTGACCTCCTATGATACCATTTTGTTATGACTCCCCTTTAGCAAGATGAGGGATAAGACAATAGATTTCTCGACCCTGCCTTCTTCAAGTTGAAGAAGAGATAATGACCCCCAAGACCCGCCTTCAATTGGTCCTAGAGTGGCGACTAGAACCAAGGGTATAAAATCACACACAAGATTTAAGGCATTACCCTTTTTATTTAGTTGGATCTGGAGATAATCCAATAAATTCTAATGAAAAAAAACTGATGGTAATAGTTAAGGAAATAGAAATCCATTCCTGAATTCTTTTCCAAACATAATGTTGAAAAAGTATAAGAAAACACCAAAGGAAAGCCCCAAAGAAATGAAAAACAACAACATCAAATATCCCATGGTCTGAACTAGTACAGTCCCGCAAGATCCATGAAGACCTTCTAGAAACCTGAAAACAGCTCATATACGTAGGGTGAGTATACAGGTATAAATAGTTGGGAAAACCAAAAGCTCTCATGCACAATCGGGGAGGCATTCTAATGCCCCATAAGAGAAGTAGATCATTAGAGCACCTAACGTGGAAAATATCCACCCCAACCTCACCAAGGCACACTCTCCATAAAATGCAACTCAAGTAATGTAATAGTAATCTCACATTGATATTTGGGTACTCTCTACCACTTTCCCACAAGTTATTAAAGACATCATATGCGTCAGACCTCTCCTGACACACTCACTACAGTCCCACTGCCACACCCCACCCGTACACACCTAGAATATCACAACCACACATCTCTCCCACAAACACCTGGGCCACAACAACCAAATGTTACCAGGCCTGCACAAAAAATGCCCTAAACTACTATTTCCATGCCCGAAGACACCTAGGCCTCATCCCGAAGACACTTGGGAAACCACCTGCCTGAACACACCTGGGCCAACCACCACCACGTACCCTGCCCGAAGAAACTAGGGCTATAATGGACCCCAGACCCTCAGAGCCTGCGCAAAGAGAGTTGGGCTACTCAAGAAAGGGTGCAGAAAAGTGGCTAATAACCATCCAGTCATATAAGTTTTGGAAAAAACACCCTCCCCTTTGAAATGGGGGTGTTCTATACGAAGTGGCCAACATGGGTGGGGTGAAAATAAGAAACATAAAACTTAATTATACATATAGCTAACAAGCACTCATCCCAGTTTAGTGGATCCATAACCAGCCTGAACACAAACACCCTCATTACTATTCATGAACCGCATAACACCCAAAATCATGCCACAAAAAATTCCATAACTTAAATTCTTATTAAACCCATTTTCATTTTCAAATTATATTGATTCCATTTAAATTAATTCTTCACTAATGGGAAATTAATAGTTATAGCCACAAGGAATGAAATGAGGAACAATCAGACCATAATTTAAGCATTCCCACATGGTTCTCCTGTAAATCCACAACAACTAAATGGATTCGTGAGATCCCTCAAAGTACTGGAACCAAACCATGACCCAACATATAGCCCCATATGGACTTAGATCTACAGACCAACAAATGCACCCCAACATGGGATCCCATCTCCATTCATGTCACATTCCAATCATCTACCATAAAAATCACCATAATAAAACATGGGAGTTTTACAAATTGAATATGCCATTAATTTAGTTCTGTCATTCATCTGGTTAACCGGGTTGATCACACAAGGATTCATATTAATTGGGCATCCATTTAATCAACTTATTTTACATGATTTACCAATATTCATTTCACATCCATTCAATCCTATAATTAAGAAAAAAAGAGGATAATTAGTGCCCATTAAAATACCTCCAATGGACATGATTTTCGGTGGAACTAATCCCATTAAATCCCCAACATATTAAGAGTCTTAAAAGAGTACAATAGAAACATCTAACACACCACTTCATCCCTTAAAAGTCCATTTATTATCTTGATTAAGGTTTAGTTTCATCCGTCCACATAGAAACATCATCATACCATCCATGTATGATACATAGTAAAGAGAGATGAAGGAATAACCCTACTTAGATGATCAATGATCAAATATTTATCTTGTCCCCAACTACTGGGGATGTGCAACTTGTAGGTGAGGAATTATGGGGACTCCAAGAATGATCCAGAAAGGCTACAGGATGGGCACCCCACTCTTTTTATGAAATGAGACTACAAATTCACAAATGAATGAAATAAACCATCCAAAAATTCTAGTGTGATAAAAAGATGAGATCCCGACATTACGTGATATCAAGATCTTGAGTGGCTTTAAATGTTGATTGGGGATTTACCATGCTCTTGGGTGGTTACACATGATGGAATTTATTATTATTTAACAAATTATCATTGTAAATGTGTCCATAACAGCCGTGAGTTTAAAGATTTTATTTAAACAGATTAAAACACGCTACAAGGACACACAATCTAGGTTCATTTACGGGCCCTCCACTCTTATGAGATTAAAACATTATTTATGGGGCTAAAACTGGCCTTGAACCACTTTTGAAATGTTCAAAAGACATAAAATTAGTGTTAAGGGAAAAAACTAGGGAATAAAATCTCATCAAGACTCTCTACCGCTAGTGACACACCGATCAGTGACAAAGATATCCGTGCCACACCGACCAGGGACTCACCGATCAGGGACCCGCCTATCGACGACACAACGATCGGTTACACACCAATAGGTGACACACCGATTAGCGACCCACTAATCTGTGTCCTTGATGGTAGACACTACGATGACATCCTGCCACTGAGATTCCACCCTTACGATCTAGACCTGAGGGGTCTATGGCATTCCAAACACCCAAAATTTGGCAATGGGATGGACCAAGAGGGTCTGGGCCATTACAAATAATATATTTCAATTTAAAAAAAATTATTTTTATCAATTCTGTAATTGATGGTATAACATCTTAAATTTTCATGTAAGTAGGGACATAATTTTTATAGAAAGAGTGAGTGTGCACAATTGTCTTTGAAACTCGCATAATAAATTATAATATTTATTGTGTGAGATAAATTATTTGAATAAAACTATATCATGTTATCATAATTTATTCCTCCGCCTCATTATAGACTTTAAATATTTATTATGTTATATTAACTTTTGGAACAACAATAGATTAATTGATTCAAATTTCTTCCACCTCCCCATCTTCTATAACAAAATCATGGATCTTTTTTAATCTAAGTGTTTTACATAATTGATGGACATGATCTTTTAGTTGTATTTGTCTTCCCTAATTGATATTCTTCCTCAAAAAATAATTTATTCACCCTGAAATCCAATTATATTTCATTCTTAGAAAATTCCATGAGATAATATCAGAAAATTTTAAATTAATTAAAATATAATCCCCATTACTTGGTTTATATTATGGTGTTTATGGTGATTTTGTATTCTAAGAGGAAATTTTCATTTGATATGCTTCAACCAGTTCCTTAACTATTTATTCATTTGTTAAAATTAATAATAATTGAAACACTGTCATTTTATCTCATTTGCATGGAGTTATTCTATAACATATTTTACTTTATATTCAATATTATTTATTAATGCACCATTTTCCATCACAAATAATATGGGGTGAAAAAAATTAAATGAATTAACCCTAAAAATTTAAACCAGTCATATTAGAATTAATAGAAATTTTATTCTTTCTTTGAAGAATTTTGATAAAAATAATTTCAATATGTGTATTGGTTTCCACCATGATATGAAAAAACTGTTCTATGAACTAATTAATTAGTATATCAAAATAACTATTTTATAACAAAATTCACTTTAAATTTTAGTTCCATCATTTAATTATCAAATCATCATTACCATTTTATATTGGGTAATAGAATAATTATAACTTTTTAGGCCCCTTTATGTGTGAATTCGGGATATTATTATTCTTCTAGTAATATAGCATCAAGTAGTACTCTTTTAGCTAAGTCCCTTTATGTTACTTGTTTTCCTATATAATTTGGGACATCATGGGACTATTAAGGATGGAGATTATTTTTTGGAAATAATATCTTAAACTTCAGGGTTGTATGTCTATTTGAAATAATGTAGTCTGAAAATTAATGTGCAATGTCTAAAAGGGATTCTCCCAGGTTTTGGAGAACATATTAAGATGGTTGGATTTTCCTGTTAAATAATATTTTTTTCTATATTCTAGGTGATTACTTATTGTGTAAATTGATAACATTCTAGGAATTATTGGCCTAATAGATTTCATGATACAAGGTACATTGCATGAAAAGGGTTCCAGCTGTGTAAATATTAAAAGTCTTGTAATGGTTAATGATTCATTTTTTATTTAACGGTTATAGGTTTTTCAACACATTTAGAACCCATGAGTTCCAGGACATGTGAAGATATTTAAAATTTTTTTATCATCACATGGTTTTCATATAGGGAACTCCATAGATTATTTTTATTTCATTAATCTCAGTAACTCTTCCCCCTCACCATGAAAGACTCTAGTAAGTTTTGGGACCTACACTCCATATGAGTCTCCTAGAACATAAATTAATCTTAATTGTGGTTAGGTTTAATCCATCTTGGTTTGTGATACTTTCTTATTCTGTTATTCTTTTGGTCGATGTAGCACCATTGTGTGCATTATTATATTTATTGATACAATATGGTGCTTTACCCTATTAAATTCTAGATCTATTGTGAAATTCGATTAATAATTCCAATAATTTTTTGTAGTGGGGTGGAGGGTGTTCATTATTGAGTTATGTTGTGATATATCAAATTGTATTACCCATTATTAAAATTGAATAAATACCAAGATGCGAGGATTAATTCTCTGATCCTTGTTGCCATCATTTTGTTCCTTTTTTGGGTATCCCATTAGGGGTGTGTGAGAATCGAGTATTGAGATAGGTTTTCCAATATTGGAATTTTTGGTGAACATATTTTATCTACTTATTTGATATATTGTTTATTTAATGAAATCGTATTATTTGAATATATTATTTTCCTATTTGGAATGGTTTTATGATAAATTATGGGGTTCCCCTAGTTTTTTATGTAAAAAGTGTTTTCAAAGAATCGTGAAATGGATTTTTGAAATGGGTTTCAAAGCAAGGTTTTGAGAAAGTTGTTTTAAAAACAGAGCACTTGGGAAGCCTAGAGTAAATATTTATAAGGAGTAGTAATATTCATCATCCACTATATAGAAGTTCATTCATGTGTCAATCCTCTACAGTATAGAATTGTAGTTATAAGGATATAGTAGTCATATAGGTGGTTCATTTTCTTTTGTGTTCATCTTCCCTCCAGATTTGATTCATATGTTTAGAGACTTGATGTGCACTATTTCATATTCTATTTATGAGTGTACTTTTTATCCTTATCTACAGTGATCCTTTGTGTGATGTCACCAATGTTTTCCCCTATACTATTTTGGTTTTACTTACATGCTTTTCATATAATCTATGATAACTAATTTGGTTTTATGTGACTACTTTATTGTATATGAAATTCTAGGAACATATTTACCTTCATTATTTATAATTGTTAAAAAAATGTAAAGATAAACTATATTTAGATGATTTTGGAACAATAATTTCAACCTGGTTGTCCTTCCTTGTATTCTTTACAGATGGCCATGCAAGGATTATTTTACCAATTCATATTATGTATCCCATGGGTGAGAACATATTGATTATATTATCTCAAAAAATCCACACCCCTTCTATTTTGTGTAGGCATTTTTAGTTTTTTTAATTTCGGGAAATTAAATAACCAATAGTGATGAGGTGATGTTTTCCTTTAGATGGGTTTGGGTAGCCAGATAGAGAGATAGTAGGGTTTCTCCCACACTTTCACATACATACAGTTTGAGTTATTGTTTTTGTTTTATCATCCTTTACAGTTATACATAAATCGTGGAGATTATTTTCATATCGTTTCATATGTACCACTTACTTTTTTCTCAAGATGTTATGACATATATATTCATTATTTATTCCAATATTTATTCTATTTATATATCCTTCGTGTTGTTAGGTGAATGTTGGAAAAACCCATTCTCTCTATTTTTTGTGAATACTTGAATTCTATTCAACAACCTCTAGGGATAAGAAACACCTATACTTTATATATAAATTTGGGTTGAGTAACTATTTCAGAGGGTATCAGTGTAAGGTTCCTTATAGTTTTGTTTTAGATATGGTCTATCCTCATGATTCCATGTATTGGGAAGATTGATAGGCTAGAGATAAGATTATCAAAACATGATAGGTAGTTTTTTGTGAGTTCCATGATATATATTTTTATGAAGACCCTCATTTTATTAGGGTATGTAGGTATGGGTGTCTCATATTTTTTATTTTTACATTACAAAAAATCACAATTATTTTCATGTTTTATCTGAGATTATATATTGTCTTATCGTTTCTTCTATTTTAGTGTGATGTCGTATGCCATTATGAATGTTTCATGGGTTCCACAAGAGAGTGTAAATAATTCCCCTCAATTAAATCTTCTAATGGTTCATAATTATTTCTAGTCTATTAAGAAGGAAGTAAGTGTTATGAATTAAAATGTGTCTCAAGTATGGAATGTAGTCATTGTAGCATAACCAGAAGATATATGTGATACAAACCAATCATGGGAGTCCATTCAAGAGAATCTACCATACTTTATGGAATCTAATAAACCTCATGAGGCAAAGAAATTTATTAATAATATTAATCAAATATTTCAATTTTTGGTTACACATGAGAGTATCAAAGTGAATTTCTTAGTGTTTAGACTCTAGGTTTCTAGAATGTATTGGTGGTCTTCTTTGCTAAAAACATATTCATATGTAGCCATGGACCGGAGGAGTGTTATGAATATGTCTTTATGAATTTTCCTTTAATTTTTTATGTTGGTGAAGTCTCTAGAGGTCATATCTTATCTATATATAGAACATCTGGTGTCAGTGCACACAAATAAGTTTGTTGTGATAGTTCGTTTTGTACTACTGTTGTAATGAATGACATGATAAATGATCAGATATACCTTAATTCTTTACAACAGGAGATTATTAAATGATTATTTACGCCTAATAACTATAACATTTTTGTGAAAATGGATTGGGATATAATAGAAGAGATTAATATAGAAAATAATATTAGATATTCTACCTTTTCTCTTCTACCTAGTGGAAGACCAAGTGACGTGATATAGGAAAAGAGGAAGTGGATGGATCATGGTAAGAGTAGTGATGGTATTTCTATAGAGTAGTCCTCTTAATAAATAGTAATTGAAACAAATGGTGTGCCTATGAAATTATATCTATGTACAACGGTTATACAGAAATGGAGTATATGCCTTTCAGAAACGAATATGTGAAATTGTTGTGGATGTTTTGTTTATCTGATATATATAATTATAGAAATGTATAATCCAAGATGTGTTCATGGATCATTAGATCCATATAAAACTAAGGAACAATAATATGATTATAGTTTAAAGTGATCTATCTATAGGCATGAAATGTGAAAAACCATAAAAAAAATATGAGTTTCTGGTGGAGGTAGATATAGGCCGAACAATAGTAAGAGGTTTCAACTTCAATTCATATTTAGGATTAGTTATATTATTTGTTACTGGTGCTTCTCTCTCATTTATATTTGGATATTTTTTTAATATTATTAAACATTCAATAGATATAATATCATTTTTATGGAGATATATACACAAATTATAAAGAAGAATTAGTAGAGCTTTTCGTGTCTTTCTAGGGTACTATTGATATTAATATAGATTTAGTATCCATTTATCAATAATTTATATTCTATTAATATTATAAACATGTTATATGATTCCCATATTTGATTAAAAGAAACAATAGTTTCATCAATAATATCAAAATAATATCATATATTAGGACTTGGTTGTTCTCCAAACTATCTATATATATCAACAGATTGTATCGTCGTTAAATCTATACCTATAATTTATTTTGTGGTCTGGTGGATATTTTTTTCTAAGAAAAACATTATATGTGTCTATGCACTTTGTAACATTAAAATATATGTTATATTTAAATGGATTCACCAATTGGATGGTTTTAAGCTTAAATTTTTTTTATTAAATTTGATATATATAGATTTTATATTACAACATTAGTCATTAAAGAAATATTTTTTACATTTTATTTTTCTATATCATTATAATAGAAAAAAATTCATTGTTACTAATTGCATTGATACTTTTCACATGAAATAGAAGAAAATATGTGTGTATCATCCTTCTAAATGATTCTACGTATTTTTTTCAAATCATCATTTCATGGATTTATTTACAATATTGAGAATACTTGATATTTTTTCACAACTCATTAGTATATTAATCAGTTTATGTTGTTGATATTAATACTTTATTTGTTGCATTGTATAATTCTTCAATCACGATGACAAAACATCTAAATTCATACAAACAATTATTCAAGGAATTTTTATAATCATGTAAATTATACTGAAGTGATTAAACCACTTTATTATTAGTCAAAGAATTACATATTTTTCTATCAAAAATCTGATATCTACTATCAGTATCGAATTGAGTTAATTAATATTAACCGAACTATCTACATTCTTCATGTAATGGTCATTGATAATACATGTTTTATGATAACTGTATAATGATTAATTATCCTACTTCAATGATAATATCTACCTAAAACAATTCATAGTTTAATTTTTATAAACCATCATAGTCATCCTTAATCGGATAAATTTTATGATTTTCTCCCTTTTCACATTCCACTTATAATAAATCCATTTCATTGCTATAGAATTTGATGAAATGGGTTGATTTCTCCACAATTTAATGAGTTCCATAAATGTTTTATTCTCCATAGCCTCATTTTTACTTATTATAAAATGATTATATATCTGGATATGGAATAAAAAAGTACTAAAATTATAAATAGATATTACACTTTCCATTGGATAATTTTCCTCTACATAGATTGATTTCCATTTTCATTATTCTAGATGATATTTGGTATTTATCATCCTATTCTGTATATTTTTGTTTAGCAAAATGGATATAAAAATTACAATATTTCTAAAATTAAAATAAAAAAAGATATATTTTATTTCCCCTGATCATTACCCTATTTCATATATTTTCAAATAAATGTTATGGTTTCAATGATTTTTTGGAATCATTATTGGCTTCTGACTACACATCATATGGATTGTATAATTCAATTTTCATCAATTCATTGAAGTCATTATTTAAAATATTTTTAATTATAATTCATTATTATTCAACAACATCACCATTCCCAATATATTTTATTACAATTTATTGATCATGTCAATGGTAAACTCTTATATATATTTTTATTTTAATATAGTAAACATTTAATTTATGTTATCTAGTATAATCCTATTAAATATGTTGATAATGATTGCGACTATAAAGAAACTCTCAAAAACTATATATTATGAAATTTATTTTGTTCAATAAAAAAATGAACTAGTTTAGTTATTCATCTTATACCATATAAGTATTCTCAAATTGATTATTAAATTATTATAATCCTATATTATATACTTTTTTATCAAAATCATGCATATAAAAATATACCATGATAAGAATTCTATGTTTTTGTTCCTATAAAATACTTGAATTTCTTATCAAATAGGAACTATAGAAACCCATTTTACAATCTCCCATAATCATCATTGGTTATCATATATTATAAAGTGAATGTCACTTGTAGTTTAACAATATTCATACCATTACATATGATGAAAATAACATCAATGATAAGATATTTATGGTAAATAACTATAATATATATCAATAAATGAAATCCATTTCCATTGAACAAGGATCTCCCATATTATTAATGGAATTCTTACCCGACATTGAATATTACTAAAATAATATACACTTAATACAAATAATCTTAATGAAATATCCTTAAACATGTACAGTCATATAAGATTCAAGATTATAATAATTAAATACTTGATTAGATTCCTTTTAATGTGAACCATAATTAACCATACATAATAACAATAAAAATATCACACATTCTTTCACTTTCATTCCCAATAAATATGATATTTTGAGTTAAGATAATTATAAAAAACACTTTACATGATAAAACCATTTTTTTCTCCTAATATTAGTATCTTTCCAATTATTCCCATATTTAATTATTCTATAAGGTTATTTCAAAATATATAACAAAATTCTCCACACATGATACCCTTCTAGAAGAATCATTAAAACTGTCATTATTAATAACATGGGGAAAATTGAAACATAAAAAATAGTGGCGTCAAATTCTATGTAGGTGTATACATGAGAGAGATTAAATTATGTTCATATGAAATAATAGGATTTAAATACATGAATGAGGATATTACCTAAACTCATGATCATCATATATAACTATAAATTGATGAATAATAATGATTCATGAAATAAAGCCATAACACTAAAAAATTTACTAGTTGTAATATTGGGAAATCATAATTAATAAATAATCATCCAAGAAATAATTTCATTAGAATTAGGCCATGTATATAGAATTGTGTGGATCAATTATAATAACTGAGAAACATAATTATTTAATGGAAATCATATATTCATCAATTAATTAAGCAAACCAAATAATTCAAAGATTATCAAACGTGTAACTTATATAGAGTTATTTTCGTAATATTTTATGTCTTTATTATTTCCATGTTCTCTTAAGAGTTTCTTAACTCTATCTTTACATAGTAGTTTATTATCCCCATCATCATTACCCAATGAATTGTAGGGATATATAATTCTGGGTCCATGAGTATCATAATGAAAACAATATATCTGTTTTAAAATATCGTACAAAATTAATTATACATTCATTGAATGACCCATTGATTTTAGGAAGGTTTCATAAATTTATCATCCAAACATAATAATAATCCATTAAAGGAAATTAATTTTTTGGAATTGAAATATCATTTATTTTCCCTTAATATATTAATTTATCCTTAAGAAAGAAATAAGATTCATAAAATCATCCTAAAAACATTATGATCATAATTCACATCTAATAAATGATTTAAACATAATATAATTTACAAAGTGATTAATAAAAATCCATAACATATCATGACGTTTATGAAATATAATTTTAGAAGAGAAATTGATAATTTCATAGAATATGAAGAAAATAATCATTTTTATAGATATAATTAAAAGAAAAAATATTAAGAATATTGAAATATAAATGTTGTATATAAATAAACATCGGAAGATGCAATTTATTATTTTAATAAAGTATAATTCATGATCATATAAAAATCCTTCTATTCAGTATATTTTAAAAAATAATCTGTGAACAATGATTGTAAAAAGTCACAAATAAAAAATTATAAAAAATTATGAATTTTAATAAATGTTTATAATAAATAAAAATATAATTTTAAAACACATTAAAAATAATTATATCAAGGAAAATAACATTCTTGAAAATATTTTCATTAATCTGGACATGGATGAAAAAGTTCCCTAGTTAATAAAAAAATTAGTTAAAATTTTCATCAAACCATTTTGTCAAATAATTTAACATCCAAATAGAGGAAAATTTAAAAATTATATAAAAATTATTGTAAGTATAAGAAAATATTAGAATGTTTGGTTTTTTAATAATTACATCCATATAATTTCTATCATTAGAAATTTAGCATTGAAAACCCCAAACAAGAAATTAGAATGTGAAATAAAACCATCATCCTTTGGAATATTTTGAATCATAATAACCTTGAGTGAAAAAATGTATCTATAATTACCATGAATATATAACCTTTCCTGATATATAATGGTAATTTTATATTTTATAAAACATATCGACTGAAATAGTATAATAACAAGAAACATTTGTCCAAAAAAATTCCATTCAGACAAATACCCATAATTGTTTTTGAATTTATAAATCCTATCATCACGAAAGAGAGAGATTTAAATGGATTTTTTCATAAAGGCAATGTTTATGAATTTTATCATATAATAAATTCTTGTGGATTATATAATCATTATAAAAAATACGATTGTAAAATATGTTATATGTCTCACAAAAAAATAAATTGAGACCGGAAGCCTTTATCTTAACTAATTTCTTTCTCCATACAAATTCCAAAAAACATATAATAAATATATATTTATTATAAATATATAAAAATAAAATATTATGAAACGTAATACAATATTTTATTATCATAAAATTTATCATTATCCTTTTTATAATAATTCAACATTAAAAGTTTTATTCAGGTGAAACTGTTATATTTCCATGCAATTTTTAGATTGAAGGTTCTAGTCTATACACATTGGACATAGATTCATAATTTATAGGAAAATAATCATTTATTAGTCATCATAATTATCATTAGTATAAAATTTAATAATCAATAGTATAATATGAGGAAGAAAAATGAATTATATCACATAGTCGATGTGTTAGTCCACATATACACTCTAAAGATATTATAATTTTGGAAAACTATTAAAGGTAATATAGATTTAAAATATATTAATTATAAAAGAATAAATGTTTCATAGAATTTAAAATATATACATGAATCCATCATATTAACCATCCATGAATGTAAATCATGGAGAATAAAATAATTCTCTTAATGGAGATGAATTTCCATTAATACTCCGGAGCGATCATTTTATTTCCCTTTATGATAGAACCGAAGATGAAAAATAGTTATTATTGGAACATAATAAAAAAAAGTTATATATAAGATAGTAATTTTATTATTTAACCATTTTTAGGTAATATTTTTATGATGTGGAATATTAAATAAATATGGAAACATTCTGTTAACAGTTATACCTTTTCTTTGGAAAGCCTACCAAATCATAAATCATAAGCCTTTATTGGTATTTATTTTCAATAAACCAAGTATTAAATAAATTATTTATGTATTATATGAAGGTATTTTTTATAATAATTTAATTAAAATACTCAAACATTGTAGATAAATGAGGAGATGTGGTGTAAATTTATAAGTTGGGTGGAGAAAATAGTTATTATTATGAAAAGAATTATAACATTTTAAATATAATATTCTTGTAAAATGGAATCATATGTTAATAATTTAAAATATAAGATAATTTAATGTCAATAATAATATATCCAATATTATTTTTACATGTTTATGTGTCATTTAAAACATTATCATGTGATATAACCTCATTATTAACAATGTCAAACATAACATATTATTACTACTCCTTCAATCATTAACGGTTATAAATTTAATTTGAATGGGGAAATATAACATAAAATGGTCAATGAAAGAAATTTATGACAATTCCTTATTTAAAATTTCTCCTTTCAACATTTTTTAGATTTCAATATATATAATAATATAATTAAAATTAATACGTCATAATTTTTTGCCTATTCAAAAAATATGAACTTAAAGACATCAAAACAGTTATATATTTTAATATAATATAAAAATACATAAATTATATATTATTATAATGCAAAAATTAATGGAACACACTAATTAATCAGAAGAATAATTTAATTTTTTTAAAATCCATTTTGTTTTATTTTTTTATATCTCTTGAAAGAACTATTTTAATATCTCATAACAGTTTATATTAATTATAGAATCACTTAACATTAGAATTAAATTACAATCATAAGAATAAATTATTGATTTTAAAAATTATATATTATATTCCTTCATTACATCTTCCCAACAACAACATATAATAGAAATTAATAGAAATTGAGTGACATTTTTGGAATTATTCTTTACTAACAATTTTATATAGGTTATAAACAATGTAAAGTGGAATAATATTGAAAAATCATCTAATATTGGATGTTTATAGTAAAAATAATGTCATTAAGTAAAATAAATACATTTTTATTAGAATGTTTTTTCCTAATCTCAATATTTTATCTAGGTTTAACCCATATTACATATACTATGGGAAATGTTTTTTAACAATGGTAATAATCATAATGAAAATAATAAAAGGAACATATTATACATATTTTAACATGGTGATTCCAAATATAAAATCCAATTTATAAGAAAGAAATTAAAAAAGTTTAGAAAAAAATTTCAATAAATATTTTTTATATAAAAAGAAATTATTTTGTAAGAAAAATTGATTTTAAAATATATAATGAGACTATTCAAAAAGAACATATGATTTTAGTAAATTTTTATATAATTTCTGAAATTATATATATTGTATACATACGTTACATTTTCAAAAAATCCAAAACATAATGAGACTTTTAAATAGAATGATTTGGTGAAAATAAATGGAATTTCTATAAAAAATTATCATTCTGTACTTTCAGTTCAAAAATTAATGTTTCTTAGAAAACAAATTAGTCTTAATTTTGTTAAGAATTATATGTTTAAATATTATACCAATAATTTCAAATACATGTAATAAAAATATTTATATTATCAGACACAAAATTTAATAAAAACACTTTAAAGGAAAAATATGTTTGATTTAGAAATATACTTTTAATAAACAAAATTAAATTAATTATCATTTATTTCATTTGAAATATAATATATTTAGTTAATTATAATCATTTAACAACTGTGATTATGAAATATTAGTAAGATAAAAATTCATTACATATAAAAAAAATTCATTAAAAAATTTTACCTTAAAAATATTTCATCCTTATTTTCATCAAATTGAAAATAAATATATACTTGATTATAAAAATTATTATGGAAAAAATTTCCAAATTTATTTAATGATTATTTTTCCTATTCGGACTTACAAAACAAACTAATTGGTCATCAAAATCATTAAAATATTAATGTTTCTATAATTTATTTTGGTTTGTTATATTTGGGTTCCACTTATATTAATATCTTTCAAAAAAAATTATATATTAAAAATAAATATTTTCTAAATATTTGGGTTTTAAATTTACATATTTAAGAATATTTCCCCATCAGATTTTTTAACTAATTTTTGATAAAATATTGAAAAAATAGGTTTATAAAAACTTACATGGATGTAAAACAAAATATAACCAAGTACCAAAAAATTATTACTAATCTATATAAAAAATATATTCATTTCAAGTAATTGTTATCTTCTATCATAAGACTATTTTAAATATTATTAAAAAAATATATTTATTATAAAATAAAGAAATATGAATATGTTTTAGAAATATTACCATGATTTCTAGGTTATATTTTTCAAATAGGTATTAATATATCAATCATCCTCTTACTATAGTTTTATGAATAATTATATTGGTGAGATAATGAATGTGGAAAAATGATTACTTGATTTCATTACATAATTTTATCTTTTGGTTGTGTTTCTATAAAAGTTTCGCCTATTATACCTGATAAATTACCTTAATGAATTTTTTATTCTTAGATAACTAAAATACACATTTGAAGGATAAAAATATCTATAAAAGTTAAAAAAATCCTCATCATTCAATAGACTGAAAAGAAATAAACTGGATAGATGATGATAATAAAATACCCAAAATGAAAAAAATACATATCACTAACAAAAACCTGAATAATTACATCTAATGTTCAACATTAATCATTAAATAAATAATTAACCATAAATATTTTTAATACTATGCTCGGAAAAATTTTGAAACTACAAATCTGAAAACGTCGATAACATAATCATATAATAGCAACTTAATGTTCATTATTAAGTAACGCTAAACTCTAATAAATTCACACACATAAAATGTATATACCCTAATGTTGGTATAAACCCCTCAATGAAATCTCTTGGTTTTTTTGGGTGTAATTGATCTTGTTGGATAAGTAAGATGGCCGTGAATTATTATGTTTTGGTATTTTCTAACGTTTGTGTCCAATGTGGTGATGTTTCCCAGTGTTTTCCAAACATTTGGTAACCAATATAAGATGATTTATTTAGAAAAAGGAACGATATAGTCAATAGATTTTAGAGTTTAAGACAGTAAGGTAAGTACACATAATAGATAAATAAAGTCTTCAGTGTGTGTATTTATTCATAGCAATAATATGAGGATAGAAAAGCGTAGTACTCAGAATGCATAAGGAAAACAGCATATAAATAACAAAAGGTATGATTAATGGCATAAATTTTGTGGTAGGCAAGAAGGTAACGCGAGGTGTGTCATCTTTAGATGATATATTGTGGTTCATTTGGAGAAGGAATTATCCACTGCAAGGATAGAAAGGCACTATGTGATCCACATAGGGAATACATTCACATGAGGATAAGAGAATGTGGTGATGGATGTGCTATAGAAATGATTAAAGTAAAATGGAATAATTTGTTTTTTTGATATATTTTCCAATATATGAACATATAATCCCATAATTTATTAAGGAAAATTTAATAAGAGAAAATAGTTTCTCTGTGATTGATTTTGGCTACATCAAAAAGAAGTTTTTGATATAGTTTTTAAAGCATAAGAGTTTGTGAAAGAGGATTGAGTGAAGGGTGAATTTGATCATTGGAATAGTTTGAAAAAAATTATTTCATAGGCTCTGTAAGTCATAAATAAAACGTGTATATGAAAGATAGATTATTAAATAGGGAGGCGATAATATGTTGAAGGGATTTGGTAAACATATTTCAATGAGGTATGTGGATGAGAATATATTCCATAGAATTGGCAGTCATCCGTAGATGAAGTGATTGTTTGTTGAAGGAGATGCGGTCCACATATGAATAAGTGGTCTTCAAAAGGAGGACAATCTGTGGAAGTATAGGCAGTCTGTGAAGGAGCGGTAGTCCTTGATGCACTCATTGTACGTGGTGAAGTGATGTTATATAAGGCCTCACGACAGTTTACATAGGACTCAAGGAAGTTCATGAAGAAAAAGTTCACGAAAGTATTTTCCACAAACTAATATTATGTGGAATATTTGATTTCATCTACAGTTGAAAACAATTCATCAATGTGGATTATATATAAACTTGAGGATGTGTTATTTCATGAATGTGGGTGGACCTACTATTCTATAAACTGTGAGTGGATCCCTTCAAAGAGCAGTGAGAAATGTAAGTGGAATATGGTGGTCCTTTACACTAACAGTGATCAAGAGAAACAGATATAGGAAGTGACCCTTGGGAATATAGTGAGAAGGCACTAAATCTTGTAAATGCAGGGGTATTAGTCCTAAAATAGATCTATTCTTAACATTACTATGCATAGCGAGCCATAGTTAAATTTGTACAATTGATACATTGTGATTGAGTTCTTATTGGACAGTGCCCAATGAATATGAAACAAGGAAAATTTTTCAGTCTTGTGCGTGATTTCATTTTCTATTCATATATTGCTATGAGATGATTTGAGAAGGGTGTTTTTTAATGAAGAAAAAATATCTAAAGGATATGTTTGTTGATCTATCATACCGAAATTCATCAATTCCCCTCTCAGGGCATTTCTTATAATTAGTATAACTCCGAATCTATTATTCTCTAAAATATAAAAATCATTTCCCATTATATTATGAATAAACATCAAAGTAAAATTAAATAGAATCCTTCTACCAGGTAACTGAACCATTGTTCCTAAAATACAAATCTATCACATAAAAATATATTTACATCAAAATTAACATATAATATTACCCTTCTTTTTAAAATATTCATAATTAAATTTAATAACATAGTAAAAAAAAGTGCATTTCAAAATCATGGTTACCTGAAGAAATATTCGAAAAATATAATAACCCACATATTTTTATAAATAATAATTAACTCATCAATGAAGATTTTATTATAGTTTATGTTTATATGTTTTTATAAACATATGTACCTAATAACATTCTTGCGTTATAACATAATAATAAACCAAAACTCAAAACATAGGGTTACATATCTACTAATGATATATTTTAACCCAATATACATTTCTTAAAATATCCTTATTCACCTACATATCCTATAACATAAAATCACAAATGGGTCTATTTGACAATAAATTTTTATCTTGATTAAACATATCAACCAATAATGGAGTCTAAAACTCTAAATTATCCATATATGAGAAATTATTGTCCTCTAATATAATCTAAACCCTACTATAATACTTATAGATAATTTCTTTGAATGATCTAATTAGACGTTCTACTAGAACATAATCATTATAAACTATATTTTATGTCATTTAAGGTGTCCCATTTTTAACTATCAATACATATAATATTCCTCCACAACATTTTGTACCTTGCATTGTATAGTTATTTAAAACCTAGGGGAAACCTAAATACAAGAATGGGTGAGATCAGATTCTCAGAAAGGGTAGTCTTGAGAGATGTAATTGATGATCATATACACGCATAATATAAAAAACACAAATAAGATGGTAATATACCTTATTATCTACATACCAAATTAGTCATAGATCATAAATCACGTTTCATTGAATAATTCATTATAATTTTAAAATACATGAGTAATAAGAGAAATGAATCACCCTTAATCAATCATTATCCATGAGAGAATATTAGAAGGATTAGAACATGCTATAATAATATCATGGTCCAATCATATTACTAAATAATCATTATAATATATTGGAAATAAAAAATACCTAATATAATTATAAAAAAGTAAATTTCAACATTTTCATTGGAGTAATATATACATAGTTAACTATATCATCAATTGGGAATTTATTTACATAATTTACTCCTTGTAGTTTCTTAAATACATTGTCTCTTATCAGTATATTGACCCCATCATCATTACCCAATTCATTAGGGGGAAATATAATTCCCTCCCCACCATAAAGATAATGAAAACCAAATAGACATATCTTATAATATAAAAAAACATTCATAATTTAATCATATGATAAACTAAGTAAAATAAATCCATTTATTAAATATGTCGTCATATCTTAATCATATTATATTTAGAGAAGGTAATTCAGTGGTATCATAAGATAATTATTATCTCTTCAAACCCAAATTAACTCCTGGTAAGGAAACCAGTTTCCTAAAATTATCCTAAAATCATCATAAATATATGTCTTCAAAAAAAGTGGTTGGAATCATAGTATCACATCCCTTATGAATCGTATAAATCCTTAATTAAAAATTATATAGAGTGTAAATTTACTTTTAATGAGTATTTTAAATTTTCATTTAATATAGGGAAAATACTTACTTTTTTATTTTAAAAAATAATAATTTATTGAAATATACCTATTTTATTTTTGAAAATATCCAATAGAAATTTTAATGTAATTTAAAATAAAATTATATTCATGACATTGGGAAAAAATCATGTTTAAATTGTTAAAATTAATATTCTATTAAAATTTTTGTTTAAATTTATATGTAACCTACTAAAAAAATAATACAATTTTTTAAACTGTAAAAATATATTTAAATACAGTTTATAAATACATTAAACAATCAATGGATAATATAAAAGTAAATTCTTGAATATATTTTAATGGACATGGAAATGGAAAAATTTTCATTGATTAGAGAGGAAGTAAGGTTATTTTTCATGAAATTATTTTCAAAATTATTTTATGTTTCAAATTAATGATGGGGATATTATTAGTTCATAATTATAAAAAATTTGGAGAGGAAAATATATGTGGTACATATTATATGATCTATACTATTTCCTTTAATGAAAAATTAATAGAAACAATCCAAAAACGAAATGTGATTGTCTCATAAACTCATAGCATGTTGGTAAATAATGATTTATAAATATGTTGAGTGAAGAAATATAAAAAGGGCACTAAATACCAATAATATAATTGTATTAATTAAATAACATTTTAAATATTATGTATATAAGACATATGAACCAATATAAGTGCATAACATGAAACTTTCCTCAATGAAAAAATATTAAGATGAATTACCCTTATAGTTTAGGTAATCAGTGAAAAAGATGTCAATGAAAGAAGGAACCATATATATATATATTATTAAATCCATATATATTTCATTAGGAATATAATAAAGTTCGTCTAGTGATATTTTACATTCCATGGAAATGAAACAAATTGCTAATATAGAATATGTCTCAAAGAATTAAATGTTAGATGACAAACCTATACATCATTTATTTTCATTCTCTGTACACATTCAAAAAATTATAATAAAAAATAACAATTTATTATAAGTTTATTCAAAAAAAACACATTACTATATATGTATATATTTTATTATATATCAATATCTTTTATTTTTTAATTATTTTTTTGTTAAAAATTCATAATTCATTATATGGAAAAAATCGGCCATTCTCCATGCATATTTAAGATATATAGATTCAATACATGGAAATTCATCATTTATTCATCATATAAAGAATAATAATCATTTCTTAATCATAACATGTATACATTATATACACTTTTATAATAATCCATATATGGTGGTGATGAAAAATTAATTACATTACTGTTGGGAGGTGGTAGTCCACTTTACACAGGAAATGTATTATTGCTATCCCACATATGTTAAGGTATAATGTTAGATAAAATAATATAATTTACAAATAATAATATTTTCATAAATATAATATATGAAAAATAAATAAATTATAATAATAAGAAATTAATTGTTGTGATGGAAAATAATATTCTTCGTTTCGTGGATATTGTAGTCCTTATGTATGCTGGAGTGAGTAATTAATTTCTCTTTGGAATTGAAAGAAGATGAAAGGGGAATTATTCCATGAATATAAAAAAAATTTAAATTATGGAATATACTAATGTTATTATATCATCAGGGTTATATAATATTTATAGAAGGTTGAAGATGAAATATAAATGGAGACACTAGGTTAATAGATATATCATTACATTAGAAAACATCACTTTGATAATCATTAGTTACTCACATATTGGTCTTTTAGTGAGAACATGGAATCTAGGAAATAATTAGTTAAGTTTAGAATTTTTTTAGGTCATAATTGAAATAAAATTCTCATATGTCAATAATAACTTAGCTTCTATGGTGTTGTTTTATAAAAGAGGGAAAGGACACACATGTGACTTTTTATGACTATATAATACAATAAATATCATGATCATTCAATTGGAACCAAATTACCATAATTTAGAAGATATAATAATCCAAAATCAGAATACATATGTCAAATAGTTTTGTTATAGTTTTATGTGGAATTTTAAATTATATCTTTGGGTTTGAGACCCTTATTATACATTTTTAACATTATCCCCCGTAATAAATGATTCCCAACTTTGTATTTAAAAAAAAACATCATGGTGGAGAAAAACACACCATGGGTCCATGGATGAAATTTTAGACCATTATAAACTCCACCTATCATGTTTCATTATTAATTTAATTTTAAATCATTTATTTTTATATTATTTTACCTGAAAAATTATTACAAGCAATTTTGGAACTATTCACAAAATCTAATTTTGAAGACATCATATTAACATTTAATTTTGATTTTAATATTTTAAAAATAGATAAAAATTATTATCCACTATATTAATTATTTATTACCATAATTCATCCAAAATTATTACCTTTATATGTTTTAATATTTTAAATTTTATTTCTCTACTCCATGAAAATGTAATGTGTTTGCATTGCATATGTGTTTAATGTAATTATAAAATGCCTAAAAATTAAAATAAAATTAATAATAATAATAATAATGTATTAATATAAAAAATTATTATATATTTTTTCATAAACGTTTTCAATCCCTATAATAATATAGAAAATTATTTTGAAGTGGGAGAGTGATATTATTGAAATTATCATTTTTTAAAAATATTATAAATATTATAATGAATGGGATTTGGCATGAATGTGTGAAAAATTTTAATATAGGATTTTTATTGATGAATAATAATCATTCAATAAAATATATTCAAGTATGAGGGAAATATTTCAGCCTTATATCATAGAATTAAACTTTCATCACCCATTTTAATCTTAGTGTGATGATATCATTTTTTAATGGTTACAAATCATAATGAAAAAAAAAGTGACCTAATTAAAAAATATGAAACTATTGATTCAGAACATGAAATCCATATTTAAATATTCAATCTCTATGAGTGGAATTAATATTTTATTAAATATTTTTAAAAAATATTGATAAGTATTAAATAGAGAAACATTTTTTTGATGCATATAAATAATCCAACACCATAATGAAATATGAGGCTAATTTGTTTAGAAATAATTATAATATGTATAGCTAGATAGAATGAAGTTAATTTAAAAAATTCTAATCCAAAAAATTATGGTAATTTTAAATTATAAGATTTACTGAAAATATATGATAGTTTTAAGAAAATGTGATTTTTCACAATTAAGAAATAATAATATTTCAAGTAGAAATCTCGAACATAGATCTCATTACTCTTTTGACATGATTATATTATAAAATATATCCATTTCAAAGATATAAATTATAAAATATTTATAAATTAAATATAATTTTCAAACACAAAATGCAGTAGTAATCATTTTTTATTAAAATTTATTTTTGAAGCATAAAATGGTTTTATTCTCATTATTTAAAGAACTAAAATTAGTACACTATTGTTAATTAATTTAATTTGATATATAAAATAATCATTTACATATACTAATATATCAATATTAATTAATTTTACTTTTTATGACAAAAATACATTGTACAAAATGAAAATATATCTATGTAAAATATATCTTATTCTTAAATATATTTTCTTATTTTAAAAATAGTTGATAATAAATATATAATTTATTATTATATATATTAAGGAGAAATTTTAAAAAAAATCAAAATTTTGTTATAATTATTTATACCCACCAAACCACTAACTTGATAAAAATGCTAATATTTAAATAATTATATTTAAACAATATAATGTAGTTTATATCGACATAGTGATGTGTTTAGTATAATATATAAAATAATTACAATATATTAAATAGAAATATATTTGTAAATATTATTGAGTTTCACTGAATATAATTTGTCATATATATAAACACTTATATTTAACTGAATTATTGATTAAACTTGATGAATGTCTTGATGGTGATACGAAATGATTGACTGATCCGAAAGGTGTATGCCCGCCAGGTTATAAATAGTGTCCCCAAACATTTCATTCTATCAAATATTTTTATAGTAGATAACGTGTATCATTAATTATTTCAACCATTAAGTGGTGATGAGTTATAGATAGTGAAAAAACATGGATATGATAGAATAGATTTTTTTCATGGTTCATGGACTCCATTAACCATGTGGTGAATCATTTGTGTTTTATAGTTAATTTTTTTGTAGAAATTTAGCCATTTCAAAATCATTTAGAACCCAAAGATATTTTTAGAATCTAACAATTAGAATCACTATAACTCTTATATGTGGATGTTACCTTACAGACAAAAAAGTAGAATAATCCCACTAAGTGGTCTGCATCACCAAAAACCACCATCAGACTCATCATTTCGAACAGATAAGTCATCCCACATTATCCACTATATGTTTTAAAAATCTTATAGTTATGTTCCCCATATTTATTTATACATGATATTAATCCAAATAAAATAAATAGAATGAAATAACGTGAACAAAATAATAATAATAATTCACATTAATAGTATGGTTTATACTTACCCCACCTCATGAGATAACACAATATATCATTAATTAAGAAAAAATAAGGTCAACTATACACTAAACACTCCTTATGAAAATACAACACTATGATATAATAACAGAAATATTAACAGAATAATTTCATGGTATATATTCTTATTTTGTAACATGTAATATATATATGTCACATAATGACTCATATAAAATCATAGGCATACCATAAGGAAAGGATATGTGTATGTCAAATGGAATTTAATATTGATTAAATGCTACAGAAATTATATATTATAATGTGTGAAATATTATTTTCATAATAATATTCAAAAACTAATATAAACAATACATTTTATTTATTTATTGAAAAGGTATTTGAACATTAGGTCATTAAATAGTCAACAATATCCAATTGATAAATATGAATAAAAAATAAGATTATTTGGAATTATTTGAATTTTTTAAGATGACTTGTTACAATAGATTAGTAACAAATGAAATTTAATCATCTATTTATAATGCTCATGAATATGTTAAAAAAATAATTGAGAGTATTATCCAACCCTAAACACTGATAGAGTAACCATTTTGTATCTTTATGATACACTTCCAAATTTTAATCATGATTATTTCCCCTTTCCCTGAAGATCATATCTTCATTCACCTTTACCAAGTAAGCCATTAACATTACTTGGTGAGACGAGTAACCTCACAATATTTTTTATCAATACAATGAATCTAATTTATACACCATAGTTAGAAGATGTCTTTTTATACATTTGTATGATCATTTTTTACTATTAAAAAAATAGTTTCAATATATTTTTTGATGTATGAAACAATAACTACATTTCATTATTTTACTATTTTCATGTTTATGGTTTCATGTCCTGTAGATCTTTAGTTTAGTGTTTCTAATTATTTCCTGATACTAAGAATATGTGAAATTATATCCTTTTAAAACATATTGTGGTAAAAAAATTCCATGTTATTTGATTCTTCAAATTATGATTAAAGTAATAAATCATGGTATTATATTATATATCAAATAATCTATTGTAACTAATTATAAATAAATTAAACATAAGATGAAATTGAATTATATAATAATTAAATTTTCATTGGATTCACATTTTATGTTATCTAATATCAAAGGATACTACACAAATATAATTATATGGGGTATATAATTGAATTTGATATTCTAGGTGTTTTATTTAGTTATTACATTTCACAATGATTATAAAATATATCATCCTATTATAAATATATTGTAGTTTATTTTATAATATGAGAAATACTTAGATATAAATTGTTTAATACTATGCATGAATCAATCAATATGGGTTGTCATTGAACTATGTTATTATTATACATGTGTTAGTAATTATAATACAAATTCAATCTTAAAGCATGATGACCAAAAAATATTTTTCTTATATGCAATAAAAATTATATATCTTAAAAACCTTTTAATATAATATATTAATATTATCCATTGGTTATAATGTTATCCAAGGGTAGATTTACTTATACACAAGTATCATGTGACGAATTAATCTTACCTAAGGCATTTGTGCAAGATTCCCCTCACACAATTTCCTTGATCAATTTATTTATATGATAGATAGTTCCATAGTCCTAAGCACATATTATATTGTATTATAAAACTCAACCTATAATGCTAAAAACAACATGTCTAGAAAAATTGTATTTTCTTATTATTTCATCCCATTATTTATTATATTTAATTTTATATTGTTTATAAATATTACTAAATTTTATTTTTAGATATTTATTCTTTTATTTTATAAAAAATAATTTTTTTAATTTAAAATATTATATAATTAAAAAATTAAATATTTAATAAAATTTTTACAAAAAAATTCAATAATTTTAATAACTATTTATTATGTAAATTTTAGAGATTTTTTTTATATTACATATAGTTAATAAATTATATTCGTAATAATATATTAAAATTATATTTTTTAAATAACTATAAATTACAAAATGGAGGAAAAATAAAAAGTGTATATTTAAAATGATGAATTCTTATATATTAATTAATTTGTATTATGAAAACTAAAACACTACATTAGAAGTTATTTAATCCATAAATATTTTATGATAAATAATTTTATTAATTTGAGAAAATTATTAAATATTCCATAATTTGATTATTTTTATTTTTTATGTAATATAATTTAATTATCAAAATATGTAATTTTTATGTAACATCATATATTTAATGTTAATGAAAAATAATTAGTAATATGGAGGTGCTCATATTGAGAAATAATGAAAAATATTTATATTCAATTAAATATGCAATGATAATAATTCATGTGTAATTATTAAATGTTTACAATTAAGTATATTTTTCAGTTGTTCTAAAATATTTTATCTTTTGATTATATATTTTATGTTATTATATATTTAAATGTATATTTTCAAAAATAATATTTGTTATAATTTTTATTTTATGAATTGTGATGTATGGTTCAGTTTTAAGGTTCATAGACTACATCTAAATATACAAAATACAAACATCTATGTTGTTACATGCAATGTAAAATAAATGATTTAGTTTTATTATAACATAATATTTTTCTATGTCTAGTTATGTTATTTAATTAAGTAGTTAATTTTGTATTTTTAATATGTATTATAATTATTGTGAAATATATGACCCTTTTGAGAAAGATTTCCTTTTGTAGAGTGACTTCGGGCCAAATGACTCCCTATACTAGAGCCCCATTCCCTGTATAGAACAATATGGGTGGACTATATGGGGATCCATGTTTATTAATGTGGAGTTTTTTTAATTTCATATAAATCATAATATTTTTATGATATTGTTCTATTTAACTATTTCACAAGATGCATTTATATGTGTAACAACATAATTATCTTTTAATTCGTGATGGTAATAATAATATTAACAATATTAGGTAAATACCATGACCCTAGTAGAAAAGAGTCAGTGAAGAATTTTCTACATTTGTATATGATACAACAGATCACATCTCAATGGACTAAATTGTTTAGTAGTCTTGGTAAACAAGATACATATATTTTTATTACATTAAATTTGAAAACAATATTTAATAAATTAATTTTTTCCAAGAAATCCATATCCCCCATCATATCCTTTCCTATAATTCCTATTATACTTCTACAATTTATATAAGTAGAATCAAAATATGTGTAAGGTTAGATTATAAATAAAATTTACAATAATTAGATGTTATTTGGAATTAATAAGAATAATAAACATGTAAAGTAAAATATAATAATTGAAATGACATTTAAATAATATTATTATACTGAGATGATATGAAATATGTATGTAACATTAAATTTCATAATAGGTATGAAATATACTCAATAACATTACTATCATTATTTAATAATATAAATTCAATATTGAATGTTTAATATGAGAACTCACATTCCATTTAATTAATAACATGAACACTATGATTAGAGAAGGAATAATCAATATGGAAAAGTAAATATCTAAATACACATTTCATTTTATCACTAAATAACAATGAAATGCATCCATATACAATATCATTGTGAAAAAATTATGGATAATCATAACAATATTATTAATAAAGGAAATATTTTATTATTGGATGATGTTATCTCATGAATCATTATACCAATATTGTTAGTACCTTATACAATATATTTTATGAATAAAGTTTATGTATATTGTAGAATCTCATTTTCCGAAGGCATGCCAACTAATTATTCTCATGTGTCTAAGGACACATCGAGGAACTATCTATAACTGATTTCCACTCATTATTACAAGTGTATATAATTAATCATATGTGTAGTGATCATGAAACTAGTACCTTGAGTAGGTGTTAGCGTTATTATTTTGGTATGAGATAAATGGAATCACATCCCGAAGGACAGATTAGTTTAATATTCTAGGTAAACTAAATAAATAATATATTATTTCCTTATATTTTTATTCATAAATTATAACATACTCATTTTTCATGAATGGAATTATCCCTCTAGAATAGAATTTTATATCATTCATAGTTCAGATACCTGATTCTTGAGAATTGAAAATTATAACACATACATTAGGTGATCATTAAGAGTTTTTTAAAGCATAAGATAACATGACTCAATAATAATAATAAACATGGAATGAAAAATAATTGAATACACATGCCTCCAATATGAAAATTGCAAATAGATAAATAATAATGAATAAAACATGGTAAATACTAGAAAAAATAATCAATTTAATCAATAACATATCTATCATAATTATATGACGAAATTGTTTTTGGAAATTTAATCAAATGAACACACATTCCATTTAAATATTGTGAATATCATGAATAAATATTTATTAATGAAAATGGAAGATGAATAACATAAATATTTTATATTTAATTAATAATCAATGAATCAAATAGATCTTTATATTATAAAATTTCTAAAATATCATGGATATTAAAATCTAAATTCGTATTGAAGGACATTTAGAATTATTGGATGTCATTATCTCAGGAACCATGATAATACAATCATTAATTCATTTCAAAATATGATTTAAAAACATTGGTATAAACCCTTTAAATAATATCTTATTGACTCACCCCATGAGAATACCAATTAATCGAAAGGACATGTACTTATTTGACCCACCCATTGCATCATGTCATAAGTATTCCACATATATAAAATCATGAATTTATTCCCTAAAAATGTTTCTTATAATAAAACATGCATATTGAGTAATGAAAATTGATTTTTCAATATTTCCAAAAATACATATTTTCAGTTTAGAAAACCACATTTAGATATGATATACTCTTTATTAAAAAAACATATGCCTGATAAATAATAATGTTATTTAGGGGATATTAAATATAAAATGATCCCAGTAAAGTGAACATTTGAAGGGAATGTTGTTGAATAAAACAATGAATCATGAAATTAAATTTTAATACTTTAATTAATCAAAATTTTCATAAAACATTGAAACATTCAATAGGTATGTACTTAATAGAACCTATTATCGATGGTGTACATGTAAAATAAATGGATTTTGTCACTATATAATATCTATACCATAAAAATATCATTGTTTTTTTGTGGAAAAAATCATTTTTTAATTTGAAATTATTTTTTAATCTAAACATTCAAAAAAATTTATGAAAATAATTTACTAGTTAAATAACCAGTGAATAATATAATGAATTACTTAAAATATTGTTTTTTATAATGTTAATAAATTCTATAGACATCGTATATGTTATAACCACAATTCCCATAATATTTATGGTAATTACACAAATTAAATTTTTAGAAATCTACACGAAGATTCATTTTAATTTTCAATGTAAAAATTAAAATATGTGTTAAAATTTCAATTATAAATTATTATGACGTTTTTAAAAACAATTTTTAATGATTTTCTAAATATGTTTTTCTGGAAATGGATTTTCGAAGGAAGAGTGAAATGAAGTCATATTATATTGAAAATAGTTTCTAAATACTTTTAAGTACTATTGTGTTTTAAATCTAAAACTATTAAATAAAAAAATCAAGAATAACTATAATATAATCAATGTGAATTAGTGTATTATCCAATGATCAAATAATTTCCTTTAATTTAAATTGAAGTATAAAAGAATCCACTTTAAAATGAGATTATAATATAAGGCCTCGTAAATATCATAATGATAAAGTGATAAATCATAATGAATAGATAATTTGTAAAGAATATAAATTGACATAAAAATATGGGAATACAATCAAAGATAATAAAAATTCACCGCACAAAAAATAGAATATCTAGGACAATGAAAAAGTAAAATAACCAAATTAAAGGAAATTGTGTTATGAAATTACATAACACTAGGTAATTTTGTATTTAAAAACACTATTATGAAATAAATATAATGTAAAAATTAAATAAAATTAAATATTAATGAATTATGTTTTTACATGTTAATCCAGGTGTATACACACCATATAAAAGACATTTAGTGGATAACATTATAATACACCTTGGTGAAGGGACATTCAGATGATGTACGTTACATAATTATTAATATTGGTTGAATGTGATTTATCCACCAGTATAATATCTTTAAACATTTTATTTCTATTTACCAGAACCATATTAATATTTATAAAGTCATATATTATCCTCTTAACACATTTTACCTATGTTCGGTTAATAATATTCCATTAATTTCATTTTTAGGGCATTGATTGCCTTGTTTTATCATGAGTGATTTATCATAAATGTTATAGTTATTGAGATTAATATTTATTTACAATATATTAATAATGATATTAAATTTTAAAATATCATAGTTTTTTAGATATAATTTTAGAATCGATATTTAAAATGTGACATGGATAATATGTCACATCACTTCATGGAGGCGGTTGGCCGTACATAGGCATGATTTATGTTATAGTTACATCAATATGTGAAATGGTGTGTATGTAGGTGATATATTAATTTATCAGAATCAATATAATGTAATATATATCACATATATTCAATAAATATGTCCTCATTACATTACATGTAGAGTATTAGTTAAAGACGAATCACATCGCTTTGTGAGGCAGTAGTCCGCCTAAAAGAGGAGATTCATTATCAAATCATAAAAAAATAGAATTTAGGAAGTTATATTTTATATTATAAATAAATTAGTATTATAATATCATTATTATTTTATATATTCATTAAATCCCTAATTATATAATATCATGATGCATGTTTATGGATAATGAGTTGCACATGTTTGAGAGGCGGTAGTATGCCATACAAATGATCGATCATTTATCATCCCATTTGAAGGAAGAGGAGATAATCAAAATTAATGAAATTAACATCATAAAATATAATTATATTATAAATATTAAGGTTGTTATATAATATTATTTTATTAATATTTTATTGTGGTGGATGACGAAACAACATTACATCTTATCCAGAAAACATTATTTGGTTTCACTACTTCAAATCAGGACTTCAATAGTACAATTAAATGGTCTTCATCATGTATTTATATGAAATGATAATATAATAAATATTAATGGTTTACCATTAATTTTTCATGTAAAAAGTCCTGATAAAGGACCCCTTTAACAACACTAACAAAACATCCATAAAGGCCCCGTAGATAAAGGGTATGAGTTATTTTGTTTCACATCCACCTTATCAACACTTCTCCAACAAAATTATCAGTGATTTAGATATTCCAACCAAATTTAGTTTCTATACCTCTAGTGTGTTTCGAATAAAAAACCTCATGTACATACACTAGTGCCTTTTCCTCTCCCATATACTATTTTTTACATTTTATTTTATATCTATATTTTTATATTTGTTTCACTATATTTTGATGAACACATATTTATATAAGTTTATATGTATGTTAATATATATATACATACATATTTATTTACATATATATTCATGGAAATTCATATTATCTCTAAATACCATTAATACACATAATGAATTAAGAAACAATGCAAACCCTAAAACCCATAAAAACCATGAAATGACTATAACGTCTGATACATGAGTCTATTTCAGATCCATAACAAAAAAAATTAAATATCACAAAACTATATAAAATACCGTATGGTTTATATGATGAATGGAAACCTATATCGAATGTTATTTCCATTTGAATGTAATGAAATTTGGCTACCCCAACTAGATACTCAGTTTTGGAGTCCTTATGAGACTTTCAGGGGGATTAAAATCTAGATAGAGATTGTATAACAATGTCATGGACCCTCTATAGAATAGATATGGTAACATGCATCAATATGATATATGTAAGAGCCCAAACAGACACCTGAATCAATTGTTATGGTTTTTTATGTTCTAGTTCAATTTTTGACATTTTTTTAAGGAATGCATATTTTATTCATTTGATTATCCCATGAATTAAATATAATGTGGTTATATATCATTTTATAAATATAGATTTATCTAGCTGTGGTGTTGAACCAGATTCCTAGATCAAATTTTACGGTCATTCAAGGGTTTTAAGGATTCATAATATTTTATGGGTATTATGGGGTTTTTTGATTTTTTATTTGTTTTTGAGTTTTTTTATTTATTTTTATGAATTTTCTATAGTTATAATCCATTTTCACTAAATATTATAATTATTATATGTAAATGTATATTATTACATATTTAAAACATAATAAAACATAAAAGTTATATTTATATCAATTTTAAAATATTAATATATTTATATATTAATATATTATGTTTAATAAATAATTTTCTTGAGATATAAACTTTATTTGGGATTTTTTAGAAACAATAATAAATGACAATTTTATCATTGATTTTTTATTAGCACTGATAAAGGGCTTCTTTTATCCACGATTTTTTTAAGAAATCATAATGTACCCCCTTATATAAGACTATTATAGACAACCATTAATAGGGCTTAAAATCACTATTAAATACCCCTTATTAAAAATTCCTCTTCTCTCACTATAAAAGTGAGATTTTAAAAGAAGTTATAGCTAGCACTGTTAAAACCTTGGCAAGGGATAAACCTACTTATGTTTCAATGTTTCCACCAATGGACTTTATAGATTATAATTATGATCAAACAAAGGCCTCTTGAATGGTAGGTGGGGAGTAAGTACATTACTAATTAAGTGATTGTATAATCCAGATATCCTAGGTTATGTGATGAGTGGAGGAAATGTGTTGGACTGTTTATTTTTGGGAGAGGAAATGCATGGATTTTTATAAAAGAATATAATAAACCGATGCATTTATCATTCCAAAATCCTTAAAATAAATCCATTACTGAACCTAACTTATTAAAAGTAATAAATTTATCATGAAACAGGTGTGTGACCATTTAGATGATCATTTTAACCCTTATATTTTTAGTTTAACCCCTATAAATCCTTATATTGCATAACAACAGTAGTTAATTTTTTACTTCATTTATATTCATCGTGGTTATAATTGAAGAATAAAATATGAAATAATATCAATTATTCTGATTAAAAATATATAATAAAATTTTAAATGTTCAATTCACAGATAGTTCAGAATATGAATTTAAATTATATGAAATGATGAAAAATATGGATTCCAAAAATAATATTATCAAGCGTATATAATGTTTTATTATGAAAATTTAATATAAAACTTATTAAAATTTACTAAATTTGTTAAAATATAATATTTTTACCTATATTTACTTTATTATTAATTTAAAAAATTATTTAATTTGTAAATTATTGAAAAAAAGTATTAGTATTCAATAAAAAATATTATTTTCCACTATTATTAATAAAATTAAACACTTTTAAAAAATTAAAAAAAAAATTATTTTTAAATTTTTATATAAACAATAACGTTAATTTTATAATGTAATTTTTATAAAAAAATTAAATTTATATTTTAACATATGATCGTAAGGCGCCAAAACCCGACCTTTTACATAAATAGTGTTTTCAAACAATATTTCATTGTCATTCATGTATTTCATATTTTATTAAGGATAAATAGGTATACTATGATTAAATTTTATACGTGTGTACTATAATAAATTTTAATAATTTTTTTAGTACTATTTATACCCACCAATTTAACTACTTCGTTATGCAGGTATACTATATTACAAAACATTTAGATTCAAGGTTTCCGGTTTTACAAGCTATTGAAGGGATCAAATTAAATTATAAATATATAAATAAAACATATTTAGTGTATTAAATTATCATCTAATATCGGTATTTCATTTCATATAAACTATAAATACCAAAATTATTTTTTTAAAATAAAAAATTGTTATTTTATCTTTACATTTAATAAATTCCCACTTCGTAATTCATTCTTGACCTTAATAATAAATGAATTCACTTTTCAAAACACATTTATTGTAATCCCACAACCTAATCAAGGATAATAATATATCCTATTAATAATATATAAATGGAACTATAATTTCTATGTACGATAACGTATACATCATTTCAAAATGAAAGAACATTGATGTAAACTAAAGATATGTATATGAAGGAAATGATTATATAATTATATAGAATGATAGAGATCATTGATCATATGAATTAGAGTGATCAATGTAATGTTTATTAACTCAAAACAAATAGTATAATATGATTAAAAATTATTTATTCATTAGATATGAAGATAATATAATAATTTTTTCAAGATAAATTTTCTAAAGCTGAGGAATTCATTTACTATCTATGAATATAATTAAATATAAATACATCATATAATTTTATTTCATTAGAACAATTTCATATTTTTTTTCATTAATCAATTTCTACTTCCTCTCTTACTCCATGAAATGATTAAAAAAACAATAATTTATACTAATAGTTCAGAAATTAACATCTAAAGAATTATAAAATCCATAAATGGGATATAAGTCCTTCCCTTTGCCTCTAAATATTTTCTAAAACCCATATTTTTAAAACAATTTAACTATTATAATTAATTGATATTAAAACATTAGTTTTAAATGCATTATTTCAACATTAATATGTATATATAAAATAGTATAATTAATCACAATTACATATTATAAAAATCATGGTATTGGATATTTGTAGGAACTAAAACCTTATTCTCATTAAATTGTCTATTCAAGCAATTAAGAACAACTAGATGAGATGGTTTTCCTGTCGGAATAAAAATTTTCTTTTTTCTAAAGCAATATTAATGTATTTCTTATTACATTCCCAATGTGTAATAACCCATGATTTCCTCAACATCAAATATTATATAAAACCATAATCTTTCTAATACTTTTAATATTAATCCCAAAAAAAATGAAAGGTAATAAATCCATAAATTAAATTATAATATACTAATCTAATAGCTTTTATTTCTATAAAGGTTTCTTAAAATATCTTTAATCAGGTAATGTAGAGACCCGAAGCTTGACATACATGGACAATAAATTACTTTTTCGGAATACTTAATACATAACAAAAATAGACACACAATGATCGTAATAGTTTAGTGTCTTTGGAAACTCGGAATAAAATGTTCTAATCATGGTGAAAGATCTTCAACATCTACCAATAAATATCTTCACCTTTTTTTCATACCTAAAACCTTTCTTTATATCCTGGGGAAATGAACACATAAAAGTGGTGTGCTCAAATTCCCAGTAAGGGTAAACATAGAGAACATAAAACAATCCATAATCATTTGAATGCAAAAACATGAACATAAAATCTAAACATCAAAATCTTGAGCAAAGACATGAATCTTGGAAGTACGTATGGAATATATCATAAGGGAACATCAGTCATGATAAAATAGAATGGAAATAAAACATTTAATTGTGGAAACCATTAAGCACATGATATGATTTCCATATTAGGCAAGACATTTCTTCCAAGACCATCTTAGTGGACAAAGTCCCTTTCTGAATCGAGTTCACTCCTCGTTCCAGACCTATACTACAGAACCAGTTTAACTTGCCATTCCAGCCATGTCTAGCTCATGAGATATAAATCTTTACCCAATGCATTGGAGGGATATATAGGTCCCACCCATCTCATAATGAAATAATTCTTACTTGTGCCCCAAAATAAACATAAAACATTCATCATAACCCAAAGAATAAAATGGTTTTCATAAACATCATCCCATCATTTGATAATCCATATAAAACAAAAGGACATTTCATCATAAGAAAAGTGAACCATGTAAATTATAGAGACATCAAACATAAAACATAAACATATAAAATGATTTCATCTTAGATGGAATATGGTTTTGATAAAAAATTTGAAATGAATTCTTGGGGAAAATATCCTTTCTTCTTCAAAATCAATTTTTTTCACAAAACGTCATGCTATTTTAAAAGAAAGAGATTTTTATGAAAATAGTCATGAAATAATTTAAAGGAAGCGTCATGTAAATAAGGATTTGTAAAACCATAAAAATATTTTCATTCCGTATAAGTTAAAAAACATTCATCTCGTACATTGGCCAGAAAAGTCAAAAAGTACCTCGTAATAGTAAAATTCCATACATACCATGTAGTAAAAGTAAAAAATTGTTAAAAAGGACTTTAAACATACATGAAAACACTTTTTTGAAACATGGACATGGATGATAGAAATAACCCCAGTAAATACTTACGAATGAGCAATATCGGATAAAAATGAGGTTTCAAAATTATCCCTTACCTTTGGTCTAATATGCTTCGTACGTATCCAAACCTCCTCTTCTTTGACACGCCTCTTTAAATCCTCCTCTTAGGGTACTAAAATTGGTCTTTGAAGAAGACCATGACCTCTAGGATTTTTCTAGGGAAGTTGAGAAGGGAAATGGGATGGTTTTGGCCCAGCTTAAATGCTGAAATTGGTGTGAGGAGGGGAGGGAGGAGGTTCCCTTTTTTAAGGGAGGAGAGGGGCACCTTTTAAAATATAAGAAATATTAGTTTATATTAAATCACAACCCCACATAAAAACATCCGAAATGACTCATATGAGATTATTAGATGAGATATGGTTGTAATCTCATCAACCAATAAAATTTAGACATGTTATGAATTTATTTTAAACATTATCAACTTGATTTATCCTTATTTAATCAATTTTATTTTATTTGTGCTAATAACATTCTAAATTTTAAATTATAACAAATAATTACTTATTTATTGTGAATTTTCCATAATTGGATACTTTATGACATATTAGACCATATAAATTTAAATTTATAATTTTTAAATATTTTTGTGATTTTTTAACATTTTTATAATATGATATTTTTATAAAATAACAATAGTGTCAATTTTTGCACTATTCATTTATTTGAATTTAAAAAAATTTTATACAGATGATATGTTCAATCTAAATATTTTAATAGATTTATAAAAGGTCATATGTATATATAGAATTAGTGGATCACATTAAAATTTCTTATAATATTTATTTTATTATTTTTAAATCCATTTATTTGGTTTATCTCTTAATAAACTAATTACTACTTCTTTTTTGTATATTTATTTAATATAATTATATCTTGCATAAAAATTTAAAATAAAATCCTATGATGAAGATAAATCTATTACCGTTCACAATAATAATTTTACGTGAATTTATCATCTTAAAATCACAATATTTAAATTGTTATATTTATTAAATTATGAAGGTGACAACTTTGGCATCATTTAAAATAAAATAATATAAGTGTCATAATCACATTAATAAGGATCCAAATGGTCAAAAATTGGGCCAGTGGATGATTAGGGTTTATATATACACTAATAATAAGTTTTGTGCAGATTTTTGGGCCTTTTGATATGTATTAATATTTCAATAATAAATATATTACTAATTTTTCACTAAATAAATAATTTCTGCTTCATTAATGTATAAGACAATAAGTTAAATAAATAACTCTTAAAAATTACAAATAAATTACCATGACAAAGAAATACATTTTATCTTTCCAATGAGTATTTATAACCGAAATTATATTTGGTATAAACTAATATTAAAAATAATTTAATTTTTAATGTTGAGTGAGACATATTTCACTTTCCTTTAAATAAAATAAACTAAAGGTCTTAATCACCTCCAAGTGGGTTCTAATGGATTCCATTTCGACTCAGATATGACTTATGAAAAATTATAATCATCCAATTGTATTAAGACATGTATTAGGATAATTTTATATTATAATATTTACCCTTAATTACCCAACTTATCTTTTACTATTGTAAATAAAATTTATCATTGTTACTATTCATAAAACCCAAAAAAAGTAGTCTATTAATATAATTTGGACCCACTGATTATAAATATGGAATCCATTTTTCCAAATTCAATACACAGAAGATACGGAAATTAAATTAAAATTAATCCTGTTGTCGAAAGAAAACGGGTTTTTGTTTAAAACATTGCAAAAGATTGAATTTATTTAACCTACAAATTCAATGTAAAATCAAGGCTAATGACATGCATTATATTAAATGGTAAAAATTTATTCTATTTATACTTTAAAACCATTAAATATTATAATTTAACCACACTAGTTATTACAATTAAAAAAGTTGTTCTTAATTAAAATATAGCGTGTTTTTACTATTTATTAAAATATGAAAGTTATCAGAATAATATGAAAAATTTATCCAAGGTAAAATTTTATATCCTGATTCCAAATAATAATTTTATTTTGTAAAATTGAACTTATAAACATTTCAAAAAATATATTTAAGGTCAGTGGGCCATCAAAAGGCGGCAAAACTGCATTTTTTTAAAATTTCTTATTTTTCCCGAAAAAATTTATTTTGTTCTTATACCATGTTCTAGAAAATGTGTAAGATGAATAATAATGTTATAAACGTAAAAATTTATTTAATACTATTCATAAAAGCTAGTTCATAATAATATTATAATAATATATCGTTGTTTAGTAAAACCTGGTATTGCGTACAACACATGCTATCGAGGAAGGACACAATTGCGTGTAATCCAAGCCAAGTCAGGGTTGCATGTTGTGCACGAATCCTACGTTGTTTCGTATAACAGAATAAAACCATATTTCATTTATATATTGATTATATATATATATATATATAGACACACACACACACTCAATGTTGCATAGAATGTCTATTATAAAATAAACTTAAAAATTGTGTGTAACACGATCCAAGATTAGTGTTGCGTATACTGCAAGATAATACGGTGTTGCGTATAGCGCAAGATAATCTTGGTGTAGCGTACAAAAGAAGATATGAAAGAAATTAAAACGTATATATCTTATAAAATCTCGGGTTATTACATTCTACTCCCTTAAAATGAATTTCTCCCTCGAAATTCATCGGGGTTATAAATTGTATACTATTCATAGAAACCCACATCGTAAAAAGGAATACCAAAACTTAATTTTAAAAACTAAATTATGAAATGTAACGATTACCCAAAGTAACTCATCATTGGGTTTCCATATAGGACAACATAGGTGAAAATATGGATATGGAAGAAAAATCTAACCATCAAGTTCTGATGGAGAGTGGTAGAGAACATGGCTATGAAAAATCCAACAATCACAAAGCCATAAATATACGATGATCTTGGGTACCATCTGATTCATCGGATATAAGGGCACTAGGAAAATATTTTTGGTTTTCAAGATCATTTCCATAAAGATGAAGAATTTGATTTAGAATAAATACATACCTTATTTTGGTACAATCTCTCTGTTGTTCACGCCTTGAACAATTTCCACTTCTTCTCATAATGAAATAAAGTTGAATTTGTTATTCATGAAGTGTTACCAGATCATGTGATAGAATGAAGGGTCATTCCATTTCTCTCAAATAAAAGGTTATCAAAAGTTATTAAATATACATAAGTCGATCTATAGTGGGATTAATCATATATGGTTCCTAAAATAGACTTATACTTCATATATAATACTGCATAATATAGTAAACTAGTTTCTACTAAACAGGGACTTCCTGTAGGCTAGTGGTTGGTGATAAAGGTCAGTCGCACTTCGGTTGTGGGTTCGATTACCACACCCTTGTCCGACGCGATGGGATGTCGCCCGTCCTGCAGGTTGTTCTTTTTCTAAAACTACATTACTATAACACCCCATCAATAATATTGAAAAAAGTTCTTTCCTTAAAAAATACCAACTTATATCCAACATAAACCATTCCAATCATTATCTAAAAATAATTCGGTCCAAGCTCATAGTATAAAGAAAATGATTACTTGAAATATCATCATCCAACCATCATTTATCCCCCATATATCTTGTTGGTCACATTCTAATCATGTGAATACCTTAATCATGTATTCTCTTGAAAAATAAATACCCATTAAATCTTAGTGAAAACATGAATGCTGTCAAAAGTTAACTCTTTCCACATACCAAAATCCAAAAAATCTATATACTCAAACCATGATATAACCTTCTCCTTATATTAGTAATGAGCTCAGGAATACTATCAAACATTTAATTTTCTCCTTATCCCTTCATTATGCGCATATCATCTACTTTCCAAAAATACTGGTACCATTCACCACACACTTTCAAAACATAAGGAAAGTCAACAGTGTAATAATCCTTAGATGTCTCTTTATTCCATAGTACCATGAGATAACTTATACAACATTACACTTGATATACATGTAATCATTCCACTACCTTCATAAACCATTGACCGTGCTTCAAAATTTATTTCATCTCACATATCATTTGTAGTCACTTCATCATCATCAACATCAATATTACCCATACGACTATATTGATTCTCTTAATGAGACTTTCCCTTAGAGAATTGGTTTGCATAATGCCCGTACATTCCACATTTAAAACATTTAACCATTGTTGATGTTGTAGCAATACCATTATCCTCATCCATGGTGTTAACTGAACCATTTCCTTTGCACTTACTGGCTTTATGTCCTTCTTTTCTACACCCAAAGCATCTTCCAGTTCCTTTGAAACATTCTCCTTGATGCCTCTTCCCACATGATTTACACAGGGGAAATTGAACTTTCTTTCCTCTATGATAATCATGAAACAACATCTTTCTCTTATTAGTCCAGTGCGGAAACTAACCAAATATGAGTTTATTGATCATATTATGATATTTCTGATTCAGCATAATAATGATTTTTGTACTTCCAAATCCCATTTCATTTGGTTTCTCGTGAATAATATCATTCCATTGTCCATCATATTCTCTATTATCGTGAATCATCTTGTTTCTAGCCATTTTCTAGATCCCAAAAAAGAATAGTGTGAGAGGAAAATATCATAATAAAGGGGGAGTAACTTAAATATATAACATCTTAAGATTAATCTAATATCGTTTCCATAATTATGGGACTATAACCTATACTTATATTTAACCTTAAGGACATCACTAGACATACCTAAGAAATATATCAATGGATCTCACTAAATATTTCTCATCCTAGTTTCCAATGGTTGACTGGACTTTTCCTCTGATACCAACTGTAGAGACCCGAATCTTGAAGTACATAGACAATACATTAATTTTTCGGAATACTTAATACATAACAAAAATAGACACCCATGGATCATAATAGTTTAGTGTCTTTGGAAACTCGGATTAAAATCTTATAATCCTGGTGAAAGATCTTCAACATCTCCCAATAAAGATCTTCCCCTTTTTTTACATAAAACCTTTATTTATATCACGGGGAAAAGAAAACATAAAAGGGGTGAGCTCAAATGCCTTGTAAGGGTAAACATAGAGAACATAAAACAATCCATAAACATTTGAATGCAAAAACATGAATATAAAATCTAAACAACAAAATCATGATCAAAGACATGAATCATGGAATTATGTAAGGCATATATCATAAGGGAACATCAATCATGATAAAATAGAATGGAAATAAAAAATTTAATTGTGAAAACCATTAAGCACATAATATGATTTCCATAGTAGCAAAGGCATTGCACCCAAGACCATCTTAGTGGACAATGTCCCTTTATGAATCGAGTTCACTCCTCGTTCCAGTCCTGTGTTACTGAACCGGTTTAACTTGCCGTTCCAGCCATGAATATATCATGATATATAAATAATTACCCAATGCATTGGAAGGAGATATAGGTCCCACCCATCCCATAATGAAATAATTCTTACTTGTTCCACAAAATAAACTTATAACATTCATCATAACCCAAAGAATAAAATGGGTTTCATAAACATCATCCCATCATTTCATAATCCATATAAAACAAACATACATTTCATTATAAGAAAAGTGAACCATGTAAATTATAGAGACATTAAACTTAAAACATATATATATAAAATAATTTCATCTTAGATGTAAAATGGTTTTTATAAAACATCTGAAATAAATTCTTGAGGAAAATATCATTTCTTTTTCAAAATCAATTTCTTTTCACAAAATGTCATGGTATTTTAAAAGGAAGAGATTTTTTTTGAAAATAGTCATGAAATATTTTGAGGGAAGCTTCCTGAAAATAAGGCTTTATATAACCGTAAAAATCATTTCATGCCGTATAAGTTAATAAATACATTCTTCACGTGCTTTTTCCAGAAAATTAAAAAAGTAACTCGTAATAGTATGATTCTGAACATACCATGTAGTAAAAGTCAAACACAGTTAAAAAGGACATTAAAAATACATGAAAACACTTTTATAAAACATGGACATGTATGATAGAAATAAACCCAGTAAATACTTATGATTAATAAAACTCGGATAAAAATGATATTTGCAAAAATATCCCTTACCTTAGGTCCAATATGCTTCGTACGTATCAAAACCTCTTCTTCTTTGACACGCCTCTTTGAATCCTCCTCTTAGGGTACTAAAATTGGTCTTTGAAGAAGACCAAGACCTCTAGGATGTTTCTAGGGAAGTTGATAAGGGAAATGGGCAGTGTTTGGCAGAGCTTAAAGGCACAAATTGGTGTGAGGAGGAGAGGGAGGAGGTTCCCTTTTATAAGGGAGGAGAGGGGTACCTTTGGAAAATATAAGAAATATTATTTTATATTAAATCCCAACCCCACATAAAAACTTCCAAAATGACTCATATCTGAAGATTATAAGAGATAGGGTTGTAATCTCATCAACCAATAAAATTTAATCATGTTAGGAATTTATTTTAAACATTATCAACCTGATTTATCCTTATTTAATCAATGTAATTTTATTTGTAGTAATAACATTTTAAATTTTAAATTATCACAAATAATTACTTATTTGTTGTGAATTTTCCATAATTAGATAATTGATAACATTTTAGACCATATAAATTTAAATTTATAATTTTTAAATATTTTTGTGATTTTTAAACAATTTTATAATATGTTATTGTTATAAAATAACAATAGTGTCAATTTTGACACTATTCATTTATTTGAATTTAAATAAATTATATATAGAAGATATGTTCGAAATAAAAGCTTTAATAGTTTTATAAAAGGACATATGTATCTTGAAAAGTAGTGGATCACATTAAATAGTTCTTATAATATTTATTTTTTTTATATTTATAACAATTTATTTGGTTTATCTCTTAATAAAATAATTACTACAACATTTTTGTATAATTATTTAATATACTTATATCTTCCATAGAAATTAATAATAAAATCTTATGATGAAGATAAATCTATTAAATTTCACAATAATACTTTTACTAGAATTTATCATCTTAAAATCACAAAATTTAAATTGTTATATTTATTAAATTATGAAGGTGACATCTTTGGCATCATTTAAAATAATATAATATAAGTGTCATAATCACCTTAATAAGGATCCAAATGGTCAAAAATTCGGCCATTGGATGATTAGGGTTAATATATACACTAATAATATGATTTGTGCAGATTTTTGGGCCTTTTGATATATATTAATATTTCAATAAAAACTATATTATTAATTTTTCACTAAATAAATAATTTCTGCTTCAATAATGTATAAGACAATAATTTTATTAAATAAATCTTAAAAATTACAAATAAATTACCATAATAAAGAAAAACATATTATCTTTACAATGTGTATTTATAAATTAATTTATATTCTGTATAAACTAATATTAAAAATACATTAATTATTAAAGTTGAGTGAGACATATTTCACATTATTTTTATAAATTAAACAAAACGTCTTAATCACCTCCAACTGGGTTCTAATGGATTCCATTTCGACCCAAATATGACTTAGGAAAAATTATAATCATCCAATTGTATTAACAAAAGTATTAGGATAATTTTATAATATTATATTTACCCTTAATTACCCGATTTGCCTTTTACTATGGAAAATAAAATTTACAGTTGTTACTATTCATAAAGCCCAAAAAGAAAAAGTAGTCTATTAATATAATTTGGACCCAATTATTCCAAATATAGAATCCATTTTTCCAAATTCAATACACAGAAGTTACAGAAATTAAATTAAAATTAATCCCATTGTCGAAAGAAAATGGGGTTTTGTTTAAAACATTGCAAAAGATTGAATTGATTTAACCTACGACTTCAATGTAAAATCAATTATAATGACATGAATTATATTAAATGGTAAAAATATATTATATTTATACTTTAAAACCATTAAATATTATAATTTAACCACATAAGTTATTACGATGAATAAATTAGTTTTTAATTAAAATATAGCATGTTTTTACTATTCATTAAAATATGAAAGTTATCAGAATAATATGAAAAATTTATGAAAAGTACTTATTTTACACGAAAAATTTATTTTGTTCTTATAAAATGTTCTAGAAAATGTGTAAGATGAATAATAATGTTATAAAATTAAAAATTTAGTTAATAATATTCATAACGGCTGGTTCATAATAAAATTATAATAATATATCGTTGTTTAGTAAAACCTGATATTGAGTACAAAACACTCTATCGAGGAAGGTCATGATTGCCTGTAATGCAAGCCAAGTCAAGGTTGCGTGTTGTGCAAGAATCCTTCATTATATTGTATAACAGAATCCAACCATATTTTATTTATACATTGAAAATATATATATATACACACACACACACACACTCAATGTTGCATAGAATGACTATAATAAAATGAACATGAAATTGTGTGTAACACGATCCAAGATGAGTGTTGTGTGTAATTCAAGCTAATACGGTGTTGCGTATAGCGCAAGATAATCATGGTGTAGCATACAACATAAGTTATGAATGAAATTAAAATGAGTATATCTTATAAAATATCAGGTTGTTACACGTAATATTCCCACCACAATTTTTTTTCCAATTGTGAATTTTGTAAATTGATCTTATGATCAACCTTAAAATTATACACTAATGATGGTATCCACAACTCATATGTTAATGATGATATATATCCTTCTATTGAATAACATAATATATTGATGATTTATTTTTTTATATCCAAGATAACATAATTAAACATAATTATAGAATTTAATTATTGAATCCAAAAATATAAATGTATAAACAATTTTATTTTAATATTGGTCAACAATTTGATGAGGTGTAAACCTCTATAAGTGTGTAATAATAAGGATAATGCACAGATTACCCTTGATTAAAAATAACTATAAATGGATTCCTAGTATATATTTTATTTTCTTCCTTTTTACTATTAATTTTTTTTGAAATTTATTACATTATTCCATTTTTCTTCACACATTAAAATTTTACCAATCATATGAGACACAGTAGGCTTAAAATTGGTCATTCATTTACATTATGTATTCGCATACTTCATAATTTCCTCTAATGAATATGAGAATTGTGAAAATAATATCTCAAGGAGTGTCAGTCCTACTGCATAGTAAGGCTGATTTTCATGTACCAAGAAAACATGAGTCATTCCAAATATGCCTTTTTTATATTCCTTACACATAAGAACATCTATGATATAAACATATCCAATAGTAGTACTTAATAATTGATTTATTTTAGGAAAACCCACATAATCTCTTCCCTATCAAAGATTTAGGATCTTCTTCAATAATAATCCTAAAATTCTATCGTAGTGTTATTTTGCATAATCGATGTTTTTCAAAATATTGTTCACAAGGTTTATAATATAATATATATGATACCAATAATAAAAACCACAACATTAGTACACTAGACTCAAATTCTTATTTATTACATTTTATATAAGATACAAGGAATAATATCTAAAATGACTGAATAGTTTACAATCCTTGTTAAAGAAGATACACACTTGAGTGTTGAATTATAATAGAATATACAAAATCCCACATATTTTTTGTTCGATCACATATTTATTCCCCATTCATTATCCTAGTGTGTCTTAATAGTTCTCTCTATAGATTTATAGTAAAGGTAGAAATTCATTTCAGTGATTCTAGATCCTTAATAAGAGTTAAGTAATGTTAAATCTATCATTAATCAGTCAGAATAAACAACCTAAAAATATTTTAAAATAAAAAAAATGATATTTTAATTTTTTTTTTTTGAATATATATGGATTAATTAGTAGGGAAAGGATAAATGACTGAACAATAAAGTTATTTATTCAATAATATGAGTATCTTGATTAGTTATAGAATAATTTACATGAAAGGTTAAATATATAAACACACCATTTAAATATATTGATTATGATGAATATAAAATGATGAGATAATATTGAAAGTTAAATAATTGAAATCAAATTCCATTTAATCAATAAAATGAAGAAAAAATCATTCATTGAAAATAATGTTCCTAAAATTTCATGTATAATAATAATAGAATTTTTTATCGGGGAAATTTGTAATTATTGGAATTCATGATGTCATGAATCATGATACCTCTATTGTTATGACCTTTCACAAAATTGTATAAAAATACAGGTCGAAAATTATGTAATATTATATTACTAATTCACCTCATGATATTACTAATTCATAAAACGGGTATATAATTATAGTCCCAACTAATCACTTCATTTTAATATCATTCAACTTATATAAAATAATGAATTTAATTAATTAATAGTCTTCATTATCCTAATATATTCATATTGCGTAATGAATACAAATTTCTCCATTTTTCCCCAAATAGACGAATAACAACTAATATATAAACCGTGTGTAGAATTTAATTATACATTAATTAATACACATATCCATTTTAAATAAAATAGTTAATCATTGTAAATATAAAGATAAATCATCATAGAAAATTAAATATTTCAAGGGAATGTAATTTACTACAAAACATGAATAAATAATGTGAATATCAATACATTATTTATTCAAAATGATCATAAAAATCAGTTTATTTAATTAGGGTTGTATCAATACAACATATCCACAATTAATTATATGTGAAATAATGTTTTTTCCATTGAAAAATTAAAATACCATAAAAATGTCATAAAAATCATTCTTACAGAAAATATCAATTTTACAATGAAAATAATTGTTTATAATAAAAATATTAAAAATTAGTGTGATAATACATTTCATAAAAAATAAAAATTTTTGTGTATAAATTATTCTTTAAATAATTTAATGTTTCTATCAGAGGGAAATGTTATACACACCATAAATGTTACAAAAAATATTCCTTTCACAGGTTCGGTAAAAGACAAATAGGAATTGTTTGGAAAACAACATGATATTTTTCTTCACATTTTTTTTCAAAAAATACCATAAATGGGTAAAAATTTACTTAATAAATAATTTTGGTAAATTTGAATACATTATTTATTAGATTCATTGAAATAATTGTTTTGGATGATTAATTATTTTTGATCGAAGAGAGAAATGATGTTAGATTTTCAAAAAAAACATTCTCACATCAATATCAGGCAATAATGAGTGAAAAAATGAAATTATTACATAATAAAATCATTAATATCCATAGGGGAAGAAAAATAAACTAGTTTATTATGTAATTATCAATTAATATACAAAAATGGAAATTCATGAATAGTCCATAATGATTAAAATGAGATTATAAAATAAACCCTCACCCATATCATGACCTTAAGGTAAGAATTAATCTATTAATGGATATTGTGAATTAAATTATAATCCATGTAAATTAATTGGAAGTAATCAAAATAAAACAAAAATTTATATTCATATAATCTTTGAATATAAAATTCCATGAAGATGTAATATATCCCAATGAATTGAAATTGAGTTATTAAATTCATTATAACATTATAATTTTCAAGTAAAACTCCATATGGAGAAGGAAATAAAATGGAAACAAAATATTCCATTTATTAATATGTATTAATTATTTTAAATCTAAATGGGGTGGTATATATAAATTATAAAATAAATTATGTTCATACCATTACAAAATGCCTCAATGATGGGAAATTGAAATATAGTCCCTTACCTAACACATACATTTGGGTTAATGTGATTAAAAACATTGTATAATTTCATTAAGACTATTAAAAAGTTATTCTCAAACCATATTATCATTTATAATTTCATATATTATGATAAAAAAAATTTCCTTCCCATTTTTTTAATAATGATTCATAATTTGCTTTGTTTTGGGCGTCAATTTCCACGTTTCATCATGGATATTTTAAAATCAATGTATAAGTTGATTATAATATTATATCCAAGCATATTATCAAGAATGAAATTAATATTAAAAATTTATTTTATAATTATATGGAATTTTATAATCATTTTTCAAAATGAACATGGGGAATGAATCACATCACTTTAGGGAGATGATATGTCGTTCATACACATGAGCCACATTATTATTTCCTTAATGGGTGAAAGGGTAAAATAGTTGGTGTAATATTAATTTTCATTAATAAATATTAATTAATATATATATCACATTTATTTGTTACATTTTCTGTCATAATATTACATTTAAATCAATAGTTAAAAAGGATCACATCACATCAATAGGTGGTAGAATGCCACACACATGACATATATTATCATATCTTAAACAACTTTGAGAGTTAGATAGTTTATGTGATTTTTAATTCCACAAGTATAATAAGATCATAAATATTATATATATATAAATATATTAAATACATTATAATATACAATTGTTTGATGTGTTGATTGGAAATGATTTACATTTATTTACAATGTGGTATTGTAACAAACACAGAATCAAATGTTTTGATTACCATTTGATGAAAGAGGAGAAAAATGTAATTATTTAACATAAAATAATAGAAAATTAGTGAATGGATAAAAATGAGATAATTTTATTATCACATCTAAATGAGATTTTAGGTGGTGATATAAAAAAATAAAAAACATTATTTTAGAACATTACCTACTTTTTAGAGAACATATTTAGATTTTCACCAAAACTGTTCGTAGGGTAGATTTATTTAAGTCCACGGATCACATAAATTGATATTACATATTTTTTATATGATTATAAATTCAATTTAGAGATCACACACCAGATGACCCTAGAAATTACGATAAATTGTATAGTTGAAACAAAAGATTCTATTCTCGTGAAATAACATCAAGGATTCCCAAATAGATATTCCAATTTATTACTGTTAATATATATATTCTTCATAAATTAATTATTCTTATCATTTGGAAAATGAATATAATAATGGTTTAGATAATATTATTAGTTAGGATAAACAAAATAGATATATATTTATGATCATGTGAAACTATAAGATAAACATAAGGGTTTCTAATAATGAAATAACATAAAAAGTTCATACACATCATGTCATGGATTATAATAATTGTTTATGAAATAAATATTGGTAGTTAATAAGAAAATAGTCCTAATTAAATAAAAGACACATGAGACATCATATCATAAAATTTGACTAAAACACATATTTATAGCATACACATCACCTTATATCATTTTGAACATGTATAACTAGAAACTAGATCACTCATTAAAATCAAGACTTGAAATGAAGGAATTGCATATTCTATTGGAAATTAAACATGTTAGACACATAAAATTATTTATATGAAATCAATTTATATGAAAAAAAATATAACATTTAATCAGGTCTACACACAACATTTTCATCATGTTATTGGTTCATGAATAAAATTACAAACATGTAATGATGTTCAAGAAACACATTTTTAACATGTAATATGGTAGAAATATAACTGTGTGATCATGTATTGAATTTCACACATACCATATTTACATATGATTTATCCATATTTACCCAATGCATTTGATCATTGTCTAGGCTTCGACCTCATATAATCTATTACAAGATCATCTAATGTTTTATGGGTCTTCAGATCATATAAGTTGTAACATGATCAACTAGAACTATCTAGGTTGCCTATTCGTATAAGTATTTTCCAATAACCACAACATGGGATTATTATAATGAATTACAATTTAATCACAAAAACTAAAAAATCATTATTTTTTCAAATATTAAATAACCCATAGAAATGAAATTGGTTTAATTTTAATCTCATTAAATCTACATTAAACCAAAGAGAATAAATTCGTTTTATAAAAATCATTTTGATACAATCTTTGTTCACATTGAGATGAATGATTATGATGTCAATTAAATATTTCCCCATCAAATCATAAGAAAAAATAATTTATTTTTTATTTTGATGAATTGAAATAAAAATAAAATGTAATTACAAAACATATTGTGGAAAATATCCTTTCCATATTGGAAATCACTTTTTTAGACAGAAATCATTTTTAAATCCATTTATTTTAAAATAAGAATGAAAAAATAAAGAATTAATTTTTTTATAATATTTATATTTTTTGGAGAAAATAAATCTTCATATTTTTTAAAACTTCTCAAAATATTTTTTTAATATATTTTTTTGATACATGTTTTTGGAAAAACAAATTTGAAACAAAAATTTTATTTTTCAAGTATATAATTTTTCTGAAATATTTAATTCATAAAGAGAAGAAAAATAATAGGGAAGATTTTTCCTCATGGTATAAAAAAAGGATAATAAAATTATTTAGAATTATTTAGTGTTAAATGATGATATATAAACACTGGAGACAGAATAAAAAATTCCCAAAAAACAATGATATTTAACATAAAACCATAACAACATTAGTATCCTTGAAACATAAAACCCGTGAATGAAGTAAAATAATATTTAACATAAATATAATTATATAAATAAATTTATTATATAACATGTAAAAGGGTAATTAAATAAACCGCTTGAAATTATATAGGTGCATAACCCGACATGTGTCTCAAAGAATGAAATTTGAGACAAAATTTCAATACTGATTTTCTAAATTTTAAACTGTAAACCCAATGAAATAGATATCCAAAAATAGATATTTAATCCAAAAACGTTTTTAGTATATGGATATAAATTTATATTAATGGGATTTATATACACCACATAATTGAAATAGGTGGGGAATATGACATTTTCCTCATGGGAGTAAAAAAATGAGATGAAATTCCCTTACATTAAATCTTGAGATCTATTTTACTAGGTCAAACCTATTGTAGAAAAAATATATGAATTTATTAACATATTAAACAACAATATATATATATATCACAACATATATGATTTTACTATTACACTTTTGTTACGAAATTTTTAAATAATTATATGATAACATTACATTTGTGGTAATATCTACTTTATTTTCCTATAAGATTGGGATTGTTATTTTTTGGACATCTTACATATATTATGGTTTAATGATCTCAAAATATTAAAACATATTATAAATATTCAATATATTAATAATATATGTATTTACATAAATCACTAATATGACGGGACATGAAATGAAATACAAAATTCAATGAGACGGTAGGTGGTACATAAGAATAAATATTGTTTCAAATTTCATATAATATTGAGAGAAATAATAGAAGATGATATATATATAAATATATATTTATAATTTCATTATATTATCAATTTTTTTAAATAAATCACATTGGTTTATTTATCGAGTGCCTGATATATTAAATGTAAAGTGTGACGGAATCACTTGGATTTGCTAGGTGGTAGTCTTCCGTATACACGAACAACGTTATAATAATCCAAAAAAACATTTAGGTACATGTGATATATTAATATTTTAATAATAATAACTTTATAAATATCATAAATGTCATATCTAAACTACTAATATATAATTTTGAATAACCTTGAGAGGTGTTAATAGAAAAATGAACAACATATGGTCATGAGGAGGTTGAACATCGTACACATGAATAATAATTTCATAACCCATTTCATAGAGCTGTCTGTGGTTTTAGTTCATAAAAAATTAATAAAAATTAACTTATATAAAATATAATTAAGTTATTATATTCTGATGGTATAATAATAATTTAAGTACTTAGAGAATGAAATAAAAAAAACATCCTCATTGGAGAACATTACCTCTTCTTCGAGTATCCTATTTAAGTTTTCACTAACGCATTTTTAGTTTTCATTAATACCCAAAAATTGATTCTATGAAGAGGGGATGAAATTATGAATATTTTTGGATGGTTTTAGTGGAAACAATTCGTTTTTGAGATTTTGTGAAAGTGGTGGGGGTGAGTTTTCATTTATAAATGAGTAAGAATATAATTCCTCTAAATAGCCAATTGTATGAAATATTGGGATGTATCTTTTACCTAATGTTCCTCCAATAGAATCCAACAATATAGGGGAGTGTTTATGTTGTTGATTGAAACTCCACCACACAAAAAACACATGTTTTTCATGTTCTTCCGTAGTCATTGAGTTTATTCAATTTTACCCATTAGTCTTTACCACAGTAACATATATTGTTTTATTTAACTACGAAAACAATCTATTAAAAATAATATTTGAATTAGATTAATTTTAGTATTTATAATTTATTATTCTAAATATTAAAACCAATTTATTAAAAAAAAATTTGTCAATTTTTTTTATAAACATCTGTAATCCAAAAATCCACATTTTAGTGTTTGTTTATATAATTATTCTACATTTATAAGATAATTTTTGTAACTGATGTACAACTCTGATAAGAGGTTATATTTTCCCCACTTTACTATATTTACACCCTCACTATTACTTGATAGAATCTAGCATACAGGGCGGCAGGCATGAGGCCATTTGACCCACTAGATCAAGGAACAGGTTATGTGGGCCCTAGTTCAAGACATTAGATTGTTTTATCAGCTCTTTATATTTAATTAGAATTAAAAAAATAGTATTCGAAAGGATACTATGAGTTAAATGAATTTGTAAATTACTCTATGCCTAAAAATATAAAATCCTTGTATAATAGAAACCAAAATTACCTGGGATGGGGAATTTTATTTAAGATTATCCCTATTATGGTACATAAGACAACATCATTGGGTGATGAAAATGTCTTATGATGATGTTGATATTGGTTTTATTGAAATATAATTGTTTAACTTATATAGATGAAATTATGGTGTTTCCTTACATACATCATTGTGGGAAAAATAAGACTAATATGCCATGGATATTTCCATGCCACGTATATTTTAGGTGTACATTTTCTTGTTGAAAATTATTGGTTAATTTAATATCTATATGAATTGAACTGAATTTCCTTGTATACTAGAGAAAAAATAATTTTCTGTCAATTTACCCACTTAACCTAATTTTTTTCCCTGTATATTTTATGGAAGACACATTAAGTACTTAATTTTATCATGTAGAGCCAAAGACCATTGGTTTCATGTGATAGAACGTGTTAATCGTATTGGTTAGGTATAATACATATTTTGGTTTGTAGAGTATATAACCTTAAGGATAAAAAATTGTAAAACATATAATTAAAAAAATTCACATGAATATGTCATTTTAATGAGAGAATAAATATCTTATACATGTGAACTAGGGACCTAGACACAAACTCGAAATATGTAGTGGGTAGTTGTTGTATATGTTATGTTCTTATGTATATTTGTTGTATTTCACTATTATCTAGTAATAACATTATGAACATTCAGATGGGTATGATCTAACAATATAAATTTTTTGATCCAATACTAGTTTTCTATTTATAATCTTTTCAATTGTTATGAGATCTTATGTTGTCGGTAATTGAAATTATGGTATCCTATTGCATTGATACCCTCTAGTCATTTTCCTGAATGTGGTGACTACCATGCATTAGAGGTGGTAGGCCTTGATCACCCAACAATTCCTCCTGTAGTTCCACAAATTCTTCTTATTCCTATTTCTAATATGGGAACCATTTACTATTCTAATAGGAACTTCTACATATTGATTATATTACGCATGGTCTTTCTTGAGCTTACCCATGTGTGGAAGAGTTGACTCAGGATTTCTAGTAGAATCATTCTCCTAATTTTGTGGGGGTGGAAGAGCACATGATGTTGGGTCTTCATTCTAATATATTATTTATATATTTTATCATATAGAGAATCCTCAGAGAATTGGCTCATTCAAGTTTCATATATGATGCATGAGTCCTAGAAGTTCTAGTTGGATGTTTTTACCAAGGAATACCAGTATAGTGATATAGTTTTGACAGATTTCCAGACTATTTTCAATTACTATTTCCTTCCACAGACACTAAAGGATGAAAAAGATAGGGAATTCATGAACCTGCAGTAGGGTGGAATGGATGTTATGAAATAATATACTCGTTTTAACTAGTTTTAGTGGATCAATTATAAACTAGTAGGAGATGATATGATTAACACTAGGAATTTAAATAATTAGTTGGTATACGTTATGTAGTAGTAGGTAAATTTCAATTCAGGTTATGACCATATGGGAGACATTCAACCAAGGCCTTATTACAGAGAAAAATACTGAGGGATGTTTATGGTGCAATTTAGGATGGTTTGACACATTGATCAATCTATGTATCTTCATCAATGTGATAAAGTCATCTTTGGTACCACATGTAGAGGTAGTAGTAGTTAGTATCCTTATGTTAATATCATTGTGATATATAACCATTGTTCAAATCTTTGATACACCAAGCCTTGTTTCTTATGAGATATATATTAATTTAGTGGTTGCACATGATGAGCCATATCAAGCATTTCTATCGAAAATTTACATTAGATCCTAGGGAATGGGGCTCTTCTCATACCACAAGTTCTAGAGTGAATTATGTATGATCATTCTTGGGAGGAATCTAGAATACCATTATCTTATTAGGAAAATGTAGAGGCTAAGGAAGAGGTAGTCACACAAATTATTCTAAGTGACATTAGAGGATGCATGATCAGGAAATTTATGTTGTGACTCAGGTCCATGGTATAGGCCAGTTACATAAATTCACACTTAAACTGGAGTATAATGGAACCAAACCATCTATATTTCAAGGTATAATTCTAGTAGTAACCACAATATTTTCAACTTTTTTAGACACAATCACGCCTCATTCAGTTCTATCTAAGGAAATCACAGAGATTATGGGCCTCATGATTGAAGAATTGTATAGAATTATGATGATTGATACCCTATTAGGTATTTGATAAGAATGATTTTACAATTTTAAGGACATCCTCCTTGATATAGGTAGATGCATCTTCATATGGAATATTTTCATTCTGTATATAATGAGATTTAATGTAATCATCAGGGTTGACTAGTTAGTAGCCTTTTGAGACCATTTAGACTAATATCATCTGAGTTTGATATTTATAACACCAAAGGGAAGTAGTCATGTGCATCAGTGAGAGTGGTATATGAATTATCTGCAATAAATACAAGAGAAGTAGAGGCTAGGTTGTGTGACAGCTAATATCTAAAGACATTACCTTGATGATCAGATGTTATAAACTAATGTTATTACTCTTGAAGTGGACTGTTTCATAGATATATTTGGTAATGACTTCTTCGGTCTATCTCTGTTTCCAAATATTGAATTTACAATTGATATTGTTTTAGGAGAATCATGAATGACAATTTATCTAGAATATAGTAAGGAATATACATCCACAACAAAAAATAGATAAACCTTCCAACCATATATGAGATGTGTGTGTGTTTTTTTAACTTTTATCTGAGGTAGTTCTATCATCATGTGTGTGTTAGATAATCATATGTGCCATACACAACTTTATGGAGTAGGTATGGTCTACAAGAGTACCTGTTCATGCAGTTAGGTCATAGAAAAGTAGCAAGAGTTTTAACGGATATAATAAATCCAGTTTCCATTAGTATCTAGATTCATTACCAGTGTTTTTTAATATATATTATTGAATTTACATTCTAGACATGACCATTTAAACCATCATGTGATCATTTGGAATACTTATATCGATTATCATATTTTTTCTGAGCTCAACAAATGCCACATTAAAATCGACAAAGTCCACTTATGAAGTCAAAATATCTCAGAATCAAAAGCTATCATAGACCAAGAGATATTTTCAGAAATAGTTTCCTAGGAAAAATAAAATAATGTATTTGACATAAATTTTTCTCCAGGATAGCTGAATATTAAAGACATTTCATTAATTATTTCTCTACTCTTGTTATGCTGCATAAAAAATTGATATTGAATGTTGTGAAATTAATATGGTCAGAAGATTATGAATCATCCTTTAAGGAGTTTAAGTGAAGATTAACATTAATGATGATTATGATTCTATTATATAGAATAAGAATTTATACTATTTACTGATAGAAAATAAGTATTTATGTGGGATAAATTCTAGGGATTGGTGAGTGAGTTATTGCATATGAGTCTTTTTAATTGAGGACTCACTAGTAGAATTATCGTACACATGACTTCAATATAGCTACTATAGTTTATGTATTATATTTTTTGATACACTATCTACCTGGAGAGATTTATATAGTATTCACTAATAAAAAAACATCAAGTACATCTTCATACAATGTTATCTCAATACCTGGATGGGCACATTGATTGAGTATCTATACTCCTTAGATTTCAATCTTGCATAAAAACAAGGTAAGAGAAATATAGTGGTTGATGGTCTGATTTGGAATAATCAAGTATAGGTAGTTTAGGAGGCCATTGGAAAATGGATGATAATTCCTTATTATTAGTGATTTATATTGAGATTCAAGGGGATAATTTTTAGACTATATAGAAATCCTTTTCAGTAACATATAATATTTTTGAATAGTTAAGAATGGGGGAAAAGATATATAAATTGGTCCATCTACAAAAAGAAATAATATAATAGGATGATACATCTTCATGTTGGACTATTAACGGTGATGATTATATATTATTCCATTGACATTTTTGGGTCCCATTTTGATGAGAGAAGAGTTGACACATGAATTTCACTCTATAACATGTGTAATTCATCCTGGTGTAACTAACATGTATATGGATCTATGGTTCTATTACTGGTGTCTTATTATGAAATAATGGATCTCTTGATTTATCAATCTATGTTCCACATATTAGTAGGTAAAGCTGGAACGTCAATCACCAACAGTTCTTTTATAGATATTTTCCATTATCAAGCTAAAATAGGAAACTGATTACATGAATTTTATTATTATTTTATGTAAATAAACTCATGAAAATGATATATTTTGGGTTTTCTTAGATAATTTCATGATGGCATCACACTACTTATCTCTTCCAGAGACAATCTTGATAGATGATCTAGGGAGTAAATACGTCAATGGAGTCGTAAATCTTCCTGGAGCTCTTCTATCTATCATTTATAACTATGACAACATGTTTTACATCACATTTATTACATGGGATGTAATAGTACTTGGGTATGTTTTTTTCTCTATGAAAATCCTACCACCTAAAGATTGATTGATAGACATTGTGTATAATTCAGTTGTAAGATTATATGGTATACACATGTGTCCATGTCTTTTAGGCTTCCTATGAAAAAATCATTCCCTTTATAGAGTTCACTTATAATAATATATTTTTTTATAAAATTGATATTTTTTATTATGAATCTTTATATCGTAGGCCGTTTAATTCTGCGTTGTACAAGATAGATCTAGTGAAGGTAGATATTTGTGGGCCATATATCATTGAAGATACTATATATTAGGTCTAATTGATCCAAAAGCTGATGATGGAAGCTCAGTCCAGAAAGGTGTCATATTCCCAACCATACATCCATCCTTTTTATTTTGAATTCAAATACATGGATTTCTTGTGAATCTCATTAAAATGTGACATATAAATTTTTAGAGGTAGGGTAAACTATCAACAATAATTTTTGGAACCTCTGGGGTTATCTAACAGAATATACAATCTTATTGCCCAATAAAAAATACTTAGACATACCATTCTATGCATGTAATTTTTCTCATAACTTAACTTCACTTATATTATCAAGATAAATAACATGACCTCCATCTTGTTTCAATTGATCTAAATGAGGACATTTCCTTCATGGATTATCCAATGCATATTATGGATTAGAGTGTAAAGGAACTATGAATAATGTTAATTTATTTAGGAAAAGTTTTATGGAAGAATGACCATTTATAGGATGATACCTGGGTACGAGAAGGGGATATACAAGCATTGTTGAAAAAATAAATTGATGATGAAGCATTTTTACACCAAGAAGGTCATCTCGGGGAATGATTATTTAAGAATGGTAGGTTTTAATTTCATCTGATTTCATGAAGGTATACCTCATTTTTTTTATTTGTCTTTATTTTAAACAACACTTATGATGTTCCATGTTTGTGTCAGAGAGGTCATTAGGGTGTCCAAGTCTGATTCGATGACCAAAACCAAATAAATTTGTAAAATAGTGTTGTAAACATAGTTATGAGAAACCATTCCACTTATCTTACATGGTATTTAATTATAATGTGGGGTTTTATAGTGCTGACTCTGGGGATACTCGGTTATGATGAAACCATGTGACCAAAGGAACATACAAATTTGAGCCATCTACATGATTTTATAGTGGATTTTTATCATGGATTGTGCATAGTTACAAAAACCATGTACATATACTGCGTGGGGTTATCCATTGGATAGTAAAAGGACCATGGGTAAGAATGTTTTGGTGAAATGATGCACCACACCGTGTGCACCCAAATTTGAGGGTAAAATTGTAACACCCGATGTTTTTCTAAAAATAAATAGAAATGCCCGAAAATTTGTTTTATGTTGATATTTTTATCTAGCCATTAAAACATAACTTTTCCTCTTCTATGTTTTGAATATAATGAATCTTTCATCTACAATTGTGCTCAGTATGTTATTTGGATTCTATTGGAACCAACTTGTTTTTTAGTGAATAGTAACCTAACTTTATGAATAGTACTATGAATAGTAATATGACCCTAATGAATAGTAAATTTTATTATTATTTAAATTTATTAAGTCTTTATGATAATATCATCTTGGTTAATTTTTCATTGTGATATTGAAGTTGTTACAGTATTAGAATTGTTAAAATTTGAATTAAGTATGGTTTTATTTTAAAATTAAATTAATTATAATTAGAAAATATTTTCAAAAAATGGACTTCATTTTTTAAATATACACGTGGATAACTGGTTAGGTGGAATTTTTGGAATTTTTCTAAAATAGTTGATTTTTCGGTTAATAGTAAAAAATACAGTTTTTAGTTTTGGTGTGTTAATGACATCATTAATGATATAATAATGATGTCATAAATCTGGTTGACTTGTGTATAATTAAATAAGATGTGAGGTGTCTCGAGAGGCTTATACTGTGATCAAATACCATGGGCAATCCCATGGTTTTGCAAATACCACTCATGAGGTGTGCCTTGAAAATTATTAAAATATTCCCTTACTTTTCCTATAAATACCAACCCATTACTTCCATAACATCATTCCCAATTCCTCCTCAACGTATCTATTTTATCCTTACCTTAATATTAGTCCTACCAAGGTTTCCTCAAGCCCCCAAGGTTACAACCATCATGTTCTAAGGGTTACTCTACCTGGAAAGGAAATTTTTAATTTCCTTCTTTTTCCATTCATGTTCACTTTTAATTGGTATAACTTTCAAGATCCCATACCTTGTTCATATTTCCTTATTATTCACTATATAATCTATATTATGATTCATTTTTAGATGGGTGACCCTTTTTACCTCTCTTTTTGTTAGTATTTTCTAAAACCATGTTGCGTAGCCGTTAGGCTGCCAAATTTTTGTAAGAGATTTCTCACTTTTTATGTTATCTTGAGTTCCTTCTTGATTCTTTCATCATATCTAGTTACCCAAGAGGCATGAAATCTCCATAAATCTTGTATATTCTATATTTTATCATGTTCCTGGAAAATTCCCCCTCATTATTCTTCTCCTCTCCCACTTATTTAATGAATAAAAAACATTGTCCGTGATGTGTCAAATTACCGACATCGTGGATGATGTGAATTAAATTTTCATTAATTCATTCATGTATGGTCATGAAACATTTAATATGGATGAAACATGTTATAATATATGTATTATAGCTCATCCATGGTTCTGGAATTCTTTTTAACACATGGTTTTATTTTATAAAATAAAATGAGGTCATTATTATCAAAGAACCACTAAAATGATCTAAACCAACATCATTAATGTTTTGACTTGTGAATCATCTTAATATTAAACCTAAAAATGAAAATGGTATAAATTATGGTACTGGAAATATGTAAATACCTTTTCATTCCAATTTTGGAATTTCACTTCCAATCGACAAGAGCATCCACCATTATTCAATCATGGAAATCATGTTAAGAACTCACCGAAAAACAGTGCAAGGAGAAAAATACTAACAATTAAAGGGTGAAATGATGTCATGAAATGATAATTTAAGTTTTTATTAACATGAAAATGTTTCTTTAAACTACTAATAATACTATTTTAACCATTATACATGAATTTTAAACATTTTTGAAGTAATATATACCCAAGGTAAGGGAATCCTTAACCCATTTTCCATTCTTTGGGATAACCTTCTACTTCATTATCTATGTGCTACATAAATTGTTTGTGTAATGGTTTCTATTTATATTATCTTTTATTATGTTTATTTACAGTATATATACATAATCCATCCACACTATTATGTCTCTTTTTAATTTTATGTAATTTATAAGTGGTTTTCCCTTTTAAAAATCTCATTTAAAAATCAGTTTTATGAAATTACAAAGAAATATATTTATGGAATTTATCATGTTGAATGATTATGTTTTGGATATTGGGAATTATTTATGATGAAGGGTGGGACCCATATCACCCTCCAATTCATTGGGTATGAGTAAATTGGAGGTTTTCTATATGGTTACTCCAAGTGTAACAACGATGGTTACACAAAGTAAGGTAGTCGTGTGGGTTACAAATTATAACATAGCCAAGAATGGTTACATGATTATGTCTGTAATGCCCCAAGATAACTTATGATTATATTTATGTCATCAATTTTTGTGTGGATATTTCGTAAATATCATGTTACAAAATTTAAATATATATGGGTGACAAGAATGTCTTTTTAAAATTTGTTCATATGTTACGAGTATACATGGACTAATGTGATGTTTCGTTATTTTAAATCCCTTACCGAGATTCTGTGCTCATCCCAAGTTTTTAAATAATTTTCACAGATTAATGGATGTGTAAGGAAAGTAAGGAAGCTATGTTAAATGTTGAAAAATTGTTAAGGAGTATTTTTTATGTTTTTATGTTTTATATTTTTAAAAAAATGGAAACTATTTTTATGGTATCCACTTTGTAATAATATGAAATGTTATGAATTTATTATCCTAGTTCTCTAAATGTTCAAAAATGAAAATATACTCAATGTAAAAGGAAGTTTTTTCTTGACTAAATTCAATATTATGTATTTAAAAAGGAGGGGTCCTTATAGTTAGTATTAGAGAATGGTTTAGAAAACTTTAGGGGTAAGGGTGATGTTAATAGAATACCATAAATGATTCTAACTCTATGATTAATTTTAAATGTTTTAGAATTTAAATATCACCATGTTTCTTCATCTAAGATATGTTTGTTCAGAATGGTTGTAGGAATAAGGAATAGGGATACTGAATAGGAGAACATTGACATAATGACATCCTTATGGAGCTATAGCCTGGGATGTTAAGGATTGGAACCGAGCAGTTTGTGATAGTAATGGCTCAGCTAATGTAGGAAATGAATAGTGGTGTCATGCATGCAAGATAACCAATAGAGTTACCACAATGGAACATGACAGTAGTCGAAAATTTTATGAGACAACACCCTATGGCATTCAATGGATCTTCTAACCCAGTAGCACCTGAAGGATTGATCAAATCCCTTGAAAAGATATTCGATGACATGGGATGATCATACAATCAAAAGGTAAGTCTTTCTATTTATCATTTTAAAGGGGAAATTGACCAGTTGTGGTAAATGTAAAGGAATATCTGGGGTCGAGAGGATTTTCATGCCATAGAGAGGGACGAATTAAAAAGTCTTCTCCTTGAAAAATATATTCCTAACGTGGTGCGACTTAGAATAGATAAGCAAATACATGAATTAAAACTAAAGGAGGAAGATTCAGTGGATGTTTATGAAGGGAACTTCACCAGAATGGAAAGGTATTCTTCAAAACTTATTCTGGATCATGATAGAAAAATAAACCCCATTTACTTAGGACTAAATCCAAGGTAATGAAGGGCTTTGGCCTCCTGTGAATTCAAATGTTTAAAGAAGCGTATACGATGTACTGAGAGGGTTGAGATAGAGTTTTATGATGATATCGTGCATTTTCTAAACAAATAGATAAAGAGGTCATGTTGGAAATAAATGGATATGAATCAACCAAAGAAATCTTATGGTATGAAAATCCAATTTCCGGTTTGGGAAATGTGTGGAAAGAATCACCCTGGGGAATGTCATAGAAAAACTATGAAGTGTTTCAAATGTTGTAAGTTTGGACATATAGCTCGATATTTTAAAGAAAATGATCTAATGAATAATCCTGATAAGCTGACTTCAATGTGTATTAAATGTGGCGAGATGGGTTATTATGCAACTGCCTGCCCAAAGAGAGATCTGAATGATGCAAAGAAGACAGACTACAAGTAGAAAGGTGTAGTGAGATCCTTTACAACTACGTCAGTAGATGACGGGCCATCCAATGATGTCATATCAGTTAAATTGCTTGTTCACTCATATTTTTCTAATGTTTTGTTTGATATAGGGTCTACACATTCCTTCATCTCTGAGATATTTTCTGGTAAATTGGAATTATCATCTCAAAAAATGATAACATTATATTTTTCTAGAAGACCAGGGGAAATTTTATATCCAATAAAAATTATAAGTATTTTTCAATTTTGGTATGTGGAAAGTATTTACCTACAAACCATGTTGTTTTACCCTTAATCGAGTTTGATGTTATTCAGGGAATGGACTGGATTTCTGATAATCATGCTAAGATTCACTGTTGAGATAAAGAAGTTGTTTTTCAGAAGGAGTTTTAGTTTTTATACAAGAATGAACCCATACAATTGATAACATATTAGGATCATGAGAAATTATTTAAATATGGATATGAGAGTTATCTTTCTCATATTGTTGAAAATAATGGAACTGTTAAAATTAATGATGTGCTAGTGGTTAATGAATATATTGATGGTTTTCTTGATGATTTACCCATTTTCATACCTGATTGAGAATTCTAATTCACAATTGACTTAGTTACTGATGCTAATCCAATTTCAAAACCCTCTTATTGTATGGATCCAATTGAAATTCTTGAATTAAAAAATCAGTAGTAGTATTTTCTAGAGAAAGGAATCATTCATCCTAGCACTTCACAATGGGGATCCCCTATTTTTTTCTTTAAAAGGAATGACGGTTCCATGAGACTTTTCATTGAATATAGAGATTTGAATAACATTACTATTAAAAACAAGTATCCTTTTCCTCATATTGATGAATTCTTTGATCAGATCCTTGCATCTCAGTACTTTTTCAAGATTTAATTGACATCTGGATACCATCAGTAGAAGGTGAAGGGGGATGACATCCAAAAAACAACCTTTTGTACTATATATGGACATTACGAATTTGTTATTATGCATGTTGGGTTAACTAATGCCCCTGTTGTATTCATGAATCTTATGAAGAACGTACTTCATGAGTTCTTGGATAAGTTTGCGGTTATATTAATTTATGACATTCTGGTTTATCATAAAATAAAGAGGAGCATGAAAAACATCTAGGGTTGTTTTTTAAAATTTAAAAGAAAAGAAACTGTATGGAAAATTCAGAATGTGTGATTTATGGATGCAACAAATTTCTTTCCATGGGCACATTGTAAATAAGGATTGAATAATAGTTGATCCTACCAAAACAAAATTTGTAGATGAATGGACATGACCTAGAAATGTTATAGAGATTTGTAGTTTTCTTGGTTTAGTAGGTTATTACAGATGGTTTGTTATGAACATTGAACAATTATCTATCCCGATTACTATATTAATATGAAATTGGGGTTAAATTTGTTTGGATAGAGAAATGTGATGTTTGTTTTTAGGAACTGAAGAAGAGATTGTTGAATTCTCCTGTTTTGTCCTTCCCTTCTTGAAATGGTGAGTTTTTCATCTACAATGATGCTTCTTTGAATGGAAATGGTTGTGTTTTGATGTAGAATGATCAGGTAATTGACTATGATTTGAGAAAACTTAAACCTGATGAGCTAAATTATCCCACACTTGATTTGGAATTGGCAGCTGTAGTTTTTTTTCATTAAAAATTTGGAGGCATCAACTATAGGGATCCAAATGCCAAATATATACTAACCATAAAAGTCCAATGTTTATATTCACATAGAAATAATTAAACATGAGGCAGAGAAGATGGCTATAACTGATAAAGGTTTATGATTACACGATCAATTACAATCCTAGAAAAGAAAACAATACAGTGGATGCCTTAAGTCGGAAACATCATGCAAAATTAACAAGTTATGTTTGGAACATGACCCCATGATTTGTGATTTGATGGATTTTGGTTTAGAAGTTATTGGTGTAGGGAATATATTTGTTTTGTTTTAAGTTTCAGTGCAGTGTTCGTTGTCATATAGAATTAAGAAAGTGAAGAAGGAATACCCTGAGCTATAGAAAAATGTATAATTGGTTAAAATGGGTATGTTTCCAGAATTTACACTTGATAAATATTGTGTTTAATGATTTAGAAAAAGGTTCTATGTGCCCAGTGATTCTCATATAAAGAATGATTTGTTTTTCGAAGCTCATAGTTCTCCATTTTCTGTTCATCCTGGTAGTACTACGATCTATATAGACATTTGGGAGTAATATTGGTGGGATGTAATTAGAAAATAGATATTTCTATTTTTACCATGAAATGTTTAATGTGTCAAAAAGTTAAGGAAGAGTGGAAATTACTGAAAGAGATGCTTCAGCCCTTGCGAAGACCAGAGTGGAAATGGAAAAATGTATTCATGGACATTATGGTGGGACTACCAAAGTCTTCTTGAGGTAAAAATTAGATTTCGGTTATTATATATTGGCTAACAAAGTCTTTCAATTTTTATTCTATTTGAGATACAATGACTTTGGATCATCATTCTCGATTGTACCTCAATGATATTTTTAGGTTACATGGAGTTCCTATTTCCATTGTATCAGACTAAGATCCCTGGTTCACATCTATCTCTTGGAAGTGACTTTAGAAGATGTTGGGAACATAATTAAATTTCAGTACATCATTTCATTCTCAATCAGATGGTTAGTTAGAATGAATGACTCAAACATTGGAGGATAAGCTTCAAGTTTGTTCAATGAAATATCCTGGCAGTTGCGATCAACATCTTTCTTTAATTGAGTTTTCTTATAATAACATTTCTCATTCTAGTATTTGGATGTCACCTTTTGAGGCCTTGTATAGGAAGAAGTGTCGGACACCTGTATTTTGGGATGAAGTCAGTAAAATAATGTTGATGGGGCTAGAGTTTGTAGAAGAAATGGCTGATAAAGTGAGGATGATCCAGCATCACATGAGTAAAGCTTAGAGCAGGAAGAAAAGTTATGCAGATAATAGAAGGAAAGACCTGTATTATGAGGTAGGTGACCATGGTTTCCTTAAAAACTCTCCTTAAAAAGTGTGATGTATTTCGATAAGAAATGTAATCTAAGTCCACGGTTCATCGATCCTTTTGAAATCTCAGAAAATGTTGGAATAGTTTTATATCGCCTAACATTGCCTCTGAGTTTCTTTTAGGTACATAATGTTTTTCATGTTTTGGTTTTGAGAAAGTATGTGTCGGATTCATGACATGTCTAGAGCCCAAATGAAGTTATGCTAAAAGAGAACCTTTATTATGAAGAGAAATTATTTCGGATTCTTGATCAGAGGGAAAAAGTATTTCAGAATAAATTAATCCCCCTGGTAATGGTTTTGTGGAGTAACCACGTGGTTGAAGAAGCAACATGGGAGTCTAAAAATGAAATGAGGGAAAAATATCCACAATTGTTTACTAAGGAAATAAAATTTCAAGGACACAATTTCCAGAAGGTGGGGATAATGTAACTTCCCACATTTTCCTAATAATAAATTGAAATACATGGAACTTTGTTTTATATAGATACTTTTAACTAGCAATTAAAACATAACTTCTCCACTTTTATGTTTTTAATTTCAAGAAACTATCATCTACAATTGTGCTCGGTATGTTATTTACAGTCTGTTGGAACCAACTTGTTTTTTGGTGAATAATAACATACCCTTATGAATAGTTATATGACCCTAATGAATAGTTATTTTTATTATTATTTTATTTTATTAAGTATTTATGATAATAGAAATTTGTTTAATTTTTCATTGTGCTATAGAAGTAGTTACAGAATTAGAATTGATAATTTTTGAATTAAATATGCTATAATTTAAAGCATAAATTAATAATACATAGAAAATTAATTTCAAAAGGGGACTTATGTTTTGAAATATACACGTTGATAAATGGTTTGGGTGAATTTTGGGAAATATTTTGGAACAGTTGACTTTTCAATGAATAGTAAAAAATACAGTTTTATGTTTTGGTGTGTTAATGAAATCATTAATGATATAGTAATGATGTCATTAATATTGTCGACTTGTGTATAGTAAAATAAAATTTTATGTGTCCCAATTGGTTTATACCATGATCAAATAACATGAGCACGCCCCTATTTTTGCAAATACCACAAATAAGGTGTCCCTTGAAATTTGTTAAAATATTCCCTTACTTTTCCTATAAATACTAACATGTTCCTTCATTAACATTATTCCCAATTCCTCATCAATGAATCATTGGACTCTTTAACATCATAGTAGGCCTCCCAATGTTTCCTCAATCCCCCAAGGTCCCATCCTTCATGTTCTATGGGTTACTCTACAAGGTAAGGAAATTCTCAATTTCTTTCTTTTTCCATTAAAATTTTCTTTTATGTGGTATAACTTTCAAGTTTCTGTACCTTGTTCATATGTCCTTATTATTCTTTATATAATATGTATTATGATTAATTTATGGATGGGTGACCCTTTTTCCCTCTCTGTTTATAAATTATTTGTAAAACCATGATGCGTAGCCGTTAGGGTGCCGAATTTTTGTAAGAGATTTTTCACTTTTTCTTTTATTTTGAGTTCCTTTCTGATTAGTTCTACATATCTACTTACCCAAGAGGAATTAAATCTCCACAAATATATTATATTCTTGATTTTATCATATTTTTGGAAAATTCCTCCTCATTATTCTTCTCCTCTCCCACTTATTTAATGAATAAAAAACATTGTCTGTGATGTGTCAAATTACCGACTTCATGGACGATGTTAATTCAATTTCCATTAATTTTTTAAATTCTGGTCATGAAAGCATTTATATGGATAAAAAAGTTATAATATATGTATTATAGATCATCTATATTTATGGAATTCTTTCTAACACATGGTTTAAATTTATAATACCAAACGAGGATGTTATTTTCAATGAACCACTAAAATGATCATAACGAACATCATTAATGATTTAAATTGTGAATCATCCACATATTAAACATCAAAATTATAAATGGTATAAATTATAGAACTGGAGATATGTAAATAAATTTCCATTACAATTCTATAATTTCACTTCCAATCGATAAGAACATCCACCATGAAGTAATAATAGAAATCATGTTAAGAAGTTGCCAAAAAATAGTGCATGGAGAAAAATACTAACAATTAAAGGGTGAAATGATGTTATGAAATGATAATATAAGATTTAATAAATTTATATAATTATATATAAATTACTAATAAAAAACTTTTAACCATCATATAGAAAGTATAAATAAGTTTGAATTAAGACATACCTGAGGTAAGGGAATTCTTAACCCATTTCCATTCTTTGGGTTAACCTTATACATCATTATTTATGTGATATTTTAAATTTTTTGATGGGTTCTGTTTAAATTATGTTTTATTATGTGTATTTATAGTATATATACATACATAATCCACTCTATTTAGTCTCTTTTCAATTTTATGTAATTTATAAGTGGCATTCCTTTTTTAAAAACCTATTTTAAAATTTGGTTTTATGATATTCCAAAGAAATGTTTTTATGGAATTATTTATGTTATATGATTATTATTTGGTTCTAGGGAATTATTTATGATGAAGGGTGGGAAATATATCTCACATAAATTCATTTGGTATGAGTAATTTGGAGGTAGACCGTATGGTTACTCCAAGTGTAACTGCGATAGTTATAAAAAGTAAGGTAGCCGTGAGGGTTTCAAATTATAAGGTAGACAAGAATGGTTATAAGATTATGTATGTAATGCCCCAAGATAACTTTAAGATTATATTTATGTTCTCTTATTTTGTGTGGATCTTGTGTAAATCTTATGTTACACAAAGTAAGTATATATGGGTGATAAGACTGTCTTTTGAAAATTCTTTCATACGTTACGTGTATACATGGACTAATGTGATCCTTCCATATTTTCCATCCCTTACTGAGATTTTGTTCTCATCCCAAGTTATTAAATGATTTTCACTTGTTAATGGATATGTAAGTCAAGGAAGGAAGAAATGTTAAATGATTATGAATTTTCAAGTAGTCTTGTTTTAAGTTTTAATGTTTTATATTGTGAAAAAAATGTAATCTGTTTTCATGGTATCCACTCTGTAATAATGTGTAGTGTTATGAATGTATTGTCCAAATTATCTAATTATCTAATCATAAAAATATCCTCAATGTAAAATGAAGTTTTTTCTTTACTAAATTCATGATTATGTATGTAAAAAGATGGTGTCCTTATAAAAATTATATATTCTCTTAATAAAATTAAAAAACTCTTTTCTCCTTACTCAATAATTTAATTAATCAATGTATTTGATTATGTTCACATATGGATCTACCTCGTAAAATCCTAGGATCATGAAAAGACATCTCAATATAAATTCCATGTGAAGAACCCTTAAAAGAATCTGATCCATATCAGTAAAATCTAAATTTATCTCCCTTCATATATCAATATATCAGTATATTTGTTTCACTATATATATGGAAGTTATTTTCCCCAATTTTTATGGTGTGGAACCTTGTATTTGATTTCACCAAATCCTTATTAAATATAAGGCCTCCATCAGATGAGGTGTTAACAAAGGCCCTAATGTCGATGGACTCTTCATCTTCCAAATTGATTTTGGATATTTCGTATCCATTTTGTGGTGTCGTATGCCAAAATTATCTACGAGTCACCATAAAATTTATTTAATAATTATAAATGTTTTTCCAAACCTCAATAAACTCCACATGATCATTGTTTTGTAACTTTAGGCTTTAAACCTCAATCACAGACATTAATTGTTTGCACCGACATGAATTTTCCCATTTTAATTAATTTATTAAATATTTATAGCACTGTCGAATAATTCATATTGGATTATAAATGGGATTAACTATATCATATAATTATATATTATACCCAATAGACCTACTGGGTACTTGGCCCGATAGAGAATGTTATTTTTACATGTAGGTAGTTTCTCAATTTAAAATGGAACTTTCAAACTGCCTTTTTGGGCCCTGTAAATTGAATTACCATGTTCACATAGAATAAATGCAATGTATTTAATTAAATTTATTTTCCAATGGGAATTTTTTATTATAATGACTTAAATGGATAAGTGGAAGGGGTAGAAAGGCCAAACCTATTGTATTAATAAATTTAGATAGAATTTGGATTCCAAGTTTTTATTTTCAGTAAATTAATAATATACATGTGAGGAAATTACTCATATAAATTATCATACATATGATTACACATTTATACATGCTATGGGAAGATGGTAAGGGTTCTGTTTTGAATTATTATTCATGATCCCTTACATCAGGTGTTGGGCATGACGTCTCATATAAATATATCTATTTTAATAGAGGTAAAGAAAAACCACATTATTTTTTTTGGTTTATGGAATGATGACACACCCATCATCCCAAGTGTCGTTCATGATGACCCAAAATATTATTGGGATGTGTGAAATTCATCCTTTCTCTTAAGATAAAAGGCTCATTTATACTATTTATAGATGTCTATGTTTTTTCCAGTCCACCAAGGACCTAGAATACTACGTATATAGGTACATAACTTTGTACAGATGTGGTATATATTTGTGGTCTCAATATAAAATTGTTATATTTATATATATATTTATGAATAATATATATAGTTATTAATTAGGCTTTCATTATAGTCATAGGCCAAATTATGTATAGTTTCCATGCACTCTGTAGAAACCAGAGTAGGTGGTTTCACTGTTATTCACAATTGTGAACCATTTACTTATACATGTACACTATTAGTTATGATCACTAGATGAATAAATTCTAGACCCCATTGTTGGCTGCCGATTGGGATTTTATATCACACAATACATGGGCATCCAATTGTACCTGAGTAGAATACTTGTCTATAGTAATGGACAAGGGCATGATCTCTATTACAAAATGATTATACACATGACTTATATATGGATCATATCAGAAACGGACCAGACATTTAATCAAGATGAAAGTGTAGCACCATTTTGTGTGTTTTTTTACAAGGATGATTATTCCTATCCCTAGTCCCATTTCTGTATATTAGTTTTCTATGCATCAATGTTTATGAAACTGTGTAGATACTTTTGATATTATTTTCATCTTTTTAGTTATTTATTCTTCTATTTCTTATTAAAATTATTTATTGAATATTATTCCACTATAGAGGTTTACTTGTATATTCCATTTTTCAATTTATATCACTTTTCATTTATTTTTTGATAATTTTTATAACTTTTTTGACACTCTAATATGATTTTATTATCTCTACACTATACTACCATAACAATATCCTTGCTAGTCAGTTTCCTCTAACATATGGGGAGGCACACATGGGGCCACGTGAACCACCGCCTTAGGGAATAGGTGGAGTGGACCATGGGTTGGGATATTAATTTTTTTTTATAAAACATATATTTGTGGAATACATATCAAAGTATAATATTTAAAAAAAATATAAATTTAAACTTGTTAATTCGTTAATTTATAGTCATGAAATGATTCACTTGCATAAACTTATAGACATTCAACTTGAGCCACACCAAATGTTTTAGATATGAATGATAGGTCCATTCATTACACTATGATAATGTAATCAAGTACACACATCATCTTGTGAACATGTAATTAGGTATATGCATAACATTGAAGACATGTAAGAAGGTTCATGTATGACATTATGAACATGTAATCATATTCACAATTAACATTGTGAAAATATATTGAGATTCAATACTAAAATATTTATTCATGAGTTATATATATTTTACAATGTATTGGAGTGTTATCTGGTCCACCTCATCGTATAACCTATAACAATAATACATTGTTCTATATGGGCCACCCCATATTATAATATATAACATGATCACCCAATACTATATGGGTCTCCACATCATATAAGTAATATTAATGAATCAAAAAAATAATAAAGTAAAAAATAGATTGAATATCATCCTATAAACCCATGTAAAAATTATAAATCATTGATAACATTTTTATTCCATGGAAAATAAATATTTTTCATGTCAATTAATTTGAATCACGATAATCTTATGGATAATAAATTAGATACACAATAATATATTTGAAGATTCACTAATACATCAATGAAATAATAAGGATGATACCAGAAATAAATACACATATTGTAGCATAACTAAAAACAGGTTTTGTTGAAAATTATGAATATTTGTACAATTAAAAGATCTTTGAAAACCTTTTTTAGGACAAGATCATTCTCATTTTGAAGATTTTTTTTAATTAATAAATAGTTTTTATAAAAATACTTGATAATAGCCATGAAAACATATAATTGAAGGTATTAAAAAATAATTTGAAGCATTCATTGAATAAATAACCATTAAATATATGAAACATAAATTGTTATACATTTTAGAAATCATTTTTAGAAATCATTCATTCTTGACAGAAAATAGTTGTGTACTAAAATGATGATTTTTTCATTAAAACAATATATTTTTAAACTCTTTCTGACAAAAAGAGAATAAAATGAAGGTATAACATATATTTTCATGCAATTACCATGGAATAATAAAAATAATAGATATTCATGAATTTATATCAGGTTATATAAACATTTTGAACTTAATCAATGACAAACCTGAAAAAACAATGATACTGTAACATAAAACAATTTCCACTTTAATAACCTTGAATGATAATCACCTTGAATTAAATAAGATAATATGGATCATAAAATATCATGATAATGAAATAATTATTGATATTACACATTAAATGTTCCGTATATAAACCATTTTAAGGAATTATAGGTATATAATAAAATGGATTTGTCAAAGTTGAAAATTTAGATAAAAACCCCTTATCAAATTGTTAAATGTTAACCGAAAGCCTCATGAAATTGACATGATAAAAGATTTTTAAAAACCAATTTTTTCTGGTATATCCATCATAATATAAATTAATATGAATTATTTTCAAAACATATATTAAATGTGTGGTGAATACCACATGTGTCTCATGAGAGTAGTAAGTTAGGATAAAATCCATTACCTTAATTATTGAGTTTCCTTGTACTAATTAAAAAAACCATTATATTAAATATAAAATTGAAATAAATTTATTATATAATCAAATATATATATATATAAATACATATATTTTTTTATGGAAATTTTATTTCCCATTTATTAATAATTCTATTTTAAAGTTTCATTTCAAGTAATAAAAAATTTTCCATCTGTATAAGTATTGACTTGTTATTTTTTTGGTCCTCTTACATTGATCATGGTATTATCATCTACATAATGTTAATAATTAATAAAATACCATATAAATTCATAATATATGTATATGAATAAATCTGTATAATTTTGTGAGAGGAAATAAAGTATACAGTTCTTGTTGATGGTTGGTCGTACATACACATGGACGCTGTTTCCATTTTCTTATAATATTGAAATAAAGTAAATTAACAAATATATATATATATATATATATATATATTATCATTATGATATAATTAATATGAAATATATTTTACATATTTTAATTAAAGTCATCTTTAATAATTTACCTATAAATAGTTAACAAATCACATCATTTCTAGATGTGGATGTCTGTCATACATATGAACATGTTTATCATATTACCAAAAAATGGATGAAACAATGGTATGCATCATAAAATAATTAAATAATAAAAATAAAAAACATAAATATAATATCAATAAAATATTGAATATAAATCCATTATTATACCAACCATGAGAAGTGGTAATGGAAAATCAACAACCTATTTTCATAAGATGATAGTCCACCGCACACATGAATGATGATTTAGTAAAAAATTTGATGAATGTGAGTGGATTTTTAGGACATAAAAAGTAAAAATAATAAATCAATTTATGAAATAATGAGAGGATATTATATAATAATTACATAATATCAATTTTTCAGGGTGGAGAAAGAAATAAAATAATGATTATTGCTGATGATAATTTAATCTTATTTAGGTAACCTCCTTATGATTGAACTATATCATTTTTATGATTGATTTATGGACAAATTGAGTATTATAGGATTAGTGGTGTTATTTTTATATGTGATTTTGACTATTTTTGGTTGATCATGATGAAATGAGAGGTGTTAATATGGGGGGATTATGGGTGAACTTTAATAATTTAGGAGGATAATTCTTGTAAATACCTAATGGTTTTAACAATTGGGAGGTCTCACATTCCTCATTTACATAAAAATTAGAAACAAATATATTTACATTTTTATCATGTTATACCTTGGTATTTATTTTTATTTATTTTTTTTATTTTTCATTTTTAATACAATAAATAGAATCTTTTAGTTTACCTATGTTAAATATAAATTAATAATAAAATTAAAATGATATATATTAAAAAATTTGTAACCAATTTTTCTAATTATTAAATTCAATTTATTAAATAAAAATATTTTGAGTTTGGGAAATTAATTTTCAAATAAATACATGCAATGTGTAAAACTCTATTATATAATTAATCATAAAAATTGATTATAATATTTTACACTAACCCTTATTGTAAATTAATTTACTAGATATTTTTAAAAAATATATATTATTATGATTCCTAATATGCCATCAATTTTTCAAATTTCGACTAATATAGGGGGATGAATTTCATTTCAGTTTAATCCTATAAAAGTTATGAGAATGATGATTTTTAATGTTGAAATGTCAAATATTTACAACTTTTTAATGTCATTTGAATTTAAAAATTAATAAATTTACCTATATTTTATAATTAATATAAAATTTAACCTATTTTACTTTTAAACTAATTAAAAATTTAATCTAACATTATAAATTATTTAAATGAAAATGATGTTTTCAATTAAAATGCAGTATTCTTATCTATTAATCAAAAAATGATACTTTTCAGAAATTTTACAAAAAATTTCCATAATATAATTTAGAAATTATAGGTAAAAAATGATTTTAATTTTATCAAATTAATTTTCTAAATTATTTAAAAAATATTTTTAAAACAAATTCACATTAAAAAAATTTATAATCATTTTATAAAAATCCAAATTAAAATATTAAAATCATAATTTTTTATCTATTATTAAGAAAACATATATGACGAATTCTAATAAATATATTGAACATATAATATATATATTTAACCAAAACGTAAAACCAAATTTATTTTGTAATTTTTTTAAAGTAAAATGCTTTTATGAATTTAATTTATTTCTAAAAATGTCTCTGTTTTATTCATAGGGTTTTCATTTACATTTTATGATAATTAGTTAGAAAAAAATAATCATATAAACATTTTTAAACCAAATTTTTAATAATTTGGAAAATCGTTTACATGCCCTCCAAACGAATGACTTAGTTATAAATATAATACTAAATAATACGATTTTAATTGTATGTGATGTTTTTTTTGAAAATTAGTGTCACATGTAATGAATGGAAAACAATGGATTATGTATAAAATAATAAAAAAAATTAATTTCTTATAATTAAAGATAATTGTTTTTCATAAAATATAAAAATATCAAATTAATTTGAAAAACAATATTTCTGAGACTCGTGGGGTTCTAGAGGATTTAGGATAAAAAAATGATCAAGGATTTATTGAGATGAGTATGGATGTTATTTCTATAGGTATTGGATAAATCAAATGGATTTTTAGTGTGAATAGATGAGAATAGGGGGTTCCCTTATTATTATAAGGTGAGGGGACGTACATGAAATATATGAATAAAATTAATTCCACCCATGTTTTTATCGAGACCTAAGCCTCTAAAATTATTAATTATATAACATAGAGATTATAAAATAATTATGTGATAATAAATGATGTTTTATACTAGTTTGTTTGTAATTTTACCACTTTTTATTGAATATTATCCCCTAGAAAATCAAATTTTCACCTTAAACATTGTAATTCAATTTTTTACTTCACATATTATTTATAATGGTAAAAACTTATGTTAAACCTACTAGATAATATTATAGAATCTTAATCTAATTATTTAATAAATTATTACAAATTAAATACACAAAAGTGTAAGAATCAAATTTAAAATTATTTCCATAGACTTGACGATAGAGAAGATGTCCGATGAGAACATTCTTATAATTATAATAGTTTTGAATAGTAAAATTCAATTGGAAATTTATGTTATTGAAATTAATCATTTAAATTAAAATTTTAATAAACTAATTTTACATTGTTTCCAGTTTATAAAAATATTTCAACATTTAAAATTATTAAATTAAAATGTATTTTTCAATAAATATATGCATTTGTTAATATTCATAAAAAATCCAACATTTCATAAAAATAAAAAAAATCAACATAAGATATTTTTCTATTATTATTGAAATTCATTTTATGAATTTTATGAATTTTTTTTAATAAAATTATTGAATTTTATTATAAATTTATATATCCAATAGGTTACTAAACAAACATCTAGAAAAACATAGTTATTTGAATGCATTTATTTATATTTTAAATGATTCTTATTTTATTTCAACCAATATTTGTCTCATTAATTTACTTTATAAATATTTAATCCAAATTGATTACCTATTTTTTTAGTAATATTAATACACACCAATTTAATTCTTAGGATACAATTGTATAATTTATTACAATTCATTTAGTTGTGGGGATTCCTATTCTTCAAGATATAGAAGGGTTAAAATGATTTTAAAAAGAAATATATCATAAATATTAATGCTGTTAAATTCTATTCTATTATTATTTTTGCATTTCGTAAACATTATTGAACTAAAATTTATTCCTTTCTAAGACCCAAGATATTACAATATATCGAATATTCAATTTCAATCCTAAAATATTTTCCTTCTCATAAAATTCCTATATTTATTAAAGCATAATTTTTTTTTCCATATTACCTAATATAAACAAATAACATTGAATTTAAAAAACCATATAAAAAATTTACATGTTTTATAAGTAATACATGTTACCATGATGAATAATAATAATAATTATGAGAAATTTAATTTTTAATGATCAGGGGAAATTGAATATTTCAAGGGAATATTAATCACTAAAAAACATTAATCAATAAGTTAATGTTAAAACATTACTATGTAAAATTATCATAAAAACTAAATCAAAATTATTATTATGGAATGAATAAAACTTATACCTACAACATTATAATAAACAAAATATTTGTTTTCATTGATGAATAAAAATACCAATAAAATGTCACTAAAATTTTCAAGTGGAGAATATCATTTTTTACATTGAAATTACTATAAAAAAATATTAAATTTTATGTCAAAATAATTTACATTGGAAATATCATTTTATACTTATAATTAAATCATTTATACCATGATTTACTAGAAAATTAGGATATCCTATACATTATGTACATGATAAAAAAATATTACATTCACCTTTGTTGTAAAATTTATACATCATTTTTAGAAAATTAATTTAAAATTTCTTTAGAATAATTTGTAAAAAATTAAATCATTTGTAGATATATATCTAATAAATCAATTAGATAATATGAATAACATTTTTGAAATTAATTTTATGAAAACATGGTTTTGGAATAAAAAATATTTCTTTCTGAAGAGAGAAATGCAGTTGGATTTTATGAAAAGAATTTTCTAAATCATTTTATGTTCCAAAGAGTTGAAAAATGGTAATATTACTGGAAAAATTATTGACTAACAATAGGATAAAAAAACTTAATCAAAAGTTCCAATAAGTTCATTAAATTTAAATCATGAAAAATAAATACCTATTAAAATGAGATCATGAAATAAACTCTTTCAAAGAACATTATGTTCAAGTGGGAATTGAATAATGAATCCATTATGAATATCAAATGTAAATACCCAAAAAAATGGAAGTAATAAATATTATATTCAACAATCAATAGACACATAATCTTAGAATATCATAGACAATGATGGATTAATCAATCCCAATAAAGATAATCTGAGTTATGAAATTTTTTACCACTGAGTAAGTATTACGTAAAATTAAATATTATGAAATAGTTGAAATTTAAAAATTAAATACAATTAATAATTAATGAATAATGATATTACATGTCAATGTTTATGTATATACACAATATAAAATAAATTTTGTGCATAACATTATAATATTTATTAATGAAGGGAAATGGATATGAACTACCTTGGTTCCTGCTTCACTTTGGTAAAATGTGTCTTGATATACTATATAATGGTCTGAATAAAGTTATTTATTCATTCCATATCCATATACTTATTAATAATATCATATATTATTCTTTTATAACATTGTGTCTAATATTCATGAATAATATTTCATTAATAATATTTTATTGAGTTATAAAAGACATTTTTTCTCAAGGTAAATTTATTGTTAATGTTAAAACTCATGAAGATAATATGGTTTTAAATTAATTCAATAATTTCATTTTTATTATAAATATCATTTTTTATTTCATCTTGTCTCGGCCGGTCGAGGTTTGAACTATGAGTACCCTAAGCCCTACTCCAATACGTCAGGGCTAGAAACTAACGTTGAGTAGAAATATCCCAAAAATTGGAAAAAAAATTCTAATGTACCTGAACACCCGCTAATATAAAAAAAATTAAATGTAAATAAATAATCAAGGCAGGAATACATCCAATATCCCACCATAGAGTATGATAGTAAAGTATTGAAAGAAGAAAAAGGTACAAAATACAAGCATTACCAGAATGCATAATGAGGTAATCCCCCTCCAATGGTTAGAAATAAATTCATAGTCAATCTATTAATAAAACTTCTCAGCCTGAGAAGAACAATCTATGATCCACCCAATATATTTCCTCATAGTACACCATAAAAATGGTCATCATATTCTAATATCTGACACTTATAGGAAAATTCCGTTGTAGGGAGAGTATGAAAATACACAGTGCACATCTCAAAAAAACTAATCAAAAATAAATATGAATATCAGATAATTATATTATATAACAATCAATGTATTAAAAAACAAAATATAATAATTAAAGACACCATTCCACTAGGTGGTTATATCTATATTCCAACCACGTGATTCTACAAGAATAAATGATCATAATATGATAATTCAATCCATCTTCCATGACATCCTAAGAGACACTCAAATGGGAGGTCTAGGTCATTGGTCCCCACCTAATAAAGCACACATGATTAAAAATAAATTGACTCACAAATATAGGGAAATTCCTAGAACTTCTGGGGGACACCATGACCCAATCTGGATGACCCCCCTACTTAGGGTATCTAATTACAACAATAAAACCAACCTTTCTGGTAGGGCCTTCTAAATGGAGTATCCATTCCATGCATTGGGAGGTGAAGCTAATTCCAAAAAACCTCATCTATGGAACAATTGATGATAGAGTATCACACAGTTGTCTCACATAGGGACACTACAACTCAATATGACATTTGACCCCTAAATTAGATCCCAATCATATGAAGTGGATTAAATGATGAATTGTACTTTTTAGGGGAAGGACCAAGGGACCACAATCATCCTATAATGGTCCAAAACAATGAAAATGAAGAGATATAAACACTATTAATGTAGGGTACATGGAATGTACAAGGGAGTTTAGTACATGTCAAACTATCCTTGGTATGGCAGAGTGGAAAATCCTTACATGACATGTAGGTATCCACAATAACGACTTGTAGAAGGAGTACAAGGCATGTATAGATGCATGTTACACTACATGTGTCACCCGACTTTGTCCACGTAAGGTGTAGTTTGTCTATGTACTAGTTTGTGTACACAAAGCCTTGTCTGTGTCCAAGTATATCAAATTCCACATGCTAGTGTATAATTGTACCATGTACATTTATATCATTATGTACTCAACTATCCACACTAAAGGGGAAATAGACCATGTGATATGGGTCACACACCACTAAATCCATATCATCATCCTAAAACGAATCCTCCACTAAACAGCCCCCAAATGACTAGTAATCCAGATAAAAAATCGTCTAAATTGGGATTTTCTATATTTATAGGATTCTACTATTTCTTTCCTCATACACAAATTCTACCTCTATTTCTTCTTGGAACATCTCAAAATATGTTTGATATGGGTTGACCGAGCCATGTTGTCGCATTCTCACTAGAATCTAGGCTTGGAAATTGATTTTAACATCACCACCCCCATGTGAATAGCCAAATGCATCATCATACACATCTTTGAAAAAAATGGGAAAATCTCAATAGTGACATGTTTTCCATCGATACAGCCTTCGTCAACATCAATCCAAAACAAGAAATTGTAATTGTGTTTTGTACCTACAATTTCGATTTGTTTCCCTAAAGAATAGGGACAAAACAAACCTAAACTAGGTTTTTTTGAATCCATTGGTGAAATGTAATACAAAGAATTATCATGTATAGTAATTTGATATAAACCCATGATATATTAAAATTGAGGGAGAACCTCATACATTTTTTTGGCCTTGATATATTTTCATAGAAGAAGTATAATGAATAAAGATAAAACCAAACGAACAATAATAAAATTCCATATTATTAATTATACCAATGATGCGCATATCAATTACATTTTGTAATTTGATCTAATTTTTATTATTATTAAACAAGACAGAAATCAAAATTCATGACATCCTACCAAGATTATAGATTCATATTTAACTTACACCAGTTTTTTTGACATCCTTGACAAGATCCAAGGACTCTATTGGCTTAGGAATCCATGATCCACTGTCATTTTCTATGAATGTTGTCTAATGGCTATTTGAATCCACTGAGCTTGAGAGACCAACCCTAAATAAATTCTATAAATATATATTTAAAATTATTAATAGAAATTGATTCATAATAAAAATAAATAAATAAATTATTTCATTTATTTCATTTCTTTATGACCACGGTGAATGTTTCACAAATAGCATGCACCAAAAGTGGTTTTGTAATTACTAGGGTAAAACCCACATTATGAACCCAAAAGTTCCCTTAAATTTCATATTTGGTCCACCATTTTGGTATTTATTCCAAATTTTTATGAAAACTAAATAATTTTGTTATTTAATGTTTTTAATATATTTTAAACATTTATCTTGGGGACATGATGCCACAAATTCATATTATACATTGGTGTTTTTTCTTGAAAATAATACTTATATATCAAAAAATAATATGAGAAAAATACATGTCATTAAATTATCCCCAAATTAATGATTTCAACATGAAATGAAAAAAATAACTCATATATATGATGGTACATGGATAACATCTGGGTATCCCACTCCCGATATGTCTCCTGATAAATCTCAGGGTGCCACCAAACACACACAACGGTAATTGGTCATTTATGAAGTCTCATATCAAACTTATCCTCAATATTAATTGGGTACTCTATAAAGATATCCCCATCCTAGATTTCTGGCTCACCCATCGATAACAAGTGATGGGTGAAGAAAATAAATCCTTAGATGTGTCATGTGCAAGACATCATGTACCTAGTTCAACTGCAGTGGTGTAGTGATGTTTTACGCCACCTCCTCATCTATACTCAGTATCTGGAAGGGGACAATGGATATCATAGATAAATTTCCACTAATGCTAATATAGTCAATAAACCTAAATTTGAGACTCTTAAAAACACATTTTATCCCCCCTTAAACTCAATATTTTACCATTTGATGTCCTCATAATACTTATGATGGTTTTATGTAGTCACTGTCTACTCTGGGATGATATTCACCTTCTCCTTAGTAGATCTCAGTAATTCTATGACCATGAGCTCTAACATTCCTTAATTAACCCTCCATAGTGGTGACCTACAAATTCTCATGTATAATGATTCAATTTTTTCCATACAAAGGCTATAATTGAAGTTGTTTTTTTATAAAAACTCCACCAAAGGTAGGTGTTCCTCCCAACATTGGACATAGTCCAACATGCAATGCCACAACATGTCCTATAAGACCGGAATATTCCTCTATGTATTCTCTAAATTATAAGGGTGAAATACCATGATCAAGGACAACTAGGTTTCAAAGGACTTATTTAATCCTCTCTATAACTGATTTTTGAAGAGTTCATCATGGTTATAGATGATCATTATGGAATCAACTTGGAGTCTGACTATCTCATAAATATAGAGGTTCCCCAATTTCTCTACTCAACTATGCTCTTAAATTACTATGACGTGGAATGACACGGTGAGTTATTATAAAATAAATTTGAGGCCATAATGACTCATGGATGTATGTTCGAAGCATCCCATTATGTCCATGTATATAAAATCACACATCCACTCGGGGACCTCAAGGTGTTGGGTTGTACCCTGTTAAACCTAGTGTGCTTCTTTCACATCATGGATAGTGTGGCATTGAGAGAATGACTCTTCCACTACATTATTCAAACCAAGCCACCAAAACTGAAATCAGAGGTTATGGTACTACATTTAAAAACCTTTATGTACCACGATAGGAAATGTATGAAACTCTCTCAACACCTTCTATTACGACATCTATAGTACAATCATCTGTCCTCACAAAATGATAAAATTTTATCTATCATTAGAATACCAATTAAGTGTATATTTAGTAGATATCTAAGTATGCATGGTCCCACATATGGTACCCACAGGATGGGAATTCATGAAAATATATAAAAGAGGTGGGGTAACAATCATCTAATTACTATGAAAACCACCATCTATGTCCACTATAGAAGGTTATAATGAGCCTAATTGGTCCAAATGCTTTGATATCAAATACGAATAATATCTCTTGCTGAGAGAGTCTTCCACCACATTAACCATCCAAGAGTATAGACAATCTAATTTCCATACTCTACTAGGATATCTATATACTCACTATATAATGCTATGATTCTTCTATGATGATATATATTGGAAAATGTTTCTGTCATATATGTCACGATCTATGCGGGGTCACCATCTGTCCCAGCACCTGGCATGATCTGTGGCATAGCATGATGGGTTTCCCCGATACCCACGAGCTAACAATTAGTGAATTTGTATAAAAAACATGCTTTGGGACGAATTTTACCTAATTTAATTCATATAAACAATATAAAACATTTGATATGGGAATATTAAAATTCCATAAGTAAACAATCCCCTAACACTTTTTCATAATTGAATTTAATTATTTTAATAAAATCCCCAAGGATGGATACCACAAATAATACTAAAACTCCAACCCTGACCTTCATTCCACATGAGGTACCACATCCTCAATATTCCACCACCATACCCGCAAGTGAAGACCATTAACAACATGAACCATGATCACCAGATTCCTTGGCTTTACCTAGAATAAAATTCAACAATATCTACAAACACCAGAGGGTGTTTGTAGGGTGTGAGCCAATTCCCATCATGATGCCTCCAGAGAAATATTTAACATTATATAAGATTGAAAATATAATCTAACAAGATAATTTGAACTCATGAATAATTTTAAAAAACTTATATGAAAAAATTTATAATGTATGTTGGTAAAATCATATCATTTGATGAAAAACCATTCCATATATAATATCATTAATGAGACTATAATTTTATAAATAGATCACCCTGTCACATGTACCTCTGTATGGGGATGAGTGGCACCACTAAATGTATATATATATAGTATAACACCATGAGATAATCCATAAGGGTTGATCTAGCTTTATTGGGACCCTAGAACCACGTACCTTGGTGAAAGGTGGTATAGTAACCACAACTGCCAATGTCCTCATGAATAAGCCAACAGAGATGAGAAGCATCCAATGATCTAGTGGGGATATATCATTAAAATACTTTAGTTATTGTTGTATTCTTCAATCTAACTAATTGAAACCGAAACAGGACACTTTCAAATCAATTGTCCAATAGTTCTAGTCCACCTACCTATATACCAGTTGATTACCTTCTGCTATAGTCAATGTTTACTTGACACGTATACACTAATATCAAAAAAATTCCAAACATTTAAATTAAATTACCCCTTTTTACAAAACAATAAATCTATCATTTTATGTTCACCATAGAAAATTAACATTAAATGACTTTTTCCTTCAGTTACACAACACCAAAATTACTGTTTCATAAAATTAGAAGACACCAAAAATAGACCAACCAAGAAATGGGCCAAGCTCATACATAATGTTGATCATATAATAAATCCATATTAAAAACATTATTTCCACCATTCAAACATTTTTCAATTTATATTCAAAATAGTCAACAAATATAACATTCACTAAAACAAGTCTGATTCCCATTACGATCCACATTTAATAATTTATTCCTCAAATTACCATAAATTTATATTTCAATCCTTCCAAAAAAAACCCTAAACCATTTTTTAGAATCAATACATAAAAGTACACATAAAAAATTATTATTATATTTGACAGGAATAAATATTCATTATATAAAAAAACAAACAACTTTAAAAACACCCTAGACTCCATATATTCAACCCATAAGACACATTTATAAACCTAAACATTCATTTTAAATTAATTTTATAGTCTTAGAGAACATATCCACCAACTTCATTTGAAGACCCTTCCAAAAAATGGTGTTAAATCACATATGCACCTCAATTTCACCACGTATATGCAACAATAAGACCTTATCAAGAAGATCAAACCCAAAAACCAACTAATAAAAATGTAAATCGATCCCCATACCCATTGGAAAAGTGAACCCCCCGAAATAGAAGGTGTAAAACCCAAATGTATAGAAAAACAATAGATAAGACGAATTAATTGAGAAATCTTGAAGAATTCAGAAGAAAAACTCCCCAAAATCAAAGCCCAAGGGAAGGGAGGAGAGAAAGGGAGGTTCTCCTATGGTTGGGGAGTCTATGTGTGTCCTGAAATGGGCCAGGGGGATTGGGGAGGTAAAAACAAAAGCCCCAAATTTTTAATGTGATGGAAGATCTGAACGTTTAGTTCACAATGTTTGGGATACCATGAGGGAACCGAATGGACTATTATTTCTCAAGGGGAAAAGTATCATAGTTACCTGGGACAAACCATATGGCCATGTGCAAGTGGTGCAATAACTTCTTCATAAACCCCACCTACTTTACGCTGTCCACATGGTTACTACTAACCATGAAAAAACCATGCATAGAGTCATATACATTGAAAATTAAACAATTTCCTAAAAACCATAATCTAGATGGAAAAAAGATATCATAGGTTAAAAGAAATGAATTTTAAAAAATCTCAAATCGCCACACCCTGCCCCCAATTGAAATAGAAGGAGAAACATTCTAAACTAGAACCAGGGAAAAAACTAGAACCTGGGTGTGTTAAATCTCCCCACCATAACACATTAACCCACCAGAAAGACACAACGACATTGGAAAAAAATGAAAAGAATTGATACTGCTTCATAGATCAAGAAGGTTCTCAACCAAAGACAAGCAGTAAAAGCTAGGACCACTACACTCAGATAGATAGGCATATAAGATAAACATAATAAACCACAATATGGGATTTTCGCTAGGTTTCTCCGATATCCAAAAGCCATGAAACATGCAATTGATCGATCGAGGATAGGAACATCAACCCCATGTAATCCAGCCTATAATTCCAAAACACGACAAGAACAATTAAATGGAAACCACGTCAGTTGCCCGAAATGAATAAATAAGACCAAGACACCGCCAATGTACACACCCATAACCTTTTCTCAACCAACCAGTTAAGAGCGCTTCATTTCCAAATTAGCTCAATTGTGAAACATGGGGCTACGTAGCTTTGAAGAAGACTACATACCACCAAGACATTTATTGAAACAGATCTAATATATAGACACGGGGTCCCGAACAGACTCTCTATTACTAGTTACCATCCAATACTCGAGAAGGGTTTGGAAAAGTTAAACGTGTAGGCCCAAACAAACTCCCTACGATTAGAAATGATCTATCACTGAATTCAGCAAGACCTTTGAAGCGTATCCCCACCATAACTGCTAAAGAAAAAACATAAAAACAGAAACTTCTAGAAACTGAACAAACATGACACCATAAGAGGAGGGAAGGGAAGGGCTCAAATATTGTGGCCTAAAAATCACATCCAAATGTATACCTATATCTTCTAATTCTCAGATGACTACAAAAAAAATGGAGACCAATTTACCAAAATAGATGTCATTAGGGTCGTCATGTAGAGGCATACAACTAGTGAGACACAAAAATCAGGGTTTCAAGAAATCATGATGATTTACTCTATAACCAAGGGATAATTCATATGGTAAAATATGTCACATTTTAGAAGCGATGTCATCCCACTACATTCCACCGAATGGGAATAATTGGATCCGGACAACATCGGAAGAGTTTCAAACTATTCTCAAATTCTATATTGAGGCCATGAGTTTGACCAAGGAGTTATACGACTCTGAGTTTCCCATGACTAAGTTGATGCTTAACTTTGGGACCTAAAAATGGAGAGATGTTGTTTGAAACATCTCCTGCCTCATAGTAATGTGTTAGAGCCCCTGAATGGATCTTCCCTTCCATGTTCCACGAGTACCCAAACCATAACTGAGACAACTCTAAAAAACACAACACACCCTAACATCAACTTAATCCAACACTGATTATTCACAAAATAGAATATTCACCTAACCCCTAAAATGGAAAATTCATATCACCCCTTGATACTCCAAGAGAAAAACATCATAAAGAAGAACACAATAAAGACACCCTCCTCTAAAACGGATGAATTTAAAACATCTCAATGGAAAATAAAGAACTGTCAAGTCAGAGACTCCTGGAAAGATAGAAAACTATATACCTTGATAACGAACAATCGTAGTACACCACAATGTGTCATCGAACATGACCATTGCAACTAACATAGGCATTATAATTAGAGATACCTTAAACCAAGTACTAGACAACATGAGATTAGTATAAGTGTAAAAAAATCTTATAACCAGATCCACCCGGGATGTGGCCTACCACGAACCCCATTCTTAGCCAAAACCAATAGAAGACATGAAGGGCCTATAAAAAATCAGTTCCCACCAGTAATACCAAATAATTTCTTCTATTTCACACAGTAATTTACTTCACCACTTCATAACAAGAACTTCTAAAATAACAATGTCAAACATCACCCTTGAAAAAAAAATAACTCAAGGGTTCCAAAATTTAATTCAACCACTCTCAGATCCACTCTCCCACTGTGAGAGGACCCACATGACTGATAATAGAGAGGTGAATTTAATTTATAAATTCAAGAAGAATTTCCTTAACTTGATCAACTAGACGACCATACAATTGAGAACTACATGTTTCCTCCTGTCAATCGTGCATTTTCTCTTTATGGTGGTGAGAATAGGCCTGGAGGAAAACAAAACACCCAAATCAGACCAGTCTATTGGAAAAAATTCCAAGATAAAACACTGAAATGATGTGAAAACCACTACAAAAGCCTCTTGAAACATTTCCCGAAGATGACCACTAACCGAAACCATCACAAATATTATCAAAAAAACAAAAACATTCAATATTCTACCAAAAATATAGTTTTCAATAACTCAAAACACCCCACTAAATGATTCACGTAAAACAAAAAGAAATACTGCATAGCAATGGATCATCAAACACCCAATCCTCTCGTCAAAAACACTTCTAAATATCGAACCATGAGGGTGGGTTACACATTCAACAATTGTACCTCACATGACATTCATATAGATATCCTCATGACAACCATACACCAAATAACCATCCACATGTAACCCATACATATGGCCACCCATGTAGAAACCAAAGGTTAGAACAATGTTCCTTTCAATTTCCAAAACAGAATCATCCCATACGTCCTCTTTTCAATACCACAATTGTTAAAGTTAATCCCATTAAAAAATAAACAAAAACCAATTCTAAAAGTCCATGTATCTTCAAATAAAACAAATCTTGAATCTCAATAAACAGTTTAGAAAATAAACAATCAAGAAAAAACATCATTTTAAAATGTCAATAATCAATTTAGAAACATTTTATTCCATTCAGAACAAAATATATAAACCCACATTAAGATACTCATTTTTTATAAACCATCATGTTTGTAAATTCACATGATTCTATTATAATAATTCAATCTCATGTTACAAAAAATCCATTTCATTAAAAATCCACATTTCTAAAACCTCATTCAACATGTCTTAAAAACCATTATATATCACTTTGAAAATCACACAATTTCCACCTTAAAATCACATTTTCCCGAATTCCCAAATAAGGGTTTTTTAAAATGACATGAAAATCTCAAAGGAATTCACGATTCATCTCAAAGGGGAAAACTAGTGTCTATGGGTGACTCAGAAATTTAGTTAGAGGCCATACACTGGGCACAATAACATAATGATGATCATTCATGGACAATTTCCTAGACTCCCCATAGATTTCTAGGCCATTCGAGCTCACTGAGACAAATTTACCGACCCCATTTTCATTTCACCAATCATTAACAAAACACAATAACCAAAATACTCAGATGAAACATGAATCTCCCTAGTAACTGAAGTCCTTCCAGGAGGTGTGTTGACCAAGAACCTTACTGGTGAAAATAACATCGAGTTCCAAAAACATTATATCTTTTCTACCCTATCTATACCCCAAGAAACATGTCCTAAAAGAGACAAACCAATTTGATACCAATTTTTTCATGAACCAAGCAGGGTCTCCATCTCACCTGGTGCCCATCTCAATCGTTGGCATAGCCTGAGGGGCATTCCAGATCCCTATAGTCTAGGAACTAGATCAATTTTATCGAAACCATATTTTTGGAATGATTTTAAAAAATTTCATTCTTTAAAAAAAACTTTTATTAAGGAAAAAACTAAAATTAAATAACTAAACAAACCACTAATAATTTTTTAGAATTGATGTTTACATAATTAATAAAAAACCTGAAAAATAAATACCTCAGATAAAACTAATAACCCCAACCAAAACCTTCATGTCACATGAGGAACCAAATCCTAAAGCTACCACCACCAAACCCACAAGATAATACAACTAACAACCCACAATATATTCACCAGAAACATTGGATTTATTTTAAAAAATCATTCTTCAAGATCTAAAATCTCCCATGGGGTATGTATTATGTGAGGAAAACCCCAGTAGGATACCACCCATGAAAGGGGTCCCATGATATAACATTCAAAAGATAATTTAATATTCTCATTTAATCTAATTATTTATAGAAAAAACACTTTTATCTAATAATCTATTAAGTAACCAGTCCAAAAGAAACAAGTTGAAGGAATCCCATTTCAAAAACACCCGTTATAATGAGAAAATAATTTTATAAATAGCACATCAAATCAAATGGTCCTCCATATGCCAACAGATGGGACCACATCATGTATAAATAGTAAAGAACAACGTGTAAATGACCCTAGGGTTGACCTAGTGCGAATGGGACCCTAGAACCTCGTACCTCATTCAATGGTGGTGTAGTATCCACTACTATCAGCATCTTCATGAATGGGCCCCTATAGTGGATAGACATACAATGTTCTAGTGGCCATAAATCTTCATAGTAGTTTAGTTATTGTTTAAGTCACCAAAAAAATAATAGAAAATATGAAAATCCACTTTTGAATCATTAGTGCAATTGTTCTAGTATATCCAACTAGGTACCTGGGGTGTCTCTGGTGCTCAAGTCAGTATTAACATGCAATAAATACAACTACCTTCACAAAAAATCCAAAAATTTCAATGAAATCACCCTACATTACAAAAAAAATCCATTTATCATTTTATGCTCACCAATGTAAAGACCCTTTCAAATACTTTTAAAATCAATTATACACCACCAAATTTCCCTTTTCCTAACAGATGACAAACACCCACCAAACACCATCCTAGACAATAGGCTATGGTTATTCATAATATCCCTCATACTTTAAAACCATTTTCAAAACAGGCTTTACACCATACAAATATTTCAAAATTTTTAATAAAAAATTATAATAAATATAAAATTCCCCCAAACAAGTAATTTTACAATTAAAATCCCCATTAAAACATTAACTCTTGAAATTCCAATTAATTTAAATTTTACAACATCCAAGAAAACCGTAATCACTTCAGTAGAAGCGTTTCCTCATGGTACACACAAAAAATAAAAATTACCTTGTTTAAAAATAAATTTCTAACTTATAAAAATACCAAACACTTCAAAAACCACACAAACACAACATATTAAAACCAAATAACACATATATAAACATAAAAAACTTTATTTAATTCATCTATGGATTTTAGGGAATGTAACCACCTACCTCATTCAAAGAACCTTCTGAAAAATGGTGTCTGATCACATATGAACCTCAGTCATACCACAAGTATGTAATAACACAACATAATAATGATGACTAAACCGTAAAAACATATATTTAAATAATAAATTGAACCACATTCGTGCTGGAAAACCCAATTCCCATATGAAAAGAGGGAAACCATAAATAAAGTGAAAAAACAAGATAGAAGATGTCTTACATGATCGATCTTGATGAATATATATGGAATCCACCGAAAAATCAAATCTTAAGGGAGGGGGAGAAGGAGGGAGCCACACAATCGGTAGGAAAGTCCATGGGGGTCTGTGAAGGGGCCAATGGAGGAAAAATTGGTGGGAGAGAGTAACACGAAATTTTAATGTATTGGAAGATCTTCACGACTTTTCCATACATTTTTCGAAAACATACGGTAATTATTAAAATCATTCATTCAGAAGGGGAATACTCACACAGTTGCCTATGACTTACCTCATGGCTATGCATAAACTAAGTGGTAGGTTTTTCCTGAACCAACCTATTGAATTATGATCACAAGGTTATTACTAACGATTTTCCAACCATGAGTAGGGTCATTTCCACCCAAAATTCACCATTGTTCCCCAATAACATAATATGAACCAATGGGGAAAGGTTAATACAAGGTTAAAAGTAAGGAACACTCAAAAAACAGAAAGTGGTACACCCAATTCTTGAGAGAAACAACTGAGGACTAGTTATGAAATGGAACGATGACAAAAATTTAAACCTGATTGTGACATGATAAAATGATAAAATTGTCAGCATTCTAGTTTTTTCACCACATTTTAAATGCAAATACTACTGCTGCAAACTAAAAATCAAGGGTTTCATAGTTTCACTCATGTTCTTTCAAATGGTATGTACTATATGTAATAACTACTACCTCTACATCCAAACACAACCATGATGGGTCTATGATTCATCACAGATCACTATGTACTTGACACCCACCATTAAGAATATGAATAATGGAGAGCTCATCTAACTATACCTCATCAATTAAAAGAACTATTGGATCCATTCCATCAATAATTTTTTTCATTCATGTCAATAATTTCAAGAGTGCTACAAATTTTTATTAATTATGTACACACCATTAATAGTACACTACCATCCCAAGGAAATTATGAACCTCAATAACACTCTTTAGTAGAATCCATGAAAGGGATATATAAAAAAATTTCTTTATTCAATGATTCTCCACACATTGAGAAGATGATTCCTAGTATGTGGTCTTATAAAATCGAAAAATTAATCTTCATGAGAATCCCAAATAGATGGTTCTCATGGAGATTATATTGTACCATACTCTAATGTCTTAGATTCTCCTCTAATATCACAAAATACAAAAGGATTTCATTGATAAACTGTACCATTAACCAATTTAGGAAAGGATAAATGATCTTGTTCCTAAGTCCAGTGAAAACTATTAGGGCATTAATCAATCTCAAATACCTCACCGATTACTCATAGATTCTGTAGAGACATTTTAATTTCATCTATGATATATCATCATCTCATACTCAAAACTATAGATAACATGATTTGAGGTCAATATTGGAGAAACACTTTTCCCCTCTCAATATGTAATAGATGATTTGTAACCTCTATATTATATTCATAACCATCATGATCACTCGTTTCAAGTATTTTAAAATAGTTAAAACACTGAAACTCCCATATGTATTCTTGGCGAACAACACTGGTGAAACATAAGGGTAAATATTGGGTCTCCAAAAGGATATCTCTTTCAAGTAAACCAATTGGACCCTTAAATATCAAATCCTTCAAGATCCTTACAATATTATATTTCAAATAATATTTCCCATTCAGGATGCTATTCAATCCATAAGTATAGAACATGGAGAGAAGGGTAAACCTGATAAGTCCTCTAGAAACACATCCACATACCCTACAACCACTTTAAGATACTATTAGACTAAATAATCCAATTCTAGAAAAGTCATGTTACTCATCCGTTGAGTATTTTGATGAACTGTCCCATGCTAAGGAATATCTTTCTCTACAAAGGATTTCGTTTCACACTTAAAAGATAACCTCATTATGTCATTGCATACACACCAAATCAAACGCCTAAAATAGTTAATATATAAGTGAACTATACATATCTAGTACATACCTAAAATTAAATCCTAAAATTCTTTTACAAAGATTTCACATACAAATCTCTCACCTCTACGCATCAAATTGTACTGTAACCACAATTTCATAGTCTCTGAGTACCACCTATGATACACACCTACTATAGGGTCCAAGACAATGGACAAACCAGAATCTATATGTGTTTGACTAGAGAAGTTTAATAGAAAGAATTAAACAACCCTATGTGTTTGAATACCATAGCTAAAGTAGAAAACACACTGATCAACATCATTTTTGGAGCATTGTGGTCTTATTATTCCATAATCTATTAGTGGATTTATCACTAACCACCATCTCTCTAAGTATGGAATGGAAAAACATGTGTGGTGGTGGTAATATGATCAAACATATGTCCACATCTTATTTTCCTTTGAACCCCTCTTCAACCTCCAATTCTATGTGGACCACCCTACTTTTTCGTCAATCTCTATCTCAGTGGTCCCTTGACCATATCATGATCAGTTGTACGATGGGTCAAACATCACAAAAATGATATCATGGGCTGTCTCAAGAGAAATGCATCCACTACCATGGATTATTCGCTCCACCATGAAATACCTATACCACATACCATGTGTCGTTTGATTTCCTAATGAAGCGTCTAGAATTATTGGATCCTTATGACTACCATCAGCTGCCTTCTATTGGGGTCTCACCAATTGGGTTTCCACTACTAGACCCCACTACTAGTTATTATGGAAACACATATAGATATTTCAAATTCTTTTTAATCAAATTAAATAATTATATATTCTCAATTTCTCAAAACACATAATGAAGCATTTTTATACAAAATCACTATGTTTGGATTGTATTATACACAAACCAAAGTCAATATTGCACTATAGAACACTTAGATTAGATTTCGATAGAAACACAATTTTTTATTTATATTAAATAATATAATTTTTCCCTTAAATATATTTTGTTACACTCAAGACATATTTTTACTCTACTACAATATAATATCAATATTAATATTATAATATTTTGATAGTTACCACATAAAAAATGGATTGGATGTTACAAACCATATATACTAAACAATGAATATATGTTTGAAAAATTTATTTAAAATTAATACATTTTTATCAATATATATAATATAATGCAATAACTATTTGGAAACAATGATATTACATTTCAAAGAAAACTATTTTCCTATGCAGAAACAAAATATTATCACAAAATATTAAACGAACCACAATTGATTATTTTTTACATAAAACATATTTATTACATATTCAATAAAAAATATTTTACACAATTAATGTGTTCGATAGGTATAAGATAAGAATAAATTCATTTTTTTTATTAAGATGATGTATTTTCTTAAAAATAATGTTTACCGACTTTTAACAGAGAACACATTTTAAATAGGTTTTTTGAAAATTTTAAAATATTTATTTGATAAAATAAAAATAATTTTTTATATAATAACATAAATGTTAAATTACTGTTAAATTTTTAATTTTTCCTTGATGATTATATTTTGATGAATAGTGGATAGTATAATATTTTAATTATATTATATTTTTTTAATTTGTTCATATGATTAAATTATAATTTTATTGGTTTTAAAATTCAATTAGATTATTTATAAATCAATTAAATTTATTTTCATCATTGGACTCAGTTTCACATTTAAATTTGATATACAAACATACCAAGTATTTGAACATTTTTACGTTAAAACCCCATGGTGTTATCTCATCTACAGGATTAAATTTGTATTAATTTATTCCATTTATGTGATTGGAATTAGTAAAAATGTATTTGAAATTATAAATAAACAAAAAATATAATTTAAAATAATTTATAATTATTTATTGAAAAAACATTTAGTGAATAAATTCAAAATTACTTATAATTAATATGAGAAAAAATAAGCATAACAATAGACTAACCCTTACAACTAAAAAGATAAAATGACATTGAAACATTTAAAAATCCATTTGATAGAAATATTTATACCATATAATCCCTTGGATGTAATTTGGTTCATTACTGGAGCAAGTTTTCATTCGAAAAAATCATGGGTGCAATTCCATTTTAAAAAAATATAAAGAATGCCACCCCTCCTCCAATATAAAAGTCACTCACCCCTCCCAACTACTAATTCTTATAATGGAAATATTTTTGTCAAGAAAACGGTTGAAATTTGATCCCAAATCCATCCATTTATCCTATAATCACTCTATTAGGATGAAATACATAAAAGGAATCCCCTTGATGCAAACCACAAAGAGTTATCCAGAGAAGATATAACATCCTACTCATGGCTTTTTTATTTTCATTATTCACCCTCAAATATTAAAATTACATCATAATCTAATTACATAAATATCCTTAATACACATATATGTTTTTATTCTATGGTTTATATCTACAATTACACACAGATCTATATAATGGGTAATAAACGTACATTTCTTGTGTACATTGAACTATCGCCTCATGAAATGGTGTTGTTCTCCTTTCCTTTAACACATAATATGGTTGAGAATTATAATTAAAACTAATTTTTATATAGCATATATGATATATATGATATATTAATTATTCTATAACAATTTAGTACAAATAATTTTCTTTGGGGAAGTGTGAACTACCGCCTCCTCAATGTGACTTTATTCATTCACAGTATACACAGAATGTATTAAGGATGGTTGTAGTGAAATTATATATTATATATGAAATAATAATTCTAATTTATTCATATTATTTATAGACATACATTTAATTTACTTTCTTTTAATATGATAATAAAACAAAAATAATGATCATGTGTACGTACACTATATCGTTTCTGGGAACGATGTATCCAATTTTTATTTTTATGTTATATATATTACTATAAATAAATATATTCTTAATATATGATATATTTATATCATTATTAACATTATTAAAGCAATTAAAACGTGATGTATGTATGTGGAACACTAATTATTTGCAAAAACATATAAGAAAAATAATGCAGATATTAACTGAAATGAAACATAAACAAGTGGTTGTAAATAAATGAGTAACTCTATGTCACAACCAAATCATATATGGTAACATATATAATAATAATATTATTATTATATTAATAAGAAATTATATTCATTATTCAGGATGTTTTAATGTGTGTGAAGAGAGTCATGTCTTATGGTAAGGGAATTTCATCTGAATTTTTATTTACATGAGGAACATTCCATATTCACCATAAGATTATATTGGTTGGTATGTATACATATATATGACATGTTATAACTTAAATTTTAAATATTTAATAATATTTTATGTTTTATTTTATTTTATTATTTCAAGGGGATTATTATTTAAAATTAACTAAAGCAGTAAGGGTTTCACGTCTCAATTTTATTTTCTATGGGACATAATACATACTCACCTCCTATTTATTATATATGGAGTGTATAATTACCATTGATATATAATATAAATATTATAATAAATCTAATTAATATTTAAATATCCATTTTATGACATCTCTTCATAGGGGTTATGTTTCTAAAGTTACAACATCAGTAATGTTTTTTCCTCAATTGTCTTTCTTTGAAGAAGTTGCCTTGTTTTGAACCTATATTTTCTTATGAGGCATATATATGACCTTATAAATTATATATAATGATTCTACATAGTTAATTTAATTAATAATATTCATTTTATATTTTCATTTCATTCTTATTAAGAATCAAAATTACCAATGGTGTAATAATTTATTGCTATAATACATTTGTTTGTCGGTATTGTTTATGATTAAGCTTCCATTGATTACGTATGATGATCCATTTGTAGAAAACAATCAAGAATTTTGTTATTGTCTAGCTATGATGTTATATTGAAGTGATTTTACCATTTCACACTATTTTTAATTAATATAATTAATAAATTCCTTTTATAAAAATCCAAGTTTATTACGCCATTTGGCCAGATATATATGTTCTTTCAAATCCATTATTTTTATTTTTTCCAAAAAAGTTTTACTATTATACTATTATAATTTAGTTACATTTTATACCATATATTAATTATTTTAAAAAAATGTTTTAAAAGGAAACTTCATGTTGTTTTCTAAACAAGGAACTTTTCTAAACATTTAAGGTTCAAAATGAATATTCAGCATGTTTTGACTAATCTACCATCATGACCATAATTTCATTGATGGTTCCATTATATTTTTATAAGTATTTTATTAAATAAAATTTTATCCCCTGATATTATTAATTTTTTTTTATTTAAAAAAAATCAAAGGAAGAGGGTTTTCCAAAATTGTTTTATGTTTAGATAGTGTTTGAAATGATTTTCAAATAATAATTTATTTGTTTTCAAAAGGTTTTGTTCAAAGAAAATGATTTAAATTTTTTAAGGAAATATATTATATCTTTACAATGAAAACTTTTTTAAAAAAATCAGTATTATTTTATATGTATTCAAGGATAATGGATTTCAAAATGGTTTTGAGATTCTATAATAAATTTTTATGGAAATATGTATTTCAAATGATTTCATGATTCCAATATAATTGTTGAAGTAATAATTATTTAAAAAACATTTAATGCCTATTTATATATTTTCTATTTTATTTTCAAAGAAAATTGTCTTTGAAGTGTTTTATGTTTTAAAAATTAGTTTACAAAATTTTAATGGATATTTTTGTCATTAAATTTTTCTAAATAATTTTTCATGAATCATTTATATGTTTTCACAGTGGTTTGAAGGAAAATGTTTTAGAAAATTCATTATGTATTAAAAATTGGTTTTAAAATAAAAGTTATATTCTGTGTGATAATTTGAAACCCTTATCAAAAAATTATGACATCCTTGGTTGTGGATTATTCATTAATAAGGATATGATCTAAGGATACCATTCATATTATTCATCATAAAGGTATATGTTTTTATTAACTGTTTTTTGAGAATCAAATTACTCATTAATGAGTTATAATATGATAAATTCTTAAAAAACACACTTCCATTCATGGGTTTTCTAGGTTGAAATTATTTTGAAAGCTATATATTTTCCAAAAATTATGATATGCTTATATTTTTATGATACTGATTTCATTTCATGGATTATGATATGATGTTTATGAACTCCATATCATGTTATGGGTCATTATAAGATGAATATTTTATGGATCTAATGTATATTATTTCATTATGAGATGGGTGAGACCTATATCCACATCCAATAAATTGGTTAAATGATTATATCAAATGATATATTGACAGGAAGCATGTCAATGGGCAAGATCCAAAATTGGAAACATGTGAATCCTTATCACACATTTTAATGATTTGTATCCTAATCCCCTATATAAATATGTCAAAATTAGTTCCACTTTGGGGTGATGGGGAAAATCGATCAGTTAAGGGAATATAGGGAAACACGGCCCTTATAAGGTGAGGACTACGACTGGGGATGAAGGTAACCCCACCCAATATGTGTTGTCCTCATGAAGTGTCCTATTATATTTTTTATAATGATCATTGAATTATAGGGAATGATGTTACATGTTTAGGCATCCTCCTAAAAATCGTTAACTATGAATTTAATATGCTGACATGGTTAATGTTCTTGATTATATAATAATTCATGTCTTATGAACTCCCAGTCTTTATGCCACATCTTGGTATTATGATCTATATATATAGGGTATGATTACCAAATGTCATCCTCATGTTCCAATACACTTATGATTATTTTTTTCTTCACTATTCTTCTTATATAACCATTATGATAATTCTAGATTACTCTATTATTATATTTCATTCCCCTAGTTATGAAGACTGATTTTAATTCGAGTACTAACGGGGATGGTTATAATGGATCTTTTGGAGATATTTCACAAAACTACAAGATCATGTTCCATGTATCAAATGAAAATAAACTATTACTATCAATGGGAATGTATTTTTAATGTTCTAAATATACATATAAAATGATATAATATCAATTTATATTAAGGCTAGGTTATTATTTTTGGTATCAAAGGAAACATATCACCATCCTTTAAAAACATGGATGGGAAAACCATTAAGATATCCCAATAAATATATATAAGGAATTATCTGGGGATGTTTCTATGGATATTTATAATGATAATTTAAATTATATGAACATGTCATAAAATTTTGTTAAAGGGTAGAGTGAGTCATTTCCATGAAATACATCTATATATGGGTACTATAAGTACATTTAGATCTGACAAAAATATACAATGGGATAAAAACCACAAAAACACAGTATTAAGATAGACTTGATCCAGAATGGGTACATTACAATGTTCTTTTCTATACACCTGGTTTGACACTCAATGGTGATATGCTTTGGGAATTCATAAACTCTTTACAAAACATCATTAAAGATTTAAATAGAGTATTACTATAAATAACCTAGGATAAAACAAAGGTGTTATAGATTAATGAAGTATGTTTCACGACATGAATAGCTTATATGTAATTCATTTCATTATAAAGTTGTTTTTTGATATGATAAGTGATTCCCACAATCTGATTTATACTATTAGTCAATATATGAAACTTCAAGAAAATATGTGAACTATGAATGTTTTAGATGTTGGATTTATAGGAATTATAAAAATAAATGTCTTGAGATCACATGAAGAGAATAAGGAAGGTATTGCCTGTATTGGATATAATTTTGAAGATATAGAGACCACACACAATGTGTGGAAGTAATGAGATGTTCTAATGGTTTTATTTTAATTAATTATATGAAGAATTACAATATTGAGGTTTATAAAATATATGAAATTATTTATATATAATATTATATTAAAATGGGGATTGAGGAATAAGATGAATAATCTTCATTTATTGTTTAAGAACAATGTTATATTATTGAACTGCATATGTCTTCGAATTAATCTATTATGTATCATGAATCATGAAATATATAATTATTTCCAGTATATCTTTTTCATTAAGGATATCAAAGGATATATGAAATAGTGATTAATAATTAGGAATGTTATTTAATAAAATGTGATATTTTGAAATATGAGAAGGAAAACTATAACATGTCCAACACATTGAGAAATTTGATTTTATTTTTGATAAACATATTATTTATATGGATAAAGTACATTGGATTATAATTATTACACTAGACCTAATTATCGTTTTATTAAAAAAGTTGTCTATGTCATCATGGATAAAGATTAATACTTCCTTTAGTTATGGAATATATCCAGTAATCATTTTAATATTGAAAAAATCATGTTTTCTAAAAGGATTTATGGAAATTGAGGTTATTATCATGTTTCAAATGAATATATGATAACTGTACTCACATGTTTTTAATTTTAATGAAAAGAGATAATTTTTTATATTTAGGGAATGAATGTTAATATAACTTCATGATATTCTTTATATGTTTTGAATTTCATATTTTGGATGGGATGAAAAGTTATCCCTTAATAGAAATTTATTTCATACAATGGATGATGTTTTTGAGATTAATAAAATATCCTTTGACATGCGAATTTACGACTATTGTAAAACTTATTCAAACCAATTTACATTAATGGTAAATTATGAAATATTGGATGAATTAACATTGATCTCTTGATCTGTTAGTGCTTCAAGAAAAAAAAAAATTTCTATTTTGGATAATGATGTGATATTGAAATTGGTCATGACACGACGAAAGACTAAGATTTTAATTATGAAATTTAATGATATAAAGTATATATTCTTGTGAAAATATGTATTCAACATAAAGAAAGTGTCATGACAAAAAATGATTTATTTTAATCATCATTTTTATGGTTTTAATGACCACTTTAATCCATCTTCGCTTTATGGTTTTGGGATAGCTAACATTTTCTCTATCAAAAAATGTCTTCTGTTCAGTTATTTTTACAAACAACTATGATTATTTACACTTTTCTTCCATATTGAATCTTCCCTTACCTCATATGTTCTCTTATGCAGAATCCTAGTTACATGATACATTGGGTGTTTGTAATGTTTTTAACTTTCCATTTTAAATTTTTATTTTGTATTCATTTTTACGATATGGGTTTAGATGGAATGGATATTAATGTATTAAAAAATTATAACCCAGATGAATTATGAGGGTGAAATTCATTATATGTCATGTATAATAATACACAATATGATTTTTTGATTTCTTGAATGAATCAAATCTTTTGATAGAGTGCATTTCACACAACACTAAATATAGATCTTTTTACTAGATTGAACTATGTGTGTATTTTCTTATAAACATCATTATGTCTAGAATGCGCTACATTAAAAAAATATTAGATTGTGGTAAATGGGAAACAATGTATTTTTTTATTGCAAATAATTCTGATTCCCTTCAATAGTTTCCATTATACACATTGCTGAGTTTAACCGAATTACAATTCCCTATTAATTCTATTATTGAAATATTATTATAGCTACCACATAGCCAAAGGAAAGGATTTTAGGAATAAGATTAACTAAAATCTGAAAATATTATTTACACTTTTATTTAAAATGTATCCTCTTGTTATCAATTACTAGATGTAAATATAAAAACATTAATAAAATAATGAAATTTTGTTTTCTAATAAAATTAATTTCCAATATACATGCTTTTTCAACTCAATAAATTAATCAAAACACTTTTGATTGATTTTTCCAATATAATTTGTATATTATATATTCATGAAATATTTTTTATATTCATCTAATAGATTTTAAAGGGACTGGTTAATAATAAATCAAATTTTATGAGATTAAATATCTATTCTAATAAAAGTTAATTATTCTTCCTTTTAATAGAGAAACTATTTTAAATTATGTATTTGAAACATTTATAATTTTTATTTGAAAAAAATAAATTACTATTTAAAATATAACATAGAAATTATGTTATATTATATTTTTGGTATTTTTTCTGATATTTCATTTCTTGATCAATCGTGAATAATACAACATTTTAATTCAATAATGATTATTTGTCTAAATTATTTATAATTTTAAGTTTTTATTTTATTTCTTTTATTTCTAAATTAGATCAATTATACATTAATTAGTTCATATTATGTCATTATAATCATTTTTAATTTGATTATTGATACAATAATTTCTATGCTTTTGAACAGTTTTACTTAAAAAATAGGTTGTGTCATTCCATTTTCAGGATTTAATTTGAATAAATAAATACCACTTATGTGATTGTACCACCATTATTTCTTTTTTTTACCCAAAAAACTCTTTTAAGGAAGAAACGATAAATCCCAGGAGAAGACATAGTTATTAAAAGACATCTTAAGACTATTGACATGCTTATCCTTTAAAAGTTACCAGGAGAAAGAAGTTACCGATGTTTCTGGATCATCCTTTATAAGGTCTTCAAATCGACGCGCTAGTCTCTCCAAAGCTTGCATTTACTCCACTTGGTTGATTTTCCCCGCATTAAAACCTCTTACCAGGATAAGATTTTGCTTGTAAATCCAATCACTCTGTTCTCTAGTGGTTTCCACCCGAATGGTCCTTTCAATCATTTTATCACCATCTTCAGCTGAAGCATTAATCACAAGGGATTCCTCCTCCATTTATTCTCCAGAATGAAGTAGTAGCTCCAAAGGTTGTACATCCTTCATGCCTGTCTTCTGCGGGACATTCCTTATGGGATCAGCCCCATAGTTCACAACCTATGCTCGAACAACATTTCTATTAATGTCAAGAACACCTTCCAACACATGGGCCTTCAACTTCCTGGTAGATCATGTCTCCATTGGTGAAGGAAGATATGAATTATCTTTTTGTCCTTTCGTACCGCCACGACGGCCCTTCCCCCTCCTTGGACTGCAGACATTGATACCATTAAAATCATGAGCATTGTCTCCTGAAAACTGACTGGACGAATCATCACCAAACTCCTCCCTCGGAGTACCCTGCTCCTCATTGAAGATTTCTTGCCTATGTCCCTCCTGGACATTCCCTTCATTCTCCAATCTCTCGAAGTGGTTGCTCAGTTTAATAGCTGGCAACTCTCTTCTAGGGCTTGGACTGATCATCGGCTCATCCCCCTAAGATCCAGTGTTATCATGACCTGAAAGCACATCCTCCAAATAAGAAGAAGCCTTGAGGGCATTTGAACCTTCCTCTACATCCATACTAGTTTCCACAGCTCTATTAGTACAATTAGTAGGGGCTAGAACATCTGAAGAAGAAATATTTTCCGGACTAGATTCCACTTGTCTCAAAGGACCTTTCACAATAGTTGTGGGAGTACCCAAGTAGCTCCTAAAGCGGTTGAAAACTTCAGCAACCAAGTGATTAGTCTCCGGAGAATTTCATTGAAAAACCTTTACCGAAGCTGAGTCAGAAACAGCTTCCAAATGGATCTTCCCAGTTAGACCATCAACAACCCCTGTCCCTTGCCTCTATCTTCATAAGCCACTGCCGCCTAGCCATCACGTTGCCTGGCACCACGTCTACAGGACTCTGATGTATGATTTATTTTTTTACAAGTAGAGAAGAACTCGAACCGAGTCTCAAACTCCACGAACTGTTTCCAACAATAATCTTCCCCAACGTAGATACACACATACTCGGTTGGCAATTTTGAGGGATCAACTTCCATGAATATTCGAGGAGCCACTGGATGAGAAACTGAAAGCGTTTTACTGTCTGAGCACAAGTACCTTCCCACTAGATTCCCTAACATAAGAAAGATACCAGGGTTTTGAAATGGTAAGGGAAGTTCATGGAAACATACCCTGATCGTCGCAGATGGGGAGTCTCATTTCATGTAAAAGTCAAAAGGCCACCGGAAGAGATAAAAGAAAAGGTTGTTGCAGCTGCGGGAGGCCCTAGACCACGCCCTAATCAGGTCATCCTCAGAAGTAAAACGAATAATAAGATTTCTCTTATCAAGAAGACCGACCATAGCTCGGTCCTGCAAACCCCAAGTCCTGAAGATCCATCGATTGAAGGCCTCAACCGAAGGGAGGCGTTGCTTAAAGTGAGCATCCAACATAAAATGAAGAAGAGTCAAAGCCTCGGGGAACTCTGATGTAGAAATAGGTAGCTGTGGAAAACCACTGAAGCGATTTGGGACCTTAGGGCATAAAGAAATTTCCGGGATTGAGGGAAGAAAATCAGGATTCGAAAGAGGGGAAAAATATCAAGATGAGGCTTCTTCATGGGGTGGCGATGGTCACTCCTCCGCCAGAGGGGGAGGGAACGGCGCAGAAGCCATCTCCATTACTCCGAAGCTAAGAACCTCCACTCCCCCCACATCCCTATTGAGATCTGTACTTTTGTGATTGTAATTTGGAAACATAGATTCCATGTTTTTAATAATAATAATATATATATTTTCAAATAAGATAAATTTTTTTTAAAAAAATAGTGAATGTAATTAACCCTAATTATAATAATTAATAGGAATATTTTTTTATAAGGGACTAAAACATACCAATATGGGTTAAAATGACATAAAATACTGTCCACAATCCATAAGATGGCCATATTTTGACCCTATTCTCCATTTTATATAACTTGGAACATTATTTGAGCCGCTTCTCATACTAAAAACGTGGTTGAAATTCCCTTTTAAATAATTTATAGAAATGTCCCTCCTCCTCCACTATAACAATGCACTCACCCCTCCCACTTATTCACTTCTCATAGACCATTTTTATAGACCATAATATATTCAAATAATAATTAATAATATATAGAATTATCTTATAAGACTGCATTGTGACAGAAATCCACCCATGGAAGGCATTTTATGGAATCCAAAAGGAGTTACCAAAATAAAAGGTTACATCCTTCCTCAAGATGTTTATTATATTCAATATCCACCTTTATAAATAATCATATTAAATTGTTATATTACAAAACAAGATTCAAGAATATAGTTATATGTTTTTATTATTATGTTTATACCTACAATTACACACACATACATCTAATGGGTATCTAACATACTAATCATGTGTATGGAAAACTATAGACTCGAGAAAAAATATGATTCATTTTTTCCTTTACGGATGATCATGGTTTGAATTAAAATGTAAATTATATTTTTAAATTATAAATATGATATTAATAATATAATTCCTCTTATGGAAGAATCATATAAAAAAAACCTTAATTATTTTCATTTTTTGTAAATATGATAATTTATTTTAGGGAAGTGTTGGCTACTGCCTTTTCAAAGTGACGTGACTCATTCACACTCAATAAAAAATTTATTAAGGATGGGATTTGTGAAATTATTTTATATATATGAAATTATAATTATTTAATGATATTATTTACATATGTATAAAAATATTTCATTTCATAACAACCTTTTAATATTAAAATAAAACATAAACAACATTCATGCATACATACGACCTATAGAGTCCATGAATCGTATATTATATTTCATATTTACATATTATTCAGATTATTATAAATCATTATTTAATGAATATATATGTTATTTATATCATGATTTACATATTCTGTATAATTATGTCATGATCTACATAAGGGGGTAAAAAATAATAATCCAAACATATATGAAATGAAAAAAAGATATTACTTGAAACATAAAATAAAAATGGATTTGTTAATAAATAATTAATATAAATACATTATAAAATAATATTTTTTATTAGATAAAATAATATAGTTATTTTTTATATTTATAATACACTTATGTGAATTATTCCAAAGGTTTGAACACATACAATGATAGTTAATACTTAAGGTAATAAATTTTCATCTAACATTTTATTTCCGTGAGATACATGATAGATTCACCAATCAAATATATTATGTCTCTTAAAAACTAAAATATTAGATGTCATCCAATTAATTTAATTGATTTAATGGTATTAATAGTATCAATTGATTTTATTGTTTTAAGGGGATCATGATTCAAAAGTTACTCAGGTTGTAAGGGATTTCACCTTTAAATATTATTTTCCATGAAACCCAAGCCATGTTCACCACCCATTTTTTGTATTTGGTGTGTATAATTTATAGGGATGTATATTTGATTATTATAAATATATTTATTTGAATTTAATTATCAATTTTATGATCTATATTTCATTGGTTTTATGATTAAAATGTTTCCATATTGGAAAACTAAATTTGTCTAAATTTTTCTTCTTTGAGACACCAACCATGTTCTTGAGCTATATTTTTCAATGTGGTGTACATACGGCCTATGGCATGTTATATAATGAAACATATTATACTCATGAAAGTTTAAGCTTCACATAATGTTGTTCATACAATTTTATTATGATTAGAATTTACTAATGTGGTATCTGTTTTTTATTATAATCACTATATTTATTGAGTTTATTTATTATTATTTGTCAATAGATGAAATAACATAATCCATATCTCAAGTACTCTAACTATTTTTTTATCTAATGGCTTTTCAATTTATAATTATTTAAAAGTATCATTTTTCTACAATTTTTTAGTGATTATTATTAATAATAAATTTTTATTAAAATCTAACATTATTTTAAATTTCAGTCAAAATCCTGTATTTTATCAAAATCATCTTTTATAAAATAGTTTTTAGTTTTTTTTAACTATTGTCTGATTATTTTAAAAAAAAATTAAAACATGTATCAATATCAATCAATTTTTTATATATGGATCAATAATTTCATTTTTGGATCATATCAATTTTCTATAATTTTATGGTGAAAAGGGAATATTTAGCATGTACGATCCTAACCAGCATGATGATTTCCATTTGCTTTTTTATTTATTTTAATTTTTACATGGATTGTTTTTTGGGAAATTGTTCTCTAATATTCTAGATATTAATATATTTTAATTTATTTTCAATGAAAATTGAATTTTTCTTAAAAAAATAATTTTTTTTCAAATTATTATTAAATATTCATGTATAATTATAAAAAAATTTCTTTTTCAAATAAAAAAATTTAGAAAAATATGAACAAGTCATTTATATGTTATCATGTAAGCGGGTTTTCAAAATCATTTCATTCTTATTTTTTAAGTTATAATTTAAATAGTTTTTCAAAATTTTATTAATAACCTGTTATAATTATTTGTGATAAGGTTTCTAAAAGGGTTTCATAATACATTTAAATGTTTTCAAGAAAAATATTTTGAAAATGATTTCAAGCATATTTTTATTATTTAATGGTCATTTTAAATAAAAATTATGTTTAGAATAATTTATTACATTCTTTTTCAATGATTAATGGATATTCTCCCAAATAATTTTTTTAAATGATTTTTCATTATTACATTATATGTTTTCAAAGCGTTTTTAGTGTAATTTTTTTGGAAAATTATATATACTATAAAATTTTATCATCAAAGAAATGTTATGTTGCATGTTATTTTTCAAAATCATTCTCTAACTAAGGGGTCTTCTATGGTTATTGTTTAAGATTTACATGGGATATGATCCAAGGATATCATTCATATTATTTCTCATAATGGTCTATGATTTAATTGATTAATGTTTCTGAAACTGTTTTATATACAATGATTTAAACAAGGATAAATTATTATAAATCCCACTTCTATTAATGAATTATAAGTGAAGATTATAATTAAACCATTCAATTTTCATAGGTTATGATGTTGTTAAATTCTGATGAGTCCCATTTAATTTCATGGGTTTTGATATATATTTTATGAAAACTATCAACTTTTATGGATCATGAGAGGATAAATGTTTTATGGAACACATATGTAGGTTATGGGAAACAATCACTCATGGAAACATTGCAATGTTTTTTTTCAGCTAATTGTGTTGGTTGAAATTCCAGTTATCCCTAGATAGTTGTGGACTTACAATGATATTGTTGAGGCAATATGTTGAAAAAGATCCAAGTAAATTGAATGGATGCCAAATAAATGGTTTACAAAATATCATAAATATGGTTATATTATTTTGTAGTGATTCTTAAAATATTGGGGTCCAATAATTAGGGATTTTTATCATCATGAAAAATTTATTTCCATGGAGGCCTTGAGAAAATATGGTAAATTAATTTTAGTCATGAATAATAGGATTTGAGAATGGTTTTCTATGATCGTATGGGGCATCACGAATGAGGAACATGCAAATACTTATGTCATTGGATCGTATCCAAGAAAACAAGAGGATTCTAAATTATGAAATTAACCTTATATATTTGATGAAATGGTGACATAGAAACCAAATTTAAGAGTAACATGAAATGGTGATGATGTGAATAGTGGATTCTTGAATCATATAAAACACCTATAAATAGGGCTCTACCTCCTTATGAAATGTTGCATGCCTTAAAAAATATTTAATGACTCTAGATTTACAGAGGTTGTTTATGTATATATTTAATGTGAAATATACTAGAAATAATAGTTGTTTGGAATGAAATAACTAAAGGCCAAGAATTTTGAACATCAATAAACTGTAAAAATTAACAAAGTCCAAAAAATATAGATAAAAATTTATGAGTTTTGCAATGGATTGTAGAGATTTTTGAAAGAAGTGATATTCATTAAATGTGGTTGATTCATTGAAATTATTTGAGAATCATATACAATGGGTGCTTTATGAAGGTATGGAAAATCATGGGAATGTTAAAATAAGGTTTACCAATAAAGCTATGGTAATGTGATATTCATCAGCTGAATTAATATGTGTCTTCAATAGAACATCTATCCATAAATGAGAATTTATTGATTACTGATAATGAAGGGAAATACATGTTCATAAATTAGGTCTAAATCTTTTTATAGATCAGTGAGAAAAAAGAGAGGATGAAGGTGATACTTTCAAGCAGTAATGAGACATTAAAATAGAGTTACGCATTGAACCTTAGTAATAAGATATCTATCAAAAATATATTTAAAGGAAGTGAGACTAAGAATAAAATTTATCTAACTGAACCTTTTAATTTATATGTGATCCTTAATATATTTAGTCAAACATCATGTCATCATATTATGATACATTGATGTATCTTATAAAGGTCTAACCAGGTAATATTGTTTTTATCATGCCTGATTTCATTTATATTCATAGATTTCTATGGGAGAATAAAATAAGTGGGTTTGGATATCAATTATAGATGTTATTAAGGGGAAATTGTTTTTGTCATGACTCGTCCCCCTGGGCCCCTGCCGTGACTACCCCAATCCTTCCTTCCATAGGCCTGGGGCTGGCGACTATTACCAAAGGCGTAAATCCCTAAAATGGGAAGGCATTGCATTTAAAACATGAAAACACACACCATAGAGTACGATCTGGAAACAAAGCACCAAAATAAATATGTATACAAAAGGAGTTCTAAAAAATAAAAGGGGGCCAGAAATACAGGCCCAACTGTAGAATATAATGAAAATGAAAGTAAATGTACTGAAAAAAGGAAAAATAGATCCTGGATCGTCCACTGAGAAATCCTACATGAATGGTATGTACAGATAGCTTCCACAACACTCCATGTCTGTCTCCTATATATTCTGTCAGGCCGTGTGGTACACCTCCAAGTACCATCCAATCCTTGTACACTCAGCCTCATTCAGTGTTGTCCATCATATACATCCAACACAATGAGGTGCAGGCAGAGACCGTGTAAGGGTGAGTATAACGATAATTAGTAGGGACACCGAGACCCTCAAGGTCTCACAAAACCAACAATGATAAACCACAAAGAATGAAATCCATAAATAACCCAATGTAGGTATATTACCATAAATATAACTATTTTATCCTGTAATTACGCATTTGGTTCTAGTAATTAGCCCCTCGCCTATGGAATTGGGATTGGGGTAGTCGAGGCACGTGCCCCAGGGGATGGGTCGTGACCGTTTTTCTCTATCATACCCTGATTCACCAGTTCTCAGGTTATTTAACATAGTTGGGATAATAGTATGATTTAATTTTTAGATGGGTGGGACCTTAATCTACTTCAAATTCATTGGGTATAGAGTAATATATCATGAGATAATAATGGGAAACATGTTGATCAACCAGATACAAAATGGGAAATATGTGTGTCATAATCCCTAATGGGAAGTGGGTGTGTCCAGATCCAGGATAAGAATATTAGGAAATCCAATACACTATGGGAAGAATGGGAAACCCAGTACACTATGTAGTGATTGGGAAACCCAATTACTTATATGGAATATTTTGTGAATGTGGTGGTGGTGTGTAATCCCGAGTATTTGTAGACCCCATAGTAATCCCTAATATGTTTTTGGTAATTTTTCATAAATTTTAGGGACTGATGTTACATGTATTTGTATATAAAACAAATTATGTGTCTTATGATTTTGATACACTGACATGGATCTTGTTCATGATTATATTATGAGTCTTCTATTTTGAATATCAAATATATAATCATGATCTCATTATTATGATCTTTTCATGCATGGTCTGATCTTTAAATGTTATGATCATGTTATAAAACACTTATGCCCAAGTTAGGATTTAATATTTCCATTATTTACCCTTACTGATCATTAAATCTCACCACATTCTTATGATTTCTTTCCACAAGGTATGAAAATATATTTTATGTAGGAGTACTAATTGGGAATATATTTAATGGTTGTGTTGAAGGCAATTCACCAAATAAAGATTGTTTTCCATTTTTCAAAATTCATTAATCTATTACGGTCCTTGGAAATGTATTTTAGTATGTTCCTGTATAATCATCTGAAATAATGAAATTTAAATTAATTTTAATTCAAGGTTTCTATAATAACTATGTTAAAAATATCTCTACTATCAGGGCTCACTCAAGTACCATAGAATTTGTGAGAATGTAAAGGGATACTACTGGACCCCTAATGTCTTGACCAACGTCCTACTCTATTTTCTGAGCATTGAAGAACTGATCCTAAAAAAACATATGGAGAAATGTGAGTGATCATTAAACCATGATGATAAAAATTCCATGGTTATACTTTCCTTCTTTAGAAGAAAATTCTCATGTATTCATACATATCAAAATATGGCCCGATAGAACTCCTCCATAAAGTGACATTGAAAATATGACTAGGGGAGAGCTATCTATTTGTATGACTATCTTTATAAAATCCAAAATCACCCAATAGTGATATGCAAATGAGTCAATATGAAAATCTCAATCTCTTTAGAAGGAATCCCCAAGAATTAGACAATGTGATTGACTATTTCGTTCCAGTCCACAGCCACCTGGGGGTCTACCTCACCCCAAAACCTTGGAGGTTCATAGTTCTGGAACACTTTTAATGTAATGAAAATTCATGCATCATCGACTTTTACATCTAGATCTCTCTTCATATCAATGGGTGGTGGTATATCTTGTAATATACTATAGGTTAATTCACTATTAGAAGATCATATATCGATGCATTGTCATTAGGAGAATAGTATTTGGGATAATACAATAGAATCATTGATGGCTGCCTCTGTAGAACCATCCTAAAACAAAATGAGATTTATAATAGTTAAAATAGTATATCTTGGAAGATGACTCAAAAATTACAATGAAAAAAACCATTCATATATGATGCATGTACAAAAATATTACCTTCAATCCAATGTTTACTTGTATGGTTCCAAAAATAAGGTGATTAGAGTCTTGGTGTATGGATACGGTTATAGTCGCACCAAAATTGGAGTCCCAAACATGAAATCCAAACACAAATCACCAAATAATGTTTCCACATACCTTTGTTAGTAAATTTAGTTATAAGGCAGAATAGAACACCTCTAATACCACTTTTTCACACTCTATCCCAATGAGGACATACCCATGACTACCAATAGGACGCCACCAATAGTACTTGGGATGATGATCAGCGCTGAGTATAAATACCCCACAAATAGTAGGAATTATCTTAATATATACATAAAAATGAACCCATCTCTATGACCACCTAAATTTCATATATAAAACAACTAATATAATTCATGTCTACATATATGACCCCAAAATAGAGCATGATAGTATAGTAATAAATGTATAAAATGGGGAAAAATACAAGACCAACAAAAAAAGTAAGGAGTCCAACCAACAATAAGGGGGGCAAAAAATTAAAATTTAATATCCCCATTAAAAACATCAGTCTAACAAGTTCAATACACTTCAAACTTCATTTTTCCTCCCAGAGAATACATTTAAAGGCCCACGATCTGCAAAATAAATTACATGTACTAGAAAATCCCGTGTTATCGTGAAGACATAATACCAATTAGGGCCTCCATAAAACAAAATAAATAAACCACCATGAATTTTTATGACAATACAAGATATAAAAATAATGTTATTAATATAACCACCCAAATATATTTTGGAAATTCATTACACAAATAAAAGTGGATAACCATCATCCATCAATAAGATTGATTTAAAAGAAATACATGGTATGGGGGAACAAACTTCATGATCCATATTGTCATCAAGGACAACATATGAAAAGGTATAAGACATTTTTCACCACCCAAGAAAGCTCACTTTACATAGAATACATTGATGAAAAGATATGTGGTCATACGAAGAACCTTGGGGTACATAGTTAACCCAATTTGTATCAACCTCGTTCATAGGGGATCATAATTCAATGATACTACCAAACCTAATGATATGGTATAAAAGATGGAAGATCAATTACATTGGAAAAGTGGTAACACTATTTTAAATTATCAAATCTAAGGAACATTGGATAATATAGGATCATTATACAGTCTCCCAGATGCACACTAAAACTCTAACTATGAATCTTCCAAAATATGGGATCACAATCCTTTGACTTAGATGTAATTCCATATTATACCATCAATGGAGAGGACCAAGGGACCCAACAAATCTAGGAATGGTTCATACTATGGAAACAAATAGATATTAACACACATAAAGGGGTTGCATGGTATATATAGGTGAGTAAAAGACATATTCAACCATCCCAACCCTGACATGTTGAAAGGCCTCACATTTCATGAGGTCTCCACGTACATTGTTCATAGAGACACACGATACCCTACCCGCATCACTATCCACGTCCATGTATGATAGTTGTGTCCATATACTAAACTATATACACGGGGCCATCTCCACCTCCAAGTATATGTTGTGCCACATGGCCTAGTACTTTTTATGAATTTTTTTTACATTAAAATGTTTACGATGGGCCAAAATGAAGGGGTCACATGACATGTGGTTTTTTTAAGATGTCATGTGATATATATCGTTATCTTGAAACCCTTGACACTAATGAATAGGCCCCAAATGGATTGTAATCTTGATTTAACTAATTTGTAGCTATGTATTTTTCATATTTGGTAGTTTCTACTCCATTATTCATCATACAATACATCAACTTTGATTTCAACAAAACCCCCTAAATAGATATCAGGTCTTGGTAGAACCATCCCTATCGCTGATTTCCCTTTATAATTCAGACATTAAAATATATTAGAACAACACTTAGATCATCCAAATTGATATCTCTATCACCGTACTATGCATGGTAAAAACCTAGAACTCTCATTTTGTTTCATTATCCCTCAATCCAGTCACAGTATTTATCGAACCTCAATCTATAACTCCTATCATGTTACATACCTACAATTTTGATTTTTTTGGTGAAGAATGATCAAACAATGACCATAAAATGAGATTTGGTCAAACCATTTGGAAAATGGTTGAAAACATGATAATTGATCATAGAAATTTGGGAGAAATACATAATCCATTAAATATGAGGAATTATCATTTTCCATTGTTCATATTTCCTCAATAATTTTTAGAGGATTATGAATAAAGGTAGAGAAAAAATATTGAACAATTATAGAATTAAGTAAATTTATTTCTATTCATGATTTGTGTATCAGTTATGTACATATAATTGATCAGGGTTCATCAAGATTATGAAATGGGATGGAAATCAAATATAAAAACACTATACATATATTTTTGATTTATAATATTTGACAAAAAATTATTCTATTATCATTAATGAGATCTATCGAGTCTGTTGGTAAAATGAAACATGATACATTGTTGTTCATCAGGAATGCTCTAAAATTGTTGTACAAATCACTGGGTTTTGTGTGAAAAAACGCTGGGAAATTATATAACCATAAATATATCATAAAAGTTATTTTCATCATAAAATAATAAAAATAAAATTATTTATTTAATTCAGATCATTGATTTACAACTAGGATGAATTTTTCACAAACTGCCTATACCGACAATGGTTATGTCACTCCTAAGGGAAAAACACATTCTGAACTCATTGGTTCCCTAATAATAATGAATAATTCTATATAATGGGAGTTATAACACATTAATATGAATTAATGAAATTACTGATATTGAATATATTTATCATATTTCAATCATTTATTCCAGGCACACCGATCCTTAGAATTGTTTACTGTCTCAATGCTAAATCTAAAAAATAATATATATAATAATGAAAAATAATACAAGGAATATATGATTCATTTAAGATTCGATGAAATTTTATTATAGGTCATAATATTTGAACACGGATAATGGATCATATTTCTTCATTTATAGAGTAGGTCATACATATGAACATGCAACATTATCATCTGCATAACCGATGAAAGGGTAAATAAGTGTGTGATATGTGAATTTTATACAATAAATATCATATAAAATATATATGATTTATATTAATAAATTTTTTTCTAATTTCCTTCTATAGAAATAATATGTGAAAATGAAATCACATCACTTCATGAGGCCATAGATCTCTATATATAAGATCGATATTATTGTAATTTACAAAAAATGAAAAGAATGTAATTTTATTTGACAATATAAATCAATACTAACATTAATATCATAAATATAATATATATTTTTTGAGTAAATCATTAATGAAAATGTGGAGATGTGTTGATGGAAAACAAGCTACATTAGTTGATGAGGCTGTAGTCGAATATACAAACGACCAAGGTTTTTATTGATTTTTTTGGAGGAGGAGATGTAATAATGTAATTCCATAAAAATAATAAATTATTAAAACAATTAACATTATATATGTATTATATTGTATGTTTTAATATGTTTTTTATAATTTATAATAATAATTAAAACAATATATATTCTTTAAGAAAAATACCTTATCTTAGAAAATTCTCCTTTAGATCTCCTCATAAAAACAATAAGGTTATTATTTTGTGATGAAAAGGATCTCTATAATGTTAATAATTATTTTTTAAGATATTTTGGTATATATTGGTCATACAAAAGGTATTTAGATTTGTGAATAAGTTATGGGAGTGAGTGACCATTTGTATGTGGAAGAGATATAACACATAGAATTTTTTAAAGAATATAGTGTACCCACATTTTTTAGATGACACAAGGATCCCAAATGTTAAATTATATTATATAATAGTCTATAAAGACTAAATTTTTAATATAATGTGGTTTCATAATGTTTTAGATCATTTTAACTCTTATATAATAAGTTTAACCCATAGTAAATCTGGTTTCACCATAACTGAGGTAATTATTTGTAACTCATTTTAACATTAATAATTCTAAAAAATTTAGTTTTTATTATTAGACAGTAAAAATATTCCTATAAAAAATATTAACCGATTTTTCAAAATTAATTTAACATATATGGAAGATTTATGATTAAAAATGAACTAGGAAGAGAGAATAAAAATTACTTTTCTAATGTAAAAACAATGAAAAGATGAAATATTTTCCTTATATAAAAATCTAATATTACAGTTATTAGAATGTAATTAATTATATATATTATAAAAATAGACATAATTTATATTTTTAATAAATTTAAATTTAGTTTTTCTTTGTTAATAATTTAAATATAATAGTAGTTTTCAATAAAAACAAGTATTTCTCGGTACTTATCAAATAAATAATCATTTTAAAAAAAATTCAAAAATTAACCAATGGATAATTTAGAAATTTATATTTCATAAATGGTGGGGTTTTTTCAAATATATTTTATAAATGTGGTAAAAATTAAATTCTAAATATGTTCATAAATCACGAACTACATCTCTTTTAGAATATAAATTATTGTTTTTAGAAAACCTTAATTTTTCTTTATAATTATTTTTTTATTTATAATAAATAATTATATTTACAGAATTTATTTTATAATTTTTTAAACAAAATAAATTTAATAATTTATTTATTATTAATCATACCATCGTACTTAACAACTATGTAATATGAGTAACACAATAAATAATACTATTTTAAATGAGTATTGTGTTTCATTTTAACATGGTGTTGTGTGCTTTCGAAACAGTCAAAGTGATGTAATTTTTATGAAAATAATTTTTTTAAATAATTAATGTGTATAATTCTTAAAAACCATTTTTTACATTTGATATAAGCTATCGACCATAATGTTCCACTATATAAATCTTATGATGTTACATTATACCCCCTTAAATAAATTTTGTACGCACATCCAAATATTTATATATGTATTTGAGGGTTTATAATTTAAAAATAATTCTCCTGAATCCCACATAAAAAAAGGTTAAATAATATATCATCTTAGTTTTATATAAGAACAGATACTAAGTTTATCATGAATAACACATACTAGGTTTTAAAATATGAGAAAATTATTAGAAATGGAATATATAGACATTAATAACAATTATATATAAATTTAGACAGTGATAGAGATCATTGATGGAAATAAATTGATTGAACAATTGAAATATAAGGACCCCATATCCTTAAATCTGCTATGATTTCAATGAACAATGGTTTTATGGAATTTTATGCCAATATGATAAATTTTATATTTAAATATCCTTTCCCATAATGATTAGAAATTCATTTAACATCATGATTATGGAAATAAGAAAATATATTTAATTGATATAATTATATTTAATAAGCATTATTTCACCAATTGGTTGTTCATAAATCATTTTCCACTTCATATCATAATCCATTAAATGAATATCAAAAATTGATATTTTTATTTCCAAAGCACTGAAATTTAATATAAGTGGAAAATAAAATCCATATTAGAGTTACATTTCATTCAACTAACCATCACTAATAAACAAAATGGAATGAATATGGTATACAATATAATACATTAATATCTATACATCAATAATAACAACATTTTTAAGCATTAATATTTATGTATCAAATCTTTTATGTAAAAACCATGATCTATCCACCATACCATCACGTTTTCTAGGGTCGGAATGACACCCTTATCACCAATTAATTATGGGTTGATACCCCACAACATGTTGGATGCGATGTTTTGTCACATGGCATGTTGGTTGTACTTTTTCAGAAACAATTTTAATATAATTATTATAACATTAGAAAGGTGTAATAAACCAAATATACTTTATCGTAAATGATAATTTAGTACCTAAAAGTTTTTAATAAAATTAAAATTAGCACCCCAATAACTAAGTTTATTTTTAATGAAATAACATTTTCTCTAAATTATATTCCAAACTAATGGGTTTTTTTGCTATAAATTTCTCCCAAAGTATCCATAATCTTAGTAGACCCCCAATTTAGAAAACCTAAAAGGGTGATTATGAATTTTAACATATGATCAATATTAATCTCAAACTTCCAGGAATGTATCAATATCTCTTAACTTAATGAAGATATATATAATAATTATATTCATGAAAATCATTTGATGTTAAAATTTTACAATAACTGAAATACCTTTTTTTAAAATGTTCCTACAATGTTATTTTAGAATCCCAGTACATAGAAACATAAACTATTTTATTTGAACACAGGTCCATCCTAATTATATGGAATAACTTTTAGATGAGAGCATCTGCCTAGATAAATCCAAAGTTTCACGTATTTAAGACAAAAATTTAAAAAATGATCCTTTCCCCGATATTAATTTCCTTCCATCATAATGTTTAATTGTTACTCATAAATTTATCACTCTAGGCCCTTATTATTTAACCCATAATTGTTTTCCATTATATTGATACACATTCTTTTATTTATCATTCCTGATTTTTGTCATGAAGGATATCGATCTTTCTTTCTGGCATGGTCACCACAACTAGATCTCAAAGATAAATCATCACATCCCTTCTTTGGTGAGTGTGAGAGTTGGTTATTTTAATAAATTATATTAATATTTTGGGATAAATGAATAGGAATAATCATAATACCATTCAATCAATTCGTCGTCCCATTTATTTTCTCATACTGAAAGTATTATCCTTCTAATTAAATTCCAATATTATTTATCTGGGTTACATCCATTTACTAAAATAAAAAATCAAAATGAGAGAAGAAATAACCATAGAGGGAGAACCAAATTATAATATAGAATTACTTATGGAATTTATAAATTAGATAACCTTCTTTTAAATCTAACACACCTTATGTTTAATCTATAAAATCCATAATCACCATCTATTCAAATTTTTTATAATATTTTGTGAGAAAATTGTGAATAAACTGAATAGTATACCATGGTAGTATCAAAACAAGTTCATAATAAGGAACTTTTTCATGTATCAGGTAATTCTCATGTAATGTTCAATACCCCATTCTCAGTGTTATTACCCATATGAAAACATGTTCAATAACTATATCCAATTGTTTTATCATGATATGGATAATTTACTAGGAAAATCACATACTATCTTAATTACCAAATTTTTAGTTTTTCACAGGTAATATTCTTAATAATAAATCATAGGATTATTTTATTAATATATTTTTTCATAAATGTAGTTCTCATGGTTTATACGAAACATATTTTAATACAGTATGCAAATACCTCCAACCAGTATCCTAGACTCGAGGATTATATTACTACAATTTTGTATGATACAAATTATTACATCCTACTAAATGAAAGGTTTTATTATTCCTTCAAAACTATATTTATATTTGATACATTCATTACATTTTAAAAAATATTTCATCATAATACTTTTTGATAATTATAGAAATCCCTAAGGCATATATTTACATATCATTTGTAGTACATTCATAGGATTATTGAGACGTGAAATAAAATGGGTGATCTAAGATATTGAGTAATTGGTAGGTAATGATGAAGATATCACGAATCAATAATATTTATTAATATGGAAATGAAAATAACTCAACATTCATTCCATTTAAATTATATTAATATCATGATTATATAATAAATAATAGAAATAGAAAGTTAAACATATGAACATGATTTATATTTAATAAAAAACTTTTATATCATGATAATAAAATACTTTATTAATATGAATAGATAAATATATGAACACACCTTCCACATTTGAAATAAAATTACAATCGTCAATATATAAGGCATAATCAATATTGTAAGATATATATCAATCAAATAATCTATTTTATCAGAAACTAAGGTCAAAATTCATCTAGGAATAATATCATATCATAATTTTCAAGGATAATAATAACATGATTTATAATGAATGAAATTCCTAATTATTGGATTTCATGACCTTAGAAATCATGATACAACTACTGAATAAACATTTCACTAGATAGTCAAAAAATAATGTGTTGGTATACACCATAAAAAAATTAACTATGATTGGAAAAAAAATATTCTTCTCAAGAGACTATAAAGACATAAATGAGATTTATATGACAAGTCACTACATATTACTACATGTTAAAAAAAATACTTATATATATAATAGTCTATTTAATTAATGAATAATGTTCCTTGTAATAAAATATTTTTTAGTGTAAAGTATATGTATTATCAATATTTCCCCAGATAAAATAACATTCAATGTATAACACATTATGCAGAAATGATATATAGTGGATGATTAATATATCACCTTGATATGTAATGAAGATATTTTTCTGAAATTTTATTTCCAAAAAACACATATATGTTTCTATATCAAGGGAATGTTAATGACAATAAAATGGATAATTATTAATGTGAATTTCATTTCATTCATTGGTAAAAATAATGATAAAAATCATAGAATGAAAAAGTATGGAATCAGTACAACAGAATCCTAGTGGAGTATAAAAAATGGGTTTAAAAAAATTAAATAAGATTAAGATTTCATAAAAAACTTCATATAAAAATATCATTTGATAACTTTTGATATAGTATATAAATTTAGTTTTCCATAATTATTTTGAATGTAATTTGGTTTTAAAATAACATTTTAACATTATAAATTATTTTTAAAAGATTGAGTTATAATAATGGTGAGAAATTAAATATGTATCTTGCTTGGAAAAAAATATTCCATTCAAATTTTTTGTAAAATTTTAATGTGTTTAGTTTCAAAAAATATAGTTAGATTCCTTTTTTTTTGAAAAAGGTCCAATAAGGGAAAAATTTTAATTAATAAATAATTTTTAGAATTTTAAACACAATTGGTCAATAATATTAATTATCAAATATTGTAAAAATTGTAGTATTACATGAAAACATCATTAATAACAATAGGATAGTATAATTATGTTTTTTATAATCAATTTATTAAATAATTTCTTTTGTGTAAATTTTATAGATATATAATCTCTATTAATATGATATCAAGAATTAAATCATTAAAAAGATCATAAATTAGGGGTACGAAATAACTTATTAATTGATTTGCATTATCAAAAGTAAAAAAATTTTAAAAAAATTAATATAATATAATATATTAAAATTACAATAATCAAAATTATTATATTATCAAAGACACTAAAGAAGTATTATAACCTGTTAAAATGAAATTGAGGGATGAAATTTATTACAACGTGGAAAATATTATTTCAAATTCCCTGGGTTGAAATAATTTAAGTTATTAAATTAAATACAATGATTTATTAAGGGATAATGAAACTACTAGTCAAAAGGGTTTTATATACACCTTATTAATGAAATTATGGAAATGAAATTAAAATGTGGCTCATTGAAGGGAATTTGAGGAAAAGTCCCTTACCACCCACATATATTTGGTTAATGGTTATTTAAACTACTGTATAATTTATTTATGAATTTAATTAATTTATAGAAGGAAAAAATTAGTATTTAGAACATCAAATATGATATTTTAACATTTATTCTCCCATTTATTAAAAACGTTTCAATATTACTATTTTTCTGGTGTTAACTACATTTTATATCTCATGATTGTTTTAATTTTATATTTCAATCACTTGATCATATTATATTTCTCTATCATCTACAAAATTATTCATATTTCTAAATTTTTTTGTTAATTTTATACATTTTTATAATAATTATTGGTATTTGATACTATAGAATGGATCACATTACTTCATTGGAATGGTAGGCCACATGTTTTCCTCAGCGATGTTGTTATTTTAACAATGGGTAAAATAGTCTGGAAAAGGGTGATGTATTAATTTTATATAATCGATATCATATCATATATATATAATATATATTCAATAAATTTATTCTTAATATCTACCATGTAATGGAACATGAAAAACAAATCACATCACTTACCTAGGATACAGTTCATCACACAAAGAAGCGGTGTTTTGGTAATATATAAGACATGTCAAGTAGGAATGTATATGTGACAATATAAACTTATATGTATAATATAATATTATATATTAAATTTACTATAAAAATAAATAATTATATGTGAACATGGAAAATGAGTTACATCAGTTCACAAGACGGTAGACAGTCGTATACATGATTAATGATTTCATTTCCCATTCAATAGAGGATGTAAAACAGCCCAGAAGCCGCACTCTCGTACCATGTCATGAAATTAATAACATCCCATTCCTAGATTTGATGCTGATACCTGTGACCAAAATTTTTCATTTCATCTTTACAAAACCAGATGGAAAACCTGAATGAATTACTTTATATAGGACCTTATAAAAATATAATTTTATATAATTATGAAAAATTCATAGAAAAATAATTAAAATAAGCTTCGAATAATAAAAAATATATCATAATGTTATACATCATCTACTTATATACCATGAATCTATTTTTTCAAAAAAATCATCTACAACACCCTTATGGATTCTTTTATTAGATAAATCATCTAACAACATTTTTAAAACCCGTGGAATATGAATCATAAGAATAGTGAGATAAAACTCTCAACAAGGTAATCCATATTCATTGACAGATTATTTCATCAATGAGAATAACAATGCATAAAGGTATAATGACATAAAAAAAGTGCATGAAAAAATCATAAAGGAACTCATACCCTTAAATGGGGAACATCAGATTTCAAATCATGGAAAATATAATAGTCCTCATAATTAATAAGCATAAGTCTGGTGATATTAATCTATATCATTAGAATAATTTCGAAACTGTAGAATGGATATGTAAAACATGTATGTACAAGGTAAATAATATTAAATTTATAATAACATCCACTATTAAATATATAAAAACAATTCAATTGACTTCTATACCAAATTAATTTTTTGGGTAATCATTGACACACCCATCATTGGTTTATCAAATAACCACCCATAATTTTTTATCTTCGGACCCCCATCCAGTTATTTATCATGGAACCAAAAATAATTAGGTTATCATAGAACTACATATATTATTCCAAGAACTATTAAAAAATGTTAACAATGAATTTTTTTCATTTCATCATAAACATATAAAAATTAATGTTATATCATTCATAATTCAATTACCCTATTTAAAAGAAACAGGATCCATAATAATCTCTTTAATAAATAATCAACCTATGGAAATGAAACATGTTTCGTGACAATATAATTGAATCATGATAAACTCATAGAAAAGTAATGGGTTGCATACAATTATTTTTTGGAAATAATCAACCAATGTAAATGAAATGGGTTTCATAAAATTCTCACTGAAACATTATTAACATATGGAAAAAAAATGGTTCAATAGTAATATTTTTGAATCTTTATTATGTTGTGAAAGAAGAAAAATATTCCATAAAAATCCATTTGAAATAATCTCAATATACGTAAAAATTAACATTTTTGATGTAAATTAAAAATATCCATAGTCCAGGCTAAGTAACAACAATGGTTTCTAACATTGATGAATATAAATATAATTAAAATATAATTAGAAACATTATTGAAAATAATAATATTTAAACATACCAATGTTTCTCATAAAAATTTAAAAGGCTTGAATCATTAAAAAAATGTAATATCAACATTAAATGAATAATATAATATTAAGTGAATATGAATATAAATAATATATCATGTAAAAAATAATTATATACACCTCATAAAAAATTTAGGTGTATAACATAACGAACTTCACAAGGAATAAAAATTGTGACAAAAATCATCTACCACTTTGGTAACTATGAAACTGTAAACACTATGAATGTTGTATCATCAAGTGGATATGTAAAGTAACATAAAATTGGGGATAATACTCATAAAAAATATTCATGATCAGTATATATACAATAAAAAAGTGATGAATATTGAATAACCCACATATAAATAAAAGCGAGACTAGAAATCAACTAACAACCATCATAACATCGGAATCAGAAACACAAAAAGTTATAATTTTCAAATGAAACATTTCTATTCCAAGAATATATAATGATTTATTATATTATATATAAATATTGAATTACATAAACCACCCAATATATTTGAGTGTGGAATATGAAATTTTTATCATTAATTTAAAATGTGAGATGGAAATATCATAAAACGATCGTATCATTAGAGTGATAATAAATAAAATAAATAATTACATAAAGAAATATTTTTTAAAAAATAATATAGAAGTGAAAATATAGTGTAAAAATATACTATTTATTCCACACGTATTATTGGAAGATAAAAATATATGGCACAACCCAATAAATGGAAATTATGTTATGATATCCCTTATATTGAGTATGATTTTTTAATATTTTCATCTATCTCTTCAAATAAATAAATAATTATAATTATTAAAATAAATAATAAAAATTTATAAAAAATAAAATTTCTAAAATTTAACTAAAATAAATTTCATGTAAAATAATTAAGTTTTTAATGTTTATGTCATTTGTTGTGACCATATTCAGCTTCTGTGACAGAACTAACATTGATATATTAAATAAGGCTAAAGTGTTAAATATTTAAACATATCCAAAATAATAAACAATAACTAATTATAAATTTTTTCTAGAAATTATAAATTTTAAATCATTCATGAATGATTATTATGAAAAATGAACAGAAATTATGATTATAGAGATTGTTTGCCGCATGTATGCATTACTAACAATACCATTTTGAATGATTATTATGGAAAAAATGTATGTAAATTTTATCATTATAGATTTAATACTATATCATAAATAAAAAATTAATTATATATATTTAATATTTATTTATGTTTATGTGGTGGTGAAAAGGACCAAATCACATAACTTTGTGGTGGTTGTAGTCCACATATCCACAGATGTTTTTCCCTTTTTTAGTGTGTGAAGTGGAAAAAAATGATGTCATATATGTCTAGAGAGATAATTATTTCACTAATAACATAAATATTTCATTTATATCAAATATAATTTCAAAATCATACTTAATACATTCCATGTCATGTTGGAATAAACCACTTTTCATTGAAGTGGTCATAGTTAACCCATCCAGAAACGATGTTATCTTATTCCCATAAAATTTATTACATGATGGAATATACTATATAATAATCACATAATCATGAAGATATTATATATATCACATATATAATACAAAAAAATCCAACAAAAATCCCAATAATTAGAGGTGATAAGGAAAACATTAATGACATCATTTCAGGAGGTGGTAGTTGGTTGTATACCCAAGCAACGTCATCATTACCCATTCGATGGAAATGTGGGTTAGTATAGGAATAAAACATACAATAAAAAATCCCACTATATTATGGAAAGTTATGTGAATATATAATAATGAAATATGAGTAATTATATGGGGGAGAAAGAAATAATAAAATATTTATTATTGTACGATGTTATATATTCTCCAGGTAACTCATTTTTTGCATCAATGGAATCCCATGATTCGAATTATGAACAACACCAATATAATTGATTTGGATGATTGATGTTGGGAGATTATTATTTTAGGTTTTGTATTTTCTAAATGGCTTGAGATATTTTAATTAAGCGTGGGGGTGAGTGCCATTTTATAGTGGAGGGTGAGTGTCATTTTTAAATACAAAAAGTGACACATTAGTAGGAGATGTCACTTACATTATATTAATAAAATAATGAATCAAATACAAGAAATTATAATATATGGTATATATATATGTGTATAATGGTTTTTGGAAATGTTTATATGTCATTTATCTACTTTTGAATAATGATTATCCACTAAGTAAAGCAATTTTTACCTTAATCATTGTAATGAATATTAACTTATTTCACTAATATTTTTGATTCAATAAATACATTTAAAATAATAAAAATTATTAATTATAATCATTCCTACTATAGAATACATTTTTCAAAATTATAATCACAGATGTGGGTGAAATTAATTTATAAATAATCCAACTAATAGAAAGAAAAATCAGTTTTTAATGTAACGAGTTCAAATGATAAAAATATTTTTATATCCAATTTCAATGTGAAATTGAATCCAATAACCTAAAATAGATGAAATTTTTTCAATTGCATATTATTTTTATTCAAAACAAATTAAATATATAATTATAATATTTACATAATTTAGAATAAAATATAACTTTCAATTAAAATACAATATCTTTTAATTTTCATCAAAACAGTACGATTTGAAGAAACATACCATGAAATCACCAAAATTATTTTTATATATTTTATTTAAAAAAATTATATTTATTTATACATCAAAAATTATAAAAAGTTCATTTCTAGAATCAATTATTCCCTTAAAAATATATTGTCATGTGTTTTAGGAAACTAGATCTTTTAGGATTAAGATTGGATTTATTCTTATCATATACCTCTTAAATATATTATGATGATATTAAGAAATATAATTTAATATAAAACATATAAAACTAATTAATACAATTGAATAATAGTTATTAGTATAATTTTTAATGATAAAGCACTTTTTTGTGCATAGAAATAGTTTTTCATAAAAACACGTCAATTATATTCAAAATATTTTTATTTTATATACTTATTAATTGGTCATAATGTATTAATTATACTACTATGTGTTAACTATATATTCATAATCTTGTTAATAATATTATTTATCCCCATTAAATTCTATAGGCAGTAACAATTGTGTTTAATAAATAATATCTATATTAATTTATTCTTCTTGGTATGACTAGAGCATTCAAATAATAGAAGTTATCATAAGACATAATGTTATGTACAATAGAATATAATATCAGTGTTTGTTACTATGAAATATGAAATTTTCCTTTTATGTAACTCAAGATATTAACAAATTTAAAATAATTTGAAGGAATATAATTTTTAAAATATCATGATGTTGAATCCTACACCTTAAAAATAAATTTCTATCTCAAAATCCATCTGTGTTATCAAGGGTAAACCTTGTTTAGAATTAATTTATTTAAACCCACATAAAAATGGTTAACAAAAAAACTTATATAAAATAGAATTTGGGATACACAAAGTTCATTGAAATATACTCATCTCTGGGATTCATCAAATGGAGAACATATGTGGGAATCGAAAAAATTGATAAATAATTATAGACATAACTTGAGGTCATGGATAAACATAAGTGAATGAGCAATGAAACATTATGGAGAATAAAAAATTAAATCTATGATGACTAAAAATACCATCGGTTAATCGCAATTTAAGGTACTAGTATAATAATTCTATTTAGAGGTCATATTCCATGAGTTATAGAATTTTTTTACTATCTAGACAATAAATAAAATATACTTACTTGATAAATTAAATTTATTCATTTAACCAATTTCTTCCACAATCCCTTCATTTTATCTAGGTGATGATTATTTAAATTTTTTTTCTTCTTATTATGGATTCTCAAAAATAATATTTTATTGACCACATTACTATAAAAGGGATAATAATGAAATTCCACATTCCTTTGGAAGGTAGCACAATCAAAAATGGATAGACCATAAGAAGATAATTCTAAAAAATAATTTAACTTGCATGTTGAAATAAAAAAATATTAATTCTCTAAATTTAAAACAAATTATTCTATAAATAAAAATCCTTGAAATTCAACAAAAATATACTGAAACTGTTCAAAACCCAAATATTATAAGTTTTTGATCATATATTCATTTAAAAGAAATAATAATTTATTTATCAAATAAAATAACAAATTATTTCTAAATTTACATAATCGTTACCTTAAACATGTCATTTTAACCTGGAAATCATGTAGGATAGGGTAGGTGAAAAACCCATATTGTTATTCATTAATGGGTTCATGCCCCACCGTTATGTCGGAAGTGATGGGTTGACCCCCAGCAACCATGTTATCCTTTTTTTACTTGAAAAATAATAACTATATAAAGAACAATTCTTGTTGATCCTAGGTGTTAAAAATTTCTCAACCTCATACAATATCACCATTAATTTCATTTATCAGTTCACGTAACCATCACCTTAATCATGAATGGGGTTTCTATTAATTTAATCTTATGATCATCAACAATAATATATAACTATGATGGGATCCATCATTATTTAGACAAACTCATAATAAAACCTCATAATTTTAAAATTTATATACAATTCCCTTTGATACATAAATTAACAACCCAATTCCTACAGACATGAATCATGTACTAAAAACATAACTTAAAATTCATAAATTTCGTGCAATTAATTGTGAAAAAAAATATTCAAATAGACCACAAAACATCAAATTTAATAAAAAATTAACAAAAAATATGGGGATGATTTTTGTTTTATAGTTTAATAGAATCAATAAAACTCATTGATAACAAGTTATCATCCACCTGGACTCACAAACAATAGGTACAAAATGTTGGAAATCCTATCACACTATAGACATATTTTTATTTTATATAATTTTTTTTTCAAAATAATCGTTGTGAAAACATTTATAGAAAAAAATAATTCAATATCATTCATTAAATATTATGGAAATGTAAAAATAAGAAGTTTGATATCAAAATCACATTAAGGTAAAATGTAAGAATTAAAATAATAATTTTTTCAATGATCGTAAGATTTCATATGTTTATGATGAAATAATAAAAGTTGTTGAGTGAATTATAAAAGAAATCATTCCAATGAAATCATGGATCATCAAATATAAAAATAGGTAAATGGAAACACTCATAAAAATAAATAATCATAACCTAGGTGATATCAATATCATTCACTAAAAACATTATAAACCCATCACAAAAATAAGGAATGCATGTACATACATGGGATATCATTTATGCTAAATCCAGACAATTAAAATTCATAATGTGATATCAATACAATTTATTTCTATACACAATGCACTCTAGGGCTATAACACACCAACCCATCATTGGTTTATCATCTCACCACCCATCATTGTTTCGTCATAGAGCCTCCTATTATTGTTTTATCATAGTTTCCCTCATCATTGGTTGATCAGGGAACCACACTTCATTTTTCAAGTAAAATTTCCATATCAAAATTTATTTTTTTCTTTAATAATAAAATCATTAGAATAAACCTAATATTTTTCATAAGTCAATTTACATTTGGAAAATAAATGAGTTCCACACCAATCAATTTTTTATATAGTCAACCCCTTAAAAAGTTATGGGTTTCATGACAATCTCATTGATACATAATAAACCCCTTGAAATGAACAAGATTCCAAATTAATATATTTAACTATTACTCAAAAATTATTATAAAAAATAGGATTCCTAATTTTATTAGTTAATAATAAAGAAACGCTAGAAAATAATTTTCTTCCACAATAATCCATTCAAAAAATGGTTATCCCATACTATAGAAATGTGCTCTATAATAATATATTTGAAACAATATTAAACCATCTAGAAAATAATAAGGATGGAATCATTATAAAATATCACTAGTGGAGGATAATTAAAAAATGAGATTTTGACTATGATAAATAGAAATACCATTACAATATATTTAGGAATATTAATAAGGAAAATAATTTTTAAACATTCTATAGTGTCCCATACCACATTGAAACATTTGAACCATTAACCCCATGATGAATGAAAATTAAATGAAAACTATTATAATATGATTGTATATATTAATTAAAAACCATGTGAAAAACCATTATATAAAACTAATAAATTATGTCTTGTCTATAACATAACAAAAATAACAAGGAAATTAAATTATGACTGAAATCTATTACCACTTTGGTAAATTTGAAATTGTAAACCCCTTAATAGTTAAATACTCTAATGTATAATAAAAAATCATAAATTTAATTATATGAATCAAAAAATACATTCATGGGAATAATATACACACAAAAACACAATTCTGTGGTGAATATGAAATAAGATAGGAAGAAATAAATGAGAGACTAGAAATCCATTTACAACTATGGAAATATCTGAATCAAATACCCCAAAATCAATTTTCATCAAAAGGAAAATTAAAATATGATAAAGAAAAACTAAATCATTCCATAATATATCAAAATTTGTGTAGATACAACAAATTAAATAATTAATTTTTTATTATGAAATTTATCTAAAAAATAAAAAAAATGTGATTAAAACCCCTTATGAGGATCATATCATTAGAGTGAGAATAAATCAATAAGATTATTAATTGTGATAAGTGTAAATAAAAAAATAATATTTTTAATACATTATAAATCAATAAATGTTAATTTTACATATATTATTATTATTATATATTGAATCACACAAATTTTGTACCTATAGAATGCAAATTATGTTAAGAATTGTCTTACATTAAGAATGATTTGTCAAACATGTCCCCAATATTATTGAGTAATAAATATTTTTTAATTAATTAAATTATTCATAAACATTTAAAAGTTATTATAAATTAAATTTACATTATAAATTGGTCATATAAAATTACTTAATCCTTATTTTTTAAGAAGCATGTTTTTATCAAATTCATATTATGTTCTAAAAACTGACATTGATATGCCAATAAAGAAAAATTAGTTCAGTTTTGAACATATGAAAAATAATAATCCAGAAATAATTATAAATTTTTTTCATATGTGATAAACATAACATAAAATTGGGTGTCTTTTGTTAAAAATGATCCAACATTAAGATAATAGTTATGGTAGGCTATACGTATGCATTAGTAATGTTCCTATTTTTTAATAATCATTATGGAAATAAGGTAACTAATATTTCTATTTATGGAATGTAATTTAGATAATAAATTAAAAATTATTTTATAATATATATAATTAGATATATTATCCTTGGTATATGGGGTTGAAAATGTAAGAATCACATAACTTCGAGGAGGAGGCATTACAGACATCCATGAATGACAGTATCGATTACATACTGTGTCGAATAGAGATAATAAAATGATATGTTATATAAATGAAATTGATCATTATGTCCCTAATTTAATAAATATTACAATTATATAAGTTCTACTTTCTATAACTATCCATAATAAGGTGTATGTATATTGTTATCATATCACATCACATTGAGGAGGTGGTAGTCCCAATGTCCACAAACAATGTTATCATATTCCCACAAAATTGATTGAATGAATGTATGCATTATATAATAAATATAGGAGAATTAATCAATTATAAATACCATATATATCATATAAATGTAGTATTTAGATCACAAATTCCAACCATATGTATAGGTAAAAGAAAAATGAATGACATTAACTCATGATCTGATAGTTCATTGTACACCTGAATCCATATTTTGTTATCCATTTGAAGGAAGTGTCTATATGTGTAGGCAGAAACCATAAAATGAAAATATTTCATTGTATTGTCAATAATATTATAATTATATAAGTATGGAATAATATTTATTTAATGGGTAAATGAAGATATAAAACCAAATGTTCTCAGTGAGGATGTTTCCACTTATTCTGAAAACAACTTTTGGATTTCACAGAATGAAATCCTTGGATATATTTAATCTCAAAGAGAGGATTATATTATTAAACAATGGAATTTTGGATATTATTTTGGAAGGGTTTATATGATCTAAAGGCATTGATATGAGTGACGAATTAATGGTTGTGAGTGTCTTTTTATAGTGCAGGAGGAGAGACATTCATGTAAATAAAAAAGGTAAATTCTATATAGAGGTATTCATTACATAATGTGACTTAAATAATATACCAAATTAAATAAAATATTCCATATAGTTTAAATATGTACATCCAATGTGTTTTAGACCATTTTAGGCCAATATATCACTAATGATTAATGTTTGACCACTAAGTAAGCTTATTTTTACATAATAATAATAAAAAATCTAATTTTTTCAAAAATATTTGTCCTTGAAGAAATATGAAATTAATCTGAAATATAAAACATTTTGATTCTAAAAATGAAATCTACCATTAAAAATTTCAATCACAGATGTGGTAGAAATTAACATAAAGATAACCCCATAAATGAATCAACAAATCAGTTTTTTGAATAAAAAGATCCAAAATTTGAACTAATTTTATATCCATTTTCAATGAAAAATTGATTCTACTATAATAAATATTATTAATTATTGAAAAATTATATAAATGAATATAAAAATAAAAATAAAAAATAAATTTATCTGTATAAATTATTTAAATGAATAATTTGTTTAAATTAAAATATATTGTATTGCATTATTCATCACAACATGAAACCCCTCACGAAATTTATGAAAATATCTTAAAAGAAAAAAAATATTCCACTTTAAAAAATGATATTCTTTTTATATAAAATTAATGAATGTTTCAAAATTTAAGTTTACTACCTTGCTTCAGGTAAAAGGTTGTAATTCATCATTTTAGAAAAATATCACTTTTTTCATCATGTTGGATTCATTTTTATGTTATGCTGTTAAATTATATTAGCTAAATATAAGATTATTTTTTTAAATTAATTATATATATAATTAAAATAGTTTACTAATAGTGATTAATATTATTTATTATGATAAAAACACTTTATTGGAATAAAAAAATTTCCATAGAAATACATCACTTTTATTCAATAGGATTTTATGTAAATTTATAATATATTTTTCAAAAGGTTTAATAATTTAAATAAGTATAAATCATATATTCAAAATCCATTTATTTATATTCGTTCCCACCATTCATATGGTTTGGTGATAAATATTATGTTAAATTACTAATTTTAATTGTAGATTATTATCTGGTATGACTCAACTTTTCATATAAAACAAGTCCTTGAGGAAACTAATGTTATATGAATTAAAATAAAAATATTCATTTGATTATAATTCAAGATAACATTTTCATTTATTTTAACATATTCTATCAAAGAATATAAATTAATTTGAGAGAATATATTTCGTTAAATTGTTAGATCTTATAGGAGGTGATGGATAAATATTATTCCATCAAAATAATAATATCATAGTATATGAGATAAAATTTTGTTTTTATATTTTATGATTTATACGTATATTATGATTAATACATATGAAATAAAATAAAATATTTTCATTGAGACAATTATATTCTCTGAAATAATCCTCTTATAAATATCCACATAAATTCAATATAAATTCGATTTATTGTAGACCATATTATATATAATTAAATTAAATATGTTCTTTATAATTTGTTTCATGTTTCGATCAATACAAATTATTTTAGTGCAATGAATTAGTCAAGGGATATACATGACTTTTTAGTGGGTGGGAGAACACAAAAAGAAATGTTAAAATAAATAAAGTGTACCCACATATTTTACATTCCAAAAGAATAAAAAAATTTAATTATAAAACAATATATGATATAAGGTGGAAATGTGGAGATAAAAAGGTATTTGGAAAATTTTTATGTCATTATTTATACTTATCTTGTTATTTTTACTCCAGATTTACCTATTTTCATCTTAAAAGTGTTAAATGATATTTACTAATTTTAGTAGTCATAAGTTTAAAAAATTATTCTGAAATTGTTAAATAATATAAATTATTAAGATTCTAAAAATGTAGTAAAAATTGAAAATTTAAATTAATAGAAGTGAAAGAATTCCATTAAAACTAATCCTGCAAATGGAATGAGAAAAACAGTTTTCAAATGTAAAAACTATCAAAAGTTCATGATGTTTTTATATTGAAATTAAATATTATATCAGTTATAATGATAAAAATTAGTTTTATATTAATATAATTTAACTAATTATTAACTAAAAACAATTTAAAATATAATTTATCCTTATTATTTAGATAATAGAATAGGTTATTTTCAATAAAAATCAGAATTTATCACTACTCATTTATAAATAAAACTTTTCATTAGATTAAAATTAAATTCTATCCATAAATAATATTTTCACGCATAATTTTATAATCGAAGATAATTTTTTTTGAATAAATATTCTAATAGTTTGAAATTTTAATTTGAGATTTTGTGTGCAACAGCTGCCTAAATATTCTTTTTGAAAACTACATTTTCCCTAAGACATTTTTTATTTCAAAAAATTCCTATTTTATTATTGTTAATATAAAACCTTTGAAAATTTTTATACATTCAAAAAATATATAGTTTTTATAGTATATATATATTTAATAAAACCCACCAACTTAATAGCTAGGATATAACATCCTCGTATTGAATAACTATGTATTAATTGGGTATTTATTTGTTTAAATAATGTGCATCATATATCAAATTCTATAAAAGAGATGTAATTTATTTAAAAAGATATATATCTTAAATTCTCAAGGTGATATATTCTGTTATAATGCTGGGTTTTTATGTGATATACTCTATGAATAATGATTTTCCACTATAAAAATCAAGGGAAAATACATTTTATGAGTACAACATCAATATGTGTAGAATAAATTGATCTGTTAGAATTAAAATATTAGCAACTAAACAATAATATGAATGTATATATTATGGTGTAATAACATAAGATAATATGGTGATAATATATCCCATTTCAAATACTATGTGTTAGATTGCGTCCAATCAATTATATTTTTTAAGTCCTTGATTATTCATTTATGTTGTTTTTTTCAATGGAGTCTTCCCATGAATTATCTTTTGAAAATTACGCCCTTTATGGATAACTATAAGTGATAAGTAATAAAACCCCATAGTTAATATTGGGTTAAACATAGCTTGGAAACTGAATGAGATATGATAAAAAGTTTATAGAGTTAGTTTTATCCATATATAAATTAGAATTTTTTTTAATAAACTATGAATAAGTTATATTATATATTATTGAGATGATTCCCTTGATAGAAAACAGTGTTTAAAGAGGGTTTAAAGACCTGGAATTTCTGTGGAATTTTTTCTCTTAAATACATGGTATTTTTACAAGTTTGTGAAAATTTACGGCACTAGATTCCGAGTCCCAGTGTTCCCAAAATCAATTTCTAAAAAAAATTAGGTACATTTAGAAAACATGCAAGCGAGATTTTAGAACATTTGAACCATAGCTCATAATTAAAATAGGATGACACTATTGAACTCTCAACGCCGTTATTCGCATAAGAATACTTTCACCTCGCGGTATATGGCCATGAATAAAATTTAGTTTTTTGGCTTTTTATAAAAATAATAAATTAAAGCGTTCAACACTTTAATTTATTCAAGGCTATCTTGTGTGTGTTGGCAGGTTGTTGGAACCTCCTCGTGGGAGTTGGTGGTGGGACCGCCACAACCTAACCTCCAGTGAAAGGTTATATTGTTGGGGCCTACATGAGAATAACCTCCCGTGAGAGTATTTAAAGTGTTGGGGACCACCCAAGGATGAAACCTCTCAACTCTCCCTCATTAATGAGGGAGAGCCTCTTGACTCCTCTAGTTTTAATTATGTAAATGCTTGTGTTTTAATTTGGTGGAGCTAGGTTATTAATGAGTCCAATTTAAATTTTGTGCCCATAATATTAATAGGATTCTCACTCTATTATTTTGTTGGCATATCCTTTTGTTGGAACATTGGGAGAGGAAAAACCATTGGAGAATTATCTTCCAATAAGGAACGCCCCTCCCCACCGAAGAATGAAAAATACATTCATCTTTCTTCAACTGGAAAAAATGGGGGAGAACCGTCTTTGAAGAAATATGATGACTCCATATTTAGCTTCTTCAATTCTGACATCAACTAATCAACATCCGTCCTTTCCTCAACATCTTCGTTGATCAATAATACAAGGTAGGAAAATTTAAGATTGAATTGTTTCTATTCTTCATCGTTCAATCTGGGGTGATGATTTTGCTTATTCGTATCACCATAACGTGGAAGGCTTGGGCCACACGAACATGGCCCGAACCTCCCCCTTTTTTTCCTCACTTATTGATGATGGCAGAGGCGCAACGGCGCTGCCAGAAGAGTGGGCCGCGACGGAGGAACGGTGACCGACGACGGGCCGAACACAAAGAAAACGGCGACTCAAGGTCCCCGGGTCGCCGAAAGAGCATGGCACCACCAGACCCCACAGAAGCAGAACCACAGCAAGGGTAGGCCGCAGTGGAAGGGTGCAACGTCGTTGCGCCACATAGAGGAGCAGAACAGCGGCACCGTCGTGCAATGATGGAGGAGCCGAGACGGCCGACGTCGGGTCGGCTACCGGAGGTGTGGAGCAGCTGGTCGCTCTGCAAGCTGGGAGGAGCAGGACCATGCTGGGTCCTGCGTGATATGGATCGGTGCCACCTAGCACCAATTTTGGCTCACACCCGAATCACTTTGTTGTTTGGGACTTCCAGGGGGTGCGCAGTTTCCCACTGGATGCAGTTTAGGCGGACCCACGAGCCACCGGGCAGTGCGGGCCTCCAGGCAAGACCCAGCGTGGGCCGGGCCACCCCTTGGGCCGGGTCACCTTGTTCTAGGCCACTGTCAAGTCGGGCCGCCCCCTCGGGCCAGTTCTGACCCGTAGAAAGGGTCAGACCTGTGGACGGAGTAAGACCCCAGTCAGGACCCATTTGTCCGAATACACCTTTTCTCCCATAACATGGACTATGGGTTTATGATTGACGAACCATCTACCAAGACAGAAATCTTAGAGGGATATGATTCATTTAACATATCCCACTTGAGGTTAGGACTCAGCTGGGGTATGTTCGAATTGGTTTGAACCTAAAATCCAACCAGGCTCAAGGGACGAAAATGCCAATAACTCACAGACCTAGTGTCTGATTGACGTGTCATCTATTGAGTTTAGAACACTATGATATGGTAATTTGTGATACATTAATAAGGTACTTCATGATATTTTTAGTATCGACCATTAGCTCATGGAGAAGATACTTCTAGAGGCGACCCGACAGAGTACGGAGACCTAGTAGCTGCTTCAGACCTTATGACTGCTTGACCAATTTGACTTGGAGTGACTTGATCGGCCCATTGGAGAGCACCTATGTGTAACGCGGTAGACCCATGGTGGGAAGAGCCTCTATGTGAGTGCGGTAGACCCATGGTACTCGAGAGGAGGAGTACCTCAGAAGTTTATGAGAGGGAGCACCTCTATGTGAGCACGGTAGACCTGTGGTGGGGAGCGCCTCTGTGTGACGCAACAGACCCACTGTACTCGAAAGGAGGATTACTTCAGTAGTCCAATGATAATTGGAAGTGCGTCTGTGTGACGTGATAGGCCCATTGCACTCAATAGTCGAGGAGTTCACCCTCAGCCATGGTTCTGACAGTGTGATTGGGGATGTTACTTGACACTACCCCCTAGAATGAAATCCTGGTTTGAGATGAGTTAATGACTTTTGTGTTTTTCTCATGATTGAGATGGGTTACTAGATAACATAGGAATATGTATGGGCATATAAATATGTAATGTTTATCCATTGATTTCATACATAGTGGGTTATCCTTGTTTCATTTTGTGAGTCCTTGAGGGTCTCGAGTCCCTACTAAGTATCGTTATACACACCCCTGCATGGGCTATGCCCACACCTCGTTGTGTTGGTTGCAAACAACAGACAACACTGACTGAGGAAGAGAGTAGCAAGACTGGAGGGTACTTGGAGGTGGAACACTCAGTTTGATGGTACACAGAGTGGATGGATGGACGTGGAGTGCTGATAAAGGCCATAGGAACCTACCCTTCAGGTAGGAACCTCGGAGGACAACACAATAACTGATTTACTTCTTCTTTTAGTTATACTTGTACATTTTCGTTTCCTTGTACCTTAGTGTGGGTCTTGTATTTCCTGCCCCCTTTACTTTCAGCACTCCATTTTTTATATGGTTTTACATTGTGTTTTACTTCCATTTGTGTACTCAGATGTGTTTGTTTCCAGTTTTAAAGGCAATGCCTTCCCAGTTTATGGATTTACTCTTTTGGTGCTTGTCGCCAGCCCGTAGCCTATGGAAGGCGGTCATGGGGTAGTCATGATATGGGCCCCAGGGGATGGGTCCTGACAAATTTTTATCAGAGGAGTCGGTTCTACAGCAAAAAATAGGACTCTAATAATTCTTTTCTGTGAAGCAATACTATTAAGGGTACTAAGTGTAGTTTTCAGTTTATGGAGTCTGGTGTTGGTGCAGGCGGCTAACGTATCCATACGCTGGGACCCAGACTATTGATTTCTAACTTAGTGCACGAAAACACTGATCACATGTGTGTTTTAATAAGTTTATCTTTATTTCAGTTCATTTAGGTCAGCTCCCCAGGTATAAATATTTTTATCATGTTGCAACTATTTCCATGAGTAAGCATCCCCATAGAGCCCTGAGAGTCGTACGCTCTAACAACCCACTGACCGATGAAGCCTCAGTGTAGGGCCATTTACCAGTAGAGGCACCAGTGGTACAACTTTCTATTGGGACATCAATGCCATCATCCCCAGTAGATGATAATGCACGCTGCATGAGCACGTTGTAGGAGTTACAACACCAGATGCCACCTAGGTTTCGGGGAGATACCGACCCACAGAAGGCTGAGGATTGGATGGAGGTTGTGGTGAGAGTCTTCAGGCTAGTAAGGACACCATCAGAATACATATTGAACCTTTCCATTAGTCTCATTTAGGCATAACCGAGCTAATGGTGGAGCATGATGCTCTATTTCCATGACGAGGAGACCCTTCTCTGGGAAGTCATCGAGAGCCTATTCTGGGTGGAGTTTGTTCCAGCAGCCCTATGAGCAGTATAGATATAGGGGCTACTGCATCTATAGTAGGGTAACATGATGGTGGAACAGAACTCCATGAGGTTCATAAATATCTCGCGCTACTCCACAGATATGGTGTGGGAACCATTCTATAGGGCATGGACCTTCAATCAGGGGCTCAGGTGAGAGATTAGGGACTCAATGATCTCCATCAGTATCACGACGCAGGCGAGGGTGTTAGAGATATCCCTCCTATTTGAGAGTTTCCTTTCTGAGAAGTCACCAGCAGCAAGACCCTCTAATAGTTGACATGCAGCAGTATCTTCGGCAGCTGGTAGTAGACAGATGATGCAAAGGTCCAAGAGGACCATACCCATGGGTGGGAAACTGCAGGACTCAGGATCTGTTGTGCGGGGAACCCTGGGTAGTGACTTACCGTCTAGGAGCAGGCAGTGTTACTCATGCGGTGGGTATGGTCACATGGCTCGTGACTTTCCAACACTCCATTCAGATGATCATGAGATAGTTGACGAACCTCCCAGGGAGAGGCAGTGGTTCGATCAAGGTGGTCTGTAGGGGAGGAGGCGAATGTGGTTGTGGAGTTGGTCATGCAACTGGTGATAGATGACATTACGAGGTGATACCACCACCACCACCACGAGGAGGTCCACCAGGACTACATGGAGCATGTGGATAGAGGAGAGCTCAACTTCAGGCAGCTGAGGCATAAGACCACAGCGCTCAAGAGATGATTTGAGGTACGATCTGTGTCTACTCCACCGTAGATGCAGTTCTTATAGACATAGGATACATCCACTCATTCACTGCCACTGCCCTCATTCGGAGCTCAGAGAGTCCGATGGAGCAATTGGCTCGATTCTTACAGCTAGATACACTTACAGGAGAAGACTCGATGATTACGTACAGATTTCGGTAGTGTGATCTTACTATATGAGGTGAGATCTTTGGCTGGGATCTTCTCGTAGCACCGTCAAGGCCTTAAGATGTCATCATGGGTATAGACTGATTATCTACATTCCATGATCAGATTGGATGTATTAGGTGCAATGTGTGGTGTGTCCGCACGGATGGGACCATGTTCACCTTCACCAGTGAAAAGGAAACCTTTGGATCACAAGACGTACTTACTCGAAGGAGGGTGCAACCAATCACTCACCATTTGGCTTGCCTTACCCATGGAGAAGTTGATGTGGATATTCTGATGTATCCAGTAGTGGTTGACCAGTACGAGTATTTTTTCACTGATGATGTTCCCGGACAACCCCCTTCCATATATATGGACTTATACATTGACATGTTACCCAGTTCGACAACGATATATACTCCATCAAATAGGATGGATTCCAATGAGCTTCACGAGCTTCGAGAATAGCTAGAGGACATGTAGGGGAAAGGATTCATCCAGCCTAGTGTTTCTCCCTAGGAAGCCCTGATTATGTACGCCATGAAGGTAGATGGGAGCTTGAGGCTTTGTGTCAACTACTGTCTCCTGAACTAGGTTACCGTGAAGAACAAGTTCCCACACCTGAGGATTGACATCCACTTTGACCATCTCAATAGAGCATGGTGGTTCTTGAAGATAGAACTCAGTTCAGGCTATCACCAGATCTGAGTTTGACATGAGGATTTGCAGAAGATGGTCTTCAGGTGTCGGTACAACCACTACGAGTTCTTGGTTATACCCTTCGGTGTAACCAACACTCCAATAGTGTTCATGAGTCTGATGAACATGATCTTCTAGCCATACCTTGATCTCTTTGTCATGGTCTTTATTGACAACATTCTGATCTACTCGACTACTGAGTATGAGAATTCCTACCATTTTCATGCAGTACTAGACACACATCGAGAGCACCGACTTTATAGTAAGCTCTCGATGTTCCAGTTCAGGATACGAGATGTTCACTTCGTGGGACATGTCATCTCGGAGGCTGGAGTTTCAGTAGATCCAGTGATGAATGAGGAGTTAAATTACTGAGAGCCACACAAGAGTGTGTCATAGGTATGGAGTTTCCTAGGATTGGCTGGATACTACTAGAGATTCATTCCAGACCTCTCCAGACTTGCAACACCACTATCAGCCTTGATGAAAAACGGGCAACACTTCGTGTGGTCAGAGAGATTCCAATAGAGATTTCAGTAGCTAAGGAAGAGGCTAACTAGTTCCCCCATCTTGAGGCTTCCTGAGGAAGGTGTAGGGTATGTAGTCTACTGTGATGCATCAGAGACCGTACTCGGGAGAGTCCTGAGGCAGGAGCGAGTTGTGATTTCGTATGGTTCACATCAGCTAAGACAACACAAGTATAACTACGCAACCAATGAACTGGAGTTAGCAGTAGTGTTCTTTGGCTTGATGATTTGGAGGTACTATCTAATGGGTGAGCATTTCACAGCATACTTTAATAACAAAAATATCAGGTATATCTTCTCCCAGAAAGACCCAAACCTATGACATTGTTGTTGGCTTGTGTTTCTCTAGGACTGTGACTTTTTGATAGTCTATACTCTTGGGAAGGGGAACGTTTTTGCGGATGCGCTCAGTAATAGATCTGGTATACAGCTTCTAGGAGAGGCGATGGAGTAGCTGGATGATTTATAAATTTCTTATCTAGACTAAGGTGGACAACTTTTTCTTTAGTCTCATATAGTCACTCCTCCACTTTTCAGCGAGTCAGGGAGGCACATCATGGAGATACTGACTGTGAGAAATGAAGTTCTCAGATATCCATAGGGCAGGAACTTAATGGATTTTCAGAAGGTGGGGACCACATCATCCTCTTCACAGGTCATACCTGTGTACCAGTTTCACATCAAGAGGAAATTTTTAGGGAGTTCCACAATTCCCCTTTAGTGGTACATCTAAGAGTGGCGATGTTGTACCAGGAACTCCGATGACTGCCCTGGAAACCAGGTATGAAGAAGGCGGTAGCGGAGTTCTTTCACTCGGTGCCTCACTTGTTAGTAAGTGAAGGCAGGGCACCAGGTACAAGTAGGCATGGTTTATCCCTTATAGGTCCCAGAGTGGATGTGGGATGGGATATCCAAGGACTTCGTGACGGGTCTTCCACATACATCCCAGAGTCACGATTCGATATGGGTGATCATGGACCGAATCCCCATGTCGGCCCACATCCTACCGAAAAGAGAGCATGGCTCAGTATAGAGCATGGGACACCTCAATGTGCATGATATTTTAAGTTTACATGGAGTAACCTCTTCTATTGTTTCTCACAGTGACACACGTTTTACTTCCCGACTATGGAAGACATTACAGGAGGCTTTCGGGACACAACTTCGCCTAAGCACCGCCTTCCATCCCTAGATACATGGTCAGAACAAGAGGGCCATCCAGACCCTAGAGGACATGCTACATACATGTGTCCTCGACTTAGGTCACAACTGGATGGATCACATGAATTTGGTGGAGTTTGCGTACAACAACATCTATCACTCCACCATCGTTATGGCACCTTTTGTGGCCTCGTATGGTTGACCTTGCAGATCACCACTGTGCTAGACAGACCCATGGGTGTCAGTAGTAGTGGGACCAGAGAAGGAATAGGATACCACATAGAAGGTGCATATCATCTAGAAGTAGATGTTGACTGCACAGAGCTGACAGATGTCGTATGCTGATAGAAGGTTGATACCTCTGGAGGTCAAGGATGGCGACCATGTCTTCCTACGGGTCTCACCTAGACAAGGTCTACGAAGTTTTTTCCGAGGTGGAATATTATCTCCATGAATCATTTGACCTTTCCATGTCCTTATATGAGTATGTGAGGTGTCTTACCCTCTAACTCTTCCACCTTAGTGGCACCGAGTGCAAGACATCTTCCACGTATCTTATGTTATGATAATCGTGCAGGACCCTTCCCATGTCATCGTCCATGGTTAGATGAACATTGAGATGGGGCGGCCTTCAATGAGGTTTGAGTGGAGATTGAGGATCAATAGGACTGGGTCATTAATGGATGGATGATACCTCTGGTTCACGTTCACTGGCAGCATAGGAACTTCTAGGAGAGCACATGGGAGCGGGAGGCTCAGATGCATGCTCAATACCCCCTTTCTTCCCTTTGTACGAGTTGTTTCTTATGGGGATGTAAATCCCTGAGATGGGTATAATATAAAGACCTGAAAACTACATTGATAATTTATTTCTTAAATACATGGGATTTTAACGAGTCTGAAAATATTTACGGTGCTTGATTCTGAGGCCCAGTGTTCCTGGAATCAATTTCTAAAGTTTTGTTCAGGTACGTTCAGTAAACGTGTGAGTGTGATTTTATAACATTTGAACCGATGCTCAGAATTGAAATCTGAGGGAACCGTTGAACTCGCGGCGCCGGTATTCACTTAATAAGACATTCACCTCGATGGAAGATGGTCGAGAATTAAAGTTAGTTTTTGGATTTTTATAAAAATAATATATTATTGTGTTCAACACTTAAATTTATTCTAGGTTGTTTTGTGAGTCTTAGATGGTAGTTGGAACCTTACCATTGGAGTTGGTGGTGGGACCACCACACCGTAACTCCCATGAGTGGTTATGGTGGTGGGACCCCCCTAAGCATAACCTCTAGTGAGAGGATTAAATTTGGTGGGGACCAACCAAGGATAAAACCTCTCAACTCTCCCTCATTAATGAGGGAGACGCTCTTGACTCCGCTAGTTTTAATTATGCCAACGCACGTGTATTAATAGGTTTGAGTCGGGCTATTAATGAGTCCAATTAAAATTTTGTGCCAACAAAATTAATGGGATTCTCACTCTATTATTTTGAAGGCATATCCATTTGTTGGAACATTGGGAGAGGAATAACCCTTGGAGAATTATCTTCTAACAAAGAATGCTGCTCTCCACCAAAGAACGACGAACACCTCCATCCTTCTTCAACCGAAACAAAGGAGGGAAAAACATCCTTGAATAATGTTGATGATGCCATACTCGACTTCTTCATTTCAGATGTGAATGAATTGATTTCTGCCCTTTCCTCGAAATCGTCAACGAACAAAAATACGAGAATGGGGAATTTATGATATATTGGATTCCGTTCTCCATCGTTCAATTTGGGGGGTTGATTTTGCTGATTGTTATAACAATAACGTAGATGGATCGGGTCGCATGAACATGGCCCGACCCCCCTCCATCGATTTTCTCACTCATTGAAAATGTCAGTGATGCTACGACGTCGCCAAATGATTGGACCATGCCAGAGAAATGGTAGTCGATGATGGGATGACCCTGAAGAAACTGACGGCGCAAGGCTACAGGGTCGCCGAAAGGGTGTGACACCTCCATGTCGCACGTAAGTAGGAATACAGCCAAGGCAGGCCGTGGCTGAAGGCCACATCACCAGAACACCTCACAGAGAAGAATAACCATGGTGCAATCGTCCTGTGTTGGAGGACCCTGGATAGATGGCGTTGGGCCGGCCGCCGGCAGGGCGGAGCAGCTGCCCGCTCGGCCAACCAAGAAGAGTGGTACTCCTCTGGGTCCCGTGTGATCTTGAACGGTGACACCTAGCACCGTTTGTCTCTCACACATAAATGACTTTTCCATTATGTTCTTCTAGGGGGTGTGCAGCTTCCCCCATAGACGTGGCTTAGGCGAACCCACGAGCCACTGGGCAGCTGGGCAGGACCCTGCGCAAGTAGGGATGCCCCCTCAGGCTGCCCCCCCTCGGGCCTGGCCACCCCCTTGGTCTAGGCCACCCTCGGGCCGGGCCACCCTCTTGCTGGGTCGGACCCACAGACCAGGTCGGGCCCTAGTCCGGACCCGTTTTCCAAAATACACCTTTTCGCCCATAAGATGGTCTACAGGTTTCAGATCGACGAACCGTCTGTGGTGATGGAATTCATAAAGTGAGTCAGTTATTTTGACATATTGAACTTGAGGTTTGGCCTCAGGTGGTGTATGGTGTGGTTGGATTGATCCTAAAATCCAACCTGGATCGAGGACAAAATGTCAATAACTCACAGATCGGGCGTCTGATTGACGCACCATCTCTTGTGGTGAGAACACTAAAATGAAACAGAACATTGAGATAATTCTACATGGGACTTCTTGATAGTATGAGTTGTGAACAGTAGCTCAAGGAGCATATCCTTACATAGGAGTGTGAACTGTGTACAGAGACCTAGTAGCTGGCTAAGACATGATGAGTGCTTGACTGATTCGACACTAAGTGACTCAACCATCCACGTTGGGAGCGCCTCTATGTGACGTGGCAGACCCACGGTAGGAAGCACCTTTTCATGAGTGCGACAGACCCATGGTACATGACAGGAGGAGTACCTCAGCAGACTACAAGGGGGTGCCTCTATGTGAGCGCAACAGACCCGTGGGGGGGGGAGCGCCTCTTTGTGATGCAACAGACCCATGGTACACAACAGGAGGAGTACCTCAGCAGTCCAAGGATATTGGGAAGCACCTTTGTGTGACGCGACATGCCCACTGTACTTGATAGAGGAGTATTACAACATCAGTCGAGGTTCCAACAATGTGACTGGGGTTGTTACATAATACTACCCCCTAGATTGAAATCCTGGTATGAGCTGTGTAAATGACTTTTCTGTTTTCCTCATGATTGAGATGGGTTACAAGATAACATAGGCTTATGTATGGTCATATACTTATGTAATTATTATCCATTGATTTCATACATAGTGGTTTATCCTTGTTGGATGTTTTGAGACCTTGAGGGCCTCGGGGTCCCTACTGAGTATCGTTATACTAAACCCTACACGGGATATGCCAACACCTCATTGTATTGTTTGTAGATGACGGACAGCGCTGACTAAGTCCGAGAGTTGTAGGACTGGATGGTACCCGGAGGTGGACCAATCAGCGTGGTGGTACACGGAGTGGACAAACAGATGTGGAGTGCTGAGGAGGCCGTCTGTACCTACCCTTCAGGTAGGAACCCCAAAGGAAGACCCATTGTCTACATTAATTATTCTTTCATTTTTACTTGTTCTTTTCTATTTCCTTATACTGTACTGCTGGGCTTTTATTTCCGGCCCCCTTTTTATTCAGCACTCTCTTTTGTATACAGTTTAACATAGTGTAATACTTCCAGTTGTGTATTCTGATGCGTTGGTTTCAAGTTTTAAAGGCAATGCCTTCCCAGTTTAGGGATTTACGCCTTTGGTACTAGTCTCCACCCCCTGGCCTATAGAAGTCGGGCTTGGGGTTGTCACGATACGTGCCTCAGGGGACGGTTCGTGACAAACGGAGTATAAGAAAACCCTTTTCGTAGTGAAAATTTCTCTTTTCCCCACTAATGTATATGCAATTCTCCAAAGTGTTCATCATTTATATTATAGAATACTTGATAATTTTATCTTATAAATGATTTTAAAACATGATAATAAACATCAATTGAGTATATTTCCATTTACATCATCTAACATTGATTTAAAATTAATTTTCAAAAGGAGAATACTAGTGTAACAACCTCCTAATATATATATATATATATCATTAACTAGTTATTTTATAAGATAAATAATAGATACTATATAATAAACCTTCCAATTTATGTTAATATTCATATAGATCAATATGTGGATGAAATAAAATATTATTAGGAGAATGACATGATTATATTTTATTAATAGAATTACATACCGGAATGTATGAATTTTTTTTTGTTTTGGAATTCATTCAATGAACATGATATGAAAATATTATGACAACGTAAATGAGTTCCTGAAATATTTATATAAAATTCCAATCATTTTGAATTAAAATGAACTACGAATATGATGTCTCAATTTTTGTGATAATTTGGAAACAAACATGAGTAATAGTTCAATATAGGAGAAGAAATATAGCTGGAAAGTCCAAAAAAGAATAATCAAGTGGGAAACCAGTGAAATTAAAAAAATTATTATGTAGGGGAGGAATATAATTACTATATAATTTAATTTTCAATTATACTGAAATGGGTTTGTAAACTTAAATGAAATGTTCATTTTCATTGTGTTTTTATGAAAAATATTATATGAAACATATTGTGTACAATGAATTGATATTTGACCAATTTTATTTGAATATTTGAATTATAAAATACTCAAATTCTAATAAGTTCTGACCTCAATTTTGTAACCAATATGTTACTTATGATACTGAACACGTCATTGAAATAACCATGGAATTGATCAAATTAAAATTTTTTGTCTCTGAATAAGCATACTACTAAAAAATAATTACCAATATGGAGGTATTCGGCCCATAGAGATCACTAGTTGTAATGAAATGATATTAAAAAAACCCTATAATTGTATTCCTCATGTCCAATATTTATGTATTCTTTTTTCTAAATATAGGATTTTTGGATTTATAATTCATAAAATGGAAAGGATTATGGATAATTTGAGATAATTTGACACAAATTTGTATGATATTTAGCTTGGGATAGGCCTAGGACATAAAATGTGAAGTGGTGCAATAGAAAAAAATAGGATTTGATCAATCCAATTATATCTAATTATGATAAAACTATCCTATGGTTAGGGAATAAATAAATATCTAGATTCATTGCAGTTTGTTTCTATATAAAATCCTCATTGCCTAATTTTTATAGTCTGAATCATCTCCCATTAGGACAAGTTATTTATATTACAAATCACATGTTCATGGTTGTGAAAGATAATGAAATGAAAAAATATTATTAAACTAATTTTTTTCCATTAAGTTTCCATGGTTTAGCCTATAGATTAATTAGGCCCAAAACACCCATACAGTTGACCATTAAACCTATACAGATTACCCATGCATGATAGTGCTTACCAAGATCATGGAATCAATAAAATTCCCATACATAACCAAGAAAAAATTGATAAAAAATATATATATCAAAATAAAATTAATAATCAAAATATATTAATTTAAATAAAGGTAAATACAATCCATAAATTACAACATTTGAAGAAATAATGTAGAACTTTGGAAGAGTTGGTGAAGATCGTTGAACGGTTAAGAAACAAATGTTAAAAATGGAATCATATTCATAGTGGAAGAATATGGGATGCAGATTAACCAATAATGAAAAAAGATTAAAAAAACAGAAAAAAATGTTTCCAAAAATATTTTGAATAAAAAAACATGAAAATAGGGGATAATTTGAAGACAAAGTTGAGCATTTTTGCATCCTCTTGTTTGTTGATGGGCATGAAAAATATAAATAGTATGCAAGTTACATGATATATAAGTCTATCATGTTGTGTACTGTATTATGTGACTTATATATTTCCATATTAACATCATGTAAGCTGTATGGACACCATGTATATGATTCCCACAATTCTAAACCAATAACTAGCTCATATCTCTAAACATAATTCTATCCATGTACATCATGTATGTTGCTCAGTTTATGTATTATTATTATGACTACTAGAAATAAAATCTATATACCAACATTTTTAAACCATTGGTATAGGCATCATAACCATTGGTATACTATATACCAACGTTTTGGCTAACCATTGGCAAGTATGCCATTATAGAAGGCCTATACGAATAGTTTTTCTTTAAACATTGGTATATGGAACTTTAACCATTAGTATGCAAACAGTTTCTATAAAACTGTTTTTATATATTTATACCAACAGTTTATCAACCGTTCAGATATATAGATTACATGTATTTACCAACAATTTGAAACAGGTGATATATAGAATAACAAAAAGTTCCTCAAAACTGTTGGTAAAAATACTCTATAAATACACTATACCAACGGTTCAAACTGTGGGTATACTATATTACCAATGGTTTATTCATTCCATTGGTAAATTTATTCTCCAAATAAGCACTTTACCAACAGTTTAAAACTGCTATTATAGTGCTTTTGTAGCAAACAGAACATCAGCCACACATTCCCTCCACTGCATACACCTCCAAACATAAAAGAAAATATTACATAAAATATAAAAAATTTCACTAAAAATAGAACCAAAAAACTGTTGAAATATCCCATAAAACAAGCAGACTGTTCTAACCATGACATGTACCACTGACACAGTTTTCGCCATTTCAATCTTCACATAACAACCATTCATCCATCTAACCCATTTCAATTTATTTTTTGGATACATCACATGATGGGGAGAGTAATCACATTACAATGATCCCATCATATTCAGAGTAACGTACACAATTAAAAGAATTAACACATAATTAATAAAGTAATTATAGCAAGTATACACATACCACAAGTATACCCATACACCATTGACACATAATTCCTATATTAATTAAATACATAATGAATTCAATTTAGAATTCAGGGGGCTGTGTGTATTTAGGGGATTGGGGTGGAGTCCAAAAAGGTAGGGGTTGTAAGGGGTGTGGGTGTCTAGGGGGATGACGGTGGGCATGCTATCCAGGGCGGTGGGTGTGCTGTCCACGGGGGGGGGGGGGGGGTATGGGTGTTCCTGGGGTTGGCCAGCTATCCACAGGGTTGGGGTTTCCCCGGGGGTAGAGGGTGTCTATGGGGGTGGGTGGGCTATCCACATGGGTGGGCGAGGCTGTCCAGGGGGTTCGAGGTGTCTAGGGGTTAGGGGTTGTCCACTGGGGGAGGGGTGTCTAGGGTGTGGGCGGGATATCCATGTGTGTGGCTGGGTTGTCTAGGGGGTAAGTGGTGTTCAAGGGCTGGAGGGGCTTTCTAGGTTAGGGGTTAATCAGTCATAGAAAATCATCAACTCATGTTTTATTATTTATGGACTAACAATAAAGATAATGTCACCTACCTACTCACACATATATTCTGTAAAAACAAATAAATAAACATCAAAAGTCATTAATATCAGTAAAAAATGTAACAGATCAATCTGTCACTTATCACCATCACTATCATCACCATCACCATCACCCTCACCCTCGTACATAGCCTCGGCCCCCTCATCGCCCTCCTCCTCCGCCTCGACCTCCTCCTCCTCCCCCTCAACCTCTGCCCCGGCATCCTCCTCGCCCTCCCCAACCTCGGCCTCGGCCTCCTCCTATTCATCATCTAGTTCACTAATAGAACAACCACACGGTGTACTATATATTTAATTCAACGATGAAATATATTCCTCAATAATAGTTATGGCCTCTAGTGAATGTGATGGACGTATAACATTTATCAGTTTCATAAATGCACTATTTCCCAAGATTACTGTTCTACCATCTCTGTGCACTTTTTTCATAATATTTTACATATTTCTTAACATGTTCCTACTCGGTGGCACTACAACTCATTCCTGAGGAGAGAAAATACCTCATCAGATCTCTACTCTTCCTAGGTCGGCAACGTACTCTATCAGGGTGCCAATCTCCCACAACTTGTTTTAAGTGATCGTTTGGCCCAAATTTGTCAGGTTTTAGTGCAAAAAGGGCCTCTAAGGTATCATGTTACAAATATAAATATATTATTATGTTACAAAACAATGATTATAATTTTAAATATAAAAGGTAAAACATACAATCTACTACTGAGTTGGTTCTTTAACTGCACTTCCATCTTTCTTCTTTCTAATCGAGAAAAACATTTTTTCTCGAGGCACACATCCTTATATATTCAATTTATACCTCATAAATGGAGTTGAATGTAGGAAAATATACATAAAAATAGAATACCAAGAATTAATTTCAAAAATAAAATTATATTAAAACATTAGTAATTGAATAAATTATGCAGGAAGAAATAGAAAGTGAAAGTCATAATGAAAGATTATAAACTATCAATCATGCTTCCTATCATGATATGGAATCATAGTATGTTCCAATGTGTGGATGTATTTTTTTTCCTCAATGTTTTTTTATTTCATCCAGATAAATACTACATAAAATTCAATAATCATTATTAACAAAAAACATCAAAATCTTCATTTAATAACCTCTAATGTCATTTATACCTTAAATTGGTTATCCGTCCAATGTGTAATCATCTGCTCATACTATTCTAACTGACAATCATCCACGAAACGGACCACCTATAACTATGTTTCCACTCTAGCATGATATCCATTGCATAACTCATGCTTATATGCTCTCAAAAGAACGTCTAAATCCTTTAGACGTGGTAGCCAAGCACCCTACCCTCGACGAAATTAATCCTTATCTGACACTATAATATTAATTCATATAAATACAAAAATTAATATATCTAATTAAATACAACATATTTTTTTACCCATATCTCTTCCCATGCTTCATCCATGACTTCATTTAGCAGTATTCTCTATGAGAGTGGGCTTATAGGAATGATGTCAGAGTTTTTGGAAAGCATCACCAAAAAACACTGACATTGCTTCTCTGATTTTTCAATCATCTGATTATCTTCATTTAAGTCCACCAGCAACTTCATGCGGCAGTTTAACACTGCATGCATGTTTTGATTCCCCCTGACTCACCTCATTTTAGTTGATGTATCTGTTATGAATGAAATAAAATATTTTATCAATACATGTTATAATGAAAAATAATAATGATGTAAATTTTTTTAGGGTTGTATAAGTATACATGCGGAAGTCTGATCAATGGGTGCTGCTGGATCCACTGAAAAGGAAGGAACACCCTATTCAAATAGAGTGGGTCCCATTGTATGCTCTGCAGGGAGAGACTCTGGTGGAGTAGGAGTTGAAGAAGATGCAATATAAAATCCAAGAGAGAAGGAAGTAGAAGTAAAATAAGATGATAGGGGTGGCTGGAATAATGTTGTATGGGGAGTGGGAATCATTATCAGATATGGTATATATGGGTTAATAGGCTCAAATGTTAAGGGTGGTAAAAAAAAAGGGTGGCCTAAATATCACCCGTGTCCCTAACAACACACCGGGATCAACACTTTTAATGGATGGTATGTCAGTGGGAGGGGAATGGTCTAATCGGGTATGCCGACTAGATCTTCTAGCACTAATACCCCCCCCTCCCAATATGAACACCCTATGTACTAATACCACAACTAGGTTTCTCATCAAATAATTGTCGTTGAATAGATGGATCCTGCAAATATGATTAAAAATAATAATCACATAACATTATATGTTATTTAAATATATATATTTGAAATAAAATACTAACTATAGGCACTATTTGTGGAATTCCTAGCTCAGTCATTGGAGGATTGTTGTCCATAATCTATTTTCATCACCTCTCATTAATTAGGTTCATTATATACATTTTAAAACTAATATGGATGTAAATAGAAAATGATAACTAATATGTAAACTAAAATATAAAATAAATGAGATGGAATTGGGGGATTTATGGATAATTTAACTAACCAATATTTTAGGTGAGTTTGAACAAATATATAATGAAGTCAATAAATCATAAATGATGTAATAATTAAATTTAATTTTTAGTTGGATGGTTATTTACTAAGTGTCATCAGTATATTAAAATCATTGAAAATTGATACTACCATATTCATAAGTGGTAAAGAAGGTGTAATAATTAAGGAAAAATATAATTTCTTTAGGCTATGTAGATCATGTAGGTTTTAATACATGTTTTGTAGAAGAATACAAACCATCGTGTTCATTACGTGGAAAAATGTTATAGAGAGGTATTTGACTCATAAAATTTTTACACAAATCATAGTTGTAGAATTGAAATGTTCACCAAGTTAGAAATTTTGGTTTTTTAGGTTTTAATTCAGTACAATTACAAATTATTAAATGGAATTAAAATGAAATTGAAACTAATAATCATTGAAAATTCAAATAACAGTCAAGTCAGATACAATATATTTGTAATCAATATTAAATTAATTTGAATAGTACCAACCTTAAAATCCAGAGTCGAGGTAAACCAAAATAATTGAGAACATGAATGAATGATTATATATATTTCCCACCACAACTTCAGGTTCATAGTAATCTCTGACATTTGTGCTATTGGAGTATTCAAAATTAAAGAATGGATCGTTTCCAATGGTAGTAGGGATGATGTCAGTTCCATCATTAGCATCATAAAAAATATATATTCAAATTACTTCAACAATGACAAAAATTCAGGTCGAAGATGGATTTTGACATAAAAAATTTGTTTTTCCCTTGATGCCAATACATATGTTTCATCAGTATCAATAGGGGGATTCATATAAATTATTCAAAATCCATAATCAGTAATAAATGTTCACTTCCTCATCATCAAATCAAACATCTAACAATTTATCATCGTGACTCATCCATGATAATACTAATATATTATTATTATTATTATTATTTTATTAACAACTCCATAATAACATTGAATTTCAAATCACAATCTATTATCTAATGTACTAGAATAATAGTCTATTGTGGTTATATCCATAACACCATCATGTTTTGTTCTCCTGTTCTTTTCTCGTTCAGTGACATTAAATATGTACCCTTTGAAATCAATTGAATTATTTTCATAAACAATGATATTATAACAAAAAGAAAATGTTCTTATTTTCTTAGAGAAAGTGTCAGTCAATACCTGAAATATAAGTCAATATTAAACTTACTTAAATATTTTTTTAATTATTCTAAATAGTTATATTATTACCTTCAATTTTAATCAATCAGAAAACTCTTTTCTATGCAAAGTATCCCTCCTTCTAAAATATAAAGAATGATGCTTTCAATTAATCAACGCATTATGTTCCATATTGATAAAAATAGGAATAGTTTAACAGATATATATATATATATATAAGATATAAATATACAATTTACATACAAGATGTAGTCAATGATCAATTCACAGTTGAAAAAAACTATGCGATGTGCCATATCCCTCTCTTGAAGGCCTAATGTCATAAATATATATTATCTAAGAATTCCTCTTTTTAAGCAAGTGATGAAAACTTGGTTCTATTAGCTAATACTGTTCTTCTTCATTTCTCATTGGTATGTTCATTCTTTTAGTAAAATCAGACATATACACAGAGAAGAAATACAAAAATTATTTATCCATGTAACAGTTCATGACAGAACAATAGGGATGATTATTGTTCCAGACATAAGACATTTATGTTTACATATTTGGTTTAGTTTTATACATCAAATGAAAAGGAATTAGTCATCCGAGAATTATTTCTGTTAGAATATGGACAGTCAAATGTAGCATGCATGTGAATAATTATGGATGGAATATTTTCTCTAACTCACACAAAATGTATAGAGTCACAAAGCTTGATATACGTAGAGATTAAATACCATTTGCAGAGTACATAATACATGACAAAAAAACAGATGCCCAAAGACTGTTTCAGTTTAGTGTCTTTGGAAAATTAGAACATAATATTCTAATCATGGAGAATGATCATCAACATCTCCAATAAAGATTTTTACCTTTAGTTTTCTTACCTAAACACATTATTTATATACTGGGGAAAAGAAAACATAAAAAGGGCGACATCAAATGCTCATTAAGGGTATTCATGGAGAACCTAAAACAATCCCTAAATATTTTAATGTAAGAACATGAACATAAAACATCAAAATCACGAGTAATGACATAAATCATAGCAGTGCATGAGGTATAGATCATAAAGGAACATTAACCATGATAAAATATCATGGGAATAAAAGATGTAATTTTGGTATCCATTAAGCACATGATATTATTTCTATAGAAGCAAAGGCATTGCTTACAAGACCATCATAGTGGACAAATTACATTACTGAACTGGGTTTTCTTGCTGTTCCAGCCCCGTATTACTGAACCAGATTTTACTTACCTTTATAGCCATGTCTATATCATTAGAAATATTTCTTTACCCAATGCATTGGAGGGAGATATAGGTCTCACTAATCTCATAATGAAATCATTCATATGTGTGCCACAAATTAAACATAAATCATTTATCAAAACCTAAAGAATAAAATGGCTTTCATAAACATTATCCCATCATAACATAATCAATATAAAACAAAAGTATATAATTTCATCAATGAAAAATCAAACAATGTAAATAATTGATTCATTAAACCTGAATGATAATCATACTAAATATTGTCATCTTAGTTGGAAAATAGTTTTGATAAAACACTTGAAATGAATTTTGGATGAAAATATCCTATCTTCTTCAAAATCATTTTCTTTTCTCAAAATGCAATGAAATTTTAAAAGAGAAGGATTGTTTTGAAAATAATTAAGGAATTTTGTAGAGGAATTTTTATGGAAATAAGTTCTGATAAAACTGTAAAAATATGTTCATGTCGTATATGTTAACAAAACATTTTCCTCGTACTTTTACCGAAAATGTCAAAATGTACCTCTTATGGTAAAAAAAAGAAATATTCCATCCATACTACATAGTTAATGTCAAAAATGGTTAAAAATGACTTTAAAATTATTTTAAATAATAGTAAACACTATATTAAAATATTTTTATAAAACTCAGACATTGATTATAAATGTAACCCCAGTAAATACTTACGAATAAACAATCTCAGATAAATACGAGATTGGAATAATTTTCCCTTACCTTATGTCCAATTTCTTCTGTACGTGTTCGAAAAACCTGTATAGTGGGTTCAAAAATATTATTAAATTGTAATATAACCATAATAATATTTAAGAAATCATATATGATTAACTTACGAATTTATACTAAACATTCATTTGTCAATTCCATGATAAAGCAGTGTTTTGGGTAAAATTGATTGATTTATCACACATGTTTTGACTTGTAATTATTCATATGATTACATACATTTTGATTACTTACTTCAAAAATGTATAAAATGATTTATAAATATTATATTAAGAATATAATATTTATATATAATAGATCGATAAAGGGATGAAATACACCATTCACGGAGACGGTAGGTCGTACCTATGCATGAATGTTGTTTTAGTTTCCTTATTAAATTTAATGGAAGTATGTAAATAATATATACATAAATCAGGTATAATTATTATGAAATATATTTCATGATTATTTATAACATATAATTTATAGTCATTCTTCAATGGTTAACATAGAGAATGAATCTCATCGTGTCGTGGAGACGGTAATCCGTACGTACTCAAGAGCGATGATATAGTTCCCATAAGTATTGAATGGAATTGAATTGGATGATATAATATAACAGAATTAGTATAATTTTATAATAATCATATATAGTATTTCTATACAACACTATACCAATCCAAGTAAGGTGGAGGTGGAAAAACATATTACACCATAGCGAAAAGACAGTATTTCGTATGTACATACGCGCGGTGATTTCATTTATCGTAGAATGGTTTGAAAGTGAAATAGGTTTATTTAATATTTATAACAACATATTAGTATATTATTGATACTAATGTTATTAATTTATAATGAAACAACTAACCAAGAAATATAATAAGAATAAAGAAACATGTAGGAATCGGTTGAAGAGATTACCTCTTCCTTGATGTACATCCATTAAAATTCATCTTAAGGGACAAGAGTTGGTCTTTTGAGAAGTCCATAACCTCCAAAATATTAATATGTAAGCTTATAAGAGTAATAAGCAGGGGTTGGCTGAGCATGTAGGCTCAAATTTGTGTGAAAGGTAGAGGGAGGATGTGTCATTTTATAAGGGAGAAGAGGGGATCCTTTGGAAACATAAAAAATATTAATTTATAATAATTTCAAACCCTTCTTAAACACCACAAAAAATTATTGAATTCAAATATGAGTTTATATAGGGTTGTAATCTAATAATAAAATAATATTTATACATGTTGGGAATTTATTTTGAACCCTATCAACTTGATTCATCCTTATTTAATCTATTTAATTTTATTTGTGGTAAAAATATTCTAAATTTTAAATTATTATGGGTAATTTTTTATGTTTTTTGAATTTTCGATAATTAAATACTTTATTACATTTTCAACCATATAATTTTAAATTTGTCATTTTTACATATTTTGTGATTTTTAAACAATTTAATAATATGTTATTTCTATAAAATATCAATAGTGTCAATTTTGACACTATTTAATTATTTGAATTTAAATAAAATCAACACAGAAGTTATATTCGAACCCAAATTTTTAATAGATTCATAATATGTCATATTTAGTTAGAAAATTTGTGGAGTACTTTAATTAGTTCATATAATATTTATTTTAGTAGTTTTAAAACCATTTATTTGATATTTCTCTTAATAAAATAATTATCCGAACATGTTTGTATGATTATTTAATATAATGATTCGTCGCATAAAAATTAAAAATAAAATACTACGATGAATAATAATCTAATTTATTTCATAATAATTCTTTTATTATGATTTATCTTCTAAAAAATTCAACTTTTAAAATTTTATGTTTATTAGATTATGATTTTGACATCTTTGACATCATTTAAAATAAAATAATATAAATGTCCTAATATATTTTATAAGGATATAAATGGTCCCAAAGTCAACACATGGATGATTATGGTGTAGATATACTCTACGAATAAGTTTTGGTCATGTTTTTGGGTCTTTTATTGGTATTATAATATGAATGAAAACTATATTATGTATTTTTCAGTAACTAAATAAATTCTGCATCATTAATTAATATGCTATTAAGGTAGTTAAATATTTATTAAAAATTTCAAATAATTTACCATGATAAATAAAAACATTTTATATTTAAAATGAGTATTTATAATAGAATTTATATTTTGTACAAACTTATTTTAAAAATCCTCTTATTATTAAAATTTTAGTGAGACATATTTCACGTTCTTTAAATAAAAACAATTAAGGGTCTTAATCACATCTAAGTGGGTTCCAATAGATTTTATTTAGACCAAATTATGTTTTAGGAAAAATATAATCATCCAATTATATTATTACTAGGGTTAGGTTAATTTTATAATATTATATTTACCCTTAATTACCCGATCTACCTTTAACTATGGTAAATAAAATTTACCGTAGTTACTTTTCATAATGCCTAAAAAAATTAGCTTATTAACATAATTTAGATATATTGATTCCAAAAATGGAATCAATTTTTCCAAATTAAAAACACATAACATGTAGTATTTAATATAAAATTAATTCCATTGTTGAGAAAAATGCGTTTTAAAAGTTAAAATGTTGCAAAAGATTGAAAGGTTTTTACTTATAAATTCAGTGTAAAATTAATGCTAATGACTTAAATTATATTAAATGATAAAAATATATTATATTCAAACTTTAAAACCATTAAATATTATTATTTAACCATACAAATTTTCTTGATGTAGAATGTTTTTTTAATTAAAATTTTGCGTATTTTTACTATTCATCAAAATAAGATACTTATCAGAAAAATATCAAACATTCATCCAAAGTAAATTTTTATATCCTTATTTCAATGAATAATTCTATTTTGTCAAATTTAACTTATAATCATGTCAAAAAATATATTTAATGTGGGTGCACCAGCAAAAGGTTGCAAAACAGCATTTTTGGAAAAATAATTATTTTACCCGAAACTTTTATTCTGTTCACATAACATGATCTATAAAAAGATTAAGATGAATTATAATGTCATAAAATTAATGTTTTAGTTACTAATTTTCATAATTTCTAGTTCATAACAATATTTCTTAGTTTTGTGAAACTCTGTATTGCGTACAACACACGCTATTGAGGAAGGTTTCTCTTGCGTGCAAAAAAAGCCAATAATAGTGTTTGCGTATAATAAAAGCTAATATGGTTATGAGTATAGCACAAGATAATTTTTGTGTCGAATACAACAGAAGATATCAAATAAATTAAATGAATATTTTTCATAAAATCATGGGGCGTTACATTCTACCCCTCTTAAAATTAATTTCTCCCTCAAAATTCGTCAGGGTTATAAATCATTTACTACTTGAAAGTTTCATTCATAGAAACTCACATCATCAAAAGGAATTCTAAAAACTAATTTTAAAAAGTTATGTATGAAACTTAATGGTTACCCAAATTAACTCATTAATGGGTTTCCACAGAGGAGACCATATGTGAAAATATGGATATAGAAGAGAAATCTAACCATCATGATCTGATGAAGAGTGGTAGAGAACATGGCATTGAAAAAGCCAAAAAGCACAGATCCATAAATTTGTGATGATCAATGATACCATATGATGCATCAGATATTATGGAACTAGGACACCATTATTGTTTTTCATGATTATTTCCCAAATGTTGAAGAATTTATTAATTAAAATAAATACTTACTTGATTTTGGTACAATCTCAATGTTGTTTGTTCCTTACACAATTTCAACTTCATCTCTTAATGAAATGATGTTGAATTTGTCTTCTGTGAAGTGTTAGCAGATCATGCGATATAATTTTTGGTCATTCCAATTGTCTCAAACATAAGGTTAGAAGAATTTATATACATTAGTCCATATTATGGTGAGAATAATCATATATGGTTCCAAAAATGGACTTATACTTCATATATAACACAACATAATAAAAAAAACTAATTTCTACAAACCAAGGTCTTCTTCTAGGACAGTCGTAGGAGATAAAGTCCTATCACACTTCAGTTGTGGGTTCTATTCCCACATCCTTGTCCGATGTGGCAGGTTGTCGCCCATCTTGTATGTTGTCCTTTTTCTAAAATTACACTATTAGAACATTCCGGAAATAATATTGAAAAAAATGTTTTATCCTTAAACAATATTATCTTGTTTCCAACATAATCCAATTCAAATCTTTAGGTATATCAAAAATAATTCGATCAATTCTCATAGTATATATAAAAAGATTACTAAAAATTTCATCAACCAAGCCCAAGAATACCATCATTTATCATACTATATATCTTATTGGACACATTCCAAACATGTGAATACCTTAATGGTGTATTCTCTTGAAAAATGAATACCCAATGAACCTTAGTGAAAACATGAATGATGTCAATTGTTAACTATTTCAACAAAACAAATTCCCAAAATTTCTATATATTAAAACCATAATGTCACTATGTCCTTATATCAGTCATTAGTTAATTAATACTATCAGACATATTATTTTTTCCGTATCCATTGATAATGTGGATATCATCTTCTTTCTAAAAATATCTGAATAACCTTTAATGGTTACTGGTACCATTCAAAATATACTTTCAAATACATTAGGAAAAACAATAGTGTAACAATCCATATATGTTTCTTTATTCCATAGTACCATTAACATAACTCTAGATAAACATACAATCATTCCACTACATTCATAAACCATTGACCGAGCTTCATCATTTTATTCCTCAATAATTATTTCATCTCATATATCATTATAGTCTATTCATCATCATCAACATAAATACTAATCATACGCCCGTACTGATTATCTTCAAGAGATTTTCTCTTAGGGCATTGGTTTTCATTATTCAAATAAATTCCACATATAAAACATTTAATTGTGGTTTATGTCTTAGTAATACCATTATCCTTGTCCAGAGTGTTAATAGAACCTTTTCCTTTGCACTTACTAGCTATGTGTCCTTCTTTTCCACAACCAAAGCATCTCCCTATTCCTTTGAAACATTCTCCCTAATGTCTCTTACCACTTGATTTGTATGATGGAAATTGATATTTATTTCCTCTATGATCACCAGGAAACTCTGTATTTCTATTATTAGCTGAGTCAGGAAACATACCAATGTTGAGATTACTGATCATATTATGAGATTGCTGATTAGGCATAATAACGATGATTGATCTTCCAAATCATATTTCATTTGGTTGTTCAAGAATAATATCATTCCATTTTCTATCATATCCTCCATTATCTTGAATCTTCCACTTTCCGGCAATTTTCTAAAACCCAAAAAAGAATAGTGTCAGAGGAAAAAATAATGCTATGAAAATACATAAAAAACTGGGATTACCTTGAATATATAACATATTAAGTTTAATTATAAGATAATTGTAGTAATTCTAGGACTATAACCTGTACTTATAATTACCCTTAGGGACATCCTAGACATACCTTAGAAATATCTCTAGGGATCTCACTAAATATTTAGCCTCCTAGTTTGTAAACATTAACTAAACCATTTCTCTAATACCAAATGTAGAGACCCAAATCATGATGTACTTTGAAATTACATTACATTTGCGAAATAATTAATACATGATAATAAAAAAACAGTAGTCCAAAGATGGTATTAGTTTAGTTTATTTGGAATCAAGGAACATAAACTTGTAATCATGGTGAAAAATATTTGACATCTACAATAATGATCTTCCCCTTTGAGTTTCCTACCGAAAATCTTTATTTATATCTAGGGGAAAAGAAAACATAAAAAGGGTGAGATCAAATTCTTATAAAGTGTAAACATGGAGAACATAAAACAATCCCTAAACATTTGAACGTAATAACACGAACATAAAACATCAAAATCATGAGTAATGACATAAATCATGGTAGTGCACGAGGCATAGATCATAAAGGAACATTAACCATGATAAAATATCATGGGAATAATACATTTAATTATGTAATCCATTAACCACATGATATGATTTCCATAGTAGCCAACACATTGCTGACAAGACCATCATAGTGGACAAAGTCAATTACTGAACTGGGTTTAATTATTGTTCTAGCCCTATATTAATGAACTAGATTTTACTTTCCATTCTATCCATGTCTATCTCATGAGATATAAACCTTTAACCAATTCATTGGAGAGAGATATAGGTCCCACCTATCTCATAATCAAATCATTCTTACATGAACCACTAAATAAACATAATTCATTTATCATAACCCAAAGAATAAAATGGGTTTCATAAACATCATACCATCATAACATAATCCATATAAAACAAATGGATATCATTTCATCATTTGAAAAATCAATCAATTTAAATTATAGAGGCATTATACTTGAAACCTAAACATACTAAATAATTTCATCGTAGATGGAAAATATTTTTGATTAAACCCTTGAAATCAATTTTTGAGGAAAATATCCTTTCTTCTTCAAAATCATTTTCTTTTCTAAAAATGGCATGAAATTTTAAAATAAAATTATTTTTTTGAAAATAAACATGAAATAATGTAGATTATGTTTCATGGAAATAAGGTTCTATGAAACCGTAAAAATCAGTTTATTCAATATAAGTTAAAAAAAATTCCTCGTACATTTAATGGGAAAGTCAAAAATTACCTCGTATGGTAAACAAAATAAAGATACCTAAAATACTACATAGTAAAAGTCAAAAATGGGTAAACATAACTTTAAATATATAAGGATATATAGTAAACACTTTATGAAATTTTTTTATAAAACACGGACATGGATAATAAATATATCCCCAAAAAATTCTTATGAATAAACAATCTCAGATAAGAACGAGATTAGAATAATTATCCCTTACCTTTGGTCTAATTTCTTTTATACATTTATAAAACTCTTGTATAGTGGGATTAATCATATTATTAAGATGTAACAGACCCATAATAATATTTATGATATCATATATTATTCACCTACGACATTATATTACTCGTTCATTTGTCAATTTCATGTTAAAGTAGTGTTTTGGGTAAAATTATTTCATTTTTCAATCATGTTTTGACCTGTAATTATTCATATGATTACATAGATCATGATTAATTACTTCCAAAATTTAAAACGTTATTTATATAAAATATATTCAGAATATAATATTTATATATAATAGATCGATAAATGGAATGAAATATATAATTTATGGAGACGGTAGGCCCTACGAACGCATGAATGCTATTTTCGTTTCATTATTAAATTGAATTGAAGTAAGTAACTAACATATAAATAAATCCAATATCATTATTATGTCATATATTTCATTATTATTTATAATATAAACTTTATAGTCTTTCTTGAATGGTTAACATAGGGAATAAATCTCATCATGTTGTGGAGACGGTAATCTGTACATACGCACGATCGATGTTATCATTCTCATAATTATTGAATGGAATTGAAGTGGATGATATAATATATCAGAAATAGTATAATGTTATAATAATTGTATATAGTTATTATTTACACCATTATACCCATCCATGTAAGGTGATGGTGGAAAAACAGATTACACCACAGCGGGGAGACAGTAATTCGTACGTACACACGCACGATGATTTCTTTTTTCGTAGGATGGACAGAAACTGAAATAGGGTTGTGTAATATTTATAATAATATATCATTATATTATTGAATGTTATGTTATTAATATATAATGAAACAACTAATTTTTAGGAAGTAGATGACGAAAGAAACATGAAAGAATGGGTAGAATAGATTCCCTCTTCCTTGACGCACCTACTTTAAACTCCCAATTAAGGGATTACGGTTGGAATTTTGAGAAGAAAAGATCCTCCAAAATGTTACTAGGGAAGATTATAATAGTAATAGTCAGTGGATGGACGAGCATGAAGGGTCAAATTTGTTTTAAGAGGAGAGGGGGGAGGTTCCCTTTAAAAGTGAGCAGAGGGGAAACTTTGGAAGCATAAAATATATTAATTTATAATAAATTCAAAACCCAATTAAAAATATCCAAAAATGACAAAATTAGAATATGAGATGATATAGAATTGTAATCTCATAAACCAATAAATTTTGGACATGTTGGGAATTTATTTTGAACCTTATAATCTTGATTTATCTATATTTAGTCAATCTAATTATATTTGTGGTCATAATATTCTAAATTTTAAATTGTTTTAAATAATTTCACATGGGTTGTGAATTTTCCATAATTAGTTACTTTATTACATTTTCGACCATATAATTCTAAATTTTTAATTTTTAAATATTTTTGTTATTTTTAAGCAATTTAATTATATGCTATTTTTATTAAATATCAATAGGGTCAATTTTGAAAATATTTAATTATTTGAATTTAATTAAAATCCACAGAAGAAGATATATTAGAAAAAAAATATTTAATAGATTTAAAATATTTCATATTCATCTATAAATTTTGTGGAGAACATTAATTAGTTCATGTAATATTTATTTGAGTATTTTTAAAACCATTTATTTGATATTTCTCTTAATAAAATAAATATTACAACATTTTTGTATGATTATATAATAAACTTATTTGTTGCATAAATATTAAAAATAATATACTATGATGAATTTAAATCTAAAATATATCATAATAATACTTTTATTCAGATTTATCCTCTAAAACAACCATCTTTTAAGATGTTGTGTTTATTAGATTATGAATGTGACAATTTTGACTTCATTTCAAATAAAATAATATAAATGTCCTAATCTATTTTATATGGGTCTAAATGGCCCACAAGTAGAAACATATATTTTTATGGTGTATATATACTCGACCAATAGGTTTTGGTCATGTTTTTTGGTCTTTTAAGGGACTTATAATTTGAATAAAAACTATATTATTGATTTTTCACATATAAAACATTTATGCATCATTAATTCATAAGATATTAAAGTAATTAAATATTACATAAAAATTACAAATAAATTACAATGATAAAGAAAAAAAATTTCTCTTTCAAATTAGTATTTATAATCGAATTTATATTATGTATATATTTATTTTAAAAATACTATAATTATTAATGTTTGAGTGAGACATATTTGACTTTCTTTAAATAAAATAAATTACGGGTCTTAATCACATCTAAGTGGGTTCCAAAAGATTAAATTTCTACCCAAGTATTATTTAGGGCAAAATGTAATCATCCCATTATATTATGTCAAGTGTTTGGGTAATTTTATAATATTATATTTACACTTAATTACCAGATTTCTCTTTAACTATGGTAAATAAAATATACCGTAGTCACTATTCATAATGCCTAAAAATAAAAATTATCTTATTAACATAATTTATAACTACTGATTACAAATATTTAATCACTTTTTCCAAATTCAAAACATAGATGTTGCAGTATTTAATTTTAAATTAATCCCAGTGTTGAGAAAATTGGTTTTAAAAGTTAAAATGTTGCAAAAGATTGAAATATTTTTACTTATGAATTCAGTGTAAAATTAATGGTAATGACATAAATAATATTAAATATTAAAAATATATTCTATTAATACTTTTAAATGATTCAATATTATAATTTAACCCAATAAATTATGCCGATGAAAAATGTTTTTTAAATAAAAATTTACCGTATTTTTAATATTCATCAAAATAAAAAACTTATCAGAAAAATATAAAAAATTCATCCAAAGTAAATTTTTATATCTAGATTCCAATTAATAATTATATTTTGTGAAATTTAACTAATAAAAATGTCGAAAATTCGATTACATGTCGGTGCACCATCAAAAGGTGGCAAAACTGCATTTTTTTGAAAAATAATTATTTTAACTGAAAACATTATTTTGTTCTCATACCATGTTCTATAAAATGTGTAGGAATAATTATAATGTCACAAAATTAAAATTGTAGTCACAAATATTCATCACGTCTATTTCATAACAATATATCATTGTTTTGTGAAACTCAGTACTGCGTACAACACACACTATGGAGGAATGTTTCTCTTGCATGAAACACAAGCCAAGAATAGTGTTCGTGTATAGTAAATGATAATATGGTGTTTCATATAGTAGAAGCTAATTTTTTTGTGGTGTACAACACAAGACATCATTGAAATTAATATAATATTTTTCATAAAATCTTACGGTGTTACAGAATTAATTGGGCATCACCTACATTTTTTGCAATAAAAATGACTTGGAGAACTTAATATAACAAACATATCTAAATAAATGGCACAACTGAATAACATCCACCTTTACATTATTGGAAAAAAATGATGAATTTATACTGGAATCAAAACATGCAGAAAGATGTGATAATCCTGAGTCTTCAAAATTTTAAGCTTTAACTCTCTTCTGTTAACCCGTTTAGATATGTTTATTGAAAAGCCTTCAACAACATTAATAGTCTCTAGTACTTCTAGAAATTTCATTTTTTCTCCAGGTTTCATCACATATGAAGCAAATAGAACATTCCATTTATTTTCACTAATACTCATAGGATGTAATTCTAACCTATTTCCCCAATACACCATGTCACGTCGAGATAGTAAGTCATTATTTGTATTTCAATTAACATTTAAAATAATAAAAAGATAAATTTAACATAAATTTTTTTATCAATAGGAATTATTTCTATGAAATCATGTAACAAATTGGTTGAACAATAAGGAAAAAAATAAGATACTTCTCTTATTCATATTGTAACATGTTTTAGTAGAAACAATCATTCAATTTTAAGATTTCATTTGAACCTTCCCAAACGGAAAACATAAATCATTCAATTCAATAGGAACATCAGTTCAAGACATATACTGAGGTAGAACATCAGCCTCTATGGTATATTAAAATATTCAATGATTATTTCTATATGTATGGTCCATTGGAAAGAATCGTCGATTTACCAAAAATCTAAAACTACTACCATGTTTCTGTCTTCTAGATCATGTATTCTTTATACAAACATAACATCATTGTTTTCCATTAATGCTCCATCCAGACATAATTGAATACGTATGGAAATCATTGATCATCCACATAAGTGCAGAACTCCTCAGAAATATTTATTTCGAACACGCATCGTATGTGCACAAACACAACCCAAATAAGTTTCAACACTTTTATCAAAGGTTTCATTTATAAATCGATATCATTGTCAGGATCATAAGGTCCAGATTTGAGTATACTAATGACTGTGAATGGTTTTTTAATACAAAATCATGGGATAAGATTATAACTATTTATAAAAACTATCCATGTGTTGTGCGACGTAAGAATCTTCCCAACCATATTAAAACCATCACATGAATGATCGAACATCACAATACACTCATAAGCTTCTAAATACGGATTTCGAACATCAAATATATACCATGAAAATACATCTACAAGGTGAACCAACTAATCATTATTCTTCTTTCTCTATGTATCATGGCACCAAATTTTTATTGATATTTTATCAGATTAAAAATGATTTTGGAGTATGGGCATCAATAAAATGTTCCATATTACTTCCTGTGGCACACGGGATGGTGTAACCTTTTCTTTTGGATTCAAAAGGGTTGTCCCACATTTTAAACAATCATTTAGTTCAGCATTTTCCTCCTCGAATAAATTTAAATCATTCAGGCTAGCACGAATTTGGTTTTTTCAATATCCAAGTTTCACAACTAACATTCATTCCATATAGTAGTTTGAGGGAATATATGCATTATCTGGAAGTAATTCCTTCAAGATGGTAAGAGTGTAATTGATGGATGTATTAGAAATCTCATACATAGTTTTCTTATGAAAAAATCGTATTAAAAATTCCATCTTTTTCATTTTACACCATTGTCGATATACAGGAGTTGTGTCAGCATCATTAAATTTTTTCACCCTAAAAAAATTTCATTTTCACTAAATGCATCATGTCTTATCATATTTAAATCATCTTGGGTTGGAAAGCTTTCTTTTTTAATATGATAAATCAAGTTAAACCAGTCATATAACAAATTATTTAATACATTCCTCTCAGTTGAATCATCGTCAATTTGAGATTTCATTTTCTCCCCATTGTGATACCACATAGTGTAGTTTGAGTGAAAACTATATTTGGTTATGTGGTAGAAGACTTCTCCAAAGCTCTACCAATGTCTTCCATCACAATTTTAATAATGTAAGATTATGTGACCACTATCTAAAGCATTGTGAAATGAAAAATCTAAAAATATCTCAATGTTATTTTGAAAATCCCTTAAGATCCAATCGGTTTCATACATCCAACATCAATCCATTCTGTAAAAAAACTATAAGTCATTTATTCAAATGAAATTCAATAATATTTAAGTATCATATAAAATATATTTATATAAAAGAGAATTCTTCACATTATATGAAACCATAACCGACATAATACTCTATATGAGGTGCATAGTATAAAAAACCACAAAATAACTTATTTATAAAAAAATTCATTAAAGAACTATAAAATAGTGTATATGATCCTGTACACTTGTGGAGGAGAAATATTAATGAGTTGAGGAAATTTTAGGTCAAAAAAATTTAATATTTTAGTATATTATTTGAGTGATCACATACACTTCCCAAGGGGGTGGCCGTGTATAGTGGGTGGGGGTGTCCACAGGATGGGGGGCTATCCCGGGGGGTGGGGGATATCCACGGGGGCTGGGGTGTGTCCAGGGGTGTTTGTGGACTATCTGTGAGGGCGGTGGGCCTGTCTATAGGGGTGGTGGGGCAGTCATTGGGGGTGGGGTGGGATATCCATTAGGGTGGGGTGGCGGTGTCCAGGGGGTATGAGGTAGCCAAAGGGGTGGGGGTGTCCGGGTGGATGGGGTTTCTGGGGTGATGGGGGTGTCTGGGGTGGGGGGAGTTTCTAGGGGGTGGTCCGGATGTCCACAGGGTTAGGGGATTTCTAAGGGGTAGGGGTGTCCTAGGGGTGGGAAGGCTATCCATGGGGTGGCATGGTTGTCTAGTGGTATGGGGTGTCTAGGATGTGGGGGGTTGTCCACGATAGTGGATGGAATATCAATGGAGTAGGGGTGTCTTGGGTGTGTGGGTGGGTTGTCCATGGGGGTGGTGGGGTGGGTGTCCACAGGGGTGGTGGTGTCGTCCATGGGTTAGGGGTGTCTATGGAGAGGGTGGGTGGCTTTACATGGTGTGGGGGATGTATAGGGGGTATGGTGTGTCTAGGGGTGGGGTGTTTGGGGAATGGGGTCGTTCAGGGGGTTGGGGTTGTCCAAGGGGTGGGCGGGCTGTCCATAGGGTTGGGGGTTTTCTCATGGGGTTGGGGCTGTCCAGGGTGTGTGGGTTGTCCATGGGTGTGATAGGGTTGTCCAGGTGGGGTAGGGGGTATCTAGGGGGTGGGAGGGCTATCCATGGGGGGGGATGTCCACATGGGTGGCGGGGCTGTTGAGGGGGGTAGTGGGTGTCCACGGGTAGTGGTCCAGTAGTCCACATGGGGGTGGGGGGTGTCCAGGGGGTACGTGGAGTCCTGGGGTGGGGGTGTCTCAGGTGTCGGGTGGGTGGCTAGGGTTATGGGTGGGTTGTCCAAGGGGTATTGGGTTATAAAGGGGGTAGGGTGTCTAGGGGGTGGGGGCGTCCACGAATGTAGGTGTGAGCAGGGCGTGGGGTGTATCGGGGGATGGGAGTGTCCGTGGGGTGGGTAGGTTGTCCATGGGGTTGGGGGATATCCAGTGTGGTAGGGGTGGGCGAGCTATCCATAGTGGTGGCAGGGTTTTCCAGGGGGTACAGGGTGTCCAGGGGGTGGGCGGGCATTCGAAGGGGGTGGTGAGGCTGTCCAAGGTTGTAGGGGTGTCCAGGGGGGTTTGAAAGCTGTCCACGATGGTTGGGGGTTGTCACAGCGGTGGTGTGGCTGTCCAAAGTGGTATGGGTGTCCAGGGGTTGGGAAGGCTATCCACAGGCGTAGGAGGGGGTTCCAGGGGTATGGGGTGCATAGGGGGTGGGGCTGTATGGGGGGATGGGGGTGTCTAAGGGTGGGGTTGTCCAGTGGGGTTGGGCGGGTATCCATGGGGTTGGGGGGTTGTCCAGGGGCTAAGGGGTGTCCTGGGGGTGGGCGGGATGTCTATGGGGGATGGTGGGGCTGTCATAGGGGTTTTCCAGGGGGGGGGGGGTAGCGGGTATCTAGAGGGTGGTTGGGTAATCCAAGAGGGTGGTTGGGTGTCTATCCAGGGGGTACATGTAGTATAAAGGGCGTGAGTGTCTTGAGGGTGGGGTGTCCAGGGGGTGGGTGGGCGTGTCCATGGGTTTGGGGATGTCTAGGGGGCTTGGGGGTGTCTAGGGTGTGGGAGCGGTGGGCATAGGGGTGGCAGGCCTGTCCAGGGGGTACAAGGTGTCTTGTGGTTGGGGGGGCTCCCATGGGGATGGCGGGGCTATCTAGGGGGATGGGGTGTCCAGGGGGTGGGTGGGCTGTTCACATAGATTGGGGTGTCCATGGGCGTACAAGGTGTCCAGGGGGTGGGGGTGTCTGGGGGTGGATGTGGGGGAGTGTTCATGGGGGTAGCAGGGATGTCCCCAGGGTTGGGGGCTGTCTAGGGGGTAGGGGTTTCAAGGGGGTGGGTGGGCTGTCTACGGTGGTGGTGGTGGTGTAGTCCAAGGGGTACAATGTGTTCAGGGGGTGGGCAGGCTATTTGAGAGGGTTGTGAGGCTATCCTAGGTGGTAGAGGAGTCTAGGTGGTGGGCCGGCTATCCCTGAGGGTGTGACTGAGAGCTATGAGATTTAATTGAGTTTTCATTCATGTAATGAAAAACAAATGATCGGTGTAATTGATTAGAATATTATTTTTTAGTGAAATTCCAATGTGGTAGGATTGGTGACATGATAACATGATTATATCAAGTTTACAATTGGGTACATTTTGGGGAATTGGATTATAAAAGGCTCCGACAACCTTCAAAAGATATATTCTTTCTAGAAAAATGTGTTGTGGGAGAACGAATTCTTCTTATATAGTTGATGTCACTTTTAGATCATGTGACGCCTTACTCATCAAGATGACCTGACCAAAACCAAAACTAAAGAGGCCTCATACCTATCCAAATATCTAGAAGTGATGACTTCCTAGTGATTATTGGTGAACTATGGATGTTATTACTTCCCACATTCACATCCTTCCCCCTCCCCACATCACCCCAAGTAGACTCCCCCTTCCCATCCCACTCTCATCCACCAACTACACAACCCCCCCATCACCCCCACTTGTATAGCCCCCCAAACCCCACCCCACCTGCAGAACCCCACCCCCCCCCCCCCACTGCACACCCCCGCCCCCCACCTACACCCCCACCTACATAGCCCCCTCCCCCTTCCCCCACCACCTACTGTAAACCCCCCACCTCACCACCAACAGAATCCCACCTGCCTAGCCCATCCCCCCAACTGGAACAATCCCCCACCCACTTTCATAGCCCCCCCCACCTACAACCCCCACATGCACCCCCCCCCACCACATTCACACCCCCACCCACACTTTTACACTCCACACCCCCACCTCACTCCCAAAAAGACTCCCAACTGCCAAGCCTAACCCCCCAACCTGTACACTCTCCTCCTCCCACCCACATGAACAACACCCCCACCCCCTATACCCCCCACATGCACACCCACCCCTCCCCCATCAGCACTTCTCACCCCCCACTCCCACCTGTACTACCCCCCACCTCTCCCACAAGAGACTCCCACTACTACAGAACTCCACCTACACATCACCCCATCACCCACTGCACATCCCTCCCCACCTGAACACCCCACCTGCACACACCATCCCCCAACCCACTGCACCCCACCCACTACACCTCCCACATCCTGCACCCCGTCACATCATATAAATTTGATTCAATCGTGATAGTTGAAATGACGAACAAAAATAGAAAAAAAAAAATAAAATTTCAATTGTAGCGTATAACATACATCACAGACCTTGAGTTTAATCCAAATCAAAAAATAAAACAAAATAATTTATTCAAAACAATAATCCTGGTGTACTACTTACATATTTGTAGTGTAGAACAAAAAACATTGTGATTGAAGATGGATCTGGTGGAATGATTTTTAGTGCGAGAGAGCTATTAGGTCTCTGCACTTGCCCTTAAATCATGTGGATGGTGGATCGGGTTCGCTGGAAATTTAGGGTAAAACCTTCCAAACAGTTTTAAATATCTATTGGAAAAGTTACGCTTTTCCAATAGTTTAGAGAAACCATTGAGAATTAATTCCTAAAATTGTCATATCCATACTGTTTTATCAATCTGTTGGGTAAATTCATCTACAAAATCATATTTTTAAAGGTTTGATAAAACCATTGTGTAAAATTCTCTCCACACCCCTATTCCAACAGTTTATGAAAACTGTTGGAAAGCTTCTGTTGGTATATCTTCTATTTACAGTATTTTATATTTGAAATATTCTCATAATGTAATGAATGTTTATATCATATAAAGGCTTCACATCATGTATATAAATCATTGGATAGTCTATATATTTATATGCATGTTTTGACTGTGGGATACACATCATGTTTAGGTATAGATATCATTAAACCTGTTTATTTATTTTTCGAACATTTATTTCTTTTATTGAATAGTTTTTCATTCCAATGAAAAATATAAAACCTATTGTATTATCAAATATATGATTAATAAACATTAAATAAATTATTCCAATATGTATATATAATTTCAAAATTATCAAATTCCCACCACACTGGAACATGTGATTTCCCCAAAGAAATAAATATATCAACATGGATTACAAAATAAACAACAAAAAACTACATTAGAATAATGAAAATAAAACTATGTGTAATAAAAAAAGTCAGTTATCCAGATTCAATAATGTAGGTAAAATTTTTCATGCATCATGTTTTATTTCTTTGTGTAGATTCTTTATTTCAATATTTACAATTTCCAAACTATTACATAAATTTTATAACCTTTTTCTAATTTAGTACAAAATAAATCAAATCTTATCACTAATTGTAAAATAAAGCAAGAGTAACACTCATACCCTGAATACATAAAATTAACCATAGAATTTAAATGGTTCTAAAATATAAACAATAAAATAAAGAAAATAAAATCAATAATGATGGATTTAGGAATCATGTTAAAAATGATAATGAGTATAAGGGAATCTGGGTAAAAGGTAAAAACCATGCTCAAATGAGGGTAAACACAACATTATAATGAATGATAAGCATAAATAAATGAAGGTTGTAACTCCTCCATAAGAAAATGGTTTTTATTGTGCTAAAAGTTGAAAGTTTATCCATGAATATTTCAAGTATGTATTAATAATGCGTCATGTCACATTCTTTATAAATGTATTATTTTTCAAAATTTATGTTTACATTGTATCATACATCCACCCCATAGACAAATACGATCCATTAGAGAATTTGATGGTATGGAAATGAAGATGTTTGACTGTTTTAGTAATCAATTCAATATCCTATTAATTTTTATTTTTATATTTATTTATCCAAAGTAGAATAATTGGTGTATAATATGGAAAAAGTAATCATTAACCACATCATAGTATTTCGATCTACATATCTACAATAACGACATTCAATGTCAATAGGTAGTGAAAACCACCAAATGCATATCCAAAACATTACCATGCATCTCATCATGATAAATGTAATAATTAATTTTTTTTAAAATGATTATTTACTAAATATATTAAAAATGACTAGTATAGGCTAATGAAGAAATATTTATAGGTGGGTCTTTGAAAAAACAAGCTCAAAAAATCGCCTATATCTATCTAAATGTGTATTGTTTTCAATCATAACCTCTATAATATCTCAATGGATGTTTTGATAGGATTATATATCATATGTATCTCTCATGAAATAATATTATAAATGAATATGAAAATGTCTGTATAGAATCACCTTGATAAAAAGAGATTATAAAAATATCATTTGACCACTTAGTTTATAACATCCATTAATAAGTCAATATAATTAAATTGAATGAACATAAAAATAGTTTTAAATATAAAAAAATTGAATGTATTCAAATAATATAAACAGATGTAAAACATGCATTTTAACTATTGAAAACCATAATTTTTATTTAATTTATGTATGTGTTATGAGTTATTAGGGTTATGAAATACATAAAATAAAAATTTTCTTCTAAAGATGTGAAAAAAGATATAATCAAGGTTTAATAATAATAAAGGTGAATAAGAACTCCCCAAATTTATTATAAGATAGTAATTTTACTCTTGAAGGGACTAAATAGAGGATTGAAATCAATAACATCAAATAAAATATGAAATAGATATTTGATACAAAATTTAGGTAATCATAAGAACCCTCTATTGAATTTCATTACATGTGTAAATTAAATGGGATTTGAGTGGAGTTAGAGCATCTTATAAAATTTATTTGAATGATAAAACTCACACTATATTAATCATTAGTCCATATAGTGAACCAATTTCAATGAAAGAAATGATCATGTCAAAGTCATAAAATCCATGAGAAATAAACTCAAATAAATGTGTTAATGTGATTATTGTTTTGTTCAGAAATGAACTAGGAAAAAGAATTATACTAAATGGAAAACAAATATCCTACTCGCATGATTGAATGTAATGATAATAAAACACATATGGGTTGACTCACAGAATGTACTCACAATAACATAACTATCCAGAATCATTTCTGTTGATGTGAATTTGATATTGAAAAAACACCATTCCTGTATTGGTTCTAGATAATTTTTATCCATTTACAAATAACATATAATAGAGGTTATCTTCCCATTGTAATCCTATTAGCTCCAAAATAGAAAACATTAATGACTTTTTAAGGACCCTAAAACCATGATAATATATTTTTAGAGAATAATTTTTTATCAATAATTGCATAAAAACATTATCCTCATGTGTAATGATTCAATGTGTAATTATTTGTTCATGTAAGATGTTTATTTTTTTAATAAAAAATTAAGGCATTTTCATAGGATCCCTTTCTGATTTCTTCTAGCATATCTAGATTGAGGATTTTTTATTTTCGAGGTTCCTAGACCTCAATGATCAATTTTTAAATTTCCCAAAATGGTAAATGATCAAATTCCATTAAAAGATAGCATGAAGATACATAAACGGGATAGAAAGAAGTAGTGTTGGTGGGAATTCTAAAAAATATTAAATATGAATAAAGAACTTCATCTAGTTAGAAACATCAATCCTTTATACTGATGTTCACCATATTATCGTGGATTTTTTTTAATTTCACTATTTAACCATTAACCCTTCACACTTTTTTGAGTGTAGTAGGGAGTACCAATGAAATACCAAATGCCATACTTTTTATGAAATCCTCATGTAGTGTTATTAGTGAAGTGAGTTCCCCAATTAGTAATGAGTAATGGGGAAAATCATAATCACTAAAAGATTATTATCTTGAAAAACATCATTATCTCATTTTGGTATCTTGAGTAATGTAATAAACATCATCTCTTTTTGATTTATAGTCCAATCAAACTGTACTGATGAACATACCATTATAAATATGAAATAGTCCCATGAAATCAATCTCTTATACATCATAGACTTCAAATTCTTGTATTGGATTTTGGGGATGTTTTTTTCTATTCCCTATTTTCATTATACATTGTCATAGATCATAGGTTTGATAAAAATTACATGCCTCCTGATTAGGAATGGGATATAATAATCATCTACGTCACATTTAAGATGTGTTATGCTCAGGTCCTTGATGGCCTCCTACTAGTGACCTATAAAATATTTCAAGAATACATTTTCCATCTATTAGGGTTTAACACCACATTAAGACATCATCATACCACAAAAAATATTGAGACTCATCGCATTAGTCTAGTGAGTCTTCAGATAAAAAATATATTTTTTTTCGGAATGGTTAGTTAAGGTTATAATGATCTATTGGTGATATAATTTCTGAAATATGAAAACCATGATAAATCATTGGTGTTTATCATGAAAAGGGATTCATCAGGGATGTCATCCATGATTTTATGATTATCATCATTATTGACATTGGAAAATGAAGGTCTAGATAAATGTATATTGATAAAATTATTAGTTAATTTTATATCTTTGATTATGATGTCAATAATTTGAATCATTAGGTTCCTTCATTCTAGACATTGGTTGGGATCTTTTTTGTTTAGTAGATTATTAAGGGATATATAATCAGTATAGACCTTTATTTTATATAGGAAAAGGTCTAAGTGGAAGTTTTTACATTATTGATGAGTTTTAGAATATTATTTTCACTATTCCTATAATTTTCATTGCAGTCATTCATTATTTTAATTGAATATTAAATAGGGAAAATAATATTTCCAACAAATTTTCAGAAGAGAACACCTCCTGAAAACTTGTTTTCATGGAACACTGATTTGATGTTATTGTCATAATCTGGTGAAATTAGGATTGGTGACTCCAAAGTACCTTTGTTTAGGTTCTGTAATTCCCATCAACAATGTTTGGTGAACTAAGAAATAATGTATTTCAAAAATACATGTGTAATGTGATTTTCTACATCTTTTATTTTTAATGATTAATATGAAGAATACTCTCTAGACTAAAATATATGTATCCCATTCACATTCATTGTCCTAATAAATCATTTATGAACATTTAAATTTTTATAATATATTTATGTGCATTGTTTAGAGATTTAATATTTGAGTTCTATTCCTCCTTGGACAATGAAGTTAAACTTTTTTGCATTTAATACTATGAATTTTTATTTAGTTCATTGCATGAATGGATCCAAATTACTCAGAAACCCAAATAAAGATCTTTTATATACTAAAATGTTATCCATTAATATTTCAAGGTATTCATCCACCATATAACACAATATATGTTTCATACACCCTTGAAAAGTAGTTTTGACGTTACACATTCCAAATAACATACGTCGATAGTCAAAGGATCGAAAGGGACTTGTGAACCGTGTTTTGGGGTGTTCATCTTGATCAAATACAAGTATACTATATCCTAATTATTTCTTTATGAAATTATAGAATTTTATCCACTCTAGTCATTCCGGAATTTTATCCTTATATGGTTGTGAAAAGGGATTCTATTATTTTTCATTTTGAGACTTATGTAATCTAAACATACTCTAAATCTGTATATGTGTTAAGAATAAATCACATATTCTTCATTATTTTTCAAAAATATTCTAGATTACATTCTTTGGAAAAACTTTAACAAACTCACCCATTCATTTCCATATATGGTAAAAAAACATTACCATCAATATGATTCAATAATTCTTTTTGAACCACCTATATCGTTGGTGTGGTGAGTTTCCTATGGGTTTATAGTTTGGGTTTAGTAGATTTTCAATGAAATTTAATGGGTCGAGATTCTCAAAAGGATCCGTTTATGGTCAGTCACTCTCTAAGAAATTGGGGGTTTTCCTATATATTAACTTCTATATAGTATTCCTCCAGTTTTTGGGTCAGCTCGAAGTAGATAATTACTTTATGTATTGATACTATATTATGAAATGAGTATTTGAGTGTTCATGACAATGGTTTTAATTCCAATGATTGTGGATTAACGAGAGTGGGTAGTCTACCATATTAATGGATCAAATATCATTTCATTCTCATGATCATTTTCTCCCGCTTTATTATTGGATTTTGTATCTTAATGACCCATAATGGTCAAAAAAAATATCTTTAAACAATATAAAATATTTCTAATACTCAGGATAATCATTTTATTTATTTGAATAAATTTATATTCTTAACAAATATTGTTCATGTCCAACTATGAATATTGGCCTCACATAGTTAACATCTATTAATGCATCCCTAGTGGACAAAAAAATTATTTCCTATAATAATATGAACTTATCATTTCTTTTCAATTTATAAAACATGGAAATTTATTTGAAGGATAAAAACTCATAATTTTACTATTAAATCCTTGGGAAGTCCTCAAGGATACATAACTAATTATTCATCATGTTGATGTGACAACCTTTATGGTTTTAATTATTATAGTCCTATCTTTTTGAAAATAGCCATTGAAATGATATTTATTCACATTAATGGATGAAAAAAATCATTTTACGATGCTACATGACCCTATATTTCTTAAAAATAAGAGGCTTCTGGGGCCACTCATTTTATGTGAATGATTCTGTTGAATTAAAACAGATCATTAATTGATTAAAGATACAAATCATATATCTTTGATCCTTTTCTTCATGAAAAAATTATTTTAATTACATGGTGATTGGAGGAATTTGAGAAATGACCTCCAAACAAGGAAATATTATTGTGTAATTATTAGAATATTTCAAGACACTTATTACTTTTCTCTTTGATATTTCGATGCCTCATTCATTATAGGAATGAAAGAGGATATTTTTATACTAGTTGTAATACAAAAACTTATTCCTTTTTTGGGTGTCTCTTTTTTAGATCTTTTATAGTGGCGTCTATTTATAGGCTTGTTCCAATAAAAATGTATATTTTTATTTATTTTTCATTCTCACTGAGGATACATTTTCTTTTATCATATTCCTCTATCTTTTTTCCATATATTTTCCTTGTTTTCATAATGTAATGTATTTTCCCACTCTTAAGAACCACTTATTTTTTCACATAACTCAAGTGAATTTCAATGTTACCAGCCTTGGTAAAAGGTAGTAGGTCTGATAAGCTCATTGAAATTTAAATCATTTGGTGCTTCAGATTACATAAGGACACTCTTTGATTTTGAATCTTTTCCCCTATATTATTCATAATTTGGCCCAAATTTTAAAAAATGAGACGACAAATATTTTAACATTAAATTATAGGAGGTGGTCTTGTTATAGTGGTTATAGTGGATAATATGGAAAATGTTCTTATTTTGTAGGTAGAAGCCCTTGAGCTCTAGTAAAAGGATGTTGTAATTTTCACTAAGGTCAATGATATATGAATATTAGTCATTAACTAGTTAGGACATGATTTATATATGGTACCTATGCAAACATCTTTTAAAAATAACATTTTTTATGTTGTGGAATATTCTGATCCATGCTATGTTGATAATTTTTCATTTGTTAGTATTTTTGGATATACTAGTATAATTTATTATTTTATATTGAAAATAAATTTTACAATAATGGTATTGGGTTTCCTCAATACCTAACTTGAAGTCATGGAAAGAAAGCAGACCCTTGAAGATATTAAAGTACAACATTTTCATTGCCAATAAAATTGGATTGGTTGTATAATAGGCAATAAAAAGGCTGAATGATATTTGTTAGGGACACTACATGTTCTCTGTGGAGAGCTCATTCATCCACTATAAGGATTCAAAGCTAAGGTGGTCATCTATCACGTGTTCAGAAAATAGACTTTTTGTAAACTTCACCAAGATGGGATCAACCTACTTCAGGTTTCTTAATAATAATTCCACCGTCAATAGTGACATCAGCTACATTTCATGCATTTGATTGATGTACCTACTAGAAGTTTTGATCTAATACCCTCACATCTAGTTTATGATTTCAGAACATGTGGGTTAGGTCCTAAAATAATTCTAATGCCTCAAAGGCTATTTCTCTCTCTTTCTGTATTTATTTTTTAATTTCATTATAGAGTTTATATTCTATAATAGTGGGAAATATCTGCCCATTTTTTAATAGTTCATCCAAAGTCATTTATGAATCTGGAGCATTAAATTTTATCCATTACAAGGTTTGGTAGTTGATTTGGATTGGAATGACACAATCTATAATAAAATCTTATGATCTTCTTTTTCTCAGGAAGGTATCCTAATAATCTAGGAAGTTATAAATGTTTTCATGGGTGTCTACACTGTATAGAAAACTGAATCAACCCATGTTATGGATAGTTAGAATGAGTCCAATATTAATTTCAAAAGTGTGCAACAGAATTGGAAGACGAACAATACATGGGTATAGCCCCGAATATAAAAGAAATGCTTTAATCTATTATATTTCACTCTTGAAGCACTATTTTCTTTTCATAATTGGAAGGTGTCACATATTAGAGTTATTGAGGGTGTATTTGTAAAAAACTATTTCCCTCAACCATTGTGAAGGTGTGGGATGAATTGATTTTTCTATCTATATTAGGATGGAAAAATGTTGTTCCTATGAATCCACAAATCATGAGAAGGTAAATGGGATATAGATAATGCATTAGCCATATTGAAGATAGAGATGGATAAATAGAGAGAGAGAGAGAGAGAGCTACGAAACATTTTCACCCAAAGGATAAAATTTAAAAGGGAATATTGAAAAAATGGATAAAAGGTGTGGGTGAGGTAATCTGATTTTATTCAAAGGTATCTATGAATGATCAAGGTATGTACCAAAACATGGTTCCAAAATATGATATACCTACACAATTCAATGTATTCTCAGGGTCATTAAATGTATAGTTACAAAATACACATATTACTATGGTTTAGTAGTGAAAAAGGATTAGGAGAAACCAATAGATAACAGGGGTAGGAAGGAAAAAATTCAAAATAAATCCTTAAAAAGGATTTATCATATTCACTTCTCACATTTGGTTCTCACTAATGATAGGAAGTTTTTATCTATAAAAAATAAAATGGATTGGTTAAAGGATCGTTTTGGGGATCATGATAAAGGATAATCCTAGGTTTATCTTTAGATAGTCAAATAACATAGGTTAAAAAAAATTTATAAGGTCACCAATTGGTTATCATCAAACCAATAGGACTAACGTATAATGAAACTATATCATGTTTAGGTTATAGATAACAATCCAATTTTATGATTACTATCTTCTAAGAAGTACAAGTCATAGGATAATAGTAATAGTCCTATCCAAATACATATAGGTGAGGTTCATTGATTTTAAATTCCCATGGTCTAGATTTTGAAATAAAATTTGATGATAATGATTACAAACTTTTTTATTTTATATATGGTTAAAAAGGTGAAAATATGTAGATTTATTAGTCTTAGACATGACCCTACAATAAACCCCTAACTCTAATTGTATTATCTAAACATGGTGGTCATTTATCATAAGGATAATAATACAGAACATGTTGAACATTATCTTGAATAATTTGAGAAATAATAAATCTATGATTAAGAAAATTAATAATCAATAATAAAATGGGAATCAAAAATCCCATCAAAAAATCGCCACACATTAACAAAAAATGAGTAATTGTGATGGTGTTAATGAAGTCTGATTAGATATTATAAAATGAAAGACAACAAAAAAAATAGATACAAAACCAATAATTAACAGACATAGAATAACAAAAAATTATAAATTATTTCCTAAAATATTGAAATTAATGAATCCAAATGGTTTTGTAAAGAAAAAAGATGAAATGGGAGAAAATGTTGAGAGGAAAAATTATTGTATTAACATCCTCTTATATGTTCAGTGGAACTTTCAATATAAACATGTTTATGGTTAAAAGGCATGTATGTCATTCATATCATGTACTGGTTTATGTAACTTGTATACTGACATCTTCACATCATGTATGTTCATTGTACCTCATGAAGATGAGAAAAAATATTAAATTTAAATAATTAACTTTAATCTTCATCATATATACCCATAAAAAATTTCACAACATATAATATATACATATCATATATGTGATTCACATTAAGGGGGATTATAATAGTTGAGATATTTACATCCTGTAATGAGTGTGTAGGTCATCAACCAACTTCACATCATCTAAAGGATTCACTGGCCAATATGTGTCATTATTAGAATAATTTAAATGAGGTATAAACATCATGTATGATGTACACGGCGTGAAAAGCCTATATTTTCTATTTTTTTCAATTTTTTACTAAAATAATAATATTTCATTTGAAAATAGACTAGTGCACACAGAATTATCAAATAAATCTTGAATAAACCTTAAATAAAAGTATAAATCGTATATTTATATATATAATTTTATCTTATCATGTATATATGGCATATCATATGAAAAATATTCATAAAAAATGAAATTAATTATTATTTATTAGAATCCGAGGATTATATGAATTATAAAAAGATACTATTAAGGGAATATTGTGACATAGTGGTCTGTGAGAGTATATCCACAAATAGAAAATTTAAAAATAAAAAAATAATGAAAAATAAAAACAAACTACTTGGTTAATATCACATTAAATCCAAAATGTGTTTAAGACAATTTGGAAATAATATAATATATAAGGTTTCAATTATTTCTAAAATAATTAATTTGAAGATTTTAATAGAAATAGTTATAAAGGATGATAATGAGAGACATATAAGGGGTTAAATCGATAAATAAATTGTAAAAACTTCCATTAAATCGGTTGATATGTTTTTGGGGAGTTTAATGTTTTTAAGGAATTAAACCTCAATAATTTAGTCTTATGTTTAAATGTTATTCAAATTTTTTAATTTATTTTTTTTATTGACTAAATATTTTAGATAGAGGATATACAATACTGTTAAATAGATATGAAACCAAAATTTAATAAATATGTATTATGTTTAACCAAAAAACTGAATGTATAAATAATATAAGGATGATATAAATTTATATTATATATGATAGGATTTAAATTCAAATTTGTATGGGTTTCTATGTATTATTAATGGTGTTTAAGAATAATAAATTTGTCGATATTATAGTGGTATAAATCCATTTTTTTATTACTTCATTTTGGATTAATAAGTATTTCTATAGATATAGATTGTGATGTTAAATAAATATTGACCTCTTGAATTATAAATTTTAATTATCCAAATTTATTTTCATGAAGGACTATTATTTATTTCATTAAATTTTTGAGTTATGAATGAGTACATATCTTCTATCTAGATGTAAAATATTATGATGTTATCGACCATAATGTTAAATGATATGGGATGTAATCACTATATTTAGACTATATATAGAGAATCAATAACATATTATATCAATATATTTGATTAACAAACTATGTATCCAATGGTTCGTAGATATATTGAAAATATGGATAAAAATAGAATTCATGTTTTATTCCTTTCATATGTGGACCAACATATAGAGGTACCATTATTTAATGGATGTCATGAAACATCCAAATATATCTTGATTACCACTAGTGCTTCACTATAGTAATTTCATTTCATACATTTATGTATTTATTGATTCATATTATCTGTTGATTTTACGATGGGCAAAGGGTTGGCACATTATGGTCGATTGAATGAGGATTGATTTTGATTCATAAATAATATAAAAACTTGTTTGAGAGTTTATCCAAATATGTTTAATGGATGTGTACTCACAATATGTAGAATATGATTTTATACAAATTGAATTCACATATAGATTTAAAATGGATTGAGTTGATATAAAGATGTATCTTTATATAATTTCTCAATTTATTGTGTATTATATAATGTGATTTGATATTTTGGAATGAATTTGAGGATATAGTGAATGATGTATATTAATAGATTAATTCCCTAATTTCGTGCTGTATATTCCAATATGTTAATGTATAATAAATAATTTTTATAATATTTTATACCCAATGATGAAATCTCTAATGTTATTAGACAAGGATGTTAGATGATCTGATGTGTTTCTCATTATACCCAAAACACTAATATATAGTGGGATGGAAATATGGTGATAATATATGGGGTGATACAACCCCTTGTTAGAGGAATTCATCTCATATATCAATTTTAAGTTATTCATTAATAATCTTCTGAATATAGTAATTAAAATTCCTAATCCATTATAAATAAAAAATATATTGATATATAATATAATATTAAAATTTCACTCGACTTAGGGGGACATAAATAAGTCCACCCATAGGAATATTATATAAATTTATATGAAAATAAATGAAAAAAAATTACCGCCACCTAGTACAGTTTTCCAGCCTAATACAAACATTATACAACATCCCAGCTATCTCTACGAACCACCGATCAGTAGACCAATCCCCATTCAATTCTGACTATCGTGAGGTCAACATGGGTATCATTTTTATAGAGACACCTAATGTGGTTTTCATTGTAACTCAGTAGACCACTGACAATGGTTTCACCAATATAAATAATAAATAAAGTGAATATAATTTTTTATATAATTCGATTAATTGTAATGTGAAGAAGTGAAAAAGAAACAACTCCATCATTATTTATATTATATGATGACACTCAGGTTTAACATATATTCATCAGTCAGTTTTGCATGTCTGTAAGAATAATAAATACAGACCATGGGAAAATTTAACCCCTTCATGTGATCACTTTATCTATTGTATCTAGGGGAATCAAAGAACCCCTTATAATACCAATGATGTAATTTAATACCACCATTTTGGAATGGTTTCCACCATTGATCAATATCACATCGATATATAAGAATGGTAAATTTTGGAATAAAATTCAATATCATGTTGTCAAACTACTCATTGGAATCCCATATTAGTTGTGGAAGGAATGGAACCCTACCCATGAATCACATGTAACATCATAGAGGAACATAAACCCCCTTGGAATAATATATAAAATTAAGGGTAAACGTAGAGGTATCCTCGAATAATAAATCACATTCAGGATGGGAATTGGATTTACACTCCTTATTTTTATATCGTATACTCCCATGGTCATTCTCCCTCCCCAAAAAAACTATTATTTTATACCTAGGGTGAATACTGTGTCAATGGAATTTAAAATAACATATATTCATGAGAGAAACATTTACATGCATAGAATATTTTTTATTCCATTGTTACATTATTAGACCACTATCATTAACCATATTATTAATTCATATGATAAAATCTCATTTGAAAAATATGGGTCCATCATTTTATTTTTATCGGTCAATAACTACGATATCCACAACACAATAACACTAGTGAACATCATTGAAAATTTAAGGGCACCCACTTTTCGTTCCAAGGGAACATCATGTTCTAGGACTGCCAGAAGGGTTACTATATCTCATTTCCATACTCAAGGTCTGAATCCTATCATTTAAAGAGAATAAAATCCTTCAACACAGCCAAGCATTATTTTTTTACAATTTAAACCATGGAAAAAGAACATATTCAACAAAATATGGTAATGTAATAAATCATATATCACTTCCAAAGTCACACTTTGCTGATATTCATATAAAACCTACACAGAGATCATTTACAATGCTTCCCAACTAGTAAATGCACAAAAAAATCATGTGGAATGATCATTAATAACTCATAGTATTCCACTGGATAAGTGTCATTAATGCTTTACCATGTTATAAAAATCCTACATATATGAAAATAATTATAATTTTATATATCAATTATCAATATGGAGTGGAAAAAATGAACCCATACCAAGGATTACAACATTAAATTTATTTTCATTATACTAGTATTGGTTACATGTTTCTAAAAATAAAATTTTGAAGTTATGTCCAAAAAAATTGGTGATCTTAGAATCAAATGGTGTCCAAGGGACTATCTCCACCTAGAAACATTTATTATATTAATATTTTTTTAGAAAACAATCCCCTAATAAATATATTTTATTACAAAAAGTTTTGGGAATACATAAGACTTGATACACAACCCAAATCTTAAAAAATAATTGTATGATTAGGTATTAACTACCACATTCAATGTTATTCACATTATGTGATGCTGGAAGAAAATTATTTTAGATAATTTAATCTATATATTCCACTACACATTATAATAAGATTATAACACAATAAAAGATCATTAAATTATCGACAAAACTATTATAATTTAATTAAACATTATTTGAGTGTTAATTATATAATTAATACGAATGAAATAAGAAAATAACAAACAAACAATGAATACCCATCATTAATTCCTTTGAAATGTGTTTCTCACTACCCCTAATATCTAATGAGACCAGTACTATACAAAAGAACCGATTTAACATCTCAATTAAACTGTTATTTTCACTTTTGGTTTTGGAATTCAATAAATCAATCAATGAATTATGTACCTAAATTAATAAATTTTAATTCTATCGTGTTTATAATCTTGAAATCCCCTTTAGAAAGGATGAACAAAATATCCAACATGTTGGCTCGATTCACCCATGTTACTATTGAATAAAAATGAAACCCTATTCCATATCTCAATTAGACAATAGAAAATTAATATGGGATGAAACTATGGATGAATCAATTTGGAGTAACCTATTTACATTAGACTATCACCATAAATAAGGTTACTTGATTTAGTTTAATAATGAAAAATATACCACCGTTCAAGTAATAATAGAGTATTAAGAAAACTATAGAAGAATGGATATCGTAATTATATATTAAAGTCACTAATTTTATATATTTAATAAAAAAAATATATCTAAAATATTATTTTAATAATTTTTATGAATTTTTTATTTTCTATAATTCACATTTTTCAAGGTCAATATATTAGGGTGATATTCCATATGTATGTATAATTTCACATAGGGGAAATTACATTGGATATGTATAATTAATATTTATGTTATATACAACATACTCAATTGGTGAGGTTTAATATCCATTTTATCTTTTCCAATTTAATGAAAATGAATATGTAATATTAAATAGGGCTAATAAACCTAAATCATTAATATAGACAGATTCTATATAAGTAAAAGATAAGTGCCGGTGGTCAGAAATCATTTTCTAATTCCACTAAATTCCATATGTAATGGTCGATATTCCATATTCATAAGGGTATTCTCATAGGAAAAAGGGTTACCAGTTCATGAAATTTCCATATTCTAGTGAATACCATATATAAGAGTCAATATAATCAATATATAACGTTAACCTACTAGAATATATAGCCCAACACATTTCGAAATTCATTTTAATGAAATACCTTAAAATAATCATAACCCATATGTAAGTGTCAACCCATAAAATGTAAGGTTCACTAAATTTAATAATTTCTAAAAATATAATAATTAATTTTCATATCACCCCATTCATTAATATCAAGATAATGAAATTATTTGGAGAAGTCTATCTATAATGATAATATAACTCAATACATATGGGACTTTTACATTTATAATATTTTTTGAAAATTTATAAATAATTGGAACCTATGTGGAAATATAATCATGAACCATGAATAGAATAATTCTTAAAAACATAATAAAATCACAAAAGTAAGTTTCGAATTCATCTTAAAATACCCCCAAATATTGAAACACCAATATTCATTACCCAAAAGAACATGATTCTAAAAAATTATTCATACCATCAACCAAGTTAGGACTAATTCTCGAAATTTGATTATTGTCTTTAAAAACACCCCCACAAATTCTAGCGGGACTCAAAAAACATGATAATTTATGAATTCAACATTACCAATTCTCATGAATAAAAAAATTCATAAATGACTATGTACATTAAAAAATATATGGTTGAAAAAAATTAATATAGTTTTAGAAATAATTAAAAAGTTTTCATTCCTTAAAAAGCTAATGAATATCAAAACATCCCCACTATAACACTTCACATCCATATGAGGTATCATCTCACAATCTCGATAATCCATCCTAGTTATGAATCATTGATGAATAGAATAAATCTTATATCTTCCAATAGTTATAGTTATTTTGAAAATAACCCAAATGGTACACTTGAAATTATCAATCCATGTTGTACATCGAGACACATATTATTTCAAAATACATATAAATATTTTTCATTTATTAGTGATATTTTTTAATTGAAACCTTCATGATGTCAGAAATAATTTGTTTATGTCACTGGTCTAAGATAGATCATCATTAGATCGATGTCACACAATTAAAAAGGGATTTTTTCTTGAAGATTTTAGTGTGTGTATTACATAAGAACAATGAATTATATAATGTACATGAAAAACATGATAAAATGAAAAATAATTTATAATATTTACGTGAACATATGATTTATAGAATATATATTGAAATAATATTTTAATTTGTTATAATTTAAAGAAACCAATGAGATCTATGTTATTATTGATTAGGGGTGAATTAATGATATTATTTTTAGAATTATTTTTTTCTAAAACAACCTTCACATACTAAAATTGTGTTATAAATATTCTAAAAAATATTTAATGCACATTTTTTATGAAATTTATTTTTATTTTCCACTACTCAGTAAGATTATCTAGTATTTGTAATTTTTCGAAATAATCAAATTCCGTTAAATCCACATGAAAAAAATCCCATTTTATTTGGTTCCAAAAATATTCAAGCATCCTTACAAATGGGTTTTATTATGATCAAAATATTAGTTAATGTTATCTTTATATAAATAAGATTCAATAAATATTTTATAAAACAATTAAAAAACATCACCAATTTGCTCAAATTATTACCACATTTCTTCCTGTACTTTCATCAATTCTTCTCTTCTTGCCAAAACAACTTCTTAAAATTCATTCCTTGTGGCAGCCAGAACTATAATTCCCCAGCCATAAATTTTATATAATATTAATTTAATTCATGAATTCATATTGATGATATTTTTAGGTTTAGAGTATTAGATAATGAGGACATATTTATTACATAGAAACTAAAAAATTATAATGTTTACACTTATACTCACTATCCATATTTCTCAAAGGAAAAACACTCTAAAACAAGATTTATGTTTTTATTCATAGAATTATTCCTAAAATTTATATTGAAATCTTTCATTCTATTACTATACATATATCTTATGGAATACAATTGGAAAATATTGGAATAGAACAAAATTCCCAGTAAGTAATTAATAATATAAAATGAAACCGTTAGTCTATATATATTTTAAATTCATGAAAGCATTTATAAATAATAATTTACACACAGAAAACACATGTTATTTAACATAACTTTTGAAATTTTAAAATTCTACATACATATATTAGTAATCATAAATAATTATGGTATTTGTGGAAATCAGAATTTAATTATATTGTAATTTTCACAGATATATAAGGAGTAACCCTCATGGATAAATTTGGAATTAAAATCATATGGTATTCTATAAATCATATAGGACATAACATTACATTTAAACCCATATATTTAAAAAATGATTTAATGATCTATCATAATATCACTCTGGATTGGCTTATTAGAGAACTACTTATATACATATTCAATTACCATGATCTAAAACATACACACAAATCATAAATCATGCATAAAAAAATATTTACACATTTCATTCAGAAGATATCATCACAATATATTGGTATGATCAATCCATTCAAATCCTATTTCAAATAAAAAAATACCTAAAAAGGCAACATGGAATTTATTTTCCTATAAAAAACATTACAATGTGTAATGGAAGGGAAATACCAAGTAATAGTCACTATGGTGAAAAACTAACTATCGTCGTACAACTTATAAAATTCCAGTTGACATTTAGTAAAACTATTTGTACAAAAAGAAATTTTTTGAAAACATTAGAATGAAATTCTTACTAAAATGGTTTTATTATACACCATATAAAATAAGGTAGGGTGTACCCTAAAAATATACCTCAATTAAGGAAGATTGATATGAATTTCCTTACCCTGTGTTTGAATCGTCACGTAAAACCAATATATTCATAAATAGTAAAATTAGGTGTCTTTATATATTCTTGAGAAAAATATTTAGATTTATTATTCCTTTTATATCACATATTACCTTGTTATGAAAAATTAAAAATTATCCAAGTTCATATCAGATGTTTTGTCAATATAATGAACATGAATCGAAGATGAACACGTATGATTTAATATACAATTTAATCATAACTCTATCATCTTGATATGACATTTCATGACATAAATTTAAATTTCACCAATCAATTATACATTTAAATAAAATTATTTAATTATTTTATGAGAAATTATGAACATTATAATCATGTATTTGGATTCATGTATGTACGAATGAGAAACGTTTCCAATTTTCATTGGTTATTATAGAAATATGGTAATTATTATTTTATATTTCAAGAAAAATAATAATATTATTAAAATCATAATTATAATTTTAATATACTTATATATATTATATGAATGATGCAGTGAATTAAAACTTTTCACATTTCTTCGAGGAGGTGAAAGTTCACATATACACAAAAATAAAATTATCTTTTTTATGTGCATGGAATGTAAAAAATAATTTGTATATTAATATAATATAATGATAAATATTTCATAAAATTAATATAAAAACAATAATTATAACCTTATTAATTGTCTTGACAGAAGTTAATGAAAAAAAAACAATATTGGTTCGTGAGGTAGTAGTCCATCATACAGAAAAATTAAATATTTATTCCACATTTGATGAAATTGGAGATTTATTTAGGTGATAATATTTAAGAAATAAAATATCAGTATATTAAGGATACTATTTTTGTTATATCATAATAAATGATTTAGATTTAAAGGAAGGTGATGAAGAAAGAAAATAGAAACACTTAAATAGAAACATAACATTTCTTTTAGATGAACACCATTTTTAAAACCTTACCGACTATATGAATGGTGTAATAACAATAAAAAGGCTTCAATAATGTATGGAGGGATACTAAGAAATATTTTGAGTAGATCATGGTTGTTCTAATTGGATTTTATTTCTAAGTATTAGAGAATAATATTTCCTTTTAATAAGAGATTGGAGGGCCACTCTAGGAAATATTAAAAGCATTCAATTAATATAAATTCATTTTTAATAAAAAAAATTTCATGTTGATTTATTCCAAATATTCAGTGAGGTTGGGTGGATATTTATTCATCCAATAAAATTACATATTTTATATATTTTTTATTTTTATCTTTTATGTTTTAACACTTTTAACCCTTACTGTTTTATTATGTAATTTACACTTTGAGAAATAAATATACATATTATAACATGTAAAACGTCCAATTGGTAATTAATTAAAGAAATTTAGAGGTTTACCATATCAATTTTCTATAATCATATAAATTTTGAAATTTTAATTCATTTTAATAATAATTTTATATTTAAAAATATAAATTATGTCAATTTTGACACATTCTAATACTTGACATTTTTAATATAAAGTACAAAAAATATTTCATAGAAAAGAATAGTTTAAGTCATTAATAAAATGTCAAATACTTCTATACATTTTGGGGATGGTATGAAATATACCATTTATATATATTTCTATATTCTTTATATCATTTATTTGATATCCCCTTTAATTAATCTATTACATCGTCATCATTGTGTCCTAATTAAATTTATTTATTTATTGAGAAAAATTTATAAATAAATTATAATGATTTAGTTAATATTTTTTATCTTTATAATTATTATTTATAGTCAAATATATTAATTATAAAACACTATATTAAATTTCATTTATTAATAAGAGTCATGTTTATCCCTTCATTTTATTTACAATAAATAAAATTTTATAAATGTCATTTTCAAACCCATGTGTCTTTAAATGGCCACAATTTTTTCCCAAGTAACTACATGGTTGAAAATAAAAGAGAAAATAATATTTTTACATGTCTTAGAATAGGTAAATATTATTATAATATATTTTTACCTTTAATTACCCAATTTAAAACTAACTATGGAAAATATAAAAATAATGTTATTTTTCATAAAAAATAGTTTATACCTATTAGTTCACATTTTTATAATGATTAAAAATCTTTTATTTACATTTTTGAAGATTATATTTACATATTTGAAAAATATTAAATTATAATTTAACACCGTTGGCGGATTGGGGAAACATGTATTTAAATAAAAAATGATTAAATGTTAAAAATGTTTATTTATCAAATTTCAATTTGAAATTTATTATAATGAAAAAATAAGATTAAATGATAAAAATTTAATTTAATTATACATTAAAACCAATTAAATGGATAAGCTAAATATATAAAAAAATATGGAGAAACAATTTTTTAATTATAATGCATTAATTTACACTATTCATTAAAAATGAATATTATATAAAAAATTCCAAAATCCAACCAAAGTAAATATTAATCTCTCTATTTGAATGAGTAAGGTTAGTTTTTAAAATATAACATATAAAATTTTGAATGATTCGATATTAAAAAGAGATTTCATCAAAATCTAGTAAAACCACCTTTTTAAATATTATAGAATTTTATGCTTAAAATTGGAATATATTATATTCTAAGGCCATAAAATTTTTTAGAGGAAAGAAAAAAAATAATTTAAAAATCCAATATAAAGATAATTTAGTCATCTATTCTAATTTCTGCTAATACAACTTCTTGGTGATAACTAACATTAAATTAATTATATAAATAATGTGTTATTTCCTATATAACTCAATCCTGTGAGCACCGTATACTATCGGAGAAATCCATTTGTTTTCTGTCGGGTATGAAATCAGAAAAAATGTAATTGAAATTATAATTAATATCAAATTCATAAATTATAATTGATATAGAAATTTTTTATTCTATAATTACTCGGGATGTTACATCCTTCAGCCTTTGGGAAATTGTGTCCTCACAATTTTATTCACCTATCAGATAACTATGGTTATTTATCTCTCATAGCATTTTCAGAATAACATATTCCATCTTAAATCATATAGTTTTCCCATAAACCATAATCTTATTAATCTCTTGGTAAGAACTCAGATTTTCTTATCAGGTATTTTTTCATTTTTAAGGTTTTTTTAGGAAAAAGAGGTGTTTTATAGAAATTTCTTATGTACACGCCTTGTAATTTATAATTACATGCCATGTACTTGTTTACCAAAGGTAGCTAGGCACTGGCCATGTCATGTCCATGAACATGTCCATGTGTGATGAACTATATCCCACCAAATGTAGGGGCCATTAAAAGTAAGTAAATGTCGTGTACTTATTATGTACACACCGTGTACATTTTTTTCATTAAACGTACCAGGGTCGTGTCTGACAGATAGAAAAACCTCTTTCTAAGTCTTTCTCTTCCTGGAGTGACCATATGGCTATGATATTTCCTAAAAACTCTGACCGATCATCCATTATCTGATTCGAACACCATTGATTGCTTTGGGATCACCTCGATATTCTCTCCCCTCTACTAGAGCTTCATTTTCAGATTCATCCCCTTTATCAAGTTAACTTTGGTTGATTATTATTAGTGTTTATGTAGATATATATATTTTTTATGGGAGATTAAATGCATGAGGTTCATGAATAACGATCCTAAAACACCGAGGTAGGTGGTTTCTGCCTTTCCTTATATGGTCTTTGAGTATTTTGTGAAAAAGTTCACCATACCGTTGAACGAGGTATATCGTATTTTTGTTTTAATCCCAAATTCTTTCCTACAATTCCCTGGTTAATTTAATAGATGTTATTTGTTGTGAATGGGGTTTATTTATCCAAGCTATAGAGGATTTTCCCATGTTTACTTATTTTGACTATTTATTCTAGTTTTTCATGTTAGGCTACTGCATGGTTGTCCATGCCTAGTATTTTATGATTTAGTGTATTTTTATTAATCTAATGGTTACTATATAGAGTGGTTATCCAAGTAGTTCATGGGGTTTACTTTTACCAATTTTCATTTCTATTCTTGTTTTACTTTCACAGGGCTGTGAGAACATGGTGTCAGAGACCATATGAAGAATGGACGTAAAGGATTTTCTAGAGTGTCTACTATTTTTTTATGATGTGATACCATATGGACAATTGATTTAAGTTCATCCTCAGACTGTTTGTAGTTCCTTGACATGGGCCTCATGTGGAAAGATACATATGTCCTTTATAGAGCGCATATTAGTTACCGATACGAGACTATTGGGGGAATTGATGGTGAGTACTTCCCCCGAGAGTCTATACTAAAGCTCAACCAGAGGGGTTTGACTATGTGTAATTCCCAGTGGGATACTTGTGTTTTCTAGGTATGAATAGAGGGTATTAGACTGTGGGTACATCCAAGAGGGTTACATATTTTTTATTAACCATTTACTTGCTATGTGGAACTGAATGCATTGAAACTGTGGAAATGTTACTGTTGAGTACATCCTTCGTTAATGCTTCTTTTATTTATTGCATGCCATACATATTCACTAACATTTAGAAACAGATATCTTGGTTGTTTTCTACTATGATTTACTCTAACAACCTGTTTGGGACTTGCTTTTGTTCCCAAACAGATTATACTGTTGTAGGTATAGATAAGGACAATCACCCTTCTACTTCAAGTACTTGACTGCTTTGGAGCATGAGAGAATGGGGCCAATCTCAGACTTGCGATATTGTGGAGCTTCTTACTAAATTTCTCGTACATTGGTTTAGCACTATATTCCAGCATTGTGAAATGTTTGGTTTCCTTCCTAGACATATGTATCATTCAACATTATATATTCATGCCATTGAGATGTCCTTCAACAGTATGCATGTTATAGGGAAATGATCAGACACCAGATATGGAAAATCAAGGACTTCCTGAAGATCCTCCACTTGTTCCAGGCATGGCACCAGCAGTCATTACAAACACATGTGTTGATGCACAATTCCAAGATGGCTTTATGATGTTCATGGAAACATTTATAAGAGTATCACAACCTTCCCCTTCTATGACAGAGTTGACGCGAGTCTTTCAGTAGCAGTATCCTCCCTCATTCAAAAGGGATGGAGGACCGCATGCTGCAGAGTCATGGTTAGAAACCATTATTTTGATTCTAGAGCTTCTAGAGATTCCTCTAGAGTGGAGGTTCAAGATATCTATGTATATTGTTTGGGATTTTGACAAGAGATTGTGGGATGTGACCTCACAGGAAAGACTCCAGTTTTTCATGTCCTAGAATGAGTTCTATCATGCCTTATATGACTACTTCGATCTAGAAACATTGAGGGCCAATCGATCCTGAATGTTCAGGAGTCTGGAGTAGGGTATAATTTCTATTATGGAGTATTATTTTCCCTTCATAGATATTCTACGCTTAATTCCCATCCCAGGATACAATTAGTTATTCATGGCACGGAAGTTTGAAGATGGTATGAGGCATGACATCAGATCACATGTGAACATCTTCGTGTTTACTTCTATCACTTCTATCATTAACAAAGTGCTGATCACAGAGCGCAATCTGAGGGATTCTAGAGTTGTGAGACATAGCGGTTTTACATCTAGAGTCTTATTCACTTATAATGATAGCAATATGCGTCGTAGGGGGCCCTCAAGCGGTGACCTAAAAAGGTGAGACACATCTTAAAGATTCCAAGTGGTGTACTACAAGGGTGGGAAGAGAATCCATACACATCCACATTTTCTGAGAGACCCAGTTGAGTGTCGATCCTACCACAAGATGCGTCATCTTCATCATTTCTTGCAGATCTTCACACCAGAAGTGGGTTACAAGGGTTCTTATATGACTCCTCTTATTCGAGCAGCACCCCTAGTTTATCATCAGTCTGGGAACTAGAGTTCTTCCAGTATTTCAGGCTGAGGAGGTGGTCGCGTCGGTGGTAGACATTTTCCAGGATTTCATTGACAGTTGGGTGGATCAGCTCAGAGTTGTCAGGTAGGGTCACAAGGCTACGGTACGTGCCAGACTTTTGCAGTGGAGCAAACCCTGTAGGAGCCGGATCTCAGACCCTATACAGCTCGAGTTACGACTCTAGTTACCTTAGTTTTATCTTCTACTCTTTTTTGATACATGTTCTTCCCATAGAATTATATCTGTTCTTTTTTTGGAGATCATTCTGCTCTGTATATTTTCTTCTCCTGATATCTTGGCGTTGAACACTCTGTTGGGGACCATAACAGCTAGTGTACATCAATGTAAGGAGTTCCCTCTTATGGTTTTTGGGTGTCACTTTTTATGGTATCTCTATATCATAGAGATGAGAAGCTATTATGACATTCAAAGAATGGACTGGTTAGTTCCATTCAAGGCAGTTGCCGATTTCTATCATCATAGGGTGTGTTTTGCTTCACGAGAGAGAATATTGTTTATTCACAAGGGATAATGGGATATCCATGTGAGCAGAGCGGGACTCAAGCATCATGTGTAGGGAGGATTTACAGCCCAGATTGCAAGCCTCTATGTGGATGACCAGGGGACCTCCCGTATGAACTTTCCCTTAGTGGTGGATTGTTTCAGAGATGTTTTTCTAGAGGACATTTCAGGATTGACTCCAGAGTGAGAGGTTGAATTTTATATAGATCTCATGATGATATCTTCATTGGTGACCATTCTTCCTTATAGGATGGCTACACTAGAGTTAAAAGAGCTCAAGAAGCAGTAGGTGGAGTTACAAGCAAAGGGTTTTATCTGACCTAGTACTTCTCCTTGGGGTTCACCACTCCAATTTTGAAATAAGATAAGAGGTACCCTGAGACATTTTATTGGATTATTGGATGTTGATCTAGTTGATGTTCAAGAACTAATATCATTTGACAAGGATTGATGATATATTTGATCAACATCGTGGACCCTGGGTGTTCTTGAAGATTGTCATGAGATCTTGTTATCATCAGTTGTATGTTATACCATTTGATATACCTCTTACATCCTTCTAGAGAAATTATGGTCTATAGGAGTACGTTTTTATTCCGTTTGGTCCCATAGATGCTCCTACAGTATTCATGGAACTGATGAACTGAGTGTTCCTTCCATACATGGATTATTTTTTTTGTAGTTTTCATGGATGATATCTTGGTGTACACTCACACTCGACACGACCAAGCCACACATCTTGAGGTCATTTTTAGTACACTAAAAGGGCATCATTTATATGCTAAGCTCCCGAAATATGACTTTTGTATGTACCAGATTCACTTCTTGGGTCATGTTATCTTAGTGAAAAGACTATTAGTGGCCCTAGAGAAAGTGAGAGAATTATTTTCTTGGTTGAATCCAAAGAATGTCTTTTAGGTCTTATGTTTTCTAGGGCTGGGTGGATACTGCATGCATTTCATACAATACGTCTCACTCTTAGCAGTTCCACTGATGGGCCTAACTAAGAAGAGTGTGAAGATCTTGTGGTCTGATTCTTGTGGGTCTGCCTTTCAAGATATGAAAGGGAGGTTGATATTATCACCAATACTAGTGTTTCCAAAGCATATAAAAAGCTACACTATTTATTGTTATGATTCAAGTATCGGGGTAGGAGTAGTGCTTATGTTGAGAGAAGCATTCATTGTTTATGGGTCTTATTAGTTGAGGCCACATGAGAGAAATTACCTGTTACATGATCTTTAGTTGGCAGTAGTTGTTCATGACTTATGTTGTTGGAGAAATTATCTTATGGGAGAGAATTTTCTAATTTTCACTAACCACAAAAGAATCATGAAAATATTCACTCAGTGTGACCTGAATTTGAAATAGAAATGGCAGGTGGAATACCTTCAGTCATTTGACATTGAGCTTTCCTACATGCCTAGGAAAGACAACCTTGTGCTAATGCCCTTATAATAAGGACTCAGATACATGCAGTTCTTGAGGTTACCAGTGAGTGGAAACTTATTGCTCTCTTCTTTGAGATTCATTTAGAGGTTCATGACAGATAGGGGAAGACATTTCTATCTAATGTAGCTGTTACATCTACTCTTCTTGACTGAGGACGAATGATATAGCTATCAGATTCAAAAGGTCATATATGTAATTGAAAGCATGCAAGTAGGGGACCCTATTCTTGGATGAACTATAGGAGATGATTAGATTTTTCATTTCCAGGGGAACGTATGGGTGTGAGCAGACATACATGAGGAGCTGATATAGGACTTTCATTCCTCAGTTTGGACAGTCCATCCCGGTGTCACCAAGATGTATCATGATATACACCATCAATATTGGTGGCCAGGTATAATGAAAGAGGTTTTGGGGGTTGTCATGAGGTGTTCCACCTATAAGTAGGTGAAGGTAGATCATCAACAATTTTTAGTAGTTACTCAATCCTGAGTGGAAGTGGAATGATGTCGTGAAGGTTTTCGTGACATGTTTACCAAGGTCACCTCGAGGGAATGATATTGTATGGGTTATAATTATAGACTCCTGAATTTTTCTCACTCCTTTCAGATCCAGGATACCATCAGTGTTGATGAGCTGTGATGGTTGTATATCTGTGAGATTGTACATTTACATGGAGTTCTACACACCATTGTTTTAGACTGTAATTCCTGTTTTACTTCATGGTTCTGTTAGGAATTCAGAAGGCTTTAGGTACATCGTTACATTTGAGTACATCTTTCCATCCCCAGATAGATGGCTAGTCCGAGAATACGATTAATGTGCCTGGAGAAATGATTCGATCATGCATCCTATAATTTATATGTTCATGGGAGAAAAACATGCCTTAGGTAGAATTTTCCTATAACTATTATTTTTAATCAACTATTTAGAAGTCGCCTTATGTGTATTTTTTTGGTAGGACTTGCCGATCACCCTTATGTTGGATGGAGGTAGGAGAGGCAGTTATGTTGGGACCTCATATTGTCCTGGAGACTAAAAGGTAAATAGAGTTGATTCAGAAGAGGATGGCTACAGCACGGTCTCAACAGAAGGATTATGCTAGTATGTGAAGATGGCATTTAGAGTTTGAGGTCAGGGATCATGTTTTATTTTGATTCAAACCATGGTTGGGGAACAAGAGGATTAGGGGAGACGGTAAGATTTCATCAAGGTACATTGATCCCTTTGAGGTTTTGGAGAGTGTCGGGATGGTTTCCTATCGACTATAGTTACAAAAGAGGTGCCGATCATTGCACAACGTATTTCTTGTTTCTTAGTATCAATTATACTACTAAGACCTGTCTCATGTTCTTCAACCTGAAGAGGTTGAATTGGAGGTGGATGCCCCATTTGATTAGTATCCATTCTGGATTGTTGATCGATGTGAAAAGGTTCTTAATGGATGATATGTTCCTCTAGTACGAGTGATATTATAGCGTTGGAATGTTCAGGAAAAAACATTGGCGAGAGAGGCTAAGGTATGATCAATGTGGAGAGAGTTGTTCGAGGATTCTTCTTCTACATCGCCTCACTAGGGAAATTCAAGGACGGATTTATTAAAGGGGGATGATTGTAAGATCCTGGATCATATTTTTAGGTATGTTTTCCTTTTTTTGGTGTTTTTGAGGAAAAAGAAGAGTTTTTGGAAATTTAATATGTATACTCCATTTACATTATAAGTACATTCCATGTACTCAGTTACTACAGGTATCCGGGTGGTGGCTATGTCACAGCCATGCCCACGGCCGTGTGTGGTGACCCGGAGACCACGTAATGTGGGGGCTGGTAAAGGCATGTACACAACATGTACTTCTAAACTACACCCCATGTAGTTTATTTTTTCATTAAAAGTACATGGGTCACATCTGAAAGATAAAGACACCTCCTTCTAGGTCTGTCTTGTCCGATAGAAACAGTACACACGCGATCTTACCCCAAGCCCCCGATCAAGAATTTGTTCTCCGATTCGACTGCCGTCAATTGTGTTGGGATCGCCTCGGTTTGATATTCCTTATCCTATATAATGATTTTATAATTCCACCTATTTCTCATGTTATATTTGGTTATTAATTTTTATCATTTTTGTAGATCTATAGTTTTCTTGGGAAATTCAAGGCATGGGGTTTGTATATAACAATCCTACAACACCGAGGTAGGTGGTTTGTACCTTTCTGTAGATATTCATTGATTTTTATGGAGAAAAAATCCCCAATACCCTTGAATATGGTATTGCGTGTTTATTTTTTAGCCATATTCATTCCCTGATATTCCTTGGTTGATTAGATAGAGGTTATATGTTGTGAATAGAGTTTATTTTTCCATGAAATAGAGGTGTTTCCCGTCTTTTCGTGTTTTGACCATTTGTTCTAGATTCTCCTGTTAGGATTCTCCATTATTTTCAATGCCTATTATTTTTAAGATGGTGTGTTTTGTATCTATATTTTTGTTATGTTATAGACTGGTTATCCAAGAAGTTCTTAAGTATTACATTGACTGGTTTGCATTTCTATGCTTGTTTGACATACATAGGGTCATGAGATCCAAGTGCAGTGGACAATAGAGAGAATAAAAGTAAGTGATTTTCCAGAGTGTCCGTTATTTTTGTAACTATGCGAGACCATATAGGGAATTGACGTATGTGGTTCCTAATAGTGTCTTTAGTTCGTTGATATGGGCCACAGGGGGAATGGAATGTAAGTGCTTTCCTAGAGCACCTTTTAGTTACTGATACAAGAACATAGGGGGAATTGAAGGCAAATGCTTCCCTAGAGATTCTATACTAAAGTTGAACCACTGGGGTTATACTGTGTGTACATACCATAGGGTAGCCTATGTTTACTAGGTAGGACAAGAGGGGATTAGATTGTGTGTACTTGTCAGAGGGTTACGTGTTTGGGATATCCATTTACATGCTATGTGGAACTGAATGCTTTGAAAATGTGCAATTGTTACTGTTGAGTACATCCTTATTTACCGCTCCTTTTTTTTATTTCTTGCCATATATATTCCTTAACTATTAGGGATAGATCACTTGGTGGAATCTTACTGGGATTTAATCTCAAACTATGTTTGGTCCATGATTTTGGACCCAACAAATTATATTGTTGCAGCTATAGATAAGGGAAATCATCATACTACATCAGGTACATGATAGCTTTGAAGATGGAGAGCATGGGAACATGATTTGGCTTGTGATTCTATTGATTTGTTTATTGTTTTCCTTGTACATAGGTTTAGTACTGTATTTTAGCATTGTCACATGTTTGGCCGTTTTTCTTGAAATATTTATCATGCATCATTTTACATGTGCTCCACCTGTTTATTCTTCAGTCTTCTGCTATTTTTTATGTTTGTTAATATTACTACTTTCTGTATTGGATATTCGTTTTACTTCCACTTTTTTACTCGTCCAATGTGGGTATAGTTTCTCTACTATCACACTTAAGGCCCTCGATGCTATTCACCAGCCTCTGGCATTCTGGGAAATGCACATGAGGCCATGTGAACAACAGTGTATGGGGCATCTCTGGAAAGTTTCCATAACTGGGATGTTACACACTTTATTCCGCAATAATTTCAATCTATTGACAATAACATGATCTCGATGTATTTTCATAAGAAATATTATCTTTCAACTGAACTACTTTGGGAATCAAAACATAGGATGGATTTAGAATAAAATTTATTAACAATGAAACATAAAAAACATTATGTGCTTAGGATCACGATCATATTCAATGGAGAGAAGAACTATATTTAACCAGACACTCTCTACATGTTAATAACAAAAATTTTTACCTAGAGACAATTGGTCATGAATAAGAATAAAATGAGAATATTTAATAAATATATCAACAATAACTGATATGAAATTATAGAATTGAGAAATAATTGTTAATACAACTATGAAATCAATGGATGTATTTTTCCCATTTCAAAATTGGCACTGCATAATGTACGAATCATCCATTTAAGAAATGTTCATTTTGCTTTAGCTTGATGACAAGTTAAACATATCACAGTAATGTCAACAATATCTCTTTTCACTCAACCCCACCTGTAATTCTGTCAATGATATATAAGCATATTATTTCATCTCAATTGAATAGAAAATTGAGATCTATGGGCTTCACATATCATTTTGTTCTTCAAATGTGAACGAGAAGTCACAAAAAACATCTTCCCAAATCTCAAAGAACAATATCTATCAATGTTATATTCATGAAACTAAACATTTTCAACAGATTATAACGTTTTCTAAAATTCAATATCATCCATATATTCTTTCATAGTTATGTTTGATAATGATGATTTCACTAAAAGCTAAAAAAAATAAGGGAATTTCCTTCACTGAAAAATTCTATGATCGATTTCTCAAAATTGGTAACCAATTGTTCATTTTCCAAATGTAACATGGTTAATGTTGCCTTACATTTACTATTCCTAGAATCATCCACATTAATTCCATTATTTGGATGGTAAGGATTCGAGAAATCATAATTCATTATTAGTTCAAACCTTCTGAGTGAATATATTCTTCAATATTTTATGGTTATATATATTTCACATCTCACACAATAAAATTGATTCCTCCATATATTAAAAGTGAAGCATAATGAATTTCTTGATCATTCCACCTTAATATAAAACAATATCCAAACTAAATTTTAAAAGTGAAAAAGATAAATTTAATCCAAATAATATATAAGGTAATCTAACTAATATGTTTTCAACTATTGTTAATCATAATCAATTTCTTCATCATTACACCTTAATATTCAACAATATCAATTCAAAAAAAACAACATTGTAGATAACACATTAACAATTTTGGGATGGTAGTGCCATAACTAGAGCATTAACTATACTTTTATTGAATTATTATAAACAATAATAAAATTATTATTTTTAGATGAACATTGAAACATTTTTAGTTATCGTTGTTTGTGGGATAGATAAATGTGAAAAATATTCAACAAATCATCATTAATAGTATTCTAAAAGAAAAAAACTAGGAATCTCGATAAATTTTATTGGTCATGGCCATTAATTAAAAACATTTGTTTTTGTACGATCAACTAATATTCCATTTGTAGAAAAAATTTAACAAATGAATGTAATTTTTTGCAACAAAAAATCACATTTTCCGAATTTCCCATACACTTTCTTTTTTAGGGTTTGTAAGACAACCGTTAGATGCCTTTGATGCTCCTCATTAATAATAGAATATTCAAAAATTTCATCAACAAACACAACCAAAATCATTTCCATGAAATCTTAGAATATTTTATTTATCAGATCCATGAATACAATAGGGACATTAGTTTACCCAAATGACATAACTAAAAATTTATAATAACCATATCTAGTAAGAAACACAGTCTTCATAATATATTCTTCCTTTACATTCAACAAAAGGTACTTTGACCTCAAGAAAACCAATAAAAAATATCGTGCTCTTATAAGATGATAAATAATAATTTATATGAGGTATATTATACTTTTTCGTAATATTTATGTTATTCAGGGCTCTATAATGAATAAAAATTCCCATTAAACCATACTCTATTTTAGCCGATAGGAAACGAGCATCCCATGGCGAGGTGCTAAGTCGAATGGAATCTTTAACTAATAAATCCTATGATTTATTCTTCAACTATAAAATTTTAATTTGATCCATTCGATAATGGGTTTCTAAATTATCTTCGCATCGGGAACTAATTCAATATTAAATTAACCATCCATATTAGGTATAATACAAGGATAATCACTAGGGAAAACAACTAGATACTCATTTACCACTACAACATCAATAATATAAACAATTATATTATTTTCAAAACTATGTGCATGTTAACATTCATTTAAATATTTTAATTGTTTCTGAGATCCCAGATATGTGATCAATGGAAAAGGTTCATTCTTTTACAAAAAACAAAAAGTGTTTTTTAAAAGCATCTTCTATAGCACTACAACCAATCCTTTCATGGAACACAGAAATCCAGTCCATACCAAAACTAAAATCAAACTCCAATATAGGAAATATAATAATGTATAAAGGTATATTTATATCATATAATAGTATAATAATATTTTTATAATTTAATTTTCCTTACCATTTCCCCATGGTGTATTTACCATAAGTTATTATTCACATCAGGAGGTGGAATTTAAAACATTCAAGAAAATTTTTCATAAATGAAATATTATGTGGACTATAAATCAAATTACATGATGGAATAATCTAAAAAGAAAAAAAATATACATGATAGATCTTAATTTCGGGGCACATCATCTTTAGAATTAGTTAGAGAGGATTTCAACACACCTTTCTTCTTATTGTACAACTGCTTCCTATCATTCTAGTTCTTCATCATAAACTCATTTTCATAATGACCCATCTCATTAAAAATAATTTTCTATACTTATTATAAAAATTATTATTTATTAACACTACCTTTATATTTTTTTTTGATGTTACGATCCTTATGCTACATTTTCCAACATTATAACCACATACCATAATTCATAAGGCATTCCCTAGTTAGTTTTTACAACAATTATTACAATCTATAAAATTAATTTTAATACCATAAAGCATGATTAAATAATTATTTCCAATAAGTTACAACTTCAACCACTCATTATGTTTTTTTAAAGATCCTATGTTCATCCAAGAATTCCATTTCCATATTTCTCCACACATCTACCATTTTTCCATAACATTTGAAATCCTTAAAATCTAACATCGTTCGATAATTTCTTATTAATCTAATGTGATAAATATTAATGTTATAATCCATATCCAATATGAAAATTAGAATGTACGGTGATGGTCTAGTGAATTTGTTCTTTGAATGTAGCTACTATGAACTCATGATACATCAATTCCAAGAATTACTTTCTATCCCATGTGAAACAACTATAGTAATGAATTTATACAAAAAAAAACACTTGAATACATACGAATAAAGAGAATAAATCTCCTCTCTATCATTGAAATTATTAACCATAGACCACCACTAATCAACTTCACCTTCCAAAATATATATACCAAGACTAATATTTTAATTTTTTGAACACCCAATATGATTAAATTTTTTCTGGGTGCTTTATTCTAGCCTCAATCTTGAATAGGGTCAGATGATCCTATGGATGATGAGGTATGTTTCTTAATGAAATGGTCCACTACAAAAATGTTACTCAATGGATGATATATTTGATCTCTTTGATGCATAGAACCAATATTTGTTTCTATATTAAACCATTCTATCACACCACAAAATTGTTCATTTTCGATTTTAACAATCTCAGGTTTCTATTTTAGAAGTATTTTTCAAATGGATGACTTCCTAGCATAGTTACCCTAATTCCAAAAATGAAAAAAAATTAATAGAAAAATAATAGATGAATAAATATGGTAATCATCAAATATAATATCATTTCCATTTAACAATGAAGTAAAAAATCATTTATGGATATTCTATAAAGAATATTCAAACCTCAAATTCAATCTAGAACAACATTTGATACCAACTATATGGAATCATCTAAAAACATTAACTAATATTTATTTATATCATGAACTCATGTTGATATTATTTTTATGCTTAGAGTTTTATAGAGTTTGTAAATAAATATTACATAACAACTCAAAAATTACAATGTAGACACTTCTACTCACAATCAAATTTTTTTCACCAGATAAATCTCTTTAAAAATGATTTCTGTTCTTATGGAATGGATTGTTTATAACATTCATATTGACATATTTCTTTTCTCTAAACCATACAAATACTATGTAGAAGAAATACCCAGAACATTCAGTTGAGGACAAAAAACATAGTATGGGTCATAAAATAAAGAATGAAACCTTTAGTATGTGAATATTTTAAACTCTTGAAAGCATTATGATGAAATCAAACTTTTTTCCCGTAATACATGAGTTCATTATCATACCTTATAAAATAATAAGACCCCTAAATTTCTTCTCAGTAATAAAAAATCATAAACGTAACATTTTGACATAAATAACATATATACATTTTTTCATTGAAAACTACATTGGGGGTAACTTTCCTTGTCAAATTTTAAATACACATCACTATATATTCCATAAATCTATTAGGAGAAACCTTATTATTTAACTCAGTCTAAATGTCCAATTCATTTAGGAGCTATCATAAGCTCACCCACCAGGCTATTATCACGGATCCAACATCATAAAAAAGAAATTCCCAAGAAGCTAAACATTAGAAGAACACATAAATCATGCATAAAGAAAAAAAGTAACATTTTGAAAAAAAATAGAAGATATCCTCTTAAGAAATTTATATAATAAATCTATTCAACAAAACATTTTCAATAAAGAAATTCCAAAAAATATTACTAGGTAATATTTTTTCATTATAATACAGTTTGACATGTAGAGGATGCCAAATATCAAATAATGGTCAAAACGGTGAAAAGGACATTGTCACCTTATACCTTAAAAAATTAAATTCATTATTAGGTAAAATTATTGAAAAAAATATTCAATTGGAATAACATTAAATGAAAATATAATTAAAACGGGTTGATTATACATCATATAAAATAAGATGTAGTATAATATAAAATATACCGCAATTAAAAGATAATTTATACTTAATTTATAACATTTTTCATGTTTATTATTCCATTATATCACTTATGATAATGTTATAATAAATTCCAAAATTATTTATGTTTATATCAGATGTTTTGTTGATATTTAGTACTTGAGTCAAAAATGAATTTGGTATGTTGTTGATAGTGCATGTGATCATAATTCAAAAATTACTAGAATAAAATTAATGAAATAATATTGACTATTATACATAAATAATACATTGAAGACAAAAAATTTATTTCTGTTATAAAAAACGATCAATGATATACCTTTCGAGACGGTTGTTCATATGTACGCGTGACTAACGTTTCCATTTTCCATTTCTCATTATATAAATAAGGAGATTATTATTTTAACTTTACATAATGATAATAATAACATTAAAATTATAATTATCATTCATATAAACTTATATATCGCTTAAAATTGATGAGGTGAATAAAAAGATTCACATCATGTCATGGAGGTGATATTAAACACATAGGGATGTAAAATGTTTTCAATTTTAAATGCATGTAAATAAATAACAAAATTGATATATTATTCTCATATAATTTAAAATATTTCATAAAAATCATATAAGAATATTAATTCTATCATTATAACTATCCAAGAGAGACAATAATAAAAAAACATACTATATTGGTTCAGGTGGTGGTAGTCTTCCATACACAAGAAGGAAATTATCATTACCCATTAGATGAAATTATAGATTGATTTTTGTGATGATATTAACATAATAACATATAATTGAATTTAATATACGTTATTTATTTTTTCACCAGGGATGAAAGATATTTAATGGAAGTGGAAGAAGAAATAAAAACGAAATAGTTAAATAAAAATATTACCTTTCCTTCAGATAGTCACATTTTCTAACATTATAACCCTCACAAGAAGGGTGTTATTACTATAATAAGGAAAAACAATTTGGGTAGGGAATCTAGAAAAAATTTTGGGTAGATATTTTCCTTTCTAAATAGTTTTTTATTTTTATGGAATAGAGAAGAAGAGTGACTTTTTGTAGGAGAGATGTGGGGAACTCTTGGAATTATTTAAAGCATTTAGTTGATATAAATTAATTTTCAATTGAAAATATTTCCAAGTTGATTTAGTTATAATATAGGATGACTATGGGTGGAAATAAATTCAACCAATAAATATTATTCAATTTTTTAATAGATTTTAATCCATATATATTATGTTTTAACCCTTCTAACTCCTACATGTTTATTATGTACATTACAATTTGATTGTTAGAAATTCATACCATAACATGAGAAATGAAAAATTAATGAGTAACTAAATAAATTTAAGTGAATATAAAAAATATATTTTTGAAGCTTAGATTTTCTTCAATACTATTTGATTTAATAAACTATTTTATATTTTAAAATGTTAATTATGTCAATTTTTACACTATAAATTACCTGAATTTTTTATTAAATCATAACATGATTAAATAAAAAAACTAGTTTAACTAATCAATAAGATATCAATTTTCATCCCAATAACACATTTATAACATCAAATATTTCAATTTATATTTTTTATAATATTATTAATATCATTGTTCTGATTCCTCCTTTATTAAATCTATGACTGCATCATCATTGTGTCATAAATATATTTTATTATTTAATGTATGAAAAATATTAATAAATTATCATAATTTATGTCATATTATTATCTTTATAAGGATAATTTATAGTCAAATATTTCAGTTATATTACCCCATATTGAAATTGATTAAATAATAAGTGTCATGTTTATGACATCTTTATCATTACATTTAATAAATTGCTATAAATTTCATTTTCGCACCCTATTGACTTACAAAGGAAATAATTTTCCACAAAGGATTGCCTTGGTTGAAAATAACACATCAAATAATATTATCAAAAGTTTTAGGGTGGTTTTATATTTTTATATTTGTATTTTTAACTATAATTATTCGATATACCTTTAACCATGGAAAATAAAATAACAAATTTACGATTCACCAAAAAATATTTTTTCCCTATTAGATAAAATTGATTGTATTGATGAAAACTATGTATGTCCAATATTAATATTAAATTTATTTAGTTGATAAAAATTAATTTAAAAATTAATTACATTGAAAAAATGAGGAAATTTTTTTAAAGTAAAAACGTTCTAAAGTTTACAATGTCTTTTATATCCAATTTCAATTGGAAATTGATTCAAATGTTATACATTTTATTAAATGATAAAAAAGTTTAAATAAATAAAACCAAATGAAAGGTTCACCTAACTATATAAATAAATCTTACAAAAAATTCAGTTCTAAATTTAAATGAATTAATTTTCCTTATTAATTAAAAAATGAATATTTTTCAAAAAAAATATAATTTAACGAAAGTTAATTTTTTTGACCATATTCTGTAGAAGAAGGTAATTTTTTTCAAATAGAGCATATAACTTATTCAAAAAAATATATTTTAAAAAGAATCTCGATCAATAGGTTGTAAAACTACATTTTAAAAATATTTGATCCTTCTATGGTTAAAATTGGTTTTTCTGTTATTTTAACTGCATAAAATTTATTGGAAGTAAAAAAATAAAAAAACATGTCTAAATATAACATTGTTTTCCCTTTTCATTCACACTAATAAAAAAACTTATTGATAATTAAAAATTAAAATAACAATATTAATAATATTATGTTGATCCTATAAAACATTTAGTGATATAATACCCTTAATGTTATGAGGAGATTTGTTACCATTTTGAATATATAGAGATTAATGATACTGAATAATAATAAGGGGTTTGATATAAAATGAAAAACAATGTTTAATTATATTATTTATAAATGATATTCTATTATATCCAAAAATTGAGGAGTATGAGGATTATTTAAATATTACTCACAAAATAGTATGAGTTAAAAAATTACAAGGAAACTAAATTTTAGGGTATATTATTATGGAGTAAGTATCATTTATAGCGAATGGATTCAAGATAAAAGGGATATCTATTGACATCTGTAAGACAGTGATGATTATGGAGTGTCGTAGTGAAAAAATTTTAATTGAGAACCATAATTTGTTTTAACGACTACAATTCTATAAATTATTTTTGAAAAACATATATGTATTTTAAAAACCATTTATCAAGTTCACTCAATAGGAATGGATGGCATTGTTTGGACTAATTAATACAAGAAGAAATTTAAAGAATTTTAAAAAGGGTATTTTCACTAACATAATACTCAAACTAACAAAAAGTGTATGTTTTTTTGGAATACAAAGATAATTATAGAAAATATTTAGGATTTTTAATAACGAAAAAAGAAAATGTTATATCCTACACATCTAGAAAGTGTATTGTTTATGAGAATAATTATCCGAAATATTTTTTAGAGTTAGATAGAGTGATCATTTCATTTTTTATTTTAATCATTATATCAAAGGGTATAATTATGAAATATTTATATACCATTTGAGCCTAAAATATATATTTACAAATACAAACTATATTATTTTCATTGATGATAGTAATAATTAATCAAGGACTAAAACTACTTAATCCATTAAAATTATTTGAAGTGAAATAATTTGGATGATTGACTTTTTATAATGAATCTTATATCCCTTCCTATAATATGATTTTAGTATGATTCACTATAATTATACACTTAATGGGTTGATATGGAAAACATAAAGCAAGGAAAAATATCATGCATAGATTAAATGAGTAATGAAATATCCATTCTACTGATGATAAATTATTTCCACAAGGTATGATATGAACAAATTGAATAAGATTGATGTTATATGAAACAGGAAATAATCAGAGATTATAATTGATAAAGGATTTATAAAATTTAGTTTATTAATATATGTAAAATCCAATTCTATGATAATGATAGAGCTTATTAATATTTCACATAGATCTAAATTATACATCCACTTAATTAGAATTAATATATATAATGATTTCCAAGAGTTATATCGGTGGGTAAATAAAAATAATGGGATCTTCATGTATACATTTATTTTCTTCGTGTGTCAAAAGTGAAAGAATTGAAGAAAATAAACAAGGGACTGAAAAAATGATTTCCCATACATATATGGAAATGAGTAAAACCCAACGAGAACATTGTTCTAGATAGTCCAAATTCATCCAAAGATAATACTATCATAATGGATGTAGTGAACCATATTATAATGAATTATCATTCTATTATAATTATGTTGGTCTTAGCACATGATCAATATACACATATATACATCAGGGATATAGTGCTGCTATATAGAACATCATTGTCTATTGAAACTTATTGAGGTCTAAGTATTACCTATAGGTTTATAAGAAGGAACCAAAATATTATAAGTGGTGAATTTATCATTTTTATGAATTACCACCCATAAAATATGCCTAATATAATATTATTATCCACATACATGCCGAAATATTAATATCGCACTTGATAGACTTAAATATATGATTGGAGAAAAGTATTACCTATTTGAGATTTCATATAATAATAGAATCCACTAAGGAATTAAAATGAATCAATAAGGGTTCATTTATGAGAAGAGATATAAAACACCTTCATGTTGGGATGATTTTCCAAAAAACATGATAATGAGGCAGGAAACTCTTGATGAGATTATAGAAAATGTTAGGACTATTGAACAGCACAGCTGGATAACTCTGAGTTGAAAAAGATCAATGTAGATAATAATCATAGGGAGCAAGTTTTTTAGGTTATACATAATTTTTTCGTCCAATTATATCCTTGAAAGAGAGTAATGGCATTTAGTATGAAGGGAAAACCATGTCCCAGATATTTCACCCTCATTGAGATTACTGACCACATTAGAGATGTGTCTAATCAATAAGTACTCCAACCACTCTTATCCGATGTACATGATTTGTTACATGTACCTAATTTTATAATAAATATTCTAGATAAAAAATTCTTACTAATTCTGGATTTGATATAGTTGGATAATGATATATCTTATTAGGGAAACTAGTGAAGAATTTCGACTGTAAAGAATGTCTTTTCTATTACAGAACTACTCACCATGTACATCATCAAGGGAAGAACCATAAATATAAAGGGGAAACATGAGTATTTGAAGAAGATATGATACATATGTGTCCTAATATGTTTTTATATTATTTTGAGAAACAAAATTTAAAGAAGTAAAAAACATGTAAACAAGATAATGATAAAATTTTAGTATATTTTCTTCAAAAATAAAATTAAATATTAATAATTTATATAATAATTAAATGTGTCTGGAAAGGATAACATATTTAATATGAGATAAATATAAAATGAATATATGTGTTTTTTCAGTACCCTATAATGATCTCAATAACAAACAACATTTTATAAATGATACTAAAATAGATAATGTAAAATAAATTGAGAAAATTATAATATATATAACTTTAATATAAACCAAAAGTGAAATATGAATGGATGAAATATGGGATATATATATAACGTTTGAAAGCCATATGATAGTTAAAAATATGACCATTGGAAAAATAACATGGTCATTCAAAAATTAAATTGTTAGGAATTTTAACATGACCATTAGAATAATGAAATCACCTATATGTGTTTAAATTAATTTTTATTAATATAGTAAAATAAAATTATATAGTATCTATTCGAATATATAAAATATGTTCTTAAAATGATAAAATAAGTGCATAGATTTATTAAAAACACGTTTTTTTTGTTATCATTTTTTTTACAATGTTTAAAATATACGAGAAGATTTATTTTAATAAAATCTGTTTTTAATAATTTTTTTTGAATAATTTTAATGAAAATAATTTTTTTATAATAACATAACTTATTTTTGAAAGGGTCAAAAAACTGATCATAATATTTAAATTCTAATTTAGAAAATTAATAAGTATTTTATTTAAAATTAATTTTCCCTTATATAGATAGTTGTTTTTATAAAATAGATTTAAAAATACAAATATATCTGGAAAAAGGAAGTATTCTCATTTTTTATATTTTTATTTATATATTAAATTTTGGGAATAGTGAAATATTACAATTTATCTTTTTTTAGAATTTTAAGAAAATTACATGCCTAAATAAGTCATGGATTATATATGAGAAAATTTATTGGATTTTAATTTCACTTAATATATAATATCTTCATAATAAATAGATTTATTGTATTTATTGTGGGGAAAATGATGTAATCGATATTATATTATAACCCACCACTATTGTTACCTTATATATATATACGCCACCCCTTACTGCCCCTACCCTCACATATTATAAACCATACATATATCCCAATGGTAGCTCATTATTCTCCCCAACCATCCTATCAACATTTAAAGAGTGGTCTCACTACAAAAAAATCGATCCATAATGTTGTAAGTGGTGTCCTAATAGGATACATCCACTAGAGAATGTAGTATTCTCAACGAGTCTTTTTAATCATTTAGCCTCTTCATTATCCTATGAAACTCCATAAAAAATTTAATAACAAATCCAAATAATAAATATAATATAATATTAATGTTTTAATTTCATATCAATTATCAATACTAATTGCATTTAATTTAAAAATGAAAATGGTTATTCATATTATAGTGAGTTAAATTCATCGATAAAAAACTAGTGAAATTTTAATTTGTTCCTTGAAGGATGTTTAATGAAATAATATTAAGATTAAATATGTTGTTAAAAAGTATATAAAAATATATTTCTTTTTTAATATATTTATAAAAAATAAATAAATAAATAAAGTGAGTCTAGTTCAAGATTGATTATAAAAACCACAAAAAATGAACTATCATATATTGTTAACATTGATATAAAATCTATCATCCCTATATATGAATCATATGGATATTTTGGGGAATATAAATAATATTAACTAAAATAACACCATTAACATTCATATATATATTTGTATTCACTTTCAAAAATATTTATAACTATCCCCAAACTAATTCAGATCCAAACCCATGAAATGAATGACATTATGATAACTATTGTGGATATGTTAATGAAATTTTATAACTATAAACATATATAAATTCTAGAAAATATAAAAAATATATTATAATAAATTTCACAATTATTTATATAATAAATCTAAATTCATTATCTGCAGGATTAGTGGAAACACATAACATATCTAGACCTAATGAAAGGAATCTACTGAACCACCGTTCTAAATTTTGGGTCATTCCCCTTTCACTCTATACAACAAATCATCAATCTATAATTATAATGTATTAAATATATATATATATATATTTCGTAACATATATACCAAGTTTTAATTAACATTATTTTTTAGGGATATACACATTTTCAAGTTTTCATTTAAAATTACATTCGTTATGAAATCCTGATTAATGGGAACTTCCTGTTTTCATTCACTATTTTATGTATTACTCCACAAAATCATTTAAAAAATATATGGTTTTTAATTTTTTTTACTATTGAATATATATTTAATAAATTTCTATTTTTATTGTAATTAATATTATATCTAACATCGTTAATTTTTTTTACTCATTCCCCAAAAGTCCCTTGTATGATGTCCAATTAGAATATGAATTATACCATATTTTGACATATTCACATCTATTTTTCAACATATTTTATATTCTATACATTTATTTCATAGGTTATCTTCAAAGAATTATTTAATTTATTTTTTCATGGAAATTATTATTGTATTTTATCATGTTATTCTATTAGACATGAATGTGTAACATATTTCATTATATCCAAAATTTTAATGTTTATGACTTATGAGTGATTTAATTTTTTGTTAAAAATTTGAAAGTATATGTTAATTTTATGGTACTCGGATAACACTCTAGTGCAATTGGAAATTATTATTTTATATGATAATATATATATTGGATAAGTGATTAAAACCAATCCATTGTGGTACTATGTCTATAAAATTATTTTGTTATATTAGTGATCCTTGAAATATTATTTTTTCTTGTTTTATATTGTTTCCAGATTCATATGATTCTAATATATTATGTGTCTATATAATTTATTCCAATAACCCATATTATTTTTCGCGATCCTTTCCTGAGATGATATTATGTTATGTTATTAATCTAATATGATAACTTCACTCAACTAATCTTTTCCTTACATTAATTTATATATCACCCCTTTTAATTGAATATTACCTTGTTTATTCTATGTAGTATTTGAACCTAAAATATGTTTAGGATAACCTATTAAATATCATTATAATTAAATTTTATTATAGATTCATTTTTATTATTTATTTACCTTGCATAAAATAGAAACCAATATGCTCAATCATTTTTTTAATTTGTTAAATATTTATGTTAAAAATTATATAATAATATATTTTGGATTCTTGGTTATCTATATAGATTATATATATCGTTCTATTGAGTACATGAGTTACCTTATTACTAATACATTATCAAGATATATTACAAAAACCACCATCAACAAGCACAAATATTCATGATACTAACTTATATTCCTCAATCATATCCACATATTTATCAATGACTATGGTGTAATGACATAAAGATGTTTCATATAATCATATTACAATTATATTAATGATATTCCAAATATAATTTGTATATATAGATGGAATTCAAATTCCATTCCGATTATAATTACGAAAACTATCTAACATTTCACCCCACTATACACTAATTTTTTTTCACGAAACTCATATTTATGTTTGGAACATTTGGAATTTTTCTAGGCATGTATCTCAATTTTTTCATTTATCCCTATTTGTTCTAGTTTCAAATCATCTATAATCCTTGTTGGATGTGTTTTAATCATGGATTTCTAATAGAATGAATAAACATATATATGTTGCAAGGATACCAAAGAAAACCCAAGATGATCCATGTAGAGATCAATTGTTGGGTAAATTACATAATGTTTAGGGTTGCATGTATGATTGAATTAATGGAGACTACATAAATGGGTACTCTATTTATTTGGGTTCTTGGAATATTGAGAAGAATTGATGGGTTTTGAGATCATTTATAAATAAAATTGGATGAAAACCCCTGGTATAACCTTTAAAAAACATGTAAAAAAATTACACATCGTGTAGGTGAATTTAGTATTCATATAAGTAGACATATTATTGATATATAGAATCCCAAGAAAGTTATTTTTTTTTAGTTTTTCCCTTTTACAAATTCGGACTTCCAACTGTTAATGTGTAATCTCTTATACATGTGCATGGTTTTTTTATATGTGATCCATCATGAGATCATCTACACCTTTTTCATGATGGTCATTTTTCATTGGAAGCATTGATAGCTCATCGGTAAATGGTGGGTGCCTAAATCATTACCCTACGGTTTGGTAAATTTTCAAGTCTGTAAAATATTGACAGTTATCCAAAATATCACGTAAAAAATTAATTAAATGATTATTTGGATTATTCCAAATAGCCCGTCTAGATCCTATTGGTTATTGACCTCGCATGTGCCAACCTTTTTAGTTTGCAAGCCCTTGATAGTAAAAGAATTTTTAATGGAATAAAGTGTGTTTATAACCAAATAGATTACGACTATTTTCTTGATATATAATCACTTAGGTTTAACAAGATTATTGAGATAATGATCTTTTTATTTGGTTTAGGTTCATATGATATATGAAATGTGACATTGAATGATCAATGGAAATTTACATAATTAAACTTTTTTTTGTTATATTTTGATCTCCTCATTATTATGACATGGGTTTTGATTAATGTTGTAATTATTATAATGGGTTTTGGCTCAGTTAAAATTTGTGTAATTCATATATAATTCATTTTTCCATTTACATAATGAAATTCATATATAACATTCTTGGCCCTCATAAAATGTATAAATTCATATATTTGAGACTTGGTCAGGGAAAATTTGAATTGATTATATACCAGTGTCGAGCTAGAATAATAGATTACTTGCATGTATAATAGGTTATTAAACCAATTTCATGCCATAAATAACCTTGTAATAAGCTTTTCTTACTCTATGGTAATATGGTCACTGTTGAAATAATCATGAGTCGTTATCAAAGACATTTCGGCATGGATCTAGTGTAGGTAATATTATACCATGGTTATATTCTATTTTTTGTCATGGTGGATAGAAATTATCATTGATATTCTGACATGGAGACTAGTATGTATATTTTTTACCATGTTCGTTGGGGTATGGTTTTCATGGATATAATATATGTGCATATATAATTTGGAATGGTACTAAATTTTTTTTAGGTCTAATTAATTTTTTGTTTGTTTGATTAATTATTTCACGTGTTTATTGAACTATTGCATGAAATTATTATCAAAAATATTTTATTTAGAAATGGAGATTTTAACCTACTTTGTTATACTCATTCCCTATTTTTTCCTTCTTTTGGAACCTGAGCAGATTTCATTGAATCAGGATTGGACAAGGAGAAAATACATTGTTCATAACTGTTTTGTTGGTTGATGAAATGTAGTTTTGATACGAGACTAAAATCAAATTCCATATCAAGTTCTTTTTTTCATCTTGTCATTTATTTAGAATTACATATAGCTTGACATTTAGTTGTGTTCCATCATGTTATTACATTATTACTTTATTTTTAATTAGATTATTCTATTGAATTTATTATATGTTTTATGTTATGTAGTATGGTTTCCATTATTACAAGAAAATTATATTTATTCATATATCAATATTTGTTATTTCTACAATGTTTTATATTCAAAATCTTAGGGGTATAGTCTCGCCACTATATGTTACCACCCCCCCACCATTAATAATTAGTACCCTATAGAGTATGAGGATACATGAATGAGGAATTATAACCAACATTTTTGGCCACCTAAGAGATAGGTAGATCGAGGGATGTTACAATGTTGAATTAGAGAACAACTGATTTATTATCTATTTCTTTACCTATTTGGGAAATGAATAAAAGAGAATATCATTTTTTGGAATAAGGTAATGATCTTCTACATTGGAGTAACAAACTCATGTATGGGTGGAAATCCTATTTCTCGGGGGTGGATTGTGGTTTTCATTGTTTAAATGTTTCAACTGATATTACTTCACACAGTGGGATTAACATGTATTGTGGGGTTAGTTCATTATGATATTATTTAATCTCGATATTGTACTTCTGGCCTCGTATAGCATGAGAAGTGTATGTATGTGTCATGATATGTATATATAAATATATATATAAATACATGAAATGTCCATGATATGGGTAGTTTTATTACATGTGATATATAAATACATATAGAACTATAATATGAGATACGTATTATATAATAGAAATAAAATAAATAAACATTTGTGTAAGGATAAATTACTTGTAAGACATGTTTAGATAGATAATGATCCAGTGGTTCTCCTTTTTATCATTTTTTTGAGGTTTATCGTATTGATATAAATTAGTAAAAAAAATATTGTCTTATAAAAAAATCATGTCTTTATTGTATTCGAGTATAGCATCATGAGAGTTTCACCCAAAGAACTCCTAATACAAATAAAACATATATTCATGCAGTTCCAATGGATTAGAGGGATGTAAAGCACCACATATGTTTCTTGAGGGTTATGAGATCTTTATAAAAAAAGAGACTGGACATATAGGGCCTTAAATTTATGGGATGACGAGGGTGTTATAGCTATAACATCCACCTATGTTGATTGGAGATAGAGGCCCCCATGTTTCTAATTTCTAAATTGATTCATTCTAGATGATCATTAATCATATAGAGACACCCACATATAGGATGTTGATCATAATGCATTTGTGATTTGTTGACCAACCACACATTAGAGGTTATTTTAGAGCCAGTAGGGAAGGGTGATGAGATTACTTGGAAGGAATTCCTAATAATTTTTAAAATAACATTCTATTCATACATATTAGGGGATTACAAGGATTCTATGTTATTCCATTTGAATAAGATGATATGTCCGTGTTGGACTACACTGAACGCTTCACTGACCTACAATGCATTTTTCCATTTTTTGGATGTCGATGACAACTATAGAGAAATATGTATTATAGATGGTACTATCTATGAGAACAAGTCATGAGTGAATATATTTTGACTGATTATATTTATATAGATGATAGATCAAGAGCATTTCGTAGATGGGAATTTTAAAAAATCCCCAACCAATATCCATACTATTTAAGTATAGAATAATGTGAACTCTAATTCTACTTGAATAAGGTGTTGTTTTAATAAATTTCTCCCTAAAAATAGTTGGTAGGACAATTATGGAATTTTTACCATTCTTTGGATGGCCATTCATAATGTTTATTTGGGAACCTATATAGGTTTTTTAGCGGCATGCAGTAGTAGAGATGTTTATGTGGAGAAATAAATGAACTAGAGTTTGGAGAAGACTCAGCCACTCCTTAATAGAAAGGTTTCTGGTGTCCCACTCGATATTCTGGTAGAGGAAGAGGACATGTTTCCCCAATTGAGGAATAACAATACTAGGAATAGAGTAAAGATCATGGGATTTAGGATGGAGCCTTGGGTAGAAGGGATGGATTGTTTCACATTATGCAGACTACTCGAGATATAATTAATGCCTTAATGTCTACAATAATAGGTATAATTCCTATATAATCTACCATTTCTTCTGTTTTGATTCATATAGTATCAACACTTTCCTTTTCTATATTATAATTTTGTAAATGGATTGGTCTTATATGTGGAGATCTTGTTGGTACTTTTAACCATCAATACACCATTGAAAGTGAAGTTAAAGAATATCAATTGTTGTAAGGAATGTTCAATGAAGATTACTGGTTATTGATTAATTTTGGAACTAAATGTGTTTGAAATGAAGGTATTTGATTTAATTCTGGGTATTTAATGGATAGTTATATACTATAATTGTAACACCCCAAGAATTCATAATGTGTTATTTCTTCAAAATAGTTCAATAACTTGCACTACACGCAACACCGAGTTCAATTTCACCATGACATACCAAAAAGCCATTCAAAAGAGGTTATGAATAGTATTAACTAAATTTTAAACATTATATAATCCATATAATTTTTCCATATTATGAGTATCTTAGACATAATGCAAGAACAAATTCATTTTCAATATTGCACTTTTATCAACTTTTAATAGTGAACCCTTTTTAAATACAATATTTTAAACTTTTTGACTAAATGGGGACATCAAAAAATTTAAAATGAAACATCCCAAGCTTCCACGGTACGCTTTCCTTTGAATAATACAGTAGCGTGTGTTGTACGCAACTTCGAGTTCTAACACACACCACAACCAATCAAACTAGCCGTTTTGAATAGTAATACCTACTTTTCGAAATTATATATATTTTATATTTTAATATGGACTTCATTTTTGGATTCGGAATATCTAAATTAGCCTAGGGTGAAATTTTGGTACTTTTCGGATAACTTTTATATTTTGATGAATAGTGAAAATTACTAAATTTTAATTAAAAACAACTTTTTTAATCAAAATAATTAATAGTGATAAATTGTGAATTTGAGTGGTTTTAAAGTATATTTAGAATATATTTTTACCATTTAATATAATGTTGGTCATTGGACATAATTTTACAATTATACCGAACATAAACAAGTGTCAATCTTTTGATAGTTATTACCTCTTAAAAACACGCTTTTTGTTTTGACAGCGGGAATTAATTTTAAATTAATTTCTGCCACTTCTGTGTTTTGAATTTAGGAAAATGGATCCCATATTTGGAATCAGGATGTCCAAATTATGTAAATAGGTAACTTTTATTTTTACACATTTTGAATAATTACTGCGGTAAATATTTTATTTACCATGGTTAAAGGGTAAATCCGGTAAATAAGGGTTAAAAAATAATATTATAATAATACCAAGTTACCCTAAAACGTGTCCTAACCTTATTGGTGGACACATACCCGACCATGAGAATCCTTGGGTCAATTTGGGGACCCCTTGGAACCACTTGTATGTGGTAGGGACACATTATATTAATAAAGTTAAAATAAAAATAAAAATGGCATAAGCTTACATCTTTTAGAAGAACAATTTTTACATAGGGTTATACATGTTGGATTTTCGATTATAAATATTCATTAGAAAGATAAAAAGATTTCCTACATGATGATATTTTATTTATAATTTTTAGACATCAAATAAGTTAAATTATTAATGACACAATAATGATGGAATGTTTAACTCATTAATAAATCATTTAAATAAATAATATTATAATGATTAAAATATTATCTAAAACCAGTCCAATTCTTATTGGTTGATGTTATTTAGAATATGAGTCATCTTATATTCGACCTCAAAGATTTTTGGACCATTATAAACCTAATATAATTATATTATAAAGTAATACTTTCACTCTTTCCTAAAGAGCCCCTCCTCTCCCTTATAAAAGGAGACCACTTCTACTCATTCCTCACACCTCTCAAGCCACTTGGCTCGTCCAAACTCTGCCCAACTAAGCTCCCCACATCCCTCTCCTCCTCCATGAAGCTTACCCTTAGGCAGAAAGCATTTCAAGAAGTCCTTTGGTTCCAACCAAAGTGAGTTACCTAAATTAAAGGTAACGATTTCTCTTAAATTATTTTCATTTATTTTGCTTCTCCAACCCCCAAACTCTTTTTATTTCCTTTCTTTTGTAACAACACCAGTATCCACAATATACTAGGATGTTGTTATAAGAAGGATTCAAACTACACATACACACAACTCCATCTAATGGATGATGAACATAATGTTTCTGTGGATGGCAAACTAACGCCTCACGAAACGATGATTGTTCAAATACATCTTACCGCCTCTCATGGTGGCCATTATGATGGAACTGTAATTAAATATGATATTAATGATATATATTTTATATATAAGCTTCTGTAATTCCATTTTATTTCATACCATTATTCGTTTCATGTTGTATATACATACGATAATTTCATTTGAGGAAGTGCGGACTACCGCCCCCTTAAAATGATATGACTCATTCATACCACACATGGAACGTATAAAGGATGGTGTTAATGAACTTAAGTAACATATATAAAATATTATATTATACTGGAATAGTAATATACCTATGTATCATTTGGATTCGATTCTTTTAAAATAAAAATTAAATGGAAGTAGCGTTCGTGCGTACGTACGGACTACCGTCTCCACGAACGCGATGAGATTCATTCTCCATCGTATCCATTCAAGTATAATTATCAGTTAATGATTTAAAAATGATGTTTAAGGACTTGATATCATTCTGGATATGAATAAGATACAACAAACATGACTTATGTAACAAAACATATAAAAGAAAATGAGTAAGTTAACACCAGAAACGACGATAATTCTAAGATATTATTAACAAATCAATGTTAAAAGATCATATATGATATCATATTAATATATATGATTCTTGTATAATTTAATAACAATTATTTCACCATTATACAGGAGGTTATCCTACCCCAACCAAGGAAAAGTACAAGGTAAGGGTTATTTCACAATCTCTTCTTTATCCGAGGTTGTTTATACGTAATAATCTACTGGGATCTCGTTATCATCCACATCCATGATTCTTCAAAATGTATTTCAAAACATTTTTACTATTTACAAGAATATGGGTTAAAGTCATTTATACCCTTGTTTGACTTTTTATAAGAGGTTTATAAAGGAATCTTTCCGTCGTTTTCAAAACAAGGTCCTTTTTAACCTTTTCGACAGAATTGAGGTAAGAATGTTTTTTTTAACTTATACGGCGGGTGCGGTTCTTTTCCGCCGTTATAAAATCGTCGAAGCTTTCCATACAAGCTTATAAGAATATTTTCAAAGAAAATGTTTTATTTTATATGGATCTTAAATGATTTCAAAATAAAAGGAGATACTTATTTAAAAAGAATTTTGATTTCATCTATGTCAACATCCTTTGATGGATTTTAAGATTATTTGAAGTTGATTTATTATGATACAAAACTTCTATATTGTATTGAAGGTTTTGTGATATGTTTGACTGTGGATGTGCTATTTTTATACCATTCATAGTTTATGGTGAAATTATTGACATTTCGTATCCTAGTTTTAATACGAATGTTTATGTTATGTTTAAACCTTTTCATATGGGAATGCATTGGACTTAATAAGTGACGGGTGGAGCCCGCTATAGCTCCTCGATGCATCGGTAGGTCTCATGAGACAAACTAGTGTCTTGGCACAAGGCCTTGACAAAATCTTATTTGTAGTCTTGGCACGAGGCCTTGGCTATGTGGTTATGATAGTCTGGCATTATGCATTCCAACATTATGAAAGTGGTTATTGATATTGCATGTGATTATTCGATTAGTAGAATATCCATGTGAACAAGTAAATGGCATTATTTCATTTTACTTTTTCCATACTATGTTGAAGTTCAATTTTAAAAGGCTTTTGTTTTAGTAATTCATTGCCTTAAATGTTTATGCTTATTTTGAATGTTCCGCTATATTGTTATCCTTACTGGGCATTTGAGCTCACCCCTTTTCTATGTTTTATTTTTCCCAGGAAGTGAAGAAGTAAATTATGAATGACCTGCAGGGATTTTATGAGGGGATAATAGTGTGGTCTATTGAGACATTATGTTTTTGTAGTAGTTTTTCATTTTATAATGTAATGTAAAACTTATGAATATATCTGGCATTTTCCAAGGCTACTAAACCAATCGGTCTTTCGAGATTTGATCTTTCTTATGATCATGCCAATGTTACGAAGTAATGCACCGACTCTAGGCAACTAGGGTCGGGGCGTTACAGTTGGTATCAGAGGAAGTTTAGTACAAACCTTGGAAGCTAGATTTAGATAAACTCTGATTAGAGCACGTAGACCTAAGATGAACTTTGAGGATTAGTATAGAAGAACTTCCTAGAATTTTGGTATTGTAGAGATTTTGTGAGTTTTCCGAGCAATACATCCCTGTCTGGATATGAGCAGGTAGAGGCAGCTCTGGCACAGATGTACCTAGGGGTAAAACCCGAAAACACCGCTTTGAGCTAGACTCGAACGGGAACTGGTGCACGACAACGGGCCTTGCTGCACTCTTGGTTACGACACTCCCGGGGGATATGCTTAGGATAACTCTCATATTCTTTACAAATCATTATGAAGGGTTTATGAGTATATAATTCCTCAAAGAAAACATTTTTATGATTATGGATTATATCCATAAATAGTTCAATTTATGTTAAGTGTTTTATAAGTATGGGATTATGTATTTTGATTCATAAACTGATCTAGTTTATGCCATTGTTTAGAAATGGCACCCAGTAGAAGGAATGAGAACTCCAGAAATGCACATGATCCAAAGAGAAGGAAGGATCATATCTTTCATGGTCTTAAGCTAGAATTGATAAGAGAAATAGTCTCCCATGTATTATCATCATATGAAGAAATAATATCATGTGTTGATAAGATAAGTAAAGTGTTTACTCAGTCCTATGGCTTTGAAGGGAAGCAAGAGAAGAAAAGGATGGAAGAGAGAAAAATGGATAAAGGGAAGAGGGAAAAGAAGAATTTTCCCATATGTGGTAACTGTGGAAAGAAACACCCTAGAACTTGCCTGAAAGGAATGAGAGTTTGTTATAAGTGTGGAGGAAAAGGGCACAAAGTACATGACTGCAAGGGTAAGAAAATGGTTTCAAATGTACAATGCTTCATTTGCAAGGAGTTTGGACACTACGCGAACCTATGTCCCAGTCATCAGACTATGCCACAAATGATGCTATTGGATAATAATCAAGTTATGATACTACCACAGATGAAGAGGAATGATTAGAGTTCTTATGTTGATTATGTCAATAGAGTGTTGTATCAACAATGTACTTGTTATAATAATTATGGAGTATATAAGGATTGTACTGCAGTACTATTTCATTAAGGACTTGAGATTGTGTGGAACAAAGAAAAGTGACTCAATAACAGGATAAATTTTTGGAAAATATATGGTTGAGAGAATGATAAACCATAATATAGTTCTGATACCGAGGTAGTGATTTTAGAATAATACATGATTGATTTGGATAAATTATATTGGATATTCTTGACTACCTTGAAGCTGATTAATGATTTGTATATTCCATCATTATTGGGGTTTAAAACATTTTGGGATTGATTAAGTATATCCAGCATTCTCTATGGAATAAGGGAGCATGAATGTAATCAATAAGGAATATGGTAATTCAGGATGTTTCAGTGTATTAAAAGAATACAAGATGAAGGTATTCATAAGCTATTACGGGGTAAAAAGGATCTATATTATGTTTACCTTCCTTATGAATGTTGGACTGTGAGTTTGGACAGAAGTATTTTGGATAGTTCTAGTTTGGATTATTTTGGATTGCCATAAAAGGACAACCCGGAGGTCGGGCGGCAACCCGTCGCGTCCGACAAGGCTGCGAGACTTGAACCCGCAACCGAAGGGCGACAAGGGTGTATCACCTACCACTGGCCCACGAGATGTCCTGGATTAAATAATGTATTTTTTTAAGATCTGGTAGATGAATTATAAATTCATTTATTTTGGAACCCTGTACGAATAGTATAAATAAAAAAAAATTACGTTCTATTATCTTTTAGAGTGAAAGATGAGTTTGTGGTAGAAATTTATTAATGGATAAAACTCTAATTATAAAGTAAGTATATCTCCTTATGATCTTATCCAATCTCATAAATAAATTCCTCAACATTAATAAAAGGAACTTAGAACAAAAATGTTGTCCTAGATGGTACCTTAAATCATCACTAATTTATGGCTTTGGGATTTTTGGCCTTTTCATAGCCATGTTCTCTACCACTCTCCATCAGATAATTGATGGTTAGATTTCTCCTCCATATCCATATTTTACTACATGGAACCCTAGTATGTGTTATTTTCGGTAATCTTCATACTTTCCACTCTTTATTTTAAATAGAGGCCTCATTAATTCATTTTTTGATGTGGGATTTCAACTAAGATATTTTGAAATGTCAAAAATGTGTTATCCCAATACCCTATATTTTGTTGAACCGATGGTACTTCAAATCATCATAGATTGATGAGTTTAAGGACTTCAATTTTATACTTTTTTGTGATTGATGACCTCAATCACTACCTATAAATATTTATGTTTTTCCTCCAATTATATGTCTCTAAATTTCCACCAATGTTCTCCGAATCGAGATCATAATTTAGTGGTGACCCTTTCATTTCTCTTTTCCTCATATTAAGACTAAATTTTAGTAACCCAATTTCCGATGTGGGTTTTCCCACAAATATATTTTCTATTTTCATCCTTTTATTTTCGAAGAACAATTTCAAATTGCGAGGACGCAATTTATTGAAGGAGGGGAGAATGTAACACCCCAAGAATTCATAATGTGTTATTCCTTCAAAATAGTTCAATAACTTGCACTACACGCAACACCGAGTTCAATTGCACCATGACTTACCAAAAAGCCATTCAAAAGAGGTTATGAATAGTATTAACTAAATTTTAAACTTTATATAATCCTTATAATTTTTCCATATTATGAGTATCTTAGACATAATGAAAGAACAAATTCATTTTAAATATTGCACTTTTATCAACTTTTAATAGTGAACCCTTTTTAAATACAATATTTTAAACTTTTTGACTAAATGTGGACATCAAAAAATTTAAAATGAAACATCCCAAGCTTCCACGGTACGCTTTCCTTTGAATAATACAGTAGCGTGTGTTGTACGCAACTTCGAGTTCTAACACACACCACAACCAATCAAACTAGCCGTTTTGAATAGTAATACCTAATTTTAGAAATTATATATATTTTATATTTTAAAATGGACTTCATTTTTGGATTCGGAATATCTAAATTAGCCTAGGGTGAAATTTTGGTACTTTTCGGATAACTTTTATATTTTGATGAATAGTGAAAATTACTAAATTTTAATTAAAAACAACTTTTTTAATCAAAATAATTAATAGTGATAAATTGTGAATTTGAGTGGTTTTAAAGTATATTTAGAATATATTTTTACCATTTAATATAATTTTGGTCATTGGACATAATTTTACAATTAAACCGAACATAAACAAGTGTCAATCTTTTGATAGTTATTACCTCTTAAAAACACTCTTTTTGTTTTGACAGCGGGAATTAATTTTAAATTAATTTCTGCCACTTCTGTGTTTTGAATTTAGGAAAATGGATCCCATATTTGGAATCAGGATCTCCAAATTATGTAAATAGGTAACTTTTATTTTTACACATTTTGAATAATTACTGCGGTAAATATTTTATTTACCATGGTTAAAGGGTAAATCCGGTAAATAAGGGTTAAAAATAATATTATAATAATACAAAGTTACCCTAAAACGTGTCCTAACCTTATTGGTGGACACATACCCGACCATGAGCATCCTTGGGTCAATTTGGGGACCCCTTGGAGCCACTTGTATGTGGTAGGGACACATTATATTAATAAAGTTAAAATAAAAATAAAAATGGCATAAGCTTACATCTTTTAGAAAAACAATTTTTACATAGGGTTATACATGTTGGATTTTCGATTATAAATATTCATTAGAAAGATAAAAAGATTTCCTACATGATGATATTTTATTTATAATTTTTAGACATCAAATAAGTTAAATTATTAATGACACAATAATGATGCAATGTTTACCTAATTAATAAATCATTTAAATAAATAAGATTATAATGATTAAAATATTATCTAAAACCTGTCCAATTATTATTGTTTGATGTTATTTAGAATATGAGTCATCTTATCTTCGACCTCAATGATTTTTGGACCATTATAAACCGATTATAATTATATTATAAAGTAATACTTTCACTCTTTCCTAAAGGGCCCCTCCTCTCCCTTATAAAAGGAGACCACTTCTACTCATTCCTCACACCTCTCAAGCCACTTGGCTCGTCCAAACACTGCCCAACGAATCTCCCCACATCCCTCTACTCCTTTTTGAAGCTTCCCCTTAGGCAGAAAGCATTTCAAGAAGTCCTTTGGTTCCAACCAAAGTGAGTTACCTAAATTAAAGGTAACGATTTCTCTTAAATTATTTTCATTTATTTTGCTTCTCCAACCCCAAACTCTTTTTATTTCCTTTCTTTTGTAACAACACCAGTATCCACAATATACTAGGATGTTGTTATAAGAAGGATTCAAACTACACATACACACAACTCCATCTAATGGATGATGAACATAATGTTTCTGTGGATGGCAAACTAACGCCTCACGAAACGATGATTGTTCAAATACATCTTACCGCCTCTCATGGTGGCCATTATGATGGAACTGTAATTAAATATGATATTAATGATATATATTTTAAATATAAGCTTCTTTAATTCCATTTTATTTCATACCATTATTCGTTTCATGTTGTATATACATACGATAATTTCATTTGAGGAAGTGCGGACTACCGCCCCCTTAAAATGATATGACTCGTTCATACCACACATGGAACGTATAAAGGATGGTGTTAATGAACTTAAGTAACATATATAAAATATTATATTATACTAGAATAGTAATATACCTATGTATCATTTGGATTCGATTCTTTTAAAATAAAAATTAAATGGAAGTAGCGTTCGTGCGTACGTACGGACTACCGTCTCCACGAACCCGATGAGATTCATTCTCCATCGTATCCATTCAAGTATAATTATCATTTAATGATTTAAAAATGATGTTTAAGGACTTGATATCATTCTGGATATGAATAAGATACAACAAACATGACTTATGTAACAAAACATATAAAAGAAAATGAGTAAGTTAACACCCGAAACGACGATAATTCTAAGATATTATTAACAAATCAATGTTAAAAGATCATATATGATATCATATTAATATATATGATTCTTGTATAATTTAATAACAATTATTTCACCATTATACAGGAGGTTAACCTACCCCAACCAAGGAAAAGTACAAGGTAAGGGTTATTTCACAATCTCTTCTTTATCCGAGGTTGTTTATACGTAATAATCTACTGGGATCTCGTTATCATCCACATCCATGTTTCTTCAAAATGTATTTCAAAACATTTTTACTATTTACAAGAATATGGGTTAAAGTCATTTATACCCTTGTTTGACTTTTTATAAGAGGTTTATAAAGGAATCTTTCCGTCGTTTTCAAAACAAGGTCCTTTTTAACCTTTTCGACAGAATTGAGGTAAGAATGTTTTTTTTAACTTATACGGCGGGTGCGGTTATTTTCCGCCGTTATAAAATCGTCGAAGCTTTCCATACAAGCTTATAAGAATATTTTCAAAGAAAATGTTTTATTTTATATGGATCTTAAATGATTTCAAAATAAAAGGAGATACTTCTTTAAAAAGAATTTTGATTTCATCTATGTCAACATCCTTTGATGGATTTTAAGATTATTTGAAGTTGATTTATTATGATACAAAACTTCTATATTGTATTGAAGGTTTTGTGATATGTTTGACTGTGGATGTGCTATTTTTATACCATTCATAGTTTATGGTGAAATTATTGACATTTCGTATCCTAGTTTTAATACGAATGTTTATGTTATGTTTAAACCTTTTCATATGGGAATGCATTGGACTTAATAAGTGACGGGTGGAGCCCGCTATAGCTCCCCGATGCATCGGTAGGTATCATGAGACAAACTAGTGTCTTGGCACAAGGCCTTGACGAAATCTTATTTGTAGTCTTGGCACGAGGCCTTGGCTATGTGGTTATGATAGTCTGGCATTATGCATTCCAACATTATGAAAGTGGTTATTGATATTGCATGTGATTATTCGATTAGTAGAATATCCATGTGAACAAGTAAATGGAATTATTTCATTTTACTTTTTCCATACTATGTTGAAGTTCAATTTTAAAAGGCTTTTGTTTTAGTAATTCATTGCCTTAAATGTTTATGCTTATTTTGAATGTTCCGCTATATTGTTATCCTTACTGGGCATTTGAGCTCACCCCTTTTCTATGTTTTATTTTTCCCAGGAAGTGAAGAAGTAAATTATGAATGACCTGCAGGGATTTTATGAGGGGATAATAGTGTGGTCTATTAAGACATTATGTTTTTGTAGTAGTTTTTCATTTTATAATGTAATGTAAAACTTATGAATATATCTGGAATTTTCCAAGGCTACTAAACCAATCGGTCTTTCGAGATTTGATCTTTCTTATGATCATGCCAATGTTACGAAGTAATGCACCGACTCTAGGCAACTAGGGTCGGGGCGTTACAATAATCATATCAATTATTACTTTAGGAGAACATCATTTCTATCTTCAGAAGGAGGTAGTTATTTTCACCAGGGTGAGTAGGATATTCAAAAAATTTGTGTAAAACCAATTCAGTGTATATTTAATTGTATAATGGATGATATTATCAGTATTTCAGGAGATGGTGGTGGAATGTATATGTATTTATTTCATCAAATAGGGTAACATTCTCAGGATATATTTTTGGAAAATTTCTATGACTTACTTTCTGAGTGAGATATTGAGTTTATGATGAAGATGTTATTGATTGTAGAGATAGAATCTATCATCCCATACAAAATGGAACTATAATATCCTCATTATATGAAGGTTTATTTGGATTATATTGAAATAATTGGTTTGATATTTTCTACTAAATATCCTTGTTGTTTCCCAATTATCATTACAAAGAAGGCTGATAGGGATTTGTGATTATCTATGAAAACCTGGATCTGGATGCCAGTTAAGGGGTTCCCAATACCTAGTGGGCCAAATTTCCTCAAAGACATCTTCCCAAACTCCATAGTCTTCCAACTATCTTCAAGGGACTATGATGTATCAGTTGGGGGAATATGCCCTCATTATTAGATTGTAAAATAGAGGACATATTGTAATTAATAGTAAAAAACTAAAGCAATATAAATAAAGAGTGGAAGCAATTGATACAATAAAAATTGATAATAACAATAACAATATCCACTCAAAATGTGAGGATGTATTGACATGTCACTAGAAAATAAGAAAACATGGATAGAAGATAGTAGGTATTAAATTTTATATAAGGTAAATGAAAAACAAAGACTACTCTAAGAATCCTGCAATCAGACACGATCATCTTTTATAAGGAGTAATCATAAATATCATGATATCATGTTTTGAAGACATATGATTCCCATAGTCAATACATGGAATCAGGTAATCTACTCCTGGTACCAAATGGCCCCCAGATATGGTGTAAGATTAATCTCTGTAGGCCACCACCAACAAAGTTTATATCATCCGGCTTGGGTAATGGAATATAGTAATATGCATGAATGCATATATAAGTAAAGAAAGTTGTAAAATATAACTAAATTCCCATGTACATACTTCATCCCTTGGATGGTGTGTGAACATGTTACCAGTTCATTTTATTAATCAATTACCGTCTAATGTTAAAAGGTTACGTGAGGCATCGCCCGAACTAATATCACCTCGTGATAGTATAAGTAGGGAAGGTCCCAATACATAACAAGAAAACAAGAAAAATAAATCTAGTGAGGGAGTTACCGGGTAATAACCAATGTAATGTAGATCTTATGGAATGCTAAATCAGTAGTTTATATGTCTAGATTAGGGGGTAACCGTGTAATCCATGGAGTGCAATGCAAGGCATTCCACAATAAGGTAACTACCAATTCCAAGGTGATAGACCAAGGTAAAACTGGGCTATGTAATGATAGGGCCCTATGGGCTTTCACTAGGGCACTTACTAGTCAATGTTGGAACCACAAAATGTATATGAGATATCATGTAATAAATAAAGTGACCCTACAGTATTATACCAGGAATCCTAGTAATATATATGAACTAGATACTAGGTGGGTTATCAACCAAATAAAACTGCATCCTTGAATTTGAAGGATGTTCCCAATACCCAAGGTATCATTCCCTCAGATTCAAAGGATTTCTCGAGTATGTCCATTACTATATGATACATTAATCATGTAAAAATTCATATGTACACAGCCTTGTATTCCATTACTGTGGATAAGTCACGTAGTGTTGCAACCATTTATTTATTGGTCCAAACCATTTCTTTAAGTAGTGTGGATAGGCCATGTAGCATTGAAAACATTTAATAAAGTATTAATTAACAATTAAGGTGTATTATATAATAGAGGATCACTCTTCTACCTACCATAAATAAGGTAAATGGTTATATAGATATGTAACAATCATTCATTCTCATTTGAAAAGGCCTTGTAATATACATAGCATACTTACCATTTCACATTTCACATTTAATAATCATTTGATTGTAGATTGATTTGGGAGGTCATGTAATAAGAATACATGGAAAATTTGGTTATGAAATCCTTATTAAATATTAAATTATTTTTTATGAAGGCTCACCTTTAGGAAGGTCATGATAGGGCTTACCGAAATGGTGGCATGAACGAGTCAAAAACACAAAAATCACAATTATGGAATTACATTCTACCTGAGGTAGATTGAGTAGTGGGTGTAAAAAATTAAAACTAATCACATATTTGGAATGGGAAAAACCATATTATTCTGAATAGTATAATAATGACAAGTAAATTTATGAAAATTCATTCAATGAATTCAAAGGGCCCCACACTATCATTCCAAAATCAGTGAACTTTTGGTATACGTTATATAACACCCACCATAGGGTTATATGGTCCTTGTCCTATGATATCATCCCTTGATTTTCCTAGTATTAGAGTATATGTATGAAATGGTGAAAAATTCTCACATGCGTATAACTAGGAAAAGATGGAAAGAGGAGAAGAACTACTAAAGAGGACTCACATACTTGTTGTTGTACAACCAACGTGGTGAACTGAAGCTCGATTGGATGTCATAAGAAGGAGATATCTTGAGTGCATGTTTATATCTTCAAAAAAAATTATATAGAAATAAGAAAATCTCACATAAAATGAGATTATGGAAGAAGGTGTGACTTAATTACATCATTTAGGAGAAATTTGGAAAATTACCCAGAAAAAGAGCATGCACATGGTTTGTCCACCCAGCTTGTCAAACCATGTGAAACCAATGCATAGGTACTTGGAGATTAAGGTGATATCACATTTTTAGTTTTCACAAATGTGCACCATACATGAGAGGCGGCTCATTCAGAAAAACTCCATCTACACGGTTTCAAAATCCATGTGGAATACAACATGTGTTACTTTATCATGTGAACAATGTATGTTTTATAAGAAAAAGGGATACATGTTCTAAAAAATCCCTGAAACCCCTTCTAAACATTATTAACTAATTAGACATACAAATTATGTCCAATCTAATCATTTAGAACGAATATTAAAGGATACATAACAGATTGAAAAACTAGGAACTTATATAATGTGTCGACTATCACAAATTGAACCAGATGATGGTCAAGAACTGGTATCATGTTCTGTGAATTGATAAAATCATTTATATATTGGGATGTGATAAGGTCTTCTATATTCATGGTTTTATATTATCATACCTTCATCAGAGGGTGACAACACCAAATATACCATAGATTTCTTTTTTGAGGATATATGGCTTGAATGAACACAAATTCATGACATTTAGTTTGATGAATTCACTTGTAGAATTCATGTCACTAAGGAATAAAATATTTTATCATTATATGGTTTATTTAATGGATATTTTTTATATGATATGATAGTGCAGACTTAGATAGTAAATGATAATTCCCACAATTTTTTCATCATCTAGAGTAGATTCTGAGAGCATCATCTTTACCCCAAGCTTACCAAATCCAGTTTTGGGTTTGAAAATGATCACTTAATTTGGAATTTAATATTAATGGAAGTAATTTAATTGTACAAAGGGAATGTCTAAATAGTGGTATAATTGGATCAAATTAAGAATTATTTCGAAACTTGGAGATTTCTGGGTTTAGTAGGGTATTATCATAGGTTTGTATATGACATATCCTGTATAATAGCACATATTTCTAGGTTGAGAAAAAAGGTAGTGATTTTTTCTGGTTTGATGATTTTGAGAGATATTTTTAGATGATGAAAGGCAGGATGACCTCATCAAATATGCTTAATTTAATTTTGATTGGTAATGTATATACCTGGTATTGTGATTCATCCATAGTTGGACTCGAAGAAGTTCTGATGTCAGGAGACTGAGGTGTTCTGTATGGCCTCAATCATTTGGGACCTCTTGAGAGTATTTATCCTAGTCACGAATTTTATTCAATAGAATTAACACATTCCATCATTTTCTGGAGGCATTACCTAATTAGTGAGATGATGGATGTATACACAGACCACAAGTGCCTCAGGTTAATCTTTTCCCAAAGATACGATGAACATTGATAAAGGAGATTTGTTTAGTATCTATAGTCTTTAAACTTGAATTGGATTATACATTGGAAAAGGGAGATATTATTCATGATTCATTGATCTAGAAGTTTCACACAGAGTATGTATGAGAGTTTTGCAAGGATGGGTAGATAATGAGTTTTTTCGAACATTCATATAGAGAATTTAGAGTCTTATGGATGAGTATCTCTTACTTAAACATTTTTTATACATGTGATTTTGGATAGGATCATGATGTATAATTTATATGGTAGAAAGATTTTTTGTAAGAGACACCTTATATGGCAGGGATATGTAATTAGTATGGCCTCTTGGAAATGGGAATTATATTCTTTTACATGTATTATTATGGGTTCTTATAGGATTCTGTGATGATTTGATGAGAGTGTTTCTAGAATTTAGATGTGATATACATTCTAGTTTGAAAAATATGTATCATTATCCCATCATACAATACTTGATGTGAGTAATAAAGAACGATGTCTCGAGAATTGTGGAAAGATGTTTCACATGTTAGCAACTGAAAGCTGAGAAACAAAGGTTAGCATAGAATTTGTATAATTTTTTAACAGCTGAGAGGAAAAATTAAAGATGTAATTATGGTTTTTGCAACCGTATTACCCAGGAAACATCATACAATAAATCATTCAGGGGTGATTTTTGAACGGATGAAGGTAGAATAACACATCATACCTACTTGGGAGACCTTTATAGTCGATAAATTTTAATTTATTTAAGTGTATGAGGTAGATCAGTTTCATTAAGTTCATTATAGAATCATGGTTCTAGAAGGGTGTTCAGAAGTAACCAAGATCACATATTCTATTGGTTATGAGCTATTATAATTAAATTTATGGTTATTTTAAATGAACGATTCAGATTGGAGACATATTATGAGGCTATGATATATATTTTAGTTGTTAACATGGGCCGTATATAGTACTCATAGAGTATTCTACTAATAATAGAATTTAGGAATCTATAAAAAATTACACATTGAGCATCATTATATTTAAATCCATCCAATTCTCCTAATAATTGGTTTGAAGAAGGTGATTCAAAGCTTTTTGGAATATGTCTCATATAAGAGATGTCTAGGAGGGTTCAACTAATCAGATAACGGTTAGTAACCTCATACAGTAGGGAGAAATTTCATGATAAAAAATTAGTGGTTAGCTTTATAGTTTGCTTTTGGTTTTTGTATTTTTATATAGTTGTCACCTAAGATGGGTAATGTCCACATCCAAAATAGGAAAAGTCAGTGACCATGATTTTATAGTTGTTTGAGGTAGTTGATTGGGTAGATACAGTGGTGTATTGTTTATCCTTTATGTAGTGAAACAGTTCCCTGAACGATGTGGTCAATGTGTAACAGATTTGGATTATTTATTAAGACCATTCTAACAAAATATTCATATAAGGAATTGGTCTAAGTGATGGTTCATAATTTTAGGAGCATCTGATTTATATTGTGTAAAATACTTAGAATTATCTCTGAGGTTTGATATTTTACATGGTTCATGTGAAATGGATTCATGTGCATGTTTTTAGGAGACCTAGGAGAGGGATTTTGATATGCGAGCATAATGGTTAGAATTATTTTCATAAAAACATTAGGGATTCATGTAGATGTTCGGGGTCACATTATTGTATGGTATAGAGGATAAATGTTCCAACAATTTTCTATGTAGATCAAACTATATGTTTATTTAAATATAAATTTGGTTGAGTTTTAATTCAACGTTAAACCAAGATGTGTGTGTTTATTCATGGATGTCTATATTTTTGAATAATCATTGGATTATGTGTTGAGTAAACTTGAGATAGCTAGTAATGATCCAAGTTGAGGGCATTTGTTATGTATATGAATAAATCCTTTAGGATGTATGTTTTTCTGAATTAGTGCATTCATTGAAATGGGATGATCTAGTTCCATCTTTTCATGGTACGTTGGTAGTCCTTAATGGGGGTTAAATAATTTTAATAGTAAAATGGGATGAAACCATCTCTATAAAACATTTACACACTATGTAAAGAAAATATATATAGTTTAATGTTTTTGAGAATTTTATATTCAACAGGGTTGATAGTGTTTATTGTATATCCAAATAAAAATAATACAAAATGATTAACAATATTACATACCTTTTATTTCCACAATGTGTAGTTTAATGATTATAGTGTTGTTGATTTTTATTTCTTCCCAATTGTATATTCATCTTCCATACCCTATGGAACCTTCTTGGATGTTTTGGAGTGCCTCTCATGATTATTAATTTTAGGTTTATGCATCAAAATGATTTTAATTTATTTTGGGTTAGTTTTAACTTATCTCTATTTTTTCCTTTAGACTATTGCAATGAAATCTCTTGACAGTGTGTGTTTTTTTTCATATAGAATAGTTTTGATCAATGATCCTACTTATAATCATATGCACCTTATTTCTCAGGGTTCTTACCATTGGAAGAACTATCTAATTTTCATTTAATGGTAGGTGGTCTAAACCATAACTACATGGTTTGATTAATTTTCATGTATATGAAAATATTAAATCTCTCAATCATGGCATGATCTGAATATATTAAATAATGATTTAGATTATACCTTAGAGTCCAATTGGATATAATTGTTTATTGACAATTCTTGTGACCATCATTCAGGTGAGAGAACACATGATTATAAATAAAAATTTTAATGTATTACACTGTATTTAGAATAAAATGGGTTTTGGGTGTTTTCCTGATTCATAATTACATTGGTTTTACCAGATTATTGAGATAACCAGTAGGTTTTTTGTTTAGTACGAAATTATAAATGAAACATGAAATTTTATGATAAATGTTAGTTTTTATAATTAACCATTAATGTTATGATATTGTGATATCCTTGTTGTAATGAAATGTGTTTTTATAGTGGTTGTAATGATTATATATGTTGTTTTCCTAGTTTACATGATGTTATTATTTTATAGGGTCTATACATTAGTTGACATGCTAGAATGATTATATAACGATCCTAGTACTCATAAAAATATGAAAAGATTATATACTGAACATGGACCTAATAAATTCCAAATGATTATATATATCGTTATCTCTAGTGACACATGATGAATTTATTATACACCCGGATTGGATATGATAAATACTAAAATTCATATATACCATTCTCAAAAATATTTAAATGTTGAAATAATTATATATACTATTTCAACCATGTTCTTTGTGATTCATACATTATTTATTAGGATTACTTATTCCATTAATATATGGTTATGGATATCTTAGTTTTGTGACATTATTTCTGAGATTATTTCAAAGTAATTTTCTATTTTAACATGGTTACATGGTCATGGTTTGAGTAGTTTTGAGGCATGATCTGTGAAATTCCAGCGTTGTTTCTTGGAGGTTATTTTTTACCTAGTAAGATGGTTAAGGTTGGCATGGATGTGATACATGTTCAAATTTGTTTTGGCATGGTTCCAAATTCGATTTATGTGGTATTAATTTAATTTTTTGGACTAATTACTAAACCTATTTATTGAAATATTTCATACACTTATTACCAGAATGATTTTGTTTATTAATGGTGTGGATATCTTCCTAAATGGTATTCACACCATATTCCATATCTCATTTGGAACTTGATCATATTCCTCAAATGTAGGACTGAACGAGGAATGTTGACCTTGTTGTAGGCTGTCTTCGTTAAAAATGGGATGGAGTTTGGGGAGGAGAATAACATGGTATTTAAAAATATGGATTCTTGATTTTATCAAGAATTTTATATCTACTAATTTAATCATGACATATAGTTACAAAATACCATGTCATTAAATTTTTCCATTATTATTTATTGTATTTTTCAATTGGATTTATTATTGTTTTTCCATAGTATCGTAATGATTCCATTATTTACACACAGTGATATTTATTCATTTTTCTTTATTTCTTATTCATAATGTGTTTTAAACTCATAATCATGGATTCTTTCGTCTCCCTAATAAACTAATCACACTCCAATTTCAACTCTGAACCATCTTGTAGAGACCCAAAGCATGAAGAACATGTACATTACATTACTTTTGTGGAATACTTAATACATAAAATGAACCAACACTCAAGGACCTTAATAGTTTAGTGTCTTTGGAAACTTAGAACATAATCATCTAATCTTGGTGGAAGATCTTCAATATCTCCCATAATTATCTTCCCCTTTGTGTTTTCTTACCTAAAACCATTATTTAAATCCTTGGGAAATGAAAACATATAAAAGGGTGAGATCAAATGCTTGGTAAGGGTAAGAATATAGAAAATAAAACAAATTATATGCATTTGAACTTAAAAATATGAACATAATGTTTAAACATCATGATCTTGAGAAATAAAATAAAACATGGCAGTACGTAAGCCATAGATCATAAAGAAACATTAATCCAAATAAAATAGAATAGGAATAAAACATTTAATTGTGGAAACCATTAAGCAAATGTTATGATTTCTATAGTAGCCAAGGCATTACTTCCAAGACCATCTTAGTGGACAATGTCCCTTTCTGAATCGAGTTCACAATTTGTTCCAGTCCTGTATCACTGAGAAGGATTAACTTGTCGTTCCAGTCATGTCTATCTCATGGGATATAAATCATTACCCAATGCATTTAGGGTAGATATAGGTCCCACCAATCTCATAATGAAATCATTCTTACTTGTTCCAAAACATAAACATAAATCATTCATCATAACCCAAAGAATAAAATGGGTTTTATAAACATCATCCCATCATAACATAATCCATAAAAAACAATTGGATATAATTTCATCATAAGAGAATTGAAACCATTTAAATCATATAGAAATTATACTTGAAACACACACATATTAAAATAATGTCATCTTATATGGAAAATGGTTTTGATAAAACACTTGAAATGAATTCTTATGGAAAATATTTTTTCTTCTTCAAAATCATTTTCTTTTCAAAAAATTATATGAACTTTTAAAATAAAAGGATTTTGTTTAAAATAGTAAGGATATATTATAGAGTAAGATTCATGATAATAAGGTGATATTGAACTGTAAAAATCCTTTCATGTCGTGTAAGTTAAAAAACATTCTCCTTGTACTTTTTTCAGAAAATTCAAAAAGATCCTCATTTGGTAAAAAAAGAAAGATTCATTCCATAACACATTTAAAATTCAAAGAGGGGTGAAAATTACTTTAAAAATACATAGAATAATATTAAACACTTCATTAAGAACATATTTTTATGGACTTTTATGAATAATATAACCCCAGTAAATACATACGTATAAGCAATCTCGGATAAAAAAGAGATTTTCAAAATTGTCCCTTACCAAATGTCCAATTTCTTCCATATGTGTATAATACTCCTGTAGAGTGGGTTTAAAAATACTATTAACTTGCAACAAAACCATAATAATATTTTTGATATGATATATGATTCACTTATGACTTTATATTACCGGTTCTTTGTAAATTCCATGTTAAATCAGCATTTTGGGTAAAATCGTTTCATTTATCATCTATTTTTTTACTTTAAATTATTAATATGATTACTTAGATCAAGATTACCTAATTCCATAATATAAAACATTATTTATATATAATATATATGCATAATATAAATATATATAATATATCGGTAAATGGAAAGAAATACACCGTTCATTGAGAAGGAAGGTCGTACGTACGCCTGAACGTGGTTTTCATTTCCTTATTGAATTGAATGAAATTAAGTAGATGACATAGATATATAGATACATAAATATGGTAGCATTATTATGTCATATATCTCATGATAACTTATTATATATAATTTATAATCATTCTTGAATTTTTATCAAGGAAAATGAATCTCATCGCGTCGTGGAGACGGTAATCCGTACTTAAGCACGAACGATGATATCATACCCATATTTATTGAATGAAATTGTAGTGGATGATATAATATCATAGAATAATTATGATGTTATAATAACCATATATAGTTATTTTTTACTCCATTATACCCATCCATGTAAGGTGTTGGTGGAAAAACATATTACACCACGGCGTGGAGATGGTAGTTTGTACGTACGCACTCGAGGAGATTTCGTTTTCTGTAGGATGGATAGATGGTAAAATTGTGTTGTTTCATATTTATAATAACATATAAGTATTTTATTGATACTGATGTTTTTAATTTATTATTTAAAAAATAAAGATGAATAATTTAAAAAGAAATAATCTTGAAAGAATCGGTAGAAGAGATTACCTCTTCCTCGACGCACATCTTTTAAACTTCTTCTTAGGGCACTAGAGTTGGTATTTTGAGGATACCAGTGTAACATCCTAGGTAAATAAAGAATAAAACATTTTCATATTTATTAATATATTCGAATTAAATATTAATTTTATTTTAAAGGGTTTTCTATGTTCGATAGTGTACCAGATACGCAGAACGAGTTTCTTTGAAATCTTACGTTGCACACTAATAATCTAATAATATTATTTCAAATAGTAGTTAAAACGTAGCCGTTGTATTGGAAAGAATGAATATAAATAACTAAAATATGATTATATATGTTTGTTAAATGTTTTTACATTTATCCAATAAAAGATAAAGGCTTAAAATAAGAAAATAATTCAATTTTAAGCATAAATACTCTAATATCCACTAAAAGGTTGATTTATCACATTTTGATGGTGAAACCTCATTGAAAATAGTTTGGGATAGTCTTATACATTCTATTGGACCAAATAAAATCTTTTTTTAGAATCAGGATATCAATGTTTTCTTTTTGTATGGTTTTGTTACTTTTCCGATAAAGTTCATTTTTAATGAATAAGTGAAAAATGATGTATTTTAATTCAAAACCTATTTTTAATATAATTTATTTATATGATTAGTTATCTTTTTAATATATTTTAATGTTAAATTAGAATATATTTTTACCATTTAATCCAATGGTGGCCATTGGATTTAATTTCACATTGAAATTTGACTTGAACTAGTGTCAATCCTTTGATATTTTTTGTTTCTTAAAAACACGCTATTTGTTTTGAAAATGGGAATTAATTATTAAATTAATTAATGAAAAATATATATTTTGAATTTTGTAAAATAGACATCATTTTGAAATTTGGAATATCAAATATATCTTAGGGTGAAATTTTGGAATTTTTCTGAGAAACATCAATTTTTTATGAATAGTGAAACCACTAAGTGATAGTTAAAAAACTGATTTTCCATTTAAATGAAACTTTACCACTTCTATGAGTTTAATTTAAAAAATCCAAAATACATGTTTGTAATTAGAATTTATAATTTGGTTCAATGGGATTAAAATTATTTTTTGATGAATAATATCTTTTAAGTTTTATTAATCGCGATTAAAGGTAATTAGTGTAATTTAAGGTAAAGATAAAGTTATAATAATATGAAATGACTTTGAAACATGTACTACCCATATTGGATGTGTCTTGACCAACCATGAAAATACATGGGTCAACTTGGGGACCCCATTGAGCCACTTGGGTAAGAAAAAGACATTAATAACTTTTTATTTAATGTTAAAATAAAAATGTCACTTACATGTATTATATTACTAAAACAATTTTTACAAGGTGTTATACAAGTCATATGTTTGACTATAAATATTCATCATAAAGATAAAAATATTTCAAAAATCATGTCTTTTTTATAATTTTAATTCAATAAATAAATTAAATTATTCATGACACCATGATGATGAAGCGATTACCTCATTAATTAATGATTTAAATAAAATGAAAAGATAATTTAAACACTAAGATATAAACATGTAAAAACTATATTTTATGGGTGTATTTCGAACCATTATAACCTTATCCTAGAAATATATAATTGTTGGACCTTTAAAATATAAAAATCATTATATAATAAAGTAACATTTCTTGACTTTCCAGGAGTGCCCCTCCTCCCTCTTATAAAATTCCTCGACCTCTACCACCTTACCCACACCTCTAAAGCCATTAGATCATCCAATATCATCCCATTTTATCTCTCCACATCCCTCTATTCATCCTATAAGCCTTACCATAGGCATAAATCTCTTTAAGATACCCTAATGGTTCAAACCATGAGGAGTTACCCGATTTAAAGGTAATGTCTTCACTTGTGTTGTTTTTTTTTATTTTTCTTCTCCAACTCACTAAATTTTTTTTATTCCTATCTATTATAAAAAAACAGGTATCTTAAATATACTAGGATTTTTTTATGAGAATTATTTTATTTACACTTACACACACATCCGTCAAATGGGAAAAGAACATATTGTTTCTATGGTTGGCGAATTTCTGCCTCACAAAATGATGATTGTTCAATCTTATTTTAACACCTTTCATGGTGGCCATTAAGATGTAACTATATTTATATATTATTGATATTATGATTATTTTTTACTTATTCTTCTGTATTTTTCATTTATGGAAAAACTTTATGGTTTACAATATGGGTAAACGCGATAATTTCATTTTAGGATGTGCGGACTACCGCCCCCTCAAAGTGATTTGATTCGTTAATGCCATATGTGGGATATATAAAGGATGGATCTAATGATATTATATATGATATTATACAGGAATTATAATATACCTTTATATCATTATTATATCACTCTATTAAATAAGAATTAGAAATTAAAGTAGTGTTCATGCGTATGTACGGCTTACCGTCTCCATGAATGGTGCATTTCATTTCAATACTATAAATGTTATATACTATTATAAATACATGTATATGATGGATATATATGACATATATGATATCCAAATCATTAATATCATTGTAGATATAATGAACCATTTACCACATGAACAAAATGTATGTAACACCCCAAGCTTCTACGGTACGCTTCTCTTTGAATAATGTGATAGCGTGTGTTGTACGCAACACCGAGTTCTACCACACCATAACTAATCAAACTAGCCGTTATGAATAGTAATACCTACTTTTTGAAATCATATATATTCTATATTTCAAAATGGACTTCATTTTTGGATTCGGAATATCGAAATTATCCTAGGGTGAAATTTTGGTACTTTTCGGATAACTTTTATATTTTGATGAATAGTGAAAATTACTAAATTTTAATTAAAAACAACTTTTTTAATCAAAATAATTAATAGTGATAAATTATGAATTTGAGTGGTTTTAAAGTATATTTAGAATATATTTTTACCATTTAATATAATGTTGGTCATTGGACATAATTTTACAATTAAACCGAACATAAACAAGTGTCAATCTTTTGATAGTTATTATCTCTTAAAAACACGCTTTTTGTTTTGACAGCGGGAATTAATTTTAAATTAATTTCTGCCACTTCTGTGTTTTGAATTTAGAAAAATGGATTCCATATTTGGAATCAGGATGTTCAAATTGTGTAAATAGGTAACTTTTATTTTTAGACATTTTGAATAATTACTGCGGTAAATATTTTATTTACCATGGTTAAGGGTAAATCCGGTAAATAAGGGTTAAAAAATAATATTATAGTAATACTAAATTACCCTAAAACGTGTCTTAATCCTATTGGTTGATACATGGTCGACCATGGGCATCTTTGGGTCTATTTTGGGACCCCATGGATCCACTTGTATGTGGTAGGGACACATTATATTAATAAAGTTAAAATAAAAATAAAAATGGCATAAGATTACATCTTTTAGAAGAACAATTTTTACATAGGGTTATACATGTTGGATTTTCGATTATAAATATTTATTAGAAAGCTAAAACGATTTCCTACATGATGATATTTTATTTATAATTTTTAGACATTAAACAATTTATTTTATTTCTGACACAATGATGATGCAGTAATTACTATAATAGTGAAAAATTAAAATAATTGATATTATAAATACCCAAATAAATATAATATGAAACTTTTAATGAATTAAACTAATTTTCTAGGCTAATATGATATCTTAGGATTGATTTACTGGACTTTGTTCGAAGTAATCAATCTGTTATGAGTTTCAAAAAAATCAACTATTGAATAGTGTCAAAATTGACATAAAAGAGTTCTTAAAACAAATATTATATTATTAATTGATATTAAATTCCTAAAAATCTAGGGTTCGGACAAGAGACTTATATTATGATAGTTTAATCATTAATGGACCACTTGGGGGTCGCTTGGATGTATATAGTAAGATTATTAACCATATTATATAAAAATACAAAGAGACATTGTAAAAGTGAAACTAATTAACTTAGAGTTAATACTTAAAGATAAGGTTAATATAAGTACCCAAACCTGTCTAAATTCTATTGGATGAGTTGTTTTCGACCTATCCCCACCTCAACCTTTGAATAGTCAACTTTGGAGCCTTTGGAAACCGAATATGAATTTATTATAATTTAATATTTCTAGCTTTTCCAAAGGTGCCCCTCACCCCTCTTATAAAAGAGAACTCCTCCTTCTCATTTCCTCACACCTCTCAAGCCACTTGGCTCGTCCAAACTCTGCCCAAATAAGCTCCCCACATCCCTCTACTCCTCCTTGAAGCTTCCCCTTAGGCAGAAAGCATTTCAAGAAGTCCTTTGGTTCCAACCAAAGTGAGTTACCTAGATTAAAGGTAACGATTTCTCTTAAATTATTTTCATTTATTTTGCTTCTCCAACCCCCAAACTCTTTTTATTTCCTTTCTTTTGTAACAACACCAGTATCCACAATATACTAGAATGTTGTTATAAGAAGTATTCAAACTACACATACACACAACTCCATCTAATGGATGATGAACATAATGTTTCTGTGGATGGCAAACTAACGCCTCACGAAACGATGACTGTTCAAATACATCTTACCGCCTCTCATGGTGGCCATTATGATGGAACTGTAATTAAATATGATATTAATGATATATATTTTATATATAAGCTTCTGTAATTACATTTTATTTCATACCATTATTCGTTTCATGTTTTATATACATACGATAATTTCATTTGAGGAAGTGCGGACTACCGCCCCCTTAAAATGATATGACTCGTTCATACCACACATGGAACGTATAAAGGATGGTGTTAATGAACTTAAGTAACATATATAAAATATTATATTATACAGGAATAGTAATATACCTATGTATCATTTGGATTCGATTCTTTTAAAATAAAAATTAAATGGAAGTAGCGTTCGTGCGTACGTACGGACTACCGTCTCCACGAACGCGATGAGATTCATTCTCCATCGTATCCATTCAAGTATAATTATCATTTAATGATTTAAAAATGATGTTTAAGGACTTGATATCATTCTGGATATGAATAAGATACAACAAACATGACTTATGTAACAAAACATATAAAAGAAAATGAGTAAGTTAACACCCGAAACGACGATAATTCTAAGATATTATTAACAAATCAATGTTAAAAGATCATATATGATTTCATATTAATATATATGATTCTTGTATAATTTAATAACAATTATTTCACCATTATACAGGAGGTTAACCTACCCCAACCAAGGAAATGTACAAGGTAAGGGTTATTTCACAATCTCTTCATTATCCGAGGTTGTTTATACGTAATAATCTACTGGGATATCTTTATCATCCACATCCATGTTTCTTAAAAATGTATTTCAAAACATTGTTACTATTTACAAGAATATGGGTTAAAGTCATTTATACCCTTGTTTGACTTTTTATAAGAGGTTTATAAAGGAATCTTTCCGTCGTTTTCAAAACAAGGTCCTTTTTAACCTTTTCGACAGAATTGAGGTAAGAATGTTTTTTTAACTTATACGGCGGGTGCGGTTATTTTACGCCATTATAAAATCTTCAAAGCTTTCCTTACAAGTTTATAAGAATATTTTCAAAGAAAATGTTTTATTTTATATGGATCTAAAATGATTTCAAAATAAAACGAGATACTTCTTTAAAAAGAATTTTGATTTCATCTATGTCAACATCCTTTGACGGATTTTAAGATTATTTGAAGTTGATTTGTTATGATACAAAACTTCTATATTGTATTGAAGGTTTTGTGATATGTTTGACTATGGATGTGCTATTTTTATACCATTCATAGTTTATGGTGAAATTATTGACATTTCGTATGCTAGTTTTAATACGAATGTTTATGTTATGTTTAAACCTTTTCATATGGGAATGCATTGGACTTAATATGTGACGGGTGGAGCCCGCTATAGCTCCTCGATGCATCGGTAGGTCTCATGAGACAAACTAGTGTCTTGGCACAAGGCCTTGACAAAATCTTATTTGTAGTCTTGGCACGAGGCCTTGGCTATGTGGTTAAGATAGTCTGGCATTATGCATTCCAACATTATGAAAGTGGTTATTGATTTTGCATGTGATTATTCGATTAGTAGAATATCCATGTGAACAAGTAAATGGCATTATTTCATTTTACTTTTGCCATACTATGTTGAAGTTCAAGTTTAAAAGGCTTTTGTTTTAGTAATTCATTGCCTTAAATGTTTACGCTTATTTTGAATGTTCCGCTATATTGTTATCCTTACTGGGCATTTGAGCTCACCCCTTTTCTATGTTTTATTTTTCCCAGGTATTGAAGAAGTAAATTATGATTGACTTGTAGCGATATTATGAGGGGTTAATAGTGTGGATATGAAGACTTTGTTGTTGTTGTAGTTTTTCACTTTGAAATGTAATGTAAAACTTTAGGATTATATCTAGTGTTTCCAAGGCTACTAAACTAATCGGTCTTTCGAGATTTGATCTTTCTTGTGATCATTCCAATGTTATGTAATTAATGCACCGACTCTGGGTAACTGGGGTCGGGGCGTTACAGTTGGTATCAGAGGAAGTTTAGTACAAACCTTGGAAGCTAGATTTAGATAAACTCTGATTAGAGCACGTAGACCTAAGATGAACTTTGAGGATTAGTATAGAAGAACTTCCTAGAATTTTGGTATTGTAGAGATTTTGTGAGTTTTCCGAGAAATACATCCCTGTCTGGATACGAGCAGGTAGAGGCGGCTCTGGCACAGATGTACCTAGGGGTAAAACCCGAAAACACCGCTTTGAGCTAAACTCGAACGGGAACTGGTGCACGACAACGGGCCTTGCTGCACTCTTGGTTACGACACTCCCGGGGGATATGCTTAGGATAACTCTCATTTTCTTTACAAATCATTTTGAAGGGATTATGAGTATATAATTCCTCAAAGAAAACATTTTTATGATTATGGATTATATCCATAAATAGTTCAATTTATGTTAAGTGTTTTATAAGTATGGGATTATGTATTTTGATTCATAAACTGAACTAGTTTATGCCATTGTTTAGAAATGGCGCCTAGTGGAAGAAATGGAAACCGTATCAATGCACGCACTCCATGTAGGGATTGCCCTCCTGCTCAAGATAATTATAGTGGGGCTGGTGATGCAACTGGTGCTGATCAGCTAATCACCGTACTGGGACAACTTACTCAGGTTATGAATAATAACCTTACCCGTATGGAGCACCCTGATCCGCAGCGTGGAGGATCAATGTTAGATCGATTCATGAGACAACAACCACCAACGTTCAATGGGAGTACAAATCCCTTAGTAGCTGAGCAATGGATATTTTCCCTAGAGAAAATATTTCAGGCTTTGGGGAGTAGTGAAAGGGAAAAAGTTACCATGGAAGTTTACCGCCTCACTGGAGATGCTGATCAATGGTGGTCATTGATTCAAAACATGAAGGAAGATGATGAAGTATCAAACATGGAATGGAGGGAGTTCAAAGATCTGTTTTTAGAAAAATACTTTCCTCGCGACCATCGAGCAGATATGGAAAGGCAATTTCTGAGTCTGAGACAAAAGGAGGATGAGAATGTCACAAAGTATGAGGCTAACATTACAAGGTTAGCGAGGTATGCTGGAGATTATATTCGCAACCCAAGAAGTAAGATTGATCGTTTCTTTGATGGGTTAAAACCATTTCTCCGTAGAGCATTAGTCTCACAATCCTTTACGTCGTACGAAGACATTGTCTCATGTGCTATCAAGACCGAAAAAGAATTCTCTAAGTCTTATGACTTTAAAGCGAAGCAAGAGAAGAAGAGACCTGCTGATCAATCTGGGAATAGAAATAAGGGGAAGAAGGGAAAGGTTGAATATTCATCTTGTGGTAAATGCGGGAAGAAACACCCCGGTGCTTTCCTGAAGGGAATGGGAGTCTGTTACAAGTGTGGTGAAAAGGCCACCAAGCTCATAATTGCAAGGGGAAGAAGGAAGCTACCAACGTTCAGTGCTACAATTGCAGGGAGATGGGGCATTATGCAAATTCATGTCCTAAGCGTCAGGAGAACTTACCTCAGAAAAGGCCAAGGGATCAAGGCCAGGCTTATGCTATCACTACTGCTAAGGTAGAAGTTCCGAAAGACGTGGTGGCAGGTAATTTAATGGTTTCCTCAAGTTTAGCAAATGCATTATTTGATTCTGGATCATCGCATTGTTTCATATCATCCCAGTTTTCTAAGAAAATTAGATATTTCCAATTTGATTTAATAAAGGAGTTGTCAGTTAAAACTCCTAAGGGAAGTATCGTTGCAACAAAGTTTTGTGAATCAGTCCCCATTAGAGAACATAAATTTTCGTTATCTGCTGATTTCATCGTCATACCTATGATTGAGTTTGATATAATCCTCAGTATGGACTGGCTTTCGTACAATGATGCGAAGATTTATTGTAAGAAGAAAGAGGTTACGATTCTTGATGATAATGATACAGAGCACCTTATTTTTAGAGCAGAATCGTCACCACCTAATTCTTATTTAGACCCACCCCCAGTAGCTCAACTTAATTCAATTATTGGGGAGGAAGAGAATGAAGTAACTATCGGTGAGGAAAGGAATGTTCAAATAGAGGATGTACCTATTCTGAAATAATTTGTAGATGTATTTCCGGAAGATTTACCTGGACATCCTCCAGAACGAGAAGTTGAGTTTTCCATTGATTTGATTCCTGGATCAAGGCCTATATCGAAGACCCCTTATAGAATGGCCACTGTAGAGTTAGTCGAACTAAAGAAACAACTAGAGGAATTGAGTAATAAGGGATTTATTTGCCCTAGTGTTTCTCCATGGGGAGCCCCTGTTCTTTTTGTTAAAAAGAAAGATGGATCTATGAGGTTATGTATCGACTACAGGGAGATCAATGCTATAACGATAAAGAACAAGTATCCCCTACCTCGTATTGATGATTTATTTGACCAACATCATGGAGCTCAATACTTTTCAAAGATTGACCTTCGTTCTGGATACCATCAGTTGTGTGTGAAGAAGGAAGACATTCCGAAAACAGCATTTCGAACCAGGTACGGGCATTACGAGTTTACTGTAATGCCGTTTGGATTGACTAATGCACCCTCTGTATTCATGGATCTAATGAATAGAGTTTTCAAGGAGTATCTCGATGAATTTGTGGTGGTATTTATTGATGATATCTTGGTATACTCCAAAACATACGAAGATCATGAAAATCACTTGCGCATTATCTTGAAGACTCTGAGGAGGCATGAATTATATGGGAAGTTTAGCAAGTGTGAATTCTAGCTTCAGGAGATTTCTTTTCTTGGCCATATTGTCTCTAAAGATGGAATCTCTGTTGATCCTTCTAAGACCAAGGCAATCCAATAATGGCCAGCACCTACGAGTATAACTGAGGTACGTAGTTTTATTGGCTTGGCAGGTTATTATCGACGTTTCGTCCAGAATTTTGCCCGATTGGCTAACCCATTAACGAAGCTCACACGTAAAGGGGTTAAATTTGTTTGGACAAAAGAGTGTGAAGAATGTTTCGAAGAACTGAAGACAAGATTAGTCAATGCTCCTATATTGACTCTACCATCGGGGAATGATGGGTTCGTTATTTATAGTGATGCATCGAAGAAAGGACTTGGCTGTGTCCTTATGCAGAATGATATAGTTATTGCCTATGCATCACGACAGTTGAAAATTCATGAACAAAACTATCCTACTCATGATCTTGAGTTAGCAGCTGTGATCTTTGCTTTGAATATATGGAGGCACTACCTCTATGGTGAAAAATGTGAGATTTATACTGATCACAAGAGTTTGAAGTATATTTTCTCACAAAAAGAACTCAACATGAGGCAAAGGAGATGGCTTGAATTACTCAAGGATTATGATTGTACGATACACTACCACCCAGGGAAGGCAAACAAGGTGGCAGATGCTTTGAGTAGAAAAGACCATGGAGTTTTGAACAATATGAGTATTGAAAGGGATCCAATTTTCATGGAGCTAGTGAAGATGGACATGGGAATAACCAGGGAAGGTGAAACATCAATGCTTTTTCAAATGGTTGTCAAACCATCTTTACTAGAAAGGATTAAGATTTCTCAGACCGATGATGAAGAATTCCAAAAGAATATTAAAGCTGTGAATGATGGGAGATTGAGAGACTTTGTGTATGAAGATGGAATTTTGAAATTCGGGAAGAGACTTTGTGTTCCCAATATACCTGATCTAAAAAGAGAATTGTTGGATGATGCTCATAGTTCCAATTTCTCTATACACCCTGGGAGCACCAAAATGTATAGAGATTTGAAGGAACATTTTTGGTGGGACAACATGAAGAGGGAGATTGCTGATTTTGTATCAAGATGTATGGTTTGTCAACAAGTGAAAGCTGGAAGGCAACAGCCTGGAGGAGTCATGCAACCTCTTCCCATACAGGAGTGGAAATGGGACAATGTTACGATGGACTTTGTCATGGGGCTACCAAAGACTCCTAGAAGGAACAATGCAATATGGGTTATTGTTGATCGTCTTACCAAGTCAGCACATTTTCTTGCTATAAGAGAAGATCTACCCCTGGAACGTCTAGCAAGACTATACATTAATGAAGTTGTGAGACTTCATGGAGTACCCCTATCGATTGTTTCTGATCGTGATCCCCGTTTTACTTCAAGATTTTGGAAAAGTCTTCAGAAATCCCTGGATACTGATCTTCATTTGAGCACTGCTTACCACCCTCAGACAGACGGACAATCAGAACGGACTATTCAGACCTTAGAAGACATGTTGAGATCTTGTTCACTTGATTTTCAGGGTATGTGGGATCAATATTTACCACTAGTAGAATTTTCCTATAACAATAGCTTCCATTCGAGTATTCAGATGGCACCATATGAATGGTTATACAGAAATAGATGTCGTACACCAACCTGTTGGGATGACGTTGGTGAAAGAAAACTTGTAGGCCCAGAACTGGTGGAGGAAACGGTGGAAAAGGTGAAAGTAATCCAAAATTACATCAAATCAGCTCAAAGTAGGCAGAAGAGCTATGCCGATAATCGAAGGAAGGATTTGGAATTTCAAGTCGGTGATCATGTTTTCCTGAAGGTATCTCCGTGGAAGGGGGTCATACGTTTTGGTAAGAAAGGTAAATTGAGTCCCAGGTACATCGGACCTTTCGAAATTCTAGAACGAATTGGGGTTGTAGCTTACCGATTGGCAATGCCGCCAAGTCTCTCCAAAGTTCACAATGTGTTCCACGTATCTCTATTGAGGAAATACATGCCTGATCCGACGCATGTACTCGCCTATGAGGAATTAGAACTGGAACCCGATCTGTCTTATTGCGAAGAGCCTGTCAAGATTCTCGATACGAGAGAACAAGTGCTGAGAAACCGGACGACGCGTCTGGTAAAAGTTTTGTGGAGGAATCATAAGATGGAAGAGGCAACGTGGGAACCCGAGGAACTTATGATGAAGAACCACCCGAGTCTTTTTATACAGTAATACCCTAGAAATTGCGAGGACGCAATTATTTGAAGGAGGGGAGAATGTAACACCCCAAGCTTCTACGGTACGCTTCTCTTTGAATAATGTGATAGCGTGTGTTGTACGCAACACCGAGTTTTAACACACCATAACTAATCAAACTAGCCATTATGAATAGTAATACCTACTTTTTGAAATCATATATATTCTATATTTCAAAATGGACTTCATTTTTGGATTTGGAATATCGAAATTATCCTAGGGTGAAATTTTGGTACTTTTCGGATAACTTTTATATTTTGATGAATAGTGAAAATTACTAAATTTTAATTAAAAACAACTTTTTTAATCAAAATAATTAATAGTGATAAATTATGAATTTGAGTGGTTTTAAAGTATATTTAGAATATATTTTTACCATTTAATATAATGTTGGTCATTGGACATAATTTTACAATTAAACCGAACATAAACAAGTGTCAATCTTTTGATAGTTATTATCTCTTAAAAACACGCTTTTTGTTTTGACAGCGGGAATTAATTTTAAATTAATTTCTGCCACTTCTGTGTTTTGAATTTAGAAAAATGGATTCCATATTTGGAATCAGGATGTTCAAATTGTGTAAATATGTAACATTTATTTTTAGACATTTTGAATAATTACTGCGGTAAATATTTTATTTACAATGGTTAAGGGTAAATCCGGTAAATAAGGGTTAAAAAATAATATTATAATAATACTAAATTACCCTAAAACGTGTCTTAACCCTATTGGATGATACATGGTCGACCATGGGCATCTTTGGGTCTATTTTGGGACCCCATGGATCCACTTGTATGTGGTAGGGACACATTATATTAATAAAGTTAAAATAAAAATAAAAATGGCATAAGATTACATCTTTTAGAAGAAAAATTTTTACATAGGGTTATACATGTTGGATTTTCGATTATAAATATTTATTAGAAATCTAAAAATATTTCCTACATGATGATATTTTATTTATAATTTTTAGACATTAAATAATTTATTTTATTTATGACACAATGATGATGCAGTAATTACTATAATAGTGAAAAATTAAAATAATTGATATTATAAATACCCAAATAAATATAATATGAAACTTTTAATGAATTAAACTAATTTTCTAGGCTAATATGATATATTAGGATTGATTTAATGTACTTTGTTCGAAGTAATCAATCTGTTATGAGTTTCACAAAAATCAACTATTGAATAGTGTCAAAATTGACATAAAAGAGTTCTTAAAACAAATATAATATTATTAATTGATATTAAATTCCTAAAAATCTAGGGTTCGGCCAAAAGCCTTATATTATGATATTTTAATCATTAATGGACCACTTGGGGGTCGCTTGGATGTATATAGTAAGTTTATTAACCATATTATATAAAAATACAAAGAGACATTGTAAAAGTGAAACTAATTAACTTAGAGTTAATACTTAAAGATAAGGTTAATATAAGTACCCAAACCTGTCTAAATTCTATTGGATGAGTTTTTTCGACCTATCCCCACCTCAACCTTTGAATAGTCAACTTTGGAGCCTTTGGAAACCGAATATGAATTTATTATAAATTAATATTTCTAGCTTTTCCAAAGGTGCCCCTCACCCCTCTTATAAAAGGGCACTCCTCCTTCTCATTTCCTCACACCTCTCAAGCCACTTGGCTCGTCCAAACTCTGCCCAAATAAGCTCCCAACATCCCTCTCCTCCTCCTTGAAGCTTCCCCTTAGGCAGAAAGCATTTCAAGAAGTCCTTTGGTTCCAACCAAAGTGAGTTACCTAGATTAAAGGTAACGATTTCTCTTAAATTATTTTCATTTATTTTGCTTCTCCAACCCCCAAACTCTTTTTATTTCCTTTCTTTTGTAACAACACCAGTATCCACAATATACTAGGATGTTGTTATAAGAAGGATTCAAAATACACATACACACAACTCCATCTAATGGATGATGAACATAATGTTTCTGTGGATGGAAAACTAACGCCTCACGAAACGATGATTGTTCAAATACATCTTACCGCCTCTCATGGTGGCCATTATGATGGAACTGTAATTAAATATGATATTAATGATATATATTTTATATATAAGCTTCTGTAATTCCATTTTATTTCATACCATTATTCGTTTCATGTTGTATATACATACGATAATTTCATTTGAGGAAGTGCGGACTACCGCCCCCTTAAAATGATATGACTCGTTCATACCACACATGGAACATATAAAGGATGGTGTTAATGAACATAAGTAACATATATAAAATATTATATTATACTGGAATAGTAATATACCTATGTATCATTTGGATTTGATTCTTTTAAAATAAAAATTAAATGGAAGTAGCGTTCGTGCGTACGTACGGACTACCGTCTCCACGAACGCGATGAGATTCATTCTCCATCGTATCCATTCAAGTATAATTATCATTTCATGATTTAAAAATGATGTTTAAGGACTTGATATCATTATGGATATGAATAAGATACAACAAACATGACTTATGTAACAAAACATATAAAAGAAAATGAGTAAGTTAACACCCGAAACGACGATAATTCTAAGATATTATTAACAAATCAATGTTAAAAGATCATATATGATATCATATTAATATATATGATTCTTGTATAATTTAATAACAATTATTTCACCATTATACAGGAGGTTAACCTACCCCAACCAAGGAAAAGTACAAGGTAAGGGTTATTTCACAATCTCTTCATTATCCGAGGTTGTTTATACGTAATAATCTACTGGGATATCTTTATCATCCACATCCATGTTTCTTAAAAATGTATTTCAAAACATTTTTACTATTTACAAGAATATGGGTTAAAGTCATTTATACCCTTGTTTGAATTTTTATAAGAGGATTATAAAGGAATCTTTCCGTCGTTTTCAAAACAAGGTCCTTTTTAACCTTTTCGACAGAATTGAGTTAAGAATGTTTTTTTAACTTATACGGCGGGTGCGGTTATTTTACGCCGTTATAAAATCTTCAAAGCTTTCCTTACAAGATTATAAGAATATTTTCAAAGAAAATGTTTTATTTTATATGGATCTTAAATGATTTCAAAATAAAAGGAGATACTTCTTTAAAAAGAATTTTGATTTCATCTATGTCAACATCCTTTGACGGATTTTAAGATTATTTGAAGTTGATTTATTATGATACAAAACTTCTATATTGTATTGAAGGTTTTGTGATATGTTTGACTATGGATGTGCTATTTTTATACCATTCATAGTTTATGGTGAAATTATTGACATTTCGTATGCTAGTTTTAATACGAATGTTTATGTTATGATTAAACCTTTTCATATGGGAATGCATTGGACTTAATAAGTGACGGGTGGAGCCCGCTATAGCTCCTCGATGCATCGGTAGGTCTCATGAGACAAACTAGTGTCTTGGCACAAGGCTTTGACAAAATCTTATTTGTAGTCTTGGCACGAGGCCTTGGCTATGTGGTTAAGATTGTCTGGCATTATGCATTCCAACATTATGAAAGTGGTTATTGATTTTGCATGTGATTATTCGATAAGTAGAATATCCATGTGAACAAGTAAATGGAATTATTTCATTTTACTTTTGCCATACTATGTTGAATTTCAAGTTTAAAAGGCTTTTGTTTTAGTAATTCATTGCCTTAAATGTTTACTCTTATTTTGAATGTTCCGCTATATTGTTATCCTTACTGGGCATTTGAGCTCACCCCTTTTCTATGATTTATTTTTCCCAGGTAATGAAAAAGTAAATTATGATTGACTTGCAGGGATATTATGAGGGGTTAATAGTGTGGATATGAAGACTTTGTTGTTGTAGTAGTTTTTCACTTTGAAATGTAATGTAAAACATTATGATTATATCTAGTGTTTCCAAGGCTACTAAACTAATCGGTCTTTCGAGATTTGATCTTTCTTGTGATCATGCCAATGTTATGTAATTAATGCACCGACTCTGGGTAACTGGGGTCGGGGCGTTACAATGTAATTGTAAGAAGTCCATTTTTTACTTAAGTACCAAATATCGACAAAATGAACATTATTAACTTAAATGGTTACATAATGTTTATAACATGGAAATAAGTGATATAAAAGTAATAATAAGTTTGAAAAAGGTTATTAAGAAAGTATAAATTAACACTAGTTAACTGTTCAGGATATTAAAGAGTGATCAAGTCATGTCGGACATGAGGTAAGGGACTTCATCTCAATCTCTTTTCATTGAGGAATATTTTGTTCTAATACAAGACATTATTTTATATGCTGTATAAAACAAGCATTGGCTCTTCATTTCATTCAAAGGGAATCTTTTTCAACGAAGATATTCACTAAAAAACAAAAAGGAATGTTTATTTTAATGTACATGGTGATAAAAACCTTTCCCACCGACACGAGTATTATTTGGTCTTTGGCTTCATCAACAAGTCGTAATGTTTATAAAATGAAATAAATACCATATACTCTTTTATGTATTTTGGTATTGAAAATGGTTTTTATAATGGATTTGTTATGTCAATATATTTACGTGATATATTTTGATCAGGATGTGGAAATGTTTTCTTTCCAGTATATTTGTTTTATGTCTTATGATTTTATAATGGTAATTGGACATTTGACGGGTGGTTATGTGATAAACCATGTGACAGGTGGTGCATGAATACTAGGAAGAATGTTTACGTTATAACCTCCAATGCATTGGGTATTGAAGTCGGCCATATGGCTATTCAATTTAGTGATATTTGTGAAATTCGACTGTATTGTTATTCCATGTAAGTACGTTTATGTCAAAAGTTACCTTTATATATTATGTGTTCTTTATATGTGTTTTGTGGTAATATTTTTGTTACAAAAGGGTAAGTAATGATATTTTATTTAGTGAATAGTATTTACTACTTCTTAATGGTTAAAAGTGTTACTTTGATAAAGTATTCATGTTTTAGTTGATGTTTCGAAAATGTAACAGTTTTCCATCTTTGTGTATCCCTTACTGAGATTTTTATGATCACCCCATGTTTTTTTGAAATGTTTTTCATAGGAAATAATGTGGAATAGGGTCAATGATGGGATCAAGGAAAATTCATGATGTCTTAAACATGGAACTATACATAAATCTTTTTTTAAGATTTCATGTTTTGTAAAAAAAAGGGAACATTGTAGAAGTGTCTACTGTGTAATATTTTGAGATGTAATAGTTATGATATAATTCTCTAAATCTCTAAAACTAAAAAGATCCTCAATGTGAATTATTCTTTTAATTCAATATTAAGTGAGATTTAAGGTCGGTTCCTTATAGTTGGTATCAAAGGGAGGTTTAGTCAACTTTAGGAGTTATAAAATTTTTAAATTTATAAATTAATTTATGTTATGATTGAAAAGATATTGCATTTATAGATTTCCATGTCGCTTCACCAAAGATATTTCTTCTGTTCAGATTGGTTTTCTGCAGAGGAAACAAGGAAGCTATGTTGGGACTACATCAGGAAGAAGGCAGCCTTCCAAATCAGAAACTGAGATGGTCAGAATTAGAACTGAACAGTTTATTGTAGTGATGGCACAGTTGAATCAGGCTATAAATGGTGGTGGTATTCATGCACGAGATCAGCGAGAACAATCGCATACGAACATGTCAGTGGTAGAACATTTCATGAGGCAATATCCCCCATCATTCAGAGGATAATCTGACCATGTTCTAGGATAAGGGTGGATTAAAGCCCTGGAGAATATTTTTGATGTCATTAGGTATTCATAACATCAAATTGTTAGACTTGTTGTTTACCATTTTGACGGTGAAGCTTATCAGTGGTGGTCGATGGTGAAAAAGATCACGGATAGTGATGAGATTTATGATCTTAAATGGGATGAATTAAAAGGTATGTTACTTGAGAAATATTTTCCTAAGGTGGTTTGTCTTAGGATTGAATGGAAATTCCTTGAATTGAGGCAGGAGTATGACTCAGTGGCTACCTATGATGCAAAGTTCACTCGGCTATCAAGGTATGTTCCAAATTTCATACGAGATCTTGATAGTAAAAACAACCATTTTTACTCAGGGTTAAATCCAAAGTATCAAAGTTCTTTAGCTTCTCGTGAGTTCAAAAGTTAGGAAAAACTTGTTCGATGTGTAGAGAAGGTGGAAAGAAAGTTTTCCGATGATCAGGTGTCCTTTGACAAAAAACAGAATAAGAGGTCCAGTTGGTAGGAAAAGGGGAAGAATTCATCAAAGAAGAAAGGAGGTAAGAAAGAAAAATATCCATCCTATAAGAAGTGTGGTTAAATACATCTGGGAGAATGTTTATCCATGTCTGTAAAGTGCTTTCGGTGTGGTAAGTATGGTCATATTGCTCGTAACTGTAAGGAAGATGATCAAGTAGGAAATGAATAGCCAGCGGTAATATGTTTTTAGTGTAATGAAATGGGTAATTATGCAAATGATTGTCTAATGAAGAACTCAATTGGGGGAAAGCAGCCAGACTACATAAAGAGAGGGGTGGTGAAATCCATTGCATCTACTTCAACAGATTTTGGGCCATCAAATGAAGTAGTATGAGGTACATTGTTTGTTTGTTCATATTATGCCATTGTGTTGTTTGATTTGGGGTCTACACATTTTTTAATTTCTGAGAAGCTTTCTATTAAATTTGTAATTCCATCTCAAGATATGAATCCTGAACATATGGTAAAAACACCAGGAAGAAACATTGATACAAATAGAAATTATAAGAACCTTCATATCCTTGTGTGCAGAATGAATCTACCTGCAAACCTTATTGCTTTTACTCTTGTAGAGTTTGATGTTATTATGGGCATGGATTGGATTTCCTTTAATCATGATAAGATTGACAATAGAGCTAAAATGGTTTCTTTTCCGAAATATTTATTGTTTGTGTACAATAATGAACCGTTTCATTTGAAAACATATCAGGAAGTAGAGAAACTAGTAAATGATGGAAATGAATGTTACATTGCACATATTGTTGAAAATAAAGTAACTGTTCAGTTTAATGATGTGCCAGTGGTAAATGAGTATCTTGATGTTTTTCATGATGAGTTTCCTGGTATTACTCATGATCGCTAAGTTGAATTTACTATTGACATAGTTCTTGATTCTAAGACAATTTCAAAACCCCCTTATTGAATGGCTCATGTTAAACTTTTAGAGTTAAAGATGCAATTGCAGGTGTTATTAGATAGAGGTTTCATTCGACCATAAGCATCACCATGGGGTGATCTTATCTTGTATTTTAAAAATAAATTTGGTTCAATGAGACTTTTCATTGATTATAGAGCCTTGAATAACATCACTTTTAAGAACAAGTAACCATTGCCTCATATCGATGATTTGTTTGATCTTCTCTAGGGAGCTCAGTATTTTTAAAATATTGACATGAGTTCGGGGAACCATCAGTTGAAAGTATAAGAAGCAGATGTTCGGAAGACGACGTTTCGTAGTAGATATGGTCATTAGGAATTTGTAGTTATGCCTTTTGGTTTAACCAATGAACCTACTCTATTCAAGGACCTTATGAATATAATTTTACATGAGTTCTTGGATAAGTTTGTGGTTGGTTTCATTTATGATATTTTAGTGTTTTCTAAAAGTAAAGAGGAGCATGAATTTCATTTAAGGGTTATCTTGAAAACCTTATAAGAAAAGAAACTGTATAGAAAATTCAGCAACTGTATGTTTTGGTTACAAAAAATTTCTTCCCTTGGTCACATTGTTTCAAAAAAATGGCATAACTGTTGATCCTACTAAAACAAAAGTTGTTGAAGAATGGCCAAGACCTACAAATATAACCGATATCCATAGTTTTATTGGTTTGACAGGTTACTACTGAAGGTTTTTTGAAAAGTTTTCATGGTTATCTAGTCCAATGAATAAGTTAACTCGAAAAGTTGTTAAGATCATATGGACAAATGAATGTGACAATTGTTTTCAGGAATTGGATGGAAAATTGGTGAATGCTACGGTTTTGTTACTTCCTTATAGAAATGGTGAGTTTGTTATCTACAGTGATGCTTCGTTGAAGAGGCTTGGTTGTGTCCTTATGCATAATGATCATGTAATTGCTTATGCTTCACGTCAGTTGAAAACTCATGAGTTAAATTACCCTACACATGATTTGGAATTATCTACTGTTGTTTTTTCTATAAAAATTTGGAGGGATCATTTGTATGGAGTAAAGTGTGAAATATATACCGATAATAAATGTTTAAAGAATATATTTACTCAGAAAGAATTGAACATAACACAGAAGAGATGACTGAAATTAATTAAGGATTATTATTACACAATTCATTACCATCCGGGAAGAGAAAATAAAGTGGATGATGCTTTGAGTCGAAAAAGTAATGATTCATTAACTATGCTACGTTTGGAACGAGATCCTTTGGTTTCTGATTCGATGATCTTTGGCATAGAATTTGTTGGTGCCGGAAGTTCTTCTGTTTTGTATCAGGTGTCGGTGATATCATCTCTATTAGACAGAATTAAGAAAGCATAGAATAAAGACAATGAGTTATAGAAAAAGGTAGAGCTGGTTCAGAAGGGTATTTTTCCTGAATTTAACATTGATAATGATAGTGTTTTGAGGTTTGGGAAGAGATTATGTATGCCTTGTGATTCATAGTTGAAGAATGAGTTGTTATGTGAGGCTCGTAGTTCCTCGTTTTTAGTTCATCTTGGCAGTACTAAGATGTACAGAGATCTGCTAGAGTATTACTAGTGGGATGGAATGAAAAGAGATATTGTTGATTTTACTGTGAAGTGTTTGACTTTTCAGCAGGTTAAAGGAGAATGGCAGTTACCAAATGGGATGCTCTAGTCAATAACTGTGCCAGAGTGGAAAATGGAAGATATATCCACGGACATTATTGTGGGATTACCAAAGACATCTCAAGGTAATAGTGAAATCTGGGTTATTATTGATCGATTGACTAAATCTGCTCATTTCCTTCCTATTTGAGATACATTCTCTCTAGATCAACTGTCTTGATCGTATATTAAAGAGATAGTCAGGTTGCTTGGAGTTCCCATCTCCATTGTATCTGATTGTGATCCCAAGTTTACTTCTAACTTTTTGAAAGGCCTTCAAAAGTTGTTGGGTACTGAATTAAATTTTAGTACAACTTTTCATCCACAATCAGATGGGTATTCAGAACGAAAAAATAAGACCATTGAGGATATTTTACATGCTTGCACGATGAATTACTAGGGATGTTGAGACCAACATCTTTCTTTAGTTGAATTTTTTTAAAACAATAGTTTTCATTCTAGTGTAAAGATGGCTCCATTTGAGGCATTATATGGAAAACGGTGTCGAACTCCAGCTTTTTGGGATGATGTAGTTGAATGAAAGCTGATGGGACCAGAATTGGTAGATGAGATGGTAGAAAAATGTCAGTTGATTCAGAAACACATGAGAACATCTCAAAGGAGGCAGAAAAGTTATGTGGGAAACCTAAGGAAGGATCTATCTTTCAAGGTAGGTGATCATGTTTCTTTCAAAGTTTCACTATGGAAAAGTGTGATGCAATTTGGTAAGAATGGAAAGCTGAGTCCAAGGTTCATTAGACCATATGAAATTCTAGAGAGAGTTGGATCAGTTTCTTTCCAATTGGCTTTACCTCCGAGTTAATCTCATGTACACAATGTTTTTCATGTTTTTATGTTGAGAAAGTATATGCTAGATCCATCTCTTGTTTTGATCCTAGAGGTAGTTCAGTTGGAAAATAATCTCTCTTATGATGAACAACTAGTCCAGATTCTTGACCGAAGAGAGCAAGTATTGCAAAATAAGGTAATTTATTAGGTGAAGGTTTTATAAAAAACCCATATGGTTGAAGAGGCAACGTGGTAATCTAAAAATGATATGAGGGATAAATAACCCAACTTATTTTGATAATTGAATAAAATTGCGGGGAAGAAATTCCCAAAATGGGTGAAGGATGTAACATCCCAGGTAAATAAGGAATAAAATATTTTCAAATTTATTAATATTTTCAAATTAAATATTAATTTCACTTTAAAGGGGTTGCTATGTTCAATAGCGTACCTGATAAGCAACAACGAGTTTCATTGAAATCTTACATTGCACACTAGTAATATAATAATATTATTTCAAGTGGTAGTTAACACACAACCTTTATATTGGCAGGAATGAACAAAAATAACTAAAATATGATTATATATGTTTTATAAAAGTTTTTACATTTATCCAATAAATGATAAAGGCTTAAAATACGAAATGAATTCAATTTTAACCCTAAATACTCTAATGTTCACTAAAAGGTTGACTTGTCGCCTTCTGATGGCGATCCCTCATTAAAAATAGTTTTGGTCGGCCTTAGACATTCTATTGGAGAAAATAAAATAATTCTTTATAATCAAGCCATCAAAATTTACTTTGTGTATGTTTTTGATATTTTCCTGATAAAGTTCATTTTTAATGAATAAGTGAAAAATGTTGTATTTTAATTCAAAACCTATTATTAATATAATTTATTTATATTATTAGTTTATCTTCTGAATTGGTTTTAAAGTGAAATTAGAATATATTTTTACCATTTAATCCAATGGTGTTAATTGTAATTAATTTCACTTTGAAATTGGACTTGAACTAGTTTCAATCTTTTGATATATTTTGTTTCATATAAACAAGCTATTTGTTTTGAGAACGAGAATTAATTATTAAATTGATTAATGAAACTTATATGATTTTATTTTCGTAAAATAGACAACATTTTTGAATTTGGAATAACAAATATATCTTAGGGTGAATTTTTGGTATTTTTCTGAAAAACATCCAATTTTTATGAATAGTGAAAGCATTAAGTGATAGTTAAAAAACTGATTTTTGTTTAAATTAAACATTTCCTCTTCTATGAATTGAATACAAAAAATCTGACATACATGGTTGTCATTATGATGTAAAATTTGGTTCAATGGGATTAAAATAATTTTTTAGTGAATAGTTACTTTTATGTTTTATTAATCGCGATTGAAGGTAATTTGTGTAATATAAGGTAAAGGTAATGTTATATTAGTATGAAATGACCATGAAACTTGTCCTACACTTATTTTATGTGTCATGGCCGACCATGAAAATCCATGGGTAAACTTGGGGACCCCAGGGAGCCACTTGGCTGTGAAAATGACATTAATAACTTTTTATTTAAAGTTAAAATAAAAATAGCACAAACATGTATTGTTTTACTAAATTAATTCTTAAATTTGGTTATACAAGTCATATTTTTGACTATAAATATTCATTAGAAATATAAAAATATTTCCTATATAATGATATTTTTTGTATAATTTTTAGACATTATATAAATTAAATTATTTATGACACCATGATGATGAATCGATTACCTCATTAATTAACGATTTAAATAAAATGAAAAGATAAATTATAATCTAAAATATACACTTGTAAAAACCCTATGGGATGGGTTTATTTTGTACTAATATCACCTTATCCTAGAAATAAAAAATTGTGGGTCCTTTACATTCTGAAACCCACTGTATAATGAAGTAACATTTCTGGACTTCCCAAGAGTGCCTCTCCTCCCCCTTATAAAAGGCCGCCAACTCTACCTCTTTCCCACACCACTAAAGTCATTGGCTCGGACAATCTCTTAAAATTTTATCTCTCCACATAACTATCTTCATCCTAGAATCCTTACCTTAGGCAGAAATCTCTTCACGACACCCTTTTGGTTCAAACAAAGATGAGTTACCCGATTTAATGTTAATGTCTTCACTTGTGTTCTTTTATTTTATTTTGTTATCCAAGCCCCTAAACTCTTTTTATTACTTTATTTTGTAACGAAACCAGTATATAAATTATACTAGGATGTTTTTATGAGATTGATTTGATTTACACTTACACACACCTCCGTCTAATGGTTAATTAACATATTATTTTTGTGGATGGTGAATTTCTACCTCACGAAACGATGATTGTTCAATATTTTTTTAACACCTTTCTTGGTTTACATTAAGATGTAACTAAATTTATATAATATATAAATTATTTTTATGTTTTCCTTATACTTTTGTATTTTTCATTAATGACATAACATTATGGTCTCCATTATGGGTAAACGCGATAATTTCAATTTAGGAAGTGCAGACTATGACACCCTCAAAGTGATTTGATACATTAATTCCATATGTGGGATGAATGAAGGATGGATTTAATGATATAATATATGATATTATACTAGATTATAATATACCTTCATATAATTGGGATTTCACTCCATAAAATACAAAATAGAAATGAAAGTAGCATTAATTCGTTCGTACGGCTTACCATCTCCATTAAAGATGCATTTCATTTCTTACCTCTAAATGTTATACACTATTATAAATACATGTATATGATTGATATATATGATATATATGATATCCAAATCATGAATATAATTATGGATATAATGAACCTTTTACCACATAAACAACATGTAATTGTAAGAAGTCTAATTTTGACTTCAGTACCAAATATCGACAAAACAAACATTATTAACTTAAATGATTACATAATGTTTATAACATAGAAATAACTGAAATAAAAGGAATAATAATCTTGAAAAACGTTCTTAAGAAAGTATAAATTAACACAAGTTTATAATTCAGGAGGCTAAAGAGCGGTGGAGTCAAGTCAGACACAAGGCAAGGGACTTCGTCTCAATCTCCATTCATTGAGGCATATTTTGTTATAATACAAGACTTTCATTTATAAACTGTATAAAAAACCTTTGAATTTTCATTTCATTCAAAGGGAATCATTTTCTATGAAGCGTTATAGTAAACAACAAAAATGAATTTATATTTTAACGTACATGGTGACAACAACATTTTCCACCGCCGTGAGTATTATTTGCTCTTTGTCTTCCTGAACAAGCTGTAATGTTTTTAAAATGAAATAAATTCCATATACACTTTTATGTATTTTGTTATTTAAAATGGTTTTTATAATGGATTTTTTATGTCAATATATTTAATTGATATATTGTGATCGAAATTTAGAAATTATTTCTTTACATTATATTTGTTTTATGTCTTCTGATTTTTAATAGTGCTTGGATATTTGACGGGTGGTTACGTGATAAACCATATGCTGGGATATTCCGTGAATACCGGGAGGGGTGGTTATTTTATAACCTCAAATTCATTGGGTATGGAAGTAGGTCGTATGGATATTCCATTTAGTGATATGTGTGGAAGTCAAACATATGGTTATTCCATTTAAGTACGTTAATGTCCTAAGTTACCTTTATATTTTATGTGTTCATTATATGTGTTTTATGGTAATATTTTGGTTACAAAAGGGTAAGTAATGATATTTTATTCAGTGATGAGTATTTACTACTTCAAAAAGGTAAAAAGTGTTACTTTGATAAAGTAATCTTGGTTTACTTGATGTTTTGAAAAACTAACAGTTTTCCTTCTTTGTGTATCCCTTATTGAGCTTTTTATGGTCACCCCATGTTTTTTTGAAATTTTTTTCACATGACATAATGTAGAATAGGGTCAAAGATGGAATCAAGAAAAATTCATGATGTCTTAAACATGGAACATGACCTGAATCTTTTTTTAAGAGTTCATGTTTTGTAAAAAAGAAAAAAATGGAACGTTGTAGAAGTCTCTACTATGTAATCTTTTGAGGTGTAATAATTATGATCTAATTCTCTAAAACTCTAAACCTGAAAAGATCCTCAATGTGAATTATTCATTTAATTCAATATTAAGTGAGGTTTAAGGATGGATCCTTATAACAAGAACCTCTATGATATAACTAGAGTGACCGAGAAGAGTAATTTATAGGGGTTGGCCGAGCTTCAAGGCTCAAAAGGGTGTGAGGAGAAGAGGGAAGCAATGCCCTTTTTATAAGGGTGGAGAGGGGAACCTTACGAAAAAATTAAAATATTATTTTATAATAAATCCATATTCAGTTTTCAATAGCGCCAAATTTTTTTATTTCAAAACTCAGGTGGTTATGGCTAGAAATATTCTCAACCAATAGGGTTTATACATGTTTAGGCTACTGTTTTATCCTTATAATATAGATTTAACTCTAAGTTAAATAATATAACTTTTACCGTGTCCTTTTGTTTTCTTACATTATATGGTTAATAAACTTACTATAACAAGCCAAATGAATCCCAAGTGGTTTATTATTATCAAATATATCCTCATATAAGTCATTTGTCCGATCCATTGATTTTTATGAATATAGAAACAATTAATAATATAATATTCGTTTGAAAAACTATTTTTTGACAATTTTGACCCTATTTGGTACTTGATTTTGTTAAAATAATAACATCATGATTAGTTCGAAAAATGTTAATTAAATCAATACTAACATGTCATATTAACATATAAAATTCGTTTAATTCATTAAAAGTCTCAAATTACTTTTATTTGGGTATTTATAACATCAATTATGTTAATATTTCATTATTAAGGTAATTACTACATCATCATTGTGTCATAAATATATTAAATTATTTAATGTCTAAAAATTATAAATAAAAAATCATTATGTAGGAATTATTTTTAGCTTTATAATGAATATTTATAGTCGAATTTATCTTATGTATAACCCTATATTAATAATATCTTAGTTATTAAACATTGATTTTACACATTTTAACTCTTATTTAAATAAAATAATAATAAATGTTCTAATCTAATCCAATTGGACCTAAAGGGTAAAATTTTATTCCTAAGGTTGTTTTTGGTCGTATTACACTTATCCAATAGAATTGGGACATGTGTTAGGGTAATAATAATATCATTTTTCCCTTAATTACCCTATTTACTTTTAACCATGGTAAATAAAAGAAAAAAGTTACTATTCACCAAGGAGGTAGGTAAAAGACGGTGAAAAGTTCAATAATAGTTTTATATATCTAAAATTATTATAAAATGACTCCAATGAATTACATTGAACTTATATAGGAATTAAGTATAAAATTTGACCTAAAATCGATTTAGATAAAATAAATTTTTATTCACATAAAATGTTGGGTTTTAAATAGTAACCCATTTTTTAATTATTCATCAAAAATTGAAAGTTTTCAGAAAATACCAAAAATTCACCCAAGGATAATTTCAATATTCCAAATCTAGAAATGAAGTCCATTTTCAAAGAAATAATTTATAAAATTTTAAAAAGTGGGTATTACTATTCATAACGGCTAGTTTATATAACATATCGTTGTTTAGTGAAACTCGGTATTGCCTACAACACACGCTATCGTAGAAGGTCCTGATTGCGTGTAATGCAAGCCAAGTCAAGGATGTGTGTAGTGAAGGCTCCATTTGGTGTAGCATACAACACATGACATCAATGAAATTAAAAAAAATGTTTTTCATAAAATCTCAGGGTGTTACATTCTACCCCTCTAAAAATGAATTTCACCCTCAAATTTTTTCGTGGTTATAAATGGTTTACTACTCGAATGATTTATTAAAAGAAACCCACATCGTAAATATCAATACCAATACATATCTTTGAAAACTAAAGTATGAAACGTAACGGTTAGCCAAATTAACTAATCACTGGGTTTCCACATAGGAGAACATATGTGAAAATAAAGATATGGTAGAGAAATATAGCCATCATGTTCTGATGGAGAGTGGTAGAGAACATGGCTTTGAAAAACGAACAATCACAAAGTAATAAATTTATGAGTTTCTAGGGTACCATCAAAATTATTAGATATAATGGCACTGGACAACATTTTTGGTTTTCAAGATCATTTCCCTAAAGTTGAAGAATTAGAAAAAATACTTAATTTATTTCGGTATAATCTCACCATTTTTCGTTCCTTGAACATTTTCAAATTCATCTATTAAAGAAATGAAGTTGAATTTTACATTCATGGTGTGTTAGTAGACCACGTGATAGAATGATGGGTCATTCCATATGTCTCAAACAAAAGGTCAGAAAAAGTTATCAAATATACATAAGTCCATCTATAGTGAGATTAATCGTATATGATTCTAAAAATGGACTTATACTTCATCTATGATACCTCTTATTAAAACTAGTTTCTACTAACCAGGGACTTCTTGAAGGCCAATGGTAGGTGATAAGGGCTTGTCACACTTCGGTTGTGGGTTCGATTCCCACATCTTTGTCTGACGCGATGGGTTGTCGTCCATCCTGCAGGTTGTCCTGTTTCTAAAACTACATTATTATAACATTTCATAAATAATAATAAAAAACATTATATCCTTAAACAATAATGACTTATGTCCAACATAACCTATTCCAATATTTAGGCTTATCCAAAATACATTAGTCCAATCTCATATTATAACGAATAAAATTACTACAAATGTCATTTTCCAAGCATGTGAATACCATCATTTATCATATGATATATCTCGCTGGCCACAGTCCAAACATTTGAATACCTTAATCATGTATTCTTTTGAAAAATAAATACACATTGAACCATAGTGAAAACATGAATGCTTTCAAAATTTAACACTATCCACATATCAAAATCCCAAAATTTCTATATATTCAGACCATGATACACTTAGTCCTTATATCAATCACGATCTCAATAAAACTATAAAACCTCTCATTATATCCTTATCCCTTCATTATGCACATATCATCTACTATCTAAAAATATCGTAATAACCTTTCATGGATACCGGTACCATTCAACATATACATTCAAATTATTTAGGAAAAACAATATTGGAACAATCCTTAGATGTGTCTTTATTCCATAGTACCATTCCCTATACAACATAACTCCTGATAAACATAAATCATCCCACTAACTTCTTAAGCCATTGACTGAGCTTCAACAATTATTTCATCTCACATAACATTTATAGTCTCTTCATCATTATCAACATAAATACTACCCATACGACCATGGAGATTCTCTTCACAAGACATTGCCTTACGAAATTGGTTTGCATATTTCCCATACATTCCACATTTAAAACATTTATTCATTGTTGATGTCATAACAATACCATTATCCTTGTCCATGGTGTTAACTGATCCTTTTCCATTACACTTACTAGATTTGTGTCCTTCTTTTTCAAACCCAAATAATCTTCCAATTTCATTGAAACATTCTCCATGATGCCTCTTTTGACATGATTTACATGCGGGAAATTGAAATTTCTTTCCTCTATGATCATCATGAAACTCCATCTTTCTCTAATTAGATGAATAGGGAAACATACAAAATTTGATATTATTGATCATATTATGAGATTTCTGATTAGGCATAATAACGATATGTGGACTTCCAAATCCAATTTCATTTGGTTTCTCATGAATAATATCATTCCATTGTCTATAATATCCTCCATTATCGTGAATCTTCTTGTTTCTAGCCATGTTCTAAAACCCAAAAAGAATAGTGTGAGAGGCCAAAATCAAAATGAAGGTGGAGTAACTTCAATATCTAACATATTAGGTTTAATTATAATATTTTTATCATAATTCTAGGACTATGACCTATACTTATAATTAACCTTAGTGATATCTCTATACATACCTTATAAATATCTCTAGGAATCTCACTAAAGTTATTGAATCCTAGATTCCAAATGTTAACTAAACAAAACCTCTGATAACAACTATAGAGACCCAAATATTGATGTACATTGACATTATATTACTTTTGTGGAATACTTAATACATAACAAGAACCAACACTCAAGGACCGTAATAGTTTAGAGTCTTTGGATACACGGAATACTCTTTTAATCGTGGTGAAAGATCTTCAACATCTCCCATAAATATCTTCCCCTTTTTGTTTTCTTACATAAAAACATTCTTTAAATCTTGGGGAAAAGAAAACATATAATATTGTGTGCTCAAATTCTCAGTAAGGGTAAGCATAGAAAAAATAGAATAAATAATATACATTTGAACTAAAAAACATTAACATAATGCTTAAACATCATGATCTTGAGAAAAGACATAAAACATGGCAGTATGTAAGTCATAGATCATAAAGAAACATTAATCCCAATAAAATATAATTAGAATAAAACATTAAATTGTGGAAACCATTAAGATCATTTTATGATTTCCATATTAGACAAGACATTACTACCAAGACCATCATAGTAGAAAAATTCAATTTCTGAATCGAGTTCACTTCTCGTTCCTATCCTGTATCACTGAACCGAATTGACTTGTCGTTCCAGCCATGATTATCTCATGAGATATAAGTCTTTAGCCAATGCATTTAGGAGACATATAGGTCTCACCCATATCATAATGAAATCATTCTTACTTGTGCCACAACATAAATATAAATCATTCATTATAAACCATAGTATAAAATGGGTTTCATAAAAATCATCCCATCATAACATAATCATTATAAAAAAATGGATATCATTTCATCATAAGAAAATTTAAAACATGTAAATCATAGAGACATTATACTTGAAACATACACATATTAAAATAATATCATCTTAGATGGAAAATGGTTTTGAAAAAACACTTGAAATGAATTCTTGAGGAAAATATCCTTTCTTCTTCAAAATCATTTTCTTTTCACAAAATGATATGAAGTTTTAAAAGAAATGGTTTTTGTTTAAAGTAGTCATGAAATCATGTAGAGTATGATTAATGAAAATAAGGCGATATGAAACTGTAAAAATCCGTTCATGCCGTATAAGTTAAGAAAAAACATTCTCGTCGTACTTTTGTCGCACAAGTCAAAAAGGTCCTAGTTTGGTAAAACAATATTCCTTCCATAACACAATGTAAAAGTCAAATAGGGGTAAACATGAATTTAAAAATACATATAATAATATTAAACACTTTATGAAAAACATATTTTTATGGACATGGATGAAAAATATAACCCCAAAAAATACTTACGTATAAGAAATCTCAGATAAAGATGAGATTTCCAAAATTATCCCTTACCTTTTGTCCAATTTCATCAGTATGTGTCTGAGAATCTTGTATAGTGGGTTTAAAAATATTATTAACTTGTAATAGAACCATAATAATATTTATGATATCATATATGATTCACTTACGACTTTATATTACCCATTCTTTTGTAAATTCCATGTTAAAGCAGTGTTTTGTGTAAAATCGTTTCATTTATCATCTATGTTATGACTTGTAATTATTAATATTATTACATAGATCATGATTAAATAATTATAGAATATAAAACATGATTTATATATAATATATATTCATAATATACATATATATATAAGATCAATAAATGGAATTAAATACACCGTTCATGGAGACGGTAGGCTGTACGTACGCATGAATACTGTTTTTGTTTCCTTATTGAATTGAATGAAATTAAGTAGATGAAATACTAAATATATACATAAATATAGTAGAATTATTATGTCATATATTTCATAATTACTTATTATGTATACATTATAATCTTTCTTGAATTGTTAACTTGGAAAATGAATATCATTGTGTCGTAGAGAAGGTAATCCATACATACGCACGAGCGATGATATCGACCCCATATTTATTGAATGGAATTGGAGTGGATGATATAATATCATAGAATTATTATGTTGTTATAATAACCATATATATTTATTTTTATACACCATTATACCCATCTAAGTAAGCTGGTGGTGGAAAAACATATTACACCACGGCATGGAGATGGTATTTCGTACGTACACAGGCGTAGTTATTTCATTTTCCGTAGGATGGATAGAAGGTGAAATGGGGTTGTTTCATATTTATAATAAAACATCAGTATATTATTGATACTGATGGTATTAATTTAAAATTTAACAAACAAATAGGAATAAGTTCAAGAAGAATGAAACTTTAAAGAATCGGTAGAAGAGATTACCTCTTCCTCGACACATCTCTTTTAAACATCTTCTTAGGGCACTTGATTTGGTATTTTGAGGATAATAAAACCTCTATGATATAAAAATATAGGTTGAGAAGAGTAATTGGATGGGGTTGGACGAGCATCATGGCTCAAAAGGGTGTGAATAGAAGAGGGAATGGGTTCCCTTTTTATAAGGGAGGAGAGGGGCACCTGAGGAAAAACGTAAAATATTATTTTATAATAAAGTCATATTCGGTTTCTAATAGCTCAAAATTGATTTATTTATAAGATGAAGTGTGTATGGGTCGAAATGATTTCATAAAATAGGTTTTAGACATTTTTAGTCTACTTTTTTATCCATATCTTTTAGATTTAACTCTAAGTTAAATAATTTAACTTTTACCGTGTCTTTTTGTTTTCTTACACTATATTGTTAATAAGCATACTATAACAAACCAAACGAACCCCAAGTGGTTAATTATTAATATATATATATATATATATCCATATATATGTCATTTGGATGAAACTTATATTTTTAGGAATATAATAATAATTAAAAATATAATATTTGTTTTAAAAACTATTTTATGTCAATTTTGACACAATATGGTACATGATTTTTGTAAAAATCATAAAATCATGATTAGTTCTAAAAATCTTAATTAAATAGAAAATAACATGCCATATTAACATATATAATTATTTTAATTCATAAAAAGTCTCAAATTACATTTATTTGGGTATTTATAACATCATTTACGTTAATATTTCATTAATAAGGTAATTAAAGCATCATCATTGTTTCATAAATAAATTAGATTATTTAATGTCTAAAAATTAAAAATAAAATACAATTACGTTGGAAATATTTTTATCTTTCTAATGAATATTTATAGTTCAATTTATCTTATGTATAACCCTCTATTAGAAATTTTTCGTTATTAAACTTTGATTTTAACCATTTTATCTCTTCTTTAAATAAAATAATAATAAATGTCCTAATCTAATCCATGTTGAATTAAAGGGTTATATTTTATTCCTATAGATTTTTTTCTTCTAATTAAACTTATCCAATAGAATTAGGACATGTTTTATGGTAATAATAATATCATTTTTACCCTTAATTACCATATTTACTTTTAACCGTGGCAAATAAAAGTAAAAAGTTACTATTCACCTAAAATTATTTTTATCTTATTGAACCACATTTTACTTACTGATATCAACAGTGTCTCTCAAATTTTTGAAATTCCACTCATATAAGTGGTAAAATTTAGTTTTATGTAAATTTTAAAATTCTAATAAGAGATAGTTAAAAGACGGTGACAAGTTCAATAAAAAATTTTTATATATATAATTATTATAAAATGACTCCAATGAAGTATATTGAACTTATATAGGTATTATGTAAGAATTTAGTCCTAAAATAAATTTAAATAAAATAATTAATCATTTAAAAAAATCAGTTTTTAAATTGTAACCCATTATTTTCACTATTCATAAAAAATTAATGTTTTCAAAAAAATACCAAAAATTAACCCTTTGTTAATTTCTATATTTTGAATCCAAAAATGAAGTCCATTTTAAGAGATAAAATTAATAAAATTCTAAAAATTTGGTATTACTATTCGTAACGGCTAGTTTATATAGCATATTATAGTTTAGTGAAACTAAATATTTCGTACAACCCATGCTATCGTGGAAGGTCGCAATTGTGTGTAATGCATGAAAAGTCTGGGATTCATATAGTGCAAGATCATTTTGCTGTAGTGTATAAAAAATATATCAATGATATTAAAATGAATATTTTTCATAAAATATATGGGTGTTACACATCTGGCATACAATGATGCACTCTTTAGTTCTTATAACAAGACTATTTTGTCCATGTCATATAGTTTCTAATAATGTGATGTTACAATGTTGGATTATTACTCATCATATTTAGGGAACTCTCTAGGTTCATTAGCGATAATTCCATGCCACATGTCCCCTATAAGATTCATAATACATCATGGTCATCATTCCACAATCTACAGTGGATCACAACTCATATCCATGATATGATGACTGTTCTAATGTATTTGTAATCACATAACCCCAGAGATATTATTCCATAAAAATATAGTGAGACTACTAGACACAATAACAACATATAGATAAACTGGTTTCCAGTAGTGAATCAATCATGGACATTCATCAATGAATCCCCTACCACAACCAAGAAATGACACTATGTCCAATGTTAACATGCCATTGTTCAAATTACTAGTCAAAATAAGGTGTCTAATTACTTTCCCATATTGTATCTACATTAATAATTGATTATTTATCATCATCTAGTGAAAAAATTGATAACCTGAGGCATAATTTGAAGCGTTATTGATACTAAAAATCATAGACCATATAATAATATAATTAAGTGATTCAAAATAATATCCCCAAATTGGTCATATGAGGTTAGATAGAAAATTCCAAATATAACATATATATAAACTAGAATGGAATAGAATAGAATAACTGTATTTTTCTCCATTATTGTAACCTCACATGAGGAGTCACATAACATAAAAAATCATATCATTTCCCTTGTGTTTTGTCAAAAATCTTTAATCGACATGTCTCACAACTCACCAAAGGAAAATCATTCCTAAAAAACACCAAAGTTTACTCCCATATGATATTATTGGGTCATATAAATCAACACCCCGTACTTGTTATATAATATAACAAACTCATAAACATTAGTAAGAGAGTCTCCATAAAAATACAAAATTGTACTTTGAATATATTTATTGAAAAATAAAAAAACATCAAATAGATGTACAATAGTTTTATAATTCCATTCTATATAATGTGACATCACATAAATTCTAGGATCACTAGATTAATTATTGTGTATTCCATGCATCTTTGGGTATTCGATAACCATCATAACCCCATCCCTACCTAGGTTATCACATCTATAATATCAATAACATCTTTATATTAAACCACATTTTATATCGCTTCCTATGTGAATCAATCTCAAAGAGAAGGTCTCTATTAATGATTACTATATGTGAATGAAATAATATTCCTATTTTATTCCTTTATCTACATACCAATTTAAATCAAAACCTAAATATGAAAATAACTATAAAAAATATTGAAATTCAATATTAACATTTACAGAACAATATTCTATGTAACATGTCAATAATAGTAGGTAGTTTCACTGAGTCCATAAGATGTTTATCATATATATCAGATCTCACAGTGACCCAAATATGCACCCATTTGAAATATAAAAAGGAAAATCTCATTTATGGACATCTAATATAATGTTATCATGTACATATATACACAAATAATATCATGATTAAGCCAAAAACCTACTCTATGGTGCTCATCCAATCTAGGAATCAATGTACCGGATTTCCCCCTTTATGAAAAAGACTACACCATCATAATCTAAATGAAGTGAAATTGAAATTTAATACTGAGAAACACTGTATAACTGGTTATTATAATTTATTCTGATTTATATAAAATGATAAATAGATTATTAAATTAATAAAAAATTACTTATCATTTTGTTTTTGTTAATTGGTATTTTACCAAAAATATATATGGGAAAACAAAATATAGGTTGTTACTGAATAATTATGTAATAAATCATATTTATATCTTTTAAAATAAATAAAATAATCACACACATGATTGATCATTTCATGTGAACCTAATTTCTTGATATATCATAATAACACATTACTCATTACATCCAGTTCATTGAGAAAAACTGTATATAATATATTCTAAAATATCACATCCAAATAATGGATCAACATTAAAGATTCATAAAATATAAAATATAATCCATAACCCATCAAAACTGTGAAATTGGCTTATTATGGCACTAGAGTAGTACATTATATAGTATCCATTCCCTTTTTTAATCAGTCATAACCTCCAACCTACCATATGATATAGAGTAATGAAAAGAGATAATTAGTCTTATAGCAGATTGTAACATCCCTAAAAAAGATCACACTATTCTTAATTGATATTGTAATTATGTGACCTTAAGAATAATTTCCCATATTTTCTAGTATTCCGACTAGTACTGATGGTATATGGTGTTTCTATTGGGATATGATTCCCTCAAATCTAAGAAACTCATCAATGAATGTAATATACACTCAATATTCACAATATTGCATGATTAAAAGTATAATGTATCGAAATCTGAATGAATAGTAATAAAAATATCCTGCATTTAGAAAAGAACTATCTAATTGCCATGCATTTTATGAATTCGTCCAAAATTTTCTAACTGGTATTTTATTGTCATCCTAGAACAAAATAAATAAACTGTAAAAACCATAACCTTGTCATTAGTCCGAAAATAACCTCAATTACTTATTCTATTTTAGTTTTCAAAATAATCCATCAAATAATTGGCCTCTATAATAAACATACTCATGATTATAAGGTATTCTCAAGTATAAATATGTTAGGGCTACCCAACAATATTGTATGTATGACCCAATATCCAACATAAAATGTGATTCCCATATAAGTAGTATATATTGTGAATCTAAAATGTCACACAATTAGAAAGGATAATAATGTATAGAATAAAATTAAACCATTCCCATCATCCTTATTCTGTATGTTGAAACTGAAGATTGACCTTACCTACTTTGGTCTGTTTAGGGTGGATTGGAGAAAAATATAAAATCACATGTGATGAATATTTCACCTTCGAAAACCCATCTCAACCCCTACAGTTGGGGGAATGGATACAAACCCATAAGAGTAATAATATATAATCTGGGGTAGTAACGCTCACCAAATAATGTCACTAAATAATGACATACAACTATGTGGATCAATTCCCACAACAGAATCATACCATACTAATTATATTGATTTCCTCCCCAGAATCAGATTTCAAATTAGTGGGAATTTGGACCCTTCATAGAATTAAACATCACATTAAGTGGGAAATGGAGATCCAATATTAAATCACATTTCATATAATGGGGGGATTGAGCTGTACCTGTGAATCATATATCACATTAGGTATAATTTTTACCCACAATAGAATCCTAAAATTACATTATAGTGTATTAGAACCCAATACTGAAATATCATATCATATATGATAAGGGAAGTAATCTATCCCTATAATATCATCTATCAAACTCCATGGTAACTACTCTTTCATTGAATCCACAAATATTATATGTCAAATGAGGTTAATCATTCATATCTTCAACCTCATATATATTTTAGTAGAATGGGTTTTCCACTCGCCTAAAACTAATTAAAATTTTCTATTTTAGGATATAAATAAAAACCTTGGACACATTACTATATTAATACTATGATATATCCATGAAATCCCTCATACTCTAACAGACCACTGAGAAAGCAGATGTATGGTACATCCACTATGTTCTTTTATAGAATTTCACAATCCATAAACCCCATATTGATTAATTTTTCACCATTATAAAACTGTATTCCCAAAAACAACATTTAGAGGGTGTGGAATCCCTCAAAAATAATTTTAGATTATCACGATATTATAATCTAATCACTGATACAACATAGAAATCACAACATATAGTTGAAAAAAACACTTTTTCACTTCAATAATATTCCTAGGTCAGTCCCCCATAACATATATACACAACTCCTTTATATTGTATATCTGCCAGGGACCACACGTAGAAACACACACACACACATAGTAATATTTTATGAACACTCATCCCCACTCTATTAAAATATTTTTTGTGATCTAAGGAATCCTGAAGCTCCAAATAGCCTACTATAGGCTAATAATTCCAAATCCATAATTCCTATAAACATTGATAAGACTATATTCACATAATACAAGGATCATTATGTTATTTTTTTCATAATACACCTAAAATGTTCATGTTTCTCATAATGTGAATTCATAGTTATGTCAATGCCCAGAAGTGTCTATGATATAAACTAGTATCCAATGGTTTATCATGTCCCTTGGAAATTCCACTGTATTAATAATGGTTTAGAAAAAACCATTCATTTATAATAATATGTAGATCGTTACAAATTTGATATAATATATATCAAAAGATAGATAAAACTGAGAAATATCCTTATGTATATTATGAAGGACCACATACCACATTCACGGTTATTCGATTTGTGAGATGCACAAAACCATTATCAAATACCATCTAAGCTACCTTAGAAATATATCATCATAATTATCCACTAACTACATTGTATATAATAATATTTCATTATTAACCACTTATAATGGATATAAATATTAATACCAAATTTTTTCATTATTTAATATTTCAGATTTAATCGTGAAAAAATCAATATTTGATCTATTATCACCAAATCCTTATGAAAATAGGTAAGAACCAACATCGATGTCTGCCAAGATATTTAGTATAAAATTACTATAGCTTCACATCTTATTTAAATCTGTAATTGTCTCTAAATTTATAAAAAACCATAAAAGCCTAGTAAATATCCTCTTAAATTTTACTTCTCAAAATCTTGTGAAACCATCATACAATAGTCCCAAATATATAGGATGAATTAAAGAACCATAATATTAACTTAATTACAAAATAATCAAATGGAATCATCCTTAAATTATATAAGGGATGATACTAGATATGTAGTGAACCAAAATGGAATACAATTCAATACGAATTAATGGGAACAATTATATTAACATCATGAAATTACTAGGATCAAACAAAGAATTATTTTGTTTTATAGTGGGAGATAAAACATATTTGAAGATGTTTGATCTAAAGGGAGAACTAGATAAATCTGTAAATGGTTATATATAAAAGAATTTGTCATTTCTCAACCATAATATCCCTTATATATTTAAAATAATAGATTTTTTTTATTACCCATCATTTTCTAATCTATTTTCTATTCCACTATAGAAGGGTATTATTTCATATATAAGGTCCACATTAAAAAAAGGGAATGAACTTTTCACAATTCCAGAAAATATATATTTAAGGATCATCAGACGAAATTCCCAAGGGGCACTCAATATTAAGGATTTGGTTAAAGTTTAAAAAGTGATATATATAAGGATTAATGGATCCAACATGAATGAGCACCAAAAATAGAGTACATCAACTCATAGAGTACATTCGTGCTTTTTCTTTAGGACTTTACTGAATTATGGAAAATTATATATGTAATGGATAACATAACCCCTACATAAAGCTTATCCCCATTTATTGTGGGTCCATTAGTTATGATTTTTTTAATTCTAAAAATTTTTTATATATATATATATAAGAGTTTATATAAAACATATGTAAGGTTCACTAACCTATATAAGAGGGTAAATACATATCCAATTACATGGTAAGGGAATATGTAAGAATATCAAAAACCCATGAATTTATGGTAACTAATATAGACTTAAGGGTATATATATAGGAGAATTTAACCAATTTTAATATGTATGAGTTATATAACTCTATATGTATATGATATAAATTTAATAAATTCATTTAAAGTGGCTAAAAATGGTTATATTAGTAAAAAATAGTTTCCTTGATCATTATAAATATTGTAGAGTGTAAAAAATAAATATTACATCCCTCCATAAGTAATATTTATCTTTGACTAGGGAAATATTTTATTGAAAAAACTATTATATTATTATATGTAAATATGTTTTTTAAAATACCTACAATGCCAATAATGGTTGTATTAATTCACTATAAAATCATGTAGTTAGAAAATATATTTGACTAGCCATTTAGAATAGAACAACTCCCATGACTCGATTAATATATTATACCAAAACTATCAACACCTCTTCCATATCCATATATAGTTGGGAGATTAAAAATTAGGCCCAGACTACAAATCATGATCACCCAATAATTCATAATAGAATAAATGTAATAGAAGATATAGTTTTAGAATAAATAGAAATTTGTTGAACTAAAAGTAAATCAGGATCATACATTAAAAAGGGTTAGGTTTTTACACAATTTGATAGTCATCTAAAAAATTGTGTATTTTAATTTATGGATATGAATATATCATATGTTAAGATAAATTGATTACATTACACTGACATTATATATCATATTGTATGATATATTTTCATCGTAATGTATTTCCATGTATAATTAACATTTTATATAACTCTTAGGATATGAAATCGAGTTATACTTCAATATTGTTATAAATTTTGTAATATCCCATTAATAGATATTATTTATATAAACTATCAAATATATGAATCTTTTGAGTGTTTTGTTTAGTTTTATATATGCAAAAGAGTTTTAAAAGTATATATTTACTCATTTATTTTGTAAAAAACATGACAAAATCCACCCAATAGATCAAAATTTGTATTTTTAGATATATATAGATAATGTACCCATTTAATGAATCATTGATAATATTTCATGAAGAATGGTTGGTTATCCTTCTTTTTCCCAGTGTTTTCTCCTTCTACCTCTTTTACCTATCAAGGTACTAACATGTCATAGTGATTAGAGAAATATAATATTATTATTTTTAGTTAATATAACCCCTTAATACTAAATATCGTAAGGATTTATATTGTATAATACATTAATATATCTATTATAAATGATAAATTTATTCGTAGAGATGTTCATTAGTGTAAGGTACACATGATATGTTTATTCAATTTATATTTTCTATTGTATCACCATAATATATTATTTATATTATGTTATTAGGATTCTAATTGATTTTCACATACTAGAAAAAAGTTTTATTCAATACATTGAATCCTTAAAAGAACCCAATTAACAACATCAGTGAAATAATCCATCCTCAATCACTCCGTAATAAACCCCATATAGATCATCGACAATCAATACTCTTTATATAAACCACAAAAATTAAAATAATAAAATTTGGATATGTTTTGAAACTTATGGTTCAATAATATAAAATAATGAAGATTTGAAATAAACCTAGTTGTAAAATAGTTGATCACAATATCATTCCATCATTTATTTCTATTTCACACAATTCATGAAATCCATATAGATCCCACTATTTTTTTTTATCAAATTCAATTTCTTATAAAACGTGCCACATCAAAAAGAGTCATGAAGTGAACATTTAATACTATATTTATTCACCCATTAATTCTATTTTGTGTATCCCATGGAATCAATATGGTATTAAAACTAGTCAAAATGAGGTTATGTATTGAATGTCTACTTTTTCACTTTATTACATGGACAGAAACTCTTACTAGTGACTCCACATCATAATCTAAAATATTTATTCCATATATAATTTTTTTTCAATAATCATAACTATTCATATAAAATTTAATTTTATGTATAACAAAAAAAATACCTTCAATGTGTATTGGATGTTGGTTCCAATTATTTTTTTCAGATTTTTAGTTAGGAATTCATATTAATAAAGTCACAACACATAACATAAAAACATTCTAACACCATAATTAAATAATCACTCAATAGATAGTTTTTTAATGTTAATCCATTCAATATAAAAATTTAATACCATTATCAACGATTCATTATGTCTAACATGATAGTATCTAAAAAAAACTTGTGTTCTATTTTTTAAATTTTATTAGGAACCTCTAGAATTTTTATTATCTTACAAGACCCACTCTGAAAATTATTCCCCTAAATTCTAGAATATGGATTAACATTTAATAAACCATTAAATATCATAATGATTCAACATATTTCCATAAAATATAAATCCCTAGGAACAATTGGTTCTCTTAAAATACCAATATAAATATTTTTAAAGGTTTCATGTCCATGCTCTGTGAATTTTTTTATCATTCATTCCCAATTATATTTTAAAAAAATTCCAAAAATCAAATATAATTTATATATATTGAACTGAAATGATACCAATGAAACATACCATGAACCAAAACAATCATATGAAAATTCTAGTATAATCAAATTGATGAAAAACCACCAAAATAACATGGAATCATTTCAAATAAATTTTCCCAATGAAAACAAATCAAAGTTGTTTCTATATACCAGATATATTTTTTGCAATTTATCAGGGCTCTAAAATTAGCATCATAGGAAAGAGAATTCATATACACTGAAAATCATCTTAAAATTATGCTCTTATAGTGGAAGATTCATAATTTATTCTTTACATTTTTAATGAATAAACCTTGAGATAATGGATTTTAACTCTTTTGGTATCATCATATTATTGAGGGATACTCTTAAAATTTTATCTATGATAATCAAATCGATCATATTATTTTCTATTGAGTACCTTCAAGATGATCCTTCCCCTTAAAATTCACTAAAATTCACAAATAGATTTGTTCTTATGTTCCTTGTTTAGTATCCTCAAACACATTCCTTTCCACCAAAAAAAGTCAGTTGATTCTCATAATACTACATACATGCACTAGTAAAAATAGGATGAGAATAACCCTTTAGAGTTATTTTTTATAGAGGATGATTTGGAAAAACCACTTATCCCTACCTTAAAAATATATTTCCAATTGTCAAAAAATAACAAAAAATATATTTATGATTATATATAATGGGGTTGAAAAGTTTACTAAGAACCTTTTTTAGCTATGTTATATTAAAATAGTTTTCCACACAGACTCATCCTCTGTTGAAATTTTACATTCATCACCCATGATAGACAGCATGGATATATATGGAGAAGAGGGAAATTCCAATAATATATGAAGGTTCATTTTGTATTAGTACATGATGTATAAGATTAAGGTTAAATGAAACATATGGAAAATTATGAAGAAACTAATCATATAAAAGTTGAAGACACACTTCAAAATATTATTATGTTATCCACACAGTAGAACATATTCATTGAAAAGGTGTAGTTGTAGATAATTCCAAAATTCTACCACACAACATTATTTCATTCATACCATTTAAGGTGATATGCTCACATAAAACCCTAAATAATGGTTCCTTCAAAATAATATTCAATAAAAATGTTATGAAACTACAATTTTGAGGAGTAAATTATAAATAAAACTATATCACCTTTATCAATCCATGAAAAAACAATAAATTTTATATATATATACATAATATATTGGTCTTCATAAGAGGAAACTGATTTACCAATCATTTTTAATATTTTCATTATTAAATTATTTATAATTTTTTTGTTTTCTTTTATTATATAATATAAAATTCATGGAATCTTAATTTCAATTGGTTTATAGTGGATTATCCATTATGTTACAATTTTAATTCCCACATACTTTTAGGTTTTCATTTATTATAATCATTATTTAAATGAAATATACATGTGGGAAATTAAAGGGGTTTATAAATATTTATAGATGGAAGATGATAAATAATAAAGTGATTTTGTTTCTAAACTATTTAAAAAATAATAAAAGTACAATATTTAATATCAAATAACTCCTCTATTTTTATAATGAACATTCAATTTGAGAAATTTTTTTAATTTGGAATCCTGAAATTTTAGGATAACTAAAATATTACCTTTTAAATTAATAACAATTAATTGGAAATTTTTCAAATTTATTTAGTAATTTTTTTTCATACTTGTACAATAATATAAAAATCTAGACTCTTTTTCAAAAGTTAGTTTTATAAAAAAAATTATATATTTGTTAATGTAGTTACTTTTTTTTGACTATCATGGGATAGATAAGATAGATGAATGAACAATGATTCTTGACTAAAACTATTTTTCTATGTTTCATTAAATTAAATGATGCAATTTGTAGTATTTAATTACTTTATAAACCCATTATGACCAGAAATACTTTTAATTCATCTTTAATTAATTATAAACCAAATATATATATCATTATTTCTTAGCTATATTAAAATAACTTTAATCCATATATGCACATCCCTTAGTAGATTTCTTGACTATACTTCACCAATGTGTTGGGGGTATGGTTAGTTTTATGTGATTAACTATGCGTCTATACCAGGATTGTTCAAGAGTCAAGCAAACTCGGTCCTATATATTTACTTAAGAAAATAGAAATATAGTCAAACACAAAAATCATGCAGTACAAAAAGCACAGACATATCAGAAAAATGGAAAAAATGTTCCAATCAAAACATCCGAAATTCGAAAAAACCCCAAGATAAAACATTTAATGATAATCAAATGACCTAAAAATTGGACCCGCACACTTGGCTAGCTATTTAGATCTCATCCGCACCATTGTGCCTTGATAGTCATCACAGCACCCATATTCTTCCTATAGTCACCATCCATGCCAACTATCACCCTCCACATTCCAAGGTCAGACGCCCAGAAGTTCATCCTCTAGTCACCATCTACATGGGTCTACAATCCAAGGTCAACCATGCACATGAATCCCGTGCCCCCAAGGTCTTCCACTAGTCAGCATCCATTCCAGCTTTCACCCTCCAACATGATTCCCGAGCCTCCATGGTTGTCCATATATCACTATCCTCGCAACTGGAGATCATCACAAGAAACAATCCTTCCCGCCATCAGGCCATTCCTCCACCAAGATCCAAATCCTTCTTCTTTGAATCTCGCATCGTTGGTTGATGTTCATTGACCATATCATCTCCCGATTCACTTAAATGAATCATCCTGAGGGCATATCGCACCCCAATGCTATACAATCGAGTCTGACGTCGCCTGATCAATTTTGAGCATCTCAGATCCGCCCCTCTGTTGGGTCCCCGATGCTACAACACGAAAGAATGCTACTACCAGAGTCTCAAGAGCTAGTCAGCTGCAAGATCCATTATGTCATCATCCAGCTCCCAGATATGCCACATCATCATGTCTCCCATTCCACCACCAAAAAGAACCCCACCGCTAGGGTCCCAAACTCTTAACTGGTCCGCTGCAAGATGCAACCCAAATCCAAAAACATGAACCTTCTCCCCACATGGTTGCCATCTTGCACCCATTCATCTGAGGAACCCATTATAAATTAAAACATCACTGATATCTAAGATGAAAACACATTATCCCAATCGCATTCTTCAAACCCCAATCACAGTCACACCTACAACTCTACGCATTCAAACAAATCATGACTTATCCCTCACAGTCCATCACAGATTGAGATCCAGACTCACCGAATGAACAATTCATGAATCCTTAGAACCCCTCCTTACAGAGGGCATATCAGCACCTTCCTCCTTAATTCCACCATCAAAGATGGATCATACATATGATTTTCCACATGGGGAAAACATCTGAAAATGGCTGACAATATCATATCTAATCCTAGAGATTGTTGTACTCTGTCCATGCAATTGAAGAGAGAGATTCTCTCCAATGAAGAGAGAGGGAGACTCTCCATCAACCATGAGTCTATATTATTTTATCGGATGAGTGTATGGGGTTTAAATTGGTTTTGTGTTTTGATGTATCATGTTTATTATTTATTATAATATCACTATCTGTATGTTTCATGAAAATGATAATATAATTATTAAAAATCATTCATATATAAAAAAATAAATAATAAAATACAATATATTGATAGAATTTAGTGAAAAATGATTCATTGATTTTTAGTGTATTACATTTTCATAAAAAATAAATATCAACGGTAAATTATTATTTTCTCTATATATTTAGAAATAAATGGGAAAAACATTGACCCTTAATTATTTATGTGTCATGTATTGTTTTTTAATGCCAATCCTCCTTATTAAATTGTTATAAATTATATTTTAACATCCCACCTATTATTTAACCTTAAAAAAATCTATTTATATACTCAAGATTTGGGTTTACCTTATCTCTAATAATAGTGGACTTAGTAGCAAGGAAATCTTAATGAAAAATAAATATAAATATTTATTGAGAAAAAGAATGCCCTTTTTATACATGTGTGATAGGAAAAAATTCAAAATATTTTAGGTTCTAACATTTCAGGAATAAAAAAAATCTATTGAATGATGTGAATAAACATGCATAGTGATATAGAAGATGGTGCATAAAATAATTTTTAGACTTAATTAATGATAAGTTATGATGATTATTATATTTTTGGTTTATACATGTTAAATTTAACTCAATAATCATATTCCAATATTATTCACTGATTGTATATTCATATGATTGAAAATATTATGATTTGGGGACTCATATATTAACAGATTCTTCTATTTTAATATTATAATACATACAATATCACCAAATATGATTTTATAATTTAATTTAATTTACTACATATTTAATATACTTTTAAATTTTAGTTAATTTTTAAAATTAATAAAATATATGATTTTATGGATGTAATATTATTTCATGTAATTATTTTAATTGTATTACCTTGATTTATAGTTCAATCTTTTTATTGATAACATTTTAATCACTTACATATGTGAATGCTAAAATTTACAAGAATTTTTAGTGATCCAAATCCATCAGTATATGTGTGGTTTGGAAAATACACCTCGCTTATAATGTTGAAATATGTTGATATAGTAATTTTATATAAAGGGTATTCAATAACACAATTATTTATCATGAAATATAAATCATGTGTAGGTGTTATTATATAATCCCCAACATCTTGATAACACACTGAGTAATATTAAATGATATGAATTTATTAATTACAACCATTTTAAGTGAGAATATGTTATATATTTCTCTCATATATTAAAATATATATTTTATGGAGCTATTTTTAAATTAAATTTTGGTATATATGTTTTAAATGTTTTATGTATGAAGAAAGGGGATGATTTAGTAATTTTTTTAATTATATTTCTTATACAAGAATGATGTATAAGGTTTAGTAATAGTAATTGAAATCTATTAATAAATAACCCAATCAAGGTGGACGATATTCATGTAATGAAGGGGATATTAATATTAATGTATGGCATGTAAAACCAATTCATCATATATTAAAATTAATCAAGTCATGTTGTTCCCAATAGGATGGATGTGAATGAATATAATAGAAGGGGTCAAAAACCATTCTACTAAAGAGGACACAATGACTATCATTTCATATATTCATTATAAATGAATCAAAATAGACTCTAGATCATATACAGGATGCTAAAATAATGGAATAATATAATTGTTTTAGAAATTATAAATGAATTCATGAGTGGAAATATTTTTTTGTCAACCTAGATTGGTAGAATTTTTAGGTTTACAATATCTTCATTTAATGGTATATAATTTTTTTTATTTTGTAATGTAATAAATTTATATGGTTTTCTGAATAAGGATGGTAGATCCAATATATAATATTAAATACATCTTCTCATATTTATGATATAAATATATTCAATTATATATTTTAATGTAAAATTATCTTTTTGAGGATTAAAATATTCTTTCCATATGAGAATTATCATATTTATATTATTTATAAATGTTATTCATCCTTTTTTATAATAATTATCAATACATCTATTTCCTTGATTTTCCCACCCATGATGTAGTTGTGCTATTTTTATTGTAGAGGTGTATGATTTATACAATGTGAATGAGGAACATGGTTCCAACTATTTTATAGACACATCAAATTATTGAATTTTTTATTTATGTAGTGGAATACCAGTAAACCTTATTAGAACTTCATAAGAGGGGCCATAATTGTAGGAAACTATCATTAGATTTTTCAATTTCTTTTTCACTTTTAGAATGCGTACATTACCACATGAAAAATAGAGTGTTAATGGAGACAAATGTAGCATGGGTAGAAAATGGGAGAGAATAAAAGAGGAATAAACAAATGTATAACAATAAATGATATTAACTGAAAAATCATAAAAGGATCACCAGTCTTCTCTATAAAATATTTTCATTGAATATATATTATATATTTTTAGAAAACAAAAAAATTATTACACTTTTTCTATAATTAAAAAAAACACATTAATATAGTAAAGTAAAATAGTATCCATTGGGCGACTTATATCTTCAAGAATGAAATCATATGGTATAAAATATTATTAGATTAATTTTGTATATTTAAATAAATTTTTTATTTCTCTTAATATCCCCATGAATTTGTTTAGAATAATAATTTAGTATTTTTAAAATCTACAAAACAACCATTTTTAAATTTCATAATGGGATTCAGAAAATCAGAATGCATTAGTTACCTCACTAAAAGGAAAAACATGACACATTAATTCCCAATAACAATTATTTATTTATTTAATTATTCATTTCTAGAAATATTTGAAGTAGTTTATGGTATGAAAAATAAAAATAAAAATTAGATTATTGGAATGTAAATAGGATATTGATAACTAAATAAATATTTATATGATTTATATGATTTATTCCACTAATATTTTCTATCATTCAATCCTATTTTATTATCACAATGTTAATAATATTACATAGTGAGAATCATTCCATTTTTTTAATGTTTTATGACACTATTATTATTTTTACACATAGTTCTTATATCCACATAAGTGATCTATCTTTCATATCCAACACTATCATTTGAAGAGTCGTTAGGGGTACCATGTATGGTTGTATTTCACAAAACTACTGATATTTTAATATTCTTTTACCAAAAATGCTTACTTACTGGGGGAATTGATATCAGATGCCCATAAAATATAACAGTCATCCGGTTACGAACCTAAATCATCAAGTATTTCATATTCATGAAATGAAAAGAATTATTAATATATAGAGTGGAAGAATTCAATATTGAATTGAATAAAATTGAATATTCATAAGAATAAGATTCAATGTACAGCTGAATATGTTGAAGGACATGTTTCAATATTTTTATGAAATGTATGTATAATTTAAAAATTGAGTGATATGTATGAATATTGTATCCCAATTTTTCATGCATGGATTACTTATAGTAAAAAATGAATTTTTTCAAAATTTATTAGTAAATGATGTTTATTTTTTAAAATTTCATAATTAAAATATATCAAAAAGTGTGTCAATTAGTTTTTTGTTAGAGAGTTTTTATTCGATATAAAATAGAAAAAATGTTAATTATGGTCATTAAAATTTTTCCCAAAATAAAAATCACTTTCTTAAATTATATATTTCTTATGCTTAATGATATAGGATTGGATGAAAATGGTGAGAAGAGGATAAAATTAAAGAAATCATTGTCTGAGGTTTTATTAATGAATAATAGTAATTGCTTGTTATAAATTTTAAGTTATTAAATCATAATAATTGATTATTATTAAAGTTGATTAAATATAGACGAGTGTTGTAAAATTATTTTTTAATAAATTTCATTTATGTGGGAGATTATTATAACTCTGGTTATTAACATAGTGAAAATGATGAATGAATTATAAATATATGAGAATTGGTCACATTGGAAAAAACTATAAGAAAAATTATTCTCATTAGTGTTCTATATTTTATGATAATATTTATAAAATGAAACAAAAAAGATTTTAATTCATCCCAAGAATGTACAATGGTGATTTATTTTCATTTGAAAAAAAATTAATTTTCGAATATTTGGGGATTGAAATTTGAACATTTTCTTAGATGATATATAATCAAACAAAAAATATATTTAATTTATTAAAAATTTTTATTAAATAACTCAAATCACATCAATAATTTACATAGCACATAATAATGAGGGTAATGTTTTAAAACCAAATTTTTTATAATTAGTGATACAAAATAGAGTAATTTTATTTTGAGAGAGTTCAAAATGATCATTTTTTCCGAGTACCTGACTGGAAGAATTTATGTATACTTTTATAATAATGTTTTTTAGAATTATTATTGTTCTCTATGAATATATCATTATATTTTTTTGTGTGAAATAATTGAGGTTTAGTCGAGATGACATGAATGAATTGAGTGCATAATGGAAATTATTGTAATATATAGTGAATATGTATAATAAATAGTTAATTATATTCGAAATAAAAAATTATTTTTTCATAATATTGATATAAATCCCTATGATATATTATATTAGATGATTACATTCTAACATCACAGGACTAACACTCCCAAATCATATAATGATATAAATAAAATTACATTTATATCTATAATGCCGATAATTGTTACCAATCATTTCCGTGAAAACCATAAAACATAAAAAGGAAAACCTTGATCACATAAATTATGGATTATATTTTAGGTTTATCTTTTTTGGAGATGTTGAAATTCTCCTACCTAAATAATTTACTTACCTTTAATTGATGATTTTTTTCACTTACCCATATTTTCATTTTCACATTAACACATCATTTCATTCCATATGAAATCCCTTATTGACATAACACATTCGACATCATTATTTATAACATGGGGAAAATTTAACATATGAGGGGTTATATCATATGATTATTAAGTATAACCTTAATCATTAAGAATTTAATTCCATCAATAATAATAATATTGTATATGGGTATGATAACATAGTCAAATGGAATCATGATAATAAATGAACTCATACCCATCAAAACCTGGATCATAAAAATTGAAATCATATAAATGGAAATGATCATCATAGTAAATAATCATGAGCCATTTTATATCTATATCGACAATTAAAATCATTATAAACCAATAAAAATTATAAATAATACATGTATATACATTTTAGTACCCCCAGTTTCGAGTAAACAACCCATTTCCTCAAATTTTATTTAATTGGTGTGTATAAAATAGATTATTTCCATAAAATAGACAATTTACCTAAAATATAGAGTTTCCATAAAATATATAGATTCCATAAAATAGGGAGTTTCCATAAAATATAGAGTTTCAAATATATAGGGAGTTTCCATTACGTAGGCTACTTCAATAGAAAATTTGGTTCCATAAAAGTGTAATAGTGAAGGATGAAAGAGATTTTGGGCTTTATAAGGAGTGTTTGGACCAAAATAAATTTCTCATGATCTATAGACGGTTGGCCCAGACTGTGTGGTCAAACATTGCACAGAGGTCAAATCTAGATCCCTTTTTCTATGAGCTTACACGTTTTTTCTCACTATTTATATTTTTTTGTTTCAAAATTACCTTATTTAAATATTATTATACCTAGAAGGCTAGATAAACCTCCCCACATTAGTTGGATCCATCCCAGCACCTTCCCTTTGTGATTTTGAGTCTTATTCTTGAGGTATGTCACCATTCATTCTGGATTTGTCATGAATTCTTAGATCTGCATAGATCTACTTATCTGATCTCCATTATTTCTCAGATATGAACCTATAGTAGGTATATATACATTTATTCATTCCAAATAATTTATTGTTGAGTCGTGATATTTTTAGGAAAATAGAACTAAGTTCGTTCTTTGAGAATCGACCCGTTATCTATTTCATTCTTCGTCTGTTGTCTAAGATTCATCAAAACCTTCTAGGTATGAGGAATCTCTCTCGACTCCTCATGGTATAATTGATTAGATTAGAATCAAACTGGTAAAATGATTGTGAAATTCATTGAAAATATTAAATTTTTATGATTTATGGTTTTTATAAAATTTTGTGATTTTGGTGAATAGTTGTGAAAAGGGGGTTTAGTTTCATGAATTTAAAATGATGATTTTAAATTAGGGATTTTCGGGAATTGATAAATAGTTTTGAGATACATGACGTTATTGAGTTTTCTTTTATTTATTCATGCATCATATAGTGAATATTTTGTTATGTTTGGTAGCTTTATTGGTTTATTTTCTTAAAGGGTACATCAATCCCCACTAGTATTTGAAACCATTTGGAATTTATTTCCACCCTTTGGAATCATAGATATGTCACTTAAGGCCTAGTAATGACTCATTATACAATCATGAAAATGATAATTAAAGGGTAATTTCAAATGGTATTGGCTTTTTGTTCCTTTCCTAACTTGTATTAATCGATTTTCCTAGTTTTTGAGATTAAATCCCTTATTGTCTATTCCATGGGTGGGAATCTTATAAAGGAGTAGGATTGTTAGAACATTAAATATATAACATAAATTGATGTAGCATACCATTTTATATTGAATTTCATGTTACTGGGGAGTTGGGTAAATAACTACTTTGAAAAATGTATAAGATTTTGAAATCTAATTGTCATGGGTTTAGCCAATGAGACTAGAATGACATGAATTGTAGAGTAATGACTTCCCACAAGGAGTGTATACTTCATTTCTAGGAATGATTCATATTGAGAAAAAAAACTGTTAATTTTTGAAAAAATTATGAATTTGTTTTTTAAATGACTGAATTTGAAAAGGTGAATGATTATAGTATTTTGAAAATGATTTTATTTTCAAATTCATTTAATTTCTTTAAAAAAATTGATGAATATAGAAAAATGGTTGTTTTGGAAAACAATGTTGTGAATGTTTATGTGATTGAATGTAAAATGCTATTCCATCAGTTTCTAGAGAATGAGACTTGTAATGTTTGTTGTATGAATAGAAAATGGAACCCGATTGGTGTCATACGAACCAACAAGAAGAGGTTGTTATGAATTTAGTTGCACCCATGTCACAGGTGAACCAATAGTTGGTCCAAAACATCACTAAGGATTTTTAAACCATTGAGTTGGACTGGCATTAGATACTCCCTTTACGATATTTGTCACTGGCGAAAATACCGATTTAGGAAGTAAGTTTGTCTTCAGTAGAAGAGATGAGAACTCAATCACTAAGATGTAGAGGAAGTGGGGAACATATTCTTTATGTTCAAAACATGAAATGATTCCTTCTATGATAAAACTGCATACCTTTCATCATGAAAGTGAATGTCAAGACATTGTGTATAGAGCATTTTCTATAACTATTGATGGAGATGAGGTGAATGGGACTTCTCACTATTTGAGATGAATTTCTCTAATGTAATCATGGGTATGGATAGGCTTACAATTTTCAATGATCATATAAACATTTTTAATATAACTGTTAGTTCCATTACTGAGGATGAAGTTGAGCATCTCTTCATAGGAGAGAGGATTTTATACAAAGGTTCAAAGAGACTATTCACACCAATGGATGGAATGATATCTAACTAGTTGGCAGTAATTACTTTGGAATCATTAGAAGAGATCAAGGAAAAGAGTTTTCCAACTATTGTGGATAAATTTCCAGATGTCTTTCCCAAGAACATCTCAAGGTTACCACCTCTAAGTGTAGTGGAGTTTATAATTGATCTCTTTCTAGGGACTAGTCCAATTTCCCTTCCTTCTTATATGATGGAACCAACATAGTTAAGGGAAATGAAAGTGTAGTTAGAGGAGCTAGAAATAATGGGTATCATTAGACCAAGTATTTCTCCATGGGAAGCATCGGTTTTCCCTTTGATGAAGGCAGATGGAACTCTTCAGTTGTGTGTTGATTATCGTAAGAATAACCATGTTTTGATAATGAACAGATATCCACTTTCATGCAATAATGATATGTTCTATCAACTAAGGGTAGCTCAGTGGTTTTCCAAGATTGACTTGTGATCACGATATCTCCAATTGTGAGTTTATAAAGAGTATATTCCAAAAATAGCTTTCTGAATAAGATATGGCCACTAAGAATATGTATTCATGCCTTTTGGTCTAACGAAATCACTAGCGGTCTTCAGGGCATTGATGAATTAGATATTTAATCCACATATGGATTCTTCTATTGTGGTGTTTGTGGATGACATTTTAGTCTATACAAATACAATGTCGGACTATAAGGACCACTATGAAATAATGTTACAAATCTTGAGAGATAATCATTTGTTCAAAATTTACATAGTTTGACTTTTTGGATTCATGAAAAACATTTTCATGGACATTTTATTTCTGGGAAAACCGTTTCTATTGAACTTGAAAAATTTGAATCCATTATCTCTTGGCTACCACCAAATAATGTTTTCGAGGTAAGATGTTTTCTTGGACTACCTAGTTACAAATGACACTTTCTGCATGATTTCTAAAGACTAGCTTCACCAAGGACATCCCTGACAAAGAAGAATTCTCAATCCAATGGACATAGGAATGTTAAAAGTCTTTCAAGGAACAGAAATGTTGGCTTACAACAACATCAAAATTGAACTTTACAGAATCAAGATAGGGGTATGTGGTGTATTGTGATTCTTCAAGGTTATGGTTGGTCTATGTTCTCATGAAAAGTGATCATGTGGTTGCTTATAGTTCAAGGTAGTTGTGGGTGAATGAGAATAATTTCCCATGACATGATTTGGAGTTAGCTGTAGTCATACGCGCTTTGATAACATGAATACAATATCTCTTCGGTGTGAAATTTATTGTGTTTACGGATCAAAAAAGCATGAAACACATTTTTTTCACAGCAATATTTGAATCGTAGGCAAAAGAGATGGATAGAGTATCAATAAATGTTTGACTTGGAGATGATGTACACACTAGGGTAAAAAATTTATTGGTAGATGCATTAAGTAGATAGTCATATGCTCCGTTGGAAAAATAAAATTCAGATGAATGGCAGTTGATGTCGGTGTTAGCTGACATGCATGTGGAATATGAAGGCCAAGGTGATGTTGCACATTTGTTTCAAATACACTTTTTACCGATTTATTAAAAATGTTCAAAGAGGCACAAACATATGGTGAAGAATGTATGTTTGTATGTTCAAAACACAATGATGGGGAAACCATATGAGTCTAGAAACATGATGGGGGTTCATTTTTGTGTTTTAGCATTCAGATGGTTGTACCTATGGTTTATAGGAACAAATCATACATGCTTACCACCATTAGAGATGGGACGTACATCCTGGTACATAGAAGTTGTATAAGACGTTGAAGGTGCAGTTTTGGTGGAGTGGCATGAAATGGAAGGTGGCCTAGTTTATCTAGAGGTTCAAAACTTGTCAGTAGGTTAACAAAGAGAATCAGAGACCAAGAGGTATGTTACAATCTATGTATCACCCCACGCTTTTATGAAACATTTCCCTTTGAATAATGTTATAGCTTGCATTGTATAAAAATTTGAGATTCTATCACAACGTGACCAATCATACTAGTAGTTATGAATTTTAATACACACATTTTGAAATTAATAAAAAAAATGTACTTCATTTTTTAATTCGTAATATCGATATCTTTTTATGGTGAATTTTCTGTATTTTTCTGAAAATATTCAATTTTTGATGAATAGTGAAAAACATTGCGTTATTGGTAAAAACCTACTTTTTTAAAATAATTATTTATTTTATCTGAATATATTTTAAGTCAAAATTGATACAAAAATATTATATATTTTCAATTTAATTCATTGGACATATTTTATAATTAGATTAGATATATTAATACTTTATTGAACTTTTTCCCGTCTTTTACCCACCTTTTAAGAGTATTTGAAGATTTACATAAAACATAATTTTACTGCTTCTATGAGTTGAAGTTTAAAAATCCAAGAGACATGGTTCATATCAGTTAGTATAATGTGGTTCAATAAGATTAAAATAATTTTTAGGTTATAATAACTTTTTACTATTATTTTCCATGGTTATAAGTAAATAGGGTAATTAAGGGTAAAAATGATATCATATATACCATAACATGTGTCATAATTCTATTGTATAAGTATTAATTGACCAAAAACAAACTTATTAATAAAATAATACCCCCTTTGGTCCACATGGATTATATAAATACATTTATTATTATTTAATTTAAAGAATAGTTAAAAGATATTAATTCAAAGTTTAATAACAAAACAAGTTTTATTATAAGGTTACACACAATATAAATTAGAATATATAAAATAATTATAAATATAAAACTATTTCATACATAATTTTATTTTATTTATAATTTTTAATATTTAAATAATTTTATTTATTTATTACACAATAATGATGCAGTAATTAACTTATTAATGAAATATTAAAATAATTGATATTTTAAATATCTAAATAAATTTAAATTGATATTTATGATGATTTAAAATAATTTTATAGGTTGATATGGCTTTTAAGGTTGGTTAAATATATTTTATTCCAAGTGATAATGATTTAATAGGTTTCAAAAAAATCAAATACTAAATAGTGTCAAAACTGACATAATTGAGTGTTTAAAATAAACACTATATTAATAATTGATATAATTTTCCTAAAAATCTAATGATGAGACAAAAGACATAAATAAGGTTATATATATTAATAATGATCCATTTTTGTTTCTCTTTGAGGTTTATAGTATGTTTATTATGCACATAATATAAAAACAGAAATAGACATGGTAAATGTCAAACTATTTAACTAAGAGTTAATTATATGTGACAAGGTTAATAAGGTGACTAAACCTATCTAAAACCTAACGGTGGAATGGTTCTAGACCCATCCCCTTGTTATACAAGAAATAAATCATTTTGGAGCCATTAGAAACTGAAATATTTTTGTATTAATTAATATTTTAAACATTTCTTAAAGTGACACTCACCTCTCTTATTAATGGGAACATCCCCTTCTCTTTATTTCACACCTCCAAAGACTTTTGGAATGGATAAAACCTACCCAAATACCCTCCCAACTTCCATCACATCAACTTGGAGTCCTTACATTGATCTGAAAACAATCCTAAGGATCCCTTTGGATCATCTCAAAAGGAAACCCCGGATGTAGAGGTAATAATTTCACCACCCTCTTTCAAGTTCTTTTCTCATTCAAATTACTCATTATTTATTGTTTCCATGACAAAATAAAAAATCATGTAACTTTTAAATACTGTGATGTTATTATAAATATGGTAGAACCATATTTTTTTTTCAATCCATCCTACAAATGAAAAATTCGCCATAAATGTATTCGAACGGCTAACCATCTCCACGTCGTTGTGTAGTTTGTTATTCAAACAATTCATTATATGTACTTGTATAATAATGATTATAAGTGATTTAAATAATAATTATAACATTTTATGATTCATTATATATGATATTCCATCCAATTACTTCTGATTTTTCCATCAATATAATGATATTGTCGCTCGTGCGTATGTACGGATTACTGTCTCCACAAGCGCGATGAGATTCATTTCTCCATTGTAAGTATTCTTGAATAACCTTCAATTGATGAATAGAAATAATTTTTATGAACCTAATATTATTCTGTATACGAATAAAATACATCATATCCATAATAAACATGGCTTACGTAACCATGCATATAAAGGAAAATAGAATTATTTAACACCCTAAACGATTATACTACAGAAATATTATTAACAAAGGAATATTAGAGGATCATATATGTTATCATATTTATGTATATAGTTCATCTATAATATAATAAAGTTGTTTTATCTATTATACATGAGGTTAACATACCATAAACTAATGAAAAGTACGTAGTAAGGGTTAATTTCGCAATCTCCTAATTATCTGAAGTATTTTTTACACCAGTATCTACTAGGACCTATTAATCATCCACATCCGGGTTTTTTAAAATATATTTCAAAAAAATTACAATTAACTATACAATGGGTTAATGTCATTTATACACTTTTTTGACCTTATATGTTTTCAATGAGATCTTTCTGTTGTTTTTTAAACAAGGTACTTTACGACCTTTTCGACAAAATTATGATAAGAATGTCTTTTTTATTTCTTATATGGAGGGTGAGGCAATTTGGTGCCATTATAACATCTTAGAATATTACCATAAAAGATTATAAAATTATTTTCAAAATATATGTTTTATTTTATTATTATGTGACTCTTAAATGATATCAAAATGAAAATAGATATTTCTCTCAAATATTTTATATTTTATGTATGTCAACATCCTTTGATGAATTTTACTCATGTTTGAAGTTTATTATTTATGATAACAATATTAAATATTGTATATATGGTTTTTTGATATGTTTCAATGTGGATGTGTCATTTTTATATCATTCATGGTTTATGGTTAATGTATTGACATTTCATATGCTAGTTCTAATATGAATGTTTTTGTTTTGTTTCAACCTTTTTATTTGAGGAATGTATTGGACTTATTATTTGATCGGTGGAGTCCGAAATAGCTCCTCGATGCATCATTAGGTCTTATGAGACAATTATATGTGGAATTGGATGAGGCCTTTCTCAATTTGATATATCTTTTTGGCCAAGGCTGAAATCATTTTTAGACGTATTGGTCGAGGCCTTGAGAAGATGATTTAGAATATCCAGCATTATACATTACCTCATTATGAAAATAATAAAGTTGTTTCATGTTGTTATTGGACTACTATAAGTCAAATGACTATATTTTATTATGTTATTATTTACTCATCCCATATTTGTTCCTTGAAGTGTTCATGTTTATTATTTGTAAAGGCATGTGTTTTTAATTATTAACCATGCCAAATGTTTATGTTATCATTTTCTATATTTGATGCCCTTAATGAGAATTTGAGCTCACTCTTTTATTACATATCATTATCCCAGGATATTAAGAAGTTAGTTGTAAGTTTCATTTAGGCATAATATAGGAGGCCAGGATATTTCTAATGGAATAAATTAATGTTTTAATTAATTTTATGTTTAATTTCTAGCTTATGTATGTATATTTTTTCTAATAATACTAAGATGATCAGTCTTTCAGGACATGATTCGTTGTATCATGGAAATGATATGTAATAATCCAATAACTGTGGGTGACTGGGGTTGGGGAATTACAGTGGTTATCAGAAGATTCTTAGAACAAACCATGGAAACTATATTTATAAAAACACTAATTATAGCTCATTACCCTAATATAGACATTGATTATTAGTATAGAAGAGATTCATATATTTTTGGTAATGTAGATATTTTTTGAGTACCATGAAATATACCCCTGTCTTGATAGGTGCATGTAGAGGTGACTCTAGAATAGTTGTACCTAGGAGTAAAAACTCTGGCTAGGCATTTCGATCTTGACCCGAGGTATCCTAGTATATGACAATGTGCCTTGTTGTACTCTTTGTGATAAAAATCTTAGGGGATCTTCTTAGGATAATTTATATTTTCTTTAAAAATCATTATGAAGGATTAATGAGTATATACATTCCAAATGAAAACATTTTTATGAATATGGATTATATCCATAATATGATCAACGTATGATAAGTGTTTTACATGTTTGAAATTATGTATTTCAGTTTATAAACTAATCGAATGTATGAAATTGTTTAGAAGTGGTGCATAGTTGAAGGAATGGAATCCATATCAACGCACATAATCCATGTAGGGATTTCACTCATACCGAACATAATTATTGTGGAACTGGTGATGCAACTGGTTCTGATCATCTTATCACAATATTGGGAAAACTCACACTTGTTATGAATAATAACCTTACCCATATGGAGCACCCTGATCCACAACATGGATGCTCAATGTTAAACCACTTCATGAGGAAACAACCACCAACATTCAATGGGAGTACGAATCCATTTGTAGCTGAAAAATGGATATGTTCCGTAGAGAAAATAATTCAAGCATTGGGGATTAGCGAAAGGGAAAAAGTTGTCCTGGAAATTTATCACCTCAACACAGAAGTGGGTCAATGGTTGTTATTAATTCAAAAAAAAGTAGGATGATAAAGTTTCAAGTATGTAATGGAGGGATTTTAAGATATTTTCATAGAAAAATAATTTCCTCGTAACCATTATGCGAATATGGAAAGGAAATTCTGATTCTGAGACAAAAGGAGGAGAAGAATATCACAAAGATTGAAGAAAACATTACAACGTTAGAAATGCATGTTTTAGATTATATACATAACCCATGAAGTTATATTTATCATTTCATTGATGGGTATATGCCATTTCTTCATCGAGAATTGGTCTCACAATCCTTCTCATCTTATAAAGATATTTCCTAATGTGCTATCAAGAAAGAAAATGAATTCACTATGTTTTATGACATAAAAAAGCAAGAGAAGAAGAGATCTTATAAACACTCTAGGAATGAAAATAAATAAACAGGGAAGAAAAGAAGTGTTGAATTTCCACCATGTGATAATTGTGTAAGGAAGCACCTTGGTGGCTATTTAAAAGGAAAAGGATCATGCTATAAATGTGGATAGAATTCCATATTACTAGTGATTGTAAGGAGAATAATAAGCTACCAATGTACATTGCTAAAATTCTAGGGATATGGGACAATAAGAAAATTATTGTTTGAAATGGCAGGGAAACTTTCCTCAGAAAAGGCCAAGGGATTAAGGCCAAGAATATGTGATTACTACTATAGAATTTGATGTACAAGAATATGTGGTGGAAGGTATTTTAATAGTTTCCTCAAGTTTAACCAATGCATTATTTGATTTTGGTTCATCACATTGTTTTATAACTTCCCGGTTTGCAGAGAAAATTACATATTTTGAATTTGAATTAACAAAGATGTTTTCAATCAAAACTCTTAAGGGAAGTATAATTGCAACAAATTTTTATGAATCGGTCCCATTATGTCTATTAAACGATATTAATCTCCTAATATAATCATCCTACTCATGATTGAATTCGATATAATCCTCAGTAAGGATTGGATTTCGGACGATGATGCGAAAATTTATTGTAAGAAGGAGGTTACAATTCTCGATGATGATAATGAGTACCTTATCATTAGTGAAAAAATGTCACCATTTGATTCTTATCTAGATCCACCCCCAATATCTCTAATAAATTTATATTTTCATGAGGATGAGAATGAAACATTTATTGATGGGAAAAATAATTTTCAAATAGAGTAGGCACCTATTTGTGTAAGAATATGATGGTGTGTTTCTAGAGGATTTACGTATACATCATCCATAATGATAAATTGACTTTTCAATTGATTTAATTCCTTGTTGAAGGCCCATATTGACAACCCCTTATAGAATGGCCACTATAGAATTAGTGTAACTAAAGTAACAACTAGTTGAATTGAGTAATAAGGGATTTATTCACCCTAGTGTTTCTCTATGGGAGCCCCTGTCCTTTTTGATAAGAAGAAAGATGGATCTATGAGGTTGTGCATTGACAATAGGGAGATCAATGCTAAAAAAATAAAAAACAATTATACAATACCTCGTGTTGATGATTTAGTCGACCAATATCATAGAGTTCAATATTTTTCAAATATTGATCTTTGATCTGGATAACTTCAGTTGTCTGTGAAGAAGGATGACATTCCGAAAACAGCATTTCGAACCAGGTACGAGCATTATGAGTTTATATTATTTCGTTTTGAATTGACTAATGCACCCTCTGTCATCCTGGATCTAATGAATAGTATTTCTTATGAAATATATTTTTGACTTTATATTGGTATTTATTTATGAGAACATTGTATACTCTAAATGCTAAGAATATCATTAAAATCACTTGCTCATAATTATAAACACTCTTAGATGAAATGAATTATATGGGATGTTTAGAAAGTGTGAATTATAGAATGAAGAGATTTATTTTCATGGAAATATTTCCTCTAATGATGAAATATCTATTGATACTTAAATGGCCAAGGAAATTCAAGAATGACTAGCACTGATGAGTATAACAGATGTACGCAGTTTTATTCGTTTTGTAGGTTTTTATCGACGTTTATCCAGAATTTTTCCTAGTTGGATAACCAATTAAAAAAACTCACATATAAATGGGATAAAATGGTTTGGAAAAAAGAGTTTGAATAATGTTTTGAATAACAAAAGATAACATTAGTCAATGATCTTATCTAGACTCTTCCATAAGGGAATGATGTGTTTGTCAATTACAGAGATGCTTCAATGAAAGGATTTGGTTATCTCCTTATGAAGAATATTAGATTTATTTCCTAATAATCACGACAAATAAAAAATAATGAGAAAAACTATCCCACTCATGATCTTGAGTGAGCAGCTTTAATCTATTCTCTGAAGATATGTATACACTATCATAATGGTTAAAAATGTTATATTTGTACTGATCCCAAGAGTATGAAGTATATTTTCTCACAAAATTAACTAATCATGAGGAAATGGATATGGATCAAACTACTCATGTATTATAATTACATAGTACAATACCACCCAAAGATGGAAAATAAGGTGGACGAAATTTTGAATATAAAGGATCCTGGGGTTTTGAAAAATATTAGAGTTTAAAGGGATCATATTTTCACAGATCTAGTAATGATGTTTATAGGAATAACCATGGAAGGTGAAACATCGATACTTTTTCATAAATTTTCCTAACCATCATTACTAGAAAGGGTAAAATGTTCTCATACTGATGATGTGGAGTTCCAAATGTAGATTAATTTTGTAAATGAAGTGATATTGAATGACTTCGAATAAGAAGATATGCTTTTGAAATTTGAGAAGAGATTTTGAGTTACCAATATAACTTATATAAAAAGGGAATTGTTGGATGATGCTCATATCTCCAATTTATATATACACCCCATTAGCACCATGATGTATATATAATTAAGGGAACATTTTTTGTGGGACAACATGAAAAAGGAAAATTTCTGATTTAATTTCGAGATTAATGGTTTTCCCATAAGTGTAACATTGAAGAAAACATCCTACAGGGGTCCTGCAACCTCTTCCCATACCTGAGTGGAGATGGGATGATATAAAGATGGACTTTTTCATGGGGATACCAAGTAATCCAAGAAGGAATGATGTAATATGGGTCATTATTGACCGTCGTACCTAGTCACCGCCGTTTTTTCTATATGAGAAGATTTACCTCTTCAACATCTGGCTAGAATATATTTTAATTATGTTGTATGACTACATGGTGTACCCATCTTGATAGTTATTGATCATGATCTCCATTTTAAATCGAGATTCTAGAAAATACTTTAGAATTGCCTGAATACTGAACTTCGTTCGATCACTACCTACCACCCTCAAACCGATGGGAAATTATAACAGACTATTCAAAACTTATAAAAAATGTTGATATCTTGCTCAATTTACTTTCAAGGTATGTGGGATCAATATTTTCTTCTAGTATAATTTTCATATAACAATAACTTCTATTCAAGTATTTTGATGACTCCATATGATGCATTATAAGGAAAGATATGTCACACAACAAATTTTTGGGATGATGTTTGTGTAAGAAAACTCGTAATCCCAGAACATGTTGAGTAAATGATGGAAAAGTTAATGGTTATCCAATCCCACATAAAATTACATCAATTTAGGCTAAAGGGCTATGCCGATAACTGATGGAAGGATTTGGAATTTCAGGTAGTAGATCATGTTTTAATGAATGTATCTTCTTGGAAGGGAGTGATACAATTCGGTATGAATGGTAAATTAAGTCCCATGTACATCAAAACATTCAAGATTCTTGAACAAATTGGGGTTGTAGCTTGCCGTTTGGAAATGCCGCCAAGCCTCTCCAATGTTTATGATGTGTTTTTTTGTATCATTTTAGAGAAAATACATGCATGACCAAACCCATGTACTCACATATGGGGAAATAGAATGGAAACCTAGTCTGTATTATTTTGAAGAGTCTGTTAAGATTCTTGATACCATAGAACAAGTGTTGAGAACCCAGACTACTCGACTGGTAATATTTATATGGAGAAACTATAAGTTGGAAGAAGAATTGTGGGAACCAGAGGAAATATATAATGAAGAACCATCCAAATATTTTTGTGTGATAGTATTCTAGAAATTTGTTTGAATATATTATTTGAAGGAGGGAAGAATGTAACTCCCCAATCTTCCACAGTATGTTTTCTTTTGAATAATAAAATATCATGCATTGTACTCAACTTTGATATTCTAACAAACCACGACCAATCAAACTAGCCATTTTTAATAATAATACCCACATTTTAAAATTTTATAAATTTTATTATTCAAAATGGAATCCATTTTTGAAACCAGAATATCAAAATTACATGGGGGTGAATTTTTAGTATTTTTCTGAAAACATTAAATTTTTTATGAATAGTAAACAACACTATGTTATTGGTTAAAACCGACTTTTTAGTTAAATAATAATTAATTTTATTTAAATTTATTTTTTTTCAAAATATATACATATTACCAATATATGTTCAATATAATTCATTGGAGTCGTTTTATAATAAGTTTAGATATATAATTATTTTTTGAACATTTAATCGTCTTTTTCCCACCTCCAAGAAGCATTTTTAAATTTGCATGAAACATAATTTTACTAATTTTGTGATTTTTATTTCAAAAATTTAAGAGACACGGTTAATATCATCACTTAAAATTAAATTCTATAAGATAAAAATAATATTTTGTTAATAGTATCTTTTGTCTTTATTTACAACTGTTAAAAGTGAATAGGGTAATTATGGGATAAAATGATATCATAATTACCCTAACACATCTCCTAATTCTATTTTATATGTATAATTTGGCCAAAAACAACATTAGAAATAAAATATGACCCCATTTGGTCTACATGGAATATATTAGTACATTTATTATGATTTTATTTAAAAATGTGTTAAAATAGTTAAATTCAATGTTTAATAACTAAACCATTTTTAATATAAGGTTACACAAAATATAAATTCAACTATGAATATTCCGTAGAAGGACAGATATATTTCATAAATAATGGAATTTTATTTATCATTTGTATACATTATATAACTTAATTTATTTATGACACAATGGTGATGGAGTAATTACCTTATTAATGAAATATTAAAATAATTGATATAATAAATATCCAAATAAATTTAAAATGATACTTCTGAGAAATACACTAATTTTCAAGGTTAAAATGACATTTTAGGGTTTTTTAAATAAATTTTATTCGATGTGATAATGTTTTAATGGCTTTAAAAAAATCAAATACTAAATAGAGTCAAAATTTACATAAATGAGTTTTTAAAACAAATACTATATTATTAGTTGATATAATATTTCTATAAATATAAGGATCGACCAAAATAATAAGACAAGGTTATATAAATTATGAATGAACCACATGGGTTTCTTTTTGCAGTTTATAGTAAGTTTATTAACCATATAATAATAAAATACAAAGTGACATGGTAAATGTCAAACTCTTTAACTAATACTTAAATCTAAAAGATAAGGTTAATGTGGAGACTTAAACCTATCTAAATACTATTGACTGGAATTATTCGATCCATCCCCACATTATCCTTGAAATAAATCACTTTGGATCAATTAGGAACATAAAATTATTTTATTATAAAATAATATTTCAATCTTTTCCTAAAGAGACCATCACCTCTTTTATAAAAGGGCAGTTTGCCTTCTCTTAATTTCACACATCCAAAGCCTTTTGGATCAGCCAATACCTACCCAAATATCCAACCAAATTCCCTCACATCATTCTAGATGCCTTACTTTGATTATAAAACCAACCTAAAGATCCCTTTTGATCATCTCAAAAGTAAACACCTGTGGTAGAGGTAATAATTTCACCACCCACTTTCAATTTCTTTTCTTCTTCCACTTCGTCTTTATTTTTGTTACATACCAAATTAATAAATCCATTAACGTTTACAAGCTATGATGTTATTATAAATTTTTTTACAACCATATCAGTTATTATATCCATCCAAAAAATGACAATGTCACCATACGTGCTCAAGAACAGCTTACCGTCTCCGTGTCATGGTGTAGTATGTTATTCGAACACTTCATTATTTAGATGGGTCTAATAATGAGTATAACTGTTGTAAATAAAAAACATAACATGTTAATGGTTCTGTATATATGATATACCATCCAATTAATTAATATTTCTCTATCAATGTAATGATATTGCACTCATGCGTACGTACTGATTACTGTCACCACGAATGTGAAAAGATTTAGTTCCCCCTTGTAACCAAACAGTGCAGATCCTGAGATTTATCTCATGATCTCCAAAATTTATTGAAAATGATAAATTAAAAAAAAACAATATTAGGGTATCCTAGATACCCTTGAACATAGAAATGGCCATTGAATACACAATAACACTCAGACTCTATAACCTCTCAAAGATTGTCCCTAATCCCGAAGCCACCCCGCGACTAACTAGTGAAACACTTACCAATCGTGGATGGAATGTGGACGTGGCCATCCCCATGTATCACAACAATCATGACCACTCTCCCACTTTCCCCATAATTCCTGCCAACCTAGAATACTTAGACACCCAAATCTCGCAACCCCATCCCGATGTCTCACACAGACAACTTCTCCCTACAAAGGCCATCACCCATGCCCCACACAATATTACATTAGATGAGTGAACCCCAAGGTCAAGCTAACCCCAGGTCACACCACTAGCATGTATCCTTCTCACATATTTGAATTCTTCACCCGAATCTACTATGTATCCATTAGTAGACGTCAGCCAGCAGGATTTAACCTAGGTTATAGTGGCATTCCCCTCTCGAGTCCATAGCCATTCATAGAAATACCGTGATTTCCACAACCCAAATGTCCTCCATGTTCCACCATCATCTTCACCAATAGGGTATCCAACCTATTTAAACAGGCCAGAGGATCCACAACACAGCCTCCGGCCATCCTCATTGTCAAAGTCCGAGTGCTCGACGCAGATGAACATGATCCTATCACCATCGAGGACTCCACTAGGATCCAAAACCATTCATGTCATCACCAGTGACATAACCTCCATCCACTATGCCCCTATAGAGAGGCCAATCCCATCACAATCGACTACCTAGGGTCAACCACAAGAATCCATCATCAATCCTAAAACACCGGCTAACAGCGCCAGCATACCTCCATCCCGCCAAGACGACATATATAAAGTTCGACCACCAACCTCGCCATCTAAACGGGGATTCTTCATCATCCGCAGAGTGAAAAGATCATCTGCCAAGACAAGTGCTATGATATATATCTGATCACCTTCATCACAAAAAACAATATATTTCTCCTTAACCAGATGGCCAAGGACTCGATCATAAGGAGTGGTTTCCTCCGGTTCTTCATGAGCAGTCACACCCCATTTTTTCATCCGGGGATGACTGCTACCACATGAGAAAAATATCTCATATTTCCAAATAATCTCTATTCTTTGATGAATGACTAGATTTTTATGACCTCATGTGTAGAAAAAAAGAGATAATCTCTGTATTATATAGTTAGAAGCTCTAAATTCTCTTTTAATTACACCTAGTAACCATTCAAGAATAATTTTCATTTGAGGAATAAAAATAATATTTATTAACATAATAGAATTCTATATATGAATCAAATAATTCCAATCCATATCAAACACGGGTTACATAACAAAGAATATAAAATAAAACAAATCAGTTAAAACATGAAACAATAATACTACTGAAATATTATTAACAAAGAAATATTAGAAGATCTATATGATATCATAGTTATGTAAATAGTTTTATTAAAATATAAAAACAATTATTTAAGTATTATACAAGAGGTTAATATAGCATCGACTAAGGAAAAGTTCAAGGTAAGGATTAATTTCACAATCTCTTTTTTATCCGTGGTTGTTTTTACTTAAGTATCTATTGGGGCAACTTTATAATCCACATCCATGTATTCTTAAAAAAATAGTTTTTTTTAAATAATTACTAGGCAACCCGTCGAAGTCATTTAAACCGTTATTTTCTTATATATGTTTTGAAATGAATGTTTTCATTGTTTTCCAATCAAGGTACTTTATGACCTTTTCAAAAAAATTAAGGTAAGAATGTCTTTTTTTTCTTATACGGTGGGTGTGGATATTTTCCATTATTATAACATCGTGAAAGCTCCCCATACATTCTTATAATAATATTTTCAAATTAATTTTTTTTCTTTTATATTTGTGTGACACTTAATTGATTTCAAAATAAAAAGAGATGTTTCCCTCAAATAGTTTTAATTTCATCTATGTCAACATCCTTTGATAAATTTTATACTTGTTTGATGTTGATTTAATTTTATAAAAATATTCCATATTTTATTTAAGGTTTTGTGATATTTTTTACAGTGGATGTGTTATTTTTATACCATTAATGGTTTACTTATAATGTATTGACATTTGGTATTGTAGTTTTAATACAAATGGTTATGTTATGTTTTAAAAATTTAATATGAGCAATGTATTTAACTTATTATGTGACGGGTGGAGCCCGCAATAGCTCCTTAGTGCATCAGTAGATCTAATGAGACAATTAGACATGGAATTGGAAGAGGCCTTTCCCAATTTGATATATGGTTTTGGCGAAGGCCTAAATTATTTATAGACATCTTGGCTGAGACATTGAAAAGATGTTTCAGAATGTCTGACATCAATCATTCCCTCATTGTGAAAATAATAATGATTGTTCATGTCGTTATTCTACTAGTTGAATACCCACAATAATTTTTTATTGTGGAATTATTTACCCTACTCATATTCCTACCTAAAATTGTTCATGTTTATTATTTATAAAGGCATGTGGTTTTAATTATTCACCATGCCTAATGTTTATGTTTTCTTCTAATTTATTGCTTACCCTTACTGAGAATTTGAGCTCACCCATTTCTAATGTATTAATTTCCCAAGATCTATATAAGTTTGTTAGGAGTGACTTGTAAGTATAGTATTAGAGGCCTGGGTGTTTTTAAATGATTAAATTAGTGTTTTATTTCTTTTTCAAGTTGTAATGTTAAATTTACGTTTGTATCTTTCATCCAATAATACAAAACTAATCGGTTTTTGGGACATGATTCATTGTATCATTCAAATGTTATTGAATAATTACCCGACTATGGGTAACTGGGGTTGGGGTGTGACAATATTTTCCCATCCCAGTGTGAAAATGGGATCATATTTCAATGGATTTTGTTACAGGTCTTCCAATAGTGGTCTAGAAACACATTTCCATTTGGGTGATAGTGGATCATTTAACCAAGTTGTTCCATTTAATCCCTATTCGTGAAACTAATACGATAGAGAATCATTAAAAAATATATATCCAAGAAGTGGTAAAGATGCATGGTGTACCAGTGTCAATAGTCTCATATAGAGATCTGAGGATCACGTCTCATTTTTGGAAATCCTTACAAAAAACCCTTTGGACTCTATTGACTATGGTCATGCTATATCATTCTTTAATGGATGGGTAATCCTAGTGGATGATAAAAATGTTGAAAGACATGGTGTGGTCTTGTGTAAGGGATTTTGGTGGCTCATGGGAGGAGCATATACCCTTAGTGGAGTTCACATACAAAAAACTAACAATTCTCAATACACATGGCTCTGTTTGAAGCATTGTATGGGTGTCCTTGTTGTTATCCACTATGCTGGGAGGAACTGGGTGAAACATCACTAGTCGTTCCAGGAATTAACCTAGAAACAATGGAGAAGATCCAATTACTTAGAAATAGGATGGGGATAGTTGAAAATCACAAGAAATATTGTGTAGATTACTGTCGAAGATAGTTGTCGTTCGTTATGGGTGATCCTACCTTCTTAAAGATCTCTCAAATTCATGGACATTGTTGATTTGTTAAGTAGGGAAAGTTATCTCCTAGATACATTTTCCCTTTTGAGATATAGGAAAAGGTTGGAGAGGTGGCATATTGTTTGCATTTACCACCACAATTTAGTTCAGTTCATATTCTATTCCGTGTATCCTAGTTGAAAAAGTATCACTCTGATCTGGACCATGTGATCAGATGGTATCACGTGGAGCTAGAACCAGATGTGTCACGACCAGTCCTCATGGTCCGTGTTGTGACTACCCCAAGCCCGCCTTCCATAGGCCAGGTGCTGGAGACTAGCACCAAAGGAGAAAATCCCGATAAAAGGGAAGGCATTGCCTTGATATAAGTAAAAAAACATAATAGAGTATGCAACCTGAAGTAACCACTAAGTAAACTGAGTACAAAAGTAAGCAATGAAAAGTAAATGGGCGAGAATACAAACCCAATTGAAAGTATAGTACAACTGAGAAAAATAAATTACAATAGCTGAAAAGTAAAATAGAAACCACCGAGACGTCCTCCGGAAATCCCACCTGAAGGGTGGATCAAGATGGTCTCCTTGGCTCCTCAAATACATTCGTCTCATCTGTGTAAGTCCCGCCAAAAAGTCCAACTCTGGATATGGTCCCACTTCACAAGTCTCAACCACGATCAACATTGTCTGTCGTCTGCATCCAACACAACATAGTGCGGGCATAGCCCATGAAGGGGTGAGTATATGACACTCAGTAGTGACCCGGAGACCCCCTAAGGTCTCACAAGTCCACATAGGATAAACTTCAAAGGAATGATAAAAATACAAGGTATCATCCAATTCTACTTTGGTATATACCTACATATACCTAAGTCATGAATTCCAATTCGGCTCCAACTCACGAACCCAAGTACAACCCAGTCCACATAGGAAATCACAACCCAATCCACACAGGATGGCTAGTCAATCATATCGATGAAATTGATTGAAAGTAAAGACTCAGCTCACACAGGTATACTACTCATGAATAAGGGTGGAGAAGATAGATTTAGCCTTTGAATCACTCCCCTACCGAACCCATATACGATCCAAGTACAGAAGTCATCCATGTCGAACACATGTGGGATCCTAGTATAGTAACCATCGCTGCCGATCCACATAGGATCCAAGTACAGTCATCCTTGATCCTGAACCCAGGTAGGATCCAAGTACATTTGTCCTCACTGTTGAACCCACATAGGATCCAAGTACAGTCGTCATCGTCATCGCAACCAGCTCTACGGTTCCCACACACAACACGCTCGATTCCGGGATGGACCGCTCCACGATCCAAGGGGTCGATACATCAGCTATCATGATGTCTAGGGTTGATGTATAAAAAAGTTCCATCTCACCAATAGGAACACAACGTGACAAACGATGCGTCAATCGGACGCCCTGTCTGAGAGTTATTAGATTTTACGTCCAAGGGGCCCAGTTGGTTTTTAAGCTAAAACAATACGACCATACTCTAACTGAATCCAATCCTCTAGTGGAGTAACCCAAAAGAACTGACTCACAAAGAGGATTTCAATGTATTTGATGGCATGTCATTCGTACATCTGGTCCTTATGTTATGAGCAGTTTCGCTCCAAGGGCCTGGTTGGTTTCGGGTTCGAACCAACTCGGATATACCCAAACATCACCGAAACCTCGAGTGTAATATACCAAAATGACTGTCTCAGTCCAAGGATTACTACACAACTGATGGTACATCGATTGGTGGTTCGTATCTCATTATATGGGCATTTAAATGAACCTAGTCTGAAAATAGGGGGTTCGTCCCTGTCCGACCCGACCCAATACCCACTAGGTCGGCCCAAACTGGGTCGACGCGACTTGTGTCCGGCCCAATTGGGCGTGGCCCAGACCGAATGTCATTTCTCGGCCCGACAATGGTGCGGCCTGGCCCGGCCCATGAGGCATGTGGCCCGACTCGGAAGCAGGCACGGCCGGCGCTGGCGGAGCGGGGAGCAGAGGGGGCATTGCCCCCGGTTTGCGGAAACGGCATAACCTGTGGGGTCTGCCCTCAAATTCTGTCAAGGGTTTAAGCCCCGAGCTGTTCTGGAAAACAGTCGGCCTTAATTGACAGCTGATTGAACCGCCGCGAGGCTCTTCAGTGTCACGCCCCTGATGGATGGTCGCGGCCTCCCTCGGCGTCACCGGTGCGGTGTGATGGCGCGACGCACCACTTTCGTGGACCGCTCCGGCCGTCGTCCTCTTCGTTTCCGTGTAGTGTAATGGAACCGCAACGCCTTCACCTCACACGTCAACAGTGGTCAACCGAAAAAAAGGGAGGAGGATCGGTCGTCTTTGTGCGGTCAGATCTCCTCCAATTATTACGATAACAAGCGACCAAATATTAATCAACGAAGGTCGATGATAAATCTTGAACAAAACAATTTATCCATACCTCAAATGAAGTTTGCGGTTGTCAAGTGCTGCGGATGATGGCATCATTCCATCTTCATCGGGGTCTCTTCCCATGTCGCATTTGAAGAAGAATATTAAGAAACTGGGGCTTCCGAATCAGCATTCTTCGTCAGAGAGATGGTGTTCTTCATTGAAGAAGAAGTTCTTCAAAAGAAACTAAAGATCTTTCTCCACCAATTCTCAACAAAAACAGCCAACCAAAAATAAAACACGTCTTCTCCTTATTTTATTATTCTTTCCCATGAATTCAAAATTACAAATTCAAATACTTAATTTAATTAATTGAGGAGGTTCAATTAATTAAATTCCTGTGTGTTGGCATGAATTAAATTTGTAGATTGTGGAGGGGAGGAGTTACCCTATTAAATACAAGGGTTAAATGGGGGGTTTAAGGAATTTGAAGGGTTGGGGCTCGTGTGGGCCCCACCTCACATTTATCCTCACATGGGTAGTTAGGACGCTAATGGGTCCCACCCAAACTCCCCCATGTAGGATAAAACCTCCATAGGCAAAGAATAAAAATTGATCCACATTTTTATTCTCTTCTTATTTAAACCACAATTTTTATCTCCTTCTCCCGTGAAAACACATCTACAGTAAAAGTCCTCTTAAGAAATTACCGATGCTTCGGTTTCATCAGTTCCCTTGGATTTCAATTTCGAGCATCGGTTCAAAAGATTGAAAACCCCGCTCGTTCGTTCACTGAATGTAGCAGAGCTAAATTTCAGAAATTGATTACGGGCACACCGGGCCTTAAAATCAGGTGCCGTTAGAAACTGCGTACTCGTAAAATCCCAAATAATTGCGGTGTCTGACACTAAGTGTACAATGCATGTGGTGTGTGACTAAACAGGAATCATATATATATATATATATATTTCAACACACAGCCCAACCTATGGCTCCTCAAACAAATAAAAGCAGGAACACAAGCACTGTTGCCTCAGAAAACAGGCGCACAACAAAAATTTCCCAGTTCCCATGTTTGAGTAATCATTAATAACATCCCAGTATGGGTTAATACCTTCACTACTGGGCTAATAATAGGCACATTCACAAATGAACAACAAAAATGGAATAAAGGAAATCATCAGGTAATTTAATAATTCACCCCCAGTTCTCTTATGAAGTCACCAAAACTAGGGATCAAGTGAGATCTATCAATGTACTGAAAACAAAACAACCCTGAGACACAACCACATACCCCCAAGCTAGATAAGCCAACGGTTTCTAAAAAACAGAGGATTCCCCCCCCCAATTCGTGATATAAGCAAAGTAACCACACATCCCCAGTGTACAACAACATGGGATCCCATCCCCAATCGTATCACAATAGAAAAAAGCACGTGAAAGAAACAACCAAACCGCTACCACCAACATAAGGTAGGCCCATGCAGGTTTTTTCAGATTTAAATGATTTAACACACTCCATGGTTTCAATTCCACTGTGATTTAACTGAAGTTATCACAGAAATGGGTTGATCTTGGTGCTTTCAATTTATTTAACCGAGTATACGTAATTAACCAATTCTATGTTACGGTTATTTGAATATCCAGGATCACCAAGGTTCATTAGTGCATAGAGAAAGACCACCAATAGCCATGATATTCAGTGAGAATATGCTCATTAAATTCACAACAAATAACAACATAAAGACTTCAGAAGAACATCGATCACACCCCCCTTCTTCTTTAAAAGTCCATTCATTATCTTCATTAAGTTCAATTACATCAATTTCCATAGAGGAAAAATCATGTCCATCCCACATGATGCATAGAAAGGAGAAACTAAGGATAAAACCCCTACCTAATTGATCAAGGATCGATGTTAAGTCCCCACGTGGAAAATTTAAAAACATGAGTAGCAGTAGCTCCATGGAACATGATCAAGGAAAATTTCGCAGCAGGGGTACGACTCGTTGGGAGGAAGGGTACACTGAGTGCAGTGTGATAAAAAACGAAACATGAGGAGAATATAAGCCTTAATTTTATAAGTATAGAGATATAGAATCCCCTAGATGGTTAAGATACGGAGAGAAAAAATCAATATCGTGGAAGAAGCAGAATCGTGGGTCGACCACACGGCTGGGCCACCCCACTCTCTACTTAAAAGATCCCTGTCTTTCAAGGAATTTTAATTCGACGCACACCTCATGGTTTTTCATTTAAGGAGGTTACATCACCAATAATTTAATTTAAACACCATTAATTGGCTTTAAAAAATGATTAAAGGGGTCAAAACGTGGTTTAAAAAACCAATCTGCGTAAAAAGGAGGCACTGCTGGAAAACCCGTGGAGGGGTCACTAGTAGGCTTAGATTACCAGTAGACCAAGCTACCGGTAGGCAGAGGACACTGGTAGGCCGAGCTAATGATAGGCCGAGTCCATCGGAATGCCGAGCGACCGGTAGGCTGAGGCCACCAGTAGGCCAAGGCCAGCGGAGGCCGAGCTACCGGTTGGCCGAGCTACCGGTAGGCCGAGTGACTAGCAGGATAAGCTAACGGTAGGAAAAGCTATCAGTAGGCCGAGACAACTGTACGCCTAGATATAGGTAGGATTATCTACCGGTAGGTTGAGGATAGGGGTAGGCCGAGCTACTGGTAGGCTGAGGCCACCGCTATGTCGAGCTACCGGTAGGCTGAGCTACCGGTAGTCCGAGCTACCCGTAGGCTGAGCTACTGGTTAGTCGAGGCCACTGGTAGGCCGAGCGACAAGTAGTCCAGGTCCACTAGTAGGCTGAGGACACCAGTAGGCCGAGCTACCGGTGGGACGAGGCCACCGTTAGGAGTCTTAAGCATCACCGAGAAGCTAGGATAGCCTTCCAAACCACCCAGAACACCCCAAAAATAAGATTCTCACCATATAATGGACCCCAAAACCCTGTGCCATTACATCTGATACTTCTCAAACTATTATCTACCCCGATAATATAATAACAAGCCAGACCCTTCCTTCTTTAAGATGAAGGAGAGAGTTAATGACCCCCGAATCCCACCTGCAGTAGGCCCCAGAGTTGCGACTAGAACCAAGGGTATGGTTTTTCACAAATATATGATGCATTACAATTTTTATTATATGAGATCGGGAGACAAGATGAGTCAAACACCAAGATGAATAGAAATAAGTAAATTTAAAATAAACCCAAACCTATCCCACATGCATGTTTAAACAGTTCTGAAACAAAGTACAAGAAAACTCAAAAAGTGAAATACAAAAAGAAACAAGAGTACAACAACTGCAACAACTCAGGGCCCGTGTCGTGACTACCCCAAACCCGCCTTCTATAGGATAGGGGCTCGTGACTAGCACCAAAGGTGTAAATCCCGATAAAAGGGAAGGAATTTCCTTTATATAAGTAAAAAACACAACAGATTACTCAAGATGATGTAAACAATAAGTAAATTGAGTAAAAAAGTAAGTGAGGGAAAGTAAATGGGTCAGTATAAAAACCCAACTGAAAGTATAGTAAAACTGAGCAAAATAATGCACAATATCTGAAATGTAAAACAGCAACCACCGAGACGTCCTTCGGAAATCCCACATGATGGGTGGGTACAGACGGTCTCCTCGGCTCCTCAAATCAGTCTGTTCGATCCATGTATGTCCTGCCCAAAATGCCACCTCTGGATACCGTCCCTCTCCAAAAGTCTCCACCATGATCTACGCTGTCTACCGTCTGCATCCAACACAATGTAGTGTGGGCATAGCCTGTGCAAGGATGAGTATACGACACTCAGTAGGGACCCAGAGACCCCCGAAGGTCTCACAAATCCAAAAAAGATAAACGAAAAATGAAAGATACAAATATGAAGTATCAACCAATTCTACTAAGTATATTCCCATACACATAGCTAAGTCATCAATTATAGTTTGGCTTCAACTCACAAACCAAAGTACAACCAAGTCCACACAGGAAAGCACAACCCAATCCACACAAGAATGCAAGTCAATCGTATCAATGATATTGATTGAAAGTCAAGACTCAGCTCACACAAGTATATTACACATGAAGATGGGTGGAGATTATAGATGTAGCCTCTAAATCATCTCCCCTGCCAAACCCAATTAGGATCTAAGTACAGAAGTCGCTGCTGTCGAACCCACGAAGGATCCTAGTACAGTAACCATCGTTTTCGACCCACTTAGGATCCAAGTACAGTCATCCTCATTTCCGAACCCACGGAGGATCCAAGTATAGTCGTCCTCACTGCCGAACCCATGTAGGATCCATGTACAGTCATCCTCCCTTCGAAACCCACGTAGGATCCACGTACAGTCGTCATCGTCATTGCAGCCAGCTCTACTGTTCCCACACACAGCACACTTGATTTCGGGAGGGTCCGCTCCACGAGCTAAGGGGTTGATACATCAACTATCGCGAATTCCAATGTTGAGGTATCAAAATGTTCCAACTCAGAAATTGGAACTCAACGTGATAGACAGTGTGCCAATCGGATGCCCGATCTTAGAGATATTAGCTTTTCTTCCCTAGGGGCCATATTGGGTTTTAAGCTAAACCAATCTGACCGTATACCAACAACGTCCAAACCTCGAGTGGAGTAATCCAATAGAACCGTCTCACCAAGAATAATTCAACATATTTGATGGCACCTCATTCGGACGTCCGGTAATTAAATAATAAGTGTTTCTTCTCTAAGAGCCCAGTTGGTTTCGCATTCAAACCAACCCGACCGTACCCATTATTCACTGAAACCTCAAATGTAATATACCAAAACGAACGTATCGATCCAATTATCTCTAAGAAACTGAAGGTGCATTGATCGGAGGTTTGTAGGTCAAGATATGGGCATTTAAATGAAACTAATCTGAAAATAGGGGGTCTGGGCCCGGTCCGACCCGACCCAATACCCCCTAGGTCAGCCCGAACCGGTTCCGGCCTGATTGGGCACGGCCCGACATGGAAGTCGGTTGCGGCTCGACGCTGGATGAGTGGAGCGCAAAGGGGGTGCCACCCCCTATTTATGGAAATGGAGGACCCTTTGGGAACCACCCTAAAATTCTATCGGGGGGTTACGAACCCCCTATTTTCTAGAAAATGTCTGACCTTAATGGTCGGCCGGATGAGTCGCCGCGGGACCCTTCTGGGTCCCACCTTCTGGAGAAGCTAGCTGCTAGCATAGTCGGCCGCCCCTACTGGACCACCGCGTCCTATGGTCACGGCTCTTGCTCGACAGGAGCGGCACAACGACACCGCACACCATCGCTGCGGCCCACTACGGTCGTGGTCCTCTTCGTCCCCACGCAGTGCGACGACTCCACACTACCTTTTTCTCAAATGTAAATAGTGATCAATAAGAAAATGGGGAGGATGATCAACAATGTTTTTGAGGTCTGATATCCTCCCGTTAAAACGTTAACAAGCGGCCAAATATTAATCAACGAAGGTCCATGATAAAACATGGACAAAAGAATTAACCCCTACCTCGAAGGAAGTTCACGGTTGTCAAGCACCGCAGACGATGTTGTCGTTTCTATCATTGTCGGTGTCTTCTCCCTTGTCACGGAGGAAGAAGAGGATAAAGAAACCGGGGCCTCCGAATCAACATTCTAGGTTGAAGATGATGTTCTTCAAAAGAAACTAGAGTTATTTATCTTCCAATTCTCAACACAACCAGCCAACCAAAAATTAAATAAGGCTTCTACTTATTTTATTTTACTTTTCCATGCATACAAAATTACAAATTCAAATACTTAATTCAATTAATGGATGAGGTTCAATTAATTAAATTAATCTGTGTTGGCATGAATTAAATTGGAAGAGTGGGGAGGGGAGGAGTTACCCAATTTAATACAGGGGTTTAATAGGGGGTTTTAAGAATGCGAAGGGTTGGGACTCATGCAGGCCCCACCTCACATTTATCCTCACACGGGTAGTTAGAATGATAATGGGTACCACCCTAATTCTCCCATGTAGGATAAAACCACCACAGTCAAAGAATAAAAATTGATCAACATTTTTATTCTCTTCTTATTCAAACCACAATTTTTAACTCCTTATCCCGTGCAAAGGCATATAGAGTAAAAGTCCCCATAACCAATTACCGACGTTGTGGTTTCATCGGTGCCCTCAGATTTCAATTCTGACCGTTGGTTCAAAATATTGAAAAAGACACACATTTGTTCACTGATTATACCCGAGCTAAACATTGGAAATTGATTTTAGGCACACTGGGTCTCAGAATCAGGTTCCGTCAGAAACTGCATACTCATAAAATCCAAAATAATTTATGAAAAAAAAAATTCCTTGAAATTTTCCAGTATTTACATTACTCCCAACTTTGGGTTTTAGATCCCCATTAAGATACATCATAAACTAGGGAAACAAATGAGGGTATTGTGCTCACATCTGAGCCTCCCGCTCCCAAGTGCTCTCCTGGAGCTTCCGGTGCTGCCACCTGATGCGCACTAGAGGAATCAACTATCCATGTAGGACCCGCTCTTATCGATCCTCGATCTTCATCAAGACCTCTACAAAAGTCTCCCCGTCATAAATTTCCAGCTCTCAGTGGTCAATTATATGTGTCGGGTCATGCACGTATATCCTCAGCTGAGATACGTGAATGAAGTTGTGCACCCGGTGCAACTGGGGTGGAAGACCCTGGTGATAAGTCACCTCAACTATCCTATTGAGAACCTGGAATGGTTTGATGAAGCGTGGAGATAACTTTCCACCCCGGCCAAATCTCTTTAATCCATGTCGAGGTGAGACCTGTAAGAAAAAGTGGTTGCCATCCTCGAACTCGAGTGGTCTCTGCCTCCTTCCATTTTAGGAAATATGTTGGCTCTGAGTATTCCTCATATGCTCCTGGAAGATCTGCACCTTCTCTGTCATAGCTTGAACCATTTCTCGTCTGACGAGTTCTGACTCCCCAGGGTCAGTCCAGCACAGAGGTGATCTGCAAGGACGGTCGTACAATGCCTCATATGGTGCCATCCTGATGGTGGATGGGTAGCTGTTGTTGTATGCAAACTACACCAAGGGTAGGTTATCCTCCCAACTGTGACCAAAGTTAAGGACACATGCACAAAGAATTTCCTCGAGAGTCTAAATAGTCCTCTCCGTCTGGTCATCCATCAGAGGGTGATAGGTAGTGCTCAGACATAGATGTGTCCCAAATTCCTCCTGCAACCACTTCCAATGCCGGGAAGTAAAGCGAGCATCTCGATAAGAGACGACAGATTATGAAACGCCATAAATCCATATGATCTCTTGAATGTAGAGGCATCCAACGCTATCCACTGACCCCTGCTCTCTGATAGATAATAAGTGGGCCGACTTGGTGATTCATTCCATGATCACCCAGATGGAGTCGTGTCCTTAGGATGTATGTGGAATCCCTGTCACGAAATACATTGATATCCCATCCCACATTCACTCCGGGACCTCTAAGGGTTGTACCAAGCCTACTGGTACCTAGTGCTCTGCCTTCACCTGCTAGTAGGTGAGGCATCATGAATCAAACTCTTCCACAACCTTCATCATACCCGTCCACTAGTGCTGTCATCTGGGATCCCGGTACATCTTCGCTACTCCTGGATGTACCACCAATGGGGAAGTGTGAAACTCTCTCAGCACCACCTCCTATAATGGTACCATGGTACGTCCTCTAAAAAGGATGACATGCTCTCCTCCAATAGAAACCCATCAGGTGCATGTCCTGTGGATATTTGTGCATGTCGCATCTCACAGTCAACGTCCCCACATTGTGCCTCCCTGACCCGCTGAAGTAGTGGAGTGACTATGAGCGACTGCAGAAAGGCTTCCCCATCTCTATCCACGAAGGATGTCTGCAAAGTGGCTAACTACCCTATCGCCTCTCCAAACATCTGAATTCCTGACCTCCTGCTGAGAGCATCATCTACTATGTTTCCCTTCCAAAGAGTATAGACTATCTCGAAGTCTCAACCACGATCACTGATGTCCGTCGTCTGCATACAACACAATGTAGTGCGGTCATAGCCCATGCATGGGTGAGTATACAATACTCAGTAAGGACACCGAGACCCCAGAAGGTACAAAATCATTAACCCCTATTGTCACGACCCATCCTCAGGGTCGGTGCTGTGACTACCCCAAGCCTTCCTTCCATAGGCCAGGGGCTGGCGACTAGTACCAAAGTAAAAAATCCAAATAAAAGTGAATTCATTGCCTTTATATAAGTAAAGAAACACAATAGGGTATGCATGCTGTAGTAAAAAACTAGGAAAACTGAGTACAAATGTAGGACCTGGAAAGTAAATGGGCCAATATACAATCCCAACTGAAAGTATAGTACAACTGAGAAAAATAAAGCACAACAGCTGAAAAGAAAAACAGCAACCACCAAGATATCTTCCAGAAATCCCATCTGAATGGTGGGTACAGATGGTCTCCTCGGCTCCTTAAATCCTTCCGTCTGATCCATGTATGTCCCGCCAGAAATTCTATCTTCAGATACCATCCCGCTCCACAAGTATCAACGAAGATCAGCACTGTTTGTCGTCTACATCCAAAACAATGTAGTGGGGGCATAGCCTGTGTAGGGGTGATTATAAGACACTTAGTAGGGACACTGAGACCCCTGAAGGTCTCACAAATCAACATAGGATAAACCATAAAGGAAAGATACAAATACGAAGTATCAACCAATTCTACTTTTCTATATGCCCATACATATACCCAAGTCATCAATTCCAGCTCGGCTCCAACTCACGAACCCAAGTACATCCTAGTACATGCAGGAAAGAACAACCCCATCCACACAGTATGACAAGTCAATCATATCTATGATATTTATTGAAAGTCAAGAATCATCTCACACAGGTGTACTACTCACGAAGAAAGGTGGAGATGAAATATATAGCCTCTGAATCATATCCCATAATGAACCCACGTAGGATCCAAGTACAGAAGTCGTCGCTGCTAAACCCACATAGTATCCTAGTACAGTACCCATCGCTGCCGACACACATAGGATCCAAGTACAATCATCCTCACTGCCGAACCCACATAGGATACAAGTACAATATTCCTCAATGACGAACCCATGTAGGATTCATGTACAGTCGTCCTAACTACCAAACCCACGTAGGATCAAAGTACAGTCATCATCGTTGTCGCAGCCAGCTCTAGGGTTCCCACACACAGTACACTAGATTCCAGAAGGGTCCGCTCCACATGCCAAGGGGTTGATAAATCAACTATCATGAAGTCCATATTAATGTGTCACAAAGTTGAATCTTGTCAATTGGATCTCATTGCGACAGACGGTGCACCAATCAGACTCCCAGTCTGAGAGATATTAGCTTTTCTGTCCTAGGGGCCCAGTTGGTTCTTAAGATAAACCAATATGACCATACTATAGCATCATCCAAACCGTGAGTGGAGTAAGCGAAAATAACCATCTCACAAAGAGGAATTCAACATATTTTACAGCACGTCATTCGGATGTCTGGTCCTTATGTTATAAGTGTTTCCTCTCCAAGGACTCGGTTGTTTTCAGGTTTGAACCAACCCAGCCATAACCAAAATTCGCCAAATCCACGAGTGTAATATACCAAAACGACCGCCTTGATCAAAAGATCCCTACTCAACTGAAGGTGCATCTATCGGAGGTCTGTAGCTCAATAGAAGGGAATTTGAATGAACCTAGTCCGAAAATAATGGGTCCGGGCCTAGTCCGACCAGTCCCAATAGCCCTAGGGTCGGCCTGTACTAATTTGACCCAACCCGTTGCTGGTTCCGGCTCAATTGGGAGCTTCCCAGCCCGACTGGCACGGCGCGACCTGGCCTGGCTGGCGCGGCCTGGCCTGACCCTACTGGGCGCGGCTGGTCCGGACCGTGAAGCATGTGCCCCAGCTCGGAAGCCAGCCGACGAGTGGGGCGCAAAGTGGGAACAACCCACTGTTTTTTGAAATAGCGGACCATGTGGGGTCCTCCCTAATTTTTTTTGGGGGGTTAAGACCCCCCGGTTTTCTTGAAAATGGCCGGCCGGTTAAGCCGCCGCAGGACCCTTCAGTGTCCCGCCTCATGGAGACGTCGGTGGCCTGCGCAGCCAGCCACCACTACTGGACCACCGAAACTCTTGCTCGACTGTCGTAGTGCATCGGTGTCGTGCCCCTCTGTCGCAGCACACTCCGATCGTGGCCTCACTTAGTTTCTCTGGTGCCACGCGACAGCACCGCGGCCCGCTCCGGCTGTAGTCCTCATCGTCCATGCGCGGAGCAACGACACCACGTCGCCTTCGCCTCAAACGTCAATGATGATCAACAAGAAAAATGGGAGGAGGATCATCCATGTTTGAGTAGTCAGATCTCCTCCCCATATATTGATAACAAGCAGCCGAATTTTAATTAATGAAGTTTGATGATAAAACTTAAACAAAAGAATTTGCCCCTACCTTGAAGGAATTTCACAGTTATCAAGAACCCCAGATGATTGTGTCATTTCCGTCGACGTCGGTGTCTCCTCCGTTGTCACGGAGGAAGAAGAGGATAATGAAACTGGGGTCACTGAATCAACATTCTTCGTCGAAGAGTTGGAATTCTTCATTGAATATTATGTTCATAAAAAGAAACTAGAGCTCTTTCTCCTCCAATTCTCAACACAACCAGCCAACCAAAAATAAAATAAGGCTTCTCCTTATTTCATTTTACATTTCCATGCATTCAAAATATAAAATTTAAATACATAATTAAATTAATTTATGAGGATCAATTAATTAAATTAATGTGTGTTGGCATGAATTAAATTGGACGAGTGGGGAGGGGAGGAGTTACCCAATTAAATACAAGGGTTTAATGGGGGGGGGGGGTTTAAGGAATGTGAAGGGTTGGGGATCGTGTGGGCCCCACCTCACATTTATCCTCACATGGTTAGTTACGATGTTATTGGGTCCCACCATAACTCCCCCATGTAGGATAAAACATCCATAGTAAAATAATAAAAATTGATCTACATTTTCATCCTCTTCTAATTTAAACCATAATTTTTATCTCCTTCTCCTGCGAAAATGAATCTATAGTAAAAGACCTCTTAAGAAGTTATCAGAGCGGTGGTTTCATCTGTGCCATCAGATTTCAATTCCGATCAATGGTTCAAAATATTGAAAACCCCGCTCATTCGAGAACTGATCATACCTGAGCTAAACTTTGGAAAATGATTTCAGGCACACCGGGCCTCAGAATCAGGTGCTGTCAGAAACTGCATACTCGTAAAATCCAAAATAATTTATGAAAAGAAATTTCCTTTGAAATTTTCAGGTCTTTACATTACTCCCACCTTAGGGTTTTACATCCCCGTAAAGATACATCATAAACTAGGGAAACAAATGTAGTTATTGTGCACACATCTAAGCCTCCCACTCTCATGTGCTCTCCTGGAGGTTCCCGTGCTTCCACATTATGAACACTGGAGGAATAGACCGTCCACGTAGGACCTGATCCTGTCGATCATCATTCTCCACTGGGACCTCCACAAAAGTCACCCCATCATCGATGTATAGCTCTATGTGGTCAATGATATGGATCAGGTGATACAAGTATCTCCTCAGATGAGATATGTGAAAGTTATTGTGCACCCGGTGCAATTGAGGTGGAAGATCTAGGCGATAAGCCACCTCACCTATCCTGATGATAACCTGGAATGGTATGATGAAGTGTATAGATAACATTCCACCCCACCCAAAACTCTGTAATCCATGTCGAGGTGAGACCCGTATGAAAATGTGGTCGCCATCCTCAAACTCTAGTGGTCTCCACCTACTATCAGCATAGGACTTCTCTCGGCTATGAGTAGTCCTCATCTGCTCCTGGATGATCTGAACCTTCTCTATCATAGCCTTAACCATTTCTGGTCCTACGAGTTCTAACTCCCTAGGGTCAGTCCAGCATAGAGGTGATCTGCAAGGTATGTCGTACAATGCCTCGTATGGTTCAATCCCGATGGTGGAGTGGTATCTGTTGTTGTACTCAAACTCCACCAAGGGTATGTGATCCTCCCAACTGCGATCAAAGTCAAGAACACATCCATGGAGCATGTCCTCGAGTGTCTAAATAGTCCTCTCCGTCTAGCCATCCGTCTGAGGGTGAAAGGCTATTCTCAGACATAGCTGCATCACAAATGTCTCCTACAACTCCTTCCAAAGCCGGGAAGTAAAGAGAGCATCTATATGGGAGATGATAGACGATGGAACACCATGAAGCTTTAAGATCTCATAAATTTTGTGGCGTCCCAATCTCTCTATTGAGCCATGCTCTCTGATAGATAAGATGTGGGTCTACATGGTGAGTCGGTCCATGATCACCAAAATGGAGTCGTGTCCTCTGAATGTACGTGGATGCCCTATCACAAAATCCATAGATATCCCATCACACTTCCACTCTAGGACCTCTAAGGCTTGTACCAAGCCCGCTGGTACCTGGTGATCCACCTTCAAATGCTGGAAAGTGAGGCATCATGAAATGAACTCTGCCACATCCTTCTTTATAAACGGCCAATAGTGCTATCATTTGAGATCCTGGTACATCTTCGCTACTCCTAGATGTACCGCTAATGGGGAAGTGTGAAACTATCTCATCACCTCCTCCTATAATGAAACTGGTACCATGGTACGTCTTCTAAAAAGTATGATGTGCTCTGCTACTATAGAAAATAAATCAGGTGCCTCTCCTGTGAATATCTGTGCATGTCGCGTCTCACAGTCAACGTCCCCATATTTTTCCTCCCTAACCCACTGATGTACTGGAGGTATGACTGTGAGTGACTGTAGAAAGGCTACCACATCTCTATCCTCAAAGGATATCTGCGAAGCGGCTAACAAATCTATTTCCTCTCCATGTAGTTGAATGCCCGACCTCCTACTGAGAGCATCAGCTACTACGTTCCCATTCCTAAGAGTATAAACAATCACAAAGTCATTTTCCTAGAGGAACATGAGCCATAGCCACTGTCTAAGGTTTAGATCCTTCTACGAGAAGGTTTACCTGAGACTCTGTTGCTCAGAGTAGACCGTAAAGTGCTCACTCATTAGATAGTGCCTCTACATCTTCAAGGCGAAGACCACTACTGGTAACTCTAGGTCTTGGTTAGCGTATTTCTTCTCGTGCTGCCTCAACATTCGTGAAGCATATGCGATCACTGCCCGCCCCTACATTAGGAGACACCTGTGTCCGGTCCCTGATGCATTGCAGTAAACTACGTACCCTACGACCTCCTCTAGTAGCCCCAAGATGGGTGTACTGGTCAATCTTTTTTCGCAGCTCCTAGAAGATATGCTGACATCTATCTGACCACAATAAGTTTTTCTCCTTCTTCATTAAATATGAAAGCAGTGCTGCACCTCTAGAGAATTCTGGCACAAATCTCTGATAATACCTAGCCAGAACTAGGAAACTCCGTACCTCTGTCACACTCCGGGGTGGCTCCCAAGAAAGTACTGCCTCGATCTTCGCAGGATCCACAACAACTCTCGCCTCCAAGATGACGTGCCCCTTGAAGTGAACCTCTCAAATTTAGAACTGGCACTTCGAGTGTTTACCAAAAATCTGGTTCTCTCGGTGTGTGTCTAGTACAACCTCTAAGTGGTTGGCGTGCTCCTCCTCAGTAGTTGAGTAAATCAATATGTCGTCGACGATGACTACGACAAATCGATCGAGGTAAGGTTGGAAGATCCTTTTCATGAGAATCATGAACACTATTAGAGCATTGGTTACACTGAATGACATAAACAAGAACTCATAGTTTCCATACAGACACCTGAAATCCATCTTCTACAGATCCTTATCTCGAACTCTTAGATGATGATAACCTGACCTGAGGTCTATCATCGAGAACCATCATGATCCCTTGAGCTGATCAAAGAGGATGTCCATCCTTGAGAGTGGATACTTGTTATTTATGATCACCTGATTCGGGCGACGATAGTCAACACATAGTTGTAATCTCTCATCCGCCTTCTTGGAAAATAAAATCAGAGAAGCTCAGGGTGAAACACTGGGTCGGATGAATCCCATGCCCTGCAAGTTCTCCTGCTGTACACGCATCTCTCGATGCTCAGCAGGAGCCATTCGATATGTTGGAGTAGATATCCAAGATATCCCAGGGTACATGTCAATGTACAAGTCCACCTCTCTATGAGGAGGTAGTCCTGGAATATCTTCAGGAAAAACATCCGCATACTGATCCACCACAACCGGATAATTTGGACTTCGCGCATCAAATGCTCCGGGTATGATACTAGCCAACTGATGTGTGATCGGATTCCTCTTCCTCTTTGTATGTCTATCCTACACTACAAAGGCTTCCTTCTCCCCAGTGAAGGTAAACCTAGTCCCATCTGTGTGGATACACCGCACATCGCACCTAATATATTAAATATGGGCGTGGACTGTTGATAACTAGTCCATACCCAAGATGACATTGTACGTCCTTGACGCCCTAACAAGAATATCCCAGCCAAAGCTCTTGCCTCCTAGAGTAAGCTCACACTGCCGGCAGCAGTGTGTAATCATTGAGTCTGCTCCTGTACGAGTCTCTAGCCATAAGGATCGATCCAACAGCTTTGTTGGAATCTCCGATCTAGGAACAAGGGTAGCGGCAATGAATGAATGAATCTATCCTATGTCTATCAGAACTACATCAAGGGTGGATTAGACACAGATATTACCCCGAATCATCTCAGGTTCGCCATGGTCATAAGCCTCCACTACCAGAATCTATGCCTGCCTCTTTTTTCCAGCTCCCCGTGGTCGGGGTGGACCTCCTGGTGGTGGTGGTGGTAGATACATGAAGCGTCGTCCACCACCTACTGCTTGGTCAGCCCTTCTACCTCTTCCGCCTGCACCCTGGGGACCACCACAGTCGAACCTCTACTTCTTCCTGGGTGGTCCCTCAACCGTCTGTTTCTCCACTACATGGCAGGTCGGGCAATCACGAGCCAGGTGGCCCTGCCCGCCGCATTCATAGCACTGTCTGACTCTGATATGACTGGCTCTTCTACGTGTGCCCCGCACATTCGAACCAGTATCCTGAGGTCTATCACCTGATGTCCTGGTCCGGTTGGACCTCTGCGACATCTATCTATTGTTGGCTGCAGAAGACTCTGCTATGTGTCACTCTGCGGTAGGCCTCGCTACTGGTGTAGACTCAGCAAGGAAGCTCTCCACAATAAAGGATCACTCTAGTACTCTTGCCTGTGTTGAAATGATGAGGGAGAGCATCGAATCTCTGATCTCATGCATCAGTCCCTGCATGAAGGTCTGGGCCCAGAAGAATGGGTCTTGTACAATGTTCGTGGAGTAGTGTGAGAGGTCAGTAAATCTCGCCGATTACTAGGCTACTACCATGATACCCTACCGCAGCAGTAGTAACTCCTTGATGAGCACCACACAGTGGGTAGCTGGAAAAAACTCAGAGCAGATTAGGATCTCAAAGTCCATCTATAGTAGAGATGCCTCATTCTGCACCTAGAGTATCAGGATCCACCATCTACCTACTGATGCGTGCAGGAGACTTGCAGAAAGGATCACCAATAGATCTGCAAGTGTCCTTACTAATATGAAGTCTCGAACAACAGCCTCCAACCAATCATCGGCTGCCTGATGGTTCGTCTCTCTATGGAACCTGGGTGGCCTCTATCGCTGAAACTCATGCAGCGCACATAGGAGGCGAGCACTCCCCGCTGTTGGGGATGGTGGTATCGGTGGCCCAGCGGGTAGAGGTACCGATGGTGCCTCTGCTGTAATGTGGCCCTACACCAAGGCCTCGTCACTCGGTGGGCTGCCATCTCGCATGTAACTGCGAAACCAAGATGGCTGTCATTGTGGGGACATCCTGAAAAGAAACAGGTGTGCCACGGTTAATACAGTATACCTGGTGAGCTAACATAAAGTAATCACAATGATAACTTTTGAAACACACATGCAATCATTGTTTTCAAGCACTAAGTCGGAAATCAGAAGTCAGGGTCCTGGTGTATGGATATGTCGGTCACCGCACCATCACTGGACTCCATGGACTAATATCCAAACTCAATACTCTAATCATCATTGCTTCACATAGAAGAAATTATAAGAGTCCAGATTTATTAGTCAAAACCTATCTCTGATACCAATTTGTCACGACCCATCCCCAGGGCCAGTGTCGTGACTACCCCATGCCCGCTTTCCACAGGCTAGGGGCTGGCGACTAGCACCAAAGGCATAAATCCCGATAAAAGGGAAGGCATTGCCTTTATATTAGTAAACTAACACAATAGAGTACGCAAGATGAAGTAAAAACTAAGTAAACTGAGTACAAAATTATGTTATGGAATGTAAATGGGCCAGTATACAAACACAACTGAAAGTATAGTACAAATGATAATAATAAAGTACAACAGTTGAAATGTAAAACAACAACCACCGAGATGTCCTCTGGAAATCCCACCTGAAGGGTGGGTATAGATAGTCTCCATGGCTCCTCGAATCCATCCATCCGATCCATGTATGTCCCGCCAGAAAGTACACCTCCAGATACTGTCCCGCTCCACATGTCTCAACCACGATCAACACTCTCTGTCGTCTGAATCCAACACAAGGTAGTGCGGGATAGCTCTTGCAGGGGTGAGTATACAACACTCAGTAGGCACCTCAAGACCCCCGAAGGTCTCAAAAATCCAAAAAGGATAAACCACAAAGAAAAGTTACAAATAATAAGTATCAACCAATTGTACTTAGAAATATTCCCATACATATACCAGTGTCATAAATTCCAGTTCAGCTCCAACTCACGAACCCAAGTACAACCCAGTCCACAATGGAAAGCACAACCCAATCCACATAGGAATGCAAGTCAATAATATTGATGATATTGATTGAATGTCAAGAATCATCTCATAAAGGTATTCTACTCACAAAGAAGTGATGAGATGATAGATGTAGCCTCTGAATCGTCTCCCCTATCGAACCCACGTAGGATCCATGTTCTGAAGTCGTCGATGTCGAACGCACGTAGGATCCTAGAAATGTAACCATCTCTACCGACCAACATAGGATCCATTTACAATTTTTCTCATTTCCTATCCCACGTACGATCCAAGTAAATTCATCCTCACTGCCGAACCCATGTAGGATCCAAGTACTGTCGTCATCGTCGTCCCAGCCAGCTCTGGTGTTCCCGCATCCAACACACTCGATTTCGAGAGGGTCTAATCCACAAGCCAAGAGGTCGATACATCAACTGTGATGAAGTCTAGTGTTGATGTATCTCAATGTTTTGTCTCGTCAATAAGAACTCAATGTGATAGCCGACGCGTCATTTGGACACCCGATCTGAGAGATATTAGCTTTTCGGTCCTATGGGCCTGGTTGGTTTTTATGCTAAACCAATCCAACCGTACTCCAGCTATGTCCAAACCTTGAGTGGAGTAATCAAAAATAACCTTCTCACCAATAGTAATTCAACGTAATTGACGGCACGTCATTCGGACATTCCGTCCTTAAGTTATAAGCATTTCTGCTCCAAGGGCCCGGTTGGTTTCGGGTTTGAACCAACCCAGACATACCCAAACATCACTGATACCTCGAGTGTAATATACGAAAACAAATGTCTCGATTCAAGTATCCCTATGCAATAGACGGTACATCAATCTAATGACCATAGCTCATGATATGAGCATTTGAAAGATCCTGGTCCGAAAGTAGGGGGTCCGGGCCCGGTCCGGGCTCGTTCCGACCCATCCCAATACCCCATGTGTTGGCCCGAACCGGGTTGACCCGACTCGAGTCTGGGTCTGGCCCGATTGGGCGTGGCCCGGCCTTGCTGGCATGGCCCGACATACCCAGGCTCTGCTGGCCCAGCCCATGCGGCCTGCATCCCGAATCAAAAGCCGGTCGTGGCTCGGCGCTGGCCGAGCAGGGCGAAAAGAGGGCAATGCCCCCAGTTTTCGGAAACAGGGGAACCTATGGGGTCCGCCCTAAAATTCTATCGGGGGGATACGACCACCCGGTCTTTTGGAAAACTGCCAGCCTTAATGGCTGACCTATTGAGCCACCACGGGAGCCTTCATGGTCCCGCCTTCTGGAGACGCTGGTGGCTGGCACTGGCTGCCACCCCTGCATGATCGCCACAACCTCAGGTCATGGCTCTTCCTAGACCGGCGCGGTGCGATGGTGCCGCCCCCCTCCACCGCGGCCTGCTCCAATCGCGACCTCCCTCGACCGACGTATCCACACAACCGGATCCTGATATTTGATTTCCGACTTAGTGCTCGAAAAAACTGATTGCATGTGTGTTTCAAATGTTTTATTTGTGATTACTTTGTGTCAGCTCACCATGTATACTATATTAACTATGGCCCACCTATTTCATTTTAGGATGTCCACATGAAGAAAACCAGATAGGGTTCCCAGTTACGTGCGAGATGACAGCACACCGAGCGATGAGGCCTCGGTGCAGGGCCCCATTACAGCGGAGGCACCGGTGGTACCTCTACCCGCTGGAACATCGATACCACCAGCCCCATCAGCGAAGAGTGCACGCCTCCTGAGTGCACTACACGAGTTTCTACAACAGAGGACTCCCAAGTTCCATGGAGATACGGATCCTCACATAGTCGAGGATTTCCTGGAGGCTATTGTTCGAGTCTTCAGATTGTTAGGGACACCAGAATATCTTATGTTTATCCATGACGTGATTCTCCTGCACACAGCAGTAGGTAGAGGGTGGAGCCTGATGCTCCAGGTGCATGACGAGGAAAATCTACTATGGACGGACATCGAGAGAATCTTCCTCTCGGTGTTATTTCTAGCCACCCTCAGTGCGGTGCTTATCCAGGAGTTACTAGAGTTGTGGCAGGGCAGTATGAAAGTAGCCCAGTACTCGATGAAATTTACCGAACTGTCACGCTACTCCACAGATATGGTATGGGACCCATTATTCCAGTCCCGGACATTCATATAGGGACTGATTCATGAGATCAGGGCTTCGATAATCTCCCTCATCATTCAGACACATGCTTGATTATTGGAGAAATCACTTCTTGTGGAGAGCATCCTTGCTGAGCCTATGCCAATAGCGAGGCCTCCCGTAGGGCAACACATAGAAGAGTCTTCTGAAGTTGACAGAAGAAAGATGTTGCAGTGGTCCAAGAGGACCAGGCCATCAGGGTGGCGACCTCAGAATACTGGTTTGGATGAGCAGGGCACACGCAGCAGAGCCAGTCATACGAGAGGCAGACAGTACTACGCATGCGGCGGGCAGGGCCACATGGCTCATGACTGCCTGACCGACCATGCATAGGAGCAACAGACGGTTGAGGGACCACCTAGTTAGAGGCATAGGTTCAACCATGGTGGTCCGTAGAGAGTAGGAAAACGAGGTAGAGGAGATGGAAAAGGAACAGGTGGTGGAGTATGCATTGAGGCTCTACCACCACCACCACCATGAGGTCCACCCTGACCATAGGGAGCTGGCGGACAGAGGTAGGCCCTGCGTCAGGCAGTGGAAGTTTATGACCACGGCTCACTTGAGATGATTCGAGGTACTATATGTGTCTACTCCACCCTTGTTTCAGTTCTTATAGACACATGAGAGATACATTCTTTTATTTCTGTTGCCCTTGTTCATAGATTGAAGATTCCGACAGAGCTGTTGGCTCGATCCTTACAGCTAGAGAATCCTTTGGGAGAAGACTCGATGAATACACACTTCTGCCAACAGTGTGAGCTTACTCTAGGAGGTGAGAGCTTCGGCTGGGATCTTCTTATAGGAGCATCGAGGCCTTACGACGTCATCATGGGTATGGACTGGTTATCTACAGTCCAAGCCCATATTGACTATATTAGGCATGAAGTGTGGTGTGTCCGCACGTACGGGACCAAGTTTACCTTAACCAGTGATAAGTTAGCCTTTGTAGTGTAGGGTGATCTTACAAAGATTAGGCGGCAGCCGATCACACATAAGTTGTCCAGTCTCATCCTCGGAGTGGTTGATGTGTGGAGTCTGATTTCTCCAGTTGTGGTGGATCAGTACACGGACATTTTCCCTGAAGACATTCCAGGACTACCCCCTCGCTGATAGGTAGACTTCTACATTTACTTATACCCTGGGATAACCCTGATATCTACTCTAGCATATTGGATGACTCTCGCTGAGCTTCGAGAGCTATGGGTATAACATGAGGACTTATAGGGAAAGAGATTCATCTTACCCAGTGTTTCACATTTGGATTCTCCTATTTTATTCACCAAGAAGTCAGATGGGAGCTTATGACTATGTGTCGACTACCTTCTCCTGAATCAGGTGACCGTAAAGAACAAGTATCAACTCCCGAGGAATGACAACCTCTTTGATCAGCTCAAGGGAGAACGATAGTTCTCAAAGATAGACCTCAGTTCAGGCTACCATCAACTAAGAGTTCGAGATGAGGATGTGAAGAAGATGACCTTTAGGTGTCAGTATGACAACTATGAGTTCTTGGTTATGCCATTCGGTGTAACCAACGCTCCAGCAGTGTTCATAAGTCTCATGAAGAGGATCTTCCAGCCATTCATCGATAGATTTTTCATAGTCTTCATCGATGACATATTGATTTAATCAATTACTAAGGAGGATCACGCCCACCACTTACGGGTTGTACTAGACACACTCCAAGATCACAAGATTTATGTTAAACTCTCGAAGTTCCAGTTCTGGATTCGAGAGGTTCACTTATTGGGGTACGTTATCTCAGAGGCGGGAGTTTCTATGGATCCTTCGAAGATTGAGGTAGTACATTCTTGGGGCTGACTAGGAGTAATTGGGAGGTGCAGCGTTTACTAGGTCTGGATGGGTACTATCAGAGATTTTTTCCAGACATCTCTAGAGTTGCAGCCCTGATTTTAGCTTTGATGAAGAAGGGGAAACCCTTCCTGTGGTTAGATAGATGCCAACAGAGCTTCCAGGAACTAATACAGAGATTTACCAATTCACCCATCTTGAGGCTACCAGAGGAGGCCATATGGTATGTAGTTTACTATGATGCATCAGGAACCGGACTCGGGTGTGTCCGGATGTAGGAGCGGGAAGTGATCTCCAATGGTTCATGACAGTTGAGGCAGAATGAGTTGAACTATGCCACCCATGACCTGGAGTTAGCAGCAGTGGTTTTCACCTTCAAGATGTGGTGGCACTATCTGATGGGCGAGTGCTTGACAGTCTACTATGACCACCAGAGTCTCACGTACATATCCTCACAGAAGGATTTGGACCTGAGACAAGGATGATGGCTCGAGTTACTCTAGGACTATGACTTTGAGATAGTCTATACTCCTTGTAAGGGGAACGTAGTAGCTGATGCTCTCAACAGGAGGTCGGGAATTCAGCTACTTAGAGAGGTGACAAAGTAGTTAGACACTTTGTAGATATCCTCCATGGATTGAGATGGGGCATCCTTTCTACAGTCGCTCAAAGTCACTCCTCCACTACTTCAGCGGGTTAGAGAGGCACATCGTGGGGACGTTGACTGTGAGACGTGACATGCACAAATATCCATAGGACATGCACCTGATGGATATTCTGTAGGAGGAGAGCAGTCATCCTTTTTAGAGGATGTACCATGGTTCCAGTTGCATTACAGGTGGAGGTGCTGAGAGAGTTTCACACATCCCCATTAGCAGTACATCCAGTAGGTGAGTTCGTTTCACGATGGATGGGTATGAAGAAGGTTATGGCAGAGTTCGTTTCATGATGCCTGACCTTTTAGTAGGTGAAGGAGGATCACCAGGTTCCAGTAGGCTTGGTACAACCCTTAGAGGTCCCAGAGTGGAAGTGGGATGGGATATCTATGGATTTTGTGACAGGGATTACATGTACATCCATAGGACACGATTCCATCTAGGTGATCATGGACCGACTCACTAAGTCGGTCAACTTCTTATTTATCAAAGATCAGGGCTTAGTTGAAAGTTTGGGATTCCTCTACGTTCAGGAGATCATACGGATTCATGGTGTTCCATCATCTATCATCTCCGATCGAGATGATCTCCTTACTTCTCGGCTTTAGAAGGGGTTGTAGGAGGAATTTGGGATGCATCAATGTCTGAGCACCACCTTTCACCCTCAGACGTATGGCAAGATTGAGAGGACTATTTAGACACTTGAGGACATGCTTCGTTAATGTGTCCTTGACTTTGGTTGCAGTTGAGAGGATCCCCTTCCCTTGGTGGATTTTGCGTACAACAACAGTTACCAATACACCATCAAAATGGAACCATACAAGGAATTGTACGACCGAACATGAAGATCGCCTATGTGTTTGACTGAGGATGTGTATTCAGCACTCATAGGACCAGAAATGGTTCCGTCTACGACAGAGAAGGTGCAGATCATCCAGGAGCAGATGAGGACTGCTCAGAGCTGACAGAAAGCCTATGCTGATAAGAGGAGGAGACCACTAGAGTTCAATGATGGAGACCACATCTTCTTGCTAGTATCACCTCGACGTGGACTACATATATTTGTTCGGGGCTACATGTTATCTTCACGCATCATCAAACACTTTTAGGATCTCTACAGGATAGGCGAGGTGGCTTATCGCCTAGCTCTTCCACCTCAGTTGCACCGGGTGCACGATGTCTTTCACGTATCTCAGCTGAGGAGATACATGCATGACCTGATGCAAATCATAGACCACATAGAGATAGACATCTATGATAGGGTGTTTTTGCGGAGGTACCAGTGGAGATCGAGGATCGACAGGAGCGGGTCCTACATGGACGTTCTATTCCATTAGTGCTCATTTAGTGGAAGCACGGGAACCTTGAGGAGAGCACATGGGAGTGAGAGGCTCAGATGCATGCATAGTACCCTCATTTGTTTCCCTGGTTTATGATGTATCTTTTCGGGGACATAATTCCCTGAGGTGGGCGTAATGTAAAGACCCGTAAATTTCAAGGAAAATTTATGGGTCGTTACAAGATGTATCACAGATATATAACCCAGTGTGGATAATGGATAGAAAAGAGAAAGTATTGCATGAGAAAATAATTTAATTAGTGTGAGTTTTATGGAAATATAGTCAAATTCATTAAAAGACTTGGGTACATGAGAAGGATATTAAAGAGCAGTGGACGGAACAATTTTTGGCTAGAGACGGTTTTCATCTTTCCAAGGACGGAAAGACCAATGGTGGGGAGAATATAGTTCCCCTAGTTTTTGGCACATAACACATCTCATCACATATTTTAATTGTGGTGTTTAAAATAGATAGTTTACATAAAATAGAGAGTTTCCATAAAATATAGAGTATCCATAAAATAGATAGTTTCCATAAAATAGTGAGTTTCCAAAAAATAGAGAGTTTCCATACTACAGATAGTTTCCATTAAGTGGGATGTTTCTATAAAAAAAATGATTCCAAAGAAAGTGTAAATGTGTTTTATGAGAAGGTTTATGGTCTATATAAGGAGTGTTAGGACCAAAAATAGGGTCTCACGATCCATACATGGTTGGCCCAAATTGTGTGGTAAAACCTTGCACAGAGGTAAAATTAGATCATTGTTTAGAGCTTACTCTTTTTTGTTATATATATATATATTTATTTTTGGATTAAAAACACACCAATTTAGAGATTAATATAATTAAAAGGGTGGACAACCCTCCCCACATGAGTTGGAGCCATCCCAGTGCCTTCACATGGTGATTCGAGTCTGATTCTTGAGGTTTGTCACTATTATTTCCAAATTTGTCTTATTTTCTTAGATCTTCTTAGATAACATCTCTGATGTACATTATTCTTAAATATGACCCTATAGTGGGTATATCTATGTTTTTGGATGAAAAATATATCAATGTTTATGGGTGTTCTTGGTAGGATAAGATAACTAAGGCCATTCTTAAAGAATCGACCCGCTTTCTTGTGCGTTATTCATCTTTGTTAAAGTTTATTTGAACCCATCGATGTTTGTGGATTACATCTTGACTACTCTTGATAGAAATTATTTTCTTAGATTCAAATTTGTTTATTGACCGTGAAATTCATGAAATATTTGCATTTTTTATGATTTATTGTTTTTTTGAAGTTGTGTGATTTTGGTGAATAGTTGATCAAAGGGGGATTAGTTTCATGGATTTAAAATGATGAATTTAAATTATGTAATTTTTTGAATTTCTAAATGGTCGATGAAAAAGGAAGTTTCAATAGAAACAGTTTTCAATAAAAATGGAGTTTTTTTTGAAATGGTTGGAAATTGAAATGGTTTTGATGGAAATTATTCTCAATAAAAAGGAGTATTTATTGAAAGTGTTGTATTGGCATGATCATTGGGAATATGTTGGTTGTGTTCATATTGTATATATGGGTCTGGGTTGAAAATGAACATCTAATCGGTGAAAAGGATTTAATGGAACTAGGTAATTTCATACATGGGTCATGGTTGAAATATGACCTTGTGTTCGGTGCCAAAGGGTTAGTAAAACATGAGAAACAATTACCTTGCGACAACTTGGTAGATCAACAAGAAACCGCTCATGAATTTGGAACTGTCAAAATAAAGAATGCATGGGTTGTGTAATTTTTGGTTATACCAAGAAAGAGATATTTTCAAATGTTTTTAATGATTGTTTAGTTATTATTTTGGAAAAATATCTTACTACGAAAAATGTTTTCAATTGCACTTGTATCCTTTTAGTAATGAATGGTTTTGGAAACATGTTTATATTTAGTGATAAAAAATGTTTGAGAAACAGTTTTATATAATCTAGTTTATATAATTGTTGAAAACACTTATATCCTAGTGGCGTGAGTAGGGAAGTAATTAGGGGAAAACCTAAAGAGTTTTATAGTCACCCTTTCTTTGTCACTTTGGTGATTTTGCAGATTCTATCTTCCAGGAAAATGGAAAAGGTAATGTTTCACTTGTCTTTTCCAAAACTTCGTGATGTTTGGGATGTTCAGTGATTTTGGAACTTAGAGGTTGTGATGCATGGAGTCTTCAGTCTTTTAAGAGTCTTGTGTGGTTTATCTGCTATGTACTTTTATTCATGGTTATTCTTTGGATGTTTCTTACGCTGATGTTATTGTGAGATACATGAAGTTGTTGAGATGCCTTTCGTTTGTTCATGAATCATATAGTGAATGTTTGGTTCTGGTTGGTAGGTTTATTTGTAAGAACCTGGTTCTTATTTTTTCAGGTACGAGTTTCTTCTTTTCACTTTTCCTTAAGTGTTTTTGGGAAAATATAGAAATGGTGAAAATTCCAATTTTTGGAAAGTACACACTATGTACTTTGTCCACACGCCGTGTACTTTTGGCCGTGTGGGATAAGTACACATGGCGTGTGGCCATGACGGGGTTGAGGGATGTAGGAACTGACTACACGCCATGTAGTGGTCCTTTACATGTCGTGTAGTCAGTCGGCATGCGAATAGTAAGGCGGTGGCCAACTGAGTGACAGAACACGCCGTGTACTCATGAAGACACGACGTGTACCCACGTCGACAGGTGAACAGTGCCATGCTAGCGGGGCGCCGGTAGAGGTACAGTTAGAAATGGAGAGTAAACGCCATGTACATGGAAGTACAAACCATGTTCTTTGTTTTTATTCAATTAAAATGGATAGTAGCCTCCCCAGTTCATTGGGAAGGATTAGAATGAGAAGGAGGCTTGGGAGAGGATGACCATAACTTTGGAGATCCGCCGGGCGTTCGTTGGGAATCCGTTTCCACCTCGGATGATCTCGTTAGAACCGCATGGGTATGCTCTCTCTTCTCCTGGAGTAGTTCTTGCAAATAATTCCGGTAACATGAGTTATTTGTGTATAAATGATGTTTCTTATTCGTTATATCTACATCATTCATGGGCATTTCTTGAGTCAGCATTGACATATAACGATTGTTGATGTATAATGAAGGTGGCTTGGTGTTTATTTCCAACTGTTATGTGTTTTGTGTGTTTTTGAGCTAAGAACACATATTGGGGGTATCGTGTGGCTGATGTCGTGGCTATTTTAAATTCCTAAAATTGTATAGGTAATTAAATGTGATATTAAAATTTTTTTGGGATCATTTCATGGATCCAGGACCATCTCAAGGGGTGCGTTCCATTGTTTATCCATTTGTCCAGGATACCCAATGGTATCCCGTGTTTAAATTATGAATTACTTTTTCCTTGAGAGGAATTGTAATTAAATTGCATGTTTATATGTTGGGCATGGCCCGATTACATATGCCTGAGCGCGGTGGTTACTATAGCCTGAGGGCGTGATTGTATTAGCTTGAGGGTGATGTTCCATTTCGCCTAAGGGAAACCTTTTGTGCCTGAGGGCTTGACTTCTATTCCTAAGGGAAAAACTTCATATGCCTAAGTGCAAGAAATCTGTTATGCCTGAGGGAAAGATTCTATTATGCCTGAGGGAAATGCCTGAGGGAAAAATTCTGATAACCTGAGGGTGAGGTTTTACTTGTCTGAGGACATTGGCTGTTTACTTAAAATATGCACTGTGGTGATATTTTAAATTAAAAGATTAAATGGATAATAAAATGTCAATATAAATGATTATGTTAGTTACTGTTTAGTACTACATACATTATTGCATTTTATTAATGCACACTATTGTTTCATGTTTTACACACAGTTGATCATGGGCCTTTAGTGGGTGCCTTCTGGGAATGTATTTCTCACACCCTGTTTGGGTCACACTTTTCAGCCCAAACATGTTACATTTTTGTAGTTGTAGATAAGGGCATCAGTCCTTATACAACTACTTGATTGATACTGGGGTGTTAGAGTGTGTGGGACCGAGCATTGGCTTGTGATGCTGAGGGCACTTCTATCTTGCTTTTCTGTACTTGTACATCAGTTGTATTGTACTGCTATGTAACATGTTCTGTCTGTTTTCTTAGAATTGGAGGCATGTTGCATCATATCTATATTCCTGGTTGGTTATATCTACATCAGAAGTTTATTTCAGTTGTGTATGGTTTACTAATTCCGCTATTGCTGTATATTTTATTTATATTCCACTGAACTACACTTTGAAAAATGAGGGCTTGGATTCCACACTATCTGACCTGGGCCCTCACTGCTAGTCGGCAACCTCTGCCATTTGGGGAAATGTGCTTGAGGTCACGTGGAGAATCAGTTTTGGGGGACCTGTTGAGTGGCACACGGAACCGGGACGTTACAAAGTGGTATCATAGGAATTATTTTCATTGACTTACAGTTTGGAGCCTTAGTCAGGGATAGGACCGAACGGTGGTAGGTAATAAGCTGTGCTCGGGCATAGCTATCCCGTGTACATGGAAAATCCAATTTACCTCATGTTGCAATTTTTCTGATTTTGCAATTTTACGGTTGAATTGATTTTCACCAAAGGGTGACACACTTGAATTGTGCTATTTGTATTTCATATGTGGGTTCAATTTAGTTGCAACCCAATGAGATGAGGGTATGCCATCTCATTCTTCATTTAGGCACATGCTATAAATCACATTCCATGCAGAGTTTCCATGCCATTTAGGTGCATTAGAAAATTCCATGTTGTTGTGATAGTTATTGTGCTAGTAAAATCATGCTGTTGTGATAGCTTCATTGATAGATACCTACTCTTTGATAGGTTATTTTTATGATCCAGTTAAAAGAATGGACTCCAAACATTGGATTTTGGGTAGTATGGGCCCCCATTGACCGGAATTTGCTGGATCATTGACTTTTATTATGTTATAACCCAGATAAGATGTTAAGCATTGATTCGTGGAGTATGGGCCCTCACGAATTGTTATTTGGCAGATAGGTATTTTTTCAGGGTTTTCTAGGTTTCAGGGAATTTTTTGAGGCATACTGTCTAGAAACCCATTATACACGCTGTGTAGTACAGTAGACACGCCGTTTATGTTCTTCTGTTTGGGAAAAAAAATGAACTTTTTGAGTACACACCGTGTACCCAGAGTACACGCTGTGTAATATCTTCCCTTGTCACAAACCATGTGGGCGGCGACACAGGGAAGGGATGAGCTTGGGGTAAACATGTCATGTAGTGTTGACCTGGTGTCCGCCATGTAACAAACAACACGGGTCGGGGTAAAGCATTCGAGTACACGCCGTGTGTATAATGAACACACCGTGTAGGTTGAGCCGTGTAAACCGACAGTGTAACTAACAACACGGTTCAGCAGAGCTCGTTTAGTACCCGCCGTGTACCTGTGGGACACACCGTGTAATCTTATCTGAGGATAGACCATGTGTATTAAGTAGTGTGGCTGGGAAACAAGTAAGTGTACACACCATGTGCGGGTGTAACACATCGTTTAGTGTCAAGCCGAGTAGTATTCCGTCTCACAAACGACACGAGCAGTTGAAAATAACACCATACACTCCATGTAGATAATATACAACCCATGTAGTTTTGTTCAAATGGGAGCCGTGTGGCATAGCTATGCAGAAGGACCCGAGCAGGGGAAGGGGAGCCATTTACACGCCGTGTAGTCAGTATACACGTCGTGTAGTCTAGTTTTTCAAATTTTGAACGCCTACTTCCTCCTGTTCCCTTTTGGGTTTCCTTGTTTTTGGTCTTTGATAATATTGAATCTAAGGAATGTTTTTGTCCTTGTAGTGTCATGCTGCCTAGATGACCGTGTGTTCTTCGCCAGGTGAGCAGCAAAACGAATACTCCAGAAACGGTGGGCCATGGGCTACCAGTTGATCCTCCAGTAGAGCCAGATGCGGCGCCGACTATTATACTGGACACATGTGTTGAGGCGAAGTTCTGTGAAGGCTTTATGCGATTCATGAAGACCTTTTAGGGAGCACCGTAGGCTACCACATCTATGGATGAGCTGACTCGTATCTTCCAGTAGCACCATCTGCCTAAATATTCAGGGGATGGCGAACCACAGGCTGCAGAAACTTGGCTAGGATCGTTGCAGACTAATTTTGAGCATCTTGAGACGCCTCCAGGGCATAGGGTCATGCTCGTGACGTACATGTTGCATGATTCTGCCAATAGGTGGTGGGATGTCACCACCTAGTCAGAGCATCATAGCGACATGGTGTGGGAGGATTTTCAGGAATTATTCTATGACTTCTTCTTCCCCGAGACATTGAGGGCAGATAGAGCTTGAGAGTTCATGAATCTGCAGTAGGGCGCTATGTCAATGATGGAATATTCTACACGTTTTACCGAGCTTCAGTGTTTTGCACCCGTGCTGGTGGGCGATGAGACGCTTCGAGCCAGAAGTTTTGAGGATAGTCTTCGTTATGACAGCCTGGTGCTGGTGAATGTTATCAGGTTTCCATTAGTACATGATATAGTGAACCAGACACTAATTATAGAAAGTAACCTATGGGGAGTTAGTGGTGTGGGCCAGGGTGGTTCAACACCAGTTTTTTGTACTATTTCTGTTGGAATGAGGAAGAGACAGATAGACTTCTCTTAGGGTGGTAGTACCAGTCATGAATTTTCATCAAGTGGGACGGTCAGGTTCAACGAGTGTGGAATGGAGGGGCACAAGAGAGCGCAGTGTCCACAAGACCTAATGGAGTGTCAATCTTGTGGAAAGACATGTCATCTGCAAAGCTTTTGCAAGGAGTTTCCACTGATGGCTACTAAGAGGGGTTCTGTGCAGACTCCACGTGCGGGAGCAGGACCAATGGCTTCTTACCAGTCAAGGAACTGTAATACGTCAGGGTGTGCAGGAAGGGATGGTGATTGTGGCCATGGTAGCCAGACACTAGGATCTCATAGGCAATAGGGCGGGCCAACTCAGGTTAGCCAGGCTGTGTTGAAGGGCCGTGACACTGGGCAGGCATATACAGTGCAACAGCCCCAGCAGAAGGAGGATCTCAGACCTTCTACAGCCAGAGGTACTATACTAGTAGCTTCTGTCTTATCTTCAATACTTTTTGATACGGGTTCTACACATAGTTTCATATCTGTACCCGTAGTGGAAAGCATAGGGATTTGTGCTTCTACTTTTTCTAATATCATGATGCTAGACAATCTGTTGGGGACTAGAACGACTGATGTGCATTAGTACAAGGAGTGCCCCCCTTGAGGTTGGTGGGTGTCACTTTCGTTGGGTACTCTCACTAGTGCATAAAACATTTTTTACGTCGGTTATTTTTTATTATTTACGTCGGTTTTTAGGCGACGTAAATACGGATGACGTTATAAATAACGTTTTTTACGTCAGTTATTTAAAACCCGACGTAACATCCCTAACATCACGGTGGTTATCACGTCGGTTCATATAATAACCGACGTGATAAATATGCGCGGGGGGGGGGGGGGGGGTTTATCACGTCGGTTATTTCCTAAACCGACGTGATAAAACACCTGGGATATCATTTATCACGTCGGTTATGACATAACCGACGTGATTAACCCTTCCCCTGGCCTATTATCACGTCGGTTTCATCAATAACCGACGTGATAAAAAGGCATGGGAAACGTTTTAGCACGTCGGTTATTCCATAACCGACGTGGTAAATCGATTCCCAGGCCTTTTAGCACGTCGGTTATATTAAGAACCGACGTGATAAAAGCCCCGGGAACGGTTTATCACGTCGGTTCTCGAAAAAACCGATGTGATAAACCCCTACCGATTTATTTACCACGTCGGTTATAAAATAACTGACGTGAAAGCGATATTTTTTTTTAAAATAATTGCACTGGTCTCACCAAAAAGAAACCAGAAACCAAACAAAAATAACCATGCCAGCCCTCCCCCAAGCCCCAACTGAATCCCACCCTCATCTATACCCACCTAACAACCTGGCCAGCCCTCCCCCACAACATTGGAGCCCCACCACAACCCTTGGACACCCCCACCCCTTGGACAGCCCCCCCACCCTCATTTACACCCCCACGACCCCTAGTACAGCCTCAAACACCCATTGGACACCCCTCCCATATCCCTTGGACACCCCCCACCCCTTGGACACCCCCACCCCTTGGACAGCCCCCCCCCCACCCTCATTTACACCCCCAATACCCCTAGTACAGCCTCAAACACCCATTGGACACCCCCCACACCTTGACAGCCCTCCCGGACCCCTTGGACACCCCCCCGACCCCTGGACATCCCCCCCCCCCCCCCCCGAGCCCTTGGACAGCCCCAAACACCCCTTGGACACCCCTCCCATATCCCTTGGACACCCCCCACCCCTTGGACACCCCCACCCCTTGGACACCTCCCCACCATCATTTACACCCAACCGGCCCCTTGGACAGAACTCCCAGACACCTTGGACACCACTCCCATATCCCTTGGACACCCCCACCCCTTGGACACCCCCCACCCCTTGGACAGCCCCCCCACCCTCATTTACACCCAACCGGACCCTTGGACAGAACTCCTAGACACCTTGGACACCACTCCCATATCCCTTGGACACCCCCCACCCCTTGGACACCCCCACCCCTTCGACAGCCCCCCCACCCTCATTTACACCCCTCGAACACTAGGACAACCCCAAACACCCCTTGGACACCCCTCCCATATCCCTTGGACACCCCCCCACCCCTTGGACACCCCCCACCCCTTGGACAGCCCCTCCACCCCCTAGACACCCCCCGACCCCTTGGAAACCCCCCGACCCCTTGGAAACCCCCCCCCCCCCCCCATCCCCTTGGACAGCCCCAAACACCCCTTGGACACCCCTCCTATATCCCTTGGACACCCCCCCACCACTTGGACACCCCCCACCCCTTGGACAGCCCCCCCCCCCCCCCCACCCTCATTACACCCAACTGACTCCTTGGACAGCCCCAAACACACCTTGGACACCCCTCCCATATCCCTTGGACACACCCCACCCCTTGGACACCCCCACCCTCATTTACCCCCCCCCCTCGGCCCCTAGGACAGCCCCAAACACACCTTGGACACCCCTCCCATATCCCTTGGACACCCCCCAAACACCCACCCACCCCCTTGGAACCTCTCCCCCCATACCAAAATCCAGACCAGAAAAACCATCAACAGTAGACCAAAACAAGAAGTAGAGAAAAATTAAACATTCACTTATATAACATTAAAAACTTACACTGTCAACTTAAAAAAAAACTAAATCCAACCTAAACGACTACGAAATACACAATTACATTGACAATATTCAAAATTACATTTTACATTACAAACAACTAAAAGTCAATCAAACATGTAAAATAATTTGACCACTCCACTTGTAAGTGTTTGATATCTTCATCAATAAAGGGTTGAGGGTCATCAAAAAGCTACAAAGGAAAAGGATAGTAGTCAACGTGTATAATGAATAAATCAAATTGAAATATTATGACAAAGAGGAAATCTTACCAGGTCAAAACTCAAAACTGTCCCAGTTGTTATTATTTCATACAGAAATCTTAACATTTAATATCCGCATTCGATGATGCCTTGTTGCTCATGACATTTCTGTTTGAATGAGTGTAAATTCAATATATTATTTTTATGTAATAAATCAAAATGAACAAATTATAAATGGATATTTACCTTCGCATGTTCATATTTGATCTTGAAATTCCTTTTCTTTGCGCTTTTTCGAAAGTGGACCCATGCCCTGTTAGAAAATAATACTAATGGGGTAAATTTAAAATTCATTATAATATATAAAACTATTGTGAAATTGAAACTTACGTTTCCAATATATTCTTAAAACATTCTCGCACATCATCATGGAGAGAGCATATCCAATAAAGTGTTTTCTCCCTAGGGCAAAAAACCCCTAACATCCAATGATCCCTGATAAAAGGAAATTTAACGTTAGTGGTTTTTTATGATAAAAGATAATTAACTCTTTGAGAGGGATGTGTTTCATACCTCTCACAAAAAGGCATCATCCAACACTGTGTGATTACATTCTTTTCAAATCTATCAGCAATATAAAGCATTCTTTGTTCCTCATCCAATGCACATGCTTCAGGGGAAATCAATTGTGGGTCCATGAATCCATATACATCTGTCAGCTCATTCCTCTCACAAATTTTATACAGATACCTAATACAAAACAGACATAAGTATACATTTTTAATAAATATAACGCAAGGAAAAGGTGTTAAGACTTACATGATAAAAATTTGCACCACGTTGATGCCCAACTTATCACCAGTGACAAACTCCATGATATCAGTTTTCATAATCCCCACACTTAGTTCACGTCCACAGACATGAGCTTCCATTGTAAAGTCATAATGATCCGCCAAAAAATTTGAATATCTTGATAATTTGTCAAGACTGCTAGTATCTGCATCTGATGTCATAGCTATCTGTCTTTGTTGTTGTCTATACAGTATTTCTTTACCTTTGAAGTATTCCTGTAAAAATAAATTGAAAAATATATTAGTTTTCAAATGATAAAACATTAATAAAAATATAAAATAAAAGATATAACATCCATACCTCTATGGTAATGAGTCGAAGAAGTCTGGATGGCCAAAGTAAAAAATGGCCGATACTATGTCCAACTGTCATCACCTCATCTGTAGGTATTGGTATCCGAGCTGATCTATCTATAATATCCTGTACAGTGACCCTCTGATTCTCTACCTCTAACTGTTGATGATGAACTGTATCTCCTATACAATATACCATCCCATATGCAACTATATGATGTTGAGGATCATCAAAATACAACTCACAATAAGTAGGTAGCTGCGACGGAGGAGGAGGATCAAAAATGGGGTCCGCAGGCAGAGGTGGGGGAGTGGGAGCTACTGGGAGAGGTGGAGTGGGAGCTACACCCTGAAATTGTCTTTGCAAGTCTGCAAACATAAACTGCACCGATGCTCTAATATTGTCCTCCATTGTCGCATTAATATTATGGACTTCAGCTTCCAAGGATTCTATTTTTTTTACAAACTCCCTCAACGTTAGAAGTTGAGGAACGTGGCAACACTTTTCATACCGATACACCTGCCGGATATCCTCTTACACGGCCAGGATGTTCGGGCTTTCCCAATGCCACAGATAAAATATCTTCCCTCCCAGATGGTGTAAATGTCCCCTGTGAACTCTGCTCCTCAAAAGAGTCCTGTAATAATTAATTGAACATTTCTATAATGATTGGAAATATATGACGAAAATAGTAAACTTAAATAAATAAAATAGATATCTTACAATCCTCTCAACTACGAGTCTCGATTCTTCCGAAAGATATTGTCCTTTTTTTCCCTTCCGAGCTCTTTTCCATTTTTCATGTCTAGATGGAGGGGATGGAGGGGCCACCTCTCCAGAGCTTGAAGACTCAGCTCTTAGTTGTTGAAATTTTTTTGCCATCATTTGTTCTTCCAATAATGCATACCCTCCCCGAGATAAACTATGAGGGTATACATTTTTAGATTGGATCTCTTGATGATCTTTCCTTGTTTGCTGTAAATTAAGAATAAGTAATCATTAACAAAACAATAATAAGATCATTTATATAAGAAAGCTTATAAAAGTTTACATTGCCCTTACCAAAAATGATTCTTTTCTTCTACTTTCAAAAAATTGTCTCCATGTGTCTTCATCTATAAAAGGATATATACGACATGGATTCTCACGACTCCTATGACCAAAAATGAAATCAGATGAGAGGGTTGATTTGAAATCCCTCCATCTCCTAGCAGCCAACGATAAGCATTTCTTCCTGACTCCTCCAGTGTCAGGAATATCAAATGTCCTCTGATAAAAAAGAGGTTAAAAATATTATATATACTAGAAACATTTAAAGAACAGTCAAACAATAGCAAAAGATCTTACCAAAATGGTCTCCCACAGCTGAGAAATTATCGCCTTATCCACACTTCTCCAATCATCATAGATAATGCTTACATTGCTCTTAGCCTGAGTTGCTACAAAACCCTTAAAATCTTTAGCATTTGGACCTCTAGGAAGATCATCATCATCAAACTACACAACTATCCTCTCCTCCTTCGTACGGGTAAGTGATAATTTTGGTAAACTTGTGCACCCACGCTTACCAACCTTTGAACTCTTTTTCGTAATAGGAGCATGTGAATGTTCCTCCCCAGATGTATGACCAATATGCTCATCTCCAGAATCATGTGGCTGATCAACTGATTGATCTGTCATTTTCCTTCAAATCAAAAAAACAAACATTAGTTCACAAATAGAAAAGTGTACTAAATTACATAGTAGTAAACATTGGTAATATGGTAAGCATGTTAAACAATGATAAACATGGTAAACACAGGCAAAAGGTTGACAAGGAGTTGGCCCAAGAAAGCTGAAAAGTGGACTCACTGAGTCCACCGGTCAGCCGGTGTGAGCTCACCGGCCAGCCGGAGGACCCAGGCAGCAGACTTTCCCACTGCCTGGTGCCACCGGCCGGCCGGTGGACCAGACAGCCTTGCTCTATCTGGACCACCGGGCGGCCGCTGGATCACCACCGGCCGGCCGGTGGACCAGACAGAGAGCCTTCCTCTCTGTCTGGACCACCGGCCGGCCGCTGGCTCATCACCGGCCGGCCGCGGGTGATCCAGACAGAGAGGAAGGCTCTCTGTCTGGTCCACCGGCCGGTGGTCAAGACAGAGAGCCTTCCTCTCTGTCTGGAGCACCGGCCGGCCGGTGGACCAGACAGAGCTTTGCTATGGACCACCGGCCAACCGGTGATCCACCACCGGCCAGCCGGTGCGCCCAGGACTTCTCCTCTTTACGGTTTTTATTGTTTTATCGTTTTGGTTTGATACATGTTTTAATAAGTAAAAAATTTACAATATCTATCATTATATGAAAAAACTAAATGTAAACAAGAAATAAACTTGTGTTACCTGTAATTTTAGGAATGTATAGTTGGATTGTTTTCCCAAATTCCTTCGTCGTGATCATTCCTTATGGAACAAACCATGTCTTCAACATACTCATCATTATGTTCTGTTAATCATTCCATGGAAGTAGGGATCTCACATAAATCAACATCTTCATCAAATTCATCCTCACCAACATATTGTTTTTCCCTTGTAAAACAACAGCCCACTGCATATCTGATTGATCTACTACATAGAAGATTTGTTTGGCATGTGTTGCCATTATAAAAGAATCAGCTGTGTCTTCCAATCTATTCAGATTAACAAGTGTCATTCCAAATTCATCATGTCTGACACTGTTGTTACCGATAAACCATTTACAGTTAAAAACAGGAACTTTAATTTTAAAGTAATCAGCCTCCCATATGTCTTCAATCACTCCATAATATGCACTTGATGCCGAAATTTGGTTTCTGTCCTTAGCACTCGAAAAATGCATTGCTTCTGCAAACACCAATACACCACTATTCTGAACTGCACTTCTGTTGTCCTGAGCTTTCGTATGAAATGTATAGCCATTAATGTCATAAGCGGACCATGTTATCACATTTAAAGATGGACCACCCACTATCCACTATTCTAAACTGCAACTGTCGGTTCTATCTCAATTGGTTCTGCTACAATATCGCGAATCATTTATTCAATTCCATCGGAGTTACCATCTTGCGATCATTATCATCAGTGACATTCTGTCCAGTTTCGCCATGCCAAATCCAAGGGTTGTAACTCAGATTGAAACCATGACAAATCAGATGATCTTTTATCTCTCTACTTTTCAACTTCTTCAAATTCAGACATTTCAGGCATGGACAGAAAAAAAAATGTCACTACTTGAAACATTTCGTTTAGCAAATTCCAAAAAGGCATCAACACCTTCCTCATATTCATTGCTCATTCGATGTGCCGTAATCCAACTTCGACTCATTATTACCTATAACAAATAGCAAAAATATATATATTTTTTAGATAAGACAAATATATGTTTATATGAAAAAAATCTTAATTTGAATGTATCCAATTTTGAAATATAAAACAAATCGATGTGTAAACCCCCCTGGACACCCCCGACCCCTATGGACAGCCCCCCACCCCTCCTGGACACAACCCCCCACCCCCGACCTGCTTGGACACCCCCCTGGACACCCCCCAACTCTCTGGACAGCCCCCCCACCCCTCCTAAACACCACCCCCACCCCCTACCCCCTTGGACACCCCCAAAACCGACCCACACCCTTGGACAACCCCCCACACCCACCCACCCCCTTGTAAACCCCCCTGGAGACCCCCCGACCCCTCTGGACAGCCCCCCACCCCTCCTAGACATCACCCCCTACCCCCTACCCCCTTGGACACCCCCTGGACATCCCCCAACCCTCTGGGCAGCCCCTCACCCACCCGGACAAACCCAAATACCCTCTGGAGAGGCCGCCACCCACTTGGACATCCCCCCACACCCATCCACCCCCTTGGACAGCCCCCCACACCCATCCACACCCTTGGACACCCCCCTGGACACCCCACCGACCCCTCTGGACAGGCCGCCACCCCCTTGGACAGCCCCCCACACCCACCCATCCCCTTGGACACCACCCTGGACACCCCCCCGACCCCTCTGGACAGCCCCCGACCCCTCTAGAAAGCACCCCACCCCTCCTGGACACAACCCCCCACCCCGACCTGCTTGGACACCCCCTGGGCACCCCCCCAACCCTCTGGACAGCCCCCCACCCCTCCTAAACACCACCACCCACCCCCTACCCCCTTGGACACCCCCTGGACACCCCCCAACACCCACCAACACCCTTGGACAGCCCCCCACACCCACCCACCCCCTTGTAAACTCCCCTGGACACCCCCCGACCCCTCTGGACAGCCCCCCGCCCCTCCTGGTCACCACCCCCCACCCCCTACCCCCTTGGACACCCCCCTGGACATCCCCAAACCCTCTGAACAGCCCCCCCACCCACCCGGACAACCCCAAATACCCTCTGGAGAGGCCTCCACCCACTTGGACAGCCCCCCACACCCATCCACCCCCTTGGACAGCCCCCCACACCCATCCTCCCCCTTGGACACCCCCCTGGACACCCCACCGACACCTCTAGACAGGCCGCCACCCACTTGGACAGCCCCCCACACCCACCCATCCCCTTGGACACCACCCTGGACACCCCCCGACCCCTCTGGATAGCCCCCGACCCCTCTAGAAAGCACCCCCACCCCTCCTGGACACAACCCCCCACCCCCGACTTGCTTGGACACCCCCCTGGACACCCCCCAACCCTCTGGACAGCCCCCCACCCCTCCTAAACACCACCACCCACCCCCTATCCCCTTGGACACCCCCCTGGACACCCCCCAACACCCACCCACACCCTTGGACAACCCCCCACACCCACCCACCCCCTTGTAAACCCACCTGGACATCCCCCGACCCCTCTGGACAGCCCCACGCCCCTCCTGGACACCACCCCCACCCCCTACCCCCTTGGACACGCCCCTGGACATCCCCCAACCCTCTGGACATCCCCCCACCCACCCGGACAACCCCAAATACCCTCTGGAGAGGCCGCCACCCGCTTGGACAGCCCCCCACACCCATCCACCCCCTTGGAAACCCCCCCTGGACACCCCACCGACCCCTCTAGACATGCTGCCACCCCCTTGGACAGCCCCCCACACCAACACATCCCCTTGGACACCCCCCGACCCCTCTGGACAGCCCCCGACCCCTCTAGAAAGCACCCCCACCCCTCCTGGACACAACCCCCCACACCCGACCTGCTTGGACACCCCCCTGGACACCCCCAACCCTTTGGACACCCCCCCCCCACCCCTCCTAAACACCACCCCCACCCCCTACCCCCTTGGACACCCCCTTGGACACCCCCCAACACCCACCCACACCCTTGGACAGCCCCCCACACCCACCCACCCCCTTGTAAACCCCCCTGGACACCCCCCGACCCCAAATCCATGAACCTATTCCATGGTAGTGTGTGAATAAAGTAGTAACAACTGTAAAAGGGCAACCCATCCAAATGGACACTCCCCAACCCTCTCGGGGATTTATAGAAAACGATGAAAAATTAGTGAAATCATAAAATTACTCAATATTTCAATTCGAACAAATAGATCTAGGGATGATAAATAAGATTATGGTGCCAAAACGAGTTAAAAGGGTTCGCAATCGAAGAATCATAGCTAGTTTCAACAAAAAAATCACAACACATATATATATACTATCCGCGAAAAAAAACGAACGAGTGGGAGGATTACCTGAGTGCTGCGAGTTTAGATGATTGATCCGAGGAGATTAAATATGAGAAACGATGATCGCAAAACAAATCTAAACCAACGAAATGGACGAGCCGATTCGGGTTTACGCGCGAGAGAGACGAGTCGCGACTGTCGAAGGTAAACTCGCGAATGACAATCCACGGGTCTGGGTAAATTTTTAAATGATTTATCACGTCGGTTATTCAATAACCGACGTGATAATTTTTTAGAAACATTTATAACGTCGGTTATTTCAATAACTGACGTAAAAAATTTCCTCCGATTCCTTTTTGACGTCGGTTATTTTATAACCGACGTCATAAAGGGCTCAAAATCCGCGTTTTTTACGTTGGTTATTCCATAACCGACGTCAAAAACATCTGCGGATTCCTTTTTTACGTCGGTTATAAAATAACCGATGTATAAAGGCCTTCGAAAACCGCGTTTTTTACGTCGGTTATAAAAATAACCGACGTAAAAAACGAAGCCGCGCGATTAATAACGTCGGTTATTTTTATAACCGACGTTAAAGGTGTACCGAACACAGGGTTTTACGTTGGTTATTAAATAACCGACGTAAAAAACCTCGTTTTACATATTATGACGTCGGTTTTATATAACCGACGTAATAAATGGTGACGTAAAAAACGTTTTCTGCACTAGTGTCTATGTCTTAGAGATGATAGATTATGATATCATTTTCGGGATGGACTGGTTGGATCCATTTCAAGACATTGTAGATTGCTATAATCACAGGGTGAGTTTCAAGTCACTAGAGGGCAGAGAGATTCTATGTATGGTTGAATGGGATGTTCAGGCTTGTCGAGCTAGATGAGAGAATCATGGACGTGGTGGAATCATAGCCTAGATTGTGAGCTTATATCTTGATGATCAGGGTACTTATCAGATGGAATTCCATCCAGTGGTTGATCTTTTCAGGGATGTCTTCCCTGACGACATTTCAGGTCTTCCTCTGGAGCGTGAGGTGGATTTCTTTATTGATCTTGTGCCAGGGGCATCACCGGTGTCCATTCCTCCGTATAGGATGGCTACGCCTAAGTTGCAGGAGCTCAAGGGGTAGTTATAGGAGTTATAGGAAAATGGTTTCATCCAACCCGGTACCTCTCCATGGGGTTCACCAGTCTGTTTTGCGAAGAAGGCGGACGATACTCTCAGACTCTATGTGTATTTTCAGAAGTTGAACCAGCTGACGGTCAAGAACAGATATCCCTTGCTGAGGATTGATGATATTTTTTATCAACTTCGTGGAGCACGAGTGTTCTCAATGATTGACTTGAGATCAGTATATCATCACCTACGTGTAAGACCATCTCATATACCTCTCACTGCTTTCAAGAGCAGGTATGGTCTATACGAGTATACAGTTATGCTTTTTGGAATCACGAACGTGCCAACATTTTTCATGGATCTGAATAAATCTTGTATTCTGTCCTTATCTAGAAAATTTTGTGGTTGTATTCATGGATGACATCTTGGTGTTCTCTCACACTCGACAGGACCATGCCACCCATCTTGAGATTGTATTGAGTATACTGAGAGAGCATCGTCTAAATGCTAAGCTCTCAAAGTGCCACTTTTGGATTCACCAGATTCACTTCCTGGGTCATATCATCATAGAGGCAGGAGTTTTAGTAATCCCAGAGAAGGTGAGAGTAGTAGTTTCTTGGAAGCAGCCTATGAAGGTGTTTGAGATACAGAGATTCTTAGGGCTGGCTGGTTACTATAGGTGTTTTATATAGGACTTCTCCCGCATTGCAGTGCCGTTGACGAGCTTGACAAAGAAGGATGTTATGTTTTTTGGTCAGAAGCATGCGAGATAGCCTTTTACGATCTAAAAGGAAGGTTGACATCAGCATCGATCTTGATACTCCCAGAGCAGGGGAAGAGCTATACAGTTTACTAAGATGCATAAGGTATTGGGCTAGGAGTAGTGTTGATGCCGGGCGATCCGGTTTTTGTTTATGGGTTTCGACTGTTGAGGCCACATGAGAGGAATTACATGACACATGATCTCGAGTTGGCTATAGTTGTTCATGGGTTGTTCTGTTGGAGACACTATCTCTTTGGAGTACAATTTTTGGTTTTCACCGACCACATAAGTCTCAAGTATATTTTTACTCAGTGTGACTTGAATATGAGGCATCGATGGTGGTTCGAATACCTTCAGTCCTTCAATTTTTTTCTTGCCAAAACACCTGGTAAAGGTAATGCAGTAGCTGATGCACTAAGCAGGAAGGATTAGATACAGGTTGTGCAGGAGGCGAGTGGTGAGTGGAATTTTATGGATCTGTTCTCTGAGATGCATTTGGAGGTTCACAATAGTCAGGGGAAGACTTATCATTCCACTTTAGCTGTGACTTCTACCCTCCTGGATTGAGTGAGTATAAGATAGCTATCTGATTTAGAAGGCCTAGTTCTGCTGGAGTCGGTGGAAAGTGAGGACCTCCTCCTAGTTGGACGATAGGTGATGATGATGTTCTGCATTTCCATGGACGAGTGTGGGTTCCAGGGGATATACGCGAGGAGCTGATGCGGGACTTTCATGCTTCAGTTTGGCCTGTTCATCTCGGAGTTACCAAGGTGTAACATTACTTGAAACATCAATATTGGTGGCCGGGTATAAAGATAGAGGTAGCTGGTTTTGTTACAAGGTGTTCCACCTGTTATCAGGTGAAGGCAGAGCATCATAGGCCATCCGGACTGTTGCAGTAGTTACTAATTCCAGAGTGGAAATGGGATGATGTCATGATTGATTTTGTGACAGGTTTGCCGAGGTCACCTCGAGGCAATGATGTCGTGTGGGTTGTTGTGGATAGACTCACGAAGGTAGCTCACTTTTTGCCGATCAAGCAGACCTTTGGTGTTGACGAGCTCAAAAAGTTGAATATCCGAGAGATCATATGTCTTCATGGGGTACATCGTTCTATCATTTCAGATATGGATGCCTATTTTACGTCTCGTTTCTGGAAGATTTTTCAGAGGGCACTGGGTACATAGGTGCTTCTAAGCACACATACCACCCTTAGACTGATGTCCAGTCAAAGCGTACTATACAGGTTCTTGAGGACATGATGCGTGCATGCGTTCTAGTCTTTGGGAGATCTTGGGAGAAGCACATACCCCTAGTCGAGTTTGCCTATAATAATTGATTTCAAGCAACTATTGAGATGGCACCATACGAGGCTTTATATGGTAGGCTATGTCGATCACCTTTGTGCTAGTCAGAGATAGGTGATACAACATTACTTGGACCACGTCTCGTACAAGAGACTTTTGAGAAGGTCTAGTTGATTCAGAAGTAGATGGCTACCGCACAGTCCATCAGAAATCATATGCTGATCGTCGTAGAGGACCTTTGGAGTTAGTGGTCAGGGATCAGGTTTTCTTTCATGTTTCGCCAAGGTTGCGACACAAGAGGATCAGGAGACAGGGTAAACATTCACCATGGTATATGGGTCCATTTGAGATTCTAGAGAGAGTCGGGCTTGTTGCCTATCAGTTATAGTTACCGCAGAGGTACCGGGACATTCACGAAGTCTTCCATGTACCATAGTTTCACAGTTATCATTCAGACCCATCTCACGTCATTCATCTTGAGGAGGTTGAGTTTGAGTTAGATTCATCCTTTGAGGAGAATTTGATTCATATCGTTGACAAGAGCATTAAGGTTCACTGAGGCCAGTCAAATCCTCTCGTATGGGTGCTATGGCAGTATGGACGAGTGCTGGGTGAAACCTAGGAATGGGAGACTGATATACGTGGTCAGTGGCCAGAGTTGTTAAGGGCTATATCTTCCAAACCCTGGAGAGGGAAATTCATGGATGATTTGCTTTAAGGGGGGATGTTTGTAAGAACCCGATTCTTATTTTTTGAGGTACGGGTTTATTCATTTCTCATTTACTTAACTGTTTTTGAGAAAATATGGAAAATGAGGAAAATTCCAATTTTTGGAAAGTACACACCGTTTACATTGTCCACACGTCGTGTACTTTTGGCCGTGTGGGATTAGTACACAGGGCATGTGGCCATGCCGACAATGAAGTTTGTAGGAACCGACTACACGCCGTGTAGTGGTCTTTTACACACTGTGTAGTCAGTTGGCAGGCGAATAGTTAGGCGGTAGCCAGCCAGGTGATAGAAAATGCCATGTACTCATGAAGAAACTCTGTGTAGCCATGTCGACAGGTGAACAGTGCCACACTGGCGGGAAGCCGCTATAAGAACAGTTAAAAATGGAGAGTACACACTGTGTATTTGGAAGTGCATGCCATGTACTTTGTTTTTTTTTTCTTAAAATGGGAACTAGTCTCCCCTGTTCACAAGGAAGGCAGAGAACATGAAGGAGGCTCGGGAGAGGACATCCGGAACTTCAGAGATCCTCCGGGCGTTTGTCGGGAATTCATTTCTTCCTCGGAAAATCTCGTTGGAACCACACGGGTAAGCTCTCTCTTCTCCTGGAGTAGTTTTTTCCAATTATTCCCCTAATAAGAGTTATTTGGGTTTAAACAATGTTTCTTCTTTGTTAGATATACATCGTCCTTGGACGTTTCTGGAGTCAGCGTTCACGTATAATGATCGTTGACATATAAGGCTGGTGGCTTGGTGTTTATTTCCAGATGTTGTGCATTTTGTGTGATTTTGAGCTACACACCCACATTTAGGGTATCATGTGGCTGATTCCGTTGCTATTATAAATACCTTGAATTGTATAGGTAATTAAATGTGATATTGGAATATTGTTTGAGATCATTGCTTTGATCCAGGACTATCCCGAGGGGTGTGTTCCTATATTTAGCCTTTTGTCCAGAATACCCGAGCGTATGACGTGTTTAGATTATGAATTTCTTTTTTCCCTGAGAGGAATTGTATGTAAATTGAATGTTTATATGTTAGGAATGACCCGATTACTTATGCCTGAGGGTAGTGGTTAATATAGCCTGAGGGTGTGATTGTATTAGCCTGAGGGTGACGTTCTATTTCGTCTGAGGGCAACCTTTCGTGCCTCAGGGCTTTACTTATGTGACTGAGGGCGACACATCATATGCCTGAGGGCGAGAATTCTGTTATGCCTTAGGGAAAGATTTTATTTTTCATGAGGGAAATTCCTGAGGGCAAGATTCTGATTACCTGAGGGTGAGGTTTTACTTGTCTGAGGATGTTGGCTATTTACTTAAAATATGCACTGGGGTGATATTTTAAATTAAAAGATGAAATGGATAATAAAATGGAAAAATAAATGTTTACGTTATTTATTATTTAGTACTACTTACATTATTTCATTTTAATACTGCACACTATTGTTGCATGTTTTACACCTAGTTGAGCACAGGCCTTTGGTCGTTGCCTACTGAGAATTTATTTGTCACACCCTGTTTGGGTCACACTTTTTGGCCCAAACAGATTAAATTTTTTCATGTCTAGAAAAGGGAAAGGGTCCTTATACAGGTACTTGATTTCTGCTGGGGTGTTGGAGAGCATGTGACCGAGCATTGGCTCGCGATGCTGTGGGATGTTCTATTTTGATTTTATGTACTTGTACATCAGTTGTATTGAACTGCTATGTAACATGTTCTGTTTGTTTTCTTAAAATTGGATTCATATTGCATTATATCAATATACATGGTTGGTTATATCTACTGTAGATGTTTATTTCATTTTTGTATGGTTTACTACTTCCGCTGTTGTTGTATGTTTTATTTATATTCTGCTGTGCTACAATTTGACAAATGAGGGGATATTTTTGCCACTATGAGACCTGGGCCCTCGCTGCTAGTCCGCAGCCTCTGGCATTTAGGGAAATGCGCTTGAGGTCACGTTGTGAATCGAGTTCGGGGAACCTATTGAGTGGAACCCGGAACAGTGGCGTCACATTATTGGTTTATTTCATAAAGGTTAAGCCATCTTAACTTTTATTAGAAACCTTTCGGCATTTATTTCTAGCCATTGGTGTCTTCAGGATGTCTCTTAAGTCCTAGTAATGACTAGTACTCTGAAGACCGTGAGAATTAGCGGGTCATTACATACAAGTGTTATCATTTTCACTTGAATCTTAAATTCACTCTTTATATTGGAATAACCATGAGACCAACTTCCAAACCCAATTAATTAGAGTTTGTTATGGACCCACACATTTTGGATTATCATGAAACCTCCTATAATTTGTTAATCATTGAAATCCCCATAATTTTTTTTAAAACATAACCTCTCATTACTAGTTTTTCATGGAATCACCTATCAAATTTCCAAGTACAATTAAAGAATCATCACATATAAGGGCATTAATTTCATCATAAACACATTAGAAAACATTATCCCATCAATAAATTTATTAACCTGACAAAAAAAATTATTTTTAAGACAATCATTTCTCGAAATAATAAAAACATAAGAAAAGAATGGGTTTTATTACAATCTCATTGATATATGATTAACCCATGAAAATAAAATAGGTCCCATGATAATCTCTTTAGCATATAATCAACCTATAAAAAAGAAACATGTTTCATAAAAATATCATTGAAGAATTATTAACCTATTGAAATAAAAAATGTTAACTACCAATCTCCTTATGAAACAATAAAAACATGAAAAAAGTGAGTTTTATATGCATCTCTTTAAAAAAATTGAAACCCATCTAAAATAAATGGGATCTGCCACTTTTTCTTGAAATAAAAATTAACCCTAGGAAATGAAAATGATTCCATAATATGGACATTGAAAAAATATTAATCCATCTAGAAACAAATAATAATGGTATCAATAAATAATATCCATATAGTATGATCAATAAATACAATTTTTATTGACATTAATTAGTGTAAATACAGTTAAATGATCTTGAAAATCATCATTTCGGAAATTAGTCATTAAACATTCCAAATTATCAAAAACCAATTTGAATCATTTAAATCATAAACCCTAAGAATGTATAATATTAAAAGAATAAATAAATATAATTAGAATAAATATATTCATGATAGGTCATGTCAAAGGATATGTATATACACCTCATAAATTATTGTTGGTGTATTACATAACAAAAATCTAATTGGAGGGATTTTTTTGACAATAATACATTACCTCCTTGATAATATTGAAATCATAACCCATAAGAAAGAGGGATCATAAAATTTACATGTAAAGAATCATAATTTCATGTATATAAATCATGAAATAAATTCATTGTAATTCTAAACACAAGACAACATAAATTAATGGTGAATATATCATTTATCTCACAGATAAAAAAATTGAGATGAAAATCCCTTATAACGATCATATAATTGGATTGAGAAGAAATTAATGAAACAAATATGTTTTAAAATTTTAAATTTATGAAATAACTCTACAGATATAGTATAAAATATTAGAGGTTATTTCATACATATTGGTTTCATGACATAACTGATGACATGGATGATCAATACAATGAATGTAAATTGAGTTAATGGGTCCATTGCACTGACTATAATTTGTAATGTATCTCCTCTATATTAATGGATAATAAATTTATTTATATTATTTAATTGATTCAGATAAATTTTATAGTATATTACTACATTTATTCACTTATAAACATGTTATATACTTCTAATTAATAAATACTGATTTTATCATATGATTATATCAAATTCTGATTATGTGTCAAAACTGACATTGATAGGTCGACTATGTTCAATTAGGTCATTATTTAAAAAACTAAACAATCATAAAGATGAATAATTTATCAAATTTTTTAATCAATAATAATTTTAAAATCATATAAAAAATATGTTTAAGAACAATTTACCAACATTACAATCAAGGAGATTGTACTCTATATGGATACATGAGTAATGTTATCATGTTTCCATGATCATTATAGATAGATGGTATATGATTATTATCATTAATGAAATAAAAATATATCATTAATACTATATTATTTAATTATATATTCTTATACATAATTATTGTGTTTTGGATTTTAAATATGTAAGAATCACATCACTTTGCATTGGTGGTTGTCCACACATCCATGAATGATGTTGTCACTTTTTAGTGTGTTAAATGGAAAGCATAAAATTATATATTATAAAAAAAATATAAAATTATTTCATGAATATTATATTATTTAATTAATAAAATATATATTTATTAAATCAATACGTAATAAATTCATGGTAGTGTTTAAATGATTGTCATCAAATTGAAGTGGTGGTAGTCCACACACCCCGAAATGATGAAATAATATTATCAGAAAATATAAATCATGATGGTATGTGTTATATAATAAATAAAAAAATTATTACAATTTAAATATCATTTATATAATTATAAAACATTATTTCCATCATAATTCCCATACATAAAATTTGTTAAAAAAATCGAATGACATCTTTCGTGATGTGATAGTTCTTCATATGCACAAAGAATGATTTTGTAACAAAATTGATTGAATTCAATGTAGTTATAGGTATAAAACATAACATAAAATATATAAATATAATGAGGATTTTTTTTATTCTATAATAATGTATTAAAAATAATTTAATGGATGGAGAATGAATGAATAAAAAAGTTCTTGTTTATGAATGCTACATATTCATCAAGTAACACCTTTTGGTTTGCTACAAAGGACAACATTAGATTTATTTATGAAAAATGTTAGGTTTATAGGATGAGTTAATGGATTCCTGTGGAATTATTTATTTTATTTGGATTATCTAATGTTCTTGAGTGGTGTGAAGAAGGGGGACATTTTTAAATTGGAGGAGGAGCATGATTCTTGGAAATATAAAAAGGTAATCAATATTGAATGATATCCCATACATCATCTGACTCCTTGAATGATAAAAATTGGATTCAAGTAGGGATCTAGTCTAAATATGTATATCCAATGGGAAATTAATATTTTTATAGGTCATTTTTCCATTAAGATAAATGGTTGACCACTAAGTGAACTACATTTTACCTTAATCACTATATCTAATTTTTATTTATTTCACTAATATTTTAGTTCACAAACAAATTTTACATTACTGGAAACTATTATTTATTCTTATTATAAACATGGGATGTATTTTTATAAAATTAATTAGAAGAAATGGATGAAATTAATTTAAAATTATTCCCAAAGAGGAGATGAATCATTAGGTTTTTATAGAGAAATGTGTAAATGATTGAAATGTTTTAAAATCTGATTTCAATGTGAAATTGATTGTAGTGTCCAAAATTGTTTCAAATGATATAAAATTGATCAAATTTAATTTAAAAACGATTAAAATTTAAATATAACACAATAAATAATTTTTACTAAAAATGATTTACCATTAAAAATATCATTTCATCCACTATTCATAAAAATATGATTTCTTTATGAAAAATTAAAATATTTAAAAAATATAAGATTAGGATATTTTTATATTAAGGAATTATGTTTATTTTAACAAATTTAAATTATATTGGTTTTAAAATTTATTTTAAAAAAACTTCTTCCACTAAAATTATTTAAATCAATCTTCTCAAAAATAAAACTTTTTATTCCTAAAAATGTATTAATTTCATTCTGAAGACTAATAAATTTATCGAATGAATTTACAAAAATATGACTAATTTTATGAAATATAAATTTCACTAAGATATTCCTCTAATATTTAGTATTTTAATTATTTAATATAAAATGTCATTCTGGTCATAAAAACACATCCTTTGTATTCAATTAATCTTTATTTTCATTTCCGATTAATTGGTATCTGATGATTTCATTTTATAAACACATTTAAATTTTAATTCAAACAATTTTTTTAATCTCAATCATTCCTATAATTCAAAAAACTTACTAAAATTTTTATAATATCATTAATATGATATTGTTTTCTGGTAAGACTTTGTATTCGGTGTAATATAAGTCTTTATAGGAACTTGATAATTCATGAAAAAGAAGATAAATATGGTGACTATTATGTTTTAGGAAAAAATATATATTCAATATATCAAAATATATTAATTAATTTAATTTCTTTTGAATTATTATATCTCTTAAAATATCAAGAGATTTCACACTTCCCTCCTTAAAAACAATTTCTCCCTCAAAATTTGAAAAACCCTAATAACGTACAAATATATATTTAATAAAAAATGCATGAAACACTGATTCTCCATAAAACACCACTTTTTAATAACATAGCCATGTAAATGTAATTACTCCACCTCTATGATTTGAATTTTGAAAAACTAACAAACATAGCTGTGTTCAGTAAGATATTTAGAATTTTATAATGAAAAAATAATTTTTGGTGAAGATTAACATCCCATTATGAATATTAAAACAGCCAATAAAACCAAAAAATCACCCATGAATGTATAATACCAATTTACACATCGTACAAGTGAAAAAACTATCATAGTTTAAGTATTGGTATTTTTGTATGTTATAAATCATTTAATTAAAAATTTATGATTAATATAATTATTTAAAATGGAAATGAATTTTCATATAATGTAATTATTAATTTTTTACTTTATTGTCATATTTCAGTAATATTATTTTATGGGACCACGATTAATTTCTTAATATGTTATAAAACAAGTAATTTTTTTAGAGATGATTTTTTGGAACAAATTGTGATTTTATTTTAAAGATGAATTAAAAATATTTAAAAACATAATTTCTAAATATTAATTTAATTTATTAATTCGACATGGGAAAAAAATTTAGGGTGAATTTTTGGGATTTTTTTGAAGGACACGAATTTTTTATGAATAATGAAATACTATAAAATACCGTATATACAAATTATCATTTATGTAAAAAATTTATCACATAATGAGCAATGTATGGCCACATAGTTTACACTAAAATGCACCTATAACTATTATAGGTCAAAAAAAACAACATTATTGGTTGTCTTGATGGAAATAATAAAATAACGAATAAAATATTCTAAAATAACTCATCTTCTCCACTATAAAAAAACCCCCTCAATCCCTCTTCTCCTCACTCCTCTATAACTTGAAGCTCTTAAATGTTCTGTTGAAATACCCTCCCCTAGTAACTTCCCACTTCCAAGAATCCCTTGTTCTTTTCAAAATAATAAATCCCATCCCTTGAAGTGATTCTCAAGGATGTGAATTCCATAGGTAAATTCCTCTTATCATTTCTTTTATTTCATGATCCCTTTTATGTTGTTTTTATATCATGTTTTCATACCATGTTATTATTTAAATTTTAATCTATAATACTACAATTTTATTATCCTTCATTTAATTTATTACCCTCTTCCCCTCACTTTTTACAGTTTTCAAAAACCATTTCCATAGCCCATTTGGTATAGAAGTTCCATATCAAAATCTCTCTATCTTTCAAGTAATCATATTATGTTATTATCATTTAATTTCAGTAGTCTTATGTTGGGATATTTAATTCTATACCCCCTTAATTTTTATAAAAGTAAATAATAATGAGATTCCCATTTTCTCTCATCAATATATTTTCTGAATTGTTATGTGACATCATTAGGTTGCCATGTTTTTTTAAGGGATTCCTGAACTATTATTTTATTTTGAGTTCCTTTATTTTTCATTCTACTCCTCAATTCATCCAAATGTTTTGATGAATCAAGTTTCATAAAATTAGTTAAATTTTTTCATGATAAAGAAATAATTTTTTAACATCTCTCCATTTCCATTATTTTATAACAAAAATTAAAACACCACCTGAGATGTGCTAATCTACCACATTCAAGGATTACTGGTTTTAAATTTTTATTACTGTATTTAATTCTGATCATTAAACCATTATTATGGTTGGAATAGTCTATAATATATTTATTATTTATCCTCTATTGTTTGGGAATCATTTTGTATTAAATGATTTTACTTTTAATGAAAAATGTGTTCTTTGTTTTCCAAAACCGCAAAATAACCCAAAAAGTTTTCATTTAATTATTTAAATAATTATTAATCTTCACTAAAAGTATCCAAAGGATATTTAGAACCATATAAAATACTATTTGTTAAATAATAACCTAAGTGTTCCATTCATTACAACTATCTCAACTTTATATGATTATCTGTTCATGTATATAAGTATACTGATCATGAAACAGATGGACCCGAATGATGAAATTGAACCTCTTCACCCATCAAAAAGGCCATGAATAAAATTAATTAGGAAATAAAAAATAATCTACATGTGGATTAGGTTTTTCAAATTTTAATTAATTAATTCGATTTTGATGTCCTAGATACTAAGATCAAGTGAAGAACACCATCATTCTTAAGGTAAGATGCTTCCTCATCTCACTTCAATTTTAGAGAGACAATCCTTATTGACTAATTTTACATGTGTATGGATTATGTGCACATCCCAATTATGTATCATATTATGAATCTAAATTTTTCATGCTATTTAATGTACCATTTTAATATTATTAATTTTGGGGCATATGAATCAATTGATTATAATGTTGTAATGGTTTTCCACCCAAACCTCCATTTTCAATCGTGTTACATTTATTTTCTAAATTATGTCAATTAAATTCTTATGTATTATTATGTACCCCTTATAAATTCATTGTGAGTGTTATAATTATTTTTATCGACCAAAATAATTCCATACTTTATAGATAAATAAACATTTTAAAAGGAACATTCAAAATTATTTATCAAATACATGCCTGATTTTGTTGAATTTCTTAATAGTTTATGCATTTTAAAGGGAACTCTATCATCTGGTTTTGGAAACCATTGTATTTATAAAATCACTCATTTTATTGTAAAAATAATATTTAATTTCACTTTTGGTTTTATTCAAATAATTTTCCCAAAGAACTTATCTTTTCAATATAAAAGATCATTTATCTCAAGAATTACTCTATTATTTTATATGATTATTTTAATCTGTTTCAAAACTATTATTGATTTATATGTATTATTTGGATTAAAATTTAATGATATAATATAAAATATTTATTGGAGGGGTTGATGATTATTTTGGCTTTGTATGTTCTATCTTAAAAAAATTCACCAATTTATGTTGAATGGTTTGTGTTTATGCTTAATGTTCAGGGAATATTATTTCATTTTATATATTAGATTCAATAGGAAATTATATTTTGTTTATAATTGTCCCCATTCATTTGAGGAAAACATTAGACATAGTATGTTTCGGTTCAGCCCCACTATAGCTCCTCAGTGCATTGGTAGGTCAAATGAGACAAATAATGGTCTTGACACAATTCCTTGACAAATGAATTGTTATGGTTTTGGATGAGGCATTAATCCTTTTTTGACATCCTATCCAAGGACTTGGTGGTATATTTTAGAATGTCCGACTTATGAATTTCCCTCATTATTAAGATAGTAATTGAAAATTAATGTGGTTATTTGGCTAGTATAATTCCAATGGTTATATTTTATTAAGGAATTATTTACACAGCTAATATCCCATCAATAATTTTTTCAATTTTATTATTTTTATATTGTTCAATTTTCAATTATTCACCATGCCTATTATAGATTATTATGATATCTTCCACTGTATTTCTTACCCTTAATGAGTGTTAGAGATCACCCCTTTTTATGGCTCATTTTCTCAGGACATGATGGATTTTTTATGATTGATCTACAAGGATAATCTAAGAGTGGTTGAAATTCCCAATAAAAATATATGTTTTATTTATTTTCAAGTTGTAATTTTGATCTTATTTATGTATCTGGTATTACAAAACAACTAAACTACTCGGCCCATCATGATTTGATTCCTTGTAACCATGCCAATTTGTTGAAATAATGCATCGGCTCCAGGCTTCTGGGGTTGGGGTGTTACATTTGGAATAAATAGATGTTTAGTTGGAAACATGGAAACTTGATGTAGAATACATAGATTGGGGAAAATCCCTGTAATATATTCTCTGAAGAAAAATATAGACAAACATCGTTGAATCATGGTATGGAATTTATTGTGTTAATATTAAAAAAAAAATACATCCATGTCTATATACTACAAGTTGATGTGGTTCTGGAAAAGATTTACCTATGATTGGAAGCACCAACAAAGAGTATCAGGCATGAACTAGGGTATCCTGGTACCCATCAACAGGACTTACTGTGCACTGGGTTTTAAAATCCCATGGGATATGATTAGGATAATTTTCATTTTTATTTTCTCGCCATTATGAAGGATTTATACCACCAATGTAACCAAAGTATATGGTTCTTGGATTTATGATGAAAAATTTATTCTTTTTGTTATACCATTTTAATGTCAAAGATAGTTCAAAATGTTACCAGCTAATATATCATATATAATTGAATATAAATGGAACCTAGTAAAAGATTGAGAACATCACCAATGGACATGATTTGATGATTAATAAAGAGCATATCTCTATGTTCGGAAGCCATAATTTCATAGTAAGATCATATCTCATGTATCCTCATTATATGAGAAAATAGTATAATGTGTTGATAAGGTATTTATAAACTTCATTTAGTCCTATGTCTTTGAAGGGAAGCCAAATAATAAGAGGATGGGATAAAAAACATGGATAAATTGAAGAAGGGAATGATTTATTTTCCCACAAGTGATAATTGTAGAATGAAGCTCCTTGGTATATGTTTGAGTGGAGAAGGAGTTCTCTTCATTGGTGTAAAAGAATAACACCATGATAATAATTGCAAAAAATGTAATGAATTTTCTTCTATTAAAAGCATCAACTGCAATGAGAGGGGATATTATGTGAGTCAATGTCTCAAGACTCAAATTAATATACATAAAACAATGATTTTGGAAAATGATAATGTTATGATGCCACCACATATGAAGTAGAAAACTAATATGCCTAGTCATGAATCATTCCATTTGAATATTTTTTCAATAATGTTCTAGTTTTGTGAATTATTATATATATAACTATTGTACTGAAGTACTATTTCATTAAGAATTTGTGGTCCTATGATGAATTGTACAATGGAAAAATTATTTAGAAGAATGCTAATGTTTTTTAAAAAAATATACCATTAAGGGAAAGAAAAAAAAATATATATATATATAATGTGGATATAATGTTGATGAAATGATTGATTCAGATGAATAATGACTACGTTGAAACCGATCATTGAGTAGTCGAGAAGTGGTATATGATATCATCGATGGAGTGTGCAGCACATCTGCATTTAAAGAATATATTCAATAACATGTATATTTATTATGGAATATGGGAGAATTTATTTTCATAATATAGTCTTTATTGTAACTCAAGTTATTAACATATTTATAGAGGATACATGATGAAGTTATTCACATGTTTGGAATGTGAATTTTAGAGTAGATTCCTACTGATTAAGGGTTAAATATATGTTCATCATGGAAATTTAGATACCTTCAATACAATGTGTTGAACCATTATATTATCAAATATTAACCATTTATGAAATGGTTAATATGGATCATTGTATAGGGTTTTAGAGATTAATGTCACTACATGATGGTTTGATTAATCTTCAATGACCATTTTGTCCAATTAGAATGATTTTTTTTGTAGTAACTGATCATTTCACATTCCTCTAATTAGTAGGATATTTTAACAATATTATTGATGTGGGTTTCTCACAAAGGAATTTTATAGTATCAACCATTCACTTTCGAAGTTCAATTTCAAATTTCAAGGATGAAATTTTTGTAAGGTGGGGATAATGTAACACCAGAAGAATTTAAAAATAGATTTTATACTAAATGCATAAAACATAGTGTCTCTACAAAACACCTCTTTGTTATATCCAAGACAAGTAAAAAACATTTCCATCATTGTTATTAGATTTTTGAAAAACAGACATACACTATTTCATTCATTAATATATTTGGAGTCTGATAAAGAAACAATATTTTTGGTGAATGGTAACATAGCCTTATGAAATGTAAATTACCCTTATGATTTTTAATGAATATTAAATTAGGATAAAAAAATAGAAACTTCACCAAGGAATTTATAAATACAATTCATACCTCTGAAAAGTGAAAAAACAATCATAATATAAGTATTGGTCTTTTAATATGTCATAAATATTTTAATTAAAAATTTATGATAAATAAAATAATATAAAATGGGAATGCATTTTCATAATATTTAATCATAAATTATTACTTAATTTTCTTATATTTATAATATAATTTTATGGGACCTTGATTAATTTCTCAATGTGTTATTAAATGAGTTCTAGTTTTAATATTGTTTTTTGAATAAATTGTTATTTTATTTAAAAATATAACTAAAAAATTTCGATAATTTATTTCAACAAATAGATTTCATTTTTTAATTCTACACGATGAAAAATGTATTGGGTTAAATTTTAATTTTTTTTAACAATATGCGACTTTTTCATGAATAGTGAAAGACGGTAAAATACCGTATGTAAATATTATCAGTTAAATACATAATTTATGACATCATAAGTGATTTAATTCCACTTGGATCTAACTCACAAGAACATATCACTATTAGGGACTCATGAAGAAAGACTATTTCTTTTCATGAAGGAGATAATTAAATAATGATGAAAATATTCAAAATTCAGTCTACTCCTCCAATATAAAAAACCTCCTCACTCCCTATTCTCCTCACTCCTCTAAGACATTAATATTTTCAGTGTTCATCTCAAATAACCTCCCCAATTCACTCCCCACATCTATAAAGATATTTTTCTTTCCAAAATACTGAAACCTCATCCCTTAATGAAATTCTCAAGGAGGTTGATTGAAGAGGTAAATTCAACTTTTCATTTCATTTATTTGATGTTCTTTTTTATATTGTATGTATTTCATGTTCTTATACCATGTTTTTAATTTTTATTTTATTCTATTCCAATAAAGATTTATGAGTAATTTATGAATGTTTTACCCCTTTACCCTTTCAATTTAATGTTCTTTAAATCCATGTTGCATAGTTGTTATGCTGTAGAATTATGGTCTCCAAATCTCTCTCTTTTTCAAGCACTCATATTATGATATTATCTTTTAATTTAAATTATATTATTTTAGGATATGTAATTAAATATACTAATTAAATTATATAATATATAATAGTGATGATATGACTTTTCCCCCACCAATACATTTTATGAATTTTTAAGTGACGTCGTTAGGGCGTCTGATTTTTGTAAGGGATTTCTCAATATTAATTCAATTTTGAGTTCCTTTATTTTTCCATCCTATCCTATATTATTACAAATATAGTGACTAATTCAGTATCATACATGTAATGGAATATTTTCATAATAATTAAATAATTTTTAATCATATCACTTTTCTAATTCATTTATAATAAAATTGAAAACAACACCCAGATGGGATAATCTATCACATTCAAGGACGATGTGTTTTCAATTTATATTACCATCTCAATTTATTGTCATGAAACTATTATTAAGGTTTTAATGGAATGTTATATATATTACGACTCATCTAATGTTTTGTAATTTTATTTTAGACATGTTTTTGATTTATAGAAAATGGGTTTTTTCTGTTCAAAAACCACAAATTAATCCAAATATTTCTCTTTAAATGATTTAAATAATGATTCATATTTACTAAAAGTAAAAAAATTAAAATTTTAATAATGTAACCTTATTTATTTTCACTAATAATATATAACTATAATTCTGTAGAACCTTTCTCATATTACATGATTCTCCATTAATGTATATAAGTATACAGATCATGAAACAAATAGACATGAACAATGAAATTGATCCTCTTTACCCATAAAAAAAGATCATGAATGAAATTAATAAGGTTATAATAAATCAATTACATGTAAAATAAGTTATGAAAATATTAATTAATTTATTTAATTTAGTTAACCAAGACACTTAGATCAAGTAATGAACCCCATCTGATTTAAGGCATTGGGTTTCCTCATCACAATTCCATTTTAGTGAGACATTCCTAATTCAATACATTGACTTTTTTTGGTTCATATAGACATAAGATGAATGTAATATATCATGAATATCATTTTTATTGATATTCAAGTCACCATTTTTAATATTATTAATTTTGGGGTGTACTATTCAATTGATTAGATAGTTGTAAGGGTTTTCCACCGGATCCTCCAATTTCATTTGGGTTCCTTATATTTCCTAAATTACTTTAATTGAAATCTTATGTATTATTATGTACTCTTAATTAATTCTATGTGATTTTTACATATTTATTTACTAACCAGAATCCCTTTTTATTTTATGGGGAGTTACATGTTTTAAAAGGAACATTCAAAATTATTTCCAAAATACAATCCCAATTAAAGGGAATTTATCAAATTAATACATATTTTCAATGGTACACTACAATATATTTTTGGAAACCAGTAGCTTTATAAACTCACACATTTTCTTGTCAAAATAAAATCCTAATTACCATCTTTTTTTATAAAAGTACTTTTCCTAATGTACACTTCTTTTCCAAATAAAAGAGCATGTATCTCAATAATTACTCAATTATTTTATAAGAGTATTTTATTTTATGTCAACATTTATTTTGAGTTTTTATGTATTATTTTATGATATCATCTAAAATATTTATTTAAATTATTTATTATTTTTTTAGTTGATGTATTATCATAAAAACATTCTCTAATTTATGCTGAATGGTTTGTGTTTCTGCTTATTGTTCAGGGAGTGTTACTTATATTTCATATATTAGTTGTAATATGAATGTTGATGTTGTTTTTGTTTTTTCACATATTTATGATAAATTAATTGGACATATTAATTATTGGATGGGGAACTCTATAGCCCCTCGGTGCATCAGTAGGTCTCATGAAGAAAAATAATTTCTTGTAATGTGGCCTTGAAAAATGAATATTTATAGTTTTTGCCAAGACATTAATCGTTTCTAGATATCTAGGACGATGCACTGATGGTATATTTTATATTTTCAATCATATGAATTTTTCCTCATAATGAAGCATATAATTGATATTTTATGGAGTTATTTGAATAATATAATATGAATGGATTTATTTTATTAGGGAATGATATACTTAGCTAATATTACTTCCTTAATGTGTTCATGTATATTATTTGTAGAGGCTTGTTTTTTCAATTATTATCCATGCCTATTATTGATGTTAATGATATATTCCCCTATATTTCCTGCACTTACTATGAATTTGAGCTCACCCCTTTCTTATGATTTATTTTCTCAAGAAATGAAGATGTTTTTTATGATTTATCTATATGTATAATCCTAGAGTTGTGGATGTTCCCACTAAAACCTATATATTTTATATATTATCATTTGTAATGATGAACATACATATATAAATTTTTTTCAAAAACTAATAAACTACTTGGTCCTTCGGGGTTTGATTCCTTGTTATAATGCCAATGTATTGAAATAGTGCATCGGCTCCAGGCTTCTGGTGTTGGGGAATGAAAAAATTCATCTTCATTGAAAAAGGATAATCATTTTTAGAATTCAATTATTGAAACCCATATCAAAAAAATAGTTGATAAAAATGATCTTATAAAGTAAAACTAGTAAACTAATGGACACCTAATGATTTTCATAATAATGATTTTCCATTTGGATAAAATAGGTGAAAATGGGGGAAAACTCGAAACACTTGTTAAGAGTTATTGTTGTTATTAGTCATAAAAAATAGTATGATTAATGGAATGCTTCAGGGATTAAAAACATAAATATCTTATGATCTAAGGGCCCTTAGTTAATCATAATTTAATGAACTAGGACAAACTAGTTTTTTAATGATATTTTCCCAAGAGATAGGCAATTATCTTAAGGTCTATACTAATTGAAATAAAAGAAAATATACATAATGAATAGAATTTCATCTATTAATAAATTTTCCCAAAATTTCATATTATTATCCATACTATGGGACATAAAGATGTTTTTCTTTATTTTTTAAAGTTATAAATTAAAATTTTGAATTCCAAATTACTATAAAAGGGATGGTCATTCTATTTTTTAATTAGTTGAGATAAACCAAAATAATTGTTAGAAAATGGTACGATAACAACCAAAATGAGTAGAAATTCATTTAATACATAGTACTTTATAATTAAAATGTAACTAAAAGTGTTGAAACTAAATAATTCCATAAGTTTATATCTCAAATATAATCAATAACCACAAAAAGAAAGAGTTTTTTTACCACAAGTATTTTGTCATACATTTTTTATTTTGTGACTAAATGATAGAGATCTTATTTAAAAGTGACACTAGTCACTTAGTCCCCAAATAACATTTATTTATTGTCATTATCTATATGGTAGTACATATATTCCCATTATTACCTCAATATTACAGATCATATAAACCCTAATGGTTATCGATAACATAAAACTATTTTCATAAAAATTAATGTAAAACATGATATTAAACTAAAGTATAAGATATACTTCATCTCAAAAAAAATTCTCCAATAACAGCATATCTAGCATAAAAAAATACACAACAGAATAACCACAGATGGTGTGTCTTAATAATTTTATCTTCTGATCAATATTAATCTTATATTCCAATGATAGTATCCTTAAATCTTAATATATCTTCATATAAAAATACCCTAATCTCAAAAGTTAACTAAAATAACCATTCATACAAACTATTACATCTGAGCACCCACAATGCCAAATCTTGTACTGAAATCTATAACAGTACTTTTCCATCTATGATGCTGATAATAGTGGCCAAACATTTTCCAACATAACCATACCAAATCAATAATATTCCTGGACCACATACAATTTAGAGGACCTTTAAGGATTAATGTTGTAGGGAAATAGGAAAAACTACAACATATACAATTTACATGTCTTTAAATGGGAATTTATCATACATAGTCCAAATTTTTACTTAGAATAAGATATAATAATGATCCACATGAATTACCTTATTGAAATAACGAATTCAACATAATTCGTCAAAACCAGGGGAAAAGGAAATGTATTGTGCGTGAGCTTAGATGATCACTAAGGGTAAACATTCTCATTAACAATTCAATCTCATAAATGATAATAAGACATCATAAGATTATGATGATATAATAAAATGGAAGATAAAATTATAAAATAACTCAATGAAATCAAAATTAGGATCATAAAATAATAAAAAATGGATTATGATGGAGTCAATATAATCAATAATAATGAACCATGTGATATCAATCATGATCAATAGAGAAATTATAAACCCATATAAATCATAATGAAAACATATAAATACATGGGATGTAATTTTGACTTCACAATAACACTTAATCTTACAAAGGGAATAACCATAATGTTGACTTATAAACAAAATGAATTGGAGTGATATCACAAACCCACCAATTATTATTCAATCACTTAGTTAACATATATAGGATAATCACCAAACGGACCATCATTATATTATCACAGAATGATGATTAAATTTTTTATCCTAGAACCTCCTTGACAATTTCAATGTACCATTGAAAAATAAGCACTTATAAAAGATTTATTTATTTAAAAACACATTTAGAGAACCATTATCCATTTAATAAAATGATTAGGTCATGGAAAGGAAATATGATCCATAATAATATCTTTATGAAATAATCAAAATGTAGTCAACTATTGAGTATCATAATTGTCTCATTAGAGCATGATTATCCTGTGAAATGGAAATGAGTTCCCTAACAATCTCTTCAAGTCATAATCAATATGTGGGAATTAAATGAGTAATATAACAATCTCAATGAAACATGACTAGACCATAGTAATGAATTTTGTTCTATTATATCCTATTTAGTACATAATAATGTCATGGTAAAGTTCCATGTTTCATAAAAAATAATCAAAAAATGATTCCCCCTTTGAAATATAAATGGGTTATATAACAAACTATTTTTAACAAGATTAACCAATGGAAAGCAAATCTATTCTATTACAATCTCTGTTATAAAATATTAATTAATCAAGAAATAAACTAAGTATGATATCAATAAAAAGTATCCCCATTGTATGATATGTTGAAACATAGGGTTTTTGATAATAATGAATGAAAATTCAATTAAATAACCATAAAACATATTGAGGAAGATAAGAATTGAACATTCAAAATTGTCTAAAAACATATTGAAACATTTGAATCAGATCATTATGAATGAATAACATTTAATAAATATTACAATACCAAGAGAGTAATTATATTCATTGTATATAATGTCAAATGATATTTTTATATACCTCAATAAAATTATTGATATATAACATAACAATCATCTCAAAAAACGCAAATTATATCAAAAATACAATAATGTATTGGTATAGATAAACCATAAATCCTATTAATGATAGATAAAATATAAGTAAATCTCATTAAATTCATGAATAATAATCATAAAATACAATCATGGGTATTATATACAACAATAATAAAAAATAATTTGTGAATTTTCATTTATCTCAACGATGTAAAAAGTGTGATGAATATTGAATAAAAATTACATATCATTTGATTGATAATAAATCAATGAAAAAAAGTAATGTATGAAAAAAATAAATCCACAAAATAAAATTTAAAATATAGTATAAAATTATCATGGTTAATTTCACACATATTGTTGATATAACATAACTAATGAAATAAGAGTGTGACCCAATTAATGGAAATTGTGTTATGAAATCCCATACATTGAATCTAAATTGTCTTCATTTTACTATATGTTCCTAAATAATAGTTTTCTGAAAATTATACAATATATGTATAATAATTTTCAATTTTAATATTACATATATTTCCCATATAATCATGTTATATAAAATTACTTAATTAGTAATTTATACATCTAATGTTTTAAATATATTCAGTTTATGAGTCAAAAATAACATTGACATGTCTAATATAGTCAATAATTTCATCATTTAAATATTATAAATAATAATAAGCATGATAAAATATAAAATTTTTAATTTAATTATACCTTTTAGATGATACAAAAATTATATTTATAGAAAATTAATTGATGTTACATGCATTTTAGATGGTAGGTCATACATATCCATGAGTAACATTCTCATTTTTCGATGATCATTATGAAACGAAAGTAAATAATTTTTATCATTTAATAATTAAAAATTTATATTTAATACCATATTAGTTATTTATATATAATTATTTATATCATTCTTGTTATTTGGTTTTCTAAATTGAATAACCACAATGCTTTGATGAGGCTGCAGTCCACATGTCCTTAAATGACTTTATTACATCTTCAGTGTGTCAAAAGGAAAGAAGAAAATGATATTATGCATGTACAATTTTATAATTACATCATTAATATAATAAATATGTCATTTATATAATAAATTATTTTTAAATCCATCCTTAATAAATTCTATGTAAACTGTGGATGAATCACATTGCTTTGAGGAGGCAGTAGTCTACACATCAAAAAACTATGTTACCAGTTTCTCAAAAAATAGAAAGATAGACTATATATGTTTTCTAACAATAAAAAATTTGTTAAGTAATTATAAATTTCATATATATCATAAAAAATAGTATATCCATCATAATCCCAAATCATAAGAGGGGTAAATGAGAAAAATTGGATAGTTTCGTGAGGTGGTAGTTCATTGTACAGACAAATGTTCAATTCATTACCCATTTTATGGATGTTTGTGAATGTATAGGTTGAAAACATCACATAAAAATTTATAAATATATTTATGATATAGATGTTATTATATATTCATGTAATAATTATAATTTAAGGTGTGTAAAAATAAATTATTAAAAAGTTCTCTATAAATAATGTTATATCATTATAAAGAATATTCATTTATGTTTACAAAATAGGCTGCCATGGATTACATTCATAACATATTGGGGATTATATAATGAGATGAATTATTGTTTTATATTAATGGGGTAGTTTTATGAATATCCAATGTTTTTATAGGTGTAATGGAGTTGGGGATTAGTTTTTATAATGTAGGAGGAGTGGAATTCTTGTATATTTAAAAAAAGTTTAACACTATTGATACGTCTAAATTTCATAATATGACACCAATATTTATAAATAATCTATTTATGTTGGGATATACCATTAGTATTTCCATGAAATTGGTTTTGGATATGTTTTTAGGTCATTTGGTCCCTTAATATTATTGTTTAACATCCACGTAAAATATTTTTTAACTGAAAAATTATTATTAAGTTTAATTTATTTCACAAATATTTATGATCCAAAAAAATATTACCTCACTATAAATTATTAATAATCTTATTCCAAATATATAATATATTTTACAAAAATAAAATTATATAATATTTTGAGATTAATTAATAATTAATCCATCGGATGGATGACAGAAAGTGTTTTTAAAAAGAAAAGTGAAATCATTGGAAATGTTGTTATATCAAATTTCAACATGAAATTGATTATAATATCCTAAAGTGTAAAAAAGGTTATGAATTTTACATAATTATAATTTAATTCCATTTATAAATAAAATATATAACTGAAATTTATTAATAAAAATTCAATTTATAATTAAAATTCAAAGTCAATATCTATTTTTAAAAATATGAAAGTTAAAATAAAAATACCAAAAATTCATCCAATGTATATTTATTATAATCATATTTAAAAATTATATTTTATATTTAAAAAAAATATATTTATTAAAATATATTTTTAATAGAACCCTTTTATTAAAAGGCTTTATAACTACCTTTTAAAAATATACATCCTATTATGCTTAATTTTGGATTTATTATTAGATTATGTTTGTAAAACTTATTGGATGGTATTAAAATTTTATTTGATATGTGCCATAAAAATTTCCTTAATATCCTTTTAATAATGTTATTAATATTATTAATTAATATAAATCTTTATTCTGGTCATAAAAAATAACATTTATATTCAATTGGTCATCATTTTCATTTCTAATTAATTAGTAACAAATTATTTCATTTAATAAACATGTGTAAACTATAATGATCATTATTTATTTAATCTCATTCTTTCCTGCCATTCTAATAACCACATGATAATTATCATCATAATAATATCATTATATTTTTGTATGTTATGACCAATGAATGTGTGTAAAATTAGTCTTTAATGGAACTCATTGTTCTGTGAAATGAATGAAAGAAATGTTGTTATATATAATTCAAGATAAACTATGTATATTATGTCACAAAATAAATTATATAATTTATATTAATTTTAATGAATATATCTATGAAATTAACATAATGTTACATATATATTGTATATAACATATTGTTCGTCAAATTCCATGAATTATTAAATCAAATTTATCAAATCCTTGATTGTTTTTTCTATGATAATTCATTGGAATATTTATCAAATATAAAAAAATTGAAATTTTTATCACTATTGTGACAATATTATTACAATATACATGATTTTATGTGTCAAAATGTGTCTTAAAATGATTTATTGAGTATGGAATAAATAAGTGAATAAATATGAAAATTAATAATTCAATAAAATTTTTAAAATATAAATGATCATTTTGGGAAAAAAATGTAGAAGTAATAGATGTTAAAAATAAGGATATTGATTCATTCCTATGATGTAATTAAGAGAATCCTAATTATATTTTAAATATATATACACATCATGTGTGATATCAAAATATCATTCAAAAATATAAGACATATTTGATTAAAATTATTATTGAGAATTATAACATACACATCATTGGTTTTAGTAAATTTGAATTAATGTTTATGAATTATTGATTTATAAAGAATAGGTTTTTGGAATGATCAACTATTTTAATATAATTATTAATTACAACACATGAGTGTTATAGTAAAATATTGAAAAATAACTATTGGATTAGTGATGGTGTTATGAAATAATTTGAATGAAAAACGATTATGTAGTTTTGAATAACGTAATTATATTTTCTGAAATATATTAATGAATATAAGTGCTTTATTTTTTAATGTCATGTAATGTAATATTTAAATAAACATATATAATTCAATTTTAAATAATAATATTATAAAATTTCCCCAATGTATGGGATGTTTGTTTTTCATTGAAAATGATCGTGAGAAAACATGTTTACATAGAGAAACCTCATATATTTCATCGTGGTTTAGTGGAAACAAAAATAAATAATTTAAATTATATCATTTTTGTTTCGAATAAACTTCTATGTTCTTGGAACATCATGTTGAGTGGCTTATGATGTCACTTAATCTAAAAAAGGGAGATTTCATAACAATTATGTAAAAAACCAATAATTCTTTTCAATGGAACTCTCATTATAATTAAAATATTATGGAAATTTTTTTAATTTATTTTATATAAATATCATTATCCACATGATGTTACTAGAAATATGTTATTATATTTACTTTAAAATTGCATTTAGAGAATTGAAATTGTAATAATTGGGAAAATTAGATAATAAGAATACTATAATATAAAGATATAGATATTATTAATTTCATGGAATGATTTCACTAAAGATATAAGATTCTATAAATAGGGATTCATATTATAAATTAAAATTACATTTGGAAAATTTAATTTTATATCATTGCGAAAAAATAAAAGAGAATGATTAATGAATGAAATATGGTGTAACTTGACTGATAGAATAGTAACCTCAATTATGGAATAATAAAAAAATATCTAGGTATATTAATAAATGGAAATATAAAAAATATATATCATCATAAAGAAAAATAAACTATATATATATGGAAAACCAATTTATTATTAAATGTAAAAATATATACATTATTAATATTTCTATAACAATCATATGTATTATAAATAATTTTTTTTAATATTTTTAATATAAACCAATATTCTGTTCCATCATAATGTTAATATAATTTTATGATACAATAGGTTATTTTTTTAATGTATTGGAATGTTGATAATAATAATTACAGCCGTCCATAAAGAAAAGCTCCAAACCCTGAAATTTGAAAAAAAAACACGTGAAAAGAAAGAGTTAAACAAATGTCAAAGAGCACAAGATCCTCATAAAAATCCAAAACATAGAAAGGTGAATATAAATAATTACCTATATCAATATTTTAAATATATAATCCAAAATTTTATTAACATACATGTATATTTGAGACACCATATAAATAATCAATTAGAAATATTCTGTGAAATCATCCCTAAGAGCTGCATGCCCCTAGGATAGGCATTGGCACCAATCATGACGTTATTCACAAAAAAAGATTCATGTTCTATCAAATATAGGGTCTAATTATTATGCTTCAGATGCATGATATCCAAAATCAATCCATCAATATATACTCTATAATTAATGAAATTCCCACAATTCTTTTGGTTTTAAGAAAATGGTCATCTTTTATAATCCGTTAAGGTACCCCTATATCAATGAAATAGAGTGATACCTATTAAAGCACCACTATTGTTTATATTGTTATATTACATGAAAATAGGATTCCAAAATACAATAATTCATCCTTATAATATATTAAATTTTTATAAAAATTATTTTATTTATAAAGTATTATGTCCATAATCAAATAAAAAAATGTTGAATGAGGCTTCCATTATGATAAGATATAATATTCCTCTATGAGTTTCGTACTGTTCGATACCATGTACCCCATGTGTTTCTAGGTTCCTATTCTTCTAAATCATATGAACATCCTCAATGACATTATCGAGAACCATGTTCTTGGGTTGAGTCAAGGCAATATTGATTTCAAACATCATGATTATAGATTGAATGTTAATGAAATTATAGAAATCCTCGTTGATGATATATAATTTCATAATCGAAATACAATTAGAAATATTTTATTAAAAAAACATTGATCCAAGCAAATAAGGCCTTCATGATAATCATAACATTTAGAGAACATTCAGATCACTATGGAACTAGGGTTCTCTTCCATGAGAATCGTTTAATATGACATTTTATATATGAGTTTGAATAAATATGGGGTAATGAAAGACTTGTAAAAAATATTGTTGATATCCAAAAAATAATAACATTAATGGATATGATGAATAAATTATTACATGTACGAGAACCATATTGATATGGCTATTGGATCATAGTTTATACAGATGGAATGAAACGGTAATTATATACATCCATCATAAGGGAAAAGGGATTTTGATCTATATATGATAAAATATTCTAAGTAATTTTGATATTCATGTCATGAATATGATATTGCAACAAATCACATAATAGAAAACTCATCCCATATTTCTATTAGAATTTTAACATTTAGTTGAGAGAGGCTAGCCATCGGTTTTTTCTCATAGAAACCATTTAGTGATTTCATATATTACTCGAGATAAAAGAAATATTGTAATAGAGATTAACATTTGCACAATGTGTAATGAATCTTTTCAGTGTCAAAATATATATTCAATATATATTAGTCCTAAGTAATCATATGAGATACACATCCAATGAATATTTGAATTTTTTCATATAGTCAAATCTATAGCCCACCAATTTTGTGGGAATAGAAAAAGGTACCACATTCTAAAACATATTGTCTTATTAAAATATGTGTCCACACTATGTAATAATCCTGAAACAATGATACAATTTTTATAAATAGGAATCATCAATTTATACCCCATGAAATGTAGACCAGCTTTGAATTATTTGATGTTTTAATAATACGAACTATTTTAATGAAGGAACAATATTTATCCCATTTGGAATAATTTTTTCCCTTGATAATTTCATAATTATATTTTAAATACATATATTTAGTTCTTCATTACAATAAGGTATTTTAATTGTAAGTGATATGAATATATCCCTCAATATTTCTTTTTTCTCTAATAATATTCATTATTCTTGGGACGTAATTTTTTTATTAAAAAATTAATATCTTACCATTGTTTATATACTCTATTTCAAAGGCTCATAATGATCATGTAATTTCGTATATTGGTATTATTATATAATCCATAAAAAAATAAGATCAAATCATTAGAATATAATGGATGAGTAGGATAAATAATACATATTCTCACTATTATGGATATTATGTTACCATTTTTCAACCAAATAAATTACACAAGAATAGAGAAAATCCTATGAATTTCTAAAAATTAATATAAGAATAGTGTGTCCCAATATAATTTCACATGATCAAAAGAAATAATCCCCATGGGTTCCATTCACGAAGGAAGCAATCCAGATTTTCATAAAAGGAATCATAATCATCTTCTTGAAGTGGTCACTATATCTATACTATATCAATGGCCTAATCACAATGTTCCAAATTATGGAATCAAATGGTTTTCTTACCCCAATTTTGTTGGAAATTCTCCTATGACATAAATTAACCCCTAAAATATAAACATAAAAAATTTTATTTTAAAATATACATTGAACCTCTGACCATGATCAAAACTGAATTAATTATTTGATTCCACCTTATTGATAGTGGTGAATAGGCTGAAGTATAGAATATTACTCCAGGTATTGAAGATAGTATTATCTAGGGAATAATTCCCTGAAGATTCATGGGTGTTATCGAAGTACATTTTTTTAAGGAGAACGAATTGTGATTTCATGAGTTTTAGATGTATTCCAATTAATAAAAAAGGTCCATTATTTTGAAGAGGTTATATTCAATAATATATGAATATTTCTAGAAAAAAATTCAGGTGAAACCATCCGGCACAAGTTCAATTCCTTATTTGAGGTAGAACACTATATCCCCAACCTCTTCCTTGTTTGTAAAACCAGTAAGCGTAACATTTTATATGTTAGTCAAATCATTTGAAATTTAATTTATAATCATCCATATATGATAAAAATACATTATTTTAAAATATATCTTAGAATTGAACCACATTCTTCTTAAGATCCATCATCTCATCTATAATTTATATCCATTATTCAAATTTGTGATTGGTCTAACGACCTTCCTAGTTCTATAATTATCATTAAAGAATGATTCATTTCTATAACATTTATTAATCCACTAACATTATATGTTTTCTTATAAAATTCATTTTTTTCAATAAATATTCTCATTTAATCAAAATGAAAACTCCTCTTCTGTATTAAAGGGATATAAATAAAATCCTTCATCATGCATATTCTCTTACTCTACTACATATTTTTCAAAATCTTGAATTCCCCCGTATATAATAGAACATTATTCTTAATGAATATTTTGAGTGAATTTTTAAAAATATTATTCTTAGAATAATATTAATAGATGAATTTTGGGATTTAATCACTATTATTTTCCTATTTTTTGACCCTCATAATTTTTTGATTCATAATAAATGAATTATTAAAAATAAATTATTTTATTTACTAGGTGATATTGATAAATAAAAATATATAATCCTTTTAGAGGGAAAAATGATAGTGTTTTCACTAATACATAAAAAAACTAATATTGACTCTCACACAACCAATGAAATCAAAATTTTAGACATTGATAGTTGACTTCATAATTTTAGTCCTAGTAACACCCATTATTATTGGTTGATGGATTTGAATGATATTAGTTATGTAAAAAATAGTTGAATGATTTAAAGAAACATGAATGTTCTGAGAAAGGATATTCATTTCCATTTTCCCAAGGATTTTTATATACTTCAACATAGAAGTGTCTTTTCATCTCCATAAAATTAATTTGATAATTTCCACATAAAGAAATATGGGTTATATGAGTCACACATATATCATAATCAATTTCAATAACATTTGTAGGTTATTTTAAAAAGTTTTCTTCCTAGGAGATATCATATAAGAGACTCCATTAGGAAAACCATCAATCACAACATCCTTTCATTAATCAATTTATTCCCTTTAGGGTAGATGTAACGGTTTGTCTCCACCCAATTCAAGATCCCAGACTCATCATAATCCTCCATATGCTCAGCCTGAGTTTATCAACATTAGAAGGTTGATCTATAGAACTCACATGCTTTGTGATTTATAACCCTCCATCCCCATTTTCCTCAAACATTGAGACATATAATAATGTTTCCTTTCATTTATCATGATTCCTGACTACATTAATTATTGACTCTTTCTCTAGGTTCTCCACCTTGATGAACTCAAAACATTGGGAACATTGGATGTATAGATAGAAAAATACATGTATGTTTTCTTCCATTCCAATTATCCTTTATATATGTTATTTCTATGATAAATACAATGTAAATATCCAAAATAATTATATCACATGCTCTATAATTTTTTAAAAAATCTATTAAATGTAGGGTTTAATTCATATTCAAAACCAATCTCTAGGATTTCTCTATTTATAATAAATGTGGAATTATATTTCCTATGATTTTTAAAGTCCAAGTCTAATCTAATCCTTTCATAATAATAATAATTTTCCTTAATAGTATATTCATCAATCTATAGAGAGACCTTGATGAATGAGGAAATATAATTTAGACATTTATGATTATAAAAGACCCATATAAGGCCATGAATTACAAATTACAAATTAGAATATGTTTTCTTGTGTTGTTTTTGATTATTTGTGATGTACTGTTTCATGATTATTGTCACAACCCAACCCCTGGGGCCTATGTCATGATTACCCCTAGCCTGCATCTTAAAGGCTAGGGGATGGAGACTAGTGTAGAAGGAATCAACCTACTTGTGGGGGAATTTATCTAAAGAACTATGTGAACACACACGCACAACCAAGTCCCATGCACTAACCAAAGAAAAACTATTATAGAAAAACTACACTGAGGACAATGTAAATCTAAAATCAAGTGGGCCAAAATAAAAACCCAACGACAGGACTAGAAACAAAAAAATACACAAAGGAATATATGAAGCTCATCTGCAAAAAACCCAACCTGGTTTTGAGAGTAGTGTAGTTACTAGAATCCAATGTAGAATGTCATGTCAACCCAGTCTTATAGCTCCCCTCTTAGTCCTAGGCCACCATGTCTACTATTGTAGAATGCATCGGTCTCGTCACCCTGAGCACATATAGGTGATTGTCCACTGATGTCTCTATTGAAATGCTGATCATTTGCATCAGACACAACCCATGCTGGAGAAGCCCATGATGGGGGTCTAAAAATGCACTCAGTATGAACCCATAATAAAACCAAAATACCACACAAAAATCCTCAATGCAAAGCTTGAAAGTCAATACATCTCACAGTAGGTATATTTTTAGGGTAGTGATAGTAGAAACTTCAGTCACAACATCAAACACCTTGGTTGATGGTGAAATACTCCTCTAATGAGTATGATGATAATTCCATGTCATGAAGATGTTCTTATCTCTAATCTATTCTTTTTTACGTACTCCTCTCCAGTGTGTACCGTGGTCTTGCTAAGTCATAGAGAAGTGCTTCCCACAGTGGTCCTGCAAAGGGACAAAAAATTACATCCCACTAATCACAAACAACTTTTTTACTCCTCCTCATCGCATACAGTGGGCCTACAATGTCCCATAGATGTGTTTCCTACCATGGGTCATCAAATTAATATTGAATTGCTTCCTATTTGGCCATAGTCTAGTCATACAGGGTTGAAAGTAAGTAGTCCTCAGGTCTTACCCAACCGCAATGCTCTGTATTTAGCGCACATGGAAGAAATACTCCTCAAGCCCTTCTTTGCATCTGATCATCATCTATTGTCATTATAGAGCATTCTAAAATAGATTTATCATCAAGAGGGTCCCAATGACGTAAAAATAATCAATCAGGCATGCGGTTAGTAATATACATGTGTTTTAGTAAAAATGTCCCAGTTGGAATCATGTCTGATCCATCACGGCCATATTCCTACTCGTGCAAACTCTCATGTTAAGTATTTCAGAATTCTCGCCTCATCGCAAGGGTCCATATGTCATAGGATATGCACCAATAAGACACCTAGTTTTCGTGGTTTTAGTGTTTTATTAATCTTGGGTAGCTGTGTTTTGGCCCGGTCCGACCCAACCAACCCTTCGTAGGGGTCCCACATACCGTGTTATAAAATTGATCAGCTCCGCCTAACCTGGTACATATCTGGATTAGTATGGTCTAGTTTGGACAATGGGCCTGACCCAATAGCCCTCACATGACCGGGCTCGATTTGGCTGAGGGTCCACACCACTGGGTCTCCAAGTGAACATCTCTAGTCTGGCCTGGCCCAAAGGGCATGGGTTTGGCCTTCCAAAACAAGAATCACCCGATATGTGTTCATCCGTCTTGCCAGTGCGGGTTTGGCCCACTGGGTGGGTCAACCCCATATGATGGGTCAAAGCCTGCCAGCTGGAGGCCCGACCACATGTTGCAACTACGATGCACTACCCAATCGGGACACGGCTCCCATGCCGTGTCCTGTATCCTCTACAGTAGGGGTGACCCGAGAACTCCCCCTTTAGACACAGTTGATGGATCAGGGAATGTCCAGCCGATCAGCTGGCCTGGATGCAGGCTACCCTCCTCCACATGTCATCCTACCTGGGGATGCATCATCTATTGACATATCCTCCTAGTTGTGGTCTCCAGCCACCAAGGGGTTCTGAGGAGTTTACTGATCCACCCAGCCGATGGCGTGGCTAGAAGCCCTCTATCTCACTAACCAGTATGCGGATGTCATGTTTTTCCACCGCATGCGATGGTGACAGATCATTCAACCAACCAACGAACATGCACATGTGGTCCGTTTTTCACTCCTCCAACATATTTGGCCTCTACAGTTCTCATTCTTCTTTGTGAAGGCCTTAAATCACCATCACCATATTTTTGAGAATGTGGTAATAAATAATGCACATGATGAGGTGCTCATGAAGTTTTTATGTTGGCCCGGGCACTTCGCGTTAGAGTTTTATAATCATGGGTGGAAGCTCGGTGACTTCTATTTGATCATACAAGAATAATGTTAATCCATGATAAAGAAATCCCAAATAGTGATACCCTCCCACATAAATGCATGAATCGTTGGTCAACCTATTCATAGGTTGATCCGAATTCATCTTTTCTAAAAAAGAATGAGGAAGAAAAAATAAATCATATAAATTCCCTACCTCATTGTTGTTCGATGTTGATGCATTCATTTAAAAGATTTCAAGGATTCAGTATTATCCTTTTCTAGATTTGTTTTTCGACGATCATAGAAGAAGATGAAGATCCACCGACATTCGCTATTATTTTTTGGGGAAAAAATTATTCAGTGTTTCGTTAGAGAGTCCTTCAAGATTAATTCACATACCCTACATGTTGAATTATTTAATGAAAACAAAAATCAAAGTGAAGCTATGATCATTAATAATACTCATTAAATTATCCTTATTTAATGAGCCACATTTAATGACACGTTATAGTAATAGAATCATGGTTTCAAAAGAGACATTATTGATCCTCCATTAATGATTCTCTTCACTGCACTATAGCATCATCGTCCGCCACCCATTGGTGAAAAATGAAATAAAATAATTATTTTAAATTATTTTATTATTTTTCATGAAATGTTTGAAAAATAACTTATTCATTCGGCACTTTACAGCAGATGGTATGAAATTTCAAGGTGAATCTAGGTATTCTTAATTTAATGGTGTTCTCGTATTTTTTATCCGAAAAGCAGTTCTAAATAGAGGAAATCATGCTCACTTGATTACTGAACATACCTTAAAAAAGGTTCAAAAATTAACATTCACCCTCTACCCACGTTTGTCGAAGATAGGTTCCACCTATCCGAAACACGCCCCGAAGATTATCTATACTATCAGATTATCAATCAGAGTTAACATTTATGATTTATAAGGATTACAAAATAAAATAACTATTAAATAATTAATTAATTCACCGTAGAAAAAACTAACATACACTTTGGGCCCACGCCAGGTTATATTAGGATCTCCAAAAGGAATGTGTACCCTCACGAGTTCATTAGTGGTCTCAGATTTTTAATCCATGTCACCATTCGTGAGAAATAAAAATTTGGAAAATAATATAATTTTAATTTATTATTTTATTTACGGTTACTCCATTTTGGGGTTTCTCACTGAAGTCATGTGTCAAATAAAATTAATTCACACTTTGTGTAAAACCTCCACCATGAACTCAATGGTGCTCTCATATTTTTGATCAGAGATACCTTTTAGGTTTTATTCTACATTTTCAATAAAAATTATCACATGTTGTATTTTATTCTTAACATTTTTCTTCGAATCATTCTGGGAACCTCGGTCCTTTGAATCATGTGCCATCAGAGCCTTTTTTATAAAAATAATTCCATATAAAAAAATTCATGGATGTTTTGAAACATTGAATTCTCTCTATCTTAGGGATTTATGTCATAGAAAACCAAAAAAGTGAAATCAATCAAATGGGTGATAATGTTCACAAATATGATCCTCCTGCTCCCATGTTCTCTCTTGAAGATTATAGTGATTCCACTGAACACGTAATAGATGAATAGACCATACAAGAAGGACCATATTCTGTTGATCCTCTATCTCCATTGGGAACCACACAAATGAAACCCCATCATCACATTCCATATTTACCTAGTCAATGAAATGTGATGGATTGTGCACTTGTCTTTTCATCAGTGACACAATAAAAAATATTTTCACTCGATGCTTCTATGGATGAAGAGTTAGGCGGTATTCCACCTCGTTAACTCCACTAAGAAACTGAAAAGTTCTATTAAATCATGGAGATAACTTCCAGCCCATGCCCAAACTCCTCAATCCCCATAGTGGTGAGTCATGAAGGAAAACATGGACTCTTTACCCAATCCCCAAAGGTCTCCATCTCATAGACACCTGTACTGACATTGGATGTCGAGGTACATCTTCGCTACACAAGCTCATACCACCCAAGGGGATGTATGAAACTCCCTCAACACCACTTCTTGTAACGACACTAGTACTAGGGTGTGTCCTTTGAAAAAGATGACATGCACCCCACGTATCATAAATCCATCTAGAGATAGACCTTAGGATAACTGAGCATGTCGAGCCCCATAGTCAATATCCATGTATTGTTCCTCCTTGAATAACTAAAAGTGTTGGGGAGTGATAATCATTCACTAAATTTAAGCTACTCCATCATCATCCTGGAAGGTTATCTTCATCTTGGCTAGCTGCTCTGTTTCGTCACTTGATAGTTGTAAACCAAACAACCGGATGAGCATGGTTTCCACCACATCCCCCTTCCAAAGAGTATAGTCTATCTTAAATTCATAGTCTTAATATAACCCTAGGAATCTTCGATGTATAAAATGTTGAAAAGACAATGGTAAACTTTTAGTACATGCAAATGTATACACCTTGTAAATGATTTATGTTCCCAAAAACCCTTTTCAAGTGGTTACTCATTCACCACATCCATGTGAATAAGTGACAGTAATCCTCACATTACCTCGAACACTGGGTCTTATTAAGCCATTCCTCTACATGTCCCCCACATAATCCCCTTATTTTAGATTCTCTTAAAAATACCTCTAATATACTAATACTAATATTGGATCCATATCAGGGTGTACAATGATATAGAAGTCCCTCCCCCTTCTTAATATTATCCCTAGAAACATCATTTGAACGAACATTCCAACACTCCCCCAATACTATTGTGAACTGATAAATCAATAAATCTACAAACATGAGGGTAAGGATGACTGACTTAATAGTGATTGGATATAACATCCTATTAATTAGTTGATCCAATGTTTCCTGGTTTTCCCCATTTTTTTACTGACCAAGGAAAAAACCATTCCAATTTTGCGAATATACCACACCCTTTTTGCCAAAAATAGTTAATCTGAGTATGAAAAGTGGATAAACAGTCTATACCCAATCAATCATCATAAGGACCAAACATAGCCACCGTGAGGTTCCAATTGAAACTATCTCTTCAATCGTCTAATCACACCATTTGCATAATTGTGGTTATTGAGTATCCTCCCATAGGTATCTCTATTTTTAAGGATCTCGTTAATGGATTATCATGAAACAATAGGTCTTGAACAAGAATCACGATAAGAAATAATGATTCGAAAATGTGTCTATTAATACAGAACCCATTAGTAGACACATAATGAACCTCGAATCTATCATGGAGACCTACGGTCATACTCTTTGACCTCATACAGCTAAACCCTTCTCATTTCCTCCATACATACCATCAATTTACGATGCTACATAGTAGTAATCAGATATTCTTGTGTGCAAAATAATGTCATACCAGGGTATGGATCATGGTAGAATTTTAACTCTCAATAGAGAGGTAATACTGAAACATCATAATGAGAGACATCTTTATAGTTTATTGTCACTAATGAAAATAAAGACTCATTACATTCACTATACTAAGGGTTGAACTACCGAATCAAATAAAATTCGGCAAAACCCTCTTATGCCTAAGTCTATAAAGACAAACAAGGATCAAACCTCTACAAATAAAGGGAAATCTAGTTCCATCTTCGTGGATGAACCAAATCCATTACCTAATACAGTCAATCCTTGAATGTATGGTACTATTCCATACCATGAATGACATCATAAAGCCTCAATTCTACAACCATGAGTTCTTAAATGATACAATCACCTCTAAGGGTTAGGTCAAACTGTCGGTACCAGTGTTTTGGCATTAGGTATCCTCTTGTAAGAATCTCTAAATATGAGGGTCAAGTCAAAAGTCATCACTAAAGCCTCTTGGTATCAAACAAGAAGAATGGGAAGAAATGGGAAATCACTAGTAAAAATGTCTATCAATAACTCAACTAAAGTAGAAGGACACACATTGTACGTCGATTCAACCCTAGAGTCATGGGGTTATAATCCTTGATAGTCTATAACATTCTAATCTCACTCCCTATAGTATTAATGGTGCGAAAATCTCAAACGAGAAGTCCCTTTTCACGAAAATAATAAAAATTCTTGCTATTTAAGAAACTAACAAATTCACTCATATAAACACACTGGTTCCATAGATTACATTATGCACCTATAATCTATAGGGAATGATGAACCAACATCTGGGGTTATAATTTAATTAGATGCATGTGACACAAATTTTAACCTTGTACCTCATCACAATGTTCCAAAAGATTCATCCATGACCTGGTCTGGAATGCTATATCCACTTGAACCACTAGAGGTGCGTCTGCTAGTTAATGAACAGGTGGTGGTGACACTAGTATACCATCCATGTGGGGCCATATATAGCAATGGTACCTAAACATATGTGTCATCGCTATATGGACTCTCCTCATGACTGTGTATCGAGATACCGATACGTTATCCATGTGGAGGCATCCTGAGAGAGAACATGATATACCACAGTTATAGAGTTATTCATTGCGAGATGACTAGTATTCAAAATAAAAAACGGAGAGACTTATGCTACAACTTTTTTCATGTTTAGAGTTGAAAAGTACTTTTCAAGGCCTTGGTGTATAGATTCGTCAACTACCACACCAACACTAGACTCCATGAATCTGAATGTAAAATTTGAAACACTTAACATTGCTTCCCATACAAAACTATAGACTCCCAGTCTTTGTGGCTAGAAAAAATAACATTTTATACAATTTTTTCCTTACCCACCCCCTTGGGTGCATGTGATGACTACCTAAGCCCACCTCTTCAAGGCCAGGGGCCGGTGACTAGCAGTAAAGAAATCCACCTGCAAGTGGGATGCATTTTCATGAAAATATATACGCACAAACAACCAACCTAGTCCCACACAATGTCCAAGTATAAACCATTATACTAAAGCAAGACAGAGTAAAAAGTATTACAAAAAGAAATTGGTCTAGAATAAAAACATAATGAAAGAACTAAAATGGAAAAGTACACAAAGGAAATTCTGTTGGCCATTCACGGAAAACCCCTGATTCATGAA